>CM060194.1:56510546-61310546 GCA_030549335.1 Pontederia crassipes | reverse complement strand
TTTAGCCGACCCCACCTAGTGGGATAAGGCTTTGTTGTTGTTGTTGTTGTTGTTGAGTTGCAATGAAGTTGGGATTATTTAAAAGATGTTTCTCAGATTTTTTGTATTAGAGAACCATTTATTTTTAAGAATTTCCTATTTGCTTTATGTTTTGATGAGTGTTTCTTCAGTAACCCAGGGATACATATTAATGTTATGATTGAAATACTTTGTTTTTTTTTATTATGCAGCTATTGGAGTGGACATTTGATTGGAAATACATGGTGAGGGGACTGGTTCTTGATAAGAAAAGGGGCAATATCTTAAAGGTCAACATTATTTTTTTTCCATTATTGGATCAATAGTATAAGTGATGCAGTGGATATGTAAGCAGAAATTTCTCAGCATATCATGCATCACTCTTATGAAGTAATGTCTCCATGTTTGGTTTTTTTATCCGAATGGTTTTCTCATGTTTCAGATGGACCGACACAAGTATGTAAAGGTAGCATACCATGGCTT
Organism: Pontederia crassipes; assembly: GCA_030549335.1. Lineage (NCBI taxonomy): Eukaryota > Viridiplantae > Streptophyta > Magnoliopsida > Commelinales > Pontederiaceae > Pontederia > Pontederia crassipes. Next base: position 61,310,045 of record CM060194.1, on the reverse strand, counting down.
TAAAGAATTATCCAAGGAAGACAAAATTTCAACTTATGGAAACACTTTAACTCGAGACTCTTTTGATGAGCCTGACTATGCGCTGATCGACACACTTTTCTCCCTAGCTGAAGCATATCTCTTTGCCCAGCTTGTTGACTTTGTGGATAAAAATCCTGGAAAAGTTCCATGTGGTGTCAAGTAAGTTCATTTAGTCTATGATACTGCAATAGGATTCCATAGCCTGTTATTATAGTTTGTGCCTATAGAAATGATGATTAGCAGATGGGAGATGATCTAGCAGAAGAGCATATAATCTTATGTTGGAATGGGTTCTACAGTTATTTTAAATGTGATGTGACATCAACTAAGATCCTAAACGCTCTTAGGAAGTATTGGCGCTATAACATTCTTTTTAAAACATTTCATTTTCTTTTATACGTGGTTCTATAACGTTCTGCTGGTAGAATCTCTTGAAATGGTATGAGATACCCGTCCAAACTTGAATTATTATCCTAATGTTTCAGTTTCAATGAAAAAAACTTAAGCAGGTCCAAATTCCTATTCTTCTGTTCATTGAGTGTAATATTTACACTCAGAAAGTTGCACTTTTTTCTTGCATTTCTGTAGTTATGGTCGCATGTACAAAGATGTGAGGGCTGCAGTTGACTTGTGCCATCGAGATGGAACTTTGAAACAAATGGTTGCAAAGGATCCTGGAAGGTAATCATTGAGTTAGATGTGCACAATGGCATTTTAATTTTGTATGGGTCTTCTGATGATAATGATAGTCTTTACGCCTTTACATATTTCCAAACTCTCTTTTTCTTGCTTTCATTCAAGCCAAATTTCAAGGTTCTTTAGTCTTTTGTTGGTCTTTTTCTTATGCTTTTATTACCTTTAGTTGGATCAGTGCATGAGCTTATTTTGTAGCATCTTTTAATGTAATGACATTAAACCTGTGAATGACTTCTTTTTTGCATTCTGACCTTTTAGGTACATCAACGAGGATCTATCCATTGTGCCTATGCTTAAAATGCTTCGAAATTCAGGCCATGCTACTTTCTTAGTGACAAACAGGTATATTATCCTTAAGTTCTCTATTTATGGAAGAAGATAGTTCATTACATTTCAGTTATGTAAGCGAAAGCTGCGCCCTATATGTTAATCTCCTAATTGAATGATATATAGGAGAAAAACTGATGGAACCAATTTCATGCATTTAACTTGCATCTTTTATGCATGATACCCTTGTGCTAGCTATGTTTGAAACTATGCAAGTATCTTTTGATGTTCTCATGAGTTGCTTCATATTACTTTCTTGTATTAAAACTCTAAGCTTCTTGCAGCTTATGGGACTACACAAATGTTGTGATGAACTATCTGTGCGGAAATCATAGTCATGCTAATGGTTCTGCATGCAGCTATGATTGGCTTGACAACTTTGATGTAGTAATAACGGGAAGGTCAGAGCCTTCTTTATGTTATTTCTTTTGTTGATGAAGATATGTTGTTTTAGATTCTCTACTTAAGTTAAAGAATGCCTCTGATTTCTTCAGCTCCAAACCAATTTTCTTCCATGAGGAAAATCGTGCTCAATTGTTTGAAGTTGAACCTGAATCTGGAATGCTGCTTAATACAGATAACGGATATGTAGTTCCTCAGGTTGGTTATTTAATAATTCTTCCATTGCTTCTTCTCATTGGATATACTATTATCTCTTATCCTTTGTTTTGTGATCTAAAAAGGTTGGCAGTACTTCACCAAGATTGCCACCACAACGATCCTGTCGAGTTTTCCAGGTAGTTTTTAGGTTGCAATTTTATGTTAATGGAAGTACTGATTTTATAATGAGTGTTAGTTTCTTTCAAGAACCTTGCCTTGTGAAGTAATATTGGATTCCTATTTCTAGGTTCATTGTTTTTTCTGTTTTTTTTTTCAGTTACGTATTTTTTTTATCTTGATTTCAGGGGGGTAATGTTGCACATCTTCATAGGCTGCTCTCAATTGCATCAAGTTCTCAGGTACTTCATTGCTAATCCTACTTATTTGACAATGCAGATTTATTTGTTTCTGTATTGCTTTTCCCATTAAAATATGATGTGATGTTAGATCTTAGTAACCAAATATTGTTGGCTTTTTATGTCTTTTACTGGTGCATTATTCCTGACTATGACAATTATTCCTTAAGCATATTTACCTCCATTTTCTCTTGTCCGTTTCTCTTGTTCACTCCATTGAGAAAGTCATTCATGATTCCTTTACGATTGTTTTTTGTGTAATTTAATTCTGAGAACTAGGATACATATTTCATTTGTTTCAGTTTGAAAGTGCAAGAACATCAGACACACACTGAAGAGTCTTACAGATTTCTTGAATGTTTACGGTGTGTTAAGTTTTGAAATTCCTAAGAAGTGTCGAATCAAAATTCATGAATATGATAAAACTTATTTGCCCTCCAGAAGAAGGAGACACATGATCTGTAAAAAGAAAAGGCAGCCCTTTTGTTCTCTATTGATGTTCTTTTACATTTTTTTTTCCTATCTTTCTAATGGTCTAGATTCGTGATCCTTGATTAAGTTAAGAATCATGAAAGGAAAATGGAGATTTTTTTTCAATGTTTGCCCATTCAGATTTCTTGATAATTGAATGTTTTGTCATAGGTCCTCTATGTTGGGGATCACATCTATGGGGATATTTTGCGCAGTAAGAAAGTATTAGGTAATTCTTTCTTCATTGTCATGTCAAATTATATGAATTTGATATCTGAGTCGTTCCTGCTTAAAAATATCTTGGCTTCTGATGTAAGCATTTTATATTTTCTATTTATGTTTTCTATTTCTTGTCACAGTATCTTGTTGAGCTTGTGTTTTACAATAATTGTGTATTGACATTTATTTATGTACAGAAGTAACAAAATATCCTCTTTGGTTCTCAAGCAAAAGAAAAAAAAAGGACATTGTTAACAGACTTCTTTATGGACTTCATTCAATATTTTGGATTGCTACTGAAAGATGTTTCTTTTGATTTATCATTATTAATAAGTAAGATTTTGGACATACAGTATGAATGAGCTTTAATCAAATGAGTTTTTGGAAACAGGTTGGAGAACAATGCTTGTTGTTCCAGAGCTTGAGCAGGAGGTTGAGCTTCTTTGGTATTTGAAGGATACCCGTAAGGTACTTAACATTTCTTTTCTTAGCTTGATTTTTCTTGCTTTTTCCCACTTTGGAAAATGTAATTTCTTGTCAATACATTTAGCATTAAATAGTAGCTTGGAGATCTCCAAACAGTATGCAAATCAGCACTTCACATGATGTTCTCTATATGGATGCCTACTAATCTACTATCAACTATGAATATGTTTTGCTACTCATCTTGGAGAATTCAAATAATTTTTGGTGATTCTGTTGTATTACTTCGAGATATGTGTACTTTAATTGGAAGCAAAACATCTTAGATAAGTGCTATGGAGGATTATTGTTTTCTGAATATTTCAATAATTTCTGTTAAAAAGCAGCGATAAAGTAGCTGTCCAGCTAAATCTTTCTTTCATCCCTCTCAAAAGAAAATATTTCTCAGTTTTATTTTGGGTACCTTTTTATCTTCAGGAACTTCGTCAGCTAAGGATTCAGCGGGATCTTATTGAGGACAAAATTCATCATCTGAGATGGTCCATCAAGTAAGCAATAGTGTGATTTGGCAGCAGTAATGCAGTATATATATGATTTACATATTCAGTTCTTAAATCTTTACAATAACATGAAATATTCTTGTTTTTGAATCTCATTTTATTATATCCCTAATAAATTACAACATGAAATATTCGTGTCTTTTGGATGAATGGTTTGGTTCTTCTCAGTGTTCATGAGTAAGCTTGCTGCTTTCAATGGAGAATTATGTAGTAGTTGGCAAGTGACTGCTGACTGGATAGTTTTCACCTCTCAAAATTAATCACTTTATCAATTTTCTGATGATAATCAACCCATGAGTGCTCAATACTGTTTCAATAGTGGTTTTCGTTTAATTTTTAGTAGTTGAAGGCAGACAAGATGAGAATGAAATTACTTACAGGCATTATTAATGTGAAGCCTGGTATTCTTATATAATCTGTAATGCAGATAAAATTTTGAAAAGAATAAGGTGTTCCTTGATATGATTGTATTCACAGCGTCAATCTAACAAGGAACAAAATGCTGTTAAGATATGATTTTCAGCTTCTTTTCCTTAGTTCTTTGATTTGGTCAGTAGTAATTCATTATCGTTTGTCTTATGAAAATTTTCCTGTAGAACTATCTAAGAAATTTATGATTCAGGTTTGATGCCCTCGACACCATAAAAGAACAAGATTTATCATCTGAACTATGTAAATTGGAGGTGAGTTTCATTAATGCTGATATCCTTAGTCATGCTTTTTTCATGCACAACGAGTGGCGTTCTCTATGAAGTACTATTGTAATCTTTAAACTGATATCTGATATGCAATAAAGGTTTTGGATGATTAACATTCTGGTTAATCATCCTTTTTCCCCTCAAAAAAAAATTGCTGATATCCTAATTTCAATATCAAATGCATTTATTTCTCTTTCAGAAAACAAACATTTTGTATAAATTTCCCTAAAAGAATATTTTGTATAAATTTCAATTTCCACTTATAACTGATTAAAAAATCAATATAGTAGATCCTTGGGGTGAACAAAACATGATTCGTATTGGGATGAAACCTCCCAATTCCTCCTGGTTTTAAATGCAATCAAGGTTTGAGTTAGGTAGTCTTGTTTTTGTTTTTGAAAAATCAATATGAATGTATATTTTTGGAAGAAAGAACACAACCTTATCATGGTTTTTCCCCATATTTTCTTCAAATATGCACACAGATATTAAGCACTGGCTATGCTGCTCACTTTAGTGAGCAGTGAAGTGAATAGCATATGGAGCATCATTGTTGTGCATTCGGCAAATATCTCAGCGTACACATAATGCTTATTTGTGTGTCCTTTACTTTATTGCTCAAAAAGTAGGAAACTCTATTTGTGCCTATTCCTGAATCTAAATGTCATTAATATTCAGAATTTTTTATTTTAGTAATTGCCTCTAAGATGTATGTATGTATTAGAAAAAAAAACTCTTATATAAACAATTCATCATGTTTGATACTTACAATCCTAGAGAGGCATTTCTGAAAATATCACAGAAAAATGTGATGTATATCTTTGTCTATGTATCAGTATTTTCTTCAAACTTGAACATTCTTATCTCTGTATGTATTCATTACAAAATTTATCATAAAATGAGATGATTACCCTTTGGCCATCCTTTTCTCTTTGAAGAAAAAAATGGTCCAGGATGGCATTCTCATGGAACATAATATCTTTTCTTCTTGGCTTATATAGAAGCAAGGTCAAATGTTTATCAATAATTTTATAGCCGAATTGTTGCACATTTGTTGTCATCATCATTCTTCACCGTCTATTTTCCGAATTTCTAGATTCAACAGGAAGAGGTTCGTCGACTTCATCAAGAGGCACAACGGGAATGTCACCAGAGGGTAATGTCCTGTGAAAACATTGTTAGGAGAATAGTGATGTAAAATAAGACAAGTAAATCCTCAAAATGACTTAAATTGTTTCAAGCCAATGGCAAATCTGCTGAAACAATTTATTTTTTAAGTAGGTATTTGAGGTCTGGTAGTTTTGTATATTGAGGAAGTCATGCATTTCATTTTTGAAATAAAATCCTTTCCGCACTTTTTCCTTTTACTGTCGGTACTCCAAAATTATGTTTCTTACATGTTTTTGTAACGCGTACATAGTTTCATAAAGTTTGGGGACAGCTGATGAAGACTGGCTACCAAAACTCTCGATTTGCTCATCAGGTACTCCATTTGCTTAATCATTTTGTAGAAAAACCTTATTTTGTTTGACATTGATGCTAGTTTTTCTGAGAAAACCAGAAATCAATAGCTCCTCACTGCAAGTAATGCTCATGTAGCTACCTGTTGATCTGTATGCAGGTTGAGAGATTTGCTTGTCTGTACACCAGCCAAGTAACAAACTTAAGCTTATACTCGCCCGACAAATATTACAGACCAAGTGAAGATTTCATGCCCCATGAGTTTGACATTCTTGGGATATAGGGAATGTTTGAGTCTGCCTCATTTGACAACTCCAGGTGATGATGGTCTCGGGTGCAAGCAGGAGAAATAAAAAGAATACGCTTCAAAACTGACGACGTTTCAACTCCTAACTCGATTAGCACAGTCGCTCCCCCTCGGCCTTTTACCAGATGGCGAGGATGATCATGAAGTAAATAACATACTGTAAAGTATAAAAGATCATAAATCGTACTATACACAGAAATGTAACGATTTTGTGATGTTGTATTACCTTTTGCTTTCTTTGATGATATATGCCCAAATGAAATAGTTGCTGCATTGTGTCGACGTTCTGTAAGCATTGTTGTTGTCTGTAAATGAAATAGTTATTAGCTTTCAGCCACAACATTGAAAACGAAAGGACTAATGTTGCTGCAAATTCTTACATGCATGCTTCCATGGTGCCTGTTATTTGCACATGGATCAGCAGTCGTTTTCTAAACTCTTATGCCATCGGAACGGTCTACTGCTATCGCACCATTCTTCCCCTTATCTTCATCTATCATTTTCTCAAATTTTCCGGTACAGGGAACATGCATTATGCAAAAAGTAAAAACTAGACATAACCAATAAGTTCGTGTTAGTCATGACTTCCACTGCTTGGTGTGTTGGGCAAGTAAAAATGGTAATTCGTTTTATAAATAAAATAAATAATAATGATAATTTGTTAATATCTAACTTTGAAAGGATTGAAAGCTAATATTTAGATGTTCTCCATAACAAATGACTATTTGTTTCTATTTATTTTAATTTTAATAGTTTATTAACTCTTTGGTTTGGGGAGAAAACATTCCCAAAAATATATTATCGATACAATAAAATTATTTTTTTCAATTAAGCATTATATTTATTAATATTGAAATAGTTAAAATAAAATGGTCTATACTATAAATGAAGTGATGAAGTGAAAATAAGTGAAGGTAAGCACTTCAAAATTTACTGAAAGAATAAAAAGTCGAACAACCTAATTAGCTCCTTCTTTGCAGCCTCAACGAAAGCATCATCACCGGAGAATCACCGGATAAGTTGAAACGTGAATTAGGATAGAGAACGATTTTGATATAATTCCGGTTTCCAAACTCAAGAAAGGAGATATACTTGTCGATCTCAATTATATATGTTGATAAATGTAGTATGATGACCATTTTAAGTGCCAAAGTTGTTTTTAAAAAATAAATAGCTACGTATTTAAATAATGGACTAATAAATTATAATAAATCCGTGTACTATTTGATGATAATAAATAATTGATAAGTTAGATTTATGATCAAAAGGCACAAATGTCATTTTTTTTGGGTCTAGATCTACGGATGTCTATGACGCATCCTGTTCGGAGAGATACGATAAAGTGGTAATTACAGAAAAACATAAATGCCTTTTAAATTCGTAAAAATGGATGCAGAAATATTTTTTATGTGGTAAAAATATTTGAAAAAAAAAGTTGAGAGTTATATCGGTAAATTAATTATTTGATAAAATGATTTATAAGTCAAAAAGAAGACAAGGGAAAGCTCTTGTTCAGTTTTTTTTATAACCTTTACAAATATTTGTTTGTTAGATACAAGGAAAAAAATTACTTATAAATCATTTTGGTATGATCATAAACTCAATCAAACACCTTCTTGTAATCTGGTCTTTGTCAAATAATTCAACGAGTAAACTTGCATATAAAGTTCAAGATGATGATATAATATAAAATAAAATAATAACCAATATTGTCAAAATGATGGTCTCGTAGAATTGGAACATTTTATACCTAAGTTGGTCACGTGTTCACGTCACGTGTCCTAGCTCAGGGAGTCGCGGCGGTAAAAAAAATCGCCCGATGCCCTAAGTCTCGTCCACCGCCCGCTTCCGTTCCGATCGCTCTGCCGTCGTTCGCGCCGTTCCTCCATTGACGTCGTTCTCCCTTTCTTCCGACGCCCTCTCCTGCCTTCTGTCGTAGGTACCTCTATCTCTCTCTCTCTCGGAGCTCCCCGCTGTGCCGCCGCTCGCGTCGAGCTTCATGCTCGCGATCACGGACTCCCCTGGAGAAATTGACCATTTGCATGCTATTTTCCTTTCCAGGGACACCTTTGCAATGTCGCTTTCAGCGTTCTGTCGACGAGTGGGTCTGAAAGATCTCGTTTCAAATGCTGCAATTTATCCTGGTGCCAGTGGTATGATACATACACAATTTTTTTTCTCCCAAAATCTCCTATAAATATCATCTGTTTACCTTGTGACTCGACGCGTGAAATTGATTTCAGAAGTATCCGGAGGTTTAAGCTTGATGTTCAGGCGATGGGCAACGAAGAAGACGGCAGGATCCACGAAGAACGGGCGCGATTCAAAGCCCAAGTTCTTAGGCGTGAAGAAGTTTGGCGGAGAGGCATGTCAATGTTCAACTCCTTTTCAGACTCTCAAAAGCAGGTCCCCTTTACTTCTTTCTTTCGGGCTCATTTTCTTGTTCGATTGTTCTGCAGAAGGTGATTCCAGGAAACATTATAGTTCGGCAGCGTGGTACCAGGTTTCATCCCGGGGATTACGTTGGTCTGGGGAAGGATCACACTTTGTATGCTCTGAAAGAAGGGCATGTCAGGTTTGAGCGCCACAAGCTCAGCGGGAGGAAATGGGTGCATGTTGATCCAGTGGATGGCCATGTAATTCATCCTATCTATGCAAATGCAAGTGCCAAAGATGACGCTGAAACTCAATTGTGCTAGTGGAATCAGAGTTTTTAAGCTCTGCTGCTGCTGGATGGGAAGTTGGTATAAGGATGTAACCCAAGAGGTATTTCCGTGTTCCTGTAATAAATTTGCACTTCTGCTGTATGCATTCTTGAGTTCATTTAGGAGAGAATTCATGTCCTCTTTTATGCTTGTTTCTAGTACTGATATCCAAATGTTCTAGAAACAATTCACACTATAAGTGAGACTGTTCTTATAAAATTTTTTAGCCAAATTTGATTTATATACACATTATCTTTTATTTGGTAGTATACTTGAGATTCCAAATTGATTGTCTGTCCTTCTCAAAAAATAATGATCGCACGTAGTACATGTTTAATTACTTACAAAATAGTAACATAAGCTAATTATATTTGTATTGTAAGTTATGGAAATTTTTGTCCATGTAGAATTAAATTCCAGGATCAATGTACCCTGAAATTATATCATTGTACACCTAAACTAAAACCTAAATAGCGTTAATAATAAATGCAAACATCTACTGCAACCGATTGTCATTTTTGAATAAACTCACTTTCAATCAAATTGTTAGGATTTCCAGAGATATTACACACCGAAGAAAAATTGAGAAATTTAATAATATTACGCACCGATGTCCGGAGTGTCTTGGATCCAAATGAGTTTCAATTGGGGTAGGATTCAAGGCATTATTAACACAAGTAAAGGTGATTGAAAGTAAGGCTTGGTGTACAAACTTTAATCATGCATCATGCATGAATATATTTAAAAGCTATATCAGCACCACTGATACAATGAAGTAGCTTCATATCAGTGGTGCTGATACAGCTTTTAAATATATTGATGCATGATTAAAGTTTGTACACGAAGCCTTACTTTCGATGTGAAGAGTGCTATAACAAATACAAGCATCTAGTGCAACAGTTTTTTTTTTTTACTAGTATAAGTGCACTTTCATTCAAATAAAAGTGATCGAAAGTAAGGCTTGAAGCAGCAGCTAAAGGATGCAGCAATGCAGTAGCTTTATATCAGTTGTGTTCATATAGGTTTCGATAGTTTCCTTCATTATTAACTTGTAGGTACTGGTCTTTCTTTTCTTATAACAGCAAGACTTGTACCCAATATTAGTAAGGTAAAAAAACAAAGATGGAACCTACGGCATTGAACTTGAAATTATATGTAGGCTCATTTTGTGCCAAGTTAAGTCCATATGTAACCTCAGAGTTTATGAATAGTGTAAAAGTATATGATTTTTTTAAAAAGAAAAGTATATAATATAATAATGTACTATGAAGAGTTTATTCATTAATAGTTCTTCTATACTTTAGGCTTTTGACTATAAATATAAAAGAATCTTAAGCTAAATCCATACATAATCCATGCAAATTAAATGAAAAAAAAATATAGGGGGGAAATTTCTTGAATAAAGTCATAACTCTTAGTTTTAATTTCTTTTTTCCTAAATTTCAGTTAGCCCAAAATTTAGATAAATATTTATGTCGGCAAACTCGGTGAGTTTATGAGTGAGTCTATCCAAGTCTACCGTTTCCATCCAGTGAACTCTAGAATCTATCCGAGTTTAAATACTTTCGATTTTGAATAGAGTTCACTTAATTTGATGATTTGATGTCTTAGACTCGTAGAATTACGTAATTCTATGATTGACTTATACTATGGAAAGATGTTCGATTTGGTGTGCAAAAGAATATATATTGTGTTCAATGTGTTATGCATTTTTGTTATTATCCGCGTGATCGCATTTTGAATACAACAACTGGGAGCCGCATTGTATCGCTAAAAGGGGAGACCAACGCTAAAGTCGATCGCCGACTAGCTCAAATTCGCTTACGATTTCGACTATTTTCAACATGTGGTCGATCTCAATGTGACCACTGTCAAGCCATCGGTCAATTAATGTCTCATAGAAGTCTTTAACTTTATACGAGTTTTAGTTCAAGACAAAAAAAACGTAAAAAATGAGGCATGTGGTTAGGGGTGGTCACCAGATCGATCCGGTGAATCCGAAAATTCGATCCGATCAAGGATCAGGACGGGTTCGGGTTGAAACGAGTTGACCCGATCCGATGATTCGGTTTTTTTTATTTTTTAATTAAATGTATAATTTTATATCATTTAAAATTCAAAAAAAATATATGAAATAAATTGTTTTAAATGTAGAAAAGTATATAAATATTTAAAACAATATTTTTTTATATTTAAAAACATTTTATTTTGCATTAAAAATAAAATAATAAATATTTTTATATTAAAAAATAAATAAAAAATTAAAAAGAAAAATGATGATCGAGTAACTCAACCACCCGACCCAGGTCGAGTCGGGTCGCAGCAAAAAAAAAAGAGGGGACCTGACCCGGCCAATCTTGGCCAAGTAGGGTCGGGTGTGTTCACAAATCCGACCCGTGAACACCTTTACTGATGATTATCAATTAATAATTTTCAAATCTGTAGTTAAACTAAAAATTATTTATTATTTCATAACGACCAATCTTTTGCGTCTTAAAATTCTGACTGGCATACAAAATTGCAAGAAAAAAAAATTGAACGAAAAAATACTCGCGCCAGGTAGGGGTCGAACCTACGACTTTCTGCTTAGGAAACAGACGCTCTATCCACTGAGCTACAGGCGCTGAGATGACATGTTATTATTACAATTACTTATCAATATTACAAACATCCTTTGCCTAATTATTTCTTTCTGATTTCCTTATGTTTTTGCTTAAGAATCAATTCGGATATCCATCCTCGACATTAGTAAGAATTGTTATATAACAATAATTTAGTTAACAATTCGGTTTATTGGAGCTGGTTGGCACCGTTACAATTTACAACTCTAAGGTGGCTGTGGACCTACAAGAGCAGTCTCCTCTCTTGTAGGCTCAGAGGGCAACGGAGATAAATTACATGAATCTGAATGTTGAAGTTCGGAGTCTCCGTAGCCGGACTCGAATCTCTTCCTCTTCTCAACAGCAACCTGGACCCTCTGATTAAAATCCTCATCTGAACCAGCTAGCATATACCGCAGCTTAAAGTTTATCCTGTTCTCCACCATAATCTTGTGCCTTGGAATTATTCTACTGTCCAGCGAATAGCTAAAGAACCTGGAAAGATATCCTGTTCTATGAGATAGCTATGTGTGAACCAAAATCAACTGAAGTATAGAAGTAACATGCAGGAGTGTTGTGTGCGGGATTCACATAAAAGAGAGGATTTTTTTTTTAGAAGAACAAAAAAGAGAAGATGAGATTAACATTAGAGGTTTACGGCTCCAAAGGTTTCAATTCAAAATGCCTACTTCTGATGTCATTGGTAAAGTCATGAAAAATACTCTTGGAGCATGGACAGCGTTCTATTCAAAATTAATAGCATGACAGTTGATATCATTTTCTGTCAACAGCAAGGAAATATGCTAGAAATATATTTCAACCTGGCTTGCCAAAGTTGACCAACAAAAAAAGCAACTATACCATTGAATGTTACCTAGGGAATTCAATGAGGTCTTGTAGTGGGCGGACCATGATACGCCTCAGGTATTTGTATTTAGGACGAAGAATGTCAATATTATAACGCAGAAGCATTGGGAAGTCGGCCACCATCTCGCCTAATGATTGAAGACGTATGCCCAATGATAGGAAATATTTAACATTGACTTCTAGCTTCTTCGTGATACTGCAGCCTATGAGCTGTGGGTCTAAAGCAATGACCTTTCCAATGTCCTTTTGCGAGACTCCAGCTTTGGTCATAAGGAAGATGACCTGTAGAAATTTGACTTTAGTATTATATACAATAAGAACAGTAATTTTTTGACCAAAAAATCATTAATCTAAAAACAAAACAAACAAACATTTAACTTAGAAACTCTTACATAGTGCAAGTTGAAATTTATTATCATTCAGCATAGATGCTGGTTGAAGTTTCAATTTAAAGTCCTTCAAAAAAAGAGTTTCAATTTAAAGTTCAAATAGAAATTATAAAGATTGACCTTACAATCTGATACGTCAACTTGAATGATTCAAGTGTAAATGTTAACTACATAGACAAAAGCAATAAGAAGCCATATCAAACTCTAGCATAAAAAAAATTGCAAAAGGGGGATTCTAAGTTACTGACCACTTAGTACTCGAACAAATTATAAAACCTTAACCCGTTTAACCATAGGAATTAGGAACAATACAAATGATTACTTATTCTAGGAAGGTGACTGTGTAAAACCATTCAAGCTGGTTGGTGTAAATGGAGGAAAGCCACTGGAGTTCTCTGTGATAGAAAAGTACTCAATAAAGTTAAAGAAAAATTCTATCATACTGCTATAAGGCCAGCAGTGTTATATGGTAGTGAATGTTGGGCTATGAAGGGACAACATGAACGTAAAGTGGGGGTAGCCGAAATGAGAATGTTGAGATGGATGTGTGGTCATACAAGATTAGATAAGATTAGGAATGACCATATACGTGAACGAGTCGGAGTGGCTCCTATTAGTGAGAAAATGGTAGAGAATCGTTTGAGATGATTTGGTCATGTTCAGAGAAGACCATTAGATGCGCCAGTAAGAAGAGTAGATCAAATAATCTGGAGTCCGATTAAAAGAGTGAGAGGGAGGCCAAGGCGGACACTTGACGAACTAATAGAGCAAGATCTATTGGTGAATAATATACCGAAAGGTTTGGTTACTAATAGAGCGGAATGGCGTCGTATGATCCATGTAGTCGACCCCACTTAGTGGGATAAGGCTTTGTTGTTGTTGTATACATCTAAGCCATTTTTAACATCCTTTTTTTACGGATGAAAGGATGACCACTTTTAACCTTTAATATCCATCTCATGTGTCATTAAAAAAAAATCCTTAAGAGGAGATTCAAATGCTCTCTCTGTGATTCATCTTCATTTCCACTTTCATCAAAGCAAATCAGTCTGTCTGGACCAAGACACTGAATCATCTTATCAAAAAACAACACTTATGAATGAACCCTGTTGTATGAAAATATATGCTAAGAAACCTTTTTCTGCTTCGTCCTACTATTTCAGTCCATATACAGTAGGCTAATTTCACTGATTAAACAATGTTGATACTTGAACTATAAAGAGGGTACAAATTTGTAACTAATGATATTGCCAAAAATATAATAACTGATGAATCTCTCCATACTGTATAATTTTTCACAAATTATAGAGGATGAAAAGAAGAATTTCTTGCTGAGCATGGCATGGATTTTTCATAGATACGAACACTGATGAAGAGGATAGTGACAAACCACCGGACGTATCTTCTTGTATAAGCTATAGGTTAATAAGGAAGGAAACTTGACGAGAACATCACCGACAGCTTCATTTCTGACACCTATGTCCTGTAGAAACCGCACCTGCATGTAAAGGGTAGGAATGTCATGCTTTAACTCCCTCAGTTTCACTAGGTAGATGTCTCTAGGTTACACTGAAACTTCAACAATGTTTTTTTTTTGTGGGTGGGGGGTGGGGAGGTGGGGGCGGAGGGGACCTCAACAATGTTGGCACATGATAGCTATAATAAATGCTTATCAGGAAGCTTTGAGATAAAAAAAACTGTAAAACAACCAAGAAAGACCATACCTTTGGTGCAATTGTTGTTTCCAGATCAACACAGAAAATCATTGGTTTAATAACTAGCATTCTCTTCATACCATCGCGTTTAACACCGAGGTAATATAGATATTTGACTAGAGGTTTCCACCTCTCCTCAATGCTACAACCCATTAGTTGTGGCTTGAATGCTAAAAGTCGCCCAACATCTTCAGTACTTAAGCCAAATTCTTTAAGATATTCGACCTAAAATATAATGCCAGTTCTTTCAAGTTTCAATATAAAAATATAGTAAGTTTTTACTTCTAAAAGAGATAGCAACTATCAGTTCTATAGTAATTTGTTCCAATGCTATCATATATTGAAAATTAAATTAGCAAATAAGCAGTGTAGAGAAGTACATAACTAAGAAGGAATGGTCTACATGAAATCCAGATTGTTCAGGCATTTGAATCAATCAGGAAACAGAAACCAAATGACAACTACACACATGATTGGCAACCTATGGAACAACCAATTAGTTACAACTCATCCATGTTAAGCTTTGTGGGTCATAGCAAGCAATATTCTCATGGCAAATTCAACGGTTTCACATTGAAAAGCACAGTGAAAGATTAGTCTTTCCACAATCATATTTGCAAAAGAATTTGGAGATAAGGAAAAGCCTCTCGGTCTTTTATGGTTACTCTCTTAAAAACTCTTATAGTTGCTCACGGAATTACTGAATCAGTTTTTTACTGAAAAATGATGTATACTGGTAAACTTCCAGGAATCTAGGCTCTGAATGGAAAATCCTGCCCATCACGAATGCCATGTTCATATCAACAATTGCCTCAATACCTCAGTCCTCTTATTTATTAATTTCGGCATATACATAGTTCTTGAAAGATCTGCCAGAATTTCCAAAATGCTAAAATCTTTCTAGAAGAAATAGCAACCTAAAGAAATGTTGCACCAAAGAAAATAGCATCTAACTAAATGACCTCTATAGTGTTAGCATAGACCACCTGTATCAATTCAACAAGAAAGGCCTGAAAGAATTCTTCTGAACATAGCAATGCAATACTCGGCAAAAGAGAAATATCAATTTGACAAAACAAAGCTGCATGCACTCATGGCAAGAACTCAAATAAACATCAACAAACAATACTCACGAAGTCCAAACACCTTACTAGCCATATCTTCCATGCTGTAAAAGCCAAGTGCTCTTGGATAATCAAAAACCATAGTCCCCAAATCCTTTTTGCTCATTCCCATGTCAAGATAAAACTTGACACGAGCCTCAAGTGACTCCATGGTTAATAGCAGTAGCTGTGGGCATCGACCTATGATGAAACCAATCCATTCACTCTTAACCTCATTTTCTTCAAGATAGCTAATTATCTCTTCTAGTGATTCCAAATTGCGCTCCAGTATTGCATTTGCTTTCACAAACACAGCTCCAAGTGACTCCCCCTTAACATGAATAGATTTCAACCATTCAGCAGTGCGCCTCACACGCTGGAGATCACCCGAGCATGTGCATAGTATCTTTCCAATTTGGGGATACGTCAAATGAACATGCTTTAACCACCTACAGCACACACAACCGATCATAAAGTTCAGATTCTACTTTGTCCTTTTTTTTTTTGTACAACAAGAGAAAGTTCACATTTTTCTCACCATAAAGGGGTAAAAAATGAAATCCATAATTCGTCTATCTAACGAAACATTTGGAGACGTTGTAGTTTAAAGAAAAAGGAGTTTCATAATGCTTACTTGACAAGTGGAACTACGGCTGAACTCTGAACGTATCTCTTGGCCCTGGCATTGAACGAGAGGTGTGCGAATTCAGGAATCGCCTTCATAGCTGCAGCCTCGATGACGACCCGATCAACGAACCCCTGTGACCAGGAAACGAGATTGTTCGAGTAGTTGATGCTGAGCTTGCCGGCGCGCAGCGCCTCCTTCAGGACCTCGGCCGCGACGCCGCGGCGGACCGCGAGGGCCCGCCGCAGGACATCGTCATCGCCATCGAGCAAGCTCCGAAGGTCGCCCGGCGGCATAGGGGGTTCGGGCTTGGGGAAGTCGATGGATCCGGGGAACCGAGGGGTCCTCTGGGGAGCGAGGGAATACTCATCCGCGATTCTTTTCCTCAGAAGCCTTTCCTCGTCTTCGCCCCGAAAGAGCTCGACCGGATTCCCATCTTTACGATAGGGCTCTGACTGCAGGAGGAAGGCAGACGCATTCGCGTTCTGGAGGCGTAAACCCTCTTGCTCGCCGGTGGTGCTGCCGGATGCTTCGTGGCTCGCGTCAAAGGCGTGCGGGGCGGCGACGGAGAGGGTGAGCGAGGTCGAAGAGGAGCAAAAGGGAAAGCGAAGAGGGATAAGCGATGGGGAAGAGGGATTGGAGTTAAGGACTGGGGATGGGCGGGGGACTAGAGAGATGGCGGCGTGGTGGTGGTGGCAAAGAAGCATCGCAAACAAGAAAGCTGCTCTGCTGTTGCTGCTACATCTACCGCGCGACGCCTGTTGGAGGAATAAATGGTAGGGGATAAGGTAACAGTTATTGGTTATATAAAAATAATTTGTTGATTAGTTTTACGCGAATGGTCCCATGGTCTAGTGGTCAGGACATTGGACTCTGAATCCAGTAACCCGAGTTCAAGTCTCGGTGGGACCTTAAGTTTTTTTCTTTTTCACTATTTTTTTTCTTCTTTCACGAATGACGAGTTCAAGTCTCGGTGGTCGTGACTTCTTTGTTGTCGAATAAATGACAAACTCCTTTCCTCTGCAGAGAAGACAACCATCGAAATCGATCATGTAAAAGCCGACTTACATCTTATTATTGTCAATATCAAGTTTTTTTCCATTTTCTTCTTACTTTGGACTCTCCCATCCTCTGTGACTTCAAGCTTTCTCAAGTTCTTGCGAATCGAGGTCATCTCTCCGTCTCTCACATATATCAAGTTAATGGCATAATTTCAAGTATGCCTTTTTAACTCATTTTTCAAATTTTCTCCAAGCTTTAGGGTTTGTTTATTTGCAATGGATTGATAGCTCATTATTTTAAGATAGCATTTTTTTGTCTCTTTTGTCTTCATTTCTCTGTTTGCACAAATCTCTCTCTATGTTTGCATCTTCTAGTTCATTTTATTCATCATCTTGAATTATGGTTTGTATTGAATTCATCTTCTCTCCTTTCGCTTTATAATTTACAACAGCTAAGTAGAGTATGTGCCATGGCCAACCCTAAGTCAGCTTGCTAGCAGAAAACTGGGTGGTCATGAACAATTTCCATTCTTTTGCTTTATAAATTTGACTTTTTTGTATTAATGCTTTTTAATTGTTTCAATTTATTGTGTTGATGTAGATTATCAGACCTAGAAAATTTAGGTTGGCTCCAATAAGATTTTTTTGTCATCTACGAAGGCCGTAAACTAAGGATATACGTAGATTGTGATGCACAAGAGATAGATAATTACTTGTGTGCGTTGGAAATTTAATTCCTTCGAGGTAGCAACAAAATTTATTGTCAAATTTTCTTAATGCACGTGATGATCCTTTCAAACGTGAAAGCTCTCAATGCATCCAAGTTGAGTACGAGGAATATGTTTTGTTGGTAAAAGTGGGTAGACGAAAAGAGAATAAACGAAAATCAAGACTTCGAAGCATGACGAATTCTTATTTTTAGAGAATTATTTGTTTTCATATAAAGTTTGCTATTGGATTTGCGACAATAATACTCTCATGATACAACGAAGTCTTCGAGTTCGTCAACTAGCAACTATTGAAGAACTCAGTCTCTTATTCTAATAATTTACAATGACTTGAATATATTTTCATGTGCTGTACACATAGTACTCATGACATGTTCATTGCTTCTCATCACTTTCAATTACTTTCGAATGCTTTGATTGCTCGAAAATGCAAGAAGGTGAAGCTTATTTATAAGCTTGAAAGGATACTTCACGAAAGAATGTGTCTAGTGTCTTTTCGTCCAAAAAATACACCTATTAATAAAAGGATTCACTTAATTTCTTTTCATATAAAGACACACCTTATGATGAAATGTCACATCTATTGATATGTGAACACATATTAAGGGACAAGGGACACATCTTATGATGAAATGATGCATCTATTTAAGTGTGAATATAACTCTTAAAATATGAATACACATATTTAAATATGAATATACATCTTCACTTATAAAGTGATGCAACTTTTCATCTAAGAATATTCTTTCATTAATGAAATAATTCATTCATAATATTATTTCACTTATAACACATAAGAACATATTTTCATTTAATATTGTAATACTTTATTGACAAAAAGATGTGATGTTGTATTTCATCCTTAACTAATTAGTATAAACGCACTTTTCAATATTTACAAAATAATATATTTAAAATTTGAAACCTTCAAATTTCAACACGTTTTACCGTGTATGATGAAACTGCAAGAGCAATATCATTTTGGTTATAATATGCGATTGTGCACCTTTATGTGCTGTGTACCAAGTAAAATTTCTTGTAATTCGTCGTAGCAAGACTTGTACCAAACTTTAATATATGGTTTTAGTTAACCTACATGGACAGTCCCTTTTAGCAGTATGGTTGCTTGATTTGAACAAGTGTTAACTTGTTTGTTTGATCAAGCGTTGTTTTGGATGGAATTGCTATAACCATGCTTATTATTTTGGTCATTTTTTAAGATATCATAATTAATTATAATTCTACTAAATATTACATTAAATATATAATTACATCACATTTTAAACTACGCATATTTTTCTCGAAGATTTTGATGTGATAAGTACAAGTTGTAATGGGCCATAATAATCTATTAGCCTTATGCCGGACCAATTTCGAATATGTTAAAACGTAATTTGTTAATATAATATGATATTTATATTAAGTTTATTATTGTAAAAAAGGACTTTATAAAATCGTGAGTAAATTTTAAACATATGACAATATTAAGTTTACAACTTTCATGAATTCTTTTTTCAGGTTGGCAATATTAGATTTAGATGATATTTTAGTTATAATATCCAGGGTTAGTTACAACTTGTATATCAATACTTATGGTATTGACAGTTAGTTACATCATTAAGTGGTATTTTACTAAATTATTTAACTTTTTATACTTTATATATACATTGAATGTTTGTGGTATTGAGAATTACTTACATGTGGCATTTTACTAAATTATTTAACTTTCTATACTTTATATAAGAATAAAATGATCTATCAAGTCCTCACATTCATTCAAACCTATTAAAAAATATATATCTAATCAACTTTAGTTTTATTCTTAAATCTAGTTCGAATTTTTATTTTTGCGTAAAAAGTCATAAATTTTGAGTTTGTTCTCAAATTTAACCTAAACTTCTATTTTTGTGTAAAAAGTCATGAAATTTAGTTTAATTCTCAATTTTTCAAAATTTTAAATTAATTATAAATATATCCTATTATTATATTTTTAAAAAAATAATAATTCAATGATCCTTACATAGACAAGTTGTAAAACATAAAAGAATAAAATATGTTTTACAACTTTGATAAATTTTAGTCCATTTTTAATTAGATAAAATAAGATCGTAACGTTGTAAAAATATATAATAATTTAAACTAATTTACTATCATTGTTTAAACATTTTTTAAATTTTATCCTTTCATTTTTTTACAACTTGTCATCGCTGAATTATTATTTTTAATAAAAAAATAATAATAGGCTATATTTATAACCAATTTTAAAGATTTTAAAATAAAAGTTTAGGTTAGATTTGAGAATTGAATTAAATTTAATGATTTTTTATGCAAAAATGGAAGTTTAGAGTAGATTTGAGAACTAATTCAAAATTCATGACATTTTCCGCAAAAATAAAAGTTCAAGTTAGATTTGATAATAAAACTAAAATTCAGACTTTTTTATGCAATTACCTAATTTTTATCCAAACGTCACATCATAATTAATCTATCAAATTTATTAGTTCTAACCGATCGTCATGAGTGTAGAAACCACATTTGTAAAAATTAGTTTGGTTAAAAAATAAGAAATAAGATCTTAATCTTGATCTTATGTGGGATACTATTAAAGGTAAGATGTTGGAAGGAACAGCAAACTGTCAGGAAGGAGCATCTATCCTCCAATTCTGGCGTTCAAGACCACAAACCATCTTTGATTTTGCTAATAAGGAGAGAGAAATGATGGAAAAATTCGAGAACAAAAGTAGAAGATCACAAAGAAAATTGCAAAAAAAATTTAGAGGAGACACACGATTTACTCAGGTTCACCTTTGAGATTAGGACTATATTCTGCAAAGAAGTTTCACTATATTTTTTTATTTATCGCCGCCACATAAATTACGTCTGAAAATAAACTATAAATATGTTTCTTTTAAACGAGTTCAAACCCCCGAACAAAATAGAGAAAAAATATTTTTCAATACACCAGTAGGTAGGGATGGCACCCGCCGCTGTTCAGGGCGGGGGACACCACCCCCGCCCCGACCCCGATGACCCGTCCCCATCCCCGACCCCGCCCCAATTCCCGCGGGGCCCCGAATCTCCGTGGGGATTCGGTTCCCCGAATTTTTTATTAAAAAAATTTGAAAAATTACAAAAAAAATTACAATTAAAAAAAAGGTGCAGAGGTGTCATCAAATCGCCTCTGCGCACCCGGCGCGGAGGCAATTTCGCCGCCGCCCCTCCACAATGCCCAGAGGCGTCGCCGCCCTTTCGGCCGATTTTTCTCTACGCAGGTGAATCAGCCGCCGCCCCTTTGGCCGCCGATGACGACGATGGCGGCCCTCGACGACCCACGATGACGCCGCCACCGCCGATCGGATCGAATGGATCAATGATGCCCTAGACGACGATGCCCTCGTCGATGATGACGTCCTCGCCGATGACGACGTCCTCGCCGATGAAGACACCCTCGATGACGACGACGATGCCGCCCTCGACGACGATCCATGATGACGCCGCCGCCGATGACACCGCCCGGATCCCCGATGCCCTTGACGATGATGACGGCCCTCGACATCGACGACGACCGACGATGGCGGCCCTCGACATCGACGATGATCCACGATGACGCCGCTCGGATCCCCGATGCCCTTGAGGACGATGGCGGCCCTCGACATCGACGACGATCGACGATGGTGGCCCCATCGTCCCTCGACATCGACGACGACCGACGATGGCGACCCTCGACATCAACAACGATCCACGATGACGCCGCCGCCGATGACGCCGCCCGGATCCCCGATGCCCTTGACAACGATGGCGGCCTTGACAACGATGGCGGCCCTCGACATCGACGACGACCGACGATGGCGGCCCCATCGTCTCTCGACATATCGTCGGCCCCACCGTCCCTCGACATCGACGACGACCGACGATGGCGGCCCTCGACATCGACGACGGTAGCCCTCGACGGCTCGACATCGACGATTGTGATTTGTGAGATTGTGATTTGTGAGGTTGGAGTTTAGGGTTTTATGTTATATATATGTAAAAAATTGAACGGTTGAGATGAAATTTAATAAATATAATTATAATAAATTATTAATTAAAAATATTATCGAAAATTTGGGGATCCGACGGGGCGGGAAGAGTTCACCCCGCCCCGATCCCCGAAAGGGGGGCGGGGGCAGGTTGGCCCCCATCCCCGCCCCCGCTGGGGAAAAAATCCCCGAGTGCGGGGCTCCGAACGGGGAATCCCCGCGGGGCCCCGCGAGGAGCGGGGAATATTGTCATCCCTATCAGCAGGACAGATAATTGGGTAATACTCAAATTTCTCTAAGCTCACGTGGACGAACTCGATGTGAGAAACAAAAAGTCCTGAAGTATTCACCAACTCCAACAAAAAATATGAAGTATAGAGCTATCGATTCGTGAGGTTCTAGAGGGAACTGAGTCTGAACTCTGAACCTGCTATAGAACCCACACCAACTCGAGTTCAGACTCAGCTTCCATTAATTCTTGTATCCAGACCCTGCAAGAAAAACCAGTCATTGAGGGCCGAGTAGATTAGCAATTAGCATTCTTCGAGAAGCAAATTCATAGACGAGCAGTGGCAGAGTCTTTGGTTGCCATTTGTTGTACATGTTGCACCTTCGACCATGCAAACATGCATCAACTTTTGAAATTTGACTCCTCTGGAATCTGTAAAGTATTCGAGAATTTTGGGAAGACCTCGTCACATTCAAAAGTGAAAAGTTCTTACGATTTTTTTTCTTAATCGAATGATTCTTTTTTGTGCTGTTTTAAATCAAGCATTTAAGTTTCCCTCGTTTCACGACAAAAGCACAAAATCTTAAAATACATTTATAAAAAATAATTTTCTCATGATGACTTAATAATACACATTATCAACCTTTTTCAGATGCAGCCTGAGTGAAAAATAATCTTCCCTTTAGGCAAAGAGCAAATGCTTATTTTGGAGAATATTTGCCAAACAAATTTCATTCTTTTATTTTGTGAAGCAACTATTATATTTCACAAAAAAACTGTGATATTTGTATTCCATCAAAATGATAGAATAAAATATTCTCAGCGTTTTCATCTTTGTCCATTTCTTCTATTTTTTTATAATTTAACCATATATTATATAATAATAATAATAAATATCAAATATTTATAATAAAATATATTGATTATGAAATATAAAATATTTAAAAAGTATTCAGAATATGACAAAATTATTATATCCTTCTGAATAAAATTTATTATTCTCCAAACGGTCCTTAAAGTCGTATACATGTTTCATATTAACTTAAGACAAATTTCCGTTCAAGAGTTGGTTAATGTCTGGCATAAAAACAAAAGTTTGAGGAAAATATTCTGCCCCAAACCCAACATTAATTATGAGTTGGGGTTGGTCATGGCGCAAATCCGCCTGATCCATTGACATAGCATCAAATAAGGTTTGCAAAGCATGTTTCACTTGGAATAAGCATCAAATACCAAGAAAAAAAATAAAGTGGTGAAGCAAAATACATACACCAAAATTATATAAAATGGGAAAATCTTACCGCCGCAATGTCATTCTCTCTTATCTGCAACAATTTATAGCATGTTTTGGAAGCTGTAACACCTTACAATTTGTAAACTTCAGGCCGTGTTACATCCGAGGCCGGCTGTCTTTGTAACAGATGAACAAATGTTGCAAGAAAATTTTAATATATAGGTGTTTATCCTACCTATCTTTGGCAAATGAAGCACAATGTCACATGCCCTTGGAGCCATAATTTACTCATCGAAATATATCAACTTGGAACAAAATTCTACTACTTGGCCGAACATGAGGCAGACTGTTTTATGGTGCATCATGTCCAAGGAGGTTTAATGTTTACTTGCAGATCTACAAGTTCGGCCATCACACTTGATTTTCATGCCTAAGCCTTTTATGGTCACGCTCACCTCGCTCAAATCTTCCGACGGGGCGTACATCTTCGTAACCATCATCTCGATGCCTTGAGGATGACGAGTGGTGATGTGGAAGATCATGTTCATCCTTTCCGCTGAGATGCTTACCTGGACTAGTTGCTTTTCTTTTCTGGATGCTCCGATTGGGTGACTGGAATTCCTGACTATCCAGTGATAATTCCCCTTCCTCTGCATTCTCCATTGTCTTCACAGTCCCATAATGCCCATTTTCAATCACCCGATCTGCATTGTGAGACTTATAGGTTGGTTTGGACCAGGTGTGGCTCCTGTCCTGTTTGTTCTTCTCATCCTCAACTGCCAATTCAACACCATGTTCTAGCTCTCTCTCAATGAGGTCATCCTCATCCATTAAATCAAGTTTTTTAGCAACATCACCTCGTGATTTTCTCCTTTTTTCCAAAGCCGCTTTCACTTTGTCCTTGTCAATCTTCTTGATGGCATCCATCATTGGTGAATAATCTTTTGATCCTTCGTTGTGAGAATGATTCTTTTCCCTTACCTCAGCATTTCCATCTGCAGGAGTGCCTGTGCTCCCTTGTTGATGTTCACCGCCGCCATGGTGTGACCTGCTCCCTGAGGTTTCTGCAGTATTCCCTGGTTCATGGTATCTCCGGTCCTTCACTGGAGCTTCTGTCCTATTATCAGAGACTCCAGCTCTTCGCTCATGCTTTGCATAGTCATGAGTATCATTTTCTATAACACCATGGACCTTATTTTGCTTTTCTTGGTGAAACTGGTCAGACACAGAGCAAGTAGATACAGTTGGTGGGATGCTAGGGACAGCTTTTGATGCCTGAGAATGCCCTTTTTGAGCAGCAGATTCCTCATTATCGGCTGAAGTTTTTGTGGGTCGGTGATTAACTACACTAGCAGCACTTCCTTCAGTTTCATTTCCATGGGAGGGTTGCCCGACACGGTTTTGCTCATAAAGTTCCAACATTTGGTTGCTGACCTCTGGTAACATAAGCAACTGGGAGTTAAATTTGATGATAAAAAAAGAATAACTAGGTGATTGCAAGTTCAAGAGAACAAAAAAACAAGTCAAGTAATGAACTGCAAAAACATGTGATTGGCCAGAACTACAGACCAGTTTCTTATTAGGTAAGCAATGAGGTTGGAATAACTGACACACAAGAAATAAGTACATGCATGATCAGATATTTGTCATGAACTCTTTTAACAAGCATGACTCAAACAAAAAGAGATCGATTGCAGCCTCAAAACTAATAAGACGATTTCAGTATCTCCCTTTCAGAATGTTGATTTCATGAACTGAAGAAAGTGTCACCTCAAAATAACAAACCTTAATAAATACCAATCAATAATCACATGAAATACATGATTTGACAGTGAAAATCTCTGTTTTTTTATCTACAGCTACAGTGAAATATCGAAAACTTGAAGCCAAAACTTGACATATGATTACCCTAAAAAAAAAGAAAACTTGACATATAATCAGGTATTAATAGCAATAACCACAATTTAATGCTAAAAGTACTGATGCTAAATAAACATATTCAGTAATCTGGTGCAACTGTCATTTCAAGATATACAGCAAAAGACAAACCTTCCAACTGCCGTGGGGTAACATCAAATTCCTGCCACCAAACCTTTTCGCCGTCTGATGGGAGCTTCACTTTTAGAAATTTGGCAGCAAGGAATATGGCACCAGCTGCAATATGGTGGGGTTTAAATTGCAGGCAAAGAGAGGTACGAAGCCTGCACAGCCCTTTCCAGATCATAGTAAATAGATATTACTCGCAATTAAAAATCAGAGAACAGAGAAATGGTAGCTTTTGCATACCCATCATTGACAAAATTCCAAGCAACTTGTGCAAGAGCATTTTGAGCAACCTTAAACTTCTTTATTGCTTCCACCAGAGGTTTATATGGATGATGCACATTTAGATCAAAACCAAGAGTTGCAAGTACCAACCTTTCCCCAATCAGAATGAGTTCTTTCTGTTGTTCATATACTTCCTGCATAAAGTAGAGCCTGACAATCTCAGTAACAGTTGCCATCAATGTTGAAAGCATGGCATATATTTCAATAAAAACAAAAATCATTATAGACACATATAAACAGGAAAGTATGCAAAGAAGTGACTTTTTTAGTGCAAAAAGTGAATTGTCTCATAACATCTCAAGTGCATTATTTTATCATTCTATCATCATATGTAGACATTTGCAATTAATGGTTTAGATCAGGAAGGAAATGTCTTATTGTGATGATAAAGCACAAAATGGTATCAATATTAAAATAAGTACAAGCGTAAAAATACATCCCATAAAGTTTTTCTGTGACATGGATAATAGGGCCTAGTTATTTTAGATGTAAAAAATCTTGGGCACTAAATAAGGAACATAAATAATAATACAAGTCGGCATTGCCAAGTATCATGTAACCCATAAAAGGGAGATTCAAAAGAACTAAGATTATTAATGACAACTTTCAGATTCTCCTCAGAAAACCTTTTTCAAACAAAAGATTACCTTTTTTATTTAGGAGAAAAAGGATGACAAGGATGACCACCAGAGTTGTGGTTGTCATCCATCTATATATAACTGTTAATTGAAAGTCATGTACAAGTGTGAGCTCTCAAAGGAAGAGCAGCAAAAGATGGGAAGTGACTCAACTAATCAAAACCCCACTCCCGGATAAGAAAGAGATGTGGTGTACAATACGCTCAACCTGACATCTCTTCCCACAAAAAATGATCCGATTGCGCTAGAAGCTGCACCGGCCAAAAAAGTACTTTATTTGAAGATAAGCAACTTTATTAGTTGGAGAGCATATATCAAATTTATTCGATAGAAAAAGCATTCTCTACTCATATCGCGCTATGTATAGCTTACATGTTTCATATGTGCACTTTATTTTCTTAAACCCTAACATGTCAATAAAACAACTAAACATTTTGAAGGGATTTTACAAAATTAACCTACTACTAAACCCTAACCAAATTAACCACTTAAATCTAATTAGGTTACCCTCTTATGAAAGAAGCTAAATCAAATATCTATTCATCAATTGTGTCTTCTAATACAATCATACAAGGGTTAATATAGGGTCCTAACCACCTTGTGTACCAATTAATTGTAGCAAACCTATTAGAAAGGAAAAATAATACAGGCAAAAATCCTAAATTCCTCATAACTAGAACTGGATAAACTAAAGAGCATAAGGCCCATGACTAAACAACAATGAGTCAATGACCAAAGGATGGAAGACCCAAAAATCTGGTGGCCTTATATCTCATTGTCAACCACTTTCTTCTGACATTACTCACAAGCTCCATGATTTTGATCCCATAGACATCTTTTTGGGGAGTGCATGACAGAAAAGGATGTTAGTCAGCTCGGCAAAGTTCCAGGTCCCAGAAGGAACCCAAGATGATCAACATTGAAATAGCTGAGTCCAATCTGCAAAAGATTCAATGGGACTCACTACTTGGGAATGCGGTCATTCTCACATGCCTATTCGGTACAACTAGCCTTAACTCAAGAACTCATCATATTCCCAGTCAAATTTTGCATTTAAAATTATCTGAAAGTTGAAAATTTTCATGCATAAATCTGTGTCTGCTTTTAATATTTTCTATTTCCTTCTTTAGGAAAAAAAATGTTCTATTTCCCTTTAGTTCATATTGCATACATGAAAACTAATATGCTTCCATTCTGACAAGGTCCAAGTAAATTGATTTATTTAGTCATGGTTGTATTGCAATGTTGTGAAGTGTCTCTGAAGCAAATTTAATTTAAAGAAACAGGAACAGAAATCTCAAGCTGATTAGCACTTTCTTATTAAGTTTCAGGTAGTCAAGATATCAGATCTGTAATATCAATGATACAGAAAATTGACAAGGTCCAGGAAGTTTGATCTGTTTAGTCATGGTACGGGGCCACGGGCCACAGTATCTCTAACAGAAGTAAATTTTAATATAAAAAAGGGAATGTGAAGCCTTTTGTATGCAGCCCATCGAGGTTATAGTACCTTGCATTTAACTAATTAAATGTGCCAAAGTTTTTTAATCGAAAGATACACGTAAACTGCATTGGGGCTTCACATAATTACACAACAAGGGCTGCCAGAGAAACAGGTTGGGAAAAGCATGATAACAGAATTAAATAAAAAACTATTAAAATGTTTTTTTTAAAACGAAAAACTATTAAGAAGTTACAATTCTCCAATTCAATGTGTAGCATCCGTAATCAACATATGATATGGTTGGCTATGTGCAAGGTTGTCAAAAACGCGCTTTAACTCGTAAAAGCGTACGATTTTACGTCTTCACCTTTGCATTTCGTGCTCGATCTCACCTGAAAACGTTTTTGGCCAGCACGTGGTAGAATCGCGTGCTGGCCCGTAGAATCGGTGGAGACGCACGACTCCACCGATCCCACAATATTTTTTTTTAATGTTTTATAAGCGTGATAGGCACTCATCTCTTCCTTTTTGTTTGCTGTCTGCCGCTGTGCCCTGTCGCTGCCACCACTGCTGTCCTGCTGCCACCGCTCACTGCTGCTGTCGCCACTGTTGCTCGTCTGCTGCTCGCGCTGCTTCCGCCGCTCACTGCTGCTGTCGCCACTGTTGCTCGTCTGCTGCTCGCGCTGCTTCCGCCGCCGCGCTGCTGTCTTGATGCTGCTGCCACTGATCTAACAGGTTCCTCCCCCGTCCCTCTCTCGTGTTCTCTTTCTCTCCCTCTCCCTTTCTCTTCCCGCACTCTCTCCCTTTCTCTTTCTCCCCTCGTCTTCTCTCGCCCTTTCTCTTTTCCTCCCCTCTCCCTCTCTCGCTTTCTCTCTCTCCCTCACCCTCTCCCTTTCTCTTCCCGTACCCTCCCCCTTTCTCTTTCTCCCCTCTTCCTCTCTCGCCCTTTCTCTTTTCCTCCCTTTTCCTCTCCCTTTCTCTTCCCACACGAGAATATTTTTTTTCTCCTTTTCTCTTTCTCTCTCTCTCCCTTTCTCTCTACAAATCGAAACAGGTTTCTTTTTTTTTTCCACGAACCCAATAGTTCTCCCCATTGGTGAACAAGGGCCATGGCGACCTTTTTACTTTCTATTATGTTATAAAATTAAAACATTTTTATATTTCAACTATGGTTAATATTTGCTTAATAAAGTGGAAATCATCAATTGCTTTTAATATTGTGAATTTATTATTGTATTAATTTTTTATATATTAATAATGAAAGTTATTTATTGATGTGTTAATTTTTCATGAATTAATTATATTGATGTGTCTGTTGTTATTCTGTTATTATTACAATTTTTTAAGGTTGTGAATTAATATATATATAATTAAATAGGTATTAATATCATGAAGTGTGATGTTAAAATTATAAATTTGGACATGTATTATTGCATTTTGTACTTATAAGTTCAAAGAGAATTTGCATTTCACTACTAATATCATGAATTTATATATATTATTATATATTAATATATAGATTTTAATATTAAAAAATAATCTGGTAGAATCGGCCGTGTCGTGTTACGTGTTCACGATTTACGAGTTTTTTCGGCCCTCCGTGTCGAGTCCGTTTTACGTGTTTGACAACACTGGCTATGTGTCTTGCCTAACACAATTTTATCAAAATGCGTCACATCTAATTTTTTTGGACAAACATCACATCTAATATTAAATGGAGCGCCTTCAGGGACACAAAGGAAGACTCTTGGATTTGGAGAGCTGGTCAATTCTCTGTTCAAACAGTTTATAAAACTCTGGATCTAGAGAGCTTCACCACAGATGAAGAGCTTAAAAGAGACTGTCAGCTCCTTTGGTGCATTAAAGTTCCTAGGCGTATTCGGGTATTTGCATGGCTATTGAGGAGACACAGGCTTCCTACTCAGAAGTACAGAATGAAATGGGCCACAAGAATGAACACCGCTTGTGTCTTCTGTGATGCAACATGGAGGAAGGATATAGATCACAAAATATATACTAGAGTGATCGGGTTGAGGAACATTTGGCGATATGTTTGCAGAAGTCAATATCTAGACCATAGTAAATAGTTCAAACGCCAACATACATAAACTTTAAGGAGATATGAAGGTAAGTGACAGATTTTCATCCTAACGATGTGAGGTCCATAAGAGGTTATGAACAGTTTTTTTTTAGAAGGTTATGAACAGTTATAAATGTCCATATTGAATATGCAATCTACATTAGGCATTGTAGATGTAAAAATTTTCCCATTTTAGGAAAGGGAGGGAGGACCCTTGTTGCGTTGTTTTGAGAAAAATGACTTCTTGAAATTTATACTTCTCGATTACTTGTGTTTGGAGCCAAAAAGAAATTCAAACAGAAAATAAATTCCAACCAATCAAATTTAAGGAGAACTTTTGAGGAAAAATAACTTGCTCATTTCAAAAGGAAAAAAATGTTCCTCTCAAGATCTATTCCAAACCATACATATAAACCAATTTTATTCTTTAATTTATGTTCTTGAAACAAAATTAAACAAAGGAAAACAAACAACTCTTCTATAATTCATTTTTTTTCCTAACTCCATTTTCCTTCAAAAGATATGCACATAAAACAAATGGAACCTATGTTACTGAATAGTCATCCAAACGTATCATATAAAAAGCGATTGCATATATGGCCAACTGCAAATTCAAACAACAACAACAAAGCCTTATCCCACTAGGTGGGGTCGGCTACATGGATCATACGACGCCATTCCGCTCTATTAGTAATCAAATCTTTCGGTATATTATTCATCAATAGATCTTGCTCTATTAGTTCGCCAAGTGTCCGCCTTGGCCTCCCTCTCCCTCTTTTAATCGGACTCCAGATTATTTGATCTACTCTTCTTAATGGCGCATCTAATGGTCTTCTCTGAACATGACCAAACCATCTCAAAGGAAGACTAAAAAAAGGTCCAAGTCCAGGTCCAGGTCAAAGGAAGACTAAAAAATCAATCTTATAAGTTAAATGATTTAAATTCACAAGAACATGAGGGCAATAAAACTTATGTCATAGTGATATATATATACACACACACACACATGAAAAACTTATGCCATTTCTTTTGTCGCTCCTTTAGGAACATACCCTTGTACACTTTGTTCACACCATAGAAAAAAAGTTATCAAAGATATATGATTCCAAGGTTACTGAATAAGTAATTATGATTCACCAATGAAAAACAAGTACATCACCTTTTGTTTTATTCTCTGGATAGCAGCAGGATCCTTCTTATGTATAATCTCATACGAAACTAGAATCACATCCTTTAAAGGTCGAGGAGTTTCTTCAACCTTTCCCGCTAGAAACATGCAAACTGTTGCAATTGTCTGCAAACATCATATTCATCAAAGCATAAGCTACCTTAAGTATAGCCTGACATGTTACACAAAACACTTGCTCAGGAAATAAATTTCACATTTATACTGTGTTCAACACCTATCAGACAACTTCGTGCCATGCCATGCTGACTGGCATTAATCTATTGGAACCATGTGCAGGTGGTAAAAGAAGAAACTGAAATAACGAGAGCAATTTGGTTTATTAAGTGTTGTCATGTTTAGTAGGGTCAAATTTCATACTGATCTAGGGATCAACTGGCACAATACATGGTGGTCTCACCAAATCCTTTGTGTGACACAGTCTGAATTGGACATGTGGACATATTCAGATTTGCATCTGTCTTAATAAGGATATTTTCTTTCCTCTCAAAAAGAAAAGAAGAACAAAGATGTTTTGATCTTGAACAATGACATAGTGACACTTTGAAACAGAAGCCACCAATAATACTCAATACACACGAGGAACGATAAAAGAAACTTTTAGAGGGGAAAAGATAAAAGATTCCAAACTGCCCTCCAACTATTAACTTAATTCACTTAAGATCCTTTTGATCGGCTATCGCAGGTTTGCCGGTGAAATTCGTCTACATGACACTCTAATAAAAGATAAAATTAACAAAATTAATAAAAAAATTAAGCTGCCTCTACGCCGGCAATGGATGGGGATGCCGGAGGTGGCAGAGAAGAAAAAGAAGAAGAACAAGGAGGCCGGATAAAAGGAGGGCTGCTTCCTACTTGGCACCCTGACGAACATGTCGGTGCCGGCTCAAGTGTGTGGAGTTGGGCCGCGAAGATTGAAAGGAACACTGCCCTCTCATTCAGGCACTACGAGACTTCGGGAGGCCATCAACCTCGTGCCTTCACCACTTTGGTGTTTTGTTGACACCCAAAACACCGTCAAACTCAAGAATGACTAGGCCAAGGGTTACAGCTGCCTCAGCACTGCCAACCTCGGCCTCAGCAACGTCTCTAATCTATCGCTGCCTATGAGAAGACCTCAAGTTCGATCTCAGCAACAAAGCGCTCGAAGCCGGCATCGTTGACACCACCGCTACATGATCGGCATGTGCCTCCTCCCGCCAAACAGGGAGGTTTCGCCCTACAACAACTCCATGCACTGGAGCCAACCGTGACCAGATCCCTTTCTCCAGCCCCCACATTGTTCTCAGCCACCTCCGGTGGCACCCCCATCTGTCCCTGGCGTAGGGGTGGCCACCCCTTTTTATTTTATTTTATTATAGTATTTTATTGTGTGGGGTCCACAGTCTATGATTCTGCCATTTGGGTCACCATATACTGCAGTTTATCCCCATGGTGTTTATCCTCATCCGGCAATGCATCTTGTAAGTCACAGCACGACTATCCTCCAACTAATAAATTCCGATGACTCTGAATTATTTGTATAGAACTAAGAAAGTTAGACACCACAACAGATTGATGCATACTCTCGGGGCGTAGCCCCAACTCCTGCTGAAAGTGAAGCAGTTCTTGTTATGCTCTATTGATTGGAGTTATCTATTTAAATGTGTATGGTTTTCTAGATATTTTGCGCACTTTAAATTTGTCTAGATTTCTAGATAAATTTGTCTAAATTTGTCTAGATCAACTCCGCCTATGTTTTATAGCCGGTCCCAAGCTCGGAAAAGGAGGGTTGTGTTAGGCCCCGACAGCCAGCGTAAAACCCTGTCGAATCTCATGAACATGGATCAACGAATAGCATCGTTTGATCCATGTAGCCGACCCCACCTAGTGGGATAAGGCTTTGTTGTTGTTGTTGTTGTATAGTATTTTATTGTTTTTTGTTAAATTCATTTGTTAATGGAGTGCCACATAGACCAATGTTGTCAAAATCGCGAGTTAACTCGTGGAATCGGACAAGTTTACGATATCATCCAAGGAAATCGCGTGCTGGCTCGTAAAATCGGTTCCACCGTCCAGCCGAGTCCACCCAAACCATTTTTTTTTACCTGAGTTCATGTCACGCTATGCCCTAAGTTACTCAAGCCCCAAATCTAAACTGTTCAACATTGCTGCTGTTCGCCGCCGCTGCTGTTCGCCGCCACTGTTGTTCGTCACACGCCGCACGCCGCTGTTCGGGGCATGCCACTGCTCGCCGGCGCCAGCTTTTGTTCGCCCTTCTCTCGCTCCTTCTCCCTCCTCTCTCCATCTTCCTTCTCTCTCCTATTCTGCTCACAAGGAGAGCCACCGTGTTCGAGCTAAGGCTTTGCTCGAGCAGGGAGGACACTCGTCCTCTTTACTCCTACAGTTATTATTTTTTTTTGGTTTCCTGTTTTCTTCTTTTTTCAGTTTGTGACTCGGTACAGTCTTTTGGTTTCCTCGTCCTCTCTCCTATTTTTTTTTGGTTTGCGACTCGGTACAGTTTTTATTTTTTTGGTTTTCTGTTGTTTCTCGGAATGTATTGCTAATTTGTTAATTATTATAACTTAATAAATCATAGATTATTAAATAATTAATTATTATTACATTTTCTGAATCATATTGGATTATTAGTTTATAAGTAAATTAGGTTCTAAGCAAAATTACTATTAATTTAATATAAAATATGATTTTGGTAGAATCGGCCGATCCGTATTACAATCTCACGTTTTACGTGTTTACCTAGCCTTTCCGTGTCGACTCCGATTTACGAGTTTGACAACATTGACGTAGACAATTTTACTGCTAAACTTACGATAGCCGGTGAAAAGGACCATATGTGAAACGAGTTAATAGTTAAAAGATAGTCTCATTACAAACCAAAATTTGAGAACTGAGTTAAGAAAGAGGGTATAGTTCGAGAGTAATTGCTGAAATTTATCCCAAACCACTCACAAACTAAGAGATGACAATTGAATATTACAAAATTTCCCTAAAAAAGGAAATATTTTAAATAACTATGAAAGGTCAAATTAGATTCCATAGGAATGTTAAGAAATAAAATAAATCAGATAAAACCACATAAAATAATGAATGCAAATGAATGAGAGGAGGAAGGCAATGTAGGAAGTCAGTTATTAAAGGACTTCTCTTAATTATAAATACTGCACAAGTACACATTTATATGGAAGAAAAAGTATGCTACATTTCTTCAAAAAACAAGTATACTGCATGAAGTATGCATGCCACTAAATAAGTTAACCTCTTAATGACACAGTAGAAGGATCGAAGTGGAGGAGACCACAACATATTGACAAGTCTCGAAAAAGGTTGATTATTCAAAAGCACCACAAAAAAAATTATTAGGAGGGAGAGAAATTAAGAATCCACCGAAAAAGATGAGACTTCAACTACTTCAAAACACTTTGGGCTCCTAACTACTTGTCCTGTGTCATTTTATTGCCAAAATTGTGCAAGGAAGCCTTGCTAAAAAAACAATTGACCGAAGGAATCTATGCTTCTGACAGAAAAATCAAGGATCAGATTTGTGATAATCCAAAGTTCAAATGCAGCATGTTGTTGAACCTAGCATGGATCAAATCACATTCAATTTGAAGTATATACATGCATCTAAGAAAGTTAAGTGCCTTATAACTATATAAGCAAAAAGACTTCTACAAACAACGTGAAAAAATGACTCCATTTACAACTCGAGTACAAAGTATGCATAACTAGCATCTGTAATAAGATGTCATTGAAGTATCATTAGTTGTTTTTTCCTTAAGGTGAAGCACTATTAATTATAATAAATAGAACAGTCGTTCCTCAACAGGTTAAAAGGAAATTACTTCTGCAAAAGGATTAAAATGGATGAAATAAATTTGGCATTTATTGAAGAGATAGTCAAGTTAAAAGAAACAGGCAAAAAAACATAATCCATTTGAAAAAGTCTAAAATTGAAGCATTACAAAATCGGTGCCAGACTCAATAAATTTCATAGACAGACAGTAACCTCGTACCAGGATTACAGCGAATGTAAATAAATGCCCGGAAAATTCTGAATAATGGAAAAGCAGTTGTTCACATCGTCGCATGTATTAACATCTTATAAAAACTAGCAAAAGAAATTAGTTCCTTGATAATCATATTGTTCGGAACAATGCACCTACATTATGATACAAGCTCGTGATTTGAAAAAGGGCGTACTCACCCTGCGGTCATTTTTGGCATGAGATTGACGAAGAAAGAAACGATGACAAAACACAATTGCAGTAGCAATGGTAACTTGAGGCCTGTAACAGATTTGTTCATGTCATCAGCACAAGGTAGAACATCAGATCATTTTACATTTTGCATAAGATGCAAACTTACTCCGTCATAAGAAAAAACTGAGTCATTTAAATCAAGAAAACAACTAGCAGCGCAATATGGCAAATAAGCAACTCTTCAAAAGTTTATACAAAGAAAGAATAAGCAAAACCTTGAAAAACTAGTACTGCAGCATTCAAACATCAATTTCTTTAAGGAAGAGTATTTAAACCAGTCCACTCAGCCAACATTGACATCATGCAACATGGAAATAAATTTCTTCATGTTCAATCAAAGCCTTATGACTTAACAAATCCATGATCACATGTACTACTTGATTTCCCAAATACATGTGAAGCCATCATCAACCACAAAATCTCTTTTTTTTTAGAACCACAAAATCATTTTAACTTCCAAGCATTATTGTTAATCACGCGAGAGGAGTGTTTTTTTATTAGGGCGACCTTTTCAGGGGGTAAAAGAATGGACAGATAGACTAGACATCCATATATATTAACTAATAGCTACAGAAAATGTACAAGTGTAAGCAAAAAGTGAAAAGTATAAAGGTGGCTGACAAAAAACAGCAAATATTCTCGCCACTTTCTAGTGTCTGCGGCCAACCAATTCTAGTTCGGCATAATAGCAAAAGGATATTTCAAGCCAACACAAAACTAACCTATAATTTTATTTTTACAAGTCAAGAAGTTTCACTAAAATAACACCGATCCAGTATATGAATATACATTGTTTAATTTTCGATATTAGGAGCCCTAGGTTTGGTTACTAATAGAGCGGAATGGCGTCGTATGATCCATGTAGCCGACCCCGCCTAGTGGGATAAGGCTTTGTTGTTGTTGTTGTTGTTGTAGGAGCCCTAGGTTTCACATAACATCTAAATTATGCACCTATATGGCTGAACAGAAGTTACAGAAATAACTCAGGTAGATGGGCAGTATCTGTCAAGAAAAAAACAAGTTTATTAAGTAATCTTAATTGGACTTTTAACAATGACATCTCCCACTTGCTTTTCAGCAGTTTAGTTGGGATAACACACAGATAGAAGCTGAGTTGTAGGTGACATCATCAGACAGGGCACAGCTACACATCTAGGTAGCAGAGGGCGTGGTTACCACTAAATTTCAGGGTCATTATCTTCTTTCATAAAAAAAAAGTAAATTCAGTTTCCTACCAGAGACCACAAGAAACTAAATGTGATTTGGCACTGGCTAATGTTGTGTTAAAGATATCTACTTCCATCATTAATTTCCTTCTCTAAAGATTTCTCAGAAACCATAATGAAGAAAGTTATATCAGAATATCCAAGATTAGCACAAAGAGTATTTGTATGTTTTTCTCAGGTGAGAGGTACTTATTCCAGATAATCATTTTATGCTTAAATATTTTTGTTCTTTACAGCCTACATGTTTCAAGTGAGAATATTACATCAATTTCCAAAGTCAAGCATCATCCCTCGTATTTCTAAATGTAGTGATGGGCTTTATATTTACTGAGGACTATTCATAATGCAAATGAGAGAAAGAAGTAAAGAAAAAACTCCCTGATACCCAAACTCAAATATCACATAAAAACTACAGATATATAGATGTGTAATATTGTATAGATATATAGATATATATATAAACACAATTTAAATTCAGAATTTTGATACAGATAGAGCAGAGAACCGATGCAACTAGTTCAGAGAGAATACTGGAGGTCCTATTAAACATAAAGAAAAAGTTGTTCAAGCTTGTGGCACTAGGAAAAAACTCACACTTTAAGTCTCATGCCCAAGTCTTGCAGGAAGGTGCAATATGACTTCCGCAGATAAGCCTCTTTCTTTAGATCAATACCATCTTTTCTAGATGGTGCGTTCTCTTCAATTTCCTTGCGACTATAGTACCAAGAAGCACCATATGTTTTAGCTTCGTCATGTTGATCATGGGATGACCTATAGGGACTACTTTCCACCTTTCCATGATGTGAAGGGTCCCCCAATAATAGACCAGCCATATAACTTTTCGTCTGAAGTCTGCCTTACAGATTGCCTGACTGTGCAACATATTAGAAAATGACATCTGAAGATAAGACACAGTATGCAACAGGAATCTCCTAAATAATTATGGATGTCAATTTATGGAACAAGGGATCAAAGGGGCAAACGTGCAAGAACTTTCTTAGTGTGAGATTAACAAGAAGTTCGAGCATGATTCTTTTAGGAAGCTTTGAGAACAGTTTTTCCAGCAATTCTGGGCACATTGTTTTCTTTTCTTTTTTTGGGAAAGTTTGAAAACAAATAAAAGGGGAAAGGAGAATAAGTTCTTTAAACATGCAGCCTTATGACAGAATAACAGTAACTAATTGACCATGCAAAGGAATTTAACTACAGGAGTCAATTCTTCACCAATTGCATCTCAACAGTTTATCTTGTTAACATTCTATCAAAAGCATGTAAGATTGAAACAACCACAACAACAACAAACAACAACAAAGCCTTATCCCACTAGGTGGGGTCGGCGTAAGATTGAAACAACCACCTCCAACATTTTGAATTGAATCCCGATAAACCTCACAATTCATGTGTTCATGAGAACAAGTGACCACAGTAACAAATAACTTGAATGGATTATAACATGTGTGTCTCCTGTAAATTGTCCTTCTAAAC
Source organism: Pontederia crassipes (assembly GCA_030549335.1). Taxonomy (NCBI): domain Eukaryota; kingdom Viridiplantae; phylum Streptophyta; class Magnoliopsida; order Commelinales; family Pontederiaceae; genus Pontederia; species Pontederia crassipes. The sequence goes on along the minus strand of CM060194.1, from coordinate 61,272,042 downwards.
CAATACATTCAAATGTTAACTCAACTCAAGGTTAAATCCAAAAGATTCTCTATTTTAAGGAAATATCCAGTTACTAATACCCTCCAATAAAATTTGGACTAAATGTATTTATCATGGCATCATTAGGTATTCACAGTTCACATATTTGGTGTCAAATAATTTATATTCGAACTAATGTAACACATTTCAAAATGTCCTCTTAAGTCTTTTATAAAACAGGTAACTAGAACCACATTTACCTATTTGTATATGAGGCACACCTAAAGTAAGATAAAAGTGGGACTTTCCACATCCAGTTCGTTTTTCAGAACTTCAACCTACAGATTTTATTTTATTTTAATTTTCAGAACTTCTTTTTTTATTTTAATTTAACTCCGCCTATGTTTTATAGCCGGTCCCAAGCCCGGATAAAGGAGGAGGGTTGTGTTAGGCCCTGACAGCCAGCGTAAAATCCTGTCGAATCGAACATGGATCAACGAATGCAGAATGGCGTCGTATGATCCATGTAGCCGACCCCACCTAGTGGGATAAGGCTTTGTTGTTGTTGTATTATGTTTCATAGCAGGTCCCAAGTCCGGATAAAGGAGGAGGGTTGTGTTAGGCCCCGACAGTTAGCGTAAAACCCTGTCCATGTCGAATCTCATGAACATGGATCAACGAGTCGTATGATAGCCGACCCCACCTAGTGGGATAATGCTTTATTGTTGTTGTTGTTGTATTAGAAAATCTCTTTTTTAGGCCGAACATAGGAGATCTAGGAAGAAACAAACGACATCATTACATAGAGCATGTTACTTCCATGATTTAACATTGAAACATCGGTTGTGCCACAAGACCAATTGGCATCCTATAACGCAACAATGCAACAAATCTACTCGTCTCAGAGCATACAACATGGACCTCAACTGTCAAAAAGACATATAATGGTCACACTCAGCATACCTCTTCAACAATTAGACATCTTAGAATCTAACTCATCTAAGAACTTTTTTTCCTTCCAAGGAGTAAATCGAGGTATATCTAATTGGTCACCTTGTCGTACTGATCTAAATCGACTAGAAACGAAAGAGGGGAACGACGAGACTGTCCGGTGACCTAAATTCCAAAGATCGACAAACTCCAAAGTCGATGGAGACAGTATGGCGACCTCAAAGTGAAGAGAGGAAGCAAAAAGAAGAAAACATTATTGAATTTATACAGCGGATCCAAATCGAAGAGGCGATGGAGGATTGAAATCACCTACCGAAGAGGGAGAGGCGATGGCCAACGACCGGCGGGTCGTCGTCGACGTCCGGCAGTCTCGTGCTCTCCTGCCCCCCGTCGGCCGCTCCCGAACGAAAAGGAAGAAGGGTTTCCAGAACGAGGGGAAGAGGGAGGTTTTTGCCTGATTGGGAGAAGGGGATAAAAATTAGTAAAAAATAATGCGCATTGGGAAAAATAAGGGAATCTTCTGGTCTTCCTTTGAGAAAAATTAGGTCTTCGGGCAAATTATTTTTCATGGAACATAAAAAAAGAATGTGAATATAAAAAAATACTTAAAAGATCATTCCTTTTAAGTTGGAAATTCAATTTGGGATTATTAGATTAATTTAAATTCCTTAAATAACTAAATTTATTCAACATCATTATTATTATTATGAGAGCGTTGTAATCCATTATTGATTTGAATAATAATAATAATTTGAGTGGCAATCTGACTCTCAATAGTTCTCCTCACGAAATTTTTCGAGGCCTACAAAAATTTTGAACTTGAGATGTGAAAATAGTTTACCATATAAATCAAATTCTATATGAGATTTTTTTTAATTCTTTTCTTATAAATATTTTCAACCTTTATTCTTTTATCAATCAAAATTTTGTTTTTATTGTGAAACAAATATGCTCGTTCGATAAACTTTGATGACCCGAGCAAACCGGGTTCACATCTGGGTTTACCTTGATCTGAACCCTATTAAATTTTTTTTCAAGTTCAAATTTCTTGGACTCGATAGTGGATACCGAAGGACCGAGTCAAAGAAAATTATTTAAAAGTAATATATATATATATAATCAAGATAGTTAATAATATTAAATGTATCATGTAATAACACAATAATTTTTTAACACTTCAAAATGAACAAATAATTATCAAACTATCAAATAATTAGATTATATAAATATTATTAGTATTTTTTAATATTATAATCGTGTTGGGTCTGTAATAAATTTACATATACTAGACTCGATCCCGACTCGAAACTCGTCCAATTTTTCTTTTGTTTGACTCGATCCCAGCCCGATTTATGATCGGATCAAAAATATTTTTCAGACAATCGGATTTGTGTGGGTCGGGTGGATTCCGCCCGTGCTCACCCCTATTGTTATAAAAAGTATCGTCATTATATTTCTGTTATTTAACAAAATTGAAATATGTTTGCTCTATTAATGTGAGCATGATGATATTGAGTTTCAGTTTACAACACTAGTGAAGGTCCTCACGCAAAAGCACCAATCCAGATTTCATGCATCTAGAAATATCAAATCATGGCAAGCACCAATTACCCCCTTATGAATTCATCCAATATACACCTGCTATACTTGATTAATTGATTTGCAATGAATTAAATAATTAACAATGACTCATACACAATAATATATTTAATCATATAAATGGAAATAATTTGGTATTATTGTATGTGCGAAATGCAAATATTTATTAGGAGCATGAAACCAATAATTGTTAATTGTTAGATGTGGAACACTATTTTTTTTATCTGTTTCACTAATTCAATAGCTTATAAAACAATTATTAATGCCAATCTTATTAAGTGTGCATTGTGTAGGTGATATGAAACATGTTGTGGATAGACGTAGGTGCAATGTATGTCTGCCTCACTGTAATTTATATCACAAGGTAAGAAAGATAAGGTCCTAGGGTGGTCAAAACAACATGGGTATGGTTGTATGAAGAACCCAAATGAATCGAATGTGGTGCATATTAACTTTTCAAAATACTAAAAAAATCTCAATTTACACCAATTAAAACCATAATCACACAATTTATTGTAGCACTTGAGGTATGTAACCGAAAAGATAAATATTTGGCTACTAAGAAATCTTTATTTAATTAGTTAGTTAAGTAAAAGTCAAAGGTTGCTATTGAGCTTAGAACTAGAAAACAAAAGACTTGCATAGAGAAATCAGATAAGTTTGACTCTAAATTATTGGCATTGAATCAAATGAAAAAAAAACAAAAAGATAGGCATGCAAGGGTGTTGAGACTATAGTATTATCATCTAGCTCTCACTATGTTAACACCAATAGTGCTCCCACTATGTAACTAAATATTTCTGTGTGTGCTCACAACAAAGATACTCATTCAATCGAGACAAATACTTTTAGAAAGTAGGTTTTTGGAGTGAACCTTCTAGCTCTAGCTACAAGGATATTGACTTGCTAGCGGGTGATTCAATCAGTCTTAGTTGATGTAATAGTTGGCTAGCTGATGTCTTATGTGGTGCAAGTGATGTGACAATGAGTATGAAGCAATGCATTTTTAGTTTGTTCACAAATTAAGAGCGCGAGAACACACATGTCAGGTGTCAACTTGTCGCGCTGTTATAATAAGAACAATACAATTTAGGGAACAATACAATCAGGAGCGTAAGAAAAATCGACCCAACTAAAAAATCTATTTGATTCGAAAAAATTAAAAATTAGGAGGTCGAATATGATTTAGGATGATTTTTAAATAGAGAAAAATTAATCCGTTTAAATTGGGACCTCACTAAAAAAATCTTAACCGATATGGAGCTCATTTTAATTTATTATTTATAACATTAATTTAGATGTATTCAATGATTTTATTACTGGTGTAATAAATTTTTATATGGATTAATATTTTTCTATCACATAATGAAACTTTAATTTAATAGTTCTAACAATATATCCTATATTTAATTGCAAATTTAATTTAATATTAATTCTAGTTTATTATATATTTTTTGAAAATGTTATTTATTAATATAGGGGCCCAAAAATTGACTCGCCAGAGAATGATTTTTTTTTGTGATTTAAAAAACCGACCCGAAATAACGGATGATTTTTTTTTACCGAAAAATCGACCTGACCTAAACCAGTTTCACCATTAAATACAATGCAAGTTTTAAATTTTTTAATAATTATAAGCGCATAATATATCAATTGTGGTATTTAAGATATTGAATTTATAGGAAGAAAAATTACCACCAGATAGTTAAGCATCATAACTAATAAGATTAACAATTAGTAAAAAAAATATAAATGGCTAAATGATTACAACTATACAGAAAAGCCTGGTACTATTAACTTTTTAGAAGTTTTAAATGAATGAGTATAACCGAGGAATATATGTATATAATGGAAATATAAATGCAAATTAAAAAAACAACCAAGAAGAGTAATTTCAAAATAATTTTGTTATATTCATATACATTGAATTTAGTCATTATATAAATATTAACATTCGCATCTTGCTCGGTTGGTTCAACTCTCATCACAAAAAAAATGAAAGGGAATTTGACAAATTATATTCAATTAAAACAATCACAAAGATATAAGAACATTATATATTGGTGACATTGATGACTAATTATTATGCACTTGGGTGAAGGGACTATAATTGATGCCTCTGCCCCTCGTGGCCGGACGGAAACGACTTTTATCTTTATCCCAAAGAAGTCCAAACCATAGCTTATCACAAAAAACTTATCAATTGCACTCTGTAATGTCTTTTACCATTGGCTTGCAAAAATTATTGTCGATCGTCTAAAACCCACACTTTGTGGATAACATTCTAGGAGTTAGTCCACTCCATGAATCAAGCCACTCAAAATTAGGACTGAGCACGGGCCGGGTCGACCGGTCGACCCGGCCCGAAAAACTGGGAAAATAACCTGGCCCGGATTAGATCCGGGCCGGGACCGAGTCTGTGGAATGGAAAATCTGTCGGTATCGGGTCGGGACCGGGTCTACAATGCAGATACCCGATCCGGACCCGACCCGATATCACTTACTATATAAATCATCTCTCTCTTTTCCCCTCTCATTTCAATCTTTTCTTTCTCTCTCCCACCTCTCTCTCGCCCTCTCCCTCTCTCTCACGACGGCGGCGGCAACCCTCGACTCCGGTCGTCCTCTCCTCCCCTCTCCTCACGACGGCGGCGGCAACCCTCGACTCCGGTCGTCCTCTCCTCCCCTCTCCTCTCTCTCTCTACTTCAGTCGCCTGACGGTCGGATCCGATCGCCTGGCGGCTGGATTGGCCGGATCTAACCGCTAGACGGCCGATCGACTGACAGTTGCTAGATCCGGTCGCCTGCGGTCGGATCGTCGAATCTGATAGCCGTCGACTGATCCGGTCGCCTGGCGGCCGGATCGGCCGCCTGCGGCCAGATCCGGTTGCTTGACGGCCGGATCGGTCGCCTGGTCGTATCGGACGACGCGGATCCGGTTGGATCTGACGACGCGGATCGGTCGCTCGCGCGGTCGTATCGGCCACCGGCGGCCAAATCCGATCGCTGGATCCGCCAGGCAACCGGATCTGGCCGCGTCAGTGCCCGATCCGGCAGCTCATCGACCGTTGGCGGCCGGATCCGGCTGTCAGGCGCCGGATCTGACAGCCAGTGATCGGATCGGCCGCCAGCGATCGGATCTGATCGGCCGCCACCTGCCAACATTTCAAATTCCCGGACACAAACCCGGTTTGATTCCCGGTCTATCAGGTCTGACCCGGTCGCGGTTCGGGTCCGGTACCGGGTCAGAAAATTTCCGACCCAGCAAAAGTCGAGCCAGGACCGGGTTCGCCTAGACCCGAACCCGGTCCCGGATTTGCTCTACCCTACTCAAAATATATTATTACTAAAATTCAATATTGTTAAAGCCGGACCGGATCGGCCAATTCAATCGGTTCAATTGTGATCGGCCGGTGATCCAGTCCAGTTAGGTGTTGAGAATGGTTTTAACATTGAACTGGGCAAAATGGATTGAACTGTGCTAGTTGAATCGGTTCAATATAAATTTTGAAAAGAAAAATTAAAAAATGATAAAAATAGGAAAGTTAAATGAGAAAAAAAAAAGAATATAAGGAAAGTTAAGATGAGAAAATATCATATATATACAATTAAATATGAATTAAAATAAAAAAGGTAAGTATTTAAAATAGAATAATATTAGAATGAAAACTTATCAAATGACATAAAATAAAGGAAATAAAAAGGAAAGTGTTAAACAAAAAAAGAAATAAAAATAATTTAAGATAAAATTTATTAATATAACATCTATCATCATTAAATAATATATATTCAATTATTTTTAGCCTGTTTGTATTATTATTATAAAACTTTTAATTAATAAAAATTATGCTATATTAATTTTAATTTTTTTAATAAGTTATTAGTGCAATACTAATTTACTATATCATATAACTTATACTATATTTTTATAATTGGTACAAATAATATTATTTTAATAAAATCCAGTTAAATCCGGTTGAACCTGATCGGATCGGTCCAACCGTGACCTGGTGATGAGTCCGGTCCGATCGCCGGTACGATTCTAAAAATATTACTAAAGTTGATATGGATGAAGCATTCGATAAAATCTCATGCAAGGCCATTCTCAATGTTCTCACTATTATGAAGTTTCCACCTATATGCCTTACCTTCCCCCGCCTTCTCATGCTACAACAATGAGCTCTCAGGCCAGCACTCGAACCTAAACAAAGTCTGAGTTCTTGCTACACTCAAAGATGAACACCCGAAGCAAAAAGAACTTTCAATACATCCTTTTATATGAACCCCCATTCATACCCTTCATCTATATAGGTTCCCCCATCTCTTACAAGACTTCATCTTTCTATCAACAATCTTCCTTGCTTGATAAATTGAATTCTAAACTAGCTGGATGGAAAGCTTGCTTTCTTAATCATGTCGACAAATAAACCTTAATTAACTCGGTCCTTATTGATAATCATGTAATTATTTAGTTATTTTAATATGATTATCATCAAGATTGATATGTTTTATATTATTTCATATTTAATCACAAAAAATTTCAAAATCAAACTATTTTTTATGTGTTTTAGGAGTCATGAAAATTTGACAAAAATTTGACAAAAGCGCATCTCTAAAAACTCAATACGACCATCCAGTATTGAAGTCCCTCAGGTCATATTCAGCTCGCATAAAAAAATATGGGTAGTCTGTATTTATGCCTTTCGTATTGTATTGAAGTCCCCAATGTCATATTCACCTCACACAAAAAATGCGGGCAGGCCGTGTTTAAACCTTTTAACTCATATTAAAGCTCTCCAGACCGTATCACACATGAGAAAAATATGGGTAGACCATAGCGCCTTGACTACGATCGTATTTTTTTCTTATTATTGGGTTATTTTCTTTCCTATTTTTTGGCATTCTTGTGACCCTAATTTGAGGGGGCTATAAAAAAATATTTTGGGCACGATTCTAGGAGTTCCATACCTTGTTTTTGGGATATCAAGACGACTAGGATGGATTCCTAATTTTCTCTATATTTGTGTACTTTTCTTAGACAATCTCATTATCTTTTAATGCAATAGTTTATTTTGATGATGATCTCCTTCTCTATGTGTGACTAACCTTCTTTTTTTAGATGAAATATATGATTTGGTTATAGGGATGATTTTTATATAATGCGAGATGCTTTTATGTTTTCATTAGTTTGGCATCTAATTTAAAAAGTTAAGATCTTGTTGATTACGAAAGTATTTTATCAAAATTAGTTCAAATGAATGACATGAAATGCATTCTTTCTTAGATATAAAGATAATAATTTTACTCATAAGTCTTGGTTTATAATGGAATTAAAATAATTTAAATAATCACAAAAGTAGGTGTTTATTATTTTAATTATAATTATATTTGTCTAAAAGAGAGATATATGACTTTTGAAGATTGAGTAGATTACTCATGACTTCATTATCTCTAAAATTCCTATGATCAATACCTTGGTGGATTCAAAATCCTAGAAACCCTTATTCTGATTTTTATTCTTAAATAATTCTCTTTTGTTATTTCGACATTTTTGACTTTCGCGTAATCATTTTACCCTTTCATTCTTATTTAGTTTGATTAATGTTTATCCCTTTTCTAATAGTTTAGATAACATTTTAAATAATACAATTCTAGTATTCAAACTCTTCCTTGTGGGATGATATTTTTATAATACCATATTGACTCTGTATATTTGCGGGAGATTTGTCATTTACCACCTTACCAAATCATGCTTTAGCATCCACATCTCTCGAGGGGTTATAGAGTCTCTAGAGAAGATTATGAGAAAATTTTTTGGGTCTTCAAATGGTCCTCGATCCAGAATGCATCCGATCAACTAGTGTACAAATCCAACATAAGCATGTGAGAGGCTTGGACATTCATAATATTAATCATATCAGATATTTTTTTACTCGTTAAACAAATTTTTGATATCTTCAATGCTCACTAGGACTAGTGGACCCGACTAATTCTTCAAAAATACACCCTCACATCCCTGGGAGCTTGATAGTAACTTCTGACCCAGCTCACCTTGGTAGAAAATCATGCAAATATTAGACCATGGAATGTGTAAATAATTTGGTTATCAAATTACTACGAGCATCATGGAGGACCCATGGTTGTTTAACTTGCCGCTTCGACTCATACTTGCCTATGTCATGATTGATGTAAACATTGATATCACGAACATGCTAATTTCTTCTAATACTTGGGATCTAACCCATCTCTAATCTCTCGCATCTTGTCTATTTGCCTGCTTCTATCACCCTGTGATGATGAATGGATCTGGGCACGTGACGCACATGGCTGTCCACATGCTATATTCATTGCTCCGCCACCCTTGAACCTATTGATGGTTGTAGGATAGACCAGAAACAACTTTGGCACATCCCGCAGCCCCAAGTTTCTACAATTTTTAGGAAACTCCACCACAAACTACCTACTCGTGTTATTATTGGTTATTTTGCATCTTCCATGGATGTCTCGTGTGCTTTGTGTGGACATTCATTGGAGACCACCCAGCATCTATTCTTCCATTGTAGTGTTAGTCATAGCCTTTGACAAAATCTCCAATCTATCTTAAACTTCTCCTTCTCACATTTCTCATCATAGCACCTTGATAACTGGTTGGCTGAAGGTGATGATTTTTAGTTACCCTCTAGCGTGTGTCTTCTCTCTCATGTTGTTTAGTGTCTTTGGGGGGCTTTGGTCGATGCATAATGACTTGTATTTTAACTCCCAATCGAGGGAAGGCCTTGGTGTGTCGCAGTAAGTATGTTAGAGCCCATTGCTCTGACGGTTCCTGCACTTGTGACCCCATTTGGATGGGAGACTTCATGTTTGGTTTAGTTTAAATTGAACATGGATGGAACCTTCTCGGATCCATTGAAGTGTGGGGAAGAGGGCAACTTTTCTCAGCGTTCTTACTCAAGTACATTTATTTGTGCAGGCGTGCTTGACTAGGAGTTTCACTCGGTGTTGCACTCAAAGGCTTGGGGGTTGTTCCATTGCTTGAGGAGTCATTATCCAGTGATCGATGATATTTGCATTGAGTGTGATTCGTCTAACTTGGTTAACATCATCACCAAGCGAGAGAAGGTCCCAAGGGTCTCAAAATAATTATTGCATAGTGTCTAAATATTTTGGATGACTTCAACTCTTTTGTATTCAAACATGTTTAGCGTCAATCAAATCATGCCACCGACTACCTAGCAAATATCGGTAGAATGGTCAACATTGATCTTTTTTTGGTCCGAGCCTCCTACGGAATCCGACGACCATTTCATAAATATATAACCAAGCTTAATTTAAAAAAAAAATAAAAAAATTAAAACACGACTAAAATATGTAAACATCGAGAATATGTTATAGCAAATATACAAAACATGTATATTAATACTAGTAATGGAATCTTGGATTATTGTAGAATTATTAATTGCCAAGGTGATCATATGTGATAATGAAAATGATTTGCAATACACTAGTATGACAGTAGGAATAAGAGTTTTTGTTCATATTTTTGCATTCAGACATCCTTAGAACAAGTTGCCGTCAACTTTTCAAAATTCAAAAACTACCTTAAAATGTATAAAACCAACCTTAATTGTTCTTAAAATGAGAACAACAATGTTCTCACTTATGATACGAGCATTCTTGTTCTCATGTTTTTTTTTTGTTTTGTTATTGATATTAGTAATTGAATATAATATTTTTCATTTTGACATTTATTGAATCTTGTATAAAGGCATGTTATATAAATAATAATTAAATTTAATTCTAAATGTTAACAACTTTAACTACTAATTAATTATCATTTCAACACAATTGATGGGTTATAATATAATAATTATCTAATAGATAATATCTTTTTGGTAATAATTTTTATGAGGTAATATTTTATGTCAATAAATAAATTTAGACTAATAAGGAATTGTTTATTTAAATAATTAAAATTATTTTAGGACTAATCTTTGTTGCAATATTAAAATTTATTTCATTCTACTTAACTCAATATTTTTTTCTCTTAATTTTAACAAAATACATAATATTATTTAATAAAGTATTAAGTACATATATACAACTAGTTCTCATTACAACCAAACAAAAATTAATCTTTTAGTTATAAGAAGTCTTTCCACAAGAACAAAAAAAAGAAACTTTTATTAATTCTCATATCTCTTGTTGTTGCACCAAACATTTCTAAAATTACAGCATAATTCACATATATGTTCCAAGTTTAGGATAAATTATATGAATCATCCTCCAACTTTATGTGCGATAATTCGATTCTTCAATTTCAATTTATAACTGAAATATCCTCCATTTGTTATTTTCTTTCACGTCACGTCCTCTTGATTGACAGTAGCTATTTTTTTGGGTCATCATGCTGACATGAAGCAAGAGAAAATTAATAAAATAATATAATAAAAACTGTCAAAAATAAAAAAGAGGCGGCAACTGTGAGGCTACCGCCGTTGGCACACCGATGCCCCTTTACTGACGCGATAGAGGGGGCATCACCCCCCGTCCCCTTCTCTCTTGCGCGCTGGTGAGAGATAAGGGGGGCATCGGCCTCCTCTGTCATGTCGGCGAAGGGGGCTGATGTCCCCTTCGCATATGGGGCGGGAGGGAGAAAAGGGGGCGAGGGAGAAAGAGGGACACTGACCCGTGCGAGCTCGCAAGGTGGGCGTCTACCTTTTCTTCTTTGCCAATTGCGAGGAAGAAAAAGGGAGCGTGAGAGAAGGGGACATCAGCCCCCTTCGCCGACACGACAGAGGGGGCCGATGCCCCCCTTCTCTCTCGCCGACGTGCAAGAGAGAAGGGGGCGGGGGGTCATGCCCCCTCTATTGCATCGGCGAAGGAGGCTGATGTCCCCTTCTCTCACGCTCCCCTTTTCTTCCTCGCAATTGGCAAAGAAGAAAAGGTAGACGCCCACCTTGCGAGCTCGCACGGGTCAGTGTCCCTCTTTCTCCCTCACTGATGCCCCCCTTTTCTCCCTCCCACCCCATATGCGACGGGATGGGCGCCCCTTCCCCTCCTCTCCGGCACTGAAGAGGAGAGGGGGTGGGGGTGCCGCCCCTTGGTCCCTTACAGTGAAAGGCCCTGGTACAAATTTGGGGACGACCTATTAATTTTTATTTTTTTATGCCACATCAGCAAGATAATCGAGGAATTGCCTATTACCGGTAGGAGGACGATGTGTGCAAAGAAATCAAAATTCGAGGACCGTTAATATATTAGCCTAAAGTTGAATGACGATTCGTGTAATTTATTCTCTATATTTATAATTTATTCTACATAGGTTCATGTCACCATTAGGGGAATTTTTTTTAGTTGCCACTCCCAAATATTTGATAATATGTGCCTACGATATGATTCGTGTGACATTAATAATTATACGTGCATTGTTCATAAATTAAAAATTAATTTATCATCAAACTTAATCAATTTAGCATCACATACTTGATAATGACATTCCGCCCTACCTCTTAGATGTTTCTGTCGAGATTCTGGAACAGCCACACGATATATAATAAAAATAGGGGAGTGCAGATTATATCGGCTGACTTTTTTCCTATTGCATGATGTGAGTAGGACAAATTTATCCATACAACTTATACTTTAGGTAAAGTCCCAACCGAACTGAGTACAACGATAAATAGCATATATACTAACTCCAAAAGCTTTACATAATAAACAGAATTCAATTTACTCCCATCACATGTATCCCGGTGCGTCTATTTCCATCCTATGCTGACAAAGTACAATTTTCCGGACCCCGTATGCATCCATTTCAATTCCCATAACATGGTAATGCTACCACCTTTGTACTAACACGTCATCTGATGAATTGGAGTACCACCTCTCAGTCGAATTTTTTAAGGAGATGGCTAATTTGAACAAAACTCCGATCGGAATTTATGCATGGCATTCACGTCATGCATTATATAGGATTTCTTTTAAATAACACAAATATATGAAAAAAATGGAAAAAAAGAAACCAACCAATTCCAAATTCAACGTTTGTGTTAATAATGCAATCTTGTAACCTTATATGAAATTTTATATTAGTCAATTAATAGGGTGGCGAAGTCGTACATCTCTTACAAATATCATCATGTTTTTTCGTTTTTCTCTTCATCTTTTCATAATAACTCTTAAATTATTCCATAATAAACATGTGGAAATTATTCATTTTTCGAGAAAAAAATATAATAATAAAAAATGAATTTTCATTACATACCATTTTGACATCTTCTTCGTATCTCTCGATCGCCGGTTACTTCTCTTCTCGCCGTTAGGTTCGTGAATAAAAATTTATAATATCTCGATATTCTCACGATGTAGAATAGGATTAAATGAGTCAATTTTCTTTTTTTGCAAAATCACATAGAAAATTGTGAAACCACTATGTATCTCAATCTGAAGAATATTTGTATTATTCTAAAACACTAGAATAGAGATATTCTACTTCTTTTCATTTTTTTTCATCATGATTTTATTTTTCATTATTGAACTGTATAGTATTATATTATAATTATTAAGATTATAATAATAAATGTAAACAATTTATAATAAAAATATCTTAATTATAAAGTATGAAATCAATTTATTTTCAATCAAAATATATTTAGAATACTATATTCTTCGTAATAAAATTTGTTATTTTTTTAACCAAATGGTCTATGGAATGGAAGCAAAAGGTTTAAAAAAAACATTTATGAAGAGCAGGGCCGGCCCAAGGCTCAAGCCAATAAAACTCTTGTTCGAGTCCCCAACTTAAATGCGACCTCCTAATAATTATCCTTGTACTATTTTTTCTTAATAAAAAATCATTACCAATAATTATTTCTCAAAGCTCAACAATATTTTCATTGACTGCTCATTATTAAATAATAATTCTATTTTATCCAATAATCTAAATCATAATTAATTCTTATTTATTTTCTCTACATTGCATAAACACAATCTCCTTAATGTTTGCAATCTAAAATCGACATCTCAATATTTTCTCCTTAATTATATCCATTTCCCATTCATTTCCTTATTTATTTTAAAAAGAATCTAATTTCCTTATTTTTTTTATTCTAATTCCTTTTAATTTTTTATAGCATTCATAATTCTCCTTTGTAAAGTTGAAATGGTTTCATGAAATATTTAACATGAATATATTAAAAAATAAGTGTTAAATTTTAATTAATAATTTTATATTTCAAGAAATAAGGCTGTGAGCTCCTTGTTGATGTTACCCACTTGTTTATATTAAAAAGTGTAACTGTTCAACTTCGAGGCCCGCCGAAGCCTTGGGCCGGCCCTGGTGATGAGGGAATAAGTGTCCTACATGTCATTTGTGGGAGGAATATTCTTGGAAGAGACGTGTGGGAGAGTGGAGGGGACTCGGGGCCTTGGGCGCGACTGAGGAGTGGATTGTAGGCGTGACAAGAGCTGCCATTTTTTTTTATTATTTTTGTTATTTTGTTATGGTACATAAGCTACACAATAAATTTAATTGAGGCGGGATGAATTTAAAAAATTTTATGTTTCTGTTTGGATTTTATTTTTGAAAATTTAACCATGATTAGATTGATATTCATAAGTCTATCATATGATTTAAAATTAAACTCACCAATTTAGTGATTTTTAGGAGGTTTAAAAAATACTATTCCCATCCTATCTTTTATTTTTTCGCAACCAAATAGAAAAAAAATAAATCTTCTTATGGATAATAAAAATATTTACCTAATTCGATTTTTCTTAACTCATGTGTTATAATTTGTGTTCAAATAAAAAATTGATTAACTCACTCCATCCCATAAATTTATATTCAAATATAATTCATATAAGCGATCACTACCCTATTCACCATCTTAGGCTTCGTTCAGGTGGAACATATATATATTTTTAAAAATGTTATTTTACGGGGCTGTGCTTTAGCTGACTCTGTGCAAAAGGAGGAGGGGTGCTCCAAAGCATAAAAGTTGCTTTATTTCATATATTTTGTGAGCACAAGTAGTTAATTTTTTTTACCGAACATTAACATTGCAAAAGCAAATCATTTTAAGAAAAACAAAAGCATTCAAAAGCAACTCCAAACTAAGCCTTTAACCACCCTTCTCACCGTGTTTTTCTATGACATTTGCTTTTGTCTAGAATTTATAATCAGTCAGCTTAAAATAATAACTTGTGGATGGACAAGTACAACACATGTTAGACATCATATCAAGAAAAAAAAGATCCGAGAAAAAGAGAGGGATATATATTATGCAGTTAAATAAAAAATGATATGGGAAACACCAATATGAACAGAATCTCCTTCATAATCATACATTTATATAATTATATTTTATCTCATGATAACAATAAACACATCCACGTAGATAACTTTCATGAACATACATTAATTTTTATATATAGAATTAAGCAATTTAAGCCGATAATTGGTTACGCTTTCTATATCTAATTTTGACTCCTTTTATTGAACACATTTTTCTATTGGTACATTGTACTTCTAGTTTTTTTTTTAATTCGACCTTTTAGTTAGGTACCTATAAATAAAATCGATAAAATAAAAACGTTGGGTAATAATCCGTCAAACCCATCTTTGGGCCCGGCCAGTTTAAAGCTTGTTATTTGTTGGACTGGATTGGGCTTGACCAGCTGCTCCCCCTTCTCAATTTAATTTTTCTTTGCAAACAAAAAATGAACTGTATTTTGACCAAAAACGGCTAGACAACTATAATAATAATAATAATAATAATAATAATAATAATAATAATAATAATAATAATAATAATAATAATAATAATAATAATAATAATAATAATAATAATAATAATAATAATAATAATAATAATAATAATAATAATAATAATAATAATAATAATAATAATAATAATAATAATAATAATAATAATAATAAAACTGAAAGTAAATAGACGTAAATATGACCTCTCTTTTCAAACGCAGGATACAAGTATTCACGTATGTTATACCCTTCCTAGCCTCTTAATAACTATAAATAATTGTGAAAACATTATTAATTGTTAGTTTGTGCATGGTCATCAAAAGATTCAATAATGAGACCTATTAGTTTAAAGTAAGAAAATAAAAAAATATAATGTACAAGTAGTACAGAAGAATTTCGGGGAAAATGTCTTCATATCGAAATCAGAACCATTTTTGTTGAGTTACTAATTGCCAATTTTTTGTGGTTTTTTTTGACAAAAATATCCTCTTCTCTTTTTGTTTATTCGTTCTATTTGGTATCACCTCATTATTTGACTTTAAGGATGGTTAATACCAGTTCAAGATCAGGAATGTCCTGGTTTTGATGAATAAAAGTTTTAATTTATTTGTCATGATTAAAAAAAATTAAATTTGAACAATCAAGTCATTCTGATTTAATTCTTAATTAATATGATATGACCTGCACTCGATTAAACTAAGATGCAATATCACACCACACCTAGATGGTGCGACTCACACATTCAATGATGCAACCAATGTGCGACATTGAGCTTTTGATTGTGGGAGTTGCACCCTTAAGAGACATCGAGGCACCATCCTTCACTGACGTTGTTCCCTTATACTCTATCTATACCCATTTATGTCCATCTATTGCATTGATCTCATCTATTCGAGTTAATGCAAATATACTTATTTAATAATGTGAGATATTTTATTTCTTTAGTATTTATTATAACCCAATCCCATCTTATTCATCTTGATGATTTATCACGATTCCAATACTCTTGATCATATTATTTGCTGAGTATTGAATTCCAATATAGTTATAGATTAAATAAGACAAAAATGGTTAAATGAAGATCTCTTATTATTCATTGACGATGGTCAACCTATAAGTTAAAATATATAGGGGTGAGCACGGGCTAGGACGACCCGGTCGCCCCGGCCCGGCCCAGCCCGACTCGAATTTTTCGAGTTTTTTCCCGACCCGATTACCAACCGAGTTGGGACCGGATCTCATTTTCTTGAGACCCGGCCAGGACCGGGTTGGGCCGGTCCTGACCCGGTTAAATATATAATATTTATATTAAATTATTTTTAAATAGTATATTTATACTTATTTTAAATAAAAATATATATTTTATTTGGTATATATCTTAAATATACATGATTGTATATTATCATATATATAATTTAATTAATTGTTATCATATTTATATAATATTATTATTTTTACTATTTTATTTATTATTTTATTTTTTTATGGTCAAACTGGGACAATCGAAAATTCTCGATTTTTGTCCCAGTCCCAGTCCCGAACCCGATCGGGACTAGGTCCTCTTTTCCAAAAACCCGGAGCAAACCGGGTTGGGACCGGGTCGGCCGAGACCCGGTCCCGGATCCGATTTTGCTCACCCCTAGAAATATACTTAATTGGCCAAAGAGAATCAAAAGATATTCTATCATCCTTATTTTAGGGAGTTGAACGACACTACATCGTCAATGTTAAAGATTGTCTGCCTTAGTTAAAAGGAGTCGAAACATATTTCTTCAATTTTTTAAAAGAAAAATGAAAAAAGTCCACGATAAATGTAACATAATGAAATAGATAAAAATAACAATTATTTATCAATGATAATGGGATAATGCTAAATTGATCTGTTTGATTGAAGTAAAAATAGATAACAATATTATGCTAGTAAGTACAATAATTCCTCAAATAATAAAGTGTGTAAAAGTTGTGAATTTCACGAGAAATTATTTTACTTGTCTATCTAATTTCAAAGGTTAATAAGAAAGAACGTGATTTGGGTAAAAGATGTTCAAAATATAAATTTATAGAAAGATAAAAGATTAAAATTAAACTAAACTAATGATGTACAGAACTTTAGGATGATATATAATGATTAAAAACAACCTGAAATTTTCTATCATAATAAAAGATAATCAAGTTAAGTCTTTGGATGAATTAGGAACACCGAAGTTAGGATATTCTTAACTAGATAAATCATCAATCTTAAACTAATAAATTGAAAGTACTCCATCTGACTCTACCCTCAATTTTATCGAAATTAAGATGTTATGTGCTGTAATTTCTAAAGAATTTAACCGTCCTGGCCGGTCAATTAAGTAAATCAAATAATTTAATATTTCACTCGATTATATTAGATCATGACATGCATTGTTTCAACATAAGAGATGATAATCAATTCTAATAGAAGATTATGAACTAAGAATTGATTACACGGCCCAGTTAGTAATCAATTCAAAAGTCATTCAAATATGAAGAAAAGTATTAATCATAACAACCATTTCATAAAGATTAAACTTAATATTTAGTTAAGAGAAATCCAAAATTTGTTCTTACAATAAAACTCTTGCAATTCAAACTAAAAAATAAAAGATAAATTAATTATTCATATTACAGAGATAAGATAGAATAATCATTAAATCCTAAAAAACATCATCTCAACATAAGGTAGAACAAGTAGTACTATTCATAAATGATGAGGCAAACTACTAAGTAATCTTCGCCCGAGTGTACTGCGACGTCTTCTTCTCCATTGTACAGAATTCCTCCTTCGTTCTTTGTTTGAAAGCTCCAATTACAAACCCTAGCACGAGTGGTCTCTAGTCGTCTGACGTCTCTATTTATAATGACTCGAGTTTCCATGTAATTGGAGAAGAAAAGAAAACTTTTTTCATATAAATAAGATAAATTCATAATATAATTGATTATATAATTTTAGCCTAGTCAAACTTTGATTTTTTTGTCATAATTTGTTTTCAATTGATGTTTGAGACATATGATAAGTGTTGGAGTTACTGTGCATTGGTAGTTCTTCCAAAAAAGTTTTCATCTCGAAATTAAAGTGAATCTTGCTCTTTGAAAATTTTGTTATGCCTCAATCAATGTTGAATTAGGAGTCTATAACTTTTATCACAGGTCGTGATTGGGATTTCACGGCTTATGAATCATGGAGTTTTCTACTGATATGCACGATTTAACGCATTTCATGGCCGTGATTTAAATACAATGGCTCGTGAAATTCCTTTCTCGTTCTGCAAATATATTGTGTGTGTCGTGATCAATGCATCGTGACCTGTTATGACGTGAATATTCTTTTTTTATCTTTATGTGATATCCGTGAATGTGCTATAACGATCCGTGAAATCTCCTTCTCAAAGTGTCTTCGATATGCCATGACCTGTTATATATTCTTCATGGCCCGTGATAAATTTTTATAACCTGGATCGCTTTAGGAGCTGTGAAGCTACATAAGGTTTGTGAAGGGTCAGCTGTCATGGGTGTGACCAACATGTCACAACCCGTGAAATCATTGAAAATTTGTCAGTCGTGTGGTCTGTGAAATATTATAGCAAACACATGAAGTTATACTATAACGAAGGTGACTAAAGTGACCCTCCTCATGAGGTTCAATGTCTCTTCATGACACATCATTTGTAACAGCCATGACCAACTTGTCATGGCTCGTGAAAATATAATTTTTATTTTTATAAAGCTGATTTGACTTCATTTTATGTGATTTTTCTTTTATCCTTTCCTTTACCAATTTTTATTGATATTTCTTATAAAAAAACACCAACTAGAGGCATATTGCTACTTTAAAGAATTTTAGAAAACAAATTTAAAAATTGATATATGCTATGATCAAATTAAACAAATAAATTTAAATACAAGCCTAATTATATGTTGTAGAATGCATGTATCATTGATCTTTACTATAATGATTAATTCTTAATGTTAAAATTAGTTATGTTTATGTTCTATGGTCCATATGATTTCATTCATTTTGATGTTTCGCTATGTTACACTCATTCAATTAATTGTTTTATACTTTAACTACTAATACATATAATTTTCACACAATTATTATGTATTATATGTCAAAACTCATGGGAGGTTCAACTTCTTTATATATTTAATGTCACGATTAATGATCCTTCCAAGTAAGAGCAAGTGATAAATTGTTGCCCCTTGCATATATATGATGTCTATTTTCCTTGAATTGTGTTTAGAAATGCAAACTTTTTTTAATGTTTATAATAATCACTTGAAGCACTAGAGACATCTATATCTATTTCCTCCATACTTTTGCACTCTTTCATTTTTATTATATCTCTTTTGAGTTAATTGAAAATCATTATTCTTCCACAAATATGTATTTGTTTTGTTGATATAAAGTGCTATTTTGATTAAAAAAATGACTATGTAAGTGTATCTTGTATTCCCTAACATGAAGGGAGTGCAATTTGAGGCATTACAAAATTGATCTTGGAGCTTCCAATTTACTCTAAATTTAGTAGTTCCATCCCAATATGGGGTTAATTAAAGCTATATATCATTTCTGCACATTGAAAAATATAACATTTTAGTTTCTGAAATTAGCTTATTTGCTGAGTTTTACTTCTTCTTTCTACCAAACTTTCTCTAAGAACATTTGCCAATAGTAATTGGATGCAGTGAACATAATTTGTTCTAGTCGATTTATGGAAAGGCATTTGAAAAATTCATGTCATAGAACACATTTATAATATTTTTTCTCCACATTTTGTCAATTACACACAGTGATCGTTTATGCATTTAATTTCTCACGGATAAGAATTCAACTTCCAAAAGCCATATTGCAGATGACCCTCAGAATTCACATATCGCCGATCGTACAAGGGAATTAGAGTCGTGCTCAATTAAAAAGGGGAGACTAGGATTCTTAATGTGGCAAGTTCTCTACTGCATTTGTGCTCTATCTAAAGCATCAAGCAATGGAACTCCCAGACCCTCCACCACCGCCCCCCTCCCTGACCCCCTTCCCCCAATCTCAGATGCCTTCCCCTCCTCCCCTTAACACCAACCACTTTCCTACTCTCAATGGCCAGTCTAAGGGCTCCAATCAACATCCCCTGCTTCCCAAAACGTCTTGGGCATCCATGGTTAAAAGAGATCGACGACCGCTCCCCACCATGCCGTCCCCGCATCAAATCAGGCGGCTCCATGCCTCCATTGTTGAAGAAGTCCAGATCCTTGAAGAGGATGTCACACAACGAGTAGAGGAACGGGACAAAAGCTTAGTTGGAAGGCTATATGGAGACAACATTTCGATCGATGTCCTCATGACTAAGTTGCCAGTTCTCTGGAACCTGAAACACCCGATGAAGATTATAGATATTGGTAATTTCTATCTAGTTTTTTGCTTTACTGATCCTGAGGAGAAGCTGCAAGTGCTAACTGGTGGACCATGGAGGTTATGTGGGAATATGTTGCGGTTGGTGAACTTAAAGCCATTCTTTAGGCCAGAGGATGGATTACTATCGTCAGCACCGGTATGGATCCGCCTCCAGGGTCTTGCCTACGAGTTGAGATCTGAAGCGACGATATTGCGAATTGCGGAGCGCGTTGGTACTCCCCTGAAATTAGATGTTGACTCTCAGTGGGCGGATGAAGGTCGTGTGTGGGTAAAGGTCAATCTGCTTGATCCACTGAAACAGGGGCTCTGGGTTCGCACCCCAGACGGCGATCGTTTTTTCCAATCAATCAAGTATGAAGACATTCCAACGTTTTGCTTCAAATGTGGTCATATTGGGCATCGACTGGAAGTGTGTACTTCGCAACCTCCGGCGTCGATGAATGTCCCGGCGGGATCAAATGGAGGGGTTCTTCTATATGGACCTTGGCTCCGGGCGAGTCGGGATCAAACGATGCACTCTATGGCTGGTCATCGCCGGGCACGAGAACGCAGTCGGAGGGTCAGTCATCATGCCCGTAGCACCGATCGTTGTACACTAGCCGTTGGACAGGCGGTACTAGACCTCAACGCTCCACCAACTCTAGGTGATGGTGATCAATGATTGGATCGTGCTAAGGTTGACACGCGTGCACCAGATATGGATGTGCCTGATACGGACATGCCTGTTGACGTTATGGGCGTGTCTAAGAATGGAAGATCCCATACGAGCGTGCCTTCTGTTGTGCACACCGACGCAGGCACACACAGATACAGTTGGCTCGAATCTCTCAGTGCATCTATGTGATACAACTGTTTTCCACCCATCTGGGCTATGCGGTGGGGATCAAAGCGGATGCTCTGATGTATTGACGCGTGAATCTCCACGCGAGGCTTCAAGTGAGACGGCATGTGAGGAAGGGATTAATCTGAATCGTCAATCTAATACTGATGCATCGGGTGCCACGTGTACATGCCAATAGCCCGGTGAAGGAAAACACTAAGACCTCGCATGTTAATATGGTAAAAATCACTCCTTCAGCTTCCTTGCAGGCGGCGACCTTCTCGTCACAATCTGCATCCATCAAGGCGGCGACCTTCTCGTCGAAATCTGCTAGGGCTTAGCACGGTCCGGGTCGACCCGGTCGACTCGGACAGCCCCGACCCGACAATCCGAGAAAATAACCCGACCCGAATCTAATCCGGACCGGGTCCAATAAATGGAAAACTCGTCGAGTACTAGGTCAAGACCGGATTTGCCATCCAGATACTCGACCCGGATGATTAGTATATAAAAACCCATCTCCCATTCAATCTTCTCATTTCATCATTTGTTTTCTCTCTCCCATCTCTCGCCCTCTCCCTCTCTCTCACGACAGCGGCGGGCCGGCGATCCGACCATCAGGAGCCACGATCCGGCACCTGGCAACCGCATCGGCCACCAAATCCGACTCCTGACGGCCGATCTGGCCGTCAGAAGCCACGATCTGACACCTTTTGGCCGAATCGACCGCTAGGCGCCGGATCTAGCCATTGGCGGCCGATCCGGCCACCAGGTGCCGGATCCGGCCGCCAGGGGCCACGATCCGAAACTTGACGGTCGGATCATCCGCCAGGAGCCACGATCCGGCGCCTGGCGGCCGATCCGACCGTCAGGTGTCACGATCTGACCGCTTGGTGGCCGATCCGACTGCCAGGTGCCGATTTTGGCTTCGTTCGCCTTCCCCCTCGCCGCCCTCGGCCGATTCCCGACCGCAAACTCGATCATATTCCCGGATTATCGAGTCTAACCCGGTACTGGATCCGGCCGGGTCCGAGTTCGGTATCGGATCAAAAGTTTTTTTACCCAGTATAATTCGGGTCGGGATCGGGTTCGCTTAAACCCGGACCCAGTCCCAGATTTACTCAGCCCTAGAATCTTCATCCATTAAGGCGGCGACCTTGGAGCGTCACGAGGAGGTGGTTCAACAAATGAAGGAAAACTTGGTAGCGGCAAGTCAGAAGCAAATGGAAGAGGGGCAGCTCGACTCTTCGGAGGAGGAGGCCCCGGATATGGAGATCATCCCACGGAGATCGAAAAGAAGGAAGGAAAACATGCCAATGGATCCCCCCATTGTCAACTCGGAGGAAAAGGGGAGGAAAGGAAAGGTAAGTAAGCTGCCGTCTCAAAGTAAAATCTCACAAAAACTCTCTGCTGTGTAGGACAAGATACATCATCATGAAGATTATAGCATGGAACTGTCGGAGAGCAGCGCGCGGGAAAGTTCGGGACCGCCTCCTCGAGATCACACGGAGAAATAATCCTAACATTTTTGTTTTACTTGAAACGCACTCGGATGATTGCAAGTCTAAGGAGGTTATTCGATGTTTAGGATCATCATGACAAGGCGTCATCAGGCCTGGCAATGGTGCTTCTGGTGGTCTTATCGTCGCCTGGAAAGACCCCTCAATCCAGGTTACCACGCTCCAGCTCTCTGCACAATATATTCATTTAGTGATCACATTGAATGGTTTTACCTTTCTTCTTACAAGCCTATATGCGAGTACCTCACCCCTTCTTCGTCAATTGTTGTGGGCTGAATTGAGTAATCTCCAAATTGGAGATATTCCCTGGGCTATCATTGGGGACCTAAATTGTATCTTGTATCCAGATGATAAGAGGGGGGCTCTCCTTTCCGATTGTCAAAATTTGTCAAAATGCTGCGTCATCTTGTCCAATCTCAGGGGCTCATTGATCTAAGGCCTGAGGGTAGCTACTATACATGGTGTAATAATAGAAGGGGTGGGGCGAGAATTTTATGTAGGCTTGACTGCATACTAATCACTCATCACTGGCTAAATATATTTCCTGCTTTAAGAGTTGAACACCTCACAAGAACAACGTCAGATCACTCACCCTTATTCCTACGAACCAAATCACATAATGCACGTAAATCACACTACTTTAAGTATGAGCATTTTTTATTTGAGCATCAAGGTCCAAGGGACATTGCGATAAATGAATGGAATAACAACTGCATCTTTAGGTCACTAAATAATATCAAACAAAAAACTTTAACATGGAACAAGAATTGCTTAGGGAATCTAGAACATAGAGCTGATTTAGCCCAAAATAAGATTAGAATTCTTGAGATGAAGGATGCTGATGTTGGTCTCTCTGAGGATGAACTTGGTACTCTTAGATCTGCCTATAATGAGCATAATGCATACCTAAGACAGATTAGTGTTAAATGGTGGAGTAAATCAATGGTCAATTGGTTAAAAAATGGGGTCAGGAACACAAAATTTTTTCATCTATCCACTACTATTAGGAGAAGTAAGAATCAAATCCAATCTATTGCTGACCCATCTAATAACATTGTCAAGGATGAAAATGCCATAAGACAAATCTTTGTAGACCATTATCAGGACATGTGGAAACATGTTGCTCCTCAATACCCTCCTCTAATTTCTTGGCCTGCCCTACCCCAAATAGATAGTAAAATGTTGATACTCTGATTAACATTGTCTCTCCTGAGGAAATTAAAGCCTGACTATGGAGTATGGGCCAGGGTATGGCTCTTGGACCAAATGGTTATACAATTTAGTTTTATAGACAATACTGGGATGTTGTTGGTCCTGGGGTCATTAATACTATACAGAACTTCTTTAACAATGACATCCTACCTTCAGAACTATCTAAAACAACCCTAATTTTCATCCCAAAAAAACTAAATCCCACCAAAGTGACAAATTATCGTCCAATATCTTTATGCAATGTACTGTACAGACTTATTGCAAAAATAATAACCACTATATTAAAATCTTTTCTACCTGGGCTAATTGATAAAGCTCAATTAGCCTTTGTCTCAGGTAGGAACATTTAAAATAACATACTTTTGATTCAGGAGATTTCTCACTCACTCAACACAGGCAGGAAAAAATATTTCATTTTAAAAGCTAATATGGATAAAGCTTTCGATAGAGTTACATAGCAATCAATTGAAAATATTTTAACCCTAATGAACTTTCCACAAACTTTCATATCCTGGAGTACCACATGCATTAAGTCACCTATCTTTAACTGTACAATCAATGGTGTAGCATCTGACTATTTCAAAGGTCAGAGTGGCATCAGACAGGGGACCCTTTGTCCCCCTATCTGTTCATAATCATATCGTAGGTTCTTACCTCATTGTTGAACACCCATGTAGCTAGGGGCCTTCTGTGTCCTTTTTCTATTGGATCCTTTTCACTCAGTCATTTAATGTTTGCGGACAACCTCATTATCTGCCTTGCAGCCACTAAGAGCAACTGCCTAAGGCTTAACCAGCTCTTGCAAACTTACAATAAGCTTACAAACCAGAGAGTGAATTTAGACAAATATGAAATTTTCTCCCCAAGAAAATTAACATCAGGTGTAGGCAGCTAATAAAAGACACTTTGGGTATCAACATTGGGAATTTTCCTTTAATTACCTTGGGATACAAATTTCATATAAATACATGCGCTCTAAAAATCAATCCAATATTTTGGATAAGATATCTTCTAAAATGAGTGGATGGAAAAGTAAACTTCTTAATCAGGCGGCCAAATCTACTCTTATCAAGTCCGTGGTTATGTCTATGCCAATTTATTCCCTCAGTGCTACTTATATCTCTCCTGGCATCCTGCGATCCTTGGAAAAGTTCTCTAGATCATTCTTGTGGAATTCAGGGATGGATGGAAAGGGCATACATTTAATTAATTGAAATCAAGTTACCCAGCCTTTGGCTGATGGTGGCCTGGGGATTAAAAGTTTACACATGATTAGGTCAACCCTACTGACTAAGCGAATTCAAGAACTAATGAACAATAAGGATAGCATGTGGAATGAGCTGGTGTCTAACAAATATAGTGTAATTCATCCATGGGGTAATTACAATATGAAAAACTATGCATGGAGCTGGAAAATTATTCTGCATTCTCTCTCTATCCTTAAGCTTGGCATGATGAAACTAATTGCTGATGGTTCTTCTACTAGTGTTTTTTATGACCCATGGATATCGCCTACTCCTTTAGCTTGGTCCCCTACGTTTATCAACATGGATGTAATCCAATTGCTAACTTGTTATAATGTCTCTGATCTCATGTTAAATCGTCACTAGAATGTTTACACTACAAGAAAAACGCGGATTACCGACGGTCCGAACCGTCGGTAATCAGCCCGAAAATCGTCGATAACACAATTACTGACGGTTTTTTAGTCGAAATCGATCCGTCGGAAAAACGCTCGTCGCAAATGGATTTGCGACGGTTGAAAAAAATTCGTCGAAAATATCGACGGTTCTGACCGTCGGAACAGTCCCCGACGGTTCGAACCGTCAAAATTTTCCGACGGTTGCAATCGCCCGGCGGTTGCAACCGTCGATATTTCCGACGGTTCCAACCGCCTGAAAAGGCCCCGACGGTTCGAATCGTCGATATTTCCGACGATTCCAACCATCGGAAAAGGCCGACTGTTCGAACCGTCGATATTCCGGCCGCCTGGCAGTCCGAACCGGCCGCCTGGTGGCCGGAACCGGCCGCTGGAGGCCGGAACCGGCCGCCTGGTGGCCGGAACCGGCCGCTGGAGGCCGGAACCGGCCGCCTGGTGGCCGGAACCGGCCGCTGGAGGCCGGAACCGGCCGCCTGGAGGCCGGATCCGGTGGCATGGCGGCCGGATCGGCCGCTGGAGGTCGGATCCGACCGCCTAGAGGCCGGATCCGAACGGCCACGGCCGGATCCGGCCGACAGCAGAGAGAGAGAGAGACGCCGGCGCGGAGCGGGAGAGAGAGATACGCCGGCGCGGGAGAGGGTCGCCGGTGCGGGAGAGGATCGCCGGCGTCCGGCGTGGGAGGGTCACCGGCGTCCGACGCGCGGGGTGCTCGCGGCCGGGAGAGAGAGAGAGGAGAGGAGGGAGAGAGAGAGAGGAGTGGAGGGAGGAGGGAGAAAGAGAAGAGGGAGGAGGAATATACGTAAAGAAAAAAAGTGGAAAGAAAGCGGGAAAAGGGAAAAGAAAGCGGAATAACGAAATTTTAATTACCGACGGTTTCGGCCGTCGAAAACATAAATATTAAATATTTTTATAATTACCGACGGTTATGACTGTCAAAAATATATTTAGTTATATATAATATTTATTTTTTATTTTACCGACGGTTTGAATCGTCGTTAATCGTTACCGACGGTCAAAACCGTCAGTAATTGCGACGGTTTGGACCGTCGCTAGTTATATTAATAAAATACTCTTTATACGATATTATTATACATTTACCGACGGTTACGACCTTCGAAAATTGCGACGGATTTTGCGACGGATGGATATCCGTCGGAAATATCGACGTTCCTAATCGTCGAAAAATTAAATAATAATATAATAAATTATATAATTAATTTTTTTTATTTCCGACGGTCGTGACCGTCGGAAAATTCGTCGGAAAAATTTAATAATAATATAAAAAATACATAATTTAATTTTTTATTTCCGACGGTCATAACCGTCGAAAAAGTCGTCTGAAATTGCGACGGATGTGTATCCGTTGAAAATATCGACATTCCTAACCGTCGAAAAATTAAATAATAATATAATAAATTATATAATTAATTTTTTTATTTTCGACGGTCGTGATCGTCGGAAAATCTGTCGGAAAAATTTAATAATAATATAAAAAAATACATAATTTAATTTTTTATTTCCGACGGTCATAATCGTCGGAAAAGTCGTCGGAAATTGCGATGGATGGATATCCGTCGAAAATATCGACGTTCCTAACCGTCGAAAAATTAAATAATAATATAAATTATTTCCGACGGTCATAACTATCGAAAAATCCGTCGGAAACGGAACCGTCGAAAAATCCGTCGCAAATTGCGACGGATTTAGAACCGTCAGAAATTATCCGTCGAAAAATTGCGATTTTCTTGTAATGTTAGTTACTGCATGATCTATTTGGTCCCTTATTGTGTTTGCGCATTTTGTCTATTTTTATCTCACGGCACGTCAATGATGAAAAGTGGATATGGGAAAATAATGCCCGTGGTACGGCCCAGGCCGACTCGGTTTACAAAGTCATTTGCTGCCATACTTTGCCATCGCCGGTCCCTGGACGGCCTGAGGGTCTGGAAGCTCCTGGCCCCTCCTAAGATTCAGCATTTTCTTTGGAAACTTACTCATGGTAGACTTCCCACACTTGATATTATTGCTACTTTCAACCCAAATATAAACTCTACTTGCCTACTGTGTGGATCTGATCTCGAATCTACTTCTCATCTTTTCTTCCATTGTTCATTTACTGCTCATCTCTGGACTCTCTCTCAATCCAAGCTTAGCTTGACCTTTGGGCATTTTGATCATTGGGATCATGGGGCTTGGCTTGATGAGGGAGTATCGCTTGATAATGCATCAAGAACACGACTTCTTTCCTTAATTTCTTTCGCTCTTTGGGCCATTTGGGGTGCTAGAAATGATATACATTTCCGTGGGCAACATGCAACCTTTCCGGCGATCTGGGAAAAAGTATTGGCTAGTTATAATGAGTATGCTAGAATTCACATTCCTGAGGCACACCACCCCCATGACCCACGTTGGGTCAAATGGGAGCCCTCGACTCACGACTGGATTAAAATTAACTCAGACGGATCCCTAATTGTAGGGAATGAGGAGGGGACGCGTGCTTTGTTATTCGATTGCCTATTGAACCTTTTCTATGTGCAGGGGATCTCAAGAGGGTGGCAAATAGCATTTTGGATTTAGAATTTTGGGGCATCCTTGCTAGCTGCAAAAAGCGAAAGAGATGGGGCTTATGAGAATACACATCGAATTCAATTCTGAAACTTTAGTGCAGCTCATATTGGGACGACACTCAGCACCATGGCGTAATCGTAATATGCTTTTTGAACTTCAAAGCCTTTTGAATGATTGTACCGAATGGAAAATATCACATGTATTCCGCGAAGCAAATCAGTCGACAAATTTTTTGACAAACTTTGATCGTTTGTTTAATCTTTCGAACGACATTTTTTGAGAGGATGCCCCGCCTCCGGGGCTCACTCTACTCGACTGATGTATCAGGACTCTACTATGCAATTTAAAAGATAACACTTTCTTTTCAAAAAAAAAAAAAAACGGAAGGGCTGTCATCTCTCTCGATGTTAATTGCTCATGCAATCAGTATCTAAGTTGGAATATGGTGCTGTTTGGTGGAAGGTATGAACCCCGACATCACTAGTGCTGAGTTGATGGTTGGCATCTTGACACAACTATTTGTTGGCTTACTGATCAAAGCCTGCAACCATCGAGTGCATGCACTTCCATCTGTTGCACCTACATCCATCTGGTCGTACGCGCATGCAGCATGTTCCGCGCGCATGATGCCCGGGACGGATTGGATGGTTTACTTGATTCCTTACTTCCACTTTTAACAACTCACCTAACAGCGAAGGCATTTGGATCTCAGCCGGCCATTTGAGACCGATACCAGAAACAACGATCCAGCAGGTGATCGTGCCTCCCCACTTCAGAGGATCCAGAAACGATACCAGATCTTTTTCTGAAAGCTACGTGTACGTACAACTTCTCCATCCGTTGAAGCCATCTCTCTCTCTCTCTCTCTCACACACACACACTCTCTCGTCCGTCCTTACCAAGGGACATGCACAGTTGGTCCTCAGTTGCTTGCAGACTTTGTAATGGTGCTCTCTCGCTATCGACGGCATTTTATCTCCTTATCTTCTGCATGCTGAACAGCATAAGAAACTATTTGGAATGAGCACAGTCAAGGAACAAAAGCCAACATGCGGAACACCTAAAAAGGTAGAACAACGAGAGCGACCTACTAATAGTGCCTTTAGAAGCAAAAACGTGTAGGCACTAGTTTGTGATTTTTTCGTTACAAGAAAAGCTCATGACCCCACTACGAGAAAAAGAAAGGCAATAAGCAAACGACTACAGATGGGTTTATTAATCCAAATATATGTATGTATAATTCAAATATATAATTCATTCAACTTTTTAGCCCCTTAATTGGTAAAGAAGACGACGTAGAACGTGGTTAAATTCTTTTTTTTAAAATTTTTTTCATACATACATCATTATAATTTTGGAACGGAGATTAACTAATCTACTTAAAGAAATAATTATCCCGTCATAATCAACTTTCTCACTTACAGATAATAATTAAAACCAACTAATTTTAAACCAAACAAATGATAAGAATAATCATCTAGGAGCCGATAATAAGAGATCGAATAATATCTTCATAATCTTCTTACCAAACCGCATGGCATTGGAGACCATCCTTAATTAAGGTTACAACAATTCCACCTCATGGGTAAATTCGTTTACTCCTTTTAGATCGAATTAACTAAATGATAATTCAATAGCTTTATAACTGAACATTTTTAGGTGTTCAATAAACGTCATTTTTTTTATCAAGCACAAAAAAAGGAATAAGTTCTCTCTTTAGAATATCATATGCTAGAGAATAATAATCCTTCTCATTGGATAATAACAATTTTCAGCCAAATAATCCTTAGAACAGTATGTACTATCTGAAATTATTAGTTTTATTTTAGAATAACAAGCTCTTATCAAATGGTTTGCCTTGTAACATGGCATCAAAATATGATCAATATTCTAGTTTGTTCTACCAGATGTTATTGTTATGAGCAAACTGTCATAAAAAGGACTTACCATATGAATAATGATAAGAAACCTCAAAGAGATAACCGAATATTCAACTTTGTTCCTTGGTACCATATTGTGGAGCAGTTTATTGTGATATTTTAAAAAGTTAGAATTATATTTGGTACAATCAAACACGATATCATGGCACATTCGTGTGTCAGAATAACTATACTATTATGCAAATTAATTTATTATGCAAAATAATGATGCCTTTAGTTGATAAATTTTTATTCCGGGAAACCGTAAGCTAGCTTTTCATTCTAACTAATGTTATGTATAGTATGATTTAATATATATGATTTAAATAAATAATGTAAACAATCATTGAAAGATGTTAATGATAATTATATGCCTGATTTTGTAAGAAAATTTAGTTAAAATAAAATAATAATAAAATTATGTACATATTTACTTAACAATTAATTCTTTCAGAAAAAAGGGGGGAACGGAGGTATCGAACTCCTTATTACTGGGGTATCCCAGTTCTTCGTATATGATTCGAAGGCAACACGCCGGTAAGGAAGAAAATTGTTTATTTATACGTACAGCAAACACACGATCACAAAGTTCCATATCCGTTGGTTGACATTAGCCGAGGACTTGATATTATGATATTATCTAAACATGCAAAAACACCAACGTTAGCTAATTTATCTATAACAAATTAACAATAGAAGGTGTACCTTAATTTCCTTTTAATTTATTTTCACCTGTGCTATACTAAAAATCATTAATATTTACTACATGTTGAACTTCTCCTCTTAGGTCATATAAATAGTTAGAAACTGATTTTAAAAATAAGCAGTTATGTTTGATTAATAAAAATTGTAAATTATTACTTTAGTCAATGACAAAAAACTTCTTAATAATAATAAAAATGTGCGAAAAAGTTACACATATTCTAAGAATAAAATAATATTTTTTTTATACTCAATTATCAAACTAATCAGTTTTCTTTCTCACACAAAATAAGTAATTTTTTTCGATTTTTTTTTCAATTACCAAACATGAAAAAGTTTTTAAAACTATTTATAAGTCATCTAACGTAACAACCCCTTAATGCTTCAGATTTTTGTGCCACAATTGACGGCGAGTTAAAATTGACAGAACAAATTTGTTTAGTCATTAGATAGTTACGACTAATTTGATCAAATGTTAATAAGAGAACTTTGAAGGTGTTCACAATTCATAAAATCTTGTGTGGGCACACAAGTGAATGATTGAAGAGGCTAAATTTCCAATTGTAGCCAAAAGCAATTTGACCTGAATTTAATCATTGAAAGATACGAGTCCACCAATAGGTTTTCTTTTTCTGTTTTGCTTTGGTAAATTCCACCAATATCTAGCTGTAAAGTTATATTTGGGACATTCGATTGAACCAATCGCGTTAAGCACTGGAACATGCGGCCGATGAGCTACCTCGAAGTCAAAATTTTGGTCAACGATCTTCCTGTCACGGGCGGACACATTTTTATTAATTTACCTCTTATTAGTGCATACAAAAGTTTACATTTTCACATTAATAAATATTGTGCGCCCTTAAGTTAAACTTCACTAGATTATTTATTATCACATTTTCACATCATTATTCGATGTAATTTTATCAGGCGTTATAGCTCATTCATTTTTGGAAATTAATCATGGTTCCCTACCTGATGTTATTTTTCCTGGCATGTTAATGGACATATTCTGTCGTCTCCTTTATGCTTACTGTAGTATTTGAATTCTCCACCTTGGATGATTGAGGTATGAACACTAGGGTTTTTTTTTTTTTTTGCTCTATCTGATGGCGAAACCTAATATTCCAAGATTTTGCACTGCCAATCAGACTTCCAAATTGATAACTCAAAAACAGTATAAGATTCTCTTCCAAATACTGAAGGACGAACATTCGCCTTCACCTTTTCTATTTTTTTCTTCTTCAATATATTCTCTTTCTCTATCCTCCCTGCAAGATATAGGGTTGAAACTTGAAACTTGAAGCCCATGGGGTCAGAGAAAGGTCTGAGATCTTAGTCTCTTTTTGAATGTGTCATTTCTCTTGCCGATCTACTGCATGGTCGTCTGCATGCTGCCAATGCCGTATCAAATTTGGACATAGACTTCTGAGTCTACCATGCAATGGGACCATGCTCTTCCTCCAAGCTAGCTCTTGTTTTTTAGGGTTTCCATTGTCCGGTGCATGTACCCACCTTGAAACGAGTAGTATGTTTTATATGGATATGGACAATAATAACTACAATTTGGCTCATTTCGGGTGATGGACCATCATGTTTTCTTGCTGAGGTCTTGTGCTATTCCTTGCAATAAATAGTGTTTTTTGCGTCCGCTCGCCACATCGACATTTGGTGGTAAATGACGAGGGTTGTGAGTTGTTTAATTAGTCAAGCAACCTAATTAATTAATTTTTCATTAAAAAGGAATTTAGTCCTCGACCTAACGAATTATATGGAGCAGATATGTCAACTACAGTTTTCATCAATGTAACTACTTTGTTACTTTTTCCTAATTCATTTTTTTAAGAAGATGATATTTAATAATTATAGCATTTAAACGAAAATTTGATATCTTTTCATTCTTCGGCGAAATCATACATATATATATATATATATATATATATATATTTCAATTAATGGCACTGATTACTCACGAATGTTTGAATAATATTTTAGTTCATTTTAAATTGATTTCTATGTGGTTCATTAATATAATGAGCGGTTTAGGCTTGCCTTGTATTTATCATATAGACTTGATTATAGGCAATTTATTTTCGTTCATATTTATCTCAATTGAATTATGCCTTTTTTTATCATGTTAAAAAGTTCCGTTCGTCTTGCATAATTGCATTGCCTTTTAGTTGACCTCTCCTATAGCACGCGATCCTTCAGTTTTTTTTTCTTTATCATAGTGATAAATTTTTATGTACAAGTTGATATATTTATTTTCCATCAAAAAAACATTCTCTTGGATGTATTTAATTTGATACCCACCTCCCGATTTCTGGAGTAGACGCAGATAAGCCAACACAAAATTATTAACATGACAAAAGAAGCTTGAAGCTTTTTTTATGCGGTTGTTGATTCATATGGCAAACTTAATTTCTACGTATATAAATCAAATGAGGCAGGCAATTATTTAAGTTCATTTCGGGAAGTAAGAGTGTGAAAATGTGCAGTTGGATTGCACCGCTGTAGACTCAAGAAAACACTTTTATTTTATTTTCTTTCATAGCAAGATCCAAATTATAAACTTAAAATTTTAGGATTTCAATATTGTCGAAGTTTGATAGTACCGGTGTTAGGAAAAAAAAAACAACCAGCTTGAGAAATTTATCAGACAAAAATATTGAATGGGGGAAAAATAAAGAATTTAAAACTTTTATTGGATTTTAGGAAAATATTTTAATAAAGCAACATTGATCCGCTTATCCCGAAAAGAATCATAGGGCATAAGGGGTTCACTTTTATTTATATTATTAATTCAAGACTCATCATTTCTTTATTATTCATATAATAGTTTTGTATGATTTTATATTCTTCTATTATATTTCAAAATTTATTGTTAATTTATATTTTACTCATGATATTAACAACATATATATATATAAAATATTTTTTGGATTTGATAAAAGTATCATAGGAAATTAGATCCAAATAAATTGACCTTGTAGAAAATGGTTGCTAATTTTTTAAAATAATTTAGGAGTGTTTTTTTTGTTTTTCTAAGCCCCCTCGAAATTGTCAAATAAAATTTTAAACTAAAAAATCAACCCACACCAATTTTATCCTATTTGATAGTTCGTCCTTTTCAACTCCTTAACCTTTTGGTTAACTTAATCTTTACCAATGCGAGGCTAGC
The DNA here is from genome assembly GCA_030549335.1 of Pontederia crassipes. Classification (NCBI taxonomy): domain Eukaryota; kingdom Viridiplantae; phylum Streptophyta; class Magnoliopsida; order Commelinales; family Pontederiaceae; genus Pontederia; species Pontederia crassipes. The sequence goes on along the minus strand of CM060194.1, from coordinate 61,237,740 downwards.
TACCTTCGTGTACTGGTGCCATAGTTGAGGGTGACATCCCTCCAACATTCGGGAGGGGGCATCTCGTTCTTTGCTAACTTTTAAGTTCATTATCAAAATATTTTAATATATCAAGTTAGAAGAGGTGAAAATGTCCAAGGTAATTTATTAATTTAGTTTAATGAAAACGTTGATGGATCGAACCAAAGAACTAATTAAATGCCAAATTTGAACAAGTTTAGTGATAAAATTTATAAATTTGTAATTATGTATCTATCTTAGTTATAGTTTAGAGGTGCAAGAAGAATTAACAAATTTTCTATCTATTACATAGTAAAAAATTTCATGTAACCCCCCAAAAAATCCCCAAGCAATAAGTTTAAAGCGCACACAACATTTTGATGCCAAGAGCCCCGTATATTGGTAGGTCAAGTTATGATACTATGATTGATCGAGTGCAATTTTTCAACATAATTGTTATTGCTACATAGGAAGTTGTGGCAAAATTTATCCACCTCTGCAAGCATGTCACTAGAAATTCTAAGTGATTGCATTGCATGGTGCAGGCAGGAATGGTTGAGTTTTGAAGATTGGAGTGTTACGTTGATGAATTGAAAACCATTGTAGGAACCTTTTAGTGTTTTTATGGTCATCATCAGTATAAGAAATAGCACAATTAGAGACACGAAGCGGTGCTAAATAGATGTTAATCAACATAACGTCACATTAGTATCGACTCTGCATCACGAACTCTACAACGCAAGCATTCCAACACCCATAGCGACGCGCTGACGCCAACAAAAAAAATGACACTCTTGGCATCAATCGTCAGTGCTACTGAGACACGATAGTGACACTAGCTATTGGGTGGAAAAATGCATTTAGCGTGACATATACGATGCCAAAGTCACGCTAAAACACACCTATAATGACACCAAGATGGCGCTTATATGTGACGTATAGTGACGCTATTGATATGCTAAATCCATCGTCACCATTGCTCACAATCTTTTCATTATAAAAGGCATTTTTTTACTGCTAAGCGGTGCTAAGCTGAGCCGCGATGTCAACGCTAGTGTCACGCTAGTAAAGACGCTAGTGCGACGTTATCGTGGAGCCAATGTCACATCATAATCCGGTTCGGTTGCATCGTTAATGTGGCACTATGATGTCGCTAAGTAGGATATGATTATCGCAACATTAGTGTGTCGTTAATGTAATGATAATTATGATACATCTTTTTTCGTATTACTCTTCCATTCTTCCCTTCTCTCTCCATACAATTTACAATACATATATAATGCATTCTCGACATTCATAACGATGTAAACTAAAGTAATTATAATGTATCAAAATAAAACTAATAACATCACAAAAAAGTAAATAATATAAAAAGTTTATCACTACAAAATCATCGATGTTACAAAATTTTAATCACGTCCATAGTTACAAAAGTTTGTACCCTCCTGCATCATTATCGTCATCGACTTCGTTCCTAAGATTCAATGACGAAGTACTCGGTACTAGAGCTCATGATGTCTCAATTCGAATAGTTTGCAAGATTGGAGTCAACTATTCAGAAAGCTGGCGAGAAAGTTGCTCAACAATGAGTCCATTGATGCTATCCAATGTCAGCTTAGGTGTCACCAATGAACTTGGAGTATAACGAGCCACCATCATATCCTTCGATCGTCTTAGAAACCTTAGCGGCTATTCCTAAGCCCCTCAGTATCTACCTCGCATGGTGCATCCTCCCAAATAGCAGCATCCCCTACAAAATTGATAAAATTTATAACCATATAAAGTGTTATATAACATTAAAAATATTGATAAATTTCAAGATACATTATATGATGATTGAGTACTAAGATCATTTTCATATTTCCTGGCCAGATTTTCATTATATGCATCTTAAAAGATTTAAACATTGTAAATTGAGAAATCATTTAGACTAATTTGAACAAATAAATAAATAAGTGATGATACTTACCAAGACTCTACTGTCACTAGGCGTGACCAAGTCATTAGTTTTTTTTGCTCTTATGCATAGCCTCATAAACCATGTGAAAATCAATATGACCCCCTTCTTTCTCCTCCCACAATAAAGTTTTAATTTTTGCAAAAAAGGATTAAATGAAAGATAAAAATGTTAAACGTAAGACTGATGGAAGATATAAATTTACCATACTCCGACGATGATCATTAAATTAGATCGATCCTCTTGTATGTATATGGACCTGAGACTTGGAAAGTATGTTAACTTTAGTTGCTTAGACTTTGTTTGCCAATTTGCATTCATCATGCATCAACATCAAATATCTAAACTTTGTGAAATAAACAATTAAGTAAAAATAATTCAAATGTAAACTTACTTATCATTTTCTATAGAGGGACTCCCAAGTTGTACACTAATATGCTTTGAGCATCTCTGTATGCTCTGCTCTGTAGCCACCTTCTCGAAGCATCTTCGTATTATATCCAACTTGACCTAAGGACGAAACTAATTTAATTTCTAAAATAATTATTAAAGTTAATAAATTACAAATAATATAAAATAAATTATACAACAAAAAATTTAAATCATACGTTAAATGCACGAAAGATGTCATCCTTAACTTCAATCGAGACATCCTTTCATTATCTGCCCTTTTTGGCAAGTGAGCAAGAATAAGAGTACTAATATCCTTCATGGTAGATGCAAGTATGAAAGTAGTCTTGCAATTTACAAAATTGAAATATTTTTCAAATTAAATCATGAATAATGAAATTTCACAATGAAATGAATGGTAAAGCTTCATAACTCTTGTTACAAGTGTATTTTACGGACTGTGATAGATAGTAATGAGCCATGAATGTCAAATGAAAAATGTTAAATGCACTGATTATATTGCATGACTAGGGGGCTATGAGATGTGAACATTCGAGGAAATGGGAAGGCCACTAACAAGGCCGTGAAAAATATATGAGTTTTTAGATAACAAAAATATGAAGTTACTAAGAGGGCTATTACTAGCAGGTCATGTCCTGTAAAAAAGACAAATGAAAATCATGGCAATTTTGTCAGTTTTTTTTTAAGGTCGAGTCTTAACGAGGCAAGCCGACCTAAATTTCACAAGCTAGCATAGTCACAATGAAATGGAGTGGGCTATAAAATGCTTCTAGTTTTTCCCATTTAATGTGCATTGTTATACTCTCTCGATATGGATATCTTATGATGATTTACCTATGATTTGGTGATCAAACTCATGAAATATTATATATAAATCATGTTTAATTTATATCATTGTGATTCACCGTGTTTTGATTGTTATACTTATGATATTCAATACACATAAATATCGAATGGCATGATAAGATGCAAGGTTAAAGGCAACTTTGTATTGAATAAACACATTAGTGAATTACTTAGTTCCCGTCCTATTGGTTTTGTTGATTGAATTGGATATAGACGTGAGTAATTGAAGTAGCACGCTTTTGATGTGTTAATTGGGTGCAAGTGCAACCAATTAACACATCAAAGTTGCCTTTAACCATCAAAGTGCAACCAATTAACCAGTCTAATTGGTCATAGTCGACATCAAGGCATGCCAGTACATTAATGAATGAGATGACTTACTAAACATTAGATTGTTTAATAAATACTTAATGATTGGGGAGTTAAAGGTCAAACCTCAATCGAACGAATATGACGTCTTGAACATATATGAACAATTGTTAATTGGGCATCCAAGTTGACACATAATTGATATTTCAAGTCTCTAGTGATATTGAATTGGACGATAAAATGGAATGATGTTATTATTTCAAAATAACATAGTTATGAATGATGATAATTATTTATTGATGCTTAACTATCTACTTTCTTTCATATTAATTGAATTGTAAATTATTTTGTTGAATTTTAATCTTTATTACAACTAATGAGTGTTGAGCCTCTCCTGTATTGGATTTCATGCATATACAAAGCAACTATTTGAGGCAATCATGCACATGATGGCAGGTGTACATGGTGTCATTGAGTATTTTACTTTTTTTATTATAAAATCTCTTATATGAGTCATGTTTAAAACTCCTTTGAATTTTACAAGCTCATGATACTTTGAATTTTATAAGCTCCTTTGAACTTTTAATTGCCGATTATGAAGTCTCTTGTTATTGCATTGGACTTTTCACCACGATGTATGTTTGCATTTGATGGAAAAATTTGAGAACAGGGAGAGAAGATCGTAAAGAGATTGCATAAAAATAAAGGAGCCACACAAATTATCTAGGTTCACCCTTGAGATTAGGACTACGTCCTGCAAAGATATTTCATTATATCGTTTTGATTACAGTCACCACTCAGATTACATCTGAAAATAAGCTATAAATAGTATATCCAAACGGGCTCAAAACAGAGAAAAAACTTAATCCGAACCACATGAGCCGGCTAAACAAAAGTTCAAACACGGGACCGCCGTCGGGGGCGGGGCCCCCTGAACCCCTCTTTTGTTCGCACGTCAGCAGCACAGGCAATTGGTCAATACTCAGATTCCCCTAAGCCCACGTGGGCAAAACCGATGTGAGAAACAAGGGGCCCTGAAGTATTCACCAACTCTAAACAGCATTGATTTTTTGCTACAACAAATTATTTTGATGGACTTTCATCGATATTTAATTATGATTTTTTTGCATTTATATGGAATTGCTAATTAATTATCAATTGAATTTTTTGATGTGACACTGATCAGGTTCTGCTTGTTTCAGAGCATTAGAATTCATAAGAGAAAGGGAGGTTCCCTTTTTCATTTTTTATAAAGTAAAAATTAAATGGTAAGAATCTTATTGAAACTTAAAATATGATTTAGCAATTTGTTTTAGGAGAACAAAATGATATTAGGCTTTTGATATTAAGTAGATGGAAAAGATCAGATGTAGCTAGATAACATTCAAAAATTAGTGTTGCATTTGCAAATATATATGCTACAGTTGGAGATAAGTCAGGATAGAACATATGTGCATGGGAGAGGAGGGGAAGGGTGTCACACCCTTATTCTCTGCCTAGAAATAGAAGTGCGCAGCCTTAACAATTCCTACTCGAAATGCTAAGTCAGCCTTCTCAATTCGGAAATGCCTCTATGACAATAACCGCTCTCAAAGAAATGCACACAAGGAACACTCACCACGATATAAGAGTACTCAGGATGTAAGGGGAAAGAAAATTGTATTCACTCACTCATTGTTCAAAATTGAATGCTTACATAGGTAATTTATATAAGAGGGTCATGACAATTGCCACCCCTTGAATTCAAATCCAAATGATGCACCCTTGGCAAGCCTCTAGTGTGAACACACCCCTTCCATTGCAAAACCCCCTCTTTTCTCAGCAACTTTTGGATGAACCCCATGCCACCTTTCACTACTGAGAATGCCTTGGCTGAATGGGACGCCTCCTGTAGGACTGTCGCACCTAGGGGTGTTCATCGGATCCCGAGTATCCAACCCCGACCCGATGGGATGGGTTGGGGGTCAGGTCGGACCCAACCTCGACCCGACCTCAGGTGGGTTGGGTTCGGGTTGGATTTTTCTAACCCGATTCGACCCGATCCGACGCGTCAATCAATTTTTTTTTATTTTTTTTGAATTTTGATTTTTTTATTTAACTTAAATGTTTGTACCATCTAAAATTAAAACAATATATAAAATAATGTATTTTAAATAGAGAATATTATGTAGATATTTTTAAAAAATATTTTTTATGCCTAAAAATACTTTATTTTATATTTAAAATAAAACAGTAAATGATTTTTGTATCAAAATTAAAAAGAAATATTAAAAAAAGAAAAAAGTGGCCGGCTAACCTGACCACTCGACCCGACCCGACCCAATCCGACCGGGTCCTGTCTAAAAAAAAATGAAACCCGACCCAATAAAACTCATCCGGGTTGGGTTGGGTTTGCTCTCGGGTTGGGTTTGAACACCACTAGTCGCACTCGTTCGGCCACTGCCTGCTCGCTAACTGCCGCTCCCGCAAAGGCTTAACGTCCCAGAGCCTCCTCCATTGAATTTTCAAAATCTAACTTTCTCATTCAGTGTTTTAACATCCAATGACAATGTTTGGGACAGATGGTTACGTCATGGGACAGTATGGCCCAAACTGGGTGGGCATTCACGCCACCTGCACGCCATACGTCCTAGGGACGAACTACTCGTCCCAAAATTTCCCCAAGGCTCCTACTTGATCCCTGAGCATTAGATTGTAGCTTGCTTGGCTCTGTATACTACCCTAGAACTTCTTGTCTTGATGCAACATCCACCTGACAATTGCACCGCGTCCCAGTGCGCTCGCCCACCAAGTCTTCTACATCTCAAAGTCTTCTTCTCCTCAAGAACACTTTGGCCATATGACCTGCTGGTCATATTACATTCAAAGGAGGAGTTTGGGACGGTTGGATTTGTCCTCGGACAATATGCCTCCATGGCCGTTGGTGCGCGTCACCTGCACGCGTCAGCGTCCCAGGCCAAACTCCTCGTCCCAAAATGTTCTCCTGCTCGAGAATCCTTTATGACACTTACCTGCTCGCACGTGTCCTGATTTTCAAGGTTCCGAGCATGTGGCACGTCCCAGCCTCGTCCTGGGATAGGGCGCACTAGTGAAGCAAGACAAGGGCTCTACCACCTGTGATTGAGAAACAAGGGTTCGCAATTGCCTTCTCAAGTATCACAAAATCAGAGATGGTCTGAAGAGGATGAAGTAAAGTGTATAAATTCCTTTTCACTTTTTCATCGATAGGGTGAGGGGCAACTATAATTAATCCGCATGTGCCACCCCTTCTAATTAATAGTTATAACTAAAGGAGATAGCATTATATGGCTACATGTGTGTGATGCAATGTCTCACTCCTCCACTCAAAGACTGTCACAAGATCAAATTCCATCGGTGAAACTTATATACCTATTTATATTCAATATTTACTTTTGTTATATTAGATCCACAAGTCTCCCTTTGTAATGGAAAAAAGATGTAGCATCATCTCGCTTTTTAAAAGTGCATCCTTTGAACTTTTTTTGGATTTTTTTTATATTTTTCAGATTAAAAAATATTTTGTAACACACATAAACAATTAAAACATGCTAAAAAAGTAATTTATTCAAACATACTAAAAGTAAACACACGGGATTAAGTGAAAGTATTTTAAAAGTTTGGTTAGTAATAAAGTTTGTAATTTAACTAGCTTGTAAAAATTTCTTCTATGTAAAACAAGTATCAAACCATCTTATGTATCATTTTCTAATTATAACTTCGAAGGTCATTAGTGATATCGGTGTTGTGATATAGTAAAACATAAAAAATGACTATATCCACCATAAATATTGACAACAATTACGAAATTCCCAAGAATAACAAAAGATAAACATGTACAGTGTCAGCCGTTGAATAAATTTTGAAGCGTCATCAAAGGCTCCTTAAGTCACAGTTAAAGAAATATTAAAAAAAAATTTAATGGGTGTCCCTCCAACTTAAATGGGGGACGGTCCATCCATTAAACGGCGCCCGTCCGATGCCGGCCTCATCTAGTGTGGAGGCCGGCTTATTGATCGGTCCGACGAAGTGAAGAAACCGCGCCCGATTCGGTTCGATGTGCCGGGGTACAAAAGCGGCCGTGTAATATTTTTTTACCCATTTGTCATCGCGCTCTCTCTTACCTCTTCTCTCATCTCGCTCTCTCTCATTTCGCCCCTCCGAGCTTCTATCAGCGCCATCCAGATCTATCGCCGGAGATGTCGTTCGTCCGGATCCGTCGGCCGCCGGAGAGATGATCCACGCGCCGGTAAGATTTTTTCACTTCTTTTACCCTCTCGCGCTCTCTCACCTCTTTTACTCTCTGGATCTCAGCGCCTCCGGCCAGATCCGCCCGGATCTGCCCTCCGATGACGATCGCTACGGCCTTGCTCGACCAGATCCGGCCGCCCTGCTGTCCTCGCACGCCCCCGCCCGCACGCCGCCAGCCCCCCTGCTGCGCTCGCACGCCGCCGGCCGGCCGGCCGCCCTGCCGCTCCCGCTGAGGACCACGCCGCCGCCCGCCCGCCCTGCCGCTCCAGCCGAGGACCGCGCCGTCGTCCGCCCGCCCTGTCGCTCCCGCCGAGTGCTGCCCCGCCCCGCCACCCCGTCATTTTTTATGTTATTCTCCGTTAATCCTGTAATAGTGATTAATAACACTTTTGTAAATTCTTCATTTTTTGTGTTAAACATATTAATTCTTCATTTGTTGTGTTAATTCATGTTGGAAACTAGTTAAACATTCGTTAATGCATGCTTAGATTTGTTATGTAAAATTTTTGTTCAAGTCGGATTTGGATGGATTTGTAAAATTCTTGTTTAAGTCGGATTTGTACAATGCATTCTGATTAATTACACTTGGTAAATTCAAAATGTTCTTATCATTTAATTCTAATTAATGGATGTGTTAACTTATCGTTTACGCCGCACGCCGCCAAGCATCCCCGCCGACCAAACGCCGCACGTCCTCCGTTCATCTGTAATTTTTTTTTGGTTCATTCATATGATTTAAAGTTACGAAGTCGACTTCGATTTCATGCAAATGTGCATAAGAATTTTCAGCGGAGGCAAATCAAACTGCAAGAATTAGCTCATTGAGTTCATGAGATGCTTAGAATTGTACCTATATATGGATTTATGGACCATAAAATGATCCGAAAAGAACACGATTCAAATGAACGAACAAAATGGAGAGGATTTCGGGAGCTATTCGAGGTTTTGAGGCATTGTACAAATCCGACTTGAACAAGAATTTTACATAACAAATCCAAGCATGCATTAACGAATGTTTAACTAGTTTACAACATGAATTAACACAAAAAATAAAGAATTAACGTGCTTAACACAAAAAATGAAGAATTTACAAAAGTGTTATTAATCACTATTACAGGATTAACGGAGATTAACATAAAAAATGACGGAACGGCGGGGCGGGTGGGGCAGCGCTCAGCGGGAGCGGCAGGGCGGCGGGCGGGCGACGGCATGGTCCTTGGCGAGAGTGGCAGGGCGGGCGGGCGGCGATGCGGTCCTCAACAGGAGCGGCAGGGCGGCCGGCCGGCCGGCGGCGTGCGAGCGCAGCGGGGGGCTGGCGGCGTGTGGGCGGGGGCGTGCGAGCACAGCAAGGCGGCCGGATCTGGTCGAGGCCGTAGCGATCGTCGGCGGAGGGCGGATTCGGCGGATCTGACTGGCGGCGCTGAGATCCAGAGAGTAAAAGATGTGAGAGAGCGCGAGAGGATAAAAGAAGTGAAAAAATCTTACCGTCGCGTGGATCATCTCTACGGCGGCCGGCGGATCCGAATGGATGACATCTCCGACGGTAGATCTGGACGGCACGGGTAGAAGTTTGGAGGGGCAAAACGAGAGAGAGCGTGAGAGAGAGAGCGGGATGAGAGAAGAGGTGAGAGAGAGCGTGACGATAAATGGGTAAAAAAATATTACACGGCTGCTTTTGTACCGCGGCGCATCAAAACGGACTAGGCGTGATTTCTTCACTTCGTCGGACCGATCAATAAGCCGGCCTCCACACTAGATGAGGCCGGCTTAGATGCGTGCCCGTCCGATGCGCATCGAACGGGCGCCGTTTAATGGATGGACTGTCCCCCCAACTTCCATTAAATCCTAAAAAAAGATAGGTAATGTTGCTTGGTAAGTGTTTCACATATAAGAAAATGCTTGAACCAATCATTAAGCCCTAGATTTTATTGATGGTTTTGAAAATAAAATAAAGTTTAAGGAGATCAATTAAAAATAATAATACAAAGGAAGGTTGAGATTCATTAGCTAGTAAAAACACGTATGAACCAAGGGCCATGTCATTTCTTAATCATGGACAAAGATATTTCTATTATAAAGTTTCCATTGGGTTGACTCTTTGAATCCAAAAGGGCGGAAAGCAATATATAATGTGGATCCTCTTTATGCATTCATGACTTGACTTGCCTTTAACTAGAAGATTTTTTATGTGTACCCAACCTGCATATTGCATGCAATTCTTTTTTTTTTTCTGTTTTGAAGGAAAAATAAGAAGAAATTATTCAATTTCGTACAAGATGACAGGATATTATGCAATTGGGTTATTTCCTTTGACAGCACTGAAATATAACTTTTTTCGCATGTAACATTAAATTATAAATTTATAAAATTTAGTTCTTCAACTTATTTAAATTTAACATTTAAATTCTTCAATTAAATTCTTCAATTAAATTTAATCTAAAGTTTGTTAAGCTTTTTTTCTAATAACTATGAAATGTCAGTTTTACCCCTTATTTTCAACATGAAAAAATATTAAAAAATAAAATATATCGACATAAATAAAATATTGTATAAATAATATTATTATCAATTAGTACTTTTACTTGTATTTATTTTTTTATTTCTAAGATATTTTATTGTAATTTAAATATAAGGATAAAAAGGACATTTCACCATTAAATTTACCAAAATTTAGTTAAAATTTAATAGAAAAATTTAGGTGTCAAATTTGAGTAAGTTTATAATTTATGATTAGATGTGAAAAAAATTTATAGTTAGGGGGTGTTAAAAGAAAATTAATTATGAAATCCAGAAGAGACTTCATATTGCCTAGTCGGATGTTTAATTGGTAATATTAATTAAAATAAAAAAAAGCTGAAGGCAGAGAGTACATTTTATATTTTCTACTTGTCAATCACATATCACCCAAGACAGTGGAAGTGACCAGAGAAACTCATGTTGGTCCACGTATGCCATTTATTGACACACATGACATGTGCATGCACATTTATATGTACGTACGTACACGCATAATGAAACCACTAAAAGTTAATACTAATTAAACGTATGGTACTTTTAATCATTCGACGGCAATTAAATGCAAACTTGTACCGAAAAAAGGAAAATTAAATGCAAAGTTGCAAACATTTGGCGTCAAGTGTTTTGAATATGTGGGGCCGTTTCATTTCTTTCTACACTGTCCGCATGTCTGTGTCAGAAAAAGTTGGCCTATCATAATTTTGTAAATTGATATATTAATTAATGGTCGTAACAATTTTATCAAAGCTAGAAAAAAATATAATCGTAACACTCAAATTCCAAAATGAACTCAACTTAATCTTACTTGTCGTGATTTCTGAATTAATTTGCTTTTTTCTTTTCACTTCATCTCTATTTTATTCGATGTTAACAATTCCAAAATCAAGCCTTTCAAAATTCAATATTTGGGATCAACTCTCTATTGTTTAAATTCATGATGCCTCTATTGTCAAGACTATTATTATAATTGATAAGTCGCATTAACTTTTGAATTTGCATTTTAGACTTTGCGGCAACTAATGCATTTAAATATTTTAAAGTTGATATAATCGTAGTTGATTTTTTTTATTGTAACTAATATTTACTGAAATCAATTAATTTATTTATCTAGCTAATTAATAGGAACCACTTATTGATTCAAATACTATGACAATTAAGTTAAATAAAATTATAATTAATTTCGTCTTACATTTTAAACTAACTATAACAGTATTATTTTTTCAAAAATATTAAAATGTTAAATTAATAAAGAAGCAATAAAATATAATATTAGTAATAAAAAATTTATTATTCCATTTTATTTCGAAGATAAATAATAAATAGAAGGAAAAAATGATAAGAGTAAAAAATGTAGAAATTTAACTTAGAGTGATAGTATTTACTTTAGGACAATTTTATAATTTACATTTAACAGTTAAATTTTCATAATATGCAAAAATGATAAATATAAAAGTAAAATGAACCAATATTTAAATTTTAAAGAGTAGCAAACAAAAACGTTATAAAACAATTAATTATTAGTTGATTGGATAAATTACGTCAAATGCTTTTTAACTTTAACGTTTGCTCAATAATATCCTCAAACTTTATTTTATAACACGAGTGCCTTTTTATCTTTGAACTTGTTTCACTGCTCTTTTTTACTTGCGATCGACCGTCTCCTTATTGACATGACGTTCACGTGATCATTTTCTCTCTCATCCACGCAAGTAATCGTCCGACGTGGCAAATTAATCTTCTCTCTCCTCCACGCGATTTTCTCTCTCTCTCCCTCCCCTCCGCAAGCTCCGATGTCCTAGTTGGCTCGCACCGGTGACGCAGCCGGCACCGAAGGTTCAAGGGAGGGAGAGAAAGGAAATCATGTGGAGGAGAGAGAAGCTAACTTACCACGTCGGATGATTATTTATGTGGAGGCTAATTTGCCACGTCAGACGACTTACGTGGAGGAGAGAGAAAATGACTACGTGAACGTCACGTCGACGAGGCAAATGGGAGATGATCGATCGCAAGTAAAAAGGGCATCAAGTGAAATGAGTTTAAAAATGAAGAACATTCGTGTTATAAAGTAAAGTTAAAAAATATTATTGAGCAAATATCAAAGTTAAAGAGCATAATTTACTATTAGTTCATCAAATTAATCTTTAAAAAACTATTGATTAGACATTAATCTACCTACAGAATCTGTGCTTATTAGTTGTATACACACACATTAATTTTTTGGAAAATTCTTCATCCTCTTAAAACTTCAACTTAATTTTCCTCCTAATATTCACATGAATAAATTCTCCCTAAAAGTTGATGAAATTATCATGGATGCCATTGTGAGAGGTTAGAAAAATTTTTAGGTTGAAATTTAGGAGGATGTAGCAGCTCGCTAATTTTTTTCCACTGCTATTAGGTCTCAAAAATGGATAACACAGTACTAGACAGCTTTAAATGCCATCCATTAATTAAATTCCGTGCGCAATTCAAAGTGGAATTGGAATTATGAGGGGGTGGAGGGGTCAAATGAGTTAGACGCTTTTTGGCTGGACGAATTGACTCGGACCTGAAACGACGGATACGTTTAACGATGCACATCTCCTTCACGACGCATGACTGTCATGCTTACACAAATTTCATATTTTCCCACTATTTATATAAACATAAAAATGCAAGACTTTAATAGTTTGAATTAATTTGGAATTTAGAAGTAACATCAAATTAAATGAATTGTTTTAATTAATAAGGTTATTTTCATAAATCATTACTAAATTATTTTAATTTTTTACGTCTAACTTAAAATTACAAACTTATTTTTTTATATCTAAATTTTAGTGATTTTTTCAATTGATCTTTTCGCCGACTTATATTAACTTTTTTTTGTTATTTTTTATTTTTTTATGAAAAATAAAAAATATCCCTCCTTTCGCAGTCGGAGTGATAAGGGTCGAAACAAAAATATAAAGTTGAAAGGAGGAATATTTTTTACTTTTCATAAATAAAAAAAATCGAAGAATCAATTGAAAAAAATCACGATAATTTAAGGGTAAAAAAATATGTTTGTAGTTTGAGGTTAGATGAAAAAAATCGAAATAGCTTAGAGATGATTTTTAGAAATAATCTTAATTAATATTATGATTAAAATAAGTTATTTTAAGAATGATCACAAGTTATTATTATTATTATTATTATTATTATTATTATTATTATTATTATTATTATTATTATTATTATTATTATTAAGAACCGCATCTGTTATAAAGACTCGAAACAAATGAAATTACTTAAGAAATAAAAAATACTCTATTAAAATTGTCTTTGTTTGAGTAGTGAAGAAAATTGAGTATTAAATTTAATATATATATATAATTATTAACAATTGTTTTCGTTATAAAATCATCCAGACGAATCAAATTAGTCGAGAAAAGAGCCCAAAAAAAAATCAATGCTACGTTCAATTTAATTAAGAATTAAAATTATTTCGTTTTGAGTATTAAATAGAGTACTAAATTTAAAACTCTATAAATTTTGAGTGCTAAATTTAATTTATATATATACAATATGTTTTCATTTAGAATATCCTCAGATTAAAGTCTCCGAAACAAATCAAACTAGCCGAGAACAAGCAAAAACAAATCTAATAATCTATAAAATTGACTATTAAATTTAATTCAGTTGGGGTACTAAATAGAATACTAAATTAAATACCCTATCAATATATATATATATATATATATATATATATATGCATAAAATAAATGTTTTTTAATCAATATATCGTCTTTATACTAAACCAAGAATAAGAACGTGATCAAGTGACAGTCTTGAGACAAAATTCCATTCATGGGAATTATATCTTTTTTAGTTTCAAATTTATTTTTCTACTCTTGGATTTAAAAAAAAATAGTCCACTAATTTTCCAGCTTACTTTAATTTGTGAACCATACGGAAAAAGTGGAAACTGCGATGTAAAAGAGAGAAAAAAAAAATCAAACTGACAGCAGCGTCCAAGCGGCGAGTGCATCCATAGCTTTGATATATAAGTAGACGCCCCTCCTCCATTCCTCAAGCCGTCCCACACAACCACCACCTGCACTGTTTCAGGGAGAGGAGCCGCAGAGAGTGGGCGAGAGAGAGAGAGAGAGAGAGAGAGTTAAACAGGAGAGGGAGGGAGGGACGTCCAGGCCAAGTGCATACCCCATGACGAAGGCCTTCGAGCTCTCAGAAAGCGGACGGGAAGGAGATGAGCAATTCGACGACGACGGCCGCCCGAAGCGGACCGGTAGCTCTTTCTGTGCTTTCTGCTGCCTCCCCTGCACAGGGACCTTATCCTGCATGGGAAAAGAGAATGCTAATTCGTTTATGTTAACGTCCGCCTGCAGGTACTCTGCTGACGGCGAGCGCACACATCATCACTGCCGTGATTGGGTCCGGAGTGCTGTCACTCGCCTGGTCCATCGCCCAGCTTGGTTGGGTGGCCGGGCCTCTTGCTCTCACCGCTTTCTCTCTCATCACCGCTTTCTGCTCCAACCTCCTCGTGGACTGCTACAGATCTCCCCACCCGGTGCAGGGCAAAAGAAACTACAGCTACAAGGACGCTGTCAGATCATACTTAGGTCATGCACTTGTGATTCAGTCGTCTCCTGTGTCAAAATCTCTCTGGTTGCTCTGCAACTCTCGTTTATACATCCCTATCTAACATGGACATGTATACCAGGAAGCAAGCAATGCAACCTGTGTGCTCTGGCACAGTATGTGAACCTGGTAGGAGTAACAATTGGCTACACCATTACAACAGCCATCAGCATGGGGTGAGCGAGACAAAACAAAATGGTGTTATTTATGTGCAATTCATCGCTTTCTATATGAATTCATTTGCTTAATTAATTCTTTGTGGATGGAATGCATCAATATGCAGAGCCATCAGCAGGTCGAACTGCTTCCACAGAAATGGCCATGAGGCCGCCTGCGAAGCGGGCAACAACAAGAACATGATCATCTTTGCAGCCCTGCAGATTGTTCTGTCGCAGATTCCTAATTTCGCCAAGATATCGTGGCTCTCCATCGTAGCAGCTGTGATGTCCTTTACTTACTCCACCATTGGCCTTGGCCTGTCCATCGCCAAGATAGCAGGTTTGTCATCCACACACAACACACAGAATAATTCTTATATTATCCCTCTGTTCTTAATTTGTTGGAACATATTATATATTATGTATATATTATTGGTGAGGATTCTTCTTTCGAACTATATATATATATGAAGAAGAGCTGTGTCCCTACATCTCACATGTTTGTGTAAAAACCAAATATTGTTCGAACTGTGTTGCAGAGGGGGGCCATGTCAGGACCACCTTGACAGGGGTCACAGTGGGAGTGGACGTCTCCGGAAGCGAAAAGATATGGAGGACCTTTCAGGCTCTCGGGAACATAGCATTTGCATACTCCTACTCGAACGTTTTAATTGAGATAGAGGTATGGCCTTTATTGATATTTGCAGCAGAGACAAAGGCAATTAAATGTTACTGTTATAACTCTGTCACAACACCATATCATGTTTTATATCTATATCTATGTGATATATCTATATATATAATACAATACTTATATACATACATGTATTATTGGCATATTTGGAGTTCGCTGCGTGCATGTAGTGTGGCCCCAAAGATTTTTAATGTATGGGCACCTTTTATTAAATGCTGGGGTTCCCTGGGTGAAAGGAATTAATTGTGCTCTATCTTGTTCTCTTTATCCTGTGGTTATGGGAACCTGGACTGTTCCATAACTTTATCTTCCACTTTTTTCTCCTCAAACATTGCAACTTCATATTTATTGTTTTCCCTTGCTCCTATCTCTTCGCTATTATAAGTTATAAGTTATAACTCCATAATTTCAAATTTTTTTTTTCTTTTGACACTGAGTAAACCCTCGTCCCCTCTAAAGGAAAAGGGGAAACAGCTACCGCTCTTTTTCTCTGTTTGCAATGGAGAAGACTAAGAACTTCGAAACTAGTTTTTAAATTGCAAATATTGAACTCTTCCTACATGCTCTGATCCAAAGTAAAAATATGGAAATCTGATGTAGTTTCATGTTCCAAATGCATCTGTGCATCTGTTGCATGCAGGATACTCTGAAACCAAATCCACCGGAGAATGAAGTCATGAGGAAGGCATCATTCGTAGGCGTCTCTGTCACGACACTCTTCTACATGCTGTGCGGTGTCTTGGGCTATGCTGCATTCGGGAACGCCGCGCCGGGCAACTTCCTCACCGGATTCGGATTCTACGAACCATTTTGGCTCATCGACATCGGCAACGTCTGCATCGCCATCCACCTGATCGGAGCATACCAGGTATGTCTTTTAAGGGGGAAAAGAAAACACTTCGAATCTAGACTCAGATCACCTTCGGAAAAACAAAACTGCAAACTGTAAGCAAATAGTTGCTCAGTGCAATTATTTGCTCAACTTGTCGCCGTTGCAGGTTATGAATTTGGGCCATTGCTGTCTATGACAGGGACCTTCAAAGTCGTGTCCCGTGTCTGGATTCTCCCTCCCATGACAAGCATACGGTTCACGGATCAAGATGGACAAAATTAAGCATTTCTTTAAGTAGAACTGGGAAAAAAAAATTATTGAGAACCTTGTCTTCGTCTGAACAAACTCATGATTGGATCCACTCGTTACTGCAAATTAATCTCATGCACCATCCTGGTAAAGATAAAAAAAATAAAAAGAAAACTTGCTGTGTGCAGGTGTTCGCCCAGCCGGTGTTCCAGTTCGCGGAAGGCTGGTGCCGACAGCAATGGCCCAACAGTTCTTTCCTGACGTCTGAGCACGTCGTCAGGCTGCCACTGATGGGCGACTGCGCCTTCAGTCTTTTCCGGCTGATATGGCGGACCGTGTTCGTCGTCGTGACTGCGCTGGTCGCCATGGTCTTCCCTTTCTTCAACGACTTCCTGGGGCTCATCGGGGCTCTCTCGTTCTGGCCCCTCACGGTGTACTTCCCGGTGGAGATGTACATCAAGCAGAGGGGCTTCCCGAGGTTCTCGGTGACATGGACGTGGCTGAAGGTCCTCAGCGCCGTGTGCCTGGTGGTGTCCCTGGTGGCAGCTTGTGGGTCTGTTGAGGGGCTCATCCAGAGCCTTCATGGCTACAAGCCTTTCAAATCCTCCTGAAATATAATAATGTACTTGTTAATCTGTGAATCAACTCAGAACATGCAAGCATCTTATTTACCAGCAACTCTATATATCTAGCCACGTTTTAATATTCTGTGTTAAATTACATAAAGTAATCATCTACCCAAAAAGCTTGAACCCCAAAGATTGCAATCAATTATTTTCTCTCTGATTATGGTACATGGTGTTATTAAAAGGTTAAAATATGATTTCTTCAATTAATTTCTTAATGTACCTTGTTGAGCGGTAACGCAACTTTTTACATATCTTGTTAATTTGATATGTTATTTAATAATAAAAATAATATCTAAGACAAATAGCGCGGGAACAATTAAGAAGGAAAAAAAAGTTCAACCTTCGGTTGAATACATTATGATTGATCTTTGTCTGACATAGGCATTTGCAAAATTGGGTTCTGACCGGGTCTACCGTGACTCAGCGACTCGATTTTGGCCGGATATAAATTTTTTAGTTCCAATATTGGTACCGGTCCGGACCGATATTATAAGCGGATTAGACTCGAAAAAATAGAAGTAAAACAAAAAAATTAATAGGGTCCAAAAAAGTATTTTAAAAAAATAATACAATTAACAAGATTGAGCCATGATTTGATTAAAAACATTAAATCAACAAAACATTACATTAATTTATCATATAATAAGTCAAAAAAAATTTAATATTTCAAAATGAAGAAATGACTATCAAATTAATAAGTAATTAAAATTAATAAGTACTATTATTATGGGCCGAATATTCATTGAACCAGTCCTAACCCGATTTTTTGAAATTCACCCAAATTTTTTTTTTATTTTTTGAACTCCATCCCGACTCGATTTATAACTCGGCCAAAACTATTTCCCTTAATAATATTACTTTTTTTAGTTCAACCCTAAATCAAGGTGAAAAGAAAAAAAATTAATTTATATAATTTATTTAATAATTAAATAAAACATATGTTCATCTTAATAACATTATTATTTAATTTTTATTTTCTTCCATTTCATTGTGTCATTCTTTCAATCCATTACTTTTTTTCTCTTGTCTATTAGACAAGCTTCCAATCAATATTTAAATAAATGCTCATTTATCTCATTTATGAATTGTATAATCGACCCCTGGTCTAAAATATTATGTAAAGGAGGTGGCTGCATATAAAGTTGATTATTTTCGTATTTTGTGACTTTTCGAAGTAAAATTATGCATTAATATACTTGATCATTAAACCTTGTATTTGTATTGACTCATATCTCATATTTTTCACATCATTTCAAGTTCATATGTGAGGTCCGTTAAAATATTATTTTGTAACACACACATTATATTTGCCAGTACGAATTTACAACGTGTTTGATAGGTGATAACATAAGTAAATATATAATAAGCACATAATCATTTTGTCTTGTGGTGTGTTCATGTGGTACTATGCATTAATACTACTATTATTAAATCTGAAATCTTTATATTCTTCTTCTTTAGAGAGTTTAACATCCTTCCTTCCTGAGAGGCCATGGGCTATTCCTATATTGTTCAAATGAGCATATGAGATTAAGTCTTGTACTATTCTATAATACTTTTAATTGGATCAAAATATTATTCGTTTTGAACACTTAGGTCATCCAAATTTAGAATACATTTTTTGTAAGTTCATGATTATGTTTTGCTCATGTAGAACTAATGTATTGATATCTTTGGTTATTAAATTTTGTATCGTTATAACACTACAAGAAAATTGTCATTTTCCGACGGATAGAAATCCGTCGCAATTTGCGACGAATTTTGCGACGAAAATATTTGCGACGGATTTTTCGGCAGTCACAACCGTCGAAAATGAAAATAAT
This sequence comes from Pontederia crassipes, assembly GCA_030549335.1. Lineage (NCBI taxonomy): Eukaryota > Viridiplantae > Streptophyta > Magnoliopsida > Commelinales > Pontederiaceae > Pontederia > Pontederia crassipes. The sequence continues at coordinate 61,218,429 of CM060194.1, read as the reverse complement.
AAATTATATAATTTGTTATATTATTATTTTATTTTTCGATGATTAGGAACGTCGATATTTTCGACGAATATCCATCCGTCGCAATTTCCGACGGATTTTTTGACGATTACGATCGTTGGAAATGAAAATAATAAATTATGTAATATATTATATTATTATTTTATTTTTTGACGATTAAGAACGTCGATATTTCTGACGGATATCCATCAGTCGCAATTTTCGACGGTCGTAACCGTCGGTAAATATATAATAATATAATATGAAGAGTATTTTATTAATATAATTAGTGACAGTCTAAACCGTCGCAATTTTTGATGGTTTCGACCGTCGATAATAATTAACGATTGTTCAAACCATCGGTAAAATAAAAATTAAATATATATAACTAAATATAGTATTTTATTTTTACAACTAAATAATTTTCGACGATCACAACCGTCGGTAACTTTAAAAATAATTAATATTTATTTTTTCCGACGACCAAAATTATCAGTAATTAAAATTTCGTTATCCCGCTTTTTTTTCGTTTTCCCGCTTTCTCATCTTTCCACACATATATATAATACCCCTTATTTCTTTTCTCCTCTCCTCTCTCCCTCCTCTTCTCTCTTTCTCTCTATCTCCCTCTCCCTCTCCTTCTCCCGGCCGGCGAGCCTCTCACCGGACGTCAAGTGTCGATCGCCGGCAATCCTCTTCTGCCGGCGTCTCTCTCTCTCTGGCCCGGACTACTAGGTGGCCGGATCCCGCTGCTGACAGCTAGATCCTGCCGTTGGCCGTCGGATCCAGTCGCTGGCCGATCCGCGGCCGAATCGGCCACGAGAGTTCGGATCCGGCCCCCAGTGGCTGGATCTGGCTGCGGGCGTTTGGATTCGGTCGCGGGTGTTCGGATCCGGCTATGGGTGGCTGGCTGTCGGCCAGATCCGGCCTGTGCCCGTCAGATCTGGTCGCTGGCGACCGGCTGGCGGCCGGATCCGGCCGCTCGACCGCTGGCCGCCAGTCGGCTAATCTTTTTTATATTATAAAAATTCTTTACGAAGATTTTGACCGTCAAAACTTTGACGGTCGCGCGAGGACCGTCAAAAATTTCGACGATAGCAACCGCCGATATTTGCGGCGGTCGGCGAAACCGTCGAAAACTTCGACGATCACGATCGCCAAAGTTTCGACGGTTTCATCGACCGTCGAATTTTTGACAGTTTCGTCGATCGTCGCAAATATCGGCGATCGTGATCGTCAGAAATTCGTCGAAATTTTTGGCGTTTCTTTCTCAACCATTGAAAATTGATTTACGACGACTGTTTTTCGGACGGATCGAATCCGTCGAAAATGACATTTCCAATAATTTTCGAGGAAATTACTTCGACCGTCTGGAATCCTCATATTTCACGTAGTTTAATCTTACCATCTCATTAACTTGACTGACAATGATGACCACAACAATGAGACACGGACACGGTCGATCATTAGGGGTATAATCACATGATCTCTAGAATATATTATGATACCTCATATATGCATTGTATAATCGTATTATCTCCTTACCTTAAATGATGAGATATTGATATAGAATAAGTTACATGCATATCAAATCTTTTGCATATTTCGAAGAGAATACATTCTATGTGAATATCACACTTCAAATTATGATTATTAGACTTTCCAAGCAGCATCATTTTCCATTATTATAATTGAAGGAAAATATAAAGGGCAATCCAGCCATTGAAGAATTTAGAGATGGAAATATTACAAACCCGTCTTTTCTCCAAATACATTTGAATAGAGAGGTATATACCTAAACACAGTAATCTTGCACATTTATGCTTACTTTTTCTTTCTTCAATAGGCTTTAAGTTTTTGTTTAACATCAAAGAATGAAAACTGAGTTTGTATCCTAAAATTTACAGTACACTATGGAATATTTTGTTAAAATATTGGATTGATGGAAAAGTTTAGAAAGATTAAATCATGCACGTTCAAATCAAAATCCAAAATTGAGATAAAATACGATATCATATATTTATGCCATATATACTGCATTTGAACAGGCTGAGATGAAATGGAGTCAGCATTTAATTTGTCCCAGATGGTCCCAAATAATGTGGAAGGCCCATTCAGATTAGATTCTTGTTATATTTCATAAAATTAGATTCTTGTTGTATATCACAAAGTTTTGGGCCAATTCATCGCATATCAAAGCACAGATCTACAAGAGACATCTTGAAAGCATACTTTTTTTAGATTTACATTAATTATTTCACTTTTATAATTTTTTCAAGCTTTAATTTTTCTGTCTAATTAAATTTTAAAAGGTAAGTCTCATTTTGATTTGATGATCTTTCTAATGATTAAATTACTGTTTGTGAGGAGTAATGTTGCGGTGGCATTTATAATTAAGTGGAAGCGTACACAATAATTCCAAGATGGAATTATTTCGATTGCGACTTATCTGTATACGATATTTGAACATTTTAATAATTTGTCGATTGTTAAGATTTGGACTTAAAATAATAATTTAGGTAAGTAAAATGAATTGTTGACATAAATTGTTAAATAATTTAAACTCTTAAATTTAATATAAATATTGATTAAAAAATATAGTAAAATCATATAATATAGAGTTTATACGATTTTTATAACACGATTCTATACTATTGCACATAATTATTTATATTGTACAATAAATAATTTATAAAATATTAAATATTGTATTTGATTATTTTTTTGTGATTGAAATTAAAATTAGTATCATGATTAGAAGTTATAGTGTGCCCATTTTACTTATATTTTTATTTTTTTATTAGTTTTCAATCTTAATAAACATAATCATCGATAGATAGTTAATATTTCTTAGTTGTAAATTATACTGCTTGTTTTGATTATTTCATATTAGTAAAATATATTAGTTTTGTTATGATTTATGGATCATATGTTTGTAAGTTCATAATAATTATTTAAACAATTAAATTTATTTGGTACATAAATCTTATGAATTTATAATTGAATTTTATGATATGAGTTTATCGAGCAAAAAATGCGTTTAGTTGACAATCTTGATCAACGTTTTGTGAATGCATGCAAAGTTATATGTTGCAAACTAAACTTCTTCATTAGAGTCGATCGCCTCCGATACTCTTGATACTAGAAATTAATGAAATATAAAAGCACTGCCTCTAAGTTATGCTTTGCAATTTTGATGGGAAAAATTGTTCAGATGGGATAGTGTTTTTATTTTAAGAAAGCATATCATATTTTTGGATCAATTCTAACAAATTTAAATATTTTTAAAATTATTTCGAAGATTAGAAAAACTATCCACTCGTGAGTAACTTTTTTCGACTAAAATTTTTCGAATCACTACTTTAATATAATAATATCTAAACATTTAAATAATAAACAAAATTTAATAGAAATAAATACATACATACATACATACATACATACATACATACATACATACATACATACATACATACATACATACATATATACACATATATATATTCAATATTATAAGTAAGTTATACAATGTAACACTAAAATTTGAAATATAACGTCCCAAAATGTGGTAGATGGGTATTAAATCATGAAAAAATATTATGACTAACAATAAAAGTAGTTCACAAAATTAATAATATAAAAGATTTTGATAATATGAAATATTGAAATATGTTCGATCGACCGAGTTTTATAGTTTTTATATAGAGAAAATATTTAAACTTTAATGATACTCCCAATTTCTAAATTAATTTAGACTTTTCTCATTCATTTTTAATTAAAATTTGAATATTCAAATTTTATTTTTTTAATGTATCTACGAAAAATTTTTAATGCTCAAAATTATTAACATCTAACTAATTAAAAATCAAGATGAAAAAAAGTCTAAATTAAAAGAGTCATAAACATGCATTCCTAACTAAAATAGTGACTAAAAAAACAACTTTGTTTTTATTATTCAACTCTTGTTTTGATACAAGTCCAAGTGCAGGTGCAGGCATCTTATAGCAGTGAAGAAGTGAAGAAGACATGACATCTCATGAAGATTCGGAACGATGTATCTGCAAACTCCAAGTTAATTAACCATATAAAATGCTGTCATTTCCATAAAACTTTTGTTTAAAAGGAAAAAGGCCAAAAGGCATCGAATGCAGTCCTAATTGTAGAGTTCGGTCATCTGAGTACACAGTATTAGATTTTATCATTTTCACTGCTGATGAACAATATATCCTTAGCTATATACCTACTAAAACATGGGAACATAGAAGAAAGCAGGAGGATTTGAACAAAATGCAGCTAAGCCACACAATTAACTGCGTTTTTTAACATGTAAATTTTTTTCTGTACAGCCAGAAATGGGGGACGACAACTCAATGGAAGAAACAAGAGGGGAGAGAGAGAGAGAGAGAGAGAGAGAGAGAGAGAGAGAGAGAGAGAGAGAGAGAGAGAGAGAGAGAGAGAGAGAGAGAGAGAGAGAGAGAGAGAGAGAGAGAGAGAGAGAGAGAGAGTGGACGATCGGATGAAAGAATCCGACATAATTCCTCGAGTAGGTCTTTTATCTACGTACGCATGCATGCATTTCGGCTGAGGGGATGGTGACTGGTTCAGGGGTTGAAGATCCTGTCCCCGCACTTGCATCTCCACTTCATGGGCTTGTAGTTGGAGCCGTAGTCGCCGCCGTAGTACGCGGCCGTTCTCGAGCTTGCTGAGTCCTGCTTCTGCCGCTGCTGTGGGATCACCGGCACCTGAACTGCCTCGCAGCGGCCGCAGGAACCGCACCTTATCGCCTCACACCTCGGTGGCGTGGATCCTATCAGAGCTCTCGCCAACACCGCCCCCTCCTCCTCCGCTACGACCTGATAGAAATCAGTCAGAATTTATGATCACACAATTTAGTGGAAAAGGTCGTAGTAGCTTACCGGCATCCTCTCTTGAAGCTTCAAGCATGGTCTGCCTGCAAAGGGAGAGTGTCACAAAGTCTGGCTGCACAGAAGCAACAAGGATTGATGCTCACCTTCGACCGAGCGTTGAGCCTGAATTGAGCTCCAGAGAAGCAACGCTGAAAGGAGAATTTGGAGAGGCTTATGAGCTCGAATGCTGCTGCAGTGTGGATCTCTCATTCTCTTGGAAGGAAGGGGTTGAATGGTCACCGAGCACAAGAGTCTGAATATTACAGGGAAATATAACACACAGAAGATGTTGAAAGGTGAATTTAAGAAGACGATGTCTAGTGGAGCCGATAATAATAATAATAAATTATTATTATTATTATTATTATTATTACATTAACCTGACTCATACATTCCAAAATAAAATTTCAGTGAAAGATATATAATATATATATCCAAATTTTGAACAGGGACCAAGTGAGAGATCAAAGATTGAGAACTTTAGGCTGCTGGAGTCCATGCCAGATGGGGCAAAGACATGGCCCGTCACAGGAGGGTAGAAGCAGATGCGACTGGACAACAGCTGGGTGGCCTCAGCATAACCATCTCAACCCCGCTGCCATTATTACTTCTTCCCCTGCTGCAATTGCACTCTCTGCATTGCCCCTTCTGAATGCTTGTTGGAGTGGTTGTGTGCTGACCGGGTCCAACACGCCAGGCCTTCCTTTCTCTCTCTGTATGTATATTGTATCCACATCATGGGAGATATATAAAGCGTACATGCCGCATGAATCTGTGTACAGCATTTGTAATCTGTAGCAAACAGTGTTGAGCTGTTTTTTTTTTTTCTTTTGGCCCAAACGCACAAGTGAAAGCTTGGCTATCACATTTAATGCACCCTGAGGTTTGTCCTTTGTCGATGATGCAATTTTGGTGTCAATTCATGTGAAGGCTTAACATGTGGCGTCAGTGGTTACAGAGTCCTATTTGAGTCGAAGTACTAACCAGAAATATAAAGTACATCAATCATACCACTTGGAAGTGCATAGTTTTCAGATCTTAGTTCTATAATTTCTTCTATCCCGCAAGCTCTATTACTAACAAGAATATCTCTCACGAAGGAAATTACGTGATGAATTATTTTTTTTTTCTGAAAAGGTAAAGGGTTATCTATTAATTAGTAGACTGCATACAAAATATTACGGAGTCTCGACGGTGACGAGTTCTCCCAAAAAAGATCGACATTGGCCGATCGGCCAAAATTTGCTAAGAAGTCGGCAGCCCAGTTGGACTCCCGGTATACATGTGTAATTTTCAAAAAAGGAATATTGTCCAGAAGCACACGGACATCAGCGATGAGGTTAGTGATGCGCCATGGCGGAGCAGCAGGTGGCCGTGGAGCGCACAGGTGAATGATATCAATCAGGTTGGAGGAGTCGCTCTTGACGTGAAGATGTGAGATACCGTGATCAATGCAGTGTTGGAGTCCCAGCGAAGTCCCTAGGCCTCAGCTTCAAGCACAGTGGAAAAGTAGTGGTGAAGAGCACCTGCACAGACAAAAGAAGAGTGAGAGAGGATAATGAAGCCTGCTCTCCCGAGAACGGATGGACCGACAAAGGATCCGTCGGTGTTCAGCTTACACCATCCGATCGGCGGGGGTTCCCGCCTCACCCAGACGGGGTCACTGGTGTGGGTGTCCTCAGATTCGTGGGCGTTAGCATATTTATTACAACTTGTCAAGGCTCGCGCCAAGATCAGGCGAGTGGTGGTTGACGTGGAAGAGAAAATCCAATTGTTCCGCGCATTCCAAATCTCCCAAAAGGTGTAGATAATGCTTGCAAGGATGGTAAGGCGGGCACACGGATGGAGATGCGCCCCCTCGGAAAGCGCCAGAGTGCCAGGACTCCAACAGGGAGAAACAGAAGCAGAGGTGCTCTTGTAAATTGGTCCAAATAGGAAAAGTATGAGGGCATTTAAGGAATAGGTGATCAGGTGTTTCAGAGTAGAGGCCATAGAAGGGACAAGCAGGGTTAATGTTTGGCGAGAAACGGTGAATGAGGGACCGAGTAGGTAGTTTACAATGGAGGAGCTTCCACGCAAAATGTAAGACCCTGGGGGAGGCTGGAATGCGCCACAACAACTTCCAGTCCATCCTACCACACACACTGACTGGCAGAGCCGACGAAGTAATGATTCTATAGACGCTACTGACGTGCGGACGATCATGGGTGTCGCACGCCCAGATCCACGTGTCATCCTTGGATGAGACAGACAAATAAATGGATGTGATATGAGCAATTAATGCATTTCTGAAATAGAGCGTCAAAGCAGTGCGATCCCAGGAGTCGTTAAGGATGAGGGAGCTCACAGTCATGTTGGTTAAGATGATATCGGTGGTGATGAAGGTGGGCGAGCGGTTAAGGGGTATGTCAAGGAGCCAAGGATCCTCGAGTAGGCTGGTGGAGAGGCCATTCCCGATTAGGCGCCGGATGCCCAAGTTAACAGAGGAAGCGCACTGAAGGAGCATGCGCCACGGCCAAGAGAGGCGGCGCTGATCAGCGGCGGAGGGGGGAGGCGCCCAAGGATGGGGAGGAGGGTATTTTTGCAGGACAAGCTGCGACCAGAGGTCATAGTGAGAGTTGAGGGCAGCAAAGAGGCCCTTGACCAGGAGTGAAGTACGGATAGCGGACAAGTTCCGGATGCCCAACCCATCGAGGTGCTTGTAGGATTGGATGGTAGGACCGTTGAGGAGATGAAGGCCAGAATGGGTGCCATCAGGAGACCAGAGGAAGCGATGCTGAGTTTATCAAGGGCGGAGATAGTACCGACCGAGATGTTAATAGAGGAAAAAGCGTGAACTGGGATAGAGTTCAGGACAGAGTTGATAAGGATGTTTTCCAGCGGAGTTGAGGAATATGGCCTTCTAGTATGAGAGATGATTAGACACACGATTAAGAAGGAATGTTTGTTGGGGGGAGGTGAGGCACTTAAAAGTGATGGGAACACCTAAGTACTGGAATGGGAAAGATCCGATGGTAATCTGTAGAGCATGCTAAATGAGGTTCCGACGGTTATGATTAAACTTAGGAGGGAGAAAGAGCTGTGACTTGGCGAGGTTCGGGTGTTGACTAGTGAGCGTGCAGTAGCGCTCGAAGAGGAGCTTGATTTGGCGACAATTGCGGACAGAGGCCGAAGCCGCAATGATGAGATCATCGATGAGTAAATGGCTTAGCTGGAATTGGTTAATCCGGAATGGGTGCAGAGCGCCATGCGCACTGACAGATTGGATGATTGCAATGAATAGCTGTGATGTTAAGATGAAGAGGTAGGGCGAGAGGGGGTCGCCCTGACGGACCCCTCGGTGGCTGCGAAAAAGGAGTCGAGTGGGCTCCGTTGACACAACAAGTGAAAATGGGCGAGTAGATACGGCTTTTGATCCAGGCGATGAAGGAGGTGGGAAAATTCATCAACGAGAGGACATTAATGATGGCAGTCCAGAAAACTTTATCGAACGTCTTATCCATGTCAACTTTAATAAGAGCCAGTGAGTCATAGAGTGAACTAATTCTTGAACGATGAAAATGTTATCCTAAATTGAGCGGTCAGAGAGGAAAGCCGACTGGCATCGATCAATGATGGAGGACATGACAGGGCGTAAGCGTTCAACGAGAATTTTTGCTAGGAGGCGATAGAGTACGTTGCAGAGGGCGATTGGTCGATAGTCAATGACAAGTAGGGGGTTGGGTTTTTTGGAATAAAAATGAGAGAGGTGTCTCCCCAATCGCGGGGCATGATGCTAGTAACAAAGAAATTCTCAAGTGTATGGAAAACTTGGCGGCCAACAATGGCCCAATGGTGACGAAAAAACCCATGGTGAAGCCATCCGGGCCCGGCCTTGCCAGGTGGCATTGCCCAGAACGCAGAGAGGAGCTCCAGGGGCGAGAGCGGCCGAGTGAGGGAAGGGCGCCAGGACTGAGGGAGTGTGGGTAAGGTGGGCCAGAAGCTTAAGTCAATGGCGGGACAAGGGTCGTCATGCTAGAACATCACATAATGGTGTGCAAAGGTACTACGGATGTCAGTGTCCCTGAACAACACCTGTTCATCGGGCCCTTGAACGGTGGAGATGAGATTTGCGCGATGGCGCGCCATAGTTGAAAGGTGGAAGAAGGATGTGTTTTGGTCACCATGGTGGAGCCAGCGAACCCGGGCCTTGCTCCACCACTTTAGATTGATTTGGCGTAGAAGTGCGGCATGAAGGTTATACAACGCACAAAGGGAGGAGAAATACGAAGGCGAGAGGTGGAAGTGGTGTCCAGAAGCTTCAGGTTGTGGATGCGGAGTTTGGTGGCCTCAAACGGGTTTCGAGGTGACCGAGACATTGCTTGTTACAGGACAAGGTCTTGTGACGGATGTTGCATAGAGAGTTCGCGATTGTGAGGTCAGGGGGTGTGTCAGATTTTGGGAGCCATTCCCGACAAGCGATCTCATGCACCTCCTCGTACTCGAGCCAGAAATGCTCATAGTGAAAGAGGCAGGGTTTCGGGGAGAGATGATTTGTGTCGAAGATGAGAGGAGCATGGTCGGATGCAATACGATCGAGAGCGTCAAGGGTGAGAAAAGGGAAAGCACGAAGCCAATGATGGTTGACCAAACAACGATCAAGGCGACAGAGAATGTGGGCTCTCCCACAACGGTTGTTACACCATGTGTAAGGAGAGCCAGAGGGAGGGATATCAAAAAGTCTCTTTGGCGAGAGATGAGTAGGTCGAGTGAGCGGGAGGCCCGGTTGGGGTGAAAGGGAAGGCCATCCCTCTTATGAGAGGAATTTAAAACCATATTGAAATCACCGAGTAAAAGCCAAGGTAGCTCATCAAGAGGTAAAGCCAAAAGGAAGTTACATAAATCCATACGAGAAAGAGGAATAACACTTGCATAAATCCCAGAAAGGAGAAAAAAGAAGGAGCCGTTCGAGACTACCGTGTGGAGGACTTGCGGTAGCGTAGAGATACTGGTTACCTGCAAGTGAGCGGGGCATCAAGCAAGCAGGATGCCCCCGGCGGCGCCAGTGCCAACCTGGTAAGTGCCAGTCCATTGATTGCGAAGACGCTGGATGATGCGCTGCGAATTAGTCACGGTGGCATGGGTCTCCACTAAGAGAATGAGGTCAGGATGATTGCTGCGAACACAGTCCACGAGGCGATCACGGGCCTTGCCACGAATGGCACCACGATAGTTCCACATAAGGATCTTCATCTATGGGTGGGAGCCGGGGCGATGGCCTTGACGGGGGGCGCCTGCACATTTGAAAGTCCCTAGTTAGACGGTGATTCAGGTGTATGTTTTTTTTACTTACCTTCCTGCTCCGAGCACGGGCCTGTAAGTGGATCTCGGGGAGAAGGCTCTTATCCCGCGCATTTCGGCGAGTGGGGGATGGGAGAGGGGTGAGTAAGTCAAGGTTTGGCTGCACGTCATCTTCCGAGTCAGAAAGAGATGTAGGGGAGGCGGGCCGGCTTGCCCGTTGGAAGCATTCAGTGTTCGACTGAACCATATCAAGATGTGAGGCAGCCGAGGTAAAAAGGGATGTATCCACGGGTGGACGGGGTGCAGTGCGAGGGGCGGGGGAACGGAGCGGGCTCGGCCGACGCCTAGACACAAGGGAAGGAATGCACATTGTGGTGGGAACGGAGGCTGGAGTAGGGTGGCGAGGTTTCAGGGTTTTGGCATTGCGAGAGAAGGGAGGGGGAGGGGGGTGAGGTAAGAGGGGGAAGTCCCAGGGAAGGAGAGGAAGGGAGTTTCTGTCAAGTGGGTCAGGGGGAGAAGAGGGGGTAGGGGTACGTAGTGTGATCTGAGGGGTGTGTGTGTGTGAGCGGATGGATGCCATGCAAGCGATCCGCAGGAGGCATCAAGTATAGGTGGGTGAAGAAGCACATGGGAGTTAACCGAGGCCATGGATGGCAAACATGTCAGCGATCCGGGGGAGTGGCCTCGGATGCGTGACACGTGAACGATCCGTGGAAGGGGTGAAGAAGCACAGGGTTAGGATTAACGGATGAGACCCTCACGCATAGATCGAGGGCCAGAGTCCGTCAATGTGAGACACATCAACGATCCGCACGAAGGTGGATGCGCGTCACCATCCTATGAAGAGGGAAGAGAGTCATTAGTGATGTGTCTATTAGAGGAGAGATACCCGTTCGAGAGCGGCAAGCGATTGAGATCCGACAGCGACTGAGCCGGTGGCGGGTTGGTTTCGAAAACCGGTTCAGCCACGACAAAGGGGATGGAACCCGATTCAATGGTGGCGGCAGGAGGCTATCGCCGTGGGGTGGTGGGTGGATGCCAAGGTGCAACACGTAGCCATGGGTCGAATAGGAGCACCAGACTCATAGGTGCCGAGGAGGAGCAAGATTCCAACTGATGACCAATACATCCACATCTGAAGTAGAAAAGTGAAATATTTTCATATTGGATACGTTGAAAGACCTTTGACTTATTAGGGTTCTGGAGCCAAACGCCCTGCTTGAGGGGGGAGGAGCTCAACACAGGCTTTGGCAGTCTCGAGCAGAAGTGTCTCCTCATCAATGGCTAAGAGGGTACCAAAGCATGCCGCAATGCGAATGAGGGAGTCACGATTGATCATCTCATATGCTAAACCATGCAACTGGATCTAGGTGGGATAAGCAGATGGTGCTTCATCCATGGGGCGGAATAGGGGTTTTGCCGCGGTGAGATACAAAATACGGCCATGATAGTTACATGGCTGCATGAGAGCACCTACAGACATTCATTAGTATCTTCAAAGTAACATAGGTAATAGCTGTTACCCAGATGAACCACACTCAAGGATTGGCTGAGGTTCTAGAGTGACGGCAACTCCAGCAGCAGTTGAGCTGTCGCGACACTAGTGCTCACGAAACGACTGATGAGGCTATGCAGAAGATCAACAACTCATCGAGCTGGGGATCTCAACAGTAGTGGGGATGCTCTCCATGACTTCATGAATCTGGCGTGGTGACGGGGTTGGCGGCATCAGTGGTGAGGATGAGGTCCGGCGATGGCCACTCGAGGCCGATCGTCGCACAACGGTCACCCACGACGGCTGGGGGCGAGTGGGGAGGGGGGTTCATTACTGTGGGCTTGTGGGGTGGGGAGGAGAGGTGGCAAGGATGAGGCGACAGGGGAGGGTGGTGGTGGTGGGAAGGGATGGGCCAAGAGCTTCGTTGATGAGTGTGGTGAGCACCATTCCTCCTCCCGGAAGAGGGGGGGGGGGGGGGGGGGGGGGGAGGGGGGAGGAGGAGGAGGGGGGTGGGGGGTGGGCGATCACCGGATGGTTGCAGGCATCCTCTCACGAGAAGAGAATTTCTCACACCTCTCCGTGATAAAATATTTAGGCCAAATTACTTTGCATGTAGGTATGTAATCTTAGTCGTTTGAATTGGAAAGGACTATTTTAAAAATTGGATCGGAAATCGGATCATCGTGCCAACCGAGTCGAGGTCCAATCGGTTCAATCGAATGAAACAAAATTTTCATAATAATATTATCTATAATTATTTAAGAGTAATAATATATAACTTACTACAAAAATGATGAAATCAAATTAATAATTATTATATATTACCAGATGTTAGATTAAATAGTAATTTTATTTTATTAGATATATTATCAATAACATAATCATCTAAATTTAATTTTAACCTAAGATCATAATTATATTTTTTTCTCTTTTTATTTGTAATTCTCTTTTTTTATTATTCTCTTAATAATATATTTTTATTTTATTTCTTTCTTTCACTAACATCTTTTCTTTTATTTTCTTATTTTAAATTCTTTCTTTTTTTCTCCCTCCTCTTCAGAATATTCTATTTTCATATAAAATGGTTTTTAATATAAAATATATGAAAAAAAAATTATAAATTAAATTGGGCTTAGACTCTAAAAATAATTCCCCCTTAATTAGTGGCTTTATCTCTCTCCTTCTCTCTCCTTAATTAGTGACACTTTTTCTATGTATGTAATATGAAACCGGTAATCCTCTCCTTAAGTAGTGACACGTTCTCTCTCTTTCTCCGTAATGACACTCTTTTTTCTCTCTCCATATCCTCTAAAATCTTTTCATATATCTTCTGTTAAAAAAATAATAAAAAAATGGGTTGAACTAAAATTTGGGGGTTCAACTCAATTTTTTGGATTTTATCCGAGCCAATCCATTTTTAAATATTTTTTATTTTAATGATGAATCGGACCGAATTGAAAACTGATTTGCGATTGGAGTGAACTGGCCTGTTTGAATTGGATTACAAAACATTAGAAAAGACTGCAGATTGACCAGCAACTATATTTCAATCAGAAAGAGAAAGTAAGGTTTTAGATTTTGAGAATGTTATCAAATGACATTGTTGAGTCACTTAACATCAAGAATGAAAATGCATTAAATAGATGTTTACAATTTTAAATTAGTTTTATAAAATAATCGTAAAAGTATAAATTGATTCATAAAACATATAACCCTTATGTAAAAATATTGAAACTTATAATGCAAATTGATATGATAGGATTGCATTATGAATTTTATTTTTTTTTGCCATTGTACAGTTTGTGCAATTGATTATCTATGAATGTGCTCCTATATGTTTTGATTATGAAATTCATATTGTCCGAACACTATCATGCTTGGAATTTATCCGTTCATACATATTCTATGTTAAACCCTGTGAATTTGATTAGATCATTATAACAAATCATGCCATTTGTGGAGAGCTATTTGACCACATACTTTGATAACCATTAATAACAATTAAAAATTATCATAGCTCTTTCACAAGCACTGCTAAAAGATTTTAGCATCATGCATTAGTAATGATCACTGGTTCATTTTAAGGATCAACTCAACTTTCTTCTCCAAAAATTCAATAGTGACTAGTCTAGTAATCTCTTACATGACTTATAGTAACTAATGACACTATCTATGTGATTCTCAAAAGCTTTTAAAGCCTACTTTTCTAGTCTCAATATCCACAATTAGTTTTCTAGTATTCATATACAATGTATGTTTCAAATGAAAAAAAATAAACGAATATTATATGTAAGCTCAGCATATTTACATATCCAGTTCACATTACGAATTCACCTCCCATAAAATGAACTTATGTAGAAATTCAAACTTGATAACTTTGACTATAAAAGTACTTACTACAAATATTTGTTATTATAAGTCAATAATTATAATTGTAACACCCCCAAAATCGTTCCTCCTGTCACGTAAGCAGTCAGGTTGACCCCGGGAGTGCTACACTGCCTACTACACTATTGATCATCACCATTCAATAAAATGACATACGTGGCACTGATACAATAAGAAAACATAATACCAAGACTTTAATGCGGAAGTTCAAACGGTGGAATGTCAAGAGACATTGATAGTTAAGGCGGACTATAACAAGGCAAAGCGAATCACAACTTAACAAGTTCATCAGAAGGAAAGGTTCAATGTGCGGAGGAACATGATGTCTATAAATAGAAGAGAACATGCTGAAACATAAATGCATATTTCAAGAGATTGTAGCAATAGTTAGTGTCATGTGTAGCGTTCTCCAAGCTCTGCGCCCTCCATCACCTCATCAATCTGCATTCTCACCTGCAAAATCCCAATGCAGGGGAATCGAATACACATGAGCAAAGATGCCCAGTACAATAGAAACATAGACGATGAAATAATAATTAATGATGATTATAGAAATAATATATCAATGATGAACAATTGTATCTTTGGTTTCCATACCTTGACTATAAAGAGTCACACATCATACTTTAACATTATCAATGTCTGTGCTCTGTTCTTTACTATAACTATACTTTATCTTTACTATAATCTGCATGATCTTTACAATATCATGTTCCATACTTTACTATACCATGTCTATGTCACACTATACAATACTTTACTTTGCATTTACTTTACTGTGAGTTGCACTATGTCTTTTACATTACTATGATATCCTTAAAGTTGATTGTCCTATGCGAACTCGACTTTATTAGTTGGAATGCTAGAGGTGCCTCTCTGAATATCTAAAGCTAGTAAGCCCAAAAGGGAAAGGGGTGTATGTTAATGCATCACCCAATTCGGAATGTAAGTGAGAGAGAACCTACACCTCAAGAATAGTGGTCATTTAAGAACTTGTAGGTTCATTGTCTCCTCAGTTAGCTATCTGTCCTTTTTGTCTCAATATTATATTCTCTAGGGGAAGAAGTGTGACCATTACATCACCCTTTTTCGAGATTCAGGTGGGAGAGGACCTGAAATCTCAGAAACAGTGGTCATCGAAGACCAGTAGCTTCGCTATCTCCTTAGCTAACTACCTGCCCCTCTCTGTCCAATACTCTGATGTTTGTTCCATACTTTGGGGCGGCACATAGTAATCCCATGTCTTTATCTTTACTTTACTTGTCTTTAATTATCTTTGATGAGGTTAAGAATCGTAAGATGAAGAGATTCCTTTTTCATAAAGAGTTGGATCTTCCTTAGGACAAAATAAGATTCATTATAGTCTTTAGAGTCTCAGATAAGGTTTCAAATAATTGTGATGAAAAATGAGACCTAATTTCCGAAGGATCGGATTCAACGGAAAAGTCCGCTATTCTGGCCGACAGAACCCAGGCCGAGTTGAGGAGAACTCGGGCCGAGTCTCTGTCGGAGAATTTCTGTGCATGACCTGGTCCGAGTTGAGGTCCGGCTCGGGCCGGGTTGTTGACAATGCATTAATCGATAATGAGTCGGATTCGTACTCGATCCGACTTGGTAAGACCCGGGCCGGGTTAATGCCTGACCCGGTCGGGTTTCTGGTCGCGTTCTCACGACATCGCCGATGAGGCGACCCGGTCCGGGTCTATGTAGACTCGGATCACATTTAGGGGTGACCCGGGCTGGGTCATGGTTGACACGGGTCGGGTTCTATCGCGCAAAAACTGCGCTGGTCGTCTTCTCCATCTCCGGCGACCTTCCGACCGTCGAAATGAGTAGATCACAATATGAAAGGTACATCTATGGCATTCATGATCACTATGACATCTTTATGCGCAACATTAGATCTATATTTCTTCATCTAGGGAATTTAATTCTAAGGTACCTTTCCGTTCGAAATTCGTCGACGAACTGCGCGTCGTCCGTTCGATCACTAGCCATCTTCGACCGATGGGAAGGGGCACCTGATCCTCGTGCGTGCCGCTAGGAGGTCGTCGTGGATCGATCGGACGTGGTCGTGCATCGAATCATCCGGCGTGTCATCTCTGCTCTGCTTCGTGCGTCCGCCTCTACTCTTCCACCTGTGCGCCGGTCGTCGGAGCAGAGGAGGGAGACGAGGGAGAGTGGTAGTCGGCAGGGGTTCCAAGGGGGTCCGAGGGTGCCCCCTTCTCCCCCTTTTATAATATCGGCCAGCCCTTTGGCTGGCCGGTCACAGGACGCGATCAGGGGAGAAATTTTCTCCTCTGGTCGGCCGTTTTCAATTGCAACGTTTCCTTTTTTTTAATCTGATTTGAATTCCCATTAATTCTCTCATTAATTTCATTAATTTATAGTTTCGAATTCTTGTTTCCTTATTTACGAATTGCAAGCACAATGAAGAAAAAAATTTATAGTTTCCTTATTTGTTTCCTTATTTATAATTTCATTAATTTATAGTTTCGAATTCTTGTTTCCTTATTTCCTTATTTGGGCACAATGAAGAAAAAAAATGTGACAACTAACTGAACCGGTAGCATTTAAACTCATTCACCACTTATCAATTTTAATATTCATTATATAATTAATGGTAGCAATGATTATTCATTATGATATGAAAATGCTTATAAAGTCATTTTTCAATTCACTTGCACAACAACACTTATATATATTGTAAGAAAATGTGAGTTAAGGTGTGGTCAAGTATCGAGACGTGTATGAAAAGATACACAATAGTAAAAAGGCTAATATATTTTATCACTCTAGAACCAAAAAACTTATTGTATATTTTTTTAAAAAAATTGAATTCCTTTGTATATTGAATGATATACTTTGAATGGTAAATTTATTTGTGTTTAACTTTATAATTAATGTCATTTTTAAGAGTGCCATTATATGTTATTAATCGAAAAGTGTTCATCCTCACAACCCCTGTCTCGTGGTGTAAGTCCTTTGCCATCTTCTGTCACAAGTGCTTCTTTTGTTGTTGTTCCTTCATGTGATTTGGAGACTGTCCTCTTTCGATTCCTTTGAGCGAATTAGAGACTTATGTTAAGGACTCATACGAGACAATATGTGAGGCTAATGTTTTCATGAGATAAAGAATTATATGCATGATCATGATAAAGCCACACCATCTTCTAATTCAGATCATGATTAGTTAGATTGTATGATTTATATTTAACTTATGTTATTTGGATGCATTTGTAATGCGATATTTTTGTTTATCGCAGTAGACTTTGTGTACTCGACTTTTGATATTACGTGACTTTGATATGTGTAATTATATAATATTTGAATCAAGTTTGAAGAGGAATTGGCATGCCTTTTGAAATAGAGAAAATGTGTAACAATGTAAGCAATTTCTTCCTTACCCAAATTGAAATAAAGGAAGTCTGTCATTGGTCTCAATGTTGACAAATTTAAACTAGGAATAGGTCAACAAGTGATCAAATCTGATCATTTTTTGTAGTTTTTGGTGCGCATTGATGCATGCAAAATATAACATATTTTATATTATTATTTTAGTTAATTTTTCTGTAATTTGATCATGGCATGCATCATTTTAGACCACTTTTAGTCGTAATTCCGGATTTATTAATTTTAATTATTAATTCTCTGGATATTTTAATTGTGGATGAATTAATTAAATTTGGATAATTATTTTGCAGGAAAATTCGAACACGTGAATATCCGAGAACACCAACGTATCGGCCGAAATTCAAAGAATTTATTTCTTACGGCCGAGATTTGGCTTTACCCCCAAGACATTTTGGCCGAGATTCAAAGGGGGTAACAATTAAATGATTTTATCTTTTGGGCGTAACAAGATTAAATTCTTTATTACGGTCGAGATCCATAGGGCGTAAAGATAAAAGAATTTCGTTTTGGCCGAGATTCAAATGGGGTAAAGATAAAATGATTTATCTTTTGAAAGAATTATCATTTTTGGCCGAGATTTATCCCGTAAATTTAAATTCGGCCGTACATCGTGATCAAATTGAAGGCCGTTCGCACCCTATAAATACGCGAGGAAACCATCGTCCCAAGGTGTGCTCTGAAGTTCAGATTTTCTTCCACGACGAGTCGTGAGTATGCAGGCTACGACCAAGAGGAGAGAGGTGCGACGGCTGGAAGTTGATCGTGACCCTGATCAAGTTCGAGAGGCTGCCCGACTGTCTGCCCGTGATCCGAAGCTTCGACTTTTATCTATTTGGGTGTAATTCTTCCAATTATTATTATTTTATTATTATCTCTTCAGAATTTCTAGGATGAACTCCATATTTTTATTTATTTCATTTTAGGAGATTATTATTGAAGGGAAACTATTTGGACCCTATATTATTTATTTTAATCTTTTCTGATCAATTAGTTAATTGTGCTTAATGCTTTTAATTTAATTACTTGGATTTCTGAGTTGAGTAATTACCAGTTTGTGGACTATTTAATTTCAGAATTCATTAATTAAATTAATTGATTTTATGTGAAATTAATAATTGACATAAATTTGATAACTAGTGTGTGAAGAATCAAGTTTATGTGGTCTGTTAATCTATACTAGTTTGTGGAGTGATTAATAGTCTAGGATTTTCATATTAATGCATCTTAATTTTAATCTTATCTGAATATCAGTTTGTGGGACTTTAGGTTTGATTAAATTTAAGATAGTTTGATTTGCTGGATTAAATAGCAGAATTACCAGTTTGTGGACTCTGTGATGTTAATCTTGTAAATTAATAACTTGAGAAAATTCCTAATCCATCTTTAAAGATTAAATTTATCTTTTATGGTTCAAATATTTATTCTGATCTATTTTCATCCTAAGACCTAATTTCAACACCACTACATTATCTTATCTTGTTTTCTTTATTTTATTTTATTTTACAAAACCTCTTTCCAAAAATCCATGTTTTTCCTCTCTTATTAATTTATAAATCCAAATATTGAATTAATAATATTCCTCGTGGGTTCGACACTCTTACTCTTATTCTATATTACTTGAGCGACTAGTGCACTTGCTAGCAAATTTTATTATTACAAATTTAACGCATCAAGTTTTTGGCGCCGTTGCCGGGGAATATTTTATTAATTAATTTCTGATTTTTATGAATTATTAGGAGATGTAAATAAATTGTAAATAATTCTCTGTAAATATGTACTATTTTAATTATTTTTATTTCTTGTGAATTAACTAACAATTTTCTTTTGCAGATAAAGGTCACGACATTTTGAATTTGTTGACTTTGGGCTCAAATTCTAACGTCGATTACATGGACTTATGATTTCACGACCGTAATTTATTTGGTCGGCTTTACTGGTTTTACGGCCTCGCAATATCGATTCTGAGTTCTAATCTTCTATTTTACAACGGTAATTTTATCTGAACGTTGTTTTACGCCATGGATTTGATTTCGTTTTGGCCAAAGTGGTTTGTTCTATTTGATTTGATTTCGTTGTTTTATGGCCGTAAAGAATCGACTTAATTCAGTTTCGGCCGTAATGATTATTTGTCGCCTTAACAGTTGGATTCGTATTTCAATTGCTGTTACGACCGAGACCTGGATAGCTTTTTGTTTTACGGCCAATTGAATCATGTCGATTTCATTTCGATCGTAAAATTCTAATCTTCTGACTCGCTTCGGCTTTAATATCAATCTTTATCTGAATTTTACAGTCGAGATTCTCTTTACCCACATGATCGAATTGATTTATTTTCCTTGCGCACAGATTGATTAATTATTTGATTTTGCGGCCGAGAAGTGTTTGCGGCTGACTTTGATGAATTCGTAATTTGGTTCAGAATTTTAATTTAATGCTATCTCGGTCATAATCTAACGAGTTTTACGCTGCGTACCTATTCAGGTTGATCCCTTCATGGATTTTATGGCCAAATCAGATTATTTTATGTCCTACTACTCTAATTTCGGCCGGGATCTTGTGTTTGGCGGTGGTCAAATCTAATTATCTTATCTGATTACTATGCGACCGTAAATTAGGTTTTGTGCCGGTGTGTTGACGTCATCGTTAATTCTTCCAAGTTTTATGGCCGAACGAGTAAAAATTGCATGATTTTTATGATTATCTATTTGATTTACTTTCGATCGAGTTAATTGGCATTTGAATTGGTTTGTAGAGCGTTTGGCGGCCATAATTAGGTTTCTGATAAATTCTTTTCGGAAATTAATTTTAATGACGAATTCTCAATTCTTAAGGCCGAAAGACTTTCTATTTATTAAAATCTTATTTCTTCGTGACCTATTATCTGTATTTCTTTTTTCTTGTATATATTTGTATTTTATTATTTTATCTCTCTTACTAAAAATTAGTTGTTGCAGGACTTGAGTGAAAATCTAATCACAACTAAGTTAATCCTTTGGATAAATTTATATGTCACACATTCTGATCAGATGCTAATTTTTTATTTTATTTAATTTTTTTCTGACACTTGGTTGTTGCAGTGACGAATTGAATATTTAATCACAATCAAAGATTTTACTAATTTACATTTTTTTTAATTAAGTTAATTTTTTTATTTAATTAGTTAGTTGATTGGCATTTTAATTAATAGTTTAAGGAGTCATCTAATCGATATTTCTTTTTGTGCACGGAGAGGAACTCGACTAATCATTTCTTCGGATACGTGGACCGAGTGATGTATGAATTAACACGTCGGGTTCATCTCGGACATGACAAGGCGAGACGTATAGCAGGCCGTAAAAATAAAAAAAATTTCGCCGAGCAAATTTTGACATCCGACACTAAAATAACTTATCGGCAGCAAAAGCTCCATGCACGAGCTCCGAGCAGATTGAACGCCATGCATGCGTCACATCGAAGATTTGCACGAGTACGCCCTGCCACCATAGCCCCATTCCCGTTACGGCCGAGCTTCACCTCGATGACCACGCCGTAAAGAACAACTCGCCATGCATGCGTCTCATTGAACACTTGCACCATTACGCCCTGCCACAACAGCCCGGTTATTTTACGGCCGAGATATGACAAGGCGAAAGGAAAAATCACCTTGGATCGGCCGATCGCTGCGCTGCTTGAATTTGATGTGACTCCTTCACTGCGCGCATCACGAGGGAAAGGTAAGTTTACGCCCATAATTGTATCTATAAATTCTTACACCTCGTGTTTTTGCAGACCAAGAACCGGTTCCATTTCGCCCTTTCCTCCTTACGGCCGAAGTGTCTCTTACGGCCGAAGTTCCGAGTCTCACCGCCGATCCTTACGCCCCCTGTGCATTACAGCCGAACCTCTGTTCCATTCTGTTCCTTACGACCGAAGTCTCCACGACTAAAAGCCCTTACGGCCGAAGCCTCACCGACCTAACCTCAGCTCCCTTACGACCGAGCTTCCACCGGAGCTGACTCCTTACGCCCGGACGAGCGCCGAACACCAGCGCCACCACCCATTCCTTACGGCCGATCCTCACACCACGCTCTCTGCTTACGGCCAAGCTTCATCAACTACGGCCGATGTTCTTCATCAACTAGCTCTTATGACCGAGATTGCACGGCTGAGATCTTCATCAACAAAATTTTGCAGCCAAGCTTTTACGATCGAGACTCTCCATTATCGGCCGAGATCCATCAATTATCGGCCGAGATCTCCTCTCACCGACACCATTTGCGGCCATGAAGTTCATAACACTGACACCACAAGAATTATCGGCCGAGCATCTCTCCACCGAAAATAAATCCGGTTGTATCTTTTCCCTTTTTGTTTATTTTCATTTCTTTAGCTTTTCCATATTATCTTTACTCTTTCCCTTGTTGGCCTAACACTGAGGACAGTGTCTGGTTCAAGCTTGGGGGAGTTTGCATTTCATGCATTGCATGTTTCTTTCTTTTTATTTGCTTATGTTTGCATCTATTTGTAAAAAAATCCAAAAAATTGAAAAATTTGAAAATTTTCTAAAAAATACCATTGCATGCATTTATTTTTGCTACCATCTTACAAACTCTTGTCTTATTGTTTTAATTATCTTTTAGTAGAAGTTCAAAGACATGTCGTTAATTGATAAAATTTGAATACTTTTCTTTCTTATCACTTGCTACTTCAGTATCAAACTTATAGACTGTGTGCCCATGCTAAATAGAATTATGAATGACTAGACGACAAAATCATATTCATGCCTTTTTATTAATTTCTTTTAAGTTTAGTAGTAGCCTTCTTATTGATCATATCAAGTACTTTTTGAGCTTATAAAAAAGAAGGGTTAGTTAAACCCCAACAAATAAAAAAAATGATGAATAAAGTTATGTGTAGGTACAAAAGTGTTATCGGGAACCAAGATGTGTTCAGGTAATTAGATCCGTAGGAGTTCATGCTTGGCGACCTAAGGGCAACTGCTCTAGGATCCGTCGATCGAAAACCTGCTACACGGACCATCTTGTGGAATATGAAGAAGCACAGAAGTACTGAATTATGGCTAAGTTCGAACTCTTCATTCAGAACCTTGGTTGTTCGGGCAAGTAAACTCGAGGGTGCTTTATCATCGGGTGCCCTAAGGTCATCTGGTCTGGGAGTCATCAGTCTAAAGCCCGCTACATGGACTTCCTTGTGCAATCCTGCTTGAAGATTAGAACTTTTAAAATGATTGAAAATAAAGTTGAAAAAAAAGAAAAAGAAAAAGAAAAAATTTTAAGCTCAATTTGTACTTATGTGTTCAATATTAATGCTATTATTTGACAGAAAATTTATTTTTCTACAAGGCTGAATTTGAAATTGTTTAAATTTGTGTAGTATTCAGAACCTCTATGAAGCTAAATGCATGGAAAGTGGTAAGATACTAAGTAGCAGGTGCAGAAAAACTGTGTGAGAAAATTAGTCAGTTGATGATATGGATGATATGGAGGCTATGATGGAACTTTCTTGAGCCTTACTTTTGAATTTTTGCTTGAGGACAAGCAAGACTTTAAGCTTGGAGGAGTTTGATGCATGCAAAATATAACATATTTTAGATTATTATTTTAGTTAATTTTTCTGTAATTTGATCATGACATGCATCATTTTAGACCACTTTTAGTCGTAATTCCAGATTTATTAATTTTAATTATTAATTATCTGGATATTTTAATTGTGGATGAATTAATTAAATTTGGATAATTATTTTGCAGAAAAATTCGAACACGTGAATATCCGAGAACACCAACGTATCGGCCGAAATTCAAAGAATTTATTTTTTACGGTCGAGATTTGGCTTTACCCCCAAGACGTTTTGGCCGAGATTCAAAGGGGGTAACAATTAAATAATTTTATCTTTTGGGCGTAACAAGATTAAATTCTTTATTACGGTCGAGATCCATAGGGCGTAAAGATAAAAGAATTTCGTTTTGGCCGAAATTCAAAGGGGGTAAAGATAAAAGGATTTATCTTTTGAAAGAATTATCGTTTTTGGCCGAGATTTATCCCGTGAATTTAAATTCGGCCGTACATCGTGATCAAATTGAAGACCGTTTGCACCCTATAAATACGTGAGGAAACTATCGTCCCAAGGTGTGCTCTGAAGATCAGGTTTTCTTCCACGACGAGTCGTGAGTCTGCAGGCTACGACCAAGAGGAGAGAGGTGCGACGGCTGAAAGTTGATCGCGACCCTGATCAAGTGCGAGAGGCTGCCCGACTGTCTGCCCGTGTTCCGAAGCTTCGACTTTTATCTATTTGGGTGTAATTCTTCCAATTATTATTATTTTGTTATTATCTCTCCAGAATTTCTAGGAAGAACTCCATATTTTTATTTATTTCATTTTAGGAGATTATTATTGAAGGGAAACTATTTGGACCCTATATTATTTATTTTAATCTTTTTTGATCAATTAGTTAATTGTGCTTAATGCTTTTAATTTAATTACTTGGATTTCTGAGTTGAGTAATTACCAGTTTGTGGACTATTTAATTTCATAATTCATTAATTAAATTAATTGATTTTATGTGAAATTAATAATTGACATAAATTTGATAACTAGTGTGTGGAGAATCAAGTTTATGTGGTCTGTTAATCTATACTAGTTTGTGGAGTCATTAATAGTCTAAGATTTTCATATTAATGCATCTTAATTTTAATCTTATCTGACGAATATCAATTTATGAGACTTTAGATTTGATTAAATTTAAGATAATTTGATTTGCTGGATTAAATAGCAGAATTATCAGTTTGTAGACTCTGTGATGTTAATCTTGTAAATTAATAACTTGGGAAAATTTCTAATCCATCTTTAAAGATTAAATTTATCTTTTATGGTTCAAATATTTATCCTGATCTTTTTTCATCCTAAGACCTAACTTCAACACCACTACATTATCTTATCTTGTTTTCTTTATTTTGTTTTATTTTATAAAACCTCTTTCCAAAAATTCATATTTTTCCTCCCTTATTAATTTATAAATCCAGATATTGAATTAATAATATTCTTCGTGGGTTCGACACTCTTACTCTTATTCTATATTATTTGAACGACTAGTGCACTTACTAGCAAATTTTATTGTTACAAATTTAACGTATCACGCATTCTTTTTTTTTTTCTCATCTTTCTTACATTCTTACATGCTCACTTACACTACCATTGCCGAGGTTTGATGTTTGAATTTTGTGATTGATGGATTTTGTACTTTGATGATAAGATTCTAGAACTCGATTTCTAAATTTTAAACAATAATTTATCCATCCCGGAGCCTTGTGAGACAAAGTCGTGAAAGTGAGAAGACTTAGGTTGATGATGACGTAGCTCATCGTTGGAGGACTACACATGGTAATAGTTGAGATATGTCGAGGTCAGCTGGCCTATGTTATATCATAAAGTTTTATATGTCGTGATTCATGTGTCCCTTATTGTCAAGCCTTTATGCAACTTTGTTATGTTTAGATTTTGTGTTACAACACTATTATGCACTCTTTTGATAGAGCCTATGAAAACTTTATAGTCTAACCTTAAGTCTCTTATGAATTATGTTCAAGCAGGTTTCCGCTCAAATGTGTAAGATTAAATGTTTAAGTATGCTTCCATTATTGCTAAGTTTTCAATTGTGTTTATGCTCTTTATATTAACAGTCAGGAGAGTGTAAGTGTCAAGTAGGATTTCGCTTTCAATTGTACCTAATTTTGAGAGGGTCTTATATCAAGAGTAATATCTATATAATAATTAATAAACTTTGAAAAGTTAGGTGCATTTACCCCCCTTAATTTTGTTTCATTCATTACACTTTCAGTCTTGGGTTTGACATGCAGATTTGACGTAGACTTCAAAAAACTTTCCCCTATTTCACAAAAAGGGTCCATTTCCCCTTCCTTTCACTGACAAATTTATTATGAAATTTATTAAATTATCCTTTTCACTCTTTTTCCTTTAATTTGATTTGTATATTCAGCTCAATAATAACAAGTCAATAGTCTCATCCTAAACAAAAAGGAAGTGAATAAGTTACATACTTGAACTCCATAATTTAGAGTATGAAAGTACAATCGATTTGGAAAAGATATATTTTGTCGAACTACTTTAGATCGAATTGAAAAAGGAATATGTTGGAATAGTGCCCTTTTGGGCACATGGACCGCACATACGTACGGTCCACAAGGGTGAGGCACATGCCTGCGCAAACACATCGTCATACGCGTGATGGACGCGCGTGATGCGTTTTACCTAACTTGTCACCAAAATCTCCCTACTTTTTAAAAAGAGACCCATAGCACAGGTCCCAAATATACTTTCGAATTCTTTCAGAGGTACTTGTGCTGTAACAAAGAGTTTTGTTCCCCAGAGGTTCAGTTTTCGATTCCGAAGTGCAAGTGCGTTCGTCAAGAGTTCGTGAAAAAGTTCAGACGATCCGCTTCCACTGCAAGAGGTATTCCGCAACCTCTAAAATTTATATCTGTTATAAATTCTAACATTGGTATCAAAGCTTTTTTAGGTTTTTTTTGAACTCGTGATTGCACCGAAAAAATAATATTCGTTATTATTTGGGATCTGTGCACCTCAGTTGTATGACCAAACCAAGGGACAAAGTAGAGTTTGTCATCACAAATATATTATGGATGAACCTAAACCATAATATATTTTTCGGATTTATTTTAATATTTTTGGTGAAATTTTCAGAATTTATTTTTCTGCATACGTTGCAGAAAAAAAAGAAAAAAAGGAGAAGACTATTCCAGCAGGCACACGGTCCGCTGGAAGGCTCAGTTTGAGTGCAAAAGAGTTGCAAATTAGAGAAGTGATAATTGAGCTGGATGAGAGGCCCAATAAATAGTTTTTATTTTTCTTTTCTTTTTTGATTTTTACCAGATTTTAAAAAATTCTAAAAATAGAAAATGTTTATTATAAAATCACGAAAAATTAGGAAAATTTTGTTTTTCCTTAGGAAATTTTCTATTATATTGCATGCAATTTAATCTTATCGAAACAAAATCATTTGTTAATTTAAAGCGATAAATTAAATAATTAGATTTACATGTCAATATCAAATATTACCTAATAAATGTGTTATCATTCTTGAAATAAATATTTCCGTTTATATATGTCATAATGATATTTATTTTTGTGATTCAAATTTTGACTATGTGTTAAAATTAAATTGGTATGTCCAATCTTGTTAAGCATAATAATTTGCCTAAAATTTCAAATTGATTTAAAAATTTGTTTGTGAGAATTAATTAAGATGGCAATATATGTGCTGAAATACGTATTTCATGCAAGCCTATAATAAAATAATTAGTTAGTCTAATTATACAAACTATAGGTAATTAAAGAATACATGAAACATAGGTAGTTCTTTTGTAGGACTAAGGCACATTGAGATTCAAATATTATCACAATAATCAATGTCTTTCTATTGAGTGGTGCGTGACCTGAAATGTATGTCTAGAAAGGTTTCGATGAACTGGCCTGGTGCATGATCAACGTCGTATCCAGAAATAAGGTTGATGTGTGATAGTGGGAGCACAATTTTTTCTAATGTGATGTCGAGGCGAAGGATAGTGCATGATTATTCAATTGGCACCCCTCGGGAAGAGCTTCCGTTGCACTAGTTCTGATTGTCCTGGTTATATTAGAAATAATTTGGTGCACCACACGAAATGAATCTCGATGATTTTGAATTATAAGTTGATTCAAAATGCTTAGAGTAGAAAAATTTTGAATTATGTGTTGATTCAAAATTCAAACATTTAGATTAATTTTGTCGCATTGTTAAAATAATGAATAATAATATTTCTTGGAGATAGTGGGAGATGAGTGAGAGTCTAACAATCTCTCGATGCCACTTCTTCATGAATGTTGTTATTTCATTTTTTATGTTATTTGCGGACAAAATTAAAACATGCATAACACTGATTTCTCCTATTTTTATGATCAAACTAGACCATGCATTCCAAAATAATAATTGCTGATTTGAACAAGAATGAAAAGCTCAATGGCGACAATTATGATATTTGACACCGCAAGGTCCAATATCTTCTAGAAGAACAAGAAGTATTGGAGACCATTAACCATGTTGTCAATGAATATGCACCTGGACATAGTGTCTAACGCCAGAGGGACATGGAGGTCTATCAGGCATAGACAAAAAAGAATCGTATTGCTCGCATTATGTTGCTGAGCATAATGAATAATTCCCTTTTGTGCGAATTCGAAGTCCATAAGACAACATTCGAAATGTGGACGGCGCTCCGCAATAAGTATGGGTCACCATGACCACCAAGTACCGGATGCTGACGGTCAAGTTTGACTCTTATCGGAAGCGACCAAATCATACGATGATGGAGCATATTCAAGAGATGTCTAACATGATCCGTGAATTCAAAAGTGCGGGACAAGTGCTCGATGACGAGCAATAGGTGCAGCTTTGATCCGCTCTCTTCCAAAAAGTTGAGAACACATGCGTTGTAATTTGATGCACAACGAATGTGTCAAAACTTTTGACCAAACTGCTCGTCACATTGAAATGGAGGATGAGGCTCTTCAAGCCATGAATCACTCCTCTAAAGCATTAGTTGCTGACAATGATGGACAAAAAGCTGGTTCCCAATCCAAGAGGAAAAGGTCGCATAAGTCGTAGCTAAATAAAAAGAGCGGAGATGCTGGACAAAAGAAAGATCAAGGCCACCAGCACAAACGTGAAAAACGTGGCGGCAAGGTAGACATGAATAAAGTAAAGTGCTACAATTATAGTAAATGTGGTCACTTTGCTCGTGATTGCACTGAGCCAAAGAAGGTTTGTCCTGATCAGAATTCTTTTTCTTATGTCTCAAATTGTGTCTTAATTGTTGAAATGCATTCTTCGTGGATTGCAGATTCAAGAGTCACCGACCATGTAGCAAGAGATCGTGAGGTTTTCGTGGAATTTTGCCGAATAAGTGCGGGGAGCAAATTGATTTACGTTGAAAACAACGAAAGAGTTGAAGTTAAAGACATTGGACTGTGCAAGTTAGAACTTCGCAATGACCAAATACTTTATGTTCATGGCGTTCTATATGCTCCAGCTTTTAGACAAAATTTACTTTATGTGTGAGCATTAGACAAACTTGGTTATGTAATAAGTTTCCAAAGGAAACAAATGACCATATGTCATGACAATATCCTTCTATGCAATGGTTTTCTCAATAATGGTTTCTATGATTTAAATATAGCATATGTTACTAATAGTTAATCTTTTATATCATTTGTTGATGTGAATGAAAGTGCCAACATTTGACATGCCAGACTAGGACACATTGGTCAAGATCGAATGAATAGACTTGCTAGAGAAAGCCTCTTGCGGTCTTTCACAAAAGTTGATCTTTCGACTTGTGAGGAATGTTTAGCTGGTAAGAAAATAAGAACACCATTAGGGATGGGAAAATGCACCGAGTACCCATTACAATTATTCCATTCGGATATATGTGATCCGATGAATGTTCACGCAAGACACAATTTTTCTTACTTCATCACATTCATTAATGATTATTCACGTTACTGCGTTGTATACTTGATTTCTCATAAGTCTGAAGCCTTAGATTATTTTGTACGATTCTTGAACATGGTTGAGAATAAAGTGGATCACAAGATTAAAGTCTTACGAACCGACCGTGAACATGAATATCTCTCTGACTTATTCAAGAAGTTATGTGATGAAAAGGGTTAGGCAACTAACAATACCGAGAACTCCGCAACAAAATGGTGTTACGGAAAGATGGAATCGTACCTTATTTGATATGGTCTGATCTATGATGGCGCAAACAAATCTTTCAATTTCGTATTGGGAAGATGCACTATTGACTACTGCCTATATTTTAAATCGCGTACCATCGAAATCCGTTCCTATCTTGCTTTATGAACTTTGGACAGGTCAAGAATCTAACCTTAGTTATTTGCGCCCTTAGGATTGCGCAGCCTATGTTCTAACAACTCTCATAAGTATGAGAAGTTGGGTCCTAGATGACAGAAATATATTTTTATAAGATATTGTGAAACCTCTAAAGACTATGTATTCATATGAGAAAATGAAGATGGTATAGTAACGAAAATCGAAAGTAGAGATGTGACATTCATAGCGAATGAATTTCCTAAAGAAGGCGAGATTGACAATGGACTTCTCCTAAATGAAGAAGAAGATCCCGAGTTGACGACAGAAGCGGATCAACCTGTTGAGGAGTTAGTATCCTCCATACCACAGCTTGATCCGAGTGGAAGAGATTCGCAACCATCAACTGATGCGTAACTTGAAAGTTCTCTTCGTCGCACTACTAGAAAACATGTTCCGCCGACGATTTGAAATCGAAGGGCTGCATGAACATGGACTACATAAGGTCAACATAATAAGTTTGGAAGATGAACTTGAGCCAAAATCTATCAAAGAGGCTCTCTCATCCCCTGCTAAGGAAGAATGGATTAAGGCAATGGAGGAAGAATTAGGGTCCATGCAAAAAAAATCAAGTTTGGGACTTGGTTGATCTCCCACTAGACCGTAAGGCAATTGAGAATAAATGAGTTCTCAAAATTAAATGTGGCGTAGATGGATCAATTGAAAAATATAAAGTCCATCTAGTGGCAAAATGTTTCACCCAAATTACGGGTGTTGACTA
The DNA here is from genome assembly GCA_030549335.1 of Pontederia crassipes. Lineage (NCBI taxonomy): Eukaryota > Viridiplantae > Streptophyta > Magnoliopsida > Commelinales > Pontederiaceae > Pontederia > Pontederia crassipes. The sequence continues at coordinate 61,188,265 of CM060194.1, read as the reverse complement.
CGAAGAAACTTTTGCACCTGTTGTAAGGTTTGCTTAAATTCTCCTAATATTAGCTATAATCGCACATATGGATTTAGAATTACATCAAATGGATGTAAAAATCGCATTTCTCAATGGAGAACTATATGAGAAAATTTACATGGAGCAACTCAAGGCTTCGTTGTAAAAGGAGAAAAGCGCAAAGTTTGCAAGCTGCGCCGGTCCATTTATGGACTTAAACAATTATCTAGACAATGGTATATGAAATTTCATCGGTCAATCATTTCGTACGATTTTAACATGATTGATGAAGATCACAGTGTGTATGTTCATAAGTCCGAGGATAATTTTGCTATCCTGACGTTATATGTGGATGACATTCTAATAGTTGAAAATAATAAAGACTATGTCATTACCATTAAGCAATGATTGTCCTTTATGTTTGAGATGAAGGACATGGGTGAAGCAGCAGGCATGAAAATCCAGCGTGACCATTCCAAACCATTATATATAAAGAAAGTTTTGTAATGATTCCGCATGAATGACTGCAAATCCATTGACACTCCTATTATGAAAGGCGAGATTTTAAGTTTGGACATGCGTCCTAAAACTCCAGAGAAATAAAAGAAAATGTCCAATATTCCTTATGCGAGTGTGGCCGGCAGCCTGATGTACGTTATGACATGTACTCAATCGGACATATGTTTTGTCGTGGGTCTAGTTAGTCGATATCAGGCTAATTCGTGATGCCAACACTGAAAGACGGTGAAAAGAATCATGAGATATCTCAAGGGTACTGTAGATCTTGCACTATGCTATCATGGAGAAAGTCTATGACTTGCTAGATTCACTGATGTCGATTGAGCTGGTGACGTTGATGAACGGAAATCCATCACCTGATACACTTTCTTGCTCAGTAACAAGATTTTGTAGCACTGTCAACTATGGAAGCTGAATTCATATCTTGCTTAGTGGCAGTACAAGAGGCCTTATAGCTTAGAATATTCTTTCAAAATCTGAGGGTTTCTTTGAATGCAATGAAAAAGATGATCCTTCACTATGACAATCAAGCAGTCTTATGTGAAGGACGAGAAATACCATTACAAATGAAAGCATATCGACACGAAGTACAAATTTGTACGAAATCAAAAAGTTAAAGAGGAGATATCAGTTGAGTACATATCAATGCACAATATGGTTGTTGATCCGTTCACCAAACCATTGTCAAGAGAAGCATTTTTGAGACATGTAAATGTCTTAGGACTGCGTATATTATTCGAGATAGATTTGTTCACTCACACGAACAAATATTTTCAACGCTCACGAAGATAGCGAACGGAATGAAATATATGAATCATAGTGTGATTGTTAAAATATGGATTTAAGTAACTCAATGTCGCTTGATTAAGAGAGAAAGAGACCAATATAAGATTCAAATTTGACGTTATTGGATAGCGAACAATTTGAAAACTCGGATCAAGCGTTAAAAGGTAGCGACTTGACTTAAGTCTGCACAGTGTATAATTAAACAGAGCTAGACATATGCTCCTTTAGTGGGAGTCTCTACTTGTGTTTAGTATCAAGTATGCAAAGTCGACCTAGAGAGACATGATGAATTGATTAGTTCAATAGTCATCATAGTGTGAGTATCTGGTAGATGATTTATTTGCACGTGCCTTTAGACTCTTGACTATGGCTTAAGAAAAGAAATTAATGCTTGCTACTTTAGCAGGGTGCTCAAAGGTGAAAAGCAAAGCAGTCTGTCGAGTCATGTCTAGAAAAACAGCTAATTCACTACTAAGAGATATGAGGGTGAGATAAAGAACTATTATGAGCTGCATTAAGCTTTCAGATACAATTGGCTAACTATTTTTTTGAAAATAGTATATGCGAAAGACAGTTACCACGGAGCAAGACATACATTATCTTGGCTATGTTGCAAGACAGATTTAGAGAATAACGAGTTACATTATTTGAGTATTTGTTGGCTCATATATGAGCTATCATGAATCCTAACGGACATTACATATACTTTAGAGATAGTTGAGCGATTGAACCTTAACAAGTATCTTTCTAACTCCTATAAAGAAGCGTGCTTGCACTCGTGGGTCGTACAACACATTTACTAATTCTGGATAAACGAAAATACAATGCCCAATGTGGACAAGTGGGAGGTTGTTGGAATAGTGCCCTTTTGGACACATGGGCCGCACATACGCGCGGCCCACAAGGTCGAGGCGCATGCTTCACACATCATCATACACGTGATGGACGCGCGTGATGCGTTCTGCCTAACTTGTCGCTCAACTCTCCATACCCTATAAAAGGGGATGCATAGCATAAGTCCCAAAATATACTTTCGAGAGGTTCTTCCATAGACACTTGTGTTGTGGCAAAGAATTCCGTTCCCTAGAGGTTCGGTTCTCGATCCCGATGTGCAAGTGCGTTCGTCAAGAGTTCGTGAAAAAGTCCAAATGATCCACTGCAAGAGATATTGTACGACCTCTAGAATTTATAACTGTTATAAATTCCAACAATACATAAAATATCAACAATCCGAAAATTATATATTGTTAAAATGACCCACCACATCTTTTAATTAATATATATGGGCTCATGTTTGAACTCAAAAAGTGATTGAAACTAGACGGAGTTTGAATTCTACTTATTAGAAAAAAAAACGTATAATCTTCATAGTTATAATTTTAATAATTATGAAATCTAGTACAGCTCAACACATGAGAAACTATTTTTAAAATAAAAGCTACGTCATAATTTAAATTAAGGACCTCTTGGACATATTATATTAGATTAGCTAATTACGATAATTTTAAAAATTAAACTATTAATAAAAGCTCATCATTATTTTAATAATTTTTTCATGAACCACAAGATGTTTTATAAATAGTTTCCAATTAATAAAAGAGTTCACGTTAATGAAAAAATACTTGTAATATTGGAAACATAATTCTTATAGCACGTGAATATTATGGTAAAAATTATTCAGACTTTATATGTTATGTGCTGACTGTAGCTTCTTGTTTTTCCAAACATGTTATGTTAAGGCTCAAACTACAATTTGTAAAGGATAAATAACATTAAGACAAAATTATTAATCAAATGTCGTAGACTATAAGTTTGACCAACATGTTGACTTCAAGTAGTCATCTTCTACGGAGTTGTGGAGAAATTAATTTGTAATTTAGATGTTGAAATCTTAAGGTATCTGAAATCTCATAATTATTAGAGCCTTTTTTTTATCCATTTTCTAATTACGTTTATGTTTTGTGTCCTTCGTAATAGGAAACCAAGCGGTCACATAAACTAAAATAGCTTTAACTATAAATTGGGCCAAGCCCACAAGCCATAGTTATGGGCTAATGGTGTGAAGCCCAGCTAATTAGTGATGGCCCATGAGTTTATTTCTAACAAACGAGAAAAGATGGAGTTTAATTCTTCAAATATGCTTCACTAATCCAGTCTAACAAAATAAATTAAGAGTCGATGGATTTTTTTTTAATTCGATTTAACATCACTAAATTCAAATCGTAAATTCAACGCATACACACAAAGCTAAAACATTTGAAATTAAATGTTAATGTCACTTATCGAAATATTCGTAACTAGAACTGATTCTATAGATCATTATAGTGTTATTAGGACTTTATAATTTATAATTAGAAGCATAAATTTCAAAGAAATCATGATCTACTACCGTCATTTGCAGTTTCATCAAGTAAAGTAATTTAGGGCGTGTCTACCAATAATGCAAACACATTAAATTGAAAACCACATGATATACTTTGAAAATGAACATTATGCACTTTTTTCTTGGATATAGTTTCTTGTTCTTTCAAACTTCTGATATTTCTTGAATTTGGAGGAAAGAGATGTCGAAAGAATAGGGAATATATATTATGATATATATATATATATATATATATATATATATATATATATATATATATATCAAATGTGGTGCATTATAAGTTTGATGAATTTATTACCTTCAAGTGGTAAGCTCAAATAATCATCTCTTAGATGGAGTTTTGGGAAATGAATTCGTATGTTATATGTTGATATTAGCCGAGTTCTCATAATTTTTTAGAGCTTCTTCATCCATTTCATAATAATTTATTGTATCAATAATAGGGAACAAAGTGTCCATCTTAACCATAAGGACCCAACCAATCCGATCCAAAACTTTACTCTGAAGGCCAGTTTGGCACAAGAACAATTCTTAAGAATAAGATCTTATTCTCATTTTTTTTATCAAACATCAATTTTAAAAATATGTGGATCCCATATTAATCATTGTAAAAAAAAGTAAAGGACTAAATTATTTTTGCCCCACCCTAAAACATCCTTATTCTCATCGTAAGAATATATTGAGAACAAATAAAACTTGTTCTACAATTTGTTAACCTTCTACCAAACATGACCGAAAAATTTTGGTTAAACCATCTGGTTCAAATATATTAATATTAATAACTTTTTTTTGACAAAATTAGTTAAATTACAAAATAATGCTAATGTTCATTATCTATTATCTTATCCATTTCAATTAGTATTCTAAAAAATAATAATCATAATTTTATTCAGAAACAAAGAACCAAGTCCGATCCTGTGCTAAATATTCAATGAGACTATCCAATATAATCCAATCTTTTGTGTCGCATTATCACATTTAATCTTAATGGTAAACAACTTGAAAGGGACAAGCCCGGTAATTACTAATTACTGATGAACCATGCATGAGTATAATTATAATAAACAATATATAATGAAATTCACTTCTTCTAATTTCATTTTTCTTTAGTTAAATAATAAGCCTTAGGCAGATACGTACAATTCAAATATATTTTTTAATCTATGTCGATTTTTTTTAATATTTATTTTCATAGTTCGCCAGAGAGTAAATTCGATTTTTTAAAATTTATTTGTAACTATAATTATATCATAGGTGGAATGAGTGGATTCAATTAAGGAGGATGCGATTTTAGATTCGATCTAACAAAATTGGTGCAAAATAAATCTATTTTGAATGCTCATAATTTCAGTGGGTTCCTTCCTGGCCACGAGTTAACGTCAATGAAATATATTATATAATTGTTCCCAAAATTATCTCACACATTTCAGATGTATTAAAGTATCTCTTTGTTAATTACTCTAAAGGAAAAAGTCCATAGGGAAATTCAATTTAAATACATAAATGAATTAAGTCTTCAAAAGTAGTTCAACAAATAATATACTTTCTTATTTTTTTTACTAATTCTATCAGAACACAAGTTTTTCAAATTAATTTTAATCAACACTGCATTTATAAACAAAGTTTTCAAACTATTTTAATCTTTATGATTCCATTTTTTTACCCATCAACTTTTTTTATCGTACAAATGGAATATTTAACAACAAAGTGCTATAATTTTAATAGAAAAAATTATATTATCCATAATCAACAATAAATTTTAAAATAAAAATAAACTCAAATATCAAAGTTCAATTGAAGAAAAATAAATAAATACAAATCAAAACTATTATAAATCATTATAAACAATAATCAATTTTGATGATCGTTTTCAATTGATTATCAATTTATAAATAGATATTAATAAACAATTATTAATGATACCTAAGGAATTAATAATTAATAACCTCAATTATAAGTTATATTATCTATATCAATTATCAATCGATGAAATATCAATACCCATTTCCAAATGTGAAAGATATTATTCTTAGGTTTTTTAATTGCTTGCAATAACTATTAAAGAAATACATTGTATACTTTCATGCATCAATATTAATGCCATGCCCAATATGACAATTCCATCATATTCAAGTCAGCGCTATATCAAAGACCCTTGAGATTAGTTGTACCAAGGGTGAGGGCGACAATCATATTTTGTTTGCTAGAGGTTGACAAACCATCCCCTAGTTGTGGTGCATGTCCCAACTATTTTTCATTTAACCCTAGGGTATAAATATATACGGTGACTCATAACTTTTAATTTTTATCTTATCTGTGATGAATATCTTTTTATTTTCTTAATTTTATATAATAGCTATGATCACATAAGTAACACTACAAGAATTTTTTAATTTTTCGACGAAAATTGATTTTTCGACAAAAGATGGTAGTCGAAAAGTCGTCCGTTGGTAACAAGTTTCCGAAGGTCCAAATGATCCTTCTAAAATTTCGATGGATTACCGACGGAATGTCCGTCGAAAGTTGAGGAGGCGCACAGTCCCTCCCAAATTTGGAGGGGACTAGCCCGTCGGAGTTACTATCGGTAGATCCGCCGACGGAACATCCGGTGGCGACGGCTCGACGGGCAGGTCCCGTCAAAAGTTTCATCGGGCCTCTGTCGTCGAAATATTCGACGAAGGATGCTTGTCGAACGTTTCGGCAGGCAGGCCCCGCCGGACATTCGAGTGGGAGTCGTCCGCATCAAGGTTTGCGAGGGTAACGTCCATTGGAAATTTTTATTTTAAATATAAAAAAATTGGACATCAGTGGTCGGATTCAATCGCTAATGGCTGTCTTGTTGAGGATAAGGAATGGTTGCCAGAGCCGGATGGATCATCGGATCGGCGGTACATGCCGGATCCAGTCGCCTGGTATCGAATCCAGCAGCCATGTGGTCGGGCCGATCCGATGAGCCGATCTAGTGCACTGTCCGATTGGATTTGCAGCCTGTGCATCAGATCAGACGCCTGTGGCTGGATCCGACCGCGCGTGCGTCGAATCCGACCACCAACGGGGGATCCGGCCGCCTGTGAAAAAACAATTAATAATAAAGATATAAATAACTAATATAATAATTATAACAATTAATAATAATTGATATGCAAAAAAACATCCCAATTGGTGTTAAAATTTGGTCGACATTTCATGAAACCGAAGCCATGAACCTTATTTGATCTTCATAGTAATCAGTCGATAGAACTTGAGTTGTGTCATTCAGAACCCAAGTCGAGTTGTTGCTGACCTAACGCCATACATGGGTTCCATAAACTTAGTCATGGCTCATGAAACCCTAATCGAGTTAATTTCTTTAAATTGGGCTTATGATATTCTTGACCATGGTTGAACTCCTTAAAAACAAGACTGAGTGCTATAAACCCACGATGAAATATCACATATCCTTCATTAATGTATTTCTGACACAATTTATAATCATACTTTCGAGACATCTATACACTAGATTTTAAATCAAAGTTTTATATTGACAAAGACCATCGATATAAAACCCCCCTACAAAAGATCATGTTGCCCTTCTTCTACACCAACTATAATTTTTCTTTGACTACCTTGAAACATGTGTAAAACAATGCTTCCATATTTCGTCAGTTAGTAGAAGATGAAGGCCATATATAACTTGCTTATGTCTTGGTATGGACAGAAATGATGAAAGAAGGGGTGACATTGTGCAACAAAAAATGTTTGATATGGAGCAATAATATTCTACTTATAAGTTTTATTTTCTTATTGAAACTTTAGTTAATCCCAACTCAAATTCTTTCTGATTGATAGTATCAAGGATTAAATCCTAGTTTAAGTTTCAAATTTAAATTCAAATCCTAATCTAGATCTAATGCAACTCCTTTTCCTATTTATTGTATTATCTTCCATATAATCTATCATTTTATTACATATAAAATCTTTTATTTTTTAAATAATATAAATATTATTTTTATGTAATCTATTATTTTATCGAATATAACATATTTTATTTTTTAAATAAAGAAATATTATTTTTTATGTATAAAAACTAGGATATCATATCATATCCTTGTTTAAAATAAATATGTGATTCAAAATGTCAAAGTTGAAGGACTTGGTAAATAATTTTGGAAATTCTTTTTGCACATTCTCTTCACATTTGGAGGCGCTGTGCATTCATTTCTGTGGTATGTCCAAGTTATCCTCACCATTGATACAATGATGTTCTTTCTATTATTGTTATGGTACTGTAGAATCTCCATTATATAGTCTTGGTAATTCAATTCAATTTTCAAGGTTGAAGGACTTAGTAATTAATTTAGGAAATTCTTTTAGCATATTCTCTTCGAGTTCCCATGTTCCCCTTCATCACCGTGGTATGTTTAAGTCATCTTCACCATTGATATAATCTTGTTCTTTCAATTCTTATTATGGTACTCAAGAATCTCCATTGCATACTCATGTAGGTAATATTCATTCAGATTCACCTCTTCCATTCTAACCATATTTGCATCATCATGTTTACACTTGTGAAGCATGGATACATAAAAAATATTATGCACATGCTTGTATAATGGTAGGAAAGCTAATCTCCAAGATGCATATTTGATGCATGCATTTCATAACATTTAATTTTAGTAGCATTTAGGTTCATTTCTTTAATTTGTCCATGGCATGCATCATGTTTTTCTCATTTATTATAATTATATTCTTGAACTCTCCGACTACCTAGGTGTGCGTCATTTTGCAGAAAAATCTTTTAATTTGGTGGAAAATATTGAGGAAAAGTATTTGAGCGGAAAAAGATGAAGAAATCAACCTCAAACTCAGAAAATACCATTCTTCATGGGCCATAACACTCGCATCACGGCCAAGAGACCCATTTCACGGGTCGTTATAGTGCTATCACAACTCTTACAGAAAGGATAGCAGACACGCCATGCTTGGTTACCGATCGTAATTGCTTCTTAACAATCCTACCTGTTAAAGACGCGGATCGTGATGGCAAGCTAACGAATTTCACAGAAGCAGACTCGTGCATCAGAAAAATTATCTCATGAGCCGTTATATTATCATCACGACCCTTACAAAACTTTTGCGAAGTGAAGTCAAAGCATATGACGGGTCATGACACACCTCTCACTGATATCATAGAAAGAAAGTCCCAGCCGAAGAAGTATTTAATGGGTCATTATCTGGATTTCATGACACATATCAAAATTCAACATCCTCCATCACCGGTCGTAACATTATGTTAATGACCCATACAAAATAGGTTGAAACGTAACACACTTATGTTAGGGGCACATTGGTACCTTCACGACATACAGAACAGTCGTAAGATGTTGACAGAGATGTTATGGGCCCTAATGAGAGCGTAACGACCCATAAAAATAGAGGACATAACGACTTTCATGAATTATGCTCGTGAGGAAGCAGTTGAAACTGGACCAAGGTCATTACGGGTCGTGAGAAAGTTATAACGGCCGTAATGAGAAATAACTTACGAGTCATAAGAACAATATCACGGAGCATACAGAAGTTGAAAATATGATTCGCCCGAGTTACAGGCCATTACATCTATGTTACGTGCCGTAACATCTATACAAATACTCCGAATTAGAGTTGGATTTGGCCATGGACACTTCCTTACGAGGCGTTAAGAACACTGAATTTCTGCTGTTCATTAATTTCATGATTGAATTTTGATTAGATCGAGATTTCAATTAAGTATTGAAGCAAAAAGTGTCTTTCCAATTAAGTATTGAAGCAAAAAGAAACAAAAGTCAATCTCTCGATTCTAACATGTTTTGTCTTAAGGTTATTATAACATCTGAATTCTATTTCTTTTTTATTGTTCTCATTTGTTTCTCCCTTATCGGTTTGGAATCTTTGGTATCATAGACATGGAAGCTTATAAATGTGCTAGATATGTAAGCACTTATCTTCATGTTGCGTCGCTGGTGCAAATGCGGCATCAACCTTTTTTCTGCTTTCCTTTATTGAAATATTTTGTTGTATATATCATCTACCTAAGCTTGTAAATTCTCTCCATTCAAAGGTTCCTCACCTAAAATGTCAGTGCACTCTAAGATATCATTCCACTGTTTGGCCCCAAACTTTTTGTGAAGTAATGTTTCAAATCTTTGCATCCTCGGGGCGATAAGTATTCAAGAATATTAATTCATACTTCCTTTTTGAAAGATAAGTACTCAAAGTTGCTCCAGGTCCCTTGTCTTCAATTCTCATCCTTTCTCTGTAGGTGGAAGTTATGTGTCGTGGCAAACCGGTGAGCCCAACATGCCACTGCAAAATGTGGTAGAGTAGTAGTTAAGAGGAGGTTCACAAAAGATGCAGGCTTCAATTGACATGTCTGCCAAGGAGTTTGTAATGGTATTGTCTTATGGTCGTCGCAAGCCTTCGGATTGAATGTATGAGGCAAATCATATGGTTTCTTTCTCTATAGTTAGATTAAGTAGAACTTGCATATTGGCTCGTGGTGTCCTGAGTTCCTTATTTATGATGCTTCCCCTGATCTATTGCAAAGACATTTGCCATCGATGCAAGGACTCTGCATGCGCCATCATAGTATTAGTTGTGTTTATATGTGCCATATTGGTGTTATCACATAATTTGGTTTACATCCAGTTTAGTTTTCTTTATTGATTTGTGAGATGGTTTAATGGTTCCTGTCTCGCATAAAGTGTGTCTAGAGATATCACTTGAAAAAGGGGAGGTAAAGACCTCTATGACATAAGTCTACCATATACTCCGACACATTATCCTTGAATACAAAAAGCAATACGAATAAAGTTTCAAAAATTTATAATCTCTCTACACTATTGAAATGCGATCCGCAAGTGCATGATGCATAATTGTAGTGCTTGAGGTTCGATTCATAAGAAAGCGAGGTCAGCTAGGTCTTAGTGAAATCTCTCGAAGCAAATCTAATCAGGAAAATAACTACTGGAAGGAAGAAGCAAAGAAAAATGACTATGAAACACAAGTAAATCAAAGCATATTTTTGAAGGTTTCTATGTATAAAGAAAAAATGCTATAAAAGTCAGATGATTTGTGCACTAAGGGGTTGCGAAGCAATATGATGAGGAAGCGTGCCGAAAACTTATAGGAGGTGTCGATGTTGTAAGACTCGATGTTCTTTAGACTAGCGTGTTATGACAAAGGTAATCAAGTTCCTTTCTCTCGTATATATCTTGTGGATCCCCGTAATGGGGACGCACGAATTCCCATAAACACGTTCGAGTTAGTGGAAAGCTTATGTTAACGTGTGAGAGAATGATTCGTACATAGAAATATGACATATGATTGCCATGTTACGAAATGAACTTTTCTAGATATTAGAGCTAAAGTCTCAAATCCACCAAGTTCTATGCATTCCAAGAAATATGCTTGAGGTGAATGGACTGCGGTAGGCTCACACTCATCTCAGGGAAATATGAAATCACCCTCCCGGACAAAATACACTATCTCGATCTCTTCAAGATGGCTAGAAGTTTTTGAAGGAGAAGATAAAAACATCGACAACGACGATGATTAAGTAGAAGCATACGGTCATCCTTTGAAATCGTCTAAGTTAATTCCACCCTAACTCAATTCGGTCATTTTTGTCAGGAATCCGGAGGAATGCAATCTTTTCAAGTCGCGATTCAGATGATAAACAACGTCTAGCTCAAATCAATTAAGAGTTCATCGTTGATCTTGCGGAAACTAAAATCACGAACTACTGTTAGCTTTAAGGCTGGATTTCTCCATGTTTGGTCGCGATGGAGACTATATTGTCCCTACGGTCGAGGGTGCAAGGCAGAAGATAGTTCAGAAAAACTTCTCCTATTAAATGCAAACATGGAACCCATAAAAATCATGCATGGAACTATCTTCACCTTAGGCTAAATTTCTCCACGTTCAATCGCGATGAAAACTATATTGTCCCTACGGTCAGGGGTGCAAAGTAAAGATAGTTCTTAAGGCTCCAATCCATATGTAAATAAGAAGATAAAGGATTAAACAGTGAAACCAAAGAAAACATTGCATAATATCAGGAACTTAGAAAAACATCAATACTCGATGGCAGAAATTCAAATAAAATGCAACTGAAAAACATTCAAGTTCAAGTCACATCGGCACCTCCCGGCATCAGCGGGCCGGTTAGTTGCAAAACATCGAGAGAATATATATGCTCCTCTCCCTCCATTGCCAAAGGCATTACCCCTGAATTACTCACTCTCCTCTCTTTTCTTCTGCTCGATGATTTCTGCACCCTTCCTCCAAAAAACTCCACTCCTTGTAAAAGGCGTCATCCTTTCCTTTTATATCCCCTCGGCCTCTTTTCCCTTGTGGCTCTGTGCTCTTTGTTGGCGCTTTCTCCTGCATCCCTGAAGGCTTGACAACTTCATAGTGGTGCTTGGGGAAGCTTCCTAACACTCGGGTGATGAAGGAGCTTGACTGGTTCCCATGTTGTGGGGAGTGTTTGCTGTTGTGTTGCTTGACTTTTTCTTTACTCTCGCAACAAACACTGGTCCCTGGTGCAGATAAAAATGTATGGCTCGGTTGCTCAACTTCATCCCCAGAGCTCATCAGCTCCCCTGTAAACAAAATAAGATTGAATCAAAAAATAAATCGGCAGAGGTGTCAAGTGGCAATGTATGAGTTCATGTGGGAAATATTTATCATGCATTGAATTGGTGGTATATACACATACTTGTTAGGGAATAACCACATAGAATGAGCATTATATGCATGTAAAATAGTAATGAAAATATAGGCCATAATTCTCCACATCAGTTCCTTTCTAATAGTGTTGAAGTTATGTTCTTTCCTGTTATTGATTTTGGACTACAACAACTAAGAAGACAATACACTTCAGATAAAAAATTATGGCATGGGGCCCACTTTTTATTTTCAAATTATTTTTTAATTGTAATGGTTAAATTGTAAGTTTAATAAATACAAAAAAGTGGAAATATACATGGTAGGCTAAGTGGAAAATTTTAAATAAATTGTAGGTGTTGTCCTACCAATGATTTCTTAATGAACATTTTAGGTAGTTGTAGCATATTGGCATATTGGCATGTTCTCTCATTTATATGTTTGCAAGAAAAATAAAGTTCGAAGATAATTTAGTTATAAATTAAAGTTAAAAGATCGATTAGATATTGACTTAAAAGTTAGAGGACGATTAGTGTAGTTTACCCTTTCAATTTACCAACTCTGAAATAATGTGAAAACATGCCACTAAAATTTCAACTATTATTTTTTTAACTATAAGAATATCAGTGGACGTTCACTTTCATTTTAATTTCATAATAAATGAATAATTATACCAAATATAAAAAATACTATGTCAATAATTAATTTTGATGAAGTTTTAATTTTTGAAATGTCGATAATGACATCATTGTAAATATTACAAAATATATCTTTCTCAATGTAAGTTACTAAACAATCATTAACCCACATGATTGCCTATTCGATTTTGCAACTTTGTTTTCACTGTGTTCATTATTGAAAAAGCTCTATCAACACTTGCTATCATAGATAGTAAAAATAACTTGTAAACTAATGAAAATACCATATGTTTTTTTATCTCAACCAATTTCTTAGAAAGATCATCAATTTCCTTTATATTTTGAAAATGATTATTTAAATGCATGTCAACAATATAAATTTGAAGATAATGTTTCACTATAAAAAATTTGCTTCAAAAAAGTCATTAGGATAAAATTGACCAAATTTCACTAATTTTGCAATACCAATTGACTTAAAGGAATTAGGTGAATTAAAACAGGCCACACAAAGAAGCAACTTCATATTTGTCTTATTAAAGCTACTATTAAAATCATGAAGCAACTTTTCTATAACCATCATAAATAAATCAATACAATAATAATATAGAGTTATTATTTGTGAGGCTTTACGTCGTGTTCTTCCTTCAATAACAAATATATCATCTATACTGGATATAGAGTTATCTTAAAAAAGAATAATCATCTTTGATTAGTAATTACCATTCTTCATTCCTCATTTTTGCAATTGCTCTTTGCATGTGTTAATAAAACTTATAGCATTTATAATATCTTGCAATGACAATGATATGTAATTTGTAATCCCCAACATATTTATATCAAATGCTAGCTAAACGCAAAATCAAATGATTTCAAATAATTCAAAAGAAAATGTGCTTCACCTCTTTTCTTACATTGGTGTCCATCTTTAATAAACTCTAGTAAGTCAATCACCATCGAAAAATATAACCTGAAAAATATAACCTTCAAATTCACTTGAGTACCATAATGTGATTTTCATTTTGTATCACTTGTTATTTTAAGAATAGTCGATTTTTTCCTCGACCACTTTGTAGTTCACTACTTATCAAACTTACCAGTTTGAATTTCTCATACCTATCTTGATGTTTACTTAATACTCCAATTAAGGGTGAAAGTGGTTCAAGTCGAGCCAATTTTTCAGTTCAAAAAAATTGGCCGCTATTTTTTGGCTCAGTTTTTCAAATCACAAAAATCATCCTAAAACCATTTAGAAAAAAGAAAAATCACCCTCTAGTTTGATCTATCTTTTCAAATAATTTTTTCGGGCTTATATTTTAATAAAATTATATTTTCAAAAATATATAGTATATTAAAATTAATATATTTAATTTTACAACTAAATATAGGATATAGTATTAGTATTATTAAATTAGAATTTCATAAATTGATAGGAACATACTAAACTATATAAAAAATTATTATACCAATAATAAAGAAATAATTACTTTTAAATTAATTGTTTAAATAAAAATGGGCTTCACAAGCTCCTACGATTTTTTTCGGATGGAGCACTAGTTTAAGGGGTCGATTTTGCTCTATTAAAAAATTATTATAAAACATATTTGATCCCCTAATTTTTTTTTTATTTTTTGTGTTGGATAGGTTTTCCGGATCAAACCAATTTTTCTTACATCTCTAGTTCCAATCAAATTAATAAGCTTGATAACCCAATTAAAAAGACATACAACGCCAATGTGATCACTTGCAACAACCACTAATTATGTATAAAAAATATCTATAGATAGGAAAAAAGTTAAAGTATGAAAATTAAGAAAAAAAATTACTAACATTTAGAGAATATATTATTCATATATAAAATTTGATAAAAGAATGGCAATATTAATTATTCTGAATAAAAAGTATATAAAAAATAACCTAAAGCTAAAGCCCCAATGAAATGCAATATGGTATTCTTGAAAAAAAATATGAATTAATAATAATTTTGCACAAAAATATAGGAAAAAACTTTTATAAGTTTAAAAGATAATATGCAAAATACCTTGAATTAGAGGGAACTAGCAAGCAACAATGAAGAAAAGTACTTCGATACGTGAAAAAAACAATTGAGATACATAGGTTAATAAGATGAAAAAAGTTAGATTAAATAAAGGTGTTTGTTTAACAAAATAAAATAAACTTCAATAGGAATTAATCTGATGAGCATAGGGAGGCACGATTACTTGTGATAAATAATAGGAAGACAGAGTTCTAATTGGAATTTGTTGGGCCGATCCTAATTAAAAAATAAGATAGTTGGATTGGAGGCATGATTACTTGACGAATAATAGGAAAATAAAGACAGAATTCTAATTGGATCACATAAGCAGCAAATCAATCCGTTTTCATCATAAAAATAAAAAATAATTATTATATTAAATACAAATTAAATAATTAAATAATATGTTATCTAAAAAATATCCAAATTAGTTTTGAAACCCAGCTTGCACTCCGGAAATCCGGGCCATGTTTCCTAGTCGATCATTTTGATAATGGGGAACTTGAGCACGATTGTTGTTTACTGAAATATCATGCGCGGTTTCAGGATCCGACCTCATCTCATTAAAACTCTAATGGAGTTTTTGAGCACCTTGGCTGGGTTAATTATTCTCAACCTTGAAAGGCCCCTATCAACATGTGCAAACCATCGCTACTATCTCCCTGGTATCATGGGTTGGGAGAGGATGAGACTTGCTTGTGTCTTGGAATGTGGAATTTGGTGCAACACAAATGGAGGAATAACGTAGAGGGCTTGGGGTCTTAATTAGTTCTCAACTTAAACTCTTTAAATTAGTTCTGATTGAGAGTGTCAAGAATTAATTTTTTAGTTAAAGTTTTAAATCTTAATTTAAATTTAAATCTCAAGTCTAAGTCTAACCAACTCTTTTTCCCGTTTATTTTTATCTTCTTCCATTTAAGGTCTTATTTTATCTCTTATTAAATATTTATTTTTTTATAAAATAAATAAAATCTTGTTTTATATTATTTATAGAAATTAGGGACATCATAAAGATATTCATTCTTAAAATTTCCTAAATAATTAGTTTAATTTCTTGTCTTTCCCAACTTAAAATGACATCAACCCATATCGAATAACCCTTGAATCAATCTGGATTTACTAACAACTTTAATTATTGAACCGAGTTTACATTTTTTTCATAAAAGTGTCTGATTCTAAAACCTGATCACTATGATAGTTAAAACTCGTCACAAATTCCACCGACATTTTTGTTGAATAATGATTGACTTAATTGCCTTGGCCGACCTTATATACATGCATACGAATCGACAGATTTCAATCTGACAAATACATTTGTAAAATATAAAAATACCCTTACAAATTATTGGTACTCACAAAAAGATTTCTTTCTATGTTTTAAATTCGGAAATCATTGCAGGTTCCTCAGAATAAGGCTGAGAAATCCGAATCAGATGCAGGGACATCATGATTAAAGTCGGCTGAAAGATAACACTTTCGGTCCTCATGTCACTGTTCAAATATTTGGGTTATCCTCTCTCTCTCTCTCTCTCTCTCTCTCTCTCTCTATATATATATATATATATATATATATATATATATATATGTATATATCTATATATATTGTACATGAAACAAAGAAAGAAAAATGACAATCTACACATTAGTGTACTTTGTTTTTTGTTATGCAAGTTGAGCGGAGATGGCTCAAAGATCAACTTGCAAAGATTAGGAGATCAACTGTCAACGATCCTTTGCCAATCAGAAGAAGATGGTGTGGACCTACATATGTTACATATGTTCTTGATAGGATCTCTTATCAATAATTATATATTTTATATGCATGAAAGACATGCCACCCCAATGTCCATCCATTTTAGGAGCCATAACCCAGATGTGTCTTCATTTGGTGCATTGGTTCTAGAGTCATTTTCTTTGGCCCCTTCTTTCTGAAAAAAAAAAGTTAATCTAAGCTTTTGCCACTAATTTTTCTATTGAATTATATAATTAATAGTCTCTTGCACAACAATTACCCACGTACAAGATTTAGAATTATTGTGGTTCATAATTAATGAGTTGAGGTTGCAGGAGACTAAGATTTTTTCCCTAAAAAAATTGGATTTTTTCTTATTTTCCTGTGTTTAAATGAATTAATTTATATTTGGAAGAAAATATTTTCCATATATATGTTCGGTGAAAACATATGTCAGTCTCACACTTCTGATGTAATATAGGTAATACAATTAATTTATATTTTTAAACTTATTTTCTACGCTACAAGGTTTTTTTCTAGAAAAGGTAAAAACATTCTTAATTTGCTAGTGATACTTCGTTGAAAATTGAAGGACAATTTGTGCTTTTCATGAATAAAATCTTTCTTAATTTGTAAATGCCAGATTTTTTTCCCAATTTTCGATAGTTAAATTCATCTAATTTGTAGTTGACCTACTTAAGCGTCGCAACTACATTTTTCAATGAGCACTTTTTAACGTCCATAATCTATTTAAAATTTGCAGCAAAAATAATTATTTACAGGAAAAATGAGCAAATGCCAATTTTCTTTTAGCGTGCAACAACATATATTAAAGAAATTATGCAGCTTTCAAGTATTCATTTCAATTGTCACACGCAAATATTTGGTTCATTTGATTATGATCGACTTGGATGCAGTAAGAGCGATCGCATATATATATATATATATATATATTGAAATAATAAAGAACATCTACTTAACTATTTAATCATTGGAGATATATAATCAACGTATTCTATTTAATATGATAATAATTAATCAAGCCAAGATTTTTAATCTTAATTCTCACCGGAGTTCTTATTACAATTATATATATATATAATGAAAGAGTTAACTTCTTAATATTTAAAATATTTTGAGATAGAAGACAGTCGATCTATTTTAAAAATTAAGAGTTTATTAGATTTTTTAATAAATGGAAAAGAGGTTAGAAAAAAATAAACATCATATAAAAAGACAAATTTCATCACCACAAATCAAGTAAAGCTAATTTTAAGGGAGAGCCACTGATGCTGATGGAGAACTAACGTCACACAACTGATGCTGCCTATTTGGACAGGCACATTATCCTGTTGGTCTCTCTCTCTCTCTCTCTCTCTATATATATATATATATACATATATATACATATATATATATATATACATATATATATATATATAAGGTTAGAAAAAAATAAACATCATATAAAAAGACAAATTTCATCACCACAAATCAAGTAAAGCTAATTTTAAGGGAGAGCCACTGATGCTGATGGAGAACTAACGTCACACAACTGATGCTGCCTATTTGGACAGGCACATTATCCTGTTGGCCTCTCTCTCTCTCTCTCTCTCTCTCTCTCTCTCTCTCTCTCTATATATATATATATATATATATATCGCTTTGCTCATGACATACGTATAGTCACGAAGGAAGTGCTTTTTAGTAGTAAAAGATTTGGGTGTCTTCCACTCACATAAAGTTCAACACAGCAAAGACATGCAAGCAGTTGACATGCGGTTGGGAAGATCCGGAAAAGGGATAAGTTTCGCGACTAAGGTGGACAGATGTGATGGGTGATGAAACCATCCTTCAATATCTTGGATTTGGTCTCCCCATCTATTATTAATTACTATAATCGTAATTAAAATATATTGATTTCCGGAGAAATTAATTAGCAAGTTGTAATTAGTTAATTTATGAGGCACTCATGACTCATGGCTTCGATGTCTTAAACTACAAGTTTTGAGCATTTAATCGTTGAATTCAAATTATAAATTAAATTAATGAAACATAAGATCTCGTTTTCCGATAGAGTTCGATGCATTATTATGTCCTGTGCACGCAAACGTACTATATACAAATATTATTTATACCTCCAAACTTTACATATTGTTTAATAGTTTGATTACATTTGACATTCTGTTTAATAAAAATATGAAACAGTAACATGTGGGTACGTAACCACTTGCATTCGATATAAATTGCAAATTTCATTAGTCAAAGCTTTAAATAATGAATGGAAAACTATTTGTGTAGATCAAAGATTATGTTGCATGTTCATGTTTTGAATTGATATATGGAATCTTGGTTTTAAGTCACGCATATTCGTGAGTTATCAGTCATGTACATTGTTGAACATATTCAGTTGTAATATATAATTTGTGCAAGTCAAAATCTACTTGACATATATTAAGTTAAAGAGGCTACTGAACTTCAAGCCTGTATTTTATATTGCATGTTTTCAGGATAGTGTACCCACATGAGATTTAATTTTTCAATATTATATATTAACAGAGAGAAATTTTGCGTGAGAAACTTATGTTGCTTTTGTCCTAAGTTTAGTCTATATATTGTTTGTGTATATATGAAATTTTATATAACAAAGAAAAAGGTTGAAACTTGGTTTGCTTTATTCATACTTTAGATTAAAAAAGTTACAAAATGATTGTCATCTTTATCCCTCTGGTTTATTTTCACATCATCGTATGATAGCATAGTTATATTCACAGTTGTACAAACGTGGTCCTACCCTTGTAAGTGGCCACTTCCCTCCATTATACAGCCATTGCATACGTGTAGAATGTTTACAGGAACAAAAGTGCTTATTTCTTTAGCCGCCTTATTCTACCGGAATTAACTAAAGAATCTTTAGACGGATCCATATGTACATACAGTTACATCGACATTCAATACTGAATCTTAATTGGACTTAACCTTCTTTATAATAAAATGGACGAATCTCAATTAATAATGTCATTACAATTTCACATCCGTAATTAAATTTTTATCCGCAGAAAACTGTGTATAAATATATATATAATTAGATGCATGATAAAATCGTATATTTACTTTGATTTATTCCGACATATGGGGGATTCAGGGCCTGTTAGATCTACTATTGAGGGTACCTCGTGGAGACCAAGAATTAATTCTCTTTAATAGTTCTAGGACATGGTCTACTCACCACGATTAAGAAACAACGATTAATTTTTATGACCTAATAATTATAAGTTATGATGAAATAGTTACAGGTACTATACTCTCCGTGGTGGTAATGTTGAGGCATGCATCACGTCGCAGTGGCCCACGTCACGCCTCTCTCGTGCCGTTCAGATACGGGCACGAGTTGGATGGGACCCTTGTGATTCGTGTCATGATTGGCCATAATTTGTGTACATATATATCACCTCACCTGTGCCTTGCCACGTCTATTCATTCATTGCTTAGCCTTAAGCGCAAGCACAGGAGCGTTAATTATCGTTAATAAATAATGCATGCAATGCAGGTCACGGTAGATTAACATATATTTAGTTAATGTGCATTGGGACCATAACTGACACATTAATGGGTTCCTGTTCTCAGCGCAGCGTTATCAGATTCGATAGACATACTTTCAAAGTATACATTAATTACTTTTCTTGATGGTAGTGGTAGTGCTAAGAACGTGTAAACTTTGTTGCATCCACTCGTTAACAATTTTAACCTGACTTTTTACAGAGAGAGTGTAGTTATAGTGCAAAAGGAAATAAACAATAAAAAAACGGCATCTTTAAGGAAAGGGGACGGTGATCTACCACTGCATAGGTGCCCAAAGCTTCCTAGAATTGTTGTGGAGACTTCACTCAGTGTTAACTTATGCGAACAGCAGAGTTAGAGGCTTCAAGTTTTTTTTGTTACCAATTAGACTAATATATTGTCATCCTACTGAAAAAAAAGACTAATATATTCTCAGATATTGTTGATGCTTGATTATACATGATCATGAGACAATTAAGAAAGTTAAGCAGATGATTTCATTGACCAAGATGTGGACAAGATAAAATGACATTGATGATGTTCACAAGTCATACAGTTCATCATTTTATATCGTCTACATGAATTACATTTCTTTAATAATGCATACATATATCATAAGTATCACTGACAGTTCCATTATTCAGATAGTACATTATATTTCTATATTTACACATATAGATGAGGAATATCTAATTCTATCTAGATGGACCATTAGGGATCATGTAATAACCTTTTGTTCATACCTAATCAACAATCATATACATCAAGGCATGCAAGGACACATGAACATTTTTCCTTAGAAGATGGTCATCAAGGGTGTAGAAATAAAACCCTAATAAAGAGAACAGAGAATGTAGTCTGCGTGCATGGTCATATATAGATTATGGATGCCTAGGTATATATTATATATATAATTCATGGAAACGTGCAAGGGAATAAGCGTAGTATCTTCAGCATGCTGCCGAGCGAGTGAAGGGATTGAGGAAATGGGGCTTCGAGGGTGAGACGACAACAGGGCCTCCAGCCTTGGTTCCATCGCTAGCTCCGGTGATTCTCTGGCAGGAAGGACACATCGTGAAAGAAGATGCTCCTTGCACCGGCGGATGCATGGGCAGCGCCGGCGCCGGCGAAAGCTTCAGCAGCTTGAGCTCTTGCAGCTCCTTTTGTAGCCTTCGGTTCTCGTCGGTCAGCGTCTCGCAACACTTCATCAAAAGCTCCCGGTCGACTTTGGTTTGCTTGAGCTTAGTCCTGGAACAAATCGTTACATGTATGACATCTTCAAGATTCATTTCATTCTTCTTCAAGACGGATGGTAATAATTAATTATTAGATAGGATCCTCATCCCCATCCCCATCACCTACCAGTTGGATTTACATATGTAAGCTCATCAATTTTTGCATCTGATCACATACGTACCTTGCTCTTCTATTCTGGAACCATACTTCGACTTGCCGAGGTCTTAGATTTAACTGCTCAGCCAAAGTTTGCTTTTGCTTCTGATCAGATGTACACACAGTATATATTATCAGACACTCGGAAAAGGAAAATAAATTGTATCTGATCCCCCGATCAAACAAATCTTTAATACGAACCGGATTCAGCGTGCTTTGCTCTTTGAACTTGTCCTCCAAGAAGAGGGACTGCTCCTTTGTGAGCCTAAGCTTCTTCCTGGTGCTGCCATCTTCCTCCTCGTCGCTGGTATGCGATAAGGGCCTCTCGGTCTCCTCGCTCCCTGCATCGCTCTCCTTTTTTACCGTCTTGGATGGAAGGCCTTGGGGCTCCTGCTGATCTCCTAATTTGCTTGCCATAGGAGAACTTGTATGACTTCCAATGAACTCTTTACCCAGTTCACATAAACCATCCTCGGAGAGGCCGAGAGAGAGCGACCGCCCGAGCTGAACACAATTCGACGGCGATTTTTCCGACTTGAAGCTTGCTTCTCTCCCATGGCGTTGATTGGCCCAAGAAGGGGAGTTACTGCAACTCTCGTAGTTCAATCCAAGGACAAGGCCCGTGTCGCACATATCTTCTTCCTCGCTCTTATTCTCCATAGCAGGAAGCTAAGCTTCTTTTTTATTCTAAATCTTATGGATCGAGAGAGAGAGAGAGAGAGAAAGAGAGCGAACGAGCGAGCGAGCGAGAGAGAGAGCTAGACGGGGGGGAGAGAGACAGAGCGAGAGTTTTGATTGAAGGTTGTTGGCTAAGGAAAGGAGTGGGGGGCAAATGATGAGTGGGGGAGAATGATCAATTGGGTGATGAGGAGTACGTAATGGATATGGAGGTGGAGAATATGATACATTAATAAACGCGTTGACAAGTAGCAAATATAGCTTAAGATTCAAGTAAAGGCAAATTATTTTTCCTCATAAAAAATGTTTAAGCGTTTTCTTACCTTTTATGTGTGCAAAGAATATAGGTATTATATACATATATATATTATATATATATATTAACCTTGTCGGTATCAAAGTTATGACAAAAGTGTATGGAGAGACAGAGTACAAGGTATAAAAGTTAAAAACAAAAGGAGGGAGGGAGGGAGGGAGGAGAGAGAGAGAGAGTATAAGGACTCAGTTGCAGCAGCAAGGTATAAAGATGGGTCAGGGAGCGGAGTTCACATATGATTCAGTACTGACGTCTCAAGATGCCTCTCGTGCATTCAAGACACAACAACCCTTTCTCTTTTCTTAATTTTCTTTTCTTTCCTTTTGTGTGCCCTTTATTCTTTCGGCTTTACGCTTGCGATCGAATCATTCTAGATATGCTAATGATCCTCCAAATATATATCTAAAAAAAGTGCTCAGAAAAAAAAAAGTAAAAGAAAACCATCGGTGCATTAAATATTTTTAATTTTATAGTACTCCATTCAATGCTTGCATATGCATGCATGCAAGTTGTAGGTAAAATTGGCTTGTGTAATGAATACAACACAACATCTAACGCCTTTATAAACAATTAAAAATCTGTCAGGTAAATAATCTTACTGCACTATTAACTTCATCAAAATGCTCCGTCATGTTAACACCTTCGAATAAAGAATGTCGGAGAAAATAGTGTATTCGTCAAATTTGGGTTACTTATCAATATTATATTTACATGAATGTATATGTTACAATTTCCTTGTCGCTTGGCTAGTTAATTAATGTTAATTATGTTGATGTATCATCATAAATTTCTTTAAATCTCAGCATATATATATATATATATATATATATATATATATATATATATATAACAAGGCCTCCAACTCTATGTTATAGCCTTCAAATTGGATTTGAGACCGAAATATGACAGTCATGTTAGTGTTCCAAGGGCGGACCTAGGTTATAGGTGAGGGGGGCCCTGGCCCCCCTCAAAATTTTAAAATTTTATTAATATTACATAGTAATATGTGACTAAATATTAAATTAAGGCTTTTGTTAAGTAAATTTAGTGTGAAAATTGACATATGTTCTAACTTGGCCCCCTCATAATTTTTAGGTTTTCTCTTTATTTTGGCCCCCCTCCAAATTCGAGTCTGGGTCCGCCCCTGGTGTTCCCTACCTCACCTTTTTTTCATATCGTCTTCATCATCAAATTTTCATTCAACTATGATAAATTATTTGAGAAATACAATCATAAACTATTGAATGAAAACCTGACGGTATAAAAAATAGGGAACAATATGAGATAGGGAATATCAACATTGAACCTTATATATATATATATATATATATATATATATATATATATATATATATATATATATATATATAATCAAGTTAGTTGCCATATTTGATTAGCCGTGATCATCAGAACATGATAGTGAGGTGCTAGAAGTTATACCGAGTCCAGACCTAAAAAATTATTTGCATCAACTAATAGCGGTTGGTGTGTAATCGTGAGGTAAAAAAAATTGCACCCCATCGTCTTCGATCGAACGTCATCAAGATCATCATTTGTGCATTGATAACAAGAACTGATTTTTCCAACTAGCGGAAAGGAAGGGAAGTTATAGTCAAACAACATTAATCAAACAAATAAATCATGCAAATCAGATCAATTTTTTCCTCTTCGTAATCTTTGACCACCATTATCTAATTGATTAAAATTGAGATCATACCGAAACAAGTGATGAGCTTGATTTTTTTTTTTTTGTGTAGACATCTGTTTGATTAACAGTCCTATAAAGTAACAAAGGTTCCTTTTAGGATTAATATTTTCTATGCAATATAAGTTTATTCTTCTTGTCTCATTTTGCTTTAGTTGTTTTCAGTTAAATGCTGATTACTTCTTGTATTCTCAATCCATGTCCAACAATTTCTTTTCAACTTTATTCCCTGCTTATTGTATCGGGTGGCTTTTGAGTGACCTCACTTTTTTTTACAAGGTAGTTGGCATGAAACATTGGTTTTTTACCCGTTCAAATGACAACCAAAAAAGCTGTTGTCTCAGAAGGATCATGTAATGTTAATGATTATAAATTAAAACGTCGACTAAGAGCTTCTAATGTTTTTATAAATGTGTATGTGAAGGAGACACAGAGAAGCCAGTCTCGGGACACCTCTAGAACCAAATGACTCACGAACGAGCAATCGCACACCCGATCGAAATCAGTGAAACTAGACTTAGGGCATACCTCAAAGTGTGGTACATATTTGAAAGTCTCAAGAGTCATACTCTTGATGAACAATTATAAAAAAAAGGGATTGCACATGAGCAAGGGAAATTCTCTAGCTAAGGCCATTTGTGCTGTAAAAAAAATTAGATTACTACTCATAATTAGTTTGTGTAGCTATAAACCGTAATTGTTTAATTATCTTCTCGAGAGGAGAGTCTTTTATTACTATGGTTGAGAGCTCAGTTGTTGTATGGAAATGTGCCTTTACTTTTAAAATCGGAGGAAAAAAATGTTAGGCTATTTTTAGGCCAAGGCACATGAAGAAAATGTTTTAGTGGACTTTCCGGAATTTTTAGGCTAGAGAGATTGAAATGGACCATGTAGGTTAGATTCGTTGGACCAAGCCTCGTTAACAACATATCTTAGCTTTCCTTTCTTTCGATATTTCTCCATCATCCTTTAATCATTTATTGCGTCGTATTACACACACTTTAATTTGTTCCACTATTTTACGAGCTCCTATATTGGAATTTTTTTTTCTCTTTCACGTCAATTCATCCCGTTCTGGCTCCGCTATGATCCTATGAAAAGTCATTGA
Organism: Pontederia crassipes; assembly: GCA_030549335.1. Taxonomy (NCBI): domain Eukaryota; kingdom Viridiplantae; phylum Streptophyta; class Magnoliopsida; order Commelinales; family Pontederiaceae; genus Pontederia; species Pontederia crassipes. The sequence continues at coordinate 61,162,727 of CM060194.1, read as the reverse complement.
TATTTGGTATCACCCGACAAAAATCTTAGGTATATTACTTACACAGGGTACAGTTGGTTCACGTTCTATCCGACTTGTCCTTCCGAAAAGTCATTGGACAACTTTCAAGCGGTTTTTTTAAATTAAAAATAATTAAATGGAAAAAAATCATTCTATAGTAATCGGGCAATTAAGGAAATTTTTTTAGGCTATAAAAACAACGTTTAAATTCAGATAATATATTAAAATTTTAACATAAAATATATATTTTATCTTATAAATAATATAAGAAACTAAGCACCAGAAGGTAAACGTATCAAATAAGAATTTAATTAATTATATATATACACACACCACCATTCGGTCGGTGGCATTTACTTCCATGTACATGTCCCTTTTCCTGGGCGCATTGATAGAAATAGATCGTGGGAAACAAATTAATTCTCTTTCTTCTTTTTTTTTGTGTCTTATGAATTAGCGAATTCTTGGTCAAGATTCGAATTGTAGGTCGTGCATGTTGAAGTGTTGGGAATTCTTGCCTCCTACTGCATGGTTTGGAAGGAAATTTATCCCTATTTTTTCACTTAGATGTTTGAACATTTGCTGTTCAAATTGAAATAATTAACTACTAATATTTTTTCACTTTGATTTCTAATCGTTTTAGACTTTCTAGTCCTTGACTTCTTTAATAATGACAAACTTTCATAAAAAGATATTGGAATATGAAAAGAACTCTCTCTTCATCACGAAAGTAATCAAATTTTAATTACTATTATATATTACATATATTAACATTATTATTAATTAATTAAATTAATTATTAAGAATATCACGAATGGTCTGCTATATATATATTAGAAATATATTGTAACCGAAAAAAATATTAACAATATCCGTTTATTATTAGTTGAGCTAACTTTTTTATATATATTACCAAATTAGTAGTTTGAAACAAATAAAACCTAATCAATTCATTTTTCGCAACTATTTTAATGGTAAATGCAAAGAAAATATTATCTCGAATAACAATAAATAAATATTATAAGGAACGTATCATTTGATAATATTCCTAATTATTTACATAATTATATTATTATTAATATTAATTTATATAATTTATAATGATAATATTTTAATTTAATAAATTCATGACAAAGAGAGATAATATCATAAAGTAGAAACTTTTCACATTTTTTTAATTCTTTTGTATGACAAGTTATTGTTGTTAAAAAAATAAAGGCTGAAAAAAGTAAAGAGATTGATAGTAAGGCTTTGACAATGAAAGGACACCTTTATTGAAATTTAAATCTACGATTTGTTGAGATTATGAAGATTGAAGAGAACTATTATCGATGAGCAAAAAGTGGCATTGCAACTTTTTTTTTGTGTGTGTGGGGTACTGCTATTCAAATGCCTAATATATAATTTATTCCAAAAGCTGAAATGTTTCATTACCTCCTACTAATATTATATTAGTTGCAAACTCCCTCCTCCCTCTCCCCCCCCCCCCCCCCCCCCCCCCCCCCCCCCCCACAAAAAAAAGTTACCTTGCACCAGTTCCGTTTCATCTCAAAGCTGCTAGCTAACAAGTGGATGAATTGGTTCTTGTTGCAATTGGTACAGGAATAAATACATTTGAACCCTAGCTACAAATTGGTGTCAGAATATTAATAGAATGAGCCCTACATATTAATTCGAGTTGACGGTGCACTCCTGCATGCGAACCCAAATTGGTTAATCGAATTATTAATACATGTGGGTTGGAAGGCCAAGTTGCATGCATGGTATTAGAGGTACGCATATACGTGTAACAGCTTGCCTTAATGGACCAACTAATTAATCATATTATCTTACGACGGCTAAAAAATAATTAAATGTAAGAAACGAGCACGACAATATGGTTGTCATAATCTTTGATTAGGTACACTAAAATTTAATCTAGGCCAAGGAAAATATACAAAATAGATTTAGTTGTGCACGGGGGATACGCTTTGACTTGGACACACCCCCACCAGGAAACATCCAACAGACATGATCATTATAGAATATAACTTACTGCTCGTGGAACAAACAAAAAAGAAACAAAACCGAGTTGGTCTCGTGATCCTTTGGGGGCCATGTTGATTAATTAACCACTTTATCATTATATAATAAGTAAACGTTAGTGGAAAGAAGGTTCCTCTAATTGTTAAAAATGTCGACCTCCAATGTGCCCTCCGATTACACACTCGCCGGAGGTCGACCGGAAGAGAAGAAGAAGAGAATGGAAGATGGAAAGTAAAGTTGCGGAAGAGACTTTTCTATTCAAAAGTAAAACGAATTACAGAAGAACCGCTTTACTAATCACCTACAATCGATTCTGATACTCGCACTAAATTGATACAAGAAGCATAAACCGGTACAAGAAAATAACAATGCTACAAATTACAAGAGTAGAAGGCGACTACTCTGCAATTATTTGGAATAATTAGGATAGAAGTTTCATATATCATAATTAAATTAAAGGTATTTATTGTCATTTAAAAATATACTATTTTCATTTTATTTTTATCTAATAAAATAATAATAATATATTTTTTTAATCGACAATAATGTTATCCCGAAATTAGTCTACAGTAATCAGGGACGGACCGATGTAATATAGTTATAAGGTAAAATTATATTTTAGCCCTCCTAAATTAGATTAAATATCACTTAAGAGCATATTATTTAATATATTTATTATTTATTTTATATATTTCGTCCCTGAGAGTAATACTCGTGAATAATAAGGTGCAACAAAAGGTCTATTAGGTACGTGTAGACTCCATGACGTTATGATCGATCCATAATTAAAAATAGTAATACATTATCCGTGACATATCATAAAATTGGGTCATCTAAGATGATCCAATTACACGTTATGAATGTGAAGCATATCTTTTTACTTGCACATGGTCTCCTCCTGTGTAGCATCACCATTCGTAAACTTGTCATATTGATATCAACATCGAGATCTACTTAATTGTTAACTGCAAGTAGCCAGGCAGTGTATCAAAGAAACAGTACAATAAGGCCGCTGTCTAGTTGTTGGATGCACACGCAGATGAGTCATAATTAAACTGATCTGCTTTTAGATCCGTTAAGATGTTAGGTCCATAGTAATACTAATCTAAAATCTTATCTACGGTAAAAAATAATGCGCATATATATATATATATATATATATATATATATATATATATATATATGGGGGGGAATATTAAGGTGATACCACACTAATTGGGAGAGAGACCATTCGATCTAGGCCATCCAATTCTGGATCAACGGCTGCCTTTTTTTCTCCTCCTCATGTTCGTCTTCCTCACGCCCGATCGTGTCTCCTCTGCGATTTTGTCTCTGTAGGCTTGGATGGAGTCGTTCGGTCTGCTAAGAAGAGAAAAAAATGAGCTCGGGCCCTCCGTTCTTCCATTATCGACGATAGCTACGGCGAGGTGGGAGCGTCGTCGCCTCCGGTCGAGTGGTCGCCTCTGTTCTTGCATCAACGGTCTCTAGTGGTCCCCTCTAGTCGAGTCTTCCTCTGACGACACCTGCGAGAGGAGGCGAGGGCCGAGGGGTCACAGGCGAGGCCTGAGTAGTCGTGAGCGCGACTTGCGACCTACGAGGTGATCGTTGTCGGCGATGCCGGTGCCCATCGTTGTCTTGCAGAGCGTCTTCCTTCCTCCATGATTTGGGTTATCGATGACAGGAAATCCCTCCAACCTCACGAGGAGCCGGCAGCCATCGACCACGCCGCCGCATCACCATCTGGATGCATCGGCGGCCGGCCTCGGGTCCAACCCCCACAACCTGCACAATGATGGAGCTTCGGTGTGGCAACATAAAGGGGGGCGTCGGCCCCCTCCGCAAGCTCTCCCCTTTCTTGCTCTTGCCGGCATCTAGTGACGGTGGGCTGTCGGCAAGGGAAGGATGCGTGGATGTAAAAATGCATAATCGAAAGGTGCAAATGCGTTCTCTACGAAAGGAGGAAGACGCCCAAGATCAGACGCTCAGGATCGGTGATGCTATATCGGACGACTGCAGTGTGTGTCTTGTGCAGTGTCACCTTAATATTCTATATATATATATATATATATATATATAACACGCAAGAAAAAGGAAAAGTAGAAAGATGGAAAAGGATCGAAGAAACTAACTACGCACTCTTGGATCGATATGCAAATGTTTTCATTGGACAAGATGATTGGAAACGGCCATGCACCGGGCTGTAGCACATTTTGGCAAAACGACAGCCGACCACGCTGCCTACATTGATAGAATCCAAGTGATGAACTGTATTTGCAAGCTTTTCTAGAAGTTGTATATATATATAATATTATTACGTAGCTAACTCGATGTCCGTACGCTGATCCTTGTGTTAAGTTTGATCACTCACGAGATCCCTCCGAATGCAGCTGTCATGCATACGTCGTCAATATATATTAGTTTTTCGTACATTTTCTTAAATTAGAAATATGACGTGTGAGAATATTTTTATTACTCAAATTCAAATTTCAAGGTCAAGAAGAGTCTTTGATTATATTGAGATAATAATTTACTTTATAATTAATATAATTTAAAATATTAGCGTGACAATACTGTTTAAAAAAGAAAAAAAGATGCTCAATAATGATAACATTTGACCTTCTTAATCCTATTATCATGTTGTTTGGATGCACGGGGAATAAGCTCTTAATCATGCAATTATTCGCAAACCAAACAATTTTAACACAATTTATTTTACTTTACTCATGGAAAATGGTTGTAACGCCATATTTTAAACCCTTGCCTAGTGACAAAATATTCTCTCATAAGATGTTACTTCGTCAGAAATTTAAATTTTTTTTCTTGATCAAAATGATTAATAAGGGTGCACTTAAAATAATATTATTAAATGATAATACATAATGTGAAAGTTACAATTAACTAATTTCAAAAGGTTAGATAAACGAGAATACATAACCATATCTTTTCATCCCATATATATAACAAAACTTATAATATCCCAAATTTAATATTGTAATTTGACTCAACGTCTCAACATCAAAACTCAATTTAATAATATAAAGACTCTATCTGGTTTTATAAAGGAGAGGCAACTTTTTCATAAATACTAATGCTTAACATGATAATATAAATTCATTATATTATAAAATAATTTTCTTTTGAGCATAAACATTTAAATAACATAAATATTAATAACTATGATCATACACGCATTTCAATAAATCATGTATTATAAATCAAGACTTAGAAAAATTAAAATATTCATAGTCAATGTGATAAAGTCAATCTTTAACTAAGATAGATGTCACCTTTTCATTGTTCGTCATCTTTAAACACTGTTCCTTCATCATCTTTCTTTTAATTCGAAAAAGCTCTTCACTTCTAAGTTATTTCATGCAATGTGATACAATCCTATACAGTAAAGCAAGAAATCATTGTTATTGCAAGTATCCTCTCTTATGGAAGGATGCATTGTCAATATTTGAACAATCGAGCAATTCAGCAGATAAAAGGAAGAAGAGATCACTGGATCATGTCAACATGCAAGACGAGATGTGGAAGAGGAGAGGAGAAGTCTGCACTCTTCTCAATTCTATATCAAGAAGTCGTTAAAATCGGTACTTCAAATGTCTTATATATATGTACAGGAAATAGAAAACAGAGGAAGACATCAAGTGTAGTACAATGACAAATGGTAGTACACTTATGTAGTACACTTCTAATCATTAAATTCATATTTGTAATATGCATCACCCTTTGAGACCAAAATTATATCTTATTTAAGGTGGAAATAACCTTGCACATCAAGAACAATAACTTTCGATGTTTTACCTTCACCGGATCACATAATTACAGTATTTTGTTGTCAATTACACTACCTTCTCCTCTTTTAAATATTGTGATTTTAATTCTTGTTTGCATACATATATATAGGTGATGGCAACTAGTGTCTTTCGACTTTTATCCTTCTTACCCTTACTGTTTTTGGTCACCTAATCAAGTCATATGGGCATGTCTAAAATCATTTGGGCATGTCTATAATCAATAGGAATTTGGTTGATTTGAATATGATGCATAAATTAGGAGTTGGTTCGATTTGAACATGATGCATAAATAGGAAGTTGTGTTCTCTGAACTAATTTTTAACGCTTGAAAGTTTAGACGCATATGCCTCATCTTTTCGAAGTCATCCAAATCAAACACGATCCTCCAAAGATTTCATATTGATTGTTTTGGATGCCTGAATCGATTGGTCAAATGTTTGATCATGATTGATCAGAATTTCAAGTCTTAGCTTTTTAGAGCTTTCGAATGTCCGAATCAATTGATTGTCCTCTTAGCTTTCACATGAAGGTTTTATTTGCTTAGATATGTTTAGACTAATGGTCCGAAATTGCTAAGCCTCACAAATTCGAACATTTAAATCTTTGTATTGGTTGTTCGAATATTTTAACAAAGTCGTATGTCATTGCGAAATATTATATTTTCAAATAGATTTTCAAAATCTAAAATTTCAGAACATAATGGAGAATTAATTCTAAACATAGCATAGTTCATAAACTATTTTCAATCATTAAGTATTAAATCAAACTTCTTGTTATGATACCTTAAGGTTTGAGTGTCATTTAACATACTTTCAACTTAATACCATCCTAATTATATCAACATAATAATCACATGGAGAGCATCAATCTAAGCCTCATTCATTTCATCTAACATGTGAGACAAAAAAAAATTTATCATCAGATATTAGCTAAGTCAAATTAATCTAATACATTATAATTAAGAAACATGGCCAGCATAAAAAAATAAAGAAAATAAATACCATATACTTTCAATCAATATAATTATATTCATGCATGTGGAGGACCGTTCTAGGCATTCTTAAGTAAGAATTTAGCATACAATACGTCCATAATAATGATAATCATATAATTCTAGTTGGACCATCATCCACACCTGCATCATAAGCATTTATTATGATCTTCCTAAGCATGTTACTACTTGCAAGAAAACTAATTCAATGACTTCGTATTTGGTTCGTATCTTTGTCCTTCGACTACTTCCAATCATTCTTTCTTCCTCTGGTTCTCAACACCTCCTTGGCTTCCTCCTGATGCCTTTGTCGAAGCCCACAACAAGAAGACATACTAAAAGAAAATTACCAATTTGTGACGGAACGTTTTCGACGGACAGAAATCCTTCGCATTTTCCGACAGCATTTGCGACGGATAGAAAAAATCTTTCAAAACATCAAGGGTCAAAATATCCTTCGGAATTATCGACGGAAAATATCTGTCAGTACGTTACCAACGGGAATATCCTTCGGAATTATCGACAAATTCAAATTCATTGATAATTCTCAAGGTCAGACCCGTCATTAAATATATTTATATTAATATATATGTGATATAATATAAGTATACGTTTAATATTTTATAATTAAAATTACTAACGAATTTAGCTTTCGAAATTATCAAAAGATATTAATCCGTCGGTAATTTCGAAGGCCATGGTCGTCGGTAATTAATTTTAATAATAATATATATTAATATATTTTTAAAAGAGTCGTATTGTGATTAATATTATAAATAATCATTATGTTTATAATATAATACATATCTCTTACATTTACCTAACATATTCATAAATAAAATATGATATAATTAATGTTAATAATAAGATTTTATATATAAATATTTATAATGAATAATATTATTTCGATTACCGATGGGTAGTGACCTTCTCAATTACCGGTAATTCCAAAGGGATTTTTCTTCGGTAATTAAAATAATAATATATTATTAATATTTATAATATAATACATATCTCTTACATTTACTTAAAATATTCATAAATATAATATGATATTAGTAATGTTAATAATAAGATTTTATATATAAGAATTCATAATGAATAATATTATTTCAATTACTGACGGGTAGTGTCCTTCTCAGTTACCGACGGAGTTAAATCCTTCGGTAATTTCGAAGGAATTTTTTTCGATAATTAAAATAATAATATATTATTAATGTTTATAATATAATACATATCTCTTACATTTACTTAAAATATTCATAAATATAATATGATATAATTAATGCTAATAATAAGATTTTATATATAAGTATTCATAATGAATAATATTATTTCAATTACCGATGAGTATTGTCCTTCGAAATTACCAACGGATACTAAATCCTTCGATAATTCCGAAGAAATTTTCCTTCGATAATTAAAATAGTAATATTTCTTATATAAACATTGATGAAAAATTAATATTATTTTATTTATCGACAAAATTTCTTAAAGGACATATCCGTCGCTAACTCTAATATTTTTCCGCGCACTTTTCCCTCCTTCTCCTCCACTTCTAGCGCCCTATATTTACCCCTATCCCTCTATTTCTCTTCAGTTCCCTTTATTTATCTCTCTCCTCCTTTCACTCTCCCCCACGACAGCGGCGGCGGTGGCAGCAACTCACTCCGGCAATCCCGCCCGCTCTCCCCCTCTTCCTCCTTGTCGATTCCGACAACCGATGCGGCCGAATCCGGCCATTGGCGGCCGGCCGGATCGGCAGCCTACCGTCGGATCCGGTGCATAGGCGATTGAATCGACGGCCTGCGGCCAGATCCGGCCACCTGTGCGCCGGATCTGACGGTAGGCGACCGATCTGGACGCCTGTGCGCCGGATCCGGCGCTAGGCGGTCGATCCGGACGCCTGTGCGCCGGATCCGATGCCCTGCGGGCAGATCCGACTGGGTGTGTGCCGGATCCGACAGCCTACGACCGGATCTGGTGCACTGCGATCAGATGCGGCCCCCTGTGCGTCAGATCTGGCGATAGATGACCGATCCGGCCATCGGTGTGTCGAATTGGCCACTTGTGGCTGAATCCGGTTGCATGTGCGCCGAATCGATCGATGCGGTCGAATCCGCTAGCAGGCGGGCGGATCTGACGCACGGGCGGCGGATCCGACGCGTAATGGGGTTCACGGGCGGCCATTCTGTCGTACATGCGACGGATGGGGCGCACACAATCGATCCGTAGTTCACGGCCGGAGAGCCACCTCCCCCTCTGTCTCTCTCTCTTTCTCGATTCCGGTCGCCTGTGCCGGATCGGCTGCCAGTCGATCCGGTATCAGGCGTCCTATTTTTTATTATTTTTAAAAAGTTTTTGACAGATGTTGCCGTTGCACTCTGTCGATGCCTACGACAAGCGTTGCCCGTCGAAGGCTTTGACAGCTTGTCGGCCCGCCTAAAGTTTCGACGGGTCAGACCCGTCGAAGGCTGAGACGGGTTGCCGACCTGCCGAAGGTTTCGGCTGGTCCGACCCGTCGAAACCTTGACAGGAAACCTCCCGTTGATACTACTGACAGAATATTCCGTCGAAACCGTCGGAACCTACGAGGGGCCATCGTCCTCTCTTTCTAGCCCGGTATCACGATTAGTATTTCCTGACGGTAAAATTCGTCAAAAATTTTGAAGGATGACCTTCCCTTCGAAATTTTGGACGAATATCATTTGTCGAAAATTTTGAAGGCGAGTTATCCGTCGTAAATGTCGAAACTTTTGAAGGGGCATTTGAGGACCGGCGGTAATTTTTTGCAACGATAAAATTTCCAACTAACGATATGCGACGGATTTCGAAGATTTTGCGATGGATAAATCCGTCGCAAATTCGTAATATTTTTGTAGTGACAAAGCATAAATGGATGTAATTAAGTTGTTGAATGAAAAGAAAAAATTGAAATAAATTGGAATAAAAAGAAAAGAAGTTGGACTTGTTGCCTTCTCATTTACAAGAATCATGAATGTGAATAAGATCACAAATTTTTGTGCAAGGAGGAAGAAAAATCCTACTTGATTTCTTCCACCCCTTTTGTTGTTGGTTTCTTCTTTTTTTCTCCTGAGGTGAGTCAGGCCATTGATTATTTCTCAAAAGTTTAGTTGTCTTTATATTTAAATTCATAATGAAAATGTTGGAAGAACAATGACGCCTTAAATAATCAAGGTGGATACTCAACATAGAAAGATGAGAGAGCCAATTTTCAACCCAATCTACCACGTCAATATCGAAGCAATTAATTTTTTTATCGAATAGGCATATTAAGGGTCCGTTTAACTTAATTCATATGAAATAGCTAATAAGTTAATGTAGTTATAAATAATTGAATGAATGAATTCATTTTAGGAATAAGTAAATACACGTTTGATAATAAAAAAATAAGTTATTATCTTAGTCAAATGACTAAAAGGTGCTTAATATTATAACAAAAAAGACGCGAAAATGTATATATATATATATATATATATATAATTCTAAGAATAAAATATTATATTCATTAATTAAATTAATCAATTTTTTTGTTTCACAAAATAAGCTAGATCCCTTAACTATTTTTTTTTCTAACTTGTAGCATGTCAAAAAGTGCTTAAGAGGAAAAAATTTTAATGTAATGTACCGACAATAGACTTTATTTAACAAAATTGGTGCTCAGATCTTCCCCACGAAAATTTCAATCATGAGTTTTCATAAGGTACAACTACAAATTCAAATCAAACATTATGTGTGTACATTTATAAACAACGGTTGCAACAGTTATGTGTGTATATGAAAGGAGTAACATTGCTAAAATATTTTACACGGATTATGCATCCAGCTCAGTTACCAATGTTTTTTTGCCGCTTAAAAATTATTTAGAAATTGTGAAGAAATATGAAATATCCCAAATATTCCATTGCAAATAAAATAAATAAATTTTGTCTCTGTGTTGGCCCATATCAAAACTTGCATTTTGTGATAGACTATCAGATTAAAGCTCTTTTTCTTCAATCAATTAATTTCTATAGAAAAGTCTCCCGTTTAATTTGGGACCCGTTAAAGCCTAAAAGGTTATAAAAAATTATAAATTTATCTTGAAGCCATCTTTGAAGAAGAAATTTATCATTAAAGTGACAAGCAGATGAATAAAAGTATATAAAAAAAAATATTCACCCACATCAAGTTGAAGAATTCAAGTTTGTTCAGTCATTTTTTCCAACGTCATTTAGGGAAATTAATTCTCCATCATTATCATTTTAAAGGCATCATGAACATTATAATACATAGTTGATTTGAGTTAAATGCTCCTCTCTATATATATATAATACCCGGCCCACATTTAAAAAAGAATATAATAAAAAAGGAAAACTAAATTGTAAAGACCAATCTTCTAGCCCAATTAATTAAGCTCATTAGTCTAATAGCCCTACAACTACCCTATAAAAGGTTAATTGTCCTAAAACCCTCCCTTAGCCACCATTTTCTTTTCCTCACTCTCTCTCATCTTCCCCAAAGCACAACATCCAGCAAGAGAGGAGAGATTCCATCAAGGTTTTATCTAGGTTTTCCTTTTTTTTTCTGCATTCCTTTTTGTGTTAACATAATCCCCTCACTTCTTCTCTCAAATTGAATGGCTTCCTAGGTGGAGAACATTAAGGGGAGGTGTTATTGGTGATTGAAAAAGCTCAAGCTATGAGCAATCACGAAATAAAGTGGGTGATACCGAAATCCCCTGTATAACATGATTATCAATTGATTAGAATTAGAGTCTTACATGGATAGTGTTCGTGATCGAAGAGAAGCATGAAATGGAATGATTGGTTGTTCTTCTTGTGTTTGATGCATGTTCTATGATTCTTATGATTGTAGATATGTTCTGTATTAGCTCTTCATGCATAGATGGTTGATTGAATGTCTTGATTGCAATCCTAGAATGAAAATCGTCATTATTTCTATTCTATCTAGTTTCTATTTTTCATGCAGACTGGTCGACCGATCCTGTATATTGATATGAGGCTTGGGAGATTGATCGGTCGACCGGTCTCCAAGGATCGGTCGATCGATAACCTTATCACCGGTATGTAGAACTTATTCAATGTATTTTGTAAGGATCAACCGGTCAATCGACTCAGAGATATCGGTCGACCGGTGTCCGAAGAACGATCGACCGACTAGTGAGGACCGGTTGACCGATATCTATCCAGATTGCATATTGATTCCTGTTTTGAGTATCGGTTTGATCTATATTCTTTCAATGCTTGTATTGTGTTACTCCTTACTGTTTGGCATGTTATGTGATTGAATCCTTGATCTTGTTTGACCTGTCCTATGATCCAATCCTATTATGATATGCAAGTGTGGAAAAGTAATAAAGTGATTAAGTGATAAAGTTATAAACATGTTTATGGAGTGGTGGTTAGAGCTTAAGCTGAGTGCTTATTCGGACGGGTCGCTCCCTGAGTCATGGCTTGATCTTCCATTGGCCGCACGAAGTTGTATTTGGTCGCTCTGGCATAAATCTCCCAAGTTAAAAGCACCACAAGGCACCTAATGTTAAGTGAAAGTAAGAGCACAAAGAGCATGAACAAGTAACATGAACATGATTATCCAAGCATGATTATTGATCCAGCATGATATCTGAAATCTTTTATGATTATAAGATTGACTCATGATCCTATCTCTTTTATCCATCGATATCTCAATTGAATGATCTTATGCTCAAATATGATTTTATTGCAAGTGATTACTAATTCTGTCAATTGATGATTATCGTTATGCATTGTACACTTATGGATCCCCACTAAGCTGTATAGCTTACGGGAGGACCTCCTCCCCTGTGTTGATTTTCACAGCATTGTCGAGATTGTGTGCCGCGACCAACGATGCTAAAGCACATGAATCAAGAGAGGGCCTAGTTATCTTTATATTTATTTCCGCATTTTGAGCTTGATGTAATTCAGACATTATGGATATCATGGACTTTGTAATATTTTGGGACTTTCACTTTTATGATATTACTATCCTTCCTTCTTTGCTTTTATTAATGGCATGCCAATGTTTTCCTTATTTGAGATTTGGTCAAGTTTTCTTATATGTTATAGTGTTTTCGTATCGCCTTCGAATAGATCCTCGCCACGTGGCGTTGGTCGATTTGGGAGCGTTACATTTATGATATCAGAGCCGTTGTTCGGACTCTTTTGACGTCCTATTGTATGGTATGGTATAAGAGGGGTTCATGTGTTATCACTGAGCTGTCGCCACACTCTCCACCAAAAGAGGACTATGAATCAAATTCATATTCATGATATAGTATTGATTCTAATGTATTGTTTCTTTTCATGACTAAAGGATAAAGATGTCTAGACGTTCAGAGAGGATTCAGGAGCGTGGGGCCGCATCGGCCTATATTACTTCTGAGGTTCCAGAAGGCCCAGAGGGCCCAATTACTGAGTTTCAGGTTGTAGCCCAACAGGGTCGAGAACGAGGTCATGGACGAGGTCGCACTCCTAGCCGCGGCCGAGGATGGGGCCGCAGTGCGAAAGCACCGTTTCAGGACGAACTCTTTGATGAGACTGACCCACTGGAGGGCAGTCAGACCGGAGGCGGCCAGCCCTCAATCCGACGTCGCACACGGGGACCCCGTCAGGAAATTGCTGAGGCTACTTTAGAGGCATTTCTGAGGCTAAAACTGCCTCAGTTTGAGGGCAAACCAGATTTCATCAAAGCTGAACAGTGGATAGAGGCACTGGACCGATGCTTTAAGCTGATGAGGTGTGTCAAAGAACGAAAGGTGCTATACGCTGTCCATCTGATCACTGACTCTGTCATGGGTTGATGGAAGACTACTAGAGCCACCAGATTTCGGGGACTAGAGGAAGAAGAGATCTCATGGGAGGAGTTCAAGTTGGCATTTGCAAAGCGGTACACTCTTGCTCACGATCGGGAAAGCAAGCATGAGGACTTTCTAGAGCTTGTCCAGGGGACCATGACAGTGAGGGAGTACCACGCACAATTTATCACGCTGGAGCAATATTGTCCTATGCCGTTTGAGGGACGCATAAGGGCAAACAAGTTCATCAATGGTCTACGACCGAATCTGAAGACTGAAATCCTGACTGGAGACAGTGATACCTTGAATAAGGCGGTGAGACTGGCCATCCGCATGGAGAAGGACTAGGCTGAGCGCAAGGCCAGAGCACCAACCAAGCTAGCAGAACCACAGCGATTTCGGATCGAAGATTGCCGACCATTCAGGAGGGATGATCGTCGCGATCGCCGCTACAAGCCTTATCATCAGAGAGAGGCCCATTGCTATGCTCCACCCCTTATCGCCCAGCACCGGCACAGCATCAAGTATAAAGATTTTAAAATATTAACTAAGAGTATGTTAAGCGTGAAAATTAACTCACGTTTCATGTAATAGCTTTTGAGACAGCTACCACCTCCTTCTCGTCAGCCTCAACCACAGACACCAGGAGTACAATAGAGGCCTCACTGCCCACATTGCGAACGGTATCACGCTGGCGAATGTCGCTGGGTGACTGGTGCGTGCACCCACTATGAATAGTTCGAGCACTTTGCCCGAAACTGCCCCTAGATTCTCAGGAGGGGTCGAGAGAACCGGAGCGCAGAAGGCGTAAACGTCGAAGTCCAGGGCAGGGTGAATCACATGGAGGCACATGCGGAGCAGAATGATAATAAAGTTATCAGAGGTACTCTTCCTATTGCTGGTGTGTCTGTCATTATCTTGTTTGACTCAAGGGCCACACACTCGTTTATTTCGGAGTCGTGTGCCCAAGCTCTTAGCTTGCCTTTGCAGCAGATGCCTCATGTCATGAGGGCGAGCACCCCATGGGAGACCTTCACGCGGCCAGGTATATTCCGAATGTACTTGTCACTGTGAAGAAGAAAAAATTTTCCGCAGATCTCATTGTCATTCCGATGACAGACTCGATATCATCCTAGGGATGGATTGACTTTCTTACCATGATGCAGCTCTACACTGCAAACAGAAGAAGATCATTATAGGTGCACATGGCAAGTCAAAGACAGTCATCAGGGGTACTCCATCGGAGAGCAAGAAGGTGATCGTTTCGACTATGAAGGCTCAAAAGATGATCCAGAAGGGATGCTATACCGACTTGTCAAGTATGGTGAAGACCGATGCACTAGCCACCGCATTGCAACAGATAGATGTAGTGCGGGAGTTTCCAGATGTTTTCCCTGAAGATACTTTAGAATTGCTACCGAGGCATGAGGTGGACTTTAAGATCGAGCTTCTACCTGGCACCGTACCCATCTCCAAGGCACCGTATCGCATGGCACCGGTCGAGATGTAGGAGTTGAAAAAGCAGATCCAGAAATTGCTAGACAAGGGCTTCATTCAGCCGAGTGTCTATCTGTGGGGAGCACATGTACTATTTGTGAAGAAGAAAGATAGTTCAATGCGGCTTTGCATTGACTACAAGATGCTTAACAAGGTGACGATGAAGAATAAGTACCCTTTGCCTCGCATCGATAACCTGTTCGATCAGTTGTCCAAGGCATCAGTGTTCTCCAAGATCGATCTGCGAAGCGGCTATCATTAGTTAAGAATTGCCGAGGAGGACATACCGAAGACAGCTTTCCGGTCTAGGTATGGTCACTATGACTTTTTAGTGATGTCGTTTGGACTGACGAACGCTCATGCAGCGTTTATGGATATGATGAACAGGATCATCAGGCCCTACTTGGATCAGTTCGTCATAGTGTTTGTGGATGACATCCTAATTTACTCGTCCAGCCCAGAGCAGCATCAGGAGCATCTCAAGATAGTGTTGGAGACTCTGCGCCAACACAAGCTGTATGGCAAACTCTCGAAGTGTGAGTTTTGGCTGAAGGAGATCATGTTTCTTATACACATAGTATCCAGGAAGGGCATTTCAGTGATCCTACAAAGGTGGAAGCAGTGACCAATTGAGCAAGACCGAAGAATGCATCTGAGATCCGCAGTTTCCTAGGATTGATGGGTTACTACTGGAGGTTCATCAGAGACTTTTCTAAGATTGCAGCACCACTTACAAACTTTACAAAGAAGGCTGAGAGGTTTATCTAGTCTGACAAGTGTGAGCAGAGCTTTCAGACACTGAAGGACCGCCTGACGTCAACACCTATCCTAACCATCCCGACGGACAGCGGAGGATATGTAGTTTACAGCGATGCGTGCAGGACAGGCTTAGGGTTTGTACTTATGCAGCATGGTAAAGTGGTGGCTTATGCTTCGCGCCAGTTGAAAAAGCACGATATGAACTACCCCACTCATGATCTGGAGCTAGCTGCTATAGTTTTTGCTTTTTGAAGATCTGGAGGCACTATCTTTATGGAGAGACTTTTGAGATCTTCACAAATCATAAGAGTCTCAAATACATCTTTGACCAGATAGATCTTAATATGAGGCAGTGCCGCTGGTTGGAGCTTTTGAAGGATTATGAATTTGCTAATAATTACTATCCCGGTAAAGCAAATTCAGTGGCGGATGCACTAAGCAGAAAAATGGGAAGGCTCACTGGCTTACATCAAGGTACGAGAGTACGAGATGCTACAAGAGTTAGACCAGTGGTGTCCCAGACTTGGCAGCAATGAAGCGATATGGATGATGCATAAGATAAAGCCTAGCATGATTGACAGGATCATAGTCACTCAAAAGGAGGATCCGGAATATCAGAAGGTGATGAAGAGATGTCAGCAGGAACCGAATGACTTCCAAGTGTCTGCAGATGGATGGATACGATATAGGGACAGATTATGGGTTCTCACAGATGCCACCATCAGACGGGAGGTTATGGACGAGTGTCATAAGTCTGAGTTTGCTATCCATCCTGGCAGTACAAAAATGTACAAAGATGTGCGGCACAGCTACTAGTGGCCGGACATGAAGAGGGAGATAGCTGAGTACGTGTCTAGATGTCTAGTGTGCCAGCAGGTGAAGATCGAGCATCAGAGACCCTATGGAAAGTTGAAGTCTCTAGATGTCCCATAGTGAAAGTGGAATAATATCATTATGGATTTTGTATCAAACATGCCCAGGACTAAGAAGGATCATGATGTCATATGGGTGGTGGTGGATAGATTCACTAAGGCAGCGCATTTCATCCCTATCCGGTGGAAGCAGTCAGTAGAGAGTCTGTTGGACTTGTATGTTAAGGAGGTGATTAGACTACATGGCATTTCAGCATCCATTGTTTCATATCGAGATCCCAGATTCACTGCTAGTGGAGGAGCATGCATGAGGCATTTGACACTAGGCTGAATTTCAGCACGGCTTTCCACCCTCAGACCGATGGGCAGTCTGAGAGGACTCTACAGACACTAGATGACATGTTGCTAGCTTGTGCACTGGATTGATAGGGTAGCTGAGATGAGCATATCCATCTGATTGAGTTTGCGTATAATAACAGCTACCATTCCAGTATCGGCATAGCGCCCTTCGAGACTTTATATGGCCGACCTTGTCGTTCACCCGTCCATTGAGGTGAAGTGGGTGAAGAGAAGATCATGAGCAAGGAAGAGGTGAAGGAGGCAGTGGAGTATGCTGAGAAAGTGGAACTGATCAAGCAGAGAATGAAGATAGCTCAGGGCAGGCAGAAGAGTTATGCGGATAAGGGTAGACGTGAGCAGATCTTTGAGGCTGGTGATCAGGTTCTACTGAAGGTGTTTCATATGAAGGGAGTTATGAGGTTCAATAAACGAGGGAAGCTCAGCCCTTGGTATGTGGGACCTTTCGAGGTATTCGAGTTAGTAGGTGAA
This sequence comes from Pontederia crassipes, assembly GCA_030549335.1. NCBI lineage: Eukaryota > Viridiplantae > Streptophyta > Magnoliopsida > Commelinales > Pontederiaceae > Pontederia > Pontederia crassipes. The sequence continues at coordinate 61,145,114 of CM060194.1, read as the reverse complement.
GCAGCTTGCAGGCTAGCATTGCCACCTTCCTATGGGCGTGTGCATAATGTATTCCATGTCTCTATACTTAATAAGTACAAGCACGATGATGCTAATGTATTACGGATCGAAGAGCCAAATCTAACTGCGGATTTGACCTTCGTGGAGTATCCGACGCATATAGTGGAGCGGAAGGTACAACGCCAGAAGAATAAAGATGTACCCATGGTCAGAGTGGCCTGGCGTTATCATCACGGCGATGAAGCCACATGGGAGTTCGAGTCAGAGATGCGCCAGGAGTTTCCGCACCTATTTGGTAAGACCTCTACTTAATACAAAATTTGAGGACGAACTTTCTTTTAAGTGGGTAATAATGTAATACCCGGCCCACATTTAAAAAAATATAATAGAAAATGAAAACTAAATTGCAAAGACCAATCTCCTAGCGCAATTAATTAAGTCCATTAGCCTAATAGCTCTACAATTACTCTATAAAAGGTTAATTGTCCTAAAACCCTCCATTAGCTATCATTTTCTTTCCCTCACTCTCTCTCATCTTCCCCAAAGCACAACATCCAACAAGAGAGGAAGGATTCCAGCAAGATTTTATCTAAGTTTTCCTTCTTTTTTGCATTCCTTTTTGTGTTAGCATCATCCCCTCACTTCTTCTCTCCAATTGGATGGCTTCCTAGGTGGAGAACATTAAGGGAAGATGTTATTGGTGATTGGAAAAGCTCAAGCTAGGAGCAATCACGAAATAATGTGGGTGATACCAAAATCCCCTGTATAACATGATTATCAATTGATTAGAATTAGAGTTCTTACATAGATGGTGTTCTTGATTGAAGAGAAGCATGGAATGGAATGATTGATTGCTCTTCTTGTGTTTGATGCATGTTCTATGATTCTTATGATTGTAGATATGTTCTGTATTAGTTCTTCATGCATAGATGGTTGATTGAATGCCTTGATTGCAATCCTAGATTGAAAATCGTCATTATTTCTATTCTGTCCGATTTCTGTTTTTCATGCAGACTGATCGATCGATCATGTATATCGGTCGACCGGTGATAAGGTTATCGGTCGACTGATCCTTGGAGACCGGTCGACCGATCAATCTCCCGAGCCTCGTATCGTTCGGCCGATCGAAGCTCCTTTTAGTATAAGTGTTATCGGTTGACCGACCACGAGATATCGGTCGACCGGTATGTAGAACTTATTCACTGTGTTTTGTAAGGATCAACCGATCGACCGACCCAGAGATATCGATCGACCGGTGTCCGAAGAACTGTCAATCGACCAGTGAGGATCGGTCGACCGATATCTGTCCAAATTGCATATTGATTCATGTTTTGAGTATCGATTTGATCTATATTCTTCAATCAATTAATTTCTATAGAAAAGTCTCCCGTTTAATTTGGGACCCGTTAAAGCCTAAAAGGTTATAAAAAAATTATAAATTTATCTTGAAGCCATCTTTGAAGAAGAAATTTATCATTAAAGTGACAAGCAGATGAATAAAAGTATATAAAAAAAAGATTCACCCACATCAAGTTGAAGAATTCAAGTTTGTTCAATCATTTTTTCCAACGTCATTTAGGGAAATTAATTCTCCATCATTATCATTTTAAAGGCATCATGAACATTATAATACATAGTTGATTTGAGTTAAATGCTCCTCTCTCTCTCTATATATATATAATACCCGGCCCACATTTAAAAAAGAATATAATAGAAAAGGAAAACTAAATTGCAAAGACCAATCTCCTAGCCCAATTAATTAAGCTCATTAGCCTAATAGCCCTACAACTACCCTATAAAAGGTTAATTGTCCTAAAACCCTCCCTTAGCCACCATTTTCTTTCCCTCACTCTCTCTCATCTTCCCCAAAGCACAACATCCAGCAAGAGAGGAGGGATTCCATCAAGGTTTTATCTAGGTTTTCCTTTTTTTTTCTGCATTCCTTTTTGCGTTAGCATAATCCCCTCACTTCTTCTCTCAAATTGGATGGCTTCCTAGGTGGAGAACATCAAGGGGAGGTGTTATTGGTGATTGAAAAAGCTCAAGCTATGAGCAATCACGAAATAAGGTGGGTGATACCGAAATCCCCTGTATAACATGATTATCAATTGATTAGAATTAGAGTTCTTACATGGATAGTGTTCTTGATTGAAGAGAAGCATGGAATGGAATGATTGATTGCTCTTCTTGTGTTTGATGCATGTTCTATGATTCTTATGATTGTAGATATGTTCTGTATTAGTTCTTCATGCATAGATGGTTGATTGAATGCCTTGATTGCAATCCTAGATTGAAAATCGTCATTATTTCTATTCTGTCCGATTTCTGTTTTTCATGCAGACTGATCGATCGATCATGTATATCGGTCGACCGGTGATAAGGTTATCGGTCGACTGATCCTTGGAGACCGGTCGACCGATCAATCTCCCGAGCCTCGTATCGTTCGGCCGATCGAAGCTCCTTTTAGTATAAGTGTTATCGGTTGACCGACCACGAGATATCGGTCGACCGGTATGTAGAACTTATTCACTGTGTTTTGTAAGGATCAACCGATCGACCGACCCAGAGATATCGATCGACCGGTGTCCGAAGAACTGTCAATCGACCAGTGAGGATCGGTCGACCGATATCTGTCCAAATTGCATATTGATTCATGTTTTGAGTATCGATTTGATCTATATTCTTCAATCAATTAATTTCTATAGAAAAGTCTCCCGTTTAATTTGGGACCCGTTAAAGCCTAAAAGGTTATAAAAAAATTATAAATTTATCTTGAAGCCATCTTTGAAGAAGAAATTTATCATTAAAGTGACAAGCAGATGAATAAAAGTATATAAAAAAAAGATTCACCCACATCAAGTTGAAGAATTCAAGTTTGTTCAATCATTTTTTCCAACGTCATTTAGGGAAATTAATTCTCCATCATTATCATTTTAAAGGCATCATGAACATTATAATACATAGTTGATTTGAGTTAAATGCTCCTCTCTCTCTCTATATATATATAATACCCGGCCCACATTTAAAAAAGAATATAATAGAAAAGGAAAACTAAATTGCAAAGACCAATCTCCTAGCCCAATTAATTAAGCTCATTAGCCTAATAGCCCTACAACTACCCTATAAAAGGTTAATTGTCCTAAAACCCTCCCTTAGCCACCATTTTCTTTCCCTCACTCTCTCTCATCTTCCCCAAAGCACAACATCCAGCAAGAGAGGAGGGATTCCATCAAGGTTTTATCTAGGTTTTCCTTTTTTTTTCTGCATTCCTTTTTGCGTTAGCATAATCCCCTCACTTCTTCTCTCAAATTGGATGGCTTCCTAGGTGGAGAACATCAAGGGGAGGTGTTATTGGTGATTGAAAAAGCTCAAGCTATGAGCAATCACGAAATAAGGTGGGTGATACCGAAATCCCCTGTATAACATGATTATCAATTGATTAGAATTAGAGTTCTTACATGGATAGTGTTCTTGATTGAAGAGAAGCATGGAATGGAATGATTGATTATTCTTCTTGTGTTTGATGCATGTTCTATGATTCTTATGATTGTAGATATGTTCTGTATTAGTTCTTCATGCATAGATGGTTGATTGAATGCCTTGATTACAATCCTAGATTGAAAATCGTCATTATTTCTATTCTGTCCGGTTTCTATTTTTCATGAAGATCGGTCGACCGATCTTGTATATCGGTCGACCGGTGATAAGGTTATCGGTCGACCGATCTTTGGAGACCGGTCGACCGATCAATCTCCCGAGCCTCATATCATTCGGTCGATCGGCCGATCGAAACTCCTTTTAATCTAAGTGTTATCGATCGACCGATCTAGATATATCGGTCAACCGGTATGTAGAACTTGTTCAATGTGTTTTGTAAGGATCAACCGATCAATCGACTCAGAGATATCGGTCGACTGGTGTTCGAAGAACGATCGACCGACCAGTGATGACCGGTTGACCGATATCTATCCAGATTGCATATTGATTCCTGTTTTGAGTATCGGTTTGATCTATATTCTTTCAATGCTTGTATTGTGTTACTCCTTACTGTTTGGCATGTTATGTGATTGAATCCTTGATCTTGTTTGACCTGTCCTATGATCTAATCCTATTATGATATGCAAGTGTGACAAAGTGATAAAGTGATTAAATGTGAAAGTTATGAACATGTTTATGGAAGTGGTGGTCAGAGCTTAAGCTGAGTGCTTATTCGGACGGATCGCTCCATGAGCCATGGCTTGATCCACATTGGTCGCACGAAGTTGTATTTGGTCACTCTAACGTAAATCTCCCAAGTTAAAGGCACCACAAGTCATGAACAACTAACATGAACATGATGATCCAAGCATGATTATTGATCCAGCATGATCTCTGAAATATTTTATGATTATAAGATTGACTCATGATCTCTATCTCTTTTATACATCGATATCTCAAGTGAATGATCTTATGCTCAAATATGATTTTATTGTAAGTGATTACTAATTCTGCCAATTGATGATTATTGTTATGCATTGTACACTTATGGATCCCCACTAAGCTGTATAGCTTACGTGAGGACCTCCTCCCCTATATTGATTTTCACAGGGCCAGATCAGTGATGGTGTCGAGATTGTGTGCCGCGACCAACGATGCTAAAGCACATAAATCAAGAGAGAACCTAGTTATCTTTATCTTTATTTCCGCATTTTGGGCTTGATGTAATTCAGACATTATGAATATTATGGACTGTGTAATATTTTAAGACTTTCACTTTTATGATATTACTATCCTTCCTTCTTTGCTTTTATTAATGGCATGCCAATGTTTTCCTTATTTGAGATTTGGTCAAGTTTTCTTATATGTTATAGTATTTTCGTATCGCTTTCGAATAGATCCTCATCATATGACGTTGATCGATTTGGGGGCGTTACAATATATATATATATAGATATATATATAATACAAAGGTAAATTTGTTAGCAAATCCTAAGTAAATAAACTTGGGGTCTCCTGGGCAGATTTTTTCGGCCCCACCATAAAGTTGGGATCCAAAATCGGCCCCACCTTTTACCAACACTCCAAATCACTTCGGTACCAAATCTTGCTGAGGCCCCGCGCTCTTTAATTTTCTTGCACCCCAAAAGCTCCTGCGCCCTGATCGGCCCTGGGTATATATTTTTGGATGTTAGCTATAATCTATATATAAATAAATAATATACATACGTACATATCTAGATCTCGTAATTTCTTATTAGAGATGTTAATTATGCATCATTTTATTCATATGCGGAAGTTACTTACCTGATGGCAAAATTGTACATTTTAAATTTAGTTGACTCATCAACGAGAGTTGGGATGGTGCATGGGCGGACACAGGACCCAGGACCCTTACGCTTATGGGTGTGATTTTTTAATAAAATATCAATATGTAAATTATTATATTCAAAATTATATTTGAAATATAAAACATCTAAAAATATTGTCAGTGTTAAATGAAAGTAATATCATACAATCATTCATAAAGAAGTTAATTATTAAGAAATAAAAATGCATGTTAATTAGTTATTAAAAATAATAATATGATGTCAAGAGTGATTTTGTTTGTTAAAAATAATTTAAATGTATAATCAAAGTTATAGTTAACTATAAAAGATAAAATAATGTGAAGAGTTGATTATCAATAGAGCAAAAATAAGATAAAAAAACAAATTATCATATTTTATTTCAAAGTAATAAAATAGAAGTAGGCCATTATTTTAATATGTAGCTTATATTAATTATTAGCTTAGTTAATACCTATAGAATAAACTCATAAATTTTAATGGAATTGATTGACCCATTAACTCATATGTAAGTCGTCCATGGGGTGGAGTGGATAATAATTTCTCATCATTTAAGTAAAAATCTCGAGTTCGAATATTTGTGAATGTAAAAAAATTTCGCCAAAAAATTTTATTGAATGTCTCACTTGTCATAATTGAACATGCTATTCGAGACAACACGAGATTAGTCGGACTCAATGGTAAGTTGAGACTCTAATCCGTGATCAATGTGTATAACTCTTAGCTTCAGTCAGACTGAACGACTTCTCGAAAAAATTGGGTGAAAACTGAAAAAGAATTTTGTTGACTCAGATTATATTTCACATTGGTGTCAATAAAATGTCAATTTATCCTAAATTTTAAAGGTCTTATGTTTATCCAAAAGAAAATTCACCATGTTCCTACATGCACGTTATATTTGTCATGTACATGTGAATCACTAGATCTCCGACAAATTATTCTTAAACTTATATGCTCGTGAGTCGACAGTGCATTTGATATGTAATTCTCTTCACTAATTCACCCCGAAAAGTAAAATGTCAAAAGAATTCCAAGTTTCGATACTGTTAAATATATTAATTTGTCCTAATTATTCCGGCTACTTTATTTCTACTTTTTTTTTGTTACCGACAAGGCCATGATCCACTGCATCGTCTTGCTTCCAATTATATGGAAAGTAGATGCTATACGTCCACGTTTTATTTCCTTCTTTCTTCTTTCTTTCTTTCTTTTTTTTTTTGTTTTGTTCCTTCTTCATTTAATGGCGATGGAGAAATGCGAATAGAAAGGAACAAAGATAATAAAGAGACGTGGACCTCTTTATTCTTCTCCTGTTTGCCGACATAATCAAGGCACTATTTGCTCAATCCGATTTCTCTTATTAAAGCATGCAAATGTTATTCGTAAGAGAATAAATCATTATTATTTTAATTATTTTTTTCTTTTGAATTAGTCGAATATTAATAATTTCGGATAAGAAAGACCCGATTCATTCTAGCACAAAAGACAAAGCATGTAATATTTTATATATTGCAGAAAAGATTAATCTGATATGTGAGTGTGCAATATGAGTTTTTAGATGAGGAAAATGTAGAACGGATGTAGAACATTTTTATTTATTAAATTGATAATATAATTATATATTAATTTGAAGTATATGTCAAATAATAAAGTGATTAAAATTAAAATTATCGAATTATTCGATGTCATAATTACTAATTCAATGGTTCTAATTTATTTAGTCTAAGATGATATATTTTTATTATCCAAGTACTTCAATAAATATATATTATTCCATTAAAAAAGTATATAATCAATTTAAATATAATTATAATCATTAAATTAATTAAATAAAAAAAATAAAACATTTTACACTCTTAACCTCTTTTTAGATTCCACCTTAAAAGGACACAATTTAATTCCCAAGAGCATATACGTGACGCCAGAAATGCTATGCGTATGACTTTAATGATTTCTCTTAAATATAAGATAACATCTGATAGTTATCGAATGATTTCTTTTTCTTTTTCTTATCATTTTTTTTAAATATAGTGATTTTTCTTACCATTATGAGATAACATCACATATAATTTATATTATTTTTTTCATAGTTATAACAATATTAAGCAGCTTTTATAAGTTAACAGTCATCGCAAGCTATACGTTTTATCATTAATTTTTTATAATTTCTGCTAATGCATATATTTAATTTTATGTATGTTACAACTACACTGTTTTTCATCTTAATATAACTAACCATTTATTTTGATTTTGTATTTACGTAGGGCTTCGTCTAGTGTTTTTTTTTTTCCTTTCATTTAAATACCCCTTAATTATGTTATAGCATATTCTTCTAATAAAAATTATTATTAGAAAGTAATTGTTATATAATTGTTATATTCTCCTAATATAATTAGGCCGAAAGAAAGTATATGTCACATCATGGACTTTTCTCATTCCTAGGTAAATAGTTATTAATTTCTAAAAGGATAATTATCACATTGAATTAGAATAAATACAACATTAGAGTCAGACGAAACATCAATAATTTATATTAGAGACTGATAATGTATTTTCAACTAACACATGCAAAAGTGTGGCAAGAAAGGACAACGAATTCAAACGATATGTACATGTCAAAACTATATACATATGAAACTATTCATCCATATATATATATATGAACAATTGGCTAAGAAAAAAAAACAAGATGCGTTGATGATTGTTTAAACTTGATTATTTATGCATGCATGGGATAAATTGTAGATAACAAATTGCATGCCATGCCATGACACAAGTACTGAGGTGTTAATCAAATAAAGCTCACCAGTGCACATCACACGCATGCATGTACTTGATCAAGTTGGGGGCATTATTAATTAATCACAACTTTTGCTGCCCAGCTTACGACTGGCTCTTAATTAAGTGGTACTGTTGCATCACAAAGTTGGGGCTTGATGGGAACAATTTCCAAACCAAAAGAGGAAAGCAGAAATATTATTCTCAAGTTTAATTAATTGCATGCCATGAAATTTGACTAAACCCTTTCTACTTTCTTGTGCTACTTGATTATAAAGCTATGTGCTTTTATATACTACTTTTCGAAAGACATATTCTCCAATCACAAGCTAATCTCGAATATGTAAATTTTCTAATAACTAATATCATATTTTGGAGGGATAGTTTTATTTATTTATTTAGTGAAAAGGCCGCATAAAGGAAATAATAAAACAATATAAAATGTAGAGAAGGTTTCAGATCATTATATGGAGGCCCATTTAGGCAGCAAAATGAGCTTGGAGTTTTAGAGGGCTACCCAACTTTGCGAAACAAACACATTGTGTGGAGGCCCATGGGCTTCTATGTGGTTTTTGCTTCATTAAACAATGTAGGTATATATAAGTATATTAATTAAGAAGTATTACAAAGAGTCGCAAACAAAATTTATTGTTTGGACTGTTAAAATGGTCATCACGACCTTGAAAGATGATGCATGAGCGCTATGCAACTTTTGAACATGTCTCAATTAATGGTCATGATTAATTAGCTGATCCTGTTAAAATAAACACCAGAAGCATCTTCGCTTGATAAAAAAAATAGAAGATTTAATCTATCTTGTTATTTTGCCGAACAGTACGGCGTGGAAAGTCGTGCATTCTAAAAATTTGATTGCCGAACAGTAAGGCGTGGAAAGTCGTGCATTCTAAAAATTTGATCGCCTCGCATCACTTATATTTGATCTTATAACCTGACGTCAAAGAATCAAGATGGTCTACGGAGATGATCATGAGTCTACGGAGATGATCATGAGTTTACCTCTCATTTATGAAGACGTGTTTTATATTTTGAATCAAAAGTTCAAAATCAATAATATTTTGATCGAGTAGGTGTTAGAGAATGATAGTCAATTTCGCATGCTCACTTGAGTTATGTAAAAAATATGGATCATGAGCTAATATAGACTCCGTCCAACGAGGACGGTTTTACGAGGAGAAAAATGTAAAAATCTAAGGTCTAACCATCAACAAGATCTCATTTAATAATTTTACATAGAAAAATATGAAAGTAATTATGGACTTATATATAACTGTCTCTTTTATTTATCAGAACGTTATTTGAAAAAATCATGCTGATTAAAATTCAAAATAAATAATATCTTAATTGATCCAAAGGGTGTTCGAGATCGAGAAATATGATTTCATATAGAAAGTCTGACTGCTAGCCATGACAACAAAATCAAATTAAGTACTAAATGCCGCAACTTCTTTATTTATTTACTTATTTGCCTGTCATCGTCCATTGGTCCATTGGCAACTCGGCATAAGCATGACGGCAAGAGTGACGTCCATGCATGAAAAAATAAAACCTAATCGCGGTCAAATAAGGTGGTGCATTGCATCTAAGCATACCTTAACATTCTGTACAGATTATATATGCTTCATCCAAATGCCCTTTTTTTTTTGCTGCAGGCAACATATGTATACAAGTTGTCAACCAGCTCTGAACTTGCAGCAGCAAAACCAAGTCTTTGTTATATACAAAGCATAGACAAGGATGTGCTACGAGGTCAAGTGCAACAAGTGTGGGAAGAGCTCATGGGGAGGCTGCGGCCGGCACACGGCCTACGTTTACCAGCGGATCCCGGCAGGGCAGCACTGCCGCTGCCGTGACTGGCCGGGCGTCAAGCTCAGTGCTGATGGTAGCTCTTCTGATGCTGACAAGAAGTCTGTTGAAACTACAGCCCCTGTTGTTGCTACCGCTGCTAATACCAAATCTTCTGGCACTCTGCAGTGACCTGTGATAACCTCTTTTGAGATTTGCAGTCTTCCTCTCCAGTTAATTTGTCATCTTACTTCGATTTCATTTTAATCATCACTTTTCCATATAGGTGTGTGGTGAGCCCTGGTTTGCAACTTAGGTGTTGCGAGATATGTTGTTGGTTTAATAACTATATGGCTGCCTTGCCTTGGATTTAATCTCATCTATGTTTTGGAGTAATAATAATAATGCGTGTTACAAGTTGCAATCTAATAACAGGAAGATTTCTTCGTCGGTCGATCGAGTGTTATTAATATGTTCACAAGTAGCAAATTTGTTCTATATTGTTTCCTGATAATTAAGAAGGAACGGGAATATTAAGCGATAACTCATTTCAACAATGCCATAATCAATCTTATGATCTCACTCTTAATGGGACATCTTTTCCCGTAGGAAAAAACGCCTATTTCAACCTTGTTTTAATTAAACAAAACTTGCGAATCGGGCCAATACCTTGCGTTCGTGCCTGCCCAAGTTTCAACCTAGTTTTAATAAAAAAAATTGAGAACTGGATGACCCATTTCATTTTAAAAATTAATAATAATATATACAATTACATGCATTTTATGATAAGATTATTTGGAGGGCAAGAGAGAAAATACTTTTGAAGAGTGAACTCCATCTGTTATTTCTTTATTTTTAAGTTAAAATTTTTTATTTGAAGGAAAATATTATGAATTGATAATTGAGTATCTATTGCATGATCCATTAATCTTGTGTTTAATATTGAACTCAGTTCCAACCCTATCATATTTCGGATTGAAAAACTTTTGGCCCGAGGTCAACTCGATACCATATAACTAATGATGGATAAAAATGGATTGAACTTTGAAAAATAAGGTAGTTATAGGATTGCATGTTAAGGCGTTTAGAAAATGCAAGTCACTGATTTTTAAGTTTAGAAGTAAAATTATAAATAAATTAGAGAAATGAAATTAATATGGATGAACACCCATCTAAACCAAGGATTTTTCATTTGGATGTTCTCCAACCAAGGATAATGTGTTTGGATGCCCCCGAGACAAGGTTTAAACAGGATCAACTTATTAATTCAAAATTATTAAAATTCAACTTTAATTTGATGATAAAAGATAAGGACAATATTTTCAACTGAAATCACCCTAGAACCAGGGTTTATGTGATTTAACTTTAAAAAGTTTTTTTTACATAAATTTTTCTCTTTCAAACATTTTTCCATTTTTATTATCTTAATAATTTGTTCCAAAAGTCTAAAATTTTATTTTATTTTTTTCTTTATCTCTTTCCTCTCTCTAAAAAACATTTTATTGAATATTTATTATACTAATAATTTATTTTAAGTTTTGAAATTTTATTTTTTATTTGTTCTAAAATATATAATTATAAAAGCTAAGTTAACTCTTTATTTGTTGATTAAAATGTTGGTCGATTTTAGATGAGCTAAATAAATAATTAACACATTAAAATCAACATTCATTAAATAATTCATTAATTAAGTTCACTTTTATAAAACATATTCAATATCTCATTATTACATGAGATTTTATGTTTTACTATTATTTATTATTGTTTATAATAATATTACATTTTTAACTACATATTTTTAAAAATAATTATAATAAATTTTTATTCAATTTAATTATTATGCGTTATAAGAATATATTTCTTCTTTTTTATTATCATATTTCATTCCAACATCTACTGAAATTAATTTGTAAAATTAATCTTTTAATTTTTATCATTAAATTTTAACCAAATACAATTTGAACTAGTGTATCAGTTTAATTATTTATTCGATGCCTAGAGACATATGTACTTTTGAAAAACGTATTTGCTGCATGGAGATCACAACTCCGGATATCAATAAGTACATCATCATCATTACTATTATTATTATTATTATTATTATTATTATTATGGATAAAATGAATGTGCTAATCACCTCTCATAAAGCAATATCTAAACCGTCGAGATCAAATCGAACGACTCAGATCAAATCAAATTTAATCGGATGTTGTTCTAGCAATTGAGGATCATCTTATGATCAATGTTGTAAGACCCGACCTGGCCATCGATCCGGATTGTCTAATAGGTCAGGTCGGACTGATTTGACCGGGTCGAACCGAATGGTCGGACCGGGTAATATAAATTAATAAAGAATAAAATAAGTTCAAGTGTCTATTAGAATATTATTAATATGTAAGATATTATTTAGCAAAAATATAATATAATATAATAAAATAATTCAGATCAATAGTATAATAAAGTAAGCATAAATTATATCATCAATTAAATATTTTCTAAATAAAAAAATCATGTGAGTAATTATAAAAAATAAAGATATTAATAAAATTTTATATATGTGATAAAGAAGAATATTGAAATATAAATTTCAAGTATATATATATATATGATGTTCTAAAAAAATTTAATAATTTTTATTCATTTTAATTTTTTTTATATTTTTCAATTCGACCCCGCCGGGTCGGCCAAACCCACCGGGTCTGCCGGTTGAACTCGAGTTTTGACCGGATTTGACAAAGTCAAAACGGGTCAACTCCTCGACCGAATTTTGGACGACCCGCGAGCCGTTTTGATGCCCGGACATCGATCCGACCGGTCGGGCGAGTCGGGTCTTACAATCCTGCTTATGATCTCCCACCCTCGTCCTCCTATCTCTCCCCCTCTCTCAGATTTCATATTTTACTATATATATTATTTTTTAATACCCACTTGAAAGCAATTTTTTCCATCCGAAGATTATTAGGAGCAGTGATATTTATTAGATTGTACGACTGGATCTGCTTATTATAATAGGAAATTCAGTTCGAACTCGGTAGGAACACATCCGATAAATTATCAAACTCGGACAAATTTAAGATCATGCATACTTTTTAAATCGTTTGTCTCGATAATTCAATATTAGTAAAAGCGAGATGGGACAATTGACATTATAAAACCAGCTATAACCTATTTTAGTCGGCCTTTCATCTCTAAGCACAAGTCGGCCTTTCATCTCTAAGCAGAAGTCAGCGGGACAGTGGTAAAGGAAGGCTATCAACAATTAGTAATAGTCAGCCGAGAGTTAAACCTGAACTCGTAGATTGTGTTTAGTATCGAAACTTGAGCCAAAACTTAATTCAAGTTCTAATATTTTTTATCAAATAGACGTGGCCTAAGTTCTCCAAAATGGAGAATTTCAAGTTCTCACTGAAGACGAGAATTTTTCTAGCGAGAACATGAACATTTTTTTTATTTTCTTTTTCTTTTAATTCTTTATTATATTTTAATTAGTAAAGTATTAATAATTATTATTTAATGGTAATATGATTCATTAAACTATTATTATATTAAATTAAATAATAATCAATTATAATACTTTATTTATTAATATAATATTATTTAGCTTATAAAATAAAAAAATTATTTAAAATATGATTTTTTTATAATACTAATAACATAGGAAAAATAATAAATTATAAATAATTATTTCCATAATATTAAAATAAATATTTTCATAAATAATTATTTTAACTAAATAAATAAGATTTTAATTTACTATAATTTCATACTTAATAAAATAATAAATTATATCATTAGTTCTTATTTTTTATCCAAACACATATTAAAACTTACACTACAAGAAAATTATGATTTTCCGATGGGCGGTTTCTGATGGAAGAAAATTCGTCATAATTTGGGATGGATTTTGCGACGGTTAAGCATTCGTCGAAATTTGAAATTAAAAATAATAAATTATGTAATTTGTTATATCATTATTTTATTTTTCGATGATTAGGAACGTCGAAAGTTCCGACGGATATCTCTCCGTCGTAATTTTCGACGGCCTCATAAATAAAAATAATATAATATGAGTATTTTATTAACATATTTGACAACAGTTGAAACCGTCACAATTTTTGACGATTCAAATAGTCGGTAGGTAAAAAATAATATAATATAAAGAGTCTTTTATTAATATAATTAGCGACATTTCATACCGTCGCAATTTCAGACGATTCTGGCCGTCGGTAAGTAAAAAATAATATAATATAAAGAGTTTTTTATTAATATAATATGTTACCGACTGTTCGGACCGTCGATAAACTAAAAAAATAAATATTATATATAAGTAAGTAGTATTTATTATTATAATTAAATAATTTTTGACGGTCCCGACCATTAATAACTTTAAAAATAATTAAACATTATATTCATATATATCTTTACTAATTTTTCGACAGTCGTGACCATCAGTAATTAAAAAATACTCTTCCGCCGCTTTTTTTTTCGTTTTCCCACTTTTCCAACTTTCTACCCCTATATATATATATATATATATACACTCACACACACACATATATATATATATATATATATATATATATATATATATATATATACTTTCTCCCACCATTCTCTACTTCCTCTCGGCCGGTGACCCTCTCCCTCCCGGACGATGATCCGTCGGCGACCCTCGTCCCCTCTCTCTCCAGCCAGAATTTGGTCGTGGGGGCAGCTGCCAGACCGACCGTCTGACGGCCGGATCGGGTCGCGGCCAGATCAGTCGCCTGTCCCGGATGATGATCCGTCGGCGACCCTCGCCCCCTCTCTCTCTCCAGTCAGAATTTGGCCGTGGGGGCAGCTGCCAAACCGACCGCCTGACGGCTGAATCGGGTCGCGGCCAGATCGGCCACCTGGCGGTCGGATCTAGCTGCGGCCCGATTCGGCCGTCAGGCAGTCAGATTTGGCCATGGCCCGATCCGGCCGCCATCGGTTAGATCTGGCCGGCCGCGGCCTGATCGGTTGCCGGTCGACGTGATCTAGCGGCCGGATCTTGCCGCGGGCGGCCTGCTAATTTTTTTTATGTTTTAAATTTTTTTTGCGACGGTTGGGGCTGCCGGACTTTTCGGACGGTTACAACCGTCGATACTTTCGACGAATTTTTTTTGAACCGTCGAAAATCGATTTGCGATGATCATTTTTTCGACGTATAAGTTCCGTCGAAAATAGTAATTTTCGACGATTTTGGAATGATTACAGACCATTTTGACCGTATGTAATTAGCCTTTTTCTTGTAGTGTTATCTGTCAAATCAATTTTTTAAATTCTCATCATTATACTTTTTCATCAAACATCACATCTAAACTTATCTACCGAATCAATTAATTCTCAAAAACTAACGGGGACTCGAAATTCTTATGCCAAGTACAATCCTAAACTCATCACCCTAATTAGTTAACAAGCACTTCAATAGAGTGACAATCAATAACATCAAAATCTTAACTTGAATTAATCATTATTTAGTGTATATAAATAAGAACTAATAAGCTTATATAATAATATACTAAATAATAAAATGTGCATAGTTTATTCATTATTAACTTGATTTGTTCTATTATTAATAAACATTAAAGCGATGAAGCAAATAAAGAGATATGATGAAATATAAAAAAAATATGAGAAAACTAATGAAAAAATAATAAATATTCTGTGATTGATAATACATATTTATTATTAAAAATAATAAATTATTATTTTAAATCAAAAAATTAATAAATATTGATAATAACTAATTTTTTGTTTCACAAAATATATAAATTATTATTCGAAAAATAATTAAGTTAAAATTAAATTATAACTTTATGGCCTTTTTTCTTATAAATCCCTACAACAAAATTAAGATTTAAGGACTACACTATAAAGACCAATCACAGTTAAGTTCCCAAAAATCATAGTTTTCAAAAAATATTTATTTGGGACCAATAAAGAATTGGACTCAAATTCTTCCTAATTTTAGAGACAAAAAATCAATTTGTGCATAGTACAAATATTATAGGAACGAATTAAGACATTGGTGTCTATAATTTTTCATAAACACTGATTTTAGGGACTAGTCATAACCTAGGTCCTGAAAAATAAATTGTAAGGACTGATTTTAGTGATCCCAAAAAATCTAATTTTTTTTGTTAATCTCATTTCAGGCATCTCATTTCATTCTGCCATGCACTCCCTCATGAAAAACCCACGGGGAAGGTAGCGGCGTACGGGCTCCTTCCGTCGGACTTCCTATAATTGCAGACTCATTCGTGCCGGTAAGCCCCATACATGTCCGATTCCTCGTGGCTTCTACACTACTCTGTGCGTATTTCTCAACACTAATTTTTCCGAAGCCATCGATCTCTCATTCGTGCACACCGATCTGAGGTCAATGGCGCCTTCCCGCCCGTCGCCGAGGCCTGATGCCGAAAGATCCTCGAGGCCGACACCATCCTTTTTATTTTCCTGGAGTCAACCACACCCTCACCGGTGAGTTCGATCATCGCTCCTCTCCTGCGTCTTTGTTTTGCTTTGCTTTTTTTGTTTTGTTCCATCATCACTACCTACTTCCGCTGCCGATCGGCTCTTGCTGCTCCCTCTCTCTCTGTGTGTCTTAGCTCACGCAAAGGGGGAGCTGTAGAGGAATTAGGTGAGAACTCAAGAGTTGTAGCTGTTAGATGGACTTCATTTTGGGGAAGTTTCCATAGAGGAATCTTACTAGTTTTAGGAGAACTTGTGTAACAAAATGGAGGGTTTTAATCCGTTCCCGGAAGATCCGATCGGTTATTCAGCTCTGATGAATATTGATTCTTTCATTGAACTCTACAATCCAGCAACTTCTGACCAGATGTTTTCGCGGTTCAACTATTTGAATGCGCAGCAGAACTTCGGGGCAGTGCAGAGAAAGGATTCAGGCCCGCAGTTTGTGATGACTTCAGATACTGCACTAGTCTTCCTTCGAATACTTGGAAGAACCCAGTGATGCAGGACACTGTCAAGGAAGCACATGACTTGTCATTACCTCGTGACATGGACATTACATCAGCGGATACAAGAAGTAACTCTTTCCTTCCACTTAATATATCTGACAATGATGAATTTAAAGGATCCGTGCCCAGATCACTTGCCAGTGTTTCACTTGATGAAAAATTTCTCAGAGAAATGCCCTTCCTAATGAAGTCCTCGAGAGGTAGAATACTTGTACAGGCAGGAGAATGAGTATGTTTTGAGTACACTTTATATAAATCACATTCAAGCGGCATTTTATTATATAGTTTTACTGTTGCTTAATTAAATTGATGGAGAAAATAAATCCTTCTTCTCTTTATATTTTTATTAGTAGTGTTTTATTAGCTTTTTTAATGATAGTTTCCATTTTGAACATATGAATGCAAGAATATGTAATTTGAATTTATTTGTGTACTTAGATAACTTCTATTGCAGAATATGATGTAGAGAAATTATGTATACTTTTCATCTATGTTCAATATGCATCTATTCCATATTTTACTATATTCTCATGCTTGAACATATGCTTTATTATCATTGAAATACAACTTATATTATTTCTCCACATCTATCATCTAAATATTATATTTTTGAAATATTATTATTTGTGTTGATTGCTTTCCATGCAAAAATTCCAATCCATAATTTATAGGGATATTCAAGTGTATGCCCCTCCCCCACCCCCAACACACACCCGTGTTCCCCTAACTCAGACACTTAGACAAATTTGAGGACAGACCATGCAGATTCACTAATCTAGCTGTCCAAAACAACAAACAACAAAGGGAAATGTGTCTTTTTATGTCAACATGGTAGATTCTATTGTACAAAAGAGAGTAAGTTTTCTCTACACCTTCATGGATAGATGTGGAAAAAGAAAACTACTGGGATAGTGGAAATGTAGCAAACAAAGAAAAAAATAGCAAAGAAGGATCACAAGAAGATTCCTTCTTGTTAGGACAAATTGACAGGTGGTGAGCTGAAGAGAGGCAGTCATACTGGACCACAAGAGCACCTTCTGTTGACTGGAAAAAGAAGGATAGGTGGCTGGAAAAGGTGGACAAGTGATAAGCTAAAAGGAGACAGCATGAAGGACCACAATAGAGATTCTTTGTTGCTGGCTGATTTTGGAAAGGTGACACAATCCCTTGAGCTATAAAAGAGCAAGAAAGCTGAAGAAGAAGGGGTTTGAATTTGGGCCCAATTTTGGCTGAGTTGGGATCATTTTGTGCTGCTGAAGTAGGTTGGAGAGGAGGCTAACAACCTCCCTTCTTCCTTCTCTTTTGTATTTTCCTTTATTATTTTCCTTTTTTTTTCTTGTTTTCATGATGTGTAACTAACCAGCCAACTAGTGGCTGGGGGATGTTGATCATGACTTTCATACTCTATTTCTTATCTTCTTTGATTCTTTGATGACTAACTGAATATTGAGCTTTCTTGTGTTTTTGACGATATCGATGTGGTTCCCGTTCTACTGTTCGATTCTCTATTTTTCGAACATCTGTATGGATTTGAGTTTATGAATTGTCTTCATCCTGCACCCCAACCATAGGGATGTATTAGACTCCATCGCGACCAAACATGGAGAAATCTAGCATGGATGAAGATAATTCCATGCGTGATTCTTATGTTTTCCACTGAGTTATAAGCATAGGAGAAGTTTTCTGAATCACTTGCTACCTTGCACCTCCGACCGTAGGGATGTTATATGCTCCATCGCCACCGAACATGAAGAAATCCAACCTAATGCAAGCAGTGATTCACGGCGTTAGTTTTCATATAATAAAAAATGGAGCTTTTCATAGTGTGGTTTAGACGTCGTTCACCCTTTGATCTGCGACCGAGAAGGTTGAGCGCACTTCGAATTTTTGACAATATATGACCGAATTGAGTCAGAGATTTGTGATTACTTTGAACAACTTTAAAGGATGTTCATATATTCCTCTTTCACCATTGTTGTGTTCGATTCTTTTCGAGTTTTCTAAAAGTTCGACCCAAGGTGGGATATTCTTTAATCCTCACTCAAGTCCATGACCCTAGTCCGATAGGTAAGATATGAGTCACTTCTAAAAAATTTCAATAAATCATATCTCATATTTCTTGAATCGAACTCTTCTTCTCCTTTGAAAGCGTCTAAGCCGTCTTGTTGATACTGATACCTTACATTTTGCTATTCACATTCCACTAAGGTAGGCGTGAGCCGACCATAGCCTCCTTGCCTTAAATGTACCTCTTCTGAATGACTGATATTCAGTGGACACGAGACCTAAACTCAAATCTAATAGAAAGAAAACTCGATTTATAAAGCGGAGTATCGTAAGCGAGAGTGACGATTGCACCAGTTCTATAAACCCCCCGCGCGTGCAACAATGATTGACTATATACACGCTTGAAGGGGCATTCATTCATTTTTATTCTAAATGAAATTAAGAGGATGTAAGTTCCAAGTGAAAATATTCTCTCAGCCTTAGTGTTTAGTTACACTCTTCTTTATCTAATTTTACATTAAAAACTCATAAAAATTAGTGTAGCCTTATTTGCTGCGACTTCTAGTTTGTAGCATTTCACTTTCTGATTTTGAATCACACCTATGGACTTATGCTTTCCCTTCAAACAGTTTAATTAAGTGTGAACATTTCAACCTAATCTCTGTGAATCGACCCTTAAGCACTACAATCATATGTCGTATAGTTTCTATTCTCGTCGTAATAGTGTAGAGGATTTATAAGTTTAAAACTTCATTCGACATTCTTATATGTTTAACGATATACACACTTTATGTGAGTCAAAGTTTTTGGCGCCATTGTCGGGGACTAAGTTTTGAATTGTCACATTTGATTCTCTATTTTGGTTTGGCTAAGTCTTGTTTATAGTCACTGTTTATATTTCATCAATCTTCGATATCCTGCTTGCTTGTAGTTTAACTGATTTTTTTTCTTTTTTTTTCTGCTTAAAGTAGATGTTAGCTTTCTGCATTTTTCTTTTCTTTACTTGTTTATAGAAGTCTTAACTTAGATCCTGTGATTGTCATCTTCAATATTCTATTCCTGCATTTCTGATTATCAATTCTCAAAGTTCATATTCTGCACATGCTACAAAGTATCTCTTAAATTTTTATAATGCAGAAGCATTGCTGAATCATGACTATATATTTAAAATTCTGAATTTCATGATATGCACTTATGCCACAATGTGTCTGCTCTATTTTCACAGTGCATTATCTTGTTGAACATTATTGAATGCACCTTGTTGAACATGCTAGCTATTTTCAATTTTCTAATTTCTCATTGTTGAAATTGTTGAACATTCATATTCTGAAATTGCTTATTGCTGTAATTTGCTAAACAATTATATCCAGAAAATGTGCAGAACTTGACAATTTCTTATTTCCTAGACACTACTAAACATATCAGTTTTCTAATCCTTGGATTTTATCATTAGATTTGCTGAAACATTGCTGAAATTCTTGAGCTTGCATTCATATTTTCTAAACATGGTTGAATATGACAATTTCTTGATCCTTATATGTTATAATCACATCTCTAATTCCAGTTTTCAGATTTTTGAGTGTAGTCTATAAGATGCATTCTAGCCCTCCATTGAGTTGAGACATTTCATATTTTAGATTTCAAGTCTTACTTTTCAGATTTCAATTTCCTGCACATCTTAAAACTTGCATTCTAAGTCTCTATTGTGTTAAACATTTTTAAACATGCATCTTGATTCTCAAATGTCTTTTTCTCCTACAATCCTGAGCTTTTATTGTGCATAAACATTACTGAACAGATTCTTGAATGTTTTCATATTTCTGATTTACAACTTCATATTTCATATTTTGGATTTTCATAATTCAAATTTTTTTCACTTGTTCAAATAATCATGAGCTTCTTTGTTGTTGTCATTGTGCAGAAATATTACTAAACATGCCTACTTTTGATCTTTGAATGTTTATATCAAATTTCAGATATCATATTGCAGATTTCAAATTCCAAGTTTAAGATTTCTGACATTTGATTTCAAATTTCAGGATTTACTTTTCATATTTCAATTGTGAATAAACATTGCTGAATATACTAGCTTCATGATCCTTGAACATTCACATCAAACTTCTAATTTTTAGTTTTAAACTTACTTCTCATTTCTGATTGCTGATTTCATATTTCAATTTTCCACACTCATCATATGATCCTAAGCTCTTATTGTGCTGAAACTGTTAGGATTTCTGCACGAGAGAAATTACGCATCGCGAGAAAACTCGAGAAATTTAAGGCGACGCATAATTGTATTAGATGGAAGAAACAGAAGAGGATTACAAGATCAGATTGATTCAGGATTGTCCATGATGGTCTTACAAGCCTTGATTATAAGTCCTTTTATAGGGCATTGGAGAAATAACTCCTACTCTAACTTAAGGACCTAATTTTACTAGGCATGCAAGCCCCTTTTTTAGAAAAAACCTCCTTGGACTAGGAGTAGAAATCTGACTTCCTGAAGACCCTTGAAGATCTCGGCCAACTTGAATTCCTTCACTTTGGTGCGAAGGCAACAGAAAGATGAACATTTGCAGCTGATGGAATATTCAAAGGCTTCACTCCAGACATTCCAAACCTGGATAAAATCTTCTCAATATAACTTTTCTGAGATAAGAAGAGTTTACCCTGTGCGCGATCCCTTAGAATTTCCATCCCCAGAATCTTCTGTGCTGCACCAAGATCCTTCATGTCGAATTCTATACTGAGGAGCTTCTTCAGATTCTGAATGTCTGCCATGTCTCTGGCAGCAATAAGCATATCATCAACATACAAGAGCAGACATTACTCATGCAGTCAGTGTTGTCAGCAGGTTCATGAGCGTTCCAGGAAAGGAGCACTAGCAAGCAGTGAAGCGAATTTTTCGGTATCTGAGAGGAACATCTGATATTGGCCTCATCTACAGAAGTGATAAAGAGTGTTTGGTTGCAGGGTACTCAGATTCAGATTATGCTGGAGATGTTGATGGAAGACGATCTATGACAGACTATGTCTTCACTTTGGGCAGTTCAGCTATTAGTTGAAGACTACACTTTAGCCATCAGTTACATTGTCCACCACAGAGGCTGAATACATGGCACTGACAGAAGCTGCCAAGGAAGGCATCTGATTAAAAGACTTAGTTGGAGATCTCGGATTACATCAGGAGCATGCTATAGTGCACTGTGACAGTCTGAGTGCAATATGTTTAGCCAATGATCAAGTACATCATGAAAGAACCAAACACATTGATGTCAGATATCACTTCATCCACACTGAGAAGAGGATCAAGGTGAAGAAGATTGGCACTGAAGACAATCCAACTGATATGTTCACCAAATCTGTTCCTTATGGAAAGTTCCAACATTGTTTGGATTTGCTTAACATAAATACTTGATAATAGTTTCAAGATGGGACTGGCGGCGGCGTGGCGTGCTTTTGTGCTCTGAAGATGATTCAAGTCAAGATGGAGATTTTTTAATAATACCTTGAATCTGAATCAGTTGGTGCCCCTACATAGTCAGGCGCTTCAGCAGAATTCCCGTACGGGGGTCTCACTGCCCGATCAGCGAGCCTATGGGATGTCAAGGGGGGGATCCCCCATGCGGGGGTTGCAAGGGGGCGGAGCCCCCCGAGCGAAAATTTTTTAGGGGTATTCTGTATGTGATTCGGATTTGATTTATTTCCTTATCACGAGATAGGTGTCCTATTTTCAGAGAATTTATTTAAAGTCCCAGTCCGTATGTAATTCCTATCATCTGTCAAAGGGAGTGCCTATATAAACTTCCTAGGGGTCTAGACCGAGACCCATCCTTGTAATCATCATTATTCCATAACAAAGAGTCGTCATCATTTTTCCTCTTCACGTTCTTCTGTATTTCGTGCGATTCATCTCTCCCCCTTTTCGTAACAGAAACATATTTGAACATGTTTTCTTTTGATCCATGAATGCTCACATCAGATTTAACACCTCAGAATTCAGACTTTCAGATTTCAAGTTTCAGATTTCATATTTCAACATTTCAAATTTCGAATTTCCAATTTGACCTTAGATTTCAAAATTCAAAATTCATATTTCAATTTTTCTGCACTCACTCTATCAACTTTCTGTTGAGTTTCAATTTGCAGAAAATATTTCAGACTTCAGGGATGAATTGGAATTTCCAAAGCAGGTCACCAAATGACCAAAACTCTTATCAAGCCAATGAAATGCCAAAATTTGAAAGTTGGGACAACTTATCTTCTAGAGTTGAAGACGTAGTGGGAAATGCATTTACAAAGTTCAACCTGAGACCTTCCACAACTTCTCAAGATTATTGCAGTCAAGTACACCCCTACAATCATGATAAATCATATGGGCAGCTTCACGTGGATAATCATAATTGTCAATGGAGAAATCAGTTTTCTAATCCATATGCCCAAGATCTGAATCCATTTATCAAGACATCTTTATGGATAGCACTATTATCCAACAACTTATTATCAAAATCAAATGCCAAATGCACGCTCTCAACTGAATGATCAAATGGAATCACTTTCTCTGGATGCATCTCATAATGTTATTCCACCTAAATTTCAGCAGCCAACAATACCTATGTAAGAATTTCAATTGAAGATTATGATGCAAAACATGGTGGACCAAAAAAAGAAGCAAAGCAAAATGATGATAGAGCTGTCTACAAAGGTGGAGGAAATTGAAACACAATCGAAGCTATTGGATGTTCAATTTCACAAGGTACAACAATCAGTGGAGCCTCCAAATCCCATAACTTCACCTGAAGAGAAGTCAAACATGGAGTTGATGATGGAGAAGATAATTGAACAACAAGAATGGCAGAATAAAGCAATGAAGGAGTTGTTTCATAAGGTTGAAGGTCTAGAAGCTGAAATGGAGGAAGAAATTTTCTAGCAATCACTTGACACTTGTTTTGAACCACCTGAAGCTAGGCCTGAGGAGCAAAGTCGAGTCATACAACCTGAAAGTGCAAAACAAATGGAACGACATGAATCCCCTGCTGAACACCCTGCTGCTAAACACCTTGTTTAATTCCAGAATGAAGATGTGAAGAGATCAAAATTGATAATGAAGTGATGAAGTCTGAAAAGGAGGCAACAACTCAACACATAGAGGTCATTCAAAAGGAGACGTCTGCACCCGAATCTAAAGAAAGCAATCAGGACTTCTTAACTGTTAAGACTAACTCCACTGCTGCCTCAAAATGTCCAGAAGCTGAAGACACATTCTGCACAACCCAACAAAGGACTTTGCAAGATGAGAAATTCCAGCCTACAAAGATGCAAGATAAAGTCTACATGGAAGAAATGCATAAACCAGAAGTTGAAGAAAGTAACTTTGTCACTCAAGACATATTGCAGGATCAAATACCTCCAGATATAACAGCAACCACACTTATAAAAAGGAAAATCAAGAAGTAATTGTTGAAACAAGATGGAGGTTTTGGAGAATATGAACTCTCAAATTCAGAGGAAGGATTTTTTAAGGAACACAGAATCTTGAATAAAAAGAGCCATGCTAAAACTAAAATTGAACTACTCAACATAAGGCTCAAGTTGTTTCTAATAAAGTTGAATTCTGTTTAGTCCAAACTGTTTAGTGTTGTGACAATCTTGCACATATAGAGATATACATACACATATATTAGATATACACATACACAATTTTGTCATATAAAGCTATTTCAATATAATCTTAATATAATACAAAGTTATAATGTATAAACTTATAATATATAAACTTATAATGCATAAACTTATAATATAATCTAAAGTTAAATCCCTAACTCCTCTTAAATTAGGAAAACAATTTGAAATGGCATCACTACAGCCTCGAAATAGTGTCTCAAGGCATTTGGTGCTTCCGTAGCGTCACGTTTACGGAGGTGCTAAATACTTGAATTAAATCCCTGACCCCTCTTCAGCATTTTCACTTTCACTATTACTCACCAATTTTTACCGCGACTGAAGGCCGACGCCCTCTGCTCCGTCCCCAACGCCCGAAGCTCGACTCCGATGCCCCATCTAATCGGGCCCATCCTCGTCTAACCCCACCCTCGTCCGACCCTGCTCTCATCCACCCTCCTCCGACCCCGCCCTCCCCGCCTCCTCTGATGCTGTCGTCTGCCCTCCTTCGCCCTGCGCTGACCTCCTTTGCCCAACCGCCTCTCCCCGCTCCTTTGACCCACCCTCCCCGCCTCCTCCGACTTCGTCGTCTGCCCTCCTCCGATGTCGTCGTTTGCCCTCCTCCGCCCTGCGCCGGCCTCCTCCGCCTACCCGATCGACACCTTACACTTGCTCCTTTGTCGTCGCCCCGCTCTTCCACCCTGCACTTGATCCGCTGCGTCCGACTTGCTCGCTGCCACCCGACTTACTCCTCCGCCACCCGACTAACTCCGCCGCTACCCGACTTGCTCCGCCGCCGCTCGAATTGCTCCGTCGCCGCCCGGTTTGCTCTGCCGCCACTGTCTTGTTTCTACGGACCAACCGTCCAAATCTTCATATGCTTAATTTACTTAATTTCTTTACGGAATTGGAGAGATTAGTTTCTTATATTTGCAGTGACTTTTGAGTAGCCTCCATATTATGTTTTGTCGAGCTACGCCATCGCCGCCCTCCTCCAATTGATATAGTGAGTTCTAATTTTAATGATTTTCATATATATTTAACTTGTAGCCAGAATTACTAAATTTGGATAGTAATTTGATTAGCATATTTAACTTCAATGTGTTGTGAATTTTATGTAGATGTATAGTTCGATGATGCTATTAATTTTTAGTATTGTTATGATTGCATTATAGATGTTGTAATGCCTAAGAAATGTAAAGTCGATAACTAATTGTCCACTACATAAGTGAAATTTAAAAGATAATCCTTATGTTAGGAATTAAGGAAATTTAAAAAATGATAATCAATTCTCTAATAATTAATCCTTATGTTGTAATGATTTATTTGCTAAGTAAGAAATCATTGTAATATAATCCTATATGAAGATCTTGTACTTCAAACATGTGATTTTAGACTTCATAACTCCAAAATCACATGTTTCAAGCACAAAAATTTATAGACATATGGCTTAATTTTATTCATTATAGAAATGACAAAGTCATATCATAGGTGGATTCGTCGTAAGAAGGATAAACATGGCGTTATAACAGAAGAATATAAGGATGCTGTTGATGAATTTTTTAATACGGCATATCAAAATGAAGGTGTTGCTTCTTCATATGGCGAAATTTTATGTCCATGTCGGAAGTGCAAATGTTATGAGTGGAAAGTAAGATATGATGTGCAGAAGGATTTATATTACAACAATTTCTTATTCATATACACAAATTGGTTTATATTACTATGGCGTTATAGAAGACATCATAGGATTGTATTATTTGGGAAAATCGAACAAAATCATTATGCTAAAATATTGTTGGTTCGATCTAGAGAAAAGAGTTCGGATTGATCAAAAGTTTAAATTGGTGGATATTAATCCTCGATCGAGACTTCAGTAATACGATCCATTTGTATTGGCAGAATAAGTGCAATAAGTGTACTACACTAAGTATCCATAAAAAAGAATCAATGATGAATGGTGGGCATCATGCAAAGTGAGAAGTAGACTATTCTTAGCAGAAATACTGGTAGATGATCATATAACATCATCCATATACAATGATGTACCTGTAGATGATTACTATCAAGAAGATCGAGTGAATGAGATGATTGATGTAGCCGATGAAGTTGAGAATATTCAATTAGTTGATGACGCTGAGCCAATGGAAAAGTTCAATTCAAATTACCTCTTAGAGTGAACTTTGACAATTTCATCGACGATGACTCGAATCAAGATTATAGCGACGACGATAAAGATGATGAAAATAAATCAGAATATCAAACAAGCGAATGAATCTTGTAGTTCTTCTAATGGCACAAGCTTGTTATTTTTTTTAGTTATATATGATTCCTAATAATAACTCAAGCTTGTTACATTTTTTCAATTATGGTTACTAGAGGTCGAGCTTCTAGGTCATCTCGCTCTTCTAGGTGTTCACCCCGTATGAGTGAGCCATTACGACCACCAAGTGATATATTTATTGTCGGTTGCTTATTTATAATTGCTTATAATAGGCACATTCATTTTTTTAATAATGTATGTGGCTCCGTCGTCGACGGGGCACATAGCCAAATCGTCAAATAGTAGGTGATACATAGTAGACGATATATTTTTCTAATTATTTTGTTGTTATGACAGTTGTTCCACCATCGACGAGGCACATAGTCAGGACGTCTCGATCGCATGACGACGATCGACATGTCACACCAGGCTATTTTTTTATATATTCCATAAATTTAAATAATGCAAGTATTTTAAGTATTTTTTTATGACGATAGTTGCTACGTCGGACGCTTCACTACACTCCAACATTGGCGAGTAGCATCTTACCCAAGTGATATATTTATTATTATTAAAATTATATTTCTTATTTAATTACATTAATAATTTTTTAATAATGTCAGTTGCTACGCCGTCCATAGCACAAGCATCGACTTATCACATTCTGACTAGCGGACTATCATGGATCATGTAGCGATAGACATCGCTCGAGGTGAGAACTTAACTGTACATATATTAATTATCACTAGTTTAATTTCTTATGACACTAATGATTTACACTATAAGAAAACAAGGCTTATGTGATGCAAAATATCGTCATAGAAAATCTAATTTTCATCACTGATAATTTTTTGTGATAGTATGGTGATGAACCATTTCCATCACTGAAATTTTGACCCACAGATAGTCTTGTCACGGAACATCTTCCGTCACAACATTATTTGTGATGGATCATTCCATCACAATATTAAAAAGACACCATCACAAAATTGTATATAAATAAAATAGAAAAAGAAAATAATCCATCACAATTGTGACAATGTTGTGATGGACTTTTGATGACATACTTGTGATGATATTTATTGTGATAAATATATGACGAATTTATCATAATAATTTGTGATAATATTGTGACAAAAATTATTGTGACAACATTTTGATGATTTTTTTTAAATTTGTGATGGAATTATGACAAATCTTTATAGCAATTCAATGTATATTTTGTGATGATATTATGATAAATTTGTAATGGAAAAAGTAATATACTTGTGACAATATTATGACGAAATATAATTTCTTTGTGAGTAGTTCAATTTTGAAAACTTGTATCAATTTCATAATAATAATTTTGATTAAATATCAATATAAATAATAAATCACACATATAAAATATTTTCACATATTGTCCTAGGACAATTTTTTTAAAAACATATATACTAATGATCATTTTGCTCAAATAAAAGATTAATTATACTTCAAAAAAATGCAAAAAGATAGATTCACTACAAAGTTTTTGCTATTGAAAAATAACATGAAACTTGCTCTTTAGATAATGTGAAACATGTTATGCACCTTACAACATAATCATTCAAATAGTTTGCTCATTAAATCTAAACAATAAGAAAATTTCATTGCTTGATCATCGTCGTGACTTCTCCATGCAAAATGGATCAAACCTAAATTAAATATATGCTAAAAAAGCCAGATATGAATATTTCAATTTGAATAAAAAAACTATAAGACATTATAAATGAATTTATAAATACATCACATTAATAAAGTAAAACTCATAACCTCAAGAAGATGATTGACTATTTCCTTGTTGAGTCACAATCGCACGGATCCGTTCTTCCATATTAGAATTTGCCTTTTGAAGACGTTCATCTAACTCTTTTTGTAACTCTTACCGCACTTTCTCGCGCACTTCTTCTCATTTTTGTTGCAATTCATTGTCACTTGCCACGTTTTATGAAAACTTACCAACACACTCTTTGGTCAACAATGATTAAGCATATTATCATGAGTCAAATCCATATACACATCCTTTCGTTGAAGCTCCTACTGCATCCATCATAGAGATCGATCAAACCCTAGTTGAGATTCCACTTCTGGGACATACTTGTTACTTAAGGATGCACAATAGTCCTCCTGAATTGAGAAAATAGATTCATCATATGCACATGATTTTCTATGAATTGAAAACATAAATTCATAATACATGCATATACATTCATTCATACATACATACATACATATAAGATATGAAACATTTAAAGGATTACAAGCATGCATTGTAAGAATTTTTAAAAACTTACACAAACTCTTTTTTACTTTCCATCAACATATTCACCAGTTTTTTCCCTACCATGACGCTTATGACAATGCTCAAATACTTCATATTAAGTTGGTTCTCTGTCTAACTTTTGTGCCTACAAAAAAAATATTATGAAAAAATGTTAATTAAAAAATCATGACCAATTAAACAAAAATGAATATTAAAGAAATATTTTTTCTGTCATTGATATGGAACCAGTAGTATACTTCGTGATTCCGCCCTCCTTTTCAGTAAGACGATTTTGTTTTGTAGCTTCAGATTTATGTTGTCACTCATCTGCTATCCACAAATCAACTATACCATTCCATACATCTTCTCGTAATCA
This sequence comes from Pontederia crassipes, assembly GCA_030549335.1. Classification (NCBI taxonomy): domain Eukaryota; kingdom Viridiplantae; phylum Streptophyta; class Magnoliopsida; order Commelinales; family Pontederiaceae; genus Pontederia; species Pontederia crassipes. The sequence continues at coordinate 61,115,614 of CM060194.1, read as the reverse complement.
TGAAGGTCCAAAACCCTTAGTCTCACTTATATGCAACTTATTATGTTGCTTCATCACTTGATTGGAGAATAAAGGTTGCCACATTTTCTAAAAACTGCTTCCGTAATTAGATTGTCTGATTGTTTCCAGACATATGTTGCCTGAAAATAAATTAAAGTAAGAAAAATAAAAATTAAGTTCAACAAAAAAAATTTAGCAAAATTATATAATGTTAGCTATCCCACATCTCATCATGAGTTTGATTGAATCCCTCGCGATAGTACCAATTGTTCAAGTAACCATATTAGGTAAGAAACTATAATATACAAAAAAAAACATGAACAAATTGAGTTTAACAAATGTTACACAAAAAATGTTGAAATATTTTTTTAAAAAACAATGCTATAAAAAAGTTTACATGACACATTTAAGTATAATTAGCTTTCATCTGCTTCATCATTAGGTGGATCGATTCACACCCCTCATCCTTGATGACATTGATCCATCATCAATATCAACATCATATTGATCTTCACACATAGGAATAGTTTGATCTTGATTCTCATTCACTTGTAAAGGAATTGAAGTCATGACACATTGAGGATTTGAACTTGTTGAAATCCTTACATAATTTTTTTCATTATCTTTGCCCAAGCCAACTCCCCGCCCTCTCTGTGACGCACCACCTCTTACCATTGTACCTACTAAAAAAGGAGACAATTAAACATCATACAAATATTGATTTCTAAAGTAAATTATTAAGCACATGAGTATTATTAAATTCTTAAAAGAATATGTTTTATAAAATAATGAGTGTAAATTATCAAGTGCATGATAAACGATAATTTTTTAAGAAATTAGCACATACAAAATCAAATTATTCTTGCATATCATCATCACTAAAGGAAATTGAATCATCGTCGTCATCATCATTATCATCATTGTATTTGTCACCCTCCTCTTCTTCGTACTCTTCCTCCCCTTCTTCTTCACCCCCTCATCTTCATTTATTCTTCTAATTCATCCACATAATCAAAGTGTTCTATATCAACAAGTATATTTGCTTCATTAAGTTCATTAGTCGATTGAACTAAAATAGGAGTAGACATCTCATCTTCTTGATAATATCAATCAATTGTAGGAATTGAGTCATTATTTTCTACATCATCGGATGGGATATCAATTCTTCCTCTTGGTTTGTTTTGCATACGGCCCACCAGTCTTTTCTTTCTCGACTTTGGGATGGATAAGTCATGTAATATACTTGTTGATCTTGTTTTGCTAACACAAATGGTCCATTTGTTGACAATCTAGATGCATACCAAATTTCAACTAGCCCGTGATGAACCTTCATACCTTTTTCAATGTCAAACCAATCACATTTAAACAAAACAATTGAATTACGTCATCTATAATAATTCAACTCTAATATATCAACTAATAAACCATACTAATCTCTCTCATAGTCGTTATAGTAGCTTCCTTTTATACAAACACCACTATTCATAATTTTTCTCCCATGACCATGATGAATGTCAAATAAAAATCCATTTATGAAGTATCCCTTGTAACATTTCACTCTACCACGATTCACCTATCCACAACATTTATACTTACCTATAAAATAAAAATAATTAAAAATTTTGAGATAATTATTTGGTAACAAATATAGTACAATTATTATTCTTACATATTGTTTTAACCAATTCGCAAAATTATTCTCATGGGACCTTTCTTTCTCCTCATCGCTAATATGTGGGTTCATTTGATATAACATTTCATCATATATCCTAAATAATAAACATATGCTTACTCAACATAAGGCTTAAGTTCAGGTGTATTTAATAAAACATATATATGTGCAGCATTCATCTCAACATCCGACATCATTCTTCTTGTATAACCACCGGATAGTCGACCATGATGACAAAAGATAGATAGACGTCCCAACAGCTCAACATCTCCACCACCATCATTTCAATAAAGTTGAGTTAACTTTGTTTGTACACTTTGTTCAAAATAGAATGAGCAAAATGTTGAAATCTCTTGTATAATATATGCCTCACAAATAGATCCTTCAACACAAGCTTTATTTGTCACAGTTGTCTTTGTTCGATGCATATACCTAAATGAGTAAAAGAACATAATTTATATAGAAATAGCTAATAAATTGAAAGATGAAAAAGGATTTAATACTTACGACTCAAATGGATACAACCGACGATATTGACCCTATATAATTTATATAGCTAATAAATTGAAAGATGAAAGATGATTTAATACTTACGACTCAAATGGATACATCCAACGATATTGAACCGGTCCACCGACTTTGGCTTCATAAGCTAGATGGACTGATAAGTGTTCCATTGAATTGAAAAATCCCGATGGAAATATTTTTTTCAAGTTTACATAGAGTTTCAACAATATTTTTCTCAAGCATTTCCATGATCAACTCGTAAAATTGTTGAACAAATGTTTCTAAAGAAATTTCTAACCTCGGTTAATGCATCCCATATTAGAATAAGCAATAAATAACGAAATGTGACCGGAAGTAATCTCTTAATAAGTACATGACAATCATGACTTTTCAAACCAAAAAAATTATTGTCATAAATGCTCACACATCAAGATATATTAGAAGCATAGCCATCAGGAAGTTTAGCTCTTTAAGCCAAATCTGAATATCCATTTGTTGTTCTTTGGTAACTGACCTCGGTTAATGCATCCCATATTGGAATAAGCAATAAATAACGAAATGTGACAGGAAGTAATCTCTTAATAAGTACATGACAATCATGACTTTTCAAATCAAAAAAAAATATTGTCATAAATGCTCACACATCAAGATATGTTAGAAGCATAGCCATCAGGAAGTTTTAGCTCTTTAAACCAAATCTGAATATCCATTTGTTGTTCTTTGGTAACTGTGAAAGAAGCCTTAGGATTCATATCTCTTCAATTTAATGTATTAACTCCAACTCAGGCCGCTTGCAATATTTATTCAAATCTTCCATTGCTTTGATGTTGTCTTTAGTTTTATTTGGAACATCCATCACCGTAAAAAATGTTCTCAAAGACATTCTTCTCAACATACATCACATCAAGATTATGATGGATTAAATTAGTGCACCAATATACTTTTTAACCCAATTATGTTGCACACCAAACCCATTTATCTTTTGATGACCAACTTTTGTTCCAAATGTGATATGTGGAAGTTTAGAAATTCGAGAGAACATTTCTTGACCAAGTAATCTCGAAGGAGGCAAGTCTTTAACAACAACTCCTTTTTAAAACTTATCTCTTTGTTTCCTATAAGGATGATTCTCGGGCAAGAATTGACGATGCAATAAAAAAATGATATATTCATACCACTATCAAGGTGAAATGATTTTGTGTGTTCCATGCAATATGGACATGCTAATCTTCCTACTCCAACTAGATAACATGGCATAAGCTGGATGGAAAGTCACTAATTATCCACATAAGTGCTATTTTCATTTGAAAATTTGTTTTTTTATTTGCATAATAAGTGTTAACACCCATGCTCCATAATTCTTTGAGCTCATCGATTAATGGTCGCAAGAAAACATCAATATGTTTTCCCGGACTCTTAGGGCCTGGAATGATCAAACTCAAAAACATATATGGATTTTTGTTTCACATTCTTGGTGGCAAATTATATACCGTAATAATTATTGGCCAACAAGAATAAGGAGTGCTAAATTGTCCAAAAGAATTAAATCCATCGGTGGAAAGTTCAATTTGCACATTTCGTGGATCCGAAGAAAATGAAGGATGAGTTCGATTAAAATGTTTCCATGCTTCACCATCAACTGGATGTGCCATATATCCTTCTTAACATCAATTAAAAGCATGCCATATCATATGTTTTCTCAGACATAAATAACCTTTGAAATCTCGGTGTTAATGGCAGGTATGGCACATTATTTTCGATTTATATCGAGAATGTCCACAAACATAACAAAACAATTTATCTATATTTTCCTAATAATATAAGATGCAATTATTAATACAAGAATCTATTTTTTGATATTCTAGCCCAAGTTTTCCCATCTCTTTTTTTTTTACTTATAAAAATTAGGTTCAAGTTTCTCACCATTTGGTAACATTTCTTTTATTACAAAAATGTTGCGATCATAACATCTCTCACTCATGTTAAATTCTGCCTTACAATTCAATAATTGTGATAAAGCTAATAACTTTTTGTGTTTTTCGCATCCTTCCCAAAGTGGCTCATCGGCATCATTTAATAAAGAAAAAAATTTTGAACCCTCCAAATTTGGGGGTTCATTTAAATTTCTCATTTCAGCTGCATTGAATTGATTAACTTCACCCATAGCATCCAATACCATATTGGTATATGGATTGGCAAGCACATTGTTTCCGATATTAGAGGTTGGTTGTTCAAGCAGTTCTCCATGAGCATCCCAAGTAAGGTAATTTTTTTTAAAACCTTTCATGCAAAGGTCAATGGAATCTGTATCTTTATCATGAAAGATGGAATTTTTACACTTCAAACATGACACCTAATTTTTCCTTCGTAAGCAATCCCAGGTTGTGAGAATGCAAAATTAATGAAACTTTGCACGCCATCTTTGAATTGATCACTTATAAATCTAAATTTGTCTAAGCGATTATGCATCCAACTACGATCACTTAACATGATTTCTGTATATATAAAAGGGATAAAATTCACATATGGACACCAACAATGTTACTTGCAGGGTTACTCAAAGGCCTCTGCATGAAAGGAGCCGACAGGCGCCACCAGCGAAGGTCTTAGTTGACCCTGCCTACGATGGCAGGGGTCTCTGGCAAGGTTGATCCAGGCGCCAGCGCGTGCAGGGAGCCAGCGTGCGCGCAGGGCGCTGCCAGCGACCGCAGGGGTTGCTGGCGTCGCACTGCTCGTCGCAGGGGAGAGCCAGCAACCCCTGTTGTCGCTGGCGGCCCCTTGCTCATGTGCAGAGGCGAGCCAGTGACCCCTGCCGGCCCTTGCACGTGCAGGGAGCCGGCATGCACGCAGGGCGCCACCGGCAACCCCTGCCTGCCAGCGATGCCAGGCATCGCCAGAGGCTTCCCTGCTCGTGTGCAGGGGCCTAAGATGATCCCTGCCAATGACAGCAAGGTCAGGGGTCAGCCAGCGTCCCCCGTCGTCGCTGGCAGGGTTCGTCTCAGGCACTCGCATGTGCAGGGAGCCGGCCTGCACACAGGGGGCCGCTAGCGATCACAGGGGTCTCCGGCAGCTAGCGATCACAGGGGTCGCCGGCGGCACCCTGCTCGTGCGCAGGGGCGAGCCAACGACCCTTGCCCTCCCTGTATGGGATCGATCCAGGGCCCTGCACGCAGGGAGCCAGCGTGCGCAGCGACCCCAGTGACCTCAGGGGTTGCCGGGTGGCACCCTGCGACCCCTGCTAACGATGACAGCGATCGCCGACGGGCGCCCTGCTCGTGCGCAGGAGCCTTAGATGACCCCTGCCAGCGACGACCCCTGGCTGGCCCCTGCGCGTGCAGGGGGCACCATCGACCCCTACCATCGCTGGCAGGGTTCGTCTCAGGCCCCTGTGCGCACGCGCAGGGAGCCGGCGAGGACGCAGGAGCCATCAATGACCACAGGGGTTGTCGGCGTGCGCGCAGGGGGCCGTCAGCGACCGCAGGGGTGGTCGGTGGCACCATGCGCGTGCGCACAGGGACCTTTGATGACCCAGAGACGACAGGGGGTGGGGGTGGGCAACTAGCGACCGACCCCTGCCGTCGTTGGTAGGGTTCGTCTCAGGCCCCTTCGAGTGCAAGGGGCTGCCAGCGACCACAGGGTCGCCAGCATCGCCCTGCTAGCGACCCCTGCTGTCACTGGCAGGGTTCGTCTCAGGCCCCTGCGCATGCACGTCCCTTTCATCCGTACAGGGTGCCGCCAGCGACCACCGCAGGCGGAATCCTGCGCATACACGTCCCTTTCATCCATACAGGGTGCCGCCAGCGATCAGCTAGCAGAGGCATGTGCAAAGCAGGAAACAAAAGTGCTAGAAGACGAAAGACGAGACAAAAAAATAGGGAGAATCAAAGAAAAAAATAGACGACGAAAACATGGAGGATGAGAAAAAAATATCTTAGTAGAAGTTTGAGTACCCTAAGCAAATTCTGCAATAAAAAGAACTAATTTTTTAATTATTTTGAATGTATATGGGAGAAGAAGAAGAGATAAGAAAAAGTTGTTTATCTAAATCTCTTTTGTTTCAAATACAAAACTTAGGGCTTTTTTTGTTTTGGCGCCACAACTTTTATTAGATGGAGGGAAATAATATTGTGAGATGGAGGGAAAATAATATTGTGACGAAATTTGTGATGATTGAGTAAAAATTAATTATTTGTGATAATGTGACAAAATTAATTGTGATAATTTATAATCCGTCACTTTTATATCACTAATCGTATTAATTAAATATGCCATTACAAATTCATCGCAAACTTATGATGGACTTGTGATGAATAATATTGTGACAATTTGTTTTGTCACAAGTCGGTCATTAAAGTATTAAATAATCTTATTGTCATAAATCAGTCATAAAATGGTCACATGTTGACTATCTCGACCGCTTCGACCGTAAGTTGACTATCCTGCACTATTTTGAGCATAACTTTTTGTACAATTATCCAAATTAGATTATCTTGGAGTCTATGGGAAGCTAATAGAATTCTCTACAACTCTGACATTCAACATTCATAAAAAACTAATAAGATCGGTGCCAATTATGTAATCAAAGTGTAGTGCATAAAGTTATCCATTTTTCTTTAAACTTTTTTAGCATTTTAACTTTAATCGTTCGAGGTTTGTATCATCAAAACATAATTTTATATGGTATTAAAACTTTGATCCAACATTAATCTATTACTATTTTGGAGTTTAATGACCAAAAGTCACGGGGTACATTATCAATAGTATTTGATTAAGGCTAAAGCCATAAAATGGATGAGTTTCAGAAATATAAAAATATCATATATTGAGTATTTTTGTAATCAAATAAGATCAGTAGGTAATAGTGTATCTAGAGAGATAACTTATAGCCTTGCTAAATCTGTCCGAACAAATGTCAAAAATTTTTTGCAAAATAATTCTCATCCTCTGGAATTATCCGACTTTTGTACGAGGATACTTTAACTACTTAGTGAAATCACCTTTATCCAAAAAAAGATGAAAGAGAGATAACTTACAAAGATCAATTACACGAAGAAATGTTGGATGGAAGCGCATATGCAGGTACAACTGACAAAAAAATAAATTCTACTCACACCATAAAGTGCAAAACAGTGTGTGCTATAGTACCTATGACACTGTAAAGTGTTATTGTACCCACGGGTACTAATTTTTTTTGGCAAAAGTAAATTACGTATTACTGGTTAAAGTAGGGTAATCCTGATACATGATATGGAGCAGTTTAGTTGGAGGAGATTCCTCCCAAAAAATATCCGCGACCAGAGATCAGCCTAGACGATTACAAAAATCAACGGCTTGGTTACATTCACGATAAATATATTTGTATTTGAATTCATGTAATAGCGAGATGTAGTGCCAAATATTCCTCATAAGATTTTTGGATTTGCCACAGACATGGGGCGGTCTTGACAACAATCTTAAGCAGCAACTCCGAATCGACGCCACATTCGACGCGATTGAAACCCTTTAACGTGCAATGCTTGAGTCCCTCCATTATAGCCGGCGCCTCCAGCTCCAGAACCAAGCGGCCATTAAATCGTTGAGCACCTGCAAAATTGAGATTTTCGTGAGGAGAGCGAATGAGAAATTGAGATTTCCAGAGGCCTCGGGACCAGCATATGATCCTTCAGAGTTGAGAGCAACACAACCCAGCGCAAGGGTCACCCATTGGACTTGGGCTGGGTCGCAAAGGGAGGGGGTGGAGGAAGGAGATGGAAGCCTCAGACCGATTGTTATCAGCATATTCACTATAGCCGGCAAGGGCCCTCTCTCACACAACCGAGGTGGTAACAATCTTGGATTGGAAGTGCGCTTCATTTCGAGAAAGCCAAATATTCCAAAAAGTATAAGCAAAAAGATATGTCAGGGAGGACCTCGAGCAGGGTTGAAGTTGGAACCCTCCTCGATCCGGCTCCCAGAGTCCCAGAAGTCCCTCAACTAGAAAGGATATACCGCATAGAACACATGAGGGATTAATAGAAGGATTAAAATGAGTAATAAAAACTAGAGTAGGTAGACATTTGTGCAAAAATCTCCATATAAAAAATTTTGTTTTTTGCGGAATGCACAGTCGCTAGATCTCAGTCCAAGGCTGTTCTCCAGGTCCAGGCTGTGGAGTTGCCCTGCTACTAAGGAACCTGTAAGCACTCGAGGTGGAGGCCCGGCCAAAGGGGTCCGACCGCCAGATCCTTCGGTCATCGTCGGTCGAGAAGGCAGACGAATGTCATGTATGAGCGAGGCCAAAGAGGGACCAAAATAGTCAGAAAGTAAATGAATATTCCAACTATGATTAGCCATAAGATCTGATACCTTAAGTTCATGCAATTGCACATTAACATTTACATAGGTGGGCATAAGACTGAGAGGAACAGTAAATAGCCATGGGTCCTTCATAAGAGATGTTGTATAGCCATTACCTATGTGTTTTGTGATACCAACCTTTATCTCACAAAGACATTTCAAAATAATCTTCCAACTCCAAGCCGGTGTAAGACTGTAACCGGAAGGACCACGGATCCAAAACTCCATATTTATTCCTCACAAGATTTGACCACAAGTTGTCAGATATGTTTAGAATTTCAAAAACTTTTTTAACAAGCATTGAACTTTTATTGAATCCAGGTTGCGAATGCCCAAAGCACTAGCGGAAGCAGGTAGCTGGACAGTCGGCCAACCAATCATATGTAAACCTTTTTCATTTTGCAAAGATGACCAGAGGAATTTACGAGAAAGTTTTTCAAGTAAAGCCACCGTAGAGCCAGAAATATATGTCGAAGCAAAAGAATGCGAAGGGAGTGAATGAAGAACAGACTTGATCAATGTAGTCCTACAAGCTTGGTTTAGCATTTTACCTTTCCAGCCCGATAGCTTGTTTGTTACCTTTTCAATCAATAGGTGCGACTTGCCCGGTACCTGCTTATAAGAAATAGGCACACCAAGGTACACAAAAGGAAAATAACCAGTGTTGATACCTAGAGATGCACTGATAGCCATTTTGCGTCGAAGGCTGATGTGAGGGGGGAGAGACTTAAGACTTGGCCGGATTTAGAGTTTGGTTTGTGAGGGCCAGGTATTGCTTCAGGATTCTGTTAATATTTTTACAGCTTTTCGAGTTTGCCGCTGCAGTAATAATTAGATCATCTGCATAGAGCAAGTGACTGATTGTGAAGCTGTTGATTTTAAATGGTTGGATTTTGTTAAGAGAAGAGTGTTGGTGTAACAATGATGATAAAACCTAGGTGACCATAACAAATAAATAAGGAGAGAGTGGATCACCCTGCCTTACACCCTTGTGTCTCTTAAAGGAATGAGATGGAGTTCTATTGATTACGCAATGGAAGTTTGGGGAGTTGACACAGCTCATGAGCCAATTAGTAAAGGTTTCAGGAAAATTCATGTTAGTAAAGACATATTTGATAGCACACCAAGCAACACAATCAAAAGTTTTGGCAATGTCGGCCTTGATTATCACATACTTCTTTCTACCCTTGAGGAGTTTGACCACATTTCGTAAAATTTCATTTTATCTCAATTCTGACCTATAATTCAACAAGTTATCACACTCCACACACAATTCGCATCATGGATCGAACCTTAAGCATTAAGCATGTCAATTTTATTTCACATGGCATTCTCTTACAATGCTCCATGTACTTGTGGATCGCATTTCGATAGTGCAAAGATATTATAAATTTTACGACTTCATTCGACATCTTCTCTTGTGTTTGAGAGCAAAATGTTAGTGTAAGGGATAAATATATGACTCGAGGCTTCTTGCCTTTCATACGTGTCCTTGTTACATTAAGTGTGTCAATTTTATTTCACGTGGCATTCTCCATACACATTTTATGCGAGTCAAATATATAAGAAAATATTTTGACTATAAAAAAATAGAAAAATATTAATTAAGTGACCCATGCCCCTTGCTTTAGTCTAATCCAATGTTGTTAGGATCGGACCCCGACAAATATCTATTTCAGGTCCAATCTGTTGATAGCAATATTATAAATCATAAAAGAATTTAATTTTAAGATTTAATGTTAAATTTCTACTCATTATTTTCTTTATTCATACCTTTGCTTTTTATGTTAGAAATGACAAATGAATAAATTTCTCTGACAAGATTATATATTCTATAAATAATTAGTGGTTAACTATTTAATTTGAATTTAGTACATACTAAATTAAAGAAAATTAAAGCTTGTGTATGTATTACTATATATAATACTATAGTATACTATACTATACTAACTATTTTATAATAGTATTGTATACCTATGATAAAAAGGTTGTACCCTCCATTCATAATTAATTTATCTAATATGATAAATATTATATCGAATATACTAAATATATAATTAGGTTTATTATATAAAATAATTTGAATAAAAATCATAATTTATCAGTTAAAGTTAGAAGTTTGACAAATTCTAAACTAAACGAAGGAAAAAAAAAAGACAGTATACAAACATAGAAAGTGAGAGTAAAAGAGTAAGTATTAATAGAGGAGGAGACTAATGGACCGACATGATTATTCTGATCCATCTTCTTATCTTTTTTATTTGATAAATTTTTATTTTATTATCTTTAAAAAAATAATTTTGTTAACCGATTTAGAAAAGCCGATCTAACCTAATTTTATCTAATTTTGACCAATTTTTTACTGGTCCAATCTAATTTGACTCGGGGTTTGATTTTAGAGTGTATGATAAATCGTATTTTTGGCCCATGGATAGTCGGATCGGTTGGATAATCTTGGTCTAATCTCACACATGTGATTGTTGAAAGGAAAAATATTTCAACCTTCTAATTTTTTTACCTCATTTTCAATTATAAATCATAGTTTTTTGCACTGGAAATAATCGCCATTCTGTATGTTTTTTCCCTGAGATAGGAAAGAATCATGATTTTTTATTATTTCTTTACTTTCCCAACGTCCCCGATATATCTAATGAAGCATTAAATTTTCAAAATTAGATAGTTTTACGATATTACATTAATTTGAGCTACTTAAAAAGTTTAGAAAAATAATTTTCTGATTTTAAACTTTAGAAGTAAAATTATTTAAAAAAAATAGAGAAATAGAGTTAATTTGGACGAAGCTCGCTAAAGCACTATTTGGCCCAAAGCATTTTGCATTTAGACATTCTCGTATTAGGGATTTCATGTCTCACATGAAGCATTCCCGACGAACAATTCGATGCTCCCTGCACAAGCTTTAAATAGGGTTGAATTATAATCTTAATTACTTAATTACTTAAAATTGGGCTATTTGTTTTTTTTTTATACACAGACCTAGTGCAAGAGAATTAAATATTGAAAATAAAAAAGTACATCCACGCATTGATGGCTGAAGATCTCTTGATCTTCGAATGATGATATGCGTCGCTGTATTATACTCTTGTTCCCTGGGCTATTTGTTTCTATGCGAGACTTCTAAAACTGACAATTAGAATTAGGTCGGAATCCAACTGTTCCTTTGATGTGTAAATCATCCTAAAAATACAACATGGAATCACAAGGCATGTTTGTTATTCTCTTGTTTCATTTTTTTTAAATCGGAGCACTATGACTCATTTCCCCTTTTTCATCATTTTCTTTATGACGTGACAATTTTTTTTAGAATGATGTTTCCTTTTTTTCTTTTTTTATTTTCTTTGTCTTGCAACTCCGCTTATGTTTTATAGCCGGTCCCAAGTCCGGATAAAGGAGGAGGGTTGTGTTAGGCCCTGACAGTCAGCGTAAAATCCTGTCGAATCTTATGAACATGGATCAACGAGAGCAAAATGGTGTCGTATGATCCATGTAGCCGACCCCACCTAGTGGGATAAGACTTTGTTATTGTTATTGTATTTTCTTTGTCTTGCATTTCCCTCGCAAAAAAAATTTATATACTAAATATAATATATTTATTATAAAATAATTCATTTAATAATTACTTATCATTTCATAAAAAAATAAATATTTTATTAAATGTAATTTATTACATTTAAATAATATATTTTTAACAAAAAAATTAATAAAAAATAGTTATACTATTTTTTGTTAATTAATAAAATTTCAATTTCAATTTATAATATCTATTATTCAAACATCTATTAAAATTAATCTGTCATACATATCTACTATTTCATATCACATTAATTTTTTAGTTTCTCATCGTTATGTTCCGTTTTATCTTGTTAATTAATGCCTTGAATCATACTTTAACTGAAAATCTATTTGGATCCAAAGAAGTAAAAAGAAATCTGTCTGATATATTCTGTATATTTTCTTATCATAAGATTGTTAAGAAATTGATTTATTTCCTTATTACAAGGTAGGTGTCTAATTTTTGGAATTAATATAAAGTCTCAGTTGGTCTCTAATTCCTATCATCTGTTAAAGGGAGTGCCTATATAAACTCTCTAGGGGTCCAAAGAGAATGCAATTTGATCTTGTAATCCTTTTCTGTTTCTTCCATCTAATACAATTCTGCGTCGCCTTAAATTTCTCGAATTTTTTCGCGGTGCATAATTTCTCTCGTGCAGAAATCCTAACAAACTGGTATGAGAGCGAGGCTTCGTCGTCGATCCTCCGTCGGATGTAGAGATAACATCACACAACGTCAAATCAAAAAATTTATAGGACGAAATAATTTCAGTCTCTGACAGATCAACATGCGGGCATTTCTAAAATAACAGGGAGTATGAGCGTCGCTCACGAATATGCCGAAGAACAAACCGAAGGAGGAAGACTTGAAGGGTAAAGAAAAGGAGTCTGACCTCGCAAGTTTGATGGCACAGGAGGAGAAGACACACTCTATGATCCTATTGTGTCTGACGGACGAGGTGATTATCGAAGTCGCCGATCAAGAGACGACGGTCGGTCTGTGGTCGAAACTTGAGAGTCTCTACATGACCAAGTCTTTGACCAATAAGTTGTTGTTGAAGCAACGTAATTTCGCCCTCCGCATGCAAGTAGGTACTCCTCTGAAAGATCATCTTGATCAGATAAATACTCTGTTGATGGAATTACGAAATATAGATGTGAAGATTGAAGATGAAGATGCTGCCCTATTTCTATTGGTGTCTTTTTCTCTGTCGTACGAAAATTTCGTACAATCTGATATCATCGAAAGAGGCACAATTACTCTGGAAGAAGTAAAATCGAGACTACATACTCGTGAACTTCATCATAAGGCGTTTGGCAAGGCTGTGGAGACTCAGACCGCAGGGTTGGTAACAACCACAAAAAAAATAAACCCTAAAAAGGGTAAGTCGAAAAAGAAGAAGAACATCAATCCGAAGGACATCTACAACTACTGTAAAGAACCGGGTCACTAGAAGAAAGATTGCCCCAAGAAGAAGAAGAAAGACACGATTACTGCAGTAGCTCACCAGAATAGCGAATCTGTCGCCGATTTGGCTCTCATGGTGTCTGATCAGAGATGTTTGAAGGAGAGTTGAGTTCTCAACTCATGATGTTCCTATCATATGACTCCGCACAGAGAGTGGTTCTCAACTTATCAGAATATTGATGGCAGAAACATCATCATGGGCAATAATGCAGCCTGTAGAATAGTTGGAATCGGCTCAATTCATATCAGAAGTCATGACAATCGGGTGAGGACATTGACAGAGGTCCGTCATGTTCCGCAAGTGAAAAAAAATTTTGATATCGTTGGGAGTTCTGAACTCCAAAGGATGTCGGATGGATGCTACAGGAGATGTTCTCACGGTCACCAAGAATGATGTTGAAGTCATGAGAGGAGTCAGGCAAAATTCCTTGTACATACTACAAGGCACGGTAATTTTTGGCATGACTGCAGCAGATAGTTCATTCAAATCAGAATCAGAAACATCCAAGTTGTGGCATATGCGACTTGGACATATGAGTCAAAAAGGGATGGACATCCTCAGTAAGCGCAATCTTCTGGATGGTCAGAAGATATCTGAAATCGGATTCTACAAGCATTGTATTTTTTTACAAGCAAAAACGACATCAATTCAGTAAAGTCATGCACAAGACGAAGGCAACACTAGATTACATCCACATTGACTGTTGGGGCCCCTCTTGTGTTTCATCTCTAGGAGGTTCTAGATACTTCTTATCTGTAGTAGATGATTACTCAATGATGACATGGATATTCATGATGAAGCACAAGAGCGAGGCATTTGAAGTTTTCAAGCAATGAAAGACTCTGGTGGAGAATCAGGCATCGAGAAAGGTGAAACGCTTTCGTACAGATAACGGTTTAGAATTCTATTCATCTGAATTCGATAAGTTCTGCAATGATGAATGCATTGCGAGACATCGCACCGTCAGAGATACACCGTAGCAGAATGGTGTAGTAGAACGCATGAACAGAACTCTTCTAGAGAGAGAGCACGGTGCATGCTCTCTAATTCTAGTCTGAACAAGTCATTCTGGACTGAAGCTGTTAGCACAGCATGCTTGTGACCTGCAACCGCGATCGATTTGAATACTCTCATTGATGTATGGTCAGGAAATCCTGCTGATTATACTAATATGAAAGTGTTTGGTTGTCCAGCATATTATCACGTCAACGAAGAAAAGCTGGAACCAAGGGCTAAAGAAGAAGTCTTTGTGTGATATGGTGGAGGTGTAAAAGGCTTCAAATTTTGGCCTCCCTCAGAGCACAAGATTATTCACAACAGAAATATATTTTTTTATGAGATGTCTATGCTCAAGCAGAAATCAGATGTTATTGACTTAGCAGAGGAAGGTGTCAACAAATAGGTGGAGTTTGGATTAACTCCAATTCAGAATGAGGGAAAAGAATCTCATCAAGCTGAACAACCTGAATTTGAGGAGCAAACAGAAGAAGCAACGACAAGTCTAGCAGCAGGACGTGCTTGCAGGCAAATAGGTCTTCCGAAGCGTTATGACTTTGAGGATATGGTTGTATATGCATTCCAAGTAGTTGAAGAGGTGAAATCGCCAGACCAAGCTACAAGGATGTTATCGCATTTGCAAAATCAGAACATGAATTGGCGGCGACAGATAGTGTTAGATATCAGATTGTATGATTCAATTCAAGGTGAAGATTTGTTAATTAATGCCTCGAATCTTACTTTAATTGAAAATCTGTTTGGATCGAAAAAAGTAAAAGGAAATCTATCTGACATATTCTGTGTATTTCTTTATCATGAGATTGTTAAGGAATTGATTTATTTTCTTATTACAAGGTAGGTGTCCTATTTTTTAGATTAATATAAAGACTCAGTTGGTCTCTAATTCCTATCATCTATTAAAAGAAGTGCATATATAAACTCCCTATAGGTCCAAAGAAAATGCAATCTGATATTGTAATCCTCTTTTGTTTATTTCATCTAATACAATTTTACGTCACCTTAAATTTCTCGAGTTTTTTCGCAGTGCATAATTTCTCTCGTGCAGAAATCCTAATATATCCGAATACATTCGAAACTAGTCTAAATTCAATTATTCACGTGAAATTCAGAAAATCTAAGATTCTACTATACAAATGCAATCCAAATGACAATCGAGATGAAAGTGATCAATCGAGAGTTACGCGATTTTGGTTCTAAGATATTATTTCCACTATTTTTTTATGAAACTCACGATATATGCACAATATAACATAATTTATTTTAATTATTTTCATAATTATTGTCATTGCATGCATCATTTATGTATCTATTTTGTTTAATTTATCTCGGTATATGATCTACATAGTCTTTTTTGCTTTATTATGTGGAATTATTATTATTTGATGCACGAACTATTAAAGGTAATTTTGCTTAATATTTGCAACTTATAAAAAAAGGAAGAAAGACATGACAGAATCCCATGCAACTTATGGCTCAAATGTCATGACCTATCCTAAGTCGTAAAATAACGGGAGCTTCCATGCCATTATTTGTACAAAGTCACAATACATAGAATTCAATGTAACGACAATTTCCGAAAAAAAAAATTATGACGTGACGGAATCAAAGACTTTATTTGCACCTTAAGCAGTCAAGAATTTAGAAAAATCTAAGTCGTTTGAAAGGTCTGCTTATTATCATCATAAGACCTAAGGAACATACATACGTATTATAATTAAAAAAACTATTTTAATAAAAATTATCTCTAATTATCTTATGAGGTTAATTAAAAGGCTAATTAATATTATTCTTAATGAGTTAAACAAATTTACTCATTTTTTTTATTTGAGTGATAAGTGCATTTGCTGAATTATATTATATACTAAAACATTTTGATGCATCAGCCAACACATGGAGAAGGAGGTGTAATTTTTAGCCAATTTGACATTTCTTTCATTCCATCCAAGGGAGAGCAAAATCGGGTACCGGACCAGGTTTTAAAAAAATAGAAATTGGTATCAAACGGTTTCGACCAGGTCCGGGACTGGGTCAGACTCAAAAAATCGGAAATAAGATCGGAAATGAAATCGAGAATTTATTAAAAATAAATAATGTAATATTAATATAATTAAATCAGATTTTATATAATTTATTATATTATTACAATTATATTATTACAATTTTATATAATTATAATTTATTATATTATTACAATTTATTAAAGATTAAGTGTGTTGTTTTCTTTCATTGTTATTCTTATCACAACACTCCTTTCAGTTCGCTTTCAGCATTTTATATATTAAGTTAGTTTTGAAGCGCTTTTTGAGGATTTCACAAAGTTGTTCCCCGTGGATTGATCACTAGCTGATCATACTAAGTTTTCACTTCATTTACATTCAATTTGACATGTACCGAGCCCCTCAAATTTTCTACATTTAGTTAATTATGCCTAGAATCATGTATTTATCATTTCTGCATAACATCAATCTGCATTGGGTAATTTAGCTGATTTTTAGTTGCTGTCCTAATCTATACTTGTTTAATTTTTATTTGAGAACTTTGATGCTTGTTGTTCTTACCCCTCTAGTAGGTAATACAATGCTGCAACCAGCTGAAAAAGGATGGGGGACCACTGATTTGCTGTCCAAAAAGTAAAGGAATCTACTGGAATTTTTTTAGGACATGACAGATGGCAAATCGGAGACAATAGAAGCTTCTGATTTGCATCCAAGGGTGATTAAGAACCATATAAAAGCTGAAGTAATCCAGATGAGAAGGGGGGAGTCTCCATTAGCAAGGGTGGCTAGACTAGAAGCTAAGGGAGGAGCAACTGAAGATAGCTACATTCGACAGATTTCATACATTTTTTATTCAGAATGTTTTTCATTGCTTTCATCTTCTGTTTTGTATCAATCCTTGTAACTATAATGAGCTAAATTCCAGTCTCCTACAATAGGGTAGTAGTCTAATTACATGTTATGGATGGATGATGAACAAGCTATTTCCCTTCTCTGATGTTGATTATGATATTCTGATTTCCTAATTTCTGTTGGAATTTGTTTTCCCTTCTAAATTGACTTGTGTTAATGATAGTTCTCTTGTTTTCCTATCATTTGCATTTGGAGCCGAGAAGTTGATTTTAAGTCCCCTTGATGTTTAGAGATAAATCAAGAGCATTAACATTAGTATTAGATTGATTATATTTCTGTTTAATTAATTGAGGCAATTGTTTCATCATTATGAATGTTGATTAGGTTTGGTATCATTTCAGGCCTTACTGATTTGCTAAATCTGAGAGGATTTTGACAATATCAGTAAAGTGCCAAATCTTGTGCTTAATGATAACTCAACATCAGTGGGATTCTTTTCTAATTCAACTTAGCTAACATTCATATGAGAATATGACAATTAGTCCTGATTTAATTACACTGTGATAATAGCCCCTTTTTTTAAGTTGAATCAGAATTGACATGCATTGCTAAATTGTTCCAATCCATCCATAGCTGAATTATATGAACCCCATTCTTAAGAGAATCTTTCATTGATTGTTAATTCCATTTTAGTTTCAGCTTAGTAATTAGATTTCAGTCCATATTAATCACCAAAACATCAAAAACAGTCCTTGCCTATTCATAGTTTAATTCTGTTTTTACTTTTTCTCCATTTCACTGTTTTAGCTACTTAGTCTAGAATTAGTCTAGTTTAGATAGTGAGTCCTTAACCCTCAAATCACTGTGGATACGACACTTAAGTCTACTACATCTGATCCGTGCACTTGCTGGCAGAGTGAGTTAAGGAGTTTGATCACATTTCACAAAATTTCATTTCATCTCAATTCTGGCCTATAATTCAGAAAGTTATCATACTCCACACACAATTCACATCATGGATTGAACCTCAAGAATTAAGCGCGTCAATTTTATTTCACATGGCATTCTCTTACAATGCTCCGTATACTTGCGGATCGCATTTTGATAGTGCAAATATATTATATTTTAAGACTTCATTCGACATCTTCTCTTGTGTTTGAGAGCAAAATGTTAGTGTAAGGGATAAATATATGACTCGAGGCTTCTTACCTTTCATACGTGTCCCTGTTACATTAAGTGTGTCAATTTTATTTCACGTGGCATTCTCTATACACATTTTATGCGAGTCAAATATCTAAGAAAATATTTTGACTATAAAAAAATAGAAAAACATTAATTAAGTGACCCATGCCCCTTGCTTTATCTAATCCAATGTTGTTAGGATCGGACCCCGACAAATATCTATTTCAGGTCCAATTGATTGATAGCAATATTATAAATCATAAAAGAATTTAATTTTAATGTTAAATTTCTATTGGTGAATAATATATCGAAAGGTTTGGTTACTAATAGAGCGGAATGGCGTCGTATGATCCATGTAGCCGACCCCACCTAGTGGGATAAGGCTTTGTTGTTGTTGTTGTTGTTGTTGTTGTTGTTGTTGTTGTTGTTAAATTTCTACTCATTATTTTCTTTATTCATACCTTTGTTTTTTATGTTAGAAATAAAAAATGAATAAATTTCTCTGACAAAATTATATATTCTATAAATAAATATATGTCATATAATTAGTGGTTAACTATTTAATTTGAATTTAGTACGTACTAAATTAAAGAAAAATTAAAGCTTGTGTATGTATTATTATATATAATACTATACTATACTATACTATATTATACTAACTATTTTATAGTAGTATTGTATAATAATACCTATGATAAAAAGGTTGTACCCTCCATTCATAATTAATTTATCTAATATGATAAATATTATATCGAATATAGTAAATATATAATTAAGTTTATTATATAAAATAATTTGAATAAAAAGCATAATTTATAAGTTAAAGTTAGAAGTTTGACAAATTCTAAATTAAATGAAGGAAAAAAAAGACAGTATACAAACATAGAAAGTGAGAGTAAAAGAGTAAGTATTAACAAAGGAAGAGACTAATGGACCAACATGGTTATTGTGATCCATCTTCGGATCTTTTTTATTTGATAAATTTTTATTTTATTATCTTTAAAAAAATAATTTTGTTAACCGATTTAGAAAAGCCAATCTAACCTAATTTTATCTAATTTTGACCAATTTTTTACTGGTCCAATCTAGTTTGACTCGGGGTTTCATTTTTGAGTGTATGATAGATCGTATTTTTGGCCAATGGATAGTCGGATCGGTTGGATAACCTTGGTCTAATCTCACACATGTGATTGTCAAAAGGAAAAATATTTCAACCTTCTATTTTTTTACCTCATTTTCAATTATAAATCATAGTTTTTTGCATTGGAAATAATCGCCATTCTGTATGTTTTTTTTTCCTGAGATAGGGAAAGAATCATGATTTTTTATTATTTCTTTACTTTCCCAACGTCCCCGATATATCTAATGAAGCATTAAATTTTCAAAATTAGGTAGTTTTACGATATTACATTAATTTGAGCTACTTAAAAAGTTTAGAAAAATAATTTTCTGATTTTAAAGTTTAGAAGTAAAATTATTTAAAAAAAATAGAGAAATAGAGTTAATTTGGACGAAGCTCGCTAAAGCACTATTTGGCCCAAAGCATTTTGCATTTAGACATTCTCGTATTAGGGATTTCATGTCTCACATGAAGCATTGCCGACGAACATTTGGATGCTCGCTGCACAAGCTTTAAATAGGGTTGAATTATAATCTTAATTACTTACTTAAAATTGGGCTATTTGTTTCTTTTTTTTTTCGATATACAGAGAGGTTATAAACCTAGTGCAAGAGAATTAAATACTGCAAATAAAGAAGTACATCCCATCTCTTAATCTTGGAACGATGATAGGCGCCGCTGCATTATACTCTTGTTCCCTGAACTATTTGTTTCTATGCGAGACTTCTAAAACTGACAATTAGAATTAGGTCGGAATCCAACTGTTCCTTTGATGTGTAAATCATGCTAAAAATACAAGATGGAACCACAAGACATGTTTGTTAGCCTCATTCTCTCGTTTCATTCTTTTAAATCGGAGCACTACGACTCATTTCCCCTTTTTCATCATTTTCTTTATGACGTGACAATTTTTTTAAAACGGTTTCCCTTTTTTTTCTTTTTTTATTTTCTTTGTCTTGCATTTCCCTCGCAAAAAAATTTATATACAACAACAACAAAGCCTTATCCCAAGGCTATATATTTATTATACTATTTTTATAAAATTTATATACTAAATATAATATATTTATTATAAAATAATTCATTTAATAATTACTTATCATTTCATAAAAAATTAATATTTTATTAAATGTAATTGATTACATTTAAATAATATATTTTTAACAAAAAATTTAATAAAAAATAGTTATACTATTTTTTGTTAATTAATAAAATTAAAATTTCAATTTATAATATCTATTATTCAAACATCTATTAATTTAATGTTTCATACATATCTACTATTTCATATCACATTAATTTTTTAGTTTCTCATCGTTATGTTCCGCTTTATCTTGTTAATTAATGTCTTGAATCCTACTTTAAATGGAAATCTATTTGGATCCAAATAAGTAAAAGGACATATTCTGTATATTTTCTTATCATGAGATTATTAAGGAATTGATTTATTTTCTTATTACAAAGTAGGTGTTCAATTTTTGGGATTAATATAAAGTCACAGTTGGTCTCTAATTTCTATCATCTGTTAAAGGAAGTGTCTATATAAACTCCCTAGGAGTTCAAAGAGAATGCAATCTGATCTTGTAATCATCTTCTGTTTGTTCCATGTAATACAATTCAGCGTTGCCTTAAATTTCTCGGATTTTCTCGCGGTGCATAATTTTTCTTGTGCAGAAATCCTAACAAACTGATATCAGAGCGAGGTTTTATTGTCGATCCTCCATCGGGTGTAGAGATGGCATCACACAACGTCAAATCGAAAAATTTATAGGACGAAATAGTTTCAGTCTCTGGCAGATCAACATGCGGTCATTTAAACAACAGGGAGTATGAGCGCCGCTCGCGAACATGCCGAAGAACAAACCGAAGGAGGAAGACTCAAAGGGCAAAGAAAAGGAGTCCGACCTCGCAAGTTTGGTGGCACAGGAAGAGAAGACGCACTCTATGATCCTATTGTGTCTGGCGGACGAGGTGATTATCGAAATCACCGATTAAGAGATGACGGTCGGTCTGTGATCGAAACTTGAGAGTCTCTATATAATCAAGTCTCTGACCAATAAGTTGCTGTTGAAGCAACGTCTGTTCGCCCTCCGCATGTAAGTAAGTACCCCTCTGAAAGATCATCTTGATTAGATGAATACTCTGTTGATGGAATTACGAAATATAAATGTGAAGATTGAAGATGAAGATGCTGCCCTATTTCTATTGGTGTCTCTTCCTCTGTCATACGAAAATTTCGTACAATATGTTATCATAAGAAGAGACACAATTACTCTGGAAGAAGTAAGATCGAGTCTACATACTCGTGAACTTCATCATATGGCGTTTGGCAAGGCTGTGGAGACTCATACCACAGGGTTGATAACAACCACAGAAAAATAAACCCTAAAAAGGGTAAGTCGAAAAAGAAGAAGAACATCAATCCGAAGGACATCTGCAACTACTGTAAAGAACTGGGTCACTAGAAAAAGGATTGTCCCAAGAAGAAGAAGAAAGACACGATTGTTGCAGTAGCTCACCAGAATAGCGAATCTATTGACGATTTGACTCTCATGGTGTCTGGTCAGAGATGTTTGGAGGAGAGTTGGGTTCTCGACTCAGGATGTTCCTATCATATGATTCCGCACAGAGAGTAGTTCTGAACTTATTAGAATATTGATGGCGGAAACATTATCATGGACAATGATGCAGCCTGTAGAATAATTGGAATCGGCTCAATTCATATTAGAAGTCATGATAATCGGGTGAGGACATTGACAGAGATCCGTCATGTTCCGCAGCTGAAGAAAAATTTGATATCGTTGGGAGTTCTGGACTCCAAAGAATGTCGGATGGATGTTGTAGGAGATGTTCTCACGGTCATCAAGGGTGATGCTGAAGTCACGAGAGGAATCAAGCAAAATTCCTTGTACATACTACAATGCACGGTAATTTCTAGCATGACTGCAGTAGGTAGTTCATCCAAATCAGAATCAGAAGCATCCAAGTTGTGGCATATGCGACTTGGACATATGAGTCAAAAAGGGATGGACATCCTCAGCAAGCGCAATCTTCTGGATGGTCAGAATATATCTGAAATCGGATTCTGCAAGCATTGTATTTTTGGCAAGCAAAAATGACATCAATTCAGTAAAGTCATGCACAAGACGAAGGCAACACTCGATTACATCCACGCTGACTGTTGGGGCTCCTCTCATGTTTCATCTTTAGGAGATTCTAGATACTTTCTATCTGTGGTAGATGATTACTCAAGGATAACATGGGTGTTCATGATGAAGCACAAGAGCGGGGCATTTGAAGTTTTCCAGCAATGGAAGACTCTAGTGGAGAATCAGACATCGAGAAAGGTGAAATGCTTTCGTACAGATAACGGTTTAGAATTCTGTTCATCTGAATTCAATAAGTTCTACAATGATGAAGACATTGCGAGACATCGCACCGTTAGAGATACACCACAGCAGAATGGTGTAGCAGAACGCATGAACAAAATTCTTCTAGAGAGGGCACGGTGCATGCTCTCTAATTTTGGTCTGAACAATTCATTCTGGACTGAGGCTGTTAGCACAGCATGCTTGTCAATCGGAGACCTGCAACCGCGATCGATCTGAAGACTCCCATTGAAGTATGATCAGAAAATCTTGCTGACTATACTAATATGAAAGTGTTTGGCTATTCAGCATATTATCACGACAGCGAAAAAAGTTGGAACCAAGGGCCAAAGAAGGAGTCTTTGTGGGATATGGTGCAGGTGTAAAAGGCTTCAGAATTTATTCTCCCTCAGAGCACAAGATTATTCACAGCAGAAATATATCTTTTGATGAGATGTCTATGTTCAAACAGAAATCAGATATTGTTGACTTAGCAGAGGAATGTGTCAACAAACATGTGGAGTTTGGATTAACTCCAATTCAGAATGAGGGAGAAGAATCTCATCAAGGTGAACAACCTGAACTTGAGGAGCAAACAGAAGAAGCAACGACAAGTCTGACTGCAGGACGTGCTCGCAGGCAAGTAAGTCCTCCGAAGCGTTATGGCTTTGAGGATATGGTTGTATATGCATTCCAAGTAGTTGAAGATGTGGAATCGCCAGATCAAGCTACAAGAATGCTATCACATTTGCAAAATCAGAACATGAACTGACGGCGACAAAGAGTGTTAAATATCATATTGTAGAATTTAATTCAAGGTGGAGATTTGTTAATAATGCCTTGAATCCTACTTTAATTGAAAAACTATTTGGATCCAAAGAAGTAAAAGAAAATATATCTGACATATTCTGTATATTTTATTATCATGAGATTGTTAAAAAATTGATTTATTTCCTTATTACAATGTATGAGTTCTATTTTTGGGATTAATATAAAGTCACAGTTGATCTCTAATTCCTATCATCTGTTAAAGAGATTACCTATATAAACTCTCTAGGGATCCAAAGAGAATGCAATCTGATCTTGTAATCCTCTTGTGTTTCTTTCATCTAATACAATTCTGCGTCGTCTTAAATTTTTCGAATTTTCTCGTGATGCATAATTGTTCTCGTGCAGAAATTCTAACATATCCGAATACATTCGAAATTGTCTAAATTCAATTATTCACTTGAAATTCAAAAAATGTAAGATTCTACTATACAAATGCAATCCAAATGACAATCGAGATGAAAGTGATCAATCCGGAGTCACGCGATTTTGGTTCCAAGATATTATTTCCACTATTTTTTTATAAAACTCACGATATATGCATAATATAACATAATTTATTTTAATTATTTTAATAATTATTGTCATTGCATGCATCATTTATGTATCTATTTTGTTTAATTTATCTCGGTATATGATCCACATAGTCTTTTTTTGCTTTATTATGTAGAATTATTATTATTTGATACACGAATTATTAAAGGTAATTTTGCTTAATATTTGCAACTTATAAAAAAAAGGAAGAAAGACATGACAGAATCCCATGCAACTTATGGCTCAAATGTCATGACCTATCCTAAGTCGTAAAATAACGGGAGCTTCCATGCCATTATTTGTACAAAGTCACAATACATAGAATTCAATGTAACGACAATTTCCGGAAAAAAAAAATTATGACGTGACGGAATCAAAGACTTTATTTGCACCTTAAGCGGTCAAGAATTTGGAAAAATCTAAGTCGTTTGAAAGGTCTGCTTATTATCATCATAAGACCTAAGGAACATACATACGTATTATAATTAAAAAAACTATTTAAATAAAAATTATCTCTAATTATCTTATGAGGTTAATCAAAAGGCTAATTAATATTATTCTTAATGAGTTAAACAAATTTACTCATTTTTTCTTTTATTTGAGTGATAACTGCATTTGCTGAATTATATTATATACTAAATCATTTTGATGCATCAGCCAACACATGGAGAAGGAGGTGTAATTTTTAGCCAATTTGACATTTCTTTCATTCCATTCAGGGGAGAGCAAAATCGGGTATCGGACCAGGTTTTAAAAAAATTAAAATTGGTACCGGACGGTTTCGATAAGGTCCGGGACCGAGGTCGGACTCGAAAAATCAGAAATAAGATCGGGAATGAAATCAAAAATTTATTAAAAATATAATACAATTAAATCAGATTTTATATAATTTAATATATTATTATAATTATATTTTAGTTGTGAACTGAAAATGGACAAATCATATTAGAATATTCTAAAATTATATAAGTTTAATATATTATTATAATTATATTTTTATTTTAACCAGACAGGTCCCGGGTTGGAAATTTTAGTGCTGGACCGGTCCCTACCTAGAACTGGCCGAGTTTTCTCCAACTGTGCTTCGGGTCGATCCGAACTGTGTTCACCTCTAATTCCGTCACCTCTCTTTATGTGACAAATTATACTTTTTTTATTTTTATTATCTTAATAATTTGTTTCAAGTTTCAAGTTTTATTTTTTTCTCTCTCCCCTCACTCTCAATTTTTTTATTTCGATTTTTATTATCTTCAAATTTTGTTTTAAGTTTGAAAGTATATTTGTTTATTTTCAAATTAACTCAATCATATGATTATAAAAGCTAAATCAACTCCTTATTTGTTAATTAAATGTTGGTGATCTATTCATGAGTAAAATAAAATATGAAACACATTAAAATAAATATTTGTCAATTCAACAATTAAATGACTAGTTAATTAAGTACCATTTGAATAAATCATATTCCATTTTTCGGTTAGGAGGTTAGATTCAACAAAAAATTAAGGGCCAAAAATAAAGGACCACATATGTTCCATTGATGAATTTAAATTCGTGCTCTCTTGATCTTCGGATAATGATGGACGCTACTATGCTACACGTTGTTTCATATTTTATTTACTAATTAAGAGTCTATATTTTAATGTTATATTTATTATTTTGTAATACATTTAAAATAATGCTCCTAATTTTTATTTAATTTAATTATTATTTAATTTTAAAATATATTTTATTTTTTTATTCTGATAAATATTTCATTGAAATAGCTACTGGAACTAACTTCATAAGATAAACTTTTCAATTCTCGTCACATCTAATTTACAGAAATATACTCAAAACTAATTTATTTATTCAATTATTCATCAATAACTTAGAGAAATCCTTGCAGCATGGAGATTACCAACACAAGTCGGGACTATAACTTGTTTAACTATGTAAAACTTAATTCGTCGTATCAATAAGTGCACTGTTACTGTTCTGAACCACTTGTAGGGCTGTATAAACAGCATTTCCAAGTCGTCGGAGTCCAGTAAGTCGTTGCCTACACGATTCTTCCTTTTTTTTTCTTGTTTCCGACAATGTTCAAGCTTCTTCCTTGATTGTGATCTTATCTTATTTTACGAATTCCCAAGTGAATGAGTCCATAATGTGCATCAATCCAGGAAGACTCGACTCCGAATGCCCTATCGGCGAGGAAAAGTTGGTTAGGAAAATTTCATACATTTTTATGAAAACATTTTTTTTTCTACGAAATTTCCACAATTTTTGCACACGCACTCACCATCGACCTATAAATACCCGTCCAAGTATACCTTCAATTTCACAAGCATTTGCATCTTGTTCGCTTCTTTTCCTGGTCACAATGACCTCCTCTTCGTCGTTAGCTTTGGCTCTGATGTGTGCCATTGCCCTTGCTATGCCATGCATCTCCTTTGCCCAAAACTCTCCTCAGGACTTCGTGGCCGCCCACAACTCCGCCAGGGCGGCCGTCGGCGTCGGGCCCGTGACGTGGGACACGACCGTGGCGGCCTACGCCCAGAGCTACGCGAATCAGCGCATCGGCGACTGCAAGCTCGTCCACTCCGGCGGCCCCTACGGCGAGAACATCTTCTGGGGATCAGGCAAGGAGTACACTGCGGCGGACGCCGTCAGCTTGTGGGTGTCTGAGAAGCAGTACTACAACTACGCCAGCAACACCTGCGCGTCAGGGAAGGAGTGCGGGCATTACACCCAGGTGGTTTGGCGGTCGTCCACCAAAATCGGCTGCGCGCGCGTCAAGTGCAACAGCGGCGCCATCTTTATCACCTGCAACTATAACCCTCCGGGCAACTACGCCGGCCAGCGCCCTTACTGATATCGTCTCATGCGACCGACGAGAATATAACGAATAAAGTCGCATATAAATCGTATTCTATATATATAAGAAATATGCATGAAAACAACAATAAATTGTTTCTCCTATACATGGAGAACCCTGTATCTTCCTAGCTCAAGTATACATAAACCGATGAAATATAGAAACATCTCAATAACTCTTTTCTTATCAATGACAAAATAAATCATATGTAGTAGCCGAGAGAGAATGTTATATTCGATAAATAAAGCATTAATTATAATGCCTTCAAATTTCACTCCACAATGTGGTAGAATAAGTTTCGAGAAACGCTACAAGTTATATATATGTGGACCTCGAAAAAAGACTTTAATTGATCAACTCAACGTAAAATAATAAAACCATTCATATGAGAGAAATCGAATGAGAGTATAATCATCATATAGAAGACTAATAAAAAAACTTTATATGAGTAAGAGTGGCTCAATTAATATATCAATCTAATCATCATGGAAAAAGCAATATAAGACATGAAACTAAAAGACTCAAGACATCCATGTGCAACTACCACGAGTCCGATCAATTATCATTGACCACCTTCATTATTCTGAATCCCATATTTATGAAAATGTAAGGGAGATAAACCTCCCCGCGAGTAACTCAATATGAAATTAAAGATTTGTAACTCAATAAAAAATTAAAATAAAGATAAAATAAAACCATGATAATAGGTAGGAATCATATGGATGCCATCATCGTATAAGGAGGAAATATGCATGATCATAATATGAGTAAATACCATGAAAATAGTATATTAATAGAAGATTAATAGGATCAAGGAAAAATCATCATAAAAGAGATTTCATGAATGCTTTCATCTTTTTCATCATTTTATTATTCATCTTTGTTTATCATAGGGTATGTTTCAACCCAAGAGGAGGAATACGTCAACCCAACATCGTCGTCATCGTCGTCATCATCATCATCATAATTAACATAGTCAACTCATAACTAGCATAGTTAGCCCATAACTTTCAATTATAAAAAAAGCTCTCCATTTAAAATTTTATGTCTTTTATCTTACAACTTTTAATAAGTATTTATTAGGGTACAAAGGATCATGATTAGAACTAAGTCATCATGTGAAAGAATCAATTGTTCATAATAATCAAAGGGTCCTAATTTAGCATCATCATTATAATCATATAAGACTTAAATCAAAACTACTAGGTAGGATCATGGAGAGTAATCAGATGGCAACAAACTTGAATAGTTATCATTATATCATGAATAAGGATCTAACACATGAATCAGGGGTCAAAGAATCATAAAAATCAACATCATAATGTCATAACCCAGGCCGAGTATAAGCATAACTTGGACCGAGTTTATAGGACAGCATCTCGAAAAAACTAAGCATAAATTTGTGTCGGGTCCAGGACTTCTACAGATCGGACGAACGTCATGCCTAATCGCGTGGTCAGGGTATAGCCCGGCCCGGATCGTCATCAACTCAGGCTGGATTCATCCTGTTGCAGAGCTTCGAAAGTCTCGGCAATGGCGAATCTGAGCTGAATTCAGATGAACTCGGTCCGGGTAGAATATCACTTGACTCGGGTTACAATGGACCCGGGCCGGGTTCTATCATACGAAAAAACTATGCGAACACGCAGAGATTTTTTTGATCATCTTTTCAATGATTGTCGGTATATATGCGTCATCATACAACAATAGACTTTGACCAGTGATTAACAAGAACTACTTACGACATGTTTCAAGCCTAAAATTAAGATTGTATCATGAATCTATCGTAATTTCATACCTTGCAAGTTTCTATCCGAGAAACTAGTTTGTTATTCTTCTTCATCTTCACCTTCCTCTTCCTATGCCCATTTCTCTAATCAGTCCTGGCGCTCGGTCACCGCCGTCCACGTCCTTTGGTTTGTCCCCTATCGTGCAGCAGCCATCAAGTGCGAGGGGACTCAAGAAAGACGAGGGAAAATGGGGAAGAAACATTGGTAGCGCGTAGGAAAAATTAGGGACTACTAAGATTCATTTTGATAGAATTTTGTGGTAGTTGAAAAATAAAGTCCATACTTGATTTGTTTCTAATTTATCTTTGCCTATTCGATTTTAATATTTTTTTTGTTACGTCCTAGGCATTACATTAATCTTTAGTAGGAGTTTGAGTTCAAACTCGTGATCTTTAACCTATTAATATGTTATATAAACTTTAATCTAACTAATCATCATTTATTCTAAAAGTTAAAGTATATGAAATGAAACTACTAAAATTCTCGCATAATAATAATAATAATAATAATAATAATAATAATAATAATAATAATAATAATAATAATAATAATAATAATAAGAAAACTGCTGAATAGAGACGATAATTAGCATCGCAAAAAAAGGAGACGCTACGCTGACTCTAATAGCGTCTACATAGCGGCGAGATTGCGTCAACAAAGCATGACAGTCACTACCTCCCAATAATGTCACTTTAGCATCGATTTAGCATTATAGTAAATCAGCACGAAATACGACGTAATGGTGATCGCACTAGAACGAGAAAATGTACGACAAATCATAATGTTGTATTGGCATCAATGGAGGCCAACGTTAATTTAGCGTCACAAAATATGTGATGCTATGCCGACGCGACTACCGGAGTCAATATGGGCACTGGTATGTTGCGCTGCTTTTACTCTCTGAGATGCTAATTAGCGTCGCAGTCATTGCGACGCTATGTAGACGATAAGTTGACATTTTTCAAATTAAATATTCCTAATTAAATATATATATATTACCTACATATGTATTAAATAAATATTATTTAACTACATCTTTTTTATTTTTTTGAAATCTTTTATAAATAACTCTTATTTTTTACTCTTCTTATTTTATCTATATTCATTTTTCTATTTTTTCTTTATTTATTTAAGATATTATATAATGAACGTGTAAAATAATTTTTAGATAATTTTCTCTCTAACTATTTTAATCATTATTTATATTACTAATACTTGTCAAACATTATAATGTGATATTATCAATAATTTATAATCTATTTAAATGGTGATGGAAATTGAGTTAATTAAATTAATAATAATGATGATGATGGTGGTGGTGATTGCCTTGGTGCAAGTAATATTACTCTATATTGTAATAAAGTAAATTTCGTTAATTATATAATAAATTGATCAACCTACTATGATATATATATACTATATACTAGTACATACATGAGAATTTACATTCATACAGATCTTTAACGAATTAAGCAACGACAATATTTCTTTTTTTTTTTATGATGGATCGGTTGCATGCGCTCGCAGCACGCGCACAACGGCGACGCAAAATCTCTTCATCCGCCTGTCACAACAAGCAGATCCCTCGGTCAATGGGTTTATGTAAGCTATATAATTTTTTGCGGCAAACAATTAATAAAAAAAACTAACTAAATTTGATGGTAAGACCAAAATAATATTCAGTCTATAATAGTGTGTAATAAGAAATAGAGTAGTGGAGTATGTACGTCATTGGAAAGTTCATATTTAAATAATAAGTTATAAAAAAATTTATTAAAAATTATTTACTCTTTATTATGTATTAACTATTTATAATATATAATGAGTAATAAATATTTATTACTTTACTATTTAATTTATTTTTTTCTCTTTTATTTTTTTATCTAATTTTCTATTTGTATTATACTCTTTATTTTTCTAAAAATATTTTATTCATCTATTTTAAAAAGTAAAAAAGTAATAATTTGTATTCATATATAGAGAGAGGATGAGAGAAAGATAGATGGTTTAATTTGGTAACGATAAATAATTTCATTTGATAATAAAAATAAATTATTTTGATTTAAAATTATTCATTTTATTTCATTAATTTAGTGAAATAAAAATATAATATTTTTTAAATTTTAATAAAAAATATAATTAAATATAATTTAACTAATCTTATTTCTTCTTATTTTACCTCACCCTTTTAAATTTCTCAAAACTTCGGAAATTAAATTCAAAGCAGCTAATTCAGATTCGGGGTTACTTGGGGAGTGAGAATTAATTAATAAAAATATTTAATTATTGTAGGAATTAATAAAATCAAACACTCATTCAAATAAGATTAGTTTCGTTAAAATTTCAATATTTTAAAATCAGCTCAAAACTGTAAGCTCACTCTCCATAATCCGACGAGTACAAAGTATTTCTCTCATTTTCTTTTTTAACGCCATTCCTGTTAAATGCTTCTGGATCCATGGCGGTCTAGACAAACAGTTCCTTCCAAAACTAGGTCATTTATATTATAATCCTTAACATAATGACTAATAATTAATTATGTGCAATCGATTTCTTTCAGGTCTATGCAAAGAATGACGTACACAAATATCGTACGATGTAATATTAATAATTAACTAACTAATTATATATAATATTTAATTAATTACTATACTTCAATTACATGTTAAAATTTAGTAAAATTACACTTATATTTTTATCAATAGAAAGCACGATTATTCATTAATATAAATTTTAACATCGAATTTTGATAAATATTTCTTTTATTTTTCCAGTTGTGTCAATTCAAAGGACCTGTAACCCATCCCATTTTCCTTGTTCGTTCATTTATTGACCTGGGACCCATGTGGTAAAAAAACTGTTTAAATAAATTTATAAGAATTAGAGCATAACCCAGGTAATATTCCATTGTCGAACGATAATATATATTTAATGTCGTATAGGGGGATTATGCTGTAAATGCACGTCTTGAAAAGTCAAATACCTTACGAGGAAAAAAAATAAGAAGTTCCACGCATAAATTACACTAAACGTCCACCAACTTTAAGTTTACTTCATAATGTCTTCCAACTTCACTTTGTAATAGCGATGTCCTTTATCTTCAAACTTATTACAAGGAATGCCCTTTCGATTGGAAATACCCGTTTTTCAGTCGGTCTGCTGACATGGCAATGCACTCTCTCCGTCACGCAAGAGAGACATTTGACGTAACATCGTCACGTCAATAAATTAATAAATAATAAATATTAAAATAATAAAAAAATATTAAAAAACTACTCTCTCCCTCTTGGCGTCCTCGCCGAAGAGAGGAGAAGAGGCCGACAACCTCCGACGAGCCCGCACCGAGGCCCCCCTGCGATCTCGCGAGGACGCTCGAGAGAGAGGGAGTAGTTTTTTTAATATTTTTAATATTTATTATTATTATTAATTATTGTTGATGTGGCGGTGTCACATCGAATGCCTCTCCTGCATGATGGAGAGTGCATCGCCACGTCAGCAGACTGATAAAAAAATTGAGTATTCTCGGTCGGCAGAGCATTCCATGCAATAAATTTGAAGATGGAGGGCATCGTTGTTACAAAGTGAAATTGAAGGACACCGCTGAGCAAACATGAACCATTTAACAAGCAATCACATGATTAAATAAATAAATAGAATTTTACATTCTTAATCCAATATTATTAACTTCGATCCTATGACTTTCCTTCGAGCTTATATAACATCATAATTTTGACAAGCTACTGTTTGTTAAGGAGTACAGAAGAGTTGAATTAGATTTCCTACAAATTACTTATACAATTGTAAATAATCTCATACTAGAAACTTGAAAAATATAATTTAGGCTATATATTAATTTTATCATGATTTATTAGATCAATCAAAGGAAATGATGCATGAATTTACATGAATAAAACCTAGCTTAATATTATGTTAGATCTAATTCTTCTTTGTTTCTATCATGATACGAAAATGATGGAAGAGAAAGAAAAAAGTTGCCACACCTTGATATTTGGCTGAAGGAATCAGCGGAATAGAGATCTGATTTCGATCAATTTCGTCAAAGAATATCTGACAAAATCGATAATGAAATTCGAAGTGGAAATCAGAAGTGACGTGATATTAATTCTCAAGTGGAATTAGATCACCGTAGCATCAACGTCCACTTTTTTTTCAAAATCAATTTTTTCACGTGACGTCTTTTTTTTTCAAATCTCGTTTTTCTCTTTCCTTTCTTATTCTCTCTATTACCTTTCTCACAAAAAATAATTTATTTATTAAATATAATATATTTATTATAAAATATTCAATTCAAGATTATTTATTATTTATCATTTTAGACAAAAAAATTCATATTTTGTTAAATATAATTTATTATATTTTTAATAATATATATTTTAAAAAATATTTAATATTAAATTTTAATTTATACTCAACATTTATTAATTAACAAATTTATTCTACAATTCTTATAATTCATTCAAACACCTAATAAAATCAGATCAACTTTTCAATATCATCTTTACGTTTCACTTCGTTTAGACACATCTCGAACTAATATATCATTCAAACTATTTACGTAAAATTTGAAAGAAAATTATACTTTTTAAATGCTACCATAAAGTTCAGATGTTGAGAACTAATTGATTAGATAAATTATTTGATGTTTGGATGAAAAATATAATGATGAAAAATTAAAAAGTTAATTAAATGAATAAGTTTTAATGGATATTTGGATAAAAGTAATGGCTAAAGATAATTTATTATTTTGCGAGTTGAAAATTTATAGTAAACAAAAACTATTATAATTGTTTATTGTTAAAAAAATAAGTGTGGCACTGTATATTAATATTAATTTTAATTAATTTTACAAGTTTTATAATAATATATTGAAAAATTATACGTATATATATTATGTATAATATTTATGTACATATAATACATGTTAAAAAGCAAAAAAAAAAAGGGAGGGAACGTCAGAATTTGGGTTCACATGACCCATTTTAAAGAGGTGTTCCCTTGAATTATTCGAAGTTTGGATAAGCTCTGATCCAAATTTCAGAACCCAAACACTGTCACGATGTGATATTATCTTAATATATTATTTTATCTTTTGTTTTTAATTTTTTAAAATATCACCACGTACAGACACTTTTGGACTAAATATTAATTTATACTATAGTAAAAGGAGAATATTATTAAGGAGAGAATGATATTTGTCACTTTATTACGATGACAGTCATCCTATAATTTATAACTAATTAAAATACGTAAGCATTACAATTAATTAAAATTTGATTTGTTATTATAAAGTTTTGAATGGACGGTTATTTAGTAGGCAAAAAATTTTCGGGCAACTAATTTTACATGCTTAAAAAATATTTTTAATAGTATCATTATAATTAAAAAAGCATAACTTTTTTATATGTTACATAGTTTATGGAAGGTGAAATATTTCAGAATAACATTACTCAATAATGATATGTGTCTTCTAGAATTTATAACTAATTAAAATATGTTAACAACCAGGGACACAAGTGCTTACACTAATTGGGCTCCGTTCATCACCTATCTTAATTTTACGCGCCGAATTTTGTTTTCCTTGATATTATGTGCGCATTTATCTAAATTCTTTCCGTGGAGCAACATAAATAAATGCAAACATAAGTTGTACATATATTTCAAGGAAAAAATAATAAATCTTAATCAGAGCCCTGTTCGTATCAGATGATCACAACTTGGATGTTGGGACCGAATTAATCATAATATATATACACATGCCTTTTGATATATTACAATTTACGTGAGATTGCACGTATTGGAATTGCACCCTCCAACTTTCCATACATCACTATATCCTAATGTAGTAATAATAATGTGGTTTCTTTATGCTATCTTGTAATAATATTTTAGATAACATTTTAACTAATATTGTATATATATTCTTTCTTTATATGATGATGATATTTGAAAATTATGAGGAATTGATATTTTAATTTTTTGGGTCCAAGTTTGAACTAGCCAATTAGTGAAGTTAGACTATGATTTTGGCCAACCTGATCTAACTGTTAAGGATTTTGAAATGGATCTAAATCTGGTAGTCATGCTTTGTCCCTCACCACATTCTTGGATGAGATCACTTTGATTCAAATGTGTTATACCTCTTCATTACGTGTGGTGATACTCGCTATACCTGTTTTTGTCCCATTTGTCTTGGGTTGAGAAGTAACTATTCTGGTGTCTTTTCATATGTTTGGTTGAGTATGAGAAAGAGATAGAAGGTACATATTATATTTATAAATGTGAACTAATTGTATGATGCTGTTAATTATGAAATATAAAATAATGTTATTATAGTTATGCCATTTTATTGAACAACTAGTTAAACATTTTTTATTTATTTAAATAATATCATGTTTCAAGACCGGGTCATAAGTTTTTTAATTATATATTTATTGGTTTTATAACTATGCTTAGGACATAAATATCAAATGAATTGACAAATGTCATCACATAATACATGTAAAATATATTATTATAAATTTTGACATACTAATAATTTGTGTAACACATTACAAATCACAATTGCCGTTGAAATAAAAGCAACATAAGTCATTATATTACACATAATGAAATAAAAATTTAAACTTCGTCAAAATAGCAAATCCTAGTTCTAGCTAATATATACATAGTCGTCACCCATCATATGAAAATTCTTTATGCGTGATTATCCCCAAAAATTGAAATACCACGAAATAAATTATATTTATACAAAATTACAACTTTTACATGGTTTTTATTAATTTTAATTGTTAAATTGATGCCATTAGATAGTTGAGATTCTTATTATTAAATATTTTGGTTTAATAATATATATTTAAAATATATAATAAATTTTATATGTTTTTTATTTATGTCCAAAACCGGTATAAGCTAATATACATTATTTCCCATATATATAAGCTTTGGCAACCTAACTTATTTTCAAGTTTGAGTATAAATATCTATTTAATAACAAAATTGCCACTTTCAAAATATTGTCATTAAATATTAATGGGATAGAAACTTGGGATAAACCTTTATTCTATGGTTTATGCCTAACTGAATACTGTGGACCTTTATGTACAAGTCAGTTTGGAGAATGCTTTGAAGTATATTAAGAGCAATATTTAATTGAATGTAGAAGTTTATTTAATTAATCATCAGGTTGTTTCAAATTCTTAAAAAAATTGGACGCCGAATAAGCATTCACTAGATGCACAAAATATTCACAATATATAAAATTTGACTGCTCTATAAGCTTCATCGATCCAATGTAGGATGATGTGCCAGCCGCAGTGTTAATTTTACCACTTTTGACAATTGGAAAAAATCCATCTCCAGATATATTCTTGCCCCTTGTTTACTTTTTTCCTATAAAAATTAAAGACAAATGAGTCTAATGCATTAAAGAAAAACAAGTGTGGAGAATCTCTAGTTGGGTTTGAAACAAGAAATTTCTTAAATCGCAAGAGTAAGATTAATTTATGTGACCAAGTAATACCTGCACCTGCATATATAGAATGTTATCGTTATTCGTCAGATTGTTATTTATGCATCATGCAATTGTTTAGTGCAGTCACATGGCCCTGAATTATCATCTTCTTCACATCAGATATATATATGTATGTATATCATTAAAAAAAGCTCGTTGTTGCGTAACGATAACATGAAGTAGTGGTCCACTAGCTAATCTATATATCATCCTTCACATAGTCAAATGTATCCGTATCTATAATTCTCTCTCTCTCTCTCTCTCTCTCTCTCTCTCTCTCTCTCTCTCTCTCTCATCTATCTATACATATATGTATATTACATGACTAAGCCACTTCCTTCTCTTTTTAATTAGCCAATCTGATCGCTGGTTTTGTTGATTTTGCGAACGGATTTGACGAGTGAATCTCTTTAACGTTAACGTTCATGTCACACTCGCCATTTATAAATGCCGCATCACGCAGAGACAAACGATCAGCTCTGCAGTTGTAATCACTTCGATCATTAATTCGTTCATTGCGAGCTAGAAATTATAGCAATGAATTCCCCTTCAACGTTGGCCTTGGCCTTAGTGTGCGCCGTTGCCCTGGCGACGGCATGCACCTCCTTCTCCCAACCTGCGGACTACGTGGCCGCCCACAACACCTCCAGCGCATCGGTCGGGGTCGGCCCCGTGTCCTGGGACATCACCCTCGCCACCTACGCCCAGAACTACGCGAACCAGCGCGCCGACGATTGCGATATCCTCCCCTCCGGCGGCCCCTACGGGGAGAACCTCTTCTGGTCCTCCGACATCCGAGCCGGCACGGCGGACGCCGTCGGCTCCTGGGTCTCGGAGGAGCTGTACTACGACTATGACACAAACGAGTGCCAGCAGGTGTGCAACCACTACACCCAGCACTACAAGAAAAAATGCATATTACCGACGGTCCGAACCGTCGGTAATCAGCCCAAAAATCGTTGGTAACGCAATTACTGGCGGTTTTTCAGTCGGAATCGATCCGTCCGAAAAACGCTCGTCGCAAACGGATTTGCGACGGTTGAAAAAAATTCGTCGAAAATATCGACGGTTCTGGCCGTCGGAACAGCCCCCGGCGGTTCGACCCGTCGAAATTTTCCGACGGTTGCAACCGCCGGAAAAGTCCCCGGCGGTTCGAACCGTCGATATTTCCGACGGTTGCAACCGCCGGAAAAGGCCGGCGGTCCGAGCCGTCGATATTTCCGACGGTTGCAACCGCCGAAAAAGGCTTCCGGCGGTCCGAGCCGTCGATATTTCCGACGATCGCAACCGCCGGAAAAGGCCGGCGGTCCGAGCCGTCGAAATTTCCGACGGTTGCAACCGCCGAAAAAGGCCGACGGTCCGAGCGTCGCAACTTTTCGACGGTCCCAACTGTCGAAACTTTAGACGGTTGTCGCAACCGTCGATCTTTTGACGGTCACAACCGTCGCAAATAATTTTTTAAATATAAAAAAATTAGCAGCCGGATCCGGCCGCC
This sequence comes from Pontederia crassipes, assembly GCA_030549335.1. Classification (NCBI taxonomy): domain Eukaryota; kingdom Viridiplantae; phylum Streptophyta; class Magnoliopsida; order Commelinales; family Pontederiaceae; genus Pontederia; species Pontederia crassipes. Next base: position 61,077,492 of record CM060194.1, on the reverse strand, counting down.
TGGCGTCGGATCCGGCCTCAGATCCTGCGCCTGGCGGCCGATCCGGCCGAAACCGGCCGCCTGGCAGCCAGATCCGAACGGCCACGGCCGGATCCGGCCGACAGGAGAGAGAGAGATGCCGGCGCGGAGCGGGAGAGAGAGAGATACGCCGGTGCGGGAGAGGGTCGCCGGCGTTCGGCGTGGGAGGGTCGCCGGTGTCCGGCGCGCGGGAGAGGCCGATCTCGCGGCGTAACCGACGTCCGTGCTCGCGGACGGGAGAGGGAGAGAGGAGAGGAGGGAGAGAGAGAGAGAGGAGTGGAGGGAGGAGGGAGAGAAAAGAGGGAGGAGGGAAAATATATAAAGGAAAAAATTTGGAAAGAAAGCGGAAAAAAGGGAAAAAAAAGCGGGATAACGAAATTTTAATTACCGACGGTTTCGGTCGTCGAAAACATAAATAATAAAAAATTTTATTTTATTTAGTTATATATAATATTTATTTTTTATTTTACCGACGGTTTGAACCGACGGTAATATTTACCGACGGTCAAAATCGTCGGTAATTGCGACGGTTTGGATATCCGTCGGAAATTACGGCGGATTTACCGACGGTTATGACCTTCGGAAATTGCGGTGGATTTTACGACGGATGGATATCCGTCGAAAATATCGACGTTCCTAATCGTCGAAAAATTAAATAATAATATAACCAATTATATAATTAATTTTTTTATTTTCGACAGTCACAACCATCAGAAAATTCGTCGAAAAAATTTAATAATAATATTAAAAATATATAATTTAATTTTTTTATTTCCGACGGTCCTAATCGTCGGAAATTGCGACGGATGGATATCCGTCGAAAATATCGACGTTCCTAATCGTCGAAAAATTAAATAATAATATAATAAATTATATAATTAATTTTTTATTTTCGACGGTCGTGACCGTCGAAAAATCCGTCGAAAAAATTTAATAATAATATAAAAAATACATAATTTAATTTTTTATTTCCGACGGTCATAACCGTCGGAAAAGTCGTCGGAAATTACGACGGATGGATATCCGTCGAAAATATCGACGTTCCTAATCGTCGAAAAATTAAATAATAATATAAATTATTTTCGACGGTCATAACCGTCGAAAAATCCATCGGAAACGGAACCGTCGAAAAATCCGTCGCAAATAGCGACGGATTTAGAATCGTCGAAAAATTATCCGTCGGAAAATCGCGATTTTCTTGTAGTGCAGGTGGTGTGGAACACATCGACCAGCATTGGCTGCGGCCACGTGGAGTGCAGCGGCGGCACCGGCGTCATTTTCGTCTGCGAGTACTACCTTCCGGGCAACATCGTCGGCCAGCGCCCATACTAAATTTTATGATCATGCATGGTCATGGAATTGAAGCCTAGTTACCCGCTAGGGTTGTACGTGCTCATATACGTACGTACGTACGCCACAAAATAAGGAACGCACAGAATGGCGATAAGATTTGTTTCAAACGTCAAATAATGTTCATGCATGGCTTGCAGTTCCACCAATTCTATGGAAATGGTGTGGTGGAACTTTGTTTTCTTTTGAAAAGGTTAAGAATTTGAGTCGGATTGTTCATTTTTTTTACTTGTTTTTATGCGAAGCCAATTATAAGCTGGTCGAAAACTTTATGAACTATAACTTATTTCTACTTTTAAACATGAATTATAATTTTATGATATTCGATCTTCTTTAGTCAGCCCCATATCTAAAGAGCGATGTCGATGACTCAACTCGCACAATATTAATGAGTCGATTGTCCCCAACGATTTTTCATTTTTTTTGTTAAAACTAATAATATGCTTTTTATTAATTTCTCTTCATTAACTAAACTTATTTTGCCCTAAGTCGGTTCAAGAGCTTTTTTATAGATATGATAATTTTTTGAGTTGGTGCACGTTATCATTTTCTCCCATTCATAATAATAATAATAATAATAATAATAATAATAATAATAATAATAATAATAATTATAATAATAAATTATAATTATAATTATATATAAAATTTGATCATCATATTTTATTTTATAACAGAGAATACTTGTGAAACTCGATGATCAACTTAGAATTGAAATGTAACAGGATCATCATTCATGAAATTTAATCCAAAAGGATAATTTCATCCTTTTTGTATAAAAATTTTAAGTTCTTAATTTTTATTGAAATATTAGTTAAGAAGAAATAATATAATATGCTTTGGTAATAGTTTCGCGTTGAATAAAAAGAGTATACTGTATTTTATATGTTATTTGATGTAGATCTATACTATATAAATAAATTTTCATTATACAATGGATCGATTGACTATGTATTTATATTTAGTGCGATCTTTCATCTTTGTATTTATATAAATAGAGAGAACTGAAGTTTCACCAAGTTCTTGTGAACAGTTGAATTAATAAATTAGTTTGAATTGTGTTTAGATCGAGTAAAATTTGATGATGAGGAATAAAATATTTGATGTGATAGAAAAAAGTAGATGTGATAAATTTAAAAAATAGACATGATAGATTAATTTTTATGAATGATTGAATTAAAAAAATATATTATAAATATAGATTATAAAACTATTAAAAAATTTAAATACATAATATATATTAAAAAAATTTATGTCAACAATTATGTTAAAAAATATATTATTTAAATAAAAAAATCAGTTTTTAATAATAATTTTTAATGAAATATTGAAAATTTATAATGAGATAATAAATAATAAATAATATTATATTAATGCATTATTATTTATATTTTATTTATAATAAATAAATTAATTTATATAAGAAAAGTTATAAAAGAAAAAAGTTTGAAAAAGAATAGGGCAAAATATCATTTCCAAATTTAAAAAAAAGTGATAGCCGATTCCACCAAGTGGAACCCGTAATTTGAAATTAGGATCTGGTTCCAAGCACCTTAATTTCACTCGCGTTTAGAAGAATTGGATGGCATGTGCCGATTTCATCTAGTTCCATTCATCAAACAACCCCTCAGTATTAAATAATTACCATAAAAATCACTTGATTAGATAAGTAAAACGGTTAGAGAGTGTGATTCACATCCAATAGTTGCATTTCAAAATGTGCATGGAGAGGATATCAAATTTGGAAAAAAAAATACATTGAATTTTAGTTTGATCGTTTCCTTTGAGCTCCACGATGATTTCGACCTTTGGTTCTCTTTTTGGATGACAGAACAAATATGTAATGTGACGTGGCTCAAGAAAGAACTGAAAACTCTGTGGTGACAAAAGATATATTCAAGTTTTATGAAATGTTAAGTTATTCTGGGCGTATTTGTGATGCTAAAGCAAATTTCATATAGTTAAAGTATAATAAATATATAGATTAGTATTCTTTTATTATAAAAGGAGATTAATCGTCTAAGAAAAATTAAAGATAAATTAAAAAGATAAAAAAACATATCATTATAATTAAAGTTAAAATTTAAATTTCTTGATCTGCGTGTTCATCACTTCATTTGACGTAAATTAGCTTGAAATATTATGCCAAACCTTATTGGCTGAAATTGGACAATGATGCAATTGAAAGCTTTTTGTTTCCAGGCCCAGTCACCAGGGCGAGGTCGTCAAACCTTGAGTTGGGTCAACACAAACTTGGTCCAGCCCACAAGTTTTGTGGACTGGCCCATCATATTGCAAACTTTGCAAACATAATTAAAATGGCCTATTATTGTAGGATTTTTTTTCTTTTTGCTTATACAACTCATCAGCAAGGTTTAGACATATTATTTCTTCTCTCGGTAGCTATCGCCATAATGCATTTTTCTTCATTATAATTCTTCCATATACGGGTGTTCAACGGATCGGGTTGATCCGTAAAACCGATGGCCCGACTCGATCAGGACAGGTTTGGGTCGGATCGGTGGTTGAGTCGAACCTAACCTCAAATTCGACCCGATCATGGTTCAGGTACGGGTTGAATTTTTCCAACATGAGTCGATCCGATCCGATCAACCCGAATTTTTTATTTATTTTTCTTTTTTATTCATATTTAATTTATTTTTTAAAAAAATTCAAATAAAATATTTTAAGTGCAAAAATAATATTAAATAGTTGAAAAACTTATTTTAAACTTTAAAATAATATTAAATAATATTTTAAATATTAAATAAATATAAAAATAGTAAGAAAAAAATAAAAAAAAGGAATTAAGTGTCGAGTAATCCGACCACCCGATCCGACCGGTGAACATCCCTACTTAGAGACAACCTTCCACAAACCTGAGATTTGATTTTGATCATCTTAATCCAAACTCAATCAGCTCCTTGCACCCGTATCAGTATCAATAGTCATCTTCCATAATTAACCTTTCAAAAATAATACAGGTTTATTTTACCAACCAACTCAGTTTATTTCTATTTTTTTCTTACTCGACAAATGTCACGTACTTAAATAACACGTTAAAATTTCTCAATTTTTTATTAAAAAATATTATAACATTTTTCGTTGCGCCCAAGATAATTAATGCATCGCACGCCCACTTATATACGGTAAAAGTTTGAACCATTCTAAGTTAATTAAAAGCTTGGTGTGGGGAAAAAATATTTAATCGGATTAGTTGGCTAAAGGATCATGGTAACTTATGGGGTCAGCAGCACACCAACCACAGTCGTTGGATCGAAATCGGAAGCCCATATTTGATTATGCCGCTAGTTAGAAAAATAATAATTCCGACTTGTCATATATTATTAAACAAAAATTTCCCATGTTATTTATACGACGCAAGTTGAATTCGATATTGACCTGATCTTTAACATGCTTTTAACTTACGGTGTCGCAGATGGTCGATTTTATTTTCAGAAACTCGAAACTGATAAAAAAAAGAAAATAATAATTCTATTTTATGGTATTAAAAATATTTGATTTAATTGACACCAAGGAATTCTCGAGTGAGGAGGACGTAATCTAGTCCAAAATATTTATCACATTTCGGTAACGACACCGAGATGCGGTGACCAGATGCCACATTCGAGTGGACTCCCAAAACCAAAACCCTCTCTCTTTCTTGGATCCTCCCTTCGCTGTGAAGCTTTTTTTACCTTTTTTAACAGAGAAAAGTAAAGGGAGTGCTCGCCGGAGACGCCTACCTTCCGCCGCCGGCCCCTGTCTAGGGTTCCCGGGAAGATGGCCAGCAGCACCCTTCCGAAGACTCCCTCGCCGCTCTCTCCCCGGTCTGGCTTCCCATCCAAGGCGCTGGCGAACGGGGCGGCGACGCCCGTGGGCGACGAGGCCATCTGGAAGCGGCTCCGGGATGCGGGGTTCGACGAGGATACCGTGAAAAGGAGGGATAAGGCCGCGCTCATTGCCTACATCACCAAGCTGGAGACCGAGGTTCCTCCCCTCTCCTTGTGCGCTTGGTATCTGGGGAGCATTGCATCCTTTCTTTAGTTAATTCTTTTCGTTTGAATTTCCTGTGCATCTACTCATTCTTGATTAATCTTTTTACTTTTCAGTTCAAAATTTATTGATTATCAAATGTTTAAACTAGAAACAGCTCAAAAGGTTGCTCCTTTATGGAGGATTCCAGGTTGGGTCTGCTATACAAGGTTTCTTCTGGTGCTTAGTTTTGGCAAAGACGTGGAATGTAACAAATGATTTTATCTGAATAATGAGAAAAGAACCTTCGTTTTGGAGTCAATTCTTGCGGTATAGGTTTCTTATTGCCGTTGTGATTAAATTTTTGGTTCTCCAGTGATATCCATATATCATAGGGTTCTGATTTAGTTATTTTTTAAGGGAATTTCGATTTAATTACACTGCTAGGCCATCTGAAATTGAACTCTTTGCTAAGTCTTTATTTGTTATGATTTTGACCTGCCATTTCATCTAGTAACGCAAGCATTTTCATTAGCTGATGAGTAAACACAATGGCTGCAGGTCATACAATTGAATAATATTTACATAATTACTTTACAGTTAGTAAGTTAGTAAATACCCTTTTAGGTTTCCTTTCTCCGGCAAATTCTTCTATGGGTTTCTCATCTCCTTAAATCTGCTAGAGAGAAAGATAGATGGAAGGAAGGTGTTGGTCTGTTGACTTGTTTTTCTTGTTTCCTGAGCTTTCTATTAACCATTTGTGTGATTTTAGTCTTCATTTTGGCAATAATTCTTTATTGATTTATCTATGATCATGAATATCACTATCACATTTATTCTGTTATATTTCATTCATGTGGGTTCCTTTTTGTTTGCTTGTTGACATGATATAGATATATGACTATCAACACCATATGGGTCTTCTTCTCATGGAGAAGAAAGAATGGGAGCTGAAACATGAACAACTTAAAGCGTCTTCTGAGTCTGCTGAGATTGTTTATAAGCATGAACAAGCTAAACAGTTATCAACTTTAGCTGAAGCAAGGACGCGAGAGCAAAACCTCAAGAAAGCTTTGGCCATTGAGAAAGAGTGTGTTAAAAATGTAAGATTTTTTCTTTAATGGAGGCTAATGTCAATATGTGAACTTGTTTTTGGTTATATGTGTATCCTTCAAAGCTAAGACAATTGGTAGAAGTCATATTTCAGACATAACTCAGAGGTATCCTTATTCTACCATGCATATGTGTTTTGTGTCTTGGTGGCATAACATATTCCTTTTGAGTGTGATGTCAGTATTTGTTTTCATTTTTTTTAGCATATTTTAGTCATGAAACTTGATCAGCATCATGATTAACAGAAAGATTGGTCTAGAAAGTGGGGTGAGATTTTGTAATCTTTTTTAATCCCAACTCTGTAGCTCTCCTTTTGATCATACATGTACATCTTTTGAACTTTCTATATATACAACATTGTTGACTAGCTTTCTCTATCCACAATTTTACCTTTCGAAGAAAAAGAAAGTTTGTATCTAGTTCTGATTTAAGCCGACCCCACCTAGTGGGATAAGGCGTTGTTGTTGTTGTTGTTGTTGTATCTAGTTCTGATTTAAATGGTAAGTGGGGTATTTATACAAAACATAATGGAGGGAGTGGAATGGCTGCTCCAGTATGTGGGCCATGGCAATGAATGATTCTTCATTTTTTTTCTAGATTGAGAAGGCTTTACATGATATTCGCGCTGAGTCTGCCGAAAGAAAACTGACATATGAAAGCAAAATTGATGAAGCTCGGACAATGATGGAAGCTGCACAGGAGAAATCTGATGAAGCTGTTAAAAAATTACTTGCAGCAGAATTGTTGCATGCAGAAGCCACCCGCTCTCACAATACTGCGTTAAGGACATTAGAGGACATTGAAGCACGAGAAGATGATCTTAGGAGGTGTCTCCTCTCTTTTAAGTCTGAGTAAGTTAATATCCTTAAGTTCCATTCAAAAGAAAAGTTTCCTTTAACTTATTCAACTCATGAGGTAGCACACATTGGATACACTAAAAGTGGATGTTCATAATGGTAATATTTTTTTTTTGAGGGGCAAAAAGATGACTAGAAGATGCTAGTCATCCTTAATAAAATTAGGAACATCAGTGTGATTTTTTACATTTTGCTTCTTTTGAAGGTTAAATATATTTTTTCTTTAATGAAACAAATGGCTGAACATCACATCACCATTATTATTTTATTCAATCACTATTAGTCTCTGCCAACCAATATAGTTACAGGCTATTTTATTCCCCACAAAATCTTGACTACACCCATCAAATATGAAGACTTTAATGAAGAGAAAAGAACTTGCCCATGATTACTTTATTTTCTAAAAAATAAACTTTTTCTTATTTTTCTGTTTTATGCAAGTCATCTTGATGTGAAGGCAAGAAATTTCATCTTCCTAACCTTCTAGTATTTAATTCTAATGTAGTTATTTATTTTTCATGATTGGAAATTTGCAATTCAATATATATATATATATATATATGTATGTATGTATGTATGTATGTATGTATGTATGTATGTATGTATATATATGTTTAATGCCTGAGGACTATTCTTCCTTTTTTGTTACTTTACTCCACTACTTGCTGGCTGTACCTCTTTTTGATGTCTGATGATTGGTTTCTTACTCTGTTTGCAATGTTGTCTATTTGCCTTATTGATTACATTCAATGTACTGCAGAAGTGATGCTAAAGAAAATGAGATAAGCATTCAAAGACAAGCCATAAATGATAGGCAGAAAATTCTAAACCAGGAGCAACAGAGTTTACAAGAGTGTCAGACTTTGTTGAATCAACGGGATGAATTTATTGTTGAAAGGACAATGAACTTAAGTCGCATTGAGAAGGAAGTTGAGGATGCTAAAGCTAATCTCGAAGAAGACTTGAGAAAACTGAAAGAGAACAAAACCAATCTCGACCTAGAAAAAGCTGCCCTTGCAAGTAGAGAGGAGGTGCAGTCATCTTCGTTATGAATGAAATACTCTCCTTTTTCGAGCACTTGTATGTTGTGATAAATGCAGTCAATTGCCCTTTTTTTCAACTTTTTTATTGCAGGCCATTCTTAAGAGGGAAGCAGTGCTTGAAAGAAGAGAGCGTGAATTGCTTATTTTACAAGAGAAAATTGCATGCAAGGAGCACGTATGCATATGCACTTTTATCTTGCATCTGAGTTAACTTTCTATTAATCTTATATACAAATTGTACAAAATTGGTCAAACTTATTATTTTCCCTTTGTTCATGCATGTAGGATGAAATTCAAAGGACTGTTGATGAACATCAGTCTATCTTGGAGAAGAAAAGGAATGAATTTGATGCTGAGATTGAACAGAAGCGCAAACTATTTGAAGATGAGTATGAGGCCCGAAGAATGGCATGTGAGGCTAGGGAAGCTGATCTTTCTGATCTAGAAAATAATGTACAGGAAAGAAATCATTCTCTCCAACTTCAATCATCTTTGTTAGTTGAGCAGCAAGAGGATTTAACTAAGAAATTAAAAATAGTGGAGGAGAGAGAAAAAAATCTTGAATTTACTCAACAAATGGAGATTGAGAAGATACAGAAAGAAAAGGAGGATGTACTGAAAATGAAACAAGATCTTGAGAGAACTATAGCTTCACTTGAAGTTGAAAAGAAAGAAATTCTTCATGCGGAAGAAAAACTGGAGCTAACTTTGTGTGAGAGAAATGAGTTGCTTGTTCTGGAAACTAAGCTTAAGGAAGAGATTGATAGCTTTAGAGCTCAGAAGATGGCACTTGAGGCTGAAACTGATAGATTGAGAACTGAAAAAGAGAAGTTTGAGTGTGAATGGGAGTTAATTGAGGAAAAAAGAGAAGAATTAAGGAAACTATCTGAACAAATTAAACGAGAGAGAGAAGCTGTCACTCGGTACCTCAAAGATGAGCACAATAGCATTAGACTGGAGAAAGAGAGTTTGGATTGTCAGTTCAAGAAGGATCTTCAATCCTTATCTCATGAGAGAGAAGAATTCATATGTGAAATGGATCGTCAGCGTGCAGATTGGTTTAGGAAGATTGACCAAGAAAGAGACAATTTTGCAAGGGATATTAATATCCAGAGGAGTGAGCTAGAAAATTCCATTAAGAAAAAGAGGGAAGAAGTAGAAATTCATTTAAGAGAAATGGAAGAAGCATTTATGCAGGAGAAGGCCAAAGAGGTCCAATATATAACTTCACAAAAGGAAATTATTGCAAGGGATCTAGAACACGTTGCTGCAGAGATGCAAAAGCTTAATAATGAGAGAAAGGAGATTGACATAGATCGTGAGCTGAGAGAGAAAGAATGGGCTGAGATAAGGAACTCAATTGAAGAGCTAAATAGCCAACGGGAGAAGCTGCAGAAGCAGAGGGAATTACTACATGCTGATCGAGAAGAAATTTATCAAAAAATCCAGCACCTCAAAGAATTGGGGGATTTGAAGATTGAGTATGAAAGTAAAGCTTTGTCTGACATGCAACCTGACAAAATGAGCACTCCTGAGACCAGACACTTCAATGGATCTGTTGTACATTGCATTGATGGCCCAGATGGACAATTTCCTGCTTCTAATGGTGGATCTGCTTTGAAATTGCTTCCGCAGAGTGCCTCTGCCTTGCCAATATCTATTACTAAATCTTGGGTCAGAAAATGCACTGAAATATTTTGGCATTCACCAGAAAAAGATGCTAACAATAATGGGAAGCATAATTTTACAGATCCGAAATATATGGATTTGGTCCCTAAAGTTATTAACAAACATGGGAATGATGATAATGTAGACGACGGCTTTCAGGAGAGAGAACACGAGAGAGCTGGTGAAACGGAAATTGAACCTGTCCCGCCATTAATTGATAACATTCAAAGCCCAAATAAAGTCGATCCAAAGGGGCGGGGCAAGAGAAAAGCTAGACAACAACCAGAGGATACTGAACAGAAATCTGCTACCCTTGCTCACAGTGTAAATTCATGGATTTTAGGCAGAAAGAGGTGCAGTAACATGCTAGTTCAGGATTTTGATGAGGCACAGTTCGAGCCAAGTCAGAAGCAGCAGAAAAGAGAAAAACAAGATGGAATTGCAGATTCTGTGTTAAGTTTCAGTACCAGGTAGGCGCCATTTCTTCTTATCCTTCACATAATTCCCATATGTGCATACAGTACTTAACATTCAATTTTATTTTACTTGTTTGGAGAATGTCCTTCACATCTATTAACCTTTGCCTTTATGTATTGGTAGTACGCCTGAAAGACAATTGCGCCATTTAGGTGATGGATGTGAACCGACACTGGGTGAGCAGACACTAGAACATGAAGGATTAAATATCAGTGTAAAGAATCAAGACAATGCAAATGCAAAAGGTTTTTATGAGGGGACAGCTGATGGTTTAGATGGCACGCCAGGAGCCTCACAAGATAGCCTTGACAATGAAGATGCAGCATCTGTTAGTGATGAATCAGAATATAAAGAAGATCAAGATGGAGACGAAAGTGAAGATGAAGATGGAGGATCTGTGAAGAAATTATGGAAGTTTCTTATCACATGATAAACTAGGCACTATGTGCAATGCTGATCATACATAACCCATATAGTGACAGCGTCCTTTGTGAAAATAGTTCACCTAATGCAGATTCTCTATTACTGACGCAAATCAGCAATGCAGTAAAGTGCATTGTCTGGCACAGAAACAGTGTATGTACATTGAACCTCCAAGCGGTGGTTTTATTGGCCGCCTGTGAGTAGCTGTCTTTAATCTTTTTTCTCAACATCTTGTACCACTTCCTTGCTTGTCAAGCGATGTTTCATGTGTCGTAGATTGCAGCTTCTCTGTATCACGTACTTTTTTTCATTTTTTGGGGGTTGGAGTACTTGAGATGTGTTTCATAACAAATTCTTATGGCTATTTTGGTTGAGGCATCTTTCTTAAGTAGTTCTACTTCAGCAACTTCGGAAAAAGATATGAGATGCCCTATGGACAATCATATTATGGACTGTCATTGTCCAAATATTACTAGGTTGTGCACAAAAATTGCATTTTTTTTCCACATTAGCTTATACAAAATGAAAACTTTGTTGAATTTAGGGGAAAGGGAAAAGGCTGAAGAAGGCGTATGGGGTTCAAAGGGGACAACAAGAATCATTGATCTCAGAAAGATCACAAGCAGCCCTTTCCCGACCGTGTTGAGGAAGTCTCTGGGCATTTCTCATCTTTTTAAGTACACACGTAAAAATATTGGAAGAATTGATGACCAGGTCTAAGCAGAACTAGGGAAAAAAGGTCGTGGACTTTTATAGCAAATGTGGAAGAGAAAAGTCACTGTAAAATGGCTGAGTGATACACTTAAAACTTGTAAATGATGAGGTTGATTGATATGACAAATAATTTATTTTAACTTATGTAATGCTTTAAAAGATTCTGAGGCATGGAGACCAAAGCCATGGTAAATGTATGCTCAGGCAGCTTCCCTGCCTCCCCTTTTGTATTTGGAAAGGGGAACTGTCAGCACAGCATTCAAACACGTGAGGTTGAATGTTCATGTATTCCCCAAATTTAAATATGTTTAGAAATTTTTCTGAATTATACATGTTTCCAAATTCCAGGCCTAATATGATCTTGCTAGCATATATATAAATTTTCATATTAATCTTGATCTCATGATTAAGGAATTGAAATTTGAGACCTCCACATTTTGAAATTTTAGACAGTCGAACCACTTGGGCTGGTTGCTAATTGCTCATTTCTAAATGCTAACAACCTGACATGATCAACTTTGTTGTGGGGTCAATCTTTTTTATGTGATTTGTTTTTTAATTGGCACAATGTTGCAATAGCAAAGAGGTTATTGTAGTAATTGGACGACATATGTGGAAGGCTGTGAGGTCATTGTAGAAATTATGTCATCAAATCTTCTATCAGATTTCCTCTCCTAATACAATATTGCCCAAATTCCCTCTTCTTCTCCTAATCGAATATTACCTTTAACGCCTCCTAAATTATATAAATAGATATATGTTTCACATCTAGACTTAACTTATAAATTCATAAATCTAGCCTCTTAACTTATCCGATTTAACATTTAGTCCCTTACGATAGCTTTCATCCAAAATTTAAATGAACTTTTAATAATTATTTAAAAGTAAAAACATGGCACAATATTTCATAGTTAGTAAAATATGATTATTAATTTTTTTTTACCTCAATCGATGTTTTTTCTAACTTTTTTTTTGCTGTAATAAGAAAATAAGGGTATTTTTCACAATCAAAGTTTATCACAATTTTGAATGCATAAGGACATAATTATCATAATCGAGATTAATTCAATGATTAAAAATATAAGTTTATCATTTAGAGTCTAATGCAGTGTTGTAAGATCCGGTCCGGCCGATCGAACCGGTTGGATCGGTGTCCGGGCACTAAAATGGCTCGCGGGTCATTCAAAACCCGGCCATGGAGTTGACTCGCCGGTCAAACTCGGGTTCAACCGGCCGACCCGATGGGCTTGATCGACCCGGCCGGATCAAATTGTAAACAACAACAACAAAGCCTTATCCCACTAGGTGGGGTCGACTACATGGATCATACGACGTCAATTCGTTGATCCATGTTCATGAGATTCGACAGGATTTTACGCTGGCCGTCGGAGCCTAACACAACCCTCCTCCTTTTATCCGGGCTTGGGACCGGCTATAAAACATCCGGATCAAATTGTAAAATGTAAAAAAAATTAAAATATACAAAAATTATTAAATTTTTTTAGAATATCATATATATATAATATATATACTTGAATTTATGTTTCAATATTCTTCTTTATCACATATATAAAATTTAATTGATATCTTTAATTTTTTTGTAATTACTTACAAGATTTTTTATTTAGAAAATATTCAATTGATGATTTAATTTATGCTTACTTTATTATATTATTTTATCTGAATTAATTTATTATATTACATTATATTTTTGCTAAATAACATATTACATATTATAATAGTCACTTGAACTTATTTTATTTTTTATTAATTTATATTACTCGGTCTGATCATTCGGTTCAACTCAGTTTAACTGATCCGACCTGACCCGTTAGACAATCCGGATCAATGGCTGAGGTCTTACAACATTGGTCTAATGTAAAAAATTATAGTTTAAGAATATTAAAGAAAATAACCATAAACATATTCTGCTGTAATATAATTTATACATTAAGTTCTTCCTTTTGTAAAATAGAAAAGAAAGAGTTCCAAAATTGTCTGAACTAATTCACTGATATATATATATATATATATATATATATATATATATATATATATATATATTCCTTATATTGTTAAGTACTTTTGCTTTATTTATTAAGTTTTAAATTTTAATGGTGTAATTATAATTGTACCATTTATCAAAATTTCAAAAGAAAAATATTTCAAATAGGAAAAACTAAGAAAATTACATAGTTTAACATCAAATTAATTCCCTTCTTCAAATCATGATAGAGTTTTAAAATATAAACACATTAATAAAAATACACTGAAAGTTAATGTTGGGATAAAGTAAAAAAGTTTGAATAATTTAAGAGGGATAAGTGAGTTTGAAGTTTGAATCATTTTCTTTCATTTCAGAATATTTTAATAGTTTATTGTTAAGTTAAAAAAGACACTTATGAGACATCAGTTTTGTAACAAATTCAGGAAAGATTGTCTCAATCTTGAACCGACTTTGTTTAACAATATAAGTGCATGCTTTTATGGTCCAAACAAAGTTATTACGTTGCCCATTATTACAATGATTCACACAAAATTATCACATTGATCATAATAAGAGTCTTATTCTGATGAAATAACCTTGAAACTTGCATTGTCAATGTCGTAATCTCGCCGAAATAATAGAACTTGGTTTGTGCTCCTTGAAACTCGACCTGATCGCATGTGATAACTCACCATTCATGACGATGAAGATGAACCCAACCTAGACAACATGAAAACTCATTCCTGATTAATAAACTTACCGCGAGTGTACCAACCTAGCCTAGGTTCACTTGTAAAAGAATTTTGGAACCACACAATAGGAACACAACCCGTATTGGTAGAAACTCATCTTGTGCCATTTTGACATGGCCCGTGTCATCGCGAAACCACTCGTGTCACCAAACATAGTCCGGGTCAAAGGCAACCCGACCTGAATCCTATGGCAAAAGATTATTCTTATCCGATAGCTATTGAAACATGTCCCGGGTTCAATCATACAAGAGTGACATTTAATTTATATTAGGATTATTTTCATAAACTATCCGACCCTAAACTATCGTGATTTTTTATATCTAATCTCAAACTACGAACTTATTTTTTTGAATTCTTAAGCTATTACGATTTTTCTAATTTAATCATTTCATCGACTTCTGTCAACTTTTCTGTTAACTTCATTTTTTTATTTATGAAAAGTCAAAACTACCCCTTCTCTCATCTCTTCTAATATTTAAAAATTTAAATAAAAAATAAAAAAGACTAAAGCAGGGGGGGTGATGCCTCGTCGGCGATGGCCCGCATGGAGGGCCATGCCCCTTTCTCCTCCCCTGCTTGCATGATGCCCTCCTCGTCCATATGGCATGACGATGGCGATCTCGCGGCGACGGCATGATGAAACCACGAACCATCCTTTTCCCTCTCATCGGTCATGACGACACGACCTTTGATCTCGCGACATCGACCTCTGATCTCTAGATGTCAACTCGATCTCGCGACGTTGACCTCTGATCTCTCGATGCCAACTCGATCTTAGGATGCCAACTCGATCTTAGGATGCCAACTCGATCTTGGGATGCCGACCATCGAGCTTGCAACGCCGACTTGATCTCGCAATGCCGACCCAACTCGCGACACTAACTCAATCTCAAGATGCTGACCGTTGATTGTGTGATGCTGACCTTCGATCTCTAGATGACGACATGATCTCGTGATATCAACCTCCATCTCATGACACCGACTCAGTCTCGAGATGCAGACCGCCGATCTTGCAACGCCGACTTGATCTCACGATGCTGACCCACCCCACGCAACGTCGAGCTCCTCCTTCTTGCTACGCGGATCCACCACGCACACCATCGAGCATTTGATCTCCTTGCCCGACACAGACCTCTCGCGACACCAACTGACCTCCCCGCATGCACTCGCTGCCAACCTCCGCACGACGTGCAGTGGTTAAGGTCTATTTCACTTAGGGCAGCGACATTCATAGCATTGTGCAGTCTTTGGCCATTCACATCTACGGTGAGAGCCTAGCAGGGAGCCCCTATGCGTCGGCCGAGGAGGGCGTCATGCAAGTAGGGGAGGAACAGGGGTGTCGCCCTCCCTGTGGGCCATCGGTGGCGAACGCAGGAGGTGGGGGACCCCCTGTGTTAGTCTTTTTTATTTTGTTTTAAATTTTCAAATATTATAAGAGATGAGAGAATGAGTAGTTTCGACTTTTCTTAAATAATAATAAAATGAAATTAACAGAAAAATTGATGAAAGGATTAAATTAAAAAAAAATAGTGATAGTTTAGGAATCCAAAAAAATAAGGTCGTAGTTTGGGGTTGGATGTGAAAAATCGTAATAGTTTAGGGGTGATTTATGAAAATAACCCTTTACATTATTAATTTTGTTGAACTAGGATTCATGATCTCAAATCTATTATTGTCCTATATTGTTATTATCAATGTTGTAAAATCTGGACCAAACGTCAACTCGGAAAGCTTTCGGGTCAAGTCAAACCGATCAGACCGATTAACCCGACTAGTCGGACCGAATATAATAAAATAATATATCCAACTAAAATACTAGTAAAAAATATTGATCAATAATTAGTGTAAATTATATATATAAATATATAAACATTATTAACAAATTTTAATAAATAAAAGAACAAAATAGTTGTTCAAATGTTTTTTTACTTTGGTGTTGAATATATAAATTGATATATGAAATCCTAAATCATGAACTTAATTATTAAAATTTATTTAAAAAATGAAAAAGTGATAAAATCCAAATAAAATAAATAAATCTCGCATGTGTTTTATTGGTTATCTAACCTTTTTATTAGAGGATGAAATTTTTTATTTCAATATTGTGTTAAAATATTATGACTTCGATAAGAAGATAATAAAAAAATGTTAATAAGAGTCACATGATGCACAATAGCCATGTGGGTGGTGAACAAATTTAAGAGTGAGAAGGTGCCAGGTTGGAAACTAGCTTCTGTGACCTTGATCAGTTATGATCACAGTCCTCATTTGAATGAAAATGAGAACTTAATTAATTAAAGATAAAATCTTGAACATCTATGTTAATGATGGATAGGAGAACATTGCATGACATATCATAATTGGGGCACTGACCTCCATTGCACGATTTCTCCCTATATATAATGAAAGAGAATACATTTTAAAGAGGATTTTTGTCATGATGTGCACAATAATTGGTCACTCATGGTCACTCATGAAGTATATGATACATTATATAATGAATATGTTAATAAGTGATATAAGAATGCAACTTCCAATCAAAACATCGAAATACAAACATTGATTTAAGGCATGATATAAAATATGAAAATACAAATTAAAGTATTTGATTACATTATTTCTGCCTAACTTGATTATAGGCATCACATTGATTTTTATTCATTGATAACATAATCAGAGTATTGATTTTTTTTCAATTTGATCCTCATTGATACTTATCATGCGTCATAATTATTCTTATTATTATTGATCCTACTTTGTCATTGCTCTAATTCTTGATGCTCATGATAATAAACTTTGTTATATTGGATTTCCTCTTTTAGTGATATTTCTCTATATTATTATTTTAAGTCTTCCAATTATTTTATGTTCTGATTAAAGAAGCAATTATGATTAATATTTTAGTCAAAATATTACATAATGAGACGACTTGAAAGAATTACAACTGCCACTGTATCGAGTCATCAACCCTGATCGGCAATGGAGAGAGAGGGTGAGGGGAAGATAATCTCCATTATCCCTTTTCTCTTTCTCTCTCTTAAGAAATATAAGGGGGGCTGCCCCTTTACATGATTGCCGTCTGTTTTATCTTATTTTTGTATTATTTTATTACATTTTAAAAATTTTAATTTTAGATGATGCCACATGGATTGTTACAATCGGCAACTTGCAGGTTGAAAAGATCATAAGTTAATAGTTGTGAAGCATTGTCTAATTATAAATTGAAATTTGAAATTTACCCAAAGATCAACATTTGCAGTACCTTCTAGAGATTCATGTAGACGTACTCCAAGATCAAGAATGGAGCTTCACCTGTGCCAGTAGCCGGCGTCGAAGCACTCTACCTCCCTATTGATGATGATACACCAAGAGCTGATCAGGTGACGAACTCATCATCTATCAAGTGCCTTTAGAAACATACCTTTCAAGTTTTCCATTTCACTCCCTAATTAGTTTTTTTTCGTTAATTAGTGTAAATGCAACCGCAACCTTTATAAATATTTGAAAATGTTAATATATGACAACTGAAATAGTTTAAAAAGATGCACAGTTTGCATTAAATTTATTTTCTGTACATATATTTTTATATTTTTTTAAATGTTATCAAAATTTAAATGTTATATATTGAAAAGTTAATGTCGGGAATAATTTAAGGGGGTGTGAAAAAAATGTATCCACTAAAAAAACCTAATCAAACCAAAAAAATCGATCAAAAAATCATAAATTCGAACTCCGATTAAAAATTAAGTTAATATTTTAGAATAATTAAAATCATCCGTTTAAATTAGGACTACTTATCCAAAAAATTGGAGGGGCCGATCCAAATCAAATATATTTTATAAAATATTATAATTAAAATATAATCTCAACTTTCAAATAATATTTCATAGTTTTACATTTTTTACTCATATTTATTAGATTAAGTATATTGTTGACTTATTATGCTATAGTTAAACTTGAATATCATCAAGTTATTAAATTAATCTATTTTAATAAAATTTGTATAAATTGCACTATAATATTTTAAATTGTAATGTGATAATATGATAGTTTAGTTTCTTTATGAACTTAGAGTTAAATATTAATTTTTGAAACATAGTTTACAATGTATTTAATGACTATTAATTTTTTTAAAATAATATTATTTTAAGTAGGTCCTTGATCAGAAAAAATCGAGACCATCTAGGTCAGTTTTTCTTCTTCGAAAAAATTTAGGGTAGTCTTTTACGCTCTAAAAAGTCATCCGAAATTTGAATGTTAGTTTTTTAAACGTAAAAACTACCTAACCCGAACCACTTTCACCCCTAGCCGGGATGAAGTTAAAAGGTTTATTTCTTCCAAAAAATGATCAAATTTCTTAATCGATGCCCAAACATTAATTTCCTTGGATCCTTTTTCTGTCAGGTTCTAATTCAAATTCATCACAAGGGAATACAAGAGGAGCAAAGTCTATTAGTCTAGATTCCTCGTGGTATGTCTTCTAGACACAAACATTAAGACCATACTTGTGATTATAACAGATATTATAGACTTGTGATGTACAATCAATGAACAATATAATACAGAAAAAAACGAGAAAGTTGTTGCCTGGTGAGAATCTTTATATTGAATTTGTATTCGATGAGAAAAGTAGCTGCATGACTTATCATGATCGGATGAGAAGGCAAAATGATGGAATTTATGTAGTGATGGTCATCATTAATCATGCACATAGGGCCTTTGGGAATTAAGGCATTAAGAATAATGCACACTATCAGACCTTTGGAGCAATTTGGCTGAACAAGTTCATTGTCTGTGGACTCAACTTTTGTGCCATGATGTATTCATTGATCTGCTATCATGAAAGAGCTTTTCAACGTACTGTTTATGAATCTTTCCAAGCACTACTTTGGCCACCTAACAAAGCTTCCACTTTTCTGCTTTCCCTTTAGAAATTATCACCAAACAAAAAGTTGAGTCTCCTTTTTGCGTTCATGGTCTTTAGAATGTAAGACCTTGCTTGCAAGAAAGCATCAAGGCATTCAACTCTTTTTGTCCATTTTTTGATCATTTACTTTTTGTAGCAATCAAAATCATGCATGCCACATTGAAATTTCATTTAGGCACCCAAATCCTATCTTTGGCTTTCAAATTAATTTTTAGCTTCTGACAGGTTAACAAACGAACAAAAAAAATTAATTTCTTTTAGTTCCAATATATTATGGTTCATTCATGTAGCAAATTCCTGAATCCTTACTACAAAATTGTGGAACTCTCATGTATTTTCTTCACACTTTTATTATCTCATGCATAGTTGTTAAAATCTCGATCTAGATATTAAGATCTTATAATTTTATGATTTTACTATTCCTAATCAACTTTGATCTTATTTTGAAAATTTTATTTGTAAGATCTTAATACGATTTTAATTTAATTTGGTCACGTGATTTTAGAATCTTATTGATCGCCAAAGCTTACTCCTGTGAGTATGGCATAGACTAAGTCAGTTCTGGAGTTTTCATTACCTAAAACCCTCCTCAATCACTAAGCGAGCAATTTCGTCGGTCACTTTATGAAAAAAGAAGGATATGACGAACATCAGAAAACATCAGGCAAGCATTAGTCCCTTGGTCCATGATGGCCTTTTTATTGATTTTGACGATTGGATCTCTCTATGAATGGAAAGATCTTATGCAATTAATAAAATCATTTAAACATTAGTTTATAATATATTTATATGAAGTTTAATATATTTTTTTTCATTTTATATATGTTTTGATGTAATTTAACTTAAGAAACAATAAAAAATAACTTAGTAACATTTAGTTAAGATTTAAGTATAGTAAATTTATAAAAAAAATATTTATTATTTTAAATTATACTTATTTTATTAATAAGTAGGATCTACGATTCTCGATTCGAACTTGTGATTGTCGATCTTTTGACTCCTTTTTTATCTTATATAAAATATCATATCATGTTTGGGATTGTTTAGTTTTTACTAAAGGAAAAAATTAAATTGCACAAGAAACGCACAAAGATGTGCAAATTTATATGATTCAAATGATCTTTTACGTCTACTGTCATCATAAAGGCGTTCTTCGATATTTTTTAATGTGAAAAACATGTGACAGAATGCAAACCTAGCTCTACTGACTAACAATAAAAAAATTGCATAGGCACCAAACAAAAAATTTCTTCGATAGACAACAGTCAGAATGTGTGATACCATTTTTTTCTTTCAAATAACATATTTTATCCCATTTTATTAATCTTCTCCAATGAAATCAATATTTTTCAGTGAATCCAATGCAAAAAATATTGATCTTCTTTGTAAGGGACGGAGCCATAGTATATATCATATATATAATAACCCCCCCCACACACACACACATACAAAAAAACACATTCTATGTTGCAAGAGTAGGGGTACCGTACCAACCAAGTACGAGTACGTGATATGTCAAATTTTTAAAAATTAAGATACGAGTACGGTAATATATTAAATTTATAATATAAAAAAGTAAATTTTCATAAGATAAAAATATTAAATTAGCTAATTATGAATTTTTTAGCATATAAAAAATGTATATATAATTATTTACAATAAGATAATAAATACTAAGAGCATTAAAACATATTTTTTTAAGAATAAAAGTTCATTCTTCAAAATTAAGTCAGCAATTAAAATAACTTAAGTTCGACCAATTGACAACTTTTTTTTAAAATACAACTTTTTTAAAAATGCAGTATTTCTTATATTATCTATGTGATATCATGATGATATTTATTTTCATTTTTTTTGTTATATATAATCATCATGTTATTTAGTGTGAATGTATTTATTATCATTGATTAATTATTATTTTTTTTAAGTTTTATTTGATAATTTTTTGACATGATGTACCCAAATCATGAGTAGACCTATTTATTGGAGTATCCATTTTTTAAAAATTAATTATTTATTTGGTACGAGTGCCCCTAGTACCCACGAAGTACTGGGTATAAATACGTACATCATAGGCATTGAATTTCGGACGGCTTGAGCTGCTGAGTGATTAGTGTACTAAGTTTGAAAACTGACTTATTCGTGGATATTACCACAAATCAAATGCAAAATCTTCATCCGGCAAATTTCAGACTTTACCCACTTTATTAACTCTTTCTTCTATCTTTATAATTATACTATCATTTAACTATTAATTTATTTTACAAACTATCTTTTCGACAGGATAGATAAAATTTCCCAATTTTTTTTACATGGCAAATTATTAGAAAATAAAATAAATGCAAAATAATAATATAATTCTAAAACAATAATTTAATAATATATTAATTAGTAAAAACAATTAAAAAAGGGGTGCCACCATTTCCCCCTCAACCTATGACAATGTCACCAGCGTCAGAGGGAGGGGGTGACGCCCCCCTATCCGCGTCCGCTGGTGAGGGGCGCCGAGAAAGGGGTGTCCACCCCTCTACAAGCTGTTCGGAGAGCACAACAAAAAAGGAACGCCGTCCCCCTTTGCGAGCTTGCCGACGTGCTTGCAAAGAGGGGGGGGGGGGGGGGGGGGGGGGGGCTTACAAGCTCATCGGCATGCTCGCAAAAGGGAGGGGAGTCGGCCCCCCTTTGTGTCAAGAAATATGAGAGCTCCAAAATGACATTGCCGAACTGGATCTAAAACAGAGAGTGAAGAGAAAAGAGAAGTTGCAGAATTGAAATGTAAGGTAGAAGACAATGGGAAAATGAGTATTCTATTCAAAATGAAAGGATAACTACAACTACTCAAACCATTACAACGTGACATCTATTTATAGTAAAAGAACTGACATATGAAATTATAAATCACTGCTACCGAAGACTCTGCAATTGCTTTAGTTCTGCAGCAGCACCTCCTGCCGACGACACCTGACGACCATGCATTCTAACACACTCCCTCAAGTTGACGTCGGGAAGAAGTTGGAAGGTTGTACGCGGCAACTTGAAGTCTTTGCTTGTCGTCGTGAAGACTGTGAAGAAGATGGAGCTCAGGCAATTCGTCGAACATTTGAAAGTCGTGGCAGTTGATAATGTGCAGAAGCTGTAAAGAGAATCCACGACAGAGCTTACGACAGTTGGCGATGCGACAACTTGTGGCAATTGAAGATGATGAAAAACCAGACATTGCCAATTGTTGTCGAAGGCGATCTACCGGAGAAAGTGACTGAAAGATGATGAAGATTGAAAGAAGACGAGATTCAAACAAACTACAAGTGGATCGAAATGAAAAAGAGGAGCAGCGAACACAAAAGATCTAACCAGAGGGTGAATGATAGGATAAGATCGGAAAGAAGACGAAGAACACAAAGAAGAAAACACAAAAGATGAAGACGTTCACGGCTGCAGAAGAAGACTCCAAGAAGTGATGATCGAACTTACGATCGGAGATGAGGAAGAGACGCGACTTTTCCCGGAGGAGCCCAAACGGCTCTGATTGAATCCCGAAAAGGGGAGAACTCCGACGATAATCGGTGAATTGAACAACGGTAAACTCCACCGTGAAAGAAGAGAGAAATGAATATCTTCACCGTGAACAACGGTAAACTCCACCGTAAACTCCACCGTGAAAGAAGTCAAAATATCGAAATGAGATGTCGGAGGACATCCGACAAAATGATGAAACTGAAAGGGAAATGAACCCGATGGTCGGAGGAAAAAATGAACGGCGAAGAAGAAAAAAAGAACTGAGAACAAGAAAACATAGAAGATCTAAAATCAAGAAAAAATTTGGGGAAAAAATGAGATCGACGATCTGTGAAGAAAGAAATGGAGAGAAAACGTAGAAGAGGAAAGAACAGTGATGATCGGAAGAACACTGGTAAAGAGGAAAAATAAAGAATGAGATGAAAAACTAGGATTGAACATCAACTTGTCTAGGATGCAGGCGCCGAGATCTTGCTCATCAACGGACATGATGAAGACCAAGAAGCAGAGCGATCTGGCACTCCATTATAATTAGTGCTCCGGTCGACGGCGAGCTCGACAGGTCCATCGAGATTTTGTCGGCCAACACCAGATCTGTCAGATTGTCATT
This sequence comes from Pontederia crassipes, assembly GCA_030549335.1. Classification (NCBI taxonomy): domain Eukaryota; kingdom Viridiplantae; phylum Streptophyta; class Magnoliopsida; order Commelinales; family Pontederiaceae; genus Pontederia; species Pontederia crassipes. The sequence continues at coordinate 61,054,065 of CM060194.1, read as the reverse complement.
GGCCATGACTAGATCGGCGCCACCCAGGACTTTCTGGAGCCATGTGCGTTAGCAGAACTTCGCCCGGCGACTACGACGACGAAGAGCTCGAAAATCCCCGGCGATTGCAGCAGCGACAACTAAGAGGAGCTCATTGTGGATCGCTAGTAACCACACTCTGATACCATGTCAAGAAATATGAGAGCTCCAAAATGACATTGCCGAACTGGATCTAAAGCAGAGAGAAAGGAGAAAAGAGAAGTTGCAGAATGGAAATGTGAGATAGAAGACGATGGGAAATGAGTATTCTATTCAAAATGAAAGGATAACTACAACTACTCAAACCATTACAACATGACATCTATTTATAGTAAAAGAACCGACATATGAAACTATAAATCGCTATTACACGAAGACTCTGCAATTGCTTTTGTTCTGCAGCAGCACCTCCTGCCGACGACACCTGACGATCATGCATTCTAACAGTCGGCGAGCTCGCAAAGGAGGCTGACGCCCCCTTTTTTGGCACTCATTGGCCAGCGCGAAAAGGGGATCTCAGTCCCCCTTTTTTTGCTGCGCTCGTTGGTGAGCTCGCGGTCCCCCTTTTCGTTGCACGTGCCGATGAGTTTGCAGAGGATGGATGGCTCATCAGCAGACATGGACCGTTTATTAATAATTAAATTATTATTTTATTATCTTGTATTTATTTTATATTTCTAATAACTTGCCATATAGGAAAAAAGGGAATCCGTCTATACTCAATTGAAAGAGTGATTGATGAAATAAATTAACAGTTAGAAGATAATTTACAAAATAAAACTTGAGGAAAGAATTGAAAAAAGATGATAAAGTTAGAGGACAGTTATTAAAATTTACACTCCACACTCCTTTCAATTAAATTCGGTGGTTGTACAAAAACTTTAATTTTTATATGACCACCACATCTTTCATCATGGAAAATTTGAATTCTGAATCTTCTGGAAGTCTATCTCCATGAAAATTTCTAATGTAATGATATTTCCATGAAACATCGAATTCTACTCATGAAATGTGCTGAAAGGACATAATTTTTTTTATACTTTTCCTAGCATTTTCAGGAAATCTTTAACCAAAAACATCTCCTTGTAAGATACTCAAATTCAGTAGCTTCTACATAACTAAGATACATCCAATTATCAGAGAAGTTAATGAAATAATGTCTCATACCTTTTGTTCCTCTTAAATTTCAAATTATCCATTTCACTATTTTCCAATATTTTTTTAATGAATCCCCAACATTTGTCATTTAAATTCTAGGGAAGTTTTATGGTAAACTACAACTAGCATTGCAAATATGACTATTTGAATACTACACTTTATTCACATATATATGTAGAATATGACCTTCTCTGCTAATTAAGGTGGTCGCATACTATATTGTTTTATATCTCGAAAGTTTCGTTGTCTTATATAGTTATATAGTTAAACTATTTTATTAAGTAGGTTTCTTAAAATTCCATTGAAATATCAAATATGCATACGTTATGAATAATATGTATAAACTTATAAGATCAATTTTTTTCTTTATTTTTTAAGCATTCAAACCTCCTAATTAATAATGGATTACGCGTGCTCGCATTGCTTGTCCCAATGTGATGAACTCTTTCTTTCTATATACGTCGATCCAGTCCTGCAGCATGTATTCTTCTTCCCTTCTTATCCGGTATGAACAGTACTACTACTGCATGTATTTTAGTGCTGCTCTCGAACTAATTAATATCTTAAGCTCAAAATTAACACAGACTCGTCCGTTTCTCTGCAAGTTCCAATATTAATTATACACTGATGTGAAGGTCCTTATTAAATTAATGATACGCCTCGCAGCTCGCTGACGCATGCAACAAATGGTGGGACAAACTGCTGATGGCTGCATGATAATAGATTCTACAGTCCAAGAAGGACAAGGACATAGTAATCCTTGCTCTATCTCCTTCAGCATCTTACTTTATGATCCCTCATCAGCTTTTTCTTAGTCTTAAATTATTTGTTTATGATATAATAGTATAATACTATGCATCATTAAGACCATTAGTCTCCGACTCCTAATTAATTCGAAAAGTTTACCACCCATAATTAGCACCAAGCAGCAATCAAATAATAAGGAGCAGCCCAGGTGAAGGAGAACGATCACAGGAAAGGCCACCACCATCGCCAGCACCATGGGACGCGCCCCTTGCTGTGACAAGGCCAACGTGAAGAGGGGTCCATGGTCGCCGGAGGAGGACGCCAAGCTCAAGTCCTACATCGAGCAGCACGGCACCGGCGGCAACTGGATCTCTCTACCCCAGAAGATCGGTAGACATATATGTTCCTTTGGTAGCAGCGTATCAAATCATAGATATAATTCGAACGTGCATGAAATTTTGTCTGTAATTCAGGTCTCAAGCGCTGCGGCAAGAGCTGCCGCCTCCGGTGGCTCAACTACCTGCGCCCGAACTTGAAGCACGGGGGGTTCTCTGAAGACGAAGATAACATCATTTGCAGCCTGTACATAAGCATCGGGAGCAGGTGATACATTTCACTTCGTATATATCCTTCTCATCATTTGAATTGATACGCTTGCTTTATATTCTTCTAAATGTCTCCTATTTTGCTTGAATTTTGCTTCGGAAAGCAGATGGTCTGTTATTGCATCTCAACTGCCAGGACGGACTGATAATGATATAAAGAACTACTGGAACACAAAGCTGAAGAAAAAGCTCTTCGGCAAGCAGCGCAAGGATCAGTCTCAGAACCGCCGGCCTGCCGGGACAAAGCCGGAAGCTAAGAGAGAGGAGATCGATGGGAGTCAGGTCCTGGATGCCATCAACGATGTTGGCGGTTCTGATCTCAGCCCGTACTGCCCTCAGCCACCAGTGCAGCCAGTGTTTGCCGATGACCAGGCCTCTATTCGGCGGTTGCTCATGAACTTTGGAGAGAGGTTAGCCAGCTGTGATGCAGCAGCAGCGGACGGGATCAGTACTACTTTCATGGCGTCAACTTCCGCATCCCCACAGACATTGTTTGATGACTCTGGAAGCTTGGTGTCGAATGACTACTCGACGGAGCTCGACGAGATGTTCTGCTTCAGCTCCAACAAGTTAGAAGAGCTTGATTGCTTCCACGACATGATGGTGGGGTCCCTGGTTGATGAAGGCAGTGGATCCACTGTTGCATCAGAGAACATGAACTGGAATGATCAGCTGAGCACCCTGGTGAATCCCAGGACGAGCATTGTCCAAAGTTACCAAGGGGATCCAACCGTGTCCATTAACTGAATGACAATGCTTTTACTTTGTATACGACCATTCTGTAGATTGTAGCAATTCATGGATTGTGGCTGCAGTGTCCCGTTAGCTATTGAAAGAACCCTAATACATTTAACTCTTTTGAGAATAAGAGAAAGGGAGACAGCATGCATGGTTTGTGTTATAATGTTCTCGTTTCTTTTGTTGCCTTTCTTCTGTGCATTTTATCTGAGCCATGGCAATTTGAGTATTCATGTGAAGTGGTGCAGCGGCTTGTTATATTATGAGGGGACATTAATGTTTCTACTCAAAACAATTAGGTCAGCAGTACTTTCTTCTCACAAATTCATGTGCATTTGCTTCCTTTGAAGGCTATTTGCGGTCAGAGATCTGTCCTCTTGTCAATACTGGGGATGCTTAATGCTTTCCATGTGGATAGATTGAGATCTGAGGTCTCAGAGGTTCTTAGGCAGGCACACCGTCTGTGCATGCACATACGGATGCTAAAGTTCTGCAATCTTTTATCACCCACAGAAAAAAAAGGTTATGCAATATTTTCAACACAATGGACAGATGTCTAGCTCTTGATGGCCTGTGCGGTGAAGTAGGTGAGGGCTTTGAAAAATTTGGGTAACATGCACCAAACTCGTTATCTACCCTTTTATCATATATAGATAGCCAATAAGAAAACCCAACAATTCTTTCATTAAGACCTTCGTGCCTTGTTGGACAAATATTGTCATTTGTTGGCTTACGTTTCTTGGACAAATCATAAGAAAAATTCAGATATAAATGAAAAAAAAAACTGAAGGAGTGGCATGGACAAGTTCTTTTACTGACTGGATAGGGAATCATGCATGATGCAAGCGTCAAACTACTAAACCTAACATTATCTACGTGCTTTTCACTAGGTCTGAGACTTCATTGATGATTAATTTAGAGCAAACTTGCTTGGGCAATGGACTTATTGCCGGTACATTTTTTCAGGTGCGACCCGGATTTATGAGAAGTTTTTTATGTTCAAAATGATTAGCACCTATAATTTTATGAAAGAACAATAAATATACATAAATCCACTTGCCAATACATTGATGATTATTGGAAAATGCACATGTTACATGAACAATTATTGATAGGGAATAAACATATGTTTGTTAATTATGGGAAAAAACATATAGGCTATTCGCAGTCTTCAAGCTGTTTAAGCAACCGACAAGCATCTTCCTTTTTCTAAAAGCAGCTTCCTTAAAAAACACACAAAATTCATGATCATTAAGACGAGACATTTACCCATAATGACATAACCTTAATGTCCTATGCGGCTATGAACTGACACCAAGTACTGTCTTAAATTACTGCGTATAATATTCCACGTCTCAGTTATAAATTTGATCTGCGTTAGTAAGAAGGTATCCTGTCAATTAATTAGAATTGCCACTTGCAGGAAATTTGTACATCTTTATAATTTACTTTTCAACAGTTCATGGCCTCTTTCTTTGAACTCTTGTTTTCTCGAAATTATTCAGAGAATTTGGATTTTGTCACATAATAAGATCGTGTATACTTCTGCATCTTCAGACGCCTGTCATGTACAGAAAATTACGTAAGAAAATCATCCGACCTGTTTGTTTGTTGAACACATTGTGAATTAACATAATTTTTTTTAATCAATTTTCGGTATCTAGAAAATGGTGCCGATATTTTAATTCATGCAACACTGTTGAACGTACTATTCACCAATTTATAATTTAACTAATTCAATTGAATCGTCTCCAATTATGAGCTGACGGTAGAGATGAAATTCCACGTGCCTGAAATTCCAAACTATAAAGGAAAATTTCAACTTTTTTTCTTTCTTTATGGCCCAGATCCACATCCTTTCCTGAGACATAATGATGCTGCAGCTGTTGTTTCTCAGTTATCCGCGAGAAGCATGAAAAAGAAAAGAAAAGAAGACACTAATCAATTATCCCTATCTACTGTTCAACGGATCCTCCAAATGTGATCTTTGAACTACTTATGACTGACATGAGACACTGATTTATGTTACAGAAATGATGAATATAATGTGTCATCACTGACATCACCAGAAAACCAAAGGTGTTGGTGTGCCCAATGCATCAATTTCATATCTACTGTTTATTCTGGATGGCGTGCCCCATAATTTTTCAGCAAACAACATCTTATCTGTAGACAATGTGTGAGCAATATTTGATCAGCAGTTCAAAACCATTTAACATGTACTTGTAAACCAGGATGATTCCATCAGTAATGAGCTCAAGTCTTCTTCATTAAAGTGCACATGGATTGCTTATTTGCTTCCTGGCCTGCTGAGTACACACTATTTTCTGAAGGGTAAACTTATTAGGAAATTTCAAGTTTTTGGAAAAGAAACAGTTCTCCAAGTTTGAAGCATCCAATGTCATGATTGAAAGCTAAGACTGAGTAGGGTGATCTTGGGTCAAAAACTGTTGCTGTTCTATAATACTTCACTACTGCATGTTATGAGGAGCGGACAATTATATGAAGCACCTGTAGCTATAGAAACATGCATGCAAATTACCTTTTGTCCACATCCGCCCAGGCCTCATGCCATGAACACAAGCAACAGAATAAAGTCCACCATTAACACCCAGTTTTTACCTCTTCTTCGCACTGCAGGGTGAGGGGAAAACAGAGAAGAAACTTTACTGAATAAAACAAAAGGGGTCACCATTGGCACTTGGCCGGCCACATTTTTGGGCATGTGTATGCAAGTGCTCTTCATGTTATGACTACTAACAAAGTATTAGGACCCCTCTGATCACGACGGTAAATCAAGTGAGCACATCTACACAGCAAAATAGATCTTGGAAGAAAGAGCCTGGATTCTGGACGCAAAACGTCAAAATTTAACAACTAGTAGCACAATTATTTACTCATCAACCACAACCAAGTTTGATTTGTCTGATATTAAAATCACACAGAGAGAGGAGACCTTGTTTTTGCTAAATTTATGTCATGTAACCTCACAAGCAGCGTTAGTTTATTCCTCTGACAGAGACAGCCACTAATTAGGATAATAATGGCAGCCTTGTTCCGCATTAATTGTCTTATTCCCACCCTGCATCAATGATCAGAGAATAACATGTTAATTATATATAATTACATATGTATATGACCCCTTCACTGTGCATGGAGGAGGAAGCCGCCGGCGTGGACAAATATATATCTGATAAGTTGTCCAAGGGCATACGAAAAAGGAGTATGAGGACATCTTGGCTTGTGCAACATCACTTTCTCTGTCTTGCAGCTTGGAACTTTCTTATTAATGTGGAATATAATACTTTGTATTTTTTTTTGTTGTCATTCGTCTCTTGCACTGTAAATTTGATTTATTTGGCATCTTTTGGCCAACTCTTGTAGAAAATAACTGATAAAAAAGTCCCATCCATGAAAAATTAAATGTGAAACCTCTTCTTTGATCACAAACCTTTTTTCCTCATTTTCTGCAAATAATTCTGCCAGTTAATTTAACGAAGACTCGGTTCACTGGCCAACATCAAATGGATTCCGCCCGGAAGATTTGATGGCCTCTTCATGAATTATCACATGTTTCATGTAGAAGAACACTCGAGTAAATTGTGACATTAATTGACATTGATGTGTTGCCTGCTTGCTTTTCACATTTTTTTTAAGCTTTCGGTGATATGTGTCATCAGCAATAAACTCTGGATGACATTTACGTTCTTCTTTTTACCGACAAAAAGAAAAAAACATCAACTAGCTAAATTTAGGTTTTCGTCACAAATCGAATTAGTCATAAGTCTCTTTTTTTTCTCGTTGGGTCTCCCTTGTGTTTAGGTTTCAAATCCGACTACTAAATTTTTTAATTTATTAATGTTGAATTGCTTATGATAACGAATGTCCATCACCTACTAGTAATTATATACTAATTCAATAAAAAAATCATATCAAATGCTCTCCAACTTTCAAATTCTCCAACTTCATTTTGTAAATGCACTTCATCTTTTAGTTCATTTCATTCGATATTCTCTTTACCTGAGATAGGCGGCCTCTCAGTCGTGGAGCTGACGTGACGCTGATAGAACATCTCAACGTGACAATATTAAAAAAATAAAAAATGTCATCTCACGCCAACGAGGTCTGGGGAGTCCACCTTCAACCTTGCCGGCGGCGCACCGACAAGGAGGGGGGCCGGCGAGGCGCCAACCCCCTCCCGCACGATGGCGAGGAGAAGGGGGTCCCTTTGCCTCCTCGGAGGGGGCCCCCTGACTTCGCTAGCGTGAGGTGGCATTTTTTAATTAATATTTTATTTTTTTAATATTACTACGTAAGCGTGGATAGAAGCGAAGATGTCCTATCAACGCTCGCCACGTCAGCTCTACGATCGGAAGACCGTCTATCCTAAGTAAAAAGGTCATCGGGTGAAATGAGTTAAAAGATGAAACACATCATTTTTACAAAGTGAAGTTAGAAGACATCACTGCGCAAACTTAAAAATTGAAAGGTATTTTGTGTAATTATATGTCTGTCTAGTATGAACAACTCCTTAAATCAACTTGCTCATGAGCTCCCTCCTTCTCAAAAGCCTTCATACAGGAACAAGGGCATTCAACAAAACCAAACCTTACATTGTTCTGATCCTTATGTTTCTCTTTTCTTAATCACCTAAGGAAAAAAATGTAAGCAACCGACGAGCTTGCAAGCTATCAACATATAAAATAGGAGTGCTAGGATAATTTTAGTTGTCATCTGTGTACGTGATTGTTCTTGGGAGTAATACAGTAATTATCCTCATTCATAATTAAATCAAGGAAAGGAATATGTGGACCCTAGATTCACATATGTGGATCAACCATTGATTTATAAATCAATGATGATTTTTTATAAACACTTTTAAAAATAAATTTATCATAAATTTATTACTACCGTTGATAGTGGACGTGCCTTGAGTCCACATAATTTTTAATCCCTTAAATCAATTTAAATACACATAAATTTAGCATAGAAGGATTATTTAAGCAATAAGAGCATTTGAATAGATCACTAAAAGAAACTAGAAGTCATTAAAGTCACCAAAGAGGACTAAGGCCCATATATTTAAGAGAGTGTTTCTTTATGGGTAATCTTTGTAAATTATCAAATAATATTGTGTTAAATTATATGGGCACACCGCATTACTTTGTTCACTTGTAATAGGTAATAAATAATCTGAATTGCTTAGTAATTCACATTGCCTATGAAGTGACAACGTAAATTGTTTATGAGAGGGAAGGCAATTCAGATTATCACATCAGTAGTAATTTTTTTAATTTTATTTTTCGAATTTGTCCTTTATAATTTTATTTAAATAAATTATAAAACTAATTAAATAAATGATAAAATTAATAAAAAAATTAGTCAATTATTATGAGTATATTATTATCATATTTTAACAATTATATTATTTATTTTTATAAATTTTAATTTTATGGGTGAGAATATATATTTGTGATTTAAGTTTACGTAGTTAAAAATAATTTATATACGTAAATATGATTCTTTTGATTAGAGATATATCGGTAAAAATTGTATATTAATGTATAAATCTTTATTTTTAATAAATAATTAATATGGATTGCCAGATAAATTACTTATGTATATTAAATAATAATGTATATTACTAACAATTTAACAAGCAATAATCTTTCTTAGAGGCAATATGTGAACGACCCTAAGTGATATCACTCTCCCTACATGCAGTGATCAATATTCATGTCTTGGTGATAGTGTTAAATTCATTTTCAAGTTGGTGGCGCCACCATTATTAAACTAAACTTAACAACATTACCTATATATTCACTCGTTTCTGTCAAGGTACCTATTGGGATCCTAGAGACCCTTGAGCAGCAGTCGCGCCCCTATCTTTGGGGGTCCTCCAATGGTCAATATGTTGATGCCCACGCCCCTAAGGCCCTTCCCCCTCTTCCCTTTTATGGGTTTGTGTTGTTGGGGGTGCTAGATATATCTTAAGAACTAATACTGGCTCCTTTATTTTTTGTAAGCACAATCACTTATGGGGTCTCCCAGCGCTAGAAATCAAGGCATACGGTCTGCTCGTGGTCGGCAAGGAATGCATTAGACACGACATCTCCAACATTAAGATCTCCATTGACTCTAAACTCTTGGTCGACTCCATCACTTCTCACCTCTGCTCCTCCTTGACAGATTTGTGGGCTTATCACTAATATACCCTCACTTGTACTATGCATTTTAACTATGAAATGAGATGTATCATGTGATATATAACTTATTCCAGCCAAAATGAACACCATATTATGTCACTAAACAATAGTTGCACAGAAACTAAGTATAGAAGCAATATTTAAGTGAATAAATTGACAAAAAATCCTAAGTTTGGGTATTAGAATAGAAAAAATCTCGAATTAAAAATTCAAGAGGACTCAGATCAAATTTGGATTGAGGATATTTAATAGAACTTTTTCCATTGTCTCAATACACACATTCTAAACATTTGTTAAGGAAACCACTTCAAAAGTGATACGTATTTTTACTATTGACATTTTCTCAACATAAATGCTTACATGAGCGAAATTCTTATATTTAACAAATTTGATCATAAGGAAAGTCAAACATATAATATTCAATAATGGATAAATCATGGGCTCATATCTATACATGATCCATTTACTAATATGAACTATTAGATCTCTCCCCATATTTACTAGTACAAACTAATACGGATTATTGGCCCGAGGAGAAACTTCTAGTGGGCGGAAAAATAACATATAAAACAAGCATATGTATTATCATTTGAGTGCATGGAAGATATATATCAAATATGTATCAGTAAAAACAGTTATCCATATAGCAATTATCAATCAGATGATGAACAATTATCAAATAATCATATTAGTATTGACCATCAATTATAAACATTCATTATCAATAATCGATTATGTGTCGGTTATCAATTATCAATGATTAATTTTCAATAATCAATTCATCGTCATTCATTATTCATTATCAATTATTAATTGATCATAAACTATTTTGGCCTATAATTATAAGCACCAATAAGATATTATCCATTAACATAATCATTATTTGACATCAATTATTAATTGATTAACATTTATCAATTATCCATCGATCATGATTATTAATTGACTGCAGTTTAGAGTTATTATATTCTAACTTGTTTGATTTTGTCCATATGAAGAGCTCCTCTGTCTTATTAAGGATGCACATATATTCATGTTCGTTCATCACTAACATGGAGCAGAATACAACTTTAAGGATTCTTGAGTTTGTACATGGGGTTGAATTTTGTACAACATGAATGTTGAAAGCATTTTGTGGACTTCAACACCAATATTTTCATTGTTTACTTTCAATTATGCTACCAACCCCTATCAATCAATTCGATAACGTCAGTCCCAGTTATACTTTACAATCATGGTGACCCCAAACATTCATATTTTATCTTGGTTACCTTATAATACCTATATCTGAATGATTTATTTTGTTCATTGTGAATCATCATATTATATCAATAAGAAATCATAACAATTGGTTAAGCATTCATCTATAGTAACACTAATAAAGAATTATAGCAATTATTATTCATGATCGTATCGTAAGTGAATAATATAGCAAAAAGAACATTTAACTAATAGCATGAACTAAACCAATAATGTTGATAAACAATCATGAATCGATTAAAAATATAGTCAGAAACAAATACATAAATAAATCAAAGTATTATAATTAGTCATTATCACTTGAGGAGTCGGACCTCCACTCAGGTTCTCTTGGGACTCGGCTCATGTTCACTTATATCAAATAGTTCCTCCCTTGATTAACAGAACCTTGCTTGGACACTTTGGAGCCTGAGCCGCACTCTCCTAAAACACAACACCATCTCAACCACTTTCGAAACCCTATTGGGTCTGGTAAAACCCATACCAAGTAAACGTAAACTCACACTTAGCAACATGGATCCTTTAATCCTAGGTCCTATAAGGTGAAATCTGGGTCATGTCATCACAATCTCCCAACATCAACCAAAATTTGGAATGTGTCTCAACGCCGGAGCATGTTTGCCATGAGACCAAGCCCTGTTGTGGTGGAAGTGAGTCAAGTTTCATGTGCATGATTTGGGTGTCCCTGCCATGAATCTTTTCCCTTTATCGTCAAGACTTCTATACCTCAAAACCCTCACCCCATGTTCCAAGCTTATAGTCTAATATACAAAGTACTATGACGAAGTTACCGGTATATGGATCCCCTACATAACCTTGAAAGAGAGTGAAAATTCACCTTTTCCAAATTTTGTGGTGATCACAGTTGTAGAATCTTTTCATCACTGTCAAATGAAATCAGAAAACAATAGATCTTCACACATTCACATATCTTGAGGACCCAACCAAGGTCAGGTCAGCACCGATCGATTTGAATCTTGTCTCAGTTCGATTACATATATATATATCTTATAAAATAATAAATATGTTATACTAATATTAACATTAATTAAAATTCTTATATCTTATTATATATAATTTAACCCATATTTTTTGTGTTGTACCATATTATTAAATGTATTTTGTATTAAAATTTATTTTCTTAGTGTTGAACTAGGACAATTGATATATCGTTCTAGGACCAAGGCTGAGAATGGGACCAACTTCTGAAAATCTGGTACAAATGGAGTCGAAAACAGGGTAAGACCATCCTACTCCCAAACTTGGGTTCACTCACTCCTAAGGGGTATCCTAAGAGCAAGAATAAAAATGTACAGGAATATTTTTACTCTAAACAATTCCTATCTATTTAAAAAATAAAAAAATTTATTTATCTATTGTTCCTCCTAATAGTAAGAACACTGTACTCTTGCCTTTTCAGTTTCTAAAGCAAAAAACAATAGGCTGACATGATTTTTTTGTCTGCTAAGTTGTTCTTGTTCCAACTCTGTTTGGATGCAAAGGCTAGCAAAACGTTGTTCCGGCTGATAATCCGATTCCAAAGAGGGCTTAAAGAGAACAAAATGAGAATAATATCCAAATTCCAAAGTCTTATGTCGTGAAATTATAAGAAATGAGACAATCTATTACCATCAAAATCTTAAGCATCATGATCTATAATCCTGGTAATCAACACTATATAAAAGTTCTTTCTTTTTCTGGTGAATAAAAGTTCTTCTTTAGTCATACTAATTATGATCCTGTTTGCATATGGGTATAAGTAACTATGCAACACCATCTCTGTGTAATCTTCATTCCCAGTGCGCAGTACCATGAAAAAATATAGCTTTGTTAACATCCATTTTGTATATTATTTTCTCTATTGACGACAATGTATCATTTTTGTATATTAACTATAATGAAACAATTGAATGTACATACTCAATTAGTGGAATGCCCCGGCCTTTAAACAGATGAATTCCTGCTTTGGGCCCTGATAAGCATGCCAAGGGCTGAAACAACTTGTTGCAGTCTAGAAGCTGAGAGTCCGGCGAGAGTTGGATGCAAATATTCACTTCTCAACTCTCTAGAAAAGTTGTTGGTGCCCATTTCACTAGAACCTTCAGCTTCATTGTCTATTATACATAAATCCTGACCATTCAGTGGGAATTGACAATACGCTGCATGCAGTTGTTCATGAATTTCTTGCATCCTATTAGAATTCACATCTTCTCCGTCCATCTCAATGAAATCCTGGAACCAGAAGAAATTATACTCCTCAGTAATTAAACATACATGCATCCGCTCACAAATATTGTAAAGAAGGTCGCATCATAAGATAATATAAGTTTAGTGTTTAATGTTCAAACAAGCTCTTGAAGGGCATGGACTACTTTAACAAACTATTAGACTTGCACCTGCAAGCTCGGAGAAACATGAGTTGAAAGTACTTTAACAAACTAACCTAACAGATTACCAGCGAGTTAATCAATGTAAGTTAAGACATTATACCAACCTGTGCTGAGAAACTCTGGAATAATGGATGGAAACGTTTCCTGCAATATGCATTGAAGAGAAGGGTAATGATGATAAGGGGAATGGTGAAGCCTAAGGCTATTGGTGATTCCTTTAAGCCAAAAATTCCAAGAGCAATAATCTGTGTCAGGACAAGAGAGAATATTGTTGTATTATGTACAAGAGGCCACATTTTCCCCCATGACTCATATCTTGAGCAATATACATTAACAATCTGCAAATTTGAAGACAACATTGATCCCATTAGTTTTGGGTCCTAATTCATAATGGTTTGAAATGGAAAAAGAGATCAACCAATTAGTTGAATGGTGACACAAAAAATGTTGATACTTTGACATTGTCATAAAAGATCATCCTCTATGTAGGAGAGAAACTATATGTAATATGGGATATCAGACTATTCACCTGGTTCCGGTAGACAACATATCCAAGACCAAAGTACACAAGCAAGAAAGGCAAAATTAAAGGTGCCATTATGGAACAGGTGAAACCGAGCAACCCAAACAGGAGAACCCTCGGTACTTCCGTATGATAGGGAAATGAGGGAACAGCAGTCGGATCATCAGTTATTCCACATACGTACTTCTGCAATAGGTTCCATAGGAGTGCAAATAATTGCATTACCTCAGAGCACAAACTTGCCCAGCCTGAGGTGAGAACATAGGTAGTGAAAAAGGTCGCCTGCATTATCATGAAATATAAATGTGTTAAAGAAAATCAGTTAGCGTAAAAAAAATACAAGGTAAAATAGAAAAAGTGCCCACATTCTAGAGTTTATAAAAAGTTATTCAGATCACCTGAATTGGTATGGCTTTAGCAAGCTGCTGTGGGATCATCTTTGGTGTTGATATGACACTAATCTGGCTGATGACTGAACCCGAGAAAACATTGACAAAAAATACATTCCAAATGGTAAAGTATAACACTTTATAGCATGCACTCTTTTTCCTTCTACTTCGAGAAGTAGGTCCTTCCGCAGAGGAAAATATCATCATTATCGGTGGAACAGTATAAAGAAATAACATTAGAATAACACTAGGAAGGTATCCAGTAACTATTTCGCTTACAAACCCCCTACAATGAAAAAAAGTAAGAAAAATAAGAAAATGAACAATAAGAGCTGTCTAAACCATATAACATTTGTATGAAGCAATGGTCAAAATAAGAAAGGACTGAAAGAATGAATTTGACTGATCTTTTAAAGAATAACGTATTCTCATGTTGCACAAACAAATGCTGATATGGGACATTATCTTCACTGGGTGCAAATAGTTTTAACAAAACCATACGGATCAATGTTCAAAATAGACAATATCACACGCTAAGTAGGTATGTTACATTTGATGCATGAGAGTGCCTTAGGTCGATTCCACATGCATCGATCACATGTGAGATGCTGAGTTTGTAGAACAAGAAAAAGAATTATGGATCCTTTGTCCTAAAAGTTGGTGTTTAGTGGGCCTTTAGTATAGCCCATTAGTTTAGTCTTCCTTCTATTAGATTTTCTATTAGAAACTAATGATGAACTTAAGGAGACCAATCATTTGTCAGGACTTTGTTTTTAGGAGGCATTTGTCAGAACTCTTAGGTATTAATGAGCCTTTGCCCATGGATTCTCTTTGTTATGAAAGTCGCATGCATGCAAATCCACTCTCATTATCTTTGTTTGATGACATTTCTAAGATTGATCATTTTTATGCTTGTCCTAGTTCCAATATTCAAACAGAGAGTCATGAATTGTTAATGATTTCTAATGATGACATTAGCATCACGCTATTTGGACCTTTGTACTATGTGTATGCAAAGGAATCCTATTCTATACATCAAATGCCTAGTAACAAAATTTGTCAAGTTTGAGAGTCTTCAAAATCAATGTTAACTCCTGAACTCAAAAAGTAAATTGTTATATACTAAGTTCATATATTATATACTATCAACATAAAATAGGGCTCTATGATTTAAAATGAAAGTATGAAGAACAATAACATATTCATTTAATTAAAGTAACATAAATGCAAGTCTAGAGTATGATTGGGATTAATGTTAAATATACATAATTTCTAAAAGAAATCATTCAGTTGAATAACAAACTTGAGATCAAAGTTAAATATAAAAGGAATTCACAAAACAAAACAAGTCTAGTTAGATTCCACCAAGAAGCTTAGGCAACATAAATATCACAAACTTCAACTTAATTAACAAATTTCCCTACATCATCATCATCAAATTCAGTGTCATGATAATCATTTTAGTTAATTGTCATTTGATATGCTCATTTTGAGGAGTGGCACAAACCTTAGTCTTATACATCATTTCTAAAATAAAACATTCAGTTGAATAGCATATTCAATATCTAAGAAAAAGATAAAAAGAAACAACAAAACCAAATAATTCCAACAAAACTCCCTTCAAGATTAGCATCACAAAGACAAAGTCCGTTAAAATTCATCCAAAGCTTTATAGGTAATGCAAGTTTGGGTTGGCATGTTAAACTAAATATCAGTTCATTGATATGTCCCCTAACACCTCAATATTTCTAAACAGAGAAAATGAGTATATTGCATACCTATATGCTGACTACATAATGTAGTAAATCGATCGACCACCATACAAATCAGTTTTTTTTTGTGAACAATAACTAAACAGTGGGTCGATCAACCCTACTATAGTATGTGAAGTATATTTGGTGCCCTCATATTTTAATATAGTGGAAGCAATTACGAGCACAAGAATAAAGAATTTATTTACTTTCCACTGAACTGCAAAAGTTCAAATAATAAAGTCACATATAACTATTAATATATAATATAATAGTAAGCAGAGGAATGTGATTCGTGTTTTATAATGAAAATTGATACTTACTTCTTTAGTATACCTTGTAGAAATGGTAATCTCTTTTGTAACTTCTCCAGCTGAGACAAACTTTGCACGAATGTGACAGGAAGAAGAAAAACAAACATGAACACAATGCTACCAAGAAGAGTTGCTATTCGACGTATCCAAAGTTGTCTATAAGGCAACCAAAGATTTGACCAGTAGATGTCATGTGGTTCAGGAGCTAGCTCTGTAACCCATAACATAGGATTTGATGTTTGACGGACTTGTGATGCAACAAGAGCAGCATATCGAGTTTTAAAAA
This sequence comes from Pontederia crassipes, assembly GCA_030549335.1. Classification (NCBI taxonomy): domain Eukaryota; kingdom Viridiplantae; phylum Streptophyta; class Magnoliopsida; order Commelinales; family Pontederiaceae; genus Pontederia; species Pontederia crassipes. The sequence continues at coordinate 61,037,680 of CM060194.1, read as the reverse complement.
AGACAAAAGCAGCAGCACATTCCTGTGAGAGGCAAATGACAAATGTTTTACTCTTAAGAAATAGTGCAAATAAGGGATTTCTTTTTTGATATTAAGGTTAAAAAGAGAATGAAAGAGTTGCATTAAGAAATCATGTTGCCCTTAATGCCATATAGTTTGGAGAGACCAAGGAAAGAACTAACAATTCATGAAGAAATATTATAGCAAGAAAATTTATAGCATTATGAGGAAGGACAACAATTATCTTATAGTTAGTAAAAACTAGTCTAATTTATGTGTTTCCTCGCATAAGGGTGAAGGTGTGACTTTATAATTTAATTAATCCAAGGAGAAAAATGAGTATACTGCATGCTTATATGTTATAGTATAGTGCATAAAGTAGTATGTCAATCAACTTATCATATAAACAAATTGTTAGCGTACAATAACTAAATAGTAGATTGATCAACCTAATAGTACGTGCAGTAGCCCCTAATCTAATATAAATATAAACAAAATAAAATTATTAAGCAATAGATATATGGTACAAGGCTCAAAAAGAATATCCAAAATTCATAAATAACCTTGTCAGTGTTAGTTGCTTGAGAATGGTCAAGATCAGATCTCTCGGGGCTGAGATCAACTTCATTATGGTAAAGTTGGAAAGAGGTAGATGTTCCTCCACAAAGGCCGCACCTAAATCTACTAGGCCTACATCCACGGTCTAAAGCAATATTCTTAAAGTGTACAAATTTCCTGTAAACCTTCTCAGCATTACTCTGCAAACAAGAGTCAAGAAAAAAAATTAGCAGAGATGTCCCAATCAAAACATGTGGAAATTGAAACATGAAAATGCAACAAAATGATAGAACATGTGCATAAACAATCACAATTTAGAGGAACGAAATATCTTAAGATTAAAGAAATAATACATCTGACTTCGCACGCCACTTCTTTCAACAACTTTTGATGTTATATCCATGTAAGCAAACTATCGTAGCTAGTATACACAATTAAGCAAAAATATCTTACGATGCTTATTGTTTGTTGTCCTCTGGCAGGGAACATATAACTATTTACATCTCTTCAAATACATGTTTGGAAAAAAAAATACATGTTTGGAACTAAGAAAGTCTAGGCATGAGCAGAACAGGCACTGAAAATTGCTTTTTCAATAATTTTCATGAAAAAGATAAATAAATAATTGATCATTGGAAAAAGTTATGACTAAGTAGTTGTCTAATGATAATATGGACCATATGGTTGGCACAGACATAATATAAAAGAGGTGATCATAATTTCACTCTTTCATGTCTTCTTCCATATGCATCTTTTATCTACCTCTTTGCTTCCATCATTTTTCTTGTTCTCCTTCATGTCTGCTATTTTTTTTATTTTTTCCATCATCCTAACTTCCATATGTTTGGATAGTTGGAAATATGTCACTATCAATTCACTTGCATCTTTGAATATATTAGATAAATTTTGAAGATGCATGAGCTCCATAGCTAACTAAACTCGACGGTTGGTATCAATGAATTATCATGCAAGCTTGTTTTTGTTATCATTTCCTTCTTTTACCATCTCCTGACCTTTCTAGCTATACATTATCCAGTATACCAATCTACTTTTCTTTGATTCCCTATTATTCTAATCATCCTCTCAGAGAAAGATATAGCTCTAGTCATTAACAACAGTACACATTATTAAGATCATGTTTCCTAACATGTCTAGGACAAATAAACAGTATTATTATATTGGGAAGAAGGGGCATACATAAATCGCACAGGAAAGAAAACAAATTTATTAAGGTTGTCCCTTTTGGATATTTCTTTAATAACATCTTCCAATTTTAAGGACTTAACAACCACGCTAATATTATCAATAAGGTTTTCATATCATTGCAGTTGATGTTCTTTGCTCATTGGGATTGAATTTTAGATTAAATATAGGTTCAAAGTCAAACAAATCTAACTTTATCTGATCCTGGGACAATATAATAGTCAGTTTAATTAGTGTTGTTTGAAAGAATCTAGTTGTTAAAACTTTAATTATCTAATCTTGGAAAGACATAATTCTCAATTAACAAAACCAAAGAGAACTAATTTTCCGTATTTGGGAAAAAAATGTTCACTTAGATTTATTTTTCCAATTAAACCGATAAAAGTGTTAATGCAGGGACAGCTAAAAAGTTAAGCCATAAACAAAAAGTAAATAACAAAGATAATGAAAAGGAAACAAGTTGTACAAACAACAATGAACGAGGATTTTAATAAATTATAGACATTTCGCACCATAAGCTTTTGCACTCTCCCAGCTCGATATACCATTTGATGTGATAAATAACTAGCTCCATGATACTTTGTAAAGAAACTCCGAACAGAATAATCTAGTGACTCCTCATTTGATTTTGGAATTCCACGAACAAGAACTGTGAAATGACTAGGGTTTGGTGGTGAGCGAGTGATATGAAACAGCCTCATCTCGGAAATGCTTTTATATTCCTATACAAGAAGGAAATAAAATCTAAAGCCATTAAAACTAAGCTATGCAATAACCCAAAAAATGGATTAATCATTATTTAGTTAAAGAAAAAAATAATAAATAAAAAACCAAACATGTAAATGAATCATGCTTACAAAGTAAAGAAGAACACAAGCGGAAGAAGATATGATATACAATGAAAGGCAGTGGACCCAAAGCCTGCATTTCAGTCACATAAGTAGTCATTAACAATATGGACAAACAAGTTTTGCAGGATAAAATGATAAATGAAAACTTCAATGAGTAGCTTATATATTTATATACATTGCAAAGAAATAGAATGCATATAGATGCAAAATTCTCATCTTGGGGAAGCATATAATTTACATTCTCAATTCTGTTAACTAGCATTGATGATACATTCAATGGTCTAGTCGAACACTGAAGTAGTCGGTGCATGAAAAAAGATTGCTCTTATAGATATATATACCATCGTGATTTTTGCTTGACATTTCCAATGGTAAAAGCATCTAGTGACTCTGAGGGAATTCGATCATGTTGGGCTTGTTGTCCAAAATAATTTGCTGGCAGAACTCCAAATAAACAGACAACAGCAGCTATGGAGAAAATACGTATGCTGTTCAGACAACAAACAAAGCAGTTAAGTGATCATGTTGAAGCAAATGACAACTCAATAATATGAAGATTATATCCAATAGAAAAGAAAAGAAAAGCTCTCAACAAGAAGACCAACAATACAATATGCAGATAAATAAAATGAACACCCTAGTTCCAAGAACTTATGTCAAAGAAAGAAAAAGTTAAGACATTGTATAGTTGAACTAATTATAACCAACCTAAAAACAATCATCCTAAGGAACACGACGGCATCCAATCCAGCTATGGACATGATCTCCTCCTCAGTGTATTTCCAAGCCTTCATGATCCAACCTGGAGAAGGCACGAACCGCTCCAATATAAATGAGTCCCTGTGGCGGGCGCGCTCCTCGGCAAGCCGTCGGCCAAAGTAGACATTGGCATTTCCGGGCTGCTTCCGCAAGATAGAATACAAGGACAACAAGAGAGCGCAAACGCCGATATTAATTCCTGCAGAAGTGAGGAGAGCTGATAATTTCATCCCTTTATTCGCGCAATACAGAGAGCCACCACTGCATCACGCAAACTTCATCAATTATACACGTAAAATGAGCATTCCGGTGTTTCCTCACTGCAAAAAGATGCCACCTTTTAGTTTCTAGCAAACAAAAAACAACAAAATCTATTAAACAAGCTATTCGTTCAATAAAAAAGTAACGATTTTAAGTCAGAAATTTGCTATTTTTGTGCTGGAAAGTCCAATTTCAGGAAACTGATTCTTGGAATCGGTAAATCACTACTAAAACTACCACGATCGATAGGAAAAATTAGTTCAAAATTGGCGAGAATACCAAAGAAACAAAAAAAACTACATAAACTAAACCCCAAATTTGGCGACAATGATAAGAAAATTATAATCCATTACCTACGTAAACAGAGCAAAAGCTTTACTTGTTCGATCGAGGAGGAGGAGAATCGAGATTGATCGAAGAATTTGGTCAAGGGTTTGGATTGGGTTGTGGCGAAGGGGGATCTCTCTCTCTCTCTCTCTCTCTCTCTCTCTCTCCACTTCTTTTTTCTCGGAGCATTTGATCGAGAGAAATGGAGCTAATTGATTTGAGAGGAGGGGGGGATTCTGGCGGGTTTGGGCCACTCGAAGTAAGGGAACATGTGGCAGTGTCCATGTCATCCAGGTAGTAGCCACGTGGACCCATAGGAGAAGCTTATGCGTGGAGAAGTGGACAGTGAGGCTTTGGGAGGTGGAGGTCGTTTAAGTGGACGTAGATATCAAACATATATGTGATTGGTCTCAACTTATGGAATAAAATATTGGAAATAGATATAAAAATAATAAAACATAGGGCCTCAAAAAACACAACAAATTAATAATTTTTTGGTCTGAAAAAAAAACACCAAACTAATATTGATTCTTTTTAATATTAAATTACCTAATCGGTAAATCCGCATCACTTTCGCTTGTAGAGTTGAATGTTAAGAAGAATTTTAATTGGATCCTTTTTTTTTCGGTATATGTAGATTGGATCTTATAACCCCTCAATGCTATAATCATTGACGATCTTGTAATAAAAAGGGAAAATTATGTCCTCAGAATCAAATTAAAAACTTATTTAGAAGTGAGTCTATTCGCAGTAGTCATGTCTATAACAAAATCATGCTCTCGTCATACCGAGAATTCTACTCAAATTTTCAGTTTTTTTTTTTTTTTTGTACAATGAAGTGCTTCTAACTTCTTTTCAAAAGAAAAGAGAAAGAGAAAGAGAAAGAACATTATTAAAAAATATAGGACATTATTAAAAAATGATCAGTAAGTAGTCGACAGGAGTTAATAATTTTAAAGTTTGTTTGACTTAACTAATATAAAATAATTAAAAATTTGAAGTATTTTATTGATTTAAAAATAAATAATTATACATTTGAAAATTTTTATTTATATTAATAATAATTAATTAGTTATGATATAATTAATTGACGTATCTTCTTTAAAAAATAAACAATCCTCCTCTTATTTATTTTTCTTGACTTATAAGCATATTTGATATTTTCTTATCATCCATATTATAATGGTGCGAAATGTTAAAATTTTTTAAACTATTGTAATCTTAACTAAATGGGGCTAATCTAAGTTTTGAAGTAGAAATTTATTTAGTTTTTTAAATCATTTGTTTGGTCGAAGAAATGCTGACTGAAAAAAAAAAGGAAATCATAAAAATTAAATGGTCGCACAAGTTGCCACGTCACTTGCAAGTAAACTCTCCATTTAGCACGTACATTGGCATGGTCGAACCGAGAGCGGTTCAATTGGACCGGATTAATATGTATTATTATTAAACAACGCATGATGCGTGCCGACACGAGACTCAATAAGAGAATAATAAAAACTATAACCATTAAATAAAAAGAAATAAAAGAGTCTTTATTATAAAGATATTGGAAAGGTGATGGTTACAGCTCACAAGATGATGATGATCCATGCGTTTTAAGCAAAGTCAAAAAGTCTCAGTTGAAGGTTATATAAATGCATTTATAAAGTTTATAATGGATATAAATAATTGTAGCTATTTTATATTTTATCCATCTAGAAAAGGAAGACTCCATTTAATTAGGACGCGAAAAAACAATGCAAAAAATGTGCAATGTGACATAATAGTTATGCATATAAGTCCATCTTCAATTATTCATGATTATTTTAATCGTAAACCTAGAATTTTAAATAATATATAAAAAAAGATTAAACATATCTTTATGAATACAATTCTAATTTGATTTTATAGAATTCTTATTCCGAATATTTCATTGTTCCTCTCACAATTTATAGATGACGACACGGAGCTTATTGTTGGCATAGCTACTATAACATTAAATAGGTCCACAAAGTGAAAAAAAATAAACACAAATAAAACTCAGAAAAAAAACATTTCTTAAAAAAGGATGTGAAACGTTTGGTCCTTCACATTTCGAAGTAGCACGTTGGGGTTGTCAAACCGAGTGTTGTATCAAAAAAAATTTTAAAGTCAATTTTCATCACTGATTCTGTGATCTAATACAAATGGGGAAAAAGGCATAACAATTTTTTACATGCTCTGTTGTTCAACTTTTTCAAGGGTTTCTTAGTTCTCTCCCAATCAGAAAAAAGAGAAAAGAAAAGAAAACTATTTCCGTTATTCAATTATATCTTTCAATCCATCTTCGAAATAAATTTTACATTGGCGTCAACTCTTGGATTAATGAAACAAAATGCTTGTCATGAGAAATTAAATAATTGATGAAAGTACTTGATCCTAAGTTCATTCTTTATTTAAGCTCTAATGCATCCTATAATTGTGTCATCCTTTTTTTATTTTTGAATTCTATTTTCTATTTTATCTGTTATTCTTATATTAATTATGATGAAAATTATAACAACAAAGTACCTCTGAATGAACCGTAACTCGAACTTGCGTAGTACGTCGGTTTTTCCTCTTCGTCAAGAAAATTGAACCACGGTATTCCGGAACTCGGCGTCACAGGTCAAAAACCTCACAGAAGGGGGCGAGTAGAATTAGAACTACTAGCTAGGTGCATGAAGCATGTCGTATGATCACATCTATTGCCCTGTTTTATAGATAACTAGGGTAAGTGTGAAAATTCAAAATATGGAGAGTGCTCAAACCAGCTATATATCCACAATTATGCACAAAATGAATGGGCTCATAGCTGTGCGCATGCAAAATGTGCATCCCATTAATGTATACCACTCCTTGCCTAAATATTTCATGGTGTCAATATTTCCCCTCTAATCTACGCAAGAAGCCAAGGAGGCCTATCAACGTTAACATACACCTTTCCGCCACTCAAATGTGGTGGAGGATTGTTTCCTGTTTGCATAAGCATGTGGTTGTTCTTGTTGCCATAATATGTCTCATACATCAAGAAGAAATTAACACAGAAAAAAAAAGAAGGGAATTTTGTGTCAAATAATTGATGGAATGAAATTTAAGGAGTGCATAAACTAATCTCCTGGAATACATATAAATAAAGGGGTCCATGTTCCATATTGTAACTAAATGATCTCTCCATTTATAGTTTCTAATAAGATAATTCTCTTAACGATATATACTTAAAGAATTGATGATTTACAAATTTATAACATTGGGATGGAAATGATAATTGAGCAGTTGGACAGGCCATTAGGCATCATAAAAGCTACCTCACATGCATGTTGCGAGACAGCCTGAAACAGGCTTTTGTTTTTCTGCTCTTTGCTGTAATTACATGTTACTTGTAGGAGAGGGTCTTGGGCTCCTTCCACCTCCTATGTTTCCAGGCCTCCACGAGCTTGGCCTGGTGTACTCGCACTTGATCCTTCTGTTCATAAAATCCTTATTGATGCACAGCAATTCTGCAAACAGCCGCACAGAATCAAAGAAGGTTATGCAGAAAGTGTGTTTTTTTTTTCCATTTTTTTCTGATAGGATAAATGTGATCCTCGGAAGTAGAAATCAGATTTCCTGGAATGAAAAAAGAAAGTTCAATGTAGTTAATTCAGTTGGCAATGTCTTTATCGAGGGCCAACCCAGGAATCAAATGTCACTTGCAGCAGACAGCCCTTAGTTAATTATGCATGATGGATGAGGCTGAGAAGAGCCATATCTAACCAAACTAGGAAGAGACGTATTGTTGTCTACATTTCTTCTCAGTATTTATCTTACTGCCACAGGCCTTTCAAATTAGACAAAACTGAGATGGGGGCAAGAGTCTATTTCCTTCGGTGCACATCACTTGCTCCACTCAGATGTCATCACCATTGAGTTCCCAGGAGTTGGAACTTAATTAGAAGTTCTTTTGACAGACTTGCTCAGAAACTGGCTGAAGATAAATATGATAAGAAGATCAATTCCACAGCTGTAAGAAGGATGATATCTGAATCATCTGCCAGCTTATGCAGTTTCATGAAGTCACATCAACCTTTTTGAGGAAACCTCCTTGGGGCAGGATTAGCTGTCGCTTATTCTCTCATCGAGATCATAATAGTGTAGCCAAATTTCGACATATATCGTCACGTGACAAAATCTCTTTTCGTACTGTCCTTCCTTAATTATTTGTTGACCCAGATGATAAAAAAAATGACACAAATAGAAATTTTAAACTAAAATATTACAGCAATTTGATACTAAAATGCATAAGCTAAATGAAATAATTAAAAAAGTATACCAAAAATGGCATATGAAACCATAATACATGTCTCATAGGTAGTCTCAAATACAACTTGATCAATTGAAGGAAAAAGATTCCATCTAAACTCTACGATAATTAGTGCACAGCCACCGAGTTGTAGTCGCCATACAAACATCAACAAAACACGCAATTCATCTCATGTACCTATGGGGATCATAAAGGGAAACAAGCTCAATCGTTACGATAAAGCTAAATGTGAACTCATATAAATCATAAGATAATCCATCAAAATATGCATGAAGCAAACATATGAAAGATATGTGATAATAAATCAAAAGGAATCATTAGGATTCAAAGTAAATTTCAGTCATAGTCATCCAACTTAGGAGGTATTTCCAATATAATCATCTAACTTCATTTTGTAATATAAAGGTCAAACGTTTCAACCACAGTCATCGCGATCGGTTATAAGCAATCAATCAATGGACTGCTAACATGGCGTTAACATGGATGCTTATGTCGCAATACGTCAGCATTTTATCTCTCCTTCTAGTTAGCTTTTAAAAATTAAAAATACACATCAACATTTTTCTCTCTCATCAATCCAAACTTAATATTATATCTCTATGGTCATTCAACTTTTCGAAATTTTCACGTACGGTTATTCAACTATGCAAAATTTCAGTCATGATCATCATTAAAAACTTATAATAATAATAAATAAATAAATAAATAAAATGAAAAACTAAATGTACTTAAATTGATTTGGCACGGTTTCAGCATGACTCAATCGAGTCGGGTCGTCCAATTTTATATATATATTAATTATAATGTAAGATTAGAATTTAAATATATAAAAAATATCATGGTTATGATTTGACTCAATACCCCGCTAGATGTCGAGCATGCCCAACACCCTGCTAGATGGCCCAATACGATTTATATTTTATATATTTTAATCATCATTATGATTATTTTTTTATTTAAAAATAATTTTATTATATATCTAATAATAATATCATATATTATAATATTTTTTATTACTACAAAATTTAGGACAAAATGTAATATGTAATTTATTTTTTTCTAATTTTTTATTTACATAATTTAATAATATTAATTATTATAATATTATATATTTAATGCACATAAACAAATTAGACGGCCTCAATCGTGCTGGGTCAACCTAAGTGCCTTTAGTTTTTTATATATTTTATTATTTCGATTAGTATATATATTTTATCATTTATTATTATTATTTTAATTTTTTTATTTATGATCGTGAATGAAATTTTGCAAAGTTGAATGACCGTGTGTGAAAATTTTGAAAAGTTAAATGACCACGCAAATACAATATTAAGTTTGGATATATGAGAGAGAAAATATTGATGTGGCAATTTTTTGTTTTTTAGAAGCTGACGTGGAGGAGAGAAAAAATGCTGACGTGGTGTCACATAAGCATTCATGTCAGCAGTCCACCGGCTGGCTACCTATGATCGGTCGCGATGACCTTGGTTGAAACGTTTCTAAAGTTGAGTGACATTCATGTTACAAAGTGAAGTTAGGTGGTCATACTGGAAATACCCCCTAAGTTGGATGAAATTTACTCTTAGGGTTCATGTCATTTTATTCTTCATTTTCATGATCATGGTTCTTGTTCGTTATTCATATTCATGTTCAAAAGGATAAAGTCATTCCATTCATATATAACTGTTGATAATCATTCATTTTATCTATGAATTTAAAGAGCTTTTCACTTTATTGAATATCATTGCAAACACACAAGCGTATAGCTACTTAGACCATGATGAGTCAGTGAGAGATCAGAGCCACGGCAAGTGTCCCATCGGACAAAATGACCTCGCTCAAGGCGAAAATATCTGTAAGTGAAGAATGTCTACCGAGAAAAACTCTCATCTAGATAGGCAACGATAACTCTCATCTTTTATCTTATTAATCATGCACTTATATTTTGATCACTTTGGATCAATCAAGACCGTAAGATGCAAAGGTGGTATTCATATAGGTAAATACCAATTAGGTAGACAAGACTTGTTGAATCATGAGGTTTTATTAAGGTCGATGTCCATAAATCGGACGTATGAAAGGTTGAGCAGTCATCGATTGAGATTCATTCTACGATCATCCGAAAGAGGATCGGACATCCGTTTGATTTGTATGCATTGATCGACCGAAAAGGGTTTGGTCATTTGTTTTGATCATCTTTCTATCATTATATGTATCGGTTGATCGAAGGATGTTCGATCATCCATTATAGCATAAGGAGGTTCTTGAACTTTTTCGGTCAAGAGTTTCGGTCGGTCAAAACTTGGTCGATCGTCCGTTGAAACCAGGTCAATGACCCTCGATCGATCGAAGATAGTTCTTCGTCGATCGTTAGACACTTTTTCGACGAGGATAGTCTAGATCGGTCGCCCGAAATAGTTTCGGTCGATCGGTTATCATCGTCAGGTTTACTTCTCAACATTTTTCCACTTCGATCATCCGAAAGGGTTTCAGTCTTCTGATGCGTGCAAAATACAACATATTTTAGATTATTATTTTAATTAATTTTTTTGTAATTTGATCTGGCATGCATTAATTTTAGTCACTTTTAGTCGTAATTCCAAATTTATCGATTTTGATTATTAATGTTTTGAATATTTTAACTGAAGAGGGATTTACTTAATTCTTATAATTATTTTGTAGGCAATATGACTCGGCCGTAAAGAATTAAATTTCGGCCGAGATGATCTCATGGTTGGATAAGTTACATCTTACTTCGTTGGGGGTAAAAACGAATGCAACTTGAGTTTTGGGCGTAACGATCAAAGACTCTTCTTCGTTTTGGCCGAGATTACAAGAAGAAGCCTGTTTTGGCCGAGATTTGGAGGGGGTAAAGATAAGAAGCCTATCGTTTTGGCTAAAATTGAAGAACTCATGGTTGGGCGTAATGATAAGGACTCTTCTTTGTTTTGGTCGAGATTTGGAGGGGGTAACGGAAAGAAAACTCATAGTTTTGGCCAAAATTAGAAGATGTCATCGTTTTGGGGGTAATGAAAATGAGTAAAGATATCATTTTGGCCGAGATATGGAGGGGGTAATGATAAGAAGTCTTCCTTACGGCCGAGATTCGAAGGGAGTAAAATGATTTATCTCTTTGGGCATAAAGATAAAAGAATTTCATTTTGGCCGAGATTCAAAGGAGGTAAAGGTAAAAAGATTTATCTTTTGGGCGTAATAGTTAGAAAAATTATCATTTTTGGTAGAGTTTATCTCACAATTTTAAAGTCAACCGTACGATGTTATGGCCGGAATGAAATTGAAGGCCGTCCGCACCTATAAATACGTGAAAAATTCGTCATTCCAATGGGTGCTCTGAAGTTCAGGTTTCTTCCACGGCGAGTCGTGAGCTCTGCAGGCTACGACCAAGAGGACAGAAGTGCGACGGCTGGAGGTTGATCACGACCCTGATCAAGTCCGAGAGTGTCACGACCCTGATTTAAACGGTGATTTAAATCAGAGCTCGCGACTGATTATCAAATAATTTCTTTTTTTTTAGAGAAAAATTGTGCATAACTTCTTTATATAATACAAGAAAATGATAACACATATAAGCAAATCATGCAGTTTATATTGATCATTCAGAGCATGAATAACCCTAGGGTTTACACCATCATATAGTCATAAAAGATTTACATTTTACAAGATACAAAATTACTTTTCATATATAGCACATATCAAACTTTCTCAATATCCCAACACAGGAATATGAGAGCTACAAGTCTTCTATCTAACACGCGCGGTGGGGCACATGACTTCTCAATACCTTAGCAGCAAAAAGGATCCACACCCTGCTAAGGCTGCCTCTCGCGATCCCAAAAAATCTACTAATCTGAAAAAGTGTACAACAACACTGTGAGCAAATAATAGCTCAGTAAGCTAATAACTCATAAGCTATGTGTTACCATCTAATAAATTTGAAAAGACACAAGCATACATGCATTAATCATAATATCAAGGTTAATATCTTCATACATTTACTACATATATATATAACATCCCAATCACAATCATTACACTCAATTTACATTCATTGTCACTTAAACATATCAAACATGTGTATGCAATACAACACTCTCATAGGTATGCACGAATCACCAACTGACCAATGGTCGGTAGGTGAATTTCAGAGGTGGCTCCCATCGTGATCGGCGATGTAGCACTTAGCTTCATTCTACCGCATTTCTTTCGGGGAACAATCATATAGCGATAGGTGGATTCTAGAGATGGCCCCTACGGATTCTAGAGGTGGCCCCCATCGTGACTATTCACGATGTGGCACTTAGCTTCGCATGACACTTGGCCCCAATCTATCTCATCCCATATCTGGGGAACAGAAATGATGCATTAGATTCTAGAGGTGACTCTCATCGTGATCAGCGATGTAACACTTAGCTCCAACCATCATATATGCAAATGCACATGGATGTGGATGCATGATTCATCACATCACAAACATCTCCTGACTAAAATGAATCATATCCAACACCATTTCAAAATGAACAAGATTGCACTCATCGCAATCCATTCAAATTATATCACATATACTTTTCGTAATTGCATTTCTCGAAATCAATTCATAGCATTCTAAAACATATTCAATACATATAATAATCGATGTCACACCGAATTCAAAAGAGGTGAAAACATATAGTAGGAGAAATCAACTTACCTATAAGGGCTAGCAAAATGTTTTCCTTTTCTTGTTCACTACTTTATTCTTCTACTCCTATAACAATAATAGTAAGAAACACATTACTACTATGATCTGAACACAATACTATCACACATGGAATATAATTAATTGCTTAGGTATATGAAACTTAAGTATTACTCTTATAACTTAAGTAACTATTAAACATAAGGATTGACCTAATAATATAACAGATTGCACACATAGTAAAAAAAATTCATATCTTCTTATATACATACCCAAATGACATCATTCTAATTTTCTTTACTCTCACATTACAAAGACATTATTATGTAAAAGTTTCATTTCCTACTTCATTATGGTTTGCTCTCATGAGAATCAAATTTCAGCCTAACTTTTATATTGTTTCTATGTCCTGACAGACTGAGTAACCTTACTTTTATGATTTATGTAAAATAATAAACCTTCCCTGTTCTGATTCTTTAAATTTTCTCAAATAGTAGACATTCTAAGGTGCAACTCATAAAATTACTTAAATTTATATCTATTTGTACTGAGCACAATAAATTTAACCAATACTAGCATAATCTGCCCTAAGTTCCCTCCTGACAGACTGAGTAAGGCTCGGTATATTATTTATAACTTTCGCTATCATTTTCTAGTGATTCCAATTGTCAATGAACCCTAACATCAATCTCTATGACATCCTAAATTATCAAATAATTTCACGACATATTGAATTTAATACATAATTTACAAATTCGGGTAGCAATTTAGGCGGACAGAGTGATAGTACCTTAAAGATATGAGCATAACTTTATCTACAGAAATCATATTGACTTGATTCCAAAGTTCAATGAAAGTAGACTCATAGGGAATCAATCAGAATAAATTTCATAATATTTGGATCTCGAAAGTATTGAATTATGTAGCTAAAGATTCGTGAATCAACTGAACATAGCTAGGGTTAATCTTACCAATGAACAACATAAGTTTTGCCCCATGTTCAAGTAAAATCCGAAAACGAATGAGATGAGAAAGGTTCCACAGAAACCCTAATTAGAAAGGTATGTAATTAAAATTGAAATAAATTAAAGTATAAACTCACCACAAATGAGAATTCCTAATTTTCTCTTTTCTTTGTCAAATTTCCTTCAACATGTAGTAAGCTCTCTACTACCTTTGCTATTCGAACAAGGATGGTGAAAGGGGCAGAAAATGGTAGTAAAAGATAGTATTTGAAGGATAAGAATGCAAAGGAAAACTGACTTACCGAGTCAGCCAAAGATGGGACCAAATTGCCCTTACCTTTTGCCTTATTTACATCTAAGGTAAATGGTTTTGTATATCTAAGGTAAATGGTTTTGTATTTTTCATTTACTTAAGACATTACATGTAAATAAGGAACTACCCCCCATTTGGATTCAAATAAAATATTTAGAAAAATAAATAACTAAGAAATCAAAATCTAAATTTTTGTCCGAAGAATAAAAATCGCGATTTCACAGATTTTTCGATTTTGTGTCTACGTTTTACCTAACTCATACACCTCCTAAAAATTCTTAAAAATCACTTTTAGAATCCTTTCATATATAGGAACAATTACCGGAACTTTAATTTTCTAAATTTTCACTTTTTCGAAATCACATTTTCATGCCTTAAGTAAATTTTCATCGCTTTCGCACTTTAGTTGATATTGAAGTGTAAGTCTTAACATCACATTCATAGATATTATCAATAAGATAATATAACATCACATTCATGCATGATTAACTTAGGGATATTACAGAGAGGCTGCTCGACTATCTGCCCAATTCGAGAGCTCTACTTTTATTTTGGGTGTAATTCTTTCAATTATTATTGTTATTTTGTTATTATCTCTCCAGAATTTATATGATGAACTCCATGTTTTCAGGATTATTATTTTAGGAGATTATTAATTGAAGGGAAATATTTGGATCCTATTTTATTTGTTTTAATCTTTTCTGATCAATTATTAATTGTGCTTAATGATTTTATGTTAGTTAATTGGATTTTTGAATTAGTCTATACCAGTTTGTGGAGTGTTTAATTTCAGAATTCATACTAATTTTAATTGATTTTATTTGAAATTAATAATTGACATAAATTTGATAACTAATGTGTGGATAATCAAGTTTGTGTGGTCTATTAATTTATATCAGTTTGTGAAGTTGTTAATAGTTTAGGAAATCCAATTTAATGCATCTTAATTTTAATATAATTTTGAGGGTACCAGTCATGGAGACTTCAATTCTTATTAAATTAAGATAGTTCTACATGCTTAGATTGAAGGATGTCAGCCGTGGAGACCGCAAGATAATCATGTTAGATTACTTTAAGAAGACTAATCTATCTTTAAATATTAAATTTATTTTTTATAGTTTAAATATTTATCATTATCTATTTTCATCCTAAGGCCTAACTTCATCACCACTACATTATCTTATCTCTTTATTTTATTTTGCAAAACCTTTTTTTCAAAATCCCTATTTTTCCACTCTTATTAATTTATAAACTTAGATATTTTATTAATAATATTCCTCGTGGGTTCGACACTCTTACTCCTATTACTATATTACTTGAGCGACTAGTGCACTTGCTAGCGATTTTATTTTGCTACATCATTCAACGCATCAAGTTTTTGGCGCCGTTGCCGAAAAATATTTTATTAATTAATTTCTGATTTTTATAAATTTTTAGGAGATGTAAATAAATTATAAATAATTTTCTGTAATTACTTGTCTTTAAATACGCATTCTTTATTTTTGTTATTAGTGTACAAAGTTAATATTTTTCTTTTATGCAGATAAAGGTCGTGACATTTTAGATTAAAATTGTTGACTTCGGCTAGTGCTTTATGGATCTTTCGGATTTCAACGTGGACTAATGGTTTTGTCGGCTTTATGAGTTTTACGGCCGAAAACTGATCTCATGGTTTTTGCGGCTGTAAAATTTTTTGAATTCCCTTTGCGACAATTTACTTTGCGGCCGAGAATTATCTCTTAATCCAGTTTTGCGGCCGAGATGTTTTACGCCACCATTTTACTCCCGATATGGATTTTTCGGCCGTAATGAGATTTTTTGACTTCTGGATTTTTCATTTTTGACCAAAATTTTTATTTGTGGTTTTGCTTTATACGTAAGAATTGGATTAATACCAATTTTGATACAATTTTGTTTCGGACGAAACCTTGATATTTTCTGTTTTGCGATCATAATATTTTATCCGAACGATTGTTTTACGCCATGTTGATTTGATTTTGTTTTGGCCAAAGTGGTTTATTCTATTTCAGCCGTAAGGAATCGACTTAATTCAGTTTCGGCCGAAATGATTCATTATTAATACCTTCGCTGTTTTAATCTCTGATTTACGGCCGAAGGTGGTCGACGTAATGACATAGTCCTTTTCGGCCGTAATGTTTATTTGTCGCTTAACAGTTGGATTCGTATTTTAATTGCTGATACAATTTGTGTTACGACCGAGACGTGACAATTTTTTTGTTTTACGGCCAATTGAATCATGTCGACTTCATTTCGACCGTAAACTTCTAATCTTCTCACTTCGGCTTTAATAGAAATCTTTATCTTAATTTTACGATCGAGATTCTCTTTATCCACGTGATCGAATTGATTTATTTCCCTTGTGCATGGATTATTCGATTTTGCGGCCGAGAAGTGTTTGCGGCTGACTTTGATGAATTCGTAATTTGGTTCGGAATTTTAATTTAACGCTATCTCGGTTGTAATCTAACGAGTTTTACGCCTGCGTACCTATTCACGTTGATTTCTTCGACACTGTCTCATGGTTTTTACGGACAAATCAGATTATTTTATGTCCTACTACTCTAATTTCGGCCGGGATCTTGTGTTTGGCGGCCATAATTCAGTTTTGAATATTTTTTCTCTGACCTAAGGAATTTTTTCTCTGCCACTCTTAGCACCTTTAGAAATAATAATGTTTCTACCGAAGTCATTCGTTTACTTATTTCCACAATCCTTACGTGACAAAGCTTTTACGTGGTGTAAAACTTTGCTTGCAGGATCAGTTCACTCATGGTTGGAGCTAGTAGAAAAGTTTATTGGAAAATACTGTCCACCACAAAAAGCAGGCAAATATAGAAGAGAGCTAAGGGCATTTGTTCAAGACGATGATGAGACATTATATGAGGCCTGGGAACGATATAAGGAACTGTTGACCATAGTTCCTGATAATAGGATTCCAAAATGGTAAGTAATGGAAAATTTCTACCATGGATTGCGAGCTGCAGATCAAGATAAGCTCGACCAATCAGCAGGAGGGACAGTGCTGGGATCTAAACGCCCTAGTGAGATACAAGATATTATTATAGTTGTAGCCCTCAAATCAAGTCAAGAAAGGAGACCACCTCGTCGAACTTATGATGTGCATGCTACAAAAAGTAAAAATTCTTCTGAAATAGTGACTCAACTGGAGTCAATAAAACATTTGAGCAGATGATGTCATTAATGGTGTGCAACAACTGTGGAGGAGGACATGCGAGCAATTATTGTCCTCAAGGTAACATTTCTAATCCTGATCATATTGAAAATGCTAACTTTGTCTACAATCCATTTTTCAGGAACGATGACTATGGTTGGAGGAACAATCAGAAGTTTCCTTACAGGTCAAATCAAGGGCAAGTTTTTGAGAAATTGTAGAATCAAGCTCATCCACAAAATTATACACTTTTGATAAGGTAACAAGAAGCTCCTGCCCAACAATCGACTAATCCCATGGAAGAGATGATGGCAAGAGTTATTGACACTATGCAAACGATGCAAAAGACAATGGAAACAAGGGCAAACAATCAAGATGCTACAATCAGGAATTTAGAAATGCAAATAGAGCAGATGGCCAATATGATGGCAGGACGTGCACCAGAGGCTCTTCCAAGCAATATAGAGAAAAATCCTAAAGAAGAGACCAAAGCTCTAACTCTTAGAAGTGGGAAACAATTGAGAAGTCTGATATCAAATCCCCCGCCAAGAGTACTTGATCATAAAGAAGAAACTGAAGCATCAAAGACACAAGCTCAGACCACTGAGGATATCAACCTGAAGAAAAAGAAACTAACAATTCAAAAAATACCAGCAACATAAAGGATCTGTCCTATCCACAAAAATTTTGCAAAGAACGGTTAGATAAGCAATTTTCTCGCTTTCTTGATATTCTGAAGCAATTATTTATTAACATTTCTTTTCATGAAACTTTACAGATGATGCCGAGCTATGCTAAATTCATGAAGGATATATAATCTTCAAGAAGAAAGTTTGAAAACACTGGAAGAGTAATGTTGACATCGAAGTGCAGTGCCATTTATGATCGAGATATACCTAGAAAATTGAAAGATCCGGGAACCTTCACCATACCTTGCACTATAGAAAAATTCTTTTGTGCACAAGCTTTATGTGATCTTGGTGCTAGTATAAGTTTAATGCCTCACTCTATATTTGTGCAGCTAGGTTATGGAGAACTAGAAGAAACAAGTATGACTCTTCAATTTGCAAATTCTTCATGCAAGAGACCCCAAGGAATATTAAGAGATGTTTTGGTAAAAGTTGATAAATTTGTTTTTTCCTGCATATTTTATTGTTCTGGATATGAAGGCAGATGAAAAAATCCTTATCATCCTTAGGAGACCATTTCTAGCCACAGGAAATGCACTTATAGATATTCAACAAGGGATGCTCACACTTCACGTCAACAACGAAGACATCACTTTCAATATAAAAAATTCTCTCAAACAACATTTTGATCACTAATCCTGTTATGTATTGATTCTTTAGAAAATGACACGACTAATGCTTTTGATGATATTGTTGCAGATTTTGTTTCAGATCCATATGCTAAGAAAGCTTTGAAAATGATGGGGGATTCTAGAGAAATTGTGGGAGAGGATAATGCGCCAATAACAACAGAGACACTCGAGGAGGAAATTGATAAATTGAATTGTCCTCCAAAATTCGAACTTAAAGAACTTCCATCTCATTTAATATATGTCTTTCTTGAAAATAACACTTAACCAGTTATCATATCTGCTGACTTGACAGATGACATGGAGAATAAACTTTTAGAAGTATTAAGGCAACACAAGAAAGCAATCGCTTGGTCTATTTCAGATATCAAGGACATCTCTCCTACCATTTGCATGCACAAGATTTTGATGGAGGAAAATGTCAAGCCAATTGCTCAATATCAAAGAAGGCTCAACCCAACTTTAAGGGAAGTTGTGAAAAAGAAGGTCATCAAACTCCTTGATGCAGGTATTATATATGTCATTTCTGATAATTCATGGATAAGTCATGTGCAGGTAGTCCCTAAGAAAGGAGTAATCACTGTAGTAAGTAACAAAAATAATAAATTAGTGCACCAAAGAACAGTTACAGGTTGGAGAGTCTGTATAGACTATAGGAAACATAATGATGCTACCCGAAAAGATCATTTTCCGTTACCTTTTATTGACCAAATGTTGGAGCGTGTTGCAGGTCATAGTTATTATTATTTTCTAGATGGTTATTCTGGATACAATCAAATAGCAGTAGCATCTGAGAATCAAGAAAAGACGACGTTCACATGTCCATATAGAACGTTTGCCTATAGAAGGATGCCGTTTGGTCTATGCAACGCTCCAGCAACATTCCAAAGATGCATGATGTCAATCTTTGCATATATGAATGAGCAGATACTCGAAGTTTTCATGGATAATTTTACATTTTTTGGTAGCTCTTTTAATAACTGTTTGGATAACTTATCTCTAATTTTGCAGCGATGTCAAGAAATGAATTTGTTCCTTAATTGGGAGAAATGTCACTTCATGGTTAAGGAGGGTATAGTGCTTGGCCATAAAATCTCAGCAAAAGGAATTGAAGTGGATAAGGCCAAGATAGATGTTATTGCGAATATGCCTCCTCCAACCAATGTGAAGGGCATTCGAAGCTTCCTTGGGCACGCAGGATTTTATCGCCGTTTTATTAAAAATTTTTCAAAAATGGCTTAACCCTTTACTAATCTTCTTGCTAAGGACACAAAATTTGATTTTAATTCAGATTGCCTTCATGCATTTCATATGTTAAAAGAAATGCTAATTTCTGCCCCTGTTGTTGTAGCACCAGATTGATCTTTACCATTCGAGCTGATGTGTGACGCGAGTGATGGTGTCGTAGGAGTTGTTTTGGGTCAAAGAAAAGATAAAACATTTCATGTCATATATTATGCAAGCCGAACATTGAATGCTGCCCAACTAAATTATGCAACAATAGAGAAGAAGTTTATTGTTGTTATTTTTGCTTTTGACAAGTTTAGATCATATCTAATTTGTTCAAAAATTATTGTCTACACAGATCATGCAGCCATCAAGCACTTGATGAACAAATAAGATGTCAAACCTAGACTAATCCGATGGATACTGCAAGAGTTCGATGTGGAAGTAAAAGACAAAAAAGAGACTGAGAATTTATTAGCTGACCACCTATCCCGTTTGGAGCTATCTTCAAGAGAAGTCACAGACATACTTGAAGAATTCCCAGATGAGAAACTTTTTATATCTCTAAAAATTTTCAAATTTCTGACACTACACCATGGTTCGCTGATTTTGCTAATTACCTTGCAGGACATTACATTCCAAAGGGCATGACCATTCATCAAAAAAGAAAATTCTTATCTGATGTCAAGAATTATCACTGGAAAGATCCTTACCTTTTTCGATTATGTGCAAATCAAGTAATTCGAAGACGTGTTCACGAATATGAGATTGAGAATATCCTAAGTCATTGCCATGATGGACAAGCTAGAGGTCACTTTGGACCCAATCGAACAACGGCTAAGGTACTTGAATGTGGACTATATTGGCCAACCATTTACAGAGATGCAAGAAACTACTGTAAGTATTGTGAAAAATGTCAAAGGATAGGTAATATTTCTCGTCGAGATGAAATGCCTCTCACAAATATTTTACAGTGTGATATTTTTTATGTTTGAGGCATTGACTTTATGGGACCATTTTCTAAATCCTTTAACAATCAATACATATTAGTGGCGGTTGATTATGTTTCCAAATGGGTAGAAGTTGTAGCTACACCAACAAATGAGGCCAAGGTAGTTGTCAACTTTCTAAGAAGAAATATTTTTACTCGATTTGGAACACCTAGAACTATAAGTGACAATGGAACACATTTCTGTAATAAAATAATGTCAACTCTTCTTAATAGATTTGGAGTCAAATATTTTTTGAGTACACCATATCATGCCCAATCTTGTGGACAAGTGGAAATTTCAAATAGAGAGATAAAAAAGATTATAGAAAAAATTGTAAATTCATCTAGAAAGGATTGATCCTTGAAATTAGATGATGCACTCTGGGCATATAGGACTGCTTTTAAAACACCCATAGGTACTTCTCCTTATAAATTAGTTTTTCGAAAAGCATGTCACCTTCCAGTGGAACTAGAACACAGGGCTTATTGGACAACAAAATTTTTAAATATTGATCTAAAATCATCACAATCGGAAAGGTTATTACAATTAAATGAGCTTGATGAATTTAGACACTATGCATACGAAAACAACAAGCTATATAAAGAACGCACAAAAAATTTACATGACATGCATATTAAACACAAAGAATTTTTACCTGGTCAACAAGTGCTTCTTTATAATAGCAAACTCAGATTATTTCCTGGAAAACTTAAATCAAGATGGACCAGACCTTATGTTATAACTAATTGTTCACCCTATGGAACTTTTGAGATTGAATCATTAAACAAAAAACAAAGACTCAAAGTGAATGGACATAGATTGAAACTTTATCATGGTGGTTCTTATTATCATAATCTTTCTATGACCACTCTCTATGTTGTGTGAAATTTGAGAGCAAGACTAAGTCAAGCTGAAGACATTAAATCAGAACTATTTTTATCCTTTCGATTATTTCTTTTCTTTAGATTAGTCTTTACTTAGTTTGTTGATAAATATCTTTAGTTGTGATAATAGTTTTTATTTTGTTGAGTCATCTGCGGAAGGAGAGAACTTCGGACATGACAACAGGGCATAAAATTCGACACCTGCGCAAACTTTCCTCTTACGGCCGAAGTCTCACACCGTCCCTGCTGCTCTCTTACGCCCAGAAAAAAGCTGACGCCACTGCCGCTCCCTTACGCCCAAAAGCACCACGCACAGTTCCTTACGGCCGAGACTTCGTGGCCAAAATCTTCATCGACAAAACATTGCGGCAGCATCTCCTTAAATATCGACTGAGAATTTTCCCATTGCGGCCGAGAAACCAGTCTTAAGCAAATCTCGGTCGAGATATTCATCCACACCACATTACGTCCAAGCTTTTATCGGCCGAGATTCTCAATTATCGGCCGAGATCTTCATCCACAAAATTTTGTGGCCAAGTTTTTTTTAATTATTGCGGCAGAGATCCATCAATTATCGGTCGAGCTCTCCTCTCACCGACATATGAAGTTCATAACACTGACACCACAAGAATCTCGGTCGAGTCTCTTCAGCTTTTGCGGCCGACACCTTCATCGATGTATATATTGAGGCCGAGCATCTCTCCACCGATAATAAATCCGGTTGTTTTTTCCCTCTTCTTTATTTTCCCTTTTCTTTATTTTTTCCTTTTTATTGAGTCTCTTTCCATTGTTGGTCTAACACTGAGGACAGTGTCTGGTTCAAGCTTGGAGGAGTCTGCATTTCATGCATCGCATTTTTTTCTTTTTCTTTTTACTTGCTTATGTTTGCATGTATATCTAAAAAATCCCAAAAAAAAGTGCAAAATTGAAAAATTTTCGAAAAATACCATTGCATGCATTTATTTTTGCTACCATCTTACAAACTCTTGCCTTACTGTTTTAATTATCTTTTAGTAAAAATTCAAAGACATGTTGTTAACTGATGAAATTTGAATGCTTTTCTTTCTTATCACTTGCTATTTTAGTATCAAACTTATGGTCTATGTGCCTATGCTAAGTAGAATTATGAATGACTAGACGACAAAATCATATTCATGCCTTTTTATTTCTTTTAAGTCTTGATAGTAGTAGCCTTTTTATTGACCATATTAAGTACTCCTTGAGCTTAAAAAAATGTGAAAAAATAGTGAAAAAAAAGAAGAATAAAGTTATGTGTAGGTACAAAAGTGTTATCTGAAACCAATGTGTGTTCGGATAATTAGATCCGTAGGGGTTCATGCCTGACGACCTAAGGGCAATTATTTTGGGATCCATCGATCGAAAGTCTGCTACATGGACCATCGAGTTTACTTGCTTGTGATCGGATAATTAGAACTCGATGGACCTAAGCACAAGTAAGTTCGAAAGTCTGCTTTATCACCTGGTGCCCTAAGATCATCTAGTCTGGGAGTCATCAGTCCAAAGTCCGCTATATGAACTTCCTTGTGCAATCCTGCTTGAAGATTAGAACTTTTAAAATGATTGAAAATAAAGTTAAAAAAAGAAAAAAAGAAAAAAAAGAAAAAGTTTTAAGCTCAATTAGTACTTATGTGTTCAATATTAATGATATTATTTGACAGACAATTTATTTTTCTGCAAGGCTGAATTTGAGATTGTTTAAATTTGTGTAGCATTCAAAACCTCTATGAAGCTAAGTGCATGGAAAATGATACGATGCTGAGTAGTAGGTGTGCAGAAGAATTGTGTGAGAAAATTAGTCAGATTGACAATGTGGAAGCTATGATGGAACTTTCTTGAGCTTTGCTTTGAGTTTTTGCTCGAGGACAAGCAAGACTTTAAGCTTGGAGCAGTTTAATGCATGCAAAATACAACATATTTATATTATTATTTTAATTAATTTTTTTGTAATTTGATCATGGCATGCATTAATTTTAGTCACTTTTAGTCATAATTTTGGATTTATTGATTTTGATTATTAATGTTTTGAATATTTTAACCAAAGAGGGATTTACTTAATTCTTATAATTATTTTGCAGGCAATATGACTCGGTCGTAAAGAATTAAATTTCGGCCGAGATGATCTCATGGTTGGATAAGTTACATCTTATTTCATTGGGGGTAAAAACGAATGCAACTTGAGTTTTGGGCGTAACGATCAAAGACTCTTCTTCGTTTTGGTCGAGATTACAAGAAGAAGCCTGTTTTGGCCGAGATTTGGAGGGGGTAAAGATAAGAAGCCTATCGTTTTGGCTAAAATTGAAGAACTCATGGTTGGGCGTAATGATAAGGACTCTTCTTTGTTTTGGCCGAGATTTGGAGGGGGTAACGGAAAGAAAACTCTTCGTTTTGGCCAAAATTAGAAGATGTCATCGTTTTGGGGGTAATGAAAAGGAGTAAAGATATCATTTTGGCCGAGATATGGAGGGGGTAATGATAAGAAGTCTTCCTTACGGCCGAGATTCGAAGGGAGTAAAATGATTTATCTCTTTGGGCATAAAGATAAAAGAATTTCATTTTGGCCGAGATTCAAAGGAGGTAAAGGTAAAAAGATTTATCTTTTGGGCGTAATAGTTAGAAAAATTATCATTTTTGGTAGAGTTTATCTCACAATTTTAAAGTCAACCGTACGATATTACGGCCGGGATGAAATTGAAAGCCGTCTGCACCTATAAATACGTGAAGAATCCGTCGTTCCAATGTGCTCTGAAGTTCAGATTTCTTCCACGGCGAGTCGTGATACGACCAAGAGGAGAGAAGTGCGACGACTGGAGGTTGATCGTGACCCTGATCAAGTCCGAGAGGCTGCCCGACTGTCTGTCCAATTCGAGAACTCTACTTCTATTTTGGGTATAATTCTTTTAATTATTATTGTTATTTTATTATTATCTCTCCAGAATTTATAAGATGAACTCCATGTTTTCAGGATTATTATTTTAGGAGATTATTAATTGAAGGGAAATATTTGAATCCTATTTTATTTGTTTTAATCTTTTTTGATCAATTATTAATTGTGCTTAATAATTTTATGTTAGTTAATTGGATTTCTGAATTAGGCTATACCAGTTTATGGAGTGTTTAATTTCAGAATTCATGATACTAATTTTAATTGATTTTATTTGAATTAATAATTGACATAAATTTGATAACTAGTGTGTGGAGAATCAAGTTTGTGTTGTCTATTAATTTATACCAGTTTGTGGAGTGGTTAATAGTTTAGGAAATCCAATTTAATGCATCTTAATTTTAATATAATTTTGAGGGTACCAGTCGTGGAGACTTCAATTCTTATTAAATTAAGATAGTTCTACATGCTTAGATTGAGGGATGCCAGCCGTGGAGACCGCAAGATAATCATGTTAGATTACTTTAAGAAGACTCTAATCCATCTTTAAATATTAAATTTATTTTTTATGGTTTAAATATTTATCATTATCTATTTTCATCCTAAGGCCTAACTTCATCACCACTACATTATCTTATCTCTTTATTTTATTTTGCAAAACCTTTTTTTCAAAATCCCTATTTTTCCACTCTTATTAATTTATAAACTTAGATATTTTATT
The DNA here is from genome assembly GCA_030549335.1 of Pontederia crassipes. NCBI lineage: Eukaryota > Viridiplantae > Streptophyta > Magnoliopsida > Commelinales > Pontederiaceae > Pontederia > Pontederia crassipes. The sequence goes on along the minus strand of CM060194.1, from coordinate 61,012,207 downwards.
AATAATATTCCTCGTGGGTTCGACACTCTTACTCCTATTACTATATTACTTGAGCGACTAGTGCACTTGCTAGCGATTTTATTTTGCTACATCATTCAACGCATCATCTTCCGTTATGGGCCAGTTCGATTGTCCGATCCAGTTTCAGACATCTGATCTAGTAGTCTCCATATTCGGTCAAGGTGATTCGGACGTCCAAAAGGCATTTTGATTGTCCATTTCAGATCGGCAAAGTCGCATGTCATTGTGGAGTCCTTAAGTTTCTAATCAATTTTCGATACAAACAAAGATTTAACCTCTAACATTGTTACTAACATGTAGCAAGATCCATAAGCATATTATAGCATCAATTTCATCATGTATAAATCATTTTCATCATATACAATATTCAAACCATTCAACTTTTGTAGCTGGATACTAAAGTAATCATTTCATAATGACAATACACCTTAGATCGATCAATTATCAAAACATGGGCATACGAACAGCCATTTATTTCACCTAACTTGACATGTATCAATAATCTCCCAAATCTTTAATAAGCATCACATATAAATGTATATATATCAGTTGACCGAACTTCAAATGTGAGTAACATAAGATCATACGCTTCAGACAATGATGAGACATGATTATTACCCATACTAGTATAGATTTTAATCCTATCAACATTCTTAAGAGCATGCAGATCTATGAAAAAAAACTCTTATGACCTAAATCTTGAATAACACACGTGTTTTGGACGCTTTGGGTTCTTCACGCATAGGGTCATCCTTAGCTCCTCTTTCGTTGTCCTCTTGTGTTGCCTGCACTTGAAGATCCTATTGGACTCGTCCTTTCATCCTCTGGCCGAGACCAAGGGAGGAGGGTCGGAACGAGCAAGGAAAAATGGAGAAGATGAGAGGATGATAGAGCCAAAAATAAAATGAGTTTGTGAAGCTTTTAAGGTCATTAACCTCCGGGATTTTCGTGATTGAAAGCTCAGGAATTATCGTGGAGCTTACAGATCTGCTTCATTATGGCGGAGTAATGATAGGGAAAAATCGGATAAAAAACTAATCTCTTACGTTTCCAGACCCTCGTCCATTGGGGCATCGGCTGTGACGTTCAAATTATCATGATAATGGACGCTCACTTTTAGTTTCGGACGTCCAATAGTCCGACGTCAATAATAATAAAAGTATTAAATTTTTATGAAATTTTGGGTGCCTTACAAATAACATGAATGTAAAAAAATCCATTTTAGAGTTTGACCACCTTTTAAATTATTGCAGTTGCAAATGGTTGGAATTAAGATTTATTAAGAAATATGTCAATACATGTTAAAAACAAGTTATACACCGAGATCAATTGGAGTATGTATTTCTGGGACTAACAAGCTTAATTAATTAATTATATAAAGAATCTGAATTAATGTGGTCAAGTGCACATGCCCTGGCAGACAATCCTGAGGTTGCTTCAGTGCTTTCCTTCTTCAGTTCTCCTGTACACGTTCCTGCAGGAAGCATAATATGTGATCACTGATGTTTACTAGCTGTGTCATCTGTCTCTTTGTAGATAAAAAAAAACAAAAAACAAAAACAACGCATTCCTCAGATTAACAAACCTGTTTTCTTGATAACCATGTAAATTGTATCCCGAGTTCTGTCTGATGCAAATATTTTCACCATATACAATTTGTCACCTCTGCCGATTATCTGTCTGTGCCTGATCTGTCATTGTTGGCATGCAGCGGATGACATATGCAGGGCAGGGTCATGGGCACATGGGTTTCCCTTGGAACATATATAAACCGAAACAGATACCGGACGCGCAATAAAAATTATCTAAGATTAGAAATCGTGGAGGAGAGGACCATTAGGTCACCATTGATGATGTACTAAAGCTGCATGCAAAGGGATTAGGTGAGGCTACCCTGAAGTTGTCTGTTGTACTACATATGTGGTTTGAGGGTACCAAAAGTTCAGAGCTGCACGATAGAAGTGATATCTTCGGATGAAACAGCTATAGGTCCAGGCGTAGAAGGCCTTTTGGAGCAGGGGCCCGCCTTCTAACTCTTGTTGTACATATATATGCTTTAAATTAATTAACTTTTAACCCCTAAACGACTGAACGCCCATTTACTTGAGCATGTGGTGTGTTGCGATTCAATTCACATGGCGCTAAAGAGTACACTGTTCACAAGTTAGAAGTCGGTCCATCATCGATTCTAACTAATGCGATAAGATCGTTTCGAGTCGCGTAATTGATAGTGATAAATAAAAATTTTCTACGTTCATAAAATTTAAACTCAAGATCTTGCTTAAGCGAGGAGAAGTCGTTTACCACTCCATTGATCCTGCTTCAAGCTTCTATTAGTGTTCTTAACTGTGGATTGCGGTTTGTTAAAAATTAAGTTATATGCATTTCAGCAATAGTTCTTTCCATAGTTTCGAATGGAGCCAAAGAAGATGCATCTGTCTAAATATTTGATAATAGATTATTGATGTGCTTGGAATTCTATTAGCATGCATAATTTATTATCATCAAAGAATAGATTGGCGAAGATCATGGACTAAACCTTGAAATAGACTTCAATGATAAATTAATTTCGAAGTTGTTATTAGTCAAAAAGATCTAAGATTTAGCTTTTCAGAATTAAAATTCAATAATAAATTTCAACTAACATCGCTCATCAACCAAACGAACATGCATACTAATGATCGATAAGGAAGAATAGATACTTCGCATATTTCAATTTAATCAATTAGTTAAGCATAAAGTATAAATTGTATGGGTTTGCTTATGATATTAATGATGCCATGCATTGTGTCAGGTTAGACTTCTGAAAGCCTTTTAACTACCATTTTGTCAACCAGATTTTGGACTGCTATCCGGAACTATGCGCATGTTCATATGAGTGATGGTTCAATTTTATGGTTGTATATGATAAAAAGAATACAACTTATATATGTTTTATTTCTTTAAGACAGTGTTTGATTTTAAAACTTAACTTGGCTCAAGTTTTGAAAATTTGGCCAAATACTCGGTGTGACGAGAACTTGTCAAATTTTTATCGCTTGAGGTATGGACAAAAGTTCCAATCGTAAATTTGTGGTGTTTTGCTAATAGCAAGAACGATTAATTTTTTTTATTTTTTCTAATATATCTAAAAGTAGGTAGAACTATTTTTTAAATCTATTAGCTCCTGGACTACTAGGCTTATGCAATTACGTTTTCTAACCATGGATAAGTCCTAGTAGCAGCTTCACTAATGATAATGAAGTATTATACATTATATCCATATTATGTATATATATATATACATATATAAGTATATTATATTTATTTATTATTTGTACATTATCATAAATTTATAATTTATTTAGGTCTAATAGCAAAAAGTGCATTTATTATCTATTACAGTTTATTTAGTGTTATAATAAAATAAAAATTTTCATTATCATTTATTATAAAAAATATATTTTCTTGTTTAAATGTTGACGTACATATTTTTATTTATTTTGCTTATTATATATCATAATAAAAATTAAGTAGTATGATATTACGATAATTATTATTAATATTATTATAATATAAATAAATTATTAATTATGGTATTATAAATAAGTTATAATTATATAATTATTTTATATAAATACAATGTTAATTTTTCTTTTATATTTTTAGTTATTAATTAGTTTACCTTAAATTTTTTTCTTCTATCTAATTTGCTAATTATAAAAATATTGTATAATTAATAATATAAAAATAATCTTTATAAAATAATAAAATATATTTATACTTCTTACTTCTTATCCAAACACACACTAAAATTTATCTATCAAATCAGCTTTTAAATTTTCATCATTACATTTTTTCATCCAAGGAACTAATTTTTTCAAAAAATTTCTACACCAAACACAACCTAATTTGCGTCTTTGCATGAATGCATAATCTAGAGAATATAATTGAAATCTAATCAATTAATATCGGGCTCCAATTAATAATTTGAATAATTAGCTCAACATGCATGCCACCTCTCCTCTCTTTTGTGTAAGCATATATATATATATATATATATATATATATATATATATATATATATCTATATTTGTGTGTGTATAAATGTAATTTGCGAACTCACGATCTTTAATTAGCTAATACTTGTCATTAAGGGTGCCGACTGATTAAGAGATTTAAGTTCCTGGTGCGGCATTACTCCCTTATTTTGAACAGAAACGATTTCTCGCATGCCTTGAATTCTTTGTTTCGGGCGGTCAAAAGTTTTGTACTCGTTGGATGCAACTAGTTTTACTACAACCCAATGCGTGCCATGACCAACCACTGAACCCTAACTCGGACACGCATCAACGTTAGCATGTTCGATTTTCGGTGCCCTACATCGTCCCTTGACCAAAACAATCTTTTTAGCCATGTGTGTATAGGTCAATAGTAATAGCTATCAAATAATTAAAAAAGAAGGAGCCAATGAGTTCGATGGCATGCAGTGTCAAGAGTCGTCATCATTGAAGAATATTTGTAAAAATAACTTGTCTTAAAAGTTGTGTTTTGATGCATTTATAAGGATCTCATCGTCTCAATTAATCGAGATTAAAAATAAAATTTGGTAGTTTTTTATTTAAATTTTCAGAAAAGGTGTTAACTATAGCTAGTTAAGTCACAGAAGATGAGGAGGATTGAAAATTAGTGTCATATCGTTTTCTTTTGGTCTTTAATTTTCTTTTTCTCTCCTTTAATAATAATAGAATCAATCATTACAACAAGTGGAACTCGATAGAAATGTAGAGAGGAGACGGAGATCACAGCATGAATTAAGGAGGTTGGAGACAGAAGCACATGGACGTGAGGTTTTGATTTCTATAGTTATAATTAGTATATCTATGTTATTACATGCATACATGGTCAGCTCAAATCTGCATGCGTTATTATTGCTAGTCAAATGACACACCTCTCGATCGATATGTTTTCTTGTTATTATTGGATGAATGAATTGTCGGTGGATGAGAGAGAGAGGGGGGGAAGGTAGAGAAAAAGGAGACCCACAACTTCCATGCATGGTGTCCACCAATTTAACCAAATCAACAACAATAACGTCGCTAATAAAAAATTATAACAATATTCCATTACTTGGAAATCAAAAGAATTCAAGTTCTTATATTTTTTCTAGTATTAGATCTTTGATTTTTTTTTTGTGATCGAAAAAAGAACTATACATTTCCAACATAATAATCGAACCATCTTCTGGACCCAAAAAAATGAAATATTAGCAAATGTGCTTAATGATTTGTGCTAATGCTAGTTATTTTTACAAAAAAAAAAAAGGCCGACATTTTTTTCTCTTAATCATCCTCTTAATTTTATTCAGAAGCTTATTAGGTCATTATTAATTAACCCAATTTGTGTGACCGTTAAAGATCTTTTATATATGCTTAAATTGAAGACGTTATGCTTTATTTTGTATTCTCCGCTGACAGTTGAATCAAATAATACCTTTTTTTAATGACACATGAAAATATAAGTAATCATTAGAATATTCTTGTTTTTTTCTTAAACGTTTAAATTCTTGTGGAGATATTCTAAGTTTGGACTTTGATATAACTCTATTAAAAATACTTTTTTCTTGTTAGATCACATAGTAAACTAGGCTATAACAAAATGACTGACAACTCAATAATGGGAATCAAGAATAAGAATACACCTCATCACATTTAACAATTCTGTAAATGTTGACTATTAGGAGATTAGAGAACTGCATATGCCATCCCTTTCGTGCATGCTCTAATTCATAATTGATACTGCAGACGAGAAGACAACACATGAAACATAAAATAGAAGACATATGCATGATGCTGTAATTTAAAGCATATAATAATATGAGTGCTTCTATTTCGAACTTAATTGGAAGATTCTGTGGAATGGCACAACTTTGATAGGACACAAAAAGGAAGAGGAAGAATTTAAGGTTGTGGGGGCTCAATTGAATGCTTCCTTCAATGCTCTTGGAGGCATATATATATGTATATATATATATATCCCCAGTATTTTTAACTTTATTACTAATTTAATTTTATGTCAGGGTGTTAGAAGTGACATCACTTATAATACCCTGACATCTTCATAATTTAATTAAGTTGATTAGGTTTGATTCTCTACGTTCAAACGCGGGCATATATATATGTGTGTTTTTTTCTCCGAAAGAAAGAATATGATTCAATATCTACTTTACTTGATGAAGTTTGCATGAATAATCAAACTTAAGGAATGCATGTGATGAGCATTAGGTTGATTGGGTGGAATGGTTCTTCTTCTTTCCATTCTGAAAGCCAATTATTTAACTCATAAGACATCAACTTACGGCCAAAAGCTTATCATAATTCGATGTTCTCTCTTTTGGAGTAAAAGTTAAAAGTGAAAAAGTTATGAAGTGGACTCAAAAAAAAAAAATGGTAACCCATAACTTCCTCTTAGACTTTATTTAAACTAAGTAAATAACTTAATTGTACATTAGCAAAGAGTGATGAACTAAGATGTTTACTAATTGATGTTCTTGGAAAGTAATCATGGGGGACTTTTGTCGATGATATGTATGCGCCGTATCTAATTAAGCTCAGGAAATGCCACGGAATTGGCTCCATCTACCTAACGCGTCTAGCTGTTGTCCATCTTTCTAGATACAAAAGAAAAGGGAACTTTGTTATTTCACCGGGAAGAGAAAAGCAACTTCTTCTCGTTTTCCTCTCTTGTTAACTGTTGGAGATCAAATAAAGGACAAAACATATACATATATATATATATATATATATATATATATATATATATTATACTTAAACACTTTTCATGTCAAATAAGTGCCATATATTTTTTTCCAATTTTTATATTTACTATACTTTTTTTATTAAATACTTTAGAAAATAACTTAAAAGTTTTTTTAATACGTTCCAAAAATAATCCAAACCATCTATATATGTATGCGTATTTCTTAAATCTCCAATTTTATAAATATTATTACATTATTGAAGCACTTTTTTTAAAAAAATATTTATAATTGTTTTATAATTATAATTTATTTTTAAAAAAAATGATACTTGCCCATACTCATTACACCCATACGGCCATATATGGTCAACTTGGAGGATCACTCGATTATTAATACTATTTGCGCTTGCAATTAAGGAGTTAGAATTATTAATACTATTTGATAGAGATTTATATACACACGGCGGTAGAGGAGGCCACTAATCAATTTATAATTTTTTCGAGGAATCAATTAGGTAATTTTCAGTTCTTAATTCCTGTAATCTTATACACGTTTCCAAATTTGACGGGCAACATGATGTGACATGCCACACCACTTATTGATCGTCATTTCCACGCGTATATTATTTTTTTTCTTCTATTAGCTAGATTGCTTAGTGGATGTCACAGGATCAAAAGAAGAAAAAAATTTCACGGGAAAAATGGATACATAATAATAATAATAATAATAATAATAATAATAATAATAATAATAATAATAATAATAATAATTCATAGTTCACTACAAGAAAAACGCGGATTACCGACGGTCCGAACCGTCGGTAATCAGCCCGAAAATTGTCGGTAACGCAATTACCGACGGTTTTTCAGTCGGAATCGATCAGTCGGAAAAATGCTCGTCGCAAACGATTTTGCGACGGTTGAAAAAAATTCGTCGAAAATATCGACGGTTCTGACCGTCGGAACAGTCCCCGGCAGTTCGACCCGTCGAAATTTTCCGACGGTTGTAACTGCCGAAAAAGTCCCACGCGGTTAGAACCGTCGATATTTCCGACGATTGCAACCGCCGAAAAAGGCCGGCGGTCTAAGCCGTCGATATTTCCGACAGTTGTAACCGTCGGAAAAGGCTTTCGGCGATCCGAGCCGTCGATATTTCCGACGGTTGCAACCGCCGAAAAAGGTCGGCGGTCCGAGCCGTCGCAACTTTTCGACGGTCACAACTGTCGAAACTTTAGACGGTTGTCGCAATCGTCGATCTTTTGACGGTCGCAACCGTCGCAAATAATTTTTTAAATATAAAAAAATTAGCGGCCGAATCCGGCCGCCTGGCGTTCGGATCCGGCCGCTGGAGGCCGGATCCGGCGCCAAGAGGCCGGATCCGGCCCGCCTGACGGCCGATCCGACGCCAGAAGGCCGGATCCGGCCCGCCTGGCGGCCAATCCGACCGCTGGAGGCCGGAACCAGCTGTCGGATCCGACCGCCGGATCCGAACGGCCACGGCCAGATCCGGCTGACAGCAGAGAGAGAGATGCCAACGCGGAGCGGGAGAGAGATACGCCGGCGCGGGAGAGGGTCGCCGACGTCCGGCGTGGGAGGGTCGCCAGCGTCCGACGCGCGGGAGAGGCCGATCTCGCGGCGTAATCGGCGTCCGGCGTCCGTGCTCGCGGCCGGGAGAGGGAGAGAGGAGAGGAGGGAGAGAGAGAGGAGTGGAGGGAGGAGGGAGAGAGAAGAGGGAGGAGGGAAAATATATAAAGGAAAAAAAGTGGAAAGAAAGCGGGAAAAATGGAAAAAAAAGCGGGATAACGAAATTTTAATTACCGACGGTTTCGACCGTCGAAAACATAAATAATAAAAATTTTATTTTATTTAGTTATATATAATATTTATTTTTTAATTTACCGACGGTCAAAATCGTCGGTAATTACGACGGTTTGGATATCCGTTGGAAATTGCGACGAATTTACCGACGGTTACGACCTTCGGAAATTGCGGCGGATTTTGCGACGGATGGCTATCCGTCGAAAATATCGACGTTCCTAACCGTCGAAAAATTAAATAATAATATAACAAATTATATAATTAATTTTTTTATTTCCGACGGTCGTGACCGTCGGAAAATCCGTCGAAAAAATTTAATAATAATATTAAAAATATATAATTTAATTTTTTTATTTTCGACGGTCCTAACCGTCGGAAAAGTCGTCGGAAATTGCGACGAATGGATATCCGTCGAAAATATCGACCTTTCTAATCGTCAAAAAATTAAATAATAATATAATAAATTATATAATTAATTTTTTAATTTCCGACGGTCATGACCGTGGAAAATCCGTCGAAAAAATTTAATAATAATATTAAAAATATATAATTTAATTTTTTTATTTTCGACGATCGTAACCGTCGGAAAAGTCGTCGGAAATTACGACGGATGGATATCCGTCGAAAATATCGACGTTCCTAATCGTCAAAAAATTAAATAATAATATAAATTATTTCTGACGGTCATAACCGTCGAAAAATCCGTCGGAAACGGAACCGTCGAAAAATCCGTCGCAAATAGCGACGGATTTAAAACCGTCGAAAATTATCCGTCGAAAAATCACGATTTTCTTGTAGTGGTTCTCGATGTTCTATCAAGCATTTGTCAATGACTTGATTACTATTATAGTTGATAAAAAAGGAGTCAAGAACAATATTTTATATATATATATAGTGATAATGTGATATCAACTATTAATTGAATACTTATAATACATGTATGAAGAAGACCACAAAGCATGTGTCTAGGGGAGGCAAAGCACAAACCAACACTGTGCATTGATCCTAACTTTTTGTGTGCCCAATATATAAATATTTTATCATGTATATATCCCACCGACGCATGGAATCCTCAAGAACTAGGACATATGCTAATGCTGACTGCGACCACATTAATTAAAACCATTAAAAAAATATAAAATAACATGGTTAACCATGCTTGCTTTTTTGTCCCTATAGTCGTTAACCATACTTATTGGCATAACATTACACATGATATATGTAATATGTTGTTGGTATAAATTATAAAATAACGGAAAAGGTGGCGAGTACGTTGTAGGTCGCACGAAGCAACTTCCAGACTGGAGGCCACGATCACTCGTAACAAGCCGTTACGTTATGTGTTTTTTACGTACGTAGCATTCCTTTCGAGGAGGGGTATGTAGCATTTATGTATTAATATTGCTTACTGTTTTGCATCTTGGTCAAAGATTTCAGATAGGAATTTCAATTTTTGCTGGTCACCCCTATCCGGAGAGCCCAGAGATTTTGAATTTCAGTTCCTGAAATGTTTTTTATTCAAGCAAAGTTTTTGACAAAATTGGAAAAAGCATATGTTGTTCTTGAACAAAATTCAATCATTCGTTATATCTATATATCATGAGATTTTGAAGGAAGTAGATCCATTGAGCTTTTAATTAGCACACAAAAAAAATGTGTCCACTTTTACTTAAGGTGAGCTGATTCAACATAGATAGCATCTATTGTTCATTTTCATAACATATAACTCATTTACATTACAAGAGGTGTAATTTGTGTAGAATGATGAGAAAGATGTGAGTTTGATAAGATATTTGAAGTTGGAAGATATACCAACTTGAAGAGAAAGGGTGAGAATGATATTTGGCCCCCACAAGTGGTGTATGGATTGGGCAGCGTATTCAACTGCAGATTGTGAGTGTGCCCCCATTTGCATCCACCGCAAAGGGCTGAGTCATGATTATTAATCAAGAACAAAGATGTTTTAAAAGTGTTTTGATCTGGTGTAACCTGTTACAATACAATTTTGTGTGCATTATTTTATGATGATGATGTTGTTATCCACAGGCCCACACAGTTTGTGATCGAAGCCTTGATTTGTTCAGTGAGGAAATCCAAATACTTACCGCCAATGCTGGACACAAGAAAAGTTAAAGAGGAGGAATTGTATTGAGCAAAGACCAAAGTGGATTTTTTTTTTGGCTGTTCTTCTTGTTAAAAACTCCGCCTATATTTTATAGTCGGTCCCAAGCCCGAATAAAAGAGGAGGATTATGTTAGGCCCCGACAGTCAGCGTAAAATCCTGTCGAATTTTATGAACATGAATCAACGAACGTGATCCATGTAGCCGATCCCACCTAGTGGGATAAGACTTTGTTGTTGTGTTGTTCTTCTTGTTGAAATCGCTCCATCAATAGGAAAATCGCTCCATCAATAGGAAAAGAAAGGACATCAACAGAAAGTGCTGGGTCTGCACTAATGAAGCTTCTAATATCTCTGTGTCTATAATAAAAAGGTAGCTACTAATTAAATAGGTCTAATGAAAGTGTTCTTGTAGTCCAATCTTTGATCCATCTCTCATTTTAAACAAAAATGCTTTCTCTCTCTCCTTCTGCATATTTCAGCAGTTCCTATCCCTTTGTCTAGGTGAAACATGATCTTAGCTACAACCAAGCAACTAATTAAAGATAACTCTTTTTCTTCTGACACACACCCTAAAGAAAAAAGGATTCCTTTTGTTTTCCTGTCAAACTATCATTGCCGCCCAAGTCGGTTTTCTTTTCTTAAACCTGCCCAGGTAATTCCTTTTTTATGATAACAAGCATCAGATATATCAAGAAGTCCTCTCAAAAGAATAATATACCTTGCACCAAAAAAGAAAAAAAGAGTAAGACACAACACTACTTATTTCGCCTTACTATTTATACTTCACAAATCTCAATTTTGCTTCCTGTAATTGCGAAAAATTTTCCTTTTTCCTTCGGATAAAAAAGTTTCATTTTTGCTTCAGACATCATGGTATCAGGGGATCTAGCATCTTGTAAGATTACAGTTAGATAAACTATTTTCTTTTTGGTAATTGGAGTCAACTTGATGTTTCTATTTTAAAATATTGCTGTCTTCTCTTTTGTTTATTTTTTCTCTCTGTCTGCATCAAAAGGTCGTTAAAGAATAATATTTTCTCCTTTATTTTTCTGACTATTTACCAGAGGGAAAGAGAGTCTAAATAGTACTAGAAGAAGAAGAAGGTAGAAGGAAGCTGAGGTTACCACCACTTACCAGCAGCAGCGCCATCAAAATGGCTCAATAAGAATATTTCCCTTGTTTATTGCTGCTGCTCGCTTTGGTCCGGAGGAAAGCATAATAAAAATTCCACCTTTGGCATTAAAAAAAAGATCCACAGGAGACCCCCTTCGCATCAGCCTCTCGTATTCTCCAGCTGTCGGCTCCAGGCCTTGGAGTTCGAGGGTTATATAAGATCGAAGCTTTGACGCAAATCCCCGTCGGTCGGCGCGTAATTGCTCAGAGTAATCCCTCGGACGCGTTAAAAATCCAAACTTCTCGCGTTCTTTTTTCTTTTTTGTTTGTAGATCGCCGACGTGTTGAGCTGTTCTCTTAATAGTTTTGTTCGTGGTGCCCTTCTTATTGCTGAGAGGGAAGGCCAAAGAGAGCGACAGCAGGAGCTGCCGTAGTGTTTGCTCGTCTTCTTGTAAGCTGGGGAAGATGGCGAGATGAGGCCATGGCTGTCTGATACGGTTTTGGCTCTGGTCTCTTTCCTCGTCTTGCATACCCTGTAAAGCCCACCTTCCTGCGCTGTCCTCTGCCTGGGTCACATTGCCCTTCGAATCCCCTGAGACCTTCGTATTCCTGCGGGAAATCACTTCCTGTAACCAAATTTGTTTAAAAGGCGGGATCTTTTCGAAGTGCTTGGCGCTTAAGCTTGCATTTGATCTGTCTGCTGTGTTTGCAAGTCGCTGTTTGGTACCCCAGGTTGCGTCCTTCTAGAGGTTTTGCATCTTCTGCGCAGGAGCAATGGCGCCGTCGTGGTGGGCGAAGGACGCCCACAGGGGGACGCCAGTGGTCATCAAGATGGAGAACCCCAACTGGTCCATTTCCGAGATCTCCTCGCCGGACGGAAGCTACGACGAGGATGACTTCGCCGGGGCGGGGGCGGGGAAGGGCGGGCGCGAAAAGAACGCGAAGCAGATCACCTGGGTGCTTCTCCTCAAGGCGCACCAGGCCGCTGGCAGCCTCACGTCCTTCGCATCCTCCGTCTTCGGCATCGCCTCGGCTGTGCGACGCCGCGTGGCCTCCGGGCGCACCGACTCAGACACCTCCTCCTTGTTAACGCAGGAGAGCCCCGCCTTGCGCTCCAGGTTCTATTTCATTATTAAGGCGTTCCTCTGGTTGTCCATGGCCATGCTGGCATTCGAAGTCGCAGCCTACATGAAGGGCTGGCATTTGCCTGCTGCCGACCTGCGGCAGTTCGTCCTCCCATCATCCTTCGGCGTCCAACGGCTCTTCGAGTCATTGTACGCTGAATGGGTGCGCGTCCGCACCGAGTACGTGGCTCCACTGCTCCAGTTCCTCACCAATGTCTGCATCATTCTCTTCCTCATCCAAAGCGCCGACCGTCTGGTCCTCTGCCTTGGATGCTTCTGGATCCGATTCAAAGGGATAAAGCCGGTTCCAAAGACAGGGACTAAAGCTTCTGAAGATCCCGAGTCTGGCGGGTACTTCCCCATGGTCTTAATTCAGATTCCTATGTGCAACGAGAAAGAGGTGAGCAACATTGAATATGAAAAAACTGTGTTGTTGAGTTGAATACTCAGAAATCTTAGCTAATTGCATTCCCGTCTTCTTCTCTTTTTGCCATCTTTCGCAGGTATATCAGCAATCAATTGCTGCAGTCTGTAATTTGGATTGGCCGAAATCCAACATCCTGATACAGGTGTTGGACGACTCAGATGACCCGCTGACCCAAGAGCTGATCAAGGAGGAGGTGCAGAAGTGGCAGGAGAATGGAGCTCGTATTCTTTACCGCCACCGGGTTCTACGGGACGGCTACAAAGCTGGGAACCTCAAGTCTGCAATGAGTTGCAGCTATGTGAAGGATTATGAGTTTGTTGCCATATTTGATGCCGACTTCCAACCTACTCCTGACTTCCTAAAGCGGACTGTGCCTCATTTCAAGGTTGGTGCCAATGCAGCATCAATACTAATAATGGATTTGAACTGTTTGGAGTATATAAGTTTCAAGTTCTAAAGTATACTTTTGGTTGGTTCTGATTTGCAGGACAATGAAGATGTTGGGCTAGTGCAAGCAAGATGGTCCTTTGTGAACAAAGATGAAAATTTGCTAACCAGATTGCAGAACATTAATCTTTGCTTTCACTTCGAGGTGGAGCAACAGGTGAATGGTCAATACATCAACTTCTTCGGGTTCAATGGAACGGCTGGAATATGGAGAATTAAAGCATTGGAAGATTCTGGTGGGTGGCTGGAGAGAACAACAGTGGAAGACATGGATATTGCGGTCAGAGCACACCTTAAAGGATGGAAGTTTGTTTTCCTCAACGACGTTGAGGTACTTGGAACTCTTCAATCAGAAAATTATCATCTGTAATTAAGGTGTGCACTAGGGATCTAAAATCCCCTTTTTGCTGTACAGTGCCAGTGTGAATTGCCTGAATCATATGAGGCATACAGGAAGCAGCAGCATCGGTGGCATTCTGGACCTATGCAATTGTTTAGGCTCTGCTTGCCAGCAATTATCCGTTCCAAGGTATAATTGATAACTGCATATGTATTCAACTCACTTGTCATTCACATGTTTTCCTCTTTGGCCAACCATATGTCTGATGAAACTGTTAGGCTCATACACTCCCTTTAAAGTAACCAGTATCTCATGCAATCAAACTGTGAACCGTTATTGCCAAAGCATGCTAATAAAACATCTTGCTAATACAAATGTTAAGTTAGTCAAGAAATAAAAAAAGTTTTTTCTAAAAAAAATACAATCATCATTGATTTTTTTTATGAATTTCGATTTGATGTATTTTACCTGAGTATCACTGCCACAGTGTCTGTTTAACAACCCCATCACTTGCCATTGGTATTATTTGAGATGCAATGTACCTTTGCGGTGTTTATGTGATTTTTTGTTTCATTGGATATTAAAGCCATTTTAGGTGTATCTGAAATTTACATCTTCCTCGGCAAACATTTTTTCCCATGACATATTATAATTAAATCAATCAGAGTAATTATTTCTTTGGAGTTGCAGAAGTCTTCATTGTGTTATTGTTGTGTCTCATAATAGAACATGGAATAACTTAAATAGGTGTTATCCATGCTAATGCTGATCTTATTTCTCTATCTTGCAGATTGGGTTCTGGAAGAAGACTAACTTGATATTTCTGTTTTTTCTCCTGCGGAAGCTCATATTGCCTTTCTATTCATTCATCCTATTCTGTGTCATCCTTCCAATGACCATGTTTGTGCCAGAAGCCACGCTCTCTGCATGGGTGGTCTGCTACGTTCCTGCGACCATGTCTATTCTCAACATTCTTCCTTCTCCAAAATCCTTTCCCTTCATTGTTCCATACCTTCTGTTTGAGAACACTATGTCAGTGACCAAATTCAATGCCATGATCTCGGGTCTATTCCAGCTTGGAAGTGCCTATGAGTGGGTTGTGACAAAGAAATCAGGCCGATCATCCGAGGGAGATCTCATTTCCTTGGTCCAGAAGGAGCCTACAAAGCAGCGAGGTGCCTCTGCACCGAACCTTGAAGCCATCGCAAAGGAGGCAGCCAAGCCCAAGGAGCATAAGAAAAAACATAACATGATCTACCGGAAGGAGCTAGCACTTGCATTCCTTCTGCTAACTGCTTCAGCGCGGAGCTTGCTCTCGGCCCAGGGTATACATTTCTACTTCCTTCTTTTCCAGGGGATATCATTCCTGTTGGTTGGACTCGATCTCATCGGCGAGCAGATTGAGTGAAAGAGTAGGAAGGATGTGCATGAATCCGGCAAACTATCATGATCAAGGAAAGGATGGATCAGATTGATCGCCTTCCTTAACCAATGCCATCCCATTTCAGGGAACATTTATAAACTAAACTTTCCTCCTTATGGAGGTGTAGATAGCTCCATTCTTTTGTGAGAAGTTTTGATGTTCAGATGGGATTTCTACAGTTAAATACAGTTATAACCTTCTATGAATGTCAAAGTCACCACATTTCTTGATTAGCAGGGTGTCATATGATTTGAGCACAATAGTTCAAATAGAATATGCCTTTCCTGAAGCTGTAAAATATTTACTTTACATTTTTTTTTCTTCAAATATTTTCTCCTTATTTTAAAGACGTATTCATATAAACAGTGACAAACTATGTCATTAACTTTTTGGTGCATAAACAAAAATGCCTTTTTTAAAACATTAGGGTGTTCTGTTGCCAAGTTCCAACTGGCGCGATACAAAGATGCAATTGAGTGTTCTCAACATTAAGACATCTTCTTAGCTCTCTCTTTCTGATGGGACATCTTATATATACATATGTATATATGTTAGGAGAAAATTAGCACTTGATAGATTTGGTTCAGGGTCTTCATTGGGACCCAAGGAATTTGTTGGATATTGTATTAAATTTTGGCCTGACATGACAACAAACAAAAAATATGTTTTTTCTGTCGAGTTTTTAAAAATATTCATGATAACGAGCTCGTGACTTGCATCATTGGCTAAGAGAGTTGTAATTGTTCCATTCGTAATCTAATTGGCATCACCTACTGGCCAACTTTTGGCGTCTGTAGGTTTCTTCTTCCATTCGGCAGCTTGCCATATCCTGTTTATTTTTGTGCCATCAGAGATACAGCTGTGGATTCTTCAGTCACACGGTATTTAGAGGGAAACAGATCACCACTAAACCTGCAATTATTAGTCACAACACTCCTAACACACAACTAGGTAGGTGCATGATCAGGTTTGACATTTGAAAGGCCCATTGCTTTTGAAAAGGTAATTAAATCATATATTCTTATCAAATATAGAAATATTTTTTTTTAGCAAATTCTTTTTTTTCCTCTCCTAAATCCATAAAAAAAAAGACAGAATGAATTGTACAATTCACTACATCCACACAATACTTGAAAGAAAGAAAAGGACAGTTGTATTCAAGCGCACACACGCAAAATTGGCCATTAGAGCCTGAACCATTCTTTTTGTTATGATATCAAAATATATTGAATATTAGAGTATTTAGTTCGTCATCAGTTCAAAAAATTAAAGCTATAGCTTATTTTAATAAACTCAATATTGTTTTTATTTAAATAAGGGCGATTTCAAAGTATTAATTAGTTTAAAGTAGTTATTAAAATGAATTGTACTATTATATTTTTCGTTATCTCCAGCAATTCTTCTCAAATTAGAGTTACATATATATAAAACGCCACAGCAGAGAAAAAAAAAAGTAAACTTATTACTGGTTTAAACAATGACCAGCCGCGCATCAAGAGAAAAGAGGAAATGGAAGGATGAATGAGAAGAGCACATTCCTTGTTTGAGTTTGACAAGTTAAAGGGCACAAGGTTTGGTAAGCATGTCTGCAAGTTCTGACATCATGCTTTTGGTAAGCCTCAGGGAATGATGAAGGTACAGCCTCTCATCATTCATGTCTGATAAATAGAAGAAACCAAATGTCATCTGAGTTGTTGCCTACCCATTTTATCAAGATCATTACCTGGAGCTTTTGAAACATGAAAGCAGAGATTTTCAAATCTAGATCTATTTGGCACTTTATCATCTTAAAAATTTTATATATAAAATCTTATTCATTTCTAATTAATATAATTATTTAAATATTAATTACAAATATATATGATAATAAGAATTGATTTGTATGAAGTTTAAAATTTCTTTTCCATTTTAAATATGTTTTGTTATAATTTAATTTAAGAATGGATAAAAATGACTTAGTAAAGTATAATTTAAGATTTAATGTGGAAAATTTATAAAAAATATATAATTATTATCTTTAAAATATATTTTTTATTAATAAATAGAATCTTACTATTCTTGATTCGGTCTTCATGTTATGATTATTTTAAGTTTTATATAAAATCTCGGACAATCTTGGATCAAAGCGCGAAACCATAACACACAGCACAGTGTTTGCGGCAGCAAAGAGTAAGAGGGGAAGCCGATGGCTACTCCTAGACATCACTTGTTTATTTCCTTTTTGCTGTGTTTCTCATGAAGTATCAAGCAACCTACTATGTGAGGCAAGTAAGGTGAAGATGGATTCAAATATCACCGTACACAACGACATGCCTCGAGCACGAGGATTCATAGAAATTAAAAACACAAATCGACTAAGCTACTGGATCAGAGCAGTTATTGCTGAGTTCAAGTGGAAGATAAAAACAAAGAGAGTGTTAAGGAATGTTAATGTTCTGACCTAAAAAAAAGGAAAGGTTAATTTGTCTCCGATGACTTTGTTCATCATAGATTGAAGAGCTTGTCTACCAGAAAGATCTAGTCAGAGTCACGTGGGTCGAAGTCCTGCATCAAAAGCAGAATTTAGCCAAAATAGCATCGGAAAACTAAAAGGTTATCATTCTTACTAATAGCGAAAGCATAGAATAAGTTGAGTTTATAAAGGGAAACTAGGAAATCATACCTACCAATCTATTGTTTCCTAATTCCTTATGTATTGGCTTCAACTGTGTTGTTATACCATCACTCGTAATATGTGCAATCTCAGTCTGAGTGAGATTTTGTTCATTCAAGTTAGTGACCACAGGTAAAAAAAAAGGAAAAGGTTAGTAACCACAGAATATAAGGTTTAGTAGTCATGCCTGATCCATGTCCAATACTGTAGTATCCATCATACATGGTCCAGTAGTCATGATTGGAGGCAAGTTCACCCTGTCCGTCCACGGAAAACTCAAAACTGAACCCAGTACCCATCATAACCAACAACAGCGTGTCCATCAAAATAATAAGGAGAATAGACTGATAATGAATGACCAGGATAAATATCATATGAATTGTATAGCGGAACAATATCATCCTGATAACCATTATAACCATTTTGCATCCCGCTGTAATTAGTTGTCGTGAATCCGTTATTAACATGATTCCCGTATCTATGATGTTGGCCTCCCTCCTTCGGAACTGCTACCTTGACCTCTACATTTTTGCCGTTCAACTGATGAAATCTGTTTTGCAACACAACATCAAAGGCCACCCCGAAGTCGAAAGTAATGAACCCAAAACTCTTGCCCGTCCAGTGATGTTATTATACATCACAACTGCATCCCTGATCGCACCAAAATTTTCAAAGTACTTCCTAAACTCCTCCGTAGTGATAGTATCAGGCAAGCCACCAATAAAAATCTTGTTGCGACCATCCACGTTGTTACTACTGGATCCGGTATGATTGCTACTTGACCCTCCGAATCGGTTTGGAGTTTGATTTGGGCATTGATAAGGCTTCGCCCATTTCACTTCCACCTACGTAAACAACTTTAAATGATAAAATAAAGAAGAACAATGCAAGTACGTGGAGCACTCAACATTGACGAGTAATGCAATGCTTTGTGTGGCACTGCAGCAAGATATTGCATATGGAACAGTCTATTGCTCCTGCAGGATTAAAAAATTTCCTGCACATTGATTGTTCTACCAGAATTAAGCATAAAGATCGTTCCTTTCCTTTTCAAAACAAAATACAAATGAAGCAGTGAAGGAGCACAAGAACAAAAGTTGATTTGTTAAAGAACTGATCAAGAGCAGGCCAAGCTGAGACTAACCGTTCGTGCGCCAATGACGTGCTTTCTGACCACGTAAGCGGCCTCGGCGCTGCCCGGCGTCGCGAACAGGACGAAACCGAATCCCCTGCAGCGGGCGGTTTTCCGATCCCGCATCACCAGCACCTGCGTGACCTCACCGTAGGCCTCGAAATGTTTCCTCAGAACCTTTTCCGAAACCTCCGACGTGATTCCTCCGACGAAGAGCTTCGTCGACGCCGCGGGTAGCCGGGGCTCCGACGACTTGGTGTCCATCTTTTCCAACGAGGTAGCCCTAAAGAAGTCTTGGTTTTTAACTTGTAATCAGACTTCCGGTGGAGGGAAGAAATAAATGGCGGATAGAGAGCTCCGCGTCAAGCGCGCAGATGCTGGAAGCCGTTAGATTTTGATAGAATTGTCTTCTAACTAAATGTAATCTACAAGAATCAAATCATATCAAATCTTTCATCTATATAAAAATATTGATATAAACTCTATTTTTTCTTTAATTTTTTTCTCTTTCGGAATTGGTTTGTCATCGATAGTATAAATTATTTCTTAATTCCAAATTAAGAACTAACGATAAATTAGTTCTTAAAAACTTGAATTATAAATTATTTCTTACAACGATATTTGAAATTAACAGTTGTCACAGCAACTTTAATTCTCAAGCAAACTAATTTTTTACTTATTTGAATAAAAACTAATTGATAAATGATGGAGGAAACGACAAAAGAAGATGGATAAAATAATTTCTTTTCTCAGTAACCGAAATACAACTTTATGTTTGGGTATTTAAAAAAATGAGGAAGAGTGAAAGAAGGAATTGGCTGACACAAATATATATATATATATATATATATATATATATATATATATATATAAGCAAAGGTAAAAAAAGAGCGCGACAAGTGGCGTATTATTGTTATGACATGTATCATTTATTAATAATATTTAAATTAATCATATTTATAATTTATAATACTAATATTTATTATTCTAGATGGACTTAAATGAATTCTAATCATAAAATTAATCAATCATACTCTAATCCTCTATGAAATCGTATATAATAGTATTAATAATATCAAGATATATCCTAATAATACTACTAAGATATAACCTATCCCAATAATTTTATCCAAGATAACTAATTATAATCATAATATAACTAATAATATTTAATGATAATATAACTAATCTTATGACAGGAAAATGTAATACTAATCTCAATATACCTTAATATTATTAGGACTTATTCTAATAATAATTTTATAATATTTCTACGTAGACTTCTACCAAGATCCTTTCACATTGAATCCTAATCCTAATATAATATTTCCATATAATTTATTAGGACAAATAATACTCAATTCATACGTTGATTTTTATCACTATATTTGATACTAATAATATTTAAAATTTAATTGTTGAGTAAAAATAAGAGATTATTATATTTAATCATTGAAATTAGAATTAACATAGGGAACACACAGTAATCCTACTAATATTAAAACTTATCTCCAATGTGGACTATGCTCCAGATGCATATCATTTGCAGATGGTGTAAGGTACCGATATTTAGATATTAATATTTAAATTAAATTAATAACCTTAACGTATATGAAATTTATTCCTAAAAGTGTATTAAGATAATGATATTTAAATTAATCATCTCAACTTATTTTCTATTATAATCTTGATCGCATATATATTATTTTTTTAACATTTAATGATACTATAAATTAAAAGATAAAAGTCTTAACAATATCAAATAAGAAAAAAAGTTTAAGATAAACTAGGTAACAATTATTATTTTGGAAATTTAGTAAAAGAAGAATAAGTAAAAGTTAGATAAATTAACTGATAATAACTAATTAAGTTTTCCATAATAAAAATATAACTAAGAACTCTAATCAAGCACAAACAATGCAAAATAATTATTCTTGGAATTTATTGATGAATAAGAATATTAATCAAACTAAAATAAGTAAAAAAAAGGTAAATATCATCCCAAAAAAATGATATTCTTATAATCATAATCAACCCAAATATGGCAAACCAAGAGATGTCATTGCTCATCAAGCAGTACCAGTACCTCATATTATATGCAAAAATATTAATTAAATTATAATATAATTATATAAGAATTTAAGTTAAACTTAAACTCTAATATAAATTCTAATCAAATGCTCATCAAGCAGTACCAGTACCTCATATTATATGCAAAAAATATTAATTAAATTACAATATAATTATATAATAATTTAAGTTAAACTAAAACTCTAATATATATTCTAATCAAACTCAAATAATAAAAAATTAAATATAAGAATTATAACTAATTTGATTAAAAGTATGATTATTTGTTTGATTAAAATATTTATAAGCCTAAAATAATATTCTAATTTGATTAAAAATATAAATCTTTTCTAAAATGAGTGCAGCAAACTAGGATGAACCAAACCACCCTTATATAAAAATATTTTCTTACTTTTATTTATTATTTAATAAAAAAAAATATATAATATTTATTTTGAAATATAAAATAGTTTTAAATTAATATTGGAATACTATTTCTATATTAAAATGATTTATTTTATTTTGTTTAAATATTTTTAAATCAAATATAGACTAAAAGTATAAAAAAATATCTCGTCATTAGTTAGGGTCCCACCAACATGATTTGAAAAATCTCAAACCTAAATATAGTTTGGGAATAGATCAGGTTAACCAAGTCATATTTTAAATTTAATGATAAAATATATTTGTGTACCTAAATATAATGATAAAATATTATTTTCTACCTATTTAAGTAAAGTGAGATTAATCTAATTACACAATGAAATTTTAAATTTTACTTCTAATTTATTTTCATATTATGTCAATATTTTTTAGCAAAGTAACCTCACTCGTTTAACACTTTTGTATGTTAAAAAAATATTTTAATAATATTTTTAAAAATTAAATTATATTATAAAATATTTTTATAACGTTCGTGCATCGCATGAGACTTAGAACTAGTATCAGATAATAACACCTTCGTTTGCAAGAAAGTTGACTAATCCAAGTTTTTAATACAAAATATGAAAATATAATTGTTTGTTAATAAGAAATTTTAAATAATACTAAATTAGTTGATAATATATCTTTTTTCATTTCTTATTGTGTTTAATTGTCTATTAACATAATTTATCGAATTACGACCTTTATCCAAAAAATTGTTAAAGTACTTTTTTTATAGTTTTAAATATATCTTTTATCATAATATAAATATTTTAGAATTCCCAGTCCCGTCTTACTAAGACGGCATTGCAAGTTTTCGAATTATGGATATTATATGAAAAATTTATTAAATTTATTTTGTAGTTCTAAACATATTATTTTTATAGGAATTATAGGAATTATCGATCCCAATCTTTTCTTATATTTTTAGTTGAAGATATCTCCTAAAGCAAGATATCATTGCAAGTTTCAGAATTATGACCTTTATACAAAAATTTGTATTAAAAATATCATAAATATGTTTATTGTCTTTCTTAATAAATTAGAAAATAAGAAACTTAGTCAAACTCAAATAAGAAACAATTAAAGATTTAAAATACTGTGTTACTATCTCATTTACTATTTATTATAAATAATCTTTTTTATTTGTCTTTAAGCAATATCATTTTTATTTCTAGAATTTCTTGTACTATTTTATTTCTTTTCAAAATATTATTAGTGTACAAGTGTGAAAAATTGTGTACGATATTATTTTTTCCTTTACTCTTGAATTTATGTCATCGTCTTATAAATCTTTTAGCTATTTTATGGTTATAAAAAATAACATTCAACCTCTATCTAAATCTATTCAAGCATATAACACATGTTTCATGCAAACTCCTATCTAAATCTATGCAATCATATAACACATCTTTCATATAAACTCTTTATAGCATAAGAGTAATGCGTATATTTCTTATATGTTTCACTAATGAAATTATGATGCAGACAGTTCTTTCATGCGACATAATTAATTTTTTAATTATTAAATTATATAATATCAAAACATAATATATTTGCATTTTAAAAATTGATTTCTAATGGTTTACGTTAATGGTACTATATTTCAGAGAACAAATTATTGTTTAAAGTGAGTAGATGTGTCTATGCAATGAATTTTATTTTTAACTTTTAAATAATAGTAAAATCTTTTTTCTCTTAGTGATGAAGAAATTGAGAATTCGAATATGTTTTACATATTGTTGATTGTGGTTGAAGAACATATGCAAGGTTTTGATAAAAAAAATAAGAATAATTTAACATTTGTAGGAATCTATTGTTTAAATATTTATCGTTTATTTAAAATTTATCATGTTTCTAAATAATTAAAGAAATATATCAAAACAAATATAATATATAATTATTTGTATCATTAAATTCATATTGACATCAAATAGACTAATAACTCTAACTTAAATAAGAATATTTTTTTCAAGGAAGAGAGTAAAATAAATAGGACAAAAAGAATATTAGATTGACTAATAAATTATTTCACTATTTTATACTTATTATATTATTTAAATAATTTTAAATTATCAAACTAATATCTTCTTATTTTATAAATATATGATTCATCTAATTTCATATCATCCGCGTATTCATTATATTTTTTATGAAAAGTCTCCTTATGTAAGATGGCATTACAAGTTTTCGAATTATGACCATTATACAAAAAAATTATTAAATTTATTCTATAGTTCTAAACATATTATTTTTATAAGAATTTACAATCCCAATCTTTTCTTATATTTTTAGTTGAAGAGATATCCTAATGCAAGATATCATTGCAAGTTTCAGAACTATGGCCTTTATACAAAAAATTGTATTAATTTTTTTTTTTATCGTTTTAAGCATATTTTGTTGTCAAAATCATAATGTTTTCTTACATTTTTTTGTTGTTGAAGAGATCTCCATACGTAAACACGGCATCATAGTTGACCGTCATACAGTTATGGGCCTTGTTTAACCTCGAGATAATTAGATTAATTTTTGTTCGATAAATCTTCGTAATACCTTAATTAATTTCTCATTACGCTGTGAATTACTTCCTCGTACCGTCACTTGCATTATTTGCATTCATCACTGAATATTACTATAATAGACTGTGCGTTAATCTCGTACATATGTTAGAGCATTTCTTTCCAAGATTTTAGTTTGGTTTGCCAGGGTAAGAAATCCAGAATGTAAGTATTTGTAAGTGCAAAATAATTATCTATTTTACATGGAGTGAATAAGTATTGTTTTGTTATATAATATTATAAATTTAAATTTCAATGGTTGGAATCTTTAGAACTACTAATGAATGACTTCTGACAGTCGAAAATATTAATATTTATTCTATTATTGTTATATAATATTGTAATATATTTTATTATAAATTCAAATTCCGACGACCGGAGTCATCACAACTTCTGATGAACGCTTGCCCGATGAAATTTTTGAAGGCTTCAGCGTCGAAAACATTAATATTAAAATATTAATATTTATGCTAATATTTTGTTACATAATATTATATTATATTTTATTATAAAGTTTCCATACTTCGAAAATTTTAATATATTTAAATTTATACTATTGTTTCACTATATAATATTATAATATTTTTTTTATAAATTTGAATTCTGACGTTCATTGTCATCCGAAGTATCGACGAGAGTAGAAGGGAACTTCCAATAGCTAGAACCATTGAAACTTATGGTGCTTTTCCATCATAAGTACCGAAGAAAATTAAGCCGTCGATAAACAACTTTTTACGAACTTCTTTTCGATTGCAATTTGAGAAGGATTTGTTGTTCCCCTATAAAATCCTTTTAAAATTGCTAAGTATGAGGACAATCAGAAATGGTCCATAAAAAAACCTCATTTTCATGTATTATAATTTTCCTCATCCGTTTATTGCACAACAAATTCTAGGCAGGTGAAAAAGAAGCAAAAGTTCCTAAATTCGTTGAAAATTCAAAACAGTAAGAAAGATTCTATTTGACTATCTCATTGTTTTTTTTTTTTTGATGTTTAATTTGGACTCTGTTTGACGTTATTTCACTAGTTGTTTTGATTATAAATTTTGTTGATATTTGCCCAAGAGAAAATTCTTTTGTTATCCAAATGTAATTAAAGACGCCATTGCAAGAGGTGTTCTCCAAACGTGATTAAAGACGCCATTACACTAGGGATGGTTAAAGGGGGAGGAGGAAGCCTCCTAATAAAATTTGGACTCTATTTTGTTTGTGGTCCAAAATTAATTTAATTTTGTTCTATTTTCTATAAATTATTATGCGAAATTTCTATTATGTCAATCGGACCTATTAAACTTGTTTTTTTGGACGTTCGAAACAAAGATAGTCTATGTCTGCTTATCTTAGTTGGAGCTTCCTTGAGTGACAATATTTCATTCTTGACCATAAGGAGGTTATTATTATTGAGTAAACGGGCCGGCCCGACCCAAACATATATACCTACCTATCCTACCTGAGATAATAAAATGAGATTTATAGGTAGATCAAATAATTTTTTTTCGATACACGAGATTTATAGACCTGACGTAAGAAAATTAAAGATTAAAAATAAAAGAATACACACGTCTCGATGATGAAATTCGAACTCGTGACCTTTTAGTATGTGAGCGATGATGTGTGCCATTACGCTACACTCTTGTTCCCATATCATATAATTTGATGCGTCCACAAATTGGGACGTTTGTTTCCGGAAGGAATCAAACTAAGCTCATATAAGAGCCCCAACAACGAGGGTTTTCACTTTTCAAGCATCCTTGTGATGAAGGTAGCATGACCAGGTGGGCCTTAATTAGTTTAGTTTGGCACTCATCGCTATAATTAATTCTGTATGCATGGAAGCCATGCATGGTATGGTACCCAACTTGACAGATATTTGTTGTCAATTTAATTCCATACAGGTGCATGCAGATATATTTATTTATGTATATATGGAAAAAGAAGGGAGATAATTAATATAATACCATGTGGAAAGACATTTATGAACTTAGGAGAAAAGTGCAATCGTGATTTGCGAGGAGCCATTCTCCTGATCCCCATGATGCATGCATGTAGTAAATAAATATTAATATGTATACAAACTTTAGTTAATTAATGATAAATGTATACATCTTAACGCGTTGGGCGATCATAATCTACTTCATTATCATGGGCCTCGCATTTAAAACTTCGTTTAGTACGACTTTTTCATATAAGAAGGGAGAGGGCGATCATAATCAATTAATCCTCGAATTTTGATTAAAAATTAATTAACTTGATTCCTGCGAAAAAAAGTTTGATTTTTTGTTGATAGAAAATAATGATCCATTTGTCGATTAATCATGTATGACATTTTTGTGCTCATCTGAAATTTTTTTGGGGAGTATAATTCAAATTTACTAATTATCAATCTAAGATCAATTCATTTATAGTATTCTTCAGCTCTTTTTTATAGCGAAGAAGCAACTAAACTCAAAACAAGTTCTTACGCATGCATGCATTTTTTTCTTTTCTTGTTCTTTAATGCTGCTCCCAACTTGAGAATAGAATCGACTGCATGCATGTAGTCTCACAAATTGATAAAAGGAAAAAAAAAACAACTCCGATCATATTTCACCTACTAACACTCTCGTCAGTCAGGGGCCTCAGGGCCATCTCTAAATATCGAGAGGCCTAAAGGGAGATTATAACTTATTTATTTAAATAAAAATAATAACATATTTAAGATTTTTCTTATTTTTTATATGAAAACATAAAATTTTATTTTTAGAAATGATTAGTTTACGAAGATAATTTTAAGTGTAGTTTTTCAATGTGAAAAATAAAAATAATGTTAATCATGAAAATGTAATAAAAATATTATTTGATTAATTATGAGAAAATTTAATTGAAGTATTACTTATTGTTGATAATGAATTAAATATGAAATGACTTCATAAATTGAATTAAAAAGATAAAAAAATTATTGTTCTAAATTAATTACGATTTAGGGGAATGATATTAGAAATGGAAGATAATATACATATGTTTTTGATAATTACAATTAATAAAGATATTATATTAGTACAATGTCAAAACTTCTCCTCCACAAGCTGACGGAGGACGTTGCCATGCATACGGCGCGGAAGGGTGACGCGTGGAAAGAGGACATACGTGACATTAAATGTCGCAATGCAAAATCAAATTAATCAAGAACACATGGAAATCAAGGCATGCATGTAAAAATATTGATTAGCGTGTTGATCACCAAATAGAGATACAACTAATCAATTAATTGGGAGTGGATAAACTAATTAATGACAAGAACGGTAGCAATTGGGAGTAGTTGGTTCGACATCTTTGTAGCACTCGATCCAAATTAACATGGAATCGAATTAATTAATGATATTGATAGGAAAGAACGTGGACTGTGTTTGGAAACGGAGACGTGGGAGCGCGCGGAGGCATATATGCATGGACTACATCACATAACAAGTACTTGGTGCAATTTTTTAGCCTGCGGCGTACGACTTGTTGCACTCAACAAAATACAAGTCACTTTTTGGGGTCATCAATGCGCAGATATATAAATGGCTAATTGGTTTTAGCTTTCCGCTGTCACCGCCCGTCTTCTTCTGTTCACACCTTCAATAATACATATATGTAACATATATCATTTGTTATAAGATATATATATATATATATATATATATATATATATATATATATATATGACATTAACGCATGGCTCGATTTTGTGATTTGAACGAGTCCCCAGGGGATTATATACATAGATGTAGTTATCTAGTTATCACATTATGATTGGCAGTGCTGCGAATCCGTAATCCATATATAACATTTTGGTTTTTCAGGATCTAGTTACGGTTCTCTTTAATATTTTTAACAACGCTTCTTGTATAACCTTACAACTCTCTCTCTCTCTCTCTCTCTCTCTCTCTCTCTCTCTCTAGATATATATACTCAATTCCTTTTCTATTGTTGGTTTTATCTTGATTGTTTTTTTTGTAATTTACATCGTCTGAAGTAGGCCGATCAACTTATTAAAGATAAAATTTTAATATACAATAAATCGATTGACTTATTGTATAGTGCATTACGCTCATAATCCTTTTTTATATGTATTATATTATTATCCAAAAGGTATGTGATTAATTCTGAAAAATTAAACTATTAAACCATTTATACAGGATCTACATATAAAAGCTTTATTATATGATCTTGGATTGAGCTTCTCATAAGATGGGCCCATAAACCACGTGAAACAACGCGGCAACCATGTGATGCACACCACCCCTCGACAATTAATAAGTTGATTTAGATGGGGTTCCATGGTGTGCAAGGTGATGTCTTACAGCTCGAGCTAATGCTACGTGCAGCCTCTCACCTGATTGATAGATAGACATATATATACGTGTCTATATAGGACGACACTTTGCATTAAACTAAAATGATATACATATGTTACCCGCGATATTATCAATGATACATGCATACGATCATTATTAGTAAAGAAGAATTTATTAGTTTTTATGTTATGAAATTTTTTTTATCATCGATCCTCTAAATTATCAGTAAAAATATCAATAGAAATAAAACATATATATTAATTGGATATTATAGCTGTGCGACCGCGCGGTCATCCTCCATCGCCTGCATGCATACTATGATTCGTATGTATCATCAACTAATAGTCCACTTCTTCATTCGCGTCTCTCTCTCTCTCTCTCTCTCTCTCTCTCTCTCTCTCTCTCTCTCTCTCTCTCTCTCTCGTATTTTGCATACAAAGCTAGAAGATGCAAGACGCAGTAGCCGTACGTGCATGCATCACGTGTGATTGCTTCCTACAAATTTTATCGTAACTGCGATGACTTTTGTTTATATTATTATATATATGTTTAATTTGATCACCAAAAAATGGGGGAAATGACGTGTAAATAATCGAGCATCTCGGTCAAATCGATCAATTGCGTCTAGATGCAAAATGAGTTTTGACTCAGTTCATCACCATATGTGAACACAAAAGACCTCTCAACGCACGTCTCTTCATTTCTTTTGACCATCATTGTTGTGTGAATATTGATTATTATTCCACCATCAAATTCACTCTCGACTGAATTAATCGGCTACAAGAATAGTGCATATGTTGATGACAGATGGGGAGCTGATATGTAATGGGTGACGTGACACAGGAAAGTAAAACGCACACGTGTTTGGATTGGATACACACGTTCCTTAGCAATGTAATATGTGGATATTGTTAAGAAGTAGACATTATATATTGTTACATATAATATATTTCAAGAAAATCTTTCGGAAAATTGTAGGTAAATTAAATATATGAAGTGTACCTTTTCCTATATGTAGGTCACTCGAAAGAATTTCAACGTTTTCTAGATCTCCCACTTCATTGTTTTTATCCACATTTCAGTAATAAGCTACATATATTTCAATTGCATGGATCAACATTCTAGAATCCTTTGAATTCTCTCGATCGAACTTAGACACGTCCTATATATCTCTTAGCTGGTTATAGATCAGCCTAGACAGGCAGGAATCCGATTGCTTATTATGATAGGTAAAGAACAATGCATTGCATCTTGACGTCTGAAATTTTGAACTTTTAGTTGACAGTTAGTGGTTAAAGTCGAATTGAAACTTATGTATCCTTTAGACTGCTGTGTTAATTTGTAGGATGTAAATTACACCACTTATTACGTGTCATGCACTTTTAGTGTCACGCGTGTCACATTATTTGCATATATGCATAGAAATAGGAAATTTATAGTTAATTAGTAAAGATTATTCACAAATCTAAGAAACAATTAGTGTAAAACAGTCGGAACATGCTGATCATTCTTTAATTTGAAAGAGAAATATTATCGAGAATACTAATTAATGCATACATATCTTCAATTCCAAAAGAGATATAAAACTCGAAGAAGGATAAATGGAAGGAATTACATGTAATAAAGATTTTTCTTATCCTGCTCTGAGTAGTCCGCGTCCGCGTTAAGGTGATAACAAGCTGGTGTAAGCAGAAATAAAGGTCCCAACGGCAGGCAACCCGTACACACTTGGCGCAATAAATAGCTTACCACCTATTTAAACTCCATCATACCACCCACATAATTCCCACAGATCTCATCATCACCTGACTGATTCTCTCTCTCTCTCTCTCCTCCCCAATTAGTTGCGTCTACTTTCTCTCTGCGTTCTATATAGCTCAGAGAGCTCTACCTTTGCCCTTCGACGGAGTCCAAAACATGGCTCGAAAGATCACCTTCATGCTCCTTGCTTTGCTTCTCCTTGCGGCCGTCACCAGTGCAATAAGAACAGAGCCAGCAGAACCAGTGAAAAGGACTGTCGAGGTATATGCATGCATGATATATAAACTAACCTTTTACAAAAGAAAAAAAGAAAACTTATTTAAGAAAACTCATGAGGACAAGTGTTCTGATTAATGTTTCCGTGCATGCAGCATATTGATCCGAAGGAGACTGATCAGAGATCAACGGAAGGGTGTGAAGGAGTTGGAGAGGAGGAATGCTTGGCGAGGAGGACCCTGGCTGCTCACACTGATTACATCTACACCCAGGAGCATCACAATTGATAAGGGAATTATACGGAGGGGTTAACTAATCAAGCCATCCAATTAATTAATCCTGTATTTTTCATTAATTTATTTATCTCTTTTTCCTTTTTGGCCGAGGAGGATAGTCGATTTCCAATTTTTCCTTTGTGTGTTGCTCCGAAAAGTGCCCTCCTTTGCTTGGTTTGTACGTAGACATGTACACCAAATTTAAGTAGTCTTCTTTCAGTTCCCTTTCCATGAACCTTCTCCGAGCAACATGTATATCTGGTATGCCACTTTGATGTCATACCAAGCATTTGGTCTTGGGTTCTTTTTGACTGAATTGTAAGGCTCATCATGTGTGTTGAAGTTGAATTTATTGTTGGATTAGGTGTGCCCCTAATATGCATGGATATATATGTGTGCTGTCTTTTAATCATCTTCTGAAGTCATCTTGTTAATTATAAGGGTTATATATATAGTAATTAATTAATTAAATCCTAACCCAATATAACATGCATGGAAGCTCGTATGCTGTGTGTGGCTCCGGACAATCGCCTCTCACTTATACGTCATTTACTGGTAGTGAACTTTTTTGGTTCTATGAACCCCTATTGATAGGCTTGAGGGGACCTTATCTATTTCACAAAGAGATCGAATCAGATTCAAAATTAAATCAAAAACCAATAAGATACTTCATCCAAAAGTTTCGTTTGATACCTCAGAAGATATATATAATATTTAAATATCTGAACAGTGCTTCTGAAGCACTTGTTATAGGCTTTTTCGATAGTTGCCTGTTAAGTATCTTTTGTACACTTGTTAAGTATCTTATCTCGTTCCTGAAGAATTGGGATACTAAGAACACTCAACTTGCTTAGAACAAAATGAAACTGGTCTCGTCCAAGTAGGCTTTGTTAAGATATCTACCAGCTGAAATTTAGTATAGATACATGAGCAGGAGCAATGGGACAAGTATTGAAATGATGATGGATAAATGACAATCAATTTTAATAAGCTTTGTGTGCTTGTGGCAATACAGAACGCAGATTGATTACACATCAGGGAATCCTGAACTACACTAAAGAGTCCAGAAGTGCCTGAAGTCAAAAGGAGTTCACGGATCGGGTTTGACCTAACCTTAACATCGGATTTGACTCGTCCAATTTTGATAGAGTCAAGTTAAATCAGATCAACTCTTTTTAGATGATTGGATTCGATTTAAATCGATCTAATTCGGATTGAGTGATTGGATTATTCGATCATCATTTTTTTTAAAAAATTTTTTCTTATTTTTCTATTATTTAATATAAAAATATTATATAATATTTATTTTAAAGCATAAAATAATGTGTTAAATATGTAAATATTATTTTACACATTTAAAATATTTTATTTTAATATTTTTATATAAAATATAAAATCAAAATTAAAAAAAATAAAAAATTTAGAAGAATTCTCACTCGAACTCGACTTAATTCGATTCAAATTATCAATTCATCGGATTCGTGATCCGCTGAATATCTCTAATTACACGGGTGTGACAAACATGGAGCCATATTTACCTTCACGAGTCAATAGTTCCTTTCTTCATTTTCAGTAAGAGATCCACCAAGCAGAAAGAAGTCATGTATCCGAATGCAAAACGTGGAGTCACAAGGAAACTCACCCTAATTATAATTGTAACAGGACATGAGTTGCAGGGAAGAATATCGCAACAAAATGTTTTGACCAGGAGATCCTTTTATTTAACTAAAAAAGAAATAGAAATGAAGAACACCAATGACTCTGGTATGAACCATGAACAAATTGAGAAAAAAAATGTGAATGGAATTTATTCAACTTGGGATGAGTAATTTCAAGATAACAAGTTAGACCAACCATTCGGCAAAGATCAATCAGAATCAGCAGCATGCACCTGATGTGGAAGTGAGTTTAATATTCTCATCCATACGAAGTGCACACCCAACTTGCCACGTACTTCCTCTAGCATAAAAATAAGTTTGAATCTTGGTAGCCACCTAAATGCCCCAAAAATCTTAGTTTGAATAATATATTAGGATCCACATTTAATATTTATTTGTCTTAACTATTTGACATTACATTCAAAATTTGCTTAATTTCATGTTCCATGGCAATGTAATCATTTACTATGTTCTCTTGCCTAAGAATATATATGGACTGAGTATATTTTTTTTATTGGTTTAGGATAGTTAAAACATATAGACCAATATTCCAATTATTTAAGATAACATGTTTAAATTCATGTTAAACATGTGACGTTATATGCATGCGAGTTTCATTTTCACCTTACTTACTATCTCCTAATAAAATATTGTCATAACTTAAATTCTATTTAAATCAAAATGATTCAAGTTAGTGGAACGATTGCATTTCATGTTTCTAATCTACTGTCTTTTTCATATAATATACCTACTACATAGGAATTGGAAAAAAAATATTTAAATTTAGCTATGGAAAATAATGAAGTGTTATGTTTAAATTTAGTTAAGTGGGCTTCTGAATACAACTTAATCTCATAGAATGGGCCCCGCACTGAGTAGTACCACTGGACAGCCCAGTCAATATTAAGACCTTTTTACCGCCAATGTTCCCGCCAAATCCTATTTTTTTACCCCATCCTGACACCAACTTGGGGAATTGGCCGGAAAGAAGCGGTGATCAATGCGATGGCGAAGCGTCCCCGGAGCTTTTGGCTGCTTAAGACGGAGCCCGGAGACTGGTCTTGGGATGATCAGCAGTCCTCCGCCGGAGGCGTCGCCCCCTGGGACGGCGTCCGCAACAGGCAGGCCGTGAACTACCTGAAGTCGATGCGCCGGGGCGACCGTTGCTTCTTCTATCACTCGGGCGCCTCCGAGCGCCGCGTCGTCGAGGTCGTCAAGCCGTGGTACTCCTCGTCCACCTCCGGGGACAAAGAGGGAGCCGTGGACGTGCGGGCCGTCGCGGCGGTGAAGAGACCCGTCGATCTCAAGGAGATTAAGGCCGAGGCAGAGACGATGAAGGGGTTCGCGCTCCTCAGGCAGCCGAGGCTCTCCGTGGTGCCAGTGCCGGAGGCGATCTGGGATCGCATCTGCGAGATGGGGGGCGGGTACGACGACGAGCTGCCGGACGATTCGCCGCTCGCGTCTCCATCGCCGTCGTGAATCAAAAGAAGACGGTGAACGAGGGTTTTGGTTCGGTGGTACGCATGCGGGTTTCCATACGTTACGGATAGTCGCATATTGGACGCTCGTATACGGGATGATTTCCGCCGTTTGATCCTTGAATTCTTTAATTAGATTGGCGAATCTTGGCGGTAAGATCTGTAGGTAGTCAAATTTGGGGCACATATTAGGGATGTTAGAACAAGATCGTCTTTTGTTGTTGCGATCGGCGCCGGCGAAGTGAATGATGTTTCGTCGGAGAGGGTTTCTGTCGCTGCCGGCAGTCATCGGAGCGGTGTTGTAAGTCACCTCTGAACAAATCGCCGACGTTTCCTTATCTAAATTTCGATCGTTTTGTTGAGATTTTGGTAGGAATTGCTGCGAGCTCTAGATGGGTTCAATATAGGTGGAAATTAAGTTCCAGGAAATCTAATTCACTCGAACAGTTCGATAGCGCTTAATGCGTCAGCAAGTTTTACGGGCCCTTATTGAACAAATGTTTTTTTAAAGAGAAAAAGGATGGTCACCATCACCAAAATTGGGAGTCGTCCATTCAAAGTTTGAAACAAATGTTGTAACTGGTGAAATCGCTTCCTGAGGCTGTTGATCTTTGATCAAACGGCTCTTTCGCCTACAAATCAAATGCTTGCCTTCATCGAAAGAAAACAGCAGATTTAATGTGTTGATGCATGGATAGTATCTTAATACAGTGTTTGACATCATAGAACTCCACTATATCTTCACCACGATTACTTTCCATGTTTGGTCTACAGGGACAGACAATATTGGAATGTGAATTTGCTATGTCTGGATCCTACTGTTTCTTAATCCTATCTTGTATAGAGGTCGAGTATTGAATGTTGTTTTTCTGATTTGTTATGGATAGTTTTTTTTAAGGCAAATAGGATGACAGTCATGGTGAAACAAATGTTGTAACTGGTGAGATCGCTTCCTGAGGCTGTTGGTCTTTGATCAAACGGTTCTTTCGCCTACAAATCAAATTCTTGCCTTCATCGGAAAGAAAACAGCAGATTTAATGTGTTGATGCATGGATAATATCTTAATACAGTGTTTGACATCATAGAACTCCACTATATCTTCACCCCGATTACTTTCCATGTTTGGTCCACAGGGACAGACAATATTGGAATGTGAATTTGCTATGTCTGGATCCTACTGTTTCTTAATCCTGTCTTGTATAGAGGTCGAGTATTGAATGTTGTTTTTCTGATTTGTTATGGATAGTTTTTTTTAAGGCAAATAGGATGACAGTCGTGGTGACTCATCCATTTTATTAATCAATAAATCTTTACATATCAACTATATATTTAGACCATTATGAAATGTAGACGCCCGCCATGGACACTATTTTTCAATATAGAAACACTCCTTCCGAAATATAAAAGCATTTTGCTGTCAATTTAAGCTAGAAACTACCAATTGAAGCTATTTTGATTGTTTAAGGTCATGCATGAATCTTTTTTAACTTGTTTGTCATTCAATGGGACTGGCATTAGGTAATTGCACTACAATGTTGGGGAATAAACTAAGGTGCTAGATTATGTTGTCGGAACATGCAACCTCTCAAAAAGAAAAGTTGTAAACATTCACATGTGCACTTTTTTTGTGAATTCCGAATGATTTTGATTAATTTGACTATTGGAACCTGCAATTTTGAGTTATATGTGTAGTTTAGGTTCACTTTTTGATTCCTGAGAACAACCTAGTTTTTACTTTTGCTTCCTCCATCATCTTCTCTTCATTAGTTGTCAATAGAGTTGTGTTAAACACCTTTAACATTAACTTGATGTTCATTGTTTTTGTACACTGCCTAGAGCGAGGGATAGCAACTCACATCTTGCATATCAAAGCACTGGTAAACACGGCCTTTGGAAAGTCATATACCTCAATCTTTCACTCAAAGCTTGAATAAGTTTTTATTGGCATTCCTTTGGTCTAGATGGCATAGGTGACCATGATAAATGTTCAAACTACCATCTTTCTTTGAAAAATATTTCTTCTGATGTGCCTGAAATGGGAAAGGGGTTACTGCGGCTAAGCTCTTTTTAACTTGAGTGTGTTTTGAACAACTGGAGAGTGATGTGAAGTTAATATTGCTAGGCTTTTCGGGTCAATAGCCTTAGATGCTGTATAAAATTGTTGCTAGATTATACCATTTGTATTTCTTTCTCTTCTTTTGGGGATTGTATCTTTTTTTGTTTCTCTTCCTATATGGATATATCATATGCCTTCTTTTATTATAACATATATGTAGGATTGGGGTCATTTCTGGAAAGGCGATTTTTGGTCCTCCACTTGAGCAGTACTGGACGAAGAAACTCCAGGATGAGGCAACCAAGAAGGGTGATGCTGGCACCAATTAGCCGTAGACAACAAAGTGCTAAATATGAGCTTTTATATGAATGCTTGTGTTATGATAGTGAACTATAACTATTTGTTTTGTGATAGCAAGGTCAAGGTGAGGGCTTCCATCTTTAATGCACCAAATCTTTTGTTCCCTTGTTCCCTTCAGCTGCACTACGAGGAGCAATCCTGTTCCATTCAGTTCTAGAACTCGAATGAGCAATCGTGTTCCGTTGTGCTACATATACGGAATTCTAATTTGCTCTACTACGTTAATTATAAGAGTTATGAATCATTGCTTGTCACCATACATCTAAATAATACCTGAGCCGACCTATAATTTTTTACTCGATCATTTTGTTTTGGAAGTTGACATTTTCTCATTGCGCAATAGGAGTGCCTAGTGACGAAAACGTCTATTTACTCATTGAACGCTCTCGGTCTAATCTTTAAAATGTTTATTACACATCTTAAATAATGTTACATAAATCATGTCAGAATGGAATTTTCCACCTAACATGGTCACGGCATACATGGATCGCACGAGAACCCTCCAAGTCAGGGAACAAATATCTACTACCCCAAGAACGTAACCATTGGGGTCTGATTCTCACTTGTTTTTTTTTTATCATTATATATATTTTTATTTCTGTTAATGTATTCCCTTATTATGTACAGATTGACCCATCTTCTTGAAAGAAAAAGAAAAGAGAATAAAAGAAACTTGTACCACCTCTGAATCTGCTGAGTTCAGGTTAGATAACGGCCGTCTCCAACTAACTCAATGCAACTGTGTCTGAACCTGGGAACCGATCAAACAACGAAGACACAAGCACAGGCAAATCAAGGCGACGACCATGGACTTCAAGGTGAAGAACCTCAGCACCGCACGTCCCCGCTCGGCCGTGTCTTCTCGAACGGCACTGAACCCTCTCTTCGTAACCTCGGACAACTGCAACAGCACGAAGTCGAGCAACGACCTCACGGTCTCGAATGTTATCTTCCCCGTGACATCAAGGATGAACGTCCTGTTCTGCGTCTTCGCCAATGTCGATGTCACCTGATCAATCCATCCATCTCCTCCCCCTCCTCCAGCACCACCATCACCACCCCATTTCTGATCAGAAGAGCTTATTTTTGCGTCTCCAGCAGGCAACGCCACCCCTTCTTGGAGTTTTTCCACATTGCTTCGGGAATCGCCGGGAATCGAGCTCGAATTCGTGTTTGTAAGCACTTGATGGGAAGTCCTTACCAGCGTTTCCACAGCACCATTGCAGAGTGATACCAGCACGTCCTTCATCTCGGCCTCGTGCTTCGGATTGGTGAGGCCGGCGAAGATGTCGTCGTAGAAGTTGATGTCCATCGTCTTGTCGAGGTACACGGCGACGGCGGTGCCCACGAACGTGTTGACGCATTCTCTGATCAGCTCACGGCACTGTTCGCGGCACAGCAGTTGGACCCACTCCGGAGCCGCCGACGCCGGGTTCCGATTGGACCGGTCCTCCGTGTTGCCGTTCGAATCCGCCGTCAGCCCCATCACGAGGCCCCTCGCGAAGCTTCCCGCGACAGCGGAGGCCAGGCCGACTCCCTCGCCAGAGAAGATCCTGTCGAGGACTCGGTCGGAAATATTCGACTTCCCTCTGCCTCTGGATGTCCGATCGGAAACGATTCCCACACCCCGGAAGATGCCGGCGGCGAGGGCTTCGGAAACAGTAGAAATGAAGCCAGCGAACTCGTCGGAGCGGGTAATCTTGGACATCTGCCGGAGGCTCTCGGGAATCTCGTCGGACTCGGAACGGAGGAAGAGGGCGAGGTCGGAGGAGACGACAGCGACAGCATCGGAGGCGGCGGTTGTGGCGGAGGAGATCGCGACGAAGGCGCCAAAGAGGTCAGAGATCGCCCTACGACTCCGGGCGACGGCGGGGTGGCGGTATAGCTTGTAAGCCCCGTAAACGGAGGCGATGGCTGCGGCGCCGCCAAGGAGGAGAAACCGTCGCCGGCGATGGCGGGGGTAATCGAGGAGGAGGTGGTCCATTGGGCTCGCGTCGATTGGACGATTTCGCACGTATCCGAGGACCCCAAGATGGACATATATATATTATTTTGTTTATTTATTAACCGCAGTCGATAGGTCTGTGGACGGATACGATTTCCCTCTTTTGTCGAACGAGCAGATGCTGTCGCTGGAAATTATTTTTTAATAATGAAGTTGGGAAATTGTTTTTTTAATAATGAAGTTGGAAAATTAAGCATTATTTTTTGTTCTTTTTCAATAATTCTACATTTTATTACTATTATGAACAT
This sequence comes from Pontederia crassipes, assembly GCA_030549335.1. Classification (NCBI taxonomy): domain Eukaryota; kingdom Viridiplantae; phylum Streptophyta; class Magnoliopsida; order Commelinales; family Pontederiaceae; genus Pontederia; species Pontederia crassipes. Next base: position 60,973,420 of record CM060194.1, on the reverse strand, counting down.
TTAAATACTTATTTACGAGAAAAATGCATGGGTAAATCTGTACAAAATTTACGTGAAGCCCAAAATAAATTCTAATATTAAAAATTAAAATGATCAGTCATTTAGAAATATTATTATCAGTATTATCTTTTTTTTGTACTTAAAGAAATATTGTATATGTTTGTGCAAGCATGTAATACATATTTTATTGATAAAGTGTCACATTTAATTTGATTTTACTTTATTTAAAGAGGGCCTATCACTAAACACTATCATGAATCAAAGCATACACTATATGAATCTAGTTTTATCAAACATTAAAAAAATTTCAATATAGCAAACTTTCACCTAATTTTTTTTTTTTTGAAAAAGTTTTCACGGAACAAACTTTGCCAAGGGCAGCCAATATTATCTTTCACATTGTTTAAGTCCAATTGCAGATTTCATGCATCAAATCGATCACCCCCCATTCTTTTAAAAGATTCATATCGAAGAGCAAACAATTTGATAAGCGATACCGAAAAAGAATAAACCGTCGTTCATATACGTCTAAACAACAATTCTTTTTGGAGCCTCTAATGCCACTCCAAAAAACTTGCTGCCACTCCTTTTTAAAAGTTTTGGACGAATCTGCCCTCGAGATTATCTACCTCCAGTATAACTCACCATTGGGACAAGTTCCAAGACAACACTTGTATCACTATCATAATATTAATATAAAATGTTAATAAATATTATTATTTTTATAATATAACACACAATAATCATGAGATTTTTTAAAATTATATATTTTATTTATTTTAGCAAAAAATATTACGACAAAAATATCAAAATATACTCTATTTCAAATTACTTGTAATTAATTGCAAATGATAGGACTTCAAAAATATCATTTTAAATCATAAGATAAAAATTTGAAGATATTTTTTACTTGTAATATTAATGATAATATTATGATTTAATCGTAGGATTATATAATGATAAGAAAGAAATGACATGAAAGTAAAAACTATTCAATTAAAAATTATTATCTATTATCAGTTAATACATTTTGTATTTCTAAAATAAATTATTTCTTATAATGGAAGATAGATATGTGTGGTTGAATGAGATTAAAAATATGTAAAGGAGTAACTTAACTTTTATTTATTAACACAATATTTTTATGAACTTGGAGAATATTTTATCAACCAGATTTGTCTTAATTGATATGATGTGAAGAATTTAAATAAATAGTTTTAAATTAAATATATATATATATATATCTTTCGACACTATACCAACTCCTCCAAAATTAACTCAGAATATTAATTACATTATTGCGCAGCAAAAGAAAAACAAATTCAATAAAATGCTTATATATTGTACATTTGAGAATCATTAATATTATAAAAAATATATTTTCAATTTTTTATCTTATGATTTAAATGATATCTTTGAAGTCCTATCATTTGCAATTCATTACGAGTAGTTTGAAATAGAGTATATTTTGATATTTTTATCGTAATATTTTTTGGTAAAACATATAAAAGATATAATTTTCAAAAAATATAATAATTATTGTGTATGTTATATTATAAAAAATAACAATATTTTTTAACATTTTATATTAATACTATGACAGTGATACAAGTGTGGCCTTGGAACTTGTTTTCAGCACCAATGGTGAGTTGTATTGGAGGCAGATGATCTCGAGGGCAAACTTCATTAAAAAATTTTAAAAAGAAGTGGAGTGGCATCAGAGGCTTCCTTCTTTTTTGGACTGATATGGGGGCTAGTGCTCTATATTGCACAAGCTGAGCAACAACTGACACAACGTTTGCGTTTTGATTAGAAACCAAAACAATAAAACAAATGCAACAAGGTAGGTGACCAAGTAGATTAGCACCGATAAATGACATATAAATAAACTACAGAATATAACTAATGGATCTCACTAGGGGTGGCTCGATCCGGCAAATTCGATGATTTGACCTAACAGATCAGACTCGACCCCGACCCGAAGGATGATCGGATCGGGTACGGATTAAAAAATCTTGACCCGAGTGGATCCGACTCGAAGACCCGATCATTTATTTATTTATTTTAATTTTTTTATATTTTTAAATTAATTTTAAGTATATATTCAATTTAAAATATTAAATAAAATATTTTAAGTATGAAATAATATTTAAATATTTGAAAAACCTATTTTATACTTCTAAAATAAATATTGAATAATATTTTTTATATTAAATAATACAAAAAATAGTAAGAAAAAAATATAAAAAATGATAGTCGGATAATCCGATCACCGACTCGACCCAAGGTCAGATTTACCTCTTAAAAGAGGCTCAACCCCACCCAACTAAATTTGGACGGATCGAATTTGTTCACGAGTCGAACTAATTTGTGAGACAAATTCCGAGTCCATTAATAAATATCAAATTAATTACTTGAAAATTTGTTTCAGTTAATTAACTACTCAGCAATTAATACTCCCTCACAAGAGAAACCTCAACAATTAGAAGGATGATATATCCCTTAAACATCAATTTCTAATAGAAACTTCAAAAAGCAGAACATGCAAAAAGAAAGCTTCTAAGAAAATGCATGCCTAATTTATAGTCAAGATCATGCTGAGTACTAGAATAATAATCAATAAAATGAATTTGGGTAACACGACACTTATATTAATCATAAAATGCAAAATATTTTTATTTCACTTTTGCGGTGGTTAAGTGTGGCGATTGTTCTAATAAGTGGACATGAATAATATCTATATTTAAACTTCATAGCTAAGATGTCAAGAGAGTCTTAACGCTTGACATGATATCATAAATGTAACATTTCAAAATTCAACCCTATCATGTGATGATTTTTTTTTTCGGTGCGCTATTTTCTTCCGTACTTTTTTGATCATTTTGTTAATTCAAATGATCAATAAAAATGACACGTAGAAGACATTAAATAAAATATTATAACACTTAAATATGAAAATACGGAAGCTAAAGTGATAAATGAAACCTAAAAGTGCATCACCATGTTCATCATCACATTAGCCATATAAAATTCATGCCATAGTACAACTTAATAAGTCCAATACATAACTCCAGTCATATAAATGACTCAATATAAATGACAAATATCCCGCAAGTATACGGAGTCAATATCGTAATATATAAAATATCGTCCCACATGAAAGAGTTCAAGTATTAAAATTATGTGATTCTAAATGATATTTAAATGGTCAGAAAGAGTTGAAATAATAATAAAAACTAAATAAAAGTGAAATGACGAAATGAGTGCGAAAAATGATGAGAAAGAACGAGGATTGATTATGAGAAACAAATGAGAATAAAAGTTCTCGAATTTTGAATCCACCTAGGGTATTGATTATAGGGAATTTAGAGATAATAAAATCATTAGTATTCTACTCAATCTTCAAAAGTCATGCATCTCCTTTTCAGACAAAAACAATTCTAATTAAAATAATAAACGCTTACTTTCGTGATCATTTAAATTATTTTAATTGCATTATACGCCAAGATTCATAAGCAAAATGATTATTCTTATTTCTAAGAAACAATACATTTCATGTCATTCATTTGAACTAATCTTGCTGAAATACTTTCTAATCAGGAAGATCTTCGGTCGTTTAATTAGGTGGTCAATCTAATATAAGCATTTCGTCAAGCACATGAAAGACAAAGAACACATCATATCAATTATCAAATAAAAGTATTTCCTAAAGATCAATCGTAGATTTCATCAAAATCGAGAAAAAGAAGTTTAGCCACACATCGAGAAAGAAATCATCATCAAAATGCAAGAGTTAATAAAAAGATAATGAGATTAAGTCTAAAAAAAGTACAGAGATGCAGAGAAAAATAAGAGTTCGTCTTAGCCGTCTTGATCTTCTCCAAAACCAAGTCTTGACCTCTATTTTCGTCTCCAAAAATTCTTTTTATAGTCCCCTCAAATTTGGATTACAAGAATGCCCAAAATACCCCCAAAATTAATCCAATACGACCAAAATAGGTCCAATACGGCCTAGGACGAGACGTTACGATCTGTTGGATCAAGCCGTATTAATTTTGAAGCACGATACGGTCTGAATGACTTTAATACGTGCAAACTGACTTAAATACGATCTGCCCGTATTTTTTGGTGTGCGAACAATATGACCTGACTGACTTTAATACAGGCAAGATGGCAAAAATACGGCCAGCCCGTATTTTTCCACTATGAGCTCAATATGACTTGAAAGGCTTTAATACTGACTGGAAGGCTTTAATACTGGCTGCCCGTATTGAGTCTCTATATATATATTTTTACCAAACTTTTGCCAAATTTTTACGGTTCCTGAAACAAATCAAACAATAATGTAGATTCCAAAATATTTGATGATTAAATATGAAATAATATAAAACACATCAATCTTGATAATAATTATATTAAAATAATTGAATGACTTTACGATTATCAATAAATCATATAATAATCATGTGTACACATCACCCGAGTAGGAGTCATCGCACACACATCAACCTTACTTGTAAATATCGCATGTATCTACGAGAATCACATAGGGGAGCAAGCTCAACCATTCGCATAAAACTAAGTGTCAATTCATAATAGGACATAAAGACGATCGGTCAAAATATGCATGAAGCAATCATATTAAACATATAAGAATTATATGGATCATGGGAAACAATGTAATGAAATGTTCATTTTCTTATTCATCTTTACTAGTGCGATGGCCAGTACGATGCGAGGATAATATGAAATTAGATGAATGCAAAATTAGATGAATCATATATTTATAAAATAAATAAGTATTAGTTTGATATAAATGTTACATAAAAGAATATGATAATTATAAAATAGATAAACAATATTTTAATCTATCTAATTCCCTTTATGTCCCATTTATTTTTCTCTCATCTTATAAAATAATATTCTCATTTAAATTTGAGATATTAATTTATTAACCTATTTCATATCTACATGAATTTCATGATACATATAATTACATATTATAGGTTTTTCGATCACTACTCTAATTATCTAGAAACATGTTAAATGTTAAATACATGACGAATACTTTGTAATAGATTCAGGCAAATGTTAAATTATCCTTATTTTTTATTAATCCTTATATATTATTTTGCATTTAATATGCCATAGATCAAAATGAACTATTTTATAGAACAAAAATTGAGGTCGCCGTCATGATAAAAAAATTAAGTTCTTTGCATTTATTTGACATCAACTTCATGATAAATACAAGTTTAATATGATTTTTATTTCCAATCTATAAGTACATGGTTATAAACAATATAGATCATTCAAACAACACTTGTTTAAAAATTAATATATGACAAAGATAATTATATATATGTATGTATATATATATATATATATATATATATATATATATATATATAAGAATAGAGTAAAATAGCTCATATCAAGGGCTATCATTATAGAAATAAATAATATGTTATAAAAAATATTTGCTTTTATCCCCTAATAGTATTTAAGAAGAAATACTCTCATATAAAAATGCTATAAATGGTTACAATAATGCCTAAAGACAAATAAATAAATATTATTTATAATGACTAAAATAAATCAATAGTAATGTAATTCTGGGATAACTTAAAAGAAATTATTTTATAGAATAAAACATTGGTCCTAAAACAATGGTGATAGAACATGGTCACTAAAATATAACAAAAATTAAATTCTTTGCATTTATTTACTTCTTGATATATATATATATATATATATATATATATATATATATATATATATATGAGTTTAAGTCGGATGCAACCAAAAAAATTGGTTGCAAGTTACAACCGTGAGATCTCAGCCCTTGGATCCAACACCAAAGAAATGGAAGGCCGAGATGGACGCGCTCCAACCGTTTTGGTCTTTTTTATTTTTTTCGATTCTTTCCTTCCTACCTATGGAAGGGCCGTTTCTTCTTCTTTTTGGCCGGTTCTTCCTTCCTACCCACGATTGTCTTCTTCCCCTTCGTTTTCCCCTTCGTGTGAACAGTCAGCACCTCCCGCCGCTGCCGTGTTCTGCCGCGACCGCCACCGCCGTGTTCTACCGTGACTGCCGCCGTGTTCTGCCGCGACCGCCGGCACGTTCTGCCCTAGCGTTCTATCGCCGCGTTCTTTCGCTGTCGCGTTCAGCCGCCACCGCGTTCTGCTGCCGCCGTGTTCTACCGACGCGATCTGCTGCCGCCGCTTCACCACCACTGCCGCGTTCCATTGTTGCCGCTGCCGCTTCTTCGACGCCGTCACTGCTTCACTGCCGCTGCGCGTTCCATTGCTGCCGCTGCGCGTTCCATTGCTGCCGCCGCTGGTGAATCATCGCCGCCGCTGGTGAATCATTGCCGCCACTGCTGAATCATCGCCACCACTGCTGAATCATCGCCGCCACTGCTGAATCATCGCCGCCGCAGCTTCATCCCCGCGTTCATCCGTCGTCATGTTCTGCCGTCACGTTTTGCCGCTGTGGTGTTCTGTCATTGTGTTCTGCCGCCGCCGCCGCGTTCTGCCGCCGCCGCGTTCTGCCGCCGTCTGTTCTGTCGTCGTGTTCTACCGCCACTGCTTCGCCGCCGCCACCGCATTTTGCCGCCTTCATGCTCTGTCATGGTGTTCTGCCACCACTGTTTCACCGCCGCCGCCGACCGCCGCAGCTTCACCTTCGCCGTCACGGCCGTTGTGTTCTATTGCTGCTGCTGTCGTGCGTTCCATTGATGCCGTCGCTGCCGCATCATTGGCATTGTTGTTTCACGGTCGTCGCGCATTCCATTGATGCCGCTGTGTTCTATTGTTATAAGCCCACTTCAGAAATTTATATGACGAACAAATATGTGCAAAGTTAATGATTTTGCCATGCGTTCGCCTGACTTTTTGGAAATTGGAGTTTTAGTTATGAAAGAACTTATTGAACAGTTCGAAACATTGAATGTCACAAATCAGATGCCTTCAAATATCACTCCTACTATGTTTAGCCAAACTTCAAAAGAATTGGATGCAATTATTCATGATCCAACTTTTGTAAAGGCCAAAGGGAGACCCAAAAAAAATACAATGGCTTTTAAGTCTGGTGTTGAAGTTTCAATTTCTCAAGGTGAGCGTAAGAAACGTATATGTGGTGAGTGTGACGGGGAAGGTCATTACAGATCTACTTGTCTTCGGAAGGTATAAAAACTTTTTATTGTTTTTCCTTTCAAAGAATATGTGCTTTGCTTGCTAATGTCATATTTCTTTGCATAGAATGAAAAATTTGAAAAAAAAGAAAAGAATTGAAGACCATGTAGAAGAAGATGATAGCGTTTAATGGTAGACTAAATCTAATGAGTAATAAATTTCTTAATCATTATATTGCTCATTATAATTATTTATCTACTGATTTTTGCATTCTATTATATATCTTAATCATCTTATTGCTCATTACAGGTAATAAAGGCATTCAGCTTTTGGTACAAACTAAACATGGATTGATGTCGCCCTTTGCAGATGTTGTTGGTCTTCAAAGTATTTAATGGTCCTCCATTTTGATCCAAATTATTGTGTAACATCTTCAAATGTGATATGAAAATTGCCAATGCTTTGGAATGTCTATTGCAGAAGTCATTTTATTAGAAAATTGCCAATGCTGTGTAAAAGTCATTTTATTAGCAAATTCCCAATGCTTTGGAATGTCTATGGATATGCAAATTGTCGTGTCATATAATACATTGTTATTATTGGTATTAAAGTCATTATAAAGTGACAACTTAGTGTAAAGTGACAACTTTTTTTTTGGGGTTGGTTTTAAATTATACGTATCGATATTAAAGTCATATAATACAGGAAGGTATAATAAACCATACGAGTACATCAAGTTGTCACCAGCTATGATGAGGCCCAGTACGATATATATCAAAGTCATCTTGGCAATATGAGGCTGAGGTGCAGACGCAACAGCTTCATATGATGAAGATGTGTGAGTTGAAGGGAAAAAGAAGAGGGGAAAGAAGAGGATAGGAAAGCCAGCAGTTTGGACAAGTGTGGCCAGCCATTTGATGTTGCCTCCTTGGTCATAATAAAATCTGCCGAGCAACAGAGCTGCAGTTTGGCTGGCAAGGAGAAAGAAGATATTGAATGCCACCAGGATCCACCATCGGAAACGCCAGCCCATGGAAGTAGATGATGTTGATACTTGTTCAATAGCTCCACTTGTAAGTTTTGATTGCTCAGGAGTTGAAAACACAAATAGTCTTATTGAGTCATCTATGAGAAATGATCATCATTGAAACTTAACACAAACTCATTAGAATCAGAACTTATACAAATTTAAGACTTGTAATTTCAAGTGTTTCTTCAGGCAGTACAAGTGGCCCTCAAAATAAATCTATCGCGAACTTTAGTCACTTAAATAATATTCACAATCACTCGAGCTAAGTGCTAAATAATTTACCTTTATTATCGGTTAAGTATACAAAGGAGAAAGTTTGGTCTAAATCAATTTTAAAAACCACAGTACATGAAAAAAGGTTATTTCTTCTTGGTTCTCTTCGATGTGAAATTTTCACCCTAATAACATTCTTGTATCTTGTTTTTGTTCTTTTCCTCCCTAGTGGTTCTTTCGGGACTCTGTTGCATATCTGCGTTGCTAGTTTTCTTTTCATTCAAATGTACAAGTGCTCTATAGAAAAGAAAAGAACGCAGCATAATTATTATGGCCAGGGATTAAAATTAGTTGTGAAACAAATAAACCTCAAGGACAATAAAAAGTTCAAGATAGTTTCATGAACTAGGAACTAGAACAAGACAGGTAGCACTTCAAAGTAAAAGAAGCGAGAGCAAAACACAACGACTAGAAAAAAAGAAGAGGCGGTGGCAGCAGCAGATCACAGCGGCGGTGAGAGTAGCAGGGGCGACGGCAATAGCAGCAGATCGAAGCGGCGGTGTCGGCGGCAGCAGTAGATTGCAGCGGTGGGGGCGGCAGCGGCAGCAGCAGATCGCAGTGGCAGTGGAGGCGGCGGCAGCAACAGGTCGCAGCGGTGGGGGTGGCGGCCGCAGCAGCAGATCGAAGTGGCGAGGGCTAATTATCCTATGATCTAGATATCGAATTTCACACCTTTTTGGACTAATATTTTATTGGATCTTCAAATGATCAAGTACTAGCCATGTCTCCTTCTCCATCCTTGCTCTCTTTCAGCCTTAGCACCTATAGAACTCTCTCATGCTGCCTTTGGCGGAGTCAAATGGAGGATGAATAGGAAACCAAAAATGAAGAAACAAAAAAGAAAGAGAAGATGGAGAGAAAGGGTGGGAGTAAATAGGATTTATGGCATTCATATTCGGATTTCATCCATTTGAATCTCATGGATAATGGGTAGTGGGGATTATAAATCTCCAAGAGTTATGGTGCAATGGAGAAGAATAGAATAAAAAATTGACCCTTTTCATTTTTTGTTCGTTGCACTTTCGGATATCGAAATGAGTTTCGATTGACCGGTGAAGCTAGCTCGACGATTGTTTTGTGGATCAGTGTATCCTGACATCTACAATATATAAAATTTTAGAGTTTTATGAAATTTTGCGATTGTTAAATAAACAACTTAGAGACGATTTGAAAGTTAAGTTAGGGGAGGATATAATTTTTCAAGTGACAAAGTTTAAATATTTAGGATCAATTGTAAGACAAGATGGTGAGATTGATGACGATGTTAATCATAGAATTCAAGCTGGTTGGTGTAAGTGGAGGAAAGCCACTGGAGTTCTTTGTGATAGAAAAATACCCAATAAAGTTAAAGGAAAATTCTATCATATTGCTATAAGGTCAGAAGTGTTATATGGTAGTGAATGTTGTGCTATGAAGGGACAACATGAACGTAAAGTGGAGGTAGCCGAAATGAGGATGTTGAGATGGATATGTGGTCATACAAGATTAGATAAGATTATGAATGACCATATACGTGAACGAGTCGGAGTTGCTCCTATTAGTGAGAAAATGGTAGAGAATCGTTTGAGATGGTTTGGTCATGTTCAGAGAAGACCATTAGATACGCCAGTAAGAAGAGTAGATCAAATAATTTGGAGTCCGAAGAGGGAGAGGGAGGCCAAGACGGACACTTGGCGAACTAATAGAGCAAGATCTATTGGTGAATAATATACCGAAAGGTTTAGTTACTAATAGAGCGAAATAGCGTCATATGATCCATATAACCGACCTCACTTAGTGGGATAAGGCTCTGTTGTTGTTGATGTTGTTATACAAACTAAGGAATGGAAAATCAAAACAAAGCTGTCACAAAGCATTGACACCCCATCCTCTCCCTTCCTGTGCCAACATCAATCTGGGAGGAGGGAACAGAACCGTGGACACTGAATTCGAGTATCCATCACAAGGAAATATCAATTGTCCATCAGTTCCCTCTTCATTGCCATCACCAGTTGTATGCAATTTATTATGAGATATAACATCATGGATTGCATTAAACTCCTAGATCACATACATCCGTGGTATGAGATATGACATCATGGATTGCATTAAACTCCTAGATCACATACATCCGTGGTGATGGCAATGAAGAGGGAAGTGATGAGATACTTGCTTGTTCTTCTATGTACAGGGTTTTCTCCTGCAATAACGGGGAAGATTTGAGTTCAAGTGGAAACACATGGATCATATGCAAAAGGATCGAAATATATACCATACATTTACAGATCGTCCACTTGCTCTATTTTTGCACCACAAAGACTTCATATTGATTTTTTTTTTCATTCAATCGTCAAAACAACAAGAGCTGAATGATAATGTAAATAAAAGAAATGAAAAAGAAGAATAAAATGATTGCTTACAATGGAGGCTGAAATGTCTTCCTGGACTCTAGAGTGATCTTCTCTTTTTCTAGAAGAAAAGACTAAAAATATCAAACAAACAAAAAAGAACAAGATTTTTACATGAAAACGAAGAGGCGGAGAGTGAGGAGACAAGGATAAAAGGTGGATCTCCGAAAAGAGGATGGCCATGGGAACTATGCAATGTGACATCATAATAGTGATTTAGATCAGATCAATTCTTTCATTAAAAATTCATCCATATTTTTTTTAATTACTCCCGATCAATCTGGTTTTTATGATTATTTAAGCTCCTATGTAGTATGATAAGATTTTAAAATTTTTAAAAATAAAATAAATTAAAGACAAATTAATATGTAAAATAACAAAAAAATTTTGATACCAAATTTTAAATATAACCATATAATGTAATATAAGATTGTTAAATTATATGATATTATTAGACAATAAACTTAAGAGATAACAATATAAATAAATATGGGCTTCATGATATCCGAATACTTTTTTTAGTGGAGCCATATTTGTTTTTGTGAAAGATAACTATATATTAAATAGTGCGAAAAGTGTCCTCGTACAAAAGAGTGAGGATTCACGGAGGGGGAAAATTTGCCCAAAAATGATCAACTTGTGATCTGCGACCCAAGAGGGCCAGACTATCAACATCCAAATTTGCAGTTCGAGAAATGTGATAACATTTAAAGTAAGTAAAAGAGTGAATAGTCTGACGTTGCTCATGAGGTTTTGGAGATGCTCTGTGATAAGATTTACTGCCATCTGATTATCAGTCTCAAGAATGAGATTTTGGATGCCCATGTGTTGACAACAAATGATCCCCTGGAGTATCGCCCAACACTCTGCTTCCATAGCATAGTAAAAAAATCCGTGTAAAGCACCTGCACAGAGAAAATTTGTGTTAGCAGACCGGATAACGTAGCCTGCCCCTCCGACCTCCAAGCATCCCGTGAAGGAGCCATCTATTCTCAGAGAGAAATAGAGAGGAGGTGGGAGCTCCCAACACCCAAAGAGGCTGGGTTCTAGAAAATTCGTCTCAGATAGGATGGGTTCAAACTCATGGTAGCTCACCACAATTCGAGACCATGCCACAGAGGTGGTTATCATGCTGGAGTTAGAATGAGTGTCATTTCGGTCATTTTGACAGCGCCAGATCCCCCATAAAGTAAAGACAAAAAGTCTGCAAAAGCTAACATAAAAATCTGAAGTAGGGTTGGAAGAACCCTCATGAATCCAGATCCCCATTCGACCAAGAGTCAAAATAAGAAAATGAACAGTTTATATTAGATTTAAAAAGATGCCAAAGATGACATGCAAAAGGATATTCAAAAAATAAGTGAGCGTTAGAGCGGCATAAGGGACACATAGGGGTAATAGCCTGATTAAACTTGGAAAGCATGAGGTTTGTAGGAAGGCAATTATGAGCAAATTTTCATAAGAAAATCTGAACTTTAAGAGGGATCTTAACTCTTCAAATTACACTCCAGCCAAACCATCCAGCACTCATTGGTGGTTCCAAGAGCATGCTAATATAGTTATAGATTGATTTAGCCGTAAGATAGCCTGCAACATCTAGAGCCCATATCCATTTATCATCATAGGGTTAGTAGGCAAGGTTATAAAGGAAATTTTGTTAGATAAACAAGGAGTAAAGCAGTGAGTTATCAGTTCTGAATTCCAAGAAGGACCATGCATAAGATCAGCAACAATAGGCATAAAGCATATTGGAACATTAAACAACTATGGATCGTCATAAGCATGAATATTAATGCCATTTCTAATTTATTTTCTGAGGCAAGCTTGATAGCATCAAGTGCATTAAGTAAAAGTTGCTAGGGCAGGCGGGTTTGGAAAAAGTAGCAAGGTTAATGAACCATAGATGAAAGACATCATATTTATGTGCTAGAAAAGTTAAAGATAAGGGGTCAGAAAGGTTTAGGACAAATAACAACTTTTTATCCACCAGAGCATATTGCACGAACTTTAATTTTCTAATACCAATCCCTCCATGTCATTTGGAGAGTTGAATAGTGTTCCAATTGATTAGGTGGAACCTTTTTTATCGTTTGAGCAAGACCAGAGGAATTCTCGGGAGATGAATTCAGAAGATACATGAATTGATCCAAAGGTATAATTTGCAATAGAATTTAGAATAGAATTAATAAGGATTGTTTTATCCGCATGATTCAAGATAGTCATATTTTAAATGAGTCAATTTTAATTTCTTAAGAGACACATACCCCTAATTTTTCAGTATTTTTTATTTGATCCAGGTTTGCTTGGGGGCCATTTCAGTTGAAGTCGTGGAAGAAATGGACTTGTAGCGTCACTGTTATTGACGTGACGAAACAAACCATAATTTTTTAATAAAACAAGCCATATTTATATATCTGCACATTCCATTGTAAAGCACAACAATTTGAGAAGAGAAGATGATGACCCCACGGTTTCACTTATCACAATGATCATTTTTTGTGTTTTTTTTTTGGCATTGAATATAACTATTTGAACACATGTATACATTGAAAAACAATAAGTAATATATTTTGCTTTTTCTCGAATTATCGTTCCGAATTAATTTTCAATGAATATTAACTTAGATGTTCATCGAGTCTTATTAATTTATTAAGAGGCAAGACGACAATATTTTTCTTTCGACAAAATAACCATTTTAAGATTTGACCATATGATACATTCTCACCATAACATTTACATGTGATTTATCAATTCAGGCGATGAACCAATTTGCTTATATATAGTTCATAATCTCTCTCTCTCTCTCTCTCTCTCTCTATATATATATATATATATATATATATATATATATATATATACATATATATATATATAAGGATGTTGGCACTACCCGTAATATTCAAGAACTAAGAAAGGTCAATTTTTTGAACACAAGAAGTCAATGAGTGCCTCAATACCAAATCTATTTATCTACAGATACGAGGACACACACAACTCCAAGACAATACTGTGGGTTATTTATGACTCACGTCATGAGTCATGACTGAACATGTGATTAAAAAAATTGATTCATGGATGTTAAACATTGATCATTTATAAATTATAATTATTTTTCCGAACAAGGGAAATTAACTCAGTTCATATATTAAAAATTTTCAAGTTTGTTAATAGTAAAAATTAGTCTCTCTCGCTTTAGTTTTTTTGGCTTTTTGTTTTGTTTTTAATTTTTTTTTTCTGAAGCCCTGAAATCAGTAGACGAAGCTTCCTTGATGACAGAGAAATATATAATTTGGGGATCCACTCCAAATAAGTTTTGGGTACACGGGACATGATATGTTAATAATTAAGAAAACGTTACCAATTTTTTAGCCTTATACAAATTTTATATCTTGACAATATTAATTGATTGACAAATTTATGAGTTCCATATTTTAACATCATTATTTGTGTCATATATAATATTTCTGACATGCTTTTAAATAATTTATATGCTAAAAACTTAATTTTATTTTATATACCTTAGTAGATACTCAAAGCACAATAATATATGTACATATTATATATGCTGGAGATGGAAAAGATGAAAGAAACGGAGACAAAGTCGAAAAGTGCTCCAAGCACGAACGAGAAAGCAGGGAAGGACTGAGGAAAAGAAAATAAAAAGAAAGCAAGCATGTAAAAAACTAGACACGTTGAGAGAATAAAAACCATGCACATCCTACGGAGTAAAAAAATGTAAAGTAGCAAATGAAGTAACAAAATATAAGATGGTTTAGTAATAATTAATATTTTTTCAGCATTTATGATGGTTTCAGTAACTTATAATATATTGTATGTAAGATTTCCATTACTTTTCTAGTGGAAGACGCTGAATTATCAGTTTGACACAAACCGACTAAAGTGTTAATCTTTTTGTATTATTTTCTATTTGGTGCCTTCACATTTCATATCATGCAACAGTGCTCGATTTACATTTTTATTTATTCTATTTTTTTTCTGTTATATGTTATTGCACAAAGTAATATCACAACCGGGCCAGCTTGATTTTTGCTTTTACATTGCGAAACCTGACCTACTAGTTGGTCGTTTGATCATCTTTTTCATCCTTTCTTCTTTTATTTCTGAAGGCGGCCATAGATTCTGAACCTGGGAAAATATCGTAAGTACTGCAGGTAATGAATCGCATATAAAGTTCAAACTACTGCAATTGAAAAAAAAAAAATTTAAAGTTCAAACTACTGAACCACTAGCTATCACCAGGACCACCATTAGGTGCAATGGATCACATCTGAATTCCTCTTTCTTTTTCACACTGATTCGTGTTTCGCACTTTTTTTTTCTGATATTTCATGGACTGATGCATCTCTTTTTTTTCATCATTTTTTTCTACAACGTGGGAGACATAGTACTGTCTTGTTTGAAGTGCTTCAGTGCTTGTTGAAGCCCCACTGCAAATTGCATTGTTCTTCATGATTGTGCAAAACCTTTTTGTCCTTCTGCAGAGTTGTGGTTATGGAGTTCAAGGATTATTATCAAGTGTGGATATGATTAGGGTTCATGGCAAGTTGCAGATAGATATTTTGATGTCTGCATTTGAGGATTGATCTTACAGTCAGTAGCAATCAACTTGGTGATATAAAGTTCTTAGGCCAGTAGCAATCCTACTAGTGCTTTGTACTACAGACATGGGGCATCATAACCCACTCAGTCCCTGCAATTCGGTTTTGTTACATGTCAAAAATTGTGGGAAATAAAAAAGCTGCAGTGTACCATCAGAAACATGGAGAAAGAAAACCAGGGAGCTTTCGATTTTACTTTTGGTTGTCTTAATAATGCTTTGAATTTGAACCCAGTTGGTCCCCCTACATAGTCAGACGCTTCAGCAGAATTTCTCTACGGGGGTCTCTGTTTTGTGATTCGGATTTGTTACATAGTCTCGCGATTTTACTTTAGGGGTATTCTGTTTGTGATTCGGATTTGATTTATTTCCTTATCGCGAGATAGATGTCCTATTTTCAGAGAATTTATTTAGAGTCTCAGTCCGTATGTAATTCCTATCATCTGTCAAAGGGAGTGCTTATATAAACTCCCTATGGGTCTAGACTGAGACATATCATTGTAATCATCATTATTTCATAACAAAGAGCCGCCACCGTTTTTCCTCTTCGTGTTCTTCTGTATTTCGTGCGATCTCTCTCTCCCTCTTTTCGTAACAAACTGGTATCAGAGCCTTAGGGTTTGTCAACGATTCTCGATCAGCAGGGAGATGGCGTCGCACAACGTGAGCGTGGAGAAGTTCAACGGCAGAAACAGTTTCGGGTTGTGACAGATCAAGATGCGGGCGCTTTTGAAGCAACAAGGCGCCGCTCTCAAACGTGTCGAAGAACAAGCCAAAGGAGGAAGACTCGAAAGGCAAAGAAAAGGAGATCGACCTCGCAACTTTGGCGGCACAGGAGGAGAAGACGCACTCGATGATTCTGTTGTGTCTGGCGGATGAGGTGATAAGCGAGGTCGCAGATGAAGAAAAAGCGGCCGGTCTGTGGTTGAGACTCGAGAGTCTATATATGACGAAGTCTCTCACCAACAAGTTGCTGTTGAAGCAACGTATGTTCTCTCTCCGTATGCAGGAAGGTACCCCTCTGAAGGAACATTTTGATCAGTTAAATTCTTTGTTGATGGAACTCAGAAATATCGATGTTAAGATCGAGGATGAAGATGCTGCCCTAATTCTGTTAGTTTCGCTTCCTCCATCATATGAAAATTTCGTTCAATCTATGATTATCGGGAAGGAAACTATAAGTCTGGAAGAAGTAAGATCGAGTCTCCATACTCGTGAACTTCGGCATAGGACATCTGAAAATTCTGCAGAGACTCAGGCCGCGAGTTTGATATCGACCGCAAAGAAGGGACAGTCCTCGAATTCAAAGAAATCCAAGTCGAAGAAGAAGAAAATCACTGCGAAAGACATCTGTAATTACTGCAAGGAACCAGGTCATTGGAAAAAGAATTGTCCGAAGAAGAAGAATGCCCCTGTCGCTGCGGTGGCACATGAAACAGGAAATTCTGAAGATGATTTGGTTCTGGCTGCTTCTAATCAAGGATGTCTGGCGGATAGTTGGATTCTGGATTCAGGGTGTTCCTATCATATGACTCCGAATAAAGAATGATTCTCAACTTATCAGAAGATTGATGGTGGAAACGTCATCATGGGTAACGATGCAGCCTGTCAGATAGTTGGGATCGGTTCTGTGCAGATCAGGACTCATGACAATCTTGTGAGGACGCTGACAGATGTCCGCCATGTTCCGCAACTGAAAAAGAATTTGATATCACTTGGAGTCCTCGACTCTAAAGGGTGTCAGATCAATGCTGCTGGAGGCATCCTCACGGTCATGAAAGGTGATGCTACGGTTATGAAGGGAGTCAGACAGAAGTCCTTGTATGTATTACAAGGCAAGACAGTCTTTGGCGTTGCTGCAGTGGCTAGTTCATCCGAATCAGATAGGTCCAGGCTGTGGCACATGCGGCTTGGGCATATGAGTCAGAATGGGATGAATATCCTCAGCAAACGAGGTCTTCTAGGGGAGAAGAAGATATCTGAAATCAACTTCTGCAAGCACTGTGTATTTGGCAAACAGCGAAGGTCTCAGTTTGGCAAGACAATGCACAGGACGAAGGCGACACTTGACTACATCCACGTCGATTGTTGGGGTCCCTCTCGTATTCCATCATTAGGAGGTGCGAGGTACTTCCTATCTGTGATTGATGACTACTCGAGGATGACTTGGGTATTCATGATGAAACACAAAAGTGAGTCCTTCAAGACCTTCAAGCAGTGGAAGGTTCTGGTGGAAAATCAGACGTCGAAGAAAGTGAAGCGTCTTCGCACTAACAATGGTTTGGAATTCTGTTCTGCTGAATTCGACCAGTTCTGCAAAGATGAAGGCATTGACAAACATCGCACAGTCAGGGATACTCCACAGCAGAATGGAGTTGCAGAACGAATGAACAGGACACTTCTGGAGAGGGCAAGGTGCATGCTCTCTAACACTGGCCTAAATAGGACATTCTGGGCTGAAGCTGTTAACACAGCTTGCTACTTGGTGAATCGAAGTCCGGCGACTGCGATTGATCTCAAGACTCCAACTGAGGTATGATCAGGAAATTCTACTGATTATACTTGTCTGAAAGTTTTTTGTTGTCCAGCATACTATCACGTCAGTGAAGGGAAGTTGGAGCCAAGGGCCAAAGAAGGGGTGTTCATGAGATATGGTGCAGGAGTGAAGGGCTACAGAATCTGGTCTCCTTCAGAACACAAAGTCATCCACAGCAGAAGCGTGACCTTTGATGAAGCATCAATGCTTCAGTTGAAGGTGGAGGCTGAAGAGAGTGTCAGTAAATAAGCGGAGGTTGAAATCACTCCAACTGAGGATGATGCTGAAGGATCACATTAAGAAGCAGAACTAGAAGGTGAAGAATTTGATGAGCAACCTGAAGAGGAGTCAATTGTTGCTAGACGTCCTCGCAGAGATGTGGGTCCTCCTAAGCGATATGATTTCGAGGACATGATTGCTTATGCAATACATGTAGCTGAAGAGGTGGAGTCTTTGGAGCCGTCCTCTTATAGGGATGCCATCACATGTGCCGAATCTGAATAGTGGATCGCTGCTATGGGTGAGGAGATGAAATCTTTTTACAAGAATCAGACGTGGGAGCTGGTCAAGTTGCTTAAAGGCAGGAATACTGTTGGCTGTAAATGCATCTTCAAAAAGAAAGCAGGAATTCCGGGAGTTGAAGGCACGAGATATAAAGCACGACTGGTTGCTAAAGGTTATAGTCAGAAAGAAGGTGTGGACTATAATGAGATATTCTCACCTGTTGTTAGACATACTTCTATCAGGGTGCTACTTGCTCTTGTAGCACAACAGAATCTAGAGCTCGAGCAACTAGATGTGAAGACTGCTTTCCTCCATGGAGAACTTGAAGAAGATATTCTTATGAGCCAACCAGAGGGATTCTCCATTCTTGGAAAGGAGAATCAAGTTTGCAGTCTGAAGAAATCTCTGTATGGCTTGAAGCAGTCTCTCAGACAATGGTTCGACAGCTTCATGATCAGTAAGAGATTCAGTCGAAGTCCCTATGATTGCTGTGTATATCACAAGAAGGTGAATGACGGCTCCATCATCTATCTGCTCTTGTATGTTGATGATATGCTTATTGCTGTCAGAGACATGACAGACATTCAAAATCTGAAGAAGCTCCTCAGTGCAGAATTCGACATAAAAGATCTTGGTGCAGCACAGAAGATTCTGGGGATGAAAATTCTAAGGGATCGCGCACAGGGTAAACTCTTCTTATCTCAGAAAAGTTATATTGAGAAGATTTTATCCAGGTTTGGAATGTCTGGAGCGAAGCCTTTGAATACTCCATCGGCTGCAAATGTTCATCTTTCTGTTGCCTTCGCACCAAAGTCAGATGCAGAAAAGGAGTACATGTCTCGGGTTCCATATGCTAGTGCAGTTGGAAGTCTGATGTATGCCATGGTTTGCACAAGACCAGACATTGCTCATGCAGTCAGTGTTGTCAGCAGGTTCATGAGCGATCCAGGAAAGGAGCACTGGCAAGCAGTGAAGCGAATTTTTCGGTATCTGAGAGGAACATCTGATATTGGCCTCATCTACAGAAGTGATAAAGAGTGTTTGGTTGCAGGATACTCATATTCAGATTATGCTGGAGATGTTGATGGAAGACGATTTATGACAGACTATGTCTTCACTTTGGGTAGTTCAGTTATTAGTTGGAAGGCTACACTTCAGCCATCAGTTACATTGTCCACCACAGAGACTGAATACATGGCACTGATGGAAGCTGCCAAGGAAGACATCTGGTTAAAAAGCTTAGTTGGAGATCTCGGATTACATCAGGGGCAGGCTATAGTGTACTGTGACAGTCTGAGTGCAATATGTTTAGCCAAGGATCAAGTACATCATGAAAGAACCAAATACATTGATGTCAGATATCACTTCATCCGCACTGAGAAGAGGATCAAGGTGAAGAAGATTGGCACTGAAGACAATCCAGCTGATATGTTCACCAAATCTGTTCCTTATGGCAAGTTCCAATATTGTTTGGACTTGATTAATATAAATACTTGGTAATAGCTTCAAGATGGGACTGACGGCGGCGTGACGTGCTTTTGTGCTCTGAAAATGATTCAAGTCAAGGTGGAGATTTGTTAATAATGCCTTGAATCTGAACCCAGTTGGTCCCCCTACATAGTCAGACGCTTCAGCAGAATTTTTCTACGGGGGTCTCGCTGCCCGGTCAACGAGCCTGTGGGGGGTCAAGGGGGAATCCAGGGGGATCCCCCTGCGGGGGTTGCAAGGGGGCGGAGCCCCCTGAGTGAAAATTTTTAGGGGTATTCTGTTTGTGATTCGGATTTGATTTATTTTCTTATCACGAGATAGGTGACATATCCTTGTAATCATCATTATTCCATAACAAAGAGCCGCCGCCGTTTTTCCTCTTCGTGTTCTTCTGTATTTCGTGCGATCCCTCTATCCCTCTTTTCGTAACAGGTTGAATTCCGGATTCTTCATTTTCTTTCATATTATCAACATTTATTGTTTACTCATCCTGGCTAAAGTATGTTTCTATAAAAGAAAAGATTTGGCAAAAACGATCTTTATGGCTAATTAAGGCCATATATATATATATGTTTTTACTAATCTATATTTCCTGGATATTATTTTTCCTGTAATGCTGATTTATTTATTCTCACTTTGATTGAATTTAAATGTCTTAATGAGACAGACTCTTACAATCAGTAGACTAGTAAAAACATATATGGTAACCTGTGGAATCAAATTATTTGTGTGAATAACAGAAGGATGAACGTGATTTATATGCTTGAATTGGAGCTCTGTCAAATATACATGAGATATGAACCATTCTTTGTTGTCCGATTTCATGGCTATATATATTTAGTTATCTACTCAACTGTGTCTTTCTCTGAAAAATTCTGCTGATCACTTGCAACTTGAGTCGGATCCCTTCATAAACTGTCCAAGCCATTAAAGACAGTTTGTTTAATCTCTACGCGTAACGTCAAGCGACGAGCTGGAGAGGGATTTATATTAGTTGTCATCAATGTCGTATGACGCAAAGATGGCCATCATAATGACACATTGACACTGTCCTCTCTCATGCATGGAATCACTGGGTCATTATTCGAGAGGGACTTTTGCTTTATAACGAGAGCATTGATTCAGGCTTTTGCATTTACTTGTTTCTCCCCCATGTTTGTGACCTTTTGATCCCCCCCCCCCCCCCCCCCCCCCCCCCCCCCCCCGTTTCTCACTTGGGAAAGGTGTGGGAACGGAGCGGCAACCTGGTCTCGAAATGTAACTAGCTAGTGGATAACGTCTGAAGGGATTGGGAGAGAAGAAGCTAAATTAAAGGCGGATCACATGGGAGATTAGGTGGTCTTTATCTTTTTGACTTAATGGAGTTGAACCTAATGAACACCTGGAAGTTTTAATGTGAGAGAAGTCAGCTGTAACGGAAAGCAACATGGACCGAACCCAAGTTATAAGTTGCAGATAATTTGTGACATAATCTGAAAGTAGACCATTATCAGAAAAGAAGCATAATTTAAGATTAGCTACGGTCAATATGATATGTATATATATGTCCACTGGTCCAACTCCACTAGTCAATTTGAAGGTAGTAGAGTATCTAATTTTGATGGCAGAGTTTATGATAAGACTTGTGAGTGAGAAGGTGGAATGGTGAGTGTTCTATTCTATACACAGAATACATGCTTTACAATTATCCGCAGTGAATGCAGCACTGTCCGCAAAGTGCTGGTCTTTGTAGTGTGGTGAACTGGCAGCTGCTAAGTAATCCTCGTTTGTTCCGTTCATAATACCAGCAGGAAGATATGTAGTCATCTTTGAACTAATTGTGTCGAGTATTCTTTACTTTTTTTTCCAAAAGGTGTAAAGCTATATTATATATGCGAAAACTTAGTTATTACGTAACGCCCCATCAGTTGTCAGTGTTAGATGTGTATTAATTTTGGCGGATAACAGTGACCATCACTTAAGTGCCAATTTGTGCCAACAAGTCCACAACTTTACTGAACACGAACCCCACTTCCGTCTCATGCATCTCCCCTTTCTTTAATGCTATCTATCTATCTATCTATCTCTCTCCTCTCTCCTCTCCCCCTGTACACTTTTCTTCCGCTTGGGCTTGCTGCAGATGTGTACTAAAACAACTCTTTAAATACCGACCCCTCTCTACCTTCCAATTCCAAGATCCAAAGAAGGGGAAGGAAACACAACAAAAGGTACGTAGAAGTCGATGAATAAGTTCATATTCCTCGTGGCCACGCTGCTCGCGGCGGCGGCGGCCATCTCCTCCGCCTTCGCAGCCCGCGGCCTCGAGGGCGAGTTCGACGACTTCCCCTCATCCAAGTTCCCCGGCGGCTTCGACCCCGGCTTCCAAGGGTTCGAACCCGGTCCCGGCGGATACAACTTCCCTGGATTCGGCGGCAACGGCGGTGGCGGCTTCAACTTCCCGGGATTCCCAAAGTTCGGCCCCGGAGCCGGTGGCGGCTGGGGAGGGGGCTACGGCGGTCCCGGAGGCGGTTACGCCAGGGGCGGCGTGGTGCCGACCTCGGTGGTGTGCTTGGAACGAGGCCCTTGCTACAAGAAGCGGGTGACTTGCCCGGCCAATTGCTTCACCAGCTACAGCCACGCCGGGAAGGGCTACGGTTACGGCGGCGGCGGCGGAGGATGCACCATCGACTGCACCAAGCACTGCGTTGGCTACTGTTGAGGTGCGTGCGCGCAGTTGCACCGAAGGACCACAGTCCCCTCTTCTATGCAATTACGTTCGAAACATATATAGGCACGTGCGTAGTTCTACTGCCATCCATGTATAGCGAGCGAGATATGCATTATTAGTAACTATGAAATATAAATATTATTATCATGTTATGTAATAGTAAGGAGTTGGATTTCCTTGTGTGGACAACTGGACATGGCTTGCTATTATGTTATTTTATAAAATGTGTTACGACCATGTCAACGGACTTAATAATTTTGGGAAATTAAGTCCCAATGCTCCATGGAACGGAATGGTCAGGTTGGTTGAGAGTTGAGAAGATTGGGCCAATATTTGCGTGGGTCTTTATTGCGATTTCTACTTCAACTTCGGAGAATTTTTTTTCGTGAAAATGGGGACGGGTCGGAGATTATGTTCCCTGCCCGGCAAGGATTCCATTTCCATCACCACCATAAATATTTATTATTCTATTTTGTTTATTAGTTAATGATGATCAACTTTATCGTGTAACTTGAAAGAAAAAATATGACCAACTCCATAAATCCATGGATCCGAAAAAATTAAATAAAAAATTAAGGATCCGAATGCGTTGAAGCCAACACGTTCAAAATAGCATCTCATTCGGAAAAATCGTAAAAGTTGGTGGAGTCCATTTTTTTATTTATATAGTTAATTAATAAATTATTAATTTTTTTATTAATATAATATTTTTATATGATTTAATATTCTCCTATCACATTATGAAATTCTAATTTGATAATTTTAAATTTTTAGTACTATATTTTATATCTATATATATTATTTTATATTAATTTTAATTTCTTACAAATACATTTAAACATATTAATAATATAATAAAATAGGACCCTAAAAAACTAGCTAAAAAATTGACCCGACTAGATGATGCTTTTTTTTAAAATAATTTTAGGATAATTTTTGTAATTTAGAAAATCAATACGAAAAATAATAAGTGATTTTTTTGGACTAAAAAATTGATCCGATTCGAATCAATTTCACCCTTAATTCAAATTGAACATTGCTAAATAATCACAAGTTTATTGTAACCAATCATCTATTTATATCCGAGTCATTTAGTGAGTACTTATTTCCCTTGTATGATCAGAGAAAGCAAAAAGAAATTATATTTCACACTTTATGGTTAAATTTAAATTGATGTGGTTGTCAATAAAAATGTCCTACAAGAAGCAAGAATACCAACATCAAACTCAGAATCGAAATTTGATACAACATTCACAATAACAAATGAATTGCCAAGTGTTACATGATCTTTTAGCCCCTACTTCACACTTGACTCCATCTTCACTTCAGCAACAAAATCATCTAACTCCACATCCTAAAAAGTCCAATCTTGAAATTATGATACAAAACCTCATAAGCCAGCAAGAAAAATAAAATGAGGCGCTAAAAAATAATATGAAACGATGGAGTTATTTATTAAAATATAGAATATTCAAGTACAATTCTTAGTCCTACAAGCTCAAATTTTTCTGCAATTTACTCTTGGAATTCTGCAAGGGTCAACAAAAGCATTATCATAATATGACCCCAAATTAGAGGAACAAAGTGAAGAAATAACAATAACTATTGAACAATATATTAGTGAAAGGAAGGAATGATCCCAAAAGAAGCAAGCAGTCAAGAAGAAATTTTACAACCTAATGCTAATTTTGAATTGGACCCTAATTTAATATAATCTGACCCCAAAGGTGGTAATACAAAGTGAAGAAGAGATGGAGTTGGCTCCAAATGGAAAAATATAAATCCACATGTAATTAAACATGAAAGTAATACACTGATACTCATATAGCTTTTACTACCTTAGTGAATTCTTTAAACAATGACACTTTAGCATTGGCAGAGAAGAGACGCAAATTGCCTCGAACACTACAAGAAAATTGGACTTTTTCGACGGGTCATTTTCGACGGATAAAAATTCGTCATAATTTACGATGGATTTTGCGATGGATAGGTATCCATCGGTATTTTCGACGGTCACAATCGTCAAAAATAAGAATAATAAATTATGTAATATGTTATATTATTATTTTGTTTTTTGATGGTTAGAAACGTCAAAAGTTTCTATATCCGTCGAAACTTTCGACGGTCCTAACCATCGGTAAATGATAAATAATATAATATGAGAAGTATTTTATTAATATAATTAGCGATAATTCAGACCGTCAATATTTTCGATGGTCAAAACTATCGGTAAGTGAAAATAATATTATAACGAGTCTTTTATTAATATAATTATTGATAATTCAGACCATCGATATTTTTGACGGTTCAAACCGTCGGTAAGTTAAAAATAATAATATTATAACCAAACAATTTTATTAATATAATTACTAATAGTTCAGACTATCGATAATTTCGACGGTCCGAACTGTTGGTAAGTAAAAATAATATAATATAAAGGAGTCTTTTAGTTATCGATGGCCGATAACTAAAAAATCAACTCTCGCTCCTTTTTTCATTCTCCCGCTTTTCCATCTTTTCCTACATATATAACATTATCCCTCTCTCCTATCTCTACTTCTTTCCCTATCTCCTCTCACTCTCCCTCTTCTATTTTGTCGGTGACACGACCTCTCGGACGGATCTCCCCGCCGACGACCCTCTCCCTCCCTCTCTCTCTCTCGATCTTCGGCTCCCTCTCCGTTCGGGCGCCAGGCGGCCGGATTGCGGTCCGATCTGGCCGCGGGGCGTAGATTGGCCGCTTGGCGGCCGGATCTGGCCGCGGGGCGCAGATCGGCCGCCAGTCGGTCGGATCAGGTCACGGGCGGCCGGATCCGACCGCCAGCGGCCAGATCGAGTCACATGCGGCCGGATCCGACCACCAGCGACCAGATCCGGCAGCCAAGCAGCCGATTTGGCCGGCCACGGGCGGTCGGATTGGGCCGTTGGCGGCCGGATCCGACAACTGGCAGCGGACTAATTTTTTTATATTATAAAAATTATTTGTGACGGTTGTGACCATCGAAAGTTTTGATGGTTGCGACAATCGCCGAAAGTTTCGATGGTTACTACCATCAAAAGTTTCGATGGTTGGGTTGACCGCCGAAAGTTTTGATGGTCTTGACCGTCAAAAGTTTCGGCGGTTGCGACGATCGTCGAAAGTTTCGACGGTCTTGACCGCCAAAGTTTCAGCAGTTGCAACGATCGTCAAAAATCTCGACAGTTGCAACGGCCAAAAGTTTCGATGGTTGCGACCGCCGCACTTTTGGGACGGTTACAACCATCGGAACCTCCGATGAGTTTTTTCCAATCGTCAAAAATTGGTTTGTGATGATCATTTTTTTGACGGATCGGTTTCGTCAAAAAATTTGTCAAAAATTGTAATTACGGACAATTTTTGTCAAATTATAGATGGTCAAAACCATCTGTAATTTGCTTGTTTGTTGTAGTGGAATTAGCGTCGCTTTGTGCTTACCAGATGTTGATGCCAACTTGGTGCCCTCTTGACTCTACCGCGACACTATTAGTGCGTGCATGAACACCAAAATGTGAGATAAACCATAGCGCTACATTGGCATCAATTCGGTGCGACGCTAACTTGACCTACTTAGCGCCGCAATGCTTTCATTGCCAATGTGACACTAAACATTTTGCACTGCGAGCGATTGTGACACCAATTAGAAGCTCAAGTGATGCTAAACTCATTGGGTCGCTAATGTGACCCTAATATGGCACCAATATTTCAAAAGTATTCTTATATACTACCTATACTAAACTTCAATTAATACAAATATTCATGTATGTATGTAGAAACAAATGCACACATACATGTATATATAAATACAATATATATATATATATATATATATATATGTACCCGTATATTGATAGAATTAGGTAATTTAAATTTATATACACATTTATTAATATAAATAGTATATATATTATGTATAACATAGTACATTTAATTTATATACCTACATGTATATATGAACACATTTTGAATATATTATACATAAAATATATATCATAACTTAATTGTTATATAATTTATCTATTTTAGGGAGGACACATTTTTGGGAGGAAGTGATTTGCACGACACGAGGAGGATACTTGAGGGTCTTAGCAACAGTCGCTCAGGTTTCCAGGAAAAATAGAGGATATGTAGACGACCCATTTACTCCGAGTTCATCCGTCGCACCTGAGTTAATGGCGTACAACATCAAGGACCTATTTCGGAGCATCTTTCTGAATAGTTTCTCAGGCTATGGTCTTGCAGACTATTCAAACCAACATCCAACTACAGACCTAAACTCCATGAGACTAAGGACCGGGTACGTCATCGTCGAATGCCAAGAATAACATCGACCATAATAATCTAGCACAAAAACTTTTGTAACATTTTTGTAACTATTGTAGTGATAATAGTTTGTTATGTTATTAACATTTTTGTGATGTCACTAGCTTTTTATATGAACTATTCTACTTTCTACTACTATGAATGTTCATATGTTACTTTCTATTACGATGAATGTGTAAAATGCATTATATAGATGCATTATAAATTGTATGGGAAGGGAAGGAAAGAATAAAGGTGTGGTTGGGGCAAAAGATATGGTAATTAGCATCACATTAATGCCCCATTAGCAACGCATTGGATTAGACCCACCTTAGCATCACAATAGCAACACCAATATCAGTTGGGTATGATATGAAATCGTCGCTATAATAGCATCTATATAGTGTCGCAATTTAGTGCCACTTGGGTTGGCAAAGCATTAGAGTCAACTTAGCGCCAAACGGTCATGGGGATAGCATTTATGTCACATTGGCATCAAAATAGCATCATCCCTTATCATTAAAAGGGTGTTGCACGTTTTAGCATTGCCTTGGAGTCTACTAGCTATGCCAAATACCTTTTTGCAATGCGACTCATAATGTCATCATAGCATCACACTAGTTCCGACTGCTGACACTACTAGTGTCATCCTTCATGTTGGTGTCATGGTGACGCTAACAGCCACCATATGTCAGCATCTCATCTTTGTGGCGCAGTGGTGACGCTAAAGTGTGGCTATTTTGTTTAGCCATGATTTAGCGACGCTATAGGGTCGTCTGAATCGCTACTCGATAGATTTTTTATAGTGCAAACTCTATGAGCAACTCAACAATTGTTTCAAATATGTGAGTCTATGCCCCTAGATTTGAAGACTCT
The DNA here is from genome assembly GCA_030549335.1 of Pontederia crassipes. Lineage (NCBI taxonomy): Eukaryota > Viridiplantae > Streptophyta > Magnoliopsida > Commelinales > Pontederiaceae > Pontederia > Pontederia crassipes. The sequence continues at coordinate 60,945,547 of CM060194.1, read as the reverse complement.
TTTTCTAAATTTATTGTATTGGTTGCAACAACATCCTTTAAGATTCCATAATGATTTAACAACGAAGAAAGAAATTTATAAGATGCAAATGCAAACTTCCTATCAGAACTATTAGATACCCCAAATCATGTCGCAACTAGGCAATTCTAAAATTATTTCGGCATCAATATCTGATCCCACTTATCTTGCATCTGAAGCAAAACTCAAGGGGCAATGTTAAGATGATTTACACAAGAATGGTAGATAACAAGGGGATATTTTTATTCTACACATGAAGAAGACGATATTATCTTAGTAGAAACCAGTTGAGAACTCTTTGGAAGTTGCAAAAGAAGACACTAAAGAATAATCAATTATGGCTACTAAAGGATCAAAATGATTAACTAGAAATTTCATTCACGCAAAACATGTTGAAGGTTTCGTATGGTAAGAACAAAATCAGATTCATCAAAATTTTTTAAAAAAGTCTACCATCTTATCATTTGTTAAATTATCACAACAAATATCTTCTCGTGCTACAATTTTAAAGGACGTCAATAATTAGGATTGTTTTTAAAATTATCTACTCATTGTATGATAATGATGTCTTAGCTAATAAAAAAGTCCATTCTCACAATGAGTTTTTGAGTACTTTTTTTTAGATCATTACAATGTTGGAAAATAGATATTCACTTTCGATAGTTATAAGAGCCATAACTATTGGTTTATTTACAAAATTGAAGGCATCATTTATCTGCAATTCAAGGACTAAGGCATGGCATGATGAATGATTATTGCATAAAGAACTTATAGTTGATTATGAGAGTCATTCATTCAGCTCAAAGTTCAAGTTATTTTCTAACAAGCTTAATATTATTTGATCAAATTTCTTTAAAGTTAAGCATGCTGGCATGGTGTTAGTACATTTGCATTTTATAAATAATTTTTTTTAAGATTGTTGGAATCAATTAAAGACATAACAAATAAAAGGCACACTTAAGTTTTTCTGATACAAATGCTACTTTAGGTTTATAAATAATTATGCTGATTGGAAGATAATCCAATCTAATAAAACCTTTTACACTCATTCTTAATATGTCCCAAACTGCTCACAACTGTTGAAAATCTGCCACCAACTACAAATTTTTCTACTTCTAATTTTTTTAATTGCTGTACTTATTGAATAACGATTTCAAGTTCTCCTAATTAAAAGTCTTGTTGTACATAATTAAAGAACAAAATTAATAGGACTACATTGCCTCAATGACATGTGATACCACAATGAACTGATGAAAAACTTCGGAGCTCTTTTAAATAGTTATTAATTATAAATTGATTAATTGTACATAAATAGAAGTACACACATATATATACATTTAAATAGAAATTCATATATATATATACATATATTAATTTGTATTTATGGTACAATGCTAAATTGTATAACTATATATGTTACCTATACTATAGTTTAATGAATAAATAGATTAAATATTAATTATAAATGCTTCCTAAATGTACATACATACATACATACATACATACATACATACATACATACATACATATGTGTGTGTGTGATGCATGCAAAATATAACATATAATTAGCCATGCATTTAACCACATTTCGATTTATTTTCACATGCATTAATTCATGGCCTTATTTGCTTTAATTTTATAAAAATAGAAATCTACTCAAATTATATATTTTATTGCAAAAACAATAAGAAAATTGAGTCAGAAATCCACAAAAATAAATGGCACTCAAATCGGAGTTCAAACGGAGGCAGAAAGTGAAAATTAGTAAAGGCTGTCAGTGCTGAAATGAATATAACGGATCGTGAGATGTCTATACAGCCCGTTAAATACCCAGTTTCACTCAAAAAGTTACAGGCCATGAAATTTAAGTTATGGGGCATTAAAACTATACTTCTACTCCTATTTGGACACTGTAAGGGATGTGAAATCGCTATTACGGGCCATGAGAAGTCATATTTAGACCGTTATGGAGTTGCTATGGGCCATTACGAAGGCTGTTTTTAAGATTTTTTCGACTTTTTTTTAGAATTTCAAGTTCAGATTGAACCCAAACTTTATCTTAAAGGATAATTAGGAAACATATTTACTCATATTTGAAGGAGTTTTAGATGGTTTTAAAGATCTAGCACAGTCTATTTCGAATTTATTTGTTTTAACATAAAAAGACTTCGAATCAAGACGAAATTCTACGAAAGTCCTTAGGACCCTTGGAGGCTATAAATAGAGATCCTATGAGACAGAAAAATGGGTGCTTGTAGTGCCTGTATGCTTGTGTGCTTGGAGGTGCTTGAGACTCAAGAGCCGTGCTACATTGCAGAAGAAGAATTTTAGAATTTTCGATGTTTGTTCAGAAAAAACTGCGAAACAACTCAGCGCGTGTACTTTGCAGCAATCCAAAGATCATCAAAGATGAAGAATTCTATCTTCTAATAATTGTTTGGATGCTCTTTACTCAGATTTTATTATTTCTACCTTTTTTGTAATAGAGATTTTTATTGTTGATGAGAAAAATGCATGAATTCAATTGTTAGATTTGAATTAATATAATTATTTCAGTTTCTTTTGATTATGATTGTTGTGCTTAATGCTTTTTACTATGATTATTGTATTCTGAGATAAGTCTACAAACTAGATCTGGGATGGTTAGTTTTAGGATTTAATAATTTTTAGTAAATCAAATTTTAACTTAGAGTCGAAGCAATCATAACACAAAACTTATAACTCATCATTTGTTCTTGATTTTGTGCGCTCTATCAATTTTTACCTAGCGAGGAAACATTTACAGCTTAATACATCTTAATATCTTTCTTAATTGAATGTTAACTTAACGTTTGTGATCCTAAGTTTTGCAAGACTTAAAATAGTTTGATTTACTCAGCGTAAAGGTCAATAATTTAAGTAATCCTAACCTGTCTTAAGAACTAGACTTGTTTATCATTGTTATAATTCAATAATCATCGTGATTGATGTCAGTTAATCATCATCGTTAATCATCCATAATCATAAAGCTCAACATTCATTTATTTTATTTCATGTTATTTAATTTTCTGCATCTTTATTTTCTATTTTCATTTCACAACACAATTTTCTTCTCTTAGTGGATTATTAGGATAGATTAGAATTAACTAGTTACTCGTAAGTCCGAGACTCTACTTTCTACTTTATTACTTGATACGACTAGTGCACTTACTAGCAAATTTATTTATTACAATGTGTGTCCATATAAATAGAAACATACACACACACATATATATATACATATTATATATATAATATCCATATTTTATCATACATATATATAGGATATAATGTATATGCTATCATCACTAATGGTAGCACGATGCTATCTGCCTGATCAATAACGAATGTTGATGGAGCAAAGCACTCTGAACCAAGAAAATAAATGTGTTTGAACCCCAAAAGTGAGACGAATCTGATCTCTCCAACACAGCCAAGGTCAATGCCGGAGAGAAAAACACGGCGACGACGGCAATGATAGCAGTCAAGGCTGGAAAAGGAAATCATTGCTTCGTCTTCTTCGGCACCGCTGCTTCGTCCTCTGACTTCATCTCCTTAGCTTCCGATGTCGGCGTCCTCACAGGGAAGAAGCAGAGTCGATGATCGGGGGGAAGGAAGACATCTTCTGGCTGCTATCGGGACCTATGTCGTTCGCCAAATTTTATTTTTTGACTCCTAAACCCATTTCTCCCGGCCAAGTGAGTGAGCACATTTTTTTATGCCTAAACCCATTTCAGCCATGTTTTTCTCAGTATGCATCCGATTTCAAACCTGCGGTCCATATTCGTACATAGCATGGTGCTACATTAGTGAACGCAGCACAAACATTAATATATATATATATATATATATATATATATATATGAGGTTAAGTACTATGCAATCAACTTTTGTACAACCAATATGCAACCAACAAAGTAGGATCATGATTATATGATTGAGATTCAATCTCTATTAAATTTAATGTTAAGTTATTAAATTTAATCTCAACCATGTAATCATCATCCAATGATTCAAATTCATTAGATGCATATTGGTTGTATAACTTTTAGTTGCATATTACTTAAACCCTACACACACATATATTTAATAAAGTATAAATTTAATAAAGGTTGAATCTCAACCGTATAATCATGATGCAACGATCTTGATTTGTTGGTTACATATTGGTTGTACAAAAGTTGGTTGCATGCTACTTAACCTCATATATATGTGTGTGTATACATATATGTGAAGATATGCATATGTTGATATAATTAGGTAATATAGACTTATATATATATATATATGATATAAATATTATATATATATATGTGTATAAAATAGGTCATATAATTTGAGTACCTACACATATATATATACACGTATTTCATTGTATAATATATATATACATCATATATTATATCATATGTTAATTATCTATAAATTAATCCAAATATTTTAAAATTAATTATATATAAATTATATTTTTATCTCCTTAATTATAAAATTATGAGAATTGAATTAAGGGATATAATTTTCTCCATAATCTGAGTGGCGTCATCGTAGATTCGAAGTAGTGCCGCATTTTGGTGATACTAATTTAGAGTCATGTCAATGCCTTTTCAGCATCGCAATGTGGCCAATTTCTTTTAATTATTTTAGCGTCGCATAGTTGATTACTTTACCATCGAATTAACGTCACAAAATTTTGAGACGCTACTTTGTATTGGATTCAATACAGCATGTAATACAACATCTAATTAGCATCGTGTCATTTGCAATGCTAAAAAACTTACCTTAAATCCTTAACCCCTATTTCGTTTTTACATTTTACTGCTCCCCTCCATCGTTGACGTTCTTCCCTCTATGTCATTGTCATTATCATCATCACTGCTCCGCTCTCACCTCTCCATTGTCGCCTCTACTCCCCCTTTGCAGTAGCTCTATCTCCTCACCGCCACCCTGACATCATCCTCCGTCGGGTGACCCCGACCCCATCATCCGCATTTTTCAATCGTCTTGATAGTAGCTCTGCCATCGTCCTCGCCCTGCCACAAGGCATCTTTGACATCGCTACACGCATTGTCGAGCCGTCCTCCATCAATATCGACAGCTCCGTCCTCCGAATTATTTAACAATCTCTTTCTCCTCTGTCCATCAATTCTGACGCCGTCGCTGCCCTCCTACGACCGTCCTCAACAACTTTCTCAGCATCTAACTCCGATCTTGCGGACTATTCAGGCCATCGTCCAACTGCAGACCTAGACCCCATGAGGTCAAGGACCGAGTACGTCGACGTCGAATGTCAAGAATAACATCAATAATGATAATAATCTAGTATAGAATCTTTTATAACATTTATGTAACTATTGTAGTGATAATAGTTTGTTATGTTATTAACATTTTTGTAATGTCATTAGTTTTTTATATACACTATTCTTTACTTTCTGTTGTTATGAATGCGCAGATGTTACTATCTATTGTGATGAATGTGTAGAATGCATTATATAGATGCATTGTAAATTGTATGGGAAGGGAAGGAAAGAATAGAGGTGTAGCAAGGACAAAATACATCGTAAATAACATCTCATTAACGCTGCATTAGCCTCACAACGATTTAGAGCCGCCTTAGCATCACAATAGTGATGCTATATCCTTTGGATATAACATGAAATTGACACTACAATAGCGTCTATAGAGCGTCGCAAGTTGGCGTCACATGGGCGCGTAAATAGCTTCACATTTTAGCAACACGCTATTGTCAACTTAGCTCCATAGACGGCAACGAGGAAATTGTGGTAATGATAGAGTTTGCATCACATTAGCATCAAAATGGCGTGATAGTTTGGCGTCAAAAGGGTGTCCCCTTATTTAGCGTCATGTTAGCATCGAGTGACGCCAATCAGCTTTTCGCAATGCGACTTATAGCATCATCATAGCATTACAATAACGCCAACTGATGATGTTGCTAGCGACGTCATTCGCGTTGGCTCCATGGCGACGCTAACAACTACCAAATGTTGACGTCTCATTTGTGTGGCGTTGTGGCGACGCTAAAGTGTGGCTACTTTGTTTAACCACCATTTAGCGCCGTTTTAGCATCACATATTTGAATTGCTATTCAACATATTTCTTGTAATGGAAGATGATGACTCATCATCTCAGTGACAATGAAAAGCCCAACTTTGCCTTGTGGAACATGGACAGATACACTTTAGCTCCCATTAGAAAGGTGATAGTGATGATGAATATATTGATTTGAACCATGAATTTAGAATACTTATTGACAAGCATAGAGTCTCAAGAAGAGACATACTATCTTAAAAGGGATTTTGAAAAATCTAGTTCTTGCATGAATTGTGAAAATTTTGATTCTTAAGAATGAAAATATGAAGTTGAAATCTTCTATTGATTTCTTGAAAAATAAATTTCATGTTAAGAACCTCTCTTCATGCACAAAAATATATAATTGTTCCTTTTGAAAATCATGTTAAGAATTTATAAGAACAACTTATTAAATTATCAAATTATGAGAAAAGTTATGCTTAATGGTGTAAATTACCATATAACCAAAAAGGCCTAGGTTATAACTCTTTCAATGGAAGAATGAGAATTTTATTTCCTAGATGTTCTACTATCATTGTGCAAAGTTACGTGTTTGGTTCCACTGTGGCTACCATTAGCATTTTTCTTTTGTGCAAAAGGAAATGTTCAAGTATTGAAGTGAAGAAAATATGTTTTCCAAAAAGAACCAAAGCTAACCAACAAGGACCCAAACAAACTTCCGTACCAAAAGTTAAATTCCTATATTGTGTTTTAGGAAGTGTTAAGAAGAACCAATGATATTTGAATATTGGATGCTTAAGGCACATGATTGGAAATTTCTCAAATTTCATAACATGATATTTATTAAATGTTCACGGTTTTTCTTTATATTCTAAAAATGTTTATGTTGAAAAGGATAGTTTATTCATAGACTATATCTTATATGTTTAAACTATCTTTCCTTGTTATTTTGGATGAGATATGTGCATAACAGTACATGATTCTATGACAGGGCTTCATAGGAACAAATATTAAGAATGGATGACCAACAAAAGGGGCAGATGAGAAAATTGAAATGACAAAGTTTTACAATAGTTAGGATGAGAAGAAAAGAGCAGTATAACAATTAGTTGATATTAGTAAGCATATCATCGGTACCGTTACATGAGCGGTCAATTCGATCTACACAAATGCATCTTAATGGTCATAGTTAGAGATGAAGCCTATAAAAGCCCTCCAAAAGTCCTCAGATAATGATTCTTGCACACTAAAACTATTTTTAAGAGTTGTTAAGTTTTAGAGTAGTTGTATGAGTACTAATTGCCAAATCCTTCTCTCATTGGTTACTTGAGTGTATTTATTTGTATTAAGAGAGACCTTGAACATAAATATTGCAATTTTTGAAGTGGTTAATAGCTCACTATAGGAGCTTCACCTTGCTTTCCGGAGCTTCACCTTGCTTTTCAAGTGAAGAAAAGGTGTGCGGTGTATGGGATTTCCGTCTTCTAGTTCAAAGGGTGTGGTTCAAATTCTCATGATGCATAAAACTTAGATTGCCTTCCTTATTCTGATTTTTATGTATTACATTGAATCAGATATTATGATTAATTTTTCCTTACTTTGATTTTTATGAATTACATTGAATCAAATATCATGATTAATTTTAATCAATTGAGCTTCTGTAACATGATTATAAGCCAATTTTTTGGATAAATACTTCTTACGCATTAGTTCACTGCCACACAATCATGTTGACACTCTTCTCTAGAGGAAGAAAATTCAAGCCCCATTTTACAAGGAGGTACTTCTTTGTTTGGTTGTCATTGTATATGACAGAGCAATTGTAACATTCCTGACTGACATATGATATTGTCCACTTTGGGCTTAAGCTCGGATGATTTTCTCAAAACATGTCATACATAGTAAAGGACATGATCACATATATACTCATCATCTCTTTCGTGACTTATGCACATGAGACTAATCCAAGGCATGCCTCATACATCCTTCCTCTCTTAAGGGACTCAACGTCATCGCTGAGTGATCGCACCTCACCATGCACAGAGTACCACACGGACTAGCTCTAATACCATATGTAACATTCTTGGACTTGCGTATGATATTGTCTGCTGAGCCTCTGTACATGGTGGGGTGTGATCACTCAATGAGGAAGTTGAGTCTCTGGGGGAAGGATGCTTGAGGCATGCCTTGAATTAATCCCACATGCATAAGTCACGGGAGAGATGATGAGTATATATGGGAACATAGCCTTTGCCTGGTGGGACGTGTTTTGATAAAACCGTGCGGGCCGAGTCCCAAAGCAAATAATATTCTATGCAAGTCCAAGGATGTTACATGAACAAGTTGTCCTCTTTCCTTATGTTATTAAAATCGGTTCATATCAATTGGTTCAACTAGTTCAACTACGAATTGACGATTGATCTGATCTGATTTCATATCAAAGTCAATTTTGTTATTGAATGGAAAAAAACTAATCGAACTGGGAAAATCAGCCAACTAGTTGAACCCAACTCAATTCAAATTTTGAAAAAATCAAAGAAAATAAAAAAGTATGAAATTTAAAGAAGGGATAAAAGAAGGTTAAAGAGCACGAGAAAATGATATGTAAAAAAATTAAATAGGAATAGAAATAAAAAAAAGGAAAGTCTTAAAGAAAAAATAAGGAAGAAATAAGAATAATTTAACATAAAATTTATTAATATAACATATATCATCATTAAATAATAGATAAATAAATAGTAAACTTATTCATATTTATATATTAAAAATTATTATTTATCATTATTGAAAATTTTAATAAATAAAAATTATATTGATATTAATATTTTTTATGATTAATAAGTTATTAGTTCAATATCCATATATATTATATCATATAACTTATATTATATTTTAAAAATTATTATAATAATATTATTTTAATAAAATTTGATTGAACTTAATCGAATCGAATCCGTTCGAATCAGTCCGATTTAGAAAACATTACCTTCGCTCAATCGCCACCCTGTTGAATGATGATGATAGAGGAGAGGTGTGTACCCGCTCCTCTCTATCCTTTTCGAAGTTTTGTTTATTATAAGTAGTTTAGATAAGTGATGTAGGAGCTCACACGCCTGGCAGAGAAAGAAGCAGGTCATCCAAGAAGGCCTCATCACCGTACACTGCATCAACAAAACCTCCGACAACAGTAAACAACGTCCGACCACATAATCCATATGGCCGACGTACGCCCACATGCAATAGGCTACCGATGTGGACAACCAAGACCTAGAACCTTACCAATGTAAAAGGTGAAGGTTAGCGATCCAAGAGGAGGGGGTGCAAACTGCACTGATTAATGAATTAGGCGATAAATAAAAGACCAGGATATATACGAGCTAGCTGCCGTTGACTTCAGACTCAAGTTCGTTTATTCATCTCAACTAATACGAGATCATGATATAGAAAGCTTTTTAGCTAGTTACACTACATTTACTAATTTATTGGAAAGTTAACTTGTCATTGTGCATGAGCATTCACCTCACCAGATAATTAAAATATATATATATATATAATAACTAGGAGATTCCGTATAAACATGTCATATATTATAAGTATAACGAAAAATTTAAACTTACTACTAAATTTCGATTCCCGTTATTTTATTTGTGTGTTCTTTTTTTGTTTTTATTTACCTTGTTCTATGTTAAAAAAATAAGTAAATAAATAGATGCCAAAGCATAGCTACGCATGCAATATAAATCACGGAGAAACATAGTCCTGAAAAGTAAAATGAAAATCCTCATCAGAAGCTATCTATGTGGAAAGCAAAACTGATCACCACACCATTTAAAATTAGTTGGTACAAAAACATATATTCCGGATTTGTAAAAGTTCGATTCTATATGTATATGGATCGAGGAAAAAAACATCAAGTGCCCAATTTTTGGAGAGTCCTGTAATTGTAAATTCAACGCAATGGTAACTAATTCCCTTCCCAATTCCCATGTCCTCCAATTCCTGCTTAATTAATTCGCTGTGCAATGACTCCGATCAGCTCCATCGACGGATGGTTCATGGGCTCTGGAGCTGCCACCACGCGGGAAGAGCCGACGAAGTCGCAAAAATATCCATGAATCCCGCGGGGGCCGTCGACGTCTCTACGTGCATGGCGGAGCTCGCGGGGGCGGAGTAGCCGTTACTGATTCCGCCGTGCATTAACGCAGCGTTGGCGTGGGGCGACGACGAAGCAACTGACCGTTGTGCGACGTCGCCCGTCGACGGCGAGGACGCGCCGGTCAGCTGCTGCACGAGGTCGCGGAAGTCCCGAGGGTTCACGTTGTACACCTTCGTCGCCCTCGACTGCTCGGGCTTCTTCCACGGCTTGGTCGCGGGCTTCTGCACCGAGCGCAGCGCCGAGCTGTAGGGCGCCGCTGCTTCTGCCGCCGCCGTCGATTTGGCCTGCAGCTTGGTTACATCAGATTGCTGTGACGACTCCATCTCTCTCTCTCTCTCTCTCTCTCTCTCTCTCTCTCTCTCTCTCACGCATGCACTCGATCACTCGCTCTGATCTGACTATTGATAATTAGCTGATTGGTTCGCGAAGTCTCAAGCGAGTAGTATTAATATGGTAGCAAAACAAAACACGAAGTCAGCAATGTTGGCGTGTGAAAGCATGGCCGCGAGGACACGGCGGCGGTCATTTAAAAATACGTTTCCGTGGGTTGGCGGCGAACACATGGCGGATGCGAGCGGGAGGGTTCACGGGCACGAGGGAGGCGTGCCGCGTGGGTCGTCTACCGTGTCAGCGTCGGCGGCGTGCATTGGGGTGGGCGGTTTGGACTGACCCTCTACACGTTCCCTACTAGTCGACGTCAAACAACGACCGTTTCGTCCATGCATGTCTTTTCTCTGTATTGTATTGTAATGGAGAGATTATGAATGATTAATTAAGAGTGATTAGAAATTTAATTCTTTCTTAGAGGTCGAGAGTTCAAATTACTTTCCTGACATATGCTTTTTATACAGAGATAAGTGGACATTAATTCCATCAAAAGGTTTAAGTTTAACCATACATTTATTCTCAAGGGACTAATGTACATTATCTTTCGTTTTATAGGGATGTTGATCGTATTTTGATTTATTGATCAATAAATTTAATAAAAAATGTTAAAATTCATCATTTAAAAATATTAATTATCTCAATCGTTAATCAGTGGATCAATGATTGAGATGCTATGTTCCGATGGTATATTAATTCCTATTCGCAATGTTACTAGTCGGGTTCCATAATTAATGACAATTTTAATATTGAGATCTTCAATTTCGAATTAGAAACTTACGACTTCATCAACTTTCGATGATGTCCTAACATTCTCTTTTATCTTTCGTTGTGTCTTCTGTTGGAACTTTGAAGGATAGCGAGTGATGTTAAGGGAGAACAGGAAATTATTATAATATATGCAAGAAATACGCGTATGGTGTACATATGTAGTACATGAGGTTGTCTTCCATATATGATGCTTCCAGATCGATGTGGGGCTAATTCTAATTGACTAGTCCAAATTACGGCATCTACATATATATCAACATCGTGTAAATCATGCCAAAATGATGGGCGCCCATTTTGAATACATAAGATTAAATTTCTTTTTCCCTTGTTTGAGCATTTTTTAATTATATGTTTAGCTATCGAAATTAAACATTCGTCTTTTTTTTTTCAAAACACAGATTCGGTTTGACACGATTACTCGATTAGCTGTGTTATCCAAAGGACAATGGACTAATTATGGGGAAAAAATAATTTGTGACCAGAAGTTACATATACAATAACAGATAGCGGTTAATAATTTGATTATTGAATAAAATAAAATATATTGATAAATGTAGAGGTTGAGTTGTTCGATACTTTTAACCATAAAAAATCAGAGAAAAAAGAGTGATGTCATCTTGAGACTAGTGAAGCAGGTTTGGGGCCAATAGAGAAGATGAGGGTTAATTTTCATAACTGTCCTTAATTTTTTTTCAACTCTATCTTTTAATTTTAGTTTATAATAATATTCTTTTTAACCTTATGATTTATTTTGTAACAGAACCATTCTCCAACTTATAACAGCTATGACATTTTTAATCTAAAATAGTCAAATTGCCGTCACATATTCATTTTATGTTGCTTCCGCATCATATTAAAAATAATAAAATAAATCACTTATTTTGTCACTCCTATATTTCAAAGAGAGTTATGTACAGATGTATAACGTCAAATGGACAAGTAACTTAGTTGAGGAGACAGTGAACATACGAATATTTAATGATCACTGTTTCTGAAGTACAAGCCATCTCCCACCTGTATTTCAAAGAGAATATGCATTGACATTACATCTCCCTTAAAGTGGGCATCACTGACTTTACAGATGTTATAGAGGTATCTTTGACTTTCCAACCTAATAAAGTCGAGCTCATATAGGATAACAAACTTTAAGGACTGTTTAATTAATGTAAAGGATGTAGTACAACTCATGGTAAAGTAAAATACAGTAAAGATGGTAAAGTAAAGTATAATAAAGTATGAAAAGGTAAAGTACAGTAAAGCATGACAAAGTAAAGTATAGTAAAGCACGACATGATCAGAGCATTGTATAGTAAAGACAAAGTATTATTACAGAAAAGAATAGAATATGAACATGATAACGAACAAAGTATAGACATTATGAAGAATGGTTCATTGTCTTTGGGCAACTAAAGTATTGATTATGATAAGAAAAGAAGAGATCACCTATTTATAGTAAAGCATGCTATCTTATTGCTTATCCATTGTTGATTCAAGCATGATCTGATTATAATTTCATAATCTATGATTTTATTGTACTTGATGTTTTTCCTCACGAGTATTCGATGCCACTGCATTTGGGATTTTGCAAATGAGAATCCTGCCTAGAGAGGGGCGATGGAGGACGCAGAGCTGGGAATTTGCTGCACATGACTTATTGAACTCTATAGCGTCTCATTCTTTTTAATTGCATTAGTTGAGTAAATCACACTTGCATCATATGGATATTATGGTCTTTTTCGCTATAATTGAACATGTAGTCATTTGTCTCATTCTGTTAAATATTATTGACGTCTCTTACCTCCATATGGATTGCATTAGATATTATTGTCTTTTGACATTCTGACATTTTCCTTATTCCACAATAAAGTTTTATTTTAGTTTATTATTATATTCATTGTCACGTGTTGCATTTGTTGAATGGTCAAAGTCATAGTATGGTCATGGGCATAGCACGCAGTGTAGCATTCCCGGAATCAACATGATTTCCTATGTGGTAGGAGGGACAAATTTGAGGGCGTTACATTTTATGTCGTCATCGTTGTCTTCTTCATTGTCATCCAATTCCCAAAGCTTCACAAGATGGAGATTTCACCCATCTGCACCGGTCACCGTTAGAAATTGAGCACCGGAGCTTGATGGTTCAGGGTGGTCATCGAAGAGGCCAATCATAGAGCTGAAGGGAAAGGATGAGAGAGAGAGAGGAAAGATAAGACATATATTGTAATGATCCGAAGTATATGATCAAGAATATTGGATAGTTACACGTGAGCAAAACATCGAAGGTGGTCGCTTATATGTATTTATCACTTCCACTTAAATGCACTTTAAATTAGTGCAGGTCAAAAGCTCAAATCGAGCAATATTTGATTGGGTTAGGAGTGTTACAGAATGGTATCAGTCAATCACATGTGCAAACTTAAGCCATGTGAGAAATGCGAGCCATGAACCAACATGAACTGCTCAAAAGCTCAATGCAAACTTAACAATGGGTCAATTGACCCCATTAGATTTTAGGTGATATATATATTATGAAATATAATTGTATCCTATTTAAAATTTCACTTCAAAAAGTATATCTTATAGAATATTTTTATATAACAATTTTTTCAATATACATTTTTTGCTTTCAAAACAAACTTGTCATGCTATTTTCTCTTAATTTTTTTTCCAACACACCCTCCTCTTTTGTTACTTTTAATTTTTCTTTCAACACTTCATCTTCTTTATCCCAACTTCTCCAATAATCCATAAAATAATCATCTCCTTCTTTCTCATATTTTGTTACTCTTCTTCTAGCTTTAATTTTTCTTTTGTCATTTATCTTCTTCATCTCTCATTCCCCATCACATGAAGGTAATAAACTCTTTGGTCTATTATGCTATTGTAGTTTTCATTGGTAGAAAAAAAAAAGATTGAACAAAAATCATAGGATCATAAAAAATTAATCATTTCTTTTCAAGATTTTTTCCTTTGTTATTTCTAATGACATTTTTATTTTTATGGAATAAGTTTTGATGATAATATTTAATTTATAAAAAAATTTAATTATTTCAATATGTCATTTATTTATAAATTTTATTAAAAGAGTTATATTTCGCACCCATTAACTCCGGGCTCCTAGGTCCGCCTCTGGTTGATCCTCTAAGGGGGATGACCCGAAGTCTAAGACCAAGAGTAGTCTCACATAGGCAAAACACAAATGTGATCTTAAGCTTATATGTAACTACTTCCTTCATCTATCAAGATGCGTTTAAAATTTGTGTATGCCAAAAGTCCAAAGAAAATAATATATTGATTTGATCGGGGGTGTTACAAAGATCAAGCCCACTGCCCCTAAACAATCACCGCCAAAGAACAAGATTCATGAGCAGTTGGATACCTCATCAGTGCTCCGATCGACCCGACAAAGCAAATCCTAAAGCATGATCATATACAACTAGGGCTCTCGCATTATCATTCTCCTTCACCGGTCACTGGTCGCAGATTGCGGTAGCTGGTGGCTTCATGGGGAGCCAGCTGTCATCTTTTTTCTCTTATGCGAACATGACTTATTCTCCTTCCTCGCCTCTTCTCTCGGCCACACTGTCATCTTCCGTCTACATCGTCATCGTTTTCTTTGTTAAGAAATCAAGCTCGAGCTCCAATCTATCAGGAGGAACTCCGAAGGAGAAGAAGAAGAAAGTCGAAGTAGAAACAGAGAGAGGAAGGAAAACAACAAAGTAAAAAAAACTCTATTAAAGGAAGAATATGAGTTACAACTAATTGAGATACTATCACTTATTTATACTAAAACTAAATAGGTAAAAAGAAGATAAAGAAGATTAAATGGGTATTACATGCTAATAACCTTGCTACAAAATAGAAGAATGACACAAAACTCTACAACTCTGTTGTCACCAACTTCACACCATCGCAGAGGTGAAAACGACGTCGTGAAGACCACGTCGCATGAATACCAACACCCCCCCACAAGTTGACGATGGGGAGGAACTGAACAACATCAACTTGAACTTGGCTAGTGCAGCAGCAAAGATCCACTGATGTGCTAGAACCATTGTAGTTGCAAAGAAGAACTATGCGTAAAATATTGTAGCAATCTGCTAGCAAATGCACTGGTCTCTCAACTAATATAGTAAATAGAAGTAAAAAGTGACGAACTCATGAGGAATATTATTAATTTAATATCTGATCTTATAAATTAATAAAAGGAAAAAACATAGGTTTTAAAAATAATTTTTTAATTATAAATAAAATAGTGAAATTAGGATAATAATATAATATAGTGGTGCCGAAGCTATGTCTTAGGATGAAAACGGATAAATATTTGAACCATAAAACATAAATTTAATCTCTTAAGATGGATTAGAGTCCCCCTAAAATATTTACCTAACATGGTCTCCATAAATTGGTAACCTAAGCATTTAATGTGAAATGAAAGTCTCCACAAATTGGCACTCCATCAAATCAAATTAATATTAAGACGCATTAAAATGAATTCCTTAAGCTATTAACCACTTCACAAATTGGTAAAGATTAAAATATCATACAAATTTAATTCTCCACACACTAATTATTACACTTGTGTCAATTATTAAATTTCACAATAAATCAGTTAATTTAATTATTTGAATAATTTTGAAATTAAATACTCCACTAATTACTTAAATTAGAAATTCAATTAGCTAAATGAAAAGCATTAAGAATAATTAAATAATTGATAAAAAAGACTAAAAAATAAAATAAAGTTCAAATAGTTTCCCTTAAATTAATAATCCCTTAAAAATAATATGGAATTCATCATAGAAATGTTGGAGAGATAATAAAATAAAAATGATAAATATCGAAAGAATTACACCAAGATATCATATGCGAATGCCTTTTCAATTCCTTGCCGAGTAGGCTTTCGCATAATGATTCTAATCCTAGAAGAATCTACAAAATTAATTAGAGTCGTGATTAATCTCCAATCATCTCACCTCTCTCCTCTCAGTCGTAGCCTGCATAGCTCACGACTTAATTGTGGTAGAAACCTAGAATTCCAAGCATGAATTGAGATGGTGGCTTCTTCACGTATTTATATGTGTGAACTAGTCTTCAAGTTGATCACAATAGTTCAATCATATGGCTGAGTTTAAACTTGTGCGGATAAATTCTGATTAGATAAAAAAAATTTCTCAACTTCACATTCCAATCAGATAGGGTTTAAATACATCATAGTAAAATTATCCCCGAAAAACTTTAACCACATATGACACCAAGCTTCATGTGGCATCCATGATAAACTCATTAGATAAAATATAACTCCCGGATGGAACCATACAATTTAATATGAGACAAAATCACGGTTTGATAATAAAGGTATTCTCTAACCGATAGGAAGTCAACTTTCATGCCTTGGATAAGATCTCGGCTTGTTTGATAATTATCAGCCCTGATTTATATTTGGCAATTCACTCCTTATGATCCACCTTTGGCGCCTTGCACATGATGCACTTATGATAACAAATTGGCGCCAATCAATTTCACTCCTACGATTCACAGCTCGTAGATGAATAAATCCGAAGGAGTTTAGCGCCTTGAAGGGGAAAATAACACTTGAATTTCACTCCTTTTGTTTGTTTAACGTTTCACTCCTTAGATTCTCACTCTTGGGATTTCCACACCTTACGTTTTCCACCATGTTCACTCCTGAATTTCACTTCTTATACTTCACATGTTTTCATTCCTTAGCTTAGGTTGAATTACACCAAACAATTTCATCTATAATTGCACCTTGTGATCAAAACTTCATTGATGATGAGTTTAGTACCTTCTCTTTCACTCCTTGGAGTTTTAGCATGTTCTCTTCTTTCACACCTTGTAATTGATATGATTCAAGGCTATTCCAATTCTTAGTGATTCACTCCTTTTGTTTCACTCCTTACACTTCTATGAATTTCACTCTTTCACAGTTAACGATGGTAATCCACACCTTCGATTAATTCAAATCATGACTTCAATTAATTCAAATCATGTCTTCAATTAATTCAAATCAGGCCTTGATTAATCCATTCTAGATTTGATCAATTCGACATTTTATATTTCCCTACAAATTAAGTTAATTCACCCAAGTCTTATAATATTTAAATGAGCATTAATAAAAACAAATAAATCTAGAACTACGACTAAACTTGACATAAAATCATGCATGTCACGATCAAATTACTGAAAAAATAATTAAAATAATAGACTAGTATATATTATATTTTGCATGCATCATAGAACGAGATATGATCTTTATCGAACACTAGCAACAACAGCTAGAGATGCCGACTAGAATAGGATGATGAAAAGAATACAATGAATGAGATAGTTAGAAGCTAAAAATAAAGATACACTACACAATCACCAAGAATAAAGAATGAAGAACACAAATGAGAATCAGAGAAGAAAGAAGAAAAGACACAAGAAACGCCTCGATGCATAAACACGAACATGAAGATGAAAAACAAATAAATCTAGAACTATGACTAAAACAGACATAAAATCATGCATGTCACGATCAAATTATTGAAAAAATAATTAAAATAATAGACTAAAATATGTTGTATTTTGCATGCATTAGAGAACGAATATATGATCTTCATCGAACACTAGCAACAACAGCTAGAGATGCCGACTGGAATAGAGTGATGACAAGAATACAATGAATGAGATAGTTAGAAGCAAAAAAAAAACAAAGATACGAGCAACATCACATAGCTGTTCGAGACTATCAATGACGAGTTCAGAAAAGATGAGTAAATCGACGAGTCAAAGGCAAAGTCAGATAATAGAACTCTGCCTTGAACTGAAGACAACTGGAGATTATGGCAAATTTTCCATTGGAATATGGAACGAAGAGGAATCCAATGACAATGTCGGTAACAATGGAGGCGAAGCTCCAACACCACGTAGGGATAAAATCTGACAATAACGCCGGCAAGAATGGTGAGAAGGCCCATCGTGAACAGGAGGCGAAGCTCCAGAAGTCGATGATTAACCATTCGATTGGCGAGCAAAAGGAGTCAAAGCTCCCAACTCCAACGAAACGTCAGAAACAATGCCAAATGATGACCGATGACAAAGATGACGCCTAAGAAAAAAATGAAGATAGAACTCCGATGAAACACAAAGTTCTAGGTGAAAGGATTATAGGTGAAATAAGTTACAAGATGGTTTTTATTATAAAGTAGAATTTCAAGACAAAGTTTGGTAACAGAAGTTACCCAAAGACATGATATGGTCATGATCGAATGATCGAACCAAACAAAGACTCAAATATATCTCCATTTCAAGTTTAACCAATCAATCAGATCATATAGCAATAAAATTCTACAAGTAATGAAAATATATTAAATCAAACTACGTATGGATCATAATCAACAAAAATATAATAGATAGTAATTTTATACTAATTGTTTGTGATGTGTCAAAAATGGAATTTTAAGTGTTGTAAAACTATTGTAAAAAAATCTGAAGTTCAAGGAAGATGTCTAAGAGTGAGTGTTTATAGCCTTTAAAGTTAGTTTCAAATTAGTACAAAATCAGTTCAATTTTCTCGTGAAAAATGTTCAATCTGGGATATATGAGAACTGTCAAGTACCCGCTACAAAAAATTGAGGCATCAAGTTGAACTAGAAATTTGTAATTTTCATGAAGATTTTTCTCTTCCGGCTAGGGGTTAGTCTCAGAAGAAGACTAACCATCTCTATTATGAAACCATAAATGAAATCTAAGGTAAGACCACAAGATGTTTAGAGTCTTCTTTTTTCCTCAGCTTACTTCTCTCATCCTCATGCTTTCCTCATGGACTCTATGTAATGTTTCATTTGATATTGTAAACTAAACATGATTTGTTTTCTTTTTTTCTTTATATCTTTATTTTTTCTTTTGGGTCAGTTATGAAGTGATCATTACAAAATTTCTAGTTACTTATCCCTAATTGTAATTTGAGGAACAAATTTTCTAATTACAATTGTAAAAGAATTGTAATTGAAGTTTCTTTATTGCTATATGCTTGAAAGATCTTACTGATGTGGACAAATTATATATACTTTTTACGATTTATCCACATTCATGATATGAAACTGCGGCATTTTGCATTTTTGGGACTACATTATTGCTTGTTTTCATGTAAAAATTCCAATAGACAATACAGGGGCATGTGAGCATATGCCACCACTTGAACACTTAGATGGATTCAAGAGAAGGACAGTTTGGTTCACCTTGGGCAGTCGACAATTAGAGGGAGGCATCTTTCCACATCAATTCTCTCCTTTGCACCAGAGGAACGAAGCTTCCTTTTCACTTTATGGGCAAATGTGGACAAAGGAGTAGATGAACAAATGAACATGTGGCAAGCTTGAACTAGAGTACAAAGTAAAGAGGAAGGTAGGCAAGGAAAGAGGTCTAAAATTCTACTAAGCATATTCCTTTGATTGAAAAAGTAGGCAGAACAAACAAGGGAACAGATAGATGAGCGGGCAAGGTGGCACAAGGCCCTAGGCTATAAAAGGACATGGAGGCTGCCAAAGAAAGGGGCTTTGAATCTTTCAACCCCCAACCCATTTTCACCCAAAAGCTTTAGGAAGGATGTCGTAACCTCCTTTTTGCCTTTCTTATTTTCTTCTTTTGTGTGTTGATGAACGCCTTGTCATCCTTATTGTTGATGTGTAACTAAACCGTCCAGCTAGTGGCTATGGGGATTGTGATGGACACTATGTTTCTGAAGTTATCTTTTTCTTAGTCTATGTTTAAGCAACAATCGAATACCTTATTTATATGTATTCATTGTTTCATTGTTGGTTTTGATTTTATGTTGATTTCTTGGAATGTTGAATGTGTTCTCATTGATTGGTTTATCCATTGTGCTTTAGCCCCAGAGGGAGATATCTTTCTCGGCTCATTCAACAAGGCACAATGTAGTTTAACCATTCTTCCTCTTGTTTCCAATTTTTGATTGTAAGCTTCAATTTCAATTTGGACAATCATTGGCATTGGTAATTCCCACCCAATAGGATGATATGATTATCTAGCTAAGGCATGCAAGCTAAAAATTTGGGCCAATGCTAGGATATGCCGATGGATTACCATTCACTAAGGGGTCAGCTTAGAGGAAACGCTCGAGCTTCCTCTATTTTTCCTTGATTTTAAAAGATGATATTTTGTTTTGGAACTTGGAGTGTATCTCGACGCCAACACCTCTCGCCCGAGAGGGTACTTTATTGAGGTGGGGCAACAGGTGGGTTACGTTTAAGAGTTGCCGGTGGTTAGTGCTACTGTGAGGCAGAGAGGTAAACCCGGAATACCCCTAAGTCTTTGTCTTGCTAAACTTTTTTCATTTGCATGGTTTTGTGGGTTAGGCATCGAGCATCCTTTAGCATCTCTCGTTCGAGAGGGTTCTTTATTCTCCAATGATTGCATGTGTACCAAGAGGTGGGGTAATCATTGGGTTATTGGGTTATGATAAGAAATGTTGTCAGTTAGTGCCGAGCGAGGTCAAGAGTGGGCTCAGAGCATTTTCTATTTTTTTTCCATTAAGATGCTTCTCTACTTCAATGGTTTGAGTTTTTAGTGTTGATGTTCTATTCTCCAATCATCGCAGATGTGCCGAGAGGCGGGATGATGATTGGGTTATGTGAAAGGGGTCATTAAAAGCCCAAGAGGAAGTTCAGAGTATTCTTTGAATTTTTCAATTGTTCCTTTCCTTCATTCGAACTATATTTGATTTTATAGTGCTGGTGACTACAGTCCAAGAAGGTAATCTATTCCTCAACTATCACATGCATCACTATAAGAAAATGGCTATTCTGTGACGGACATTTTTCCAAGGATACGAATCCTTAGCATTTTTTGACAGCTGTTGCGACGAATAGAAAAATCCTTCTGAATTACCGAAGGCCAAAAAGTCATTCGTTACTACGGACGACAAATCCCTATCGATACATTACCAACGGGTATAGCCTTCGAAATTACTGAATGATTTAAATCCGTCGGTAATTTTGAAGGCTAGACCCGTCAGTAATTATATTTACAATAATATATATATTCACTATTCTATTATTAAATTATTATTTTATTTAGCGAAGGATAAAGCCTTCGTAATTACCAAAGGATTTATCATCGGTCGGTAATTTCAAAGGAATTGCTCGTCGATAATTAAAATAATATCATTTATTGTCAACATTTATATATATAATATTATTAAACATTAATAATAGTATATGTATTGATATTAATTATACGTATTAATATATATGGTTATAAACATTTTATAATATAATATAATATTATAAATATTTTAAGTAAATGGAAGAGAGATATGCATTATATTATACACATTAATCGAAGGATAGTGCCTTCAAAATTATCGAAAGATTTAGCATCCGTCGATAATTTTGATGGAAATGCCTGTCAGTAATTAAAATAATATCATTTATTGTCAACATTTATATAATATTATCATTAAACATTAATAATAGTATATGTATTGATATTAATTATATGTATTAATATATATGATTATAAACATTAGTATTATAATATTATATTATAAATATTTTAAGTAAATGAAAGAGAGATATGTATTATATTATAGAAATTAATAATATATTATTATTTTATTTATCATAGGATAACGCCTTTGAAATTACCGAAGGGTTCAACATTTGATAGTAATTTTGATATTATCATTTATTATCAATATTTATATATATATAACATTATTAATAAACATTAATAATAGTTTGTATTGATATTAGTTATATGTATTAATATATATATGATTATAAACATTAGTAATATTATATTATATTATACTATAGAGGAATATTAGTGTGAGATTAGAGATTTTGATCTCACCCTCAAATCAGTGAATTTCAGTCATTATAATTATGCACCAACAGTCCAGATCTCATGAGGCTAAACAAAAGGCTGAACCCACTTTTTTTTTTCATTTGAACCCGGTTCAACTAAGATATTTCAATCTTCACGATCTGAACCGTTGATGCATAATTATAACGGCTGAGATTCACTGAGTTGAGGGTGAGATCAAAATCTCTGATCTCATACTAATTTTTCTCTATACTACTGTATTATGTTATAAATATATTAATTATATGTATTAATATATATGATTACAAACATTATTATATAAACATTAGTATTAAGATGCATGTCTTTTATAACAATAAGGTCATCCAACTTGAGCTTCTAAAGTCCGTGATCATCGAACGTAGGTTGTCGTAACTCAGATTCAAAACTGAGATGGTCATCCAACTAGAAGGTCATCTAACTTTATTTTAAAAAAAATACAATAATCCATTTACACTGTTCAATTGATGAGAGGTCATCTAACTGAGAGGTCATCATATTTTATTCATCGACATTGTACTTTTGCATATGTTTTACGATAGTCACCTATTTTAATATTTTATTACTAATATTTATAATATAACACATATGAGAAAATTAAATATGAAAAGATAAAAAAAATTAAAGACAATTATGAGAAAATAATAATCAATGATAACTAATTTTAATCATAAGTCTTTAACACATTTTATACACATATTGATTAACATTAGCATTATATGTCCGTTAAGATTATCAAATTAGTTAAATTTCCTAAGTAACTATAAATTTATAAATTTTAAATCTTTCAAAATTCTATTAATTTACTTTTTATTAGTTTTATAATATGTCTTTTATATTTTTAAAGAGTCATATTGTCATTTATAAAAAAAATAATCATTATGTTAAAATTCTACTCCACATTAATTAAAGATGCATCTATATATAATTATTTATTGAAATATAATTATCAATACATAAAATACAAGATAAAATATATATAGATATTGATAAAAAAAATATTATTATTCTAATTACTGACGGATACTAATGTTTATTAATGTTTTTAGTCGTATATGTTAATATATATATAATGTTATAATGTTTAATAAAATAATTTCTTATATAAACATTGATAAAAATATTTTTATTTTATTTACTGACGGATACTTCCTTCGGAGTTATCAAGGGATGTCAAATCTTTCAATAATTTTGAAGGATATCCCCGTCGCTAATTCTAATATTTTTCCGCTCAATTTTTCCCCCTCCGCCTTCTCATTCCCACACCCTCCTCTCTCCCTATTTCCCCCTCTCCATTTGTCCTTTCCTACTCGTTCTCCCCTCCTCTCCCTCTCTCCCACGGCGGCGGCGACTCTCGACTTCGGCGATCCCGACTACTCTCTCCCTCTTTGTCGACTCCGTCTGCGCTCCCCCACTCCTCCTCCCTCTCTCTCGACTCCGCCACCTAGTGCGGTTGGATCCAGTCGCATGTGGCAGATCCGGCGCACTAGCAGCCCGCGATACGAATCGCAGGAGGCCGATCAGGGTCGCAAGCACTAGATTGGCCCCCATGCGCCAGATCCGGCGCCTGCAAGCCAAATTAGCCGCCTACGAGCCACTACTAGCGACGGCCGATCCGGGCGACGGACAAATTCGAGTCGCAAGCGATTGATACGGGCACGGACGACGGCCGGATTTGGCTCATAGGCTGCCAATCGGGCTCGCAGGCAGTGGGATCCCGCACGCGGGCGATCGATCCGATGCGCGGACGATGGATCACGTTTGTGGCCACCTCCCCATCCTCCTCTCCCTCTCCCTCTCTCTCTATATCTCAATTTTGGCCGTCTGTTCTAGATCGGCGGCCAGCACCGATCCGACAGTAACGACTCATTTTTCTTATATTTTTAAAAACTCTTCGAGGGATGATGTGGAGAAATTATGTATGCTTTTCATCTATGTTCAATATGCATCTATTCCATGTTTTATTATATTCTCATGCTTGAACACATGCTTTATTACTATTGAAATGTAACTTTTATTATTTCTCTACATCCATCTTCTGAATACTATATTTCTGTGATAGTATTACTTGTGTTGATTACTTTTCATGCAGAAATCTCAATCCATAATTCATAGGAGTATTCAGGTGTATACCCCTTCATGCACGCACATATGGGGAATACGAGTGTATTCCTCTAACCCAAACTATCACACCAAACTTCGTGACTAAGTGCTAATCCCAATTATCATAAATCTTAGTTACGTTTAGTCATTCCAAACTAAAATCGGCAAAACCTTCCCCCCTTACTTTCTTGTGTCATTACTCAACACATACAAAAGATGGATATATATTCATCAAAGTTTAATAAAAATTATAAGATATGACATTCGCATATGATTATTATATTTTTTTTCCACAAATCATTTCACATATAACCCCACAGGATCAAGTCTCATACAACCTTACAAAATGATTCTAATAAACTCTAGTACAACTCTCAAGTTTATCTATTACATGCATGCTTTTTAAAAATGAAAGTGGAGAGAAAATAAAAGTGATCTAACGGCTCGACCTCTTCTATATGCATCAAAGACAAGCTTCGAGTCGACTCAACTCGAGAACTTATAATTATCTGAAAAATTCAACAAGGGTAATGTGAGCAACAATCGTTTGCTCAGTGAGTGGAATAAATGTAGAACATAGGGGAACAATACGAGTGCATATAATATTTAAATAATCATATTTCTTTCATATGAGAAAATGTTTAAAGCATAACTACTATCACAACTTTTTAAATCATATGAACTTTGACCATAAATACAAATTATTCAAGATATCATCATATTCACAGTTAAACTACACACATGTGTCATTGCACATACTCATCATGGGTCAATACGTATCCCTCTATAATCATGTGTCATACAATTAAGCAGAGCTTCATAATCAAGAGTCGCGGATACGCAGAGCAAATCATGGGTCAATACGTATTTCTCTATGATTGTGTGTCATACAGTTAAGCAGAGCTTCATAATCAAGAGTTTCAGATACGCAGAGCAAATCATGGATCAATACATATCCCAATAATGATTGTGTGCCATCCAATAATGATTCTCAGATACGCATAGCGATCATGGGTCAATACGTGCACGCAGAGCAGCCCCAAAGGACAAAGACACCCGATATACGCCCCAAAGACTTCATGTATATCGAATGCGGTCCCAAAGACCTTTTTCAAACAGCATGGCTCATGAACACATGGAGTTTAACAATATCAAAATACATATGTCATATTCACATATCATTATCAAATAAAACTTATTTTAACTTCACAAGCATTGTTCCCTGAAAACATTTTCATGTAAAAGGTTGTTCCATCTCATATAAAATCATTGAAACATATCATAAATACTTTTCATAGTTCAAGATATATTTCAATAATAATAATACTAATAATCTTTGTTTGAAATAATATCATAAATAAAAGAACTAACATATAACATTTTGTTATGTTGTAAATTTACCCACTCACCTTGTACTTTATCCTTTCAAGGAGGTTTATTAGATTTTCCTCCTTTCACTTGTAGCTTGTTGGTTCCCTACAAGCAATGATGTCTTTTTACTTTTTCATCACTAGTAAAAATACTATGCAATGCATGCTCATGATGCATGAATAATTATACACCTTAGAATGCATGTAATTTCTTCTAAGTATTCATTGTTCAATCTCAAGTGTCTATGTCCATAGGCTATTACACACTTCAACTACTTATTTCTACCCAATCTCCTAAAACTTAACTAGGTGCTGTCTCAGGATTTCAGACTGAGTGACTCTCAATAAATAATTCATAATTTCTTAACCACATGAGCAAATATTATGATTCTAGATAAATTAAAAACTAGACTTATTAAAGTTTTCAACTCCCAAACTTCATTTACTAATTCCAAGTGAGTAAGTCATAACATTTAAGGCAATCTTACCTAGGGTTTGTGCCCTGGCAGACTGTGTATCATAGAAAGATTAATTTATATGTTTCTTCGTACTTGTCCATTTAACTAGGGCATAATTTTTCTGAAAACTAGACTTCATTAGTATTTTGTCATAAAAATTAGAGAACTGACATCGATAGTATGACCCATGCAAAATTTCATGATTTATGAAGAACAACTTACGAAGATATGATCGTATGAAGATGAGGGTTGATTTCGGATCCGCAGATTCAACCTAACTTAGAAAACTTGTCGAATTTCCTCAGGCTGCTCGGAAACTGATCTGACCTTGAAAATTTTTCAGCTTGCAGATAATACGAATAAATGATTTATATATTTTTTACAGAATTTTAACACGTCATATGACGATTTGGAAAAATCATTTTCTAAGTAGCTGGTGAGCTACCTGCTTCAACTGCTTGAAACCCTATTGGTTGAAATGGAGGTCCAATCATATTATTTGGTTAAAAATTAGTGTTAAACTTTTAATTAACATTAGTTAATCATAATTAAACATGTTTATTATAATATTTACAATTATTATAATTTATTCTTAATAATTTTATATAATTCCTTTATAACGCTTATCGATAATTTAATTTTGATTATGCTTTAATCCAAGGGTTAATTGCTACATGCAATCATGACTATATAAGCATCTAAACTTACTTAAAATGCTCATTAAAAGCAAGATTATGTTGATATAATATTTGTGGAGCACGTCTGTGACACAAACACTTAGACAAATTTGAGTACAGACGATGCAGATTCACCAGTCTAGCTATCCAAAGCAGCAAACATCAAAGGAAAACATGCCTTTCCATGTCAGCATAATAGATTCCATTGCAC
This sequence comes from Pontederia crassipes, assembly GCA_030549335.1. NCBI lineage: Eukaryota > Viridiplantae > Streptophyta > Magnoliopsida > Commelinales > Pontederiaceae > Pontederia > Pontederia crassipes. The sequence goes on along the minus strand of CM060194.1, from coordinate 60,918,440 downwards.
AAAAGAGAGGAAGCTTCTTCTACACCTTCATGGGCAGATGTGGACAAAGAAAGCCGCTAGGAAAATGGACAGGTGGCAAACAAAGAAAAAGGCAGCAAAGAAGGACCACCAGAAGATTCTTTTTTGCTGAAAAAGTTGGACATGTAGCAAGTTAAAAGGTAACAGCCATGCATACCACAAAAGCACCTTCTGTTGGCTGGAAAAGTTAAAGAAAGATATGAGAAAGCAGTTGGAAAGTAATGGACAAGTGGCGCGATCTTTTGGACTATAAAAGAGCAAGAGGATCGTTGAAGAAGGGATTCCACTTTTGATTCCACAAGAGGGAGAGTTCGAATTTTGGCTGAGTTCTGATTTGTTGGAGGAGGTTGAAGAGGAGGCTGCACCATCAGCCTCCCTCCTCTCTTCTCCCTTCTCTCTTGTATTTTCATTTTAGCTTTTTCTTCTTTTCTAGTTTTCGTAATGTGTAATTAGCCAGCCAACTAGTGGCTGAAGGATGTTGATCATGGCTTTCGTAACTTTGTTCTTATTCTTCTTCGTTGCTTTTCATGATCTGGACAGAATGTTAAGCTTCATTCCCAGTTTAATGATATTGTTTGATACTTGTTTCATTGTATAGTTCTTTATCTTTTATATATATGCATGGATTTGAGCTCGTGAATTATTTTTACCCTGCACCCCTGACCATAGGGACGTTAGAGGCTTTATCGCGACCCAACGTAGAGAAATCAAGCTTGGGTGAAGATAGATACCGGCATGGTTTTCGTATTTTCCTCGTAGTCGCACTACAAGAAAAAGTCAGATTTCCGACGGATTTTTTTCGATGGTCTGACATCCGTCTGAATTACCGACGGTTTTTTCGGTGGATCGTGTAAACCGTCAAAATTTTCATCGGGTACTTTTCGACAGTTCTAGCCGTCTAAACTCTCGACGGTCCAGAATTCGTCGAAAGCTTCCGTCGAAAATTTTGGCGCTTTGACGGTTTAGACCGTCGAAAGTTTCGACGGTTTACCTATCCGTCGAAAGTTCCAACGATCTTAGCCATCAAAATATTTCAACGTTGGTCCCGTACTATTATTAAATTTTCGACGATTTTGACCGTCGACATTTGCGACGTTTGATGCAACCGTCGATATTTCGGCGGTCATACCCGTCGAAACGTTATGAGATTTTCATTAATTAAAATATTCAACCTTAATTGTTTTCGATGGTCTTAACCGTCGAAAATGGAAAGTTATAATTTACGCGACTCTGTTTAGTTGGAAATTTATTAATATATATGTCGACGGCTAAAACCGTAGAAAGTTTCGACGGTTTAGAGAACCGTTGAAAGTTTCGACGGTTTTTCCAACGAGTTTGAGCCGTCGAAACTCGAATTAATATTATATTATATTTACCTATGTTGCGAAGTTATGACCGTCGAAAAGTGACTATATAAATAGCCGACCCCACTGTCACTTTGTCCGTTTTTGAACCCAGTTATTTCCTCGTCCGCATTACATCCGGCCGGCGTTTCGTCCGCATTTCGTCCGGCCTTCGGCCACCTCCCGCCGCGTTTCGTCCGCATTGCCTTCCCTCATCGCCGCCAGAAGCTTCCGCCACCAAGTCGCCGCCGACTACAATCTCCGGCGCAGGTAGGCTCCGATCCCCGCCCTCCTTGCTCTCTCCGGCGGCCAGATCCGGCCGGCCTGCGTGCGCAGTGGGCAGATCCAGCCGCCCTCCGCGCGTGGCGGACAGATCCGGCCGCCCTTCGCGCGCATCGGCCAGATCCAGCCTGCCTCCGCGCGCGGCGGCCAGATCTGGCCGCCCTTCGCGTGGCGGCCAGATCCAGCCGCCCTCCGCACACGGCAGCCAGATCCGGCCGCCCTCCGTGCGCGGCGGCCAGATCCGGCCGCCCTCCGTGCGGCTGCCAGATCCGGCCGCCGTTCGCGCGCGGCGGCCAGATCCGGCCGCCCTTCTTTACCTCATGTTCATGGACCTAACAGTTGGATTCATATTTCGCAGCTCAATCTCATGAACGACCAAGATAAGCAAAAACTTTTTATGAATATCAAAGGATTTGTGATGTGAGGTAAACATATATCAACCTATGTAGCTTCATATCTAGTAGTCCTGAATATCAGAGGATCTAGATTAAAATATAGCTTGATATCTGCTAATCATTTCGAATGTTCCAAAAATATATAGTATTGGATACTTCTATTGTACTGCAATAGCATGAGAATATATGCAATCTTTTCTTCATTTTTTTCTTCTCTCAACTGGCCATCTAGAGATTCTCCTCTATCGTTCAATTTGAGTTCCTCTGAACACAAAGTTTAATGAATTTGGACTACCTCAGTGTAAAAGTTTGTGTGCTATAAGTATAATCATTTATGCCAAGAACAAGTTTTCAGAATTCGATTTGCATATTTGCATATTTCTCTTTTGCACTTTGTTCTTCTTGTTGTAATTGTTTCCTTATATTAATCATGAGTCATACTGTGCTTCTTTTGTTCATAGTTATATATATAACTTAACTTAGAAATGGAATAAATCACCTCAGATTTATGCATTGATGAAAGAAGCCTCTATCTTTTCCGTCAAATAGCCACAAGATGTCGTTCCCCAATGTTTTTATTTGATCATGTTAAGGCCAGAGATTAGAGATCACTAGTGAAGACAACTTTGATCCATTAATAATCCAACACTCTGCAGGGCTCCATAATTTGCAGACCGTACACAATTCTAGGGAAGAGTACTCTTGAAACTTCAAGATCTAGCTTATTCCTCTCTATATATTGATCTTCTGCCTAGTGAGTTCTTCTATTCTAATCTTCCATTCTAATATTTCTCTCTATATATTGTCATTGTTGACTATTCATTTATTTAATTTTGTCTCGACTTCCTCAAAAAAAAAAGAATCTTCTTTGTAGTATGATAAGATAATTTTTCATTAGAGTTTGCTTCACATGGTTTGCGCCTTTGATTATATATGAAGGCTGAAATTCAATTCAAATACATGGTGCTTGTACATATCCATAAATCGAAAGTTTATGACTTTCTGTGAAAGTTCGTCCGCACTCATAGATTTTGCTTGCACATGGGATCATATGCCTATATAGAATGCTCCTGAATTTACATCTGAACCAGAGCATAGTTCCTAGGTTCCTGTATGTTTTATTGTGCATCTATTTCCATTATTGGAAAATCAAGTATTTCAGCTCGCTATACATGAATGACTATTGTTTCATAAACCTTTAATATTTCCTTATAAATGCATGACTGTAGTTTTTTACCTGTGACTCTAAATGACGTAAATTATTTATGATTTATCCGTTATACATGCATGACGTAAATTTGGCCACACTAAAATTTTTTATGATTTGCAAATAATGCAGCTGTTATGTCGTACTTGAACGATCGTCGATGGATGTACAATAGAAATAATCTTGGTCGTAGAGGTTTGACACAAGAATTCATAGATGGCATTGACTATTATGTTACTGTGACTTGTCAATCTTTACAATATCAGCGGGAGGGAACAATTAGGTGTCACTGTCACTTTGTCCGTTTTTGAACCCAGTTATTTCCTCGTCCGCATTACATCCGGCCGGCGTTTCGTCCGCATTTCGTCCGGCCTTCGGCCACCTCCCGCCGCGTTTCGTCCGCATTGCCTTCCCTCATCGCCGCCAGAAGCTTCCGCCACCAAGTCGCCGCCGACTACAATCTCCGGCGCAGGTAGGCTCCGATCCCCGCCCTCCTTGCTCTCTCCGGCGGCCAGATCCGGCCGGCCTGCGCGCGCAGTGGGCAGATCCAGCCGCCCTCCGAGCGTGGCGGCCAGATCCGGCCGCCCTTCGCGCGCGTCGGCCAGATCCAGCCTGCCTCCGCGCGCGGCGGCCAGATCTGGCCGCCCTTCGCGTGGCGGCCAGATCCAGCCGCCCTCCGCACACGGCGGCCAGATCCGGCCGCCCTCCGTGCGCGGCGGCCAGATCCGGCCGCCCTCCGTGCGGCTGCCAGATCCGGCCGGCCTGCGCGCGCGGCGGCCAGATCCGGCCGCCGTTCGCGCGCGGCTGCCAGATCCGGCCGCCCTTCTTTACCTCATGTTCATGGACCTAACAGTTGGATTCATATTTCGCAGCTCAATCTCATGAACGACCAAGATAAGCAAAAACTTTTTATGAATATCAAAGGATTTGTGATGTGAGGTAAACATATATCAACCTATGTAGCTTCATATCTAGTAGTCCTGAATATCAGAGGATCTAGATTAAAATATAGCTTGATATCTGCTAATCATTTCGAATGTTCCAAAAATATATAGTATTGGATACTTCTATTGTACTGCAATAGCATGAGAATATATGCAATCTTTTCTTCATTTTTTTCTTCTCTCAACTGGCCATCTAGAGATTCTCCTCTATCGTTCAATTTGAGTTCCTCTGAACACAAAGTTTAATGAATTTGGACTACCTCAGTGTAAAAGTTTGTGTGCTATAAGTATAATCATTTATGCCAAGAACAAGTTTTCAGAATTCGATTTGCATATTTGCATATTTCTCTTTTGCACTTTGTTCTTCTTGTTGTAATTGTTTCCTTATATTAATCATGAGTCATACTGTGCTTCTTTTGTTCATAGTTATATATATAACTTAACTTAGAAATGGAATAAATCACCTCAGATTTATGCATTGATGAAAGAAGCCTCTATCTTTTCCGTCAAATAGCCACAAGATGTCGTTCCCCAATGTTTTTATTTGATCATGTTAAGGCCAGAGATTAGAGATCACTAGTGAAGACAACTTTGATCCATTAATAATCCAACACTCTGCAGGGCTCCATAATTTGCAGACCGTACACAATTCTAGGGAAGAGTACTCTTGAAACTTCAAGATCTAGCTTATTCCTCTCTATATATTGATCTTCTGCCTAGTGAGTTCTTCTATTCTAATCTTCCATTCTAATATTTCTCTCTATATATTGTCATTGTTGACTATTCATTTATTTAATTTTGTCTCGACTTCCTCAAAAAAAAAAGAATCTTCTTTGTAGTATGATAAGATAATTTTTCATTAGAGTTTGCTTCACATGGTTTGCGCCTTTGATTATATATGAAGGCTGAAATTCAATTCAAATACATGGTGCTTGTACATATCCATAAATCGAAAGTTTATGACTTTCTGTGAAAGTTCGTCCGCACTCATAGATTTTGCTTGCACATGGGATCATATGCCTATATAGAATGCTCCTGAATTTACATCTGAACCAGAGCATAGTTCCTAGGTTCCTGTATGTTTTATTGTGCATCTATTTCCATTATTGGAAAATCAAGTATTTCAGCTCGCTATACATGAATGACTATTGTTTCATAAACCTTTAATATTTCCTTATAAATGCATGACTGTAGTTTTTTACCTGTGACTCTAAATGACGTAAATTATTTATGATTTATCCGTTATACATGCATGACGTAAATTTGGCCACACTAAAATTTTTTATGATTTGCAAATAATGCAGCTGTTATGTCGTACTTGAACGATCGTCGATGGATGTACAATAGAAATAATCTTGGTCGTAGAGGTTTGACACAAGAATTCATAGATGGCATTGACTATTATGTTACTGTGACTTGTCAATCTTTACAATATCAGCGGGAGGGAACAATTAGGTGTCACTGTCACTTTGTCCGTTTTTGAACCCAGTTATTTCCTCGTCCGCATTACATCCGGCCGGCGTTTCGTCCGCATTTCGTCCGGCCTTCGGCCACCTCCCGCCGCGTTTCGTCCGCATTGCCTTCCCTCATCGCCGCCAGAAGCTTCCGCCACCAAGTCGCCGCCGACTACAATCTCCGGCGCAGGTAGGCTCCGATCCCCGCCCTCCTTGCTCTCTCCGGCGGCCAGATCCGGCCGGCCTGCGCGCGCAGTGGGCAGATCCAGCCGCCCTCCGAGCGTGGCGGCCAGATCCGGCCGCCCTTCGCGCGCGTCGGCCAGATCCAGCCTGCCTCCGCGCGCGGCGGCCAGATCTGGCCGCCCTTCGCGTGGCGGCCAGATCCAGCCGCCCTCCGCACACGGCGGCCAGATCCGGCCGCCCTCCGTGCGCGGCGGCCAGATCCGGCCGCCCTCCGTGCGGCTGCCAGATCCGGCCGGCCTGCGCGCGCGGCGGCCAGATCCGGCCGCCGTTCGCGCGCGGCTGCCAGATCCGGCCGCCCTTCTTTACCTCATGTTCATGGACCTAACAGTTGGATTCATATTTCGCAGCTCAATCTCATGAACGACCAAGATAAGCAAAAACTTTTTATGAATATCAAAGGATTTGTGATGTGAGGTAAACATATATCAACCTATGTAGCTTCATATCTAGTAGTCCTGAATATCAGAGGATCTAGATTAAAATATAGCTTGATATCTGCTAATCATTTCGAATGTTCCAAAAATATATAGTATTGGATACTTCTATTGTACTGCAATAGCATGAGAATATATGCAATCTTTTCTTCATTTTTTTCTTCTCTCAACTGGCCATCTAGAGATTCTCCTCTATCGTTCAATTTGAGTTCCTCTGAACACAAAGTTTAATGAATTTGGACTACCTCAGTGTAAAAGTTTGTGTGCTATAAGTATAATCATTTATGCCAAGAACAAGTTTTCAGAATTCGATTTGCATATTTGCATATTTCTCTTTTGCACTTTGTTCTTCTTGTTGTAATTGTTTCCTTATATTAATCATGAGTCATACTGTGCTTCTTTTGTTCATAGTTATATATATAACTTAACTTAGAAATGGAATAAATCACCTCAGATTTATGCATTGATGAAAGAAGCCTCTATCTTTTCCGTCAAATAGCCACAAGATGTCGTTCCCTAATGTTTTTATTTGATCATGTTAAGGTCAGAGATTAGAGATCACTAGTGAAGACAACTTTGATCCATTAATAATCCAACACTCTGCAGGGCTCCATAATTTGCAGACCGTACACAATTCTAGGGAAGAGTACTCTTGAAACTTCAAGATCTAGTTTATTCCTCTCTATATATTGATCTTCTGCCTAGTGAGTTCTTCTATTCTAATCTTCCATTCTAATATTTCTCTCTATATATTGTCATTGTTGACTATTCATTTATTTAATTTTGTCTCGACTTCCTCAAAAAAAAAAGAATCTTCTTTGTAGTATGATAAGATAATTTTTCATTAGAGTTTGCTTCACATGGTTTGCGCCTTTGATTATATATGAAGGCTGAAATTCAATTCAAATACATGGTGCTTGTACATATCCATAAATCGAAAGTTTATGACTTTCTGTGAAAGTTCGTCCGCACTCATAGATTTTGCTTGCACATGGGATCATATGCCTATATAGAATGCTCCTGAATTTACATCTGAACCAGAGCATAGTTCCTAGGTTCCTGTATGTTTTATTGTGCATTTGTTTCCATTATTGGAAAATCAAGTATTTCAGCTCGCTATACATGAATGACTATTGTTTCATAAACCTTTAATATTTCCTTATAAATGCATGACTGTAGTTTTTTACCTATGACTCTAAATGACGTAAATTATTTATGATTTATCCGTTATACATGCATGACGTAAATTTGGCCACACTAAAATTTTTTATGATTTGCAAATAATGCAGCTGTTATGTCGTACTTGAACGATCGTCGATGGATGTACAATAGAAATAATCTTGGTCGTAGAGGTTTGACACAAGAATTCATAGATGGCATTGACTATTATGTTACTGTGACTTGTCAATCTTTACAATATCAGCGGGAGGGAACAATTAGGTGTCATTGTTTGAAATGTGCTAGCACAAAGTTACAGACGGTAGAGACTGTCAAAGTTCACTTATATAGAAAGGGTTGCAAACCCAATTATTGGCAATGGGATGATTTAGGCGAAGGAGCACCTTCGACAAGCGTCCCAAATCCAGGTCTTCATTTTGTCGATCCCGAACCAACATTTACTTCGCAATATGAACAGTTAGTTTATGACGCAGCTGTAATTGAGTATGGCAATATTAGATTTGAGCATAATGAAGAAGCATCAAACCCATAAGCAAGAGATTTTTATGACTTACTCAACGCATCGAGTCAACCCTTATGGTCTCGGTGTGAAAGTCGTTCGAAACTATCACTTGCTGTTAGATTGTTGAATCTGAAAGAATGTTTTGATGCATTTTTAGATATTTTAAAAGAGGTCACACCAACTGGGGCTCGTATTCTTGAAAATTTTTATAGGACAAAAAGATTGGTCAGTAAACTTGATCTTGGCTCAACTAAAATAGATTGTTGTCGTGATGGTTGTATGCTATATTACGGCGAGGACATCAATCTAAATGAATGCATATTTTGTGGGGTCGAATGATATAGAGTGACTAACAAGTCTCAAGTGGCTGTGAAAAGAATGCATTATTTACCTCTTATTCCAAGGCTTAAAAGACTATACTCGTCTATAGGGTCAGCGTCGCAAATGAAGTGGCATGCACAACATAATACTTCGGAAGGTGTCATGCTTCACCCATCGGATGGTGAAGCGTGAAAACATTTTGATCGTAAGCATCCTGATTTTACTAGGGACGAAAGAAACATAAGGCTCGGATTATGCGCGGATGGTTTTACACCATATGGTCAGACTTCAGTTCCTTATTTATGTTGGCCGGTCATAATAACACCTTATAATTTGCCACCTGAGATTTGTATGTCCGCACCTTATATATTTTTTACATGCATTATTCTTGGTCCTCATAGTCCTAAACAGAAGATAGACATGTATTTACAGCCTCTAATAGACGAGCTAAAAGAATTGTGGGATGGTGTCGTCGCTTATGATGTGTCGGTCAAACAAAATTTCACATTGAAAGCTGTCTTATTGTGGACCATTAATGACTTTTCTGCCTACGGGATGTTGTCTGGTTGGATGACCGCAGGGAAATTAGCTTGTCCTTGTTGCATGGAACATTCAAATGCATTCACTTTGAGAAATGGGGGTAAAAATAGTTGGTTTGATTGCCATAGACGATTTCTTACAGCTGATCATCCGTACAAAAATAATCGAAATGCATTTCGATGGAATAGGCTTGTAGAAGACATGGCTCCGGTCAGACGCTCATGAGCTCAATTACGCCGCATTGTCAATGCTTTATGCAGAATTGTCCACGACCCAAATGTCACATACAATGAGTATGGTGTTTGTCATAACTGGACCAAACGAAGTATATTCTGGGATTTACCTTATTGGTCTGATTGTTTGATACGTCATAATTTGGACGTCATGCATATTGAGATAAATGTGTTTGAAAATGTATTCAACACTGTAATGGACATTAAGGGCAAAACAAAGGACAACCTAAAGGCGAGACTAGATTTGAAGGAGTACTGTCGAAGGCCAGAGTTGCACTTAGTGACTTTACCTAACGGAAGATTATCTAAACCAAAGGCAAGTTATGTTCTCACTAAGGAGCAGAAGACTCAAGTGTGTCGCTGGATCCAAAAGCTGAGAATGACGGATGGTTATGCATCAAATCTGACCCGATGTGTGGACATGAATAACTTGCATTTGTTTGGCATGAAAAGTCACGACTGCCACATATTCATGAAAACTTTGCTTCCTACTGCTTTTTCTTCACTCCCGGACAAGATTTGGAAGCCGATAACGGAATTGAGTCAATTCTTCAAAGAATTGTATTCTACAACATTAACAGTGGAAAATATGATCCAATTGGAACGTAATATTCCGATAATATTATGTAAGTTGGAACGAATATTTCCACCGGGATTTTTTAATTCCATAGAGCACTTACCTATTCATCTATCATATGAGGCAATGGTAGGTGGACCAGAACAATATAGGTGGATGTATCCTTTTGAAAGATATCTCAATCGAATAAAAAGGATGATTAAGAACAAAGCACGTGTCGAATGATCCATATGTGAAGCGTCATGTTAAGTGTGCGAGGATCAGAATCCATTGAAATAATGAAGTTCCAGAAGAACAGTCTGATGTGGCATCTTTGTCGCTCTTCAATCAGTTAGGACGACATTTTGGGAAGCCAAGAAGTAGATGACTCAGTGATGCAGAATTCAAGTCTGCCACGAATCATGTCCTTCTAAACATGCCGGAGGTGCAAGGCTACATTAAGTAAGTTTAATATCCATGCATTCTTTTCTTTAACTTCTTCCCAAACAACATTTTGATTTAGCCATCACTTTGTATGTAGTGCTTTCTTGCAATACTACAATATCCCTGAACAACATGTACTAGATAGAATCGAGAATGACTTCGCACCGTGATTTAAGGAACAGGTAATTCTCAAAATATTCTAAATAATTTGACGCCTTCAGCGTCTACTTTACTCATTCATTTTCATATTAAGTTCTCAGTACCGGCACGGCGTCTGGTCTCCATAATTTGGCATGGGGACCGACTCGAGAGCTGAAAAGTTGGCCGGTGTATTTTGTGAATGGTTATAAGTTTCACACTGAAACTTGGTCGATCGGGAAGAAAACCGTGAACAATGGAGTATGTCTCGTGGGATCCACGACGGAGAAAATGAGCGTGACTACTATGGTGTTCTAAAAGACATTATTCAGCTGTAATATACTGGAGGTAATAAAGTCACATTATTTGAGTGTAATTGGTTTGATCCAAAGGAAAGGAGAGGGATGCGAGTTCACAAAGATTTAAAAATAGTTGAAATACGTCACAATAGGTGTTATGATCGTTTTGATCCTTTCATTATTCCGTCTTCTACAAGACAAGTATATTATGTGCCATATCCAGAGAAGACTAGGGACAAAGCACAATGATGAGTTGTAATAAAGACGAAGGCAAGAAGCAGGATAGAAGTTGATGGTGCATTGCAATGTGCCTTTCAAGATGACTCGCAGACTTCTATGGCCCCTATTGTCGACACCGAATTAGTCGACGATCTACAGGATTTGGAACACGTATTTGAAGACTTCGATAACGTCGACATACAAAATGATGAAAACAGCTCGGACGAAGATGAATTTGAAGCTACGTCGACTTCTGATGATGATGATGATGATGATGGGAACCAGTCATGTGGAAACTCAGATGATGAGTAATGGTATTATTACTTGTCGTCACGAATTATCATTTTTTTTACCTTACGACTAGGATACTTTATTATGACTGTTGTCATCTTATGGATTGTTCATTTATGACTCATTTTCATGTTGTATTATAACGGTTTATTCAAATTATCATCTCGCAATAGTTTGTTTGAGGCGTTAGCGATGCATGTGGACAAACAATCGGATCCACGGATGCCTGACGCGGACGATGCATTCTTATATTCACTACCATCTCGTGAGTGTTTGAAATAATGATAAAAAAAATTTTACGCATAAGCTTATTCGAATTAATTTGTTTATTTTTTATAAGCGCCTCTGGATATTAGGAATTGGTTCTCGAGTTATACGTACAATTCCTTTCCTCAAGAAGTAACACAAGATGTAGCCGAACATAGTCAGGTCCAGATGTTGTGACATTTAAATTTTTTATCAATTGTGAATTTGACTTGGAATAAATTTTGTACTATGCAGATGTATCGATTTGTTAAAAGTAAAAACAAAGGAAAGGAGTCGGTCATCCCTAGAGCTCTCAGTACTCCATCGGCTCCTATATCAGTAACAGGCATTCGCATAACAAAGCATTCTTCTCCTCCGTCGACTCCTAGATCAGCTACGGATATTCGCATAATAGAACGTTCTTCTCCTCCGTCGGGTCCTTCCTCTCACGTGATATTGCGGACTTGGAGACAATTGCCACAAGAACTCGTCAGAGCTCGTTGTTCCGTGGAAGGCTCAGACCAGGCTTCATCAAATCATGTTTACAAAGCATACATGCAGCCAGATGGGAATTTAGGGTAAGTGTTATTTTATGTATATCAAATCCTTATTCATTTTGTGATTCAGCCATGACATTTTATAATTCTGTGTCCTTCTAGATTTGTACCGTCAAAACTAGCGGCAGTTACTAAAGTGTTGCGACATAGGTATACTGAAGTGTGACTTACATGGAGGGAAGTTCCTTATGCCACGAGACAGATGCTAGTTAATGAATTTCAGGTATCCTTAGAAGCCAACATGATCATTAAAATTTATCTTCGTAATACATTAATTATTTTTTAACACATTCAGGCTGATGTGTGGTGGGAGCCCGAAAATACGAAAAAAATGTGGAAGGCTTTTAACTCTCGGTGCTCGAAGGGATTGTCCGTGATGCTTTCGGAAGCTCGAGATGACGGAGAACGACCCAATTGGATCCCCGAGGCCGTTTGGATCGATTTGCTAGGAAAGTGGTCCACCGAGAAGTACAATTTGAAATGCAAAAAAGCAAAAACCAGTCGAGAGTCCGACCAGGAAGCGTGCTTGCATTCGGGCGGATGTGTATCCACGAGCACGATTGCTAAGAAAATGGTAAGATCTTTCAATATAGTGTCGAGAAAATATTATACTTTAAGTTACAAATTTTAAAATATTATCTCATTGCAGGAGAAAGAGACGGGTAGACCACATACTCAGGACGAAATATTTCTCTGAACTCATCAGAAGAAGAACAAAGAATGGGTTTCGGATTATGCCCGGGAGACATATGTATGTAAATTTTTGTGCCTTTATTTTTTTCTAAATTGCAAGTTAATAGTTAATTAATAAAACTTTGAAGTCGATCACCTAGTCGTCGTTTATAGTTAATTATTTTTGCCGGTTCTTTGTATTTTCTTTGTATTTTAGGAGTCTTATAAAATAAAAGAAGTTGATCATATTACGCAAGCCACTTAGGAGGGGACCACACCGTTGACCCCAAGACAACTTTGGATGGACCACGTCGGCGTGAAGAAGGGTCGCATTTACGACCTCGGATCTTCTGTGAGTTCAACAGATATTGGATATGATCGACGAACTACTTCAGGTTCATCTCCTTCTGGTATGCAAGAAATTATGGATCAGGTGACCAAGAAGATTAGGGATGAGGTCAGAAAGTAATTCGAAGAACGTGAACGTCGTAACAGGACTGAAATGAAGAAAATGATGCGTGCCTTCATGCATGGCGAATTGAACGACGACGACGCCGATGTAGATTCATTATACTTAATTTTTTTTGGAATTTGCTTTAATATGTAGATTCATTATACTCATTAGATTCATATGCACTTTGACATCAACATGGGTACTAACTTAGATTTTATTCTTCGTCTCTTTCAGTTAGATATGTAGACTTTTAAAGTTTTCACTGGAAATGGAGTGTAGACAGTTGGATCATGTAAATGTCAGTACTCAGTATAAATAAATATACTTGTAGTTTATGTTTCCTATTTTTTCCTGATTGGTCATGAACTTCAACATACTTCCTAATCACTGCATGAAATCATAGGAAAAGAACTTAGCAACCTTATTTTAATGATAACTTTGGCATTTTGGATTTAAATGATAATGATGATTAAAACTCATATGTCTCTATCTATTATTTTGGATGCAAGATTCGATTTTGCTTCAATTTTGCTCAGATAATACAAACACCTCACGGTCTCAAGATTCGGCATTAGCTTGTTAGTTTACACCTCTTCTATTGAATTTATCAAATTATGTTGATGTTAGATTCAAATTATGTTTTTATATCTGCACTTTGGATTTTACTCTTCAATAGATTTCAAATCCGAATTCATGTTTTTTTTTTGCATTTTCATATGTTATAACTTTCTGAAATCATTATTGTGCAGTGATGTTCGAGTTATTTTGCGACCAAGACTTCAGTTCATCGTGACCAAGACGTTATGTGAATTAAGTGATGTTTCGATTATGTGATGTTCAATTTGTTTCATGTTTGGATTATGTGAATTAAGTGAATTATCTGAATCCGTGGTGAATCTGTGGATCTGTGATGTAATTGAATCTGTGGATATGTGAATCTGTGGATCTGGATCCGTGGTGAATTATGTTGATCTGTGGATCTGTGATGAATTATCTGTGAATTATGTTTGTATGTGTTGTATTATCTGTTCGGACATTTAAAATTCAGCATTTATTTTAATTTTTTATGTTTCCGACGGTCCTGACCGTCGAAAACAGCTGAAATATTGCAATGTTCAACGGATTTTTTCAATACTTACCGACGGTTATAACCGTCCATGCAGCATTATCGACGGTCGTAGCCGTCGAAAATTAATTGTGGAGTCGACGGGTAAAACCGTCGATACGAGTTTGTCGACGGTTTGAATCATCGATAGTATCGACGGTTAAAGCCGCCGATATATATCGACGGTTCAAGCCGCCGATAGATATCGATGGCACGAACCGTCGACGCCGATACTATCGACGGTTCAAGCCGTCGATAAATATCGAAGGCACGAACCGTCAATACTATCAATAGTTTAAACCGTCGATATATATCGGCGGTCCTAACCGTCGATATTATCGACGGTTCATGCCGTCGATACTCAACATTCGACGGCCACGTCCGCCAGCTAGACCGTCTGTAATACCGACGGTTCGGAAAAATATCGCAAATTGTTTGCGATGCCACTTTTTCGCACGGACACTGTTCGTCGAAAGAATCGTCGGTAAACATAATTTTTTACGGATCTGACCATTTTACCGATGGTTCGGACCATCTGTAAAAGGCAATTTTCTTGTAGTGTCGTAAGCTAGGAGGAGTTTTTTTAATCACCTGCTACCTTGCACCCTCAACCGTAGGGATATTATAGTCTCCATCACGATCGAACGTGGAAAAATCTAGCCTAAGACAAGCAGTGGTTCATGACTTTGGTTTTCGCAAGATCAATGATGGATTCTTAACTGATTTGGGTTAGACGTCATTCATCTTTTGAATCCTGCCTGAAAAGGTTACGCTCCCCCGAATTTCTAGCAATAAATGACCAAATTGAGTCAGAGATTTCGGATTAACTTAAAAGGTTACAAAGGATGGTCGTGTGCTTCTATTTCACCATCGCTGTGTTAAATTTCTTTATCTTCTCTTTTGAAAGCATCTAAGCCGTCTTGAAGAAACTGAGACCAAGCATTCTGCCCGAGAGGGTGATCCACATTCCCCTGAGGTAAGCGTAAGCCGACCGCAGCCTCCTTGCCTCTGGTGTATCTCTTGAATGCTCGGTACTTGATAGACACGAGACTTGATTCAAATCTAGAAAAAAGTGACATTCAAGCATTTTTATTCCAAATGAAGTTCAGAGGATGAAATTTTCAAGTAAAAACATTCCCTCAGCCTTAATGTATAGCTACACGTCTTTGTCTAATTTTATATTAAAAATCATAAAAATTAGTGTATTCTTATTTACTGTGATTTTTAGTTTATAGCATTTCACTCTTTCATCTTGAACAACAAATATAGACTTATGTTTTGCCTTCAAACAATTTAATTGAGTGTGAACATTTCAACTTAATCTCTGTAGATCGACCCTCAAGCACTAGATACGCTGTATATTTTCGATTCTCGCCGTAATAGTGTAGAGAATTTATAAATTTAAAAATTCATTCGACATTCTTCTGTGTGTTTAACGATATACACATTTTATGCTAATCAAAATTTTTGACGCCATTGACGGGGACTAAGTCTTGAATTGTCACATCTAATTTTCTATTTTGATATAGCTGAGTCTTGTTTATAGTCACTGTTTATATTTGATCGTGCTGTGAATATCATCTTTGCATGTAGTGTAGCTATTTTTTCTCTTTCTTGTTTATAGTAAATGTTAGCTTTCTGCATTTTTCTTTTTTTTTTCCTTGTTTATAGAACTCTCCACTTAGATCTTGTAATTGTCATCTTCAATATTTTATTCCTACATTTATGGTTATCAATTCTCAAAGCTCATATTCTGCGCATGCTACAAAGTATCTCCTGAATTTTTGTAATGTAGAGTCATTGCTGAATTGTGACTTTACATTCCAGATTTTGAGTTCCATATTATGCACTTATGCAACAAAGTGTCTACTCTATTTTCATAATACAGAATCTTGCTGAACATTGTTGAATACACTTCGCTGAACTTGCTAGCTATTTTCATATTTCAGATATCTCATTGCTGAATAGTTGAACATTCATATTCTAAAATTTCTCATTGCTGAAATTGTTGAACATTTGTGTCCTGAAATTGCAGATTTTTTATTTCTCATTGCTGAAATTGCTGAACATTTATATTCATAAATTGTTGATGTTTTATTTTTTATTGCAGAAATCTTACTGAATATGGATTTTTATACACACTGTTGAAATTCCTGAACTTGCATTCTTATTTTCTAAACACTGCTGAATATATTAGTTTTCTGATCCTTAGATGTTATCATTAAATTTTTTATTTTCAATTTTAGACCTCTTATTTCTTATTTTTGATCTTAGATTTCGTATTTCTGCACTGACTTCTATGATCCTAATATCATATTGTGTAGAAACATTGCTGAAATTGCTGAACATACTAACCTCTTAATCTTGAAATGTCACTTTGGATTTTTTATTTCCAAATTCAAAATTTAAATTTATTTCTGATCTTAGGATTCAAAATTTCTGCACTTGTTGATATAATCCTAAACTTCTTTGTTGTTGTCATTGTGCAGAAATATTACTAAACATGCCTATTTTTTATCTTTGAATGTTTAGATCAGATTTCAGATATTATATTGCAAATTTCAAATTCCAAAGTTCAAAGTTTAAGATTTCTGATTTCTGATTTTTGCTTCATATTTCAAGTTTTACTTTTCAGATTCCAGTTTCCTACATATCTTAAAATTTGCGTCCTAATTCTCTCTTGTGTATAACATTTTTTTAACATGCATATTGATCCACAAATGTTATTATTTGATTTCTAATTTCAAATTTAATTTTTTTGCAATCTTGAGCTTTTACTGTGCATAAACATTACTGAACATATCCTTGAATGTTTTTATATTTCTTATTTCCAACTTTAGATTTCAGATTTCAAATTTCATATTTCATATTCCTAATTTTTTATTTCTAATTTCTGCACTCATTCTATAAGTCGTAAATTCCTATTATGCAGAAACTTTACTAAACATCTTTTCTTTCGATCTTTGAACATTTATACAGATTTCATATTTCAAATTTCAGATTATACAGGTTTTGAATTTCAGACTTCAAACTTCAAAGCTCATATTTTTTTGTTTCATATTTTAAAACTAAGCTTTCTGATTTCTGCACCTATCTTAAAATTGCTCCTAAGCTTCTAATGTGCAAAAATTTTATATTTCAAAAAGTGTTGTGAGTACTAGTTCAGCAACCATTTAAGCACAACTGAGATTGAAATGGATTGGAATTCCCAGTTTTGATTATTACATGAGCAAAACTCTTATCAAGCTACCGAAATGTCAAAATATGAAAGTTGGGACAATTTAGCTTTTAGAGTTGAAGACATAGTGGAAAATGCATTTGCAAAGTTCAAGCTGAAAACTTTCAAAACTTCCCAAGCCTATTGCAACCAAGTGCACTCCTGCATTCAGCATGAACCACAGGAGTTGTTTCACATGAAAAATCACAACCAATGAAGTAACTAGATTTCTACTTCATATGCCCAAAATTTAAGTCCATGGAGTTATCAAGACTATCTCTATTACTCTGGACAACACTATTACCTTGCAAATTGTGTGCAAAACCAAATGCCAGCATAATCTCTAGAAGTTCTAAAACTAAAGACTATGCTGCAAAACATGATGGACCAACAAAAGAAGCAAAATGAAGAGGTGGAAGAGTTATTTGCCAAGTTGGAAGATCTCCACATACAAAGAAGGCCGCTAAAGATTTAGTTTCAACAAGCTCCATAACAGAATCTACCAGCACAATCAGACAAGTCTCTGAATCATAAAGTCCCACATGAAGAGAAATCAAACATCGAGCTAATGATGGAGAAGTTTATTAAGCAGTAGGAAGTGCAAAATGCATCATTGATGGAATTATTTGACAAAATTGAAGGTCTAGAGGTTGAAAGAAGAATCATAGAAGAACAAATATTTCAACAATCTCATGACACTTATTCTGGAAAATTTTAAGTTAGGCCTGAGGAGCAAACTCAAGCCATTCCACCTGAAAGTGAAAAACAAGCTGAAGTACAAGAGCTCTCCATAGCTTAACATTTCATTGGAATGCAGAATAAAAAAAGCCGAAGAGTTCAAAATTGATGATGCAATGAAGAAGGCTGAAAGGGAGGCAACAACTCAACACATAGAGGTCATTCAAAAGGAGAAGTCTGCACTCGAATCTAAAGCAAGCAATTATGACTTCTCAGCTACCAAGACTAACTCCCATGCTAAACACCTTGCTAAAGATGTTGAAGAGATCAAAATTGATGATGAAGTGATGCTGCAACTCAACACATAAAGTCAATGCCAAAGGAGAACCATGAAGTTGAATTCGAAGCCGGCAACCAAACATGCTCAGCAGCTGAGATTAACCTACCAGAGACTAAAGACACCTGTCCTGAGACTGAAGGCACTTTCTGCAGAAACCAATAGACTCCACCAATTGAAGAATGTCAGCCTATGAAGATACAAGAAAAAGACTGTCTAGAGAAAATGCATAAACCAAAAGTTGAAGAAAGCAACATGATGCATGATAAAGTACCTCCGAAGATGACAACAACCACACTTCTAAAAAGGAAAATTAAGAAATAGTTGCTGAAATAAGATGGATATCCGGGAGAATCTAAAAGCTTAGATCAAGAGGAAGAGTTTTTGAAGGAGCACAGAACCCTGAAGGAAGAGAGCCATGCTAAAATTGAAAGTCAATTACACACAAGGCTCAAACTATTTTTGAAGAAGCTAAATTTTATCTGGTCCAAAATCTATTTAGGGTGAAACATGGACCTAGAACTTTTGTATTTGATAGAGGAAAGATGCTCAAATCAGCTCGACATCAACTGAAGACCCACAAAGCTAAAGATATGGATTTAAAGTCACTGAGTCTTAATCTAGGACTATAGACAATGGTGCTTGTTGAGAGGTAACCCAACTAATTATTTTATTTTATTTTCTTTGTTTTGCAAGAATCAAGCAGCCCCAACAAATTAATAAGGAGCCCACCACGTCTGCTGAAATCGCAAACTACTGAC
Source organism: Pontederia crassipes (assembly GCA_030549335.1). NCBI lineage: Eukaryota > Viridiplantae > Streptophyta > Magnoliopsida > Commelinales > Pontederiaceae > Pontederia > Pontederia crassipes. Next base: position 60,899,371 of record CM060194.1, on the reverse strand, counting down.
TTGCCTAAAACTATAGAGATGTCACTGATTTCGCACTCTCCTCTTTGTCAAATTTAATGACTGTTACTTATGAAACTTGATAATAATCATATATTTTTTTCGTGCAGGCAAGGAGAGTAATTCACTGATCCACATTTCAAGGAGTATTGAAACTATGAAAGAACAACTGTAGAAACAGATGTCTGCCCTTAACCCACTCGCCTTCCTCTATCTGGTCAATCTCTTCCAGCTTAAATAACACTGAATATGGTGTTGAGCTTAAGTTTGGGGAGCCCAATATCATGTTTTTATTAACCTAACTTGTCATTATTTTTTATAGAACATACTATTGTGATTTGATTATAATTTTTCTGATCTTTTTTTGAAATTATGAAATTTATCATTATTGTCAAAGTTTCGAAATCTGCCACTGTTACTAAAATTATGAAATCTTCTCAAATTTTTTTCTAAAAATTTGTTTATGGTAGCTTTCAAAGCCCCACTTAGACTTTTGAAACACTGTGCATGACATTATTGATCTTTTAGCTTTCATGACTAATCTGTCTTGAACATTTCTAAAGTAAACATAATCATATAAATGACCCTGATGTGAAATCAAAGCAAATGACATGTTGGCTGACCCTCCAAATTCATCTAGGATCTTGCACTCAACTATTTGTATGATACTAAACTATGATATGCTACAGTGTAATAAGAGTAAATTGTATAGTTGTAAGCCCTCATTTCTGCACTTTTTTTCTTTTGTATATTGAGAAATATTTTCGCTCTTTTTCTTTAATAAAAGTTTCAAGTGCCTCACACGAGTATTCTAGGAAGAAAATGTGGGGAAGGCTGTGGGCAACTTCTCTATCTTGAATAACTGTCATGGCACCACTAGCACCCAAGCTGAGTATTCTTGTAAGAAAGGGGAGGACTATGCTAAGTCAAAACTCTCTTTTTATTTTCAATTTCTCAATATACAATTGAAGAGAAAATCTCAGCAGCAAGAAAAAAAGGACAAATGGAAAAGAAATTTTGTTTAATAAAAGGACAGGTAAGTGTCCCTACACTTACATATCATCTTTTAGTATGAATATAGATTATGTAAATGTGCACATTCTTAAGGGAGGTTATGTGGATGTTCAGCATGCAGGGTGGTCTCATTTGATACCCATGGAGCAATTGCTTCAGTGATTACTAAGATTAAAAGGTCTTAAATGTGTAAATAATGTTTAGATATGTGAAGTGTGAAGGCAAGAGAGATATAGTGTTATGCATAATGTGGTCATGAAAGTCTGAAAACTTTTGACCCTAAGTTCCTAATTTTGCATGAGGACAAGCAAACCTTTAAGTTTGGAGGGAGTTGATGTGGAGAATTTATCTATACTTTTCTTATATGTTCAGCATGCATTTATCTTATATTTTGATATGTATTCATGCTAGAACACATGCTTTATTGTTAAAATGAAACATTTATCACTTCCCACATCTATCTTATGATTCTTGGAATATAATGTTATGCTTAATGTGGTCATAAAAAACTTGAAAACTTTTTTTCTAATTTTGCTTGAGGACAAGCAAAGTTTTAAGTTTGGGAAAAGTTGATGTGGAGAAATTATGTATACTTTTCATCTATGCTCAATATGCATCTATTCCATATTTTACTATATTCTCATGCTTGAACACATGCTTTATTACTATTGAAATGCAACTTTTATTATTTCTCCACATCCATCTTCTAAATACTATATTTCTAGGATATTATTACTTGTGTTGATTGCTTTCCATGCAGAAATCTCAATCCATAATTCATAAGAGTATTCAGGTGTATGCCCCTTCATGCACGCAAATATGGGGAATACGGGTGTATTCCTCTAATCCAGACATTTAGACAAATTTGAAGACAAATGATGCAGATTCACCAGTCTAGCTGTCCAAAACAGTAAACAGCAAAGGAAAACATGCCTTTCCAGGTTAGCATAGTAGATTCCATTGCACAAAAAAGAGAAAACTTCTTCTACACCTTCATGGAAAGATGTGGACAAAGAAAGCCGCTAGGACAATGGACAAGTGGCAAACAAAGAAAAAGGCAACAAAGAAGCACCATCAGAAAATTCTTTTTTGCTGAAAAAGTTGGACATGTGGCAAGTTAAAAAGTAACAGCCATGCAGACCACAAAAGCATCTTCTGTTGGTTGGAAAAGTTAAAGAAAGAGATGAGAAAGTAGCTGGAAAAGTAATGAGCATGTGGCACAATCTTTTGGACTATAAAAGAGCAAGAGGGCCATTGAAGAAGGGATTCCACTTTTGGTTCCAATCGTACCAATTTGGTTCCATAAGAGGGAGAGTTCGAATTTTGGCTGAGTTCTGATTTGCTGAAGGAGGTTGAAGAGGAGGCTGCACCATTCCTCCCTTCTCCCTTCTCTCTTGTATTTTCGTTTCTTCTTTTTCTTCTTTTCTAGTTTTCATAATGTGTAACTAACTAGCCAACTAGGGGCTGGGGGATGTTGATCATGGCTTTCGTAACTCTGTTCTTATTCTTCTTTGATGCTTTTCATGATCTGGACCGAATGTTGAGCTTCATTCCCTATTTAATGCTATTGTTTGATCTTTGTTTCATTGTATAACTCTTTACCTTTTGGATTTATGCATGGATTTAAGGTCGTGATCTATCTTTACCCTGCACCCTTGACCATAGGGACGTTAGAGGCTTTATCACGATCGAACGTAGAGAAATCAAGCCTAGGTGAAGATAGTTCTGTGATGTTCGTATTTTCCTCGCAGTCGTAAGCTAGGAGGAAGCTACCTTGCATCCTCGACCGTAAGGATATTATAGTCTCCATCGTGATCGAACGTGAAAAAATTTAGCCTAAGGCAACAATGGTTCATGACTTTGGTTTTCGCAAGATCAATGATGGATTCTTAATTGATTTGGGTTGGACATCGTTCATCCTTTGAATCACGGCTTGAAAAGGTTACGCTCCCTCCGAATTTCTAGCAATAAATGACCGAATTGAGTCAGAGATTTTGGATTAACTTAAAAGGTTACAAAGGATGACCGTGTGCTTCTATTTAATCATCATTGTGTTCAATTTCTTTATCTTCTCATTTGAAAACGTCTAAGCCATCTTGAAGAAATCGAGACCATGCATTCTGTCCGGGAGGGTGACCCACATTTCCCTGAGGCAAGAGTGAGCTGACCGCATCCTCCTTGCCTCTAGTGTATCTCATGAATGCTCGGTACTCGATGGGCACGGGACTTGACTCAAATCTAGAAGAAAGGGACATTCAGTCATTTTTATTCCAAATGAAGTTCAGAGGACGAAAGTTTCAACTAAAAACATTCCCCTAGCCCTAGTGTATTGCTACACTTGTCTTTGTCTAATTTTACATTAAAAACTCACAAAAACTAGTGTAATATTATTTGTTGTGATTTCTAGTTTATAGCATTTCACTTTCTCATCTTGAACAATAAATATACACTTATGTTTTTCCTTCAAATAGTTTAATTGAGTGTGAACATTTCATCTTAATTTTTGCGGATCATCCCTCTTGTCGTATATATACTTTCAGTTCTTGTCGTAATAGTGTAAAGGATTTATAAATTTAAAAGTTCATTCGACATTCTTCTGTGTTTAACGATATACACACTTTATGCGAGTCAATGGACGTATTCGTCGCATTCTGCCAATGCTTTCGACAGGTATCTCCTGTCGAAGCTTTCAACGGTTGTCACCCGTCAAAGCCTTCGACGAATGGGAAGGTTTTGATGGGATTTCTTCCGTCGAAACTATCGACGGGATAATCTGTTGTAACCCATTGAAACCTGCAAAGGGCCGACACTCTCTCACCCAACTTTGGCAAGGCGATTGGAAGCTTCCGATGAATTTGGCCCTCGGAAGTTTCGAAGGAAGACGTTTTCTTCGGAACTTGTGACGAATTCTACCGTCGAAAATTGTGAAGACAAGTTTTCCATCGCAAACTTTCGTCGAAACTTCCGAAGGGATATTTGAGGACCATCGGACAAAATTTCTAACAAATTATTATCTGTCAGAAAGTCTGTCGCAAAGGCATATTTGCGATGAATTTTGAAGATTTTGCGACGAAAAAATCCATCGCAAAATTCTTGTAGTGCATGTCGAGAGGTGGGGACATCAATTGAGTTGTGTCTAAAGAGGCATTGACGACTAGTGCAAGGTAGAGCTGAGAGGGTTGCTTGGAGTTTTCTTTTCTCTCTCTCTCTCGAACCAAATGTAAAGGAATCTATCCGAGAGGAATATCTACTTCTTGGGATTCCGTATGGGTCGAGAGAGGTTGGAAAATTCCTTTAAGCCTGGAGATGGGGTATGTTGGAACATGCCCTTATATAGGTAATCGACACTTTAGAATGGCTTGTACTCATGAAAGCATGATGGTAGCATTTTGGGTGATGTCCCATGTGCACATGTCCAATGATCGACAAGCACGAGAGTGACCTGGTCCCTCGATGGCATATGCCACAAGTGGGAATGCCCGTTTCCTGAGGGGCATCGCTTCTACTTTACGAATTTTTCACGGTTTAAGAAATAGAAATCTCAAAACAATACCCCCAAGTCCTAGTGTTTATTTACACTGACCTTTGCCTTAACATTATTCCTGATCCCCTATTTTGTTTTTTGATCAATATAAAATAAAATCACTAAAATTTAGTATAGTTATACATTCCACATATCTTAGGGTGTTAGTATTTCACTTTTGTATATTCTCCGGTTCTCTCATTTTTCGCAAGATCTTCTTATCGGTTTTTGCTCGTATTCTCTCAGAACGAACCTACATTAACTGTTGTGTGCTTACAACTTCTTTGTGTGTGCTAAGAATTTCATAAATTTTAAAGATTATTCAATTTTTCTATTAAGTGGGGGCACATCTCCACGTGGGCACGCAGGTGCATAGGGGTATCCGGCCCTTTAATCATCCTTTTTCTCACACGGAACCTGACTTTTGTGTTGTTTTATGTCATTTTACTCACAACACACCATCAGTCACTTACAATTAGTGAATATCCATTTTTCTAACTGGAATTATCCTTTTGAAATCATGATTTTGCTAGCCAAGTTGCAATCTTGAGATGAATTTATGTTGTTTTTTTTGTTGTTTTAACTATTAAAATTTTTATTTTGGGTGTAACGTTGTGAAGTATTGAATGTTGAAGATGAATATAGTTTCAAAGGTAGTTTTCTGATCATGCTTTAATTATAAGTCTGTCCAAAAATATTATTTAGTGCTGTGGTACTGACTACTCACCGCAGAATTTCAAAGAAAAAGATTTATTGTCATTCGTTATTTCAATTAAAATATTACTCTTTACCATGTGCTACTCATAACAGAAACGTTCGTGAATGACCGCTTCAATCTAAAACCAGAATGCATGGTTTTATTTTTATGACATATAGGCTTTGTTTGGATCGAGGATTTTAAATTTACGTAAGTTTTTTAAAATTAATCGAGTTGATAGAAAAGTTTAAATTAGTGTTTGGATAAAAAAGTGTAATGATGAAAATTTAAAAAATTAATTTGATAGATAAATTTTAGTAGGTGTTTGAATAAAAAGTAAGAACTAAAAATATAATTTATTATTTTATGAGATATAAAATTATAGTAAATAAAAATATGTTATTAATATTATAATGTACATAAACTATTATATTATTATTATTTATTTTATTTTATTAAATGTTTTAAATATTATTAATATTATAATTTACGTACATCTTAAGATCCAAATATAATATAATTTTTTAAAAAACTAAATGAATATTTTAATTAATAAAATATTTATAATTAGAAAATTAGATAGAAGAAAAAAATTTAAGATAAACTAATTAATAACTAAAACATGAAATATAAAAGATAATTTAACATCATATTTATATAAAATAATTATATAATTATGACTTATTTTGAATACCATAATTAATAATTATACTAATATCATACTAGTTAATTTTTTATTATGATATATTATAAGTACAATAAATAAAAATATTTACGTCAACATTTAAATAAGAAAATATATATTTTCATAATAAATAATAATGGAAATTTTTATTTTATTATAACACAAAGTAAATTGTAATAAATAATTAATGTACTTTTTGTTATTATACCTAAATAAATTATAAATTAATGATAATGTATAAATAATAAATAAATATAATATATATGTATATAATATATAATATAATATATATGTATATAATATATAATATAATATATATGTATATAATATATAAGAATATAATATATATAATGATATTATTAAAATAATAAGTTATAGGTCTAAAAGTAGCTCCACCTACTTTTGGAGTTACTTTTAAACCTATGAAAAAAATTAAAGAAAAAATATCATTGTTCTTGCAATTAGCAAGCTTTTCAAGTTCTTGCTAATTGCAAGAACTTTACGGCGGAAACTTTCAAAAAGTTCCCGTCGTACATCATATGACGGAAACTTTATAAGTTCTCGTCATATAAGACATTTGGCAGAACAAAATGTTGTTCTACCCTTTGTTCCGCAACAAAACGCAGCCATAAGTGCTAAAGATTAACTTTTATGTGTAAGAGGTGACTATAATCCATCAAATGAGTTCAAACTCTTCTTGATCTATTATTTGATAAAACTACAACATGTTATGCTTCTGTTCCATATATTTATATTAAACATCTTGAAAAGGATTGTCTTTGATTTATATCATGTTTACTTCTACTTTCATATGCATAGTTTTGACTGCTAAGAAAGTCGAGGAAAAGCATTTGATGTTAGTTCATACCCAGAACCGCATCCAATTGATCAAGAATATCTGCTCGAAAGAGTTTGATTCTCCACGTCAAAAGATTTCTGCTTCAAAATTTAATTCAATATACTTCAACAATTGTTCAGCCAAATCTGCTTGCCTCGAAGTTGGATCAGTAATTGATAAAAAAAAAAGATCAAGTTGAGAATTGTGTTGATGCAACCTGGTAACTTGATTGTACATATGGTGTTTTGAAACTGTCGTTGCTAAATTTAACAATATTATGATTTGCATAGACAGAAGATGACATGTATGACAACAAATTTGTTGATCATGAGTCTACCAAAACCTAGTGTTACTTATTTCAGATCCTTACGAAGCAAACAACAAAAACTACAATTAAGTCGATCAACTGTTGAAATTAATTCTTCACCAGAGCCACTTCAAAAAAATAAGGTTACCGTGCATTAGTATTAATTACTGTTGCAATTAATATGATGCACCATCATACAGCCAAAAGTCAATTGTCTGTTTTGTTTTGATCTTGCACAAATTTGTATCATCAAAAACCAAAATTTATTGGCATCTTTTCTCACAACATAAACTCTTCTTCATCATACAATCATGATCTCCTCTTATTTGTGTTGGACTGTAATTCATAGAGTCTGCACATACACTTGACCATTGATATTTCTGACGTGCAACTGTTCGAATTTCCTAATTAAGATGATGGAGCACCCTTCCTAATTTTATAATTATTTAAGTCAAGTCCATAAACTAACGAGTCAATGAAACCTAAACGCTACAAAAATAGTGCACATAATTGCATAAACTTCTACATGTTTGCATATTCATTTTATTTTGGCAATGCAAAACGTTATACTTTGTTTCATCCCATTATAATCAAACCTGTGATACTAAATATGTCTCAATAAAATTAATTAATATAAAATATTGAGAATTTTAGAGAAAAATTACGTGCGCAAATGAGGGAAAGGCTATTGGGCCATCTTCAAAATTGTCTTATTGTCCTTTCTTCATTTTTTTCCACATTTTTTAATATTTGTAAATAATGCACACTTGTTATAACTATAACTGTTAAAAAAAGAAAAAAATTGCAATTATTAATCTCCAAGTAGGGGCATCTGCCAAAAATTGCAATTATATATTTTCCCCTTAATTAGCAATTGAAACCGTAATATGCAGGAAGTCAAATCCCCCAATTAAAGTGACAGGCCTATTTTGCTGTAAAATGTTGAATTGGCGATCACTTGCCATGAAGATTATATTTTCGGCATTGAAATTGATTGGGTTTTCTTCAATGAATAGTAAATTATAATCTTGAAAATAAAACGCTATATCTCCTTTTTCCCAATCTTATCTTATAATTTTTTTTTTTTCTTGCATTTGGGGTATTAGTGGGAAAACTCTCAAAATATCAACAATTCATTTTGGGAGTTATTCTATATTCACTCTTCTTCTTTTGTTATTTTTTTCTATCTGTGATCCTTTTAAATTTATAATTCTTTAATTATTATCTCGGGATTCCTTTAATTTATTGCATCATTTACTTCACACTTGATGTTCTCTCATATTACTATGACTCTTATGTTTCATTATTTTTTATTTATAATAAAAAATAATCGCATATCTTTAATTACTATGCATAAATTTTTAACATAATTATTTAATTTACATAAATTATGTGTTAACTATATCGATTCTATCATAGTTTTTATTCCGAATAAAAATAATAAAAAGAAAAGGTGTAAAACTAGTGACCATTAAATTTCATATTCATTTAATTTATGTTTTTAATAAAATAAAAAATGTAAAATAGTAAACACAAATGTCTATTTTCTATTTACTTTTCTTGGCTAATTTTTTTTTGCAATACTTTTACAATTTAGATTTTTTTATATAAATTGTTATTTTAACAAAGAAATACATGCTTAAATATGTATTAGTTTTTACGTTAATGATTACATCTAATATTTATTAAATCCCAATCACAAAGCTCTCTTCTCCTTTCACTATTGTTGATTTTTAAATTTTTTAGTTTTACTTTTAATTATTATTTAGAAGAATAATTTAATACTTTGCTCTCATATGACACTAGATATTTTCGCTATTATTTAGTGTATTAGAACTTTAATATTATGATTAAATCTTCATAAATCACATGTTGATTCTTTATATTTTATCATATCTTCTATCCAGAATAAAAATATAAACATAGAGAAATGCATTTTTAGTCATGATAAAACAATATTTTAGATTATTTTATCATATCGTATCATGAATGAATTTTTTACGAATTATATGTTAAGTCTTTAAATGTTATTGTCTTTTTAGTCATGATAAAACAACATTTTAGATTTAATAAAATGGAAAAGTGTAAAATAATGGATACTAAGATTTCATATTTATATATTTAATTTAATTTCAAATAAAATGAGAAAATGTATATGGCCGGCACAAACGTATCGTCTCTCTATAATATTTTATCTATTCTTTTGTGTTTTTTACAAGTTATGCTAAACTTTAATAAATCATTATGATCATAGACAAAGTCGTGCTTAATTAATATGTATTAATTTTGAAAGTCAAGGTTAAATTTTCACAAAAATAAATCAATTATTACTTTCTAAGATAATAATTGAATTTTATAAGGTAATGATTTGTTATTTTATTATAATTTGTGTTCATAAACAATTATACATTTAATAAAATGAAAAACTTATATTTACTAAATTTTGAACATGAAGCACTTTCTTGTTTTCACAATCTTTTATTTTTTTAATGTGATTTTCTTGAATCTATAAATTTTGTTGCACTCTTTAAACTTTTAACATCATGATTTAAATTTTTGAAAATTACATGCTGACTCTTTATATTCTATTATATCTTCCATTCATAATAGAATATATATGTATAAATGCAACCTTATATTTTGAGTATTGTGATTAAATTTACAAATTACATGTTAGTTTTTTATATTCTATTATATTTTTGTTATTCAAAACTAATAAAATGATGTGTAAACTAATGGACATTATATCTTCATACTTAGATAGTTAAATTATGTTTTAATAAAATGGAAAAAAAATGCAAATTAGTGAACAAAATATTTTTCTCTTCTCTCTTTAACATTGTTGCTATCTTCTTTTTTGCTTTTCTAAATAAATTAACATGTACTATTTTTTGGATCATGGTTACATTTTCATTAAACTTATTTTTTCTAATAAAATTAAATTGTACAAGTTCTATAGTTGTAGTAGTTGAAGATAGAATATACTATTGGCCTCTTATTATACTAGTATTCAAAAATGGTTTATTAAACAATCCAAAACGACATATGAGACAAAATAATACGATCGGGACATTGATAAATGATGAGACTAATCCTACAATCAAAATGGTATATTTGATCGAATTAAGAAAAAGAAATTTATTGTCATAATAAAATATAAAAAAATAGTTAAGTCATAATTCATAACGCAATTAAGACGATTTTATCATTACTCAACGGAAATTAATTTTTTGTCCTGTTAAAGAGGTACATCATTTTTTTCTTTTTTGTTTTACACTATTAGTATCGTGTACAAGATATATATATATATATATATATATATATCACCAAATGCTACAACCTTTGTAGTGTCTTTATTTCCTCGCCAAAATAACCTCCCCCTAATCTTATTATTCGACATTAAATTCGTCGATTCTTAATCTATACGCCATTAATTCACTCCCACTATTTATTATTTATTTTTATTTATGGAAAAGGTCAATGAAATTAATGATTCCTTTTCCTTTGCTTTTTGAACTTTTGCACTTCTATCGGCTTGTTTTCTTTCCATTCAGCAAATGACCCTCTGTTCTAGTCGTTCGTCTCTCCGGTGATCTCTTTCTAGTTACCTCCTTATTTTTCCGGCAGACTCGTCGCTATATCCACCAGCAGAAGCCACAGAATTTGACGTGAGCAGTGCGCACACGACACGGCCATCACGTTTCGTGAAGCCGTTGGGGGCGTGCGCACCGACCCGTCCCTTCGCCACATCCTAAGAAACAGGTGGATTCCCCCTGAAAGTGCGCCCTCGCCAGAGGCGCCAACGCCGAACTGCTGAAGACGATAACAAAAAAAGGCTCTCTCCTTTTTTTTCTGTTCTTTTGGTGCTCCCTGACGACGAGAACGCCTCTGCGCCGACGGAAAGCTGCCTGCTTTTGAAGCCCGGACATCTGAAAATTGGATTTTTCTGCGGACCCTGGTGGAAAGATGCCGTCTTGGTGAAGGACTTACGCAGCGGAGTTAAAGCCCCTGGTGGTGGTCTTGGAGACTCGGACTCTTCCTCTCTTTCGGGTTTCTTTCTGAAGATGCAAAGTAGAATTCTGCAAGTGGAGGATGGCAAGGACTCGCACCAGAGGACTGCTTTCAGGGTGCCCCGTCTCAAGGCACTCAAGTTTCTTGTGCTCTTTCTTGCCGCCGTCGTCGGCTTCTCGACTATCGCCTTTTGCATGGCCTGGTACTTTGATCTGCATACCGGGATGATGCAAGGACTCTCCGGAGTGGGGTGGGGCGAGGGGGCGAGGGGGCGGACAAGCCTCTGGCGGTGGATTGCGCCCCCTTCGTCCTTGGAGCACTCCATGAGCGACGAGGAACTATTTTGGCGTGCATCCTTCTCCCCCCAGGTGAAGAAGTACCCGTACAAGAGGCTCCCCAAGGTTGCATTCATGTTCCTCAGCAGAGGGCCTCTGCCGCTGTCTCCACTTTGGGACTTGTTCTTCAGAGGGCACGAGGGTCGCTACTCTGTCTACATACACGCCTTGCCGGAGTTCCGGCCAAGTTTCCCGTCTAATTCGGTCTTCCACGGCAGAGTAATTCCTAGTCAGGTACTTTTTTGCAGCCGTCATCTTTTAGTTGTGCATTTTTATCCATTGTTGTAGAGTATGAGTAAAATTAGGCTGCAATGATGGAGGACGTGTTTGTTGACGTCACATCAGAAAAGAGAACACGCTTGTGACCCAATTCACATCTTTCATATTTCTGAACCTTCTATAACGAGAAAGATGTTCAGCAGTTTATGATAGTTCTCTGCATAATGAGAAAAGAACTCAAAGAATAATGACTGGAGCAAAATTCCATCTATATGTTTTCTGCATGTTTATCTCTGGAAGTTCAAATCACTGACATGGGAATCAAGTTCCTATGACTAACAAAAAGTCAGGAATCCATATGGAAAGTGAGAAGAGAATTTTGTAATCCTCTTTGTCAATTCAGTTGACATATTAATCGTGATAAAAGCTGATCAAAATCAATTGTAAAAATTCAAAATCAAAGGATCGTGCAGAAAGACTTTGAGATGTTACTCTATCCTATTTACAGATGCATAATTTTTGTTCGTTTCTGAAACAAGCCAATTCTATTTGATGGTCTTTTCTCAGTATTGAACATAATGATTCAGTAGAAATAGGTGACTTTTATTTAGTGCAACTTGTTGATCATAAGTTGCCCTCACAATCAACTTCAGGATACAAGAACTTCAGGCCTCTGAAACTGTCATACATATATATCATTTAACGAGTTTTAATTTCTCAACTTTAGTTTATAAGAACTACATATCTGTTTTCTCTATGCCGCATGAGCTCATCATATTTTTAAATTCTTGTTCAAGCATAATTCATTGTCTTTTTGCTCGTAGTTGTTTGACACATTATGCAAGCAAGTACTGTTTAGTATTTTCTTCTTAATATGCACTCTCATTTATCGCATCATTATCTTCAGATGGCCGAATGGGGAAAGATGAGTGTCTGTGATGCGGAGAGGCGACTTCTGGCCAATGCACTGCTCGACTTAGATAACGAGAGATTTGTCCTTCTATCGGAATCATGCATTCCTTTGTATAATTTCAGCATCATCTACCAGTACTTGATCCGTTCAAGATACAGTTTTGTCAGTGCATTTGATGATCCTGGTCAGTATGGAAGAGGGCGGTACAACATAAACATGGCACCTGAGATCAATATCACTCAGTGGAGAAAAGGAGCTCAGTGGTTTGAAGTCAACCGAGAGCTTGCTATCAGCTTGATAAAGGACACCAAATATCACGATAAGTTCAGTAAATTCTGCACAGGGCTTTGCTACTCCGACGAGCACTACTTTCCGACCATGCTCACAGTGGAATCCCCGCATCTCATAGCAAACAGGAGCATTACTTGGGTGGACTGGTCCAGAGGAGGAGCTCATCCAGCGTCATTTGGAAAGGGCGACATAACTGAACCATTCCTGAAGAGGATTCTGGAGGGCAAGCCTTGTTTGTACAATGACCAGCCTTCCGATGTTTGCTTCCTGTTTGCTCGAAAGTTTACGCCGAGCACTTTGGATCCGTTGCTTCAGTTTGCACCAACTTTTCTTGGACTCAGTTAGAAGCATCCCTTAGCAGACAGAGCAGAACTTAGACAAAAAAAGAAGGATTTTGTCGAAAGGGTTAGAATTCTTTCATCGGTTCTTTTTGTACAGTAAGCTCCGGCGAGAATTCACCTAAACAATTTATGTTAGTTCCATTTTAATTGCCAATTGGTTGTTGGAACAGGACTGTGATTCTTTTTTCTTTTTTTTTTCTCCATCCAATGTAATGCATGATTAAAATCATGATAAGAACATGCATTCGTCACCTTTATCTTCTGATTTCAATCAAGGAGAAAGCACACAAAACTGGATGAAACTTTGAAGGTTGTGATCGCTGGAAACGCTTACAAATTTCTCAGAGCTAAAGTTAACAGTAACAGACTAACAGTAATTTTCTTATGCTATCAACGTCCGCATGATAACATTTAGCCATTAGAAAATTCTTTGGCAGATGATTAAATTTATTGTAATGTCTCACTCTGTGACCAGGAAACATATGCATCAGGCCACTTTCAGCAAATGGATCTTGGACTCCATTCTTCTCCTTCTCTTGTGCTGTGGTCTTGTTCTTGTATGGTTTCCGAAAAGCTATTTCATCTTTTGCCAACATCTTCCAATAATTTGACCGAGTCCATTCGGAGGGAGGACCTGTCGGTCTGAGAGCACAGAAGTTTGACGTCCATGATGGCATATGATGCGCCATCAAAGGAAAGGAGTCGACTCAACTGCGCCACCATTGAGACTACGAATGAGGTCAAGCAATCCATTTATGACTCGTTTTGATGCTGTTTTGACGGAATTGATCTGATCCATGTAAACAAGTTCTTAAATCTTAATCTTAAACTCAAAATAAAGATCAAGCATCGGCATGTTGTTTGTATATGTAAAACGCCTAATTAAGGTGTTAAAGTCGTTGGAGCATGACAAGCATAAATATTATGCCAAATTCGTATATTATTTAACACGCCTAGCAATATAATTTTTTTTCCTGACCAAAAACTATAATTGAATTGGAACTTAAGCACGTAACGCGAATAGATTTTAAACAAAAAAAGAATTATATATAACTACGTGTGAGTCGATGCTATTTTCTTAGAAAATATATCTAATCACTTACGTAATCATGTTATCATTAAAATTTAATTTCCTATGTTTCTCTTTCAAATGTCGATTTTGCTCTCTCTTTTTCAATTTTTGTGTGGTGTTTTCTTCCTTTGTAGGTCGGATGACGCAGCATTTTGATGGAGTGTAAGAAATATTCAAGTATATCTTAATTTGTCAGAATCGATAACCCAAATTAGAAGACGGGGCTTGAAAATGAAAACCAAAAGAAAGCATAAGAAAGTATAACTGTGTATATTTTCTTTAGTTTTATCATATTTAATAATTAATAAATTTTATTTTAAGGGTGCTTTTTAATGCCACTCCAAAAATCTATCTCAATATTTTTAATTACCCCTATTTTTTATAATATTAAAAAAACAATAACTCCTCTCTAATATTACCACTTTCCAAAAGTAGCAAGTGAATGATAAAATTCTATCTCAATATTTGTAATTACTTATTTTTAAATTTTAATTATAAATTAATCATTATTTGATGAGTTTGTGATTATCATTAAATGTAACATATTTTTAAATATTGGCTAAATACAACAAGCCAATGCTATTAAATATTTTTTTTAAAACTTGATGGATGTTGAAATAATTAGAATGTGTAAATTTAGCTTAGGATCATATTTTAATTAACATGACTTGAAAAGATATCATATACAAGTAGAAGCTTAAAATAAATATAAAAAATAAATAAGGTGAACAAAATATAGGAAATGTAATAGAATAATTGTAGTAAAATAAAGTAAAAATTATAATACTAAAAACTTATTACATTAATTAACTAATAATTTTATTATTGAGGAAAGAGAATAGGGACCTTTGATCTTTTAATATTATAAAAAAAATAAAGGCTTTTGATGTTAATTATCATCAAATAATAATTCTGATGTTGGAAAAACATATTCGAGGTTCTCGGTGTTCCACTGTTATAAAAATATAATTTAATTTTATAGTTTAAAAAGGTAAGGGTAAAATGAACATAAGAGGAGTGAAGACACCCTATTTTTACATCATCATCTACGATAAAAAGACCTTTTTTATGTTCTAGAAGGTCAACAACAGACGGCGTGGCTCTTTCTTGTTTGAGGTTTGATCTCTAATAACATAAAAAAATATTGGAATGGACAAAGATTAAAAAAATTAGGAAAAAGTACAGAGAATTCATACACGAACTTGTGTAAAAAAAATTTTGTATTGTTAAATTAACGATTCATTTTTTTATAAATTCATAAGTTATACCACACACACTAAACAGAGGTCCACAAGCTTCTTTATGAATCCCTCTACTAGTTTTGTCACTAGAATCATGATTCAGAATATATGTTACAAACAACGTAATATGTAGTAGTACGGCATCAATAATTGTATTTGTGATTAACTGATCATAAATAATATTTTCTAAAAAATAAAAAACTAGAAGATCAACACCAATTTTTACAGATATTCAAATAATAGGCATTGTATGTATAATAATAAATAGGAGACTGGCCGGTGGGTGACTCTTTGTGGTGGTTCAAGCAATGACATCAATATGCATACATTTATTGTGAATTATATAACTCAATTATCGTCTGCCCTTCATTTTTTTTCCTCTATCTTCGTTGACGTTTTATATTTGTTTTTGTACATTTGAGCTTGGAAATTTCTCTTAATATATTTTTGATTCACTCATTTCATCATCCTACATAGAAGATGTCGGTCGCCGTTGCATTTATTTGGTTTCGCACTTTAATTAACTTTGGTAGAATTTGTTAAGAGACCGACACCCATTTTTTTTTTCTCTTTGAAAAAAGGAATATGCGAAAATAGTTGTTAACACAAGTTGACTTGTCAACGTAACCTAATTAATTCGGTGTTTAGGAAACATTAAATTTTGACTAAATTGATGATTTAATAAATCAAATTGGAAAGAACATTAATTAATGTAATAAATAAAATAAAATAAAATATCATTTAAGAGATTGAGAGTTTAACAATAATAATATAAAAAGGCAAGACTCTTTTACTAAAAAGTCCAAAATATATCTTTGAGGATTCCAACATCAACAACAATAAAATAGAACAAAACAATATCGTGTTACAAAAACACAATTGAAATAAAACAGAAAGGTGTATTTTTCATTTCCTTCTAAATAAATTCACCTATATGTACAAAGTTGATTTATTGGAGAATGTTTTTTCCCCCAAAATTCCATTTTTTGCACTAATTTCACCCAATTGGTTAATTTTTTTCCCAATTGGTTAAATTTACTCATTGCACTTTTTGTTGTTTACGGCGGACTCAGTCAGCTACTGGCGGCGGCCGCGGCCGTGGCTGCTGCCGCCGTCGTCCTCGAAGCTCTCGCCTCGCCTTTTCCGGGCGTCCTTCGCATAGTAGTCGACGAAGAGCACAAGCAACGCCGCGTTGAGCACCGAGTTGAAACCCCATGCGCCGATCCCGCTGCACCCGCCCTTGACGAAATGGAGCAAGAGCAACCCCAGGTGGCACGCCACGTCGCACGCCACCGCCGCCGCGAGGCACGCCGACGCCACCCCGTCCCCGGAGCCCCCCGGCAGACCAACGCTCACCCAGAACCTGTACCCGAAGACGATGGCGCGGGCGAGCGTGGCGGACAGGATGGCCACGACCTGCAACGACTGCGAGAACTCGAGCCAGAGGAAGGACATGCAGACGAGCGCGCAGTGCCGGAAGACGCCGACGAGGGCGCGACGCCGGCGGCGGAGGATGTCGAGGAAGGTGCGCAGGAGGTGGAGGAAGCGGGAGAGGTAGAAGGCGTAGGACCAGAAGAAGACGCGGCCGGCGGGGCGCGTGCCGGGCGGGAAGCAGAGGAGCCACTGGAGCGCGGTGGTCCTGGAGCGGCGCCACGACCAGCGGACGTCGCGGATCTCCGCGAGCGCGGAGAGGAGGAGGCCGAGGAAGATGGCGGCGGAGGAGAGGGCCATGAGGAGGGAGTGGACGGCGGGGAGGGGGCCGAGGGGGACGGGGCGGCGCCGCCCCACGAGGCGGAGGGCGAGGCGGAGCGCCGCGGCGAGGAGCGCGTAGACGATCAGCGAGGAGACGAGGAACAGCCACGTCGAGCCCCACGACTGCGCGTGGCTCCATCGGAACCCGACGATCGCCGGATGCTCCGCCACCCAGTACGTTATTACGCCCCCACGCCTCGTGCTGTTCATGAGAATAGATGAGGGAGAAGTGATCGCCAGCGGGAACTGATAACTAAGAACGTGACATATAGCAGTAAGATTTTGCTGTTTGATAAGAGAAGAGAAGGTGGAACGGAGAACAAGGAAGCAGGAGGGGTGGCTCAGTTCAGTTGATTAATGTGACTTGTTGCAAAATTGGGACATGCTACTAACTTACAAGTTGCTTAATAGTATTGTTTGATCTGGTGGTTAAAAGGGGATAAGGGTTGGAAGATGGTGTTAGAAAGGGCTACAATTCTTCTTGGGAAGGTGGACAAAACATAGAGGGATATATATATATATATATATATATATATATATATATATGTAAATTGAAGACCCATCTCTAGAAGACTTGTAAAGCAGGGAATGGGTGGGGATGCAAGTGTAGAAGGATTACGAGTCGTCCTTTTTATTATTTGGAGTATATTCCTGGCGCGAGAAGAACAAAGTCATTGATAGGCTATCCGGAATTTGGAAGATAGATGTGAGGTTATAGTAAATGA
Source organism: Pontederia crassipes (assembly GCA_030549335.1). NCBI lineage: Eukaryota > Viridiplantae > Streptophyta > Magnoliopsida > Commelinales > Pontederiaceae > Pontederia > Pontederia crassipes. The sequence continues at coordinate 60,881,410 of CM060194.1, read as the reverse complement.
CGATTCCCAAGGTCTAGAACTAGAAAAAACGGCAATTAAGAGATTGGATCGTAATCATATTGGACTCGTGGAACATATATCATGTTCTTGTATCATGTGATCATATAAAAAAAAAAAATTGGACACGAGTTGGTCGTGGACGCCGTCTTCCAGATATCGGAAGGTGACTACAAAAAAAGATAAATTTGGACAAAATTTTCTCTCTCCACGACAACAAAAACTATTTAATTTTGGATGACACATACGAAGGGAGAACATTTGGTCCAAAATTGTTATCTTATTGTTATTTTTTTTTTTAGATGACAATGAGGCACACAAAACGTTGGATGATCATTCTCTTAGAAAATAATTTATTTGGATGACATCTAGTAGGCAGCTATGAAATTTACCCTGATTTTTTTAAAATATATCACCTTACTAATGAGGGACAAATAGCTCAATTTGCAGTTCAAAATTTTTTTTTTGTCTATAATAACATTTTTCAAATATAGAGTTCTCGAGGCAGCTTTGCTATAATGGCTGATTATTCTCACACTTTGTTTTATTTTCTTATTGTCCCTCTTAAAATTTTAGTATCACTCTTTTAGAATAATTTTATTCTTTTATTTTGATTATCGATATTTTGATAATATATAAAATAAGATTACCCTAATGTCACTCCAAAACAAATATTATTGTCATTTTATATTGTTAGATAAAAATAAAAATATCCACAATTCACATAAAAAGTAAAAATAATTTAAATAAGAAGCATTAAATTTTGAAGAATGGTAATAAATATTTTTCTGAGCTTCAATATACATATCATTAAATGGATTTCCAAATTTTATGCCTAATAAAGATGTTGTTAAGCTTTTGTTCGGATAGTAGAATTGTAGTTCTTTTGAGTTCTACGTGAATAATTGAATTGATAAATTAATTTTATATGTGTTTAGATGAAGTGAAACGTAATGATTAGGAACTAAAAAAATTGATTGATATGAAAAAAAATGATGTGATAAATTAATTTTATTGGATACTTGAGTAAAATATAGCATTATAAATATAAAATATAATTTTATTTATTAATACAAATAATAGTATAATTTTTTTTCTAAATTTGTTATAATATATTATTAAAATACAATAAATTATATTTAACAAAATATTAAAAACATTAAATAAATGATAAGTAATAAGTAATATTAAATTAATTACTTTATAATAGATAAATTACATTTAATAAATAAATTTTTTGGGAGGAGAATAAGGAAGGGAAAAAAAAGTAGCCGCCACGTTAAAAAAAATTAGCTTCTTAATACAATAAACTGAGGATGAGAACCAGTGTCACATGACTGCTAGTTCTCACTTCTAATTTTCGACAAGATTCCAGCAAATATCATGTCACAGTATAGTTTTAGTCTAGTTCTAATTGTCAATGATAGTAGTGATTTTAATGGTTTTGGAAAAAAAATATTGTTATGTTATTAGCGTTTGAAAGTACACCAGTACTTCCTACCAATTTACTTGAATAGTTGAATTGACATGAGGAAGAAAAAATAAAAAAATTTATGTGATGAAAAAATTGATGTGATAAATTATTTTTAGTAAGTATTTGAATGAAATATAAAAATTATAAATATAAAATATAATTTTATTAATTAATAAATATTGATTGTAAGTTGATTTTTTTGTTAAACTAAATCTGTTAAAAAACTATTATTAAAAAATAGTAAATCATATTTTTATAAATTATATTCAATAAAATATTAATTTTTTTGTTGGAAATGGCAAAAAATAAGTAATATTAAATAAACTCTTTTATAATAAATATAATATTTTATGTGAGAAAGGTAGGAGAGTGAAAATTCTAAAAGAAAAAATTTTAAAAATGAAAATTAAAAAGCCGTAAATTAGAAACTAATGTCACGTGACTATAGATTTTCGCTCATTTCAGCCTGAATTCCAACGCTGGTTCTATCGAACATCACATCAACCAACAGAAAAATCTAAAGCCAAGACCAAATTCCAAAAAAGTAATTCCGCCACTCTGCGTTGGCATGCGGAAGTAAACTGCAGACAATTTGATGCGCCGATCATGGATCATGCATGCTCATGGTTGCAATGTGAAGGTGTTGGAGTAAGTGTTAAACGTCAAAAAAAAAACACACTTAAAATAAACAGCTAATCGACCTAACTCTTAAAATCAATTTTTTACTACTATGTTTTATTTATAAAAATAAAACATATATATACTCTGTTGGAAGGCATACATGATTGATTTCCTGCATGTATAATTAATATTTTTTTGCTGATATAATTAATAATAAATAATTTATTTTCGTCGGTGCATTGTTAATTGATGTATGTCAGGACAATCATTGGCGTGAATGATTTTTTTTTACTAATTATATGGTTTGAATGGGATCTCTCCCTCGAAGTGAAGCATGAATGTTTTCAATTTCTTAACATATAAGGTATTTTAAAAAAAAAATTATATTTTAAAGAAATCATATATCTGAATTGTAGTAATTTAATCTACATCTCTCTTATTTAAGTTTGATTGGCATTAATTTTTTTTGGAGTAAGGAGAATGTCATTTCCTATTAAACCTTAGTTATGTAGTATCACTGAAATTCAAATGCATTATTACTTAACTTCAGCAATTTAACTTTATCCCTAAAGCACCACATATTTTTTTTCTTTTTCTCTTATTTTTATTTTATTCTCAGATGATCAAAATGCACTCAATAGTCGATCTAATAAATTGGATGTCAGTCTGTTCAGGGCATTCAGTTTGATAAATGGTGGTGTCAGTTTGAGAGCAGTGAGCTTGGAGACACCTTTCCAAGTTTGATTCAAGGATTTGATTGCAAGACACACGTCCATGCATGCGCCTAAATCTGGCACCTACATGTATTTATTGATCCACGTAGGCCACCGTCAAAACTTGTAGAGCTAGATATTTTCTCACGACTTTTTTTTTTAAAAAAAAGGCCTTTTGAGTTTTAAAAAAAATATTTTGGCACTTTAACTTGAAAATAAAGGATAAGAGGAGATAAGATGAGAGTTTGAGGAGGAAAAAAGTTGAAAGAGTTGAGATGAGATTAAATTAGATTAATATTAGAAATTTAGATTTAAATTTGAATCGAATATTTATCCTATAGCAATTTAGATCATAAGTAATTAAGAATTTGGTTAGAACTTAGAATTTTATTGTGCCAACGTGTTAAGATGGAATACTAGAGATCCTATCTCAAGTGGCTCGACATTCTGTAGTGAAAATGAAAAAAGAAAAAATAGAAATCTAATATTGTGAGTCTGAGTATAAAAAAATGGAGAGTCTCCGAAGGTGAAGTTCCATCTCAAAAAGTGTCTTAAAAACTTCTTCTGACTAGATAATCTGCGACCTTGTTAACCTCCTTGTAATAGTGTGTGCATCTAAAGTATTCAAACCGAGAAACGATTTATCGTAGTTCTTGCATTAACGTCCAAATCTTCCAAGGGCAGCTTGACTCCTCGTTGATAATAGCGACAAGGTTTGAAGAATCACTTTCGAGCCAAACATCGTTGAATCCAGTCTTTTGACATCTCCTAAGTCCGACAAGTGCACTCCAAGTCTCTGCCCACAAGACGGTGCTCGTTGCGCAATGTAGTGCGCCTGCCATATGAAAAGATCCATTGGTATTTCTAATAATAAAACCCGCCCCTCCCGATTCCTCAGGGTTGGTGAAGGACCCATCGGAGTTAACATTCACCCAAGTTAGTGGCGGGACCTCCCACCGAACCCAGTTTAGGTTTTGAGAGCAAGTGGCCTCATGAAGGGTGGATCTAGTGAACTCATTTGAGCTCGTTAGTGTCCTTCTCCATACAAATGACATGACAACTTATTTTAGAAGCGAAATGAGCATGCGATCCAAATACTCTAAAGACAAAAACCAATGATAGAAGAAAGTATAGCTTGCAAAGAAGGAGACAAGTCAAACCCCTCCTGAATCTAGTCTCCTTCATGCCACGAGGTTTTAAAGGAGAAAGTGTAAGATAAATCATTTTGAGCTAGAGACCAGAGGGCATTTGCAAAGGAACATTAAAAAAATAGATGAAAATTTATTTCAACAGCTAAACCACAAAGAGGACAGTTTGTATTTATACCCTGGTTAAATGTAGCAATCATATCAAGAGTGGGTAAACAAGAATGAGTGAGTTTTCACAAGAACATTTTTATCTTAGGTGGGGCAATAACCTTCCACAGATGCTTCCAAACTGGCCGACCAGATGTCATTTGCAGAGTAGGTCGACGACTCAAAGAGAGATAAATAGAACTAACTTTAGCATCATCACGTGAGTCAGCAGCTTAGATCCACTGGTCAACACCGACCGAGTAAGAAGATGGGACCAAAAGAATCATAGTAATAAGATTGACAATGGATAAGCAAAAAAAGTCTTCAATCGGTGACAGATTCCATGTTATATGTTCAATTAGGCCACTAACTTGAAGTAGTTCTAAGGATACATGCATGTTAATATATGTAGGCATATGTGATAATAGAGTGTTGAAAATTCAGGGATAAAAAAACACAAAAGTCGAAGCTCCAATAGCAATAAATTTTCTCGTGCCAAATCTGATATCTTGCATAGCTAGAATAATCATCTTCCATGGTCAAGAGACATACCTAAGTTTCATAGCTTTCCAAGGCTCAAGAGCCCCAAATTTACACTGAACTAATTTTACCCAATTATTCTTGTCGCCAATTAGTGCACCTAATACTCTCTTTGCTAGCAACAAGGTCTTAATCCAATGAAGATTTCTAATGTCCAGTCCACCTTGCGACTGATGAGGTTGGACCACCTTCCATCCTAGTAAATGCATACCTGTTTTAGTGCCATTGTTGGACCACAGAAACATTCTAGAGTATTTTTCCAAAGAATTGATCCCACTTGAGACATAAATAGATGACAAGGTATGGATAGATATGAAATTTAACACAGACTTAATCAATACGGATCTACCTGTCATGTTAAGTAACTTACCTCTCCATCCAGTTAATCAAGAAACACATTTATCTTGCAGATTCTATTGCTGACTTTGAGTGATATACTTATGAGAAATGGGAGCTCCAAGGTAATTAAAAGGCAACTGACCTTGCTTAATGTTAAGAGTATGCATGATTCTTCTTTTTCATGATTGATTTAGCGTAGCAGGAAAGAATAATTCAGATTTGTCTATATTGATTGTCTGGTTAGTAAGATTGCCATATGCATGCATAATATCTTAGATTTTTCTAGCATTTTTTAAAGTTGCTCGTAAGCACAATAAAAGGTCATCAGCAAGAAAATCGAGGGAGACAGTGGGTACCCTTATCTTATACCCAAATGAGAGGTAAAATACGAGGACTGCTCACCATTTACCTAACAAGAAAATTTTGCAAATTGAACATAAATAGTTATCCAGTTCATGAAATTTTTTGGGTAGTTCATTCTAAACATGACAGATGTTATTGCAGACTATGACATCCTATCAAAAGCTTTTTTTCATATCAGCTTTGAACATAAAAAACTTTTCCTACCCTGAGAAAGTGAGTGTGCAATTTTCTGAGCAATCATTATATTATCCTATGTTGATCGTTCCTTAATGAAGGTTGATTGGCAAGGGTCAATGATGGATGGTAAGGTAGATTTTAGATGATTTGCAATGATCTTAGAAACAGTCATGTAGATTACATTACATAAATTAATGGGTTTATAATCTAACCTAGTTTGGGGATTAGTCTTCTTAGGGATGAAGATTAGAGTAGTGTGCCCCTACTCAGTAGGGAAATCATATTGGGTAAAGAAATTTTTAGTGATGGAAATGATTTTATTGTCTATGATATCTCAGTATTGCTTATAAAGCTCCAAGGTGAAACCAAGCCCCTGGACCAGAAGGCTTCCTTAATTTATTTAGAAGTTGCTGGAACCAAGAGTGAGTCATGCCATTCAGTGTCTAAAAAGGGAAGATGAGGCCAGGGAGGGCTGTATCTGTTTGGGTGAGGCGGGGCCCATACGTTTTTGTAGTAAGTAGTAAAACAATTCATAATGCTAGTAGTGCTTTCAATTGGGTGATCATTTGGATCTCTAATGGAGTGTATGTAGTTTTGTCTCTGTCTAATCATGTTAATTAGATGATAGTATTTAGTGTTTTTGTTCCCATTATTTATCCAATTTATTCTAGATTTGCTCCATCATTTTAAATTTATTTGTCTTAATAAGGCAGCATGTTTGTGGTATAGGGCTCTTAATTTTGAAGACTCTCTCTGAGTTAGACCAGTGTTCTCATCTTTAGATTTAAAGGAATGAATGTCCTTTGTAGTTTGTTCCACTCTCACTTCAAGTCTTCCAAGGTCGTGGTTGTTTCAATGTATAGTTTTTTCCTTCACAGATTGAAGTAATTGGTGAAGGGACAATGTATGATTATTTTGTTGCCAAGTTTGTTCCACAATTCTTTTGGCTTGCTCATATTCAAATAAGAAGTGTTCATATTTGAATTCATGGTTTCGGCCTAGAGTGGTAAAGTATTTAAGGCCAGGGGAGAATGATAAGATGTTGTCCTAGGTAAGATTCTGACTAAAGCGGATGAAAATTTTAATAGCAAGTGTGAATTAATCATAATTCTATCTAGTTTGCATAGGATCCTAGCGTTACCATGTCTATTGTTACACCAGATTAAACTCACACCAGGTAGTGGAAGATTAGGCCATGCTGTTGGATCATATTTTGAAGAGCAGTAGAGGAAGGAGTATGCCTGAAGGGCCTACCTCCTCCCTTATAAATGTGTTGTTGGATCATATTGGGTGGCAAGATGATATCCACCTCTTGAGACATACGATGGGAGTTATCCACGATAAATCAATTTTAGGCCCAGTTCACTATAGCAAGTCAATGGTTCAACAATTTCCACATCATCTTCGATCACGCGTCTACTCTCTCCTCACGTGACCTAAAATTTGCCCTAAATATTGTCATATGTTTCATTTCTCCTTGCCTCATAGCCGGAGCATCTGGACCATGCTTGGCTCGTCGTTGCCTTCGAACCGTGCTTTTCATGATCACCTCATTGCCACTTCCGCACTGACTTCGCAGTCGCTTCCACGATCACCTCACTGCCACTAAACTTCTGTTCTAGGTTTAGCTAGTTTTCTTGCATTTTTTGTTTAGATATGTGACTTGTCAGTTACGTCAATGTCCTTAGATCTGTGACTTCGTGAGCATTTGAACTTATGTTGATGTCCTTGTTCATCCTGTATACGTAGCAAACACAACAACATAAGTGTTGATGTGTTTTGAATTATATATCATGTACCCAAAATTGTGAAAAAAAATGAGAAAAAAATAAGGATATGTGATGGAAGTAGAAGCTTGGGCCATTAGGGTTTTATTACGATATATCTATATTGCTCATAGTGAAATTTCTTCTGATAATGATATCTTTTTGTTCGTAAATATTTCTCTCTTGTTCATACTAATAGAAAAAAGTTTTACCACATTAAATCTCTATATTTATCTTTTCTCTTCTTTGTTATCTTGATTATTCATCGATCTTCGGTGCCATATATATAATAATAAGTCGCCAATATATTGATTCTAAATCCCAAATCTTACCATGTTTTAGCAAACGATAGTAATGTGGTAGCACCGGAATAAAAGGAATCAACTTTTGGAATTTCGCGAGCAACTCCAAAAGGTACCTACAAAATTAATCCGATTTAGTCCACTGATCAAAGCACGCAAAACTTAAAAATCATACTAACAAAATTCACGATGGCTCTTCGAGTCAACCGCAGAGAGAAACCTAAAGAACTAGCTCACGAGTGATTGCAACCGATTCTCTTGACGTGCTCCAAAAAGAAGGCCACGACCCCAAACGCAACGACCAGAGCATGTGCGCAACAAGAAAGCCAAGTGAGGAGATCGGCAGAGAACGTCAACAAGGGCGGTCCCTAGGAATGATCATGGTTTTCGTGAGGGGCACGCACTAGAGATGAGAGGCATACAAAGAAGGCTCATTCAGTGGCGATGCTCGCTCGGCGGCGAGATTCCTTCGGCAATGGGTGTGTTCATTCAATAGTGAGCATGTTCGTTCGGCGGCAAGATTCCTTCAAAGGCGAGTGTGTTCCTTTGGTGATGAGTGCATTCGATGGAGAGAGCGTTCGATGGTGAGCATGTTCCTTGGTAGTGAGGCTCACTTCTTCAGCAGAGACGTCTTCGGTAACGAGAGCGATTTCAAAGACAAGAAGTCATTCTGCGAGTACCCACGACAAAGAATGCCTCTCCTCTCAAAGTGGGTACCCTAGCTTCCACATCTTGCGTGAACCAGCCTGACCAAAAGAGCATCTCGATCAGATGAAAGATCACTTGAACAGCCCATGCAAGCGTCAACCGTAGATCTCCTATTACACGTCTCAACTCTCAAGAGGTGAGGAGCAGCAGGAACATTAAATCCAAAAAACAATATCTCTGACTTCATGTCCAATCTTAATCGAAAGGCTGACCAAGATGATTCAAATAGAAGCAATTAGTGAAGAGTTCAAGGAATTACTTTCGTCTTGATAGTGTCAAATCGAGGTTTCAAATTAATATCAAAATTTTAGAAGGGTATGCAAAATATTTTCTGTACCATACTGCAAAATGACATTGCAATGCACCGAAGATATACTTAGAACTTGCGTACTAGACTAGTGTGATAATTAGAATGATTTGTTGATAGAGTTTGCTTGGATAATTCCTTGATACGGTTTGCTTAGAACAATAATTTACCACTTGAGACAGGAATGACACCGTTTCAAAACAGTTCATGGCTTGCTCCAAAATTAGGAGTGAAATTAGACCAATTTGAATATGTCAAAATTGGTAGAATAATTTATTTGACCTATAATAAAGTAACAATTTTGGATACTATTTGAAGTATGTGCCTTTTAATGATATTTGAGATTATCTTATAGATTTATTATTTTTGCCATTAAAAAAGAGGAAAAGAGCAAATGCGGTAAAGAGAAGGTATAGATTTTTTTTTTCCAATTTTGAAAAAGATGAGAAAATTTGGTACATATCTTTAGTGGTCGATTATGCCCTTCAAGTAAGTTTTCCGTTAATAATATTTGTTTAGAAATAAAATAAGAAATCTTTAGAAAATTAGCATTGTTGACCTCTTGTTAAGAATAGTAGTTAATATATAACTTATAAATCTATTGTTCGTAATTGGTACCGTGCAATCTCGTGCGTCTTCACCTGTTCATACATCAAAATCAGCAACGGCATTTACAAGTTATACATTATATTATCCATAATTTTAAAATAATTTATAATTTAAAAACAATATTTTCTTTCAACTTCTAGTCAAATTAATTTTTACTTTCAATTTTTTAAAATATATCTCTGGTTTACCAGTTAAGACGAATAGGCTCTCGTAAATTCTATGTTTTTTCCACTTTGTTTTCTTTCATTTTTCATTTTGTCATTTAGAAGCTGATGAAAGGAAACACTCGTCCAAAATTTCAATCGGATGGCTTCATAAGTGGGCTGCCTTGTAAAGTTTGGCAATTAACAAATTAAGATTCAGTTGCCAAGTTTATTTGTTTGCGTTGATTACTTGCGTTATCATTTTGGACAAGATCTATTAAGTCGACAATGATTTTTTTTATTATTTTCAATATTAGATTTAATTGCATCATTTTCATGTCCGTGTCTAAATTTGTTGGTTAATTATGGTGTGTCCGGCGAGCTTAATTTTCATTTGGGTCGGATCGAATATTTCATTTATATATCATAAATTTCATTCATTTTTTTAAAAAGTATGATCTTTATCTCGACTAGTTCTTATTTAGGGGTGAAAGCAGTTCGGGACTCATCGAATTTTTTATTCAAAAAATCATTCATTATTTTTTGAATTATTTTTAAAAAATAAAAAAACACCCTAAACTCTTTTAAAAAAATAAACATCACCCTCTAACGGATTAATTTTTCTGGATGATTTTTTCGAACCTTACTTTTATATAATTATATTTATAAAATTATATATTAAATAAAAATCACATAAAATACTATAATATTTTGAATTTACTAACTTAAAGTTTGATAATGTGATAAAAAAAAGTATATGATTTTATACAAAAAGTATTATATGTATAATAAAAAATGGATAACTTATGAATTACTTATATAAATAAAAATTATAAATAAAAAGGACCCCTATGATTTTTTCAAGTGGGACTCTAATTTTAACAGGTGATTTTTATTTTATAAAAAATCATTCCAAATCATATTTGGACGTCTAATTTTTAGTTTTTTTACATTTTTTAGATCGAGTAAATTTTTGAGGTTGGTTAAGTTTTTCTTACACCTCTATAATCTTATCTATTTCTATTACTATTAAATTAATAAATAAAAATGAAATAGTTAATGATGAAATTACCACTATATTTTTTCGTGTATATGTTCCTAAGGAAGGGACTTTGTCTATTTTCTTTTTCAAGGTCTAAAAAATGGGTGACCAAACATGATTATATGTGCTTTATTATATTTGTTAGCTTTAATGATAACTTAATCATTTTTTCAGAAAAAGCTTCAATAATATTAAAATATTGATAATGATATTTTGCCTCAAACATTGGGCTCTTTATTATCTTTGATAATCTGTTATAAGTTATACATGCTCCTTTGATAGTTTATTTGATTTACAGAGAAACAAAACTAATAAACAAGAAATATTTTTTTATTTTAAATAAAAAATAGTCAGAAACTGACCCGGTACATACTGAAATCCATTTTTAGAAATTAAAGATAATAAGCAACAAAAAGTAAAATTGCAATAATATGATGTGAAAATTTTTAGTTCACAAGGGCAAGTGTTTGCTCATTAAATTATAACTAATGAAATAATATTTGGAATTCCCATATAATATGAAAAAATAGATTTCTGACCTTTAAGAAAAGAAAGCACTACAAGAAAATAAGGTGAGCTTGCTGTTAAATTTGACATGCTAATTAATTTTTTTAAAAATATTAAATCATTAGGAAGAGCTTACCAAGAGTTGAACAAAATTTGATTTTTGACATTTTGATATGTACTAATCAATTTTCTTAAAAACTTAAATCATTAAAAAAGGCAACATCATTCGTTTTATATTTAACTCTCCCAACATTAATTAAATTTAAAAGGAACGTTTGAAAAAAAAAATAGATAAGGAAAGATGGGTCTTATGGAGTCCATGGGCTAGATCACAATGTCTGTGAGGCCCATCTTCTAGTGCCCTCTTATTAGGTCCACCATGTTAAACTCGAGCTAATTCACGAAGACTATTTTTGTGACCCAATTTTCATGATGAGATTTAAATTTTAAGTTATTTGGTTTTATGAGTCCAAGTGATGTGTCAATGCCTTCCTCTCCAATTCACGTAGACATGTTTTTGGTGTCATTCAAGTCTACTTTCTATTATTTTTAAATTACACAAATATCATATTTTCGAATTAATGGGTATTGTGGCAACTTTCACGCTTGCTAAGTGCAGGCATTCAATACTGTATATATTAAGTCGCGACAATTGATTATCCCCAAGATACAAATGCTCGAAGCCCCTCACAATTTTATCGTTTTTTTTAATAGATGGTTGGTCTTTCAAACATTATATACAATATAACTTTTATATCAAAACTTTGTCTTGTGTGTTTATGTGGTCAGATCATTCATTCTAATATATAATATTATTTATATGTGAAGATGTACATAAATAATTGTGCAATATCTTTTTTCTAGTTATATATATATATATATATATATATATATATATATATATATATATATATATTAAGTCAACTAAATTGACTATAAAATATGTTTTCATCTAACTATATTATGACTTAAGAAAATTAGGAAATTATGATCATTTCAGCTAATGCTAGATACACAAAAATAATATATTTATTTAGATTTTGTAATCTCATAAATTTTCGAAGAAAATTAAACTTGATTGGGTTTTAAAGATAAACATTAATATTTTTTGTAATTTGCTGATAGTAAATTGTGAACCTACGAAATTTTTTAAGTTGCCGGAAATCGAATACTTTGTCATTAAAAACTTTCAAGATTACATTAATTATTTTCAAGAAGTTTACTATACTATAATGGACGATCAAAATAAAACTTTAATTGGTCAATGAAGACTAAGAAAGAACGACATTATCATGAGATTTATTTGTCACCGTTCATCACCTTCACCATTTGAATCTGCACTTACATATTTGAATATATATATATATATATATATATATATATATATATATATATGGAAGATAAAAAGCTCCTTGTAAGTTTTGATAATTAATATGTAAATAAAATAATAACATCATAAATATTATTATAAGTGACAAAAAAGAATAAATCATGAAGATATCATCATCATAAGTTATTATCATGTAAGAAAATAAAATAAAATGATCATATGAGTATATATGAATAATCATGAAAATACTTTTTATCTTTTTTTTTCAAACTGACCGGATGTTCCAATAACACTAGGGCTCTGTTGGCATAATTAGTGGTTTGACTAGCGGATAGCGATTTAACGAGCGGATAGCGGTTTAAATAGCGGATAATGACTAATAATTATTAATTAATGGTTCATTTAAGATATTTATAAATAAGTGTTTGATAAACTTAGCGATGAATTAGCGAATGAATATAAAATGACATAATTGGACATACAATAAATTATTCAATTAAATCGCTATACAAATTTTACTAAATTTTATAAATAATTAATTAATATCTCAATGAAATAAAATAAAATTTCACAAGTAAATTTTTTATTGAAATATATTTACAATACATTTTATATAGTTCATACATGATCTAAAAATATTAATTATTAAATTAATTTTTTATCCATTGTTAATAAATAAATATTTTAATTAATTAAATATGAATATAAAAGGAATAATGTTGAATGTTGATGAAATAAAATTTATAAACTAATAAGATAAATTAAAAAAAAGAAATAATATATTTGAATAAGAATAAAATCAGAAAAAAATATGAACATCTAAACGCTAAAAGCTAAACGTTAGTATAAATAACTTTTTAATTTTTTATTTAAAACATTAAATTCTACTTCATTATGTGTGCAACCAAATAGATAAAATAATGTTTTAATCGTTAAACGCTGCTTGAAACATTATTTTTGACATTGCCATACAGAGCTTAGAATATCGTGATGGACTTTATCAGTGTGCATCAATCTTTTATAATTTTAGGTTTCATTTGTTTGAGAGTAAAATAGTCTCGTGAAAACTTTCCATTATTTTCCTCTTTTTTATAATATAAAACGTTCTTCCACGTATCATACTTTTGTCATTGGATTAAAAACTTGTTTCAACTCTTACGAATTTATGTTTTTTTTTTCTTTTGGAAGGTACGCATGCACATGCGAACACGATCCTCCAATCCTGCATCCATGTTGTAGATCAAATAAATGACCACTTCAGACTTCAGCAGAAAAAAATGTCTTGCGTCGTAGTTTTCGACACACAATTTACCACATTAACTTTGAATGCAAGAACCGCATATATATATTTCACAGAGATCAACTTTTATATATTAAACTTTTGATATTCTTTGTCGTAGTAGAACTATTATAAGCTCTTCTGTGGTGATAATATTCTTTGTCTGAATATTTCTTTTTTGTTGTTCACAGTAATGAAAAGATTTTCATCATGTTAAGTTTTTATGTCCATCTTACTGTTTATTTATTTCATTAATTTCCCTGATTATAAAATAAATTAAACGTGTTTGATAAGGTTGACGAACACACATTTGTAATTATAAATCATACATTTATAATCATTTCGTTAGATTCCAGATCCTCAGCTTGTTGAGTCAATTAGCTAGCTAGGCACAGCTTTTCATTATGATTATTATTACTATATATTTTTATCATTTAAACTAATTTTCATATCATATGGATAGATTATAGGCATCATACGATACGACTATAATCCTGCAGGTGCGAAATAATCATTTAATTGTGCATCATATTATTCATGGTCCTCCAGTAATTAGTACGTGTTATGTATTGTAATTTGTAATGCATTATTATATCTCTCACACCAAGCACGTTCTTGAATTAAGTAAGACAAGGGATTATTTAAATAAAAAAAATAATTAGAATGCGATTTTTTTTTCTAACATAATGAATGCCTTCACTGCCACTTAAGTGGTTTGGGTGGATTTAATAAGAAAATTTAAAGAATTACTCTAAAAGCATAATTAAGGAATTTTTTTTAAACGGATTAAAATTTATTCACTACAAGAAAAATGCGGATTACCGACGGTCCGAATCGTCGGTAATCAGCCCGAAAACCGTCGGTAACGCAATTATCGACGGTTTTTCAGTCGGAATCGATCCGTCCGAAAAAGGCTCGTCGCAAACGGTTTTGCGACGGTTGAAAAAAATTCGTCGAAAATATCGACGGCCAGAACCGTCGGATCAGTCCCCGACGGTTCGACCCGTCGGATCAGTCCCCGACGGTTCGACCCGTCGAAATTTTTCGACGGTTGCAACCGCCGGAAAAGTCCCCGACGGTTCGAACCGTCGATATTTCTGACGGTTGCAACCGCCGGAAAAGGCCGGCCGGATCCGGCCAGATCCGGCCGCCTGGCGGCCAATCCGGCGCCAGGAGGCCGGATCCGCCGCCAGGAGGCCGGATCCGGCCCGTCTGGCGGCCGATCCGGCCGCTGGAGGCCGGATCCGGCCGCCTGGCGGCCGATCCAGCCGCTGGAGAAGGTCGCCAGTGCGGGAGAGGGTCGCCGGCGTCCGGCGTGGGAGAGTCGCCGGCGTCCGGCGCGCAGGAAAGGCCGATCTCGCGGCGTAACCGGCGTCCGTGCTCGTGGCCGGGAGAGGGAGAGAGGAGAGGAGGGAGAGAGAGAGGAGTGGAGGGAGGAGAGAGAGAAGATGGAGGAGGGAAAATATATAAAGGAAAAAAGTGGAAAGAAAGCGAGAAAAAGGGAAAAAAAAGTGGGATAACGAAATTTTAATTACCGACGGTTTCGACCGTCGAAAATATAAATAATAAATAATTTTATTTTATTTAGTTATATATAATATTTATTTTTTATTTTACCGACGGTTTTAACCGACGGTAATCTTTACCGACGGTCAAAACCGTCGGTAATTGCGACGGTTTGGATATCTGTCGGAAATTACGGCGGATTTACCGACGGTTACGACCTTCGAAAATTGCGGCGGATTTTGCGACGAATGGATATCCGTCAAAAATGTCGACGTTCCTAACCGTCGAAAAATTAAATAATAATATAATAAATTATATAATTAAGTTTTTTATTTTCGACGGTCACAACCGTCGGAAAATCCGTCGAAAAAATTTAATAATAATATTAAAAATATATAATTTATTTTTTTATTTCCGACGGTCCTAACCGTCAGAAAAGTCGTCGGAAATTGCGACGGATGGATATCCGTCGAAAATATCGACGTTCCTAATCGTCGAAAAATTAAATAATAATATAATAAATTATATAATTAATTTTTTTTATTTCCGACGGTCGTGACCGTTGAAAAATCCGTCAGAAAAATTTAATAATAATATAAAAAAATACATAATTTAATTTTTTATTTTCGACGATCATAACCGTCGGAAAAGTCATCGGAAATTGCGACGGATGAATATCTGTCAAAAATATCGACGTTCCTAACCGTCGAAAAATTAAATAATAATATAAATTATTTTCGACGGTCATAACCATCGAAAAATCCGTCGAAAACGGAACCGTCGAAAAATCCGTCGCAAATTACGACGGATTTAGAACCGTCGGAAATTATCCGTCGGAAAATCGCGATTTTCTTGTAGTGATTTCGGATGATACAAATGTATTTAGAAATATAAATAAAAATGTAAAATTTAATATTAAAATTTAAGATATATAAAATAAGAGTTCCGGATATAATAAAAGAATATGAAGTCACATATAAATGCAAAAAAAAATGATGATCTACAAATTGGAATCATAGATAAAGTATTTAGAAGTAAGAAAGGGTGTGGCGCCCCTATGATTTTTTCAAATGACGCTTTGATTTGAATGGGTTATTTTAATTTATTAAAAAATATTATAAAATTTAATTGTACTCCTAATGATTTTTAATCTTGTCTGCTTTTATTTTATTTTATTTTTTTCGCTCAGGAGATTTTTGGGGTTGATCGTATATACTACTACCTCTTACATATGGAACCTCAATTTTTTTTTCAGTTTTATTATTTACTTAACTTTCTAAAAATAAGTAAAATTTAAGTGAGTATATACATCTTTGTTACTGTCTTTAGCTAGAGTTAAATTTGAAACCTCCTAACGAGACTTCATGCCAATTGCCAAATATCTTGATGAAATGGACAATTCTATAAAACGTGAAATTAGTGTTATATACACTAATAATTGTATTGATCAAATTAGTAAAATTGCTAAAAGAATAACAATAAAAATGTGTAAAATTTTGGCTGAGAATTAAGGATGTTTATATAACAAATTATCAAAAAGATAAAATCGACGCTTACGATTCCATTAGAATAAACTGAATCATATGTATGCTTTTGCCTTAATTTTTTTTTAATTATACAGATGATCTCTCAACTTTAGACTAATATTTTAATTATCTCTCAATTTTAATTTATAATTAGATTATCTTCGAACTTTTCTTTTTGCACGCGTCATCCTCCTAACCATCAATAATCGATTTCTATATTATAATATCGATGTGGCATAATAAAGTAATATAAAATTATAATAAAATAAGGCAGCCATCTCTCGTTGGATGGGAGTAAGGGGGCAACCATTATAAGGCAGCCATTATAATAAAATAAGGCACAAAAGAGGAGGGGAAGGAGTGTCGGACCCATCGCACAATGGGGGCCAACGCCCTTGTTTCTTCCTTGCCAGCCGCGAAGAAGAAAACGAAGGCTGACATCCCCTTTTCTTCCTCGCAAGCTGTGAGAAAGAAAAAAGGGGGTGTCGGCCCCCTTCCGCCGGCGAGCTCAAAGTGGGGCAGCACCCCTCTATTTCTTTCTCGTCCATCACAACTTGTCGGTTGTGGCAAACATAGCTAGTTATTTTTCGGATAAATTACATGAATCATCCCTTAACTTTAAGTTGTTATCAAATTGGTCCCTCAACTTCAATTTGTGACCGGAGCATTCCCTAACTTTTATTTTCTTGCAGGATTAGTCTCTTTGATCGGGTTTTCCGATTATTTTGCGTACGTGGCCGCCATGTATGCTCGTCCACATCACTAAGAAAAAAATCATCCACATCCTCGTCACGCGTGAGAAACGAGGAATAAGAGAAGGGGCCACCACTCCCTGCGAGTGTCACGGGGCGTTTCCCGTGACACGAAGCGTGAAGCATCGCGGCACCAGTGCCGCTCGACTTATAGCCCTCGGCCGCTCAGCGGCGAAACAATGGAACACATGCAGCCGTCCCGCACTGCGTAATATTGCAGAGTATCAAGTTATCCGCCCTTAGGGCATTTATCTTGTAAGGCCGTCCTTATGAATGGCCAAGTAGGTGACGTTCCCGTAGGGTACGTCTTTTACATCTTCAATATGTAACAAGACTCCTATACCTACGGTACACTGGGAAGAGTTCACTAGTGCCTTCCGAGGCCCAATTGTATGTTATGTTTCATCATATTTAATACAAGTAAGCTTTCCTTTAATTCTAGTGTCATGGCCTTGAGCGTGGGGTGGCAACTCACATCGGTGTCCCTTCGTGGCTTCCCGTGGTCCCTCCGTCGCCCCTTCGGACTTTAAGCGCCCAAGCGCCAACATTAGTGCCGCAATGCGCTAATGCCACGGTCTCGTGACGAGTAGTCCAACACTCTAGTCATGTCCGTGATTGAACGCCTATAAGAGCGACTCTCGGCAAAGTCGTCTCGACCATAAAACTTCCGCTGCAAACTCAAAACAGGCTTGGCTAGGTGCTTATCCGCCTAGTCGCCGCACATGGTCTAGTGTCCGAGAATGACCCCGTGACAAGTGGTATCAGAGCAGTTCTTCCTGCTCGGATTACCCAACGACAATGACTCGCTTGTATCATCGCAACGTGCCCTGGCGTAGGAAGTGTGCTTCCGCTCAAATATTCCATCACGCCCAGGCGCCCTGGTACCATGATCTTTGATCATGGACGCCAAAGAGGAAGGCATGGCAAGCCTCCTCGCCGCACGCCCCGTTCATACCCCAAAGGAATTGTTAAAGCTTCAAAGGAGGTCCCAGGATCGGAAGAAGGCATATCCCAAGAACCCTGCAAGATGTGGCAAACTCAGGATGGCATTGCCATCGCGACAATGCAGAATGTGACAAACATGCATCCCAGACATGGGACAGAAGAAGTGGCAGTTCATCAATTATGCAGACCCGGACAAGTTGAGACTGGAGGTCAAGATCACATTGTTCAACATCAGCCAGATGGGCATGTTGAAGGAGGAAGTGAAAGGAATCACCGAGCTCCGCCTACAGTGTTCCCAGGAGGATGAAGACCCAATGTTGGTGCTCTTCAAACAGAGGGGTTAGAAGCTTTGGACTAGGAAGGAGTTGGAACGATCGGATCGTCCAACCTCCGCTCACTAGTCGACGCTGCCAAGTCAATCAGGACAAGTGCCATACCACCAAAGCCCTTGGGCAACGGCAATGGTGGGGGAGAGAAGCTCAAGTCGCAAGGAGGAAGCTACTTATGCCGAAGATAAAGATCACCCATCGAAGCAGGAGAAGCGGATCGAACCACAGGCACATGTGGGGAGACGTTCATCGTCGCTCACTATAGCGACTGGGAGTGGACAAGGTGTGGAATGTTATACCAAAGAACCTTGCTCCACCTCAAACCGTCGAGATATCTTTTGTCCACCAAGGGGAAGGTGGAGTTGGTCTCAAGGCTCGGCGGACGAAGGACTCAACGTTGCAGCCATCTGCAACTTGGGGACTGCGAGTTGAACTACAAGGAAACGTGGGGAGACTTTCGTCGCCCACTATGGCGACTTGGATGGACAAGGCATGGATTGTCAGATCAAAGAAACTTGTCCCGCCTCAAGACTGCCGAAACATTAGGTGATCACCTGTGATTTTCGTTCGGCAGAGGTATGGAAGACTCTACGTTGCAATCATTTGCAACATAGAGACATTGAGTCAAGCCCACAAAGACACTTGAAGCGTCCTAGAGTATCCGTGGGAAGACTCTCGTCGCTCATCATAGCGACCCTAGGCACTCAAAGCAGACAAGCTACAAGCATCGACATCAGAGAGCTTGTGCTGTTTCAAGCCGTCGAAATTCAAGAATGATCATCGAGGGTGAGATGGTCCCGTACTTTGCATTCGACGGAAGGAAGACTTTATGTTGCGGCCATCCGCAACATGAAGGCATCGAGTCAAGTCATGCAGGTCGAATGACGAGACTCTTCATCGTGTTCTACACGACCCTGAGACAACTCTTCTCTGAGCTATTCCTGAAGGCATACAAAAGTTGTTTCACCCCCAAAGAAGCCAAACCACACAAGTTGACGCTGCGCAAGTCGAAGAGAAGTGAAGCCAACAGAGACTTGATGGACGGATAGTTGCTTGATGAAGTCAGACCGCACATGGCGGACTCCACTGGCGCTGCACAAGTGATGACCCCGGGTTGGACGAAGGATCAGCGAGCGAAGCAGGCCTGAGGGAGGAGTCCTCAGCGAGACCCCAAGGAGCGGGCATTCCTGGCGTTGCGTGATGCTGGTGAAGTTGAAGTCAAGGCAAAGAAGGCAGAATTGAACGAGACAAGCGAAGTCAAGATTCAAGATGAAGGCCCCGAGGAAGCCCGGACAACGGCGTCGGGGGCGTCGCCGACTTTGGTGGGGGAGAATGTCACGGGACGTTTCCCGTGACACGAAGCGTGAAGCATCGCGGCACCAGTGCCGCTCGACTTATAACCCTCGGCCGCTCAGCGCCGAAACAATGGAACACATGCAGCCGCCCCGCACTGCGTAATATTGCAGAGTATCAAGTTATCCGCCCTTAGGGCATTTATCTTGTAAGGCCGTCCTTATGAATGGCCAAGTAGGTGACGTTCCCGTAGGGTACGTCTTTTACATCTTCAATATGTAACAAGACTCCTATACCTACGGTACACTGGGAGGAGTTCACTAGTGCCTTCCGAGGCCCAATTGTATGTTATGTTTCATCATATTTAATACAAGTAAGCTTTCCTTTAATTCTAGTGTCATGGCCTTGAGCGTGGGGTGGCAACTCACATCGGTGTCCCTTCGTGGAGTCCCGTGGTCCCTCCGTCGCCCCTTCGGACTTTAAGCGCCAACATTAGTGCCGCAACGCGCTAATGCCACGGTCTCATGACGAGTAGTCCAACACTCTAGTCATGTCCGTAATTGAATGCCTATAAGAGCGACTCTCGGCAAAGTCGTCTCGACCATAAAACTTCCGCTGCAAACTCAAAACAGGCTTGGCTAGGTGCTTATCCGCCTAGTCGCCGCACGTGGTCTAGTGTCCGAGAATGACCCCGTGACAAGTGGTATCAGAGCAGTTCTTCCTGCTCGGATTACCCAACGACAATGACTCGCTTGTATCATCGCAACGTGCCCTGGCGTAGGAAGTGTGCTTCCGCTCAAATATTCCATCACGCTCAGGCGCACTGGTACCATGATCTTTGATCATGGACGCCAAAGAGGAAGGCATGGCAAGCCTCCTCGCCGCACGCCCCGTTCATACCCCAAAGGAATTGTTAAAGCTTCAAAGGAGGTCCCAGGATCGGAAGAAGGCATATCCCAAGAACCCTGCAAGATGTGGCAAACTCAGGATGGCATTGTCATCGCGACAATGCAGAATGTGACAAACATGCATCCCAGACATGGGACAGAAGAAGTGGCAGTTCATCAATTATGCAGACCCGGACAAGTTGAGACTGGAGGTCAAGATCACATTGTTCAACATCAACCAGATGGGCATGTTGAAGGAGGAAGTGAAAGGAATCACCGAGCTCCGCCTACAGTGTTCCCAGGAGGATGAAGACCCAATGTTGGTGCTATTCAAACAGAGGGGTTAGAAGCTTTGGACTAGGAAGGAGTTGGAACGATCGGATCGTCCAACCTCCGCTCACTAGTCGACGCTGCCAAGTCAATCAGGACAAGTGTCATACCACCAAAGCCCTTGGGCAACGGCAATGGTGGGGGAGAGAAGCTCAAGTCGCAAGGAGGAAGCTACTTATGCCGAAGATAAAGATCGCCCATCGAAGCAGGAGAAGCGGATCGAACCACAGGCACATGTGGGGAGACGTTCATCGTCGCTCACTATAGCGACTGGGAGTGGACAAGGTGTGGAATGTTATACCAAAGAACCTTGCTCCACCTCAAACCGTCGAGATATCTTTTGTCCACCAAGGGGAAGGTGGAGTTGGTCTCAAGGCTCGGCGGACGAAGGACTCAACGTTGCAGCCATCTGCAACTTGGGGACTGCGAGTTGAACTACAAGGAAACGTGGGGAGACTTTCGTCGCCCACTATGGCGACTTGGATGGACAAGGCATGGATTGTCAGATCAAAGAAACTTGTCCCGCCTCAAGACTGCCGAAACATTAGGTGATCACCAAGGAGGAGGTGGTCCTGTGATTTTCGTTCGGCAGAGGTATGGAAGACTCTACGTTGCAATCATTTGCAACATAGAGACATTGAGTCAAGCCCACAAAGAGACTTGAAGTGTCCTAGAGTATCCGTGGGAAGACTCTCGTCGCTCATCATAGCGACCCTAGGCACTCGAAGCAGACAAGCTACAAGCATCGACATCGGAGAGCTTGTGCTGTTTCAAGCCGTCGAAATTCAAGAATGATCATCGAGGGTGAGATGGTCCCGTACTTTGCATTCGACGGAAGGAAGACTTTATGTTGCGGCCATCCGCAACATGAAGGCATCGAGTCAAGTCATGCAGGTCGAATGACGAGACTCTTCATCGTGTTCTACACGACCCTGAGACAACTCTTCTCCGAACTATTCCTGAAGGCATACAAGAGTTGTTTCACCCCCAAAGAAGCCAAATCACACAAGTTGACGCTGCGCAAATCGAAGAGAAGTGAAGCCAACAGAGACTTGATGGACGGATAGTTGCTTGATGAAGTCAGACCGCACATGGCGGACTCCACTGGCGCTGCACAAGTGATGACCCCGGGTTGGACGAAGGATCAGCGAGCGAAGCAGGCCTGAGGGAGGAGTCCTCAGCGAGACCCCAAGGAGCGGGCATTCCTGGCGTTGCGTGATGCTGGTGAAGTTGAAGTCAAGGCAAAGAAGGCAGAATTGAACGAGACAAGCGAAGTCAAGATTGAAGATGAAGGCCCCGAGGAAGCCCGGACAACGGCGTCGGGGGCGTCGCCGACTTTGGTGGGGGAGAATGTCACGGGACGTTTCCCATGACACGAAGCGTGAAGCATCGCGGCACCAGTGCCGCTCGACTTATAGCCCTCGGCCGCTCAGCGCCGAAACAATGGAACACATGCAGCCGCCCCGCACTGCGTAATATTGCAGAGTATCAAGTTATCCGCCCTTAGGGCATTTATCTTGTAAGGCCGTCCTTATGAATGGCCAAGTAGGTGACGTTCCCGTAGGGTACGTCTTTTACATCTTCAATATGTAACAAGACTCCTATACCTACGGTACACTGGGAGGAGTTCACTAGTGTCTTCCGAGGCCCAATTGTATGTTATGTTTCATCATATTTAATACAAGTAAGCTTTCCTTTAATTCTAGTGTCATGGCCTTGAGCGTGGGGTGGCAACTCACATCGGTGTCCCTTCGTGGCGTCCCGTGGTCCATTCGTCGCCCCTTCGGACTTTAAGCGCCCAAGCGCCTACGTTAGTGCCGTAACGCGCTAATACCACGGTCTCGTGACGAGTAGTCCAACACTCTAGTCATGTCCGTGATTGAACGCCTATAAGAGCGACTCTTGGCAAAGTCGTCTCGACCATAAAACTTCCGCTGCAAACTCAAAATAGGCTTGGCTAGGTGCCTATCCGCCTAGTCGCCGCACGTGGTCTAGTGTCCGAGAATAACCCCATGACACGAGCTCGCCGACGTGACCCCCTCCCTTCTTCTCCGATGAGCTCGCACAGGGGGCACCGATGCCCCGCTTGCTGGTGGTGGGGGGGGATGTCAACCCCCTATGCGAGCTCGCCCCGCTCGCAGGCGGAGAAGGGGGAGGGGGTTGGCACACCTTTTTACAAGCTTGCCGGCAGGAGGGCCTGCGCACCACCACCCCCCCCCCCCCCCCCCCCCCGGTCACCCCTTGTGCATCGTGGATGATTTTTTTCTTAGTGATGTGGACGAGCATATGTGGCGGCCACATACGCAAAGTAACTGAGAAATTCTCTATGACCGGTCAAAGGAACTAATTTTGCAAAAAAATAAAAGTTGAAAAATACTCTGATTACAAATTAAAATTGGGAGACCGATTTGAAAAATAATTCAAAGTTGTGGGACGATTTGTTTATTTTTCTATTTCAATATTAGTTAAATAAAATAATATATTAAATAATTATAAAAAACTTTGATAATGATATAATATAATTATTATTGGTGATATAATAATGCAATATATTAAGTGTTTAAGATATATAATAATATATCCATTTTTAAGCAATATAAATATAAATGTAAGATTTATCATATAATATAACATAGTACACAACTAGGTCAGGACAGAATCTGCCTTAGAGATATGACATGAAGTTTGATAAACTCTTTGAAATATACTCATCGTGCATTCAAAATTATGTGCTAAATTGTGTGTTCCAAATTATGTGCTAAAAGTATAATATGATTTATAGTTTAATGAGAGCATCGCTCAGCTAAAATAGATGTTCATGATTAACCTAACCATGTAAAGAGTAGGTTCCAAGGTAAACAGTACATGTCTGACTTACAGATATGGGATCTATATATTTCATTTTCCTTTTTTTTAACTTGTCTTTGCTGATGCTGAGTTACATTATTGTTAGGTGTGTGAAGTGCATTGCTTGGCTTTGGAGAAATCTCGCCAGAAACTTGGTTCCAAAATATTAATTAGTAATGTCTACCTAATTAATTAGCATTGTCGGGTCGACCCACGAACTCGATGACAGTGAGGATAACGGTGGGGTCATACCTCAAACCTGACCTGACCCAACCTCGATCCAAAATTTCAACCCGAGTTGACCCGATCCAATTCGAAAAAAATCAAATTTTTTTTAATTTTTTTAGTTTTTAACTTATATTTTATATAAAAAAACTAAAAAAATATTTTATATTTAACACATTATTTTTATAATTTTTAAATAAATAATATATAATATTTTTATATCAAAAAATAGAAAAACTAAGAATTTTTTTTAAAAAAATGATGGTCAGATAATCCAACCATCCGACTCGAGCAGAGTCGGATTGAATCGGATCCAACTCTCTTTGAAAGGTCGATCTGACACAGTCAAATCGGATTCGGGGTAGAGTCGAATTTGATCCGATTCATGAACACTCTAAAAACACAATATAGAAAAATGGTGAGAGTCGTTACCTGCTTCCACCATCTTGACTGCTTACCTTCAAGTGCAAAAAGAAAATACAACCTGCTTGCATCAGCAGTATTATAGTTTACGTGGATTGCGATATTGCAACAAGGTTAAAAGGATTCGGCCAATTAATTACGCATATATTTTATTAACGCAAATGGAAAGTGGAAACGAACATATATTATTTTTCACTTTTCAGACTAACTAATATAGGACTGCTACATCCTTTTCTGAAGAGAAAAAAAAAGAGTGAATAACTCTTCCTAAAACATTCTCATTTTTTTAATTAAAAAGAAAACGTAATAGAAACTATATATATTTCATGAATGATTGAATATATCATATTCATGCTTTTGCTAGCATATATAATGTATAATTTGCTACATAATTTACTTTGATATAGAAAAGAATACAAAATAGTTGTCGAATTTATCAGTCAAACGAAAAGGTCGGCGTAGAAGCCGCAATGGACCTTGGTCAAATTCGTAGCCAACGAAGCGTGTGGTCGTCGGGGGCGCGGATACAAAGCGCTTGGTAACTCTCGCCTGATCTGATCCTATCTAAATCCAATGATGGCACTCTAAATTCAATTTACTTCTAAAGAAATTCCTATCCTCGTTCTTACACTTCCACTTATGATGATTTTTTTTATCCTATATTATTTTTTAACATTCGAGGACAATTATTCAATCCAGAGTAGCAAAGGGATAAAATGTATCTTCTTTCTGTTGATCTCTCGAAATATCATATGTACACGAATACATCATATGTAACGTCTCCAAATCGATCCTTGTCACTGACGAAGATCAACTTAGAAACGCTTCGATATGCTATGACTTTGATCATAATATTGACCATATCTGAACCGAGACACATCAGCGGAAGAAGAAAAAAAAATAAAAAAAAAGATAACTTGAATGACGAAAGTTTAAAAGTAGCTATATCATTTCTAAGAAATAAAATAAGTTTTTACATCATGAATCTAAAATACGGAAGGTAAAGAAAAACTAATAGACAATCTAAAAGCCCTGTGGTTCATGCGTTGTCCTATCGCCAAAGTTTCATCACCACACGCCTACTCCACCTCATCACTGATCTGGTCCTGTAAAAATCAGACACAGGAGAGAAGGTCCTCCCGTAAGCTTTACAGTCTAGTGAGAAATCACATGATATACAATGCATGACATGAATATAATAATCAATAATAAATAATCATGGTTAACTTGAACATGAAAGATAACATGTCAGTATCATAGATCATAATAAAAATGAGAATAAGAATCATAATATATCATGAATCATGAGAATCATATGATGCTTAATAAACTTAGAATCATGGCAGACTTGTCTTAAATATGCTTTTTGATCTTGGATTATTATTAGAATCAGGGTGACTTTAGGTACCTTTAGTTCTTGAGGTATGTCGAGCAAACGATACGACCTTGTGCGAATCAGTGAATGATCAAACCATGACCGAGAAAACTATCCTTATCTTGCTACACTTGGCTTGGACTGGCAACTCATTGTTAATCTTCCATCTGAACTTATTAATCACTTTTAATAACTTGTGGCTCTTTATTCTTTGTTCAATGTATATGATAAGGTCATTGAGAAACAAATCAATAAGAGAATAGATCATGAAAATCAGTGAGGGATCTCTGTGGGATCAGACAATATGATCAATGGTACATAGGCAATATTAGGATTAAAAAGGAAAATAATTAATAAATTTTATAAAAGGGTTTCTGGAAATCGGTCGATCGGTTCAGGGGAACGGTCGACCGGTAGTCTGTTGATCGATCGATCGGTTTGTTAAGATTGATCGAACGGTGGGTAATTCGGAGCGGTCGGTCCGTTTAATTGAACGATCGACCGATGGGCAGGGATCGATCGATCGGTGATAGGGATCGATCGACCGGTCGACATATGCAAATATCGGCTATAGGTATGTTATCGGTCAACCGGTTGCTGGTAATGCCTGTGGACCGATCGATCGGTCGGCGTCCAGAAAATTGCAGAACTTTCGAATTTCATCAACTTTTCAATGCAATCTCAATCTAACCTAATTCCTATCTCCTAGCAAATCAATCACACAACAATAGCACAACATAAAATGAATTATGCACGCAATTAATCAACCAACCAAAGAATTCAAGAAATCAAATAATTAAAACGATAACTTGAGCCTTGATTCTTTTCTTTTCTTTTCCCATCGATTAGGGCATGAATTGGAATAATTCAGAGGTCATGCAAGGTGATTTCGATTCACCCACCTCTGTTCGCGGTTAATCCCTCTTTTCGTTCCTCGGAATTTGATTAACGTTGCCCTCTGTTTCCTCCTTGTTCCCCTTCTCGATCGTTTTCTACAAAAATTTCAACAGCGGGGCATAAGGAGAACAGCACCTGACAGATGATAGGAGAACAAGTAAAATTTTGCACGCCTTGCAATTGAGACGAGAGAGAGAAGGGATCGATCGCTAGTGCCCAGCAGCTTGGCGTCAGTCCAAAATCTCTAACAGACCTCGTGAGGTTTTCCAAGGGAGAAAAAGGAGGTTCAATGAATTTGTCTAATCTTATATAAGTCCCCTCTCTTGATCAAATCTGATAAAATCAAATATTAAATCTATTTCCTTTACAAATTTTGAGTGGCATTGGGCTTTTATGTTGGCCGTCTGTGTCGAACTCTAATTCCTTTTTTTATCTGTTGGGTGTCGGTTATTACATTCTTACCCCCTTAAAAAAATTCATCCTCAAATTTTGCACTAAGTATACGGCTTACCGAACATATGTAAAAATTCTTAGCGCATTTTCGATTCGAGTTCCCATGTAGCGTCATCGTCATGATGGAAATGTCAAGCTACTCCGACCATGGTTACGTCCTTATTTCTCTGATGTTGCACCTTGTGTTTCACTATGTGCGTTTGATATTCAACGAAGGTCAAGTCTACGAATTCTTAACGTCATGCATCATCATCTCATAGAATTTCTTATGCTCTATTTTTTTCCACATTGATATGCTGGGTATTTTGGACATATTTTTGCATCTTCATGTTTCATGTCATTACTATTTGTTCACCCTTATACATCTGTGCACTTTCCAAATGGATTGCAACCCAGGCTTATGGTTACATCCTTATACTTCTTTGTACTTTCAAATGAATTGTAACCCAGACTTATAATATTCATCTAGTATTGTTCTCTTTAGGATTTTATCATTTGGTTTTCACATGCTTAGTTTCTCCAACATTTCATACTCAGCCTTATGAAGCCTAGTGAGCATCACTTGTGTCTGAGTGTATGTGCAATCGAGTTCATTTTTACCAAAATAGTACTTCAGGGGGAACTCAGAATCTTTCAAACTTCATGTCATCTTCATTGTTACATATTAGCGTACTACTAAAAGAAAACATACCTAAGACTCTTTTGATCGATGAACACTTCAATCTTTTCTACGTAAACATAGGCATAGTTTGAACACAATGTTCATGAGAACCTAAAGGTTTGAGGGGTGTTCTTACTCTAATGGCATCGCTCAATTTATAGTGATCATTCATTGCCAGGAAAATTATCTTCATTACATCTTCTTCAGCAACTCGAAATTGCTGGTACTCACTCCATAGATCGATCTTGAGAACACCTAGCCTTAAATAGGTCATTTTTGCATGGTAACAGACACTTATGTCTTGATGGTTGATTTATGTAACAACTTATTAATAAATCTCTATATTCATAGAGTCATCATTCTTCTTTACAAAAGAAGTGGAACATCTAAAAATGAGACCCTCCGTCTCATAAACCTCTCATCTTATAGTTATTATATTTGTCTTTTCAGTTCATGTGTCATGAGGCCTTGAAAATCAAGGTCATGTTTGAAAGGGGGTCGATATGACACTCAACTTCTAACTATAATTTTTAAATCTTTGAATATCGACAACTATCTTCTTCTTTTTTCATAATGCCTATACATCTTAGAAGGAAGAATCAAATAGGAATCTCATTGTAATCCTCCTAAGAAGTTTCTAGTCGATGTGAGGAATAGATTTTATCTTCAATCGTCATTAGTGTCACTAACATGGATTTTATGGTATGAAGTTATTTCCATAGGGTCGTCCTTATTGAGTAGCATATGTCGTGCAATGATCAATAGGCTCACTAAGAACGTTGTCCATCATCGTAAATAATGACATCATCATATGATTCGATAAAATTGATAACAGAATCATGTCAATTTAGATCAATCACTTTTACGATGACCTATGGTTGATGTGACCCTACTCTAAACATCATCATAAAAAGAATACTTCTTTGATTGATGATCGGACCAATGATATAAAAGGGAATCACATATAAGATCAAGAATAAGCATTTGATCAAGTCGTTGAATCAATACTTCATCATCTTAACAGTATAGTTAATGTATGTGTGATATGAAAAAGATATGAAGTGGCCATATGAGATATGTCAATTATCACATCCTGAGATCATCTTATATTCATATAGTACTTCATCCTTAATCATCATGAATTTTTGGATCATTTAAGAAAGAATCCTAAGGATCTAACATAATCAAATATCATGGGTTAAGAGTCATCATCATAATCATTTAGCTTTTGAGTGGAAGTCGTAACTTATTTGACTTACATTGATCTATTTCTTACAATGTCAGATCATATAATTTCATAGGAGACCAGTAGTTATATTTTACCACAACAAGTTCTTTAAAGTTGGAAAGGAGAAATAATCCATTTATAAGACTTATGATCAAATCATAAGTGGTCCACTTGGTCAAGACAAAAACTTGAACATTTTTTATCATATTGACATAGAGGCATCTTAGAGAACATTCTATATATCATCTTATATCTTGCATCTTAGAAGACATTCTATATATCATCTGATGGCTTGCTTAACTCATTATCTAAACATGTATATGTTTTATTTTTCCCTTTTGAACCATCAACCATGATTATATGATTAATTACCCTATACGATTTGGGCATTATTATGAAAACTAATAAATATATCCATAGTCAAGATAAATTAATTAAAAATTTATAATTTACTTCATAATCATCCTTCTCATGTGCATAACTTAATTCTCTAGTAACTTTATATGGAACTTATAAAATTCCTCATACTTTATCTTAACATCCATACTTTCTAAATTTGTTCACTTGACGCTGTGATCTTTTAATACTTAATGGTTGAGGGCTCATACCCTCCTTAAGCATATCTCAGTTAAGAAACTTTAAATCTTTTAAAAAATTTCTAACATTCATTTAACCCTTTCATGCATTCCTTGTTCTTATATAATTCTTTTATCAACCATATAAGTTTATTTTGGAAAGATATTTACACTGCAATGATAGATAATTCATTCTTTAATAATGGCTATATAAAAATATACTTCATATTAATAAAATTTCAAATATACTCTATACTAAACTAAGTTAATTAAATCTGTTTATTTATTTATTTATCTTTATATATTTATAAGTATATTATGTTATATGTACATATGTGTGTGAATATGATAGATCTAAATGTTTGATTAAATTAGACAGTCACTTACTTACTGATAATTTCTTTTAACATTTATTCAAATCAATGAGACCACCGAACATTTTAAACTTCTATATTTGCCCATCCCTACATGATTCTTGGACAGCTCACTAATATTTAGATTCTTGTTTAACCGATATTACATAAACTAAAACATGATTAATAATCTTAATTTCTATTTCCAATATATGAAATTCTAATTAGAAATTCGTATAACCAATTTGGATTTGCTTAAGACCTTTATCAACATAATAGGGGGGTCATATGACGTTTAAGGCGCAAAAAGCATTATGGATCCCTACTTATCAACATATAAGCTATTTCATTAAATCCTATCTTGGTAAATCAATAGAATCACATAAGTCATATCAATAAATCATAACTTAAACATGCTTGGTTTCATATCATCTCACACCTACTTGTTGTGTGATTACTCCTATAGTTCCCTTGTTTGTTTCTTAAATCTATATCTCTTTGCAAATCTTATGCTTCCTCATTTTCCTCTTCATACTGCTGCAGACAACAGAAGAAATCAATAAGTATGGTGGTTATGAAAGAGATAAAAAACATGAATTATAAGAAACAAAAACGTTCCTTATATTTTATTATTTAAATATCATGTAGATAATCATCATCCACATGTTTGTTACTTATTCTTTTCCAATTTGTTCGTAACATTTATGACCCTTTTTGTCTAATCACTAATAACATTTAGGTTGATTCTTATCATACGAAATAACCTCCTTAGTAATCAACCACTCATATGAAATATATATCAATACATCAATAAACAGTAACTTAGTATAAACATGAGCTTGACTTACAATGCTTTTCGGTGGAGGGTGTGGCGACTGCTCGGCGATAGCACATGAACTCATACCATGCTATTCTATACACTAGGACGTCAAGAGAGCCCTGACTTTAGGCTCTGATATTATAAATATAACGCCCCCAAATCGACCCCCGCCACTGGCGAAGACCAATCTGCAGACACTACGACATGCTATGACTTTGATCATAATATTAATCATATCTCAGTCAAGAACCGAGACACATCAGTGGAAGAAAAGAATAATAAATAAAAAGGATAACTTGAATTACGGAAGTCTAAAAGTGGTTATATCATTTCTAAGAAATAAAATAAGTTTTTACATCATGAATCTAAAATGCGGAAGGTAAAGGAAAACCAATAGACAATCTAAAAGCCATGTAGTTCATGTGTTGTCCTATCGCCAAAGCTTCATCACCACACGCCTACGTCACCTCGTTACTGACTTGATCCTGTGAAAATCAGACAGTCCTCTCGTAAGCTTTACAGCCTAGTGTGGAACTACATGATATATAATGCATGATATAAATATAATAATAAATAATAAATAATCATGCTTAACTTGAACATGAAAGATAACATGTCAGTATCATAGATCATAATATAAGAATGAGAGTAAGAATCATAATATAAGAATCACTTTTAATAACTTGTGGCTCTTTGTTCTTTGTTCAATGTATATGATAAAATCAATGAGAAATAAATCAATAAGAGAATAGATCATGAAAATCAGTGAGGGATCCCTGTGGGGTCAGACAATATGATCAATGGTACATATGTAATATTAGGATTAAAAAGGAAAATAATTAATAAATTTTATAAAAGGGTTTCTGAAAATCGATTGATCGGTTCAGGGGAACGGTCGACTGGTAGTCTGCTGATCCGGTCGACATATGCAGAAATCGGCTGTAGGTATGTTGTCGGTCGACCGGTCGGCGTCCAGAAAATTACAGAACTTTTGAATTTCATCAACTTTTCAATGCAATCTCAACCTAACCTAATTCTTATCTCCTAGCAAATCAATCACACAACAATAGCACAACAGAAAATGAATTATGCACGCAATTAATCAACCAATCAAAGAAATCAAATAATTAAAATGATAACTTGAGCCTTGATCCTTTTCTTTTCTTTTCACATCGATTAGGGTATGAATTGGAACAATTCAGAGGTCATGCAAGGTGATTTCGATTCACCCACCTCTTTTCGTGATTAATCCCTCTTTTCGTTCGTCGGAATTTGATTAACGTTGCCCTCTTTTTCCTCCCTGTTCTTCTTCTGGATCGTTTTTTACAAAAATTCCAGTAGCAGGGCATAAGGAGAACATCACCCGACAGATGATAGGAGAACAAGTAGATTTCTGCACGCCTTGCAATTGAGATGAGAGAGAGAAGGGATCGGTCGCTGGTGCCCAACAGCCTGGCGGTAGTCCAAAATCTCTAGCAAGCCTCGTGAGGTTTTTCAAGGGAGAAAAATGAGGTTTAATGAATATGTCTAATCTTATATAAGTCCCCTCTCTTGATCAAATCTGATAAAATCAGATATTAAATCTCTTTTCTTTACAAACTTTGAGTGGCATTGGACTTTTATGTTGGTCATCCGTGTCGAACTCTAATTGTTTTTTTATCTATTGGTCGTCGGTTATTACATCATCTGTTTCTATTTTTGTTTTTGTTTTAACTTAATTTCCATAGAGTTAAAAATAGGAAAACAATGATTTCTCATAATCCTTGTCATTTTCCTTTTAAACATATTAGAAATTCACCAATCACACTACAAGAAAATCGCGATTTTCTGACGGATAATTTTCAACGGTTCTAAATCCATCGCAATTTGCGACGGATTTTTCGATGGTTCCGTTTCCGACGGTTATGACCATCGAAAATAATTTATATTATTATTTAATTTTTCGACGATTAGGAACATCGATATTTTCGACGGATATCCATCCGTCGTAATTTCAGACGATTTTTTCGACGGTTACGACCGTCGGAAATAAAAAAATTAAATTATATATTTTTAATATTATTATTAAATTTTTTTGACAGATTTTTCGATCGTCACGACCGTCGAAAATTAAAAAATTAATTATATAATTAATTATATTATTATTTAATTTTTCGACAATTAGGAACGTCGATATTTTCGACGGATATCCATCCATCGCAATTTCCGACAACTTTTCCGACGGTTAGGACCGTCGGAAATAAAAAATTAAATTATATATTTTTAATATTATTATTAAATTTTTTCGACGGATTTTCTGACGGTCACAACCGTTGGAAATAAAAAAATTAATTATATAATTTATTATATTATTATTTAATTTTTCGACAATTAGGAATGTCGATATTTCCGAAGGTCGTAACCGTCGGTAAATATATAATAATATCATATATAAGAGTATTTTATTAATATAACTAGCGACGGTCCAAACCATCGCAATTACCGACGGTTTTGACCGTCGGTAAAGATTACTGATGGTTCAAACCGTCAGTAAAATAAAAAATAAATATTATATATAACTAAATAAAATAAAAATATTTATTATTTACGTTTTCGACGACCAAAATCGTCGGTAACTAAAATTTCGTTATCCCACTTTTTTTTCTCTTTTCCCGCTTTCTTTCCACTTTTTTTCTTTATATATTTTCCCTCCTCCCTCTTCTCTCTCCCTCCTCCCTCCACTCCTCTCTCTC
This sequence comes from Pontederia crassipes, assembly GCA_030549335.1. Classification (NCBI taxonomy): domain Eukaryota; kingdom Viridiplantae; phylum Streptophyta; class Magnoliopsida; order Commelinales; family Pontederiaceae; genus Pontederia; species Pontederia crassipes. The sequence goes on along the minus strand of CM060194.1, from coordinate 60,847,741 downwards.
TCCCTCCTCTCCTCTCTCCCTCTCCCGGCCGCGAGCATCGGATCGGCCTCTCCCGCGCGTCGGACGCCGGCGACCCTCTTCCGCACCGGCGACCCTCTCCCGCGTCGGCATCTCTCTCTGCTGTCGGCCGGATCCGGCCGTGGCCGTTCGGATCCGGCCACCAGGCTGTCGGATCCGGCCTCCAGCGGCCGGATTGACAGCCAGGCGGCCGGTTCCGGCCTCCAGCGATCGGATCGACCGCCAGGCGGCCGGTTCCGACTTCTAGGAGGGCCAGATCCGGCCTCCAGCGGCCGGATCGGCCACCAGGCGGGCCGGATCCGGCCTCCAGCGGCCGGATCGGCCACCAGGCGGGCCGGATCCGGCCTCCAGCGGCCGGATCGGCCACCAGGCGGGCCGGATCCGGCCTCCAGCGACCGGATCGACCACCAGGCGGGCCGGTTCCGGCCTCCAGCGCCCGGATGCGGTCGCCAGGCGGGCCGGATCCGGCCTCCTGGCGGCGGATTCGGCCTCCTGGCGGCGGATTCGGCCTCCTGGCGCCGGATGCGGCCGCCTGGCGGCGGATCCGGCCTCCTGGCGACGGATTCGGCCTCCAGCGGCCGGATCCGAACGCTAGGCGGTCGGATCCGGCCGCTAATTTTTTTTTATATTTAAAAAATTATTTGCGACAGTTGCAACCATCAAAAGATCGACGGTTGCGACGCCCGTCCAAAGTTTCGGCAGTTGAGACCGTCAAAAAGTTGTGACGGCTCGGACCGTCGGCCTTTTCCGGCGGTTGGCGGTTGCAACCGTCGGAAATTTCGACGGCTCGGACCGCCGGCCTTTTCCGACGGTTGCAATCATCGAAAATATCGATGGTTCAGACCGCCGGCCTTTTCCGGCGGTTGCAACCGTCGGAAATATCGATGGTTCGAACCGCCGGGGACTTTTTCGGTGGTTGCAACCGTCAGAAAATTTCGACGGGTCGAACCGCTAGGGCTGTTCCGACGGCCAGAACCGTCGATATTTTCGACGAATTTTTTTCAACCGTCGCAAATCCGTTTGCGACGAGCGTTTTTTCCGACGGATCGATTCCGACTGAAAAACCATCGGTAATTACGTTACCGATGATTTTCGGACTGATTACCGACGGTTCGGACCGTCGGAAATCCGCGTTTTTCTAGTAGTGTCAGCTGGCAAATATGCAGTTGAGCCTTTGAACCTAAATGGTCAATCTAATTACATTCATAAAGAGATAAAAGGAGTTGACGCAAATCTTACAAAATAATTTACAATTTTGCAGGGAAAAAAGATCACATCACAAAATTAAACTAAGTATTAATTTATTGCTCTTTTAACGAAAAGTTTCTCTCTATAAACTTTGACTACAAAAAGTGTCAAATTGTTTAGTACCCAAGCATTTCACCTGCGAGAATAACAACATTCCCGTAATCCTTAATTAATTATGCCTCCTTTTTACCTAACAAAAAACAAGAACTGAAACTCATTAATTAACAGTTTAATTACACGCGCGCGCGCACACACATAATATTAATTATTATTGTTCCCAATAACTCTAATTAAAGAATCAATTAGACGTGTTTGGTAAGTTTGGCAAACAGGCATGTATAATCATGCATTTGACATGCCTACACGCAAAAACCCACTTCGTCGGATTCCAGATACGTTTAGCTAGAGGCACAGCTTTTCATTATGATTATTTTTATTTTTATTATTACAGATTTTTCATATCATATACATATATAGATCATAGTTACAAATAAGTTGTAATGTGAAATTAGAAATCTTATTGTAACTTCCCCATTTTCTTGAACTCTTTCGGCATATTTTTTGACAAACATGAAAAGAAAACAGGATTAACTTTTGAGATCGAGACTCTACTCGTTGACTCATCCAAATCTTATACCAGGATTAACTGCATTTTTGTTTTTTTTAAAAGTCCAATGTAAACTAGACATTTAACAGTACATTATATATTCATGGCCCCCCAGTAATTAGTACGTGTGTTATGCATTGTAATTAACGCACTATCATATCGATCCCTCACGCTAAGCATCTAATAATTAAGTGAAAGGGGGCATCTTTGAATAAAAGAGTTAATTAGGATTCGACATTAATTTCTAACGAAGATATGTTATATAATGATTGCATTCAAACTCCCTTTTAGAGTTGAAAATGGCGCCGGTGAATTTAATTTGAAATTTAAAGAATTATTCTGAAAGCACAAGGAAAATGAAAAAAAAAACCATTTTAACAGATAAATATTTTCGGGCACATTTTCGGGCTCCTATTTTAATATGACATTTTTTAAAATTTGATTTAAAAATACAAATATTAATGTTAAAATTTAGGAAAGATCAAATAAGAGTTCCAAATGTAATAAAATAATATAAAAATGATGATTCATGAGTTGAAATTATTTATAAAAAAAACTCTATATTATTTTTTTTTGCCTTGGGTCTTATTAGAACGGATCGACTCTAAATTATTTTAAAATATTCTTACTTCTTAACTATCGGTATTTTTTTTGGCTCTGGAGATTTTTTGGGTTGATCGTATTACTTTAATTTAATTTAATGTTTGTTGAGTTCCATTGTTAACTTAGTAACTTAGGAGACATTTCCTTATAAGTAATCTTTCTATATTACTGGTAATTTAAAGTTAAATTACTTGGACCTACCACATTGTCTTGTTTACTTTATTTTAATTTGTAGGTAATTATTACAGATTGCTTATGAAGTGATAATCCACATTGACTAAGAGGGGGATGTCCATTCAGATTGTCACCTAAATGACAATTTATTTTTATTTTCTTTCCGTTCGTACCCTTTCCAATATTAGACAAATAAAACATAAAAATAATATAAAAAATAATATAACAACAATAAATAATATTATTATCATCATAATTAATAGTATTAAATTATTTAAATTTTATTTTATTATTATTATTGACATGAATTGCATATTATTATTATTTTAAATATTATATACATTACCAATTTATAATTATATTTATTTAATTTATATACATTAAAAAAGATATGAACTATTTATAATTATATTTATTTAATTTATTAATTTTATTTGAGTTTTTAGTTGGATTATATAATATTTAACTTAATATTAGTGATAAAAAATATTTTAATAAAAGTTATATAATGTCATTTAAATTGTTGAAAAGATTATTTGTACATAGTAAATAAGGTACTCATAATTTAATTAGTGATAATATTTCTAATAGATAATGTAAATTGCTAAATAATGTAATAAGGTAATATAGTAAACGTCTCTACTTTCTAAAATAAAGTTAAAATTTAAGTGGAGCTACTATATATCTTTTAGAACTTCATCTCGTAAATTTGAAACCTCCCAAAGAGAGTTCATGCCGAATTTCTTGATGAAATGGACAATTCTATACGACGTAAAATTAGTGTTATAAGTTATAACAATTATATGCTATTAAATTAATAAAATTACTAAAATAATAACAATAAAAGTGTTGGGTAAACTAAATGTCTTTATTTTATATACCTATTATATATCTAACTGGCTATATATTGACCAAAAAGTTGAACTTTATATTTCCATGCATATAAAATAAATCTCCCCCCATTGTGTTAATAAGTAATAAGTAACCAAACGCGTCCGCCAGCCATACGCTTCGCTGGCTGCGAATTTGATGAAGGTCCACTGCGGCTTCTTCGCTGACCTTTTGTCTGACCGATCGATAAATTCCACAACTATTTTGGTATTTCTTTCTATATCTAAATAAATTATGCTTTTGCATATATGAAATGTAAGAAAAAAAACCGTATTTTTCTATCATTCACTATATATATGTGTATGATTTTTTCTTTTTTTTTTGCATTTTATTTCGAAGGACGAGAACTTTAGAGGAAGAGTTTTGCACTCTATTATTGCTTTTTTTTTTCTCTCTTCAGGAAAGGATGTAGCAAAGTGCTATTTTTGTTTCCGCTTGCACTAATGAGATAAATGCGTAATCAATTGGCCAAATCCTACTAAACTTTGTTGCAGTATCGCAATCCACGTAAAATATAATAATATTAATGCAAACTATAGGGTTGGATATTTTTCTGCCATTTGACGGTAAGCAGTTAAGATGGTGGAAGCAGATGACCTCTCTCTGATATCAACAATTTTCTTCTTCGTTTTTATTTCTTTTGTTTCTGATTGTGAACATAGTTAATGACCGTAATATATAAATATATAGACATACTTATGAAGCTCTTGTCTTGTTCTACTTTGAACTTTGAAGCATGTACGTACGCCAGATCCCTGAAGAGATCCATGGCGGCATTCGTGTAAACAAAGCGAGAAGAGACACGGCATCTCATGCACCTGTTGCGGAATAAAAAAAACATATTTACTCGCATTATATTATTCCAAACACCAGTCATTTGTGATAGAAGTTATAACCATATATAATCTACAAATCTAGAGCCATTATTACATGCTCATCTAAATGAACGCTTATTAGCATTAACAGTTCAATTTCTAAATCTCATAGTCCAATTTTTAAGCCGAATTCAAAATTTCATCCTTCACCACGAACTGAAATGAATTAATTAGGTAGACATTACTAGTATCTTGGAACCAAGTTTCTGGCGAGATTTCTCCAAAGCCAAGCAATGCACTTCACACACCTAACATTAATATTAATCTAACTCAGCATCAGCAAATTAAGACGGGAAAGTAAAAGTAAGAAGATGAAATAGAGAGGTCCCACATCTGTAAGACATGTACCGTTTACCTTGAAACCTACTATTTACATAGTTTAGGTTAATCATGAAGATTTTATTTTAGCTGAGTGATGCACTAAAGTAATGGCAATGAGGTAGGTGCAGCAATAATGACCATGACAGCACAACTTCCTTGCCTCTTGGCCGCCCGAAAACGAAATGGAAAATGACCTCTTTTCATAGTTTAATCATTGTTTGCGGAATTCAATCTATGCACTACAGCCAAGCAAAACTTATGAAACATTTGCAAGTAACTTCTTTCAGTATCTTTTTTTTTTATGGAGTTCCCCCATGGTTCATTTTGTGCCATATGTCTGATCTCAGCACTAGAGTTTATGAGGTCGTAATTATTAACTACGAAACAAGTACCTCGATCAATTATAGTTGAGTCCAAAATCATACGGATCATTTAATTAATTATATGATTACAAGGCCAAAGTCCGTAGATATGTCACCAAGACCAATGATGAGATTTTTCTCAACCCCAACCTAATAATGTAGGTAGGATGTATCACTGTGTATGCGTATGTATTATTATTTTTCTTCTTCTTTTCCTTTATTTTTTCTTTGGTCAAACAAATAAGTGACACAAAAAGATGCAATATCCTTTTTTTTATTACTTCAAGAACAAGAATATATGTATGTAGTAGAGAGAGAGGCTAATAACATTAGATACGTACTTGGAACTTTCCTTACACCAACGTTGCGGTCTCGCTTACCAAACATAAAAAGCGCACATTCCCCATGTTTTCCTTCCATCTTCCGTATTTTGACTCCAAACCGACACGATTTATATAACACACACCGATGAACTCCCTCCTATTCACTCTCCTCCATTGACGCGCTCTCTGTGCTGTGCAGCTCTCCTCGCGATGACTCCATTCCTCGCCCTCCTCTTCCTCTTCCTCCTCTCCTCCACGACGTCCGCCGCTGCAGCCAGAGACGTTGTCGCCGGCGCCGGCAAGGGCGCCCCCGTCCGCGTCCGCACTTATCCTCGATTCCGCGAGGCTCCGCAGTTCTACAATTCCCCGTCCTGCCCCCCGCCGCTCCCCGCGGGGCCCTCGGCGGCGTGCTCGGCCTCGGCCGCCGTGCACGTGGCCATGACCCTCGACGTCGCCTACCTGCGGGGCTCCATGGCCGCCGTGCACTCCGTGCTGCAGCACACGTCCTGCCCCCAGTCCGCCTTCTTCCATTTCGTGGCCGCCTCCGCGGGATCCATCCCCCGCCTCAGCGCCACGGTCGCGTCCTCCTTCCCGTCCCTCGCCTTCGCCGTCTACCCGTTCGCGGACGCGCCCCGCGTGGCCGGCCTCATCTCCTCGTCCATCCGCGCGGCCCTCGACCGGCCACTCAACTACGCCCGCTCCTATCTCGCGGGCGTCCTCCCGGGGTGCGTCCGCCGCGTGGTGTACCTCGACTCCGACGTGATCCTTGTGGACGACATCGCGGCGCTCGCGGCCACGCCGCTTCCGGACGGGGTGGCCCTGGCGGCGCCGGAGTACTGCAATGCCAACTTCACGTCCTACTTCACGGCGAGCTTCTGGTCGGACGCGGCGCTGTCGGCGACCTTCGAAGGGCGACGCGCGTGTTACTTCAACACGGGGGTCATGGTCATGGATCTGGGGCGGTGGAGGCAGGGCGGGTACACGGGCCGGATCGAGGGGTGGATGGAGCTCCAGAAGCGGATGCGGATCTACCAGCTGGGCTCCTTGCCGCCGTTTCTGCTGGAGTTCTCCGGTCGGATCGCGGCGGTGGAACACAAGTGGAACCAGCACGGCCTCGGGGGCGACAACTTCAGGGGCCTGTGCCGGGACCTGCACCCGGGCCCGGTCAGCCTGCTGCACTGGAGCGGCAAGGGCAAGCCGTGGGCGCGCCTCGACGCCGGCCGGCCGTGCCCCTTGGACGCCCTCTGGGCACCGTATGATCTCCTCCGCCGGGATCCGGTTGCCATCGACGAGTCCTAATTCCCCCGCCCGAATCCGCATTCAATTTCTTTTTTTTTTTTTTCAATTTACTCTTTCTTTAGATAGCACATTTATGTCAAAGGAAGAAAGAGAGAAAAAAAATTACTTGCTATATACATATATATATTTGTATACAGACACACCAAACATATATGAGAGATCAAGAGAAAAAAGGGAATGTACATAAGAGAAACAAATGTACATAAGGGGAGAGGTCCGAGGACATGTAGTATATGCAACATGATCGGATATATTTCATGGTTTGATCTTTTCTACAATTTTATTCCCGTCCCTTTTGTTGGAATGAGATCTTAATTGTTTTTCTGTGCGTGGTTTGATGCAAAACATGCATGTAAAAACCGTATGATGATGCTTTTAAAAGATCAAAAGGTTCGATCTCCTCCTTGGAGTTAAAAAATAAATAAGAAAAGAAAATCCACTGGAATGAATCATAACAAGTGTTGAACGAAACATCTGAATCGGTCATAGATCTGGCTAATAAGATAATTAGGATACGTGCCACATGCAGACAGCAGTGGGTTATTAATTCAAAGAAAGCATTCAGAGAGAATAAAAATTCCACCTCTGAGGCCCTGAGTTTGCTGCTCTCATTATAATTTTTGTATATTTTTTTCAATTATATCCAAGATAGAATATTCGTACAGAATAAAATCATTAATGTTTACGCAAATAATGACACAATATGGAGAAATTGAGAGAGAGAGAGAGAGAGAGAGAGCATGTGCTTAAAGCCTGAAATTGGGCTCAACTTGTTCCACGTTCATCAAATGCAGACCATGTTCGCCCTCCCGGAGAGTCGAGGTCCATTAATAATTGACGATCCTGCTGTAAAGTTTGTCGTCAATTGATGCATGGCCGTCTAGTAAGAGTACTTGTTATTGTTAATTAATATACTTCGCGCGGTGTAATTTGATATCTAAAAGTCTATTAGCTTAGAAAATAGAACAAAATTAATACCTAAACAAAAAGAGAATATTACCAAATCGATGATGCAGATTTCAATCTCAAAGCTAATAATTTGTTCATCTTTCATAACATGTCCGTGCTCTAACTTTTTTCCCGAGATCGAACGCTAAAAATTGGTACTTTCTGACCAAAGTTTCTACGGCAAGGCAAAAAAAATTCATCGGAAATAAATTCTTTTTTATGACAAATAATGAAAGTAGGTAAAATAGGGATGTTCATCGGGTATTGGATCGGAGGCAACTCGAACTCTATACAATTTTTTTTATTTTTTATTTAAACTTAAGCTTATATTCAATTTAAAATTTTTAAAAATTTAAATAAAATATTTTAAGTATAAAATAATATTTAAATAATTATAAAAATTATTTTATGCTTTGAAATAAATATTTAGTAATACTTTTATATTAAATAAATATAAAATAGTAAAAAAATTTAAAATTAGGTGATCGATGATCCTACGTAAAACGGATGGATTTTGACTCGAATTTGACTAAAAAATATCTTTAGTCTTCTGGACTCCATTAAATTTAGTCGGATCAAAACATGTTTATTCACGTGTTGGCTCCCGTGAACATTAAAATGCTTGCTGCAAATTTTTTTTTTGTTTTTTGTAATTTTTCAGCCATCTTAAAATTGGGGCGTTCTGTTGTTTGTCTCAAATTGAGATGATCAATAGTTCTTCGCATAAATGTGACGGGATATATTTTTTTTTTTTGTAAATGTGTTGCGTCGTTGCTCCATTACAAATTAGATTGCGATCGATCAAGGTTCGAAATATTTACAGATGGCACAAAATAAAAGAAAAGGTAAATCAAGAGATAAAAATATGACACATAACATTTATCAATGGGATATGAATTCCAAAAAAGGAAACAGTTTATTTAACAAATAGTTTATATCTATTAGATATTAACAAATAGCGGTACGAATATTAAATCTATCGTAAATGTAGCAATTAGATTAATTAATAACTACAAAAAAGAAATAAATAAGCGTCAATATGTAAATTATATTCTTATACGTATAATATTTTCTTATTATAACATATAACTATACTTATTTATTATTTTTAAATTAATTTTATCATGATAAGATATAATCAATTTAAAATAAAATATAAATAAATCAGATTACGTTGATAAACCAAGAAAAATAGAGAAGTATAATATTAAAAAATATAAAATTTTCTATTTGCATTTTAAATAAAGTTTTTTTGGATGAAAATAATATGATATATTCGAAATAAATGTTCGGCCGTTAAACAAAGCTTAAGAGAGCAGCGTTCCTTTCTAGCTCAAAGGCCACTTCAATTTATCCACTTCTCATGGGTTTTTTAATTTGGGCCCATTGGAATTGGATGAGCCCAACGGTCTCATTCGATAGATCACTATTATGACTTTTGATATTATTTAGTATATATTCAAAAATAAAATTGACAAAATATTCTTTCATTGAATCTACTTATGTTAACATATAAAATACGTAAATATATTTATAAAAATTTTATTTAAAAATGTAAAACACAATATTCACATATTTTTATTATTTTCATACATTATATAGCATCTTCCACTTTATTGTTGTGTTATAAGAGTTCACACATGAGAAGGAATGCTAAAATTATAAACTTAAAATTACTATTATTTTCTTCTCACATTCTCTATTTCTGTTCATCACTCCTTTTTTCCACTTTCTCATTATTTTTTTCCCTCTATTTTCCTTTCTTTTTTATTTTTCTTTCTTTTTGTCACATTTATTATTTTCTCATTTTCAAACTTTTTTCTCTACTCTTATCTTCTTCTTTTTTCTCTCCCACGTTTCTTGTTTTCATAAATATGAACACAGTATTAGATTCTTAGTTTTGTAAAAACAAAAAATCCAAGTAAAAGTATTTTATTACTTTTCAAAAATAAAAATGTTTCATATTTTTTAAATCGATGAAAATTTTACTAGATGTAGAGTTGTTAGGAGATAAGAGACATGTAGTAGGCCAATATATTTGATAAACGAGCATAAAAAGTGTTTGCTTTTTTTTTTCATCTTTCTAATTTGCTCGCACTATCTATCTGTACGAGTTTTTTTTTAAAAAAAAATTCGGAAACCCCCCACCCCTACTCGGAGTCTCGGAGATTTAGATGTTAATGCGTTTGAGTTACACGAGTGGAACTTATGTGGTCTTTTAATTTTAGTCTTTATTTTTCTTATATTAATTGAAAATAAAAATCTATATAAAAATATATAAAGGTATTTATTAAACTTAATATTTTCTAACTCGTATATTATATTTTATATTCAAACAAAAAATAAATTAAATTAAATTAACTCAATTCGTCCAATTAATTTATATTGAAATATAATTTACATAAACACATTCAATCGTACCAACTCTATTGCATCATCCCAACCCTGCTTCGCAAGTCTCTAGCGACGCTGATAGTAAGCGAGAACTCAACCATGCAACGCAGGTGAGCCTTTCGGTTTTTTGTGATCATGCCTTGCGTTGCATCACGTAATTAAAGGCTCCTCTTGAGTCAGTGGTAGTAATTAAAGGGTTTCGAGGGCCTAAAGTGAAATTGGATAAAGATTACCGGGAACAAATAGTGACCCATATATATGAGTCATTATTCGATCGTGATCTGATGGTTCATAAATAAATATTATTAAAATGTATTTAAATATAAATTATGATTTTTTATTCTAAAATTTAAAATTATTAATTTAATTTTAGCATTTATTTATTCTTAAGAGTTTTTATTTTAAACATTTTATAAAATTATTTCAAAAATATGTGTCTGCCGAAATTTCTAAGAAGGAAATTATGAATGCTAATAAAAGAACTGAAAGAAGTTAAAGTCAAAATTAGGAAAAAAACTCTCTTTTAAATAAATAAGTAAGGAAATGACTTCTAGAAGAGAAGAGCAAAAAATAGAAGTTTGACTAGGAATAATGGATTGTAAATAGATATTAATAACGAGAAAATATTGAGTAATCAATTTTGGATGACAAATATAAAGGATATTATGTTCATGGAATGTAGAATAAATAAACAAGGAATGAGTTGTGACTTAGATTACTGAAAAAAATGGGAATTAATATTTTTAATGTGAGCAATCAATGGAATTGTTATTGGCTTTTCAGAATCAATTATTTACAGAATTATTTTATTAAAGAAAAATAACATAGGATAATAATATGTGTATATATAGTAATAACTATTAGGAGGCCTTATTTAAGCCTCAAGCAAGTGCTTCATGAGCTGGCCCTATATACTACATATATACATAAATGCACCTCCGGAGTGCTCATTCTCTGGAGGGATGCAGAGCAGATCACAATAATACATTTATCATCCGATGGCCCATGTTCGTCTTCACTGAAAGGTAAGTCACGAGCCACCTTCTTCCCCGTGCTTTCTCTCCCTCGGCTTTCGGCCAAGGTTGAATGAAACATGGGAAGGTCTATGGACAAACCTTTGTTGGCGACATCATTTTCGCCATACAGATTTTGTATGTCACTGAATTTCGTGACAGTTTAAATTCTAATTATTGTAATTATTAATCTCATTTAATTTTTTTAAAATAAATTTGGCAAAATCTCCTCCCTTATTTAATGTTGTCACTTATTAATACAAATAACAAATACAATTGTATTCATCAAATTTTAATCAAAATATATAAAACATGTCGTTATTTTTATTTCACACGCTACCAAATATAGTGTCATATCACCTTACGAATTATTTCTAATTACCATATATTACAACATTAGGTTTATATAATACATGCTTTCATAAATAAAAGTAAAAAAAATAAAAGTGCTCCGACGGTTTGACATCTTCTATATGCATCAAAGACAAGCTTCGAGTCGACTCAACTTGAGAATTTAGAATTATTTAAAAAAATTCAACAAAGGTAATGTGAGCAACAATCGTTTGCTCAGTGAGTGAAATAAAAATACAATATAGGAGATCAATACGAGTGCATATAATATTTAAATAATTAGATTCTCCGTATGAAAAAACATTTAAATCATAACTCATATAACATAAGTTGTCAAATCATATTAACTTTTACGTAAATAAAAGTATTTCAATATATCATCATATTCATAGTTATACTCCACACATGTGTTATTGTACATATTCATAATGTGTTAATACGTATCCCTCCACGATTGTATGTTATACAGTTAAGCAGAACTTCACAATCATGATTCTCGAATACGCAGAGCATATCATGGTCAATACGTTCCCTTGATTGTACGTCATACAGTCACAATCATGATTCTTGGATACGCAGATCATAACATGGGTTAATACGTACACGCAGAGCGCCCCCAAAAGGCAAAGACACTCGATATACATTCCAAAAACATCATGCATATCGAATGCGATCCCGAAGACCTATTCAACAAGCATGACCAATGAACATATGAATTAATAATATTAAAATACACATATTATAATCAGGTACAACTTATTTTAAGTTCACAAGTATTATTCCATAAAAAATATTTCCTTATAAGAGGTTACTCCATCTCATATGAAATTTATCATAAATACTTTTCATAGCTCGAGATATGTTTCAATAATAATAATAATAATGATCTTTGTTTGAAATAATATCATAAATAAAAGAAGTAACATTTATCATTTTTCTATGTTGTAAATTTACTCACTCACCTTGTACTTTATGTTTTCAAGGAGGTTTACTAATTTTTTTCTCCTTTCACTTGTAACTTTATGATTTCCTACAAGTAATAATGCTATTTCACTTTTCAATTATTATTTATAATAATATGCAATGTATGATCATGATGCATGAATTCTTATGCACCTTAGAGTGCACATAGTTTCCTTTAAATATTAGTATTCAATCTCAAGTATTTATGTCCATATGCTATTACATACTTCAAAATATTTAATACTATCCAATCTTACAAAGCTTTACTAGGTGTTACCTTATATTTCCATACCGAGTGTCTGTTAATAATTAATTCATAACTTCTTAACCACAGGCTCAAATCTTATTATTGTAGATGAATTAGAAATTAGATTTATTAAGATTTTAATTCCCAAAATATCATCAACTAATTATCAATGAGTAATTCATAAAAGTCAATGCAATTTGACAAATTATGTGTCACTGAAAGAATAATTTATTTCTTTCTCAATACTTATTCATTTAATGAGATCCTAATTTTTCTAAAAACTATACTTCAGTTGTGTTTAGACATAAAAATTGTAGAATTGAACTCCTTGTATTCCCTTCTAACAAAAATAATTAATTCGACTCATATTTTGTCTATGTCCTGAAATCAGACAAAAGAAGGCATATGAAATGAAAAATTCATTTCTCCATATATACAAGCCCAAATGGAATGATTCCACTTCTCACCGAATCCTTGTGAAGTCTAATTAAAGATATCTCAATTTCAAATTCTAATTCATTTAATCTTAATCACACCCTAATTTACAAGGTGGATCTATATTTGACTCGGGACAAAGTGAGCAATGTTGGATTCATAACTTTATCTATAAAACTCTTTTTAAGTTGATTCCAGAGGCGATAGGAAATATAACTTCTAAAGGATGGACTTTCCATATTTATGGAGAAAGAAATATGAAAATTGATCTAATGAATTGGAAGGTCAACTTCGAATCTACATATTCATCTTAAATCAGTGGCATTGTAGAATTTCTTCAGAACATTCGGCTCGGTCGCTTCCCCTGAAAATTTTTCTACTATCCGTGGGTAAGAATGTGAAATGTATATATTTTTTTTCAAAATTTTAACACATCATATGGAGGTTCATAAAAATGCATTACTAAGCTGCTGGTGATCTACCTACTTTAGCTGCTTGAAACCCAATTGATTAAAATAAAGGTTCAATCATATTATTTTATTAAAAATTAGTGTTAAAAAACTCTAATTAAACTTAGTTATTCATCATTAAACATGTTTATTATAATACTTACAATTTAAAATTTATTCCTAATAGTATTATATAGTTTTTTTATAACGCTTACCGATTAGTTGATTATCATTTTAATCCAAATGTTAATTACTATATGGAAACATGACTATATAATCATCTAACTAACTTAATATGCTACTTAGATGCATGATTATATAAAAATAATTTTTGTGGAGCACGTCCGTGACAGCTTGCCACCTTGTGGGGTTGCCATTCTTCCTCTTCCTCCCCCTCAACATCCGGCGAAGGTCGAACAAAGCTGCCACGGAAGAATGGTGAACGATGAGCGAGGTGCGGTGCAGGGGACCAATCGTGAGCAGGAGGAAGAAGATGGGGGATCGATCGTCGGTGAAGGACGAACGAAGCATATGTGGAGGAACGATGAACGAGGCGCGGCGCGGGGGGGGGGGGGGGGGAGATGACGTAGGGGATCGATCGTCGACAAAGGGCAAACGAAGCAGACCCGGAGGAATGACGAACGGCAAACGAGGCACGACACATGGACCGATCGCGAAGATGCTGCAGGGAACTATCACAAGTAGGAGGAAGATGAACATGCACCAACTGTAAGATTAAAAATGAATGGTTATGATATGCTCCCCATCCCACAATGGTTATGATTAATATATATATATATATATTGTGGCATCGCCTAAGTCCTTGGCAATGGATTTCAAGTGCCAGATCTCTGGAACTTCAGGGCCTCGCTTGGGCATCGCCATATTATTTGGTGATGTGCAGGTGAAGCCGCAAGGATTTTTGCCCTAAAGACAAGTATTCTGGTAGTGTAGATGCAAATTATTATGTTAATCAATGCACCACTATTTATGATTAAATTTATTCATTTGAGCAACTTCTGAAACCTACCACCAATTAGGAGAAGTATATTCCTTCTTATATCACTGTCATGTACCTAAAGGCATCTCCAAGGAGTTTGAACTTTGAACATCGTCTAAAGGAAAAGAGAAGAAGAAAAAGAGGTATGGATATATATGTGCAAAATCTTTGCTGAATTGTTAATGTTCAGGCGATTGCTTGCAAAAGTTTAATTAGTGGAATTGGAAAGGAGAGTGGCTTGGATTTGGTGAATGTGTCCACATACATGCAAGTCCTTTTTTTTTCTTTTTGGGCGTTATATCTGTATTGGTAACACCAACCAATGTGATTATACATAGAGAAAAAAATAATGGAGTTGTTAGGTTTGAATTAGGTTAGATCTGTTGAAAAATATGATAAAATTTGTTTTGAATAGAGAGTAAATGTATGCTTTGTACACTGATGTAGGAAACCTCAAATTAGAACGTACCGACTCGATGGATACATCTCTTTCCACTATTTATTCTTTTCAAGTCAGTTAATCATGTCATTTAACTGATTAAATAAACGATAGTTAAAAAATAACAAGAAAAATTACGACAAAAGGAGGTAATTGCCAAATTAGACAAAATGCCTCCATTTTATGGTTTCAGGACAATATGATTTTAATGTTTTTAATTTTTAATCACCCATCTCTTTCTGAGGTGTTGGAAACCTTAATTACTTACAACTTGGTGGTTAATAAACAAATTCGTTTGGAAGCACCTACGACGGAATATTTCTGAAATTATCATCCTCTAACATGTTTTCTAAGATTTGTTAGTTTTACCAAATCTTATTCACAAGTCAAACATCCATCTCACTAACTATTAGAGCCCACAAAAGTTTTGTTCATATGACTACGGAAATGGATAATAAATCCTTTTAAGCCTCTACTTCAATTGGATTTGTGAGAAACATCAAACAAAAGATAAACTATTAGATAACAACAGCAACAACAACAAATTTTTAATTTTGGAATATAACTCACCTGCTTAATAAGCAGACAAGAGAGATGATGGTTCATGCGGAATGCATGCAGACCTCTTGCATGACACGCAGTCGCATAAAGATCAGCAGCAGCAGCGCCGTAACGAAGACGATCTCCATGTTTAACTTGCCCGCAGCACTCTCTCAACAAAGACATTAATCTTAAAACTGATCAGCTCCATCAGTCCTGAGGTCTGCAACGTACCATGGGACGGCTGCTCACCAAGATATGGGAAGAGTCCAAGAAAACATGGCACATAGCGGGGCCTTCCATGCTCACGGCGGTCTTCCAGTTCTCCATCGGGTTCGTGACCTCCGCGTTCGTCGGGCACATAGGCGCCGTCGAACTCGACGCCGTCTCCATGGCGCAGAACGTGGTGGAAGGCTTCGCTTATGGGATCATGGTGCCATCCATATATCCATCAATTACTCACCTTCGTTGCTCTGTTTCTTGGTTTTTGATCACTTCCTGTGCGCTCTGTATAGCTTGGCATGGGGAGTGCTCTGGAGACGCTCTGTGGGCAGGCCGTCGGCGCCGGGCAACTCAGCATGCTAGGAATATACACGCAGAGGTCTTGGGTCATTTCTGCAGCTACGGCGGTGGTTCTGACGCCGCTGTACGTGCTCACGGCGCCCATTCTGAGGCTGTTCCGGCAGTCCCATGATGTTTCGGAAGTGGCAGGAAGATACTGCATATGGGCGATACCGCAGCTGTACGCCTACGCGATCAACTTTCCTCTGCAGAAGTTTTTCCAGTCGCAGAGCAAGGTTTGGGTCATAACAGCGATTTCTGTGGTAGTCCTGGGGATCCACGTGCTCCTGAATTGGCTCTTCTTGGTAAGACTCGGACGAGGGTTGCTAGCAGCAGCCATGGTCGAGAACCTCTCATGGTGGCTTCTGAGCCTGGGACAGATGATCTATCTTCTGTCCGGACGCTTTCCGGAATCGTGGACAGGGTTTTCGATGTCTGCTTTCCAAAACCTTGCGGCATTCGTGAAGCTTTCGCTCGCGTCAGCAGTAATGCTGTGGTAGATAATATGAATCTTGAAAGTTGAAAGAACAGAGAAAAGCTGCTGCTCTGCATGCATATGTCATCTTGGTTAACCTGAACTGTTCCTTTTTTTCTTTAACAGCTTGGAGCTTTGGTATTACACTGCAGTAATAATTCTTGTGGGGCTCTTGAAGAATGCAGAAATTGCGATTGCGGCTATCTCTATCTGGTTAGTAACTTTTTCCTCTATCTTGTCTGTCTGTAGTTGGTAATACTGAAATCAAGTGCTAGATTTAATGCTTACTTCGCCTGGCAGCATGAACTACCAAATCTGGACGCTAATGATTGCTCTGGGTCTCAATGCTGCAGTCAGGTAGATCTATCTCTACCCCATCATTTGTACTATTTTATATTTCTGAAAGCTAAAAACGCGTGCATCTTCCTCCCTTTGCATCAGTGTCCGGGTATCCAATGAGCTTGGAGCAAACCAACCGAAAGCAGCGAAATTTGCTGTAATGATTGCTGTTTCAACATCGATTTTGTTTGGCCTATTCTTTATGGCCCTAGTCTTCATCTTCAGGAGGCAATTGCCCCAGTTTTTCTCGTCTGACCCAGACATTGTCAGAGAAACATCCAAGTTGGGTTACATTCTAGGTGCTACAATTCTTCTCAACAGCATTCAACCTGTCCTTTCAGGTACGATGCTCAAATTCAGAAGGTTATTTGATACGAGTTGGAATCGAATTCTCTAATAATGGATTCACTAATCAGCATCATGTCCTTCTGGTAATGATATTTTCAGGAGTGGCAATAGGAGCAGGTTGGCAAACCTTAGTTGCATTCATAAATATAGGATGTTACTACCTTTTTGGACTGCCTATCGGAGCTCTTCTCGGATTCAAACTCGGCCTCAATGAACTAGTAACGTTTCAGCAGACTGCCTTCACGGTGCAGATTAAACCAATGTTTTCAGTGCTAATATGCTTGCAACTATCGTGCAGGGCATTTGGGTTGGGATGTTAATAGGTACCTTGGTGCAGACAGTTATCCTGATTGTGATTACAACAAGAACGAAGTGGCAGAAAGAGGTAAAGCTGAACAGAAACATTATAATTTATTCCATTGCGTATACATGACTTTGTATAATGTTCAAGTTTGTATAGTTCTGTAGCACTCTTTCAAAAGGTTATAATTTTGCAGGCTCTTCGAGCAGAAGAACGTGTAAGGACATGGGGAGGAAGAATTGAGCCAATCTCTTCTCCAGAAAGTTGAATGCTTCATGGAAATGACCAGAATTGAAGCTAAAGATGTCTGGAAACAATTTTCTCGATGGATTCTTTCCAGACTTCTGAGAGATCCATAGGCCCATGACAAGATTCTAGTCACAACCAGAAGGATCTTTTCATTCTATTTCAATGGTGATGCACAACCACTTTTTTGTCTTAAAAGGAAGAAATTTCTATAAAAATAAGAAGCTTATTTGTACAACCATTTGATCAGTCAAAAATTTGTAGGTGTTCGTTTATGTTGAGCAAACAATACGTGTAAAAAGGATTGATTGCATCAAAATATCATATTACACTCGAAATTACAGATTGTCTACTCGTTTTCTTGTTCTTCTTTGGTTTCTCTTGTTGTTTCGAAGGCATGCAAAACACCAACTTTTGCTAGTGAAAGCAATTCCACCATCAATTAGATAATTATGGAAAATTTCCAGTCAACTTAATATGATCCAATGTGCGTCTCAGGCTGTGTTGGAGTACTGCTTTGTAAGCAGCTCGAAAACCATCTCCATAGATTGGCGAAGTATCGAATTCAATCTGGTACTTGAAGAACTCCCCAAGTTTCTTTTCTTCGTCTGATTTAGGACCCTTTTTTGTTGACGTTGATGAAGAAGAAGATGATGAAGGGGGTTCCAGGCTTCCACCAGTGCCTGATACAATCTCTGAGTCAAGCCATAAATAAGCTAGAACCTGGCAGATGCCTTCCTCAACTTCTGGTCTAAGCGTAGGAAATCCTTCACAGTCAAGATAACGAAGCTTAAGGCATATTATTCATGATAAGAGTATGCATTATAAGAAAACAAATGAAGAACTTTTCTACATTAAGCAACAGTCTTAAGCACCTCAGCAGCTGCAGGAAATTCTTCGATATCATGACATATTCGAACTATTTAATTTTAATCGCTTAGATACCTAGGAACATGAATGAATTTTGTCTAGGTCAAGTTGTTGAATGCGTAAAGTAAAAAAAGGGTTAATCTGAGAGGATCTTTTTTCCGAAATTTTTGTGTAGTATGTGCTTACCATAGAAATTTAGTGAAGCAATATAAAGCAGTATAGATCAACAAGTGTAGAAGCCAATTAGTACCATTAAGGCGCAGCCAAGCATGCATCATCTCATGGGCAAGTATATTCCCAGTCAGCAACCTGAAAACTTAAGATGTAAGACATCGAGGATCTGAGACCAAAAGAAATACACGGCAACGGAGGGAATTAAGTGGAAGTTTATTGCTTCAGCACTAACAGAAACATCTACATGCTCAATGCAATAAGATAATTCAGACATTAACAGATGAAAAAAAGACAACAACTGGAATAATTTAAAGTAACTAATTACGTTGGTAGTCCATATAAAACAAGAATAGCCGTTACTTCACATCGCCGGATCAATCTATAGGGCTCTGTTAGCATGCCTATCATTCTGCTTCCAGGCCCAAGTGATGGCCTCCTCAAGACCTGCATAAGATGAATTTGTCATGAATGTTTCAAGAACAAAAAGTTGTCTCACAAGTGTGGAGCATGGTTCTTTGACAAGCAGATTTCACTATTTAATTTGAAGTGCTCAATTTGTCTATGCAAATCCTCAAAAATACCTACCAGCTGTTTCACTGTAAAGCATAACCAAAAGGTTGCTGAAGAGGACTTACAGTTCTAACAATCTGTTCTTCGGAAAGGCATAGACCTCTAGTTTCAGGAAGGAGACGATGACCCTGTAAACCCAACAAAACTAAAACTTGTTACAAATCTGGAAATGTAATGCATTTCACTATATGTAACTTGAGACTTCTTGCATGAACTCACATTTTTCTCTCCTTGCATGGCCTCATTCAGAACTGGCCTCTCCACTAGAAGCAAGGGAATCTGCTGCTGTACTTTCATGTTTAGACCTTCATAAAATTCTTGTATGTCAATGTATAGGGGTTGACACTCGGTGTTGTCCATTATCGCAAAAGGATAACAGTCGAGGCACAGTTCTCGCCCATCATCCAAGGTGACATAGGTTGTGTCCCTAGGCTGAGATTTTGAGCACAGGTGAGAGAGAAACAATTACAAAGAGATAACTGTAATTGTGGATAAATGAACATTTTTTGATACATCTGGGCATGGTAAAAAACTCATACTTATCAATGACATCTAAGAAGTTTTGGCACACTAACCTGAATTCTTTCACAGCTGCAGCACCTAGGAGTGCCATCATGCTCATGTGAAGGACAATACTTTTGCTCCCAAAAAGGATGAGCCCGATATTCAATTTGGTTCCTCTGATTTGTAGGAATCTGTGAGGAAGTTTATGACGACGAAGGGAAAGAAAAAGAGTGATGAGTCATCATAAGTAAGAAAAGCATGATTCAACCAAAATTTCCAAAACATATACGTTTTCTCTCAATTTTGAGGTTCCCATATTTATGTGCTTGAAATACACACGTTATTTATTTTGGACAAGAATTAGCTTGTTTTGCAATGATAGATACTCACAAATTCTTTGCAAACATCACATTTTGGGTGATAAAGTTCCTTGAAGCAAGCCATGTGATAGGGAGCTTCTTCTCGCATAGAGAACTATGTGAAACAAGCCAGTCAGATTTAACATATCCCCAGAAGATAATCAAACAAGCTATTCAAATGATAATAAAACTAGATGGCTCACCTCAGGTTCGTATATTGGTTGATTGCACCCATGACAGATAAAGCAGTCTCGATGCCAAGAAGAACCCATGTTGTTTACATACTGACCATGGTTAATCTCTTTGTTGCATCCAGCACATATCCTACAACGATAGATGAAGTTTAATTTTGAAACAAAGGAAACTGCATCTACAATCTGACTTTGGTTTAGGTACCTGTAGCCTGGAACTGGAACAGGAGGAAACTGAAATGGAACATGTATTTCCCCATTCCGGCGAGGGGGCGATTCAACATTTAAGCTTTCTTGTATAGCTCTTGCAAGCTGTTCATCGTCCTCCAAGTCAGGCTTATTATCTAAAATACAAAGTGGTTTTAGGGAGAAATATATATTCTGATGAAAAATGAAGGACATGTAAACAGTAAAAGATATAAAACTTGCACTGGTATAACTATCTTGGAAATAACTCACCATACAGGTTTAAAAGTTAGAACTGATAAGTGGCTGGGCAAATTACTCACCAATGGCTTTTCCCTTCTTCTTTTCTTCTTCCGACAATGAAATTGCTATAGCACGATCGATATCCTCATCAACATATTCTTGTTGGGAACTCTGCATCAAGGATCACCCCAAATTAGATTGACAAAAGAAGTGTCAAAAGTAGTTTCCTTGCGGGAAGACATTTTCCTGTTGTGGGTCAGTCTGATAACAAGTTTAAAAAGAATGTATAGAGATCGTTACTCAATTAACAAGGTACCGAATCAGTCTTAAAAGAGTGAACAAAGTACTAAACTATTTTTTTGAGAAATAAGTTATAAATATGCCTTCTCTGATAAATGAGATACAACTATGATTTACTTAATAATGAGGAGAATGAAAAAATTTCAGGCAAATGAAATCGCTGGTGAGAAAAGAAAGAAAGAAAGAAATTACCGGTGGAGCAGAAGGCTGATTCCACGTGACATCGGCATTCCCTTGGTAATGCCACCCTGAAATTTTATGCCTGGAACCTTTGAAAATTCTATTCAACCAACTCATTTCACAGTGCCGACTTGGATATTCCCAAATTCACCTGCACCAAGGATGCAAAATTTGTCGATCAAAATACAAGGCAACTAGTAGCAGCAACCCTGAGAATGGCACCAAAATGCTTAAGCTTTTAACACCTAGAAAAAAAATTAATCACATATGTAACACTGTCAAATCACAACTTCCAATCTTACACCTAACAAGCCATAAAGCGAAGATATTAAAGTCCTCAGTTATTAGCATCATCAGAATTCCATCGTAAGCAACGCCCCCTCAGAAGAGGTCTCAAATCTCAATTCACAGACAACATGGTCCCAAGCCCTTACATATTCTCTTGTGCAGCGAAGGCAGAGAGGCACACATGCTGCAAATACGAAGCTACCCACCGCAAACGAACCGGAGCTAACGTGGAGCCTATAATTATCACTAATACAACACGGAACAAGAAGCGAGACGCCCTCGAAAGAAACAAATGAATCAAGATTGCAAGATAAGAGCACTCAACAAGTAATTTCCAAAAGGAAGGAACGGAGCAAGATCCACTGTGATATCTCACCTCAGTAAGACGAAGCCCCAATCAAAACTCCGATTCAGCATGAAGGCATCGGTGATCGGCCTGCAGAAGCCACAGCCTGGAGAACCAGGAACCTCTCCAAAAGAAAAAAATAAATAAAAGCGACGAAGAAGAGGAGAAGGAGAGGAATGAGAGGAGACGAACACCTGCATCGGATGTTTGATTAATATAACACTGGGGACGCAGTCAACTGAAAAGGACATGAAGATGAAAAAAGAAAAAAAAAAGGGAGAGAGAAAAAAAGGAAGCACGGGACGTAATTTTCACTCTCGTCGTCGTTCGTTTATTGGATTCTGAACCCAAGAATAGTACATCGGACGTATTTTTTTCTAAATTAATCTGAATGGATTTGTATTTGGATTTATTTTATCATTGTAGTAATTATTTATCGGAGTTGGTACGATAAAAAAAATTATTTATTTTCGTCATAATTAGGATAATAAAGCAAATACATTATTATGCGCCAATACAACGCAATATATTTGCGACAAATTAAGTATATTTACCGCATGTGGAGTGATAGGTTTTGTACCTAATAAAAAGATATGCGCCATTTTGTCTCGTCCTAGGACTATATATATATATATATATATGTATGAATTAGTTAACACTGGGGGATCGATTATTTATTAAATTATTAAGATTTTAAAGTCAAGTCCAACGGGTCGTCCATGACTCGCCAATGACCCCACTTTCGACGCGCAGCCCCCGCGGTGTTACTGATTTGGTAACATGGAAAAAGTTCTGAGCACTGAGAACCAACACATAAACCAATAATTAATTCCTTATTTTGCCTTTTAAATTTTTTTTAAAAATATATAATAAACAACTCATTCTTTGAAGGGTTGTTGGGAATTTCTGGTTTTATTTAAAACGGCAGGAGTCAGAATATGCGCTTCCTTCTTGTTTTTTCAAATGCCTTATTTTATCATAATTTTCTTTATTTCTCTGTTATAATACATATCCAAACAAAAAAGTTTAGACGAATTCTTTGAGAGGGAAGTGCAATTCTCAGTGGCGCTTTTTATCGGATATATTTATTTTAGATAAACAAAATACACGTGTACGCTACGAAATGTTATTCCGAAATTATTAGGTAGTGGTCTAGTGTTATCTATTTCTTATTATTGATACTAAAACTTTTGTTTCAATGCATTTCGCCTATAAACATTATAAATATGAAAATCGAAAGTTATTATTGAGAGGGACGTCATCTATAATTATGTTCTGGAAACTTCAGCTGTCACATATATGTTTTTTGTCCTCATTGTTCTTTCTCACCCGAGAGTAAAAAATTCTTCCCTTTGCTATCAAATAACGTCACACCATTGTTATCTAATTGTATCTATACTCTTTTATTTATATATGTAATCGTAAAAGCATATGAGGTCAAGCTTTTTAACTTATAATAACTTACAAAACCGTATCAAAATATTTTAAAAAATACGTGTTAAACAATTATAATTTCACAATAATAATATATTATCAATATTAAATAAATTTGCATCTAAAAATTTATAAACATATTCATTTTTAGATGTCACAACTATTAAATACATTAATATAAAGTTTGACAAGCTTGTTTGATAGCTGTGAGTATCCGCCAATAGCTCTTCTTATCCTAGAGATAAAATATATTATTTTTCCACATAAATTCCAATTTTTTTGGAAAGGTTTGAGCAAACCTTTTCGACATCGTAACAGTATTTTTTTCTTGAAAGTCAATAGAAAAAGAAAGGTAACTAATCACAAAATGTTAAATTTTCATTTTGACGAACCCAGATTTAAACTTATTTATGTTAGACGAAATAACTCTTTCACAAATCCATTGTCGTCTAGTCCGGTTAGGATACACACACGAACGATACACAATATAACGGTTTGTCACAATACTCAAAATAACGACGTTACATTTTCCCGCTTTAAATCCTATCTTCTTTCTGTCCACCGGAATCGAAGCGTGAGAGCAGACAACGGACGCAGGGAACCGAAGCCTCGGACGAACGGCAATGGCGACGATGTCATCCCTCGCCGCCTCCTTTTCCTCTTTGTCCTTCTCCTCCGCGGTTTCCAGACGAAGTAACTTGTCTCTATCCGTCCCTCGAGTTCGCTACCCGGCTATGAATGCCATGACGAGAGGCCCTTTCCCGGCGATTGTTGCCTCCTCTTCCGCCACCGTGGCTGGAGGCTCACTCACGGCAGAGCTGCCGGAGGGGCTGAGCCTTGAGAAGTACGTGAAGTCTCGGCTCCCCGGGGGTTTCGCCGCCCAGAGGATCATCGGAACTGGCCGGAGGAAGTGCGCCATCGCGCGCGTCGTGCTCCAGGAGGGTACCGGAAAGTTCGTCATCAATTATCGAGACGCCAAGGTCTGAAATCGTTCTTCATCATAAAACAAATGAATGAATTTGTCGTTTCCTCTTGTTAAAGTATATGACATTTAATTGGTTTCACATTTGTTCTCAACAATCTTTCATGGAATATGTGCTTATGTTGACGGATCAATGAATTTTCGTGTTAGAAATTATCCTCTCTCTTTGCGCAAAGTAACGTTTTTTACAATTAGAAGGAAAAGTCTTTTGTGTACATAATTAGGTAAGTTAAGAGGCGCCAATTGTTTGTCAAAATTCCTGTATCAGTGTAGGGAACTACCAGTTCCAAGGTTAGTGTGGATATAATGTTTACTGATGTTTTTTCTGTGCCAAACTTTGCGAATCCTGATTTTAGTCACTCATAATCGTTTCAACCAAGAGTGTTCCCATCATGAGATTCTGGAAGTCAGACGTTTGCTTTAAGGATTTTTGCGCCTTTTGTTTGTACTTGTGTTGACATATTTCAGATATGGTTGTTGATCATGCGGTCAAGAATACTAAGCTTCACCTGTTCTTACCTCTTTTCTTTTGTTACTTCACGATTCTATTTAAATTTAAGTTCTTGCTGGTACACTTTATTTTATGATATCATTTGAAGTAACGATGGAATTACATAATAATCAATGTTAAGGGTTAATCAATTGACAGTCTAACAACATTCTCATTTACGCAAAAAGAAGAATGCTGGGTATTAGGTGTCATAAAGAAGCGTGATATCATTCCCCTAGATGGTTCTCTCCAGGCCCCTGTATGTAAAGTCTCAATGTCAACTAGGTTAATTCACAGCTGATGGCTGATTCTGCATTAATTACTCTAAATATGTCCTTGTCAGCACACTTATGAGAAACTTGTTAAAGATTTCCTTCAGAATGTACTGCATAATTTTAAAATGTCACATATGGGTTATTGTATTCTTTTTCTTTCAGCACACTTCTTCCAGAAAAAAAATTGCACTCAATACTTCAGTTTATCTATGTGCACCCACATAGAATGCGATATCATGGTTCTTGCACCAACACCTTAGCGTCCTGTTTTAGATTTTTCTAGTCATTAATGACTTTGACGAATTAATGATATGGTTCTTTTGTATTCATTGTTGTGTAATCTGATTTGTCAGTTCTTATACACATAATTAAACATTAATTGTGGTGAGTCAACGGCCCCATGATCATCTTAGCTAAATTCAGGTTAATATCCAAACAGCAATTGGTGGGAATCTGAACTGTTATTGCAATTTACAGGAATATTTGCAAGGAAATCCTCTATGGCTTCAATATGTTAAGACTCCCTTATTGACTCTGGGGTTCGAAAGCAGCTATGATGTCTTTGTTAAAGCTCATGGAGGGGGGCTTTCAGGGCAGGCACAAGCAATTTCTCTTGGTATAGCGCGTGCCCTGCTGAAGGTCAGTGAGAATCACAGATCTCCTTTGAGGAAAGAAGGGCTTCTGACTAGAGATTCTCGAGTAGTTGAAAGGAAGAAAGTTGGGCTGAAGAAAGCTCGAAAAGCTCCTCAGTATTCTAAGCGTTAGAAGGTAGAATTCAGTTCAAGGACATTTATTTGAACTATTTGTTTACCCATACATTTCACATTTTCACCATGTTTCACTAGGCCTGTAAGTTATGGGACCCTTTTTTCACATTGTGCCAAAGAAGATCTCAGATTTTGAAGATAAAAGAATAACCCTAAAAAGATTCTGCATGTATCGCAAAAAAGATATCAGCTACTTATATTTCATAGTCGTCAGTTTTGACTGACCCCAATCCTAAGACAATCTTGTAGGCCAAGAGGAGCAGTTTTATGGTTGTGCACATTCCTGTTATAAAATTGTAGCAGGTAACCAAGAAAATGAGGAAGTCGAAGAAAACAGTTTGTCTTGAGAATATGCTTCATGATTCGTTTTTTTATTCCATCTCCAACTTTGTAGTTTGTTCTATCCAGGTACATAAAAACATCCCTTGTAAATAAGAAATAAGTTCCTATTTCCATTTCTGCAGGTTCACTCGTAAATCTGGTTCCTTCCGATCGAAATCACATTTTACTCTTAACTTACTGCAAACACTTGTGATCGTAGCATCTACGGCCTCTAGTCCATGTCTATGTATTCTTTTCAGAATTACTTTTTTTATTGTTGTTTCATTACGAGTGTCAATTCATTAAGAAGGTAAACCATGTTTTAGGCCAGCTGCATGAAATCTTGTTTCATTTTTTTGGCCATTTAACTCATTCGTCTGTTACAAATTGATGACTTTAGGTTACGATTTCTTCTGCTATCCACAATAGTTTATATTACCTACAATTACATAGCCAGTTGTCAGTTTCTGCAGTGACCACTGTTGGAAGAATTTTGGGTCTCAAATTAAAGATTCGCACGCCGAAAAAATAGATTTGGATGAAGTGTTACCAAATACCAATAGTGTTCTCACAGTACACTACATGGTAACATTTATTTGAATCATCAAATCAAATGTGACTATGACAAAGTTCCTCCATATATGGTCTGTTTTGTCTCACAGAATAATTCTTCCAAGGAAAGAAAAAAAAATTGTAGTGCCCATAGCACAACACGTACTCCTAGTCCTTGTTGAAAATTGTAAGATAATAGGCTTTTTGAATGAATTGGCGTACTCCTGATACACAGTACTCCCTCCTGTGCTTATGTTTTTAAAAAGTAAATGTGCTTGGTTATAAGTGCGCTTTAGAGCAACAATAAATGTCATATTGTTTGATAACGAAGATGATGACGAAATAGTTGTATCTTCAAAAGTCTAAAATACTCATGAAGTTAAATAACGATTCACATGATTTGACTTTGAAGTATGCTAACTTGATAATTCAACATATTTTATATTTGAAAAAGAAATGTGTACACCATGATGTAGAAAACTTTATCGTGGCCCATATTTAATTTCTATACATAAATTCGTGTCCATGACTCTCCCTTCGTCGTACACCGTGATCCTTGCGCTGTCGCAACTTCTCCCCCACAGCTCCGCCCACGACAAAAGCCCCCTCGCATAGCCATTAAATGAATCCATTGCACACCCATTCTCTTTCATTTTGCCTCGGGATCTTCGTAGGTAGGTGACAATCTCTCTTTTTTGTTTCTCCGCTCTTGACAACTTCTCTAACAAGGAAAAGAAGGATCAAATGCTGTGAAACGAGTAAATTCTGTGTAGGGGAAGGACACAGGGACTATGGAAGAAGGCGAGCACAGATAATGAAATCCCTGTTCACACTTGTCAATATAAAATTCTGATCAAATATTTAGAATGGATTGCAACTTTGTGACGATTTAAAATCATTTTGAGCTCCCTTATTTTTGTTATTGATGTGTGAATGATGTACTTTATAGAAGTGAAGGGTGAAACGTCTCGCGATATGAATTTTTATTTATGAGGATTAGTATTTTATCTCGATGTACTCTCTCTATTCATAATAAACTTTTTTTACAGTGATTTTTTTACTCATAAATGTTTTTTTCTTATTTACACTGATCAAGAAATTTTATCATAATATATCTCTGTATTAATATTCTTTATTCTTTGTTATCTTAGATTATTCATCGATTATCGGTGCTTTATTCCCATTGTTTATCATCGATGAGTATATATATATGTTATTGCTTATAGTCACCAACTTTGGTCAATAATAATACATTGTTACGATCTTTGGTTAATTATGATATGCCCATATTACAGTGATTTGCGATACACACTCGCGATTAGAGTCATGACATACATGGTTGTAGTTCCGATGATGGCACGATCACGACCACAACGATGCCATTTCTTCGTAACATTTCTTTTTTTCTGATGCAGATAAAGTTATAGTGATACCATGTGTGACATGGTTCGGGTCACTTTTGAGATTACTATTGGTTTGTTAGTTGGTGTTAAGTTTTCCCCTATTACACTAATACATTAGATTACACATAAGCATTCCCTTCTTAATAAAAGTGTGTACTTGTTAATATATTTTAGCCACTTTAATAAATAATTATCTATATTATATTATTATGTGAGACAAGATATTTATGAAATGAAAAAATATATATACTAGTCTTATCGTGATAAATTTATAATTCATGAATTGATAAGGGACAATGAATTCGTCTACCCAAAAATTCAAAGATAAGAGTGCATAATGTAGTTGAAGACAACAGAGTGAAACTACATATCCGTTAAGAGAATGCATCATTAGGTTCAAAGCTATCGGTTTTCAAAAAATGCATCTCGAGCCGCCCCCTCCCCCCCCTCCTTTCGCGTTCGCCTCCTCTCCCTGCGACATCCATCCTTGGTAATCCTCATAATGTTCCGCCTCCTTCATCAAATCTTGATGTGCATCAACGTGGTGTTTCCGACCATCGGACCACCAGAAACCCCATTCCTCATATTCCAAAGCAACGTTTACAAGTCATACAGAACAACTCTAAGGATGAAGTTGTCATCTATGCTGAAGATGTCGCCGATAGATTTGAGGATCTGAAGCTATGTTTGATGGGGAGACTTATCACTATAGATCTATCTATCACCTCCCTGCAATCGAAGCTTTCTACACTTTGGACTGCGAAGGGTTCCCTGTCGATTGTCGAGCTTGGAAATCACTATCTGCTCTTCAAGTTTGGATCTGCTAAGGAGAGGTTAAGCATTCTTACTCATAGCCCTTGGTCATTTCATGAAAATGTTCATGTGTCTCAGGCGAAGGCTTTCTTTCGGCCGTTTGACGATCGAATCTCCACATCGCCTGTTTGGATCCAACTTTCAAGTTTATCCTATGAGTTGGCTAATGTTGACACCATTCTTCATATCGCTGCAATTTTTGGCAAGCCTTTAAAGGTAGATCCATACACCATTAAGGGGGAGAAGCTCTGGTTCGCTCGGATCTGTGTTGAGTTGGATCTTTCCTCTCCGATCAAGCAAGGAACATTGATTAAATTGGCTGACGGCTCCCAGTATTTTCACATTATTACATACAAAATTTGTCCCTTTCCTATTTTAACCGTGGCCATATCAGACATCAGCTTGATCTCTGTCCGGCGCAGCAAAGTTTGGCAGGCACATTATCGGCGGGGAAGGATGGTGTGCATCTTTATGGTGCATGGATGCGATCGTTTCCTTCGCGGCGCCGGCGTCCGACAGTGGCCCCCTCCGGGGACGACCCTGTCATGAACCCCCGCGAGTTGGTCCATCCACTACAGATGAGCCATCAACCTATCCAGTTGCCTGAATCGGGCTTGACCTCTCATCTGGATGCCCTAGCTCCCTCCCTTCCTAGCCGTCCAGATCCTCATCACGATTCTGGACCATCGTCAAATAATATGATCTCGGGCCCTCACGTGCTAGGTGGGGCAGGTTCATTATGCATGTGGAGTCACGTGATTGCCTTGTGCCATGTGATTCGTTCATGCTATGTAGATTTAATCCCCTCTTATCTATTGTGGTTCCCGGGAGTTCATTAAACCCTAGATCTACCCCGCACTCTTCTTCTCCTAGATCTGCTGCTTTATCTTCTCCTAAGCAAGTGGCTCGTGAGTAGACATCCCATGATGAGATCATGGCATAGGTGTTGGAGAGATTTCAGTCCCCAACTCGGAGGACGATGGAGGAGGTGTCGGATGGCTCATCGGAGGAGACAGATGAGGAGCTATGTATGGATTCGCCCCCGGAACTGAGAAGGAATCGTCGGGCTGCTGCACGGTTCTCTCCGCCTAGCTTCTGCTCAAAGCAGAGGAATAAAAAGAAAGGTAAGAGTACCAATACATCTGCATCTAGTAACGGGGCTCTTTTTGCATTGCAGGAGTGGAGCCTACTACTACAATCACTAGTTTATAGGATGATTGCCCTCTCATGAAACTGTCGGGGGGCACATAGGAGTAAGGTTTGTGATCGGCTGCGGAATCTTATTCAACTACATCATCCAGATATCATCATTCTCTTGGAGACACACTATTAGTAAATTTTTTTGAATTGGTTATTAAAAGATTAGGAAGTAATTGGACAGGCTTTTATCACGAAGGGTCTGGTGCATCTAGGGGTATAATTATTGTGTGGAGGAAGGGTAATGCTACTGTTTCCTTCTTATCTTCTTCGGATCAATATATGCATGTAATTGTTACGATTGATGATTTCTCCTTTTTGTTAACTGCTATTTATGCCAACAATATTTCACTACTAAGAAATGGTTTGTGGGAACAACTTGAGTCTTGATGATATTCCCAGGTTGATCTCCGGGGATATGAATTCTATCTTGTATCCTGAAGATAAAAAGGGGTAAGGGTTTTACATTAAAAAGTGTGTCCGTATGTTCAGGAATTTTGTTCAGGCACGAGTCTTTTTGATATTCCTTTATAGGGGCACAATTTACATGGTGCAATAATCGTGTGCAACATGCTAGGATCCTGTGTAGATTGGATGGAGCCTTGGTTAATGTTCATTGGTTTTCAAAATTGATTTTTGAGCTACTGTTGGATTATTTTTCGCCGTGTCTTATGGATATAATTATTTCCATACAATTGCTTGCTTATCCCTACGAGGATTCTTGGATTTGGACCCCTAATGATTCTGACTTTCCTTCTACGAAATTAGTATATAACTTTATAAGTAAACCTTCCGTGCCACCTAGGTTAGCTGGATGGCCTGGTTGGAAGAAGATTTGGGACATCAATGTTCCTCCTAAAATTCAGGTGTTCTTATGGAAGTTGGCTCATAATCTTCTGCCGACTAATCTAATGTTATCTAGGTTTAATCCTAGTATTGTCTCCTCTTATACCCGCTGTGGTCTGGCATTCAAAACAACCACTCATCTCTTTTTTTTGAATGTACATCTTCTCAGATTATTTGGAACTTGTTCCAATCTCAAACTGGTTTTGTATTATGCTTTATGAATTCCTGGTCATCTGGGGATTGGATCTGCGAGGGTCAAGTGTTACCGTTTGCCAGTGATCCGTGCCCATTTCCAAATAGTTTTAGGGGATTTGGAAATGGAGGAACGATGCCCACTTTCGCTTTAACCAGGCAACCGCTTCCTTCATCTGGTCGCAAACTTTGGCCTCTTATCATGAGTTAAATCCAATTCAGAATATTGAGGGATCTTCCCCATCTAACCTTGTGGTTACTTGGGTGCCCCCTCCCACGTACTGGTTCAAACTGAATTCGGATGACTCATTCGTGAGCGCATCTGAGAAGGGGGAGCAGGCTATATTGTCAGATCGGCTAACTTTGCTCTCAATGACAAATTCAACTCTGCGTTAGAGGGGGAAATTTGGGCAATGCTTCAGGGTATTCTACATTGCTGGAGGCTTGGAATTCAAAACCTCATTCTTTAGATGAATGCTCAAATGTGGTGGCAATTATTAACCGGAAACCTTGTCCGTGGCGCGTTATGGGATGTGTTAATGATATTTGGGTCATTACTGCCAAGTTCTCAATTTTTGTTTGTAAGCATGTTAGCCGGAACTTGAATGTAGAGGCTGATAAGTTAGCGTCTTTTCGTAGGAAATCGAAAACCAATCATTTTTGGGAGGATTCTCCACCTCTGGGGTTCCTCGAGAATCTAATTGTAAACGATATGCTTTCGATTGCTTAATGCATTTTATTATCCTTTTTTAAAAGAAAAAGAATGCATCATTGATCACTAATGTCATTGTACGAAACTCTCCATCTTATACAACAAATTAGAATTCTTAAGTGTGAAATTCTTATTTCATGAAGTGAGTTTGTCATGATGATATAGGCATATAGCCATTGATAACTTCTATTATGTATAAAGTGACAAGATGTAGCATAATAGATGAAAACAACTTTTGAGATAATAAAATTAAAAAAGAGAAATTAAATAGATAACTTCTATTGCATATTTTTTTAAAAAAAGATGTATGTTAAATTTGTGTCATAAGATTTATATATGTTATAAATGATGTTGACTTTTGATGAAATTAATACCATGCATGAAGATTATATATTTATTATTATGTATCTATGTTCTTTCTTGAGTTATACTCATTGAGAGAAATTCTCTCATGTATGATATATTGTGTAGTACGGCTTCTCACATGATCTTTTACACGCGAAAGAATGTTCTAGTCTAAATTTTAGTTCATGTTTGGCCATGAAATTTTAAGTTCATATTAGCTCCTAAAAATTAATCGATTTGTATAGATAAATTCTAATGGATGTTTGAATAAAAAAATAAGAAGTAACAATATAGTTTATTATTTTTATGAGGTATAAAATTATAGAAAATAAAAATATTATGTATTTATTTAATTAAAATAACAATTATTAGCACATTAAAATATTATACATAATTATTAACTTAAAATTATTAAAATATAAGTTATGTCATAATATATTAATATTAATTTTGATTAATTGTTTATATGTTATTAATATTTACAATTTACAAAAAAATACTTATATTGAATTAAATAATTTATTTTACAATTTGGATGATAATATATTAATATAAAATATTATAATTGATTATTATTCAAGATAATAAAAAATAGCTCACTGAATAATATTAACATTAAATAGTAATTAATAATATTTTTCTAATTAAAACATATTAAATAATTGGAAACACAAGCAAAAAATGTTCTCATTTTTTCAGTTCTCATTGGAAGCGAGAACTTTAGTTCTAAAAAATGCATCACATGCTGCTCTGATTGAAACTTTAGTTCCAGTTAGAATATTTTTTTTGTTCGTGTTTGGCTAAAGTTCTCTGAACTTGGATAAGTTCTGTCCCAAGTTTTGAGAGTCCAACACTTGACTGTGTTTGGATGAAAATTTTAAAATTATTATTAGTTCTCGAGAACTAGTCGATTAGATAGAAACGTTTGGATTTGATGTTTGGATGAAAAGTGTAATTATGAGAATTTCAAAGTTGATTTGATAGATAAAATTTAGTGAGTATTTGAATAAAATGTAAGGATTAAAAATATAATTTTATATTTGTAATATATAAAATATTGTTTAAATTTTATCTTATAATTGACTATTATTTAATATAGTGTAAAAAATAGCTCAATAAATAATATTAACAAATGATGAGGATGAAGGTGGAGTAGCTCTCTCCCTTGTGAGGTGTGATCAAGGAAGCAAATCTAGCCGAAGATACGATTAAGATCAAGTTTTTTTCATCTTTTTATCTTCTCTGTTACAATAACTAGCGTGATGAAGAAATAACATATATTTGAATGTAACATGAAAACAGTAGGATCCTCGATTTAAATACAACGGCGGAGGACAAAAGCCATAAATTATGGTGTGATATGTGCGTTGTACATTCAGTGGATCCTATTTGAATAATTATTTTATAATATTTAGGAGAGATGAGATGAAATAGTTAAGGTCTTCTTATATCATAAATTCATTCTATCAAATCTATGGAATAAAAAAGAATTAACAATTTTGAACCAAATTAACTCTTCTCCTTCTCTCTCTTTTCTCCTCCCTCTTATGAATCTCTATTCTTTGATATTGATAAACAAATATTATGATAAAATAATTTTATTTTTAATCAATATTTATTTCTCATTTTTACCATTTTAAAATAGATGAATAAAATAATTACAAAAAAATAAAAAAAATAGAAGAGAAAAAAATTGAGTGATAAAGAATCATATGATAAACTTGTTAGACAATAAATGCTATAAATAATATAATATACGAAGAGTAAAATTGCATTTTAAATAAAACTTTCATTATTCACCATCCGTTGATATTATCGATAAAATTTTGCGTACATTTTTTTTTTTGAGGAGCCAGCCATGTCTGCCTTAATTCATACAACTTTAACGATTATACACGTGGTCTGCAAATTAAAATTCGACCCATAAGTTTGCAGATGAAACTCTCAATAATTAAAGAAATCAGAAAATTTCATTTTCTACTTTTCAAACCCCCTAAAAAAAAGAGATTCTAGCCGTTTTGTTTATTTGTAGCGTGAAAACCGTTATGACTCGTACAAATGACGTCCGTTAAACTATAACGAGGTTTCGTCGCTCCCGCTTGCAATTTCCGCGCGTTGAGAGCTCTTTGCTGCGACCAAGAACCAAATCAGGACCCCGCAATCCGCTTGCCGTCGTCGACTGTCGCCGGAAACCTGGAGATTTCCGATTCTCAACAGTATCTCCGTCTCCGTCTCGGACGATGACTGCGTTCTCGGCCGAACGCGCGTCCGTGTCCGGCAGAAACGCAAGCGACAGATGGGGCTCTGGAGGAGGAGGGCGCAACGCGCGGCGCTGCGGTACTGGCTGGTGCTGCTTCTCCTCCCGGCTTTCGTGATTCTGCTGACGGAAGTCCCGTGGGTGGGCCGGAAAAAGCGACAACTGGAGGAGGAGAAGGGTGGCGCCTCGGATACCTTCTCCCGCAGCGCGGGGGCGGAGGAGTCGGCGGAGAATCTGAACCGACTCGATCCCAGGATGCATCGCGTCAACGGCACTAGAGATCGTAAGATGTTCGATGATTTGGCCCTTTCTTCTTTGACAAAGCTTGCGGCTTGCAGTTTTTATCCTCATAATTATGACATGAAATGTATGCATAAAAGGGCAAAAGTTAATAGCCTGGACACTGACCGAAAAAAAAGGGCAAAAGGAAAAAAATGATGCATTTGGCTTACATTCTGGATTTCATCAACAGGTTGCCTTGGAATCATTGGTCCTGAACAGATAGAGAGTTTAGAGTTCCCTGGAACTGCGGAGCCTAAATCTTTCATAAAAAAAGTGGACTATAGAACAGGGTCTGGTGAAGAGAAAATTGGAGGCAATTATACACTTTCACGATTTAACTTATTCACTGGATATCAATCGCTCCATGAAAGGGAAGAAAGTTATAAGGTCCATTGTCTACACGTACCGTTGGTTGCTTTTGAACCCCATGCATGCCCGAATTGTTGTATTTTATATTTTCCACCGACTCTTTCTATTGAAAAATTTACATAAATGTAGAGATAAATGTATGATATAAGGGGGTTTCTGATGTAGGTTTTTCTCTCAATTAGTGCATCCTTTATGTGGGCGACTAATCATGTAATTCACATTCTTTACAGACGAGTGGAACTGCTCTGGTGCATTGTGGATTCTACAGTGAAAATGGAGGTTTTAAAATATCCGATGAGGACAAAAGTTACATGCGGACGTAGTTGTATCTACATGTGCATTTGATGGTGGGGATGATCTATACCAACCTATTGGGACGACCGAAGCATCACTTAGAAAGGTTTTGCTCATCTGTTAAGCAAACTGATTGCATTTGCCAACCCTATTTCCTTCCTGGAAACATATGTTTTTCCTCAGGTTTGTTTTGTGGCATTTTGGGATGAAATCACTCCTTCATTCCAAGAGAAAGAAGGAAAAGTAATAGGAGAAGACCTTATGATTGGTAAATGGCGTATCATAAGTCGTCAAAGATCTTCCTTTCTTAGATCAGCGATTGAATGGGAAAGTTCCTAAGGTAAATTTTAATTTTAAATTTAAACAATCTTATAGCATCTCAATTATTCTACTAAGTGAAGGAAAAATATAGGATTTAATGTTTATCATACGCATTTGATGCGTATGATAAACATACGCGTGATTCTTATCCGTCCAATTAGATCGGACGGATGGCATTTCGTGCGCGGATTCCATCTCACCGGCGCCGGACAGGGACGAAGGAAGGGGAAGAAAGAGAGGGAGAGAGAGGACGTAGGGGTCGGCGGCGTCGGCGACGGCGCAAGGTGTGCGCGGATTCCATCTCGACGGTGATGAGATCAAATCGCGAGGCCATCACCGGCGCCGGACAGGGACAAAGGAAGGGGAAGAAAGAGAGGGAGAGAGAGAACGTAGGGGTCAGCGGCGTCGGCGGTGCTCGGAGAGGAGGCGATCGACGACAGATCGTCCGTCGGGGATGGAGAAGACGGAGGACGGTGGATCGGCGGATCGGGGACGCAACGTGGAGGAAGCGACGACGAGATTACGGTCGGCGGCGAGGGAGGAGAGGAGATTCGCCGTCGTCTCATCGCCTCGCCGTCAATCGAAGAGAAAGGGGGATAGAAGATCGCGTCCCTCGTCTCGCAGGATCCCGATCGGCCGCCTCGCCTCGCCGGATCCCGATCGGCCGCCTCGCCAGATCCCGATTGGTCGCCTCGCCTCGCCGAATCCCGATCGGCCGCCTCGCCTCACCGGATCCCGATCGGCCGCCTCGCCTCGCCGGATCCCGATCGGCTGCCTCGCCTCGCCGGATCCCCCCGGATCCCGATCGGCCGCCTCGCCTCGCCGACCGCCTTGCCTCACCAGATCTCGATCGGCTGCCTTGCCTCACCGGCGAACGGAGAGAAGAGAGAGCGGAGTGGGGAGAGAGAAGAGAGAAGAGAGAGGGGGTAGATAAGATGAGAGAGAGGCGCGCACATTTTTTAATGTTTATCGGACGGATAAAAAACGTGCGCGCCTCTCTCTCATCTTCTCTACCCCCTCTCTCTTCTCTCTTCTCTCTCCCCACTCCGCTCTCTCGATCGGACGGATAAAAAACGTGCGTATGTTTATCATACGCATTTCATGCGTATGATAAACATTAAATCCAAAAATATATCATTTATTTTTTGAGAGTAAATAAGAAAAGAAGATTGTATTCTTTTTTGGTACCAAATTGATTTACTTCCAAGCATGTTGGCAGATGTTTCAACAGTTGGCAGACAACATTATGCTACTACCTTTCTCCAAAAGTTTTAGTGACCTTCAGTTTCCAGCAAATATGGTGGTGACCTTTGTTATTAACATTCAAGAAACCATGCATTTGTGAAATTTTGGTTAGTATACACAACAGTGATGCTTTTCAAGGGTAGACACAACAACCATGTGGAGATTGCTTCATCTTTTGTATCATTTTCCTTTTACAAGTTTTTCTTTTCCATTTTAAAATACATTTTTCACGATATTCTACGTGTAGAAGCTAACTTCTCAACAACAACAACAAAGCCTTATCCCACTAGGTTCTCAAACAACAACAACAACAACAAAGCCTTATCCCATTAGATGGGGTCGGCTACATGGATCATACGACGCCTTATCCCACTAGGTTCTCAAAAGAAACAAAAACATTTGTCTTTGCCTTTACAAGATTGTATACTCTCTGATCAGTGAACTTTACTTGCTGGTGTTATCTTGTCCTCTATAGATTTTTTGATACAATTCGATTTGCATGTTGCTGACAAAATATACTAGACAATCTGGGGGAAAAATCTATGCATTAATAGGGGATGAGTAATCCTTATAGGAGGTTGTCATTGCCTGTAGCCCAAGATTTAGCTCCAGAATAAGAGATGGTTCTACATAAAACCTAAGGATTTTTCATTGCCTTGCTCGTCTTCCAAGTTTTAGTTCCTTCTGAATAAGAGATGGTTCTCATGGACTTAGTTGGTTTCTCTTCATCTGACTGGCCTTAAACTTTTTTGTACAGTGGTATTTTACTATTAAAAATCTTATCCTTAAATAATCTATTAAATGTCTGATGGGTTTGTCCTATCTTTTTGCTGTCTCCCTTAGATATCTGATAGATGAAAACTTTGGGTAAATTTCACTAAATGGCATCTAACTTTCCCGTTTTCACAATTCTATTCTCCAACTTTATTTTGTAACCAAATTGTTTTTCAACTATTAACTTCTTTTACCAACTGCACCCTCCTCCTCCTCCTCCTCCTCCACCTGTTTTGGCGACCTTGTTGGAGGGACGGGGCAACGCCCTTTTGCGCATCGCCCGCGATGCAAAGAAGGGGCCCTCCCTTGCGCCAGTGATCCCTTCGGTGCCGGCAAGGCCACCGGAGGTTGAGAGGGAGGGGCAGCGCCACCTCCTCTTTTTTATTTTTAATTTATTATATTATTTTTAATATTATTTAATTTTAATTGCTTGCCACATAAGAAAAATGATCGGTAAAGCCTATACCTGATGAAAAGGGCAGTTAGTGATAGAAGTTAATAGTTAAAGGGTTACAAAGTAAAGTTGGGAGATATAATTGGGAAAGAGGATAAAATTGTAGGGTATTTAGTGAAATTTATCTTGAAAGCTTTAGCTTAACGGTGTATGCTGCAGTTGGAAACTATTGGCTTAACAACGCATGTTGGTGTTTCCATTTCAGTTGTTAGGCCATCACCTTTTTCCTGAAGCAAAGTATTCAATACGGGTGGATTCAAAATCTCAGTTTCGAAGAGATCCAATAGGGGTACTTGAAGCCTTGCTTTGGCGTACAAGGTTCATTCTAGCCTATCGGAACATGGAGCTTGTAGTAGCCTCTATGACGAGGCCAAGGCTGTTAAGAAAAACAAAGCCACACTGGAAGAAGTGGAGAAGCAATTAAATCAATATCGTCATGATGGTATCCCTGAAGATAAGAGAATCAACGGAAAGAAAGGTTGGCTTCTAAAATTTATTAATTATATTGGTTTCCCTAAACTATTGTATTTGGTCCTGACTGTGAGCATACACCATATCATCATCCAATCCTACCTACAAATCCTGTAATCTAGATCGTGAGTAGCCTTCGATCCTAGGTTTCCAATCTTCTTGATGAGATCAAGAAAATTTGCACCCGGGATGATGAAAATTGTGATTTTGACAACTTGGGTCCTAGACCCTTTGAGATACCATCTTTAGTGTTATGTACTTTTTCAATCAACTGCATTTACTTCCTGTGCTTTGGATATAATCTGAACTTTGTAGAATTATACGATCCATCTTTTCGGGGAAAATTAATATGAACAAATGTTGGCAACTTTTTATTCTGATGTCAAATATAATGCAAACCTGACTTCCATGAAGTTGGTTCACAAGTTCAGGGCTAAGTTCCAAAGTTAGGTTCGGTTGCCAACCCTAACAGATTCATCCATGGTCTTTTAGGAGGGACAAGTGATTTGGAAATATCTTATAGGTTCTCTTGAAGGGGAAGATTGTATTTCTAACCAGCTACTTACTCGGTATATTTAATTTGTTTCCCTATTGATGCATGGTAAAATCTGCTTTTGCAGCTCTTGTGGAAGCCTCTGTAATTGTGAGGGAGCATACACCATTGACAAATCTTTTCATGTGTCTATGGTTCAATGAGGTTGTGCGTTTTACATCGCGAGATCAGCTGAGCTTTCCATATGCTCTTAGACGTTTGAAAATGCCAGGAATACATATGCTTCCTGTATGTACCCGTAAAGATCTCGTAAATAGTATTGGTCGCAGGAGGAAAGTGAAACCTCTTGAAAGATTAACTAGCTAACTATTCAAAAGATCAGTATGCCACATACAACATACAGCACATTTTTTAAACATTTGATATAGTTTTTACTATTAATGCGTCTCTTTTAGTGGTTGTGACTTGTATTATATTATCTGCTTGTTGAGATCATACCTTCTTAGCATGGCCAAGTTGGAATTGTATTCTTGTCAAGATGAAGAACCGGATCAATTCCAAGTTGCCTTACCTGTTGGAATGTTTCACCAGGCATGCGTTTATTCAGGTAGGGAAACTATTTTATGTCAATTCTTGACGAGCCCTTATTTACGGGTCTCGGTAATTACTCCAAAGGGTCAGACGACCTTCCTGCAGTGAACTATGATTGTCCATGATGTGATGGATTGCATAGACAGGTCAACTTTATCCTTGATTACCTTTAAAAAAAAAAGAACTTACCATTGATTACACGATCTAACGACTTTCAATCATCACTATGCCATCTTATTTGCTACAAATTTCCACTGTAGTGCTTCAATGTCATCTCTTCCATCATTCGTGACAAATCACCCAAGGGGATCATGCGTTAACTACAGAATAGTGGCCCAATCAGGATTCAAACTCAATACTGAAGAAGTTCCATTTTGGAAAGAGTTCGTGGAGTTCCATTTTAGAGGGACTGGGAGTTGAGCACGGTTCATGTGGCTATCATGATATCATAATCCGTCGATTGATTTAAATATATTAATATATTTATTTTATATAAAAATATTTAACAGTTTTAGTAAAAGGAGCATCCAATAAAGCAGCATCAGGTGAGGCCTTGTCCTAGTCCTACTAAATAAAAAGAGTCGGCAGTTCATGTACTCAGACCCTCCTTTTTGGTAATCATTACCTGTGTCACCCTCCTACTTAAAGTAAACCCCCTTCGGGAATCCGTCAGCATTTGACCTCTCTCGTCTATCCCCCCCCCCCCCTTTTTTTATTCCAAAGTTCATTCCTGGTAAATGAGTGCACCAAAGCCTGTCCAATCTATGGCCTGTTCTTTTTCTTACTGTTATTGTTATTAATTATGAGAGCAAGGAGTTTAAATCGTAGAAACATGACATACATTTAGTTTACGGTCTACACGTCCTCACGCAATTTTAAGATGTACACTACTGAAGCTATGCATTCCTTTTTTGGTTGAATGAAATGAGGTGAATGGAATGAGGTGTAATTATTTATTCCTTTTTTAACAACGTTTTTGGTTGGGAATCTAAAATGCTTTCGCTTGCCCAATCTGCTTTCTGTCACTCAATGCTTCCTTCGGGCATCAAATCAAAGTCATCATGCACGCAATTGAGCCATGATTCCCGCTGACCATGTTCCTTCTTCCACTTCTTGTTCTTGTTCTGCCACCTTGTGCATCTTCTTTTCTCAGCTTGACTTCCTTTATTTGCAAAGTGGATCAATGCAATGCCCTTTTTCAGGATATGGAAACGATTATTCACATGCATTCTTTATATTTATTGGACTGTTTTTTACTCTTTATTTGCTTCACCTCATTGTTTAATACTGAAGAAAAACGACGGCTCACTCAACTTTTGTCAAGAACAGCAGCCATATAGACATCATTTTTTTCTGAAGAAAAGAAAATATATAGTCATAGGAGGAGAATTGAGAGAATTCGTACACGATCGTAGCGTGAGCAGATCGATCGATTACAAGTCTGAGGAACTGATAAGTAATCAGCAGCACTTCTAAACCACCGAATGGTGGAGCAGATCGATTCATTGTTGCCTGGCGAAAGTTTCAGTGACAACAAAAACTTTGCTACTCCAGGATTTGGATTGGATCATCCTTTAAAATGTGAGATGGAACTCTGAGAGAAAAAGTAAACAGCCTCTTTGTGATAACGTTTGTCAATGGCCCCCAAATCTAATGGTTTGCATGCATGCTGTTCAGATGATCTTTTTTTCTCGTTGAGAGTTGTTCTGACACAGCATGCATGGATGCTCCGCTTTGGCAGCTGACACGCAAACAATGCACATTAGAAATGGCATCTCAAGTAAGAACAAAGAAGTAGATCCTTCTGATTACGATGTCAAATCGCGGTTTCAATGCTTCAAAGGCAAATTGAGTTCCACTGGCCGCAGAATATAAAGCCAACAAAGAAGTACTACTCGAAGCATAAGCGGCAACTCGCAAACAATGTCTCCACTAAAGAACAAAAAGGATTAGAATAAAGAACAAAGTTTACAGGTAGAACATGACACCGCCTACCATATTCTACTTGGATTCTACTCCCTGCCTTGCATAGAATACTACTACGCGTCGTGCGAAGGGCACGGACATGGAGACTTTTGTGCTGTCCAGTGCCTGTGCCCACTTCAACCGGGGGGTTTAAAGAACATTAAAAGAGAGCCTTTTTTTCCCTTTGCCGAGGGTGCTTATTCCTTAATATTATATTATAAGTAAAATAAATAAGTGATTAGTTCAAATGTTTATTGAGAGAAGACAAAATTTTTAACACTCTCAGTTTCAACTGAATTAGTAGCATACAGCATTTAAATACCGAAGTTGGGAACTCTGGTTCATTCATATTTGAATGTAAAAGAAATTACTCCTGAGAAGATGATTGCAACACGCCTATTTGCAGTTGTGCATTGCCTCTGCAAGAGTCCAAACCCTATCCATGATCATTAAGCCTAAACCTGATTCCCTTGACAAACATTAAGCAGCCTGGAGCAGAGGACAACTCGGGGCATCCTGAGCCTTCTTTTGAGATCATCACTGGTTCAAAAACAAGAGGAAAAGCCCAAAGAGAGCGAGTTCTACCTTGAACCACCCAACCTCCTTTATGCCTCGCTTTCGTCCCTTTTGAGGGCTGTTTTCACCTTTTCAAAAGACCCTTGACATTCTCTGGACAGGACCCCCCCACCTCCTTTTGTCCCTTTTTGCTGAGAAGCCTTGTTCAGTGGAAGCATGAGCAGACACGCGAACCAATCCCATGGCAGCATTAGGGGAGGACTGCTCTAATTGTTTTTTAAGCATTCTTCTTAGAGGAACTTGTGGCAGCTTTGTCAACTTGCCAAATGTTTTTTTCACCAACAATTTGAATTAGTGCACGCATTTTTAGTTGACATGAAGAAGCAAGCACTAGGTATTGCCTTTGCCTCTGAACCTGCAAATATAAATTACAGTAGAAATAGTTCTTAGTGTTTTAATTTCAATGAAAATTTCCACCATCCTAATTCTTTTATTTCTAGAAAGAATATCTAAAAAGTGTATCTATTATTAAGTCAAATATATATAGAGAGGGAGAGAGAGGAGAGAGGAAAAGAGGGAGAGAGTTATATATATCAGGTCATACTGCTCAAGTGTGCAGTTCAACCATTGGACTCTTAAGCACAAGCTCCTTCCTCTAAAACGATTGTCGTGAATGGTTAACACTTGACTGTGTTCTTGGTGCTACTGTAAGGGGGTATTTGAAAGAAGAACGCGGATGATGAACACTCGTGGCATCTGACTTCCGTCTTGCCCACTGGGTTGCATCACTGCTTTTTGTTCTTGTTCTCAGCAGGGTGAGCAGCTATTTTTTTTCTTCCTTTCGTTTGCCATGCTCACCTTTTTGTTTCTTTCTCGTCCTTCCATAAGTTGTGCATGGGTCTTCCCATTCACGCAGCATCTTTACCTTTATACTCTTCATCAGCAGCAAAAGAAGATGATGAAAAGTGTACGCGATATGGCAATAGAGGGAGACCACAGCACCCAAATGCAGGACGTGAACTTTCACAGTCCCTTTGTTGCGGCAGTGAACTCAGAGAAGAAGTGTCCAAAGCATAAGCGCTCCAAAAGGTGGCCAGTCTTATTCCTTTTTTATGCTATTTTTATGTTTAGAAACAAGATGTATGTTCTCGTGGTGTTTACTTCAGCGAAGTTTGCATCGTGAAATGATCCCATGATTATTGCCCATGGCTTTCCCGTTACAGTGATTCAATCAAGAGTGGCAAGGAATATAACTTCGAGTCTTCGCCTAATTCCATTAATCTTAATCTGGTAAGTATCTTCTTGACCTTTGCTTACACAATATTAGGATTTTTTCGGGCATTCACAAAACATTAAGACTTTACCAAATATCGTTAATGGTTCAAGTTTCAGTTGGTAGTTCTTTGATTCCACGCTATATTTCAATGTATTCATCTCCTTAGTTCTTGATTCTTAGCAAAGAGAAGAAAAAGCTCAAGTATGAGCAGTGGGTTACCAATGTATTCATCTCCTTAGTTCTTGATTCTTAACAAAGAGAAAAAAAAGCTCAAGTATGAGCAGTGGGTTACTTGGTTCAATGGATGGGTTTATGCTTATTATTGATTTGTATGATTGCAAGGATATGGGGAAATTCCGGAGCTACATTGGCGTGAACAAGAAACCATTACCAGAATCAGACGTCCAAAGATCATTGCAGAACGAGGTATGTTTGGTAATCAGACTCAATGCAACACCATGGTCAGCAGTTTCCTGCAGGAGAAAAAAAACACAGAGCACCTATATAATGAATTATGCATGTAGATTTTATTATGATATGTTTCTACTTATTATCTATCCAACTGATATTGATATCAGATTTTGAAACTGGAGAAACGGCTTCAAGATCAGCTGGTGGTGAAATGTTGTTTAGAAAAAGCACTGGGAGGTACCTCTTCTGCAACTTATTGTTCAGACAACAGCAATATGATGCCAAAGGTATTTTCTTTTTCCCTTCTGTTATAAAATTTACATATAATTATATGGATATCATTATACGAATTCTTGTCTCTATGTTGGGTGTTTGAACATTGATTCAGGCATGTTCATTTTTATTTGCCTTTTTAAAGAAAGTATCTGATTCTGATAACAATCCAGAAATCACTCAAAGGAACGTAGAAGTGTAAAATCCATGCACTTGATGTATC
Organism: Pontederia crassipes; assembly: GCA_030549335.1. Lineage (NCBI taxonomy): Eukaryota > Viridiplantae > Streptophyta > Magnoliopsida > Commelinales > Pontederiaceae > Pontederia > Pontederia crassipes. The sequence continues at coordinate 60,803,216 of CM060194.1, read as the reverse complement.
CAAAAATAATACATACTTTTTGGATTTGTTAACTCTTCTTTTAACTCAGCTATCTAATATTGTTATTCCTAATTGGTGTCAGCCCACAAGGGAACTTATAAGAGAGATTGCTGTTTTGGAGTTGGAAGTTATGCACTTAGAACATTATCTGCTATCACTTTACCGGAATGCTTACGATCAGCAGAAGTGCACATTATCTCCATCTGCTACCGGAGACAAATTGAAAGGCGTCGTGAATGCTCATACACAGATATCTCAAGAAGATCAAATACAGGAAATCTCATATAAGAAAGCAGATTCAGACACCCGAAGTACCCAACACCAACTATCTAGGGAATGGACAACCAATAAAGTGAATGAACCTTGTAATATGAAGTGCCAGGAGAAGCTAGCTGGTCCTGCTGTTCATCGCAGCCACTCATCGCTATCACATCGTGCAGTTTGTTCTTCTCGGTTATCGCCTTCAGATGAGAGTCTTGCTAGAGCCATTCGTTCATGTCATTCTCAACCTTTGTCTTTTCTCGAGGCAAGTGATCCCAAACATTTTATTCCATAAGGACTTTAAATGAATCATAAATAGATTCTATGTATCTCACTTTGATTCAAACTTGTTAACCAGGAAGAAGAGAATGCCACTCCAGGTATAATTAGCTTAGCAGAATATCTCGGTGCTAACATTGCTGATCTTATTCCTAAGACTCCAAATAAACTCGCTGAAGACTTGGTTAGATGCATGAGTGCCATCTATTGCAAGCTTGCCGACCCTCCTCTTGTTGATCATGTCCTATCTTGCTCTCCTGCCTCATCCTTCTCGTCGATGAGTGCAGTTTCTCCACAATATTTGGGAGACATGTGGAGTCCTTGCTATAGAAGAGAATCCACTCTTGATTCTCGGCTGATCAATCCTTTCCGAGTTGAAGGACTGAAAGAATTCAGTGGGCCATACAATTCAATGGTGGACATACCTTTGATTAGTAGAGATCCTCGAAGACTGAGGGAGGTTGAGTGCTCTCTACAAACTTATAGGTAAAAGAACTTGTCCAAGATATTGTAATTTGTAAATTCTTATTTTTACTATATATGAAAATTGGTTTTTCGTTCAATGATATCAAGTGAGAAACCAAAACAACACATGTTGCTTGGCATCATCTTCCATGTTCTGATCATCTGAATTATGAAACTCTTTGCAGGTCAATTCTTCATCAATTGGAAGCTATTGATACCAGAAAGATGACTAATGAGGAAAAGATTGCATTTTGGATAAATATACACAATGCTTTGATGATGCATGTAATAAATAATTTCCCATTTCTCTGTGAAACTTTTCTGATGCTATTGTTACCTTGGTTTGTAATTATTTTGCTTTATATAAATAGTTCTTTAAATGTTTTAACAGGCACATATAGAATATGGAATTCCACAAAATAGTCTGAAGAAAGTATCTCTGCTAATAAAGGTAAGCATAGGTCATCATTTGTTATCAACAAGAAGAAAATTTGAAGGCAACTTGGGACATGCACTAAAATAATTTAAATGTCATCATATTTTTATTTTTCCAGGCAACATGCACAATAGGTGGTCGATCAGTAAATGCAGCAACAATACAGAGCTCTATTCTTGGGTGCCATGGTCATTATTCTGGAAAGGTTAGCTGCAACTTGTTAATTTTCTGTCCGACAAAAGCAATGAAGTCTAGCTGTTGCAAGTTTCTAAAGGATATGAAAAATGCAAAGTTGAAGTAGAAAATCATGTTCTTTATATCAATTCTTAAATACTTCATCTGTTTATATCCTATTCTCAAATGTTCAAAAGCCATTTGTCCTTTGAACATTTAGTAAAAGTATACATATCAGCCCTCATTCCCTATTTTCTCAAGTAAAATTATAAGTTCCATAATATTCCATTTGTAGTGCACACTGCACAGTAAACACATGCAAATTCAATTCAAATAGCTGCATAATCAGTTAAAATGTTCCTAGGAAAAGTATATATGTATGTATTGAAATAATGCATAATCACTTCTCTGATCACATTCTTTGCCTCTGTCTCAAATGTTCTTTAGAAAATGAATATTTTTTAATGAAACTAAGGTTGCTTTTCTTACTTGCAGTGGCTCCGGACAATGATCCACCCAAGGATCAAGCATAAGGCTGGAGATGAGTGGCATACCTTTGCTATTGAGCAAAGAGAACCTCTAGTCTATTTTGCACTTTGCTCAGGAAGCCACTCTGATCCTGCGGTAAACTATCCAACTTGCATCTATTCCTCCATATCTCACATATTTTCTTTTAATTTTGGTTAATATTCATTTTCCTTCCACTTGTTTTCTGAACATATGCAAGAATTATAATTAGAAAAAGGAAAATTGTCAAACCTTGCAATCGCGCATGGTTTTATGCTATTTGGATGTTGTTTCTGACTTTCGAATTCTCATGTCTCATGATAGAGCCTTATCATCTATTAAGTTATTGTAAGAAAATTATCAAAGTAACAATACTAGAAAATCTTGCTTTCCATTATAGGATTTGACTCATTTCAAGATTTTAAGAATTAATCTCCTAATGAACAAATCATGTTTTTTGGTACATAGAAAGTTGTGACTTAGTTTTCACAGTAGTGTTGCATCATGTGCTTCAGGTCCGCGTATATAGTCCCACGAGATTGTTTCAACAGTTGGAAGCAGCGAAAGAAGAATTCATTCGAGCCAGTGTTGGCATATGGAAGGAACAGAAGATACTCCTACCAAAACTCATGGATTTGTATGCCAAGGACACAAGATTAAGCTCACAAGCGCTGCTGGACACAGTTCAGCACTATCTTCCGGAGACCCTGAGATCGGCCATGCAGAGATGCCAGCAAGGTAAACACAGGAAGCACATTGATTGGATACCTTATAACTTCAACTTTAGGTATCTCTTATCAAGAGAGTTGGCATTTCCTCACATGATTTGAAGTTACTATTGGATTGATTGTCTTTTGTTTTATCTTCCATTTTTTTTTCCTACTTTAAACATAAGGAGTGAGTTGACACATGTATATAAAGGATGCAATATATTCTCTGTATATGAGTTCAAATGCAAGTGACAGATTAGCTGTACGATTTTTTTCATTAGAAGCAAGCAAAGCTGTCAAGGAATTGTATTAAACTTTAAACTGAAATGTAAAATTTTCCATATCTTAGTTTTTGGGTGGCAGCGTGGGCAGGTACTTCCATCAGATTCCTAGTATCATCAGCACTACATAACATCGACAATAATTGCAGAAATGAGATACTTGCGACCGCTGAATAATTCATTATCTCTTTCAGAAATCAGATTCCTTGGAATCCTTGAATTTACTTCATAGTGTTTCCAAAGATCAAACTACCTTGAATCTTTGGGTGACGTCTTCGGCATATCTAATATTTCACCTGCTACCAAAAACTCGTTTTGATTCAAAATTAGAGAAATAGTAGATGTTGAGATCAGTCGACCCTGTTTGGCATTTCTACTTTTGTTGTTGAAATGAAATATTTATATTGTTCGAGTTATATTCTTGCAATACGAACTATGTGGTGCTAAAGAAGTGCTACACAAAGAGTGCAAAAAAAATTTTCGGAGTGCCTCACTTGTCATTGTCCGACACGCGACTCAGGACGATTTTATCGAATTAATTAAGCTCAAAGGTGGACCAGCCTTCCAACCTATAATCAATGTGCTCAATAGTGTTGTGTGAATTCAGCAGTCGGCACCACTTCCTAAATACTGGAAGAAGTGCACTATGTGACTATTTCCTATATTAATTGTGGGGGTATCTTAAATTCTACTAAGATTGAATAAATTAGTCTAGTAAAAGAAAATTAAGAATAAATCATATCTCACCTGCGAATCAAACGTTTAATTTGTACAAAAGGAACCAATACTCAACCAATTCACCAAAAAGTTGGTTTATATTTATCGTCTCGCCCCCTTTACTATGATGCAAAGTAAAGATTTAAATGGCGTTTTCTTTCCAACGTTCGTACATCTATCAATATTTATTTAAGGAAAATATGAAGGTGAAAAAACCAAAATGGATTTATACGTCTAAATTCTTGGTTGGATGATGAGCATTTAAATTATTTTATGATGTCGTCATAATGATATCAATAATATAAAGCTATAATAATATTCTAGATTAAGATTCATCATCAAATTTTTTTTATCAAATATTTTGTGTACATGTATAAATCTTTTGTGAATTTACTTATATATTTTTCTCATTATTTAATTCATCTTACCTTCGTTGCATTATTAGTTATTTTCGCATTTAATTTTGAACGGAAAAAGAATCAAATGACCCTAAATAAATCTCTTTAAATATATATTTTTATTTTTCACACCGATGAATATATTTTTTAAATTTTTTTAAGTATAACTTTATATAGTTATTAGTTATTTTTTAAGTATAAACGGTAAAGAAAATTCTCACACCGAGGAATATAAATAATTGTATGAGAGAATAATAAAGTTTAGTCAATTGACACTCACTTCTTAAGATACCTAATATATATATATATATATATATATATATATATATATATATATATATTTGTGTGTGATAAAATGGATGTGTGAAGTAGTGTTTGAACCGTCCAAATTAAATCGGATGGCTCACATAATTGAACGTGAGAGTTTGCGGTCGGTGATCTCTCTCTCGAACTCTCATTGGCGAGCGAAGGACGCCAAATTTGGAGGCCATGGAGTGTTAAATGATGTTGATCTTCTTAACGGCTTAAGTTTTTAGAAAAATTGGTTAGCACAATAAATTTAACATAGTATCAGAGTCAAAGGTTAAGGGTACGAACCTCGTTAAGTTCTTATTAAAAAGTAATTTCCTCCTTTAGTTATCAATGTGTTGAACTTGAACTAGACCAAAAGTTATCAATAGCCCACACGTGAAAAGGAGTGTTAAGAATATAAAATAAATGATATTGCTCTTCCTAACGGCCGACAATCGATCTGGAGGCCATGTCGAGGGCAAGGGCAGCCACGAGCCAACGGTCCGAATCTAGGCCGCCAACGATCAAAGGTGAGGAAAGGGTTTGAATCACCAGAGAAAGAGGGAGGGCCGAACTATATCTGGTGAGATGAATGTCAACAGATGAATCAGATCTTGATGACATTTAATTAGATCTGTTTTGAGCCATCAAATTTGATTTGAACGTTAAGAACATGCTTCACACATTATTTTACTCATATATATATATATATATATATATATATTGTAAAAATAGAGGTACCATATGTTACACATATGAGATGAAATCATTGCTAACCTCTTTAATTCATAATAATTGTACAAAATACTTATATACATACACAGAGAGTGAAAATGAATATGCATTTATAGAAACCCAAATTATTAATACTGTTTTATTGATTTATTATGTAATTTGCATTCTATGTTTTGAGAAGTAGACAAGTTGGAACAGCATGCAACAAGATAAAGCTGGATTTTTTCAATTAAATTTTTAATTAATGGTGGGAGAGTGAGCGAGAGAGAGAGAGACTATTGATAATTTTGGCGAGAGTTTGCGGTCGGCGAGAGCCACTGCATGTGCACAACCGTTCGGTCGGATTGCACGGCGGGGCCCCGACGCACCCCCGTCAGCGCTGGACGACGCACTCGACAACCTCTTTATTTTTATTTTACTTTTATATCTTTTGTTTCCTTGAGTAGCAAACAAACTGACGAACACTTTCTGGGCGACACCCTGCGAAGCCGACGAGCTGTGGCAGCGGACTTCGCGCGTTTTCCTTCCTTCTTCCCGACTCTCTAGACCCTAGTGGGCGCCTCCTTGTCGCTGGGTCTGGTCGTGGTGGAGGCGCGCCATGGACGGAGAGGCAATCGGCCTCGTCTTGGCGAGGGCGTCGGAGCTCCGTTCCATGATTAGCGACCGTATCATCCGGCGCGGCGGTGGCGAGGACGATTTCGGCGGCTGGACATCGTCGGCGGAGGAGGAAGAAGAAGAAGAAGGAGAGGGCCTTGTCGGGATTCGCGATGCTTTCGTTTCGTTGGAGCGGCAGCTCGCCGCTTTGCAGGTGCCAAACCCACAGAAACTGCTCTTTTTGTTTTCTATATTTCACGTACAATTGCAGTGTGTCTTCGTTATGTGCATGATTTCAAGGACTAATTTGATTAAAAAGAATGATAATGGTAGACGTGAATTAAAATCAGCATCTTTGTTTCATATGCAGTTGCAGAACCACAATTTTCAGTTATTCCAAATTCATAGCCTAAAAAAAAAGAAAGAGAATCCAGTCTTTTAAGTGTATCATACATCTCTTATTTAGCAACAATGTGCTTTGGACATGAATATTTTGTTATTGCAAATATGGCATGTTGGTTCATTTATTTCATGTAGTTTTCATTAGGAAAGATATGGCAGATGGAGCTACTCCTTTGTCTCTCTAAAGCATTGCTCTAAACAATTGTCTCGGGATTTCTGATTGCAACCAAGTGAATCAAATGTGAAATGTAGAACATTCTGACATATTATGTATAGGAATCAACAAAAGATTGCATCTTGGACATAGAAAACAGCTTTGATTGTATTTTGTTAGTTTTCTTTTTCCTTTTTATGAGGGAAAAACATGAAAACAGAGATGTTGAATAAACGAATAATCTTTTTAATGTCAAAAATATGATTTTATTCGTAAAATTTATATAGTTTGTTCTGTTTCAAAAAAAAAATTTGTATAGTTTGTTTGCAAATTGGCATAAGTCTTATCATTAATTTTTCAATTCTTGATTATCTATAAAGATTATTCTCCATAATGTAATATAAGGAACCTAGGCTGAGGCCCAAGAGGATTCCACCACTTGAAAAAAAAGCAGTTGAAATTCGTAAAGTTGAATTCAGCTATGTCTTGTATGGAGGCAAGGCTGCTCATTGCTGCTGCCAATAAGGCTTGACCTTGGCGGTCATGAGTTGAATACATTAGTTTTCTTTCGATATACTTTTTTTGAGGGGATTCAAAAAAGGGTGTAACACGAGGACTTTCTTTCCGATATTAAAAAGGAGTTCGAAACTTGGTACAATAAAAAACATAAAAAGTAACCCTCAAAAATAAAAAAATCACGTGCATCAAGCAAAATTTTAGAATGATGTCAATTTTATTTGAAGGTTATATTGTTACTTGGTATATTCTTTTATGATCAAATGCTAGTTCGTGTCTTTAACGGAATACCAAAAGAAGGAATAGTTTGTCACAAAGGATACTATTGTTTTTTCAGCTATTCAATTACTCGCTATGGAATGAACTGGGCCCCTTATTATTTCCGTTCTTCATTTTTCCTCAAAAAAAGAAAAATTTTCTGTTTTTCCTTTATTATGAACAGATTTTTTTTTTGAAGTGGTTGTGGAAAGATTTTTAAAAAACTCAGTTTGCAATTGGTTATCTCTTCTTCTTTGGTAAAAATGGTTATCCATTTTAACTTATCATGGTGATCCAGTTATTCATGGTAAACAATGAAAATTCAAGTTTTTTAGCAACAAGGGGAATACGATCTAGGTTATTTAAAAAATCTTTCTTATTTGTTTGGATACAACCTGAATGCTGTTCTTTGTTGTTATTATACATCAACAATTTGTTGTCTGTTTTAAAGGAAAGAAAGTAAGGATGACCTGGTATGTAATGATTTTCTTTTCTATGATGCAGAGATAGGTGTTAAGCATTACAACAACAACAAAGCCTTATCCCACTAGGTGGGGTCGGCTACATGGATCATACGACGCCATTCCGCTCTATTTCGTTGATCCATGTTCATAAGATTCGACAGGATTTTATGCTGGTTGTCGGGGCCTAACACAACCCTCCTCCTTTATCCGGGCTTGGGACCGGCTATAAAATATAGGCCGAGTTATAGGTGTTAAGCATTAAACAAAACTAATTGTAGATACAAGTTTTTACTCGTAAGCAGTTTGTCAACATAAAACATTATTCGTTGTCAGTTTTAAAGAAAAGAAAGAATGATCTGTTATTTATGTTATTTAACAATTTTCATTTCTAAGATGCATAGATAGCTATGTGCTAAGAAATAACCAAAATTAATTGTAGATACAAGTTTTTACTAGTAAGCAGTTCGTCAACATAAAACATTCTCTGAGAGTGGCTATTACATGATGAGAGTTGGCTGTTTGGTGTTTATGAGAATTGAAGATATTAATTTTATTCTGAAAGATGTTTTGATAGTCTGCATATTCATAGAATAGTTTTTCATAAAGGATAATGTCATTTTCATCTACCAAATTATCCACAATGGTATTAAATGTGTGAAATATATAGTTACTTTTGTTAATTTATTATAGGCAATTACAATGTCCTATTGTAACTTTGAGATTCAGTTGTTACTTGGCAGTTGAGTTAAACTACAGAAACTCAAGATTTTAATAGGCAACAAAGCAATGTGACCCACATTTTTTGTTCTTTCATAATTTGCTGGTCACCTGTGGAGAGATTAGTTTGATTCTGTGATTGCTGTTTCCCTAATTCTTCATCAGTTTAATATAGAGAACATTATGATCATCTGTTCTTTATGCTATTTATAATTTTCCTGGGTTGAGATATCAGACCCTTTTACTTGGGATCTCTAGTTAAAGTTCTTTAATATGTTCAGGCCCTTCAACAGCAGCAAATTTACGAGAGAGAATCTTTCCTGGCACAGATTGAACGGATCAGAATGATGTTGCTCAATAAACTTAAGGAATACAAGGGGGACAGTTTGGAAGTAATTCAAGAAGCTGCAGCCTTTGCTGGGGAAACTATTGACCAAGACGATGGCCTTCTCCTCCCTCCTTATGAGAACAATCTTCCTGATGTATTTGTTTTGGATGATCTGGAATCAACGTCACACCATGCAGCCAAGTACAAGTTGTCTCCAAATATGACCATGGGAAACTCTAAGCATGAGAACAAAATTGCTAACGAGGAAAAATCTGGCCAGAGCAGAAACAAATCAAGAGGAACTGGGCACTTCTTTGAATTTTTTGCGAAGTCGGTGATTACATTTGTTAGTATCGTGTCTATATTAACCTTAGCTGGCCATCAGCCACCATTGAAGAAATGGCCCGACCAATTCAACAGGATCAAGAACATGCAACTGTTTCGTCGGCGGACAAGTGAAGAGGGACGAATTTCCAATAGAGAGGAAAGTGTCAACATCCAATGCCCCCCAGGTAAAGTTCTGATAATTGAAGATGGAAAAACACGTTGCCTTGTTAAAGAGCGAATTGAGGTCCCATTCGAGTCGGATGTTGCAGCACCACATATAGGATACGGCTTTGGTTAAATGTGATTGTTTTAGTGCTTTGTATAACTTTCAGGATGACATGTGTGACATATTAGATTTTCACGACTTAAATTCCCTCTTCCTCTAACATCGGAGTAAATGTTTGAGTGTATTGACACTTCTTTGGCTTTGGGTAGAAACCTGGTGTTGGGCTTGCCATCTCCATATAGAAGTTTGTACTTTTGGACTTGAGATGTATATCATGTAATGTGAATGGTAAAGATCTACTGGAAATTTATTTGTTCTTCATGCATAATCTTTTTTTTTTTTTGGTGGTCATCTTCATGCATAATCTTACATAACTAACTACCTGAGGTGTGAATTTTGAAGAGCAATATATACGAGAAAACAAATGACAGAAAATTAGCACCAAGATGCCAAGCTTGCAACTTTGGGCTTTTCGTGGAGCAAGTACAATAAAACGTTGCAAATTTTCAATCGCAACTCTGATCACCACTATTTACAGGATGCTCAACAAGAATATTCAGATCCTCATACGATGAAATGTTTATACAACACAAATCGTGTTCAGAAATATTAGAGATCAATCTAGAACTTGCCAAAAGATAACACGTCCCCACACGTCACTGCATCAATGATGAAATGCAGCAGGCAAGAAAAGGCAGGAGCAGAGCCTCCTCATCAATCGGAAGTGGTTTTGATCTCCGGCGGTAACGCACGCGCAGATGGCGACGGTGGCACCACGAGATCACCGAGACAGAGCCGCGCTGGCCTTGGCAGCTAAGCGGCAGAGGTCCGGGAGGGAGAGCGGGCGGCTACAGGAGGAGACCGGGAGCAGGAAGTAAATGTGCCCGGGCTGCAGCTCCTCCCCCTGTGCCACCGCCGGGGGGCGCGCCCCGACCTCCATCGCCGCGCCGTCGCAGACGTAGTATCCCGGGCGCTTGGCCACCACATTGTCCACCGGCACCGCCTCCTCGTACTCCTCCACCGTGCCGTCGGCGTCTATCACCCTGGCCGTCGACGAGGGCCACGCCGTCTGCTGCCCGTGCCCATGGCTCCTGGACGAGGCTAAACCGCAATTCCCCATGGCATTGCCCAGTGCTCCCGCGTCGACAAGAGACGGATGGGACTCGGTCGTGTTTGGTAGTGGTAAAGTTGGATAAGAATATTATATAGGAAGCAAAAAAGTGTTTTGGTTGGGGCCATGAAAGATTAGGATCAAGATTAATAGCTTTTTTTCCTTTTAAGTAGAACTTTTTAGCTTCTCCAGTTCTACTAATTTTTGTTTAATCTTTGGAATGAGAACGAAAAGAAGAAAAAATAAATTACGACTCAATTGACGCTTATAGAATAGCTACATTTCTTCATATTTTCCCAACTTGGGATTAAGACCTGTTAATTATATCAAACTTAATATAGTTTGCTATGTATTTTAGCTGGAGAGCAGAGAGGGTGGCCATGGCTTCTAGGAAGCCTGGTCTGTTTGGACGTTTATGTGATGGAGCAGAAAGCTGAGTCCACTAATGACTAAACCAAAAGTGGCCATATCTGGTGCCCACAAGAATGGAACCCATGGATCATTAATTATTGAGGACTAATCAATCATTGGCAAATTCGTGGCAGGGTCGATGCATGTAGAGAGCAAGACATACAATTTCATATGTGAACTTTGCATCGTGATTTTGAAATGTGGTCAGCAGATCCTTTCTCTTTCTCTTGTGATGCTAACAGATGATTTTGGAGGGTTCATCAGATGATTCAAATCAAAATTTCTCTCGAGATGGGGGGGATGAGTAGGATACAGTCTGGACCCAGTGTGAGCTGAGCTGTAAAGCTGTTACCTTTTTGCCGAAGTCAGATTTGCTGACCTCCGGAAAAGTTAAAACATTGCATGGTGAACGTCTGAAATGTGGACATGTGGCACAGCTCCATGGGGAGAGTGCCTATGAGACTCTAGTTACTCTGCACAAGGAATACAAGTCGTGAAGAACAAGTTGTTGAGTTAATTTGTTTGATGTAAATTAGTGTTTTAGACGTGGAAATGTGTGAAAAACTCAAATTTGATTAGAGAGCAGTATTATTTTATCTACTCACGAATCCATCAAGGTACTAACATTCGGCTACTCATGAAAGTCGTCAACTGCCAATGCACTACGACTACGAAGGCACTGCACTGTGCCTGTCTGCTTGTAGAATTCATCTTTCTCGTCATTCAAGCTGTCGAGTGTCGACCATGCACAACCCCTTGCACCATGTCTGCTACTGATTTATCGGTCTCCACCATGTCTTGTATCCTCAACGTCAACCTCATTCTTAGCCTATGAAATTGAAGACAATGACATGAGAAATGGTATTATTTTAGGAAATTAAGGACCAGGATCATAAAAGCAAGATATCTTATTTTAGGGGTATTAATTAATCTGCGGCCACTAACTGGCTTGCAATTACAAATGACTGGGCCACAATAAGGACCCTAATTATTAGCTCAAAGTACCAAACACTCAGCAGTTTGGTGAAGGATGTTGAACGAGTATCGTGATTTTCTTCACTCTATGTAGAGTTCCAATATATATGTTGGAGTTCCAATAACTTGGGTTGGGCTGGCATGGTGTGGCACCGAGGCCATACCTTGCGCATGCAAGGCATCGCCGCACCATGACCTTGGGTCATGCTCTCTCATGACTTTGGGGGCAGCCCCTTTGCTTGGCCTTTTGTGGCCAAGCACCCCTACAAAAGGAGGACAATGATCATGGTTGCCCATGATCATCCAAAGTGCTGAGTACATAGGGAAGAAGCCGAAGGCAAAGTCAGCGGGTGATGGTGGTTCTTTACCTCGTGTTGGCCCGGGAGCTCGCTGCCGAGGTCGGCGCAAAGTGATAAGCCATGGTTATGCATCAGCTGAGAGAATAGTGGAGAAGAGAAGGAGACGGAGGTGGCCGCTGCAACGAAAATAAACCGCTTGGACTAACAGTGTCAGCTTTGCACGCGGACTGCAGAGTGCAGGGTAGAGAATGGCGTGGGGTGCAGTGCAGTGCAGGAGGTGCACGACGAGTCCGCGACGACCATAAAATTTTCAACGCGATATTGAGACCAGGGGACTTGGACGGCGACTCAGCTGTTGCCATGATATATTCATTCGGTACCCGTTACCGTCTCATAGTTGAATCGTTAGTTCAATTAACATTAAGTATTTAAATATAACTAATTATTTAGATCAAGGGTTTAAGTTCGTATTTTTACTTAAACTCAATACATCCATAGTTATAGTTTAGATATAATATTAATTTAATGATAGTAATTTTTAAAGACACATCAAATATAGTAATAAATATTAAAAAAACTATAATAACATGAATAATTAATATATTAAAATTTACAAATTATAAATTCACAAAAGTTTCATTTTTAATATATTCTAAGATTATAGAGTATATTAGATTTATGACTACTATCTTTTATTAAATTTTTTTTTAGGATGGAACCTGACATTTTTTAATGTTTTAACTCTTATTATTTTATTTTCCTCACTCGTTATCACAATGACTACCATTAAAAATATTTAAATATTATAATATATATTTTCAACATATTATTATTTAATTTTAAGTATTAGGGTTTTTCTTTAAACAGTAAAAACATCATTAGAAATAAACATTAATTATGCTACTTACTATAATGTCAAATGATTAAAAATAGTATTTTTATATCAAACCTTAATTTATTATATTATATATTTTAAATAATATTATTATAAAATAGTGAAAAATGTAAATAAATGAATAAAATATAAGAAATTGAAAGATAGAAAAATAGCCAAAATCATGTTGGCGATGGGTTTAGAGAACCCACGATCACACAAAAGTCCAGCATCACTTACTAACCAACCATGTTACTTCAACATTGTGCCATAGAATGGTGTATACGATTGAACGACTTTATCCGATTTAATGACTTAAAACGCATACATATGCGATTTTACTCCAAGTTTGTTTTCGAGTTAACTCGTTTTTCTATCCTAGAATTATAAAATTGGACGATTTTAAGTACTAGAAAGTGATTTTGATAACCTTAATATAGATATGCTATCTATATTAATAACATAAATTAATATCGTTATATAATAATGTAATTAATACTAAAATATACATTGCCTATTCATTGTTAATTTTAGTTTGCGACTACCTAATGAGAAAGTTAAAGTAAAAAAAATCATGAAAAAATAAATATATTAAAAATACATAAAAATTTTATTGGAACAAAATTTATGATGTCTTAGTTATTGTATTATTTTATTAATGTAATAAGAATAATGGAAAAAAAGAAAAGTTATAAAAGAACAATTCCAACTTTGAAAAATAAATATTGAAAAAAATAAAGTATTTTTTTTGTAATGTTATAGCTTGAAATTTTATTAGTCATTCTAAAGATATGAGATTTTTTTATATGCAAATAAAAAAAGCAATTCACATACAACTTCAGGCTTTTCAAGATGTGTAATGTGACTCCGTGGATCATGGTGGAAGAAATGTGGTCAATAAAAAAAAGGGCAATGCTACCCTCCTAATTTAGAGGATTTAACCTCATAATTGAGTCACAATAGCATAAATGTAAATTTAGCAACTTTTTAGGATAATTTTTAAAAAATGAATATTAAGAGGATTTTTAGGATAAATTTTTAGAAGAATTTAACACTTTCCACAAGGTCAAACATCCTTCACGATGGGAACTTTCGAAGTTCCCGTCACGTGACACCTCCGTCGAATATTTTTTGCCAAAGTTCCTAAAAATATGTTCTCATCAATCGTGAGAACTTCGCAAGGGACATAAACTTTTCCATTTTTTTCTCTCTCCTCTCTCTCTCATCATTCTCTTCCTCTTTTCTCGACATCGTCAATCCCCATCATCTCCTCCTCTGCTGCTGTCGTCGCCCCCTATTGTTCTCCTCCCCTCCTCCACTCGGATTTGTCACCTCCGTCACTCTCTCTGCACTTTCCCTCCTCTATGCAGATGAACAAGCAATGCAATGCCGACCGAGTCATCGGGCTGGATAGGCGCAAGGACAGCCACGATCGCGGCCGTGCTCTAACTAGTAGGTGTGGAGGGTGTCTGGGAGTACGTCACGCGTGGATGGTGGGGGCCGCCGTCTTGGTCGGCGATGGCGGAGCATGGGAAGGGGCTGGGAGAGATGGTGTGGGATTGGATGAGGAGATTGAAAGAAAGAAGTCGAATATCGGATCGGACGGCCATTGCCGGAGGCCCCAAGAAGAACGAGTTCAAATGTGGATGGCCATCGTCGGAGGCCACCAAGAAGAACGTGTTCGAATGTCCAAAGTTCTGATGCCAAAGTACTTCTCCACCAAACACTCACGAGAACTCGACCATCGCATCATTAAAGTTTCAAGAACTTTGGGGAACTTCAATTCCCCAATCCAAACACAGCCAAAGAAACAACGAAGGTATGAATTAAGGGTATAAAAAAACATTCACATACCAAAAAGATCATAAATTCGAACTTCGACTAAAATTTAAGTTAATTTTTTAAATAATTAAAATCACCCGTTTAAATTAGATCTCTTAATAAAAAATTAAAGAAGCCTGACTTGAATCAAATATATTTTTAAAAATATTATAATTAAAATATTATCTCAACTTTCAAATTGTAGGATCGTAGGGCTCCAAGAGGGGATGAATTGGTGTAGAAATTTAAATTTTGAAATTTCAAACTTTTACTCTTTAAAGTTTTTCGTGAGAATGCCAAATATAATCTAGTTAACACAAAAAGATAACGAAAACGGGGTAGAGAGCAAACACAAGATTTGTTGATGAAGTTCAGTCCAACTCCTTAGCCTACGTTCCCGCTCTAACTTCTCGACCTTGAGATGGTTAGAGATCCACTATCGTTCTCCTTTCTCAAAGGGAGAAGGAAACCTTTTACATAGGAACCACCTTCTTCTCCGCTCAAGGGGTAAGATGATCCGCTTTTCACATAAGAGCTTTCAGAATTACATATTGCAAATCTCTCTTTTTCATATATGATTAACACTTTTTTTCCTAGAAAGAAGAAAAGGATCTAAAGTTTTATAAGAGAAGAACAATGAGATTGATCTCACTCAATTTCTTGGTTGCTTGCTATTGTCTCCCTTGCTTTTTCTTCCCTTCTCAATGCCTTTTATAGTATGCTTCATGAGATACTTTAGATTTGGAAAGATCTTTAGAAGATTTGATATGAAAACTAACCATTACTGTAGCAGATCACGTCGAGTCAATCGACAGGTTATAACAAGGGCGGTCATCCGGTTTGAAGTTTTCCATGGTGTTTGAACTTATTGTTTGTTTTGGTCATTTGTTCGATCAATCGATTCTACTACCGGTCTCACATCTTTAATTGTGCTACTTCATTTTGAATTTGCGTCTGGTCGACCAGTTTCATAGTTTCAACAATTTTATCATTCTGTTCACTTCGGATGTACATTCGATCGATCGGTCTTATGACCGATTTCATTACTTCAACAATTTTATCCTTTTATTTACTTTGGACGTACATACGGTCGATCGATCGTTTGATCGATCATTGATTTCTCGATTGTTTCGTGTTCTGTTTACTTCGGTCATTCATCTGGTCTATCGATCATTGATTTCTCAATTGTTTTGTGTTCTTTTCATCCAGTCGACCAGTCGTTTAACCGATCGTTGATTTCTCGATTGTTCCATGTTATGTGTACTTTGGTCGTTCATCCGATCGACCAGTTGTTCATCTGATCGTTCGATCAGTCTTTGATCTTTATTACATTTCTCCATCGTTTCTTCATCAACTCATTTCCTGTCAAACTTGTTCCTGTATATATATATCACTTGACAAACTCATTAGTAACAATTGTCGGTCAATTGTGTTTGTTATTATCAAAACAACATGATTCAACACAAATAATATTTCATAGTTTTACTTTTTTTTTACCTATACTTATTAGATTAGGTATTTTGTTGGCAAATATCATCAAGTTATTAATCTATTTTAATAACATTTGTATAAAATTGACTATAATATTTTAAATTATAATGTGATAATATGATACATAAAAAAGTTGAACTTAAAATTAAATATTAATTTTTTAAACATCATCTGTGATGTATATAATATCTATTATTTTTTTAAAAAAATATTATTTTAGTAGATCCTCGACCTCATAAAATCAAGACTACCTAGGTTGGATTTTTTTTCTCCAAGGATGATCTTTTATGCTTTAAGAAACCGCTCGAAATGTGAAGATCTATTTTTTTCGACATAAAAATCACATGACCCGAACCACGTTAATCCCTAGTCGGAATCTTGGAGTGCTTTATGGACTTAACAAAATATTATTTTATATTAATTTTGAATATCCACTACAACTAATACATTATGTAATATGTTATATTTACTAGTCATAATAAATTAATACGGAGTATTATTTATTATATTCAATAAAGTTAAGCTATCCAAATTGTGATGATTAATAAATTTTTACTAAAATTTTATTATTATATAATAGTGATTAGGTTACATTAATTTATGTAATTTTAACTCGCCCATAAAGCTTCTCTCATTTTATTTATTTTCTTTTATTTCCATATTTTTTCTTTGTACTTTCGTTCTTCTTATTGTTTATCCCTCCACATTTATTTCCTCTTTCAATTTTCTTTTTTTTTTTCAATTGTTTCTGAACTAAGTTTCCATTTCTGATTACTTAATTTATTTTCTTCACCTCTTTTCATTTCTTCTCCATTGCATCTTGTCCGTTTGATCTGCATTCAAAGCCTTGGATGAGATGACGCTTCAATCGATTGTCGCGTGAGATGGCGCTTGAATTGGCTGCTCGTTCCAAGTTCGTGTTGTCAGTTGGCCGACCGACACGCATCGTTGTCGGCAGCAGGGGCGTCATCCTCCCTCTACGACCTCACCGGCAAGGTCGTAGAGGGGGCTGACGCCCCCTTTCATGCTCACCGGCCGCGACAACAAAAAAAGGGGGTGTCGGCCCCCCTCTACGACCTACCGATGAGGTTGTAGAAGGGGCCGATGATCTCTTTTCGTGCTCGCTCGCTGGCGCGGCAGCAAAAAGGGTGCATCAACCCTCCTCTGTAACCTCGTCGGTGAGGTCGCAGTGGGCTCGTCGGTGTGGCAACAAAAAGGGGGGCGTCGGCTCCCCTTTGCAACCTCACCGATGAGTTCGTAGAAAGGGGCCGACGCCCTCCCTTTTTGCTATCGTGTCGAGGAGCGCAAAAGAGGGGTGTTGGCCCCCTTTGCAACCTCGTCGGTGAGGTCGCAGAGGGGGCCAACCCCCGCCCCCCCCCCCCCCCCCCCCTCTTTTATTGTTCCCCAATGAGGTCGCTGGTCAGCAATCGAAGGGGAAAGAAGGAGGCAAGCGGGTGAGCATCGACGATTGGGATTCACCGATGCTGAGGTCGGTGGTCGAAGGGTCGGCGATCGGCTCAGGGGAGGTCGCCGCTTGGGAAGTCGGCGCACGAGAGGTGCACAATTTTTTTAACCAAGTTTTTATTAAACAAATATAATAATTGATGATTAAATCTCAGCTACTATAACTATATATTGCACTTGTATGCACCCTAATATATATATATATATATATATATATATATATATATATATATATATATAGGGAAAACTGAATATATGAAGCGGCCTGTGCTCAGCACGATTTCACGCGCGTTCTGGACCGTCCATCGCCAGATCAGTGACAGTCGATGTCACATGCATTTCGTGTTGTCCATCGATAGATCAACGGCAATGTCAACATCTCACGATATTTTTGTTTCTCTCTCTCCCTCCTCTCTCGGTCTCACACAGGATGCTCAGGTAAGCAGGATCCTTCTTCTCCGGCAATTCTAGACATTAGGTCAGTGATCAGTGTTTCTGCTCGCGTTGTCGTCCACCAGGCATAGACCTGACGGCGCCCCTTTTTCCCTCTCCGATGATGGCAGCCAGATCTGGCGATGGAGGCTCTATTCGCACTCACCAGAGAGGGAGAAAGGGGTTTGCAGTTGCAGGCGCAATGAGGCGGCGGGGAAGAGGGAGGCAAGGATGAGGGATGCAAGTGCCGGTGGGGCAAGAGGGAGATAAAGATCCGAGATCATGCCAGATCTTCATCGGCATCCTCGGCTCCACTGCCCAGGGGTGATGGAGTAGCATAAGGCGATGGCAATGTAATCTGCGGGAGATGGCATCGATGTGGTGCCAATTCTTAGAGACCAGGGAGACGGCGTCACAATCGTGGGGATCTTCGAGGTAGCCGAAGACGATCCTCAAGTCCAAGTCCGTCACACCGGAGGAGCTCATCATCGGTTCTGCCTGCCCGTTGCCGCTTCTCTTGCTCCGTGGGTTGACGGATCAATGGAAAATTCGGATGATCTATGAATGGATCTACTTCGCAAGAGCTATTGACCCGATGGATCTCCACTTGTTCGACAAAAATCCCAAAGGCTAAACCACCCGAAGGACGGAGGCGAAGAGAGACGAATCTGCGGGAGAGTGTGTGCGAATGACGGCATCCAGGCAGGAGAGAGAGAATGAGGACAGCCAGTTGGAGAGAGGGTGCGACCAACGACAGCCGAGAGAGAGAACAACGATAGTCGGCTGGAGAGAGGGCAAGAGAGAGAGAGAGAGGGGGGGGAACAAAATATCACGAGATTTTGATCCATCCATCCGATCACATCTCAACAGATCAGATCAATCGACATATTCTCCAACGTTCATCCGTCGATTGACAGTTCAGAACATGCATGACACCGTGCTGAGCACATGCCGCTTCGCATATTCAGTTTTTCCACACACATATATATACACATAATCATTTTTGTTTTTGACCATTTCTTACCTTTCCTTAATTCACACTCTTTAAATTTTTGGTGCCCTTAATGTCACTCCTCTCTTCTTTAGTTATTAAAAAATAATATGATGCATTTTTACTGCTTATTATTGAGAAAGGTATCTTTCTTTAGTTTTTATAACTTATTATTTTTACTGTTTATTCCTAAAACAAGTTATTTAATGTGATAAACATATTTTATTTTTTACTGGTGATAAATAAATATTTTATTTGGCTTGTTTTAACTAAATTTGCCATGGTTATCTGCTTTGATTTTTTTCATATTATTATTTTTAGATTAAATTTAGTGGAAGCATAAATTCGTTCGTGATAGCAACCTAACACTCACCTATATAAAAAAGGTAGTAAAAAATTATTTGGTTATTGAAAAAAGATCCTGGAGAAAGAAAAACAATTATAGGCTACAAAATAAGTTATATTAATTAATATTAAAAAATGGAAAACTCATGATATATTTATCTTTATCAAAGAAAGTAAAGTATCTTTATTAGTCAATTAAAATATTTATAGAAGAAATAATCAGAAAAGTATAAAAATATAATATTAATGAGTTTTATTTATTTTTTACCTTCTCATTTTTATATTCTAAAAAGTAGAGAATATAATAGGCAAAGAGAAGTGACATTAAGGACACCCAAAAAATTTTTCCTTTCAATTTTTGAACTACTTTCCAATTTAGTTTATTTTTTCCCTCAAAATTGAAGTTGACTTGAACCACATTTGCAATTTAAAATAGATTGAATCAAGCACCAGTTCCAGCCGACCAGCCAGTTCGTTAAGTTTTAATAACATTGGTAAGAATATGATTGTATTTACTTTTTAGGTGATAATCACATCTTAGTCCCCACGTGCTCCGTCAAATACTCGGGCCATTGAAATTTTGTAAGCCCCAATTGGGAGTTGTGCGCGTACCGTAGATGGTGGCTGAAATCACGAGAGGGAGCAGGCACCCGCGTACCAAAGATGTGGGATCGTCTTAGGCGTGCACGCGTGCTTCCAAGGGGGATCGCCGGAAGTGGGAGCAGGATCGTCGGAGCGTGCATGGCAATGGTTTGGTCACTTGGATTGCTGGTTGCCGGCACCGAAGTCAACAGTGAGGGGGGCACAATCATAAGTAGGAGAGAGAGTCGTGCAGGAGAGAAATGAACGGAGTAAGAGGGGCGGGTTAACTATTAAAAGACCAATTGACGGACATACCTACGGCTTCGCACGTCAAACATATATATATATGATATAATATATTTATATAGTAACGTTACTCTAAATATTATAATATAAAATATTATTTTTTGAATTCTCATGATTGGAGCCGTGAAAACTTCCAACGGCTTGAAAATCAGCGGAAGTTCCATGTCCTCGGAGAGGACTCCTAGTATAATAATTATTCTTACATTAGTTATATTATATTTATATATATATGGGTAAAATGGATGTACTGAGCACTCTTTGCTTCACACCATGTGAAGCAGTCGACAATCGTCCGGATCAGATCGGATGATTCACATGATCGCGTGCGAGATATTGACAAGATTTTGACAAATCTCATGAGTCAATGACACTCTCTCTCCTCTGTTCTCTCCCCCTTTCTTTATGCCTCTCTTTCTAGCCATGAGAACTTTCGAAGGGTCACTAGTCGTCGGAAGTTCCCACGACCTCAATCATATATTATATAATATATATAGTAATGTGACATCCAAATATTATAATATAAAATATTATTTTTTGAATACCCACGATTCAAGTTATGGGAATTTCTGATGGTTCTAAAACCATAAGAAGTTCTCGCAACCTCAACCATCGAAAAGGCCTCAGCCGTACATTATCTAATATATAATATATATAGTAATGTCACATCCAAACATTATAATATAAAATATTGATTTTCGAATTCCCACGATTAGAGTCATGGAAACTTTCGATGGCTCTAAAACTATGGGAAGTTCCCGCGACTTAGCCGCTTCAGTCGTATATTATATATTATATAATATATATAGTAACGTGACATCCAAACATTATAATATAAAATATTAATTTTTGAATTCCCACAGCCAGAGCTGTGGGAACTTTCGAGGGCTCTAAAATCGTTGAAAGTTCCCGCGGCCTTAATCGTCGGAAAGGCCTCAGTCGTATATTATATAATATATATAGTAACGTGACATCCAAATATTATAATATAAAATATTAATTTTTTAATTCCCACTACAGGAGCCGTGAGAATTTTCGACGGCTCTAAAACTGTCGAAAGTTCCCACGGCCTTAGCCGTTGAATAGTAATGTGACATCCAAATATTATAATATAGAATGTCGTTTTTTAATTCCCACGGATAGAGCCGTGGGAACTTTCGACGGATCCATAATCGTTAAAAGTTCTCGCGACCTCGGCCGTCGAAAAGACCTCATAATCAGTGAGATCGAGCGACGGCGACCGACCTCGTGCAGTTGAGCGTTGGCGGGTCGGGCGGCGCGCGAGAAGAGAGAAGGCAGGAGGAAAAGTGGAATCACATTAGGGCAGACGGAAGGTGAAGAAAAAAAAATAAATCTCACCCGTCGATCGTAAATAAGAGGGCTGAGATACACACGCGAATCGAGTAAGGTGCTCCCGGGAACACTCTTATTAAATCCATAGACTAATATATAAAGAACTTATTATCATAATAAATGAAATTATTTTTTTTCTTTAACATTTGTGTGATCGTATTTTAGAGCATCACTCATATTCTATTTAGGATGAATTCAGATGTGGGCCTACATAAAAAAAAACTGATTTAGGCCTCCAACTCTAAGGTTGAAAAATATTAACCTTTAATTAACTCTTTCCGTTAACTAATGGTTTCAATTTTTATTCAAATAATCGAATCGGATTGTTCACTTCAAATTTGGTTCAATCAATCGATAATAAGTTGATAACTGAATTCATTCGGTCGGCTATAAATAACTAATTAATTTTTTAATTAAAAATTGAATTAAGTTATAATGAAAGTTTTTTTTTATATTAACTCAACTAGGCAGCCTCTGCCTTGTGACATATAGGAGCATTCTAAATTGCATCCACACAAACGACCACATTTCACTGTCCATGAGTTAGTTTGGTATTTATCATTAAGACTCATTAATATCCATTCATCTAAAATCAAGGACAAGGAAATGCATTAGTTTGGGGCTGACTGTGCATTCCTTCTTTCGTTAGGTTAACGTAGGACATTTGCTTGTTCTTATAATCACTGTTAAAAATCGGATCAAGAGTTGGACAAATGTGCCCATTCATTGAGGCATCGTTAGACAACCGGATTCAATCATTTTCTCCTGGGAAACATAAATGATATTAGGGAAAAGTGATAATTCATTTAGCCTGGAGTTAATTTGTCCGATATTTTTTTATCAAATTAGAGTGTTAATTACGATT
Organism: Pontederia crassipes; assembly: GCA_030549335.1. Classification (NCBI taxonomy): domain Eukaryota; kingdom Viridiplantae; phylum Streptophyta; class Magnoliopsida; order Commelinales; family Pontederiaceae; genus Pontederia; species Pontederia crassipes. Next base: position 60,780,659 of record CM060194.1, on the reverse strand, counting down.
TGACCTCTTGAGACATCTCAATTCTTTTTTTTCTATTAAATAAGGCTATTGGTGATTTCAGGGGAAACTATTTTAAAAAAAAATACAACTTTGAAAAAAAAACAATGATCATGAGATGAGAAGAAAATAGAACAAAGAATTATATGATAACACTATTCTCATTCTAAAAATTGCTAATATCTTTTTAATGTGAGTTCTGCATATTTGACAACATCACCTATAATTATATGGCAGTAACTTCTTCCTTCTTTCCATTTCAGAATATTTTCAGACCAAGATAATGATTTTGAAATGAATAAGTTCATTTGCTTTAATATAAATGAAATGGAATTATCCACAGGGCAAAAAAAAAAAACAAATGAAATGGAATAAAAGAGAACTCTGGATTAGGTCCAATATACATATCGTTTTTCAGATTAAAATGTCAAATTTTAATCTGAAAATTTGAATGCACATCATAAAGACAGACAAAATTGGATTCTGTGTTGCTCTTCAGGGCAAAATGAAAGCGAACGGTTCGCTCTCACCGATCAACCTTAATATCTTCAATCTGCTCCGTCGAACGTCGATCTAACGATCGAAATCAGGCTCTGGCAATTCGTTTCCTTCGGCGACGAGGGATCACCAGTGCAAATGGACGCCCGCCCGCGAGGCCGTGATCGCCGGAACTAATGGAGGGGAATCCTCCTCGGCCGCCTCGATTTCAACTTTTATTCCAAAATGGCGCTCAGATTCGACGCGAACTTTCCCCTCACGCGATTTTTAGAAACCGTCTTCGTCCTCCTCCTCTTCGTCTCCGCGTTTAGCACGTTCTGCTCTGCGTCAAAAACAAGCGGCGCCACCGCCCGCCTCCCCCGCCGCCTCTTCCCCCGGGCCGCCGTCATCAGGGCCTGGCTCGCCTTCACCGCCAGCGCGGCCAGGTCATCGGCGTGGAGCGGGCGCTCCAGCGCCGACCGGGGAAGGACGAAGTATAGTTGCCCCTGCCGGAGCTCCTCGCCGGCCCGGAGGGCGGAGATGAACTCATCGAAGTCCATCTCGTCCGCGTCGCAGACGAAGCACCCGGGCTCCTGCTGCAGGACGTGGGAGACCGTCACCGGGCGGTCGAACTCTCGGAGTCTCCCGTTGGGGAGGATCAACTTCGTCTTCGGCGCCGGCGTCGCGCCAGAGGAGACGCAAATACCCATTTTTTTTCGGGGCAGCCACAGGGGGAGAGAGAGAGAGACCAGAGATTTTGTGAGATCGAGCGAAACGGCGAGCACAAAACCTCTACAGCAACTTGTGTCTACTTTTGGCTTGAGGGGATGCGAAGCGAAGGCAAAGGGCGAAGCGACCAAATGCGGAAGGCTATTTATGCGGTTACCGTTGTTTGTCGTGTAGCGCAAGCATGACAGCCTGTCGCCGTCTTGGGGTCCCTCCCTACATGGGTTCCTTAGCTGGGAATCAAATACCTCGTGACGTAGACAAAAAGTGCGCACGGGTGACGTTGTCGCCGCCGTTTGGTTAACAAATTTGTTTTCTTTTGGAGATTAGCATACCATTAAAATTTAAATGCTCCCTCACCTTAATTCAATCTGATCATCATATTCTCAATTGGATCATAAAATTATCTGATTGGTACTTGAAATAAGAAGTTAATCCTCATCCTATTCTCATACCAAATAGGTACATAATCCTTGGACAAGGAATAAGCATAGAATTTCTCAATTATTTTAAAACAAGATCAATCAATTTTCTAGTTGATGAACTTTAATAAAATTTCCTCACAATACAAATATATTTATATTTATTTGTTATATCGAAGAAATTATTTTGGAAAATAAAAGAAGATTTTAAATAATATTTTCATTCATCTTTCCTCGTGAATCTAATGACATTTAATTTCTCTTATCAAACTTAATTCCAAAGTCAAAATGCATTTTGTTTTGCTTTAAATATGAAAAACCTAAATTTTATTTTTAAATATTCGGATAAATTTTACTAAATACTTTTAAAACTTTGTTCGCTTTTTTAACTTTATCCTCCAACTTTACTTTGTAATTAAACTACCCTCCAACTATTAACTTATTTTCTCAAATAACTTCTTGACCGGGTATAGCTCGTTAGTCAGTAGTGAGAACCAATTGAAATATAAAACAATATACTATTATATCCAATTATAAAAAATTAAAAAGGGAAGGGGGAGACATCCCCTACTAGTGCACGTCGCCGACGAGGTGCATGCCCCCGCCGCGCATCGATGATGATGGTGTGAAAGGCCGATGCCCCCTTGCGCGTCGTCGACGACTAAGGGGGTGATGCATTAGATTTGCAATAAATAAATTTGTTGACAAGTACACTACTCATATCAAGTAATAAAGTGGAGTAGAATTGTTGATTCCACAAGGAACTAGTTAAATATAATTTATCTCAATAATCTATTAGGAGAAGAAAAGGATTTAATGCTGAAAACAGAAAATTAAATATACATAAAATAAATGAAAGACAAAAATGAATTAACGTTGAGCCTTATAAATTATGAATGATGAATGTAAAGATAAATATGTATGATCTCTTGTAATAGTTGAGTTATAATCTATCTATCTATCTATCTATCTATCTATCTATCTATATATATATATATATATATATATAAGCAGAGGTAAAAGCATAAGAGTCGGTAGCGCGACAAGTGGGAAAATATTACAATGACACGTGTCAAATAATAATAATTAACTAAATTAATAAGTCTAAATATAAAAGATAAAATTAATCTTATTTTCAGAATTAAAAAATAGGATAAAATAATAATTCAGTTTAATCTAAAAAATAAAACTAATCTTAGAAAGTTTGTTGCATAAGGTAACAATATATAAAACTCAATATTAATAATATACAATAAATGAAAAAGTCAGATAAATACTATTATTTTAAAAATTAATATTCAATTATTTGAGTATGATTAAAATAAATATTATTTTCTTTCTAAAAGATATTATGGAAGTAAAAAATAATTCGTTATATTCTGAATTTAAAAATAATATAAAATAAAAATTCAATTTGATTCAAATTAGGATTAATCTTTTCTTTTATCCATTTTAGTATATTAAAATAATTTATTTTCTTTACAAAAGATATTTTGTAAGTATTTTTTATTTTCAAATTTTAAAAACAATTTAAAATAAATAGTTCAATTTGAGTCAAATTAAGATTAATCTTTTTTCTTTTATTAATTTGAGTATGATTAAAAGTAAATATAAATAATCTTATAATAGTATGTTATATAAGGTAACAAAATTAAAAGAAATATTTTTTTCTTTTTGGAAGAAAAAAATTATAAATAAGTAATTTAATTTGAGTCAAACTAAGTTTAATATTTCATTTATATCAATTTGAGTATGATTACGAGTAAAAATAATTCCTATTTGGAAAATAATTTGTCATTTTTCGAAATTAAAAAACAATTTAAAATAAATAATTTAATTTGACTAAAATTAAGATTAGTCTTTCTTCTTTTACCAATTTGAGTATGATTAAAAGGAAACAAATACTATCTTATAATAGTTTGTTATATAAGGTAACACAGTAAAATAAATAATTCGTTACTTTAAATATTTCAAAATAATTTTAAATAAATAATTCAATTTGAGTCAGATTAAGATTAATCTTTCATTTTTATCAATTTGAGTATTATTACGAGTAAAATTAATTCCTTTTAAAACATAATTTGTTATTTTCGAAATTAAAAAATAATTTAAATTATATAATACAATTTGAGTCATATTAATATTAATATTTAAGATAATAATCTCAATTTAATTTAAATTATAGATATATATATATATAATTCTAATAACATGGAAAGAAATCAAATACGTATTAATCAAATCAATGATCCTTAGATAATTTTAATTTCTTTTAAATTTTATTAGATAAATTTAAGCTAATTAAAAATATCATTTGAGTAGACAAAGAAATATATTTATTCTTATATATACATTATCCTGAAGACATATCATAGTATTTAATACTTAGAATATCTATTTTATTTGGAATTAAAAAAATAATATAGGTATAAGAACAATTTGTTATAATCCTAATTTTTATTTCAAATCCTAATCCTAATATGTAATAATTATTATTTTATTTATAATTAAAAAATGTACAATAAAAGTTTGTCACAATCCTAATTTATTTCAAATCATAATCCTAATATGTGCAAGTAATTCATATGTTAGTTTTATCCTTTAATATAAACTAATCATTCTAATTATTCAAATCCAGATAAGATTTCCATCATAATATATTTACATATTTGTTTAAAAAGAAATATTAAGAATAAAAATTAGTTATCTATATTAAAATCTATATTATTATTATTATTATTATTATTATTATTATTATTATTATTATTATCATCATCATCATCATCATCATCATCATCATCATCATCATCATCATCATCATCATCATCATCTATAAGGAGAGATAAAAGTACAAAGTGGCATCATAGAATGATAATGTGTTAAATTTTTATATAAGGTAATATATACAAATATAATTTATTTTCACAAAATAAAAACTTATTTTATAATAGTTAGTTATATAAGGTAATAAAAATAAAATTTGTCTTATAACTTTGTTATATAAGGTAATAAAAATGAAATAGGATTAAGTTATAAGCATATTTATACAAGTATATTTTTTTAGCATGATTAAAATAAATAATATTTTCTTTCTAATTGATAATGTACAAGTAAAAATAATTTATTTTAAATATATTTTTTTGTAATAAAAAATAATTTAAAATGAATAATATTTAAAAAAAATAAATCAATAATATGTTATTTCTAAAAGGCAATGTACAAGTATAATAAAAAAAAATCTTTCATTTTTAGAAAAATAATGTATTATCATTTAACTTAGAAAAATTAAAGCAATGGATTCAGTTCTGTCCAAAATAATTTAAACTAAAAAAATCAATTTGAGTTGAAAATAATTAATTAGTTAAGAAAAATTAATTTAATTAGAAGTAGGGGTCTTGGTAATTTTAAATTGAATTTTAAACTTTTCAAAATAGAATAACCTATTTATGTCATTTAAGTATTAGTAAATTTGTTTTGATAATTACTATAAATTATAATATTTCAATTATATACTATATATTTTTATAATATCTAACATTTGTGCATCGCACGAGATTTAGGACTAGCACTAATAGATGTTGTCTAATTTCATAAATATTATCATTGTGTATAGTAATCTTTTATTAAATGATATTAATTAGATATTAAATATCAAATATCATCTTTATATATTATAAGTAATATTTTCTTTTTAAAAGTAATGGATAAGTATAATAAAATATTATACTACTTCAATTTTTATAAATTATTATAATGTATAAATAAAGTTTTGATAATTATTATAAATCATAATATTTCAATTATATATTATTTGTAATATTCGTCAACTGTGCATCGCACGAGATTTAGAACTAGTAGTAAATAATAGTATCGATTATTATGATAGATTAGGAGCACTTAAATTATTTATCTCTTCAATACGAATAAATCAAACTATCTTAATTTTAAACAAAATAGAAAATCGCATAGGACGAGTCAATTCTCAGTTTAGCGAAATACTAAAATGCATTAATATATATCTTCTATACTATTATTCACCCACAATATTAGACAGAATAACAGGCTGCATTCGCCTCAACTTAAAAGTAAAAGACAAATTATCAAAGAAATAATAATTCCTAAACTAATCACTCCTCTTTTTTATTTGTAATCTAATATCAGAATTTAAATCAATCATAAAAAGACAATGAACTCAACATGCATAATTAAAAGAAATCGAAAAGTTCACTTAACTCAACTAATAATATGGTTTAAACAATTACCACAAAATCACTCTCTCGTACTTCGATGAGGGTGATTACCATATACGAGTGTTTCCCTTTAAAATGAAATACATCTATGATGGAAAATTCGAGAACAGGAAGAGAAGATCGCAAAGAGATTGCAGAAAAATAGATGAGGCACACGAATTACCCAAGTTCACCCTTGAGATTAGGACTACGTCATGCAAAGAGGTTCCACTATATTATTTTGATTACAGCCGTCATCTAGATTACATATAAGAATAAACTATAAATAGTCTCTCCTAAACGGGTTCAAAATCCGAACAAAACAGAGAAAAAAACTAATCCGAACTACACAGACACGACTAAACAAAAGTCCAAACTCATTGGCGAGTGGGACCATCGTCGGGGGCGGGCCCCCTGAACCCCTCCTTTTGTTTGTGTGCCAGCAACACAGGTAATTGGGTAATACTCAAATTCCCCTAAGCTCACGTGGGCGAACACAGTGTGAGAAATAAGGAACCCTTAAGTATTTACCAACTCCAACATTCTCCCGCTTAGTGGATACTTCACACCAAGAAGATTCTTGTCAGTAACATTCTTCTTCAATCCGACAACAGTAGAGCACCATTCAAAATTTGCACCTGTAACAGCTTTAATTAGAAAATCAGAACTATTCTTTATTATGTCAACCTTTTCAAGCAGAACCTCTTTCTTTTTCACCTTGTCTTTCTATCCTTAGGCAATTTACACAAGCTCAATGTTTCAATCTTATCAAGTGATTGTATCTCATCTGCCATAGCAAGCTCCCACTGATTTGCATCATCCATAAACCTTGCATCTTTTACAGAATTAGGTTCTTCTCCGACGATTCTCAAAGCATAAAACGAACTCAGAGCACTAAGAGAGTATCTAAGAGATGCTCTCTTTTCTCGTATCGATCTCCTGAGAACTGATATGATACCAACATTTGAATCTTCATTTAAATTTGCATCTTCAACTTCATTAACTGAACCGTCTTGATCAAATTCTGGAACAGACACAACTGAAATATCTTGTGCAACTACTTCTGTAGCTTCAGAATCAGAATCTGCTTCAAACACTACAACTTTCTTAGGTTCATCATTTTTCTGAGCCTCAACTTGGGATCGTGATTCACAAAAAATAATATCCCTGCTGTATATGATAGTCCTTGTCCTTGGATTCCACAGTTTATAGCCCTTGACCCCTTCCTTGTATCCGACAAATATGTTGTTCTCAGACTTACTGTCAAGCTTACCCCGCTTTTTCTTCGGTACATGAACATGTGCATCACATCCGAACATGAGACAAATTTGGCTTCTTCCCAAAGATTGCCTCATAAGGCGTCTGATCCTTCACTGATGAGGTCGGTGAGCGGTTCTTCAGATAGTTAGCTGTGGCTATAGCTTCTGTTCAGAATTTTTACCCAAATCCAGCTCAACTCAGCAAACATTTGGCCTTCTCTATGAGTAACCGATTTAACCTTTCAGCTACTCCATTCTGCTCAGGTGTATATGGAGTTGTCTTCTGCCTTGCAATACCATTGTCCACGCAGAATTGCTCAAACTTATCTGAACAAAGTTCATCTCCATTATCTGTACCAAGGACCTTGATCTTGCTGCTCAATTAATTTTCCACCAAAACTTTAAATTCTCGAAACTTATTGAATACATCTAACTTATTTTTGGTAAAATAAATCCAACTGTATCTCGAAAAATCATCTATGAAAGAGACATGGTACTTGGACCCTCCAATAGATGGAGTCGGAGTTGGTCCAAAGACATCACTATGGATTAGTTCAAGAATCTTCGTTACTCTTGAACCTGTGTGTTGAAAACTGACTCGGTTCTATTTTCCATGGAGGCAATGTTCACAGAACCCGAAGCCCATAGAACAATCTGAAACTCCTTCTACCATCTGATTTGATGCTACGGTAGAGTGTCTTTTTTCACTAATATGGCATAATCTCTGATGACACAATATAGATGTGTTGTCTTCATCTTCTTTGGACTCTTCAGAAATAAATCCACAGCCCACAGATATAGTCTCTATGAGCAACTTGTACAATGTGCCATAGCGAACGCGCAATCACAATAGGTCCTCTGATCAACTTGCACGAATCCTTATCGCAATTGAATATAACACCCGAATCAGTCATTGTACCAACAGATAACTCCTGCTCATAAGTGGTATGTGCATCCATCTAGTAGAGTCTTCATCGTGTCATCATTCATCCTCAACTTCACCCTATCACGTCCAAGAATCTGAACCACGGTATCATCTCCGAGCATGACATCCCCACCATTATACTCCTCATATTCATAAAACTAATGTCTATGAGGTGTCATGTAGTACGAAGCACCAATATCGATGAGCCAGATATCCTTATCTGACTGTGTCATACATGCAGAAGCCAAATACATATCCCTTGCTTTAGCCTCTTTTTTGTCCGTTGACTCAACTTCTTTCTTATGAACCGGCTTATTTTTGCAATCTCGCTTCAGATGACCTCACTCTTGACATCTTCAGCATTGCACCTTCTTATCTCTACTTTTCGAACGCCCACGAGATTTGGATACGGACCCTCTCTGATTCTAAGTCCTTTCTGGTTGCCTTCCTCTAGTCGTCAGCGTCTCTTTACCAGAACTTGCCGATCTCTTTCTTCATGTTTTCTTTAATAACAAGGCAGTACATACACTTTCATACGAAAATTCTTTATCCCCGTCACCAATCATGACAATCAGATTGTCCCATGAATCGGACAGCGAACAGAGCAATCTTATTGCCTTATCATCATCTTGAAACTCAACACCGATTGATATAAGTTGACTGATCATCGTGTTAAAGTTATAAAGATGTGTAGAGAACGAGTCACCCTCATGCATCCGAAGATTGTACAGTTTCTTCCTAAAAATAACTTGTTAATCAACGACTTACTTTGATATAGGGATTCCAACTTCTTTCACAGATCTCTAGCAGTACGTTCGCTCATCACATTCGTAAGAATTGAATTCGCGAGGCAAAGCCAATCAAATCCTTCGCCTTTCTATCAATCCGATTTCACTCTGCGATCACCTTTGTATCTGCCTGACTGGAGGAAGCCTCATCCGCGACCTTCGCCGCTTCCATGCCTGGCCTCTACATCTCGATTGCCGTCAAAAGATCTCAATTACAGAGGAGATCCTCCATCTTCATCTTTCAGATATCGTGTTCCATCAAATTTTTCTATCTCAATTCATGATCCTCCTGACATCTCGAATAAATCCTAACTCCTCGAACAACTTGTGCTTTGATACCAATTGACGAAAAAATTCGAGAACAAGAAGAGAAAATCACAAAGAAATTACAAAAAAATAGATGAGGCACACGAATTACTAAGGTTCACCATTGAGATTAAGGCTACGTCCTGCAAAGAGGTTCCACTATATGATTTTGATTACAGCTGGCACCCATATTACATCTGAAAATAAGCCATAAATAGTCTCTCCCAAATGGGTTCAAAATCCGAACAAAACAGAGAAAAAACCTAATCCGAACCACACGGGCCGACTAAATAAAAGTCCAAACTCACAGACGAGTGGGACCGCCGTCGGGGTGCGGGGCCTCCCAAACTCCCATTTTGTTCATACACCAGCAGCACAGATAATTAAATAATACTGAGATTCTCCTAAGTTCACATGAGCGAACCTAGTGTAAGAAATAAGAGGCCCTAAAGTATTCACCAACTTCAACATTCTTCCGCTTGGTGGATACTTCACACCAATGAGAGCCTTGCTAGCAACATTCTTCTTCAATCTGATAACAGTAGAGCACCACTCAAACTTTGCATCTGTAACAGCTTTAGTCAGAAAATCAGAACTATTCTCTGTTGTATCAACCTTTTCAAGCTAAACCTCTTTCTTTTCCACATTTTCCCGAATGAAATGGTATTGGATGTCAATATGCTTTGTGCGTGAATGAAATGCAGGATTCTTAACTAACTGAATAGAACATTGATTATCACATCTCACCTCTATGACACTTTGCTCAAATTCGAGCTCCAAGCACAACTCCCGTAGCCATATGACCTCATTTGCAGCATGAGTAAGAGTCATATATTCTGCTTCTGTAGAAGAAAGTGCTACCATGCTATTTCTTGCTCATTCAACTTAGTGCAGCCTCAAATAATGTAAAAATATATCTATTAGTGGACAGTCTACTATTAATGTCTCCACCCCAATCAGCATTTACATGGCCCACCATATCAAGCATCTTTTCTTTTCCTGTACCTTCAAAACACAACGAAAAATTTGAAGTTCCACGTAGGTACATAAATACTCTCTTGATAGCATTCTAGTGTTTCTGTCTGGGTTAGACATATATCGACTCAAGACTCCCATTGCTTGGGCTATATCTGGATGCATGCACACCATGGCATACATCAAGCTGCACACTACACTTGCATATGGCACATGGTTCATCTTTTTGGCTTCTTCATCTGTCTTCGGGCATTGCTCTGCAGAAAATTTGATTTCTAAAGACATAGGAGTACCCACTGGCTTGCATTTCGATATGTTAAATTTCTTTAACACTTCTTTTATGTACTTCTCTTGTCCTAGCCATAACTTTCGCTTCTGACAATTCCTTTTAATCTGCATACCCAAAATAAAATTCGTCGGTCTCAAGTCTTTCATCTCAAACTTCTTGGCCAACAAACCCTTCATTGAATTCACTATCTTCATGTTGTTTCCAATCAATAACATATTATTCACATACAATGTAAGAATGACAAATTAATCGCCAACTCTCTTCACATAAACATAATGATCAGAATCTGAACGTACAAAATTGAGTTGGAGCATGTATGCATCAAACTTCTAACACCATATCCTTGGCGACTTCTTCAATCCATACAAAGACTTCTTCAATTTGCACATCAGATTCTCTTTATCTTGAACTTCAAAGCCTTCTGATTGCCTCATATATATCTCTTCCTCCAAGTCCCCACGAAGGAATGTCGTCTTCACATTCATCTGTTCTACCTCAAAATTATATGTTGCTGTCAGAGATAGAACAAATCTGATTGAAGTCATTTTCGTCATGGGAGAAAAAATCTCATCATAGTCGACTTCCTCAATCTGAGATAATCCTTTAGCTACCAATCTCGCCTTGTACTTCTCTACAGACCCATCCAGTTTCAGCTTTCGCTTGAACACCCATTTGCAACCAATTGCATTTCTATCCTTAGGCAATTTACACAAGCTTCATGTTTTATTTTTATCCAGTGACTACATCTCATCTGCTATAGTAAGCTACCACTAATTTACATCATCTCGAAAAATCATCTATGAAAGAGACATAGTACCTGGACCCTCCAATAGACGGAGTCAGAGTTGGTCCAAAGACATCATTATGGAATAGTCCGAGAATTTTCATTGCTCTTGAATCTGTATGTTGAAAATTGACTCGATTTTATTTTCCATGGAGGCAATGTTCACAAATCTCGAAGCCTACAGAATAATCTGAAACTCCTTCTACCATCTGACTTGATGCTATGGTAGAGAGTCATTTTTCACTGATATGACATAATCTCTGATGCCACAACATAGATATGTTGTCTTCGTCTTCTTTGACCTCTTCAGAAATAAATTCGCAGTCAACAGATATAGTCTCTCCGAGCAACTTGTACAATATGCCATAGCGAACCCCTCGTGCAATCACAATAGACACTCTGATCATCTTGCACGAATCCTTGTCGCAATTGAATATAACACCTGATTCAGCCATTGTATCAACAGATAATAAACTTCTGCTCATAAATGATATGTGCATCACATCTGGTAGAGTCTTCACCGTGCCATCATTCATCCTCAACTTCACCCTGTCACGTCCAATAATCTGAACCGTAGTATCATCTCGGAGCATATTCCCACTATTATACTCTTCATATTCACAAAACTAGTGTCTATGAGGTGTCATTTGGTACGAAGCACCACTATCGATGAGCTAGACATCCTTATCTGACTGTGCCATACATGTAGAAGCCAGATACATATCCATTGCTTCAGCCTCCTTTTTGTCCGAGATTGACTCAACTTCTTTCTTATGAACCGGCTTATTTTTGCAATCTCGCTTCAGATGGCCCCACTCTTGACATCCCCACCATTGCACATTCTTATCTCTACTTTTCGAACGCCCACGAGATTTGGATCTGGACTATCTCTAATTTTGAGCTCTTTCTGGTTGCCTTCCTCTAGTCGTCAGTGCCTCTTTATCAGAACTTGCCGATTCCTTTCTTCATGTTTCCTCTGATAACAAGGCAGCACATACACTTTCATACGAAAGTTCTTTATTCCCGCCACCAATCATGACAATCAGATTATCCCATGAATCCGACAACGAACAGAGCAATGTTATTACCTTATCATCATATTGAAACTTAACACCGATTGATACAAGTTGACTGATCACCGTGTTAAAGTTATAAAGATGTGTAGAGAATGAGTCACCCTCATGCATCCGAAGATTGTACAGTTTTTTTCTCAGAAATAACTTGTTAACCAACGACTTACTTTGATATAGGAATTTCAACTTCTTTCCACATATCTTTGGCAGTAGGTTCGCTCATTATATTCGTAAGAATTGAATCCGCGAGGCAAAGCCAAATCAAACCCTTCGCCTTTCTATCAATCCGATTTCACTCTTCGATCGCCTTTGGATCTACCTGACTAGAGGAAGCCCCATCCGCGACCGTCGTTGCTTCCATGCCTAGCCTCTCCATCTCGATTGACGTCCAAAGATCTCGATCACAAAGGAGATCATCTATCTTCATCTTCCAGAGATCAAACCGTGTTCCATCAAAATTTTCTCTCTCAATTCGCGATCCTCCTGACATCTCGAATAAACCCTAATTCCTCAAATAACCTGTGCTCTGATACTAATTGATGGAAAAATTCGAGAACAGGAAGAGAAGATCGCAAAGAGATTGCAGAAAAATAGATGAGGCACACGAATTACCTAGGTTCACCCTTGAGATTAGGGTTACGTCCTGCAAAGAGATTCCACTATATCATTTTGATTACAACCGCCACCCAGTTTACATATGAAAATAAGCTATAAATAGTCTCTCCCAAATGGATTCAAAACCCGAATAAAACAGAGAAAAAACCTAATCCAAATCACACGGGCCGGCTAAACAAAAGCCCAAACTCACCGGCGAGTGGGACCGCCGTCGGGGGGCAGGGCCCTCCGAACCGCTCCTTTTGTTCGTACGTCAGCAACACAGGTAATTGGATAATACTCAAATTTTCCTAATCTCACGTGGGCGAACCTGGTGTGAGAAACAAGGGGTCTTGAAGCATTCACCAACTCCAACATTCTCCCACTTAGTGGATACTTCACACCAACGAGAGCTTTGCCAACAACATTCTTCTTCAATCCGACAGCAATAGAGCACCACTCAAAATTTGCACCTGTGACAGCTTTAGTCAGAAAATCAGAACTATTCTTTGTTGTATCAACATTTTCAAGCTGAATCTCTTTCTTTTCCACCTTTTCCCGAATGAAATGCTATTGGATGTCAATGTGCTTTCTGCATGAGTGAAATGCAGAATTCTTAGCTAACTGAATAGCACCTTGATTATCACATCTCACCTCTATGGCACTTTGTTCAAATTCGAGCTCCAATCACAACCGTCGTAGCCATATAACATCTTTTTCAGTATGAGTAAGAGCCATATATTTTGCTTCTATAGAAGAAAGTGCTACCACACTTTGTCTCTTACTCATCTAACTTAGTGCAGCCCCAAAAAATGTAAAAACATATTTGCTAGTGGATCGTCTACTATCAATGTCTCCACCCCAATCAGCATCTACATGGACCACAATATCAAGAATCTTTCCTTTTCCTGTACCTTCAAAACACAATGAAAAATCTGAAGTTCCACGATGGTACTTGAAAACTCTCTTGATAGCATTCCAGTGTTCTCTGCCTAGGTTATACATATACCGACTCAAGACTCTCACTGCTTGGGTTATATCTGGACGCGTGCACATAATGACATACATCAAGTTGCCCACTACACTTGCATATGGCACATGGTTCATCTCTTCGGCTTCTTCATCCATCATCGAGCATTGCTCTGCATAAAGTTTGATTCCTAGAGACATAGAAGTACCTACTGGCTTGCATTTCGACATGTTAAATTTCTTTAACACTTCTTATCCAGTGACTACATCTCATCTATCATAGTAAGCTCCCACTGATTTGTATCATCCATAGATCTTGCATCTTTTACAGAACTAGGTTTTTCTCCGATGATGCTCAAAGCATGAAACGAACTCAAAGCACTAAGAGAGTATTTAAGAGGTGCTCTCCTTTCTCGTGTCGATCTCCTAAGAACTGGTATGGTACCAACATCTGGGTCTTCATCTAAATTTGCATCTTCAACTTAATTAACTGAGTCCTCTTGATCAGATTCTGGAACAGACTCAACTGAAATATCTTGTACAACCACATCTGCAGCTTCAGAATCAGAATCTTCTTCAAACACTATAGCTTTCTTGGGTTCATCATTTTCCTGAGCCTCAACTTGGGATCGTGATTCACGAAAAATAACATCCTTGATGTATACGATAGTCATTATCCTTGGATTCTACAGTTTATAGACTTTGATCCCTTCCTTGTATCCGACAAATATGTTCTTCTCAGACTTACTGTCAAGCTTACCCCGCTCTTCCTTGGGTATATGAATATATGCATCACATTCGAACACCCGAACATGAGACAAATTTGGCTTCTTCTCAAACATTGCCTCATAAGGCGTTTGATCCTTCAATGATGAGGTCGATGAGCAGTTCTTCAGATAGTTGGCTTTAGCTACAGCTTTCGCCCAGAATTCTTACCCCAATGCAGCCCAACTCAGTCTACATCTGGTCTTTTTTATGAGTGACCGATTTAACCTTTCAGCTACTCCATTCTGCTCAAGTGTATATGGAGTTGTCTTCTGCCTTGCAATACCATTGTCCACGCAGAACTGCTCAAACTTATTTGAACAAAATTCACCTCCATTATCTCTACGAAGTACCTTGATCTTGCTACTCAATTGGTTTTCCACCAAGACTTTAAATTCTTGAAACTTCTCGAATACATCTGACTTATTTTTGATAAAATAAATTCAATTGTATCTCAAAAAATCATCTATGAAAGAGACATAGTACTGGACCCACCAATAGATGGAGTCGGAATTGATCCAAAGATATCACTATGAATCAGTTCGAAAATCTTCGTTGCTCTTGAACATGTGTGTTGAAAACTGACTCGGTTCTATTTTTCATGAAGGCAATGTTCACAGAACCCGAAGCCCATAGAACAATCTGGAACTTCTTCTACCATCTGACTTGATGCTATGGTAGAGAGTCATTTTTCACTGATATGACATAATCTCTGATGCCACAACTTAGATGTGTTGTCTTCATCTTCTTTGGCCTCTTCAGAAATAAATTCGCAGCCCACAGATATAGTCTATCCGAGCAACTTGTACAATGTGCCATAGCGAACTCCTCGTGCAATCACAATAAATTCTCTCATCATCTTGCACGAATCCTTGTCGCAACTGAATATAACACCCGAATCAGCCATTGTACTAATAGATAACAAACTTCTGCTCATAAGTGGTATGTGCATAATATTTGGTAGAGTCTTCACCGTGCCATCATTTATCCTCAACTTCACCCTACCACATCCAACAATATGAACCGCAGTATCATCTTCAAGCATGACATCCCTACCATTATACTCCTCATATTCACAAAATCAGTGTCATGTGGTACGAAGCACCAGTATCGATGAGCCAGACATCCTTATCTGATTGTGCCATACATGCAGAAGCCAAATACATATTCCCTGCTTCAGCCTCCTTTTTGTCCGATGTTGACTCAGCTTCTTTCTTATGAATCGGCTTATTTTTGCAATCTCGCCTCAGATGGCCCACACTTGACATCTCCAGCATTGCATCTTCTTATCTCTACTTTTCGAACGCCCACGAGATTTGGATCTGGACCCTCTCTGATTCTGAGTCCTTTCTGGTTGCCTTCCTCTAGTCGTCAGCGCCTCTTTATCAGAACTTGTCGATTCTTTTCTTCGTGTTTCCTCTAATAACAAGGCAGCACATACACTTTCCTACGAAAGTTTTTATTCCCGCCACCAATCACGACAATCAGATTGTCCCATGAATCCGACAACGAATAGAGTGTTATTACCTTATCATCGTCTTGAAACTTAACACTGATTGATACAAGTTGACTGATCACCGTGTTAAAGTTATAAAGATGTGTAGAGAATGAGTCACCCTCATGCATCCGAAGATTGTACAGTTTCTTCTTCAGAAATAACTTGTTAACTAACGACTTACTTTGATATAGGGATTTCAACTTCTTCCACAGATCTCTGGCAGTAGGTTCGCTCATTACATTCGTAAGAATTGAATCCATGAGGCAAAGCCGAATCAAACCCTTCGTCTTTCTATCAATCCGATTCCACTCTTCGATCGCCTTTGGATATGCCTGACTAGAGAAAGCCCTATCCGCGACCTTCGTCGCTTACATGCCTGGCCTCTCCTTCTCGATTACCGTCCAAAGATCTCGATCACAGAGGAGATCCTCCATCTTCATCTTCCAGAGATCAAATCGTGTTCCATTAAATTTTTCTATCTCAATCCGCGATCCTCCTGACGTCTCGAATAAACCCTAATTCCTCGAACAACATGTGCTCTGATATCAATTGATGGAAAAATTCGAGAACAGAAAGAGAAGATCGCAAAAAGATTACAGAAAAATAGAGGAGGCACATGAATTACCCTAAGCTCATATTCCCCTAAGCTCACGTGGCCGAACCCGGTGTGAGAAATAAGGGGTCCTGAAGTATTCACCAACTCCAACAATCTCTACTTCAAGAAAGATAAACAATGAAAAACTAGATAAAAGAATATCCAAATAAAAGATAGAAGAAGAACTCGTAACCTTCGAGACCTCTGGACCATTGCACGACACAATTGACAAGTTGCTACGTAGCCTTCTCCTTCAATTGACCTTCAAACTTTGAAATTCCTTATATGCAATAAAATGCACGACTTCTAGGTCTCAAGCACCCCTCCCAAGTCTCAAGAATCACATTTTTGTAGAGTTTTGATTTATTTGAGAGTCTTTTCATGTCAAAACAAAGAAAATACGGATTATACTTCAATTGAACTTTAAAACCATCCAAAGTTTCTCTATATACATGTGTAAATTATGTTTTTTTTATGATCTCTAGGACTTATGATAAAGTTTGGAATTAATATGCACTTGAAATTTTCAAGAAAAGTCAAAGAAATATCCAATGTGCACTATGATCTACTTGTATTTTTCCAATGTGCAATATGGTCTGGACAACTCCAATACTGTCGGAAGGACTTCAATAAGGGCAGACGATATTTTCTTATGCAAGATGAATACTAATTCAATGTGATTAATACGACATGAAACTCTTCAATACGCTCAGCTCGTATTTCCTAGTGCAAGCAAAATATGGCATGGTTCACTCCAATACGCGCCAAGACTGAAAAATATAGCATGACCATAATTGTTAGATTTCTAGTGACTTTTTTCCCTTTTCATCATAACTCCGAAGTTCATGAAATATGTAAAGAAATTGTGTAGATTCTGTAGTCGTTGACATAAATGATGAAATGTAATGAAACATAACTCTATTAAGATGATAATTTCATCAAAATTAATGCATAATTATCCAATTATCACCCCCCCCCCCCCCCCGAGCTTCTTGATTTGCACCCAATAGAAAACATCAATGTAAAAAAAATGATTTATTATTGGAAGTCCCGAGTAATACTGGTGGACGTGATGAAGACGTGTGTTCTTTACATACACCAAATTTTATTTAATAAATATTATACAAGTCATTTATTATAATTTTTCATACTCACAATTCGGACCAATGAAACTTCCCTTTTTTTAATTCAGGATGATTTCTTATATAATGTTGGAAAAAAAAATTCATCTTCTCCCATATACCATTTTGGACCAAATCCCTTAGATTTAGAATCAATCACCATTGCTAAAATTCTTATGATGAATAAATTATATAATATTCTAAATATTTTGATTCCATCAAATAAGTTATTTAAAAAAATCATTTAATAATTCAATTTATTAATTATTAAATGTGAAGTTGGGGAGTACATGGTAGATAATTTTAAAGTAGCATTGTAGAAGAATTGTAACAATTTCATAATTATGTTAGCGTTCTCATCAGTGATTCAAGCTCATGAGTATTGCATCACTATCAAAATATAATCATTGAGCTCATTTTTAAATGACATACATAATTCAAACGTATCATAAGTACTATTTCATCTTATAGACGCATATGCTCAATTTTCTATATGCAATATTATAATGACGATAATTTTTTTTTAAAATTATTGTCTCCTATATCTGGATTGATATAAATTTTTAATTACTACTCTTAGAATTTCAAGTACTAGAACAGTTACTTTTAATTCTTTTTTTACATAAAAATTAATAATATTACATGCACATTTTTGTTGTAAAAGAAGTTCATTTAAAAGAAGATTCAATATCTGAATTAAACACTGTGCTGTAGAATTATTATCAAGAGTAAGACATAAAAATTTTATCTTTAAGATCATATTCATTAATTACTTTTTAAATTTTCAAATAATTATGAAGATGTTGAATTTTTTTTAAATCCAATAATTTACTTTTGAACTACCCAATTTGTATCAATCCAATGTATGATGACACAAAAAAAAAACCACCACCATTTAAAAAGTCCATATATCACTAGCAAAAATAAAAATGTATTTAGAATTAAAAAACAATTAATTCAATATTTTTTATATATTATAATTGAATTTAATAGATTTTCTATTAACATTTTTAAAAGTTGCTTGTATGTAATTTTATTGATAATATAAAAATGTTTGATCTTCAGCAAATATATATAGAATTTATGCATGTGTAACATATTTTGTTTAATGCATATGTTTTTTATTATAAGCAAATAAAGAGCTTGCAATAATGTCATGTTCAGGTGCACTACTTGAGTTTTTGCGATAATTGATCTACTAGAAATTATTTTTCTAATTTTTATATGATGTGATTCTATGTGTCATTTTAAATTATTAGTGCTCAAAGAAAAGGCAACAACTTAATTAACTTTGCAAATTTTACAAATAGATCTATCTTTTTGGATCATTTTCATCTATAACTTTTCCAAAGTAATTTCAAACTTTATTAGTTAACTTTGTTGTTTTTTCTTTGATTAGCTATTACCTGACCTTTGTGCGGGAGCATATGAACCTCGTGGGCAATTTCCATCAGAGACTAAGAACTTGAAGGAACATTAAGATTAGAAATGAGAGAATAATTAACGAAGGTAGTTGAAATAATTGGACATGTCATAGGTTCCACACTTTAAGATTATTCATCATCATGTGTTGATATAGAATTAGAATCACCATCACTACTAGTAACATATGGTGTACCATATAAATATGTTGGTAGTACATAAGGCGAAAAAAGCATAACATCCATCATGTAGATTAAATGAATCCATTGTTATAGTAAAAATAATAATTCCAATCCAAATGTGATTACAAGTTTTAGAATAAATATAATATTATATATAAATGAAGTATTTTAAGTTCTAAAAAATAAATATTTTTTAATTAACGCTTAACATATTAAATAGTTAACACTTAACACAAATATATAATAAATATATGTATAATAATAGAGTAATAGACTATCAGATAATAATATATAATAAATATATTGATAATAAGTCAATAAGATAATAGAGTGATAAACTATTAGATAAGTATATTTATCACATTTTTAAATGACTGATAAACTTAAAATGTTGGGAATGACTAAATGAGCAGATGTGTGTGTGTGTGAGAGAGAGAGAGAGAGAGGGAGGGAGGGAGGGAGGGAGGGCGCCGGAGGGGCCAAGGGAGAGAGCCAGAGAGGAGAGGTCGAGCTTCAAGAGGATGGACACATGCAGTGAGAAGTTGAACTTGTGAATTGTGATGAAAGAATCAAGGGTTCGGTCGGTGATCCTGTGATTGATCTTAGCATCCGAGTTCAACATGGAAGGAGATTGAACCCTTGACAAAAGGGCGAACAACGATAGCGGCGAGAGGGGAGCTACCACATGGAATCCCAATGAGAGGCACGATAGGGAAAGGTTCATGCCCATGGCAAATCAATCAAACAAACTCAAACGAAATCAAAGACAAAAACAACAAGAACCGTTGATGAGAAGTCAACCCTATAGATCGGAACAACAACATGCCCAATAACGACAACAACAATAGCAACAACACAACGTTGACGAAGTCCATGACAACGATGAGCGAGGCCAAGCTTCCATCAATGGCTACAAAGAGCTCGATGACGGCCTCAGTGGGGGAGGAAAGGAACCTTATGTCTACGATTAGGCACAACATTTGAGAGATACGAAGAGGCAAAAGGCCAAAGGCAGAAAAGTAGATAGAGGAGGAAAGACGATGATCGACACATGCGTTCATAAGGAAGAGACTTGTGAAGTGATGAAATGAATCTCCATGGAGTCATCGATCGAATTGGTTAGCATGAATTAAACACTGTGCAGTAGAATTATTATCAAGAGTAAGACATAAAAATTTTATCTTTAAGATCATATTCATTAATTACTTTTTTATAATATTTGTAATTTTCAAATAATTATGAAGATGTTGATTTTTTTTTAAATCCAATAATTTACTTTTGAACTACCCAATTTGTATCAATCCAATGTATGATGACACAAAAAAACTACCACGATTTAAAAAGTCCGTATATCACTAGCAAAAATAAAAAATGTATTTAGAATTAAGAAACAATTAATTCAATATTTTTTATATATTTTAATTGAATTTAATAGATTTTCTATTAACATTTTTAAAAGTTGCTTGTATGTAATATAAAAATGTTTGAACTTCAGCAAATATATATATATAGAATTTATGCATGTGTAACATATTTTGTTTAATGCATATGTTTTTTATTATAAGCAAATAAAGAGCTTGCAATAATATCATGTTCAGGTGCACTACTTGAGTTTTTGCGATAATTGATCTACTAGAAATTATTTTTCTAATTTTTATATGATGTGATTCTATGTGTCATTTTAAATTATTAGTGCTCAAAGAAAAGGCAACAACTTAATTAACTTTGCAAATTTTACAAATAGATCTATCTTTTTGGATCATTTTCATCTATAACTTTTCCAAAGTAATTTCAAACTTTATTAGTTAACTTTGTTGTTTTTTCTTTTCTTAGCTATTACCTGACCTTTGTGCGGGAGCATATGAACCTCGTGGACAACGATGAGCGAGGCCAAGCTTCCATCAATGGCTACGGAGAGCTCGATGACGGCCTTAGTGGAGGAGGAAAGGAACTTTATGTCTACGATTAGGCACAACATTTGAGAGATACGAAGAGGCAAAAGGCCAAAGGCAGAAAAGTAGAGAGAGGAAGAAAGACGATGATCGGCACATGCGTTCATAGGGAAGAGACTTGTGAAGTGATGAAATGAATCTCCATGCTGTCATCGATCGAACTGGTTAGCATTCATGGTTGAACCGCACCAACATAGTGTTGAACCATCACATCCGCATCCAAAACTTCCACCCCATCTTAAAGGGGTGGAAGCCCATTTGTTAGAGTTGGTGAATACTTCAGGACCCCTTGTTTCTCACACCGAATTTGCCCACGTGAGCTTAGGGGAATCTGAGTATTACCCAATTAGCAGTGCTGCTGGCGTACGAACGAAAGGGGGGTTGGGGGGCCTCGCCCCCCGACGGTGGTCCCGCTCGCCGATGAGCGGGCGGGGTTCGGGGGCAGCGCCCCCGAAACTTAGACGAGTTTTGGGCTTTTGTTTAGTCGGCTCGTGTGGTTCGGATTATGTTTTTCTCTATTTGTTTGGGTTTTAAACCCTGTTTGGAGAGGCTATTAATATCCTAATTTCTGATGTAATCTGAGTGGCGGCTGTAAACCTAAACGATATAGTGGAACCTCTTTGCAGGACGTAGCCCTCGTCTCAAGGGTGAACTTGGGTAAATTCGTGTGTCTCCTCTATTTTTCTGCAATCTCTCTGCGATCTTCTCTCCTTGTTCTCGAATTTTCCCATCACCATTAAACTCTTTTGTAAAAAATAAAGGAGAAAATTTTAATCATCGTCATTCAACTTTAGGAACATTGCCAGTAAAGTTATCCAACTTTACTTTGTAATAATACAATCATCGAACTTTAAAAATATCTCAATCACGGTCATCGCGATCGTTATAGTTAGTAAACCAATAAATCACTGACGTGACACTGACATGAATGCTTACTTGACACCATGTCAGTATTTTCTCTCTCCTCCATGTCAATTAAAAAAAATAAAATTACCACGTTAGCATTTTTCTCTCTACTTCATTCAAACTTAATTTTATATCTACATGATCATCCAACTTTTCAAAATTTTCAGACAAGGTCATTTAACTTTTCAAATTTACAATCACAATCATCATTAAAAGATTAAAATAAAAATTTGAAGACATTTGACTCACTCGTAGGGGGTGTTCACCGGGTCGGGTGAAACTCGATGACCCGACCCGATCCGACCCGACCTAGCAGTGGTAGGTTGGAATTTTTCAATCCAAGTCGACTCGACCCAACCCAACGACCCATTTTTTTAAAATTTTTAATTATTTTCTATTTTTATTTAAATTTTGGCCTATATTTGCTTTAATTTTTTTATAAAAATAAAATAAAATATTTAAAGTAAAAAAATAGCATTTATATAGTTAGAAAACTTATTTTGTGTTTAAAAGGTGCCGACAGCCTAATTTGCACGGTGTTAAAGACCGTACTGTCTACAGATTAGAAGTCGACCCACCATCGAGGCCAACTGATTCGGTTAGGTCGCGTACCTGATAGTGACAGGTGAAACTCTCAACAAAAATTTTCTATGTTCACAAAATTTAAATTCGAAATTTTACTTAAACGATGCGGAGTCGCTTATCACTCCACTCAACCCTTGTTGATTTTGATTTTTATCTTTTATTTTCTCTTTTTCGAACACCGACTCTTAAAAAAATTACCCCTGATTTTTAAAACATGATGAATCCTCATATGCTACTGGTTCAGATACAGTTGGGAATTGGGATTGTTATTGTTAACTTATTCTACGGCTTGATTAAGTAAGCAAAGGAGTAAAAAATTCCCACTTGAAATTGTTCTCTAGTGACTAGCTATATATGATTATATGTTACCGTGCGGCCAAAAACTAAAACATTGTCAATTTAATCTCTTCATTTTTAATTTGTAATGTCAGATGTTATTATGACTAAATACATATTTTCTTGGTGTACAGTGAGTCGGTAAAGATCTAACATAGCGATCAATGTAAAGAAATGGTAATGATTGATTCCTTATCATTCGATGGTTAGAAAAAAAAAATTTCTTGCCTTTTATATTGTCTTTATATAAGAGTAAACAAACTTCTAATGTACGATAATAATTAGTACCTTTTAATTGAAAAAAAAACATTTGAATTTTTTATGATAATAAATCAGTTTTCATGTTTTATGATAATTGAAAAAACTTTGATCCAGTTTCTTTTGCCATTATAAGCATACAATATGTGTACTTTTTAGTCTTCTTAATGGAATATGCATAGTAAATTTTTTTCAATCATTGCCCATTATATAGATCATCCAGAAAATATAGACAATCCAAATATTTTTATTTCAAAATATTTTTTTTTCGGTAGTTAAAAGTTTAATTTTGCATGGAGTTTCGATCTCGAAATGTCCAGACATCTCACAGCACTTCGACCAACCGAGCCGATGAAGAAGAGGTTACTTCAAAATATTTTGATATTACACTCTTCATCTTGGAGAGAGAAATGAAAAAAAAATATCACAAGTTTACCTTGAAAGTAGATTTATTTTTATGTTTCAAAATCAATATTTTAAATATTTTTATATCAACCAAAGATGCATTCTTATTTGATGACGTGACAGATTTATTATATGGGTAAAAGGGATTCACCAGGGAAGTTTGGGGATGATTTTGTTATATTATATAGTTGGGGGATGAAATTGGGACAAAGCTTAAGTTAAGGGTTAAAAATTTGAGAAACCCGGCCATAAAAGACTAAATAAAATTATGGTTAAGTAATGTAATTGAATTTAGAAAATCGATCTATTTGATTGCAGATTTATGTAGGCTACGGTATAATTATGTAGCTCCGTAAGTTTAATTATTTTTTTCTTTATTGACGAGACCATTAGTTTAACTATAAGAAGAATATCACCTTTTTGGCCTCATGTTGCAGTATAATAACTAATTATAAAAATAATATTTGAGAATGTATAAAAATATAACCCAAACGATTTTTTAAGTTTCCAACGGAAAATTAGAAGAATAAAGTGTTTTCAAAAAAGAATAATCATTAAATTTTAGAAAAAAGTCAAATATATAAAAATATAACCCAAACTATTTTTCAAGTTTCCAACGGAAAATTAGAAGAGAAAAGTATTTTCAGAAAATAATAATCATAAAATTTTTAATTCTTACAAATTTGATTTTTTTATAAATATTAAATAATATTTTTTTATATTGAATAAATATAAACAATAGTAAGGAAAAATAACAAAAAGAAAAATTTGGTAGTCGGATAACTCGACCACCCGACCCGAACCGGTTCGGGTCAGGTTGGGTTGGATTTGACCCCCAAGGGGACTTGACCTAACCAAATCATATTTAGTCGGTTCGAATCAAGTTTGTTCATGGGTCGGGTCCAACTTGACTCGTGAACACCCATACTGACTCAGTACATTTTTTGATACGATCCATTCAGATCAAACCACCCAAAATTTTTATGTGTATTAAATATATAATATTACAATAATTAATAATTTTTAATTATAAAAATAAAAAATAGAAAAATTACATACCAATTATATTTTTATATTATATTATGATAACTTTATATAATACCAAGTCAAATCGTAATGGCTCGTCCAGCGGGGTGCTAGGCATGAACATACAACGGGTTGCTGAGTCAAAAATGATTTTTTATATAATATTATGATAATTAATAATTTGGCTCAACAACCCGCTGAATGTATATAAAAAATTATAACGGGTTGTTCCCAGCATCCTGTTAGACGAGCCATTACGATTTGACTCGACCCCGATAAAATATTGCACAAAAAAAGTATATTTATTTTCTAATTATAATATTTTTAATTATCATAATATTATATATTTAATACACATAAAAAGTTTAGGCAGCTCGATCTGAATGGGTTATGCAAAAAAATGTACCGAGTCAGTCTAAGTGTTTTCAAATTTTTATTTTTTATTTTTATTTTTATATTTATTATTTTAAGTTTTTAATGATGACTATGATTGAAAATTTAAAAAAGTTGAATAATCTTTCTGAAAGTTTTGAAAAGTTAGATAACCATGTAGATACAAAATTAAATTCGGATGGAGCAGAAAGAAAATTACTGACTTGACCATTTTTATTATTTTAATTTGATGTGGAGGAGGGAGAAAATGTTGACGTGGTGCCACGTAAGCATTCACTTTAACGATTTATTGGCTATAACTGGTCGTGATGATCATGGTTGGAATATTTTTAAATTCGATGATCGTGATGTTACAAAATAAAATTGAATGACCTTATTGAGAATGTCCTTAAAATTGAATGATCATGATTGAAATTTATAAAGTAGTTAATAAACGAAATCAATCGCTTTTTAAAGGGTCTTACGCAAGGTAAGAAATGGTTGTATATTAACTAATATTAACAAAATAAGTAATTAGAAAATTTTAGGAAACCTAGTTCAGCATTGCATCTGACGTTCTCCTTACCCAACACCACCTTGACGGATTGGTAGCACCAGGCTCGTCTTCCCAATCTACCAGCAAATTAATGGCTGCGTCAATTGAACGGATCATTTTTGGAATGTAAAAGATAGAAGATAGGAATTATTGCATTCTAAACTAAAACCTTTCTTTTAATTAAAACCTTAAGGGGATGGCCAATTATTCTGCCCATGGACTTCTTCCATCATACCGAAACTACGATCCACAAAGGCACAAAGCACTCCATGGCTCCGTCTGGCATCACCGTTTCTTTTGAAGAGGATCGCATTTTTTTCACGTAGGGATGGCACCCGCAGTTGTTCGGGGCGAGGGACATCATCCTCGCCTCGACTCCGACGATTCGCCTCCGCCCCCGATTCCGTCCCGAATTTTCTGTCCGGAAGAAATTTTATCATCCGTCTCGATTCTCGCGGAGTTCCGAATCTCCATGGAGAACCCGATTCCCCGAATTTTTTATTAAATAATGTGAAAAAATTAGAAAATAACCAACTATTATAAAGTATTCATGCACACAATTATAAATATATCACTATTATAAATTCTATAACATAAAATTTAAATTTTGACACAAATTTTATGACAACATAATTTTCAAATTCTATCACAACCCAAACTTTAAATTTGATACAAGTTTCATAACATAAACTTTAAATTACAACACCAAATATTTTAACAACATTTGTAAAATATCAATAAGTGGACATTTATCATTTCTCTTCATTTCATCATTCACTCATTTGCAAAGTTTCCTACAAGTTAATAAAAAATGATTAGTAGAATAAATCTAAATTGAATAAAATTAAAAAATAATAAAAAGTTACCACGGGTCCATAACTTCATCAATCAATCATTTACATCTTCATCTTTGTTGAACACACTTTCCACCACAACATAATTTTCAAATTCTACCTTAACATAAAGTTTAAATTACAACACAAAATATTTTAATATAAAATTTCCAAACTTTAGGAAAATAAGCATTTAAAGTTGGATAGTTGAAACCAGAAAATAGTTCAGTTATATCATAAAAAACTTTCAACTTATCACAAACTTCAAATGCCATTACCCAATCTTCGGAACTTGGGTAATATTTGCATTCAGAATCACGTTGCTTTAAACGATAAAAAACATCTTTATATGACAAAGCAGAGGCCATAATCAAATAAGTAGAATTCCATCTAGTTATGCAATCTTGCACAAGTTTTTTGGAATAAGCAATATTCAATTGTCTATATATATCAGCAAATCTTTCTTCCCTTTTGGGTGTACCAACCCAAAAACTAACACATTCTCTAATCTTTTCCAAAGAATCTTTAATTTTAGATAAATCATCTTTGACAATCAAATTCAGAATATGAGCACAACATCGCATATGAAATATTATTCCTCTCAAAGTAAAAGAAGTTAAAGGAATCTTATAAAAATCAAGGGAATCATGGCATCATTGGTTGAACAATTATCAATAGTTAGAGTTGATACAAATTTAGGATATGAGCACAACATCGCATATGAAATATTATTCCTCTCAAAATAAAAGAAGTTGAAGAAATCTTATCAAAAATCAAGGGAATCATGACATCATTGGTTGAACAATTATCAATAGTTAGAGTTGATATCTTTCTATCCAAATTCCAATCATATAAACAATTCAAAAGAATCTTCGAAAGCCCTTTGGCATTATGCGGTGCCGGAACATAAAGAAATCTATAAGAATAAAAATGATACATGTTAAAATTTATAATTTCAAAATTATATAATAAACATAATATCAAGAGTAATCAATTAATTACCTCACAAGCCGGTGTTGCAAAATCCAATTATCATCGATAAAATGAGCTGTAATGGTAATATAACTTTTATTTTGATTACTAGAAGTCCACATATCAGTAGTTATTGCAATACGACTTGAATTCCTTTCAAGAATATTTGATGTCTTATCCTTTTCAATTCCAAATAGCTTCATAATATCACTTTTTATAATATTACGAGAAACCACCTTGAATAAAGGTTGCATAGCACCACAAAATCGTCTAAACCCAACATGATCAACTATAGAAAGATGATACTCATGAAGGACAATCATATTTGCAAGTTCCTTCTTTGCAACATCTTGACTAAATGAATAATTACTAACAACAAATGTATCACATTTATTGTCTAAAGTTGGTAAATTTTTTACAATTGCTTGCTTTGGTCCTCTTGTTGTACGAAATTTACAAATTTTTAGATGATCATGCAAATGCGAAGTTTCATTTTTTGTATCACCACAAATATTCTTTTGACAATATTTGCATATTGCACGAAATTTTTCATCAATTAATTCTCTATGATAATGACTCCATGCTTGAAAAGTTAAACCTTTTTTGTTTGGGCTTCCTTCTTTCTTCTGATTTTCATTTTTGAAACTTGCCAGGGTATTCTCGGATAGGATTGTATTGCTTTCGACTGGAGTGATAGATTGATTATTCGCTCCATTTATTTCTACAAAAAATTTAAATTAATTAAAATGAGAGTAATTAAAAAAATACAAAAAAATCACAAATAAAAAAATGGTTTGCACAGTGCGCAGAGGCGACACTGTGCATCGCCTCTATGCGCAGTGCGTAGAGGTGATCACCTCTACGCCCCGCGCAGAGGCGATTTCGCGGCGGTGGCGGCGAAATCGCTGTCGCCACTCGGCCGATTTCGCCTCTGCGCATTGTGCGCAGAGGCAATTTCACAGCGGCGACGGCGAAATCGCTGCCGCCCCTCGGCCGATTTCGCCTCTGCGCACTGTGCGCAGAGGCAAGATCGGCCGAAAGGGGCTGCGGCGAAATCGCCTCTGCGCAGACGATTTCGGCCACTGACCCTTTCGCCCACGATGACGCCGCCGCCCCTTTCGACTGCTGCCCACGACGATCACACGATGACGACCACGGCGATCCCCTCGACGATGAGCCACCGTCGACGACGATGACTCGCCCTTGACGATGATGCCCTTGACCACGATGATGCCATCTCCCACGACGACCACACGACGATGACCACGGCAATCCCCTCGATGACGACCCGCCCTCGACGACGACGCCCTCGACCACGATGACGCTGTCGCCCTTTTCGGCCGCCGCCCACGACGACGACCACATGACTACGACCACGGCGATCCCCTCGACGATGACCCACCCTCGACGATGACGACCCGCCCTCGACGATGACGTCACCACCCACGACGACCACGGCGATCCCCTCAATGACGACCCGCCCTCGACGACGACGACCTGCCCTCGATGACGACGTTGAAAATGAATACCTTGTGAAGATGGAATCATCGCCTGAGACGACATTGATCATCGACGAAGGGAAGTTGGTGGTCGGGCGGACTGGGAGCTAGGCGAGTGGTTTCGGGCCTTTCGACGACGCCGGCGGCCGATTGGATCGTAGGGTTTGAGACTTGAGATTTGAGATAAATGGGAGAAAGAAGAGGGTTGATATATATATATATATAATGGACGATTCAAATGTAATCTAATAAATATAATTATTAATTATAAATAATTTATCAGAAATTCGAAACCCAATGGATGGGGGAACTACTCTCACCCTGATCCCCGAAAGAAGGGGCGGGGGCGGGGGCAGTTTGGCCCCCATCCTCGCACCCGCGGAAAAAAAAAATTCCGAATGCGGGGTCGGCGGGGGTGGGGAATATTGCCACCCCTACTTCCACTATCATCCTTGTCTCGTGAACTGCAAGTTGTATGTGAGATTGTTTTTTTCTGTGTGTATAAAAAAGTCTCCCGGATAAATGATTCTTTTTTAATAGTGGTTAACAGATAGTATGAGTTTCTAGAAAATTTGATTCAGCTTAAATTATCTTTTCAATAATTAATTGTTTTAAAAAACAAAATTATTTTCTGATTTGTATTTTTATTTATTTTATAAGGAAATATTAATTTTCATTGAACTCAAATTGAATTATTTGTTTTAAATTATTTTAAAATTTTGGAAATAAAATAATACCTTCTAAAAATGAAATTTATACTATTTTATTATACTCCGTACATTATCTTTTACTCGAAATAATCGAAAAAAAAAGATCGAATTATATTTAAATATTAAATATTATAATTGAAATAATGATGAATTGTTCAGCATCATAGTCGTCGTCAAAGTCAATGGTCTAGTCAATATCGCGTGGAAAATTTTGTCGCCGCCGCGGACTCGTCCTGCACGGCACGCCCATCTCCGCACTGCAGTCTGCACGCAATTGCAAGCCGAAACTATTTGTCCGCCCGTTCGTATCCGTTGCAGCGGCCTCTTCCCTGTTCTCCCAGCTTATCCCGCAACCATGGCCTATCATTTCCTCTTCCTCTTCCCCTTCTTCCTCCTGCCAACGGCGCCAACCTCGGCAGCGAGCGCCCAGACCACGTACGCCAACATGACGGAAGGAACCACCATCACCGCTGGTGGCTCCACCACCTCATTGTCTTCCCCCTCCGGCGACTTTGCCTTCGGCTTCTTCCCCATTAACTCAACTAACACTAACTCCTCTTCCCACCAGCTCTACCTCCTCGGCGTCTGGTTCGACGTCACCTCCCCCAAGACCCTCGTCTGGGCGGCCAACCGCAACGACCCGGTCCAAGCCGGCTCCACCTTCCAGTTCACCTCCAACGGCAGCCTCTCCCTCAGGGATCATAGCGGCGAAGAGAAATGGACCCCTGGCTTCTTCTCCAACGCCATTAACCTCTCCCTCCTCGACGACGGAAACCTCGTCCTCACCAACGCCACTTCCTCGTCCTCAGGGGCTCAAGGCTTCCTGTGGCAAAGCTTCAGCTATCCCACCGACACTCTCCTCCCTGGGCAGGTGCTTGTAGCTGGATCCCGACTGCGGTCCCAGCTAACCGACACTGACTTCTCCGACGGCAGGTTCAGGCTGATCTCTCAGACCGACGGCAACCTCGTGTTCTATCCCCTGGATTTTGAAACTGGATATCAGTACCTGGCTTACTGGGCCTCCAACACCGTCGGCATCGGCAAGCAACTCGTCTACAACCAGACCGGAAGCATATACTTCGTTCTAAATAACGGCACTCGTATGGGCGTAACCTCGTCGACGGCCACGTATTCCCCTGCGGACTACTACCAACGGGCAACGCTGGACATTGACGGGGTCTTCCGACAGTACGTTTACCCGAAGGCTAAGGGCCAGCAATCGGAACAGAGATGGAACGCCGTCTCGAAAGTACCATCTAACATCTGCACGGCCGTGTCAGGCGTAGGTGGTAGCGGAGCGTGCGGTTTCAACAGCTACTGCAGCTTACCTGACGACAATCTAGGCCTCGCCAACTGCGACTGTCCGCCGCAGTACTCGTTCATCGACACCCAAAAGAAGTACAAAGGTTGCAAGCCGGACTTCGCCCACCAGAGCTGCGACAACGATGACTCGGCTAACTTCGATTTCACGCCGATGCCCAACACGGATTGGCCTCTTTCGGACTACACAAAGTACACGAATGTAGATGAAGACCAGTGCCGGCAGTTCTGTTTGGAGGACTGCTTCTGCGCGATGGCCGCCTATAACCCTCAGACCACGGATTGTGTGAAGAAAAAAACGCCGCTGACCGATGGAAGGATGGGCGGCACAGAGGCGATTGCTCTGATCAAGGTGTTCAAAGTGCGACGTAATGCCACCTCCCACGGGGACCCTGTGGAGGAGACGATCATGAAGAAGAATGGGAAAACATTGTTCGTCATTGGAACGTCGTCTCTGGGTTTGTCTGCACTCCTGGCCTTGATCACCTTTGCATGGTTACCTTGGTACACTAACAAGAAGAAGAGACGAGATAGCCTTCCTGAACGAGCAGAAGGCAAAATGTCCGGCTTCAGCCTGCGAGTTTTCACCTACAAAGAACTGGAGAAGGCAACCAACGGATTCAGCGAAGAAGTTGGGAGGGGCGCCTCCGGTGTTGTATACAAGGGAGTTCTGGCACCGTCCAGTTTCGCGACGGAGAACTGCCTCGCGGTGAAGAAGTTGGACAGACAGTTTCAGGAGAGCGACAAGGAATTCAAGAACGAACTGCGATCCATCGGGCAGGCGCATCACAGAAATCTAGTCAAATTGATCGGCCTTTGCGAAGAAGGGACGCATCGGCTGCTCGTGTACGAGTACATGCGCAACGGGTCGCTGATGAGCTTCTTATTCGGCGGCGCCACGAGGCCTAGCTGGAAGAAGCGCGTCGACATCGCTCTGGGGATAGCAAGAGGGCTGCTATACCTGCACGACGAATGCGTCGGCCAGATCATTCACTGCGACATAAAGCCCCAGAACGTGCTGCTGGACGACAACTTCGCGCCACGGATCTCGGACTTCGGCCTGGCGAAGCTGTTGAGGACGGACCAGACGCGGACGATCACCTGCATCAGGGGGACGCGAGGTTACCTGGCGCCGGAGTGGTTCAAGAACATGCCTATCACCAACAAGGTGGACGTGTACAGCTTCGGCGTGATGCTGCTGGAGCTCGTTTGCTGCAGGAGGAATGTGGAGAGGGAACCGGTCGGCGGGGAGGCCAAGGAGGAACCGGTGCTCACCTACTGGGCGTACGACTATTACAGAGATGGAAATCTGAGGCGTCTGCTGTGGGACGACGACGAAGAGGCCATGGACGATATGGGGAAGGTGGATACGTTCGTGAAAGTTGCTTTTTGGTGCATCCAGGAGGACCCGTCGTTGAGGCCGTCCATGCGCAAGGTGTCACAGATGCTCGAAGGGTCGACGATGGTGGCTTTGCCGCCCGATCCGAGTCCTTTCTCCAGTATCGGAACTTCTCGTTAATTTGATTCATGTAGTTTTGATTCGAAAGATGCGCTTTGCATCGGTAGGCCAAATTTTAAAGCCCCATTTTAACATAAGGAAGCCTCTAATGTCACTCAACTGTCACTTCAAAAACATTTAATTTAACTATTGTGCCCTTTGTGACTGTTATTTTGTTTTGCATTGGAATCTTAACTTGATGATGTACTGTGTACGAGGGCCATTAAAAAAGTAATATGATGGCTATACATCCTGAGGTAAATATTTTTTATATACAATTTAGATAAAGCAATGTTATATAAGTTAACTACTTTTTTTTTATGATGATCCATTATAAGAATAGTAAAAAAAACTTGAGAAACCTTACTCATAATAAAAATAAAAATTTTAAAAAATTAAAATCAAAGTTACGTAATGTTATTAAATTTAGAAAATCAAGTTACTTGACAGTTTAAACTTTAAAGTATACGGGGTTGAAATTTTGTGTTACAAACAAAGCCTTACTAGATGTTCAATATTTTTTCCTAAAAAAATCAAATTTGTAAAAACTAAAAATTTTATGATTATTCTTTTCTGAAAATACTTTTCTCTTCTAATTTTCCGTTGGAAACTTAAAAATAGTTTGGGTTATATTTTCATATATTTGATTTTTTTCCTAATTTAACGATTATTCTTTTTTGAAAACACATTATTCTTCTAATTTTTCGTTGGAAACTTAAAAAATTGTTTGGGTTATATTTTTATACATTCTCAAATATTATTTTTATAATTAGTTATTATACTGCAACATGAGCCAAAAAGGTGATATTCTTCTTATAGTTAAACTAATGGTCTCGTCAATAAAGAAAAATAATAATTAAACTTACGGAGCTACATAATTATACCGTAGCCTACATAAATATGCAATCAAATAGATTGATTTTCTAAATTCAATTACATTACTTAACCATAATTTTAATTAGTCTTTTATGGCCGGGTTTCTCAAATTTTTAACCCTAACTTAAGTTTTGTCCCAATTTCATCCCCCAACTATATAATATAACAAAAGGGTGATGCTATATCCTCCTAAATTAAGAGGATTAACCTCCTAATTCACTCACAATGACACACACTGTAATTTTATCAACTTTATTAAGCAATTTAAGAATGTGAGTATATTAAGAGGATTTTTAGACTAAATTTTTAGGAGGATTTAACATTTTTTAATAAATCTGTCACGTCATCAAATAAGAATGCATCTTTGGTTGATATAAAAATATTTAAAATATTGATTTTGAAACATAAAAATTAATCTACTTTCAAGGTAAACTTGTGATATTTTTTTTCATTTCTCTCTCCAAGATGAAGAATGTAATATCATAATATTTTGAAGCAATCCCTTCTTCATTGGCTCGGTTGGTCGAAGTGCTGTGAGATGTCTCGACATTTCGAGATCGACCATGCAATATTAAACTTTTAACTACCGAAAAAAATATTTTGAAATAAAAATATTTGTATTGTCTATATTTTTCTGGATGATCTATATAATGGGCAATGATTGAAAAAAATTTACTATGCATATTCCATTAAGAAGACTAAAAAGTACATATGAACACTCAGAAAAAAATATAATAAATAAATAAGTAAATAAATAAATAGAGAACTAAATGGATAAGATCAAGAATGGACAGCTATACATATGAATGGATAAGGTTATGGATAAAATAAAAAAGGGCAACCTTGGACACTTTCTCCCATCCAAAACCCCTATATAAGAAGAGCCTCTCTTGGACAGCCCTTTTCCTCTCCATTTGCCTCTTTGTCATAAAGGAGTTTGCTGTAGGAGCTTCCTTCATGTGCCATCAAGGAGCATATGTTCTTTATTTTCTGTATTGGTTTAATTCCAGCGACATTTCCTTACTTCTTTCTCCAATCGATTGATTCATAGGTGGAGAACAACAAGGGGAGGACGATTATCGATAATTGAAAAGGTTTCAAGCAAAAATCACTCCAGAAGAAGGTGGGTGAATCTGAAATCCCCCTGCATAACTTAATTAGTAATAGTATAGAATTAGGGTTCTTATTATGAAATGTGTTCTTAATTGATGAGAAGGAATGAAAAGGGAATGATTGATTGTGTTTTTTGTGTTTGATTCATGTTTTACGATTCTTATGACTATGGATATGTTCTGTGTCAATCCTTCATACCTAGATGATTGTTTGTATGCATTGATTTCATTTCTGGATTAAAAATTGCTAAAAATCGGATTCTGTCCGATTATGTTTTCACTGCAACTGGTCGACTGATCCAGAATATCGGTCAACCGGTGATATGAAAATCGGTCGACTGATCGACCGATAGAGACCGGTTGACCGATTATGCATTCCGAGCCTTTTATAGGTCGGCCGATCGGTCGACCGAAGCTCCTTTTTAGACTAAGTATTATCG
The DNA here is from genome assembly GCA_030549335.1 of Pontederia crassipes. Taxonomy (NCBI): domain Eukaryota; kingdom Viridiplantae; phylum Streptophyta; class Magnoliopsida; order Commelinales; family Pontederiaceae; genus Pontederia; species Pontederia crassipes. The sequence continues at coordinate 60,745,607 of CM060194.1, read as the reverse complement.
ATCGACCGATTCAGAAATATCGATCGATCGGTGCTCAGGACTTGTTGTATTGCAGAGACCAACCGGTCGACCGATCCAGAGATATCGGTCGATCGGTTTTCGAAAATCGGTCGACCGACCAGTGAGGACCGGTCGACCGAACCCTGACCAGATTGCATATTGGTTGATGATTTGATCTAGATTCTTTTTATGAGTGTGATGTGCTACTCCTTACTGATTGAAATGTTATGTGATTGAATCCTTGATCTTGTATTAATCTGTCCAATGATCCAATCCTCTTATAGTATGCAAGAATGATAAAGTGACAAAGAGATTATGTATGAAAAATGGAAATGTAAATGAGAGTGGTGGCTAGCTTATGCCAAGTGCTTATCGTGAAGGGTCACTCCCTTAGCCATGACTTGATCCCCATTGGCTGCACAAGGTTGTATCGATAGCTTGGCGTAAAACCATAAGTTAAAAGCATCCAAAGACACCTAATGCTAAGACAAAAATACAAGCACAAAGAGAATGTACAGGTGATATGAGTATGATAATGATAAGTGAAGCATGACTATTAATCTAGCATGGTCATGGTAACATTTCATGATTATATGATCCATGATTTCTTTTATCCATCGATATCTCTAATCGAATGATGTTATGCTCACTACTTGATTTTATTATCAATGATACTGATTCTGACTATTGTTATTTATTATTATGCATTGAGTACTTTATGGATCCCCACTAAGCTGTATAGCTTATGGGAGGACCTCCTCCTCTATGTTTGATTTCCATAGGACCAGGCCAGTAATGGTGTTGAGATCATGTGCCGCGACTAGCTAGAGCGATGATAAAGCACATGAACTGATAGAGGGTGTAGTTATTTTTATCTTTATTTTTTACATTGTGAGCTTTGATGTAACTCAGATATTATGACTATCATGAAGATTTTGTAAAACTTTGAGACTTCCGCTATTTTGATGTCCTATGTTTCCTTGTTATCTTTATTGCTGATTTGCTATCATTTTTATGAAGTTTTAGTCAAATTGTTGGTCATAATTATTGTGTTTTCATAGCGTCTTCGGAGAGATCCTTACCACGTGACGTTGATCGATTTGAGGGCGTTACAACATATATTATATGCTTATAATGGCAAAAGAAATTGGATCAAAGTTTTTTCAATTATCATAAAACATGAAAACTGATTGATTATCATAAAAGTTCAAATGTTTTTTTTTTCAATTAAAAGGTACTAATTATTATCGTACATTAGAAGTTTGTTACTCTTATATAAAGACAATATAAAAGGCAAGAAATTAAATTTTTTTCTAACCATCGAATGATAAGAAATCAATCATTACCATTTCTTTACATTGATCGCTATGTTAGATCTTTATCGACTCACTGTACACCAAGAAAAATATGTATTTATTCATAATAACATCTGACATTACAAATTAAAATGAAAAGATTAAATTGACAATGTTTTAGTTTTTGGCCGCACGGTAACATATATAGCTAGTCACTAGAGAACAATTTGAAGTGGGAATTTTTTACTCTGCTTACTTTATGAAGCCGTAGAATAAGTTAACAATAACAATCCCAATTCCCATTTGTATCTGAACCAGTAGCATTTCAGGATTCATCATGTTTTAAAAATTAGGGGTAATTTTTTTAAGAGTCGGTGTTCCAAAAAGAGAAAACAAAAGATAAAAATCAATATCAATATCAATAGGGTTGAGTGGAGTGATAAGCGACTTCGCATCGTTTATGCAAAATTTCGAATTCAAATTTTGTGAACACACAAAATTTGTGTTGAGAGTTTTACCTGTCATTATCAGGTACGCGACCTGGGGTGATCTAATCGAATTAGTTGAGCTCGATGGTGGGTCGACTTCCAATCTGTAAACAGTACGGTCTTTAACACTATGCAAATTAGATCGTCGGCACCGTTTCCCAAATATCGGGACTGATTATAAAAAAATAAAGATAAAAAATAAAAAGAACTGCAATAACAACTTTTTTTTTTTTGTGACTGCGTGGTTGTCAACAGGTTGAATGATTTCGGCATTGCGATGAACATGCGGCCAAAAACTTTACCCTTTTACCTTTACTCTTTACCTTTTTATTTCTTTACGTGGGTTTGCCGTTTACCAATTTAACTGCAATACCTTTTTATTTCTTTACATGGCACCATTTTATCCGCGCACCAGACTTTGCCGATTAAAGGGATGAATTTGGGAAACTAGTATAAATTGGGGATGATGAATTTCTTTACATGTTGGTGAAAATTACTCGACGGCTCAATTTAATATATCTTTTAAAATATAATATTTTATTATCTTTTATAAAATGTTATTACTATTGTTATACAATAATACCATATAGCATATCTATAAATATTTTACAATTTTGAATAAGATAATATATTCATAATATTTAAAATGACTATAATGAATACTTTATCTTTTATAATATTATTAGAATGAGTATTCTGCTTAATTTATATTCATGCATGTGTCTTAGAAAATATATTAGAATTTTTCTACCAATTAATAAAAAGTAACTAGTAAATAATAAATCTAAAGTAATATCATATGTTAAGAAATAAATGAGTGATTCTTTCAATGTTTCCTGAATTTGTGATCCATCTATCCACATAGAGCTTCTTACAAAACCGATTTGAATCAGCAAAGTAAAGATTCATTGAATCATTACTTTCGATATTACTATAACTTTAAATGTGTTAATATGACCCACCACTACATATGTATGCATTAGTAAATATAATATTTAATTGTTATCTTAAAAAATAATTCATATTAGCTAGAATGTTAAAGGGCTAAAGATAATTTTTCATCACTATTTTACTTTTTTCACTTTATTTTCAAACAAAATTAATTATATAAATACGAAGACCTAATTCCCATTAGGTCACATTTTTATTAAATCTAAACTATTTTCATTATTAATAAGAAAATATAACTCAATTCAAAGCGCTAAAATAGGATTTATAAAAAAATAATCATAACGTTAGACTCTATCATGCACAACGTCATTAAAAATAATTTGATCAATAAATATATATAACATATATAATATAAAAATAATTTAGATTAAATTAACATTTTTTTTAAATATTTGTTATTAATCTAAATGAAATATGAAAAATTAAGCATGCATGTATAGCTAAAACAAACTAATAATTCATTAATTTTTTGTATTAAATGTAGTAAATTTAATGAATTATGATGAAAGTTACTTTTCATTAAATCATAGAGATGGTAATTGAATTAGTAGTAATATACCTAAAAAAAGAAATGATAATTGAAGGGTTATAATATATTTTGTTAAGTCAAGAGAAAAAGTATACAAAACTTAGCTATTCAATCCGAAGAAAATATTTTTACAAAAGAACATCAATTATATATTATATTTTCCATCATTTTCAACTCGTCGTGAGAGATTGAAGAGGTAGTCTTTGTGCAACCTATTGAAAATAACATGTCATCGTCGTCGGTGTTGAAGAGATGCTCAGCGTTTTCTTTTTAATGTAGCAGTCTTGTTTTTTCGATTTAATTCCCTTTGTATCAGTTTCATATTAGTATAAATAGATGTTCAGTAATAGAGAGTTTGCACGGTTGTAACACATTTTACATTTGAATAGTAAAACCCCTTTCTCCTCTCTTTTCTTCCTCTACAACTTCCACCTTCTTCGTGTGTGTTCTGCTGTTCATCCGATCAAATCTCCGGCCAACCTGATGGAGCTCATTTCTTGACATGGTATCAGAGCCAACCCATTGAAGGTCCTGCCGAGCTCCTACGTTGTCAGCCGCCGGAAGTTTTGTCGATCTCGTCGCTGATCTCCTGCGTCCGAGCTACAATGACGCCTAAAAGCCCTGGAGATGTCAGGGATCATGGATCTGTACTAAATCTGCTCATGGCCGACCGGATCTTTCGGTTTTCAACTTGTTTCCGAGGCCAAGCTTACCTTCAGCTCTGTGGCCACCAGGAGTTCGATGAAAGGACTGCAACCTTCCTGTCAAGGTCTTGCGCAAGGCAAGCATCAAGGACGGCATCAGAAATCCGGTCGCCTCTTTGCTCGCACGGAATCAGAAATTTGAGCCCAGGCGACATCAAGATCATAGCCATTGATGCAGATCGCAACTACTACTCGGAAGTTGGTTCTCCTTTTCTATATGATTTTCTGTTTCCTTGATATTTTGTCCTATTTTTTCTTCTAGCATCTTTTCTGAACGATCAGATATGTCACCGATCAAGTTATCCTTCTTCTCTTCTTCATCAGATATCGTGTTTGTGCTATTCTTAGCTTTGGCAGTCATTCTTCGATCTCCTTGTACGTTTCTTTTCCCTATTTTAGCATTTCTTATTTTTCTACTTCTTTCACTCGACTGGTCGTTGTCTTCGGCAAGTAGAAAGTTGATGTTCGAGTTCAGATTTTTCGATCATCGTTTCTCGCTGGCGTCTTAAGCTGCAGCGATGGAAGTTTCATTTCAAGCGATCCTCAGGTCACCTTTCTATGGTGATGGATTGTGTTTCTCTTCCAAGTAGATGATCATCACATATCTAATTCTCTTGCATTCGATTTCTACTTCGTCGGTTCATGGCTCGGCCATGTGCTTACTTCAGTGTTTCTTTCTCTAGCTTCCTTCGACATCTTTGTTTGCTTCAGTCTTTTTCTCTTTACTGTTCTTCTTCTTCATTTTTTCCTCTTCTTCGTTCTTATCATTCCTCCTATCCTCTCTATCTTGTTTCTTCTTGTCCAATGGTTGACGTCTCTCGGAGAGGGGGTGACTCCGGCAAGCGCTGCCTTGTGCTACTATTACAGGGAATGTCTGCTGTCGTCAGGGGCGTGTTAGGCTCTCCAGCAATCACGACTAGCAGATGTTCGATGATATGCAGCTTGATTTCAAGTGTCCTGCGGATCTTTTTTTCAGCTATCGTCAGTGTTCATGGTGTTCATCGTCAACGTGTTGTCCCTGGATGGCCTTGTTCGGCCACTGATCGTCAATTATCAGTCAGGGGGCGAATGTTGGGAGACATCGCGTCGCCAATCTTAAATCTCTAGCCAGGTGTATCTTCTTTGGCAAGTGTTAGATAGATCTTGTTCTACCGCCGACGTGATGAATTCAAGTCGCCGATGTTCAATTTCTTTCCACCGCCGACTTGAGGGGGCGTGTTGAAAATAACATGTCATCGTCGTCGGTGTTGAAGAGATGCTCGGTGTTTTCTTCTTAATGTAACAGTCTTGTTTTTCCGATTTAATTCCCTTTGTATTTGTTTCAGATTAGTATAAACAGAGGTTCAGTAATAGAGAGTTTGCACGGTTGTAACACATTTTACATTTGAATAGTAAAACCCCTTTCTCCTCTCTTTTCTTCCTCTGCAACTTCCACCTTCTTCGTGTGTGTTCTGCTGTTCATCCGATCAAATCTCCGGCCAACCTGATGGAGCTCATTTCTTGACACAACCCCCAACATACACCCGATCGGACTAGCAGGGCAACTAGCTCGCATGAAACTTCTGGCTTGAGGACATGATGTGTGTAGTATGGCTTCATGTGCAAGCCCCGCTTGGCATCTATGTGGCCTTTGACAACATAGCAATGTACACTCACACGCAATTACAGGAGGTCGCCCTGGGGCTCCAGATCCAATTGGTCATTTCCATTTGTCATGCAACCCAACTATATATTTGGAGGGCCTTGTGCAGGTTGTGTTGGGAAGGAAGATTGAATCGGAATTATCTTTTTCTTTAATACACAACAATAATATAAAGTAAGTTACAAAGTCTTTTTTCTAAACTACGCAGAGAAATATAATAATAATCTCAAGAATTAATCTTGGTTACTATATAATAAATGTCTCTCGAAACTGAGGATAGATGTCAGAACGATCTCATCGAAATATGAGGAATATATGAGAAGACTGCTAAGAAATAATGTCTGAAGTTCATCGAGAATGGATAAATACTCGTTCTCGAATCGAATCCTGAAATTCTTTCTCTCTTTCTCTTTTTCTCTCTTTTGGTGGTTGTTCACCTTCGTTGCACAGGATAGGAAGACGTCTGCGCACTTCCTTTTATAGCATCAAGAGATGATGACTTCATGTTGGATTTGATTCCTCCTCTCTTTCGGAATCGTATTAAACATCAACACGATTTTCCTCTTTTTTTTTCTTTCATTTTCTATTCAATGTTAGATTCGCATAGCAAGAAGTCCAACAAACTCTCCCTTCTTGTTTATGCGAAGGAATTCACTAAGTCTTCCTGCAAAACTTGATCTTCTCTCTTGGTAGAGGCTTCGTCATCATATCTGACATATTCTTTTCAATATGGATCTTGCGAAGAAAGAATTTTTTCTTCTTTGTCTCTTCATGAATCCAACGATATTAGACATCAATGTGCTTGAACTTAGAGTGAAAATTAGAATGCTTACTCAGATGTATCACACTCTGAGTATCGTAATGGATAATGTACTTCTCTTACGTCAAACTTAAGTCCCTAAAAAATTGTCCCATCCACATAACTTCCTTACCTACATCAGTAGCTGCGATGTATTCTGCTTCAATTGTTGATAGTTTGATTGCCATAAGATTGTTGCTCCTGCGAATGTCATCAAGTAACCAAAAGTTGACTTTCGACTATCAATGTCTCAGCGTCAGAAAATCCTACCAACACTAACTCAGCATTTTCAAAATATAAACATGTCTTAGACATGCCTCGAAGATATCTGAGAATCCACTTGATTGCATCCCAATCTCTCTACCAAAATTTGATAGGAATCGACTCACCACACCAACTGCATATGCTATGTCTGGCATTGTGCAAACCATTGCATACATCGGATTGCCAGTTGCAGATGTGTATGGGACATTCTTCATCTTCTGCTTCTTGGTTTTGCTCTTTGGATAGTGTATAGAACTCAACTTGAAGTGATTTGCAAGTGACGATAAAACTGCTTTTGCGGTTTTCATGTTGAACTTCTCAAAGACTTTGTCGTTATACTTTGTTATATAAGTATAGCTTACGTTGCTCTCGATCACGGATAATCTTCATGCTAAGAATATTCTTTGTTGTGCCTAAGTCTCTCATGGAAAAGCATTGATTCACTTCATACTTTAACCTATCAATCTTACTTTTATCTTGACCTACAATAAGGATGTCATCAACATATAACAATAGGATACTAAAGTCATCATGTGAAAAATATTTCACGAAGACACAATGATCTGCTCTGATCTTATTATATCCTTGTTGCGTCATGAACGACTCAAACTTGTTGTATCACTAACGAGGTGTCTGTTTGAGTCCATATAATCTTTTTGTAATTTACACACCATATTTTCTTTTTATTTCTCTCGGAATCTCTTTGATTGCTTCATATGAATTTCTTCTTCCAAGTCACCATCGAGAAAAATTATCTTAACGTCTAGCTGTACAATTTTCAAGTCCATGGTAGCAGCTAATCCAACAACCACACGAATTGATAACATTTTGACCACTTGTGAGAATATCTCGTCAAAATCAATTCCTTTCTTCTGACTGAACCCCTTGACAACTAACCTTTCCTTCATTTTGCGTGTGAATTATTTTTTTCACTCTTCAGTCAAAACACCCACTTGTTCTTGAGTGTCATCTTCCCTTTGGTTGTGTTTGTTTGCAGAACAATGAGTTGAACAATCCTTTGTTCTTCCAAACACCATATGTGACATGAACTTTCAAAGTTTTCGTCATGTGAAAGTTCTTGCCGAATGCAAGAATGTTTCTTTTTTTTTCTATTTTATGTCTTGTCAGCCGCATGTTTTGTCTTTTTTTTCTTTCATTTATTTTTTAATGTATCTATATATAATTTAGTTATTTATTAATACATTATTAATCATCTTATAAAATAAATTATTAAATGTAATTAATTAAAAATTATGAAATATTTAGTTCTAATAATTAATAAATATTTTATTAATTAAACTAATCAATTTTTTTAAAAAAATATATTATATTTGGATCTTAAAATGTACGCAAATTACAATATTAATAATATTTTAAAGATTTAATGTAAATAAATAAAAATAATATTAATAATATAATGATTTACATAAATTATAATATTAATAGCATGTTCTTATTACTATAATTTTATACCTCATAAAATAATAAATTATATTCTTAGTTTTTATTTTTTTATTAAACACCCACTAAAACTTATCTATTAAATCAACTTTTTAAATTCTCGTCATTATAATTTTTCATCTAAATACCAACTTAAACTTTTCCATCAAATCGATTAGTTCTCGAGAACTAACTTTCTCTCAAAATTCTCATAACAAACACAACTTTAGAAACTTCACCACTTCGTAAGTGTTGTTTTCATGCAGAGATTGTATCTCGTCATGCATGACTTTCATCCACTCATTCTTTTACTCATGTGACAAGACTTCTTGATAACACACTAGTTCTTCCTCTTCAGTTAATAACACGTACTCTGTCGGGGAGTACCGTTTTGATTCTTATCTGTCTGTTTGATCTTCTCAACTAAGGCACTTGCATTGATGCATCATGCTCGACATGTGTCTTATCATCACCGTCTTGACTACCTGAAGGTATATTTAAATTATATAAGATGTTATCGATGCTACTATAATCTTAATTAGCGTTTGAACGGAGTTCGTGAACTCGGTTCAACTAGATAATTAGTTAAGATAGTTGATTCTTTGTTCTTCCACAAATCTTCAATTGTTTAATGTTCTATGAACACAACATCTCTGTTTCTAATAACCTTTCTATTAATAGGATCTCAGAGTCTATAACCATCTTCACCTTCATACTCGAGGAAGATACATTCTTTCGATTTGCTGTCAAATTTTGATTGTTCATCACTGGGATGTAAACAAAAACTTTATAACCGAACACTCTGAGATGCTTGTATGAAACATTCTTCCTTGACTAGAGGTATGCTACCATCTAGAGATACTGATGGTGAGTGGTTGATCAGTTTGACCACAACATTATTGCTTCACCCCAAAATCCTTTCGACAGTTTGGCATGTAATAGCAGACATCTGACACATTCTTTGATTATTCTATTCATCCTCTCAGCAACACCATTTTGCTGAAGAGATTTGGGAACTATCTTCTCAATCTTGATGTCATAAGTGTTGCGGTATTCTTCAAAAGGTCCATTGTATTCGCCACTATTGTCTGTCCAAATAAGTTCTATTAAATGTAACTCTAGTTTGCTTACCAGTCAAACAATGAACACTTACGTCAAGTGAAGTGTCTTTCATACTTGGTAGTTGTAGGATTTCAAAAGGCACCAAGAAGGGGGGGGGGGAGGGGGGTTGAATTGGTGTTCAATAAAAAATATCGATTTTATAAAAATCATCGCGGAGACACAAAACTGATTCTTAAAACTTTTGCAAATAAAATAATTCATATCATAAATAAATATGAACGGGGGAGAGTGAAAAAAATCAAATGCAAAGACACGATGGTTATTGACGAGATTCGGCCACACCTTGGCCTACATCCCCACTCCGACTTGTCGATTTCGAGACCGTCGAAGATTCTACTAATCCATTCTTTTGTTTCAAATGGGGCAAGAAAGAAAGTCCTTTACATCAACCATCTTTTCTCCGCTTCGAGAGGCAAGACAACATCTCCTCCTAAGAAGCTAATCTTTTTCTCTCGCTCAAGAGGTAAGATTTAGAGCCTCTTTTACATAGGAACTCTCTCTGTTTTTTCTGAACAAAATGTTTTTCTCTTTTACAAAGCTAAGCTCACAAGAGTGAAAGAGAGAAAGAAAGAAAACTCTCAATGATAACTTCACTTCTTGAAGTTTTGCTTCAATGCTTGGATGGATATCTTTTCTTCTAGCTTTGGCACTCTTTTTATAGGCTTCAGCAAGTAAGAGAGTCGTCCAAAAATCATTCCACACTTTTCTCCTTCAAATTTGATCGTTACTATTCATTTGACTCGGAGGCCGATCGACCAGTATACTTTTTATTATGAAAAAATATGACCGTTGATGAATTCTGCAATGTCCGATCGACCTGTATTATGGATCGGTCGACCTATGTTCCTCATCGATCAACCTGTGCTCTGGACCGATCGACTTGTTCCAGCCGAAAGCTTGATCACCCTGCACTATTTTAAGCATAACTATTTGCACAGTTATTCAAATTAGATGATATTGGATTCTATGAGAAGCTAACGGAATTATCTACAATTTTGATATTTATTATTCATCCAAAATCTAATAACATCATAGTTAATTATTTAATAAAAGTGTAGTGCATAAAGTTATCCCTTTTTCTTTAAACTTTTTTAATATTTTAACTTTAATATTTCGATATTTTACCATTAAAATATAATTTTATATGTCATTAAAACTTAGATCCAACGGTAGCATATTTTGTCGAGTTAATATCTGATGTCCTTTTTCACCTATGTGACCAAACTGCTTGTGTCATAACACAGAGGAGGACATCTCTTGAGTCATGTTTATCTCCTCAGTGCAATATTGTGCTTCAATCATATAAAGAGTACCATCTTTGTGTCATCTTACTAGTAAGAGTGAACCTCTCTTGAGTTTTCACACTCCCCCTTTGAAGTTGCTCTTATAGTCATCGTCGTCTAATTTGTCAACTAAAATTAGGTTCAGACGGATTTCTAATACATGCCTCACATCTTTGAGCACAATCATGCATCTAGTATTGGTCTTCAACTGAATGTCTCCAATGTCAACAATTTGGGACTCTGTCTTGTTCACCATCTTTACTTACCTGAACGCTCCTTCTTTATATGTTGAGAATACATCTCTGCGAGGGGTAACATAAAATGAAACTGTAGTATCTAAGATCCAAACTGAATATTGAGTCACAATATTGACACAATCTATTTCCTCTTCTTGAGTAAGAAAGTATACATCGTTTGATGTAGCCACCGCAACATGTTTCCACCACTTCCCATCTTCTTCTTTTTAGTATTTTTAGATTCTTTATGTGATTGATCACGCTTTAATGAGAATCTAGAAGTAGCCTTCCGGGTGCATCTTGGCTCCGGGTAGGTGTCTGCCATAATCTCCTCATCCTCGTCCTTTGAGTCCTCCTCGGTGTTTTCATTGATCTCGGGCCATGGGGACTTGAAGCATTCGAGTACCTGGGTTCATCATGTGCCTGTGTAGATTTAGAAGAGGAAGAGATCTCACAACAGTAGCAACATATGCCAGCACCGGTGACTTGAGGGGAGATGGAATAATAGTTGCAGAGTGAGAAAGGTTTGAGGTGCCAACATTCGGACCGGTAGCGGAGCTATCCTTTATATGGTGAACCTCTGCCATTTGATGCGAAAAGGAGCCACGCGGGCCCCTTTTCTCGATTGTCTGACATCCCACATGAATAGCATTGATAGAAGTAAGGTGGGATGGTGGGATTTGGGTCGTACAACTTAAGTGTCCTGACTTACCACAATGATAATAGGTGACTTCTTTTATGGACCTCGACTTGCCTCTTGACCTTGATCTATCGTGACTCAGAGTTTCTCTGTTTATTTTTCTCACGATCTTTCATGATGAAGGCACTGCTCTTGCCTTTTCGTTTATTCATTGAACAAACTATCCATGATAGTTTCTAAAGATAGTTGTCCACCTAGAGCAGAGTTGTTTAGAGAGAGATCAAGTATTTCCCAACTATCAGGTAATGAACTCAGCAGTAGTAGTGTTTGGATCTCATATTCAAACACGATCTTTACTCATGACAACTTATTAATCAATTCGTGAAAGCTATCAAGACGTTCTGCAATAGAATGACCATCCTTGTATTTCATATTAATAAGTATCTTCATCAATAACACATTATTCTGCGGCAATTTGCAGCTCATACATTCCTTGTAATTTTTTCCACACTTCGTCGGGATGAAACACCTTGTTGTCGACCCATTGTCGGATTTGTGTGATTGTCTTGGTCTTTATCCTCCCCCACTTTCTATTGTCCATATCCTCGGGCTTTGTATCGTCACCTTCGATTGGACAATAAAGTCCTTATAATTTAAGTAATCCTTCATCTAAGGCTTCTAGATAGAATAATTTGTACTTGTGAGCAAAGACATCTCGCTAGAGGCATTATTATCATCCATTGTAATTTGTACTTTTCTAACTAGGCTCTAATACCACTGTTGGGAAAAATGCCGAACTGATAGTTATGGAATTATCTTCTTTTTTTCTTTTAATGCGCACAATAATAATGAGATGATCATAATAATATAAATGAATTAAATCATATCAAAGACACAAAAGATTTACGTGAAAAACTTCTCAATATGAGAGGAAAAAATCACGAGAGCAAATAATAAATCTTTCACTATGAAATAATAGTAGGTTACAAAGTCTCTTCTCTGAATTATGCAAAGGAATATAATAATAATCTCACGAATCAAACTTGGATGCCACAGAATAAATGTCTCTCGGAACTGAGGATAAAAGTCAAAATGATCTCACCGAAAAATAAGGAATAGATCAGAAATAATGTCTGAAGTTTCGTCGAGAACAGATAAGTACTTGTTCCCGAATCGAACTCCGAAGTTCTCTTTCTCTCTCTCAGTGGTTGTTCACCTTCGTTGCACGGGATAGGAAGACATCTGCACACTTCCTTTTATAGCATCAAGAGATGATGATTTCATGTTGGTTTTGATTCCTCTCTTTCGGAATCGTGTTAAACATCAACATGGTTTTTCCTCTTTTTTTTCTTTCATTTCCTATTCGATGTCAAACTCACATAGCAAGAAGTTCAAATAGGGGTGTTCAACGGGTCGGGTCGACCCGCGAACCCGATGACCTGACCCGACCTTGGTTCGGGTACGGGTTGGATCTTTTTAACCCGAGTTGACCCGGGCCGACCCGATGACCAGATTATTTTATTATTTTCCCCTTTTTTATTTAAACTTAAGCCTATATTTACTTCAAAAAAATTAAAAGCTTAAAATAAATACTTTAAAAGTAGAATAATATTTAAATAGTTAAAAAACTTGTTTTATGCCTTAAAATAAATATAAAATAGTAAGAAAAAAATTAAAAAAACAAAATTGGGTGGTCGGAAAACTCGACCACCCGACTCGAACCAGGTCGGATTGGATCGGGTTTGGCCCTCAAAAGGGACTTGACCCGCCCCGACCCGACCAGATTGGTCAGGTCGGATCCAACTCAACCCATGAACACCCCTAAGTCCAACATGTCATGTCGGTGACACGTTCCCAAAGACATTGAAAGACCTCGTGGTGTGCGTAGAGGGAGGAGGTGATAGTGTGGGATCACAAGGTACCAAGAATGGGGTTGAATTGGTGTTTTACTGAAAAGATCGATTTCATGAAATACATCGCGAAAGTTTAAAATCGATTCGTTAAACTTTAAATCAATGCAATAACAACCAAATCATATACATAATAAGATAGGAAGAAGAGGGAGAGAGAAAGCAAACACAAAGGTGACGAGGAATTTGTTGACGAGGTTCGGTCACACCTACGTCCCTGATTCGACTTCTCGAACTCAAAATCGCTAGATATTCCAATAATACTTCATTCCAAATATGGTAAGGAACAATCGTTTACACCACCTTCTTCTCCACTTTGAGAGGCAAGGCAAACTCTCATCCTAAGAAGTTTTACCCATCGATTCTTTACTCAAGAGGTAGATACACCTCTTTTACAAAGGATCACTCTTAATCTTTTCTCTAGTCTGAGAGGTAAGATAAAATATCTTATATACATGAGCTCACACCAAAATATTTAAACAAATGTTTCTCTCTTTTACAATATCAAACTCACATGAAAAAAGAGAGAAAGAAAAGAAGTTTCAACAATATGGCTCAATAACTTTAAGAAAATGTTTTTCCTTTTATGCTTGATGTTTCCCTTCAATACCTGATTGATTCTGCGCCATTTGAATTCCTTTTATAGTCTTTTTTGGATAATATGATCGTTGGCCTTTCGTTTGGCCAAAAACTAGCTATTCGAGGTCATTTTACGTGCGATATGGTCGATCGGTGCCTCTAGTCAATCGATCGATCTTCAAAATCTTACAATTTGTGAGTTTTCTGTTCAAATTTGTCGACCGATTCACCTGGTTTGTCGATCGATTCACCAGACTGGCTAGTCGACCACTCGACACTATTTTGCACATAACTTTTTGCACTGATATCGGAATGAGGTGATTTTTTATTGTTATCCCATATATGAATGAAAAATGTTCAAATATTAACTTCAAGTTTAGTTAAAAAAATCCATTCAGAATTGAACTTTTCTCATACTTTAAATATATGACTCAGATTACTCAAAATTTGAATCATCAAAATATAATCAAATATAGCATAAAAATTTTATTCCAATAGACGGAGTGGGGATTGAAGCACTAGCTACTGGTGAACCCTGCCAACACCTACTTTGTGTGTCACTACGGCTTGAACTTGATGATGAAAGGTCTTTGGTGAATGGTATGATACTCCTGCCCTAGTTGTACTCCATAGACGACTTCGTAAGCGAGTGCTACGTGTGGAGAATGGGCCCGGCGATGCAGATTGTCGAGTTTAGCTAGAACTGCTCGACACCATGCTGCAATAGAGTATGAATATCACGGACGTACCCTACAAATATCATTTGTGTATAATCATGCAGTTAATTAACATACTAAGTTAGTTTAGATGTCTATTTAGTGATATTTATATATAATAATTAATATTCCTATTAGAGCATAATGATTACTTAATTAACGATAAACTTTACAAAGTGATTATATAAGGTTATTAAGAATAAATCATAAAATTTCTAAATATTATAATATATATGTTTAAATAGGATTAAGTAAGCTTAATTAGAATTAAAATACTTAGTTATGATAAAAAATGTGATTAGCCATCACTTAAGTTCCAAGCAGTTGAAGCAGACAAGTGAACAACTACTTAAAGGGATATTTTTTCAAACCGCCTTATATCGTGCAAAATTTTTTTAAAAAAATATATAAGCCATTTAACATTATCCTTTCACCGTAGAAAAATTACTAGAGGCAGAATTCGAGCGAATTGGACTGGGGAAATTCGGGAACATAGGCTAAGGTAAGTTCTTGATATGAAAATTGTGGTTATTTCATTATTAGCTTTACATGGCCCCTAGAAACACCTAAAAATGAGTTTTCTAGATGAAGTTATGAACTTATCTGCGCTGGTCACTCATCCTGTCTTGAATCTAATACATGTTCAATTTGTAAATCATGGCACGGTTGGAATAGAGCGAATTAGGATTTTGAACTTTGGATATGATTAAATAAATATACATTCCAAGGGTTCGGTGAGAAGTGAACTCATCCTATTTGGACATGTATATTGGGAGAAATAAATTTTTTATTTCATAGTGATTCTTTTGTCAGATTGCAAGACATGGACAGATGATGAACCGAATTAACTATTTTTATTATAAGGCCTTACAGCGAGTTAAATTATCTACTTTTTATGATAAAATACTAAGGAAGTCTAGTTTTCAGAAAATTTATTACCTAGTTAAACAGGCAAGTATGAAGAAGCATATAAATCAATCTTTCAGTGACACACAGTCTGTCAGGACACTCTATGTCAGATTATCTTAAATGTTATGACTTACTCACTTGGACTTAATTAACTATATTTTAGGGTTGGAAACCTTAGTATGTATAGTTTCTAACTAATCCAGAATCATAAGATTTGCTCATGTGGTTAAGAAGTTATGGATTATTAATTGACAGACACTCAGTCTGAAATCTTGAGACAATATTTAGTTAAACTATAATGGAATGTAAAGAGTTAATATGTTGTTTGTGAAAATTGATATTGGTGTAAAAATTTTGATACACATAATGATGTATTCATATATGATTATTTCTTTTATAATTAAAAAATCTAATGGAATATAAAGAACCAATGTGTAATTTATGAAAAAAATTATCATGATGCTAAATTTATTGCACATTAATTAAAGATGTATATTTGTATGTGATTTTTGTTATTATAATAAAAAATAATGTAATATAGAGTCAACATGTAATTTATTAATATTTAATTATGTTTTTAAAATTCTAATACTATAATTAATAACGAGAATACCGTGTTGGTATAAAAAAATAAATAATGAATAAATTAATATGATATTTAATAATGAGAATACTACGTGTTGGTATAAAGAATTCAATGATGTAATAAATGAATATGATATTGAGATAATAATTATAAAAAAAATATAAATTGAAAAAATGACAAAAAAAAGATAAGAATAAAGAAGAAATGGCATGATCCTTAGAATTATATGTGTATAAGAATTAATGTAATATTTCTTTTAAGATGAAAATTATAATGTACATGCAATTTATAATACACATTTAACCATAGTGTTAAATTTAATACACATTAATTAATGATACATTTATGATAAACAATACATCTGATAATACACAATGATGTAGCAGAGTGCTCATTAAATCAGACTCTAAAAAGTGTGTTTATTGCATTGTCATTCAACATTATCTCACAATGTAGATTGTCTCTAAAAAAATTTTCACTTGTTCAATTGTCAGTAATATACATTACCTTATTTAATATGCATAAGTAATCAATTTGACAATCCATATTAATTATTTATCAAAAATAAAGATTTTGAAGTTAATGTGCAATTTTTACGGATATACCCCTAATCCTAAGAATCATGTTTACATATATAAATTATTTTTAACTTCGTAAACTTAAATTACAAATATATATTCTCATCCATAAAAATAAAATTTATAGAATAATTAATATATTTTGTTAAATATAATAATAATATATTCATAATAATTAACCAATATTCATTTAATTATTTTTATAATTTATTTAAATAAAACTATCAAGGACAAATGCAAAAATTGAAATTAAAAAGATTACAACTCATGTGGTAATCCGAATTGTCTTCTCACCCATAGACAATCTATATTGTC
This sequence comes from Pontederia crassipes, assembly GCA_030549335.1. Lineage (NCBI taxonomy): Eukaryota > Viridiplantae > Streptophyta > Magnoliopsida > Commelinales > Pontederiaceae > Pontederia > Pontederia crassipes. The sequence continues at coordinate 60,728,621 of CM060194.1, read as the reverse complement.
ACTTCATAAGTAATGTAGATTACCTGAGCAATCTACATTATACATTATTTGTCACAAGTGAATAGAAAATAGAGTGGCCCCAGATAATTTCACATAATATTACTTAGTAATCCGTAAAGGTCACCTATAGAGAAACGTTTCATAAGGGTCTGTTTGGATTGAGTGTTTTGAAGGAGTAAAATGAAATATGGAGGAACGAGATTAGATACACCTTGTTTGGTTATATTTTTCATTTAAGTTATATCTAATTCTCCGAAAAGGTTCATTGAAACCCCTAATTGTTTATGCAAGACCAACATATTTTCTTGAAGGAGTGGGTGGAATAGATAAGTCCCTCAAACATCACATTTTTTATGTCACCAAATTGGTCAAAAGAGAAAGAATAGACAATTTTGAACTGGGTAAATTATGCCAAATATTCTTGAACTTTAATATTTTTTTCAACGTTTTTTCTCCAACTTTACTTTATAACAAGAGTGTTTTTCATATTACAACTTATTTCACAAGATGTCCTTTTCATCTGTGATCATTTTCCGATTGCTTAGTCTATGTGGCGTTCACGTGACCATTTCCTCTTTCCTCAATGCAAGCGATCATTTGATGTGGCAATAATAAAAAATAAAATAATAATTAAAAAATAATTCTCTAAACGTGGCGTTCACGTAGCCATTTCCTCTTTTCTCAATGCAGGTGATCATTCGATGTGGCAATAATAAAAAATAAAATAATAATTAAAAAATAATTCTCTAAACTTCTTCGACGCTGGTCCCCACCTCTGCGAGGCATGGCCGTGCCCTCTCCCACCTTCCTCTTCTTCGGCACTTGAGTCTTCCAGTGCACGCAGGAGAGGGGCCTCGCCCCCTCTCCCCACCTTCCTCTTCGTCGATGCGTGAGAGGGGGAGGGGCTGGGGTCATCCCCTCTACGACCTCCTTTCTTTTCGCCGGTGGGGAGCCTCGCCCTCCTCTGCGACCTCTAGCAGCGAAGGGGGAGGGGGGCCTCGCCCTCCTCTGCGACCTCCTTTCTCTTCGTTGGAGGCCGTAGAGGAGGATGAGCCCCCCCTCCCCTTTCCTGTGCCCCGACGGTACGTCGAAGTCTTCATTTTTAAAATTTTAATTATTGTTTTATTTTTTAACATTGTCACGTTGGCAAAATGTTAGGAGACGTTCTCTTGCATGGAAGAAAGAGAGAAGCACCGCGTCGATGTCACGTAAGCAGCGAATCAGGAGACAGATGAAGACATACGATTAGTGGTGAAACGATATTTCGTGAAATGAATTAAAAAATGGAGGGTACTGTTGATACAAATTGAAGTTGGAGGAAAACATTAGGAAGACGTCAAAGTTAGAGAGTATTTGATGTAATTTTTCTATTTTAAATCAAAATAATTTTTCTTTTATTAACAAATGAAATCATTTCTCTTGTTATTAAATTAAACCCCTCTCTCTTGCTCTGGTAAATTATTTTTTTCTTCTCTCTCGTTTTGATAATTATCTTCTTCTTTGATATGAGTATATATTTATCTATCATTTTTTACTTTAAACATAGTTTTTTCTAAAAAATAAAGAATATGATAAAATAGAAAAAAATCAGCAAAATAAAAAAATAAAAGATAAAAATAAATTAAGTGGTAAAGAAATAAATACTTATTACTCGTTATATGTTATAAATAGTTTATATATATACACTAAAAATTAAAAATAACTTTTTAATAAATAAAATTTTCGTTCCTCGTACCATCGTATTTTATAACTTATTAACTAAATATAACATTCTAATAATACATCATGCTCCACTGTCACATCTGGCCGTACACCATCTTATTTCAGTTTTTATTAGTTAATTGCCAAACACACCTATACCCAAGGATGCCGTCGATGATAAACAATATATCTGGCCAATCGGCCCGCACCTTCAAGAGCTACTCCATCACATGAGATCAGCACTCAGATGCACATGAAGAAGTGGACATTTGTATCTGAGCTCAACTATGCCGCGGATTGGCTTGCCAACCTCGCATTACAACTCAGTCACACCGCTGTCTTAATTATGAATAACTACTTTTAACAATAAATTGGAATACTTGACATTTTTTGTACAAATATCTTACTATTTCCGTTTACTTTTTTCTGAAATCTTTACATATCAAATTTATTTGTTAAATTGTGAGTCATGAGATAAACTAATATAAAATGTATGTTGGTATTTTTTTTCTTTTGTAAAATAGTGAAACACTCTCTCTTTAGTGTGAAACGTTTTTTCATATGAAGTGCGTGTTTAATATAGTGTGAAATTTACATGTATTTTTCTAATTTTATAATATATATATTTATAATTTTGTTTTTTTTTCCTATTTATTGTTTAATTCGATCGGCCGAGCCACTTAGTTTCCCCGGATCAGTTGTTGGACCTTGACCGGATACGCGTGTCGTGAACCGTAAGTTGTGGTAGATTGTTTTTTTCTTTGTATACAAAAAAGGTCTCACTCTCACAGATACATTATTATTTTTTAGTAGTGCTTAACAGGTAGTACGAGTTTCTAGAAATTTTGATTAATCTAATTTTGATCACATTTCGGAAGGATTCAACAAGCTGGTTTCCACCGAATAATATGTTTTCAAAACTTTAACATTGTCAAAAAAAAATCATAATTTATCTTGTTAACATTCACTTTTTCAAATTTTGTTATCATTCTTTTATATTTAATTAATTTTATTCGATAATTTTTTACACTTTTTAATGCTCCATTTATTTCATAATTTATTTACTTTAATGTTCTTGCTATCACAAACCAAAATGAATAGACAACTTATATTTTATTATTAATTAAGGGTCTGCGCTGAGTATACGACGGAGATTCTGTGCCGTAATTTACGACCAACAATATTTGTCCATCCGATTTAGATGAAGGGCTCATTATTTTTATTATTATTATGAAATTAAGAATTTTCAATTGATGCTATTCATTTCGCGACCGACGGCTTTTTCTCAATCGACACCGTTCATCTTGGCAAGTAGATTTTTGTCTATCCGCTGAAGAAGTCGACGAAGATTGTATCAACAAAGGGACGCGTGTAGACCGACGATCCAGCGGAGGAGGACGTGTAGACCGATGATCATGGAAACTGATGATCCAGGAAGGAGAAGGGCGTCTAGATTGACTTTCCGACGAGGGAGGCGTGCACTTTTAATAAGAGATAATGGCCGAGTTCGGGACGAGTTAAAAATTTTCAATTCGAATTAATTTAATGCGATTGTAAATTTTTTATTTAACTTAAATTATTTTTTTATTTAATTTAGATGTTTCATGAGATTAAAAATACAAAATAAAATAAAATAAAGCCTTTAAAATATAAAGAAATCGTAAATAAATACTTAATTTTCTTATCTTAAAATAAAATATTATATATATTAAAAATGTTTAAAATTTAAAAAGAAAAATAAAAAATAGAAAAAATTGGTAGGGTAATTGACTCTCATTCCAATCGAATCGGATAAGTTGGATCGATCGATGGCTAGGGAGGCATGTGGATCTGCATTGTATACTTTCCTTTTAAATCTGATCGAGACTTCTCGTTAGTTGATATTGAAATCTTTTTGCCAAAATCACTCTCAAAGATCGTATCCGTTGTGTTTCATGCTCGATGCTCACTTACAAAGTAGTTATATAATTAATCTTTTCTATTTGCGTTTCGATGATGGAGCCTTATATAAGAGTTGATTCAATATCGCCCGTGAAGGGAATCAGCTAGCTCCTCACCATATGAAAAGATCGAAGCCTGATTAGATTCTATGCTTAATGTTCACTTACAAGTCCAACGAATATTAAAAGTAAGATATCCAAAAAGAAAATTATCATAATCTTTTCTAAACTACAATTGCTAAACTAGATTTAGGATACCTCATATCTGGCTCTGATTTAATAGTTGTACAGGGAAAATTTTACAAGACACCTTCTATACCTATTATACTAACTCTCTTATCAATCATCATCCCCTTCTTCTCACCAATCTGCATATATTCACTTCCTAAAATATGAAGAAAGCCCTCACATCCCATCTTGCAGGTCAGCTTCTCCCTCACTACCTCTGTAACGCCCCGAGACCCACGTGACTTTCACGTGCTCAGAGTCGTCCCAAAGGCGCTACTCAATTTTCTATAAAACATTTTTGCAGAATATAAACAATAAATGCGGAAGACTTTTTCAATAATAATAACTAATAATCCATTATATTCAAAATAATTAAAATATTAATAAGTTCACAATTCTAATAAATACGGAAATAATAAAAACTAGACAACTCAATCTAGAACATGTGCAACATCTGTCTATCACTGAGCATAGCCACCTGCAGGATCATCCTCTATCAAAGTACTCTCACCTGCACGGATCCAGGTACAGAGAAATATCCATGAGTATAAAAATACTCAGTACGTAGGGTCTACTAAACAATCAATATGCTCAATCGAAAATAAGATATAATCAATGGTGAGTCAATTGAGCAATCAATACAATAATCAATTTACAATATAACGATTTATCAACATGAGCAACTATATCAAGTTATGGTCAAAAGACCAATCAATAGAGATAGCAATTAATAATCGCCTAATCAATTGGATCGATGATTCAATATAACAATAGGACAATAAAGTTATAAATCAATAGGAAGGATAAAAAAATCAGATGATCGATCAATATTGATTTAGCAATTAAATGTCTGATCACTATGACACTATTCAATTTAACAATTTTCAATTCAATATCAATGGTCATTGGTCAATAACAATTCCATTCGTTTCAATGCGCGGAGGCAATGCCAGTCAACGCTAGTATCCAAATGACCATGATATATTCAATTCGATTTCAATCCAACTCAATTCGATTCGATTTTAATTTAATTCAATTCAATTCACAATGTTCGGAGTTATCCAATTCAATAGGAGCGCTCGGTCAATTAAGGGACACCATGCCACTTTCATGCAGGCCAGTGGGGGATCAGTGCCACGGCAAGCCCAATACGATTCAATGGGTTTGTGTATGGTGGGGGACGAGTGACCATACACAGGACAGCCATAGCTTTTACACTATCTGTCCCATTCAATTCAATTCAATTGATCCCGGCTTAGTGGCAATCAGTAGACATGGGCCCAGTAGCTTTCGACTTTTATCTTATTTACCTAAAATGTCTATCTTTTAATAATTTAATTTAGGTAAAACACAAGACCCAATCAGAAAGACTACTGGATCAGTATCATAATCAATGATAAGATCGGATAGGATAATAAAATATAATCAGATATGATGACAATACGATCATATGATGTGCTAATATTATTATCAAGTATGATAAATAATATAATCAGGCATGATAATCAAGAGCGATCAATAATAATATAATTAATATATCACAATATTAATAAGGAATGATAATAATATGATAAAGTATGATGACAATTTAATCAAGACCAATCAATAATAATACAATCAATAAATGACAGTAAGATAATTATTATAAAACTCATAATTAAAATTACTAATCTAAATAAAATAAATACTTAACTCTTGACTTCTTCTCTATATTTATCTATTTATTTATTTCTTCCTTACTGGACCAGAGATTCTAGAAAATGAATTTTTTTTTAAAAAAAATTCATTTTTCTCTTTCTGCGTAAAAGTTAACGAAAGCCTTTTTTTCTTTTTTTTTTTTCTTATCAATCTCACGTAGGCCCTTTTTTTCTCATTTCCAATTGCCCCTTTCTTTTTTCTCATTTCCTTTTCTCAATTCCCTTCTCTCTCTCCTGGTCTTGCGGCCCTAAATTTCTCCTTTTTTTTATCTAAACATTATGCTATTCTCTCTCCACCTTTTATGCCATCACCTCTTCTCTCAATCTTTTTCTCTCTCCTGAATTTTTTCCGTGTCATTTGCATAATGTTTAGATCCTCTCTCTCCACCCCTTTTATCTCTATCTCTTTTTCATTTTTTTTTCTCCTTCTCCCTTACGGCCTTACCCTCTTCCTTACTCCTTTAATTTTTTTTTTACTTCTCTCTCACCATCTCTTTGGCCGTGGAACTCCCATTTATTTTTCTCCCTCAACTTCTCCCTACGTCATGTTCACAGACCCCTTTCTTCTTCTCGATTTTTCTCTCTTCTCCCTTATTTAATACCACTGCATATGGCGCCTCTCATCTCTTTTTTTTTATCACTTTTTCTTTTTTCTTTCTCCTTCTGCGCCAAACCTTTTTTTTTTCTAACAATTCGTTCTTTACTTCGGCCATTAACTATTTTTTTTTAAAACTATCATGTAGCAATAGTAATCCAAAAAAAAATAATCAAAGAACCTACGGATCCCCCCTACGTACCTCGTAGCCGTTCGACGTTAAATCATGCCTTGCCATGCCTCTGCCGTCGAACACCAAGAACCCATAGAAAAGAAAACTCTTTTGACGATCGACTCTAAAGATTTATTTATAGGGCTCTTAAATCTTTATCTCCAATTCATCTATAACTTACAATCCTAATCAAATTTAATCTTTTAATTAATCCCTTTTAACAATTTTGATTTGTTTTAATAATTAAATAATTCCGAATTTAAATAAATATCCCATAATACACTTTTATCCTTAATTAAACTCCTCCCATATTTTCCTTTATTTTTGGAATTATTTATTATAATAATATTAATGGTCATTTTTCTCAAAATAAATAATAAAATATTATTTTTCTAACTCTCAAAAATTAGGGTCGTTACATCATAACCTCCTTAAAAATAAATTCGTCCTCGAATTTGCGTAAACGAAACTACATCATCTACCTAACGGATTTGAAAAATCTTTTCTGATTTCAATTTTCCATTTTAAAATGTCATCTTCATCTTCATGATGTGTCCTACGTATGTTAGATCTCCATTTTGATTCAATTCTTGTAATCTCACTACGTCAGCCTACTATTTTTGTCTCATGTGGACTACCTTCAACATTTCTTGATGAAGCAAATTTTGTCAATATCCTTTTGAATGTGCGTCAGTTATTCTCATGACGAGAATTGTCATCAACGAACTGTCCATCAACCTCGCTCCAGCTGATAGGTGAGCAATAATGCCTTCCATACATGACTATGAAGTGGCATGCCTATGTCAGAGTGGCGACTGTTGCCACATACTAATTTCGCTAGTGGGAGCTGATTGTTCCAACTATCACTCCGGTCTAATGCAAGTCCAGAACATATTTTTTTTTAAGGTCTGAATTGACCATTTAGACTACTCATTCGTCTGTGAATGGAAGGTGATCTAGAAGTTCAACCACATCCCAATTGCTCTATAGATGCTCCATCAGAATTGGTCTATGCATTGTAGATTCTTATCCGACGCGATGGATATAAACACTCCATGTAGTCAGATAACCTCCTTAAAAAAAATGACCATGAGGTTTTCGATGGACTAACATTTCTCTAATGGGTATGACATTGGCTATTTTAATATATCGATCCTCTATTACTCCTATCACATTGTGTCCATGTCAAGCCCTCTAATAACATCCATCGTTATCCCTTTTTTTTTAATGCTATTGAGGATTTTCAAGCTCTTGTAGTACACCATATGACCTCTGATGCTTTACTTTCATTTGCCGACCTTCCATACTAATTTCGATTACATGTAAGATGTGTTGCTATCCTTGCACCATCACTGTTGGTCACTAGACTGACTTGGATGATACAATTGCTCAATGCTCATATTCTGTCGGCTCACCGCCAAATGAGCAAGTGACCTTTCTGTTTAAAATATGCTCAATTGAGTTTGCTTTGACAAACTCGTAATCTTTCAATAATTTGATCCCTTTTTTTTCGACAAATGTTCGGAAGTGTACCTCAACTTTGGTGGTTCGTGGAGAATTCAAACTCTTCACCCTACACATTGTGTCACCGATTCTTGGGGTGAAGACCACAATTGCTAATTCGATATCTAATCGTCTTAATGTGTTGGCAACTATCTTCTTCCTATATAGCATCAAGACTCATGCCATGCGGGGGGTGTATGCATGGTTGTGGGCGACATAACCTCGGCCTGAAGGTCTTTTCAAAAGAAGGACATCGTTATCAATTTCTTCTCCAATTCTTAAAACATATTTTTAGCCTTTCCTGAGCCATTCAAATTTTTATATCTTTTTGTCCTTCTTGGTGAGGTTCGTCCACGGCAATACTATCGTGCCAAAATCTGGTGCGACTCTCCGCTAATATTCTGCAAGTCTAATGCGACTGTTCACAAAAAGATCTTGCAAGTCTAAGGAAGTTTTTTTTTTCTTTAACACGTCCATTGGTTGAATCCATTTGATTATAGCATTCATCTTTTGATATTCCATCTATGCGATATTTCTGGAGAACATTATCTCATTCTGCCAAAATTTGTATTTCGATAATTTGGCACATACTCATTTCTCTTAATGTTTGCAGTGCAATCTGCAAATGTTTTGCATGTTCCTCTAGGCTTGACGAATATATTGGAATATCATCGATGTTGGGTTAACCAATGTAGTAATAACTATACTATAATTTTTCAACATACTTGAATGTTGTCCTTCTTCCATACCATTATGTGTGCACTTCATCACTTTTTCTATTGAGTTTGAGTGCTCGACTTTTTACGGTAAATTATGAGCACTAACTAATCGATAAACTCCTTAGAAATATTGTCATATGAGTGCTTCCATTAAACACTCTATTTTTCAATGGTCAATTTTTTTTAATGAAAAGTAAACTATAAACTATATTCATTCCATATAACACATGCTATTTGGATATATAAAATATCTAAGGACTAGTTGGAGTGGAGATTACAATTTTGACTTGATTAAGCTTCAAGTCATATGTCATAACATATCAATCTATTTGGGTGATTTCAGCACCATTCTTGGAGGCCTATTGTTGTCGTAGAGGTTCGACCCATTTTGATTCATCGCAATCTCTTGCGAAGTGACTCATCTTGTCACAATTTAGGCATGCACCCATTGCCCAATAACATTCACCGAGATGCATTTTGTGGCAGTAATTATATGATTCTCTATGTGGTGGAGGATCATTCCGTGTTGGATATGACTTTCCTCGGTTGTAGTTTTCGTGATGCCGCTTCTCTCTTCTTTGATGTTTTCTATCTTTACTCCAAATATGATTATGATCATTATATATATATCCTCTTGATTCGGTTGAGTTGCGTTTGTTATGTCGTCATTTTCACGCATGGTAGCAAACTCTTTCGTAACTTGAAGGGTATGATAGTTACAACATTTTACCCGTCCTCGGAGGCTTGGCTTGAGACCTTCCACCCATTGCTTAACGCGATTTCTCTCTGATTGACGTCGAGTAACATTCTTCTCCAACTTTAAGAATTCGATCATGTAGTCATCGACTGTCATGGTATCCTGTTGTAGATCTCGATATTCCTTCCGTTTTCTCGCTCTTCGAGAAACAGGTAATAGCGATCCTTGAATATCCTTTTTAAACTTTCTCCAAGGAATTAGGTTCTTTTCCGGATAATGTGCCAGCCTTTGTTGTGTTCCACCAATGCCTAGCGTCACCTGTTAAACGCCTCGTAGCACATATAGTCTTGCAGTTCTCACCGCAGTCCATCTTCACTAGAGTTTGGTCAATTTCTTTCAGCCACCTATAGGCTTTCTCGAAGTCGCCCTTCCCGTCAAATTGGGGAGGCTGTAATCTGAGAAAACTTTTAACCATCTCTTTTCAATCATCGTGAGGAGAAACGTCATCACCATAAGTATTGCTATATTCTCTATATGTTGAACGAGATTCATATGTTCCTCCTGATGTGTATCGGCCCATTCATTATTTACTCATGGGCCTTGGATCGCTTGGCCATCCTCCTCTGCACTTTGAGGATTCGATCATCGATATCTATTTCTCAGTTCATGATAAAATTGATGAGAGGTCATCAACTTGAAAGACATCTGTGCTCACTCAATAATAAACAATACAATACAATTCCATAAGTAAGTAGTCAATGACAACGTCATAATGAAAAACTTACTTGACCCTACTGGATGACTGCAGTGGTTGCTCGTGACAGTTGCACATGGACTCAATTCTATCTATTAGAGACAGCTAAGAAGTGTCTCTCCTTAGGCTCTGATACCTTCTGTAACGCCCCGAGACCCACGTGACTTTCACGTGCTCAGAGTCGTCCCAAAGGCGCTACTCAATTTTCTATAAAACATTTTTGCGGAATATAAACAATAAATGCGGAAGACTTTTTCAATAATAACAACTAATAATCCATTATATTCAAAATAATTAAAATATTAATAAGTTCACAATTCTAATAAATGCGGAAATAATAAAAACTAGACAACTCAATCTAGAACATGTGCAACATCTGTCTATCACTGAGCATAGCCACATGCAGGATCATCCTCTATCAAAGTACTCTCACCTGCACGGATCCAGGTACAGGGAAATATCCATAAGTATAAAAATACTCAGTACGTGGGGTCTACTAAATAATCAATATGCTCAATCGAAAATAAGATATAATCAATGGTGAGTCAATTGAGCAATCAATACAATAATCAATTTACAATATAACGATTTATCAACATGAGCAACTATATCAAGTTATGGTCAAAAGACCAATCAATAGAGATAGCAATTAATAATCGCCTAATCAATTGGATCGATGATTCAATATAACAATAGGACAATAAAGTTATAAATCAATAGGAAGGATAAAAAAATCAGATGATCGATCAATATTGATTTAGCAATTAAATGTCTGATCACTATGACACTATTCAATTTAACAATTTTCAATTCAATATCAATGGTCATTGGTCAATAACAATTCCATTCGTTTCAATGCGCGGAGGCAATGCCAGTCAACGCTAGTATCCAAATGACCATGATATATTCAATTCGATTTCAATCCAACTCAATTCGATTCGATTTTAATTTAATTCAATTCAATTCACAATGTTCGGAGTTATCCAATTCAATAGGAGCGCTCGGTCAATTAAGGGACACCATGCCACTTTCATGCAGGCCAGTGGGGGATCAGTGCCACGGCAAGCCCAATACGATTCAATGGGTTTGTGTATGGTGGGGGACGAGTGACCATACACAGGACAGCCATAGCTTTTACACTATCTGTCCCATTCAATTCAATTCAATTGATCCCGGCTTAGTGGCAATCAGTAGACATGGGCCCAGTAGCTTTCGACTTTTATCTTATTTACCTAAGATGTCTATCTTTTAATAATTTAATTTAGGTAAAACACAAGACCCAATCAGAAAGACTACTGGATCAGTATCATAATCAATGATAAGATCGGATAGGATAATAAAATATGATCAGATATGATGACAATACGATCATATGATGTGCTAATATTATTATCAAGTATGATAAATAATATAATCAGGCATGATAATCAAGAGCGATCAATAATAATATAATTAATATATCACAATATTAATAAGGAATGATAATAATATGATAAAGTATGATGACAATTTAATCAAGACCAATCAATAATAATACAATCAATAAATGACAGTAAGATAATTATTATAAAACTCATAATTAAAATTACTAATCTAAATAAAATAAATACTTAACTCTTGACTTCTTCTCTATATTTATCTATTTATTTATTTCTTCCTTACTGGACCAGAGATTCTAGAAAATAAATTTTTTTTTAAAAAAATTCATTTTTCTCTTTCTGCGTAAAAGTTAACGAAAGCCTTTTTTTTCTTTTTTTTTTCTTATCAATCTCACGTAGGTCCTTTTTTTCTCATTTCCAATTGCCCCTTTCTTTTTTCTCATTTCCTTTTCTCAATTCCCTTCTCTCTCTCCTGGTCTTGCGGCCCTAAATTTCTCCTTTTTTTTATCTAAACATTATGCTATTCTCTCTCCACCTTTTATGCCATCACCTCTTCTATCAATCTTTTTCTCTCTCCTAAATTTTTTCCGTGTCATTTGCATAATGTTTAGATCCTCTCTCTCCACCCCTTTTATCTCTATCTCTTTTTCATTTTTTTTTCTCCTTCTCCCTTACGGCCTTACCCTCTTCCTTACTCCTTTAATTTTTTTTTTACTTCTCTCTCACCATCTCTTTGGCCGTGGAACTCTCATTTATTTTTCTCCCTCAATTTCTCCCTACGTCATGTTCACAGACCCTTTCTTCTTCTCGATTTTTCTCTCTTCTCCCTTATTTAATACCACTGCATATGGCGCCTCTCATCTCTTTTTTTTATCACTTTTTCTTTTTTTCTTTCTCCTTCTGCACCAAACCTTTTTTTTTTCTAACAATTCGTTCTTTACTTCGGCCATTAACTCTATTTTTTTTTTAAAACTATCATGTAGCAATAGTAATCCAAAAAAAAATAATCAAAGAACCTACGGATCCCCCCTACGTACCTCGTAGCCGTTCGACGTTGAATCATGCCTTGCCATGCCTCTGCCGTCGAACACCAAGAACCCATAGAAAAGAAAACTCTTTTGACGATCGACTCTAAAGATTTATTTATAGGGCTCTTAAATCTTTATCTCCAATTCATCTATAACTTACAATCCTAATCAAATTTAATCTTTTAATTAATCCCTTTTAACAATTTTGATTTGTTTTAATAATTAAATAATTCCGAATTTAAATAAATATCCCATAATACACTTTTATCCTTAATTAAACTCCTCCCATATTTTCCTTTATTTTTGGAATTATTTATTATAATAATATTAATGATCATTTTTCTCAAAATAAATAATAAAATATTATTTTTCTAACTCTCAAAAATTAGGATCGTTACAACCTCTCTCTCAGTTCTTTGCCTACAAATTTATGTTATTAACAGAAACAACATATAACAGTTAATTACATTTAAATATTTAATATTATAATCGAACTAACGATGGAATTTCCATTATTGGAAAATATAGTCATCCATGGATGGGTATCATCCAATTGGCAGCATCCTAGACGTAGTCAAAGTCAATGGTCTAGTCAATATCGCGTGGAAAAATTTGCCGCCGCCGCGGACTCGTCCTGCACCCCCGCTCCGCACGCCCTTCTCTGCAGCTGCAGTCTGTATGTATGCAAGCTGACACTATTAGTCCACCGGGTTCGTAACTCCGTTGCAGCGGCTTCCTCTTCCCCTTCTTCTCCACTTTTCTCTCAGCTTATCGTAACCATGGCCTATCACTTCCTCTTCCTCTTCCTCTTCCCCTTCTTCCTCCTCCCAACGGCGCCGACCTCGGCAGCGAGCGCCCAGACTACGTACGCCAACATCACGGAAGGAACCACCATCACCGCTGGCGGCTCCACCACTTCATTCTCTTCCCCCTCCGGCGACTTTGCCTTCGGTTTCTTCCCCATTAACTCAACTACCACTAACCCCTCTTCCCACCAGCTTTACCTTCTCGGCGTCTGGTTCGACGTCACCTCTCCCAAGACCCTCGTCTGGGCGGCCAACCGCAACGCCCCGGTCCAAGCCGGCTCCACCTTCCAGTTCACCTCCGACGGCAGCCTCTCCCTCAGGGATCACACCGGAGAAGAGAAATGGACCCCTGGCTTCTTCGCCAATGCCACTAACCTCGCCCTCCTCGACGACGGCAACCTTATCCTGACCAGCGCCACTTCCTCGTCCTCAGGGGCTCAAGGCTTCCTGTGGCAAAGCTTCAGCAATCCCACCGATACTCTCCTCCCGGGGCAAGTGCTTGCATCGGGCTCCCAACTGCGGTCCCAGCTAACTGACACCGACTTTTCCGACGGCAGATTCAGGCTAAACTCTCAGACCGACGGCAACCTCGTGTTCTATCCCCTGGATTTTGAAACTGGATATCGGTACCTAGCTTACTGGGCCTCCGACACCGTCGGTGTCGGCAAGCAGCTCGTCTACAACCAGTCCGGAAGCATATACTTCGTTCTTAACAACGGCAACCCTATGAACGTAATGAACGTAATCTCGACCGTCACGTACTCCCCTGTGGACTTCTACCAACGCGCAACGCTGGACATTGACGGGGTACTTCGGCAGTACGTTTACGCGAAGGCTAAGGGAAAGCAATCGGAAAAGAGATGGATCGCCGTCTCGAAAGTACCATTTGATATCTGTACGGCCGTGTCAAACAAAGGTGGTAGCGGAGCGTGCGGTTTCAACAGCTACTGCAGCTCACCTGACGACGGGATAGGCCTCGCCAACTGCGAATGCCCGCCGCAGTACTCGTTCATCGACCCCCAAAGGCAGTACAAAGGCTGCAAACCGGACTTCACCCCACAAAGCTGCGACAAAGATGACTCGGCTAACTTCGATATCACGCAGATACCCAACACGGATTGGCCTCTTACGGACTACACGCAGTACGAGCGAGTAGATGAAGACCAGTGCAGGCAGTTCTGTTTGGAGGACTGCTTCTGCACGATGGCCGCCTATAATCCTACGACATCGGGATGTGCGAAAAAGAAGGCTCCGCTGACCGATGGAAGGACGGGCAGCACAGAGGTCATTGCACTCATCAAGGTGTCCAAATTGCGACATAATGCCACCTTCCTCGTGAACCCTGCGTTAGAGAAGATCACCAAGAAGGATGGGAGAACATTGTTCGTCATCGGAATGTTGTTTCTCGGTTTGTCTGCCTTGATCACCTTCGCATTGCTACCTTGGTACACTAACAAGAAGAAGAGCCAAGATAATATTCCTGAACGATTAGAGGGGAGCACGTCCGGCCTCAACCTGAGAACTTTCACCTACAGAGAACTGGAGAAGGCGACCAACGGATTCAGCGAAGAAGTTGGGAGGGGCGCGTCCGGTGTTGTATACAAGGGAGTTCTGACGCCGTCCAATTTCGCGACGGAGAACTACATCGCGGTGAAGAAGTTAGACAGGACGTTTCAGGAGAGCGACAAGGAATTCACGAACGAGCTGCAATCCATCGGGCAGGCGCATCATAAAAATCTAGCCAATTTGATCGGCTTTTGTGAAGAAGGAACGCATCGGCTGCTCGTGTACGAGTACATGCGCAACAGGTCGCTGATGAGCTTCTTGTTCGGCGGCGCCACGAGGCCTAGCTGGAACAAACGCGTCGACATCGCTCAGGGGATATCAAAAGGGCTGCGATACCTGCACGACGAATGCGTCGGCCAGATCATCCACTGCGACATGAAGCCCCAGAACGTGCTGCTGGACGATAACTTCGCGCCTCGGATCTCAGACTTCGGCTTGGCGAAGCTACTGCGGACCGACCAGTCGCGGACGACCACCTTTATCAGGGGGACGAAAGGTTACCTGGCGCCGGAGTGGTTCAAGAACATGCCTATCACCAACAAGGTGGACGTGTACAGCTTCGGCGTGATGCTGCTGGAGCTCGTTTGCTGCAGGAGGAATGTGGAGAGGGAACCGGTTGGCGGGGAGGCCAAGGAGGAGCCCGTGCTCATCTACTGGGCGTACGACTATTACAGAGATGGAAATCTTAGGCGTCTGCTGTGGGACGACGACGAAGAGGCCATGGACGATCTGGGGAAGGTGGATACGTTCGTGAAAGTTGCTTTTTGGTGCATCCAGGAGGACCCGTCGTTGAGGCCGTCCATGCGCAAGGTGTCGCAGATGCTCGAAGGGTCGACGACGGTGGCTTCGCCTCCCAATCCGAATCCTTTCTCCAGTATGGGAACTTCTCGTTGATTTAACAGATGAATATGATTCAAAGGATGTGCAATTCGCACCGGAAGGCAACCTTTTTTAAGGCCCGGTTTAAAATAAAATATGTTTTAGAAAAACGTTCTTAATTATATTAAAAAAATGAATCAACAATGGAAAATGTTGAATGCGTTTGATTTTATGAACCATTGCACGAAGTAGAACTTAAAATGAAAATAAAAAATATGTGAAATTCTAACGGATGCTTGAATAAAATTAAAACTGAAATAATTGAACTATATAAACAACCCATTATATCTTATTAAAAAACTGTTTATTTTTTAATATATCAATAAACGAAAATATTGTTGTAGGCTTAAAAATGCTTACAAAAGAATTTATTTATTTTTCATTAAATGTTTATTTCCTTTAAATTTTTATCTGATTTTAAGTATCATATTATAAAATAAACTCTTGGCCGGACTAATCCTATCATAATATGATATGCAGGTATCATATTATTAAGATATCAAAGCTTGGCTAGTGACCTCAAAGCCTCTAGACACTCATTCCTCACTCCAGCACTACAGGGCTTCATTCTGCTATCCAGATTCATCCATGCACTTCATACGAGTTGTGCAGATCGATTTGCCCATCCTTGAATTTATTATTTATTTTCTCTTTATGTTAAATGTCATTTTAATTTATTATTGGATTTCTCGTGAGTGTTCTTATTTATTTACCATAAACTAATGTACTTCACAGAAATTCTTTGTGATTCAATTAAATTCAACATGCTTAGAACACATCCAACAAAAATGTGCAATCACAACAAGATTGGAATAACTAATGATATGGTCATAGTGATATTTGCAATAATAAAATTATAAAAACTGACATCAAACTTTCTATTAAATCTAAAAAACTTCATGAATGAAGTATTTGTCATGAAATTTCCCTTTCGATATATACTTTTGATGGATAAATTATGTATTATTTAAACTTAATTTTTGTTAGACACCTTTATCCAGGGTGATAAATTAATTATTTACCCTTTTTATTGGTTCATAGTTTGGATCATAGATAAAGAAGATCAAGTGGGAGTCGCCTCCGTCAAGATGAATTAAAATTAATTTCAATGACTCCTTCGCCGGAGTATAGGAATGTAACAACCTAGAAAAAAATAAAAAAAATGAAACAAACAGCTAGAATAATCAGCATCGAAATTCCTGATATCATGGAAATCCAAACGGTAACAATTAAGGGGGAATAAAAAAAATGATGAGGGAATAAAAATGGAGATAACAAAAATTAGTGACAATAATTAGTCTGGATCTCCTCTAAACCTCTACAACAGAATTGATTTCCTCTAGAAAGCCCATCTCGTGCACAAACCAAAGAGGTTGGAACATCTGGATTTCAGCATCTCGTAAGGAACAAATTGTAGTTTTCGATTCTCTTACGCACTCCTTCATTTTCTGCTTATCTAACTCACATTCGTTGGAATCTTGACAGCCTGCAGGTGGTGATCGACCAGAGGAGGAGGAGGGGTGCAGAGAGCACGCGAAGGACACAGCCGCTAGCAATCTCAGCAAATCAAAGCAAGGAAATGATCAAATTCAAGTGGGTGATTCAGAAATCACCTTGCATATTCCTTTTAGAATAGATATGAATCTATGATCCAATCTGTTCAAGATTGATTCATGTTTAAAATGTAGGACGATAAGAATGATTGATTGAACCCGTTGCTTTGTGTGACTGATTGATTTCCCTTTATTTATCATGTTAGCCATCATCATGTTAGTTATTGTATGTTTTATCCACTCTGCTGTGATGATTCTATTTGATTAGTATATCGTGGATTGCTCTCCATGTATTATTGTTATTAATTATGTCATGTATGTATGTTTCCAGATCTTGTTTGATGCGCACTATTTTCCTATATCGATTTAGATGTTATGATAGAAATGATAAACTCTTGACATTATGTTTTAACCATAAACCTGGCCTGGATTGATATTGAACTCGGCCCGGGTTCATACAAAATCCAGTCGGGCTATGGGGTCGCCTGACCCCCATCCGCAGAACCTGACCTGGTTCACCTTGAACTCGGATCGGGTTAGTAGATGACACATCGATCGAGCTCTCGACATTTTAGTATTCGAATCGGGTTCCACTGAGTCGGCCCAAGTTTGATCCGCGTCAACCTCGACATCTTGCGATGATTTCCACGAGTCCGACCCAAGTGCACTTCACACTCGGCCCGAGTTCATGCTATGAACCCACCCCAGGTCATTGATGCACGAAAAAATATGCATTAATTTAGGTCATTTAATTTATATTTTTTAAATCTTCTTTGTGTAATAAGGAAGAGAATTTATTTAATTTTATAAAATATCTAAAATTTGACTTCTACCTAAATTTGGATAATTTCATTGCAGGAATCAAAACGACAACAAAATGGCCGAGAAAATGTCGAAAACAACAAAAACTCAAGGTCACGGCCGTGCTCTGTAATGTCAGGTCGTGCCTTCATGAGCCGTTCGGATGCCGAAATGCGCCACTATCATGGTCGTGATGAGAACCGGCACAGTCGTGAGCATGTGTTGTAGATTTGTTCTCTGTCATGGCCATGCTGGAACACTTAATGGCCGTGAGCGCGAGTTGCCAGGACATTGTTCTGTCACGGCCGTGCCACACTTGGTCACGGCCGTGATAGTGGTCGGTTCGACGGTTATGGGGCATGTTTTATCCATTTTTCGAATAGATTTTTTATTTCTTCCTTTGGGGGACAAGAAAACCTATAAAAAGAGATGGAAGAGGACTTGAAAAAACATTCTGGAGCATAGATTTGAAGCTTACAAAGAGGTGAAGAGCGAGAATAATAGCAAAGCTCTGTCGAAAACTCGCGAGAGCACATGCACAATAGGTTGCCAGAGTTCTTTGTTTTCTTTTCTCAATCTTTTTTATTAGATTTGATGTTGTTATTCTCATATTTATTTCTTTATTAGAGTCATCTTAGTTGAACCCTATTTATGTTTTGAAATCTTTCTTAATATTAGTTTAATTTGAATCTTTAATAATTGTAATTTTATGTTTAATGCTTTTCTTTGATTTCATGATTTGTTATTTGATTACTATCCGAGAAAAAGTGATTATTTTTATAATAGTTTCTAGGATTGATCTTATTTATTGCATGCCACAATTAGGAAAATCGAAAAGACGTAATTTGTGTAGTTATTAAGGTGACTTGAGAAAGCCCTTAATATTAATTTCATTTTAATGCATCTTATGATTAATTAAGTAAATTAAAAACCAAAATGATTGATTTATTCTAATTATTCATAAGATAGTAGTTAAAGCTTGAAACATTTGTTAACTAATTTTGAAAATTCACTTTGTTATTAATTCGACTAATTTTAAGTTGAGAAAATTCATTACATTTTAGTGGTGATAATTATGTGTCTTAGTCATCAAATCATTATTTCTCCAGGTGATCATTTCCTTTATTTTTATTATTTTTTTATTCACATTTGAAATCATATATTTTCTTAATTTTTCAATTAAAAAGGTTAAATTAAAATATAAATTATTAGTCATCCTCGTGTGAACGATAACTCTACTCATTCACTTTATTACTTGAGCGACTAATGCACTTGCTAGCGTTTGCTATCAACTTTACACGCATTACTCACCCTCTACTCGGCCCGGGTTATAGCTAAAACAACTAATTTCCCTTTTTCTTTCATTGTGTTTTTGTTGTAGAACTTTTGATCCTCACAATATGACTTTTACTCTCTATGATAAGAACTTTCATGTTACCATCATATTATTATTCCCAGAACTGAATCATTGATTTTTTACTGACATCGAACATTGAAAGGTAAAAAGGGTTAAACTTGGCTAATAAAATAAGATGAAAGATAATCACTGGATAATCTGGATCGTTAGCCTATGCCAAGTGCTTCATAATAAGGATCGCTCTCTTGGTCATGGATTGATCAACAATTGATCCACACGCGACTGTATTGTTTTGCTCGACGTACCCCATATAAGAATAAGGACCCATCCTATAATAAATAAAGGATGATAGATTTAAAGACAACTTAAAGTCACCTGATTTCTAAATGTAATTTAAGATAAAGAAGCATGATTAAGTAAAGAAGTATGAATATTAAATCAAGTTATGCATATCACATGTCATCATGACTATTAAGCATGTTATTAATTCTAAGCCTATCATGTATATGATTATCCTTATGATCTATGATGATCCTCATGCTCAAGATAAGTACTGATATTTATCTTCTGATTTATTCTAATTGGAGTTATGCATTATATATTATTATTGATTCCCATTAGGCTATAAATCTTACGAAAGAATTGCCTCCTGTATTTGATTTTCATATGGCCAGCTCAGTGATGGTGTGGAGTTGGTGTGCTACGACGATGTTCAGACGATAATAAAGCACATGAATCAAAAGAGCCTAGTTATTTATTTTCTTTATGTATTTCGCATTAATGGATGATGTAGTCATATCTTTATTTTAGAGACCATGTAGCAACTCTTCATCTTCACAATTAATTATTATATTTCGTACTTCTTCATTATTTTTATAATTTCTTTTGCTGGCATGTCATGTATGTTGATTGATTCATGGTCAAATTTATGGTCAAGACATAGCATTAGGTGGGTCTTCGCCACGTGACATGGGTCGATTTGAGAGCGTTACAAGGATGAAGGTACATGATTTCGACTTTACTCTTTGGATTGTTCTTTTGTGGCTGCATGTGCATTAAAACGGGGTGCACAGTCTATATTGGAGGTAGAAGCATGGAGCCTTCTACAAGGAATCATGGGTTGCCCAAGAATGAGTTTCAGGCGGGTGCAACTAGAATCAGACTCCGAGACACTAGTACAAATTATCTTAAAGAAGCTGATCTGTTCCTAAAAGCTTATCAAGTTGATCTGTCCCTGGGCACCAGCACTTTGTTTTTGATATCTTTGTATATTTGTATGAGTTCTCCTAATAGTAACTTAGACATTATTATAGAGAGACTAATTAAGTAACGAACTGTGTAACAAATTTTGATCTTGGGCGAATGTCACTCTTCCAGAAATTCTGCAATTGATGTATTTTGACCCTTTATAGTTCCTATTCAATAAATAAGCTACTCATTTTCCAAAAAAAAAGAAAAGAAAAGAAAAAGGGAGAGAAAATAAAGCGGGAAAACAAAACAAAAAGGGTAATGGCATGGGATTTGAAAGGATTTGAGATCTTGAGCCACTCGTAGTTCGATCTATTTTTGGTCTAACTCGGCTTGGCCTATTATTAAAATAAACCAAGTTGAAAAATAAAAAAAAACCTATGTTCTTAAAGAGGCTTAATGTGAAAATCTTGAATTCTTCGTCATAGAGGTAGTGCCTCTAAATCTTGAGGGCGAAAATTATTGCTGCTAGTTCGAGATCGTGCGTCGGGTAGTTCTTCTCATGTTTCTTCACTTTCCTTGATGCGTAGATGATGACCTTTCCATGTTGCATCAAGACACACCCCAAGCCATTGCCACATGTGTCGTTGTAGATGACATAACCTCCTTGGCCTGAAGGTATAGTAAGAATAGGCGTCGTTGTCAATCTTTTCTTCAGCTCTTGGAAGCTACTTTCACATTTATGTGACCACTCATATTTTACGCCTTTCTTGGTGAGATTAGTCAATGGAGACACCATCTTGGAGAAATCTTGTATAAATCTCCGATAATATTCTGCAAGTCTGAGAAAGCTCCTAATATCTGATATGTTCTTTGGTCGCTCTTAATTGGCAACTGCTTCCACCTTTGTAGGATCCATTGATATTCCATCTTTACTGATGATATGCGGAAGGAACATGATCACTTCCAACCAAAATTCACACTTCGAGAATTTGGCATACAACTTGTGTTGTCGTAGGGTATGTAGCACAACCCGTAGATGCTCCTCGTTTTCCTCTGGGCTCAAAGAATAAATAAGGATATCATCGATAAAAATAATCACGAACTTATCCAAATATGGCTTGAACACCCGGTTCATCAAATTCATAAAGGCTATCGGAACATTGGTCATTCCAAATCGCATCACTAGAAACTCATAGTGGTCAAATGTTGTTTTCGGCACGTCGTCAACAGTTATCTGAAGCTGATGGTAAGAACTTCTCAAATTAATTTTGGAGAACATCTTTGCTGAAGATAATTGGTCGAACATGTTATCGATTCTTGATAGTGGGTACTTATTTTTTATTGTGACCTTGTTCATCATCCGATAGTTTGTGCATAGTCGCATAGATTCGTCCTTCTTCTTTACGAATAGCACCAGAGCTCCCCATGGAGAGACGCTCAGTCGGATGAATCCCTTATCCAACAGCTCTTGTATTTGGGTCTTCAATTCCAGCATCTCCGCTGGAGCCTTTCGATATAGGTGCAGTACCTGACACTAGGTCAATGCGGAAGTCGATCTTCCGCCATGGTGGTAATCCTGAAACATCACCGGACAGACGTTCGAAAATTTATTTACCATTTCAATACTATCTCGATTTATATCAGCCCGGTCTATCTTAATCACACTTGCCAAGAATTCTCGACATCCTTTCTTCAGTAACTTTTGAGCTTTAATAACTGACACCAGGACCTTGCCTTGCTCTAGCGGCGTGCCTCTAATGATGATCTGAGGTTCTCCTGGTGCTCTGATCACTATCTTCTTTGCTGGGCAGTGTAGGTAGGCATCGTAGTAGGACAATTAGTCCATACCCAACACTACGTCATAATCCTTGATCGGGATGATGATTAGATTCACCGAGAAGTTCTTGCCTTCCACTTCGACTGACACATTGGGAATGTATTTCTGGGTGACAATGGACCCCAAAAGTGTGCCGGTGTCAAGTGGGAATTCTGTAGCTTGTGGCTTCATACTCAATAGTGGAGCAAATTGCTCCAAAATGAAGGGGTGCGTAGCTCCTGAATAAAATAATATATTCGCATAAATGACATCAATTTTGAGCGTACCTTGGATGGTGCTTTCTGCTCATCAGTAGGCCACATATTGTAGACTCGGCCTAGGCACCATCTTCGATGGCCCGTCATTGCACATAGGAGGTGGTGCAGCGCGCCTTGGTTCCTTGCATTCTCGGGCGAAGTACTCCACCTTGCCACAGTTCAGACATGCACCCATATTCTAGTAGCACTCACAAGATGGAATCGATGGCAGAAGTCGCATGGCTTCTGCTGCTCCCTCCTCTCGAGATAAGGTCTGCCCCTATTTCGGTCATTGTGGCGTCGGTTGTCACATCTGCTACCATGTTTACGATCTCTATTGATATTCTACTATTGGGGTTGATTTACAGGTTCCTGGTGCTGTTGTTGGGCTCCTACCTGGTCGACATCCTCCAGATATATGGCGAACTCTTCAGCAAATGCGAAGGTCTAACAATTCCCTTGCTTAACTCTATCTCTGAGGCTGGGCTTTAGACCATCTACCTAGCGCTTCACACGATTCAATTCTATCTATTGCAGGGTCGAGTACTTTTCTAAGTTCAGAAACTTGGTCAAGTACTGCTTAATAGTCATGTTGCCCTGCTGTAGTGTGAGGTACTCCTTCTGCTTCCTACCCCTCTCATAGGCAGGGACGTATTTATATCTGAAGACCTTCTTAAATTTCTCCCAATTGACATAATCCTGGACTGATAACGTTATGAGCTTAGCGGCCTTCCACTAGTCTTTGGCTTCACCATTTAGCTTACGACTATCGTAGATCAATTTGTGATCTTTATCGTAATCTATCTCGAGAAAGATCTGCTCAACCTCCTTGATCCATCTTTTGACGTCCTCAAAGTCGCCCTTCCCATCAAATTGAGGGGGTTGCAACCTTAGGAACCTTTCAATAGTGTCCTTGTGGTCTTGAGTAGGCTGCCATGCGTGACTTCCGGGGTGGGAATACGCAGTGTGAGCTGAGTGAGGTCCTTGAGGTAAAGACCCCTGCCTTAACTGTTCCTCCCGATACCCATTCATTTAAGGGGCTTGAATTTGTCACTCACTAGTCTGTGAGCCTTGGGCCTACTGGAGAGCCCGCTCCGATCTGCTCTTGGGGGCCCATGGGATGTGATCAGGAAAAGCTATAGCAGTTGCTCCAGCACAACAATAATAATACAATTTGATTAGTATGAACTCCATAATTCCTATAACAATTTCATACTTAATTGATCCTATCAGATGGTTGCAATGGTTGCTCATGGCAGTTGCACATGGACTCAATTTTATCTATTAGAAATAGCTAAGTATCGCTCCTTAGGCTCTGATACCTTCTGTAATGTTTCGAGACCCACGTGACTGTCACGTACTCAGAGTCATCCCAAAGACGTTACACAATTCTATTAAAACTAATTTTGCGGAAAACAATTATATAAAGTGCGAAAATAATAATGGAAACTTCTAAATATCCATAATGATAAGGAGCTGAAAACATCTATGACTCCACAATACTAAATATGCGAAAAATAATAACTAATCCAATAATCTAGTAGGATACAATCTTACACCATATGCAACATCTCTGTCACTGAGTCTGACCACCTGCATCACAATCTTCTATCATCTCACCTACATCAATCTAGATGCAGGAGAAAACTCATGAGTATAAAAATACTCAGTACGTAGAGTCCAACCATAATAATATATAATAAATCAAAAGTGCTCAATAAATCAATAACAATATGAAACGATAAACAATAGAGCACTGGAGATATCAATATGGTAGGAGCTCAATAATCAGTAGGTCAATATATCAATAAATCAATAAAGCCATTAATTAATAAAGATGATCAGGTAAGAGATCAAAGGACCAATGAATATCAATTAATGATTATCAATTATCAATTATGCCTTATCACTATGACACTATCCGATTTAACTATTTCAATTCAATGGACGGAGCCAAAGTCAGTCAACGTCAAATATCCGTATGACCATGATTCGATTCAATTTGAATTCCATTTTATTCGATTCAATTCAATTCTATTCAATATTTGGAGTTATCCAATACAATAGAGAGCGCTCAGTTAATTAAGGAAAACTCTATGTCTCTTTCATGTAGGCTAGTGAGGAATCAAGTCACGACGAGTCGCTCTCCAATAATAGCGCTAATAATAATTTCGTATTGGCGGAGGATCATGACCATCACAGGACAGTCATAGCTTCCCTAAAGGATGACGTCTCAAACTTTTAGGTACGCTATCTGCCCCAAACAATATCCATATCAGTAATAATGTGGCCCAGGGACTTAGAGACAATCAGAGAATATGGAGATCCATCAGTTTCTATCTTTTATATTATTTACCTAATGGATCTATTTTTTAACAATTTAACTTAGGTTAAACAAGGACCTAATCAGGAAAACATTACTGCATCAATATCATAATGGATCACACGATCTGATAGAATAAGGATGACAATAATCTCAAATCAAATCTGAAAAATATGATGAGGTCAGATCTGTTTGTGATATGATCAAGGATGACCAGGAATCGTAAACTATAATAACTATTTAATTTTCCATTATAAAATATCCATAATTACGTTTTCTGTCCCCAGAACTCGGCCTGTGTCGGGTGCAACTCGGGTCGTGTTCAGAGATGCTCAAAATCACCTCGGTTAGGGCAAAACCAAGCCGAGTATATTATGAACCCAGGCCAGGTCGGTTGGTTCACTGTCAATCACGGTCGTGCCGCAACCCGAGTCGAGCTGAAGCTAGAACCCGGGCCGGGCCAATAGGAACACAGGCCGAATTTGACAACCCGATCCAGTTTCGAGTCCAACTCGGTCCGGATTCTACGAAATCTAGGCCGATATAGTAGAACTCGGGCCGGATTCTGTCGTCAACGGAGAAGTGCATTCCGATGTGACTTTTCGACCACCACAATCACGACATACGACGACCAAATGATGCATACAATATATCAATGAATTTTCGGTACAAGGGAGAAGAGAATATGCTTCCATGTCATGGAAAATTGATGACATAGGAATTCTCCCTACGCACCTAAAGTTGACTGAAAAATCAACTGCGATCCTTTTTCTGGAAAACTGCACGAACGCCGAATTTTGCCCGACGATTCCTCTCTATCTACATCCCAAAACTTGCAGCCACCACATGGAAGATCTTCTCCTATATGTCGACTTCGAAACCAGCTGCTATGTGCTCTCGGGAGTGCCTCGATTCACGTGAAAATGAGAGGACAAGAGGGGCTCGTGGAATTGAAATTTTGTTTGGCCAAAGGAGGTTTTCGGTCACCCCTTTGATGTTTATTTATAATGCAGGCTATGATTTTTAATTCCATTGGGCCTTGGACTCTTTTAGAGTTAATCTTGGCCATCCATCATTGTTTAATCATCTCATAATTATTCAGATTTATTTAAATTCGAATTTACTTAATAATCCCATAATAACAATTTCACCTCTACTCAAATTCCATCTTATCTTTCCACTTATCCCATAATTTTCATCCATTTCAGAATTAAAAATTCCAAAATATTAGATAATAATTTTCTAGATATTATAAATGATTTAACAAAAATTAGGCTCATTGCACAAATTTTAGTCATTAGCAATTTTTAGCGACGACATTATGATGACCATGGGTGACCAATAAAAATCTAGTCGCTAAACCTTCCAGTGACCACTAATAATTTTTTAGTGACCTTGTAAATTGGTTAATAGTTTTTTTTGTTTTAGTGTATAATATTTATGTTTATCATGAACTTTAACTCTTCCACGCACATCATCGAGTAGTGAGTTTGATTCAGCTTCAATTTGATCACGGGTCATGATAAACCAAACAATATAAATCACAGAAAACAAAAGTCAATTTGTGAAAGACTAACAAGCACCATGTCATGACAAAAGTAAATTTTATTGTGGCAAGTAAACATTTTGTCATGACAAAGGCTTAGTCTTGTTGAGACTTGAAAAGAACTATCGTGACTTGTGGCTCCATTTTTCCCACTTGCACATGCAATTGTCATGACTTCTAGCTCAATTTTTTTCCTAAAATTCTTATGTGACTTTTGATAATAAAATATCTACAAAAGAACAAAAAAATTGGCTAGATCACTAACTCAATAAATTAAGCAAACTAAATATAAAAAAGAAGCATGCTAAGACAAAAATTTTAAAAATAATTGAAATAAAATATTAAAAATATGTTATCTTTTGCATGTATCACACTCACCAAATAATCTTTGAAACTTCTAGTGTATCTATTCTTCAAGTTCTCATATCTCTTCGCTTCTTCGATAGTGCTTACTTGACACTTTTATAATTTTTATCACCTTCTCACATAGATGGTCTTCACTATCTTTGAAAATTTTGGTTGGGTACACTTCATAAGCTATATATTTTATAGTGAGTTCACGATGACCACTACATTTGAGGTCCCATATATGTACTTGAGAAGTAATTCTGGCATAGGAGGACGGATCTACTTTGTCCAATATCAAAAATAGTATAATGTATATTAAAGTTATTTTCTTTTTTATGTTGAAATGCATAGCTCCTTGCATGGGTCAAACTTTTGGTAGAAAATGATATCTTACATGGTAAATATGTCATTTTCGTTTTTCTATCTATATAGCTCTTTTGATGACTCTAAACTATTAGTACATTTCTTTTATCAGACCATCTTCTAGATCTACATACTTCTTCATAATATATATTAGATCCAAGTAATCTTCCTTCTCTAATTGCACTTAAACATGTAAGAGACATATATGGTATTCCGTATATTGCTTAGAAAGGTATCATCTTAGTTGTTTTGTGATAACTCTTTTTATAGACAAATTCAGCTTGTGCCAAGTGATTTTCCCAATTGTCTTGTCAATACAAAGAACATGCCCTCAACATGTTCTTTATGATTTGGGTAGTCCTTTCACTCTAACCATTGCCTTGAGAGTAGAATGTAGTACTATAATTTAATCTATTATCAAATGCATTTTGTAATCTTCTCCAAAAAAATCGTCAATTTTGGATCTCGATTGTTACCATGAAAACTAAATTTCATATAATCTAATTATTCCATCCATATACATATTTATCATACTTGTAGTTAATCTTCTCACATTATATGATAGAAATGTGTTGACTTGGTCAATCAATTAACAATAACCCAAATCGTATCATGAAGTCCATCATTATATCTTTCTGTTTCCACTATGGTATTGGTAATGGTTGGAGTAATTTTGGTGTTTCTAAGAATTTTGAGATGAACTCATCAATTGTTTCCTTCTTATCGGCTCACCAAGTTTTTTGAAGATCTTTGAACATTTGGTAGTTCAAGAATGGATTATGAACTTTGATTTGTGATATTTATTAGGATTTTTTTTCTAGAGTTCTTTGACTTCAAATACTCATAATCTCATCTAGTACTCCATCATCTCCACAATTGTAGTCATGATGCCCTTTCTCACATATTCCTTTGATCTATACATACTCATGATCCTTCTTCTAGACATATGCAATCATATTCACCAAAGTTAATTGGATTACACAATGCATCACTAATTGTATTAGTTTCTTCCAGAGTATTACCATGTATACCGTTACTTGTCATAAAATCTTTCATGTTTGTCTTAAGACATTAGCTATCAAACCGACCTCCCTGGATGATACAGAATATAAATTCTTAGTCTTTTAACAATATCAATCATCTTTTTTCACCTCAAGTTGAGTTTCAACTATATATGAGAATATATACTTGATGCTTTTGTGGTATGTAATGCTTCAAACTTCTCACCACACAGATAATGCCACCAGATTCATAAGGCAAATACTGCAATTAGTTGTAAGTCATGAATGGGATAGTTCTTAGCATGTGGATTGACATACCTTGAAGCACATACCACCATTTTTTCAAGCTACATTAGTAAACATTCCAAACCTGCATTATATGAAACACTGTAGACCACATAGTCTCCCCCCTCTATAGGAATGATTACCACTGAAGCTATTGCAAGCCTATTTTAAATATTGCATAACACTATATTTTTTTTCATTCTTATTGTATTACGAATTAAGTTTTATAAATTGGTTTTGTATTTTCACGTTTAATGTAAGAAATCAATTTTAAGCATAAGCTACCTCAATTGACATATAGCAAAATTAAAAACCAATCAAATGTCGAAAGAAAAGGATAAAGTGATCTTGAATAGAAGATGAGACCAAAAGAGAGGTAAGAGAAGACATGTAGCCGGAAAGGTGCTATGAGGAAATGCTAACAATGATTATCTCACAAGATTGTGTGAAGTTAGGACATTGAGAAGGGAGGTGGTGCAAAGTAGAGTAGGGATCAATTTTACCAAACGCCCTTTAACTTTGGACATTTTTTCAGTGCTATCTTCAAACTTCACTTTATAACAAGACTGTCATCGATCATTTAACTGTTTGACCAAATGCCCTTTTCATCGATGATCGATTGTTTTCCGATCCACTGCCAATGTGGTGCCTACACGGCGATATTCTCTCTCCTCCATGTAAGTAATTTGCTGATGTAACCTTAATAAAATAAAATATTATTAAAAAATGAAGCGTCGCCAAAAAGGGGGGCGATCTTCGACGGGGAACGGCGACGAAGGAGTAGACAGCTATGTAATATCCACAATTTGATCCATATAGGATTATATAAATTAATCATATATTATATCATTTAAATGCATTATGATAAGTGTGTTAGCATATGTGCATCAACTCCATAGATTCACTTGAAATTGATGATAAATGACAAAGGATAAGGAAAAAATGACATTTTAAATATCTTAAAATTTGGAAAATTGAAGTCTCGGTAATTGATCATATACACGAAAGTATGTAAAATGTGATTTTTAATATTTTTAAAAGGAGTACTAATTAGATTAAATGATAATGCAAAATAAAAAATTTTGAACAAAAATTAGTAAATGAATAAATGAAACAAATAAGAGAAATGTCAAGTCATTTACTTAAAGGGCAACTTAAAGGGCAAAAGAGGAAGGAGATTATAACCGACTTAGGTAAGTCGACTCTTACAAGGATAACACTTATCCATTACTTCCTTCACCTGCCCATTCCATTTTGGGACCCTTGAACTGAAAGCTCTAGAAGCGAAACAAGAGTGTAAAAAGAAGAAAAATTCAGCATCAAATTCAAAGAATTTCTTGGAGTTTTCATCATAAGTTGTTTACTCCTTTTCTATGAATTATCACTATGAAATTCATCCTTTCTTATGAGCTTTCAAAATCTATTTGTGCTTTTATGTCCATGTTCTTGTGGTGAGGATTTCACCAAAATGAAGTTTCATCTTTGATAGATACAAACCCCATCCAAAACTTATAACATGATCTTGACATCTTAGAGTTATTAAAAAATTATGAAATTTCGTAGGTTGAACCTTACCTAGTCTAATTTCCATAGGCTCTAGAATCGGTTTAATTAGATTTGTATATGAAAAGTTATGAATCAATGATTCCGAGTCACCCTTTTTGTTTTCTGTGATGAGTGGTCTGAATTGTAAATACTATGATAATTTAAATACTTATTCTTAATGTATTAAATTTATATTTCTTAAATAGTTAAAGTCCTCTTTCTGATCCAAGTGGAATCACCTTTTATATCATGTACAATGAAAGTTTTGGGTTTTAGAGCAAATATCATTCAGTTTATCATAATAGAAAAGTGGAAGAGAACATAGACAATTTTTTGTTTTTGAGAATCATATATGAGCAATAAATTATGAGATTTATAAAGATTAAACCTTAGGGAGTCTAGTTTCATGAAAAATTAGAATTCCTTAATTATCATAAATAATTCAGAGGTTATGAATTTTACACTCAACACCGCTCAATCATAAGTAGTTCAGAGGTGAAGAATATAATTATATTTATGAAATTTGTAGAGCCCTTATACAATATACTTTAAATGGAAAATTACCAGAGGATTAGGTTTCATAAAGCCTATTCCTATGCAAAATTAGAATTGTGTTAATAAAACATACTTACTCATTGGTATGCATATTACTTTTAGCATCACATGAGCTCCTAGTGTACCAGGGTGCACTAGAAATAACTCATCATTGTTATACCTTATGGTGTGCTTCATTTGACATGACTATATGTTCTATTTGATTGAAAAGTGAGTGGATTACTTTTAATGCAATTATATGATATATTCTAAATGATATGATACGGTTGATGCATGCATGTATTATGCATCTTAACTGTCATGCATTTGCATTTTCTCTACCGGGATGATATGTCTTATGTAGGAAGGTGTCCCATTTTCATGGGATGATATGATATCCTACGAAATAATATATGTTTCTCGGTATGGATGATATGAGATTCTACAGAACGATATAAGACCTCTAATTTAGGATTATATATCTTTTGCAGGAAATGTACTCCATAATTTGGGATGATATGAAACCTACGGGATAATATGTTCTTTTGACTAGTTGATAATATGACATGTACATTATGCTTACGTGCATACATGATATGATATAATACATGATATGATATGTGAAATGTTATATGAAATGAAACAAATATTTGACATGTTATATGATATGCTAAAGTTGGTATTTCATTGATATTAATTGATATAGTATCCTTCATAACATGATAATTGTTCATAAGTAGTAAGATGTTAGTTTGTTTCTTATAATTTTTTCAAATGCTAAATCATTTTATCTGAATGGAATAGGTGGTAAAACATGAGTTTTTAACTTACTAAGTTGTTGTTTGCTCATAACATTGTTTTAATATTTTTTAGATCAGTAGACCAATCATATGACCGTGCTTGAAAATTCCTTATTAAATTAGAAGCACTTTTGAAAATAGAAGACAGATATGAGGCTTAGTCTCTAGTTTTCATTTTGTGAGGATGCGTGACTCGTATTATATGGTCTGTAAAAGCTAAATGTTTCAAAAAAAATTAAAATATATAAGTTTAAATTAGCGTGTGTACTTACTCTGAGATTAAATATAAGTGTGTTATGAATAATAGTATGATAACTTTATTCCACATATTTCAATCGTATTATGTGACGGCTTGCGAATTAGATCAAGATTTAAATTGGAGTCATGACAAGCTACTCGTCGGTGGTCGAAAAGGGGGAATGACAGCTTGTTGCCGACGGCGAACGACAATGGTCAGCAAGCGAGCCCCCCTCCCCCCACCAGACCGGCAGCATGCAGAATGCAGCATCCCATTTTTTCCATTTTTAAATCTTATTTTATTATTTAATATTGCGACGTCAATAAATTGCTTGCGTGGAGGAGAGAGAACATGGTCACGTGGATGCCACGTGAGCAACCACATTTTAAGAAGTTGTACTTGTCGAATCCTTGCCATAATTTACCTTATTAGCTCTTCTAAAGTCGATGCTTTCAAATTTGGGATTCAATTCAATTCAATCTTTGAAGTTATCTAATATAATAGGGAACATTCGGTCAATTAAGAAAAACTTCACGTTTCTTTTATGTAGGCCAATGAATCCAACCACGATAAGTCGTCCTCTAATAATAGCGCTAAATAATAGTTCATGATGGCGGGGGACAATGACCAATCACAAGACAACCATTCCCTAAAAGATGACATCTCAAACCTCTAAGTACACTATCTGTTCCACACAATATGATAATAATATGACCCAGAGGGATTAGAGACAATCAGAGAACATGGAGAGCCAACAGTTTTCATATTTTATCTTGTTTACCTAATATACCTATCTTTAACAATTTGGCTTAGATCAAACATCAGGATAAAACTACTGGATTAATATTATGATGAGTCACATGATCAAATGGAACAATAATATCAATAATCACAAAATCAAATATGAGGTTAGATTTGTTAATAATATAATCATGGATGAACATGAACGATTAACCATAATAAGCATTCAATTATCTATAGTAAAATATTCAAAAATAGGTTTTCTACCCCCAGAACTTGGTCCGCGTCGGGTAGAACTCGGGCCGCGTTCGAAAACAACTAAAAACCCCTTGGCCAGGTGAAACCTAGGCCAGGTAGAGTGTGAATCTGGGCAGGGTTGTTCAATTTACGCCCGTGAGGAATGCTCGATAAAACACGGGTCGTGTTCAGAGAACACAGGTCGTGTCATAAAAAACTCGGGCCACGTGATCGCTGATCCAATCCACGTCCAAATCTAATTAGATCCGAGTTTGTAGAACCCGGGTCATGTCCATACTGAACTCAGGCTGTGTTGATGTAGCCCGGGCTGGGTTCTATCACTAGCGGAAAAGTGTGTTCTAACACGATTTTTTGGTCACCATAACTATACCATACGATGTCAAAACGATGCATAATCTATATTAATGAAATCTCAATACAAAGGAGATAATGATAGGGTTGCATGTCAAAAGAACCGACGACTTAGGGATTCCCTTTATGTACTTAAAGTTGACTGAAAACTAAAAGAAATCCCTCTTGTGTGCAACGATTGTCCAAACATCGAACTTTGGCTGGCAATATTTTTGTGATGTGACCTTGAAACTCACGTCCATCACTTTTAGCCTCTTTTCTTATTTTGGGCTTCGATATCAATTGTCAGATGTCCTCTGGAACATTTCGGTTTGTGTGAAAACTTAGGACAAAGTGGAGATCTTGGTGCAGCAATTTTGTTTGGCTGAAAGAGAGTTTTCAATCATCATTTAATGTCTATTTATAATTGTAGACTAAGATTTTCACTTCTATTGGGTGTTGAACTTTTTTAGAATCAATCTTGGCCAACTATCACTAATTAATCATCCCTTAATTTTTTAAATTTAATTAAATCTAAATTAACTTAATAATCTCATAAATATCTCTGTAACAATTCACCTCTTCTTAAACTCCAACTTATCTTTCCAACTTCTCTTCTAATTTCCATCAATTTTGGACTTAAATAATTCTAGGGTATTAAATAATGATTTTGCATATTTCATTACTGAATAAAATATTCATATATTTATTTAACGAAAATTGAGTCCGTTACAAAAATAATTCAAGCAGTTTATTTCATATATATCATTGCACTTTTCCAAAATGAAAACAAAAATACACCATTACATATGTTAGCAACTAACTTTTGAACAATGATATAAATATGAAATATAAGCTAGGAGCACCACATCATTGTTGCTTACAAAGATAGAGTAAGATAACATATAAAAAGTTATTAAAGAAATAAAGCATAATAACAAATGATGATTCTGACCTCTCTCATTCATAACACAATAATATAATGTCTTGCATTCGTACAATCTCTCAAATAAAAATTTAAAAATAATAATTAACAAATAACTTACCATTCAAGTAAAAATGTACTATTAAAAATTAATTATTTTATTATTCTCTCTTTTATAAATATAAAATTATAAAACAACAGCTCTAGGGTACGTGCCCTAGGGCTGCAACAACCCTGCCACGCCAGGCAAGCAGCCCTTTAGCCCTGTAGCTATTGTTGCAGGACTGCATCAAGGCTGCAGCATCTACGTCGTGCAGCCCTGCATCTCCTCAGGTGCATACGACGCGGGGTGTCTTGCTGACTGTAGCGGCACCTTTGGATGATTAAAATAAAAAAAAGATTGTGAAGAGTAAAAAAGAGAAAAGTAAGAGAAAAGAGAGGAAGAAAAGATTGTGAAGAAACGAAAAGAGAAAAGTAAGAGAGGAAGAAGAAAAAAAAAATAGTTGGAGAGATGAAAACGTACTCTCCTTTTCTCTAGATAGGAATAAGTAGGGCTCTTTATTTCTTTTATATTACAATAGAAATATGTAGTGCATTAAAGAGAAAAATTATATTTGTGATAATGTTATGACCATAAATAAAATAAATAAATAATTGTGATCATAACATGATAAATATATTGTGACACTTTTATATTTATTAGTTTTTGTCATTAAATATTTTAATTAAGACAGTGGTCACAAAATCTCACAAAAATATGACAAATTTCTAATGGATGTTCTTGTGACAAATAGTATTGTTACATACCAATCACTAAAATATCAAATTTGTATCGATCACAATTTTCCCACAAGTCTATCATATTTTGTGATAGAATTACTTCGTTACAAAAAATTCATCACAGAAGTTATATTTTCTTATAGTGAGAGTGATCGAATTTGGTGAAATAAGTTAAAATATGTATGAAAATCTTATTACAAAGTAAAGTTTGAATGTAACATTGAGAAAGCATGTTAGAGAGCATTTGGTAATTTTTTTTTCATTAGAGTAGTAATCTTAAGTGGGAAGAGAAGGGTCCTATTGAGTAGAGTAGATGTGGAGCGATGAAAAGGAGCCATGAATCTACATGAAAAAGAGGGGTAAATGTGTCAAATTGGAATCAAGTGATTTGACCATATTGGTGAAACTTGGTGACCTCTACTTTTAGCCTTTGTTTTAACTTGTGTCCATCTATGATGCACGGATACTCCATTTGACTAAGTACCACACCAGATATGCGTCAGGTATGGGTATGATCCAAGTATGCTTGGTACGCTTCACGTATGCGTCCTATTTAATAATTATTTTAAAAAAAATGGGTACGCTGGTTAGATATTAGGTACTTGAGACGAGTATGTTTATTTGACTTGTGAACTTTTGAGCTTTTAAAAACTTGCAAGACTTTCGATATAAATCTCAAAAATAAAAATAAAAAAACACATCGTCATTTGGTTGGAGAATATCTTTCAAGAAATAATAAATTTTATTTTAGAGAATATAGTATTATATTCTTATTCTACCTCTTGTTTGATTAAATAGGAATAAACTTCATCTTTTATAATTAATATATTTTATTATAAATAATTTTCATTATTGTTATTATAATAAAAATGTAAAATAATACTTCATATTTAAAAATGGAAAATAAAAATGGTGAAAAAAATAAAAAAAAAGAAGTAGAATATCTCTATCCACTATTTTAGAAGAATAGAAATATTCTTCAAATGGGGATATATATAGTGGTTCCACAGTTTTTTAGACGGTTTTATAAAAAATAAAATTTGACCAGCTTAATTCTATTTTACGTCGTGTTTGGTTGTATTCTCCAAAATATCAGGATATTCTCAAACGAACGTAGAGAGAAGGGTGGATAAGAAAAAAATGTCGGTTACAATTTTTCTCAGTATGCGTATTCTTTTCCATTAACTTTGTTAATCATATTTATTTGATTTGCACCAGTGCTGTAAAACTTGGCCCGCCCGATCAGTCCAGTGTCCGACCTTTAAAAGGGCTCACGAGTCACTTTAAACCCGTCTTTGAGGTTGGCTCACTTTGACTAAGTCAAAACCCGAGTTCAACTAACTGATCCAACGACTTTGGCTGACTCGACTGGATCAAGTTGGAAAAGAATAATTAGGACAACAAAATTAATTTTTTTTAATACACATTACTTACTTACATACATACATATAAATATATGCCATAGACAGACATTCTGCCCGAGACGACATCAGAATAGTATAGTATGGTGAGCCGAGACTCCAATTCGTGACTAGTGCGCATAATTTTTAACACCAGCTAGGTTGAACGATCGGCGTCGCTTCCTGGACACTCAGGTGGCAATAAAAAAAATATATGTTTAAAATCTATGCTCCAACTTTTTTTATTTTTCATCATGTATCATTGATATTCTTTTATTTATAATTAGATTTGATAATCATTTAATTAATACTTACTTTATTATATTATTTTACTTTTAACTATTTTGTTTTAATTATTGTATTTATTAGACATCTTACAAAGTATTGAAAATATGACAAAAATTTATTTAACATATTTTATTATTTTTTATTAACTTATAATATATGGTTCCACGGTTCGATTTCAATCCGATCGATTTAATCTAACTCGATCATTCGCTGAGTCTGAGTTTTACGTCAGTGATTTGTACTAATGCCAAAGAAAATTTAAAAAAACGTTTAAATGCAAACAAAGTACCGGACAACAAAATAATTTTTTTAAAAAAAATAATGAATTGACAGCACCATTCCATGAGTGATTTATCGTGTCCAACACCTCGACCCAGCAGGATGCTGGGCACGGCGAAGGGCAACACCTCGATGGTCGATCCGATCGTCGGAGGAAAAGGAGGAGTTAATGGGGAGCTGCGAATCAATGAGGCCCACACCGCCACCATTGTCACCCCCAACGGCGGCAGCAGTACGGGGAACGCTGGCAGCCCCATCCCTATCCTCGCTCCTCCAGCTCTCATGACTCCGATATATGAAGCAGGTGTTCAAGTTCAAGTTAAGCACCCGAAACTCGATGTCATCACTGCTACCCTTCTTGCCGCCGATGCCGGAGAGCTTGTCCTTCTACCCGGGCGGTCAGATTTGCCAGACCTGGCTCTTCCGCCCCACGTGAACGTTACTCCTCCACCTCCCCATCCAAGACTCGCAGCCCTCGACCACTGCCTGCCCCAGCCGCCGTTGAAGATGCCAACGACTTGGAGGACTCGCCCCGACAATTGGGACGAGTAAGCAAACAAAAAATGCAAACTCGGCCTACTGTAAGAAAGAAAAGAAAGAAAGTGGACACACGACCCAACACGAACCAGCCCGATTGGCCTGACGGGCCAGGTCCAGGTCATATCGGATTGGCCTAATGCCAATTCCGCACGACATGATCCAATATCGGATTGACCGCCATTGGATCAAACATAGTTTGACCGGCCCAGCAGAGCCGATTTGTCCATCTCTACCCTGTCGTACAGGTACTGTACGCGTACCTATCCAACATAGGTCTCCGGGTTTTAGAGTTTGGCATAATCCTCCTCTCAAATCTTGCCGATGCTCCAATATGGTTGTGGAAGAATAATAGTTTAAGACTTCAAGTCAATGTTTTTTTTATTATTATCGTCAGTGAACGGAAAACGCTGGGAGCAGCGTTGGAACCCAGTCGCCGTCGTTCCATCTGACATCTGCACGAACCTGACGAACAAAATCGGAAGCGGAGTGTGCGGTTTCAACAGCTACTGCAGCGTAAGTACATCGACGTCCGACCAACAGTTGGGCCTCGTCAACTGCGACTGTCCGCCGGCGTACAAATTCATCGACCCCCAGAAGAAGTACAAGGGCTGCGAACCGGACTACGTTCCCCAGAGCTGCGACAAGGATGACTCGGTCGACTTCGATTTCACCCTGATAGAAAACTTGGATTGGCCTCTCTCGGACTACACGAAGTACTCGTCGATCGATAAAGACCAGTGCAGGGAGCTCTGTTTGCATGACTGCTTCTGCGCTGTGGCCATCTATAGATCTGAGACCACGGAATGCTGGAAGAAGAAGATGCCGCTTTCCAACGGAAGGATGGGGAGCAACGTAGACAGGATTGCGTTTGTCAAAGTGTCCAAGGTGCAGGGTAATGCTTCCTCCCTCGGGCCCCCCGTTGCCGTAGTGGAAACGAACGCGAAGAAGGATGGAAGAATATTGATCATTACTGGGGCCGTGCTTTTGGTACATATATATAAAAAAAGAAGAGCCGGGAAAACGTTACTGAACAGGAACAAGGGAGCATGGCCGGGCTTAGCTTGAGGGTTTTCACCTACAGGGAGCTGGAGAAGGCGACCAAAGGATTCATCGAAGAAGTGGGGAACGGCGCCTCCGGGGTGGTGTACAAGGGGTATCTGGCGCCATCCAGTTTCTCCACGGCGAACTTCGTCGCGTGAAGAAGTTGGACAGGATGTTTAAAGAGAGCGATAAGGAATTCAAGAACGAGCTGCGATCAATCGGGCAGGCGCACCACAAAAATCTTGTCAAATTGATCGGCCTTTGCGAAGAAGGGACGCATCGATTGCTCGTCTACGAGTACATGCGCAACGGGTCCCTCATAAGCTTCCTGTTCGGCGGAGGCGGCACGAGGCCGAGCTGGAACCGGCGCGTCCAAATCGCTCTGGGGATAGCCAGAGGGCTGCTCTACCTCCACGACGAGTGCGTCAGCCAAATCATCCACTGCGACATAAAGCCCCAGAACGTGCTGCTGGACGACAACTTCGCGCCACGGATCTCGTACTTCGGCCTGGCGAAGCTGTTGAGGACGGACCAGACGCGGACGATCACCGGCATCAGGGGGACGCGAGGTTACGTGGCGCCGGAGTGGTTCAAGAGCATGCCCATCACAAACAAGGTGGACGTGTACAGCTTCGGCGTGATGCTGCTGGAGCTCGTGTGCTGCAGGCGGAACTTGGAGACGGACCCGGTCGTCGAACAGGAGGTGGAGGAGCCCGTGCTCATCTACTGGGCGTACGACCTATACAGAGCCGGGAAGCTGAGGCGTCTGCTGTGGGAAGACGACGAAGAGGCCATGGCCGATCTTGGGAGGGTTGAAACGTTCGTGAAGGTGGCCATTTGGTGCATCCAGGAGGACCCGTCGTTGAGGCCGTCCATGCACAAGGTGTGGCAGATGCTCCATGGGTGGACAATGGTGGCTTCGCCTCCGGATCCCAATATCTTTTCCACCGCCCAGGAGTACGTGGAGTGACTTTTAGTTGGATGATACCAATTGATAGTGATGCCCACAACTATTAATAAAGTTCTTAATTTTTCATGCGCTGAATATGTAATAATATATATATATATATATATATGAGTGTGTTAATAAAATAAAGCTCATTTCCTTCAAGTCTTCTACGGTATAAAGTTAATTTAGTGGTGCAAGGGTTCACGTAGGTTCGAGTTCAACACGTTTGACGGGGAGGAAGTCACTTTGCTATGGCTCGAAGATATTCACTCAATGGTGAAAAAATATTATCAAATAAAAAATATGGAAAATGAACAGAAGACACGGCACAGGAAACTTTTTTCTTGCAACAAATTAATCAAATATTAATAACCTTGAACATTAATCAAACAGAAAAAATACCACATAAAAAATAAGTAAAGTATGAACACACGACAATCAAACAAAAAAGAAAACACATTGAGGAAATGATAAATATTGTAAATCATTTGTTATTGACAAAGAAAATTAATTCAAAGTTATATATGGAATTTGTTCGAGGATTTTATAACATAAATGATGAATTTATTATTTAAAATGTTAATGAAGTTTGACTAGTCTAACTCGAGCGAACGTGAGCTAAGACGTTTTCCAAAAACTCGAACTGACTTTTCTTCAATGTCATCGAAGAAGTTACAACAACAATAAAATTTCTTGAATGTGTCAAGATTTTTTTCGTTTGCATGTGAAAACATCTTTTGTAATTGAGCTAGGAATCCTACTACCAATTTTTCCTCATGAAAATTTTCCAATCTAAACCATTTTATATTTTCATAATTATCAACATCCTTAGAAGAATTATTTGCTACTAAAATATGTGATATGTGGGGAACTCAAATTTCTTATAGTTCAAACAATAAAAGAAACAGTAGAAAGTAAAGCTATATTTAAAAATAATTCTACTTAGTTCCTTGATGTTCACAACTCAAATATTTCATAGCAACAACTTCACTTTACCATATTATGAACTAGTAATCAAAATAAAATGTATAGTTACCTAATATTGTGTAATAAAAAAGTTAGCAATACTGTAATAAAAATATAGGAGAGAACATAGACACATTCCACTACTAACACGCCACTACCACTAACAATATTACACTATAGCACATAATCATAACTATCATATTACTACAAATAATTATTCACTAACTCCACCATAATTCCTTTTTTTTGTCAACTAGAAAATAATATGGATAATATTTTTTAATCACATTTCAACAATACGCTACTTCAATCACGATAGTTGTTTATTGCTTGTTCTTATTTTTTGAGTTATCTTTTAACCACAATGTTTGCTTCAATCATACTACTTTGAGAGCTATTGTAAATATGTGTCTTACATCTTTTATCTTATTTAACATATGACATCTATTTTACTTTCTTTTTAACTTGCTTTATAAACTTTGGAGCAAAAGGCATCAATAAAAATAGTCATAAGATCAATATCATCATAGTGAAATCAATATCATCACAGTGAAGTCAATATCATAATAATATAATAATCACAATTAACATACTTTAATAACTTAAAAATCCATTTTTTATCTTAGAAACCTAGCCAGCGTTGAGAGAAATCCGGGTTGTATTTCTACAATTTAATTATAACAAATTTCCTATAGAATCTGAGCAGGGTGAGGTGAAACTCGTCCGGTACATTCAATTTTCAATCCAATTCTAATTCGGTCAATAGACCTTGGGCCGGATCGCCCTATTGCGAATTCACAATCTCTATCTTTTGTGGAACCCGAATCGAGTCCTATATATGAAAGTCAAGCCGAGTCGGTTCAATTGAATCCAATAATAATTTCATTGGCCAGACTATTCGGAACTATATTTGGATCCAATTCAATTTCAGTTCATCCATTAACATCAACGAAATTTGGGACGAACCAAGTAGAAATCTAATCATGATCTATTTTGTTCAGCGATAAATGTGTTTAGGTTGTCAATTCTAAGCCTAGAATCACATTTACGAAAAGATTTTTCGATCCTATTTCAATGTGATAAACTATTCAATTCTATTCATAATTCATTCATACTATATTTTGAGAGTTTATACCTACGAAAACCTTCAATATAGGAATTCCTTTATGTACCTCAAAAATCAATCACAATTCTTGTCTACACTTCTTGCACAAATGATTACTTTGTGATGTCGCCTTGAAACATACGTCAACCAACTCTTGGATGTTCTATGATGTCAGGGCTTTGAGTTGGTTTGGTTGTTGTCTCACGATGCATCTCGATTTGCATCCAGCAGAGGAGAGAAGGAGAGGTTGTTGTATAGAAATTTGGCTCTTTAGGGGGAAAACTCAATATCTTTATGGTCCTATTTATAAGTCTTGAATTGAGTTTGATTACAATTGGATCCTCTATTTAATCTTTATCGTTTTAAATTAATTAACTTATCATAATAATTTCTTATTATTAATTAATTTTTAATTTAATATTTAATCATTTTCTTAATATCAATCTCAATCAAATTTTATCTTTCTTATCTTTGATTCCTATTTCTTTCAATCAAACTATAATTTTATCTTATCTTTTTATTTCTTTTTTCTCTAATTTTCATAATTATTTAATATAATAATATTTTGTAACTTTACTTTAAATAAATATTATTTTAATAACTAAAATATCCTTAAGTTATAAAACTCACAATCCTATTATCCAAGAGTATGTTTGTCCATTATTCTCTTTGACTCTCAATTCAAGTTAAATTTCCTAATTTCCATATAATTATAATTCTTATTCCCAATAAAATTTAACTTTTTTTCTTTTTTTTTATTTTTCTGTTCACACTTTTAATTATACTCTAATTAAAATTTCTGTTTTCAACTAGAATTAGATTTTTTTATCTTTGTATTCGTTTTTTTTATTATGTTCATAAATGAAAATTTGACACTCTCCCTCTTAAAAAACATATAATCATTTTCAAATTCTTCTTTAATTTATTATTTTTATTTAATTAATAAATTATTTTTTATTACATAGAGAGGTCTAGATATATGAACAAAGAAATTAAAGACTGAAAATAAAAAAATACATACGTCTCACTAATAAAATTTGAACTCGAGCTCTTTAGTGATAGATGTGCACCCAAATCCTTATTCCCTCTCTTATTTTTATTGTAAGAGAATGAAAATGAATAGTTATTCATATTTGATTGATATCATTAAAGAAAAAGGAAATGAATGTTAAGTGATTATTTTATTTTAACGATTTTATTTTTTACATATTTAATTATATATTTAATTTATTTGATCAAAGATGAAAATACATATATTTTCCTTTTTTTACTTCTATTTGAAGTAGAAAAAAAAAGAAACATTAAAAAAGAATAAATAAAAAAAGAAAACTTTCATGAAACATTAAAAAAAGAATAAAAAAAACTTTCATTCATCTTTCCTCTTTACCCTCGTTTTACCTCCAACGAAAATACTCTTAAAAGTGTAAAATCGGAATCAACTGATCTCGCCATTTTGGTGAAACGTGGAATCAAGGGGACCTCTCGTTTCACCATTTCTTCCGTTTCTATAACA
This sequence comes from Pontederia crassipes, assembly GCA_030549335.1. Classification (NCBI taxonomy): domain Eukaryota; kingdom Viridiplantae; phylum Streptophyta; class Magnoliopsida; order Commelinales; family Pontederiaceae; genus Pontederia; species Pontederia crassipes. Next base: position 60,685,884 of record CM060194.1, on the reverse strand, counting down.
TCTCTGCGTCTAGAGTTTGACGGATGCTCCAATATGGTTTTGGAAGAATAGTCGTTCCAGTCAATGTTTATTGTCTAAATCACATGTAAAATTGTCGCAACTTCGTCCGCGTCCCTATACCTCTTCCTCCCTGCTCCTGGGCAGAGGTGATCTCATCTCATAATCATGGCTTTCATTCACCACCTCTTACCGCTCCTCCTCCTGTCACTGGTTATGTCGACAAGAACTAGCGCCCAAACCACGTATGCCAACATGACCAGAGGAACCACCATCACTGCTCTCAGCTCCACCACCGCCTTGCTCTCCTCCTCCGGTGAGTTCGCCTTTGGCTTCTTCCCCATTAATTCAACCACTACTAGTTCCTCTTCCCAGCAGCTCTTCCTTCTCGGCGTCTGGTTCGACGCCACCTCCCCTAAGACCCTCGTCTGGACGGCCAACCGCGACGCCCCGGTCCAAGCGGGCTCCACGTTGCAGCTTGCCTCCGACGGCCAGCTCTCCCTTAGAGATCACGCCAACAAGGTGATATGGAATCCCGGCTTCTTCACGAACACCACCCTCCTCGCGCTCCTCGACGACGGAAACCTCGTCTTGGCCACCTCTTCCGCGTCCTTAGGGGCCCAAGACTTCCTGTGGCAAAGCTTCGACAGTCCTACCGACAACCTCCTCCCGGGACAGGTCCTAGCGGCAGGCTTCAAACTCCTGTCGAAGCTCACGGACACCGACTTCTCCGACGGCCGGTTCGAGCTGGACGCTCAGACCGACGGCAACCTTGTGTTCTATCCACTGGATCTTGACACTGGAGATAAGTATGACGCCTACTGGTCCTCCGACACCGTCGGCTCCGGCAAGCAACTCGTGTACAACCAGTCCGGAAGCATATACTTCGCTCTAAACAACGGCACTCGACTCAACATAATCTCGACGGCCACGTATGCCCTTGCGGACTTCTACCAACGGGCGACACTGGACTCCGACGGGGTCTTCCGGCAGTACGTCTACCCCAAGGCTGCTGGCACGTCAGTGAACGGAAAACGCTGGGAGCAGCGTTGGAACCCAGTCGCCGCCGTTCCATCTGACATATGCACGGTCCTGAGGAATGATATCGGAAGCGGAGTGTGCGGTTTCAACAGCTACTGCAGCGTAACTACGTCGACGTCCGACCAACAGTTGGGCCTCGTCAACTGCGACTGTCCGCCGGCGTACAAATTCATCGACCCCCAGAAGAAGTACAAGGGCTGCGAACCGGACTACGTTCCCCAGAGCTGCGACAAGGATGACTCGGTCGACTTCGATTTCACCCCGATAGACAACTTGGATTGGCCTCTCTCGGACTACACGAAGTACTCGTCGGTCGATAAAGACCAGTGCAGGGAGCTATGTTTGCACGACTGCTTCTGCGCTGTGGCCATCTATAGATCTGAGACCGGGGAATGCTGGAAGAAGAAGATGCCGCTTTCCAACGGAAGGATGGGGAGCAACGTAGACAGGATTGCGTTTGTCAAGGTGTCCAAGGTGCAGGGTAATGCTTCCTCCCTCGGGCCCCCCGTTGCCGTAGTGGAAGCGAACGCAAAGAAGGATGGAAGAATATTGATCATTACTGGGGCCGTGCTTTTGGGTTGCTCTGTACTAATAACTTCGCTCACCGTTGCATGGCTGCCTTGGTACATATACAAAAAGAAGAGCCGGGATAACGTTACTGAACAGGAACAAGGGAGCATGGCCGGGCTTAACTTGATAGTTTTCACCTACAGGGAGCTGGAGAAGGCGACCAAAGGATTCATCGAAGAAGTGGGGAGCGGCGCTTCCGGGGTAGTTTACAAGGGCTATCTGGCGCCTTCCAGTTACTCCACGGCGAACTTCGTCGCGGTGAAGAATTTGGACAGGATGTTTAAAGAGAGCGATAAGGAATTCAAGAACGAGCTGCGATCCATCGGGCAGGCGCACCACAAAAATCTTGTCAAATTGATCGGCCTGTGCGAAGAAGGGACGCATCGGCTTCTCGTCTACGAATACATGAGCAACGGGTCCCTGACGAGCTTCCTGTTTGGCGGCGGCGGCACGAGGCCGAGCTGGAACCGGCGCGTCCAGATCGCTCTTGGGATAGCCAGAGGGCTGCTCTACCTGCACGAAGAGTGCGTCAGCCAGATCATCCACTGCGACATAAAGCCCCAGAACGTGCTGCTGGACGACAACTTCGCGCCACGGATCTCGGACTTCGGCCTGGCGAAGCTGTTGAGGACGGACCAGACGCGGACGATCACCGGCATCAGGGGGACGCGAGGTTACGTGGCGCCGGAGTGGTTCAAGAGCATGCCCATCACAAACAAGGTGGACGTGTACAGCTTCGGCGTGATGCTGCTGGAGCTCGTGTGCTGCAGGAGGAACTTGGAGACGGACCCGGTCATCGAACAGGAGGTGGAGGAGCCCGTGCTCATCTACTGGGCGTACGACCTATACAGAGCCGGGAAGCTGAGGCGTCTGCTGTGGGAAGACGACGAAGAGGCCATGGCCGATCTTGGGAGGGTTGAAACGTTCGTGAAGGTGGCCATTTGGTGCATCCAGGAGGACCCGTCGTTGAGGCCGTCCATGCACAAGGTGTGGCAGATGCTCCATGGGTGGACAATGGTGGCTTCGCCTCCGGATCCCAATATCTTTTCCACCGCCCAGGAGTACGTGGAGTGACTTTTAGTTGGATGAATTGATAGTGTTACGTACGACTATCAATAGAAGTTCTTAATTTCTCATGTGCTGAATATGTAATAATATATATTATATATATATATGTTAATAAAATAAGGATGCTCACCATGTCATTTCTAGAAAATTTAATGTCACTCCAAAGTGCTCAATATGCAATTGTTTTTCATTTTATTTCATATACTTTTGAGTATTATATATATTTAACGTAATTAAACTTTTTATATTAATTAAATTTATATGTATGAATCATATCTCATATTATATAATATTAGTATTATATTTTTATCATGAAAAATGATAATGCTAATATACGGAAGAGAGACAATAGAGAAAGAATAAAATGATTTCAAAATTAATTAAGAAAAAAGTTGGGTGTAAATCAGAATTGAAGAGGTGAAAGATAAATTAAAACTAAATAAAAGGTAAAATAAAAAGTTTGAAATGATAAGTATTTGAGGAAATAAGTGTTTGAGGAATGACATTAAGAACATCTTAAAATAAAGTTCATTTCCTTCATGCCTTCTACGGTATATAGTTAATTTAGTGGTGCAAGGGTTCACGTTGGTTTGAGTTTGACGGGAGGAAATCACTTCGGTTTATGACTCGAAGATATTCACTCAATGGTGAAAAAATATTATCAAATAAAAAATATGGAAAATGAACAGAATACACGGCGCAGGAAACTTTTTTCTTGCTCCGTCGCTCGCAACGAATTAATCAAATATTAATAACCTTGAACATTAATCAAACAGAAAAATATCACATAAAAAATAAGTAAACTATGAACACACGCCAATCAAACATAAAAGAAAACACATTGAGGAGAGAATAAATATTGCAAATCATTTGTTATAAAGAAAATTAATTCAAACTTATACATGGAATTTGTTCGAGGATTTTATAACATAAAGGATGAATTTATTACTTAAATTGTTAATGAAGTTTGACTAGTCTAACTCGAACGAATGTGAGCTAAGACGTTTTCCAAAAAAATCGAACTGACTTTTCTTCAATGTCGTCGAAGTTAAAACAACAATAAAATTTCTTGAACGTGTCAAGATTTTTTTTCGTTTGCATGTTAAAACATCTTTTGTAATTGAGCTATGAATCATACTACCAATTTTTCCTCATGGAAAATTTCCAATCTAAACCAATTTATATTCTCATAATTCTCAATATCCTTAGAAGAATGATTTGCTACTAAAATATGTGATATGTGGGGAACTCAAATTTTTTATAGTTCAAACAATAAAAGAAACAGTGGAAAGTAAAGCTATATTTAAAAATAATTCTACTTAGTGCCTTGATGTTCACAACTCAAATATTTCTTTGCAAGAAAGAACATCTCCACTTTACCATATTATGAACAAGTAATTAAAATAAAATGTATAGTTACCTAATATTGTGTAATAAAAAATTAGCAATACTGTTGCGTACGTATTATTTATAAAAATTAAAAGTTTACAAGTTTGTCTATATCGAGTATATTCCAGTGTTCCGGGATATACATGAAAAGGCATAAGAATAATGTAAGACATAATGAGGATTAGATGAAGGGCAATTAAAATCCTTATGTTCTCGGTCGGATCATAATCTGTTGGATGTAGTTGTCGTTCGTAATTATAACACATACCCGTCAATTAGGTTCTTGAAGTGACAACACAAATAAATGAGAAATTGAAATGCGCAGGTAAATGTAAAATCGTATAATCAATTTTGACAGCAACACTGAGCAACAACAACAACGACCATTGCAGAGGGGAAGGCAGGCAGAATCCAGGGAACATATATGATGAAGCATGCACAACGAAAGCGGATGCATCTCAATGAAATTCACCTGAGCTCCATATGTTCGTAGTGAACAGGCAATCAGTCATTGCTTCAAGTGTAGTGAAATTTCCTAAAACAGGCAACCCCGATTAGTCTCTTCATAAAATTACATCCATATGGTTGTGGTCGAACAGGCAGCCAAGGTGTAGTGCTATGATGCAGTTCTTTATGTAACTCATACCATACGTTCTTTATGCTTCTGCTTTCTAAAGCGTGCTTCAATATGTGGAATCCTATATTCGTTTTGTTGTTGTGCTCCCTTCCTATTCTGCAGGTTAAATCACAAACATTGCACCGCAAATTCATAGCAGCAACCAAACTTAATGCAAACAGCATATAGAGCTCAAGAATTACATCTAAAGGAAAAAAGATTCTCATCCATTAACCACGGACCATTACAACAATTCAATTATTCAACAAAAATCCATATAAAGTGACATTGTTTGTAAAGTTTGATCCTAGATAAAATCGAAAAGTTGCCTTCTTCAAAAGAACCCAAAGCTTCTTCACAGAATAAACCTGCAATCAAGAGGGAAAATTGGATGAGACTACATTTGTTGGGAAAGGAACTATGGGATTATTCTGCGCGATCTTTCCAGTTTATGAATATTTCGGGTAGCAACAACTAAATAATGCATAAAATAACATAGTTCAATTCCTTTTGTAGTTCATTTATTAGGGCACGTTTTTTTCTCCTACACATGGTAAGAAATATAAACATTGAAAACATCACATGAAGTGTCAAGGAAGAGAAAGATTGCAACGGTAAATGAAATGCCAGGAAGACAACAAAGAAGGATAGTTCTTAACAGCATTCCTATTGAATAAGGAATACAGAAAGAGAGCATGGGGTCACACATCTTGCTTGTGTACTGTTAGCATGATGATTACATGGATCATAACTAGGGATGGCAATATACCCGATCAGGGCCCGATTTCAGAGAATTTTACCCCACAGGGTCGGGGATGGGGGGCAAACTGCCCCTGCACCCTCTTTCAGGGATCGGGGCGGTGGGATTGCCCCCGCCTTGTTGGGTCCCCAAATCCCCGCACCTTATTTTTTATTAATATTTTATTATAATTATAAACCATCAAATAGGATACACTACATCTCAACCGCCCATTCTATCATATATATATAAGATAAGAAACCCTAACTTTTTCTCTTTCTTCCTCCCTAACATCATAATCTCTCTCCTCCCTAACCCTAACATCACTCGTCATCTTTGAGCCCAGTCAACCGGGTGGCGCTCGTCCTTCTCAACGGCGACTCGAATGCAACACCTACACCTCCCTGTGCGGACGCACGATGTCGGCGCCCACAGCGTGGACGACCTCTGGGAGCAAGACCCCGAGCGAACGACAAGTAGGCACGGAGTAGAGGAGGAATCAAGTGCGGTAGGGTACGACGGATCTGATGGCAGAGACTCCCACCGAACCACGGTCACAGTGCAGGGAGGAGCAAGAAGTCACGGCTCACCTGAGGATAGGAGAAGGTCGTGTGGCCTTCGGAAGAGGCTACAGAGCTCGGCGAACACCTGGTGCTCGAGATTCTTAAGCAAGCGAATGTTCGAACGCTCTGGTTGTATGTAGTATTCTTCGTGTCATGGCAGCAATCAAAGCCAGCTCACTCTTCCTCCTCGTCCCCCCCCCCCTTCCTCTTCCTCCTAGTAAGTGCCGATGTAATCGGCTCCAGCAGCACCACTACCACCACGACAGCGAACACGACCTCCCAATTCTTGGACCTTCACAATAGGCTGAGGAAGAGCATGGGCATCCCTGCCCTATGGTTGGACACGACGCTGAAGAGATAATGATCAGCCAGCGGAGGGGAGACTATGCACTCGATGTCGGACTACGACGAGAACCTCTTCTACGGGAAGGGCAAGAGGCGGACGGCCAGGGACAAGGTCCCCACTAAATTTCCCCCCAACCAGGGATTCAGGGTGGAGACGGCGGCGGGGAGAGGGGTGGGTCGGTCATCGATGTCAGGGCGGGAGCAATGTTGTCAAAATCGCATTTCAGATTGTAGAATCGTACGATTCTACGTTCCTACCCAGGAAAATCATGCTCGATCCTAGGCAGAAATGTTTTTGGCCAGCACGCGATAGAAAGCAATGTTGTCAAAATCGCATTTCAGAATGTAGAATCATACGTCCCTACCCAGGAAAATCATGCTCGATCCTAGGCAGAAATGTTTTTGGCCAGCACGCAATTCTATCGCGTGCAGGCCCGTAAGATCGGAGGAGACGATCCAACAATCCCTTCTTTTTACATTTTATAAGTTGTGACAAGCACTCATCTCTCTTTTCCTCTTGTTTCCTGTCCGCCGATGTTGCTCTGCCTTCGCCACTGCTGACCTGCTGCCGCCGCCGATGTTCATCTGCTGATGCCGCCATCACTCATCTTCTGCTGTCACTGCAGTCTTATCTTCGTCGCCGCCCTTCTCTCCCTTTCTCTTCGCTCGCCCGAGCAGGCCTTCTCTCCCTCTCCTCCCTCCCTTCCCCTTTTCTCCCTTTCCCTTTCTCCCTTCGCACACGAGCATTTTTTCCCTCTCTTCGCACACGTGAGCCGCTTCTCGTTTCTTTTTTCCACCATCACGTCGTGCTGTCAACAGCGGAGACGGCATTAGCATATGACCTACTGTCGCCACTGCGGCGCTCATGGACAGGGAGCATTTTTATTTTTTTATGTTATACATTTATAACAATTTTAATAGTGCTACTATTGTTAATATTTGATGAAATCACCAACTACTGTTATTATTCTAAATTTATTGTTGTGTTAATTTTTTATGTTTTTATGAATTGATCACGAATCTTTTTTATGAATTGATGTGCTAATTTTTGTTATTGTTATAATTTTATTGATGTATTAATTTTTCATGAATTAACTGTTAACATTATTTATTGATTTAACAATTGCCATTAGTCTGTTATTATTATAATTTTTTTAGGTGTTAATTTTTCATGAATTAATATTTTTAATATATAAGTAAATAGTTATTAATATCATGACTTGATATTAAAATTAGAATTTTGCTTATGTAATATTGCATTTGGCACTTATAAGTTCAAAAGAATTTGCATCTCACCACTAATTACTTATATATACATATATATTTAAATGTATATATATATATATATCTATATTAAATAAAAATTCGGTCGAATCAGCCGTGTCATATTACTTGTTCACAATTACGTGTTTTGCTGACCTCTGTGTCGAGCCCGTTTTACGTGTTTGACAACATTGGGCAGGAGGAATCTCCTCTGCCCTGAACAGGGTTGGGTGCCATCCCTAATCATAACCCCCCTTCAATCACAGCACACTGTTCCTAGATCTAGTTTCATCATATTGCCGGGAATTAAGCAGTTATATTCATTATTTGCACTCTGTTATTCTAGTCAGCATAGAATTAGTGGAAAATAAAGATGAAACTTAGATCATGTAGATCCTAAAGATTTGTAATTAAATAATTTCGTCTTGATTAATACAGATTTCTCCAAGTTTGCACAATTTCAACTTCCGCTATTAAATTTTTGCATTTGGAACTTGTTTCATTTGACATGTATCTAATACCTTAGTGCACTCACAAGTGTCAATTTTGAGGATGCATATGAAACTAAATCAGTCTTTTGCCAAGATGTGGCGAAGCAAAACAGAAGATAAATTGGAAATCTAGGATCTTAGTGAATAAGCTTTTCCCTACATGTGCTATGAACACTTCATTTTACGAACAAGAGAATTAAAAAAACTATAATCTCTTTTCCTCGTTGTCAAAAATGTAAAAATTATGTTTATGAAATATCAAATATTATGAGATAACTATCACATGGTCATTATTCATCTAACTAAAGGGCATACTTTCATTTTAATTTAACTATCACATGGCCATCATTCATCAAACTAAAGGGCATACTTTCATTTTAATTATAATTAGAACTATTCCCACGTTGCCTTGTAGGTGATTGAAAAAAATGAAAATCACAGACATCTTTGAACAAACATTTTTTCTTTTGTTTTTTCAATTGGAAAAACTATTTCAGATTCAGCCTTTCAGGAAGATTTTTAATACCTAAGCTTTGTGCTTTTAGTTTTAACAATATAGCGCGGTTAATTTCGCCTCTCAACGTTTTCCCTGGAAATATATTCCGACTACAAATATATATACACATCTTCTGGCTACAAGAAATTAATCCCTAGATCACCAAAACCATAATGTACATCTGGAATTTATTTGCATTAAGATATGCAAACCTACAGCAATCCAAACTTATAATAACTTCCTAGTTCCTCCTCCTGTTACGGATAACTCCACATCCCATAATAGAAGCAAGCTCTTAACTCAAATGATTCAGATGTCAAAAACCAAATATAAATTAGAGGGAAAATAGAATGCATGCGAGTGATGCTTTATCTCCACTGAACTTAAATCTGATTAAACCTATACATCAAAACCCCGAGAAGAAGAAGAAGATCAAAGGCGGAAACGACACCGTATGGATCGCCGAGAAACACCCCAAACAAATCGGTAGCAGAAAGCAACGGATGTGCAAATACCTTCGGGACAGGAGAGAAGCGAAGGGAGAGGACGGGATCAGAAGTCGAGCTTGAGCTCTTCCTTCTCCCTGCTGAGGAAGTGGAGAACGTAAGGGACGGCACGGACAACAACGATGAAGGCGCCCATCGTGGCCAAATGGGTCTTCAGCTGCTTGTACGCCGTCGCCTTGTCCGGCCGCCGGGGAATCGCACCCAAGAACATCTTGCTCTCGCTAAAACCCTAACTCTCTTTTTTTCCCTCTCCGTACGTGTCAGCAGCAGGAGGCGCTTCGGGACGGACCAAGTCGCGTTATATGGAGCGTTTTATAGAGAAAGCACGATTTGGGAAGGTCATGTAAGATGATTTCTCTTTTTATTTTTATTTTTTTACCCTTTTAATTTCGTGCTTAATGGTGTAGGAAATTAATGTGAAAAAAGTAAAAAAGTTATTTGTGACATCATATGTACAAAACTGTTTTTCCACCAAAAAATATATATTCAAAGTTTGTTTAGTAAAAAATGATATTTTTAATTTTTTTAAGCACATGATTCTTTTATTTCGATTATTCATTATTTTTGTTCTCAATTAGGGTGAAAAATAAATCCACCAACCCTTTAATTTACTCGAGCTAAAAAAATTGAATAAAAAATCAGAATTAGAAATATATTTTTTATATAACAAAACTGATCCATTTTATTTTTTGTATAATTTATGTATAGATTTTTATAATTTAATAGTCTTCCATCATATTATGGATCTTTTATTTGATTTCTTTAAAACTTTGATGTTATATTTTATGTTTTGTTATACAATTAAATTTTATTATTTAATTTTAAAATATCTTATATTTATATAAAGATCATCCTTCGTTGGAAGTGTCAAAATCATCCAAGCTCAGAATTGTTGCCTTTTTTTTTTTTGTCATTTTGTTGTCGTTCTATCTATTTTATTCCTCGATTTTTATACAAAGTAGTCATGCTTTTCTCCGGACAATAAATTTTGAGGCATGGAGCTGAACGCGCTCATTAAGGCACAGGCCGTGATCTTCATTGTGATTTATCTTTTTTTCTCCATTTTTAATACATTTCAGTCTTTCCAAGTGGAGCTTTTCAAGTTGAGCAAACGTCCGACGTTTGAGATGAGTCATAGAGCAGTTATTTACTTTCATTTCCTTGAATGTTCTTTCATTTACTTCAACGTGCGGCCCTCCACCCTCCAAATGACTTACAGTTTTTTTCGAAAGATCGTTTAAAAGGAGGAAACGTGCGTCGACCTCCATACCAACCCATCGACGTGTTCTTGAGATGAGGAAGCGGTGCTGCAGTGAGCAGCTCCTGTCGATGAGGAGAAGAGCTGACGTCCCTCTGCGGCGAGTTCCTAAATGCCGGCAACACCTCGACCGCGCTGCAGTGGATCATGATGAGAGTGGTGAAGCACCAGGACGTATAGAGGAAGTTGCGGAAGAGATCGAGTGGTCCTGGAAGGTCTACGACGGTATCTGTCGGGGTGCTTCTTGCTGTCGCACGCGGTACCGAGGTGGCGAACTTGGACGGATACCTGATTCCGAGAGGCGCGGTGTTGAATGTGATGGTTGCAGTAGTGGCCCGTGACAGGGAGGTGTTGAAGGACTCGGTGGCGTTCAAGCCAAAGAGGCTCCTCCTTGGGGAATTCGTCGAGGGAGTCGACGTGATGGGGACCAGAGAGATCAAGATGATGCCATCGACGCATGCCTGCGGATTTCCCCTGGCTGGAGTACTTCGTGGCCAACCTGGTGAAGGAGTTCAAGTGGAAGGCGGCTATGGACGGGAGGAGGCCAAGACCTCTTAGTGGGGAGATTGATTAATTTCTTTTCCATAAGAAGATACTCTTCTTTTTTTTTCAAGATTCTCCGTACTGTGCTTATCATCATTATGAGAATTAAAGGGAAAGAAAATTGTATTGGAAGTTTTTATGGCGATTAAGCAATGACAACATTTATTTTACATGTTTATGCGATTAAAGAAATAATACGTTTAAGTGTGATCTCTTTTTTTGTTCCTATGTTTTTTTATTTGTTATTTTCGATTTTATCATATAATTATTTTCAGTCTTGTTTCAATGTTTCTCAAAAAAAGAAATCGATATGCTAAGTCATAAATTATGTCATTTTTTTCTACATTAGTTCAACAAAAAAGGGAATGAAGTCATACAAATTAAACCTATCTCAATACAGAATATTTTCGAAAGAGGTAATTAAGCATCAGCCGTATAGTTAATTTGATCACATGATTGATTATTTATCCAATAATAGTTAAAATAAATTTTCCAATAATATATATTTAAATAGTCCTTAAATCCTATTGAAATTATTTATATTAATTGTTTTAGTGGTTTTAGTACATTATTGGAGAAATTTAATTTTCTTCTCTCTTTTTCTTTTATTTATTTAATTATATAAAAGATAATTTTCTTCATCTTAAAATTGTCCATTTTCATATATAATCATTTGTCGAAAGGCATTCTTCTTTCAAGTTTATGAATTATTTTAACATAATATTTCTTTTAATTTTACCTCTCTTCATATAATAATGCTAACATCATGGCTTTTATCCCAATATTTTTTGTGTCAACATTTAACTTATTTTCATCAATGAGAAATCATTATAATTAATCACCTCTTGGCTTCTAATGTTGTTTTCATAAACATATGATCCAAAGAAATTAATCGTCACTAATATTGGACTAATGTTAATTCATTGAGAGATATATAGTTGTTTTCATAAAAATAATCATCTTATGTGCATATTCTTAGATGTTGAATGTACTTATTTGTACATGCGTAATGCTTGAATTTTGTTTAACTTTCGGTGAAAAGTTATTTATCATTCTATTGAATATCATAAATATTGTTAGAGTAAAAGAAATTGAAAACAAAATTGACACAATTCTTTACAAATTATAATGTATATCATAATATTAAAAGTAATATTAAAAACAATCATTCACTTGCGCGAAGTGCAAGAATATACCCTATTTATTATACTAAAGCAGGACCACAAAAAATTAATTTGTTAGAGGGAAAATTTTCTTTTAATGATTTTAGGATGAATTTTTAATTTAAAATTTTGATCTAGAAAAATCCACCTGACTCATCTAGGAGTGGCACCTTCCAGGCGGGGGACACCCACCCTCGCCGCCCGAACCCCGTCCTGAATCCTCGATCTTAGAGGAATTTTATTCTTCGCTTCGATCGCCGCGGGCCCTAAATCCCCGCGGGAATTTGATTTTTCAATTTTTTATTTAAAAATAAGAAAAAAATAGAAAAGAACCAATTATTATAGAGTATCCATGCACAAAGTTATAAATATATCACTATCATAAATTTCACAATATAAATTTCAAATTTAGTTATAAATTTCACAACATAAAATTTAAATTTTGACACAAATTCCACCAAATCATAATTTTCAAATTTTACCACAACACAAACTTCAAATTTGATACAAGTTTCATAATATAAAGTTTAAATTACAATACCAAATATAATAACATTTGTAAAAGATCAATAAAAGTACATTCATCATTTTTCTTCATTTCATTCTTCACACGTTTGCAAAGTTTCCTACAAGTTAATAAAAAAATAATTAGTTCAACAAAACTAAATTGAATAAAATTATAAAAATAATAAAAAGTTACCACAACTTCATCATTCAATCATCTACATCTTCATCTTCGTTGATTGTGTAAAAAGCACACTTTTCATTAGAATGACCTAACAAAAAAACATTGTTAATTTAAAAAAAACGACACATCATAATTTATTAAATGGATAATAAATTGTAACATTTTAATATATTATGCAACCAATCTTGATAACACATTAAAGCTTTAACGGAGTCTTCTTTCAATCTACTACGGTGTATACTCAACACACCACCTCCAATACTAAATGCAGATTCTGAAATAACTGTAAAAATGGGAAAAGGTAAAAAGTCCATTACAATCTTTTGTAGAGTTGGGTACTTTAATCCAATTTATTTCCAATAATTCAATATGTCAAACATTCCGTCATTTGATTTAACAATTAAAACAGATTCTTCTAAATAACTTTTGAATTTTGATTTTAAGCTATTTTGTGAGTTTCAGCTACAAAATCAATATAAGCACACTTCCACTTTTGCTTTTTTAGTGGAGGATCCATTTCTGCTATAACTGAAGATGAAGAATTAACAAGTGCAGTTCTAGCATTATTAGTTTGATATTCAAGAAGTAAATCTTCACACAATATTTTTTTCTTCTCCAATTCATTGTTGTTTTGGCTTCCATATAGTTTTCGAAAAAAATATTTCAATAATTTCATCTTATATCTTGGATTCAAAACAGCTCATACTATCATCACTTCATTAATTTTTTTGCAATACTTGTCAAATCTAAAACTCATACTCAAAGCCATCACTTGAATAATTTCGTTAGGAGAAGAAAGTCATTCATCCAAAGCAATTCTTATTTCACAAACTTTAAGAAAATAAGCATTTAAAATTGGATAGTTGAAACTAGAAAATAATTCAATTATATCATAAAAAACTTCCAACTTATCACAAACTTCAAATATCATTACTCGCTCTTCAGCACTAGAATAGTATTTGCATTCAAAATCACGTTGTTTTCAACAATAAAAAATATATTTATATGGTAAAACAGAAGTCATCATCAAATAAGTAGAATTCCATCTAGTACTGCAATTTTGCACAAGTTTTTGGAATAAGAAATATTCAATTGTCTACATATATTACCAAATCTTTCTTCCCTTTTGAGTGTACTAACCCAAAAACTAACACATTCTCTAATCTTTTCCAAATAAACTTTAATTTTAGATAAATCATCTTTGACAATTAAATTCAGAATATGAGCACAACATCGCATATGAAATATCATTCCACCCAAAATAAAAGAAGTTAAAGGAATCTTATAAAAAAATAAGGGAATCATGGCATCATTGGTTGAGCAATTATCAACAGTTAGAGTTGATATAATTCTATCCAAATTCCAATCATATAAACAATCCAAAAGAATCTTTGAAAGTCCTTCGGCATTGTGCGACACCGAAACATAAAGGAATCTAAAAGAATAAAAATGATGTATGTTAACATTTATAGTTTCAAAAGTATATAATAAACATAATATCAAGAGTAATCAACTAATTATCTCACAAGTCGATGTTGCAAAGTCCAATTGTCATCGATAAAATGAGTTGTAATGATCATATAACCTTTATTTTGATTACTAGATGTCCACATATCAGTAGTTATCGTAATACGACTTGAATTCCTCTCAAGAATATTTGATGTCTTATTCTTCTCAATTCCAAGTAGCTTCATAATATCACTTTTTATAGTATTACGAAAAATCACCTTGAATAAAGGTTGCATAACACCACAAAATCGTCTAAATCCAACATGATCAACTATAGAAAGAGGATACTCATGAAGGACAATCATATTTGCAAGTTCCTTCCTTGCAACATCTTGACTAAATGAATAATTACCAACAACAAATGTATCACCTTTGTTGTCTAAAGTGGGTACATTTTTTAGAGTTACTTGCTTTGATCCTCTTTTCGTACAAAGTTTACAAATTCTTTTATGATCATGCAAATGCTTAGTTCCATTTTTTATATCACCAGAAATATTCTTTTGACAATACTTGCATAGTGCACGAAATCTTCCATCAATTATTTCTCTATGGAAATGACTCCATGCTTGAGAAGTTAAACCTTTTTTGTTTGGACCCCTCTTCCTTCTCATTTTCATTTTTGAAACTTGCCGGGGTATTTTCATTATGCTCGGATTAAATTGGTTGAATTGCATTGCTTCCAATTGGAGTGACAGATTGATTATTCGCTCCATCTATTTCTGCATAAAAAATTAAAATAATTAAAATATGATTAATTGAAAAGAATTTACAATAAAATTTTTGAATTTATAATTAAAAAAATAAAACCTAAACGGTGATTGAATCACCTCTGCATTGTGCGCAGAGGTGATTCAATCGCCTTTACACACTTTGTGTGCACAGAATTTACCTGTCGCGCCCCCCTCGACGATGACGTTGCCACCCTTCACCACAATGATACAACTGCTATCCACGATGACGACGCCCTCGACAATGACTGGATCGACCTGCCTATGTCTCGATGACAACGCCCTCGACGACGATGCCCTCGATGACGATCGGATGATGACATCGCCCTCCACGATGACACCCTCAACGAGATGCCCTCGATGATGATCGGATCAACCCGTCCGTGCCTCGATGACAACGCCCTCGATGACAACGATGCCCTCTACGACAACGACGATGGCCTCAACCCGCCCGCAGCCTGCGCCCTCGACGATGACGAAGCCACCCTCCACGGCGATGATGCTGCCACATCCATGATGACGAGGCCCTCGATGACGATGCCTTGACGATGACCGGATCGATCCACCCACGCCGTCGATGATGATGCCCTTGACGATGATGACACCATCGATGATGACAACGCCCTCGATGATGATGCACTCGATGATGACCGGATGACGGGATTGACCTGCCCGTGCCCTCGATGACGACGACGACGATGCTCTCGATGACGATGGGCGACCGCGGCGAAGAGGCGAGAGAGAAGGATGCCACCCAACCATCATGAACTTCATATGATAAGGAAAAAAGATACCTTGTGATCTCGGAGGTGGATTCATCGTCGGAGATGACATTGGTGATCGGCAATCGAGGGGACGCCAACAGTCGATGACCATACCCAAGATTACTGGAGTATAGGAATTTAGAGAGGCTGTTGTTTAGGGAGAAAGAAAGAGAATAGTTAGGGTTTTATGTTATATATATATATATATAAATGGATGGTTCAAATGTAATCTAATGAATATAATTATAATAAATTATTAATTAAAAATATTGACGAGGATTCGGGGACCCGACGGGGCAGGGTAATTCACCCCACCCGATCCTCGAAAGAGGGGGCGGGCAATTTTATCCCCATCCCCGCTTCGAGGGGAAAAATCTCCAAATGTAGGCTCCGAATGGGGAATCCCAGTGGGGCCCCGCAGGGGGCAGGAGATATTGTCATCCATAGACTCATCTGTCAAAGCATGAATTTTTTTAGTTTTAGGTGGTGCAAAAAGTGACTCTTTGTAATGGAAAGTAATAAGTTATAATTTTTTTGTTTGAGAATGTGCCTATTTTTTGCGATTATTTGATAGGAACCTAGTTCCTAATAATAATAGGAATAGTTAGTTTATTTTTTATTAGGATTAGCTATTTACTTACTAGTTTGATTAGCACTCTAGCTATCTACTTTCTAGTTTGATTAACACTCTATTACTTTTATTTCTAGTTCTACTAGGACTTGTTTGTGTTTACCCTATAAATAGGGCCCCTTGGAACTCTTTTTAAGGATATATAAGAATACAATCTTCTTTTGTTAATTGCTTAGAGCAAGTATCTTGGAGACTTGACCTCTCGAAATAGTCTATTGGAGATTTGATCCCCTCGAAGTGATCTAATTAGGATCCTAGTTGGACTAGGAACCTAACAATTGGTATCAGAGCTGTTCGATCTTCATCGGACAATCGTGATATCTCAGATTTTTTATTGGACCAATAACCTAGTTATTTTCATCTTTCGCTGCCATCTATCGCATCCGTTGTTGCCACGACATCACCATCATCGCCACTTACTACTATCAACCAACCTCTATCATAACTTACTAATAGTTTATATTCATAATCTCATATTTCAAATGTGTAAGAAAAATCTATGACTTCGCAGGATTTATCGACTTCAGAGATTTTAACACTAGCCGATCGTTTACTCGAATTGAAGAACGATTTCAATGAATTTTACAAGTATTCAATGATGAAAACAAATATCAACAAGTAAACAAAGGAAATCACGTAGAAGATGAGCTAGTAAATATTTAACAATTGAGTATAGTTAAGGAGTACGAGACTCGTTTCAAATTATTATCAAGTCAAATTAAAAATTGGAACGAACATCGATTGGTGGAAACGTTTGTTGAAGACCTCCTCCCTGATCTTTGACGGGAAGTGAAAACTCGACGACCTATTACTATAGTTGCTGCTATTTCTTTTGCTCGCAGGGAAGATGAACGTTTATATGAAGAGAGATATAGCTCAAGTCGACACTTGAAATCATTCAAAAGCACAAGTACAATAATATCTTCATTAAAAGCAGAAGAGTCTAATATACCATTATCTTCTAAAATTTTCACCAAAAGTTTAATTCAACAAGAAGTGAAAGATACTGAAGACAATTCATTTGAAGTTCAATCTTCAAAGTCATCTGCTGAGAAATCTTTTAAAGATGAAACATCTACAATTCAATCATCAAATGAGCAATCAACTCTTGCAAAATCTATTGTAGAAGGTATCATTATTGGAAAGTCATTAATGTCTGAAGACACTCATAAGGACTCGTTAGCATTTATGATAATTGACTCAACATCAAAGAATGACGAAGGCTTTAATGCTCAAAGACAAATTTATTCATGCAAAAAGAATTTGGCTAGCTTCGAATTCTCCTTCGTCAGAAGATGCAAGATTGTTCTAATGCTACCAATGCATAGTCAAAGCTAAGTTCTCAAGAAGGATCTCTATTTTATTCAAGTTATCAAGAGGCTTCGTCTGGTCAAGCATCGAAAAGAAAAGTTCTCTCACATGTTTTTACATAGCCTTGAGGACAAGGCTATTTTAAAGAGGAAGAGAATGATAGGAACCTAGTTCCTAATAATAATAGAAATAGTTAATTTATCTTTGATTAAGATTAGCTATTTACTTCCTAGTTTGATTAGCACTCTAGTTATTTACTTCCTAGTTTGATTAACACTCTATTTCTTTTATATCTAGTTCTACTAGGAATTATTTGGGTTTACCCTATAAAGAGGGCTCCTTGGAACTCTTATTAATGATATATGAGAATACAATCTTCTTTTGATAATTGCTTAGAGTAAGTATCTTGGAGGCTTGACCCCCTCGAAGTGGTCTATTGGAAGTTTGATCCCCTCAAAGTAATCTAATTAGGATCCTAGTTGGACTAGGAACCTAACATTATTATGCTGTAAATAATTATTTTTGTTCCAAAAGGATAAAACATGAACTTTTAGGTTGGGATAAATTACACGATTGGTCCTTCAACTTTTGAGTCATTTTCAAATTAGTTTCCCAATTTTAATTTATAACTAGAACGTCCACCAACTTTGATTTTCATGCACGATTAGTCCCCTTGTCCGGTGATAGAAGGTTTCCTGATTATATGGCAAGAAAATCAAAGTTGATGGACGTTCTAATTACAAATTAAAATTGAAGGACCAATTTGAAAATAACTCAAAGTTGAAGAACTAATCATATAATTTAATATAATTAAGCTTTTGATAGCTCTAATCTAATTCAAAATTAATTTAATTAAAGCACCTACATGTAATTTTTCATTATATGGATGTTAGGGTATCCTCATCTCGTTAGCGATTCATATTTCGATTAACATTTTTCATTTAAAGGCATCGCTGATACTGCAAATAGACGATTAAAAAAAATGAAGCTCAATTCAAAACACACTGTCCAATATTAACAGGAGTTGAAGTATAGTAATAAATGATTTCTTTCTTACTTAAGCAAGTTCTAGAATTCAAATTTTATAAATGTAAAAAATTCTTATTAGACAGGATAATTCGACACCCTTTCTTAAATATCGATGGGTTAGCTAAAACAAACACACCATCAAATTTGACTCGAGGTGATTGGTTATCTTGCTATTTCCACCATGTTTTGTACAAATATTTGATTACTGAACTTGTCCAACGTCTTCTTTTTGAAGTCGATATAACAATTATTTTACTTTGACGTGTTAAAAGCCTATAACAACACTTTAAAGCCTATAATAATACTTTGAATGAACATCTGAGATGAACATAAGTAGAAAATACAAAAAAAATGTGAATTCACATGATATATTTATACCTATTACAGACTTACAATAGTTTATGGCAGTATTGTGCTCGTAAATGAGGTCTAAAATAAGTTAAATTATGGGGATTTACAAACCCATTTAGTCAATTTCGTCGATGACATTAACATTAAATTGATTTGTTTTAATTTTTCTCGAGATCTTACAATCCCTTATAATATTATTGGAATATTACTTTATATTACTTGAACAACCGCACATTGCATTCTTGATTGCACAAAAAGTGGGTCGATATCTATCAAGCCCAACTTATGTCCCCATAGACAGATCAAAGCACCTAGGAGTCAAACCGGGCTGACTACACGGCTCGGGTCCCAACCAATTTGTGGCCACCATAAAATTTGGTCAAAGTTCGACCTAATCTATTCTGGGTTATCTCACATAATTAGGAGTGGCACTTGACCCAACCCCGCCGACCAAACCCTGCCCTCGACTCTACCACGAATTTTCGATTTGGAGAGAATTTTATCCCGCGTCTTGATTCTCGCGGGGACTTTGATTTTTTTATTAAAAAATTAGAAAATAACTCCCAATTTCTCGAACTTCTGCCGTCCTCTTCTAGCAAGAACTGCCACTGGCCTCCTCAAATGAGCGGCGTTGCCATCGCCCTCCTTCATGGTAGAAGGAATAGGCCGTCAGGCGGACGAAAAAGGGAAGAGATGGAATCAATCATCTATCATAAGTAGAAGAAAAAACATACATGGAGCAGCCGACATAGTCCCATGGAGGAAGAAAAATAATAGAGAAGGGAGTTAGAGTTTTTCTTATATATATGAAAGAGTGGATGGTTGAGATTTGATATGAAGATTAGAATAATACATATATATATATAATTAGGGTGCGGGGATTCGGGGCCCCGCGGGGCGGGGACAACTCCCCTGCCCCATTCCCCGAAAGAGAGTTCGGGGGACAATTTTTCCTCGTCCCCAACCCTGCGGGAAAAAATTTCCCCGGGTCCGGGGCTCAATCGGGAATTCCCCGCGGGTCCAGCAAGGGGCGGGGATATTGTCATCCCTACACATAATATACAACTCTATTTAATAATTAGTAAACTTGATGAATTATGATTTTCAATATGAAACATATCAAATAGTGTTATTCTATATTGTTATTGGACTGATCAAGCGCAGAAGATGAAGAAATCGTGCAATGGTCATATAGACCAGTCGATGGGTCCATATGTGTGGTCGACTGACCTCTGAGTCAAATAAACAGTAACGGTCAATTTTGAACGAAAAAATTATGGAATAAATTTTGGACAAATTTTTCACATACTAGAGCCTATAAAAATAGTGTCAAAACTAGAAGCAAACACACCCATCAGTGGCGAAGTTTGTCCATTATGAAGTAAAAGGGGGTATCCCTGCGTTCACCAAGGGGGCATTCACGATAGAATCGTGGAAGCGTTCACCGAACCCGAGGTCTTTGATCCTTTCTCTCTCAAACTATCAAATGGAATTCTGGCTTTAGCAGTGATGATTGGGGTGGTTGTTTTCTCTCAGTCTGGCATTGGTGGAGTAATTTACATTAGAAGGAGTGGTGCTATGATGAAATTCGTGGTGACTCCAGGCTTGTTCTTCATTTTTGGTTGAAAAACTTCAGGTTATAAAAAGAAAACATTTTTCTTGAAGTTTTAATTTTAAGTTTTCTTTTCTTTCTCTCTTCTTTTCTTATGAGCATTTTATTGTAAAAGAGAGAAAGCATTTTCAGAAAGATTACGATACCTCATATGTTAAAGAGGTTCCAAATCTTACCTTTTGAGCAAGAAAAAAGTTTAGCTTCTTAAGAGGAGAGGTTGCATTGGCTCTCGAAGTGGAGAAAATGTGGTTGATGTAAATGACTTTTCTTCCTTACCCCATTTGAAACAAAGGAAGAGATTCTAGTGGAATCTCAGATAGTCTCGAGGTCGAGAAGTCGGAATGGAGATGTAGATCAAGGTGTGACCGAACCTCATTAACAACCACCTGTGTTTTTGTGATTGTACTCTCTCTCCCTCTCCCTCTCATATTATGTTTATGGTCTGAATTGCATTGATTTAAAGAGTTTAAAGAATTGATTTTAAGTTTTCGCAACGTGTTTTATGAAATTGATAATTTTGATTTTGAACACCAATTCACCCCTCTCCTCCTCTTAGCGCCCTTTGGGATCCAATAATTGGTATCAGAGACAAGTTGCTCTTGTTTTAAGATCTAATCATTTTTAGATCTAATTATTTTTCTTGTTTTAAGATCTAATCATTTTAAGAGCTATGGCATCAAGAGGATTTAATTTTGTCGAAGGACAATCAATTAGTCGTTCTCCCCTTTTAAATACATCAAATTTTGCATATTAGAAATTAGAATTCAAGCATATATTTGTTCTATTGATATTGACAGGTGAGATATTGTTGAAAAAGGTTATTATTTAAATAAAAATTGCCTTCAGACCATGACGAAAGATTAAAAAAAATTCAAAATTGGACTGGAAAGCGAAAAATATTTTATATTATGCTTTGGATTCATCAGAGTTTAATCGAATTTCTATTATAAAAGTACAACTGAGATTTAGGATAAGCTTATTATTACTTACGAAGGAACGGATAAAGTTAAGGAATCTAAACTAAATATTTTAAATCATCAATACGATTCTTTTAAAATGCATGATAATGAATCTATAAATGATATGAATGTATGATTTAACGATATTTTGAATGGCTTAACCTCCTTACGAGCCAAGAACTAACTCCGAAAAAGTGAAAAAGTTGTTAGGTCTCTCTCCTCCAAATGGCATACGAAGAGGATCGTGATTGAAGAAAAAAATTTGAATAATTCAAATTTTCATGATCTTATTGATCCACTTTTAACCTATGAGATCTCAATCCAAGAAGATCAAGAAGAAAAAGCCTTCAAGAAGAAAACATTAGCATTTAAAACGAACAAAATTGAAGAAGAAGTGGACGAAAAGAAACTCGCACGCTATATAAGAAAACTTGACGAATATCTCAAACTGGTAAAATCTGAAGAAAAAAGTGAGAAGCCAATCAGAAGATCATACAAACACCACAAAAAAAATTTCAGAAAGGTAAAAAATATATATATGAAGAGTCTAGTGAAACAAGTGATTCATGAAGCTCTTTTAGTGATGAAGCAAACATATGCTTAATGGCACACGACGATGAGATGATTTTTAATTCTTCAAATTCAAGTTATGACTCGTCGAGCTCTTCCGAAGAAAACTTTTCTTTAGATGTGAATAAAGAACTTTCTTCACTTATAAAAAGATAATTTTCACTTAAAGATGAAAATAAAAATTTACTACATGAGACTGAGAAATGAAAAGAAGAAAAGAATACATTTTTTGTGGAAAACGAAAAATTAAAGAATGAAATAGACTCTTTGAAAATTACTCATGCATGTGAAAAAGTAAAACTAGCATGATCCTTAGAAAAAGTAAAACAAGAAATTAATTTTAACTCTTTTGAAAAATGCATAAAATAATAAAAGACTATTTCTCATGTAACTAAAAATAATCTTACGAATTATTTTGGATATAAAATTCTTATTTGAAATCTAATTATTCGTATAATAAAAAATCACATATTAAATGTTTTACATATGGATTTTATGGTCATTATGCTTATTAATGCAAAATAAGAAAATCATCACTACATGACATGATTTGGATTCCAAAAAATCATTGTCTAACAAAATAGGACCCAAAGAAATTTGGGTACCAAAGATTACATAATTGCTTTTCAAGTGTGCCTCACATGCAAACCAAAGGACAAGCGGTGAAAGCACAAATGTTACGGTAAATGTATCATTTACTTTTTTATTTCATCCAAAATTTCAAAACTACTATTTTTTTTTGAAAGAAAATATGAATATATATAAAATAGAAAAAAATTGATGATAATAATAGGGGGAGTAAGTTAAAATCTTCCAACATTATTCTTTAATATATCATTGATATTATTGTTGTATCAAAGTTTTATGAAATATTTTTCTTAATATAATTTTTTTTACTTGTGGTTTTCATGACCTCTAGATAAATTTGATTTTTACCATTCTAAAATAGTCATAAATTTAGAGAGAGCTATTTTTCTGCAAAGTTTTTTAACTCTTTATGATGCGACATTTTACATGTTAACAAAATGAGAGAATAATTTTTTTAAAGGGGTCCTTTTGCGCATTAGTATTTTGGTTAAAAATTAGTCAAAGTCAATGATTTTTTTAGAGTATCTTACATAGTTAGTAATGTCCTCCAAATTATATCTTGCCATGTGACGGAGTACGATTTGGAACATTACAATTATAATCCTTATACCCAAACTCTCATGTAAACCTAGTATTTAAAACTCTCTTTTGTGATCTATTTTCTTTCTTCATAAGTCAGCTACTTATTTTGGACATGAGGAAGGAGAAGGAAGACATGAATGACAACATAAAAAAAACAAAATTCAGATCTCTTGTCACCACTAATATGCTTGGATTAAGAGACACAAGAACAATTTATTATGGATTAATTATAATGCATTATAATTCACATTAAGAAACTACTAATTAGAGATCTCATATTTTTATGTATAAAATGTTAATAATGATATCTTATACAATTCTCCATATTTTTATGATTACTTAGATTAATAATAGAATTAGAAAGGAGGTTTAAAAGGAGAAAGGTGGAAAAACAAATGTTGGCTCCAAGACGGAAATAAATTTGATAATTGGTGTGGAATTTGGTTGGCTTAGAAAAAGACCAAAGGGGCATAGAGGTGGATATACTAACGTAAGAAAAGACAGCCATATCCCCTAAAAGCAATAATATTATTTGTTAAATATTAATAATACATACTTTTATGAATGGAAATACTAACTTAAATAAGCTTATCATTAAACATTTGCAATTTAGCCTTCTCAGTCCATGTTAAACAAAAAAATGCCATCTTTGTGATGAATAAATAGGCAATCTCTATCTTTTGAAGAAGTTTAAAGAATTACTTTCTCCACTTCATCAATAGGGCATGCACATGCACATGGAATGATGGAAGGCAAATTTGTTTGTGATGAAATTTTCTCCGTGAATTCTAGCTCTTGCTTATGGCTGATCTGAATAAATTTGAAGATTAAAAGATGGTGAGAGGAAGAAGAAAAATGGAAAGAAGATTGTCATACCATTTTATCACATTTTTATACCTTTTGCAGGTATTAGCTTTTGGGTATTCAATTTAACCTTTTCTATAGTCATAATTTTTTTAAATCTTTTATGTACAATAATATTTGGTATCTTTTCTTTACCATTTGGCTTTTCAAAATCTATAAATACAAACATTAAATGAAAGTTTCAAAATGTTATGGAATAGAATATTAATGTTGTTTGCAAAGTTAAATGTAATGAGATATTGTAAGTTGAATGCCATTAATATTTAAAAGAGATGAAAGATGAAAGATATAAAAAATAATACAAAATCACAAAGAAAGATAAATGAAGGCCTTGAATTGATGGAGCTTCTAATGCATCAACTTTATGTAAATATAGATCGATAGTCCTAGAATCAATCAAAAGAATAATATGCTACATGTAGATTGTAGTGAATTCATCTCCATCATATCATCCTATGCCCGTTATTGTCTTGCAATCAAGTGCTACGAGCCATAGTGCATTAGGCAAGGCCCTCGCGCAGGGTTTCCAATCATAACAACTTCACACTCTTAGTTACTGGTGCACTATAGTACAACTATGGAGACCGTAGGAAGCATGTTACATTCATAGTGACCTCGCAAATGGAATTTTGTCAAGACCATCGCGCATGGAATAGGTCATAGAATAATATTTATTATCATCTTAGCTTTTAGGAGTTGTTTTATATTTAATTAATAAGGTTATTTCTTTAAATCTCCCTCGAACCATAAAAAATTTTTTTCGCATATAATCTTGAACTACAAATTTAACAAATTTAATCCTTCAATTTATTCAAAATTGCCAATCGAGTCCTTTCATCTTTTTATTTTCTTCTATATATTAAAAAACTATTGTGTGCTCTATTGTGAAGGCGACAGGAATTTAATAAGTAACTTTATAATTGAGTGAATTCGATTCTCTTCTATGATCCTTGTTCCTCCCCCTAATCTTTCATCAATTCCTACCAACCAAGAAACCTAACTTTACTTTTTTTGTCCTCCTCGTCCTGTATTCAATCCCCCCACCCCACCCACCCAAATGTGATTATACTTTTGTAGTCTCATTTGTTGCAATAATCTAAGTCCTAATTTTTATTAAGAGTCGAGTCTTTCTTTTGATCCTGTTAGAGTTTTAAATGAAGTAGAGTGAAGAAAAAAGGTAGCCATGTCCACTGCCTCCTTCTATGCCATTACCTCCTCTAGCAACTTCTACTTGTTACTTGATTATTCTCCTCTTCTTCGTCCTCCTGCCCTTTCGCGCATGTGCTAGTTGCTGGACGATGAGGATGTGTCCTTCACGTTCTCATTTGATGGGAACACGATACTCAGAGCAGACATCGATCTATTTGATAGTACATGTAACATCCTTGCACTTGGATAGGATATTGTCCGCTTTGGGTATCGGCCCACATAGTTTTATCAAAATGCATCCTATCAAACTAAAATTTTGCTACTATATATATCCAACATCTCCCATGTGACTTATGCATGTGGGGCTAATTCAAGGCATGCCTCATGCACCCTTCCCCCTTAGGGGACTCAACGTTCTCATTGAGTGATCCCGTCCCATCATGCACAGAGGCTCACATGGAGTGGCTCTGATACCATACGTAGTATCCTTGCACTTGCATAGGATATTATCTGTTTTGAATCTCGGCCCGCACGATTTTGTCAAAACGCATCCTTCTAAGCCAAAATCTTGCTACCATATATACGCGGCATCTCTTTCGTGACTTATGCATATGGGACTAATCCAAGACATACCTCATGCATCAAATGCGTGCTACCAAACCAAAGATATGCTTCCATATATACTCAGCATATCTCATTTTACTTATGTATTGGGACTAATTCAAGGCATTCCTTATGCATCATTCCCCCCTTAGAGGACTCAACGTACTCGTTGAGTGATCACACTCCATCATGCACAGAGGCTCATGCGGAGTGGCTTTGATACCATTTGTAACATCCTTGCACTTGCATCGGATACTGTCTGCTTTGGACATCGACCCGCAGGATTTTATAAAAATGCATCCTACTATTCCAAGGTCTTGCTACCATATATACTAGCATCTCTTCCGTGACTTATGCATGTGGGACTAATCCAAGGTTTGGTGCATGATGCATGCCTTGGATTACTCCCATATACATAAGTCACGGAAGAGATGCTGGGTATATATGGGACCATGACCTTGTTCAGGTTTGACGTATTTTGGTAAAATCGTGCGGGTCAAAGCCCAAAGCGAACAATATCACACGTTGTAAAAGAATGTTACATATGGTATCAAAGTCTCTATGTGCATGGTGGGATGCGATTACTCAACGAGGACGTTGAGTTCCCTAAAAAAGGAAGGATGCATGAGGCATGCATTGAATTAGTCTCACATGCGCAAGTCACGGGAGAGATGATGGGGATGTATGAGAACATGACCTTGACATGGTAGAACGCGTTTTGAGAAAATCATGTAGGCTTAGGCCAAAATCAGACAATATCTTACGCAAGTACAAGGATGTTACATATGATTTCAAAGTCATTCAGCATGGATCTCTGCATGGTGGGATGCGATCACCCAACGAGAACCTTGAGTTTCCTAAGAAAGAAGGATGCATGAGGCATGTCTTGGATTAGTTTTACATGCATAAGTTTACGGGAAAGATGTTGAATATATATAAAAATATGGCCTTGACTTAATAGGGATGTGTTTTGGTACGTACAGGTCAAGGCTCAAAACGAATAATATGTTAGGTAAGTGCAAAAATGTTATAGGACCAAGATCTCCAGCTCGCCTGTGGTGCTCCAAGGTGTCGGTTTGATGGAAACTCGTAGACCTGTCAAGTTCTTTGGGGCACACCTAGAAAAGGGAAGCCGGGGAGCACGTCCCTAACACATTTGGTCAGAATCCATTGGCATTTATTTCAAGAGCACAAGGATAAGATAGTATTTTAATAAATACAAAAAAGAAAGATAATAGAAAACTTAACAATAAAGACTCGACCGACAACTTTGAATAAATTGAGGGACTAAATTTGTTAATTTGTAGTTCAAAATTATATGTGAAAAAAACCTTATAATTTGGTAGAAGTTTAAGGAAATAATCAAATTATGCTAATGATTATTTATAATCATTTTAAATTTTTTTTATTTGTGATTATTATGCACTTTGTATGTCATGTTCTTGTGAAATCATATTCCATGTTTGCTGATTCAGATTTAGAAATTGTCTTACACCTTGACTTCATATTTTCTTATCATAAATGAAAAGTAACTTCCCACACATTATATTTGTATTTCTCAAAAATAATATTTGACACTGTGTACGCATTTCTCTAAAAATGTCCACTAGTCTAATATGACCAAAAAGTATGATCCAATTAGTCAATATAATGACGTTGCTTTAATTCTTCAATTATATATATATATATATATATATATATATATATATATATGTGTGTATCATATAAAGTCCAGTGACTTAAAAGACGTCATATCATATGATAAAAAAAGTAAAAATATAATATAATTGCAATGTTCATACAATTATTAAAAAAACTCCTGAAAGGTAATATGGTGAAACAAAGATAAAAAAAAATAAAATGATAAGATTCTTATATTTCCATGATGTATGATATTACTTATAATAAGAATGTTGAATGTGTTATTATGTTATGTATAAATTCATGTGTGTTATCATTCTTTATGTTGGATGTGATCAATACACGAGGGCTAGCTACCGAAAAAATATTAACCAATTGATCATGATACATTGATATATATCATTTTCACGTACTCTAGAATATTTAGACAAGAATAAATAGATTTAACCCGTGATAAGCGTTAATACATTCATAGTATCATTTAAAAAACATGTAAGACCCAGCCGTGATAAGCGTTAACACATTCATAGCATAAGACCCAGCTTGTCTGACTGGTTGGATTGGTGTTTGAATATCAAAATAATTCGCGGGTCATTTCAAATTCAACGGTGACTTGTTTAGGTTCATTCAAATTCCGACGTTTAGTTTGACCAAGACGAAGTGATTCATCCTTACCACTCATCAGTGCGGATCGAGTCGATGTGTCGGAGTGATTCATCATTACCATTCATCAATCCGGATCAAAAAGAGTCGGATTCGAATGTGATTCTTAGAGTAATATAAAAGTTGAAAACAAGTGACAAAATATGCCCGACTAAAGGTCCACCAAGAAACATCACAACTCAAATCAACGGTTGGAAATAACCTCCTTAAAAGGACCTTAAAATCTAACATCGCACATGTTCAGCCCTCTTTTAGAGGCAAATTGTTAACGAGTATCAACTCCAGGACCTCGGGTCAATTGGACCTAACAATCCAATCTATGGGTTAGAAAAGTCTAACTAGAATCGACCTGACCAATGACCCAACTTTTTTAACTTTTCATTGAAAATTAAGTTTTTTTTATTTAGTTTAGAGCTCTTATGTAATTTAAAATTTAAAACATATGAAAACGAATCACATTATACAGAAAATAAAATTTAAAAACTATTTTATGCTTTAAAACTAAACATTTTAAATATAAAAGCATGTAATATAAAAAGGAAGAATTAGTGATCGGACACCCAACCGATGATCGAATTTGAATCCAAAAAGACACTCAGCACGATCAAAGTTGATCAGATTGGATTAAATTTGAATTAGATCAAACCTGATCCGTGTATACCTCCATCAATAGATTCAATACTGTCAGACATTAATTAGCCAGCACAATTCCATCTCAAACTACGGTCATAAAAATTGAATTTAATCAGTTGACAAAAAAGCTTACAGCTGAAATGAGTTCATAAATCTATTATCCATAAATCTTGGCGAAGGGGTGCTATAGCAGACTCTTTATACAAGCGACCTCAATCATTCTACGGTCTATTTCTGAAGCACAATCCTTATTTAGCAAAGAAAAATGAAGCTAAATATCGGCAAATCTTCCTGAAACAAAGCCAGCTGGAACAAAGTCTACAGACCTCTGCAGTCGAAAAGAGACCCCTATGATTCCAACTCAAGTCGAGCTTTCTGAAAACATAACAACGAAAATGGTCGTAATAGCTGAATAGTTGAGACGTTCCTCTTCGCAATAATATTGAAGAGATAAGTAGTACTCTGAGATAACCAACCTCTTTCCCCTGCTTGAACTTTTATGTTTCACCATTTGCCAAAAAGCAAGTCTTGTTTATGCATATTCCGAAAAAATTGAGAGCCTACTATTACCAAATTGCGAGTTAAGTCAGGTACGGATGAGCTATTTTCTATCATATCTAATACAATGAAGTCAAATGATCAGAGATTATAAATCAGAATTCAGCTAATGAGCCTTCTTCAAAGAGAATCCAGCTAATCAGGACGCAGCATTTTAGTTACATGCCATAATAGTATTATCACATGAAAAAAAAAGTAACAGAAGCAAATGAATTACATCTTTTTGGAGGGACAAAGGAATTACATGTTGGTTAAATTGCCTGTCAATTCCTATAAAATTTTATCAACAGTCAGCATCATACAAAATATGTATTCTAGTTATGGCTTCATAAGTTGACATCAGAAGGACTTGCTTCAAAGCTCAATATACAAAGTTAATGGAAAAGGTGTAACATACAGTCAGTAGTTCTCTGCCACTGGTCGGGAAGGGAATAGCCTGAGAAGAAATGTCGCCAGAGACCACAAACATATAATACCAAGGATTTGGAAAACAGCGAGCATTGAAACCAAGGCATTACTCATCTCCATTATTGCCGGGTTCACAGATGTTTCTTTCATGGTGAATAACATTCTTTCAATAAAATGTGCACCTTTATTTAGCTGATACAGCCTGTATATCTGCATAGTAGATTTAGTTAGAACTTAAAGATTCAATTGAAGAAAGATACTGAGAACAAGTGAATGTGTACCTCAAAAATAATTGGTAACACAGGCCAGCATGATGAGTTACGCTTTTGAAGTCGTATCTCAAATGCATATTGCACAGCACACCCCACTAAAAATGGAGCCACAGCAATCACAGCTGGGAGACCAATAATCGGCCAAACAACATAGACGGCAAGAATAGGAGCAAAGACCTTCAGTCCCATAGTGAAGAAGGCAGAAGATAGGTACCCTTTGAGACCTGTTATAAGGCTCCATCTCTTTGGACTGTAGTCGAGGTATGGCCTCTGCACATGGTCAATTACAGAAAGAAAAGCAGAAAGCCCCAGATAAAATATAACTTCCGAAGAAAATGATGTAACAATCTCTGCAAGAGCACAGTTAGCTATCAGTTGAAATTCAAGGAAATGTCCAAATTAATGAACTAAGTGCCATACAGTAAAGAAACAGAAAAATGAAAAGAAAGTGAACCTCCTGAAGAACATTTCTGTCTAATTCTCCAAAGTAAAAGTTATCCAGATACAACCGCAATTCCTCCTAATAATTATCCCCTTTTGGCAAAGTTCTTAATAATGGAAAACTCAAACAAATGACGGTTTTACTCAAGAAGCCAATGGCACTTATTGCACCTGCCAGAAACCTATTGAGCATCCCAAACCAAAACAAAGTACTAGTTTCTTGTGTCATAATATAAGTAATGTGTCCCTTATCCTTTGATATCTTGCACAGTTTAAAAAGTAGCAATGCAACCAAGATTGCAATTTCATGTTTTTTGAGAAAAGGATGCATTTTAATGAAGCATCATATCATTATAGACTCTAAATAAGAGACGCAGATAAAATGAACACATTGCTAGCACGTGTCAACATGTCACACTAGATTGGTAAAAGACATGTCAACCAACTTTTAGCTCATGTGCATCTATCGTGGCAAAACATTTGTTCACAAGCTTGTAGCTAATTTCTACTGATTATGATTGATCATCTTTGGATAAGCATTTTTGCAAACATATAAACAAACTTCAAAGGGAAAGACAAAGAAGGAACAGAAAAAAGGCATACAAAAACTAAGAATATGGAAATCTTCGTTTCAAAAGAATAATAATAAGAAAATTTTCCTTCTTTAAATCCGATAAACTCCTATTTTCTAAGGGCGAGCTGAATATATCATGATATTGATATCAAAAGAGAGATTTTTTTTGTCAGATATGATTGTGCCCTATCCTCGAACACTGAAATTCAATAAACTCATACGTAAAGATACAACTTAGGCAAGTATTGTTATCCAACAATTAACATAAAGGTCAGAAGAAAAAGGCATATAAATGAGCATAGGAGAAAATTGCAGTTACCTGCGAGGATGTCATCCCGAATAATGGACCCAAAAACACCACCAAGGACAAATTGAGGAATGACCAACGACGCTATCAAAGCTAGGGGACCAACCACCCACAAGACTGAGCCTGTGCCCTCTTTGAAGGGGGATGACACCAGTTTTCCTTCTTCCAGCTTCTCGTAACTCAAACCACAGAAAGAAACGGAGCCCAGCTTCCCACGAAAAGGATCCAAACCGGCCAGCCTCCTATGAGACCCAGCAACGCCTGGCCCAACACCATTGGATGCTGGTACACCGGCAGCGGGGCTCCCATTGGTGTTTGCCGACGGCACACCAGCGGAGGAGCTCCCATTGGAGTTTCCAGCATTTGACATATATGATTCAATCTTCCCGGACACCATTGAGACAACCGATTTTCTCATCGGCATCAAAATCCTCTCAGGCACGACTGATTTTGATTTTCCAAAACCCAAAACCAAATCAATGGCATTAGCAACTTATTCTCTTTCTCATTGATAATTTTAAAAAAAAAAACTCTACAAAACCCTAAACCCAGAAAAGGATACATTTTTTTTTCAGTAGAACAACCTTTAGAAGCGCAACCATGACCATTCCTCCCATTCCTCCTCCACCCCACGCCAGCCAGAGACACCTGCACATAAGTATCAAGAGTGAGTAACGCAGAAGAATTGGAGAAGGAAGGCTGGGCCCCGCTAGGGTTTTAGGATGAGAAGAAGATGCTCTTGTTGCAATTACTGATACCGCGGATGGTATGAGTTGGGAGTGCGGCCATCGAGAAGATGGA
Source organism: Pontederia crassipes (assembly GCA_030549335.1). NCBI lineage: Eukaryota > Viridiplantae > Streptophyta > Magnoliopsida > Commelinales > Pontederiaceae > Pontederia > Pontederia crassipes. Next base: position 60,653,600 of record CM060194.1, on the reverse strand, counting down.
GGAGGAGTCGAGCTCAGGACGAAGGGCGAGTTCATCGCTGTTCGCCGCTGCTGCAACCGGGAGCTGTGGGTGAAATGGTGGGTCCTCATGCAATTTACAAATGGCTGACGAATTTAATTTACCTCATCGAGAAAAAGGGCTTAAGTTGGAGGCCCAACTGCAAAACCCGTAAATATCAGCCTCTCAAATGTCAGCATCTATGTTTTATTTTGCAAATAAAAAAGAAATTATTTCTTTATTTTCATATTAAAAAAATATAATTCACTCTTGAGAAGAAAAAAAACATTTTCCCTAAAATAATATTTCTGAATTATATCTATTAGAACTATTAACTTTGTTAAATTCTTTGTTACATTATCAATTGTATGAAACATCAAAAAATTATTTGAAAATAGTCAAAAAATGCTTTTATCGAAACAGGAAATTGCTTGAAAACAAAGGGGCCGTTTGGTTAGAGGATAAATAACAGAATATCTTGATATTCCGAGAATATAGTCAAATATCACGCAGAATAGGATTATCTCGGTCAAACTTCGAAAATCGTGAAATCACGTTGAAAAATGTAAAACTACCATTTTATTCTCGTGAAAAAGAATAAGTGTATTCTTCTGTTTCGAAAGAATACACTTATTCTTCTTTTTTAAAAATTTTTTACCATATTTTATTTTTTAAATAATCAATCATATATTATTATATAAATATTTTATTAGTATTATTATTATATTGAACACCACATATGTATTATAAAATATTTTAAATATAAAAAATTATATTTTAAAATTTTATTCTTTGTAAATCAAATGATAGGTGGAATAAGAATATCTTGACTTTTTTCAGAATACGATATTATTCTACTTTATTCTCCTCAACTTTATTATGCATACAAACGGCCCCAAAAAGAATAGTTGAAATAAGAGGAATATTAATCTGTTACCATAAAAAGTCGTAGCACGATCATCCATCAGGAGTCATCCGAACCTAGATGGATGCTGATTGACGGATAAGATGAGAAGTTGATTCAATGCACAGTTCAGGTGGCACGAAAAAATCGGCCAATCTGAGGAGGAGGCAAGAGGAAAGGAGGTGGCAGCGGCAAGTGGAGGGCGGAGGCACCGGCGAGTGGTGGGCGGTGACAAGCGAGACGATCGATGAAGACAATCTATGTGTGCAGAGGTGGAGGGTGGCGACCTAATGCAGAGGGTGTGATCCCAGCATCTACGACAAAAATCCGCTACTATGGCATAGATTCGCGGCCTCGTTCGTCTTCACCTTTCTCTTCTTTGCAGGGCATGTCTAGGGCAACAACAAGGCACCCAGAGGCGGCCTCCTCCTCCTTCGTGTTTCTCTCCTCCGCGGGCATGGCTACGGAGAAGGAGAAATGGATCTGTGTGGTCGGAGGAGACATTTGCGAGGTTGGAGGAGGGCACGTTGCGAGGCCATAGTAGGAGACGCTGCGGGAGGTTTTCATCCACATGCGAGAGGGCCTGAGAGATGGATCTGTGTGGTCGGAGGAGACATTGCGAGGTTGGAGGAGGGCACGTTGTGAGGCCATAGTAGGAGACGCTGCGGGAGGTTTTCATCCACATGCGAGAGGGCCTAATTCACTACTGCTGGAGGGGAGACTAAACCGCTGGGAACTGAACCTATTGCTTGAACCAAATCGTGCACATCAACAAACTTATCTCCCTCGTCGATAAGCGCACATTCAAATATGATGACTTTGATTTCGCTGACACACAATGTTACCACAAGGACAAATAATCCTCTTCAAATAAAGATGGCCCCAATATAAGAATATAACAATAGAGCTAATTTGAATAATGCAAATATATGTTGTACATATTCATTATTATGTAATAATTCAAAGAGGATAAAAATGAGGGAGCATTTTCTAACACCCCCGACATCTTACACCCACTTATATTTCAACCTAGACTAATATCATGAATCAACCTATATCTTCTATGATTTGAAACAGATCCTAGAACTTATCTTTTCTGCCAGAGCATTTTGGCACTCTGCTTATTTGGAGCATACAATTTGTGATTCCTCCAAGTGCAAAATTGTCAATGCCTCGATCTAGATCTTATGATTTTATGATTCTACTACTCATTATCGATCTTGATTTCATCTTCAACTTATTATGTGTAAGATCTTGTGTAATAAGACCTTAATTTTGATCACACTAGTATCATATAATTAGTATAATCATTTAAATATTTAATTAAAACTACATATATGATACTCAAGATTAATTAGATGCAGTTTAATATATTTTATTCATTTTTAATATGATTTGATGTAATTTGGCTTAAGATTCAATAAAAAATGATTTAGTGTGATGTAATTTAATACTTAAGTGTGACAAATTTATCAAAAAATATTTATTATTTTAATATATATTTTTACGAATAGGTAGAATCTTACGACTTTCTTTCAATTTTATAAAAGATTTTGATCTTGACAATTTTAGTCATGTAACACTCACGATTGTCTTTGCCAGACTTGTTTATATTCATTATGCCGTAATCAAAATGACTGTAGGATGGACTTAAGAAAACCTTCAGTGCATTTTGTTTGCTCCAAAGATTTTACACTTCTATATGGAAGATTTCGCATGAGTGTATGTGATCATCAATCGCTTATGGCATAGCCTCCAAGTTATTTTAAACTTCACTTTCTCTTGCTTCCCCTCTTGGCGCTAAAGGTAAAAGGTTTGCAAAAACCCTATGGGCTCCTTTGGCATGGGGTTACTGCAAGAATAAATAGGTTATTCTTGTGTGTTGTTCAAACATCTATGGGTTAATTTGGTGGGGCCCATTTGTAATCATTACAAAAATCAGCAAAAAGGTGAAGAGTTTGTGTTCTTGCCTTAATCAAGAATTTGAATTCTCTGTGGGATTGAGAGAATGAGAGCATCATAAGAATATAAAAGATTTATTCTAGATTTCAAGTTCCTAATCCAAATGATGTCTATAGGATCCATTGAGGGATTATGGTCGATGCACAATTATTTAATTAGGTTCTAGAGAAAGTTGTGGTTGGATGTAACGAATGTACGAGATCATATTTATACGAGGGCACGCCCACCAACGATGCCATTTGGGTAAGGTTGGGGCCTCCACTTTTGAGGTGGTTCAAGAGGAACCCGAATGGATTATTTTCTAATATATCGGAACTTGAGAGAACATGCTTTATAATTCATTCTCACTCGAGTTCTTTCTCTGTGCGTCTTCTATTGCTACTATTGGAAGCATAAGCTTGGAGTCTTTTAAGTTTTAAGGGTTTGGAACTATGCAAGTCTATGGTTGTTGACAACCTCATCATAGAGTTTGTAATTAACCATATGTATCATCAATTCACACAGGGCTGTCGATTACTTGACAACTTTGGTAGACCAGCAAGCACTTATCATTTTTTTTACTGGAGCCTCCTCAAGGCATCTGAGATATTTCTTACACCAATTCTTTTGAGCAATTAATCAATAGAAAAACAATTTTATTTCAAAATATATCAGCGAGCATATGGACGTAGATGCATTCATATGATAAAAATAAAATATATATAATGCTGAATATTGATATAAAAAAATTGTTTCAGATATTTTATTTGTATGATATCATCACAGTCATTAGATGCAAGCTGCATTATAAACTTTGATAGAATGATAAATCAGGAAAAGATGGTTGAACTTGTGGTCACATTTGCTGTCATAAACTATTGAGTGTGACGTACGGTTCATAAATGAGTAAGGCCACAAAATAATATACAGTAAGATCACAAGCAGACGGTGATGGAAACCTAACTTTCAACTTCGAAACAGATCAAACAAGATCTCCAACAAAGAGATTTTGGTGTTCGGGAACGACGCGGCTGATTACCAAGTCTTAAGAATATATATGTCATCCACAATGTCATTTCTCCAAATTACATGTACAACATGTCATGCACAAAAAAAAAGTTATATATATATATATATATATATATATCAGATAGAAACCAATTTAAACTACTTTTTATTACATTTAAGAAAAATTAATCTTCACAATCCACATGGAATTTGTGAAAAGATTTTACAAGCAACGTCTATAGGTTTCCCATTTAATAACTAAATCGATTGATTTTTTTTTTTCTTTAAACCAGTGGTATATTCATTTGAAAGTTTCCTTACATTTATATAAAAGCATCCAATGATGCAATTTATCGTGTAATTAATATGTATTTCTACGACAAGGGGTACATTCTTGCCAAGCTGTACAACCTACAAAGCATTTTACAGAAAACACGCGGCGGGTCAGCCAACCGGAAATCCCCACGTGTCCACACGAGAAGTCCGCCGAACGGCCGCGCCCGACCCGACTCGCCACCGCCAGACTTGCTGGGGAACCAAAGCCCTGCGGGCGTCGCTAGACGTGTACGCCGCTAACTCGGACGCGCAGCGGCGATCTCAGCATCCCGTCGCCGGCATTTGCCGGCAATTGTTGCGGCGTCCTCAGGAACGCTTCAGGCACCTTCTCGGACTCTAAAACCCGCCAGACTTTGACCGACTTATCCAAGCTCCCGCTGTAAACCACGTACCGCTTTCCACCAAGCTTGGGGCCACCGGCCCCGTCCTCGACGTCCTCTTGCACGGCCAGGCACTTGACCGGGCCCTGGTGGCCGGAGAGAACCGCTAGACGCGAGTGGATGCCGCCGGCATCCCGCCGCCACACCCGGAGAGTCTTGTCCGCGGACCCACTGACCACCACGTTCCCTGCCGCCGCCATGCACAGAACCGCCATCCTGTGCCCCTGGAGCACGCCGCCGTGAGTCGGCCACCGCCCTTTCTCCCATCGCCAATGGTTCACTTTACCGTCAGACGACCCGCCGTACACTACTCCGCTCCCGCCCGTCGCCGGGTCCTCCGCCACCGCCACGGCCGTCACCGCGCTTTCCTGCTTCAACAGCGTCTTCACTAGGACATGTCTTGTGGCACCCCGCCCAGAGAGCTCCCGACGCCAGGCCTTCACGGTGCCGTCCGCCGAGGCCGTGAACAAGACATCCCCGAAGCCTCGAGCGACGGCGTTCACAGCGTCGTCATGCGCCCTGATGGACTCGAGGCACTTGGAGTCCGAGACCCGCCAGACCTTGACCATCTTGTCCCAGGATCCGGAGTAGAGGACCCCGCCGTCTTCGTCGAGGCTGAGACAGGAGATGGCATCGAAGTGCCGGAGCCACACGGTGTTCCGATGCCTCCGCACTTGGACGTAATTGGAAGGGTTCATGGAGCTCTTCAGGAAGTCCCTCAGCCTCGGCAGCGACCCAATGCGCCTATAAACCGACGGCGTCCTGGAGGAGGTCCTCCAGACACGAATCTTCCCGTCCTGATGGCCCGTAAAAATCCTGTCGCCGGCGACGACTATAGCTTTCACGAAGCCGCTCCCGGACTTGAACCCGGCGAAACCTTGCCGCCCCTTCCACACCCTTATGTTCCTGCTCTCGGAACCAGTGTACAGGAGGTCGCCGGAGGCGGCCAGAGAGTAGACGTGGCCCTCCTCACGGACGAGGGAGCCGACGAGCCCGGTGGAGAACGTGTCGTTCTCGTTCAAGATCAGGGGGAGATGAGTCCAGGGAGACCTGACGAAGGGCGACGCCACGGCCGGAGACATGCCATACGAGGAAGCGTAAGGGCTGATGGCCGAGAAGTTTTTATCGGAGTAATAACCAGGACTGGTACCGGGAGCCATGGCGCCTCCGTTGGCGCTTCTGAGGAGCTCATCGTCGGATTGAACCGCCGCGGCGTCGGATATGAAGAGTCCAGAGAACTTGGAGCACTCCGGAGACGGCCGGACGTCTCCGTTCACCTCCTTCAGAGGTCTCATGGCAGATCAATTTGTAGTAATAATTAACTGGAAGGAGTAGTAATTAAAGATACGTCGTACGCATCGATTCGTTGCGTTACGTGCGTGGTGTGTAATGAGTAGGTGTAGAAGGCAAATGAGGTGGAACAAATGATGCGATATGTCTATAAATAGGCGAGGGAGTGCGTTCACTAGGTTGCGACAAGTGTAATAGGGATTGCCTTGGACGCACGCAAGCGACGCTGCAGCCCGAGTTAGACCAGAGGAAGCCCGCGGCCGCCATGGCTACACGTTTCCATGCCTCAACAGGAAACAAATTAATTAATCTAATTATTATCATCATATTATACTAATAATAATCCTATTTTTCCCGACAAGAATTGAGTGTTGTCCATGGAGTAAAATTAATGAAGCAAACGATGACTTTTATCATCCGTCGCTATCTGTTCGGATTCGAGTGATCAGGGTTTAACCTTAATTGAATAAATTTATTATAATAATTCTCATCCGAGCATAATTATTATTATAATAATTAATTTGTGTACCTGTGATATTCATGCTACACACGCTTTATTATGTTATATTATGTACAATTTAATTCAAGATCTTATCGAAGATTATAAATTATGTTCACAGTTTAACGACATCGCATCAATCGTTATTTGCAATTGAATCGTTAGTTTGCATCCGGTCTCCGGCATTTTAGTAGCCACACGGGTCCTTGTTCCATGCGAAGTTGACATCCGCAGGAACCCGATGACGAATAAGTGCATGGATTAGAGGTAGAACGAGAATTGTCTCTAACACGGCCGTTTTCTTGTTTCTGGCCATCTACCTCTACGCCACAAAAATATATAATTGAGAAATTAAGTCCATCTCGTAGCTACTGGTCTGAAGTTTGGCTTCACCAATTTCTTTTCGGCCGTCATTTTTTTTATGAAACAGTTGATCGAATTCTTTAACATCCATTTTAAGTATCAAGTTTTTGATCTAATTGCAAAACCATCTGATTGAATCCGATTTAGATATATAGTTTGATTTATATATACTTAAAACTAGGTCCACTTATTAACATGGAAAAGGCGAGTCCATGGCACTTTCTATCAAGAGTTTGATGATCATTGGCATTGGTATAATTTTTACTTTTTAAATCAATTCTTTTATGGGCATTAACATGGGGAAAAAAAAAAGAGAACCTACAGCACGAAACAACAATATCGCTGTCGTTTACAAATAGTAATCTTGCACAAGAAAAAAACGGCCATAGGCTCCATGGAAGAGGCATGTTCCTCGGTCTGCCCTAATTGGTAAACGTTTCACCTTTTTCACAAGAGGTGAAAGTAATCTCTTTTTTTTCTTTTGTTATTGACGTGTTGGAAGCATAATCGTACAGTACCACCTTGTCGGAATTCAACTAGCCAAAGTGAATATTAATAATCTCGATAAGAAAACCATGAATTTACATATATTAATTACTCGCGAATTATATAACTTGAGAGCTTTACACATTTTTTTTATTATTTAAAAAATGAATTAAGTGTTCTCCCGTAGGATTATGTTTCCTACTGGCGTTATCGGATTCGTTTTATACGCATATAATAATTAAATAAAAAAGCAAGAGGTTGATGGGGGAAAAATTTCTTGATTACATAATAATACGTATAGTTGGACGTAGTATCAGGACAGCACATTCAATTGAGGCAAGTACTACATATCAATAATTGTAAGGTGGCCTATGCATGCAGTGCGTCCGCCTACACGGTTTCACAAGCTATGGGAGCTGCATGCCATGAAAATAACGTGAGTTGTGATCGATCGATCTCAGCCCTCTATTCACCCTGCAATCCCATCCATAATATCCTTCCTGCACTGCTCCACGTCCACAATATTGTGCCAAGGTCTCGACCTGTCATTTTTCTAAGGATAAGTTAACCTTGTAGTCGAGACCCCCACCAGCCTTGATGTTTCATGCCTCCTCTTTATGATTCCTTTAATTTCTCGTTGGTCGTTGGACTAATAGTGGCTTAGTGGAGGATTTGGGAGGTGTTAATTAAGATTAAGTGATACATACTAGATTAATGTAGACATGTTCTACACACGTGGAAGTTTTGAGCAACAAAATGAGAATCAAGGCAAGACAAGATCCATGCTTTAAGTTAAGTTCCGTGTAAGAATTGTGCAAAGAAAAAATCGATTGTGTATGTTGTATGCTGATGAGATATCTGAATTTAATTAGAGTTCGCACATTAAAAAATTAATTAATTGTATAGTCAACAACGTACATCGCCTCGCATTTATATATTCAGCAAGACTGCAAGACTTCGTCTTCCCCTTTTAAAGCATTTCAGTTTGTAGGATATATAGAAAGGTGTTCGTCCAGTTTCTTTATAATACAATTAAATTGTGGGGGCACGTAATTTTACTCGATATTTCGATTTTAATTGATAATGTAATCAGATATTAATAAAAAAACGTTGTTTATTTATAGTTTGTAAACTATAAAGTATATATATATATATATATATATATATATGTATATATGCTGGTTAGGATAAGATGAAAATTATTTTTTCCTGAAACAACTATAAGTTTCTCTTTAACTTTCTTTTCCGTCTTTTCCTCTCTCAAATTAATACTGTTTCTTTCCCTTTTTACTTCCTTTTTAATGTTCTTAATTCCTTCTTCTCTCTTTAATTTCCCTTTTTCGATCCTTCTTCTTTTTTTTTCTTTTCTTCTAGTGTTTACATTCTTTCTTCTTTTACACTATGTTCCTTTTCTACTTTTTTCTCTCCCTTTTTTCCCTTTACGTGTCTTTCATTTTCTCTCGTCATCTCTCATGTGTTATCTTTCCCCCTTATTCTTATTTTCTTTCTTCATGATCTCCATCTTTTCAGCCGTGTGATATTTATTTGACCATCCTTTCTTTTTGTTTTCAAGTTTTTCCTTCCACTTTTTCTTTTTTGTTTTCAATTTTCATTTCGACCTTAAACTGATTTTTTAAGGTTCACAAATTCACCAATACATTTTTCGTTCAAAGCGTTTAAATTCGAGAAAAAAAGTCGTTAACCGTATGGAAACATTTACTCCACAAATTTACATATTATTATTAAGGCCGCATGCAAGGTGGCCAGTTCTCATGCATCACACGATGATAGATATACTTATTATTATTGTTATTATTATTTTAATCTCGATCGTTTAGATAATGCATGTGTGCTTGAGAGGGAACATGTGAGCCTATATCTCTTAAATGGAGACACAATTACGTGTGAATAAGAAATAATTAATTGTCACACGTTCATGTGTAATCCTTAGTTATAAAATTATACTTTAGCTTATTATATATAAAGGTATATGAGCCGTGTTTCACAAAAACAAAAGAAGACTATGTCTTCTCTACCTACTTAAAATTAAAGTGTCGTGGTTATTAATATATATTTTTTATCTTATCAAAGTGCAAGCCGACCTAACTATTTTGATCAAACGGCCGGGAAACATATTAGTACCTTCTCGGTAGAAAATTTCTCCAAAGTGATTAACAAGTGCATTAGTCTACATACATATCTTATATAAGTGAACGTGTCATCTTAGTTTGGCTACTTAACATCACAAGTAGTACTTTGGTAGAAAATATGCATATATGAGCTTGATGTTGAGAACTGCAAAACTCATTTTCCTCGGCAGACGTAGAATCCGGGAGATATGGACGGTGGAACTTTATATTATGAGATCAAAATCAAATGTTATTAAAATATTTCTGTATAGGTTATGATATGACTGCATATTTTTGCCTGTTTGCCTTTGTCAAAAGTTCTTAAATTATGTACTGCCATCCTAACTGATGATTAATGATCATGCAAACATAATTAATTGGCCTCACACGCATAGAATTAATCGTGATTTCAAATAGGATAAGATTAATTAATGGAAAGATCTTTCTTTATATATTTTCAAACTGATGAGCAACAGCCCCATGGACAAAGCAAGCTACTCGGGAAAATGGCAGGTCGAACTTTTGTGTTTGTGGCAGAAGATGATCACGCATGACGTAGAAATTACGATTCTAAATATCATGCATTCAATGAGGATGAAAAGATAAATTCAATAGTGCTTTTAAAATTGCGACACATGCCGCGATTAATTCACGAATGACTGCAATTTGGATGACTCAAATCATATATAATTTCATTTAATTGGTTGACGTGTGACGACGCCCTAATTAAGCTGCCTGTGTGAACCTGAAACGAGAGTACTAATTTAATGAAACTTAGCCAACATGACATAATGTGAAGAAGTCATGACTCAATTTAATGTTTCTTGACAGACGTCAGCACTTAATAGGCAACATCTATTGATGCAAACAACACATGAAAGTCCAAACAGATATTTGGTTGGCTCCATATAATTAAATCTTATGGAAAATGGAAAAAAAAACAATTAGAAATGGTCGACCGTCTCTTCTTTCACATTTACGAATAATTCATGTAATATTTTGAGATATTATACAAAAAAGTTTCAATGATCAGTAGCATCCGCTGAAATGGTCAACTTAATATTATACAAGTTAATAAGTTTTGATTGCACTATGTTTTGTCTATTTCAAGAATTAATTGATGGCTGGCTCAAGAATATTAATTACTTGAGCTGCTGTAATAATTCAGAAGCCATACGTCGCATACTAATCCATCCCTTGCTTTGTACTCTAAAACTTCTTTGCAGGCCACATTTTTTTTTCAATGCAACAGCCAACGAGCTCCTGGGTCGAAAAAAATTGAATACGAACAAAGGTTGCGATGAGTGCTAAATGACTCCCTCGCTTAAGTAAAATTTCGAATTTAAATTTTGATGAATGTAAAAATTTTTTATTAGAAGTCTTCTCTACCATTATCAGGTATGCGATGTGGGGCGATCACATTTGATTAGTTGAACTCGATAGTAAATCGTTCTCTAACATATGAACAATACGCATAATTGTTAGCATCGCGTGGGTTGAATTGTCAGCACTGTTTCTCAAATGTCAATTGCGTCACACCGTTTCTCAAATATCAGAAGCCTACTGAAAAAAAAAAAAGAAAATTGAATGTGTGAGGTTGCAAGGCCTTGAAGGAATTAATTCCCAAAAAGACGATGAGGTCGCATGCATTTACATAAATTGTGAATTTACACGTGTTACGCTCTAAGAGCCTTTTGACATCGATATTTAATTATCAATTACAAGTGAATATTAATTCCAATGAGAAAATAACTAATATATGTTCTTATGTAAGGCTCCTAAAAATGCATGATATAATACTCCTATGAAGATATTACAGGACATACCATTACATAGCATACATACATGAATGTTTTGTTGACTAAAAAATAAATTTTGACTAATCAACACAAAAAAATAAAATAAAACAATATATATAAGGAATGATAAAAGAGGATAATATCATAACAAAATGTGAAAGTGACATGGAACTAAACACACTAATGAACTTGAGTAGCTTATCTGTTTGTTACATAACCCTTTAAGATAGTACTAAAAGAAAATAAAATTCAATGCTCGAAAAAAAAAACAGAAGAGACTCAAATATAATTTGTGATGTTTCTAAGAGCTTGATTTGTCGACAATATCACTATAGTTCATTATTGGCTTGGTCAGTACTTGCAAGTTGCAACATTGAATTAGAGATGAATCTCATGAATTTTGACACTCAATATATAACATATAAATAATAATAATTAATTCATGATACTTAAAACAACAATGAAATATCACTATAGGAAACATGATAACTATATCAACAAATATAATAATAATAATAATAATAATAATAATAATAATAATAATAATAATAATAATAATAGAAAATTATCACATATCAAATCAAAAGTGGCTCTTGCCACTCATTATTATGAGATCGATATTGATTAATAATTTTTATTTCTCACTTTGGTATATATTTATATCGGAACTTGTTTCATCATAAATAGAATTATTATTAAGGGTGTTCAGTGGGTAGGGTTGACCCGCGAATCCGATGATCTGATCCGACCTAAATTAGTTTGGGTAGGAGTGGGTTAGTGGTAGGTCGGACCTGATCTAACCCGAAGACTCACTTTTTTTTATTTTTTTATAGTTTTTAGTTTATATTTTGTACAAAAATTAAAAGGGAATATTTTTAAACATGTAAAATAATATTTAAATATTATGCTTTTAAAATAAATATTATATAATATGTTTATATTAAATAGAAATAAGAATAAAAAAGAAAAAATTGTGGTCGGCATGGATCGGATTCAACCCTCCAAAGAGGGGTGAGCCGACCAGACTCAACCTGATCAAACGGGTTGGGTCGGGTCAAGCTTGACCCATGAGCACCCCTAATTATTATATAATAATCATGATTCTTATTTCAATACATCATCTCGTTACATCCATCGCTTATAAGTGAAAGATATTTCAAGTCGTAAAGTATCTTTTATCTCGTGTGAGATTGTCTTTCAACTTCATCAAGTATTTTTCCAACTCATGAGAAATTAGTGCTTCAATTTTCAAGTTGACTATAGCCAACATGTACAAGAAGAACTCTTCAATTTAAGATTTTTCAGCATTTATATGTAGAGATTACATCCATCTTCAGTGCATATCATAAGAGATCATAAGCCAACATAAAACCAATGAAGGAACAAAGTAGAGTGTGTTAATTACAAATTATTTCGACAAAAGAAATAAAGCACCATGGTTAAGAGGTTACTCAGCATGGACTTAGGCCAGACTTTGTTCTTGATGCAAGTCAAGTTCTTGTGTTTTTTAATTTGATAGCACAATCCAACTGAGCCTATGTTGGTCCAGAGTCGAGTTAATAACAAAAAGATTGGTTGCCAACATTAGCGACCTTAAAAACTGATTATTTTATTGTAATATTATTCTTTAATATATCATCATAAAAATCAAATATTTATCTCATCATTTACAACAATATGAAGTACCAACCTTTAAAATTAACACTTAAGAAATACATCTTGATCTAAAATAAAAAGAATAAATGTTACGATTTGTCTTCCTAATTGTTAATATAAGTAACTCAAGCATTTTAAGTTCTTACTTCTAACAAGAACGTGGTTGGCTCTTGCTAGAAGAAATAACTTCTTTTAATTTTTTTTTTAATTACAGCCTAATAGGTCACCTACTTTTAGGCCTATTTAATAATTACATATATACATATATATAATTATTTAGTCCTAATATTAAACAAGTGTTTTATTAATAAATTAATATTACATATTACATATTACATATATATTTATTAATCTATTATATAAAAAATTATTTAGACCTAATATTGAAGAAGTATTTTATTACTTATTTATTATATTATACTTAGTATTGTATTGAAATGAAAATATATTTTTAATTAAGTAAATTTATGAAATTATTATGTATAAGAAATTTTCAATTGTGTTTAGAGAAATTTTACATAATCTAATTTATATTATTTATGTAAATCATAATATTAATTACTTATAAAATAAAACTTTAATCAATATTAATATTAACATATCACAATACAATTTATTTTCTAATAAAATCCAAAATTCTAATTAATAATTAACTATAATACTTTTATATGCTAGTAATTATTATTTTAAATAAATAATTGCTTCTAATATTTTTATTTATTATAATTTTACATCTCATAAAATAATTAATTATATCCTTAGGTCTTACTTTTATCCAAACACTCATTAAAACTTATCCGTCTAATTATTTTTTTAATTCCCATCGTTATATTTTCAATACAAGCACCAAATTAAATTTATTTTGTCTAATCAATTAATTCTTAAGAACTGACAAGAGTTTAAGTTCCTGCATCCAAACACAATCATAAGGAAAAGTTTACTCAATCATTTGATCAACTATATGCAAATTGTACATCTCAAATTCTTGAACTAACAAAGCCCTTAATTACTTCTTTTCTTTGATTCATAAAGTCACTATTGATGATTGGTCATTCTCTTTGGCATCTTGTCATTTCTTGAAGACCGAGTAGTGCCGTCACTTAGGGCATCCATCCTCTATTGTACACATGATATGCAAAGAGCTAGGGAGTCATCATTCTCAACTAGACATCTTCATTCACCAAAAGACCATGGACCATCATCATGGTATGTTTCCTGTGGCCTTTACAAATATCACATGCTAAGACCATTGACCATATACATCCTTGTGTTGTTGGTTTGACAACTAATTTTGTGTCATCTTATGCTATTTCATTGTCGAAACAAGCAAACACTAACAATAAACTATAAGATGACTTTTCATAAATCATGTGTAAGACTCGTATAGACAAAGTTTTTTTGTAATATTATATGATAAAAAAGAAATTATAGTTTCATGCAATAATTTAGGAGTAAACCTCTATATTATATATGTTTATGAGTGCTATAGATGAGTTCAATAATGTCCTGGATGCACCAACATTGATCAATAAGGACTAGAGGAACATTTTACTAAATGCATTATATAAGCAAAAAGTAAAATAATCTTTTCATATAAAAAGACTTGTTAATGAGATTCACAGTCAAATAGATAAAGAATAGCTACGAAGTTATATATGAAATTTACAATTATACTTTAGTGAAAAGTTGATAAGTTATATAATTTTTAAGTTGTGCACTAACAGAAAGGTAAGGTTTGAAATTGACATGGATGAATAATAAGGAACATCAACATGCACAATTGCGAAATAATCCTGCAATATAAAAACTTTCATTAGTGTCATATTCATCATCATTTTACACTCATGTTATACTAACGAGAGGAATGATTTTTTCCTTAGTATCATATTCATCATTGTTTCCTTTTATTTTATCATTTTTGGATACTATGTTATAAGATATATTGTTTGTGTTATATAAAATTTGAATTTAGCTAGCGGTTCGAGAGCCCTATTTAGTACAAGCGACTTCATTGTCATAAATTTGTTTATATCCTCCTATGCATGCTTCTTAACTTGGATCACTATACACTTGCATATTATTATTAAACTTAACACCACATAAATATTGTCATATACCAATGAATTGAAATTGATGGTACTTCCTCATATTTTGTTAGCATAAACTTCAAATACACTTTTGCATTATTCAAATTGAGACCCTAAAGTTCCACAAGATATTGTTAACATATTAACTGATCTTTGCTTGGTTTGAGGTTATTGCACAAAATTTATTTTGAATTTGTATTAGATAAATACTTGAATCTTTTTTAGCAAAATTATTTATTATGCTCGCATAACCCTATTATTCTTTATTCTTATTATGATTGCACTTTCATTTCATTTCTTGAAGAACAAATTGCAAAACAAATTGCTCTCAGTTGATGCAATTATCATGTTTTTTATCTTTGGAGCTTGTTTGACTTATAATTTCAAGCAACACCTTGATTATGTACAAATGTTTACTGGGTTGGGCCAAACTAGTGAACCCTACAACATTCAACCCACATTGGTTAAATTGGATTGGTATTTTCCTAATCCATGATCTTATCATTTTTATTTTAAAAAAAATGAATTGTTTTTAGTTAATTATAGACTTTATATAATTAATCATATGAGAAAACCCTTAATATATATTTTATTATACTTTAAAATAAACTACTAAATATTTTAAACATTAAAGATGATAAAAATAAAAAAAATGGTGTCGCATAATCTGACCACCTGATCTCATTTAAGTCAGGTCGGATAAGGTTTGAAATACAAAAGGTATTCGATTGAATCACAACCAAAGTTCGTAAATTTGGGCCATATTTGATGTCAAATTGAGTCCAACCCGAAACATGAACACATGTAACTAATGCATTATTTTAAACATTGAGAGGGTTAATAGTTTACTAGTCCGCTAGTCTATGGTTAAAGTTTGATTCCAAAAAAGCCTCATGTATAATTTGTCCCAATGTCCATGTCATTACGCAAATGCCATTTGCTTTAGACTCATTTAAAATTCTTTTTAAGTTCACTTGGGCATTTAGTTAATCTTTACTTGTATCAACACCTAAACTTCAATGGAATAGTCAAATCCCAAACTTAAACATCATATTTTAAAAACTCTAAATACTACAGCTCAAAACTCTTCGTGAATTAAATTTATTTCGGGACTATTATAGTTGTTATTAAGTGGATGGTAATTAAACAAAGTCCTAATAATGACTTGTGAAATCTACAATAAGAAGAAAAGTTGTCCTTAAAAATATATTTAACAATAGGATTTGTATTAGTCATTAATATATTTTTAAGATCATTTATTCCATTCGATCATTGTTGATCTTTGACGATAGAGCCATAATCAATTTCTTCAATCATTAATGTGTTTTCATGACCAAAGGTTAACAATTAAATATCAAATTTCCCTTCATTAAATCTACATTTTCATGTAACATGAAGGATGCCAGACATATTACAAATTTACTCTCAATATGATTTCTTCTTTATTTCTGCATCAAGAAGATTACTATAGCCATATGAGTGGCAAAAAATTAAAATTTTCTAAAAGATCAATGGTTGTTGCCAAAAAAAATTTATCAATTGTCTTTTAAAAAACATGAGTGAGTTTTATTGGGCAATTGATTAACATATAAAAAGTGTCACTAGATTTATGGTATAGAACATTGGCACACATAAGCGACAAAGGATTCTAAGTTCTGATAACTATGATGAATTATAGAGTAACTCGTTTCGAGAGAGAAATCAATTGAATTGGTATATTTTTTTATCGTGTGGTCTAATAGGTTGTTTAAACTTATAGATCTATTTTATGAAAATAAAATATTAAGTGTTCATATGTTTCCAAAAGTTTCATGTCATAATGAAAAAAAAGAGAAAAAAATCATTTGACGTATTTTCTCACGAATAATGATTGTGAATATCTTTTACAAAAATATAAGATTATTGTTCAAAACATGAGGTTAGACATAAATTGGTTGTGCTTAGAACTCCGGAAGACAACATTGTTGCTAAATATAGTGCCTAGATTTTTTGAAGCATTCTTTCTGTTCAAAGTAGTAACTTGCCAAGTGGGAGAATGAGGATCGTTAGATGATTTCAAAGCTCAACTATGATAAAGTTAAAAAAGTCAAGAACAAATATTTTTAATAAAATTGTCATATGTTACATTTTATGAATATGAAACTTTGGAGATTTAAATACATCAAATAAATAGAACAATAATTATGAATATCCAATTTCACGTACCTCAATAGGAGAACAATGTTCTTCTACATAATATTCAAGCTTTAAGGGTATGTTAGACAATTAACTAATGGAGAGGTGGGATGAGGTGGCGTAGTGAGAGATCAGATGTTAGAGTGTGGTGTGTCATTAGAAAAATCATGTTAAAATAATTGTACGGAGAATGAAAGTTTTATTTACTAAAAAGTCATTTTTACTATTTACCGAGTAATAAAAATGCATCAATGAGAAAGAGAGAGGTGGTTTAAGTTCATAATTTGATATAAAATTATCTATTCTTTATTATTCTATCAAAATGATGGAATGAAAAATATGATATTTTGAAGGATTGAGCTATTCATTCCCATCCTCTTAACTTAAATAAAAAATATAATTAAATATGATTTAACTAATTTTATTTCTCCATACTCTTCCCCACCACTTCAAATTTCCCAATCCAAACAAACCCTAAATGCACAATAATTATTGAAGAGAATAAGACAAAGGCAAATAGAAAAATAAAGTTGAAATGATGTGTCAAATTAGTCAATATAAAATAATGATGAAGAATTTTCGTCTCATAAGTTGAAAGGAGAGATTGTTAGGCCTAAGTTTTAATCTAGCTCTTTATAAGTGTTAATATGTTTTAAGTTGAATTAATGAATTTCTCTCTCTATTAATTCAAAGCTTTGAATTAATGAATTTCTCTCGCTGTTAATGAATTCAACTTAAATTTCTCTCTCTATGGGTTTAATGAATTAATATAAAGCTTTGAATTAATATATTTTAAGTTGAATTAAGTTTTTTTTTTTGGCTTGCATGCTGCTGTTGAGATCTAAAGGAGAGAAAAAAAAAAGGTTGTTGACATGGTAGGGAGAGGAGAGGACTACGATGAAAAATGATTCTTTTTCGAAGGAAAAAAATCGAATTGAGAAAATATCTGAAAATTTATTGTTACGAAAGTAATAAAGAACAAAAGTAATTATGAATTGGGAGGCACTTGAGGGACTTATTAACGTTGCTAACCAATTAATGCTCTGCTCATCCAATTCTTGCTCGAATTGCTTCAGGTTCGACATAGGAACCCAGGGTACAGAGCATACTTCAGAGAAATCTGCCATATTATATAGAATCATTCCAAATTAATTTTGTTTTAACAATTTTTATTATGCTTCTTTATTTTGAGAAAGTCAAATTAAATTTGTATATATATTATCTCATTTAAAAATTTTATATATAATATTTTATTACATGACGCATGTCTCACTTATGGAACTCATGCGTTTATAATGGAGGTGTCCTCCGTTTAAAAGAGAGACATCGTATCTTTTTATTCATTGGATTATAAATGTATGGATGATTCCTGACCTATTTTCATTTAATAATTTTGAATAATTACATAAAAACGTGGGAGAAACTTATATAAAAATTGGGGTTGGGGGATGCCATGTTGCACTTTAATGTTTTCCTTATACACAATATAATAATGCTAAAATTGTATATATGGATAATAAAAAAAGAATAAGATATTATTCTTCCACACTAACACGAGGAGTTTGTGGGATAAAACAATATGCTTATAGATGAATTGGAGGAGAAACATTTAGACCATCTCTATCTTTGAAACCAAAACCACTCTAATTGAAGAAAGAGTGCAAATAATTCATTTTTTAATAGCAAAAAAAAAGAAAAAATGAACTAAACCTACAGACTAGAGCGGATGGTTTAAATTGAGAGTCAAACAGTCTTGAATTCCAATTTGCACGGCCATATAAAATGAAAAAAAAACAAATCAAAAGGCCCACCGTGTACAATCTGGGCTAAGCAAAATATTACAAGACCAGATAATAACATCGGGAGAGGGCCCTTGTTGGGCCTGGAAGCCTGCTTAGATCGTCCAGAAGAACAGCAGTCAAGTTAATATATGCATGCAATGTGTGCAAATTTGTTAAGATCCTCGCAAAGAGTCTTGGCGTTTGGCTGAGGGTTAACGATGGCGTACGTAGATATTACACGGATAATAATTAAACACATCTTTTATTCTATAAAAAATATAAAGGGCAAAATTGACATCTTTTAAAAAAATTAATCTTGTAAATAGTGAAAATATGAGAGTTAACATATTCTTTACAATAAATGGAATAGAGATAATTTAGTGTAAACTTAAAAAATTAGCTAATCGGATGTGTTAACCTCAATCAAACGAGGCCTTAAAGATTAGAAAATCTGATCAAGAACCACAAGACACTTATCAGTTGATAATTGTTTTTAAAAAATTATGATAAATTTTCTCACTTTATTCTTAAATTATACTTTTAATGATATCATGTTACATGTCAAAATATAGTAAAGATAGAAAATATATTAAATTTCATTTTAGATTACTTATATTATTGGCATAAATTCAAAATTTATTATTATATTAATCATTAAGATTATCTAAGGATCGGATAAAAAATCAAATCACTTAAATTAAGATTCTAGTAATATTTTGCTTATAAGATTTTGAGAGTAAAATCGAGATTGTTCATGTTCGTAAAAGAATTAAGATATAAGTTTTATATTTTTTAATTGTATATTTTTTTTTCTCATGTGATATATATTTAGAAAATATAAATCTCGTATACATCATTTGTGTATTATATGGAGTAAATTATTAAATGAGCGAGAACAATTTGTGTTCAATTTATATTCCGAGATTGTTTATGATTTTTTTCTAGTATCAAGTGTCTGAAAAATAACGCAGATGACTTAATTTGTGCAGCGTTAATTATTATACGCACTATTCATAAATTAAAAGTTGACCGACTAATAAGTCTAATTAATCTGATAAAATCGCTTCGCATCATGCGCTTAGCAATAACATATGAAACTCTCACAAAAAATATTTTACTTCAAATTTGAAACCTCCGTGTAAGCGAGAAGAATCACGCTCACTCTACTTCAAACCTTTCACGCTCACTCCACTTCAACTCTCGTTGATATTTATGTTTTCTTTTTTTCCGGTTGTGCAAGAGTGCCTATGTTTACAGTTGTACCAGTGATACATCAATCAGAATATTTTATCACTGCAGGTTATAATTGGACATAAAAGATATATATTATTACAGCTGTCACCACGGATTTATGGAGCCTCATCTGATGCATGCCCAACTTGCCTCCCATTTAGGAGCAGGCATTATTATCATCGTTTAATTTACTGAGCCTTCTCGCTCATGTAACTTGCATGCACCTTGGTGGAACATTTTTTGCCTCTGAAAACAAGTGACCACTATATATTACATGTGCAAAACCATCTCAGAGTTAATGCCAAGCTTCCTGTTTCCAACAAAACTTACACTGCATTATCACACTTCCCAGGACCATGAAGTTAAAGTACATTCTTCCTTTTTTTTTTCTTTTGTATTCTGCCTTTGGCAAGAACTCAACTTGTTGGTTAATCTGGTAGCTCTGGATTCACAAGCATTTGAGGAGGGCTAGCTCGTTTGAAGAATCGGCATACTCCATTTGCCAACTCTGCCTGCCCAATGTGATCTCTAAGCTGGGCAGCTTGGCCAGCACCTTAAGATCATGATGCGGTGTAGGATCAATCATTGTTCTGGCGCTCGGCCCCTCCCTGTCGACCGTGCTGTCTGACCGGTCAATTGTTCTCGCTTCTTCACTGTGTGCCTAGTCACAAGAGCACAAGAAATCATCACTCGTCAAGCTACATTGCTACCAGCTTGGACTGCAGCTTGCATTGATCCAAAGATAAAAACACTGAGGTAATAGTAATGATGATGCTCATTTTGTTGGTAGTTGGGATAAAACTTCCATCTTTCAATATGTGCATGCATGATCATATTTGTCCTTTGCTAAAACTTTTTTTCTCCCAGTGCTGATAATTTGAAACTTTGCAAGTATTCAAGTTGGAAAATTAGATCATGACACAATATTTCTATCCCTTATCATGGTCAGCAGATTGGTAGAAATAGAACTTGCCAGGAAAGTCCAAATGTATACCTGGCCTCGTTCGCCTGAAAAGTTGCAAATGAAGTTAGGGTGATGGAAGGTATCAGGAGCTCGTTGGAGTGATGGATTCCAAGCATCTTCATCTGCAGAAGGACAAGGCAGTCTGCATCCGCAGAAAGAGGGAGATGAGAAGATGAGCTAACATGCATGAGCTCCGAGAAAAACAACAACAACAACAAAGCCTTATCCCACTAGGTGGGGTCGGCTACATGGATCATACGACGTCATTCCGCTCTATTAGTAACTAAACCTTTCGGTATATTATTCACCAATAGATCTTGCTCTATTAGTTCGCCAAGTGTCCGCCTTGGCCTCCCTCTCCCTCTTTTAATCGGACTCCAGATTATTTGATCTACTCTTCTTACTGATGCATCTAATGGTCTTCTCTGAATATGACCAAATCATCTCAAATCCAAATGAAATCAATAGACAAAATTAATAATTCTAATCAGAGTCAAAACCCAAATGAAATTAGCGTTGAGTGAGCGCTTGAAATGCATGAGGATCAATCAGATATGGCCAAAACCATATTTCAGTACTTTTGTCTGCACATATGTGTTAACTGTTTACTATTTAGTTTCCGACGAATTTGAATTGGTAGTTAAGTAACAAGCTGTTTTTCTTGTCCTTTGTTACTGTTTGCCTTTGGGATGTCCATTGGAGGGGTGATGCCACGAGACAGACAATCTGGCAGCATAAGGACCTCATAAATGTGTAATGAATCCATACATACAGCCATTAATCCTTCCTGCTACTTCTCATAAATGCATCAGCATTATTCCTTGCTATACATGCACTTTAATATCTAGCTCAGTAAATTAACAGTAGGGGCATTCCTCTAGGCTATTCCTTCACCAACTCATCTGCAAAAATATTTTTAAGCCAAGTACATGCAAGCACACACACAATGCCTCAATGAAATATGCAGTTATATGTAAGTATGATAGGAGTAAGATGTTGTTACTCGCCTCCAAAGCCACTTCGGAAACTCAGAATATATATACATGTTGATATTCTCAACATCATTTAATCATGTTGTATAGTTTCAGATATATGTGGTAACATGCATCTACAATTTTCTGTACATGAGAATGCTCTTCAGGCAAACTTAAATATTCACTTTCCTGATTGAAATGGCATCTTTCCATAAAAAAAGTTTTGTTCCCTATTATTACATGTATTGGGTTCTGATTAGTACTTGTCACTATTTAATGAATCAACATTTCAATCCCTTGACATTTTATTGCCGCGGTGGTAACAGAATGGACAGCTACTTCACTAACCGGATCTGACGATACAAATTGACCGCGGCTTTCAAGTTCCCAAATCCTTCAAAATTTGAGAACGTTTCTCACTAGAGGCCACTTAGGTAATATTCTTGGTGTGATTGTTTTTTTATCGTGATGTTTTTTTATTTTTCCCACTCTCTCTCTCACTCTTCTCTCGCATTATTTTATTTTTATCTTTATTGATTTAGTTTGAATTTTATTTCTGAGATTTTAATTAACCTAATGATATAATTATGAAACTTTTAATTAAAACCTACTTTATTATTAAAAACATTAGCTTATTCATTGACTTAACAAAAAATATTAATCTCATCTTAAAAATATGTATTAACTAATCGACTAATTAATTAAGTATTATATATAATTCTAAAAATTTACATAATTATTATAATTACAAAAATTGAAGGTTTACACATTATTTTATTATAATAAAATTAATATCTTCACTTATAATATTTATACACACACACACTTATATATATATATATATATATATATATATATATATTAGTTTTTTAGCAACTGATTATCTAAACATGCTATGCCAATAAAGCATAATCTAACAGTGACCTTGATCGTGTTACACTCTCTTATTACATATAGTATTTTGTTCATCGTATAAAATATATTTAAATAGGATTAATTTAATATTATTTATTTTCTTATGACTTGTCTACTGATATTTTATTATATTTGTAAAAAATGTTTATCATTATTTTCTATTCAACTTAATATTCACAGATTTTAAAATCATCACAAACCTCATTTTCTCTCCTTTATTCCGCTTCTCTTTTCAGTTTATTAAAGAGATATATTTTATCTCTATGATTATAATATTTTATCAAAACACATATTAAAACTTGACTTATCAAATCAATCTTTTTAAATATCTTGATTTTTACTTAATTTTATTCAAATGTCATTAAAACTAGTCTATCAATTGAACTATTCATCAGAATATTTGATTATTAAAAGTAATCTATCAAACCAATCTTTTGATTTTCATCATTATATTTTACTATTCAAATATTTTATTAAGATTAATCTCTTGTTTCAACTATTAATAGAAAAATCATAGTACAATGCTACCTTACAGGAAATGCTATCTTAGGAAGGTAAGCTAATTAAAAATTATACTAAGAAAATGAAAACCATGTAGGAAAGCTAAGACCAAACACCAATGGCAAAACACATGAGCACCCTTCACCCCATTAATAAAAGCCACCAAATTGTCGCCATTACTAGGGTACAGTACCATTCATGACCAGTCCATTTGACCAATGACTTTGTCAGTATTTATATGTGGATCTCAAATCTAAGCATCTTCCTAATAGTTAATGCACTGTCTACGCTGTGCTAAACAAACCAATAAGACATGACATGACATCTTAGACGAACAGCAGTTCGTGAACCATGCATTGACAGAAACGTATGCGAGAGTACAATTGAACCTTTGAGATGGATCCAAGCTAAATAAATAAAGTGATGCAACTGAAGTGAAATGGCTAGAATGCATACAGACCTAGGAGACATGAGCAGTACTGTTGCTTGTGGAGTTGGTGTGCTGATGGAGTAATTAGAAGGGATGTCGATTCCATTATTCCTCCCAGCTCGGTCACATGGCAGTAGTCCTCCTGCTGCAGCCTCCACTTCTACCATGCCTGTCCTGTGGTTCAAGCCCACATCTGCCCGGCCTTGCCCTGCAAACCATTCCATCCACCACTAAGATACAAAGTGGACTGTGCTTTATGGGACACCCGAGCAAATAATTCAGGCGTGAAGAAAGGGCAAACCGAACCCCAGCCCCAGCCATCAGCCAACATTTTCTGAGATGACTGGGGGTGATGGAATCTGCCCCCCGTGGAGGACAAAGACCAAAGGCATATTATAGCGATCAGCACGGGACTAATGCTCTGTGAAATGAAGGGAAAAGTCCAAATACCTGCTGCTGGTGCTGCTGCTCCTCCTCCCCCTCCTCCTCTGTCAGTGCTCTTTACTGTTCTATACATCTGCAGGTAGCAGCATCAGCATCATCAGGAAAAGCTCTTGAAATCTGACCCTAAAAAATGCAACACAGAGCTACCAAGCAATGCGAAATATAACTACTTCAATACTTCCGTAGATGCCATTTTGTCCTTACTCCTTGTATGCATGCCATGAACAGCTATCTCTTTTCTCCTCAGTGCAACCCTAACCCTAGGTGTTGAACTACTGTCGTAAAAGGTATAAAGAAAAGGTATCACATAGTTTTGGCTTCCACTCTTTTTCTGGTTGCATAAAAGATGAGCAAGTGCCGCTTTTATCTTGTTCCTTTACCTGCAGATGGCTCTTGACATGGGCAAGGGTCAGATCCTTTACGTTCATCAGCTCTAGAACAGACTTCGGCGTCGCTCCTACGCGTAAACATCGATCAAAGTTCTCTCAGATAACTGGGCTCGTTGTTTCTGTTTGCAATGAAGCATAAAGTTTGCGCGCTTACTCTCATGGCCGCCAAGGAGCTCCACTGCATGGACGAAGTGCGCGTGCAGGGTGGTAGTCCACCTCATTCTTGGAGCCCTTATGCCCCTTTTGCTGCCGTGACCCGACCGGGAATTCCGCTTGAATCCATAGATCTGGGGAGCTGGGGAGTGCTGGTGGTGGCGGCCGTAGTGGTAGGTCTGGTAGTTGAGCTGAAGCCGCGAGTCCACCACCGGAGCCTCGAGTCCCAGGCTTAACTTCGGCTCGCCGCCGCCGCCGCTGCCGCTGCCATCACTAGGCTGCTCCTTGATCACCTCAGGTTGCAGAAAGACCTGCTCGTAACTCATGTGGCAGCTTCCGCTGCTCCCCAGTTCGCTGGCTGCAGCCAAATCGTGATCCCCCACGAAGACTCTCCTCGTCGTTGGCTCCTCCGCGGCCATCAATGGTGGGCTGATGTGCAGTGCTAGGTCAGGATAATTCATCGCTATTGGAGGAAGTGATCACTATCAGATCATGCAAGGAGGGTCACAAGACCAGGTGAAGAAAAGGAGCTAGTGGTGGAACTGCAGAATGAGGTAGAGAAAAAGAGAGGTACAAAAGTGAATCGGGTGCAACGTGAGAGAGAAAGAGAGGGGGATGAAGGTGAGGTCGATCACTATGATGGATGCGCAAAGGAGTGGCGTGTGTGAGCGTGGATAAATACGAGCGTTCCAGTGATTAGGTCATGAGTGGTTTATGATTTCCATCTTTGTGCTTAGAGAGTGAGCACACAAGACCATAAAGAACCTAGAGAGAGAGAGATGGTGCCTGCTAAAGGGTGTAGGTACTATAGGAAGAGCATAATAAATGCTGCAAAAGGGGTTATGAGATGGGGAGGAATTGCAGGGTCCCCAGGTAGGAATAAAATGAAAAGAGACTGACTCAAAGAAGAGAAGGGGGAGAGAGAGCGGGGGAGGGAGGGAACTGTATATTTTAAGGAAGCAGAGGTATAATATACTCGGAGAGAGAATATAAGATCTTTTTCTACTTCTATGAAATGGGAGGAGAGGCGGTGCAGGGCTGCAGGCAGATAATAAATAGATACAGAGAGAAAGAGAGAGAGAGGCATTGGAATTTGAGAGAACAACAAGAAAACTATTCATCTGAGATGGGCACAGGCCTGGGACCTAATTTGCCCACTATGTGCCTTAGATGCGCCCTAAGTTGGAAACTGGTCAAGGAATTTGGGTGATGACAACTGAGGTAAAATAGTAATGGGGGAGCGCCATGCACTAGAAAGAACATAATAATAATAATAATAATAATAATAATAATAATAATAATAATAATAATAATAATAATAATAATAATAATGAGAAGAAGAAGAAGAAGAAGAAGAAGAAGAAGAAGAAGAAGAAGAAGAAGAAGAAGAAGAAGAAGAAGAAGAAGAAGAAGAAGAAGAAGAAGACAAGGTACCAATCTGGTGGGATTCGAAGTGCTTAGGAACACACAAAGTGTGTTGCTTAACATGACCATATGATATATATATATATATATATATATAAGCTTTTAAATTTTCTTTTTGCTTCTTCTTTTGGTCCCCATCTTTATATTTTGATTATTGCAGCCATTGCAAGTTTGCAACAATAAATGGCACCAGTAGACATGAGGCTACACACACACACACAGAGAGAGAGAGAGAGAGAGAGAGAGAGAGAGAGAGAGAGAGCAGGACCAGCAGCAGCTTATAGCATGGGGATCTTTGGTACTTGCTCGCCATTACTGCCCTAAAAGTGCAAATTGGAACATTATAAAACTCCTTGTTGAAGTATAACTGTGATTTTAATTTCTTACAGAAATTATGAGTTTGAATACTGCGTGGAATGATTTCAAATTCTAATTTTTTTAGACTATGCAAAATAGCCTTATTTTTTTATCGGAAAAAAACTTTGTAGAATGGAACATATCTCAATAAAGTAACTAATATAATAAAGTCACTTGATTAATTAGGACCATATATGTACTTGAGCACGAGATGTTTTGCCTTCTAATTAACCTCATGGCCCTACTCGAGTTCTGGAATTTTAAGCTCTACAAAACCTGAATTAATTGTTTTTTTTTAATCCACTCATTCGCCAAATTAGTAGGATGACATGCAGAACATATTCGTCTTTCGTTGGTCATGGATCAGAAGAGACTTTCAAATAGGAAATTATTTTTCCCATGCATGAATGTTAAACAGACGGGATGTAATTAACATGACATATTTTAATGTGGTATTAATTAGATCAAAGCAATATCTGATCTTGATCTTGTGCAATTCTTGACTGTGTTTGTGTATAAAAGTAATTAAATGTGCTTTTTGATCCATCTTGAAACGTCTTTTTTTTATAACAGGTCAATGATACCACAACCGAGGGCTGAGTTATATGGACAGTGACATAATTTTTAACCTAAACAAGATTTATGTCTGATAAAAAATTATTAAAAATTTCACGGGCTTATAAAAAAATATATAATTGTTGTCTTTCCATAAAAAATCCTACTTTATCGAGGAATATTTTGGTTTACTATTCTTGTTCTCTTGACCCAATTAGTGGCATGTTTGTGGAATTTTAGTATACATGTTCTACTGCGTATATATGTAGGGTTTATAGGTAGGCACCGGCAATCATGCAAAACTTTTCACGATTGCTTGATCGATGTTCCTCGAGCGTAGAGAATTTGACTTCTAACTAGTTAGTTAATTAATTAACATATAAACAGAATAACCAAAAGATAGTATGCAGACGAGACAGTGATAAAGAAAAGAGGGAATTTAATGAGCTAGGTTACGAATGACTGTTTAATTAGTGAACTAGTATATTTTCTGTGTTGCCTTTTATGGATGAAACTTGCACTCATTTTTAAAAGAAAAATGTATTAAGTTTATTATTACACATTAAAAAAGAATAGGAAGAACTAATTAACATGCAATTTAAAGATGTGGGACACGTATACGTTGGCTAAAGTCCACTTGTGTTACACAACTCTCTCTCTCTCTCTCTCTCTCTCTCTCTCTCTCTATGTGTGTGTGTAATATATATATAATTGTCATGAATTTTTAATTATGTCTATACGTACGGTTCCCAACTTGATATTTTTTTTCCATTTTATCTTGTTGATCTGGATACCCAATGCACTCATTTTTCTTCTCCTTCTTACATAACAAAACTACAACTACAAGAAAAACGGGTCGTTCACAACAAATCGACCTCTCTACTGTAACTGGAAAGTAAGTTTATTTTAGGTAAAAACTTGATGGTGTAAAACGAAGAAAGAACCGGCCATTAGCCATACATATATAACGGCCTTAAAACATAAATAAACCCCAAGTAAAAATTAAGAAAAAAAGACATGAAATGAAAGCTGAAACAAGATATATACGACTGTATAAGTAAGTATGAGTAAAGTTTTTTTGAGACCACATCATTGCACACTTCAATGACTTCTCATGCCATATACACACTTTTTATATATTATTCATGCATGTATATCAGTATATGTATATGCATATGCCTATGCATATGTATATGTATATGTATATGTATATGTATATGTATATGTATATGTATATGTATATGTATATGTATATGTATATGTATATGTATATTATTATTATTATTATTATTATTATTATTATTATTATTATTATTATTATTATTATTATTATTATTATTATTATTATTATTATTATTATTATTATTATTATTATTATGTATACATGCATGTCGTTCCACGTCCACTGAAGCGCTTGGCCAGTGGTCGCTGACAGCGGGTTGGGATGTCCGGCGACACCGGGGCTGTGAGCCACGTGCGCGGCCGGAGACGCCTCTCACGCCGCGCCGGGGACCCACGTCGCCCCGACGTCTACCGGTTGTCCTAGCCATCCGCCGATGCATGTGTAAATACCTATTATATTATATATATATTACGAGCGACCTCGAATGGACTTGTATATATTGGATAAGATTTTTTCTTTTCGGAAACAAAACTATTTTGGTCCTTATATTGTTTATCTGTCAGAATTGATGGCCCATTGTTTTATAACTCTAACGTGATTCTGCATGGCTCTTTAAAAACATTCAATCAATGAATTGTCCCAAAATATACACCCTTTTATTTTGTTATCTACTTTTTTTTTTCTTGAACTAGTCTCACAAGCCTTGATAATTCGGGGAAAATAATTAATGAATTATTTGAAAGTTCATTTTTCAAAGCTGAATATTTATTTATCATATTAATTTCATGAGCCTGATAAAAAAAATTGATAGCACAATTAATACTGAAACATTATGCAACTTTTTTTTTTCATGCAGCATCCCCCGTTGCTCCCAAGTTCCAAGTGCTTAACTCACGTGATATCATCGATGTGCATGATTCTTTTCTAGGATGTCCTATAGACCTTTTGTTAAGGTGGGTATCCAAAAATCAGTATGTTTTGTATTAATCTCTATTTATTTGCTATTTTCTCTATTACTTCGAAACCCTCAAACAATAAAAAAATATTTTATAATTTTTTCCATTACACAAAGGAGATGTCTAATACTATAAGTACGCAAGTTCAAAATAAATTCTATTTCAACATCTTTTATTTTATAAGTCAAGATGTGTCGAATGACGAATTCAACATTACGAATATTGGTTTTAGTAAATTATATATAGCTAGGGACCAGACTACAAACTAGTTCTTTAATTATGTAGGAGTAAGACGTAACTAGTGAAGTCATATTAATTAATTATATATTATCTATTTTACTTTACAAGTAATTCCGTGCATAAGTTGTTCTATTTTGGACTTAATTTTGATGAATTAATTACATGTCTAACGTATCTTGTGTATGATACGACGACGCATATATATCGCCTCGGACACAAATTGAGACAACAATCGCTCGAGAAAATTAATAACTTTGACACACTTGAAATAGGAGTACGTAGGAATATTGTATGCCTATAAAGTTGTACATACGTGCAACCGTTCAAATTGAATCCCTCTTTCAGCAAGATTAATTTATTAGCAAACCCTATAATTAATATCCCCATGCTGCATGCATATATATATATATATATATATATATATATATATATATATGCACGTCCAACTGGCGACAGCTAAATGGCTCCCTGGATTATTCTTAATTACTACTAGTGCATGTGTGATGTCAAGAGACTTGGTAATTTGTAAGAACTAATTTGTATGTAAAGTTGTAAACTCCATTAACTAGTTTGCAAAATTCTCGTGCATTCCTACACGGAGCCCGAGTGAGAAAGTTGAAAATTAATGGCATAGTATGACAAGATCGGATCCACAATATATAACTTGATCATTTGTTAAGTAATTAACAAATACTGGTTCCTAACCAAAGAATTATGCTTTTTATTCCGTTGGAATAGTTTTATCTCTAGTGGGCGAGTAGGAGCAAGGAGGAAGAACTTTTCGAGGACAGCGTGAAGTGCTTAAAGTAAACGATTAATCATTTGTTAATTGGATTCCCGAGCCGTGGTCAGCGCCTCATGCGGTGATCTCCTTGGGAAATGGAGCTGCTAGCAATATTTTTTTTCTTCTTCTTCTTCTCATTAGGATTTAGGAGTAGACCCTTGATTAATTTTGTAGCACTATCTTTTATTCTCTTTGTACTTGTACACACTTAAATTATACGTGTGTTTGGAATATTTAGCACTGAGACAAATAATTAAATTTAATTAATTAAGGCATGCAGGTGGAGGGGGATCGGCGAGTTGTTGAAGTGGTGACGATAAATCAGTCAAACATTGTTCACATGTAAATTTGTCTACTTTTTTGGATCTTTATTCATCTTCATATTCGTGAAGGAAAGCGAGCAGATTCGCAGGGCCATAAAAATATGCCAATTTGGCGTTGTGGAACTAACCAGTAACCAGTGACCACATTCGGAGCATCCATGTCAATTGTGAAGTCTTTAACATATAGATATTAGCACACCTGCGCATGCATGGTGTTGTCCAAGTGTACTATGCGTGCGTTATGGGAAAATATGATTCGATTGCTTAGCATTAATTGTACTACGATGCACAGTAACTAGGCATCCATCGTCCTCATTAGATTCATTAGCTATTGGGATATTGCCAAAATATAATTGATTAAAAATGTGGTACTTTTATAGGCTTCAATTTACAACGGATTTCTCTATCATAAGATTACATCATCAAATTCCTAATAATTAATTTACATTTAATATTTTACATTACAGTTGAAGCATTGTATTCATCAAATTTCTAATCTTCTCGGCATCCGTCCCTTGACGCCGTCCGATGACATCCCCCTCTCGGGTATGTCGTCGTTCCCTTGCTACACTCCTTGCAACTTTTGCACCGGTGACATCCCTAGAACCTCCATCATCTTATGAAGGACCAGATGGCACCGTCGAGACTATGAGGTGAGGGAGGTGGACACCAGCATCGTAGGTTGGGGGTGATGGGAAAAAGTCGAGAACAAGGAGAGAAGATCGCAGAGATATTGCAGAAAAATAAAGGAGACACACGAATTTTTCCAGGTTCACCCTTGAGATGAGGGCTACGTCCTACAAAGAAGTTCCACTATATCGTTTAGGTTTACAGCCGCCACACAGATTACATCAGAAATTAGGCTATTAATAGCCTCTCCAAACACTACAAGAAAAACGCGGATTACCGACGGTCCGAACCGTCGGTAATCAGTCCGAAAATCATCGATAACGCAATTAACGATGATTTTTCAGTCGGAATCGATTCGTCGGAAAAACGCTCGGCGCAAACGGATATGCTACGGTTGAAAAAAATTCGTCGAAAATATCGACGGTTCTGACCGTCGGAACAGTCCCCGGCGGTTCGACCCGTCGAAATTTTTCGACGGTTGCAACCGCCGGAAAAGTCTCCAGCGGTTAGAACCGTCGATATTTCCGACAGTTGCAACCGCCGGAAAAGGCCG
This sequence comes from Pontederia crassipes, assembly GCA_030549335.1. NCBI lineage: Eukaryota > Viridiplantae > Streptophyta > Magnoliopsida > Commelinales > Pontederiaceae > Pontederia > Pontederia crassipes. The sequence goes on along the minus strand of CM060194.1, from coordinate 60,621,820 downwards.
GCGGTCCGAACCGTCGATATTTCCGACGGTTGCAACCGCCGGAAAAGGCCAGCGGTCCGAGCCGTCGAAATTTCCGACGGTTGCAACCGCCGGAAAAGACCGGCGGTCCGAGCCGTCGCAACTTTTCGACGGTCCCAACTGTCGAAACTTTAGACGAGTGTCGCAACCGTCGATCTTTTGACGATCGCAACCGTCGCAAATAATTTTTTAAATATAAAAAAATTAGCGGCCGGATCCGGCCGCCTGGCATTCGAATCCGGCCGCTGGAGGCCGGATCCAGCCGCTTGAGGCCGGAACCGGCCGCCTGGTGGCTGATCCGGCCGCTGGAGGTCGGATCCAGCAGCCTGGCGGCCGGATCCGAACGGCCACGGTCGGATCCGGCCGACAGCAGAGAGAGATGTCGGCGCGGAGCGGGAGAGAGAGATACGCCGGCGCGGGAGAGGGTCGCCGGTGCGGGAGAAGGTCGCCGGCGTCCGGCATGTGAGGGTCGTCGGCGTCCGGCGTGGGAGGGTCGCCGGCGTCTGACGCGCGGGAGAGGCCGATCCGGTGCTCGCGGCCGGGAGAGGGAGAGAGGAGAGGAGGGAGAGAGAGAGAGGAATGGAGGGAGGAGGGAGAGAGAAGAGGGAGGAGGGAAAATATATAAAGGAAAAAAATAGAAAGAAAGCGGGAAAAGGAAAAAAAAAGTGGGATAACGAAATTTTAATTCCCGACGGTTTCGACCGTCAAAAACGTAAATAATAAATATTTTTATTTTATTTAGTTATATAAAATATTTATTTTTTATTTTACTGACGGTTACGACCTTCGGAAATTGCGGCGGATTTTGCGACGGATGGATATCCGTCGAAAATATCGACGTTCCTAATCGTCGAAAAATTAAATAATAATATAATAAATTATATAATTAATTTTTTTATTTCCGACGGTCACAACCGTCGGAAAATCCATCGAAAAAGTTTAATAATAATATTAAAAATATATAATTTAATTTTTTTATTTCCGACGGTCCTAACCGTCGGAAAAGTCGTCGGAAATTGCGACGGATGGATATCCGTAAAAAATATCGATGTTCCTAATCATTGAAAAATTAAATAATAATATAATAAATTATATAATTAATTTTTTTTATTTCCGACGATCGTGACCGTCGGAAAATCCGTCGAAAAAATTTAATAATAATATTAAAAAATATATAATTTAATTTTTTTATTTCCGACAGCCGTAATCGTCGGAAAAGTCGTCGGAAATTACGACAGATGAATATCCGTCGAAAATATCGACGTTCCTAATCGTCGAAAAATTAAATAATAATATAAATTATTTCCGACGGTCATAACCGTCGAAAAATTCGTCGAAAACGGAACCGTCAAAAAATCCGTCCCAAATTGCGATGGATTTAGAATCGTCGAAAATTATCCGTCGAAAAATCGCGATTTTCTTGTAGTGAAACCGGGTTTAAAACCCAAACAAATAGAGAAAAAACATAATCCGAACCACACGGGCCAGCTAAACAAAAGCTCAAAACCCGTTTAGGTTTCGGGGGCGCTGCCCCCGAACCCCCGCTTTCGTTCGTACGCTAGCAGCACTGCTAATTGGGTAATACTCAGATTCTCCTAAGCTCACGTGGGCGAACCCGATGTGAGAAACAAGGGGTCCTGAAGTATTCACCAACTCTAACATTCTCCCACTTGGTGGATACTTCACACCAATGAGAGCCTTGCCAGCAACATTCTTCTTCAATCCGATAGCAGTAGAGCACCACTCAAACTTTGCACTTGTAACTGCTTTAGTCAGAAAATCAGAACTATTTTTTATTATATCAACCTTTTCAAGCTGAACCTCTTTCTTTTCCACCTTTTCCCGAATGAAATGGTATTGGATGTCAATATGCTTTGTGCGTGAGTGAAATGCAGGATTCTTAGCTAACTGAATAGCACATTGATTATCACATCTCACTTCTATGACACCTTGCTCAAATCCGAGCTCCAAGCACAACCGCCGTAGCCATATGGCCTCCTTTGCAGCATGAGTAAAAGCCATATATTCAGCTTCTGTAGAAGAAAATGTCACCACGCTTTGTCTCTTGCTCATCCAACTTAGTGCAGCCCCAAATAATGTAAAAATATATCCGCTAGTGAACCGTCTACTATCAATGTCTCCACCCCAATCAGCATCTACATGACCTACAATATCAAGCATCTTTCCTTTTCCCGCACCTTGAAAGCACAAAGCAAAATTTGAAATTCCACGAAGGTACTTGAAAACTCTATTGATAGCATTCCAATGTTCCATGCCTGGGTTAGACATATACCGACTCAATATTCCCACTGCTTGGGCTATATCTGGACGCGTGCACACCATAGCATTCATCAAGCTGCCCACTGCACTTGCATATGGCACACGGTCCATCTCTTCGGCTTCTTCATTCGTCTTCGGACATTGCTCTACAGAAAGTTTGGTTCCTAGAGACATAGGAGTACCCACTGGCTTGCAGTTCGACATGTTAAATTTTTTCAACACTTCTTTTATATACTTCTCCTGTCCTAACCACAACTTTCGTTTCTGACGATTCCTTCTAATCTGCATACCCAAAATAAAATTTGCTGGCCCCAAGTCTTTCATCTCAAACTTCTTGGTCAACAAATCCTTCATTGAATTCACCATCTTCATACTATTTCCAATCAGCAACATGTCATCCACATACAGTATAAAAATGACAAACTGATCTCCAACTCTCTTCACATAAACACAATGATCTGAATCTGAACGTACGAACTTGAGTTCGAGCATGTACGTATCAAATTTCTGGTACCACATCCTTGACGACTGCTTCAATCCATACAGAGACTTCTTCAATTTGCACACCAACTTCTCTTTACCTTGAACCTCAAAACCTTCTGGTTGTCTCATATATATCTCTTCCTCCAAGTCCCCATGAAGAAATGTCATCTTCACATCCATCTGCTCTACCTCAAGATTATATGCTGCTACCAGAGATAGAACAAGCCTGATTGAAGTCATTTTCGCCACGGGAGAAAAAATCTCATCATAGTCGACTCCCTCAACCTGAGAGTACCCTTTAGCTACCAGCCTCGCCTTGTACTTCTCTACAGACCCATCCGGTTTTAACTTTCGCTTGAACACTCATTTGCAACCAATTGTCTTTCTATCCTTAGGCAACTTACACAAGCTCCATGTTTCATTATTATCCAGTGACAGCATCTCATCTGCCATAGCAAGCTCCTACTGATTTGCATCATCCATAGACCTTGCATCTTTTACAGAACTAGGTTCTTCTCTGATGATGCTCAAAGCATGAAACGAACTCAGAGCACTAAGAGAATATCTAAGAGGTGCTCTTCTTTCTCGTGTCGATCTCATGAGAACTGGTATGATAGTACCAATATCTGGGTCTTCATCTGAATCTGCATCATCAACTTCATTAACCGAGTCCTCTTGATCCGGTTTTGGAGCAGACTCAACTAAAGTATCTTGTGCAACCACCTCTAAAGTTTTAGAATCAGAATCTTCTTCAAGCACTACCACTTTCTTAGGTTCATCGCCTTTTTGAACTTCAACTTGGGAACGTGATTCATAGAAAATAACATTCCTATTGTAGATAATAGTCCTTGACTTTGGATTCCACAGTTTATAGCCCTTGACCCCTTTCTTGTATCCGATAAATATGTTCTTTTCAGACTTACTGTCAAGCTTACCCCGCTTTTCCTTGGGTATATGAACATATGCGTCACATTCGAACACTCGAACATGAGACAGATTCGACTTCTTTCCAAACATTGCCTCATAAGACGTCCGATCCTTCACTGATGAGGTCGGTGAGCGATTCTTCAACAGCTTCTGCCCAGAACTCTTGCCCTAATCCAACCCAACTGAGCATACATCTGGTCTTCTCTATGAGTGACCAATTTAACCTTTCAGCTACTCCATTCTGCTAAGGTGTATATGAAGTTGTCTTCTGCCTTGTAATACCATTGTCCACGCAGAACTGCTCAAACTTCTCTGAACAAAATTCGCCTCCGTTATCTGTACGAAGGACATTGATCTTGCTGCTCAATTGGTTTTCCACCAAAACTTTAAATTCTCGAAACTTATCGAATACATCTGACTTATTTTTGATAAAATAAATCTAACTATATTTCAAAAAATCATCTATGAAAGAGACATAGTACCTAGACCCTCCAATAGATGGAGTCGGAGTTGGTCCAAAAATATCACTATGGATCAGTTCGAGAATCTTGGTTGCTCTTGAACCTGTGTGTTGAAAACTGACTCGGTTCTGTTTTCCATGAAGGCAATGTTCACAGAATCCGAAGCTCACAGAACAATCTGAAACTCCTTCTACCATCTGAGTTGATGTTATGATAGAAAGCCATTTCTCACTGATATGGCCTAATATTTGATGCCACAGCATAGATGTGTTGTCTTTATCTTCTTTGGCCTCTTCAGAAATAAATCCGCAGCCCACAGATATAGTCTCTCCGAGCAACTTGTACAATGTGCCATAGCGAACCCCTCGCGCAATCACAATAGACCCTCTAATCATCTTGCACGAATCCTTGTCGCAACTGAATATAATACCCGAATCAGCCATTGCACCAACAGATAACAAATTCTTGCTCATAAGTGGTATATGCATCACATCTGGTAGAGTCTTCACCGTGCCATCATTCATCCTCAGCTTCACCCTGCCACGTCCAATAATCTGAACCGTAGTGTCATCTCCGAGCATGACATCCCCACCATTATACTCCTCATATTCACAAAACCAGTGTCTATGAGGTGTCATGTGGTATGAAGCACCAGTATCGATGAACCAGACATCCTTATCTGACTGTGCCATACATGCAGAAGCCACATACATATCTCTTGCCTCAGCCTCCTTTTTGTCCGATGTTGACTCAGCTTTTTTCTTGTGAACCGGCTTATTTTTGCAATTCCGCTTTAGATGGCTCCACTCTTGACATCTCCAGCATTGCACCTTCTTATCTCTACTCTTCGAACGCCCACGAGATTTGGATTTGGACCCTCTCTGGTTTTGATTCCTTTCTGGTTGCCTTCCTCTGGCCGCCAGCGCATCTTTACTAGAACTTGCTGATCCGTTTCTTCGTGTTTCCTCTTATAGCAAGGTAGCACATATACTTTCATACGAAAGTTCTTTATCTCTGCCACCAATCACGACAATCAGATTGTCCCATGAGTCCGGCAGCGAACAGAGCAATATTATTGCCTTATCATCATCTTGAAAATTAACACCGATCGATACAAGTTGACTGATCACCGTGTTAAAGTTATAAAGACGAGTAGAGAACGAGTCACCCTCGTGCATTCGAAGATTGTATAGTTTCTTCCTCAGAAATAACTTATTAACAAGTGACTTACTTTGATATAGGGACTCCAACTTCCTCCATACATCTCTGGTTGTAGGTTCGCTCATCACATTCGTAAAAATTGAATCCGCGAGGCAAAGCCGAATCAAACCCTTCGCCTTTCTATCAATCCGATTCCACTCTTCGATCGCCTTTGGATCTGCCTGACTAAAGGAAGCCCCATCCACGATCGTCGTTGCTTCCATGCCTAACCTCTCCATCTCGATTGCCGTCTAAAGATCTCGATCACAGAGGAGATCCTCCATCTTCATCTTCCAAAGATCAAATTGTGTTCTATCAAAATTTTCTCTCTAAATCCGTGATCCTCCTGACATCTCGAATAAACCCTAATTTCTCGAACAACCTGTGCTCTGATACTAATTGATGGAAAAATTCGAGAACAGGAAGAGAAGATCGCAAAGAGATTGCAGAAAAATAGATGAGGCACACGAATTACCTATGTTCACCCTTAAGATTAGGGCTACGTCATGCAAAGAGATTCCACTATATCATTTTGATTACAATCGCCATCCAGTTTACATCTGAAAATAAGCTATGAATAGTCTCTCCCAAATGGGTTCAAAACCCGAACAAAACAGAGAAAAAACCTAATCCGAATCACACGGGCCGGCTAAACAAAAGCCCAAACTCACCGGCGAGCAGGACCGTCGTCGGAAGGCAGGGCCCCCCCGAATCTCCCATTTCGTTCGTATGCCATCAGCACTGCTAATTGGGTAATACTAAAATTCTCCTAAGCTCACGTGGACGAACCCGGTGTGAGAAACAAGGGGTCCTGATGTATTCACCAACTCTAATAGGGGGAAGAGGGCGTTGTCGTGCTCTCGAGTGGCGAGATGGAGGAGGTGGGTGAGGTGGAGAGCATGGCACAGAGGAGTAGAGCAGAGTATGAGCGTGAGCGGAGGGAGGGTTGGGATAAAAGAAAACAAATCATTGGATAAAAGAAAATGGACGTGCACATGGATCATGGAATAAAAGAAAGTGGAGGGTTGGGATTCATACTTCGTCGAGCACACGAATTGAGTTTAGCGACGCAACAAGTGTGATGCTAACTAGGTGGTAAAGTGGCGCCAATACCATGCAACGCTCTTTTGAGGCTACTGCGACGTGATGCAGTTAATTTTTTATTCTTTTAATTAAACTATGGTGAAAATTAAGTCAATTATCATAATTCTATAATTAAGGAAATAACAATAAATTTTATGTATAATTAATTTTAAAATAGTTGGACCATTTATGTATGTATATGTATATATTTATATATATGTATATGTATATGTATATGTATATGCATATATTTATGTATGCATGCATGATGCATGCATGCATGTATGTATGTATGTATGTATGTATGTATGTATGTATGTTCTTATGTATGTATGTATGTATGTATGTATGTATGTATGTATGTATGTATGTATGTATGTATGTATGTATGTATGTATGTATGTATGTGCATCTAAACTATATGTGTTATACTTTTTTTTATTAATAAATGTGTACATAAGTTAGCTAATCTAACTACTATGAAAATTCCTTAATTATATAATTGAGTTTTGCGACGCAACAGATGCGATGCTAACTGGACGGTAAAGTGGCGTCAACAACATGCGACGCTATTCGAGGCTATGGCAACGTCATGCGGTTAATTTTTTAAAAAACTATGGAGAAAATTAATTCAATTCCCATAATTCTATAATTAATGAAATAACAATAATTTTATAGATAATTAATTTTAAAATAGTTGGATCATTTATGTATGTATATGTATATGGTACCACATATCTATGAATTCTTTTGTTAAATCTTACAACTATTAGCATGGAATTAAGTGATATATTTATCTTATTATAAATTAGAAGAATTTTTACATATGTGGGATTAAGTGAGAATAATCAAAAGAAACCGACTAAATAACATAGCAACCCAATGATGTGTTGCTATCTCGACGCTAATTCGAGGCTAAATAAAATAGCGACGCCTTAGCGTCAGCACAGAGTCACATACATGAGACACCGATGTAGTGTCAAGAATGGACGGTGCAACATCGACGATGTAGTGGCTCTATTTTAGCGTCAATAATTGATGAAGCGCTAAAGCAACGTTAATTGGTGCCGCATTAGCATTAGATGACAAATTGATGCTATTTTGACGCGACGTTGACTCCATTGTGTCGCTACGGTGGCACTAAATATATGTATTAATTTCAATTTTTTTTAAGAAAATCATGTCATTTAATTCAACCCTCATAATTCTATGATTGAGAATATAAGAATAATTTATATATAATTAAAATATGATATATATTGTATGTATAATATATTGACATGTGTGCATACACATGTAGGTATATAAATTAAATGTGCTATGTTCTACACACACATACACACACGTAGACATATGTGCGTGCATTTATATACATCAATACATCTATAAAGGTATAGTATAAGTGCCATGTATAGTTATACAAATTAACATATATAGTTTAATCTATTTATTCATTAAACTATAGTATATGTAACATATATAGTTATACAAATTAACATTACCTGCTTAAATACAAATCAATAAAGGTATATATATAATTTTCTATTTCACGTTTGTGTCACATCGGTAATGCAGTAGCAACACAATGATATAGCATCACTTTAGCCTCACGATAGCATCGCACATCTTCGAAACTTTGACGCTAATATCGCCTCTTGAACTAGAGTTGACTTAATGACCTAGTGGTCTTGACACTAACACAGCTTCGCACAGTGTTGATGCCAATATAGTGTGCGGCACCGATGTCAATATCACCTGAGCGGTGACACTAATTTAGCATTACATTTTATCGACGTCAATACAACTCTATAATCTAATGTGCATTTTCCAGTTTCATTACTAAAACATATGAAATTGAAGCACATATACTAATATATTTATCATAATACATATCAATCATATAACAAAAGATTAAATCATATAATTTTGTAAGGATTAAATCATGCATATTACAAATCAACTTCTTTTTTTTTTTCATTCATATCTTTGCAAATAACAAAAGTTTATATTTATAGAGAAGAAGGGTGCGATTTCAGACATTCCCTATGGACCCTTATGAGTGTGTTTCGAAGATAGAATTTAAGTTTAATTAGTTTTTGAGAATTAATTAGATATAAAAGTTTAGATTTGGTGTTTGGAAAAAAATGTACTGATGAAAATTTTAAAAGTTATTTTGATAAATAAGTTTTAGTGTGTGCTAGAATAAAAAGCACAAAATAAAGAGATAAATTATTATTTTATGAAATAAAAATATTATAATTGATTAATTATTTAAACATATATATTATTTACTACCATTTATATTTACATTTAATTACAAATCTGAATTTTGTTAGAGAATAAGTTGTGACACAATATATTAATATTAATTTTGGTTCAAAGTTTCTTTTATATGTAATTAATATTGTAGTTAACATATATAATATCTTAATATGATTCTAATATATTATAATTTATTATTATTTAAACATGATTACACCATATATATGCATATACGTCAAATTCAATTTAAAATTATGCAATTAATATTATAACATTATATTTTTAATTAATTCATAATAATTATATATATTGAAATCTTTTATATGTAATTAACATTATTATTTACGTAATAATATCTTAATAATATTATTAATTTAGGTCAATTATCTTTTAATAATAATAATTAGTGTCTTTTAATAATAGTAAATAACACTCACTAATAATTGGTGTCAGTGGAGAAAGTGTGCGGAGAGGGGGTCACCGGGTGGATGGTGTAATAAGTGGAGAGAGAGAAAAATGTAAACAAAATAATGTTGGTTCTTGAGCTTGAACTTTCGAGTTCGTGCCATCAACGACAACTTATAAGTAAGAACTTATCAGAACAAATAACGTCAATCAGAATCAAAGTTTTGATGGGACTATTGAAAAATTAGCAAGTGTTTAGCAGAATTAGAAGTTGTTCTAGATGAAGTTCTCATCGTCAAACATAACGGGAGTGTTTTGTAGTAGAATATAATAAGAACTAATGGGTTGTTCTTGATATTGCATTCAAATAGGGCAGGAATAAGAACAAGAAAAAAAATATGAACTAATTCTGTCGGTTGTCTTGAAAATTGAAAAAGTTGAAAAAAAATGTTCTGCATGATGGCAAGAACAAAATATACGGTAGCAAGAGCTTATTTGTTCTATGTATATTCACATTATTTTAGTTCCTTCACCAAACACCCCCAACATATATATGAGTAAAAACTATGTGGTTATTGAATTTCTAATTTTAATCAATCTTCTTTTGTGACACAAAAAAATTCTCTTTGAATGCATGTAGGGGTGTTCACGGGGCCCAACCTGTGAACAAATCCGATCCGATCGGGTCGGATCGGCTCAAGGGGGTTGGGGTCTGGATCCGATCAGTTCGGGTCGAGTTGGGTGGTCGGGTTATCCAACCACCCAATTTTTTAAAATTTTTTTCTTATTTTTTTATATTTTATTTAGTATAAAAATATTATTTTAAAATCATAAGATAAGTTTTCTAACTATTTAATATTATTTATGCACTTAAAATATTTTATTTCAATTTTTTTAAAAATTTTTAAATCAAATATAAATCTTAAGTTTAAATAAAAAGAAAAGAAAGTCGGGTCAATCGGGTCGGGTCGGGTCAACTCGGGTTGAATTTTTCCAACCCTTACCCGACCCGATCTGACCCATGGTCAAGTCGAGTTCGGGTCAGGTCGGGTATGACACGACCACCGATCCTAATCGGTTCGGATTGAATCATCAAGTTCACGGGTCGACCGATCCGGTGAACACCCATGCATGGATGTACCAATTTAATCTCATAGTAGTGTTTGAAAAGTAATGCAAAAAGATTTTTATAATAATACTTTACATTGTCATGCAAGTTAATAAATGCATTTTACCGTTTTACTTGTCAAGGACGGATAGGGGTGTTCACGAGTCGAGTCCAATCTGACCCGTGAACAAATCGCTACTCGGCCAAATTTGGTAGGGTCGGGTCAGGTCAAAGGCCCTTTGAAGACCAAATCCAATCCGACTCGGTTAGGGTCAGGTGGTCGGGCTATCCGACCGCCTATTTTTTTATTTTTTCTTACTATTTTATAATTATTTAATATAAAAATATTATCAAATATTTATTTTAAAGAATAAAAATAAGTTTTCTAACTATTTAAATATTATTTTTATATTTAAAATGTTTTATTTTATTTTATTTTATTTTTAAATCAAATATAAGCTTAAATTTGAAGAAAAAATAAAAAAAGCTCAGGTCATTGGGCCGAGTCAGGTCAACTCGGGTTGGATTTTTCCAACCCGTACCTGACCTGACATGTCGAGATCGGGTCGGATCTTATTGTCGGGTTCTCAGTGACATCCCTAAGGACGATTTTTTTCCCTTGGCGGCATGTTTGGTTTAGAAAGGGAGTTAACAATGGGGAAGGAAATGTAAAAAAATTATTTATTTAGTTTGGATAGTTTTTTATGAGGAAAGAGAGAAATTATTCTCCATTCCCCTCCTCCGATGGCTCTTTTTTAAACTCCAAATTGGAGGTAATGATAGGCGCGTAAGAAAAAATCGACCGAACCAAAAAACTTATCCAATTTGAAAAAATTGAAAATTAGGAGACCGAATACGATTTAAGATGATTTTTAGATAAAGTAAAATTGACCCGCTTAAACTAGAGCCCCCATCCAAAAGAACCGTAAGGGTCCGTGGAGCCCACTTTTATTTATTAATTTTTATTTATATAATTAATTTAGATGTAAGCAATTATTTTATTACTGGTGTAATAATTTTTTATATAGCTATCACTTTATATAGCCATTTTATTTATTTTTTATTTATTATTTTTTATATATTCCTATCACTTTATGAAACTCTAATTTTAGAGTTCTAACACTATATTCTATATTTAATTATAAACTTAAATAAGTTAATAATTTATTATATATTTTAAATTTATTAAAATGGGGGCCCAAAAATCAGCCCAAAAAACCGACCCATTAGAGGATGGTTTTTTTCCTAAATGGTTTTAAGATGATTTTGATGATTTAAAAAATCGATCTAAAAAATAATGGATGATTTTTTTGTTCGAAAAATTGACTCGACCCGAACCATTTTCACCCCTAGCTAGATAATGGAGGATTAATTATTTTAATAATCCAAATGATGTAATTATCCTTGTATATATAACTTTTTTATTATTAAGTTCTACGAGTGTAATTGTCCTGAAATTTATACTTAAAATCTTTCCTTCCATTTTCCTCTATCCAATCAAGATTAAAACTCTTTCCATCGGTTATCTTTCTTTTCCTTCCCCCTTTTTCCTTCCCTCACATTCTGCTCCTTTTCATGATATAACCAAACAAAAGCCTTAAGAAAAAGGTGAATTTCAAATGGCTCGATATTATGATTAATTAATCACATTATGTTGATTAGATATGAAGATATACACAAGTGCATGAGTGGATGGGTTTAAAGGAGACATTGTGGACGTGCTTTATTCATACACTTGGAACATCCCTCGGTTGGTGGTTGAAGGCTTCAAACATGACTCGTTCCTATCATTTATACGCACCTTGGTGGACTTTGTGAATGTAATTAGTGGTTACGAACAAGAACAAATGTATCAACGTCGGCATGAATGTATATATAGGAGGAGATCACCACATCAATGATAGAACATGCAAGAGAATGTGTCCCCATTGTTAGGGGGACTTATTCTGCTTGAGGTTTTTGTTTCATATGTACTATCCAATCAAAGCCACTATATATAATTAAACTTCATATGGTTTAAAGGATACTTTTTACTTCCATACATTGCTGTCAAATAGTAAACAAGTAAAAGACTATAAATAGTGATCCTTCAAAGCAATGATGAGAATTATTTTCCTTTGTAGATTATAATCTTCATCAAATTGGATTGATGGACTCGTAACTACAATTTACAGATATAACCATTAACATTCAGACAAAAAAAAATTCAAAATGCTAGAGAGATCAAGGTGGTCACTATAGAAATATTGAAAATTTATATACGTCTTAGTAATTAAACATTAGTATTTCCATCTAGTGGTAGAATAAAAAAAATACTCCTCTATGAATTGTTTATTGCGAGAGTATGTGAAATATTTATATGAAAAATAAGGGGACGAGAGATTTCTATGACACTGCCCTTAATTTTTGTGACACCTGTGGGGTGTTGTTGAGGGGGACACGTCACGATGCGATGTCAAAATGATGAAAATGCTACCTTGTAGAATGAAATAAGTGAACGAGGGATGGGACACCTCTCCTGACCTGACCAGTGTGTGTGTGGGGGGGGGGGGGGGTGTACTGAGTGAGTGGCCTCACGCAAAAAGCATATATACACAGGAAGAAGAACTTTCTCACAGAAGGCCAAGTGATAGCATATATCATCATACATATGTTGACTTAAAAGCTTAGAGCCGTGATGATGGTATCGCACTGCACATACACATAGTCATGTAGTGTTTTCATCGCCATGCTTTGATCAGTGAGGAAACATGACTAGATTCCTTTTGCCAGTCAGTATGAATGAGAGAGATCAGGAGAGACAAGAGAGGAGAGAGAGAGAGATGGTAGAAAGGAGTTCACCTTTTCTGTTTGCAATGGTGCTACGGACTCGCAAGCCCGGTCTCTTGGACCCACCTCGGTCGGTGCTGACTCTCGTATTTTCGCACCCAAAATTTTATGTTTTGTTGGTCACTTCACTTTGATCAGAACTAATTATTCATTATCATAATTATAAACTCATATTACAATATCTCGCTATTTGGTACTAGAGGTTGAACTTTTGTGTATTACTAAACTTTTATACAATGATCGCGGATCATGGCTTCAAACAAGACTTGTCAACCCTGATTAAAAAAAAATGAGAGATGGATCTTGGGTTAGACGACAATTACAAATCGATAATTTAATATCCAACCCATTTGATTGCAAGAAATTAACAATAATAAAATTATTTAATAATCATATTTGACGCTTATTGTTCTTAATTCTATTCACTTTAATTACTATGATCTTTTAAAAATTATATCTATTCTTAAACTAATTAATAATTTTTTTAAAACCTACTGAGATAATTTTATATATAGTATAATTAAAATAAATATTTTTAATATCTTACTAACTAAGCAGTTTTTTCTAACAATAACACTATTTCTCTATCTCTCATCTCTCTTCTATATAAGAAAGGGTTCAATGTTCATGACTGCAATTTCTTTTATGAAGTATCACTCGTCATCATCAAATTTATAATTAAATTTTTTTATCAACCATTCATCATAAATCAAACCATAAGGCATAAGTATAGAAATACGACTGCCATGATAAAAATTGAACTTTGCTTTCTTCACGTATACAGATAATGAATTTTACTTGCCGGTGTAAACGCATCAAGCAACATATGATTCTCACGAATTTATATCAATATACTCAACTTTATTCTATCGAAAGATAAAAGATGCACATAATGTACAAGAATTAATTATGGTGTAAATAGTAACATCATGGAAGTTCGCGCCCCATGGGGTAATGTGCATCCAGTACGCCTTTACTATACTACTCAAGCTGGTTGAGTCAAAGCCAACATCAACACCCAATAATTGAGCTATAAGAAAAAGGGTATCAAACTTTACAACCTTCCAACTTTTTGTGCTCCATTAACTGCATACACAGGCCCACAAAACAACCCTTTCAAGTTTCAACCTCCCACGGCGGAAGACATGGTATAATAATGATAATTATCAAGTTTGCATTTAGCTACGTAGCAAGGCATATATGCATGTATAGTCAGGTATCCGGCATGTAGAAAATTCAAAAGTTGGATTCCAACATAGTAGGTTATGTATTTCTGTTTAAATAATAGCAAGTTTGGTCTATTATAAAAAATGCAAAAAAAAAATCCATAAATGTATAGCTTGACACGATTAAATTAGATAGAAAAATCAATAATAGTTAGGTGGAACAGTAAGTGACTCCTTCTCGTTTAAGCAAGTTTTAGTTTTATGTGTAAAATTTTTATTAAAAGTCTCACATGTTATTATCAAGTACGTGACGGAAGACGATCTATCCGGATTAGTCGGGTTTGACGATGGATCGACCTCTAATATGAGAGTTCGTGACGGTGAAGGTCCCCGTTGATAGATAGAGTTTGCTTTTTAATATCGCACAAATTGTATCGTCGGCATCATTTTTTACATATCAGGAGCTAGCTAAAAAATATAGGAAAATATTCTAAAATGATGGGTGAAAATAATGTCTCTCTATATATAGTCCCTAAGCCACAACCTACTGAGCTGAGGCTACTTATATATTTGAGGACGCCCATGTTTCAAGGGATGGTGAATTGAAGAAGGAAGAGAAGGATGGGAAGACGAGCCCCTCTTGTCGCCTCGCTTCATGTGAGCCCACTTTTAACAACCACAATGCAGGATCCTGATGACTTATTGTGGAGGAAATGCAACACGGTGGGTGGTTGATCATTCAGATGGGATATTTGCTTCCATTAGTTCCCCATCTAATTTGCACTTATGGGCTCTCAATATTTATTAGTTATTTTTTGCCTCGTCAAGTTTTATTCCTAGTGATAGATCATTCCGGGATTAGAATTAATGACGTCTACTTGCCAACTCAGTTCATAATACTTGTTCTAGGCTTCTAGTACAAGTTCTAGTACAAACAAGTATCTTAATCGTAGCAAGAACAGGCCTCCATTTAATTTACTCTCTTCAAGTTTCCTCTTCTTTTTACTTGTCTCAATAAATCTCATGAATCGATGCATTTTTATCCTCGAACTGTTCCAAACTTGTTTCCAGAGCTAATGTGACTATGTCCCTACTTAGGTTTCTTATTTCTTGAGAGGGGTTAACTTAATGTTTGTTTATTATGGTCCTAATAAATGCTAGACTCTTTTTCTTATGTTTCATCTCTCTACCAGTTCGAACTCGGTTTTCGGAATTGTTGTGTTGTATGTGGAGCCGAATAATTAATTCAAATAAAAGAAACTAATTAGCATTTGATTAGCGGGTCGGATTGGAGGGCTCATCGATCTTGGGATTTGATGAGGAAAGCTGTGTAAGGCTAGTTAAGCTTAAGCATATCTAAGATATATATGGATAGGAAATTAAATGAAGGGCCTGTCATCTCGATAATATAATATGATAAGAAATATGTCACCACATCTTTTCAAAATTATTAGTAATTCCATCACCGAAAATTATTAGTAATTCCAACAATGTATTTTTTCACACTTTTATATATTATTTCAATTTGCAAGAGTAAGGCATGGTAAAATTGACTACCACTTTTGCTTCTTTTCCCAATTCTATCCTCTTTCTAATTATACCGTCTTTTAATTATTAACTTTTTTCATCAAATATTTTTTTTATCTAGGAATGGACCTTTTTCGCGATTGTGTTATGAACGCAATTTATTTATCTCTCCTTCTCACAAAAATAAAAAAAATAATAATTAAAATTTAAAAAGGTACTCCTTTGGCAAAGGAGGGGGCGACACTTCTGATGCGAGGTCGCAAAGAAAGAGGGAATTCCTACGTCGGCGCTCATAGGGAAAGAGGGGGGTGTCACCCTCCTGGACGTAGGAAAAGGGGAGGCATCACCCTCTTTTTATTTTTAAAATTATTATATTATTTATTATAATATTATTTTATTTTTTATGATGTCATATCAATCTTGATTTCGTGGAGGAGAAAGAAATAAACTCACCTCGACAAAGCAGCCGAAAAATAGCTAATAAAAAAAAGACATTTGACGAAACAAATTGATAGATGAATGATAATTTAGTTACAAAATCAAATTAGATAATATAATTGAAAAAAAAAACGTCAAAGTTAGCAGATAAAAAATTGACACAACAATACATGGCTATCCTTTTTGGTTATACATGCATTCAGGTGATTTTCAATTGGACACAAGAAATGTTCGAATAAAAAAGTATACAAGTAACGGATACAAAGTTCAATTTTATTAAAATATAATTTTTATCTTACGTTCATTTAAAATTATATTTTAAATAAAATTTAATAGTTGTGTGCAGTCGTCTTTCATTTATTCGATCTGTCGTTGAAAATAGAGAAGATTATATTGATTGAATTATACATCGGTGTACGATCGACGAAAAATGTGCACGGCCCATTAGAACTGCAACTTTGTAAATTGGGCTAATTATGTAAGAAGAAAGGCCTATTGGGGCATTGGATTGAGCCAACGTGGATCATTGTTTTATAGCCCATTATAACCGCAAAGTTTATGGCCCTCTTTTTGATGTCCGTCGTTGTGTCCAGCAGGGGATCTTTCTTCGCCTCATTCTACTCAGCAGCAAAAGGAGATCTCACCGGCGGCGACGGAACGCCGGTTCTCCGACGATGACGGTGTTCCACTTCTTTAACTGCGCGCTGCTCACCTTCGGCCCTCACGCCGCATACTACTCCGCCACTCCCCTGTGAGTTTTCTCCTCTCGCGCTTGGATCCGAGTTCGTGTAGATCTGTGGAATTTTGTTATCATTTTAGTATCGCAGAAGGGAAAGGAAGTTTATTTTAATCCGTATATGATATATTTCGTCAGCCTGTAAGTTTGCAGTTTCTAATTTACTTTGTTTTGGAAAAGTGTTAAGTTTTGAGCATAAATCGAATAAGTTGAAATCATTCCGTGATTATAACAATGATGGAATAGGATTAATTACTTGCCCTTATGAAAATTAAGTAGGGCGGTCCCAAGCCCGGATAAAGAAGGAGGGTTGTGTTAGGCCTCGACAGTCAGCGTAAAACCCTGTCGAATCGCATGAACATGGATCAACGAATGCGGAATGACGTCGTATGATCCATGTAGCCGACCCCACCTAGTGGGATAAGGCTTTGTTGTTGTTGTTGTTGTTTTCGATGGGTGTTTGATATGATCAAGAACTGATCATCGAAGGGACTCGACCTTCAAGTGACTGCGCCAGGCAGATATAAATTAGTATTATTAAATTCCGACCTTTTAAGCCCCATAAAAGGTACTTGCTTATAGGGTAAAAGTCTCAATGAAAAAATAAACCAATGATTTTATCAAATTATAAGTACATGAAACATTACAGTTTTCTGCTTATATTTGTTTCCCTCACTTATCCTCATCAGGTCCGAGTATGATACAATTGGAACCTCTATCAAGGCTGCTGTTGTTTATCTCGTAACCACGCTAATAAAGGTCCAAAATTCATGCTTTATTAAGAAAGTTATATTATTTTCTTGTCATTTGTCTTGATGAGGTCACTGTTGATTGTCCTTATCAATTTATGTTTTATGTGCTCATATGTGATTTCCATTTTAACTTATGCATTGTTTCTTTGCAGCTTATTTGCCTTGCAACCTTTCTCAAAGTGCCAGAGAATGACAATTTTGATCCTTATCAGGTACGATTTTGTTCTTTGGATATAATGCCTAACTCAAGGTCTCCTTTTTGTTCCAAAACTGAAGACAGTTCTTAAGGCATTGTTATATTTAACATATCTTTTTGTTGTTCAGGAAGTGCTCAAGGCGCTAATTGGCTTTGTAGATGTTGCTGGGCTTTATTTTGCACTGACGCAGTTGACTCACAGAAACATTTCTCAAAATCATAAGTTCCAAGCTGTTGGTCTTGGTAAGAAATAAAGATATCTGTTTTTCAAATGTGACATTTAAGTTCCTTTTAAATGTCCTTCCATGCTTTCTCATAGTGTATTGTGAGGCGATAATTTTGTTTCTTTAACTTTAACACGCTATACTTGGCCGTCCAACATATCATTAGCCTTTTGACCATGTTTTTTTGATAAGCTTCATCCCTTGATTTATGACGCTTATTGATTTTGATTTAGAACATCCATTGATCTGTCAATTTTATTGGCAAACTACTTGCATGGTTCTTTTGGTCTCTTTTGCCGAATATTTGAGTGTTTATTTTATCATGTCACACCTTGCAAAGAGCAAGGATTCCATCTCAATCAATTGTGATAAGTCAAAGTAAAATCATTGAAGAATGTTAAAATGTGAGCAAATATTACTACCCAAAATCTGCAGCTGTCACACAGCATCTATGAGGCCATAGTCTCATTTCATGTGATTTTGCTCTCCCTTCTGCCTTTAAATCTTGATTTCTGTATTTATGAATTATGATGGTTTGCTTTCTTCTACTTCGCATTTTATTCAAAGGAATTTTGGTGGCATGTGTCCAGGTATGGAGCTAGAATAATTATAAGAAAAGAAACAAAAAGAGATATAAAATTTTTAACTTATATTCACATTGGGAACAACAATTGTGATGTAAAGTGGATGCTCATCTTTTTGGAAGGGGGCGATGGCTACATTATCTAAGATCATACCATGCATCTCGTTGAGGCTAGGTAATGGAAGAGAGCTTTGCTTTCGGAAAGATCCCTAGGCTATATGCCATGGCAGCGAACAAAGACATTTTAAGGTGGCAGAATGTTGGTCTCCATCGAGAGGTCGCAATGGGGCATGGATGCCATCTTTCACAAGTAATTTGTCGAAACAATGAATAGATGATTTTGTTGACTTACTTGATAAATTGGATGGATATGCTCTTGAAGATAATATAAGGGACAGCTGGGTATGGTTTGTTTTTTCAGTCGAGAAAGTATATGAAATGTTAAGTGCAACTGATGTAATTGATGATGGTGACTTGAAGTCTGGACTGTGCCATTATATGGAAGAGCTCAATACCGCTAAGAATCAAAATTTTCATTTGGCTTCTTCAGACTCCTCACCAAATCTTAAAGATCCCGATGGGCATGAGGTTGATATCATATGTGTTTTGTGCAATAGTTCTGTCGAGGATATTAAACACTTGTTATTTGAGTGTGAGGTGGCAAGAGAAGTATGGGCAATCACCAAAAGTCAATGGATTAATGCATCATCTGTAGAAGCATTTTGGAGCTCCTTTCGGAGTGGTAATGTGATGGGGAACCAGCGTAGATATGTCTTGAGGTGGACTCTATGGGCAATCTGGTCACAAATTAGTGCAGTCATCTCACGGATAATATTGCCACACAGGCTGTAGAGTTATGTAACGAGTAGTGGTGGAGGGAAAAAATTCAATATTCAATTACTTTTGTTGTAATTATGATGTAACCTCTTTTTATTATTAGTAAATTTGGATGTTTACCAAAATGGTAGTCATCCTTTCTGCTCTAAAAAAAAGTAATATCTATACGAAAACTAATCTAAACGTATGTTTCATATAATCTAGCATGTATAATTATGAGTCATTTAGTGTATTCATAATAACATTTCCAACTTTTGCTTACTACTAGAAAAAATGGTCAGACAAATAAAGTTACAGTTTATATGGATACTTGTAAAATTTTCCCAGCTAGTGTAGATTTTCTTCTAATTTTGAAAGAAAAAGAATACACTAAGTAATGAAGAAAGAAAAACAAAATCTTTTAAATTTGTCTCTTTTAAGGACACTTAAATAATTGTCTTTACAAATGATGATTGTTGGACGGTCGCATCGGGGCTAATAATTGAACCAATTTTATTACCTAATTTCGTAATTAGGATAGAAGTTTGTATTGCATACAATATTTATATGCGATTGAGCTGTGTTTGATGGGCTACTTATTAATTGTAAGCATGTTAATCGTCCTAAAAGCTATATATATTCTATACCTATTACATGGATCATTCTTTTGAATTATAATAATTCATACACAATACGGTTATGATTATCAGTATCGAGTATCCAGACAGTCTAAAATTGATTTTCTATTTGTATTCTTGTCCCATTGTTTAACAAAAAGTAGAGGAATAGGGGATGAACAAGAACTGATGTTTTGTGCTAATGTCTTGGTTCTTATATAACACAGGATGGGCTTTTGCTGACTCAGTTCTACACCGCTTAGCACCACTTTGGGTTGGAGCAAGAGGATTAGAATTCACATGGGAATATATATTTCAAGGCCTTGAAGCAAATGCAAATCTGGTTTGCAACAAGCTCTTTCGTTCTTTGAACCAACTGTTATGATAATAGTTTGAGCTTTTGTTCTTCTACCCTAAATGTCCACATGCATTTTATGATAAAAATGGTTGGTTTTATTTATTTTTAGAAAACAATGATTATATTACTTTACTAAATTATATAAATTACCATGCTATTTTGTGTTAGGTGTTCAATCTTTCTCTTGCTGCACTTGGATCCTTGATGTGGCTTAGAAAGAACAAGCCCAAAAGTTTAATTCCAATCATTTATGCTTGTGCCGGGGTTCTTGCAACTATGCCATCAATCACAAGGTTCTTTATCTTCTTGCCTTTAGATGACTTTCTTGTCTCATTACACACTACATCTGTTCCTCTAAATCTGTATGTTTTTGCAGCTATTTGAGAAGATCCCTTGGGTGGCAGCCTCCGGAGGTGGTTGGTTTTCAACTCTTCTCCTCACTGGTGATGGCCTTCATTAGTTGGCAACTCTTTTCCGCTTGTCAGAAGCCATCATCACAATAGATGGAGGTTACAGGATTTAGCCACTGGAAAGGAAATTTGTCCTAATACATACTAGACATGGGGGAATAGAGCTTCATCCATTTACATTGATTTTCCCTTCTCTCAATTTCAGCAGTTGTGCTAACTACTTTATTCAGCTTAAGCCAGCACCATCCGTACGAATTTGGTAGAGCTCAATTTCATGGTGTAATCAGTGTTCTGGAGCACGTTAGATACTCTATTCTTCTCTACACATTCTTATGAATTTTCTCTATTTTCTTTCTACCCCTTTTTTCAAAAACTTTTGGAGCATCTCTTTTCCTGTTATAGATCTCAATCATTCACATGTAGAGTAAACTTCATTTTCTACTTGTTTCAGCCCAGTTTTTTGGGGTGAACTGGCCGCCTCACATAAGGGTATCTGTTACCATTTTTATAGGTTTTGGCGGTTCCAGAATTCCAAGCTTTCGGAACTTCGGAGTTCTTTCTTCTTCATTTTCCAAGAACGGATTTGAATGAAGTTTACTTGTTTGTTTCCTGATCATAGCTTGGTTTCATCATTGATTGGGACAAATCGACAGATGAATTATATAGTACGAAGGTGCTATACATTCTCATGATTGAGCTTGTTTCAAATCTTCGTATACAGTTAGTGTGCAAAAAAATCGTGTTTCTACAATTGACTTGTAAAGAAAAAAAATTTTTTTCTAACGTTGGGATTTATACAAAATGATATTTGATTCCTTATTTCTTTTCTGATCGAGATTCAATAGCATATCACTAATTTGATGTTCGGGTGAGGAGAAAGTAATTTTGAGTTGTGATCAAATCAATGTGGTACCTGAAACTATTAGTTTTTTTAACACTCCTAGACCTTGCTATTCAATGAACTTGATCATTTGATTTATTAGCCTCCCATGCTTTATTTATCAGGAGTAACTAAGCAAAGGAGTGCAGAAAATTAATTTGATACGTAGAGTCTAATTAATTGATGACTGTAAGAAATCCATTTTGCAAACTTCCAAAAGCAATTTTTCTCAGTTGCGTGATACAACTGAATGATTTTTTTTTCTTCGATCAAGTACAACTGAACAATTTAGTCAACGGAAACAATCGACAGCGGCAGGTTGACTGAGACGAAGCATCGACTGAGCCGCCGACCGTCGTCTACTCGGCTTCCTCCAGCGACGCCTCCACCCGAAGCAGAACGAAGCCGACGGCGACGCCGACGAGCACGAGGCCGTTCATGATGGCCGCGATCCTAAATATCTCTCCCGCGGCGTTGCAGGTGGACGAGAGGGCTCCCCCGCCCCTCCCCTTCTTGCCCTTGCCCGGCGCCCTCAGGGAGCTCACGACCGTCGCAAAGGACCGAGCGGTGCAGGCCGGAACGCCGAGGGATGTCACCTTGTTGTCGGCCTTGAGCCCCCCGAAGGAGTTCATGCCTTCGACGTAGGCGGCACTGGTCCTCCTCCTCATGGAGGAGCCGAGGGCGCCGCCGGAGCACGTCACGGCGGCAGCGGAGAGCGTCGCTGCAGAGACGGCTGCCATTGCTGCCTGAAACCGGCGACCTGCGTCAGTGAGAGAAACGTTACAGCAGCCATTTTTGTGTGTAAACTATGCGCAAGGCACGTACTGTGATCAGTGTTACAGATCGATGGAGGAGTGATTGATCGAGTACCAACCTGTTGTTGTGGTCTGTGATCGGATGAGAGAGAACGGCTGAATGAGCAGACCGTGGAGGACGGAACGCAGAGTTTTGTATGAAGAGTGGCGGAGAGGATAAGGTGAGCAAGACGATGGTTGGCTGCCAATGAGAGTATTATCCTCCCTCGTCTCGCTTACTCCTTGTCCAGGAGAGAGAAAGAAACTGAGGTCCACATGTGTCGTCAAATCTTATTACTCACCATTAAAATAAAACTTTTTTTTGAAAAAAATAAAAAAATAGGAAAACGATTATGTTGAAAAAGGATTTTGTATAGTGACACATTACACATTATTCGATTTTTTAGTTAAGATTAACATATATATATATATATATATATATATACATATATATATATACACATAATGATTTGGGAATTTGTTTATGATGAGCAACCTTTTTGAGTTAGTTTATGTATATTTTATCTTTTGTAATGTTACGTAACAGGAGATAATAGAGAGATGAGAGGCGTGCATAGTTTAGCTATCAAAAGATGAAATAAGAAAACATATTGAGAAAGAAGTTTCATATCCTAAAAGCTTTGTAATGTTCCATATGAATAATTACTAGGATTACAATTTAAAATTGACATTAGACATGCATAAACAATCATCAGACATGTAACAACTTCAGCACATAACAACCAACATAGATTTTATTTTAGTTGGTTATTAGAACTATAAATACAAAGGTTGGAGAGAGAGAGGGGATTATCTCTCGGCCAATTTTTTAGATGATTGCTTCCCTTTTTCTGCCTAATGTTCTCTTTCTTCTCACCTTTCCTTCAATTAGAACATTACATTTGTTTTCTTCAATTTTGCCTGCAAATTAAACTAGTCAAGAATTACTGAAGACAGGAGTTAACTCTAGACTCATCTTGATATGAAGTCACGTTGAAGTGCTTCTGAAAAAGATTCCCAAGTTAGAGTGGAAGAAAGCGGCCTTAACTGTAGCAGATGTTTGGATGTAACTTGAAGAAAAGCTATAGCAACAATAGAAAAAACCAGTGGCTGACAAACCTCCAACAGAGCTACCAATTTTCTTCGTCAACGGATCTGCAATTACTTTTTTATATTTTTATGGCAAATTTGTCGCCCTGTTGCCTAGGCTCTCATGGCACGGGTTCGACAGAGATGGATCACGGTTACAACTATAACATTAGTACTCTTGTTGAGTGTCGAAGATTTTGAATCTTTCTTTGTATCTTGAATATTTTTTTGTTCACTTTTCCTGCAAACAAATCCAAAGAACAATTATACATATATCAAGAATTTTTTTCCTACAAATCTTGAGAGTTTCTCATACAACAATTTTCTCTATGAATCTAGAAGTATTGTTCTGAAATTCTTAAGAATCTTTATTGTGATTATTAAGCACACACAATTCTTAAGAGAAATTAGGAAATTTTTTTCTTGTAAAATCTGATAATTTTCTACACTTTTGAAGAAATGATCTGAACATCAATAATGTCAAATGAAACTAGGTGGTCAAGGATGGAAGAATTAATGAGTAAGTTGTAGACTCTTGTGGAACTACAATTTCTTATCATTAATGAAAATTTTCATACTGTTCATGAAAACATAAGTGCATTAGGATTGAAATTTGATGATTTGAACAATAAATCAATTGTTGAAAGCAATCGTGATGGTAATCAATATATAGGAGCTAATCTTTCAAGTTGTTTTATGGGACGAACGAAATTTGATACTTATGTTCTTAATATTAAAATGTATCTCCCTAAATTTGCTGGAAATAATCTTATAGAACGAATTTTGAAGGCTAAGTTTTTAAAATTTTATAATATTTTTAAGGGTCTAATATCATAATGGTCTCATTGACTTTTGAAGATGAGGCACGAGAATGGCATAGGCGGATGCATCAAAATAAGCAACCCGATTCTTGGAATCATTTTGTAAAGACCTTGAAAATAAGGTTTGGTCCATCAAATCTAGTCCTTGAACCTTAATGTAAGATTATAGATTGATCATGTTATAGGAGGAGAAATTGGAGAATGTACAGATCGATTCTACATATACATATTCAATTCATAGTTCAACTATTTTTGTGGCCAATTCAAATGCATTATTTATGTATGTAAAAGAGTTGTTCCCTATAGAAATGATGTCTAGAGGAGAGAATGATCTATGCTATATGCCTCATCACCAACATAAAAGATAGTTAATCTACATAATTCTAGGTCATATTATAAAATGACTATTAGTCAATCAAACTAATATACAAATAATACCTCTTTCAAGGTTAAGATAGTTTTAAAAGAAGTTGCAGATAATATTTCTTAGAGGAATGTTCAGTATCAATTCACTTGTACCCAACACGGCCAACATATGAATGTACAACCATATAAATTTCTTTACGAAATTATGTATGATTATAAACCACCAATAATTTCAAATTACATTAGAAATCAATTACAGGTTGAGGCAAAGGATTTTTTTTTCCAATCCAATATGAAATGGTCATTAGCTAAGAGGATCAATCACCATATATGTAGAAAGTTTCATGGGATTGATCAGTAGCCTATGAGTTTATTTTATGTTCAAAAAAACTATGAATTCAGTGACCTTATTTTCAAGTCATTTTCAGTGAGAATATATTCAAGTTGATAATGCTTCTGGGAAAGATTATACTCGAGGTTTAGACTTTAAGAATGAGATTTATTTCCATTGAAAGGGAAAATTGTTACATAGCAAGAGATAATAGAGCACATAACAGATGAGGCATGCATAATTTAGCTGCTAGAAGATGAAATAACAAACAAAAATGAGAGAAAAAAGGAAGCCTTCATATCTTAAAGACTTTGTAATGGTTCCATCTTACATGGATTACAATTAAGAACTAATATTAGACATGTGACAATTTTAGCATAGAAGAATCGCATGTAACAACTTTATCACATAACAATAAATAGAAAACTATAAATAGAAAACTGATTATTTTAGTTGGTTACTTTGTAATAGAAAACTATAAATAGAAGAAGGTTGGGAAGAGAAGGCATTATCTATGAGCCAATGTTACATATTCATTGTGTTGAATTCTTAGAGCTTTAAGGTTTCTTGAAAATCTCCTCTAGCAATTTGTGTTTGTTCAACTCAAAACACCCTTTAAAAATTAATTCATCACATTTACTTTTCATATCACATCAACTATTTGGTTCATCATCATTACGTTCAACTCAATGTATCAACTATTTGGTTTCTTATCATTACGTTAAACTCAATGGTGTCTGAACTAGACCAGATAACGACTCGTACAACTGTCTGTTTTAGGTCAAATCGATCGAACCATTCAGTCAGACCGGATAATAATAAAATAATATATTTAATATGATATAATAAATCAATCTATCATATTAATGATGTTACAATTTAATTCTATAAAAACTAACAATAATAAGTCATTATAAATTTAGTGCTAAAATCATTACAAATTTAATAAATAAAAAACTTATGGAATTTGTTTTTTTATATATAATTTTCTTCTCACTAATTTTTTTGTACTACATATCTTTGTCTTTTATGTTAGAAGTAATATTATGATTATATATAAATAGATATATAATATAATTAGTGGCCAACTATCTAATTTGAACTTATTAAGTACTAAATTAAAGAAAATTAACATTTGTGTATTTATAATATTATATATATATAACTATACTATATTAACTATTATAATATTATTGTATGTTATACATATGACAAAGAAGTTTGCACCCTCCATTCATTACAAATTTGCCTAATATGATATATTATATATAATATAATAAATAAAAAAATATTTTATATTATAATATGCATATATGATATTAAAAATTTTTAATAAAATCATATATATAGTTGAAAGTTTAACAAATATTAAAGTAAAAAAAAGAATAAGTAAGTGTATAAATATAATCACACATTGATAGTAATAGTAAGGTGAGAGCAAAGAGACATATATTAATAGAGTAGGAGACTAATGGATCAATATGAATTTTTATGAAGAAAGTTTATTTTTGAATTTTTTTAAATTTAAAATAATATTTTTTATTACATTATTTTTTAACAAAAAGATTTAAAAAAATTGTCTGCTTCATAAAAATGTGGTTTAGTCTAATTTTGATAAGTTTTTTACTGATCTCAATCAGTTGGTTTAATTATAAGCTCAATTTTTGAACTTGTAATAAATCATTGCTGAGGGTTGGTTGATGGTGAGACCAACGGGCTCTATCCTCATAAAATTTGTTCAATTATATTCAAATACACTTCTAATAATTTATCAATTAAACTAGTGTAAGTGTCAAATCCAACCCATCGTGAATGATCAAAGAAGATACAACAACAACAACAACAACAACAAAGCCTTATCCCACTAGGTGGGGTCGGCAAATCAAAGAAGATAATTAAATTATTAAAATAGGATTACAAGCTGATCGGATAATAACAAATAGATATAGAGAACTTAGCGGATGTTGCCAATTACGCAAATGAAAAATATGAAATATAATGTAATGAAGTAAACAAATAATTTAAGTCAAATAATAAAACGAAGCATAATATAGCATATACCACCAAGACAATATATGCATTTTAGGAGACGATATGGAGGGAAAATAAAAGACGGTTCTATAAAGCATGCCGTCAATGATTAAATATTCGATAAGAAAACAAAGAAACAAATTTCACGCAAACAACTAACAAGTCACAAATGAAAGGCAGCTCGATGAAATCTTATATATTTGGTGGGAAACCAAATAAAGAAAAAGTTGAGAAATAAATTTGTAGCATAAATATATATATAAATAATGTGTTCTAAGAAAGGAAATCATATTTTTTTATGTCATAATATCTTTTTCGTTTTCAACTTAATTACCTCACGGATCAAAGCAATTCGTCGTATGAAGCAACCACCGTGGGATTATTTGTTTTCCAAACATTGGTTCGACTCCGACCGATTAAGCGAGGTCGATTTTCATAATATTAATTAATTAGAAATATGGCGATGTTTGACATCTAAAATTATTGGTAACACATTTAATTTAACATAACTATTACAAAAATAGTTAGGCAAATATCAAATTAATATAACGCTTATTACCAAACAAATTAAAGAAGAAAATTATAGCTTGTGCTGGAGAAAAAAATGGTTGGGTGCGCGAATTCTTGTGTGTTAATTACATGTTATAAGTAGGTACGAAGATGGTATTTGGTAAATCTCTAAGAGATATAAGACAAGTCTTAAATTTGGATAGAGATAATAATTTGTAAGAATACTGTCTTTGTCGGTAAAGATGTCCATACGAACACAAAATATCATATGAGCTTACCGAAAAAAAAGTTGTTAAACATAAAAAGGTTAAAAATAAGATTAATATATTTTAATATAATGATTAAAAAGAGAAGGATCATGGTAGAAGAGCACCTTCATTTTCTTTACCTAAGCCTCGGATTGAAGATAGAGAAAGGCATAGAGGGGGAGGGGAGGAGAAAAAAACGTTTTCCCCTGATGTGGATGAGATTTCAAGAGAAAAGAATGAGAAGGAACGGAAGAGAGAGATTTTTTATTCATCTGATTCTATTTTTTCAACCATAATATTTTATTATTAGCTTTACTCTTCCGTTATCTTTTTTACTCCTCAAAATGATTATATCCAAATAAATAATTTTGAATTTTTTATTCAAACATGGCCTAAAGGAATAAAAGGAAAAAAAATATAAATGGCCCTCCTCATATAAATAAATATTCTAAATGGACCGACCCTTTTGCATTAGATTCAAGGCCCATTTAGCTTTCCAATATTTCGTCCTTGATCCAACAACGGTATCTTTGCTTCATCGCCAAAATCCCCACACCATTTCCAAAAAGGACGCCGCCTCATCAAAACCCCGAACCCTTTTCTTTCGTCGCTGACAGCACGAAGATGGCGTGGCGTGGTTCGATCTCGCGATCCCTCCTCGCGGCCGGACGCTCCTCCTCCTCTCTCCGCTCGCCGGGCGCGACGTTGGCGGCACTCCCTCGCCTCCGCCCTCCGTCCATTGCCGGTCCCCGCGCCCAGCGCAGCCGTCTCTTCGGCTCTTCCACCAGGTAAACGGATCAAACCCCTGTTACAATCACGACTCCACGTATTCAATTGCGATTCACGGAATCCATCTCGTTCGCAGATCTCCGGGTGAATTGGGGTGCGTGCAATCCCTCCTTCCGTTCCCCGCCGCGGTCGTCGCCCCGCGACTCACCTCCCACCTGTCGGCCAACTCGAGAGCGTGCTGTGAGCTGTCTCAGGGTACCTTTCCCCGTACTTGTCAAGATCGGTAGTCAGTCTCCTTCTTTGTTAGCTCAATTATAGTATCATTTTATCTCATCCGGCATAGAAACTAAAATGTTTCAGTAATCATCAAAACTTTGAGTTGTATGATTGAAGAAAAAAATGAAGTCTTGATGATGTTTATGATCACATCAGTTGAGTTTCGTTGGTTATTGAAATCCAAGTGTTAGCATTTTCAAACCTGAATTTATAGTTGATGTGAGTACATTGGAATTGGGATTTGATAGGGAAGAATGGAAAAGATGGTTGAAGCAAGAGACATGGTGCTGTTCATCGATGGGAACCCATTATCTAATCTAATGTAGGTTTTTCTCTTTTTCCTGTAGTCAGGATAGTTAAATTTTGCAAGGAACTACCAGATATTTTATTAACAACTGAAAACAAGTTCATATGATCTCATGTGCTTTTTGAATTTCAAAATATTTAATATTAGCATACGGATATCCTTATGTATTTCTCCTTTTCAGTCCCGTTCTCATATCCTAATAATGACATTGTTGGAGTGTTGAGTTCTGTTACTACATCCATGATTGCTAAATTATATTATGTTTTTTAGTGAAAAAATTAAATTATTAAGTTATATTATGTTGAGGACCCATTACAAATAGGTTGCGAGTCTTTGTGGTGCATGATATGTCTATACTGGGGTCGATTGTCACATGGTCATAGTCTATAGTGCTTTGTGGTGCAATTTCGTGTAATGTCTTTCACAACTAGTCTCCATTGATTCAAGATACTTGGATTTGGGTTATTATAGGGAAGAATGGTAAAGATGGGTGATGCAAAAGAGATTCTCATGTCAAAGCAGGACGATGGTGCTGTTCTTATGAGCATTTGTAGGTGTCTCTTCTCCTTTTTCATATTAGCTAGATGAGTAAGT
Organism: Pontederia crassipes; assembly: GCA_030549335.1. Taxonomy (NCBI): domain Eukaryota; kingdom Viridiplantae; phylum Streptophyta; class Magnoliopsida; order Commelinales; family Pontederiaceae; genus Pontederia; species Pontederia crassipes. The sequence continues at coordinate 60,591,965 of CM060194.1, read as the reverse complement.
TTACATTTTCTTCATTTGGAATGTAGAGGGGGCCAATAATTTTCATTTTTTCTTCTAAAAAAATAACTTCCATTTTATGGACCCAACTTGATAGATATGAGTGCTGACTTGAATATGTCCTCTAGATGTAAATATAACTATGCGGTAAATTAGTAATTAGGCTGAAAACCTTTTCTCTATCATCAGCATCGAACTATATAACTGAAGTTAAAATGTACAAGGAGATTTTTCTATCCAGGGGAAATGTTTCTTACTGGACCATGGTTTATTAACTGCATTACATAATTAGACATCCGAAATGCATTTCACTTTATGTATGGTAATGAAATCACACATTTGGGAGAAGCTACAGAAAATGTACAACTTATACCAAGTGGTAAAAGCATGTAGGGCACATTCGTTGTAGTATCCTAGGTTCTTATATTTAGTCATCTTACGATATGTTAGGATTTTCAATGTGGAATAAAATTGGGCATTCATGTTTCACGTACAATATTCTATGTATAGTGCTCATGATGATTTTTCCCACTGGTTGATTGACCATAAATAATTTGTTAGTGTGTCATGTTTTGTTGCCATTCCTTTGATTTGGTTGTATCATCTTTTTAACATTCAGATTTCCTTCTTGGGTGTGAAAACACTTGAGTTTTTTTGTTACATTTTTGTATGTTAATCTAAATATAAAGGAGAGAATATGATGTAGTCCCTCACCCATCTAGAAAGGTGGTCAATTTCTCTTCTTGAAATTAATTGGATCTGGGTTATATTTTATTAGTTTCAATCTCCAAATATTACCATTGATAATCAGCTGGGGTGAATACTTACAAATCAAGAGTTTATTGAGAATATTTATTTGGTTAAACATTGAGGATATATTTTTTTTTTTTGAAACGAACATTGAGGATATTGATCATCAATTAAACATTGATTTCAGTAATGGATGACTATCCTTTCTATCCTGAACAGTAGAATGATTAGATGGAATTCGTAGTGTCTTAATTTCTATATTGCTAGAAGAACCAAATGAATGACATTAATCAATTATACTTGCATCCCACCTACAAGGAATTGTTAGTTTATGATACAGGACATTTAGCTCCTCAGCGTAATTTGAAGTTCTAATCCTAGTTGAATCTTGGTGTGACTCTTAAGTCAATATTTTTTCCTTGTTGATTTTAGCTCTAGTTTGTTTTTTATTTGTTTTTTTTTAAAACATCCTTTTGTGTTTGTGTGTCTCATTGAAATCTGGGATATAGACTCTAGTGGTGTTTTGAACTATTTACTCAAGATTTTGATTGTTCTTTGAATTGAAACTTACCTGGTAAATTGTAAGAACTATTTTCTTCATTTTCAATCTTGTTTGTCTCCAACCATGTTTTGGTTTGGAATCTCGGTACATGTCTGTTCTCTGAACCACTTCTCTAAGAGAAATTTGAACTTGGACAACAGAAAACAGCTGCAAGAATGTTTAGTTCTGGTTATATGACTAGTCGATCATTATATTTAACCTTTAATATTAACCTTGGTAGCAGTTAACAACTCACGGATTACTTCTTTGAACAGCTAGCTTCCATGATATTTAATGCTACTTATAGCTCTGATCACCATCTTTTATTTTAAGCATTAACTTTCTCGATTACCCATTTATTCTTGATGGTCAAGTGGTCCCTAATCAGAAAACAAATTCCACTGCGCAGGCACTTGAAGGAAGTAAGTTTGATTGAGTGCTTGACGAAACCTTCGAAAGATTTGTGACTGATGTTCATTGTACGGTTTCCAGAACTTTTGTAATAGACTAATTGCTGGATTAGAAAAACTTCACTGTTATCAAAGTTATACTCAGTTTTCTTTCCTAGAGTTCACTAGCTAATAAAATTTTATTGTTTTACTTGGAGTGAGAACCTCTGTTAATGTGATGCAATCTTGAGTATTTAATAAGCTTCTTCTTTTTTTTTTCATTTGTCGTTAGACTCGTTGATGAATGCTGTTTATATTTGTCTTTCACCTGTTACAAAATGATAAGTATTGATCGTCTTAGCTCAGTGCACGTTAGTTAACACCAGCATGAGCAAATATGAGACCAACACAAATACTTTAAAAAAAAGATAAAATTTTAAATAATATACATATATATTAAATTAAAGTTAGGGGATGTAAATAATTAATAATTTTAAAATAAATACATTAACATTAAGTCTTGTAAATAATTAAATCAACAGTAGAAAGTAAAGAAATTTTCAATCAATTTTAATATATAAACCTTTATGTCCTCTTTTATAATATTTTCATGTTGAGCTCGTAATCCTCTTTTATATTTGTAACAGTCAACCTATAACTTGTGAAAATGTGAAGTACCATGTTCGAAAAACAATTGAGTTTACAAAATCTGCAGTTATCTTATATTTATATAAAGCTCATACTCAAATGACAATTTCAAGTTGATTTCCATTCAGCATCGATAATTATCTTTTTTCTCAATTTTTTAATTATCTTCTTTTCATTAATTGTTTTGTGGAACATGAAGGTGTCATAATACATGTATCAATTATTTTTTTTTCAATGGACCTGAATATGAAGTGTTATAATAAATACATCAATTAACCTTTCGCGATCAAGAAGACTTCAATGTTCTTAGAAAGCGCTTAAGAAGACTTCAGTTTTCTTAGAAAGAGAGTTTAAATAAAGGAACAGATACTTGCGTCGATCTCTAAAGGAATCAAGCAACATTGACGTCCATCCACCTCCAGAGCATAACAACTTTCGTCGACGATGACAGCAAAAGCGTCGACGTCCACACTAACACCAACTTGCGTCGACCTCCACAATGGTGCATCTGCATGCTTGATATTTGTATACTAGCGCCGAGCCTTCGACCCCAGAGTGGACGAGGATCGACCCCAAAGTGGACGAGGAAGATTAAATGGTGAGGAGCTGCTGTCGACGGAGGAACAAAGGCTTTGTCGCTACCACGGGAGTTTGATGAGGAAACTCCTCTCAGTGGAGGGAGAGGGGCTTGCTGATGCCTCCAACGGCACAGAGGACGACGACCTTGCACTAGCTAGGGGCCGGCGTTGGATGCGAAGTTGAGATGTATAACTCACGTAAAGCCCAGTGGAGCATAGGAGCAGGGTGGCATAGTTGCCATCGCCAGCATGCCAAAGCCGCAAGAGCCTCCGGCCGTCCGGCGTCGGCGAGGACGACGCCCATAACGCCAGAGGCGGAGCAGCTGACCATCGTGCGGCCACCTCGCTCGTCGTCCTGAAGTCCGATCACCGCAAGTTCGGCATACAACAACCACATGAAGAAAGCCAAGTGATGCTCGATTACTACGGCCAGTTGCAGGACCATTTCTTGGCCTTCGACGAATCTGGTGCCCTGCACTCCAAGCACGCCAATATGTCAATGATGTACAGGAGGAGTCATCAGCGGCAGCTCTCCTCGTAAGAAGAAGCAGCAGCAGCCGGAGACAACGGAAGTGGCGAAGTTGTTCACTTTCTCCACTCGCTTCCCATTCTGTTGACTCCGCGTTAGGAGTTGACGACGGCAGCGGCGGCTGTGAGGGGGAATAACCGCAGGGCGCTGTCCGCAGGAGGAGTCAGCAGCGGCGGTAGCTCTCCTCGTAAGGAGAAGGAGCAGCAGCAGCCGCGGGCGACGGCGGTGGCCGAGGTCCTTCACCTTCTCCACTCGCTTCCCATCCTACCGACCCTGCATGAGGAGTTGACAATGGCGGCGGCGGCTGTGAGGAGGAGGAGCAGCAGCAGGGGCCCGGGGGCTGTCCGTCGAAGGAGTCAACGGTGGCGGCAGCTCTCCTTGTAAGGAGGAGGAGCAGCAGCCGGGGGCGACGGTAGTGGCAGAGGTCCTTCATTTTCTCTCTGTATCGGGTGACGATGACCTCTCAGCTGAGGCCAGGGACCTCTTCCGCCTGCTACAGCTCTGCAGCGCCCCCTCCTGGACCCTCTCCTTCCACACCCTCCTCCGCCTTTTGATCGACCGAGGCCACCTCCCTACCATCCTGCGACTCTTCTCCGAGCATTCTGGCCGCCGCAAGGTCTGCGTTCGACGAACCTGGTGCCCTGCGCTCCAAGCACGTCGAAATGTCAATGGTGTACAGGAGGGATCATTTTGCTGGAGCTTGATGCTGGGCGTTCTTGCTGAGGTCGTACAATAACGCGGCCTTGGGCAGGTGGGTGGAGATATCAAGGTCCTATGGATAGACGGACTTCGAGTCGAAGAGGGTCAATCTGTCGGTTGGACTTCCTTTCCAAGTTTTCCTCACGCGGACCTCTTATATGATTTTTGAAATATTTATATTTTCTCTCAATTTTCTTCTTTCTCAGACATTACTATAGCATGCCATCTTTCTTCTTTTCTTTTTAAGCTTTTCCCCCTTTGACTAAATTCCTCATGTATATTTTTATTTTACTATCCTTATTTTTTTATCTCTTCATTTCCTTTTCGTCAACGATAATGCAATCTCCTTTAGTGTTATCTAAGTTTATCTGTGTTAATCAATATCCAATTTCTAAGTCATATTATCATCACTAATGCATAATTTTTTAAGGAGAATGAGGACAGTAATTTAACGTAAATTCAAATTTTAATTGTACAAATCTTACTTTAATCATTACATTACAAATAAAAATTAAGTCATTTTTTATTACATATACTAATAAATTTTAACTTATAATATCATTCATTATAAGGTGAAAAATCTAATTTTGTATTATACAAGTCATGATCACATGAAGGACTTTGTCGATGGATGAGTCACCATTCGAACATATGTGCATTTGCATTTGATTATGCTATTCTTGGGCTAGCTCGCCTCGCCTCACCGTGGCCAAAGTTTACGCCAATGAACAAACACAATCTTGAAAATTCTCTATTAGCTTTGGATAATATTTATTAACAATTTTTATGGGAAAATTTGAGAATAGAAAGAGAAGATCGCAAAGAGATTGTAGAAAAATAAAGAAAACACACACAAATTATTCGGGTTTACCTTTGATATTAGGGTTAGGTCCTACAAAGAGGATCCATTATATCGTTCTGATTACTGCCGTCACACATATTACATATGAAAATTAGCTATAAATAGTCTCTTCTAAACGGGTTCAAAACCCGAACAAAACAAAAAAAAATTTAATTCGAATCACATGGGACAGCTAAACACAAGCCCAAAAATCGTCTAGATTTCGGGAGCACTACCCCTGAAACTCCGCCCACTCGGGACCGCCGTCGGGGGGCGAGGCCCCCCGAACCCCCCTTTTGTTCGTACGCCAGCAATATATGTAATTGGGTAATACTCAGATTCTCCTAAGCTCACATGGGTGAATCCAGTGTAAGAAACAAGGGGTCCTGAAGTATTCACCAACTCCAACAATTTTTTAATTTATATTATGATATATACAAGCTATGAAATCATATGGTCTAATATAAAAATAAATAAATAAATTTATAATAAAATAATATAAACATAATAAACATACAAAGCTATTTTACTACAAATTTAAATAATATTTTAAAAATTGAGGATACTTATAATTAAATGTAATGCAATTTAAAGTCTTGAAAAATTATATTTTGTGAGCATTGCGAATGAAGATGACTTCTTTTTTAATCTCATGTTATCACAACTTTATCAATTGCACGAAATGCGATAGATTTCCCTAGTTATTTTATATACATAAGCACAAGTCGTGTGTTGGACTACAAGTGGCTGAATAATAACTTTCCAGGATTGACCCTCAATTAAGGAGACTGTAATTAACTTTTGAATTCGATTTCAAATATCATTTTCTTTTATTTTTTTATTTATCTTTTCTTTTATTATACCATTGGATATAAAGAAAATTTCAGATAAATTACATGTATTGTTCTCTAACTTTGACTCTATATCTCAACGGTTCTCCAATTTATAGTTGAAATGTCCTCAATTTTAATTTTTTTTCACGTTTCCTGCACTTGATCGGCAATAGTTAATTTTTTGTTTATAATGTTGACATGGCACAATAAAAATTAATAAAATAGGGGGTGACGCTCCTCTTTTTTCTCTCACCAACGCTGCACTCAAGAAAAGAAGAGGAGGGGGGATGCGCGAGGGTCGGCAACCCCTTTTCTCCCTCGTGCACACGCGGTGCCGACGAGGTAGAAAAAGGCAAACTTGCCCCTGTGTGTGCTTTGCCGGAGGAGATGCACAGGGCGTGCCCCCTTTTTCTCCCTCGTTAGCGTCGCACGCGAGGGAGAAAAGAGGCCCTCCCTATGCGTGCTCGTGTAACGGGGTCATTTTTCGTTCAACCGACCCATGCGGCGTCTAAACGTGCTTAACGTCTATGCAAGCTCTTTTGAACGTTTTGTGAAAGCTTGCTTATGCCACTTTTTGTATGCCACAACTTTTGGGACGCACGGTCCCGAGCGGACGCTTCTTCGGTGGAGGCGTTTGTGAACAAACGGACACCTCAGCATAACGCTCGATCGCTTATGACACTCTGGGACGCTCTTTTGTGGGTTGTCACCCCACGCTTGAGGCACGATGCTAGATTTAGAAAAGCTTGAGATCTTTGTTGAGTAAATAGGAATGATTACAACGTTTCGGGGGAGTACTAGCGGGTCTCTCCTACTATACCACCGATTCGGGTGGTAGATATGCGACGTGTGGTGTGGAGGACCATCTCCGGGGGTGCACTTTTTTGGAGTACAAATTATAAAACTGTCACTACCACACTTGAAAAATAAACTAAGTACAAAAGTGGGTTGAAAAAGAAAATTACATGGAAGTAAGATAACTCGACGTGCTCCGGGGAAAGCCCCCAAGACATTCTTCCCCACTCAAGTCAGGACGTCCCTGGAGCTGCAGCTTGGAATTCTTCAATCTTCTGCTTGAACTGTCACATGTCTTCGGCTGTCTCCCAACTTGTGTCAGCGTCCGATCTCCCGCTCCATCGAACAAGATACACTTTCTTCCATTTTTTCGTGCGGACGACGAGTACTTTTTTAACTTGATCAGTGAACTGCTGACGGATGGTCGGTGGGGCGCGGTCTGAAATCTCTCGCCCGAGATTTTCAGGGTCTTCAACAAAAGGCTTTAGCAGGCTGACATGGAAGATGGGGTGTTGCTGCATCTGAGGCAGGAGCTCCAACTTGTAGGCCACCTTGCCTACCTTCTTCAGGATCTTGAAGGGGCCCTCATAACGTCTAACGAGACCCTTATGCAGATTCTTCCCACTTAGCCAAAGATGTTGGATCAGCTTCACTAGGACCAAGTCTCCGACTTCAAAGTTGACGTCCCGTCGGGCGATGTCCGCCCACTTCTTCATGCGCTTCGATGTCTTGTGTAAACATGCTCTCATCGTGTCGTTCTACTCATGCCACTCCCTCGCCATGCGGTGAGCAGCGGGGACTTTGCCACCATAAGAAGTGGCAACGGCCTGGGGCGTCAGAGGTTGCTGTCCCGTCACTATCTCGAAGGGACTCCGATTGGTCGACTCGCTTCGCTACAGGTTGTAGGAGAATTGCGCGATGTCGAGGAGCTTCGCCCAGTCCTTTTGATTGGCACTCACATAGTGCCGCAAGTAGATCTCCAAGATACAATTCACCCTCTCAGTTTGACTGTCAGTTTGAGGATGAAGTGATGTCAAGAAATGCAGGTTGGAGCCCATTATCTTGAACAATTCCTTCCAGAAGTTGCCAACGAATCGCCCATCCCGTTCGTTGACGATGCTTTGTGGTAGGTCACAATACTTCACTACATGCTTCATGAATAACTCCGCAGCTTCAGTAACAGGACAATGTGCGGAGCTGACGACGAAGATAGCATACTTGGAGAACCGATCGACGACCAACATGATGGTACTCGCCCCTTCAGACTTGGGCAAGCCCGTGATGAAATTCATGGAGACATCTTTTCATGGACGCTCTGGGATAGGCAGGGGTTCCAGAAGTCCGCCGGGCGCTTGGTTGAGGTTCTTGTCTTGCTGGCAAACAATGCAGGTCTTCACGAAAGCTTCAATATCGTCCTCCATCCTTGGCCAAAAGTAATTGTCTTCGATGAGTGCCAAAGTGCGACGGATGCTCGGATGTCACGCCCACTTGGAGTCATGGCACTCTTGCATGATAATGCACCGCAAATTGTCGAAGAGTGGAACGTAAATGTGACGTTCCTTGGTGAAGATCAGCCCATCTTTCACCCAAAAGCGACGTGTCTTGCCCTCCGTCGCTTATTCTAACAAGTTCTTCGCCGTGGGATCTCACTCCAATCCCTTCTTAATCCTCTCGATGAGGTCGGCCTGAGAGGAGCTCATGGCCACCAATTCTGCGCGTCGGCTGAGGGCGTCGGCAATGACATTTGTCTTTCCAAGTTTGTACTCCAGGACGTATTCGAACTCCGCCATAAAATCTTGACATCTTGCTTGCTTCGGTAAGAGCTTCTTCTGTGTCTCGAAATAACTTGTCGCGATATTGTCCATCTTGATGTGAAATTACGACTCGGGAAGGTAGTGCCGCCATATTCTAAGGCAGTGAATCACCGCGGTCATCTCTTTCTCTTGAATGGCGTAGCGCCGCTCCGTGTCATTGAGTTTGCGACTCTCGAACGTCACGGGATGCCCCTCCTGCATAAGAACTCCTCCAATGGCATAGTTAGAAGCATCTTGCTTCTGTCTGTACCTCGTAGGACTTTGTGTGATCTGGCAGGACGAGCACCGGTTCCTCCGTCATTGCCTTCTTGAGGGTGTCGAACGCTTCCTGGCATGTCGGCGTCCACTCCCACTTCACATTCTTCCAGAGGAGATTCGTCAAAGGGGTCGTCACATGTGAATACCCCTTGACGAACCATCTATAGTAGTTCGCCAGGCCAAGGAATGAACGCATGTCGGGAACCCACCTGGGCGGCTCCCACTCCACGATGGCTCGAATATTCGCGCCATTCATCTTCAGCTTTCCACTTACGACGATATGTCCCAAGAAGTGCACTTCCGGTTGAGCGAAAACACACTTCTCTCGCTTGACGTAGAGCTCATTCTGCCGCAACACCTCAAACACTTATCGAATGTGCTCGATATGTTCCTCCAAGGTGCGGCTATAGATCATGATGTCGTCGATGTAGACAACCACGAACATGTCAAGGAATGGTTACAATACCTTATTCATGAGGGTGCAGAAGGTCGTCGAGGCGTTGGTGAGGCCGAAAGGCATCACGAGGAACTCGTAGGAGCCATATCTTGTGACACACGCCATCTTCTGCACATCGTCTTCTGTGATCCGGACTTGCCAATAGCCCGAACGAAGATCCAACTTGGTAAATCATCTTGCACCGCCAAGTTGGTCGAACAAGTCCGCCACCAAGGAGATGGGGTACTTGTTCTTCACCGTAAGCTTGTTGAGCACCCAGTAGTTGATGCACGTCTGGAGGAAATCATCATGCTTCTTCTGGAAGAGAATCGAGGCGCCATATGGAGACTTTGAGGGCCGAACATATCCTGCATCTAATAGTTCGGTAAGTTGCTTACGGAGTTCTGTGAGTTTCGAAGGGGCGAGCCGATAGGGGACTCAATGTGGGGCTTTCGATCCTGAGACCAAGTCGATGACATGGTCCACTTTACGCTTCGGCGGTAGCCGTTTTGGGAGTTCTGCGGGCATGACGTCCGCAAAGTCCTCAAGGGTTTAGAGGACTTTGGGAGGTGTTGGAGTGGAGGGCCCCGGATCTTCCAAGATGGTGGTGGCTAAGAAGGTGTACTCCTGTTTGCGCAACCCCTTCGCCACTTGCATAACAGAGAGGGTCTTCTGCTTGAGATCTCCGTCTGACCTCACATGGACGTTGTAAGATCCCTTGGAGTCAAAGATGACCATCGAGTTAGTGAGTGGGATGACACATGCAGTGATGTGTCGCAGGAAAGAGATGTCCACCACCACTTCGTAGTCATTCACTGGTGCCACCGTCACGTCGAAGCTTCCCGACCACTTGTCGATACGGACCTTCACTCAAGGAGAAAGTCCTGTGGTCGAAATAGACTTCGCGTTCACCGTCTTGAACGTGGCATTAGTCTTCTATAGTTGCAGCTTTAGCTTCTTGACGGCCATTGAGGGCGTTGAGGACTTGCCCGTTCAACTCGATGTCCGCATAAAGTCGAGCATTGAAGGACCATTCGAGACGTTGATGGCGCTGAGGACGTGCATCGAACTGAGGCACGCCTCCTCTTTCTCCTTCTCGTTGGGGCAATACATTGTGTTGACTGTCGCCTTCTGCGGACAATCGCTTGTCCAATGTGGACCATTGCAAATGTAGCAAGGCTTTGGCGGCTTTCCGTCTCTCTTGAATATTTCATTGTTCGGCTTCTTGTCTTGGTGTCCCTTGCCTTTGTCTTGATAGTGCGACTTGCCTCCTTGCGACTTGGACTTCTCTCCCCCACCATTGCCCTTGCCCGAGGGCTTTGGTGGTGGAGCGCTCGCTTTGGTGTACTCCACGAGCGACTCAGCAGTGGCGACTAACGAGCGGAGGTTGGGGCAATCTCGTCGTTACAACTCCGTCATAGCCCATGGCTCCAAACCCTTCACGAAGACCGCCAGCAACGTGCCTTTGTCCACTTGAAAATTTTGTAGGCGGAGCTCGATGAACTCTTTCACATACTCTTTCAATGTGCCCTTCTGACAAATGTTGAACAACGCAATCTTGACCTCCAATCCCGACTTGGCATGGCAGAAGTAGTTGGTAAGCTGCCTCTTGAAGTCGTCCCACTTCTTAATGGGATCAACGATGCCACGCTCCACATCATCACAATGACACCGCCATCACAAACTTGCCACATCTTGCAAGTAGAAGGATGCGGTCTTCACCATCCTCGCTTCAGACGACACGTTCAAGGCCTCCATGTACCTTCGAATGTTCCACAGGAAGTCGTTGATCTCCTTTGCCGATCGCTTGCCTTTGTAGGGCCTCGACTTTGGCACATCAATCATTGCCTCATGCGGGGCGGGCGTCTCGGGACACCACCCATCTCCGTAGCGTCATTTGAGTTCTTCCCGCATGGTCTTGAACTCTTGCTCCATCTCGAACCGCATGTTTGAGAGACCATTGTCCAAGGTCTCTCGCATGTTCATAATCGTCGCCTCCATGGACTCAAGTTGTGTATACAATGGCGCCATCTCATCCCGCACCGTTGCGAGATCCATGATCTTCTCCAACTCCCGCTCGTGCGTTGCGAGTTGGTCTTGCATCTCGTCCACGTCCAATTGGAATTGACCGAGGCGTTGCTCGAAGGCGGACATCGCATCCTTCGAGCGGGCGCGCCCTCGCTCCTGGGGGGCCCTTCTCCGGTGCGACGGGTTCATACGTCATTTTCGAGTTCGACGTCATTTCACCTTGATCGTCGAACGCCAACTTGAGCAGTCCCAGAAACGCTACTCTGATACCAACTTGTCACGAGGTCATTTTTCGTTCGACCGACCCGTGCGGCGCCTAGACGTGCTTAACGTCTAGGCAAGCTCTTTTGAGCGCTTTTGCGGAAGTTTGCTTATGTCACTTTTTGTATGCTACAATTTTTGGGACGCACGGTCCCGAACGGACGCTTCTTCGGTGGAGGCATTTGTGAACAAACGAGCATCTCGATATAACGCTCGATCGCTTGGGACGCTTTGGGACGCTCTTTTGTTGCGCTTGAGGCACGATGCTAGATTTAGGAAAGCTTAAAATTTTTGTTGAGTAAACAGGAATGATTACAACGCTTCGGGAAAGCACTAGCGGGTCTCCCCTACTATACCACCGATTCAGGTGGTAGATATGCGACGTGTGGTGTGGAGGACCATCTCCACGGGTGTAGTTTTTTGGAGTGCAAATTATAAAACTGCCGCTACCATACTTGAAAAATAAACTAAGTACAAAAGTGGATTGAAAAGAAAAATTACATGAAAATAAAATAACTCGACGTGCCACGGAGAAAACTCCCAGGACACTCGCCAGGGGAGACACACAAGGAGGGCCGACACTCCACTTTTATCCCTCACATAGTGCCGTGCGCGTGGGAGAAAAGTAGAGGGGCACTTTTTTTCCTTATTATTATTATTATTTATATTATATTTAATGTTATTTTATTAATTTTTGTTATGTCATGTCAACATTACAATCGAAAAAATTTATTATTACCGGTCAAGTGGACGAAATTGTTAAAAAAAATCAAAGTCAAATGACATTCGAGTTATAAAACGAAGTTGAGGAATCGTTAAGATATTGAATCAAAATTAGGGAAGGATTCGTATAATTTATTTAAAATTTTTTTGACATAGACTTGCTAATGATAAAATAAAATTCACAAGATATTTTGATAAAAAAATATTCTTTGCAAACATTTTTTTTTCTGAATTAGTCGTGTAGTAAAAACAGTTACAAATGTTTTTAACAATTTTTCCTTTCAATCGTTGAACCTCACGTAGGGATGTGGAGAATGCCTACCTTATTAATAATTTGCATGCTATCTCGTTTTAAATCTGGTTAAAAAGTAAAATGGCGATGAATAAAAATTTGACTGTGTGAAGGAAAACAGAAGTACGAAAAATAATGACATTATGTAATAGAACAAAAGACTCTCCTTCCACTACTTAATTATTAGATTAAAAATTCATGGATATTTATATTCTTTTTTAAATAATAAAAACCTAAAATAAAAAATAACACTAAAAATCGTATATATATAAACATTATTGATTTAAATCTGTTTTAATTTTGTGTACAGTTGTTGTAATTACATTTAATATAAAATTTTAAAATTTATTCTAATTAATATGTTATCAGATAAAAATTATAATTTAGAAGAAATATTTGTGCTAGCCTTTTAAAACGTATATCTATTAATCATGTAGATCATAATAATTATTCAATTAGTAAATTGACCGTTCAAATAGAGCTTTAATTCGGTGGGAATGATTTGCATTTGATATTTCAATTCAAAAGGTTGTGATGGAAGAATTACTTATTCGATGATTTTTTTATCAGTTAATTATTATGAAAAAATATCAGATAAAAAATTATAAATATGGAATCCGAGATCGAAAATAATTAGACTTCAAATTCGAAAATAATTTATGTGGCTCTGTTTTTATTAATAAAGTCTTTCTTGGACTTGACTTCCGTTTTCAATTTAACATTAAAATTATCGGACCAAAGAGTCATTGTGTCATAGTAAGGGTAAAATTGTCAAATATTCGAGCGCTTCAAAGGTTTTAGGAGCCAATTCCGAGCCCTAATCGATCGATACAATAGACGCCGAGCTGGAGGCCACTGCCGGCGACCACCGTAGACGCGTCTCGGCCGTCAACTAGGCTTCCGGGGAAGTCACCACAGTAGTAGCATTCTATGGCATTCTCCTTCCAAACTACTCCGCCGCAAGCCCAGCAGCCGCTGGGGTCGCCGTTCCAGACCCCGCAGCCGCAGCAGCAGACATCGCTCTTCCAGACTCCCCAGCAGCAGGCCACGCCGTTTCCGTCGTTTGCTCAGCAGTCGCAGTTCCAGCTCCAGCAGCAGCCGCAGCAGTTGGTGCAGTTCCAACTGCAGCAGCCGGCCGCGGCGCAGCAGCAGCTGTTGCTTCTAACGAAAGATAAGGCGCCGGGGGGTTACAACACCAAGTTTGAGGATCTGCATCCAGACTCCCAGAAACTTCTCATTCAGATCGAGTATGTGATGTGTACGCTTAAAATTGTGGTTCTGCGTGATTTTGATGTTTTCTTGCATTATATATTTTTTTGTATAGTTTGTTTAGATCGGATAAAGATGGGTTCTTTATGTGCTGATTCATTTATTTGGTTCGGGCTGACTTCTTGTTCATCAACATGATTGGTTGTTCTTCCTTTCCGCGTAGATATTTGATTTTCTAGTTAAAATTCTTAATTTAGATTGAGAAAAGTCACAATGTTTTTTGGGTGTAAGAATCCAGAAGGCAACTAGCATCATGTGACCTCGTCTTCTCATGTTCAGCCTGCCAGCCGAACGAACCAACTCTTGTAAAATTGTTCTTGGATTTCATCCTTCATAATATGTGTATCAATGTATGTATCTTAAATAGTCACTGATTTATTATTGAAAAGTTGTTATTTTCCTGTTTTTTCCCTGGTATTATAAGCTTTTACTTGATCCAGTTTCTTTGTTGAGCAGTTTACTTGCCTTCTTAATAATATACATGAGAAAATGTAATCTTTTAGAGAGCGGATTCGAGACTACAAGGATGAAAGCCAGAGGCTGGAACAATGTAGTCGACTTTATGACTCATCGGTATTGAATGACAGTTTTGAACTTGATGCCAATAGAATTGAGCAGGTTTTGTTCTCATCTTTTTACTTATCATAACAAGTAGCCACAGTTTGTTAAATTTCATATCTGATAATACTTGATATCTAAAATCATATTTTTCCTCTGCTAAAGTTTATAGATTATTGACGAAAAGGGTTACCTATTATGCTTTTTATGCATGTATTCAGAATTTGCTCGATGATTGATAGTTCTAAATGTATTCCTCTCAAAAAAAAAAAAGTTCTATATGTATGATAATGTGAAGCTTACAACCTAAATTTTAAAATAGTAGTCAAATTTTGGTTATCGGTTGGGTTGTTTGTAAGGTCTACAAAAGGGATTTGAGAGAAAATAAAGTATAATGTCATACGATATGTCTCTATTCACATTTGGGAAACATTTTACATGCATGCAGAGTTCAATTTAATCCTTTTTTTTACTATAATTGAGAGCTCTGGTTGAAGGGGTTGTATGGATTTTTTTTCTACTTTAAAAAAAAAAATCACAAATCACCTTGCCTCACATAAACTAAAACACTGGTTCTGAAAAACAGTGCATAATTTTTCTACAATGAATGGACATGGCACTTCTCTTTTTTTACTCTTTACAACCTTGTTTTATTATCTTTCATATGTCAGGAGATTGACACCTAATTCTTTGACACATTTGAAGCAGCTTTTGAAGTTTTTTTTTTGAGAGGGGAAAGGATGACCACCGGATTGCGGTTGTCATCCATATATATGTATTTATATATGTGTGTGTATGTATGTATATGGAAATGTAAACATCAATATGTATCTATATATATCTGTGTGTATATGGAAATGTCAACATGTACAAGTAAGAGCTCTCCAGCGGAGAGCGGCAATATATAGGTAACAGATGCAGGCTGACTTTTGTGGAGAGATGTGGGTAGCTCTTTGCTTCATAGTGGTGAATGATATCTTGTTGTAACTCCCTCCCAATTTCTTCCTTTGTCTCACTTGAACAGAGAAATATACATGGAGCGAAGTCTAGCCCTCCTTTTAACCTACCCCGCTGTGTGGTGAGATGTGTAGCTCTTCACTACAGAGTGGGGAATGATATATTTTTATGATCCCCTCCCAAGTTCTTCCTTTTCTCACTTGAACGGATAAATACATTTGGATGAGGATGACCAGCAAAGGATAGCCATCCTTTTATCCTACCTAACCCCCACCCCCCAAAAGGACCGCACTCACTCTCCTCCATGCTCATTTTTCTGTTTTGTGTGGATAACACTTGTAGTTATTAAGGTTTTACGGTTTTAATATATGGTGGATGACTACCCAAATCCTTCACCCCCTAAAAGAAAACTATGTTTGTAGTCTGTACTACTTTTCTGTTAGTCTGTCTTCATATTTTGTAATAATGAAGACAAATTTGCCAATTTAATGTTGCTCGCGTAAACGATTCTCTAAAACCACGCATAATCTTTCCGTCCTTATTTTTCTCTTTACGACCTTGTGTTATTTTGCATATACCATGTAACCATGTATGATATACTAATTTCCACTGTTATGTTTTAGTATTATGTAATAATTAAGACAAAGGCGTTGGGTCCTTTTTTCTGTCAATAACTGGGCTTTTGTTTCTCTGTGAGAAACAAAAAAAAGTGGGCTTTTGAAATGCATTGCCACTTGAGTTTATAAGGAAAGATCTACCAGATATTCTATTTATGCCTATAGAAGCTCCAACTGTACCAGACAATACATTGTGAAATTAGTTCCATTATCAGATGCCTGTTTTGCAAGTGCTTCTTTTGTTTATTTTATGCATTGTGAAATTACTTCAGAGGTTGTGGATTGGTTGGGGGAGGATTTATTTGTGTTACTGATATTATATGTGAAGATGCCTGAGCGTAGTGTACGTATTTTCTTACCTTTTAATTCTAGTTATTACTTTAGAAACCTAAAAGTGTTAGGCATTCTGGTTGTAGCCTTTACTGCTTTAGAGTTTGGTTAGCTGTCCTTCCGTCGTCATAGGCAAAAAGTATCTTTATTCTGATCTCTATGTAGTGTGGTACCTGGAATGAATGCATAACACAACACATCGTTGTGTTATGCATTCATTCCAGGTACCACACACATCGTTGTGTGGTATTTGTGAGTGCGTAACACGAATGCATTGTAATGCTTACAAAGAGGCTGACTTATGTTCAAGATTCATAGAAGCTCTGATGAAGAAACTATGTATCATCTGTATGTTGGGAAGGCTGTTACGGTCGATAGTGGCCCTAATACTTACAATTTGAAACATATTGCCCCAATGCTTACAATTTCTTCCAAGTCTTTTCTTTTCATGGAATGACATGTCTCAGAAAGATCATATCTGTGTTGGTTTATATTCTTGGTGGTATCAGTTCAAACTCGGTTCATTTCATTGCCGAATACATATAGACAGCTTGACCATGGATTCTCATCATTTTTATGTTCACATTTTCTTATTGTAGCAAATGACAAAGGAGATGTTTCTTGCTTTTCTTGCAGGAACTTGGTGGAATTGCAAATGCCATGGAAAGGGAAAAAGTTTCCATTCAAGGACTTGGCACATCCATGAACAAAATGATGTGGAACACGGAATTCGCTATCCGATCGTATATGATACTTAGGCAAAGGTTTCTTCGTCTTAATTCCCAAGCTACAAATACTGTCCCTGGAAGTATGGGAGCTTCTGCTCAAACCAGTCAGCTGGTTACTAGTTCGTTGCCGACTTATGATTTTTACAGTGGACTTCCAAAAAGACCATCTGTATTCATGGAACAGACAATTGCTCGATTTGAGACATATTTGACTGAGTGTTGTCAGTGGATTGAAGAGGTAGAACAACTGCTTCGGATGGACATGGACAAAACATCTTCAAACTCTGTAGAGGCATTGCCAAAAGTTATGTCTAATGTCCATGATTTCTTCATTCATGTTGCTGCTAAGGTTAGAATACATTTTTGTTATGATCGTATTACTCATGTTTCTTCATTACGACAAACTAATTTTTCTTTTCTGTTAGACAATTCATGACATCAATCATGTTATTTACTTTTCTAAAATATTCATGTTATTTCCTTGTTTTCTTAGAGGAGAGTGGATGATTATGAGATGTAGTCATCCATTTCTTCTTAGTTATTGAAAATATGTACATGTATTTACATAATTGCCAGTTGGTTACATAGCCATAAAGTCTCTTGAGAATTCTGTATACATGCTTGTGGACACACTAATATATTCGATATAAAGACGCTCTCCTGAAAAGCATGCATTTCATGCCTCGAAAAAAAAAACATGTGTTTCTGGGACCCAAATAGCTCAAATGAAAGCCAACGGGAAAACCCTCAGACATCTATTCGTGTATACCTGAGGCCCAAATATCATGCCAACGCCTTCTCAAAAAAGAAAATATCATGCCAACGACTGGTCCACATAAGGTAGTTTCATATGCTAGTACTATATTAGGTCATTTTGGATTAGTGACTGCTGGTAGTGTTCATCTCTTCAGTCAAATGGCTTTTAGTACATTGTGAAATTCCTCAAAAAATAGGATACGCATTTTCACAAGAAAGACATTGTGGAACTTTAGTTATCAACTATTGAATGCTTCACTATTACAGGTTGAGAGCCTTCATCAATATGTTGAATCAATGAAGGCAGCATATCTTGCTGATCAACGTCGAAGAGGTGATGGAAATGATCCATTTCTTGAGGCCAATAGAAGGGAAGCAGCTAAACAAGAAGCTGCTGCGAGAAGAGTTCATCCGACCTTGCATTTACCTACAATTTCGTCACAGCCAACTACACAGGTTGCTGGAGCTTTTGCTAGTTCCCCTGCACCCAATTTTTCACAGCCATCAGCAGGGGCTTCTGCAGCATCCTCTGGCAGTGGATTTTCATCATTTAGCACACCATCTTCTGCTCCTGCTGTGTCATCCTCTTCTTTCCTCTTCTCGACACCAACAGCATCTGCTCCATCATCGACCCTGTTTGGTCCTACTGCATTTTCACCTCAGTCAACGCCATTTGGGACTGCATCTACCTCTTTGTTCGCATCCACTCCAGCACCTTCAGGGTTTGGAACTAGTTCTTCATTTAGTTCCAGTCTGGCTGGTGGCTCGTCACTTTTCTCGACTCCGCTTTCTGCTGCAGGTATAACCTAAATCTTCAGTCATTTTTTTTGTGGAAGTTGCTGGACTCCTAATGTTGACAAAATTTGTTCAAGAAATGTTGGTAATATTAGCATGCAAATCTCATGTTTTAAATGCATAGCTATCTTATTTCGACTTAGAACTAGTCTCTGACCCACAGAAAGTAATGGATTCATGATGGAATGTTTACCTATCCAGAATTCCTCTATTGGCGAATCTGCATTTTGATTCGTATAAATAATAATTTTCCAACAGGCTATTTATTCCCGCTCGTTTTTTCATGGGTACTTCAAAGAAGTTTAATAGTGACAGTTGACATGTTAATTTAGTCCCCTTGATCTCTTTTGTCTTCATTGTTATTTTGTGTCCCTTTCAAAAATTGTCAGTGTTAATGTTTCTTCTGGAACTTGGCTGTCTGAATCTGTAATTTATAAAATTCATTAGTAAAGTTTTCAAGTTTCTTTGTTTTAAATAGAATTGCTTGTATGAACGATAATAAGTCTAAGTTGCAACTGGTGAATATGCATATAAGTCTATGACTGCATCAAGCAGATGGCCTTTACGAGCTGTTGTCCTTCACAATATGTAATTCACAAAACTGTTCTTGAGATAAAACCTTTCTTTTATTATTTGTGTTCAGGTGCTGCAATTGGTTCTGGTGCTAGCTTTGGGCCATCTGTAAGTTCTCGTTCTTGATAATAGTGAATTTCTGTTTTCGTTAGAAAGATAGTTCTCCAATTAATTTGTTTTGTTTTCTCTCTAACTTTCATGTTCTTAACTGCAGAAATCATCCAGGCCGAAGACTCGCACTAGCCGACGCTAATGTTACCTGAAAATGGCAAAGCTGGCGATTTATAATACTTGTGGCCCTTTGTTTATTTCTTAGATCTTATAATCCATGTATGAATAACAAAGTTATTGAACTAAGAATGCGCATAGTGATCATTCGTGATAATGCCCTTGGCAATTGATGAGCATGAGTATAGTCAGCGACCAACATGTAAATAGTCGATGCTGGTCTCCTTGCGATGTACTTTTCTAACTTGAGGCAAAGCAGTTCATTTCTGATAACATAAACAGGCATTAAAACCTTGTCAACTCCATTTTGCTTAAACTGTACTATCTGTTGGCTACCAAGTTTCGGGGATGACGACTTGAAAACCTTTTCTATCTGGGACGCTTGCATTTTTGTTTGCACTCTGTTGATTGCTCTGCTGACGGTCTCCAGTGTATGCACACTGTTTGGCATTTGCCCCCTTTTTGTTCTGACAATTATTGACGTGGGATCTGTAGCATGTAAAAATGACTGATTGGTAAAAAAAAAGCAAGAACAAGAAGAAGCCTTATTCCCGAGTGTTTCTGTACCAAACAGCTTGGCCGCAAACATTTAATAATGACTTGCCTCTTTTGAAAATTTTAAATAGAGAGGCTGCATTTTCTTTTTCTTTTTCACTAATCAAAAAAGAAATATATGAATTAGATTAAAAATTCTTAAGTAAAAGAAATCAAATATCAGATATAAATTTTTACACCAAGGGGCATTTCTATTTTATTGTTTTTGGTACTTTTAACGTGAGGGAAAATTTCGATGTTAGTGGATTACGGGATGATATACAACTGAAATCGCTCCTAATAGCTATAAGTTTAGTTTTCAGAATGATCGCATCACATGGATAAAATTTCTTTTATATTTTTTCATCCAAATATTAAATTAGTGGAATGCCAATCATTTTCGTATACCTATGAATCTCCATAAAAAAAATGAAAGAACGTTTAATAAAAGAAATTGGAGTATAACTTTGATAAATCGCTGTATTCGAGGAATCATTTGGTGAAAATTACTAATGCCCAAGGCTCCTGTGACGCAAGGACTTGCGCCATACGTATTAAGAAAACGGTGATTTTTATGATGATGATTTTAGTATCTTTGGCAAGAAGAAAACATGCTTTATTTAGTCTTCGATGGATTCCGTCCATGACGTATATCAGACAAATGATCGAATATTTATTGAGTAAAATTTACTTGCCAAGGCAATAAAAGAAAAAAAAAAAGAACTGTTGATTGAAACTTCAAAGTGAGATTAACAATTACAGAATTCAACATGTTACAAGATGTCACAAGATGTGTGGATGAGTTTTGACTGATCTAGCACTCGTTGGGTAGCTTTCAAAAAAAGGTTATCAAACTGTTTTTGAGTTGCCAGACAGCGGAAGAAAGCAAATTATTTTCAAAGAAAGCTTTCAGGCATTTTTTGGACAACTTTTTTAACATTTTTGGCAGCATAAAAAAATAAGAAAGAAATTTTGGGAAAAAAAAAGAAAAAACAAACAACAGAGGGGAAGAAAATGTCAATGCAGAAGAAGGTGGTGGTCCGCCTCTTGAGAAGCTCCCGGGGAAGGCGACGACGACGGTTAGTCCACACGGGTCAGATATTAGACACTAAACTTGCATCTATTTACTTAACTGCCACATGCCCGAAAGAAAATCCATATGATCACATTTTCTCTGCATTTTTACTTAATTGGGTGGTAGTAGTATCATGTTTAATTTTTAAAAGTAGTATTATTCTTTTTCGAATATTAAATTAGCCACGTGCTAATAATTTCATGAATTTCAATCAAAAAATTAAGTTATTCTTAAAGTAATTTACTAATTTGGATTGGCTAATGTTATTCTTCTGACTGAAAACTTGCATTACTTTATGAATCCCTCATTTTAAATTCCAGAGATCGTTATTAAAAATCAAATTTGTAATATCACTAGTTTCATATTTCTCTCTTTTTCTTCTTTTTTCAAATTTTCCTAAGGATCCCTTTCCCTTAGATGATTGGAAATATTATACAAGTTGATGAATTACAGTAGATATATAATATGGAGACATATATGAGTAAAGAATTAACTTAATTATTAAAATTCAAATTTATTATCTGTGTACAACGTAATTAAAGGTGTAATAAAAAAATGATCAACCTGAAAAAAATTGAAAAAAAAAGATAAAAAATTAGAGGCTAAAATATAATTTAGGATAATTTTTAATAGATTAAAATTCACTCGGTAAAACTAGGGTCCATCTGAAAAAATTTACCTGGAGCCCATTTTTTATTTATGAAATTTTATTTATATAATTAATTTATAAGTTGTCAATTTTTTATTTTACATATAATATTTTTTAATATAATTTTATGTTATTCTATCGGAACTCTAATTTGATCACTTTATTATTTTAATAATATATTTTAGGTTTAATTATAAAATTAAATATGTTTATGTTAATTTTAGTTTATGATATATATTTTTAAAATATAGCTATACAAAACTAAGGTTAAAAAATCATCCAAAAAATTCGACACAATAGAAAGTGTTTTTTATTTTTTTAAAAAATAATTTAAAGATGATTTTATTAATTTTAAAAATGTAATAATTTTTTAAAACAAAAAAATCGATTGGATCATATGCACTCATTTGGCTTAATTGATAAATTAAATTATTGACAAGTAATTTAATGATTGAAGTTAATTTTTTTAAAACAAATAATTACATATTTGATAATAAAAAAATTATAAATTATTATTTTAATCAAATGAATAAAAAGTCCTTAATATTATAATACATGAAATATATGAAAAAAATCATGTATGTTATAAGAATAAAATATTACATTCATTCATCAAACTAATTAACTTTTTTTCGTATAAAATAAGCTAGATTGAACTTATCTTTTCTGATTTATTAACAACTAAAATAATTACTTATCAATTCTTTTTGTCCATCACCTGAGAAGCATCGTTAAAACTACCTATAAGCCATTTACCCAAACAACTCTTTAGTCCTTAAAAGCATTAAACGATAAAAAAAGGAAATCCTAATAATGTAAATAAGTCCAATGTCGGGCCTTGATCCAATTGTCCCATGTATTCATAAGTCCTTTCCTTCTTCCGTCACGGTCTTCCATCCTCTCCCTCCCCAGTGCCCTCCACCCCCCTCACCGCCGCCCTCTCCCGGGCTCCTCGTCCATCGCCGCCGCGAGCAGCAGCTCGGGAGGCCCCAACTCCTCTCACAACCAGAACCCTGCGAAGCTTCCCCTCGCGACCCATTCGCCTCCAACTCTTCCCCTCCGGCGAGCCCATTCACCCCCAAATTCTCCGGCGTCTCTGTGGCTTCATCTCTATGGCGATCCGCGTCACCTTCTCATACTCGGGCCACGTCGCCCAGGCCCTCGCCTACGCCGGTGGAGTCCGGTTCACCGGCACCGCCAACTGCCGCGCCTTCCTCTACGAGCCCGCCTTCCGACCTCTCTCCCTCTTGGCTTGTCTGCGCCCTTCCTCCGTTGGCCATGACCAGCCTCGTCCGGGGAGCGCGTACGCTGACCGAAAGTCAACCCTGACGGTCTGTCTGCTCTCGGCTGTCTCCTCTCGCTCCGGAACGGCCCCCGGTGCCGGCGCGTCCGGCGTCTCCTCCGCTGCGGTGTCGACGGGGTTCAAGCCCTCTTCGTTCATCCCCTTGCTACAGGGCTCAAAGTGGTTCCCTTGCAGCGACTATCTTCCCTGGTACGGTGTCAGTGGGCCTGTGGACAAGGGAGGGGGCACACCGGCTGCTGTTGCTGCTGCTGCTGCTGCGACCAAGTTTTCGATTCCTTCCGGTAGCGCGGGAGGGATGGCTCCGGCTATTGACGATAACAGAGCTCTAGGCGCTTCGATCTCGGGACCTGCTGGAAGCATGATGAGTGGGATTTCGTGCGAGAGGCGGAGCAGTTGGTTCTCGCGGCTGATGAATTCCTGCTCTAACGACGCGAAGACCCTCTTGGCTGCTGTCACGGTTCCGCTGATGTACGGTTCGCAATTGGGCATCCCGAAATGGATCCCAACGAGGTCGATGTACCCGACGCTTGACGTCGGAGATCGGATTTTAGCTGAGAAGGTGAGATTGCGTTCGTTCTTAGGCGTATATGTGTCCCGGTTTTGATGAGTATATTGGATTGCCTCATTATTCTTTCGCTTTTTTTTTTTTTGCAGGTTTCTTATTTGTTTAGAGAGCCTGAAGTTAGTGACATTGTCATCTTCAGGGTTCCCCCTGTTCTTGAGGTATTGTTCAAGTTCTATTCAAGTGCATCTGTATTGCAAATGCTAAGTATGATTTTTGTAAATTTACTTATTACTCTCATGCAATTTTTATATGCAGCAACTTGGATATGATCCAAACGAAGTCTTCGTCAAAAGAGTCGTGGCCAAAGCAGGGGATTATGTTGAAGTAAGCTTCTGATTATCTCTTTTTCTTTTCCCTTTGTCCGGGTTCTTCTGAAGTGCATGTTCATGTGCCCAAGAGTTCCTGAAAGGGTCCGAACGTGTCAATTTTGTCAGGTTCGCGATGGTGAATTGGTTGTGAACGAGATTGTTCAGGAGGAGGATTTTATCCTGGAACCGCATAACTACGAAATGTCCCCAGTGGTACACCACGCACCAAAATTCTTTGAATGATGTACTTTATTTTGCTTAGATATTATCCTTTTAGCTGGAACATGTTTGAATACTGATGGTTAACATTCATATGCTTTTTACTAGAGACGCCGAATTTACATAATGAAAGAATGGATTGTCTTTGCGATTTCCATGCCTTTTATCTGTATTTTACAGGAACTTCTAGACTGTTTTATACCATATCAAGTACAGAAACTAATTAGATTTGGTACAACATAGTTGACAGAATAAACAGCATATTGTTCTCAGTTTGGTGGTCTAAGTCTTTTTACAAATGACATGTCCATAAATGCTGAACAAAACCTCATGGAGGATTTTCTCTATTGTAATTTCGAGTTCATACAACTATTGTCTCATTTACTCATAATACCAGACAACCTAACTTGTAGGAAGTGATCTCATTTTTGTGAGTGCATTTATGTGTTTTCTTTTTTGTCTCAATTAAGTTGATTTGACACATACCTATATAACGGACTTTTGCTGCACCATTTCCTTGGTTTCACTGTATTGGCAAATTGATGGCTCTAGCATTGCAGAGTTATGAATTTTGTTAACAATCCGAACACTGACATTGAATTTATGTGGAACTTATCCATAGAATTTTCTCAAATATTTGGAGTCAGAAGTGCCTGTTGTTTTGTTTTCATAGGTTTTCCAAAGTTTGTGTAGAAAACTTGTGATTTAGCAGATAGATTTCTGTATCTAAATCATTGGTTGCTATTTTGTATGCAGCTTGTCCCTGAGGGTTGTGTATTTGTGCTAGGGGATAATCGTAACAACAGCTATGATTCACATGATTGGTAAGTAGCTTTGTGCTATCATCATGTTTTTTTCTTCATGCTAGGATGCAGAAGAGTTTTAGTTTTTTTTATATGTCGACAATTGTTGTTCATATATTTTTTTTCTTTACTATGTCAGGGGTCCACTACCTATGGAAAACATTCTTGGAAGGTCAATACTGCGTTATTGGCCTACTACAAAAATTTCCGATACAACCACCTGTGAACAAAATGTTGTGAGAAATGTGCTTGGAATTTCTTGACAATGGCTCTTTAATTGCTGAATGATAAGGTTGATATTTTAGAGTCCATGAATTCTACTTCCTCTCTCTCTTCTCTAAGTTTTTCCTATAAATATTTGAACTGGAATTGATACTCTTTTTATGTGTTCTATTGCAGATGCTTGATTGTGCATGTGTGTACACCGACATTTTTGACGTTCAGTCATTTTGATCGTCTCAGCTAAATGCAACAGAAAAAGCTATGTGATTCTCTGATCCTGCGCTCTCCAGGGTGAATCTTTCTTGTGGTTGAATTTTATATTTTATGAAGAGTTTTTACCAAGCATTCCTGCCATAAAAAAGAAAAAAAAACCAAGTATTACTCTTTGAAGTATGCCACTTTATTGTGGTCAAGTATTTTAGTTCTGCCCATCAAATGAAAACTACGGAGAACCAAGTGGTATTCAACTGTGGGCTGTTGGTTCGGATAGTTATTGGAAGCATATTTTCATGTACGAAATATTCTGTAATATATCAAGTCGTCGATCCTATGACTTCATACGCAGCCATGTATTTGAGCATTCAATTGGATCTAATGGAATACCATTGGTCTGTCAATAGGCTATGCTTGCTTATACAGCTGAATATTTGGGTAATTCTCAAAGATGGTGGTTTGTACATGATGTTTCTTCGAAGGTTCTTAAAAGGCTATTTGACCGAAAAGGTCGACTTACTGGTTGATAATTGGACCAAAACATGGGTGGCTTATGATGACTGGTTGTATTTAATTCTTTTTAGTTCTTAATTTATTCATTGCTTGTTGTTTGATATATATATATATATATATATATATATCGTGCTTCATGCCTCCATTTTATATAATTATAATAATAATAATAATAATAATAATAATAATAATAATAATAATAATAATAATAATAATAATAATAATAATAATGATGATGATGATGA
Source organism: Pontederia crassipes (assembly GCA_030549335.1). Taxonomy (NCBI): domain Eukaryota; kingdom Viridiplantae; phylum Streptophyta; class Magnoliopsida; order Commelinales; family Pontederiaceae; genus Pontederia; species Pontederia crassipes. Next base: position 60,566,093 of record CM060194.1, on the reverse strand, counting down.
TGATGATGATGATGATGATGATGATGATGATGATGATAATAATAGAATGGAGGTGTGAAGCACCCTTCATCTAGATCAAATATTAGATGAACCCTGATCCACTGCCCTCGCACGATCGACGATGACTTGATAGAAATTTAGTTCTTAATATTAATGAAAATAGTTTATTTCTTTGATTAAGGTTAGCTATTTACTTCCTAATTTAATTAGTATTTTTTTTTTAAAATTTTTAGTTTTACTACGACTTGTTTGGATTTTACCTTTTAAATAGGGTCTTTGGAATTATTTTTATTATATATGAGAATAATTGCTTAAAGCAAGTATCTTGATCCTTTCGAAGTGGTTTATTGAAAGTTTGATCTCCTCAAAGTGATTTAATTATGATCTACTTGGACTAGGAACCTATATGTTCGATCTTCATCGAATAATTATTGGTGATATTTCGAATTTTTTATTGGACCAATAACCTAGTTATATTCGTCTTTCGCTGTTATATATCATCCGCTACTATCATCACCATCACCACTACTGATTACTTCAACCAACCTCTACCACTTAACTCATTATATATTTTATTAATAGTTCGCATCCTTAATATAATATATCATGCAGAAAAAATTTATGTCTTCTCAAGATTTATCGACATCAGAATTTTTTTAACGTGGCTGATCGTTTATCTCAAATCGAAGAGCGATTCTAACGAATTTTACAAGTATTCAACGATGAAAACAAATATCAACAAGGAAAATCACATAGAGGATGGGCTTACAAATATCCAACAATTAAGTACAATCGTAAAATATCAAACTCGTTTTGAATTTTTATCAAGTCATATTAAAAATTGGAGCGAACATCGATTGGAGGAAAATTTTGTTGAGACGAGAAGTGAAAGCTCAATCACCCATTATTATAGTTGTTGCTATTTTTTTGCCCACAAGAAAGAAGAACGTTTATATGAAGAGAGCCATAGATCAAGATGATACTTGAACAAATCATTTAGAAGCATAAGTGCAACAATATCTTCATCGAAAGCATAAGAGTCTAATATTCCATTTTCTTCACAAAAGTTTATCTCAACAAGATGTGAAAGATACTGAAAACAATTTATCTAAAGTTCAATTTTCAGATTCATCTGCTGTTAAATCTTTTAAAGATGAAACATTTATAATTCAACTGTCAAACAAACAATAATGCTTGAAAAATCCACTACAAATGGCATCATTTCAAACTCACTAATTTTTTAAGATATTAATAAAGTAATAGGGACTCATTCGCACTTATGACAATTGACTCAACCTCAAAGAACATCAAATGCTTTAATGTCCAAAGACAAATTTATTCATGCAAAAAGAATTTGACAAACTTAGAATTCTCTTTCTTCAGCTGATGTAAGCTTATTCCAATTCTACTATGCTTAGCCAAAGCTACATTCTCAAGAAAGACCTTTATTTGGTTCAAATCATCAAGAGACTTCGTTTGATCAAGCATTGAAAGGAAAAGTTTTGTTACACATTTCTGCATAGCTTGTTACACATTTCTGCATAGCCTTGAGGACAAGGCTATTTTTAAGAAGACGGGAATGATAGGAATCTAGTTCCTAATATTAATAGAAATAGTTTGTTATGAAGAGCGCGAAATGATTAGGATTAGCTATTTATTATCTAATTTCATTGGCACTCTTTTTTTATTTCTAGTTCTATTAGTACTTGTTTGAGTTTTACCCTATAAAGAGGGACCATTTGAACTATTTTCAATATATATGAGAATACAATATTCTTTTGATAATTTCTTAGAACAAGTATTTTGGAGGCTTACCCTCTCGAAGTGGTCTATTGGAGGTTTGAACCCCTCGAAGTGATCTAATTAGGATTCTAGTTGTACTGAGAACCTATCACGACCTTGATCCATTATCGGCGATCCTGATTCACTGCCGCCGTGACTTCGCCCTCGATCGTCGGTGATGCCCTCGATCATCGGCAAAAGACAAAGAGAGAGAGAGAGAGAGTTCTCTAAAGAGACAAGGTTGGGTTGGGCCGCTAGCTATTCACAGTGGACCTTCAAGGGTTCGATCGCAACCCAAAGTCGGTAGAGTGCATTAACACAATCGAGAAGTCAGTGCCTGAGTGACATAACATCTGGAGCTTCGACGTCGTCGTCCACTCTGTTGGGCCCATCCTTGGGGTTTCGACGGTGGCAGAGGTCACCTCAAAGTTTTGACGATGGCGATGGAGAGGTGGATTTGGGCTGGAGGAAAGGAAGGAGGAGACGGGGAAATCGAGAGTGGGAGGGAGAAGGGAGAGGGGGAGATAGAGAGAGAGAGAGAGTGAGAGAGTGAGGGAGGGGGGAGATCGAGAGAGAGGTCGGAGGGAGGCGGATCGCCAGCCGCGGGATACTAGAGCTCTCGCCTGGATCGCCTCGCTGATCGTTGGCTGCCTATATGGAGAGAGGGGGAGGGTACTTCTCGTGAGTCATTCAATATCTCATGAAATGATGTCAAAATCTCGTGCACGACCTTATGAGTTTTCCGATCTTATCTAGACGACTAGGAGATGCTCAAACCTCCATTTTACCCGTATGTGGATTATATATATAGCACTGGTGGATGATTTTCTTATTCAATGTCCAAGAACTACTCTGTGCAATTCATTCCAAGTTGTATCCTTAAAACCAAAGAACCCTCAATTTTTTTTAATAGGATAAAGTTTGTTGAAGGGGGTTTCCAAATCTAGTTTCATATACATGGGGATGAAGAAGTTTGATTTTTGTTTTATTTTCTTTTCATGCACATGCCCTCTTTTTGTACTAGGAAAAATCATTTATGAAACTATAAAATGAAAATGAAAACCGTATACAGAAAATTGGGGTAAATTATACGAATAGTCCCTCAACTTTGAGTCGATTTCTAATTGGTCCCCCAACTTCAATTTATAACCAGAACGTCATCCATCTTTCACTTTCTTACACGCTTAGTCCTCCTAACCGGTGATAGTGGGTTTTTCGTTTGCTTTACTTACGTGGCGGATTTTCTCTCTCCTTCACGTCATTTTATGTCCGCCACATCATTATAAAATAAATAATAATAATAATAAAAGATGAAGTTTCCACGTCATTAAAAAATTTTAAAAATAAAAAAAATCAAGAGCCCGCGGGAGAGAGAGGGAGGGAGGCGGTTGCCCCTCTCTCTCTCGGCTGGAGAGCTCGAGCTCGAGCAGAGGGGGTGGTCGCCCCCCTCCCTCTCTCTCCCGCCTCTCTCCCGCGGCGGGAGAGAGAGGGAGGGGGGCGGTCGCCCCCCTCTTTCTCGGTTGGAGAGCTCGAGCTCGAGCTCGAGCTCCGACAAGCTCGAGCTCATCGGAGCTCGAGCAGAGGGGGGCGACCGCCCCCTCCTTCTCTCTCCCGGCGGTCGCCCCCCTCTCTCTCGGCTGGAGAGCTCGAGCAAAGGGGGGCGACCCCCCTCCTAGCACGGGAGAGAGAGGGAGGGGAGCGGTCGCCCCCCCTCTCTCGGCTGGAGAGCTTGAGCTCGAGCTCGCCGAAGCTCGAGCAGAGGGGGGCGACCGCCCCCCTCTCTGGAGAGCTCGAGCTTGAGCTCCGGCGAGCTCGACCGGAGCTCGAGCAAAGGGGGCGGTCCTCGGCTGGAGAGCTTGAGCTCCGGCGAGCTCGAGAGCATAGGGGGGCGACCGCCCCCCTCTCTCTCGGCTGGAGAGCTCGAGCAGAGGGGGGCGACCGCCCCCCCTCTCTCTCGGCTGGAGAGCTCGAGCTCGTCGGAGCTTGAGCAGAGGGGGGCGACTGCCCACCTCTCTCTCGGCTGGAGAGCTCGAGCAGAGGGGGGCGACCGCCCCCCTCTCTCTCGATTGGAGAGCTCGAGCAAAGGGGGGCGACCGCCCCCCTCTCTCTCGACTGGAGAGCTCGAGCAAAGGGGAGCGACCACCCCCCTTTCTCTCGGTTGGAGAGTTCGAGTTCGAGCTTCGGCGAGCTCAGAGGGGGGTGACCGCCCCCCTCCTCTCTCCCGTGGGCTCATGATTTTTTTTATTTTTAAATTTTTTTAATGACTTGGAAACTTCATCTTTTTTTTAATATTCTTTATTTTTATAATGATGTGGCGAACATAAAATGATGTGGAGGAGAGAGAAAATTCACCACGTAAGCAAGGCAATCGGGAAACCCACTATCACCAGTCAGAAGGACTAAGCGTGCAAGAAAGTGAAAGATAGATGACGTTCTGGTTATAAATTGAAGTTGAGGGACCAATTGGAAATTGACTCAAAGTTGAGGGACCATTCGTGTAATTTATCCGAAAATTGAGTAGTTCTTGTGTAACCATTTGACCTATTTTCAATGACTAATCAACTTACAACAGTTGTTTGATCAACTAGTTCTTGTATTTGATGCTTCTTTTGGACATGAATATGTAATATTGATATTTTTTCCATCCATTTTTTACGTCAATGATGCGTGCAATTTTATACATATTTCCATGCATAATTTAGGTTACTTTTCATAATTCTACCATGACATGCATTTCTTTTCTTATTTAATTTTCAAAAATTTGTTAGAGTCAAAAGCTACCCACATTTGATTTATTTTGATTTTTGGATTATCAATTAGGAGGTGTCGAGCGATTGGATTAGAAGAACGTGGAAATCAGAGCATAAACAACATGTTACACCCGAGCTAGGCTGAACGCGAGACCGAACCCGACACGGAGTGTGCGCGATGCGAACTCGAGCCGGGTTACCTTGTCAGACGATATTTTATCAGATGAGTCAGATTTTTATCTTGTTTAACACGGAGTTAACATCTTGAAACGACGTATAACCCTTGGGGAACGTTCTCCCTTATAAATTCAGTAGTTTGGAGACTTTGGTCGCATCCCATGCTCATGAATTTTCATGCCCTAGCCGCTGAGAAGAGATTTATCGTTGCCGGTGTGGTGCTGTGCGTTCTAGATATTTTCTCCATACTTTTCGGCGATGTCCACTCGATCGAGGAGCAGAACAGAAACATCAATCAACTCTTGAGAGTCCCTTCGTAACTTTTAGTACAACTTTCATGCTTAACTTTCTCGTATTAATATCAAAACAATTGTCTATGGAGTAGTTTTATCGTTAAGGGAAGACTGAAGTTGAATTGCTCTTGAATTATTTTAGATTTTAGACTTTTAGGAACGAAAGCTTAGTCTCTGCTTAATACTTTTATCATAGCTGGATAGATTTACATGTTTATTATTAGATGTTTTGCAATAATTGTGTGTGAATTTTGTGCATGATAATCGATCAAATATCGCCAGAATTTGTTTTACACTAAACCCGGGCCGGGTTTGATCAACTTAGGCTGAGCATCTTCGCAACTCAGGCCGCGTCCTATGACTTGAGCTGAGTACCCTGCGTGCTGATTTTCCAAACTCAACTCGGGTCGGGTCATTCTGAACCCGAGCTGGGTCGACTATTCCAAGGTCAATTTTTCTGTGATTTGTTTGAAGTCATAAATTATGGATTATTATCTGACTAGTTTCAATATTTAATAACATAGATCTGCAATTGAAAACATCATAATTATCATAGATTAAAAGTTAATTTGTTTAACATTTTTATCTATTAATAATTGTGATAGTAAGGTTGTCTTAACCGAAACCTATATTGTTAGCGATCTTTTCATCACAGAAATCTAATTATGTTTTGATTGTTAAGTAAGAGCAAACCAGGGGGATACTAGGTCTAAATCCTAACTTCATCGCATATTGAACTCTTCTTTGAATTAAGGCACATCTTTTCTTCTTTCTTTCTGATTTATTTCTATCTTTTACTTTCTCTTTGCAAGACAACGTGAATTTAAATTTCCTCACTATAACTTCTTAGATAAAAAAAATTGAAGTCATTAGTCCTCGTGGGATCGACACTCGTACTTACTCTTTATTACTTGATTCGGTCTAATATACTTGCTAGTATTTTGCGCATACAATTCTCGCATCAGTCAACCACATCATTCTGAGGATTCTAAGCATAACATTGAGGACTATAATTTTTCATACATAAGCTAATTGCATCTACAAATAAGAAATATATGAATCGTCGATTGTAATGCAAGTCCCTTCATTTTCATGCAAAGATTACAAAATTATTCCATAAACATCTCAATCCAAATATGAATCACATCAATATTATAGAGAAAGGGGGTTTGAATCCTCTATATATCTTCATACTTCTATAGCTTATCCAGCCGAATTGCAGGTATGATTAAGAATTGCTAATACAAAAGGTCATGTGAGGAAGTAGGGCTACTATTTTGTGAAAGAAATAAGAAAATAAAATATACACATTTTGATTATAGGATTCTTTTTCACTTCAATATTCAAAAATTTAATTAATTTTTTATTAGTTCAATTTGATATGAGAGCTTCACTTTTGAGAGTTCGATTATACGATCTTAATTTATCGTGTTCAAAGTCACTACCATTGCATGTGCTCACTGACGAACGTTCAGGATTATTAGCATTCGATTAATCTGAAGTTCGAACGAGAGCGTTATAAATAAATTTTAACCAACATAATAATTTCGAGAATCGAACATGAGGATATTAACACCTAACAATCACAAGTCACACCTCGCTAGCCATCTTTTGTAACACGTGTACAAAAAGTGCAACTTGATTACATGTGTACCCAAAAAAAACGAGAGAGAGAGAGAGAGAGAGAGAGAGAGAGAGAGAGAGAGAGAGAGAGAGAGAGAGAGAGAGAGAGAGAGAGAGAGAGAGAGAGAGAGAGAGAGAGAGAGAGAGAGAGAGAGAGAGAGAGAGAGAGAGAGAGAGATGTACCAGTAAAAGAAATTGAAAGGAAACTTCAAATTGACGAATTATTGAAGAAAATAGTCAGGAAAAAAAGAACAGATAGAGACAAAAAAAAAAAAAGAAAAAAGAAAATGGACAGCTCTGTACCGGACAGTCAAGTCAAATTCCTTATGGCGAAGTCGGCCATTGGCTAAGATCTTAATTATCAATTACAGCCCATAGTGTGCTATACAATCAAGGGGACCCGCTTTAAAACTTCAAATTATAAAATAAAGTTTAATATACATAATATTTAATATTATAAGTAAATTATATATCTTAACACTAAATTTTGAAATATATCATATAAGTGTGTCAAATTATCGTAGATGATTATTATACGAAAAAATAAATGCGACTCATAAGTTTGTAATACAGATAAAATATTTATAAATATAAAACGGACCATATAGGTCCGTATCATTTCTTTGGACGTGATCTTAGTTTGAGGTGATGGATGTTGATTTATTAAAAAGAAAATTATTGTAACATTTAATTGGTCTTCTAATTTTTAAATTTTTTCCATTTAATTTTTTTCGGATAAGGTACATTAATCGGGTTGGTCAAATTTTGATTACACCTCTGCCCTCCATTTGCTAACCAAAATTATGGAATGATTGACCTTTATTTAGGGTTCTTAGGGAGTGTTTTGGAAACTTGAAATGGTATAATGATGAGTGCTAAGAGATTAATACAGCATTTCATATTTACATCCGAAGCTTTAATGTACTTTGAATTAACCGACCTTAGGTTATAATGTAATAGATTTAAATGTCCATTATATTAATTATGGGTGTTGTAGCATTATTTATAGGATGTATTATCGCTGAAGTGTTTATAATTCATATTAGTGCGACAAGAAGACGTCTCGTTTTTTATTTGCTTCTAGAATTAATTATTGTTATATATTATCTTTAAATGTGAAAAGATACGAGAGCATGACTCACAAATCAGATGCCAAGATTCAATTAAATGTCACAACCATCACAATCTTCGTTTTTTTCCTACTCGTTTCGTTCAAGTCCAAATGAATTAGGTAGGCTTGCGGTCTCCACAAAAACGTGCATCATATGCACTAATCCATTATGTTATTATGACCTGATTAATTTTGAAATGGTAACAGTAATAATATGAGGTTTAAAGGTCAAAATGATTTGATGAATAGTTTCGTATGAACAAAATACAGAAATAATTATGAGCTTATATGTAATTATCTTCTTTATTTATCAAACACGTTTTAAATTTGTACGGACTGAAAGTTTAAAACGAATAATATCTTAATTGAATCAGGAAGTATTTTATAATGATATTAGAGTTGACCTCGTATGTTCACTTGAAACATGTGAAAAATATGAGTCATAAACTAATCTGTGGTCTAAAAATCAAAATGGTTTAATGAATAATTTTATATTGACAAAATAAGAAGATGGTCGATTACATCAAATCACAAATATTTAAATGCGCATGGATGTGTCTCCAACGATCTAATTATATTAACAATGTATATCCACAAAAGAAAATATTTACTTGATGGTATTAAATCAAATTTGAATAAGAAAGTCACAAGAGCAACATAGAAATAAGTTATTCAGCTTCAATTTTTTTTCAACTTAAGCTACCTACAACTCACATGATAAAATGATAATAGTATAATTAATCAGTTCGTCGTGACCGAAATTCAATGATAAAATATGGTGTGGTTAGATTGTGTGTTTGGGTGAAAGTGAGTTTACATTTATGTTGTATTTGGGTGAAAACATTTAAGTTCTTATTATTAGATAGAAAATTTTAAATTTGACATTTGGATGAAAATTATAATGATGAAAATTTAAAAAGTTGATTTGATAGATAAATTTTAGTAGGTGTTTGAATAAAAAATAATAATTAATGATATAATTTATTATTTTATGAGGTATAAAATTATAATAAATTAAAATATTATGTATTTATCCAGTTAAAATAATAATTACTAGCATAAAAAATATTATACATAATTATCAATTTGAAATTTATTTAAAAATAAGTTGTATCGTAGCATATTTATATTAATTTTGATTATTTTTTCATATGTTATTAATATTATAATTTACCAAAAATATTTATATTAAGTTAAAATTTTATTTTATAACTTGAATGATAATATATTAATAAATAAAATATTATAATTGATTATTATTTAAGATAATATAAAAATAATTTAATGAATAATATTAACATTAAAGTATAACTAATAATATTTTACTAATTAAAATATAATAAAAAATTAAAATTAAAAAATATTTCGTTCTCATTTCTAGTGAGAACTTTTTCAAGTTCTTCATGCGAGAATTAAAGTTCTCAATTTGTGTCACATGATCGAAGCTCAAGTGTTTGATAGAATTTACGAGAACTAAGCTAAATTCTGAATCTTTCCATGCCGAAATAAGAAATAATGTTTGTGAAGTAAGTTGACTATTCTTACATGACATCATATACCAGTGCATCTTTCCCAACCGAAGTAATTTAGCAATTAGCATTGAACCCACATCTACATTTTTTATTCACATTAAATCTATATCTTACTATTTTTTTCTAAATAAACTGGTATTTAAAATTCATAACACACTACTAATTGAATACTCAAATTAAAAAATATATATACATAAAGCAAATTCGAAATTAATAATTTATTCTATAAATAAACTAATTAAAAGATCAATTACTCACAAAACCAAAAAAAAAAAACCTATAAACTCGTGCCTGCAAAACCTTTGGACCATTCTAAAACTAATCAATACGAAGTGCCTCTCAATTCCTATCCACGTGATCACACATCAACGGTTCATTAATATCCCATCCCATGTCCAATGTCGTACCATCGTCTCTCCTATCTCCACTGCAGCAGCACATCGCCTTCCACTTCCCCCCATCACATCGCCTTCTTGCCACCGATTTCACCTCGACGGATCGAACCAAAATCAAATTAAATCCCCCATAAATCATTCAAAAATGTTCCTCCTCCTCCTTGTAGGGTTTTAGTATGTATTCTGCGAGATAAAGTCCAGACGATAAAAGTTCTGAATCACCTCCTCCCTCTCTCGATCCAATGATGACCTCAACTGTTGCAATTACTTCTGCTCCCTCCTCTCCTTCTACTTCTGCATGGCTTCTTCACTCCACCGCCTCCAAATCGACCTCCCTCCCCCACCTCCCAATCCGACCTTTGAGGAGGGCCCTCCGAATTTCCGCCGCCGCGCAACCTCCCGCCGCCGCCGGCGACGGTCTGCCGGAGGAAAAGGGGAGCCCGCTCTCTGCCGTACTCGAAGCACCCAAGGCCCTCTGGCGGCAGACGCTGCAGCCGCTCAGCGACTTCGGGTTCGGGCGTCGGAGCGTGTGGGAGGGCGGGGTCGGCTTGTTCATGGTCTCCGGCGCCGTCCTCGTGGCCCTCACCCTGGCGTGGCTTCGAGGGTTCCAGCTCCGGTCTCGGTTCCGCAAGTACCAGGCGGTGTTCGAGTTCTCGCAGGCCTGCGGGATCTGCGTCGGCACCCCCGTCAGGATCCGGGGGGTCACCGTCGGCAGCGTCGTCCGCGTGCATTCGTCCTTGAAGAGCATCGAAGCCGTCGTCGAGGTGAGCATGCTGCGTCCGACTAAATGCCTCCTGGATATATTTGCGTTCGGATGCATCGGCTTATGCGAATGATATCGTTGTGGAAACTTTAGATGAGATAATAAAGCATTGCTCCAGTTGGTATATTTCCTAGCATTCTCGGGTATTCTTACTGTGGCTGTGCATTCTTGTTGTTCCAATAGTTGGTGTCATGCATTTCTCGTTTGTTGTTCCAACTGCTAGTTATTGCATAAGGAGACCTCATACAGTAGTTTCAGTGATTTGGTAGTTCAGTTTCTTCTGTTTCCTTTTATGAGTATTCTTTTTTCGTATATGCCTCAATAGTGCTTGATTTCATAGAGAAACTTAAAACCTGCATTGTTTTCACAATATCACTAGGAATTCAACTTTGTATAGTTTACCTTAAATGAATGTTGCGTTAAAAATGATACAAAAGTTTCGTGAAGGGAGAGAGAGGACTACAAACAAATAGATCGTTATTGCCGTCTTCTTCCATTTGGCAGGTTGAGGATGACAAAATTGTTATCCCTCGGAATTCCTCAGTTGAGGTGAACCAGTCTGGCCTTCTTATGGAAACTTTAATTGATGTTACGCCACGGTATCCGCTACCTGTACCTTCTGTAGGCCCTCTTGACCCTGATTGTATCAATGAAGGTGTCATTGTTTGTGACAAAACAAAGATGAAAGGAGTCCAAGGAGTAAGTTTGGATGAATTGGTTGGGGTATACACCCGTCTAGGAAGAGAAATGGATGAAATTGGTGTTTCCAGAACCTACCAACTGGCTGAAAAGGTAGCATCTGCTGTAGAAGAAACTCAACCCCTGCTTGCAAAGGTGCGTAGAACTCTTCCATGTTTTTCTTTTTTTAAAATATAGAACTCTTCCATGTTGCTTGAGTAAGTTTCAGCATGTTACACACATTTCATACAAAACAATCTGTTACTTCTCTGTAATTAGTGACCATATCATGATATTGTAATTAAATATCATGGTTCTTACTTCATCTTGGGTTTCTTTCTGTTGTTAAATATTTTATGCTGAAAGATTGATCGCTTATTGACTATTTGCTCTAATTCTTCTGAAAGACAAATGGAATTTCTACCTACTAAAGAACAATTTTCAGTTTACTTTTGAGATTGCATTTCATGTTATAATAAATACTGAATTTATTCACAAACCAATTTGCACCATACTCGAGGAACCCCCTAGTTTTTTATTCTTTGCTGCTTGTTATCTATGTTAATCCATTGAAATTTAGGCAATTGTGCTATCAAGAAAGATGAGTATCCGGTTGTTTAGCACGTCAAAATAAACATATTTGTATTGTTTATGTTTTATTTCACATGTTTATCCCTGTTTATGTTTCAGAACTTTCTTTTTCCCTTGTGGAACATTTTCTCAAATTGCATCAGTAGCAAAAGGCAGACCCATGTGTATGTGGTTTCTATTAAGATTCTTTTGAAATTACAAGAAGCGCATACTCATTTCTTATTTTAATTGCTTTTCGGAAACAGTAAATCATGAATTAGATGGGTAAAAGCTTGATTAGTTCTGATTTCTTTATGAGTTCCTGTATTCAGTGATTAGGTTATTGATCTTGAAATTACTATTAGTTACTACCTCACTGATGAGGCCTGGTTTCCTGGGGGTGTCAACCCCAAGGGAAAGGGTGTGCTCCTGGGAAACCAACCAACCTAGCTGACTAAGGATAGGTTTTTTCTTGGGTCTAAAGTAGACCAGAGGTTTTTGATGATCTGAAACGATAGCTTGAGTTCGGTCTTTCGAAAACTGGTATTTTGCAAGACAGTTGATCATGGACAGTTTTTAACTAATGAGCTACTAAGGAATATCAACAAAGTTTTTTTAAGATACCCTCTAAAAATGTTCACTTTATCCGTTTAAAAAAAATGTTCACTTTATCTTTTTGTTACAATTCATTCACGAGATACATAACAAATGAAGCTCATTCATGTGTCTACTGGAACCTAATACGTCATAAAAACAAAACTGCATGTAGCACAACAAATATAGCTGCACATCAGCCATCAGATTCCATAATTAGCATAACATGTCAATCTGCTAGCATAGTGATTGCACATCAGATTGTCATTAAATGGACAATTTGTGAGATTTTACACCAAGCATAATTCGGTTTGACATGATGTGATAATGGAGTTTGAGATAGCGAACACAATTTTAACTAGGACAAAAATCTATTTGAGATATTCATTAAATATAATTTTAAGGTAGTTTTTAGAGGCTAGAAGATGGATTCTTATTACCAACATATCTTCCTAAAGAGAAATTGTGTATTGATTCATAATATAATTTCTTTTATTTTCCGTAAAAAGTAGTTACTTTTTTCCTCATAAATTCCTAAAGATTTTTATATCTTCTTCTCAAAAAAAGATTTGTATATCTTTTCTCAATAAACTCCGCCTATGTTTTATAGCCGGTCCCAAGCCCGGATAAAGGAGGAGGATTGTGTTAGGCTTCGACAGCCAGCGTAAAACCTTGTCGAATCTCATGAACATGGATCAACGAGTGCGTCGTATGATCCATGTAGCCGACCCCACCTAGTGGGATAAGACTTTGTTGTTGTTGTTGTTGTTGTTGTTATTCTATTGTGAAAGCTCATATTAAGTCCTTTTAATAGTGCATCAAACATCATGGATATGCGTGCTAAACTTATATGTCATTTGGTGCTTGAATTCTAGTTATTTTTCTTGAGTAATATTATCACTGTCTAGTTTTCTGAGCACACAAGATGCAATTATTGCCTTCTTCTCACTTCATAGCTTATACTTGCACATATAAATTTAACCTTCACACACACACACGCACCCCACCCCACCCCCCCTCCACCCCCCGTCTTGTTATGCTCATTTTTCAGTTATCTTTTCTGAGGGATCCAATTCTTGTTGTGTGCGAGTTAATAAAATTTATGTTGTAGTGATGTAACAGATTGAAGCCTTAGCTGAAAGTGTGCAACCTTTGCTTGCTGAGGTTCGTGATAGTACTTTGGTAAAGGATGTGGAGAACTTAACAAAAAAACTCGCTGAAGCAGCTGAGGATTTAAGGTATCAGTTCCAAACTTTATCTGACAAATTAACCTTATTTTACTTGTGTTTTATCAACCTTTTAAAGTTCACCTGTATAAAAGAGAGACTGTCACTGATGAATTTATATTCAACTGCATGAAACTAATTTCTGTTCACTCTAAACGAATGCCTTTATTTATAGGTATTATATATTCTTCACTTTGTTCTTTTGGAGTCCTTTTCTTTGTTAGCTTATAGCTCTCTCTTACTCTCAATAAAAACTTGTAGCTCTCTCACCCTATAGCACTCTCATGGTGAACTTTTGAGTTCTAGATGAGATGGCATTCCGAGTATCCTGAATTTGTTTTCAATGTGAATATGTTATAAATAGTGTAAACAAGCTAATCAAATTTTATGAAACAAGCTTGTGAGTGGGTGCCATCCTGGGTACTGATGGCTATTGGCATCGATGGTGAAATTCATTATCTTGCAGGAAGGTTCATGCTTCCGTTCTAACCCCTGAGAATGCGGCGCTAATAAGGCAGTCTATTTTCACGCTAATATACACATTAAAGAATATTGAGGTGAGGTACCCTTGATAATCATTTTGATGTCCTGCCCCATGAACTCCCCGTCTTTTTCTTTTAAGCATACTCCCGTTGTATTTGCAGAATATTAGCTCGGACATCTCGAGTTTCACAGGTGATGAGGTTACAAGGCGAAATTTGAAGTTGCTAATTAAATCTCTCAGCAGACTTTTGTGAGCATAGCTGAAACCCGCCGGAACAATTTCAAAGGACACCGAGCCATAAGTAAGATATGTAGAATCTCTCATTGTTTCTGAAGATATAGCAGATACGAAACTCTTTCTTATTTTGCCCTTGTGAATGGAAATTCTTTGATGAACATTGCTGAAATCACTCAGCAGACAGTCTGATTTTGGTAATCTTTCATCCCCTTAAGCCTTTGCCCTTTTCTGAGTAAGCTTTTCTTTTTTTTACACACTCATTTGTCACCATCTCTCCTTGCTCTGGAAAAAAAAGTTGGCACTGTGTACTCGGTACTCAATAATACTAAAAACTGTCCAACTGCGAGACGGAGGGACTTGGAAAATGGGGTCTCTTACTCCACATAAACCTCCCTATAAGTCTGGACTTGGTACCCAAGAAAATGTCGAAGGATCCGATGTTCACAGCTTACATATAATGATCGTCCCGTACGAATTATGACAAGGGTATTTGTTAGATGGTAATATAATTTACTCTCATCGATCTTCGAATTATATTGGTTTTGCGACTGCTCCTGGCTCTGGTCCAAGTGTCTACTTATCACTATGGCAATTCCACATGTGCAATAGAAATAATATAATATATATGTATTCTGTTAAATTCAGTGGCATACATATATATATATATATATATATATATATATATATATATGTATATATATATGTATATATATATATATGTATATATATAGGATTTAATGGGGTATGACCCTCATAAGTCCTCTGCCCACCGTTTGATCTAATTGGGCGGCGATGCACGAGCGACGAGACACGAGCGGCGAGGTGATGGCAGTGAGATGTGAGCGGTGAGTGCGGTGAGACGCGAGGCGATCCGATCTCTTCCCCTTTCTCCCCGATCCGGTGACGGTGGCGAGGCGACCACGGCAAGACGTGAGCGGCGAGGTGACGACGGCGAGACGCGAGCGGCGAGGTGATCCGATCTCTCCCCCTTTCTCCCCGATCTGACGATGGCGACGAGGCGAGGACAATCGATTTGCGAGGGATCCGGTGAGGCGAGGGCTGCAATCGACTATCCCTTTTCTCTCCGATCGACGGCGAGGGCGATGATCGTAGGCTGCAACTCGATCGTGCACGTAGAGGTCATCATCGTCGTCGATTTGGCCGACGATCACAGGGGGCGCTCGAGGGTGGCAGGCTTGGAGGAGGTTGGGGTGCCGACGGTGATAAGGATGCTCCGAGATGGGGATGGCGGCGGCGGCAATGACGACAGTGCTCAGAGGAGAGGTGGGGACCTGATGCATCGCCCACCGTCCGATCTAATTGGACGGTGGACAGAGGGCGTATGGGGGTCATACGCTATACAAGGCATATATATATATATAATTATAATTATAATTATAATCTCTCTTTTGCCTCTCCTCCTTTCCTTGTCTCCATTCGGATTAATTCGTTTCTTCGCGCGGTTTGCCTCGCGATCTCTACTCTAATCAGATAAGGGCCCCTACGGAAGATGAAAAAGGTGAGCATTGAAAATGAAAAAGGAACGAGTGACGCAACACGACTTCATATATATATATATATATATATATATATATGGGATTAAAGGGATGTAACACACTTATAGTGTAACTTTCGCATCACAATCGTCCGATCTAACGTACGGTTCAGATCTGATATGGCGAGCCAGCGGCTGCCTGCCCGACCGAGCATATATTATAATAATAATAATAATAATAATAATAATAATAATAATAATAATAATAATAATAATAATAATAATAATAATAATAATATGATCATCCCAATCGGGGTTAGGATTGGTACGCTCTCATTCCATTCCCCATCTGGATTCTTCTGAATTGGAAGAGAAAAATGAACTCAAAACACGGCTGGGACCCGATTGGGATTGGATTGGTACGCAATGAACGGAACCATAAATTGGTCATCTTTATCTGAATATGATATTATATAGTATAACAATATTAATTATATGATAAATTATAAAAAAATTAAAAACCTAGCTTCATTTCAACTTAGAATTGATTTAGGAAGAGCAAAATGGGCTCGGGATGGGGTCATCTCTTTCTCAATTTCAATCCAATTTTGGCCAAACATTTCAAATTTGGATTAGTCCCCTAATCGATTCCGAATCCAAAACTGAATAATTCCAAAGAAATTGAGAATTAAATTGGAATGACTCTAGTATCTTTATTTTATTAAAATTATTTAAATAAATAATAACATATATAAGATCAATTATAATCTATTTGAGTGTTTTTATATATTAATAATAAAATTATTTTAATTATATATATCATATTTAAATGTGAGCTTTATGATATAAATAATTAATTACATATATATTATTAGAGTGTTCCTATATCCTCCTGACAAGACAGAATGGTTTGCATTGTAAGTTCATCAATTTTTTTGGGTATTTTAATTGTGTGAGTGTTTGGAGGATTATAAGGAGGATTTAACATTTTATATATTATTAATATTAAATGATTGGATCATGAATAATTCGAGTTTCCACAAACAACGAATCCTCATATTGAAATATTTGGAACTTAAATTCTGAAAAATAGAGCGGGGAGCCTAGCGTAGACAGTTAGGTCATCTCGGTTCCTGCTCATCCTGATAGAGACTAATGAACTTAATACGTAGATAATTTAAAATAATTAGAGACGCTTATTGATGGATAGCGCTCAAACTTAGAGATGATATATGAGTTAGAGAGGGCATATGTGTTAAAAAAATAAATCAAAAAGAGAAAAAGATGGTCAATATTAATAGTATTTTTATGATGGTAATAAAGTCGATAATAGGTTTTCGGAGTGGTATAATTTAAAAGAGATTAATGAATATGTAGAGCACCCCGTTCTACACTTGGTGTAGAACGTTTATTTCTCATCATCAAATTAATTTTATAATCATAATTCATAATTAGATTAATTATATGAAATAATATATATTTATTAAGATAATTTGATAATAAAAAAGTATTATTTAAGGCTAAATAAATTATACCAATGAATTAATCATATTTATTAAAATAGCTTGATCATGATCATTGAATTATCCGATGATCTCGATCTTAATCATATTTACTATTTAATATATACTTTAAATTAATATATATTTGTTTTATTATTCTAATAAGTAAAATTAGTTCTCTACACATATTCTACATCAAATGTTCTACATATATATTTTCTTCAATTTATAATAGCATTTTCATAGGATTACATAATTTTTATGCTCTTTTTATATATATAATTTTTTTGTTTTGAAAAGCAAAGGCTTCGTTATAATTCCCAGAGAAATAACGCATTTCTGTCAAAGAACGGGTATTTCGTATACAAGGGCACGCACGGGACCGTCGGGACGGGAAGAACATACATCTAAATTCTATCAGCCAATCATGTATATGTTCAATTCTTGAAATTTATGTAATAATTTTTTAGTTTAGTTTCTTTTATCAAAATGAAAAATGTGAATAATTCCAACAAATTAAGGTAGAGGTTCGAGTATCAAATGGAACTTTTTTCTTTACTCTCCTTTCTCTTTTTTATAAATAAAAAAAACTGAAACAAAATCGCAAGCATTTCATTTTCACAATTCTTGCTAATTGTTCGTTTATGAGCGTTAAACCACGGCACACAAAAAAAAAAAAATCGATGAGATCAAAATCATGAAACGGGGCACGTATCAATCTCGTCATCAGCTCATGCTGAATAATGAATCTCGATTGGCCAACATTCTTTTGTTAACCCATAATAACATTTTCCCACTCGCAAGCAGCAGATTTACATACTACATAGAATAAGGAGCATGATAATATATATATGTATATATATATATATATATATATATATATATATATATATATATATATATATATATATATATATATATATATATAACATCACATGCACCTGATCATGGAACATTTAATTTAACGTACAGTGTAGTATTTTTTGTGGGTACCTGTGATGGTGCCGTTAAAAACATAAAACATATAAATATATGTATAATACTCACCAACAAGTTGAATGCATCCAAGTTATTGAAGGATTTTGGAGAGCATTTTGTGTGCTTTAAGACATTAATGGCGTGCCAAAGATGGATTGGCAGTGTTTCTTCGATCACCATCAGACGGTGCCTAACTCGAATCTTTCCCTAGGCTACCGTGACCAAAACTAAAACTAATGCTGATCGTCGCGACCCGTGGAGATAGACATGGACCGCAGGCGCAGCCATGGCAATATATGCATGTAATCGTTGCAAAGTGATCAATGCCCTAGTCAACGTATGACTAGAAGATTAAGTTTATCCTTTCTGACAATTCAGGATTTAATTGGCAAGCAATACGTGCATAAATTTGCATTTTATAACGTTTTAATTTTATTAGCATTTAGGTTTATTTCTTTAATTTGTCCATGACATGCATCATGTTTTTCTCATTTATTATAATTATATTCTTGAACTCTCCAACTATCTAGGTGTGTGCCATTTTACAGAAAAATCTCTTAATTTGATGAAAAATATTGAAGAAAAATATCTGAGCGAAAAAAAGATGAAGAAAGTAACCTCAAAAGCAGAAAATACCATTCATCACCGGCCGTAACACCAGCATCACGAACGGTCAATTTCACGGATTATTACAGTACTATCACGGCTCTTACTGAAAGATAGCGAACACACCATGATAGGTCATTAGTCGTAATAGCTTATTAACGACCCACACTGTTGAAAATACGGGTCGTGATGAAGAGCTATTGGATTTCACAGAAGCATATTCATGCATAAAAAATTATCTCACGGCACTTACAGAACCACCGCAGAGTGAAGTCAAAGCATATGACGAGTCGTGACACATCTGTCATGGATATCACAGAATGGAAGTCTAAGCCGAAGAAGTCTTTAACGGATCATTAACTGAATTTCACGACACGTATCAAAATTCAACATCCCCCATCGCCAGTCGTAACATTATGTTCACGGCCCATACATAATAGGCTGAAATGTAACACACTTATGTTACATGACGCATTGTTATCTTCGCGACACACACAAAACGGTCATAAGATTTTGATAGAGATGTTACGGGCCATAATGAGCTCGTAACGACCCGTAACATCGGAAGGCATAACGACCTTCGTGAATTACGCCCGTAAGGAAGCAACAGAAGTTGGACCAAAGTCATTACGAGTCGTGAGCAAGTTGTAATGACCGTAATGAGAAATAACATACGATTCGTAAGGAGAATAACACAGAGTATACAGAAGCTAAAAATCAGATTTGCATGAGTTACGGGCCATAACAACTATACAGACATTTCGAATCAGAGTTAAATCTCGCCGTGAACACCTCCTTATAGGTCGTTAAGAGCACTATTTTTTTGTTGTCCGTTGGTTTGTTGAACGGATTTTGATCTGATCGAGATTCCAGGGCGGTGCTAAACTTTCTAGAAGTTAAATTGGATTATAAGTATTTGAAATTGAAGATAAATTAGGTGGTTTTCAAGTTAAAGAGGAGTCTAAACGAAATTATTGTCTAATAACTTTTAGACTCCAATTTATCAAAACTTATCGAAAACCCTTGGAGTTACAGATAGAAGACTTCAGAGATATGAAAAGTCGTGCTTGAATCCTGAAAAACCGTGCCTTATTGCTAAGAAGGAGATTTGGAGCTAGAAGAACACCAAAGGAGAAGGATCATATAATAACTCGTCGATTGGGCTGCGCGATCGTTCAGAGGTTCTGGATGCTACAAATTATTCTTTTATCATATGTTTGGATGCTCTTCTACCTTGTTCTTATAGTTCATTATTTTTGTAATAGATATTTTATATTTTTTTTTAAAAAAATAAAGGCTGTTTGAACTTTGTTATTAGTTAAGTTAATTAAACTTTTCATTTTTTTTATTATGCATGATGAGTTCATTGTTTTTTATAAGTGACTTGATTTATGAAGATTAAATTACAAACCTGTAAGAGTAGTGATTAATTTCATAAATTATTATTACTTTAATAATTGACTTTTTAATTTTAAGTTGAAGCATATATAATATGTATTCGGTAACTCGTCGTTTGTGACGAATTTCGTGCGTTTATTATTCTATTCAGATACGTGGATGAATAATAGTGTAAGAGATATATATTACTGCATCTTAATTTTTTGTAAAATTAATAATTAACTCGTCATTTGCGATTAATAACTTTATTAGAAGTTAAGATAATTTGATTTACTCGTCTTGAGAGATCAATATCTTGGGTACTCTTAATCCATCTTAAGAACTTATACTATTATTTCTGTTATAACTTAACTAATACATAGGATTATATACATTTATCTGTACATTAATCATTCATAATTCTCAAGGCTCAACACCACTTTATTTTTAATTGTCAATCATTTATTTTATGTAACTTTTATATTTCTATTTTACATGACAAAATCCTTTCCTTCTCTTTGTAAGTCTTTAGGACATAATTGTTTAAATAGTTCCTCTTGGAATAATAATTCTACTCTACACTTTATTATTTGATACAACTAGTGTACTTGCTAGCTATTAAATTGTTACATATTTTTCACATAATTCACATTCACCAATTAATGTACCATTACTAGTGGATCGATCAGAGATTAGAATACAATATTTCACTTGATCGTGTTTTTGTTCACCCTCTGCATGGCTTCACATAACATGTGTATATATATATATGTTGATTTCTCTATATTGGCACTATGGTTTTACTCGGACATGAATAGGATTCAGTGTAACACAAATCATTTGCATCACATGAGGAAGATCCAAAACAAAGAAAAGACAGTACTCTATGCGATTTCTTTCGGCTCATCGATTGGCTCTACATAGCCGCAGCACTATCTGCTGGTTGGAGGAATATTTTCCATTTGCTTTGGTCATCTATTCTAGGTATAACATCGACTTCCTGCCGGAGAAGTTGCTCCTGCTTCCTGAATGCTAGGTTTCTGATTGCCACAGCACAAGCGCTCATGAACTCCACAGCCCAGAAACTGTGCATGCTGCGGTGGTACGTAACCCTAGGAAAGCTGCGACGATGGCCGGATGCCAAGGGGAACAACTCTTTTGTGTAGGACCACTCCCCCACCGAGGACAGGCAGGACTGAGGTAATGAAAGAGTAGAGCCTGGTTAGGGTTCAGACAGGTATCTGCCACTCATGGTGTCATGTCATGTCATGTCACAATAGATATATACCTCATATCAGGAATCACAGATTCACAGGGGCGCTCACTCGCATGCTTGCTTATACATGTACGTTTGTATACCGAGTACTGTGGAGCCTTAGATCTGAAATCCGACCGCTGCTGGGGTAATATATATCTGAATACAAAAGCAAAACACGGGTCTTTCCTGCTTTTGTGCGGTCTTACGGGGCTTTAAGTTTTAAGCTTTAATCATAAAAGAAGTCATGGTCAAGAAAGTAGTAAACTGAGGGAATCTAATCCCTCTGTCACCCTTGTCTCCCCACTGCATGCATGCTTTTATCAGTCTCGACGGTATACAGACGTACTCTTTTCTGAGCCGAGTGCCAAGGGTAAGGTGTCCTCTCTCTCTCTCTCTCTCTCTCTCTCTCTCTCTCTCTCTCTCTCTCTCTCTCTCTCTCTTCTCTCTCTCTCTCTCTCTCTCTCTCTCTCTCTCTCTCTCTCTCTCTCTCTCACTCACTCACTCTCACACACACACACCTGATGGCTACCGAGATATCTATTAATTGTATACTGATGGCTTGCTCAAAGAATTTAGAATGCACTCAAACTCTGTATTGAACAAGAGATTAAGCATGCAGATGGATAAACTCCATTATCACATAATTAAGCTTTCGATTTTAGTTAGAGCTGAGGTTTGGCTCCCTGGCCTTGATTCCAAACCCGCTTAGCTGGAAGCTGACGGAAGGGGCGAAGACGGGCGACTGACTGGATGGAGTACGTACGGCCATGCTTTGCAGCCGGCACGACGGGCTCAGTGTACAATGCATCAGAATGATCAGCAAACAAACCAATTTGGGAGCATCGGAAACGGACAGAATCTGGTTGGCTTGTGATGTGAGCGGTGGGGTTTTCGGGGAGGAACGCTGTCAGGACCCTACTACGTCTCCTTCTGGTTGCCCTACTTGGTCTCATGATCGCCGATGGTGGTCACCCTTTGCACAAGGGTTCGGCCCTTGGATTAGACTACTACTGGACCCGACCTCCCTGGACTCACTCTCTCTCTCTCTCTCTCACTTGCGTTGCTTACAGTCGGGAGGGCCAGTGATGAACGAAAGCTTATTGAATGAAGTGCTGCCAATTGGCAGAGGATGTGGATCATATACGTCAACAGGTCGGAACGCCATGCAAGTTGGACCTACCTGTTGCTGTGATGCTACTGGAGTGATAAGTTGGCAAGCTGTGCTGCTTTGCTTCTGAGATGCTACTGTTTGTGATTGTTTTTCCTTTAGTTAAGAAAATAAATATATATTAAAATAGGAATCAGAAATGTCCGAGTAACACTGCAGCTACATGAATCAAGTCTATATATGCTTGCCGTTGTTGCATGTTCTCATAAAACAGTATAGTCTGTAGGCTATCAGCTTGGGGCCGACCTTCCAGGGAGATATCAAGACGAGAGTAGGTTGAGGCGAATATTAGACTCGATTTGTTCAGACAATTAGGTCAATTGGATTACATGATCCGGATATTAGAGTAATTACACGTGCTCCAAGTTAAGGTTCACTGTAATTCACCACTAGTTATTTCCTCCAAGTCCTCTTGACAACCATGGAAATGACGCCGCTTGCATGCATTGCTTCGCACATGCCATCGCATGGTGAGAACATGGCGAGAAGGTGGACGCTAAACCTTCAAATCATTTGCTTGTTATTATATATACCTTGACATGCATACGGAACATTAATCTCTTTTACATGATCTCAATACAGACTGTTCATATCATCTGTGGGAGAGTCAAGAGTGTGTGATCTTCTTCTGTAACATGGATACTTTGTTCCTTCCATATACATTATACTAACCAAGACTCCATATAAAAGGGCGTGAACGGATGATTGATCACCCTGTTCCTATAACCTTTCTTTAGAAACAATTTCATGATGTGTATTAAACATATTCTGGTCTGTCACTAACGAGTTAACCCCGTAATGTTGCCATTGACTGCTTGACCGGGTTCATAAGTTTGATGACAAATGATTGAACATAAATCACCATCCCCTCGCACTGATTTTGTTTTACCACAATGAAAAAGAAAATGATGATCAGATAACGTTTGGGTCCTACTGATTTCCAAGTTGCACGGAGGGTCCATGTATGATTTGTTGATCTGCTCACAATTTTTTAAAAGAAAAATTAATTACTTATCCTGCCGACATACTTAATTGTGACTGATATACAGTACATAACATATAATATATACAATATGCATACATGATACATATCCTCTTGTCATTTCCATATGTATTCTTAACCTCATGTCATTTAAGTCATTAATTTAGTCTACGTTGTTTTGTTATAGCAACCATACATATATATGTGATCGATACATATTATTTAATGCCCAGAAGAAAAATTATCACAAAACCCCCGACCGTTCCCTCCTCGGCAGTATCATCTCTCTCTCTCTCTCTCTCTCTCTCTCTCTCTCTCTCTCTCTCTCTCTCTCTCTCACAATAAGATATATATATCATATATGTATATATATAGGAGGTAAGCTAAGATAGAACCCTCACTATACTCCGATCCCACTTGCATCTTCCAACAAACCAACGTACCCACAGAGCTACTCGTATAACATCTCTTTATATATTCATCGATCAAACATATCATACGACAGTACTACATATTCCTCTCGCCCTTTCAACCCTCAGAAAGCTCAAATCCCTTCTTGGACTCCCCTTCTTTAGTGAAAGGTCTCTCTCTGTCCTCTCTTGTGTCTGACCGATAGCTGTAGGAGAGAGAAACAAAGATGATCCAAGAATTGTTAGGCGGAGTGATTGAGGAGAGGAAGGTCTCCGTTCCTTCACCTACTTCCTCTTCCGTCTCCTCGCAGCCTCCTCCGCCCGCGTCCGGAGAACCGCAGCAGATCCTGCGGTGTCCTCGCTGCGACTCCTCCAACACCAAGTTCTGCTACTACAACAACTACAACCTGACACAGCCACGCCACTTCTGCAAGACCTGCCGCCGGTACTGGACCAAGGGAGGTGCCCTCCGCAACGTCCCCATTGGCGGTGGGTGCCGCAAGGCCAAGCCCTTGCCCATCACCGTCTCCGCGGCAGGACTCGCCGGAAAGTCCAGCGTCTCGAAGATGGTCAAACCTGCGTCGTCGGAATTCCTGGCGAGGTCACTCCCTGTCGGCGTTAACGTTGTCGACCAGGAGCTCCTTCCGAGTCCCTTACTGTGGGCTTCATCTCCCCATACTGCTCACTTGATGGCACTGCTGAAAGCTGCCACTGTCCAGAATTCTAACGCTAAATCTACAACAAGTTTTAACTCTAATTCTGGCATGGCAGCCGAACCAGCCATCGGTGCTTTCAGCACGAACGGCCACAGCGCAGACCAATTGGGTCAGTTTACACTTGACACCTCTCTATGGCGGAATAGCAACCAGTGCTCCCCTTACCACTACCAGCTGCCACAGTCGCCATTATATCAGCAAGACAACTTCTTGTTCTCAGGCTCGGGGATCCATGAGCTTTGCCAGAAGTCCAAGTTGTCGGATACTAACAGCGCTCATGAGCAGTATTTTCAGGCCATTGCCAGAGATGTTGCTATTGGTCTGGATACTTCTTGCTCCCCTGCCACCAGTACGATGACCATGGCCACCAGTGTGACAACCTCGGCCATGGATCCCATCCCTCTCGCAGTTGGCGAGTTCAGCTACTGGAATTCGACTGAAGCATTCCCGTCATGGGCTGACATATCAACTGCTAATGGTGCATTGCCTTAGATTAGTTATTCGTTTGCTCTGTGTTCTTAATTCCCGGTGATTCTTGCTTGTTTGACTATTATTTTATTATGGACCATACTGTTGTTCTAGTCTTATTTTTGTTTCGACTTGTTAAACTTTGTTTGGATTGTATTGGTCATCGAGATGAACTCTCGCAACAGATAGTTTGTAATATTAATATGTTCTTTACCGAAAATTTATTAGTGCAGTATTACGAGTGTTGAGAACTAAATTGAACCGAAATGGTGCAATTTGTTTGGTAGAGACATGTGTATTAACTTTATAACAATACCGGAGGTGCGTTGATTAGTCCTATTGTCAGAGAAGTTTAATTTTGAACGTGAATATTTTATGACTAAGTTTTGTAATACTGTAATAGTCGGTAAGATTTAATTCTTTACTACATTGTTAATAAGAAATAGAGTAATGCGATAAAGCGGAAGGAAGCAAGGATTTGAAAATCTGAAGAGGCATTGGCCTAAAAGCAGCAGGTACTCAATCATCCCTGAGAGAGAGAGATCTCCAAGCTCTTTATCCAACCTTTAGATGTACTATTCCGTTGCATGATAATTAATTATGACTTGTGACATGACGTATAATAGGTGGGATAGAATTTTTATGTTATTATTACATTCAATTTTCAAGATTTAAATTTCTTTAAAATTTGAGTATAAAAACCTATATATAAGTTTAAATTCTTTCATGATTGTTCACTTAATTTGATTATAAATATCAACTGATATTTATTTTACCTAGTTTCCTTTTTGAGTAATTTGTATGTTTGGTTCTTTTAACTTTACGTCCAATATCTTTTTTGTTTGTTTACAAATTTTATTTGTTGCGCAATTAGACCTGACTCTTTAATTATTTTGCACGATTGATCTTTTAACGATTAAAACATTTTTTTTATATTACATGGTTAGCTCTCAACTTTAGGTAATATATGAATAATTTTTCAACTTTAATTTGTAACTACATTGTTTCCGAACTTTAAGTTTCTTGTATGCATCATCCTCCTGATCAGTAATAGATGATTGACAATTACTTTATTGACATGGCCTAATAAAATATAATATAATAATTAAAAATTAATTAAAAAAAGAGGGGGCAGCGTCATGCATGCTGCCGCCACTCGCCGGAGGGTGACAAAGGGGGCGGCGTCGCACCCCTCACCGTAGGCGGGTTCTTGGGGCACATGGCAGGACGGGCGCTCCACGCCCATGCCCGGCCATGGCGCGCCTCAGGCGGGCCCCGAGAGAGCAGGAGGCTCTTGGGACCATGCTAAGGACTTTGAGATGAGCAGAATGAGAAGACGATGCGAGAAGGCTTCGTGCCCAAAATTGCATAATGCCTAGTTTGGTATTATGCACATTTTTTACTAGGGGTGGAGCGGCACGGCGGTGCGGGGCGCAGCGGCATGGCGGTGGAAGTCCAATCCAATTCGGCCCATGCCAGAAGACCAGCAAAGGTGACAAGCTTCGAGAAGGAAGGTGAGCCTCCATAACAGCCATGCGGTTATTCCATAATAGGAAAGATGTTAGTTGGAAGATTGACGGTTGGAAAGAGAAAAGTTGGAAACTTATCTGTATAACTGATCAATAGGGAAATCAAGAGGGATTGTCCTTAGCTTAAATCTTGCTAAAAAGATAAAGCCTAAAGGGATTTTTGCAGATTAAGAGATCATGGATAGAATAGAGTAGTCGGCCCTAAACTTGTATAAATATGTGCCTATAGGCAACTTGTATACACATCATTGAATCAATAATATTTTTAATCTTTCCCTCCTATCTGAGTGATTCTCTAGAGGCTAATTGCATTATATTCTCGTTGTGCGTGCAGGGCGGACAACTGACGAGCAGCGGACCCCTAGGCATTCTGAATGTGAACGTTTAGAGCGTGACAACGTAATTTCAGAGCGAGGTTGCTGCAACAATGTTTGAAGGAGAGTGACCTTCGACGAGAAGTTCATACCGTTGAAGAGTAGGAAACCGCAGGCAGGGACGACCAAGGCGCTCGGGAGACGGCCACAGGCAGTGGCGGTCCAAGTGCTCACAGCGCAGACGATGGGGAAAGAAGAAGGATGACTTGCGGGAGGTCCAAGGAGCTAGTGGGAACCTTGGAGAGGCAAGTTGAGATCTTGGGGCAGAAAGTCCAGGACACGGACGCGGCGGTCCTTGGCCTGGAAGTCATGGCGGGGCAGCACGGCCAAGCATTGGAGGAGGCGCAGCCATACTGTAGGACATGGAGGCGCGTCTTCGAGCCATGGAGGAGGCATGGACACGAAGGTCAAGACGATGGAGGTTGACATCCTTCTGATGGTGAGGCAGTTTCTGGACGTAGGAGGGCTATTTGTGTTTGTGTCCGCCCCAAAATTCACGGGCCCTGAACCGAAGAAGTACAATAACGTCCGGGAGGTGACAACCATCGACGATTTCCTCTGGTGCTTGGAGAAGGGCTTCAAGATCGATAAGATTGTGATCGAGAAGACCAGATCGACATGGCTGTCTGGTACTTGGCGGACGATGCACTACTATGGTGAAGGCACATGGAGGAGGAGATCAAGAAAGCCATAGTCTATGTGCGACGAGGTCGGCGCCCCTTCCTCTCCTCTCCGCTATCGGAGAGAAGGGGTGGGGGCGCCCCTTGAGCACCCTCCAGCGAGAGGCGACAACGTCAATTTTTTATATTATTTTATTATATTTTAATAAGTCACGTCAGCAAAGTAATCGAGGAACCGTCTATTATCGATCAGGAGGACTATGCGTGCAAGAAAATCAAAGTTCGGAGACAATCTAGTTATAAATTGAAGATATGTGACCGTTCATATATTGACATAATTAAAAAATTGACAATTCCGAGTAATTTACTCAAAAAATTGACAATGTATATCCATTCAAATTGTTCCTCCTCCAAATAACTTACTTGCTTTAAATAAATAGCAATAAACTATAATAAAGTTATGAAATACCCCATAATTTTGATAATTATAATTTTCTTTTGATGATGGCATTTATTTCCAATGTGACTTTTTATAAGTATAATAGTAACATGTAATATCTAAATGGATATATATAGCCAATCATGGATGATGTTTGCAATCATTAATCTCTTCTAAGATTTCTTTCTTCTTCATTTATAATCTTTTGTCAATATAGGATTCTTCATTTGCAATCCCTCTTATTTTCATTAATATTTTTACTTGATTTAATTTTGTTGATCCCTACCTAAATAAAGAAAATAGTAAACATTTTTCTTTTTTTTTAACTTGGAATAGATTCCTTTCCCTCATTGGCAGTTCCTTAGACTTTTCATCAGTTTTTTTCGAGCTCTTCTTATTTCTTGTTCTACCTTTTAACCATCTAGTGCCCTTACTTTTCATTATTTTTTCGTCTGTATCCATTATGAGAGCCTTTTTTCTTTCTCACTACAAACTCATATCCCAATAGTTTTTTCTTTTATCAAATCATTATTTTCACTATAGAAATATGTGTTGCTTGTGTTGGCGCTAGACATGATGGGGGTGTTTGGTACGGGGTTAAAATGAGAATAAGATACTTATTCTTTGCTTTTCATCTAAACATCATTTTGAAGAGGCAAAAATGAATATTCTGCATACAAATTTGCAGTGTATACACTACAAAGAGATCTGAGTCGTCCATTCTAACGAGCGGTTGCAATTTTTACATTTCTTTTTTAATTCTCACATGAGCAGACCTAAGTCTCACTAGTCACTACCCTCTTATCTCTTAAACCAAAAAATGGTTGCTCATTTCCATTTCTTCTTTACTCCCTCTCCTATCAAGAATGTCGGAAGTGAGAGTGGCAAGGATTTTTTCTTTATGTTACCTTCTCTCTTCACTCCCTCTCGTGTCAGGAACATCAAAAGTGAAAGTGCAAGATCTATTCTTGATGTCCCCTTCCTTTTTCATTCCCTCTTCAGTCAAGATCATCGAAATAGAGAGCTACTCTCTAAATAGAATCACGAGGATCACCCATTGCAGCAAGAAATAATGGCAATGCCAAGCTCGCATTGCCCGAGAGCAAGGATCTGCTCAGACTGGCTGCTTGCAGCGTTCTAATTTTTTTATTGGTTCTTTGGAGCTCGTGCCAGAACTAGGTACTGAGCCAAGACATAGAAGTTGTTCTTGATCCTCTACATCCACCTTGAACATTTTGATACACCAGATGTAATTTTATTATGGTTGTTGAGTGGGGCACACACATTAATATATGATTTCACCTTCCATGAGAATTCATTTGATCTCTTCTAATTGCCAACATTCTTTAAAGCCACCAATAATTGTAAAAGTAATGGATCTCGACTTTGGAGGCCATTTGCTCCGCTAATCATGAGGGGAATGGCATCTTTCACAAGAAAATAAAAAGAAAAAAGATGATCGCGAAGGGCGAAGACCTATCTATGTCGTAAGAAGAAGAGGAAGGGGAGATGGTAAGGGGGAACACAAGATCGTTTGCTGAGGTCAATTCCTTTTCCTTGGCAATCTAATTCGGTGCAAGGCAGCAACCTCCGATGTTGGGATGAGCTCCAACGAGGGAATAAGTCGAATGATGGATTTTGGGTTGACTTTACTCACATGAAGCTAAAGAAATAACTAAAGATCACAATGGTCCATTTCTATGGATGGTGATCATTGTCCTACAGTGCATACACTGCATTTTGTTATGCAGTATATTTAGTGCCCTCTTTTGAAGATTATATCAATTCTATACGTTATCATTACAAGAAGTAGAAAAAGTAAAAACATTTATATCATTGCTCCCCTTAGAACAGACTTATTCCCAATGTTATTATAATCGGACCGGCCAATGAACCGATGTGCCAACTGAGTCATGGTTGGATCGGTTCAATCGGATTCAATCGAGTTGAACCGAATTTTAAATAAAATAATATTATTTACTATAAATAATAAATAAACAACATATTACCTTTATTCTTATATCATAATTAAATCATTTATATTACAACAATATAACAATCAAACAAAACTCTAAACATTCATATATTGATCATTACATAACTTCAAACACCCATGCATCAAGAAAGTTTCAAACAACATAATCTTGAAGATTTTTGAACAAAAGTTTATCTGCATACAAAAGTTTCAAAATTAATCAAAATCTTCAAAAAAAAAAGATAGTTTAACTTTTGTCTCATCTCAATCATCTTCATCATTATTTTCATCTTCTTCTTGATATTCTATTGGATCCAACATGTAATCTTCAAGATCTACAAAATAAAAAATAGCACAAATTTAAATATCCTCCACCAAAATATTATTAGAAGTTTAGAATATAAACAAACAATACATAGTAAATTAAAATAAACCTTCAACATTTGACCCTTCAATGTCCTTTAGAATTTCTTCTTGAACCATATTATCAAGTTCATCATAATCAAGTTCCCCTTCTTCTTCTCTTTCCAAAATTCTGTTTTGTCTATTGATTCAATATCAATTGGATCATATGATTTTTGAACATTGACATCCTAAGATTAATCAATAATTAACTTGATTATTTTGATGCATGATATAATATAGAACTAAAATTATATTAAAAAAGAGCACTTACCTTTCTTTCAACCTCAAATTATAATGAGCATAAACAAGATCATTTAACCTTTCATGCTCTAATCTATTTCTCTTCTTAGTATGAATGCGTTCAAATACATTCCAATTCTGTTCGCATCCGGAGGAAGAAGTAGTTTGGCCAAGGATTCTTATAACCAGCTTTTGTAAATTTGAAACATCATGACCAAATATTCGCCATAATTCATCTTCCATTGAGTATGAAAAGAAAAACAAAAAGAGTTACTATTACAAACTTTGAAGTTAAAAAGAATATGCATATTAACAAAAGAGTAATGAGACTAAAATTTACCTGGCTGAGCAACTTTACTAGATGCAAGAGATTTAGGACGAGAAAATCTCAATCCACGTTCTCGAAAGATTTTTATCTCATCTAATATTGATGTGTTCATAAATTCACCATCTATCTTGTCAATCACATTTAGCAAACCACGCATTACATCACATTGTTGGCAAAAGGAGGATTGATCATATTGAATAGCAGGATTAAGATAATATGCAGCTGCATGAAGGTCTTGACGCAACATACGATCTCATCTTTTATCTATAATATCAACATAAGGCTTGTATAATTTTTCTTATTCTTAAATATTGTCATAATTCCTGAGCGTGCCATGTACATTCCTTCATAAACATAATCCAAAGATGACTTGACATCGATAACACAAATTCGTAACAAATCGAGTCAACACTTTGACAATTAATAAACAGTTATTTCAAAAATTTTCATCAAACACAATTTGTTTTAACCTTTCTTTTCTTTCAAAAACTTCCAACCTTCTCTCTTTCTTAGCCAATTCAATGTCACCTTGTGGTTGCATACAAATACAGTCACTTTAGAAGCAAGGACTACCCATTCAACAATTTCACTAAAAAGACTGCACAAATTTTCAGCATTAGTGCAAATATTAGAAGCATCAATTGACTTGATAAAAGAAATTTCCTTTGGGCAGTAAACTAAAAAGTTAATTAAAAGCCTTTATCTTTGGTATGTCCATCCATCTCCCATGATAGTGCAGCCCGTTTCACTCCAAGTATTTCTAAATGATTCAATTAGTAATCTCATTTGAATCTTAATATCATGCAATAAATTTACACGCAATGCATGAAAAGAGGGAGGCTTATATACATGTCCCATACTAGCAATGTTATCGATAGCAGCATCAAAATATGATGAATTACAAGCATTAAAAGGAATGCATGCATCATAAAACCACCTTGCAATTGATAAGTCAGTGTTCTTCCATTTTTCCTTACTTTGCATGCATGCTTTAATACTAGGTTGCGAAGGATCACTTACTCCAGTTTGGAAATATGATTCAATTTCACAAACCTTTCTTTTTTCTGTAGCATTAGAATGAGACTGAGAAATAGGACCTTCCATGGTTTCATTAGAAGCAAAGTCTTCAATCAACCCTTGTCTGTCCTTATTTTTCTGTCATATAACTTCTAATGTGTTTTTAATCTTAAATTGACTTCACCTGAAACCTTTTTGCATGGATCAATATTCCCTTTTATCCCAGCTAGATGTTGTTTCATTCTATTAATACATCCACCTGCAACTTGTTTTTGACAAAAATAACATAACAATATCTTTCTGCCGTTTGCATTTGCGCATTTGTTGCCTCACTAACATATTTCCATGTTATATCCCTTTTCTGTCTAACTGAATTATCCAATATAGGAGTTGTAGAAGCTTGCTTTGAAGGTGGTTCTTGAGAAGTCATACTTTTCTGATAGCAAATTAATTAAATATTAAATAAAATCATATCATAAAAAATTAAAGAAAGTAACTAATTCATAAATTAAAATTAATTAAAATTGATAGTAAGCTATTAGAGATGTCATTTTGAAGTAACATCATACATCTAAAATCTAAATACATCAATATATCACAAAAAAACATAATGAACCTCGGCCAGAGAACCTCGTGATCATACAATTGTTTAGTAACTAATTCATAAATTGCATGGAAGACACTTTTCCATTACTATATACCTATCTACAGCAAGATCAAGTTCTGCTTATTATTTTGGATATTTTCACTGCTGGGATTTGAAGGATCAGTTGCAAAGTGAAGCAAACCTAAATCTTGGAAGATAATACCCTAGTTTGATTTTTGAGATTATCATATGCATTGAGATAGTTAAGAAATTAACATACTAATGGACATCCAAAATAAACAAAACTACTCATTTATTTTCCTGTCTAGGGGCCTCTCAACAGCATGGACATGAATCCAACAGTTGCTCTAATGGCGCTCCTCGTCGGCAGCATGACATTTTTCGCAAAGGTAGGTGCTGCTATGAGACTAAAGATATTTCAACTAGCAAAGATATAAACAAAAAAACTCTTTCGTCTATGATGCAATTTATCTAAAATCATACAGGTCTATTCATTTTCGTCTATATCATAATATAAAGCATCTAAACAAATAAACATTTGAACCTCGTGATGAAACTGCTCAGCCCAGAATGAAGTCCAGCCACTCAGCCAGAGAAGTGAGAATGAAGATCACGCACATGCATAGTTGAGCTAAATAAAATGAAAACTAAAAAGAGATGACAGCTGTGACAGGGATGAAAATATAAAATACTCAAAATAGTTCGACTTCAAGATACTCACGATAAGGATGATGGCGTCTGAGAACGTTCAGCTTCAAGAGACACATGCCAGGAATGAAGGATGTCGCTATCGCCGGAGAACAAAGATGCATTCAGATTGCACCGATGCCGGAAAGACGCTGTGTCGTCGAAAGTCGAAAGGTCGTTGTGTTCCTGCCCTAAGCCAAAAGAAACTTTTTTTGAGCCGCCAAGTTGCCAGCTACAAACAAATTAGGTTAGAAGAACTTAGAAGCTCATTTTTTAAATTTTTTCCCAAAGTGCCCTGCGGCTTTTCTAAAATGCTTGGGAAAGAATAATTGATGATGAACCGGGTTTCGTCTGGTTCTCCGGTTTGTTGGTTCTTGATGGTTTAATCCGGTCCAATCCGGTTCAATTACATTTCCAATTTTCAATGTTCGCTCGAACCGAATTTGTTACCGTTTTGTGGTTAAACCGGCCGGACCGGTCAGTCCGGTCCGATTTTAATAACATTGCTTATTCCTATATTAAGAACATCTTGAAAACAAAATTATTTGTTCTAAAATTTAGTGACCACATACCAAACACTATCGACGTGAACTTTGGACGCTATGTTACGCTAATATGGCACTAGAATGGTGGCACTAAGTTGACACTATTATAACATCAAATTCATATGGCAACACGACATCATTTTCGCATCATTAATGTAGCACTATTTTGAATTGTGTGCCCTATTGTTCCCTTTTCTCCTCGTATAAATTTACAATGCATATATAATACATACGCAGCACAATAATACAAGAGAAACTAACCACATACACATGCATACAAAAATTAATGACATCATAATTTTTTAATAATATCACAAATTAAAGAAATTAATATCATCATAATGTTTCTACAAACCAATATAATCATGTTCAATGTTATAAAAGTTTCTACAAACTAATAATCATTTTCGTTATTAATGTCATTCGTCGACGATGTACTCGGTCTTATATGTCTGGGCTTCGATTACAATATGGCATGTAGGGTCTGCAATACAGCCCCAATTGCTCAACTATGAATTCTTTGATGTTGTTTAGTGTCAACTTAGGTGTCGCAAATAAACTGAGTAGACGAGTCACCAATGTATCTTCCACTCTTTTAGAAACCCAAGCAACAACCTCGTATCGTCACAGCCACCTCCTTCCAAATAACGACATTTCCTACAAAATAGGTAAGTCGTATAAATACATAAAGTGTTACATAACATTATAAACATGAATTATTATGGTGATATTTATCTGGTGAATGAGTACTAGGATCATTCACGTAGTTCTCGATCATCTTTCATCACATGCGTTCTAAAATATTTAAAAGAGATAACATCATGATAGCTTAGGAAATCACTCATTCTATCGCCAAGGGCAGAAGGAAATTCTTGACGTCAACACTAATATGGAAAAGATTTTTAATAGAAATTCTTGGACTGCTATGGAAATCATTCTTAGGAAGATGGATTTTCCACCTATTTTCATCTTCTAGATTCTTACTTACATCAAGACTCCTACCTTCATTTGTAATATTAACGGTATTGCCTCCCATCACTTTACTAGCTCCATGGGCATTAGCAAGGGGATCCTATTTCCCCTTATATATTCATCTTAGTCTCACAAGTGTAGTAGGTTACTAGTGGATCTATAATTCCATACTCCATAAATAATTTCACCTGGGCCACTTAATTCACGCAGATGATCTTCTTATCTACATTGCTGCCACAAAATCAAATTGTATTGCTCCGAAGAAAGTTTTTAAGCTATGAAAACTTGACAAACCAAATGGTCAATCAAGTTAAATCTGAAATCTACTACCCTCCTAAATTCAACTCTAGGAGGAAACACCACATCCAGAGTATTCTCAACTTCAAGATTGGGTCATATCCTTTCTCCTACCTTGGAGTACAAATCTCATACAAATATATATCCCAGATAAATATCATACCCATTCTATTACCAAGAGGAAGGAAATTCTTTATGCTCAAGATTGATATGGAAAATTTTTTTAATAGAGTTTCGTAGACTAGTGTGGAAATCATCCTTAGGAAGATGGGTTTTCCATCTATTTTCATCTCCTGAATTCTTACTTGCATCAAGTATCCTACTTCACTTGTAATATTATTGATATTGCCTCCCATCACTTTACTAGCTCTAGGGGCATTTGACAAGGAGATCATATTTCCCCTTACATATTCATTTTAGTCTCACAAGTGCAGTAGGTTACTAGTGGATCTATAATTACATACTCCATAAATAATTTCACCCTGAGCCACTTAATGTATGCAGATGATCTTCTTATCTGCATTATTATCATAAAATCAAATTGTATTGCCTCGAAGAAAGTTTTCTGAAACTATGAAATTTTGACAAACCAAAGGGCCAATCAAATTAAATTTGAAATCTACAACCCTCCTAAATTCAACTCTAGGAGGAAACACCACATCCAGTGTATTCTTAACTTCAAAGTTGGGTCATATCCTTTCTTCTACCTTGGAGTACAAATCAAATACAAATATATATCCCAGATAAATCACAAAAAATAGTAATAGATAAAATAACAAAAAGAATCACAGGCTGAAAATGAATGTTGTTAAATCAGACTGATAAGAGTGTTCTCATCAATTTTGTGGTTAATTTTATTCCAGTATATGCACTTAGTTCCACCTTTATTGTCAATGATATTCTGGATGCCATTGAAAAAAAACAATAGGTCATTTTTCTGAGATCATGGTGGGGGCAAGAGAGGGACACACCTTATCAATTGGAAACTGTTCAACTGCCCAAGCTTCGTGGTGGTCTTGACATAAAAAATTTAAAACACACTAGGGCCTCTATGCTTTCCAAGAGAACACTTGATCTGCTAAACAATAGGGACACTCCATAGATGCAGGTGGTTACACAAAAATATGGTAAGCTCCACCTTGGTCTACTCCACCTTGGTCTATCCCATATTCCTTGGACTCATCTGCTTAGGGTTAGAAAGATAATCATGAATACATTGGATACCATGAAGCTGGGGCTTTTAGTTTGGATTGGGAACAGAAACAACATCTCGATTCTTAAGACCTTTATATATTTTTTGTACCCCTTGCTTGGATGCCTACTTATTTGAATGTCAATCTATTATCAGATACTTTGATGGTAAGTGATCTTATTTGTGATAACTGCTGGAATACAGATATGCTTACTGATATGTTCGAACTTGAATTAGTAAATCTCATTATATCAATTTATTTATCTTTTGTCGCATGTGATGATAGTTGGCATTGGGTGAAGGATGACCAAGGTGTTGCTGGAGCAAATTCTATTTATAGATTCATTGTTGACTGTTCTTGACGTAAAGTTATCTTGGAGCTCCCTATGGCAAATTATCACTACCCCAAAAATTAAACTGTTTCTTTGGAAACTTATGCATAAGCGGCTCCCAACTTTTGATATTATTTTACGTTTTGTTCCTTCATGTAATCCCACCTGCAAGCTATGTGGTTATCATTTAGAGACTATTGATCATCTCTTCTCCATGTGTCCATTCTTCTTCCAATTTTGGTCCATCTCAATTTTAATTTTAAATTATGGTCTCATTGGCATAGTGGTTGAATGAGGGGTCAAATTTGACTCCTAATTCAAGAGTAAAATTGAGATCTTTTCTTGATGCTTGTTTTTGGAGCATTTGGTCTGCTAGGAATGATGATGTTTTCAAATCCAATATGGCAACCCTAGGGCAATTCACCCCCAAAGTCGTACCCTGGCCTAATGGGAGCCCCCTTTAGTGGGGTGGACAAAATTAAATATTTATGGTGCTTTCATTGACATGGGAAAGTTTGGGGGTTTGGGTTTTGTTCTCCGCTCTCATGATCTTTCCTTTATAGTTGCAGGTGCTCTTGTGAGATGGAGTCGATCGGTGCTCAAGACTGAAACTTAGGCTATGCTAGAAGGAATCAAATGCACCATTCGGAAGGGTATTCGACTACTACACATTGATTTGAACTCCGAACTGCTAGTACGAGCCATAAACACTAATGTTGCTCCTCCTTAGACCATCAAGCAAATCGTTTTTTACATCAAGAAATTACTTACCTTTTTTACAATTACAACATCACACATTGTAGTAGGAAAGCAAACAATGTAACTCGTTTTTTTTGCAGCTTGCTCGTCATTCATCCCATGACTTATTTTGGGAGGGCCACCCTCCTTCGGAGGTCCTGTACCTATTGTATTTTGATAACTCTCGTTGTTATATCAATGCTTAGATGAATTTTCTTAAAAAAATATTTAAAAGTTACAAATTCGAAAAATCATTAAACTAAATTGTAACAAAATAATTAATTACGAGGTAATATGGTTAATCCTATGAAAGTTTGTCTTCCATGACCATTAAAATCAATTAGAAAGGAGTTGTGTTAAGCAAGTCATAATTTTATCTTCTATGGTCCCTCATTCTGTCCCAAGTCATCAATAAGTTAATATTGTAAAATTAAAGCATGATTGGGATAAACAAAGTTATGGTTTCAAATTTACATATGTTATATTATACTTTCTAAGAGTTCAATGAAAAGTGGATTAATCGAACTAGAAGTAGAACTTATTATATGGAGAAATGAACTTTTCATCTTTGAATGAAACCTAATCTGAATTGTGTGTTTTTGTTAGGAATATATGGATTTAAATCTATAATTACAACTTGTAACTCCATTAAAAAATTGGACAATCAAAATTAAAGTTCAAATATTCAAATGTGTCAATTGAGAAATCTTAATAGTTCCAAACATTTCGAAGAGGATGTCTAAATATCTGAATAAATTGAAACTCATGAATAGTAAAAAACTAAACGGTCGGCCAATAGGCCTGAATGTCCAAAAATTTGAAAAATTGAGACCTAAAATCTTTATCACTTGTGATCAGATATTCAACCACTTGTCCAGATGTTTGATTTGTTACTTTTTAGAATGTTGAAATTTTGAAAAGTTGAGACCTAAAATCTTTATCACTTGTGATTGAAGATTCAATCAATCGGATGTTTGATCTATCACTTGTTTAGAATGTTGAAATGACCGTGATTCCTTCATATGATAACTAGAAAGAGAAGACTGTATTTGGATACATAAATTTAAATTCTTATTAGTTCTTAAGAACTAGTTGATTAGATGCAAAAATTTTGATTTGATATTTTAATGATGAAGTATTAAAAGTTTATTAGAAGGATAACTTTTTATGGGTGTTTGGATAAAAAGGTAAGAATTAAAAATATAATTAATTATTTTATGAGATATAAAATTATATTAAATAAAAACATTATAACTAATTATTTATTTTAA
This sequence comes from Pontederia crassipes, assembly GCA_030549335.1. Classification (NCBI taxonomy): domain Eukaryota; kingdom Viridiplantae; phylum Streptophyta; class Magnoliopsida; order Commelinales; family Pontederiaceae; genus Pontederia; species Pontederia crassipes. The sequence continues at coordinate 60,527,350 of CM060194.1, read as the reverse complement.
AAATTAATTGCTAGCATATAAAAGTACTATAAGTAATTATTATTTATTAATTTAAAACTTTGGCTTTTATTAAAAAAGTTGTATTGTGATATATTAATATTAATTTTGATTAAAATATTTTTTATAAGTAATTAAGATTCTAATGTACATAAATAATATAAATTAAATTATGTAAATTTCTCTAAAAGTAACCAAAATTTTCAATTAATAAAATTATATTATAATAAATTTAATAATTATAGATAAGATTTACATTAATTTTACTTAATTATTAACAAATTTTTATTTCAATATAATACTAAGTAAAATATAATAAATAATTAATAAAATACTTATTCCATATTAGGTCTAATTTTTTTTATATAATAGATGTAATAAATATTTTTTTTACTTTTAGTTAGTACTTGGTATAATTTGAATAAGTTGACCTAAATACTCACGCCAAACGCAATCAATGAGTGGAGGAAAAAGGTTAGATGGAAAAGAATTAAGAGACAAATGAAATTTTGAATTATGTTTCCTTTCATACTTTGGGTTTAGTGCTTATTGGGTTTGGTGGCTGATATGGGCCTTTTTCTTTTAATTGAGCTTTACATTTCACTTTTTCTGATAAATGTTTTTACGTGAATGAGATTTACCGTCTGATCTCTCATTTGACCCCTAAGATTTGCTACAATTACTCTCATGCAATACTTGGTTCTTAAAAAAAACACACGAGGAGACTAAATTATTCAACCATTCTTTCTTATTTTTTATTATATTTTAAAGTCCTGCTTATGATTAAAACGCATTTGTTTCCCCAAGAAAAAATAATGAATCGGGTATTAAAAAAATTAGAAACCCAAAAATACGTATATTTACTTTCTAGCAATTAATTGTATGTTCAAGTGAAGTAGAATATTGAGTATATATAATGCGATGCTTTCCTTATTATTATTATTATTTGGATAAATTATGTTAAATATCATATCATTTCCCAACGCTACCTTTTAACTTCATTTTGTAATAAGATTGTCCTTCATCTTTTAACTTATTTCACTCAATACTCTTTTCACATGCGCCGTCTTCCGGTTGCCCAATCCATACGGCGTCCACGCGATAATTTTTTCTCTCCTCCATATAAGCGATCGTTTAATGTTACAACAATAAAATAATAAGCGATCGTACAATCGACAGAGGGGAACCTCACTGTGACCTTCGTCGGTGTCGCGCGGAGGGGTTCACCGATGGGGGGAGTGGGGGTCGCCCCTCTCTATCTTCGTGCGCTAACGGAAGTCGCATGGGTCCCCTTGCGACTTTCATGTGTCGGCGCGCGAAGGTCAGGGGTTGCCCCTGCGCGACCTTCGGCAAACATCATGCTGGGGGTTCGCCCTCATGCAACCTTTGTCGGTGGGGGCGAGCGCAACGTAGGCGAAGGTCACAAGGGGGTTTTCACACGAGACAGAGAAATATTATTTTATTTTTTAAATAATGCTATGTCAATTAAATGCTCGTTGGAGAAAAGAGAATATAATGTGTGAGCGTCTTATCATCACAGCGATCAAAAAATGAATGATCAATGGTGAAAAGGACATTCAGTGCAACGAGTTAAAAGATGAAGGACATTCGTATTACAAACTAAAGTTGAAGGATGTATTTGAGCAAATGTTAAATTGTAGAGCATTTGACGTAATTTATCCGATAAATTTTGGAGTGTCCAATTATTTAACTAATGACTAAATTAAAATAATATTTTTAACCGGAAAATGACAAAAATACCCATATCAGACCATAAGGTGGGGAAAAGGAGGCGACGTTTCCAACCAAAATCCCCAACGAGCCCAATAGAGGAAGGAAAACAAAGAGGGAAGGAGGGCGCGTGAGAGGGCTCGCGCGAGCAAGAGTAGGCGGCCAAGATGGTGTCGGACGCGGAGCTGGTGGCGCGCCTGCGGGAATTCCTGCGGGCCTCCGACCTCAACACTACTTCCACCGCCACCGTCCGCCGCAAGCTCGAGCAGGACTTCGGCCTTGACCTTTCCCACAGGAAGGCCTTCATCAGGGAGCAGGTCGATCTCTTCATCACCTCGGAGCTCAACGGCGGTGGCGAGGATGAGCCCCAGGATGAGGAGGAGCCGGGAAATCCGGAGACCGGCGGCAGTGGCGGGGAAGACGAGTTCGTGTCCGCGGAGGAAGAGATGGAAGAAGCCGGCGACGACGAAGATGAGGACGAGGATGGGGAGAAGGGCAATGAAGGAAGTAGCAGGAAGAGGAGGTGAGTTTTCTTGCATATAGTTTGCATTTTGGTTAATTTTCAGTTGATGTTTTGGGAAATTTGGGCATGAATTAGGGTTCGGCACTGGTAACTTCGGCAAAGCCGACCCATTTCTTTCGTATTCAAGCGTTTTCTCTTATTGATAAAGTATGCAGGTCGTCAATCTTTTGGTATTTTTCATTCTTATTTAGGACTGTCTGGTTGCCCCAAGTGCGCCAGCGCTAAGATTGTGTTCATACCACAACTACTAACGAAATTTTAATTCCAGGTTAACGGTTTTTCCTGTTTTGGGGAGAATCTACTACTGATAACAGGATAACATAGTACACAAGTAGAATTAAGTAATCGTATCACTTTTTGGAATGTTTGACCAAATGGCTGTTAACGCACATCCTGTCTGTTGACATGTAATGAGTTTGTTGTATGAATTAAAATGGTTGTATTTGTTGGATTAAGTGGGTCGTGTATGATTTCACTTTATATTTTTTGTACCTAGAGTCCTAGACACTTAGTTTATTTGCAAGCAGACTATGCATCTTTCTTTTTCCCTCTCATCATTCTTACCTTTCAGAATTTTCTTAATTGCGTGGTGTCCATCACCTTCTTTTTAGAAACAGTATCCGCCACCTTCCTTGTGTGAAACTGTGATTATCCAGACATTCAGAGGTTGCAATTGATCTTGATAGGCTTAGTGCCTATCAGTTTGAAGCAAATAGGAACTCATTGATACATGTTGCACATTTCATTAGACAATGACATGAATCTATGTCAAAATCCATGAAAGATGTCATACGACTGTGATGGATTTTTACTGGTTGAATCACATTTTGAGAATTTTGACATGTTTTCATAATCTCTTGATGCAAGATCAAAGGAAATAAACAAGGAAGAAGGCAATAAGCGGGGTGGTGGGTTTAACAAACTGTGTAGTCTTTCTCCACAACTTCAGGATTTCCTTGGAGAATCAGAGTTAGCTAGAACAGAGGTACTGATTTTCATGTTTTATTATCTCATTGTTTGGTGATCTATGTTCCATTTTATCATATATGAATTAACTTTTCCATTTTTATATGTTTTATTATCTTATTGTTTGGTGATCTATGTTCCATTTTATCATATATGAATTACTTAACCTTTTACAACGGTATCCTGGCATGCATTTCAGGTCGTAAAGCGGCTGTGGGCATACATCCGTGAAAAGAGTTTGCAAGACCCAAGCAACAAAAGAAAGATCATTTGTGATGAAAAATTACTGCCGCTTTTCAATGTTCATCATATTGATATGTTTCAGATGAATAAAGCATTGTCCAAGCACATATGGCCTTTGGACTCTGTAGCTGGTACTTTGGAGCTTCAATAGATATTATCATACCATCATTCTAATCATTCAATTGTTTGAAGCATGCTCATTTTATGCAAGCACATTGGTGTTCCTTTGTGTCAATGCACTGGAACATTTTATTTTTGTAATTGCTATCGCATATGCCATATTTTCCAACTATGAATTATGACTAGTGGATACATTTCTTTCATCTATCTATTGGAAGAAAGAAAACATTGTTGCTGCTATTGTAAAATATAATCAAGATATAGAGTACTTTGCTCACAGTTAACGATGCAATTATTTCATGACATGCTTATAGATAAACATGTTGAAAGTTAGATGATTTTATATGTGGTGTGGGTTTAGAAGTCCTTAAAACCTTAAATGCTTTGCTTTTTCCCGAGTTTGGCTGTTTACATTGGTGCAATGAGTCTGAGTTCAATTTGCAATGCAGCTATTTTATGTACCAACATGCAACTTTCCAGAGGGATGTCATTTCCATCTAATTACTTTTGATTGTTGGTTGGGTATGATTTGACCGAAAACTTGAAAGTATTCTGCTATCTCATTTTATATTTATATATGAGTTAACAGATGAGATTTGTTATCCTTGGTACATATAATTGATCTTTGTGTTTTCTGATCATATAATGATGTTTTAATCCTAAACTGATATGTGGGTTTTTTTCTGATCATTCGGAGAAGTGCTTTAATATAATAGCAGGAGAATGTCTAAACTATATTTAAAATGCTTTTACAATGATGTTGTAATCCTAAATGGCGTAAGGGAAACCTCTGTGTGTGCGCGCGCGCGCGCGCACATTGTATTTTTTTTTTTTTTTTTTGTATATTGATTGATATGGTTTCCAACTCCGCCTATGTTTTATAGCTGGTCCCAAGCCCGGATAAAGGAGGAGGGTTGTGTTAGGCCCCGACAGTCAACGTAAAACTCTGTCGAATCTCATGAACATGGATCAACGAATGTGGAATGGCGTCGTATGATTCATGTAGCCGACCCCACCTAGTGGGATAAGACTTTGTTGTTGTTGTTGTTGATTGATATGGTTTCCATGTGTGCGTGCATGCTATTTTCAAGTACTTCAGTTATAAAATTGCTCTATTGCAAATTGCTGTTGTTTTGTACCTTAGGCATTTAGGTCTCTTAGAATAATTTTTTTTCATGTAGAAACTGCTTCACTAATGTGCATTATTGTTTTCTTCCAAGTCAGCAGGTCCGATGACCACAGAGAAACCAAAACCAAAACCAAAACCTAAGAACAAGCAACAGAAGAAAGAAAAAGAAGGTTGGAGAATTATTACCGATTTAACCATATTAGTGCAACTAATAGTGGTATATCACCATACAAGCTTATGAGGCTTGGCTCAATTGCAGGAAAGAGGCAAAGAACAAATACTTCTGGGTTTCTTATGCCTCTCCCACTTTCAGCTGATTTAATCAAATTCATTGGCACTGGAGAAAGTTTGTTATCACGAGCAGAGGTTGTAAAAAGGATGTGGGACTACATAAAACAAAACAATCTTCAGGTAATTCTTGAAACGTCATCATCATGTGGAAGTGTTAGTGCATCATGGTTGTATTATGTTTAAAAGTTGGTATATAAACATATTACACGTCAATCTTTTTTAATCATTCTAATGCTTAGCATGTTTGTAAATGATAACATTGTCCTATACAAGGTTGCCTATTTTACACACCTAAACTGAGGAAACTTCAATGTAATTGTCAGGCTCACAGCATTTCTCAAAGAAGCTATATTTATAAGAAAATAATTCCAGTTTACAATTTTCATCCATAGCTATTAATAAGAAGATTAATTTTCATTTTATGTGAAAAAATGAAACTAATACTATCGTAGCATGAATATATTCTGCATTTCATGTAAGATACATTGTAGTTTCTCTTTTATCGAAACATTGATTTTCGCAATTTTCTGTTGAAGGATCCTGCTGATAAGAGAAACATTATATGTGATGACAAGCTGAAAGAGCTCTTTAATGTTGAAACCTTCACTGGCTTCGGGATGTCAAAGTTGCTGACAGCTCATTTTGTGAAGGCAAAAGAGTGAGATACCTCATGTAATGTTTGTCCGAAATGATCAATTTTGTTTTCAGGTGTAATCTTGGAATTCATTATAGTTTTAACTGTTTAGTTTTCTTAGAGGATAGTAATTGATCAACTCTGGAACATCTAGCTGTCACACCATCAGTAGGATTGAAAATTTAGGCCTGTCTGACATGAAGAGTGTTGATATGCAAGTGCTCAGCTGACTTGTGGCTGTTCCTGGGAGATGAGTATTTTGTTTTGGCATTTGCTCACGCGAAAAACCCAGATGTAACTGCACCAATGGATTGGATAGTTCAAATCCCTGTTTCAACGTGATCATGTGGTATTTTGGCGTACTTGCTGCTGTTCTTGGAACATCCTGCTTTGTCTGTACACTTCATGACTCAGGCATCTTTGGACAGCTGACCATTTATAGTCTCTTCCTTTCCTCTGTTTCTATTTCTCATGTCTCATGAATGGATGGCAAATATGGACCTGGTCTACATGAAGCAGAAAATTATGCTTGTCAATTGCACGACAACCATGGTTCAGACGATTTAATGATCTTCGTAGGTAAGTTATTTTAGGTTGTTGGGAGTGATACCTTTCTGATAAAAAAATTTCCTTTGCTACCAGATAATCGAAAGGTTGGAGTTAATCATTTTGTGATCAAATTCTGACTCTTTTTCCCTATATAAACATCTCAGCTTTTAGCGCTTTCCAATGTAAAAGAAAAACACACCATCCTTGAATATGGTTGCGAATTTTTTCGTGCAAAACTTCAACTTAGGATTTTTTTTATAATAATTTATTAACATTTGATTAATTCGGTGTTCAAGACAGAAGCGAAAAAAAAGGTTTTAATCCCAATGATCGATCTCGAAATTATTAACACGGGACGAGAGCAAAAAAGAAAGGTTTTATTACTAACATCCGTTCAATCCCCTTGATTTAACGTAGGATTCTGATTTAACATAGGATTCCTTTGGTTAAAGATAACTGTTCAAGCTTTTTTATTATCTTCCTGTGCTTTGAATGACCAGGACATCCCTGGGAAGTAGCAGCCTCCTGGAACACATCCACACAGTCACTTTATGGCAATAGAACATCCATGCATAAACAGACAACGTCTAAAACACATTAAAATGTCCAAAAGATTGAAGAAAAAGAAAAGATGAGAGGTTAAACATTGTTCAGTCAGTCAGCCAACTGTGAGGACTGTGAGCTTCTGTTTATCCCGGGCTTGATTCATATAAATTTTCGGAACCACAAATAAATTGGAGACACAATTAAAGTTTTTTTTATTAAATGCATGCTAAATATTTGTTCTCTCTCATTTTATTTTGTTTGTAGCTTTTTACCAAGTTTCTAACTGAAGAAACCACGAGCCATCCTTATTTTGCTTTATCCACGAGATTTTTTTAATATAGCATAAATATAATGTTTTCTTTTTGTTTGGATGTGATTTGTCATTGTTTATTTATATCTATATCTAGGGGTGTTCATGGGTCAGGTTTGACTTGACCCGTGACCAAATTTGATCCAACCCGGCCGAGTTCGGTCGGGTCGGGTGGTTGGATTATCTGAACATCCTTTTTTTTATTTTAATTTTTTAATACAAAAAATTATTTATTAATTTATTTTAAATATAAAATAAAGTATTTTTAAGCTTAAAACAGCTCGGGCCAGGTTGGGTCGGGTTGGGTGGTTAGATTATCCGACCACCATTTTTCTTTTTTTATTTTTATTTTTTAATACAAAAAGTATTTACTATTTTATTTTAAATATAAAATAAAGTATTTTTAGTCATAAAAAATATTATTTTAAATATCTACATATTATTCTCTATTTAAAATATATTATTTTATATTATTTTTTTAATTTTAGATGGTATACAATACTTAAATTAAATAAAAAATCATTTAAAATTTAAAAAAATTGGGTTGACAGGTCGGGTCGGGTTCCCAACTCGACCCAACCGTACCTTAGGTCAACCCAATCCGACCCAAAAGGGTTCGGACCGAGTCGGATACTCGAGTTCATTAACCTGATGAACACCCCTATTTGTATCGAGTAATCACCCCTATCTGTATCCAGTAATCAGAAGGAGGAGAAAAGTGAGAAAGGTATGTGTTATTGGACGTAAAAAAAAAAGTTTACTGATTCAATGATATCAGCATATGAATAAAATAATTGATTTGATAAAAAAATAAATCGGTGGATCAGGTAAAGATTAAAAGTTTATTCGAAGGTCCAATAGTTATCTGACCTTATTAAAAGTCCATTCGATCTGTCGAACATTATTATGAATTAATTATTTAAAATAATTTTGATTAATTCATGAGTATTGTTATTGTGGCCGAACAATTTTACTTGATCAAAGTCGTTTAATAGGAGGGTACGAGGAGATTGAGAGCGAATCCTGGAAGCAGTGTGAAACAAAGCGGGATCGACCTCAAAATATATATAAAAAAAAAAGGGAGTTTTAATTGTTTAAAGCGACAACCGGCGCGCGGCGATGTCGTTCAGTCATTCGCTGATGCGGCGAGATCCAAGTTTGATGGCAATGATCAGAGAAGACGAGGAGGCGATAAATCGAATACGACAACACACGAGAATAAGAGAGGGGGGGGGGGGGGGGGGGGGGGGGGGGGGGGGGGACGGGAGCAATAAAGAAAAAAGAGAGCGACAAAATGTCAAATAATTTGAACCCTACATATAAAATGAACGGCCATCGAGGCCTTACACAATGTTTTATTCAATGGGTGTTACACCCATTAATCCCATATTAATCACATAAAAATAATATATGGAAAGGATCACATTATGAAGTCTTAACCACATAGTTTGCATCATATTATATCACATGATTAGAATTAAAGACATGCTTGATTTAGGTGACAAAAAACATTGATAATTTTAGGCGTTAATAATTAATTTATTAATTAAAATTGATAAAATTAATTTTCAAAATAAAACAGTTGTATATTTGGATAAAATGATTAACATTAATAATAAATGATTAGTCACGATTAAGCTAATTAACATATTTTTTTTTCTAAAAAGAATAAGCAGTCATATCAGTCGCATTCTAAAATTGTCGAACACTGACTTCATATTTGTTTGTAAGTTTAGCCAAACGGATTGGAAATATGAGGCGAAATTGAAGACAACATAGTTTCACTGCCTCGATTCTTGATAGAATGCGTCTTTTTTTTCGACATGTCCTTTTTCTTTTTTCTAATTTTAATTTTTTTTTCTTTTTTCGTTCCTCTCACTTTCTCTCACTCTTTCCTCACAAATATTCTTTCAAGTTAGATTATATTTTTTATTAAATTAATTATTTAATTATAAAACCTGAAATTAACTCATTAATTTTTATTTAAAATGCTAACACATTGCGGTTGAGTTAATAAAATTGCAAACCTCACAAAAAATTGTTCGGATAAATCATTAAAGCAATTAAAAATATTATAAATCAAACTTACTTCTTTTATCGAAGTAGCACCCTATTCCTATGATTTAACTAAAATATATTAAATAATCAAAATTAAATTAAATTATACAACTAATATTTTTATTAAAATATATAAGAATTACGCTTACAATAATTTCTATGTAGTGCATACATAATATGAAAATATTAATTATTAAATTTATTTATTTATCCTTTATTAATAAATAAATCAATTGTAATTAATTAAATATGAATATAAAAGGTAGGTTGTTGAATGGTGATAAAATAAAAAGGAGAAAATGATAAGATAAATCGAGAAAAAATAATACATTTGAATAAAAATGAAATTGAAAGAATATACAATATATATAGAAAAAACTCTAGCTTCTAAACGTTAAAAATTTGAACTGTTTCATTTGCTATGAAACAGAGTTTAACAGTCTTCTTCTTCTTTTTTTTTTGGTCCTTTAATTGGGTTGTTACAAAAGTTGAAGGTATTTGAATCATCACCTGGCTTTGTGTGTTTGATATTGTTGAAGATATTTGAATCATTATTTTAAAGATGAAATCTATAACCATGTGATTGGTAGTTTGGTACTATGGATCCCTCCTTTTTTTTTTGTCATTTTTATGTTAAGAATATATGGCTATGAGAGTTTGACAAATGACAATCAAACAAGATAATGCATTTTTTTTTATCAGGGATAGACCCACGTATAGCTTGAGGGAACCTCCCTCTCCCTTTAATTTTTTTAAAATTTACTTAGTTAAATAGACTTATATGTAATTTAAGAATTTAAAAATCACTTTAGCCCCCAACCCTAAAATTGTTTTAGTATGCAAGTTTTGTACAAGATTTTTGTTGTTATATTGGTTTTGTGCCTTCTCTCTTAGTTGTGAGGTTGTGCGATCAAAAGTTGGCTCCCCGTGTTTTTGCTTCTCGATCCGCCACTGTCTTTGATTCGATCAATCCTCGAGATCCGAATCCAGATTAAATATTTTCACTCACCTAATAAATAGAATTTTCGGTAACAAATATAAAAAAAAACACTTATTTTTCTTTAGGCCAAAATTGAATTGGAGGAGTCAACATAACTAAAAGTTATGACCTTCCCTATCTACGTCTTCATTCAATGTGCAACATATGTTTTTTTTTTCACATTGACTAAGACCGTTTGGCTTACCGCTGAAGAAAGAAAAAAAACATGGATCATCTGAAGAAAATAAAGATCTTATAATCTGTAATAAATAATTTTTGGATCGATGAACATGCAGTGAAATGCTTAGGTGTTCCTTTTGACCATGATTTTAAGAAAATTAATCCAAACCCTGTTGACTCCACCAACTACTTTGATTGGGATTTTAAGTGTCGACTGACTCAGTCAAATTGCAACCACCACCTTAATCCAACACTTGGTTTGATTGAATCGAAATTTTTCAAACTACCTTTCTACGAGATTTCTGCAGTCATGTATACAATAAAAGAAGCTACTAAAGCTATTTAATTTAATTTTGCAGATAATTAACTCATTTAATGTATCATATATCTTTTTATTACAAAGAAAGAAAGGCCGGAGCCGGACCGAAGAGACTAATTCAATAAAGGAAGGAAAAATATATAAATTGAATTGAACTTTCCACAAGAACGCTCTCTCTCTCTCTCTATATATATATATATATCAATAAAATTAATTTATCTAGCTCAGAAATTTCTTCTCTTATTTAACTTCGTATATCTTATATATAGACGTTAATAATAAAAAGTTAGTAAGCGCTGCCATTGGAAAACATTGAAGTGTAATTTTATATATAGTAAGAGTACACCATAAGTTTTATATATCTAAAGAAAGTATAATCTTGACTGACTATCCAAAAAAAGGAAAATGCAATCTTCAAATATTCACGTTTTCCAATAGGCGTGATTGGACTCCGGGATATATGTTTTTCATTGTCGATTGCACCGATTTTAATTTGGTTATATATTCTGAAGGAAAATATCAGCGCAAGAGCGAATAATGAACACTGCATTCCCAACAGAAAAAATAAGTGCATGAAATAAATGGCACATCTCTTCGTTGGCTTATAAAAAATATCTTATTTCAATTCTCCTGGTACGTTTGAATTGAGGGATACGAAGAGGTGGGATGGAATACGAGGAAATAAAATTAGTTAAATTATATTTTGTATTTAAGTTAAGAGGGGTAAGATAGAATAGGTAAAATCTTTAAACATCATATTTTTTATTCTATTAAATTAATAAAATGAAAAGAAATAAATTATTTTAAATTAAATTAACATCTTTCTTTTTTATTATTAAATAAAATTATTTCTCTTCTTACTAAGTTAAACCACATCTCTTTCTCTCTCATTCATTCATTGATATATTATCTTTTTTCTAATATGAATACATATTTATCTATCATTTTTTATTTTAAAAGATAAGAATGACTTTTTAGTAAATAATTTTTTTTAATAAATATAAAATTTTATTCAAAGTAAACATAAATATACTATTTAAAAATAATTTAATACTAATATAATATATTCAACTGAGTTGAAACGTAAAATTCAGATTCGGTCCCAACTTAAAGAAATGAGACACGGTCCTGAACTATTTATTCATCGGATCGAAAAAAATTTAAAAAATTTGAACCGGTGCGGATGAGGGCGATCAGGTCATTCCTAATTAAGGATTATAAATATTTTAAATATATAATAAAGCATAAAAATAACTTTTATATAAATAAAATAATCGTTATCCCACCCCCACATCTTATATAATTTATTATTCAAATATGAACTTTCTAATGACACACCACACTTCACCAACCATCACTCATCACACCACCCCCACCCTTTCATCCATTAGTTATTTGCTAAACAAACCTTAAATAAACTTTTATGCTAGCTTTTTTAGTTTATTATTGTTTTGTTATATGAAGTGCACATGCTTCTTCTATGACTACAAAAAAAAAAAAGAAGATACTATCATATGCTTTCCCATCCACCTATGAACCATGGTGCGTCTCTATGGTTTATGATTTATCACATGCACTTGTCTATCAATGGGCCCAATGCTAGAAAAAAAAAATGAAAAGAAGAGAGAAATAAAAATGAAAAGAGATACAAAATATAAATATTTTGAGTGCGATAAGAATTAATCCTACCATCCATAATTTTTGGTTGGAAAGATTTGATTCCAAGAGCAATAGATCCCAAAAATTGACCTCAACGCAAGATAAGGAAAACAAAAATCAATGAGCACATTGGGCAGTACCACCTTCAGGCAAGAGCAAACAAACATATCAACGTTTCTTTCTTTTTTTTTTCCTCTTAATTTCTAGGTATAATTAGCATCTCTTAACGCAGAAAAAAATGTAAAAAAAAAATCAATATTATAAATGGTTTTGTCATCTTCGCGTTCATCTCGAAAATATCCGGTCGTAGAAAAGATCAAAAGAAAGATCCGAGGCAGCTACAACCCAAGGGGGGGGGGAGAGAGAGAGAGAGAGAGAGAGAGAGAGAGAGAGAGAGAGAGAGAGAGAGAGAGAGAGAGAGAGAGAGAGAGAGAGAGAGAGGGAGGAGTAATCAATAGTGATATAAATGGGAATTAAAAATATGATTCCTTCCGTGTGCCATACGGCTAAGGATCTATCATATAGAAATGGGGATTAATTTCATATTATGAACATATTAGTAAATTTTATTATGTATTTAGATCCTTTCGTTAAATTCTATTAATCTTTTTGTTATTTTTTCTATTTACGAAAAAAATTAAAATGCCTTTCTCACAAATATAAATAAATGTTTTTCTTTTTTACTTCATTCATATCGATGAAAATTCAAAATTATGGAAGAATATTGTAATCTATTCATATTTTAAAAAAAAGAAATTTGATCGAAGGAGATTGCGATAAAATTTAGGAATATTATGCAAGAAATTTATAATCGAGAACTAGATCCAAAAAAATCGTTTACAATTCATAAAAGATTCATAGAATTAAACCTAGAAATAATTCTTGTTCCAACCGTACCAGCAATAATTCTTGTCTCCATAGAGAAAGAATCTGCACGCATTGATTTATCATCTCTTTCGTCCCCTCGATTGGGTGATGACATGATGTGCCACCATCTCTCTCTCTCACATCCCACATGCACGAATGAGGAATCCCATGTTTGCTCAAAATTTTTAATTAAATTAAAATGTAGATTTTAGTTCTTCGGTGATTATCTGAACTTTTCTCGTTATGATGAATAAACAGAAGTTGCAGTAAACGACCGATGAAACTTTTGGTTTCAATTTATATTTTGTGGGAAACAAATGTTTTTGGGTGACAATTAAGTGAAACAAAATAATAAAATGACCCCATAATTTTAAATTGACTCGTAATACAATTTATATTTTTGCCACGCATGCGTACCATACTTTTTAACAGCATAAAATAAATTATGTAAGAACCTCGTACTTAATTCCATATACCTAATCTAGAACTTATATGGTATTCTTGTGTTTCTATTCCCATTTAATTTAGATTCCCCTTTTGCATCATGCAAGAATATATAATTCGTGTTTAGATTCACTCATGAGAGAGAGACGTGTGCGCGCGCGTGGGCATGCATGTTAATCTCCTCTAAAGATTAACACAAGCGAATCGACAATGGAATTATAAGTTGTCCTCAACTTTAATTGCAACAATATATAAGCAAAATAGGTATGATTACACATAAAACAATTAGTACCAAAATTTTGGTTCTATTAACATAAGTGGATGACATGTTAACAGTCCTAGGATGATTTGAGCTAGTAAGTGAACTTAAAAGTGCTCTAAATGCAAGTTTAAGATTAGAGATCCTCGAGAAAAGATTTTATGTGGAGATCAAATGAGATTTGACAATATAGAGAAAAGAAGAAAGAGTGAGAAAAATAAAATATAACAAGATAATAAGGGTCTTTAGAAACAATAATGAAATAGTTAAGTGAAAAAAAATAACAAAGTTTAAAATACTATAAGAATGTCAAATAACGACGTAAATTAACGACTCAAATATTGTGACGCAGATTCGACACCAATAGCATTTAAATAGAAACATCGTTGGATCGACAAAATATGACGCTAAGTGCCTTCCCGTAGCGTCTATTTAACGTCGCATTAGATTACCGCTCTTCAGTGCTAAATTTGGCGTCGTCATGACGCTACTTCGCCACTCCTATCACACGCTGAAACTGATAAATGCACAGTAGATTATAGAGTTGTATTGACATCGACACAACGACATTAAATTAGCGTCACCACCCATGCGACGCTAAGTCGATCCTAGTTTAGGAGGCGATATTTAGCATCAGTGTCATACGTTGTATTGGCATCGACACTGCGATGCTACGTTAGCGTCACAGCCGCTGCGTCTCTAAGTCAACGCTAGTTCAAGAGGCGATATTAGTGTCAAAGATGTGTGATGCTATCGCGAGGCTAAATTGATGCTTTATCTGTAACAACCAACAAAAATATTAAAAAATAAGAATCAGAATTGAAACAAGGATGGCGGTTGGAAATAAAAACCAAAGTTCAATTGGATTAGGGACTTCACCTACAAGTTGGTCTCCACCAATCAGGGAGTTGATTAGATAACTTTAAATTGGATTAGATTTAAAAGAAAGGGGACTTATATTAGGTAAAAACAGAACAATTTCTCTCCCTTGGAAAATCTCACGAGACCTTTGCTGGAAATTCTAGACGCCGCCAGGCCGCTGGGCATTCGCGACTGCGATCGATCCCTCTCCCTCTAATCTCAAGTGCAAATCGTACAGAAATCTACTTGTTCTCTTACCACCTGTTGGGTGTTGTTCTCACGCCTTTGCTAAAATTTCTGCAGAGGCTGGCCGAGAGGAATCAGGGGAAGAACAGTGGCGCTGTTATCGATTTTTCGACGAACGGAAGATGGATTGATCGCAAACCGAGGTAGGTGAATCGAAATCACCTTGTATGACCTTTGAATTGTCCCAAATTCATGCCCTAATCGTTATGAAAAGAAAAGATCAAAGCTAGGGTTCAAGTTATCATTTTAATTGATTGATTCCTTGTATTCTTTGATTGATTGATTGAATTGTATGCATAATTCACTTCTTATTGTTCTGTTGTTGTGTAATTGATTTGCTAGGAGATAGGAACTAGGTTAGGATGAGATTGCATTGGAAAAATGATGAAATTCGAAAGTTTTGTAACTTTCTGGACGCCGACCGGTCGATCGTCCGTAGGTATTGTGGCAGTCGGTCGATCGATAACCTGCCTATCGTCGTATTTCTGCACATGTCAATCGGTCGACCGATCCCTGTCACTGGTCGACCGTTCAACCGAACGGATCGACCGAACCAATTAAACCCGACTTGACCTACCGGTCAACCGATCTTAACAGATCGGTCGACCGATCAACAGACTATCGGTCGACCGTTCCCCCGAACCGGTCGACCAATTCTCTAGAAAATCTTTTATTATATTTATTAATTATTTTCCTTTTATCCAGATATTATTTATATATATATGATGATTGATCACATTTTCTGACTCCACAGAGATCCTTCACTGATTTACATGATTTACTCTGTTATTGATTTATTTCACATTGATCCTATCGTATCGGTTGAATCAAGAACAAAGAGCTACAAGTTATTAAAAGCGATTAATAAGTTCAGATGAAAGATTAATGATGGGTTGCCAGTCCAAGCCAAGTGCATCAAGATAAGGGTCGCTCTCTTGGTCATGGTTTGATCACCCATTGACCCGCACAAGGTCGTATCGTATGCTGGGCATACCCTAAGAATTAAAGGCACATAAAGTCACCCTGATTGCTAATTAATAACCAAGATCAAGAAGCAAGTTCAAGTCAAGTCAAGTATGTCATGATTCCAAGTTTAATATATATTATTGATCATCATGATTCATGATATTTACTGATCTTATTCTCATTATGATCCATGATACTGATATGTTATCTTTCACGTTCAAATTAAGCATGATTATTTACCGCTGATTATTATATTCATGTCATGCACTATATATCATGCGGTTCCCCACTAGGCTGTAAAGCTTATGGGAGGAACTCCTCCCCTATGTCTGATTTCCACAGGACCAGGTCAGTGACGTGGTGGAATAGGCGTGTGGTGATGAAGTTCTGACGATAAGATGGCACATGAAACATAGGGCTTTTAGAGTGTTATTTAGTTTTCATTTACCTTCCGCATTTTAGATTCATGATGTAGAACCTATTTTATTTTCTTAGCAATGATATAGCCACTTTTAGACTTTCGCATAATTATGTTATCTTCTTTTATTTTATTATTTTTCCGCTGACATGTCTCAGTTTTTTACTGAGATATGGTCAATATTATAGTCAAGTTATAGCATGCCGTTGCATCTCCAGATTGGTCTTCGCCACATGACGGGGGTTGATTTTGGGGCGTTACATTTATGGTATTAGAGCCTAAAGTCAGAATTCTCTTGACGTCCTAGTGTATAGAATAAGTATGGTATTGGTTCATGTGCTATCACCGAGCAGTCGCCACACCCTCCACCGTAAAGTACAAGTAAGATTTTCTTGCATTAAGTTATTCTTTATTGATGTATTGATATGTATTTCACATGAGTAGTTGATTCCTAGGAAGGTCACTCTGTATGGTAGGAATCAACTTAAATGTTATTAGTGATTAAACAAAAAGGATCATAAAAGTTACGAACAAATTGGAAAAGAATAAACAACATGCATGTGGATAAATATACCTACGTGAAAAAAAAAGTCTTCCAGATATTTAAAGAATAAAATATAAGAAACGATTATGTTTCTTATAATTCATGTTTTTCATCTCTTTCATGATTGCTCTATTCACGGACTTCTTCTGCTGACTGCAGCAGTATGAAGAGGAAAATGAATAAGCATATCAGTTGCAAAGAGATGTAAATTTAAGAAAGAAATGAAGGAATTATAAGAGTAATTAAAGGATTCGACTCACACAACACGTTGGTGTGAGATGATTTTAAATAGTAGAGGTGAAACCAAACATGCATAAGTTATGATTTATGGTGATGACTTATGTGGTTCAATTGGTCTACCAATATAAGGGTTCAATAAATTATCTTATATATTTATGTTGATAAGTATGAACCCATAATGCTTCTTGCGCCTTAGACTTCATATGATCCCTTTATTATGTGGATAAAGGTCCTAAGCAAAAAAAAATTCAAATTAGTTATACAAATTTCTAATTAGATTACCTTATATTGGAAATAGGAATTAGAAAGATTAATCATGTTCAAGTTATGTAAGATTAGTTAAACAATAATTTAAGTATTAGTGAGCTGCCCAAGAATCATGCATAAGGTATGGATGGACAAATATAGAAGCTTAAAGTGTTCAGAAGTCACCTTGGCTTGAATAAATGTTAGAAGGAATTTTCAATGAGTAAGTGATTGTTTGAGTTAATCGAACATTTAAATCTAGCATATTCATACGCATGTGTACATATAACATAGTATACTTATAAATATATAAAGATAAATAAATAAATAATTAGATTTAACTAACTTAGTTTAGTACATAGTATATTTGAAATTTTATTAATATGAAGTATATTTTTAAATAGTCATTATTAAAGAATGAATTCTCTATCATCGCAATGTATATATATTTTCAAAATAGACTAATATGATTAATACAAGAATTATATAAGAACAAGTAAGACATGAAAGGGTTAAAATGAATGTGAGAAATTTTAAAAAAATTTAAGGTCTCTTAATTGAGATATGCTTGAGGAGGATATGAGCCTCTAGCCATTAAGTATTAAAAGATCAAAACATCAAGTGAGGAAATCTTTAGAAAGTATGGAGGGTTAAGGTAAAGTATGAGGAATTTTATAAGTCCCCTACAAAATTTCTGGAAAAGCAAGTTATGCACCCGAGAGGGGTGATTATGCAAGTTTTAATTGATTTATCTTGATTATTGATATAATTATAGTTTTCATAATAATGTCAAAACGTATAGACTATTTAATCATATAATCATAGTTGATGGTTCAAGAGAAAAAATAAATCATATATATTTTTAGATAATGGGTTAATCAAGCCATCGGATGATACATAGAATGTCCTCTAAGATGCAAGATGTAAGATGATATATAGAATGTTCTCTAAGATGCCTCTACGTCAGTATGATGAAAAATGTTCAAGATTTTGTCTTGATCAAGTGGACCACTTATGATTGATCATAAGTCTTATAAATGGATTAGTTCTCCTTTCCAACTTTAAAGTTATCCCGACCCTCTCCCATGTACTACAAGATATCGTTAATGCAAAGAACCATAAAATGATGCATGAAGAAGAATAATGATTGCTTGTCTTCTGTTTTATTGATTGTTTTGTTTCCCTGTATTATTGGTTGTTCATTCCATGTGTCTACCTGCATTCATGATATTTGACTAAGGACTTATGTTAGGTAATGCACATAAATTATTCTATTAATTCTGGATTAAATCATACTATGTAGCGACCCCAGGGTAGATACCGTTCGACCTTAACATTAATTCAAAGTGCTTCAAGATACTCAAGAAAAGAACTTGTTGTGGTAATATATAACTACTAGTCTCCTATGAAATTATATGATATGGCATTGCAAGAACTATATCAATGTAGTCAAATAAATTATGTCTTTCACTCAAAAGCTAAATGATTATGATGATGTTTAGAGTAGGGTCACATCAAACATAGGTCATCGTGAAAGTGATTGATCTAAATTGACCTTATAAAGATGATGATTGACATGATTCCATCACTTATTTTATCGAATCATATGATGATGTCATTATCTACGATGATGGACAATGTTCTTAGTGATCCTATTGTTCCTTACACGACATAGGTCACCCGATAAGGACGATGACCCTATGAAAATAACTTCATACCATGAAGTCCATGCTAATGATATTAATGACGATTGAAGATAAGATCTATTCTTCACATCGGCTAGAAACTCCTTAGGAGGATTACGTTGGGATTCCTATTTGATTCTTTCTTTTAAGATGTATAGGTATTATGAAAAAAAAGAAGAAGATAGTTGCCAGTATTGAAAAATCTAAAAGATATAGTTAGAAGTTGAGTGTCATATCGACCTCCTTTCACGCATGACCTTGATTTTCAAGACCCCATGACACACGAACTGAAAAAGACAAATTTAATAACTTCAAGACAAGGGGTTTATGAGACTGATGGTCTCATTTTTAGATGTTTCACATCTTTTGTAAAGAAGAATGATAACTCTATGAATCTAGAAATTTATTAACAAGTTGTTAAATAAAATAACCATCAAGACATAAGTGTTTGTTACCATGCAAATATGACCTATTTAAGGCTAAATGCTCTCAAGATCGATCTAGGGAGTGAGTACCAGTAGTTCGAGTTGTTGAAGAGGAAGTAATGAAGATAATTTTTCCTAGCAATGAATGATCACTATAAATTGAGCGATGCCATTGGACTAAGAATACCCTTCAAACTTTTAGGTCCTCACGAACATTGTGTTCAAACTATACCTACATTTATGTAGAAAAGATTGAAGTGTTCATCGATTAAAAAAAAGTCCTAGGTATGTTTTCTTTTAGTAGTATGCTAATATGTGACAATGAAGATAACATGAAGTTTGAAAGATTCTGAGTTCTCCATGAAGTACCATTTTGGTAAAAATGAACTCAGTTACACATACACTCAGACACAAGTGATACTCGCTAGGCTTCATGAGTCTGCGTATGTAAATATTGGAGGAACTAAGCATGTGGAACCCAAATGATGAAGTCCTAAAGAGAGCAATACTAGATGAATAACATAAGTCTAGGTTGCGGTCCATTTAGGAATAAGTCTTATAAGAAGTATTAGATGAATATTATAAATTTGGGTTACGATCCATTTGAAAAGTACAAGAAATATAAGGATGTAACCATAAACCTGGGTTGCGGTCCATTTGGGAAGGACACGGATGTATAAGGATGAACAAATAGTAATGACATGAAACATAGAGATACGAAAATAAGTCCCAAGTACCCAGCATGTCAATGTGGAGAAAAAAAGGTAGAGCACCAGAAATCCTATTAGATGATGATGCATGACGTTAAGAATTCGTAGACTTGACCTTCGCTGAATATCCAACGCACATAGTGGAGCGCAAGGTGCAACGTCAGAAGAACAAGAGACGTAACCATGGTCAGAATAGCTTGGCGCTACCATTACGGCGATGATGAAACATGGGAGCTCGAATCGGAAATGCGCCAAGAATTTCCTCACCTTTTCGGTAAGCCCTCTACTTAGTGCAAAATTCGATGACGAATTTTTTTTTAAGGGGATAATAATATAACAACCAACAAAAAGATTAAAAAAAAGAATCAGAATTGAAACAAGGATGGCCAGTTGGAAATAAAAACCAAAGTTCAATTGGATTAGGGACTCCACCTACAAGTTGGCCTCCACCAATCAGGGAGTTGATTAGATAACTTTAAATTGGATTAGATTTAAAAGAGAGGGGACTTATATTAGGTAAAAACAGAACCCTTTCTCTCCCTTGGAAAATCTCACGAGACCTTTGATGGAAATTCTGGACGCCGCTAGGCCGCTGGGCATTCGCGATTGCGACCGATCCCTCCTCCCTCTAATCTCAAGTGCAAATCGTACAGAAATCTACTTGTTCTCTTACCACCTGTTGGGTGTTGTTCTCACGCCTTTGCTAAAATTTTTGCAGAGGCTGGCCGAGAGGAATCAGGGGAAGAACAGTGGCGCTGTTATCGATTTTTCGACGAACGGAAGATGGATTGATCGCAAACCGAGGTGGGTGAATCGAAATCACCTTGTATGACCTTTGAATTGTCCCAAATTCATGCCCTAATCGTTATGAAAAGAAAAGATCAAAGCTAGGGTTCAAGTTATCATTTTAATTGATTGATTCCTTGTATTCTTTGATTGATTGATTGAATTGCATGCATAATTCATTTCTTATTGTTCTGTTGTTGTGTAATTGATTTGCTAGGAGATAGGAACTAGGTTAGGATGAGATTGCATTGGAAAAATGATGAAATTCGAAAGTTTTGTAACTTTCTGGACGCCGACCGGTCGATCGTCCGTAGGTATTGTGGCAATCGGTCGATCGATAACCTGCCTATCGCCGTATTTCTGCACATGTCAATCGGTCGACCGATCCCTGTCACTGGTCGACCGATCCTTATCCACTGGTCGACCGTTCAATCGAACGGATCGACTAAACCAATTAAACCCGACTTGACCTATCGGTCAACCGATCTTAACAGACCGGTCGACCGATCAACAGACTACCGGTCGACCGTTCCCCCGAACCGGTCGACCGATTCTCTAGAAAATCTTTTATTATATTTATTAATTATTTTCCTTTTATCCAAATATTATATATATATATATATATGATTGATCCCATTTTCTGACCCCACAGAGATCCCTCACTGATTTACATGATGTACTCTGTTATTGATTTATTTCACATTGATCCTATCGTATTGGTTGAATCAAGAACAAAGAGTTATAAGTTATTAAAAGCGATTAATAAGTTCAGATGAAAGATTAATGATGGGTTGCCAGTTCAAGCCAAGTGCATCAAGATAAGGGTCGCTTCCTTGGTCATGGTTTGATCACCTATTGACCTGCACAAGGCCGTATCGTTTGCTGGGCATACCCCAAAAATTAAAGGCACCTAAAGTCACCCTGATTGCTAATTAATAACCAAGATCAAGAAGGAAGTTCAAGTCAAGTCAAGTATGCCATGATTTCAAGTTTAATATATATTATTGATCATCATGATTCATGATATCTACTGATCTTATTCTCATTATGATCCATGATACTGATATGTTATCTTTCACGTTCAAGTTAAGCATGATTATTTATCGCTGATTATTATATTCATGTCATGCACTGTATATCATGTGGTTCCCCACTAGGCTGTAAAGCTTACGGGAAGAACTCCTCCCCTGTGTCTGATTTTCACAGGACCAGATCAGTGACGTGGTGGAATAGGCGTGTGGTGACGAAGTTCTAAGGATAAGACGTCACATGAAACATAGACTTTTAGAGTGTTATTTAGTTTTCGTTTACCTTCCGCATTTTAGATTCATGATGTAGAACCTATTTTATTTTCTTAGCAATGATATAACCACTTTTAGACTTCCGTATAATTATGTTATTTTCTTTTATTTTATTATCTTTCCGCTGATGTGTCTCAGTTTTTGACTGAGATATGGTCAATATTATGGTTAAGTTATAGCATGCCGTAGCGTCTCCAGATTGATCTTCACCACATGGCGGGGGTCGAGTTGGGGGCGTTACATTATCATTGCGTTGCTACTACGTCGCCGATGTGACGCAAAAGGGAAATAGAAAATTATATATATATATATTTATATATTTATTTATTGATTTGTATATGTAATGTTAATTTGTATAACTATATATGTTATTATACTATACTTTATAGATGTATTGAAGTATATAAACACAAATACACATTTATATACATACATACATAATTTACATAGAAAGAATACTATATATATATATATATATATATGTATGTATATGTATATACACACACATACATACATACATACATATGTGTGTGTGTAGAACATAGTACATTTAATTTATGTACCTACATGTTTATGCACACGTGTCAATATATTATACATATAGTATATATCATATCTTAATTATAGACAAATTAATTTTATATTTTTAATCATGGAATTATAAGGGTTGAATTAAGTGACAATTTTCTTAGAAAAGTTGAAATTAACACTTATATTTAGTGCCACCGTAGCGTCGTAGTGGAGTTGATGACGTATCAAAATAGTGTCAATTTGCCATCCAACATTATCGCGGCTCCAATTAGCGTCACTTTAGTGCTTCATCAATTGTCGACACTAAAATAGAGCCACTACAACGTCGATGTCACAATGCCCATTCTCGACGCTAAGGCGTTGCTATTTTATTTAACCATGAATTAGCATCGAGATAGCAACACATAATTGAGTTTCTATTTTACTTAGTCATCTTTTTATTATTATATATGTGGTACAAGTTTATAATATAAATATATACATATATATTTGATTATTAGATATGATTTTCTTAGATATGTGGTACAAGTTTATATATATATATATATATATATATATATATATATATACACACATAGATATACATATACATACATAAATTATTCAACTATTTTAAAATTAATTATCTATAAAATTTATTGTTGTTTCCTTAATTATAGGATTATGATAATTGACATTATTTTCTCCATAGTTTAATTAAAAAATAAAAAATTAACCGCACGACGTCGTAGTAGGCTTGAAATAGTGTCGCACATTGTTAGCGCCACTTTACCGTCAAGTTTGCGTCGCTAAACTCAATCTGTGTGCTCATCGAAGAACGAATCCCAACCCCCCACTTTCATTTTGTCTGGCAATCCTTGTGCGCATCCATTTTCTTTTATTTGATGATCTGTGTGCGTGTCCATCACATATTGCATCTGTTCCCTCTGCTCACTCTCACACTCGGCTCCGCTCCCTGCGTCCCACGCTCTCCACCTTGCCCACCTCCTCCATCTCGTCACTCGGGAGCGCGACGACGCCATCCATGCCCTCTTCCTCCACCAGCGCCAGCACAATAGTGATGACGATGACCCGATGCTGACGTCCACCTCCCCGTCTCAGTGTCTCGATAGCACCGTCCGGTCCTTCAACTCTGAAGATGGCGGAGGTCACATGGACATCACTGGTGCAGAGGCTATGGGGGAGCGCAACAAGGGAATGACGATGTCAACAATGACAGCGGCGGTCACGCGAAGGGGGCTACCCGAGAGGGGACGTCGTTGGATGGCGCCATGGGACGTCGTCAAGAAGATTAGAATGTGTAATGTGCAAATGTGTAATGCTTCGACGGTAATGTAAAAGATTAGCAATCGATGAATGTAATTTAATGATTCGGAATTTGATGATGTAATTTGATGATTTGATGGAAGTGATTAGGAATTTGATGTATGTTGTGATTATGTGTAATGTGAAATGTATATGTGCAAGACAATGTTATTTTGGTGCATGAACATATGGTACTTAGCGTCTCTTTAGCGCCACATTGATATCGCAATTTAGTGACTACATAGCGTCATAGTACTTAGCGATGCATTGACGTCTAAGTATCACCACAAATGATGAAAAGAAAAGCACCATATTAGCGTCAGCATCTTCAGCGCTGCTGTAGCATTGCATTAGCGCCTTTGTCTGTTGCTTCGTCATGCGACTTATAACGTCATTATAACGCCAGAATAGCGTCGACAAGTGACTCTAGTAGCGTCGTCGTGCGCTTTGGCACCATGGCAACACTAATGATTATCGATTTTTGACGTTTCATGCTGGTGACATCATGTATGGCTAATATTTTTAGTCACGAGTTAGCGTCATGTTTAACGACACATTGTGAATATTTCATAAATTTCTTGTAGCAAAAGTAGAACATAAAATTTGTAAAGACATAAATCATATGTGAAAATTCTTAATAGTTTATGATGAAATTATCATTTGAAAAAACACTTGAAGTCTTGAATTACTAAAGTATAATGAATTGAACTTGAAGCAAAGAAAAGAATAAAATTATTACAAAATTCAATTATAAAATTTTAGAAATCAACCCACTAGCAACCAACCAAAGGCTACAATTCTCAACATTGAATCCATATGGATGACAGTGAGACACATATCTCTCCTCTGTAGCAGCATCTTTAGGTTCCTTTCCGCCCTATCAAAATCTTTTGATTTTGTCCTTTCCACTAAAATCCTGAAAAAAAATATATATCCACGTATGGTTTCCTTTCCATATTATATATATATAATGCTATATCCTCCTAAATTATGAGGATATATCCTCTAATCCTCTAGCAATGGCTTACATGATAAATTAATTAATTTTTAGGGATGTTTTAAAAATGTGAGTGTTAGGAGAATTATTAGACATAGTTTTAGGAGGATGTGTCATTTTCCATATCCTATAACCCATATTTACATGCAATCATAAATATTTTTTAATGGACATCATTTTAATTTAACGATAAAAATTATTTGTGTTCTATATGCCATCATATCAAAACAATATTGATTGAAGAGTTCGGGCGCAATCATAAATTCACGGTAATTTAACTATATATATATATATATATATATATATATTTAGATGTAAGTTAATAATATTGGTAACTTTTTACTAATTAAGACATATTTCACTTAACGTAAACAACAACAAAAACTATATTATCATATTTAATTATTAATGTCAAAAAGAGATAGTGATCATGTATTTTCTTCCATAATTTGTTCAAGACATTAATTAACTAGTTTTTTTTTTTTTTTTTTTTTTTGCTGTATGACATGGGAGGGTATTCAGCAAAACAAGTTGATCATTTTTCCATTAAATAAAGTTGTGTTCGTTGTTTCACCGAAAATGATTCCTCTTTTAACTGTTAAAAATGAAAAATATTAAAAATCCTTTTATTTTAAATTCAATTACATTTTTATGTTTCTTTTTTTTCTTTGAAAATAATGAAAAAAATTCTATGAAAAGAAACAATAGAATGATTTAGATAATGCAAACAAAGTCTTTTTTTTCTTCAACATGAATCCAACCACAAAAAAAAAAAGAATGGAGAGGGATCCATGAGTTCATTTCTACCATGCGAGGGACATCTATAAAAAAGGAATCTTTGGTTCGCAACGCGCAAGCAAAAAAAAACGTTGCATCAATCAATCAATCAATCTCTCTCTCTCTCGTGGCAGGTGGAAATGAGGAAAAACTAAAGGGTACATTGGGCAATAAGACTGGAAAGGAATCAAAATTATGAGTCTTGGAACAAGGAAATGATTCCATTTGTTGGAAGCCAAACAAAACCTTTGAACAATACCAATATTTTAAGAAAACTAAAGCAATGTCTTTTTTTCTTTCCATAGGAATATTTTTTTTTATACCGGAAGGTTATTTGTATCTAAAATTCAATTAATCCAAATGAGAATGAATGATATTAAAATTATGTGCTTTTATTAAAATTTGAAACTTGAATTTATGATTATTTGTCCTCAAAGCTCAATCCCCTAATTAGTGAAATCAATTCCGGCTGATATGCAAGAAAAAAAATTAGTATGAAATAACTTCATCTTCATCTTCAAGTTTAGTATCCGGATGTATTAATATAAGGTAAGAAAGAAAACAGTGTCATGCCTATTCTAGAGTAATAATGGAATTAATTATCCATGCCGACCAAATATTAATTGTGCAAATTATACGGGAGACAGGCATTTAAGTAGTTAAAAAAGAAGAAAATAGTTTACTATTATGGAAATTATTATTCTGGTATCTATTTATACGTAAGAATCATTATTATTTGCCTAGTTAACTTGCAGACAAATTCGTCTTATACTTATTAAGAATTTTATTATGGATATTTTATCGTCACTTTAAAAAATATTATTGTCACTTTCGATATGAGTGTTGAACATTTTTATTTTTAAAAAATAAAATAAAGTCACAATAATATTTTTTAAAATGGTAATAATAAAATCTTTCTATTATTTAATGCAATTATGTACCGACTCCAGTAACTATTATTTAATTATCATACAGCAAATATACGTATTATAATAATAATAATAGTTGTTATATGATAAGAAAAGGGCAAAGTGGTAAAATAAGCGAAAAAGAATCCTCGCAAGCTTCGTCACAAGACACCGTCCACGGCAGAAGAATCTAAGAAACCTGCTAAAATAGTTTATTAAAAAAATAGAAAGAGTCATTTAAATGGATAAGAAATTAATAAAAAAAAATAAAGTAACAAGATTCTAAAATCGCCGCGTTAAAGGACGATATGCCGCATCTCTGATGCTTTTCCATCCGGTTCCAGGGAAAGCAGAGACGAACCATCGCCCTCTGCGCATAAAACACGACCATCTCCCTCTCTCTCTCTACCTGGCTTCCGTTTCCCGTGACAGATCTGAGACACGAGGTGGGGGGAGAGAGAGAGGGATTGAGAGAAAGGGAGAGTTGGACGAGTTCCGATGGGATCCTTGGCGACTATGATCGGCCTGGACCTGAAGCTGTGCGCAACGAGAGCCGTCGGCGGCCTCGTGGGTGCGGACGCGGCGGCCGGTGACGGCAGGCTAGAGATGCTGGAGGAGTCTGTGAGGAGCTTGGAAGAGGAGAGGAGG
The DNA here is from genome assembly GCA_030549335.1 of Pontederia crassipes. Taxonomy (NCBI): domain Eukaryota; kingdom Viridiplantae; phylum Streptophyta; class Magnoliopsida; order Commelinales; family Pontederiaceae; genus Pontederia; species Pontederia crassipes. The sequence continues at coordinate 60,499,952 of CM060194.1, read as the reverse complement.
AAGATCGAGGTCTTCCGACGAGAGCTTCCCCTTTGCATGAGTATCCTCACCGACGGTTCGTTTTCCTGACATTTTAGAAAAAAAAGTTGGGATCTTTACTTTTTTTCTGGTTTAAAGATTCCATTTTTTATGGGTTCTGACGTCTGTTTATTGCAGTGATTGAAGGGTTGAAGAAGGAAATGGAAGAATCCCGGTTAGCCAATTGCAAGGAATTCATGCCTGCTAAGCGTGAATTAGATGAGGATGAGGCCAAAGCTGAAGCTGATTGCAAGGAAAAGATGAAGTGGATGAGCTCCGCGCAGCTATGGAGCAGTAATTCGGAAGACGAAAAGAACAAAGAAGAGGCATGTAAAAAGAGCTTGTGCTTCTGACATAACTCGGATTTGTTTCCGTGAAATAATGTTCTTTCTTGTTTACGACAGGGATCTGATAGGGAGTCGAAAAGCCGGTGCGGCGCATTTGTTCCCTTCAAGGCTCTCAGAGAGCATGACACAAATGTCCCGTTGAAGCCTAATCCTTTGCCTGCCATCTCACTTCTAGCACCAGGGAACAAGAACTGCCCTAGTTCTTTGTCTCCTCCAGTTGAGGGTCATCAAGTTTTCTCTAAAGTCATCAGCAGAGCTCCGGCTCCAATGGCTACATCTAATGGCCACGGTTGCCTGCAGACCCAGCAGCTCCCTGCGAGGAAGGCTCGTCGCTGTTGGTCGCCGGAGCTGCACCGCCGATTCATCGTCGCACTCCAACAGCTTGGTGGCGCTCAAGGTTCGATCATAATATTCCATTTTATAAATGTAAAAATAAGCTCCAAACTCTCATTCTGATTGTAGTTGTTCTTGATGCAGTGGCCACTCCGAAGCAGATAAGAGAGCTGATGAAGGTGGACGAGCTCACCAATGATGAAGTGAAAAGTCATCTGCAGGTGGGTAAATTCTTGAATGAATGGTCGATGTGCATATTCTAGCACTTTTCTACTGAATTGACATGCCGCGTTAAAATTCAGAAATATCGTCTGCACACACGAAGGGCGCTCAGTGCTTCTGCGGCCACCAAATTTCCGATTGTAGGAGGGTCACGGGCTGCTGCTTCAGAGAACTACTCGAGCTCCTCGGAGCAGAGTCCTTCAAAATCTGGCTCTCCCCAGAGCCCTTTTCAGGTCACTGGCTCTAATCCGACGCTTTCCAATACTGCTCGAGATAGCAGTGAGGAAGAAGGGAAATCCGAGAGTTCTAGCTGGAAGCGATAATGATGGCATTTTTACTGCTAGAAGATAGTTATGAGGAGTATGCTTCCTTTATTTTTTTCTGAAATATGAGGCTGTAGGTTTCAACTGAAGAGACTGACACATGATCATGCATGAATAGATAGATATATGGTGAGTTTTTCTTTATACAAAAATACCTTGGAATGTAAATCCAGGACTTGGATTATATGTTTAGTAGGAAAGAAGGAAGAGGGGAACGTTATGCTGAGATAAGCATTCCTGGATATCCTCGGGATGAGATCTTGAGAACAATTCAGGGTTCTCCCTCAGCGATCTTCCATTCTAATTCGCAAGTTTTGTTTCTACAGATTAAGGGGTCATTTTACAATGTCCCATGGAAACCGTCATTTTTTCCTCAAATGATACAGATTTACTGCTTTTTGGACATGCTTGTTCTATGATTATTTGCTTGAGATTGCTGAGTTCAAAGTTTTGCCAGATTGTCTAGTTTGTGTAACAGTAATGTTTTGAAGAACATATTCATCTATTTGCAGAGAAAATTGGACAAAGCTACGACACATATAAATTTGTTCCTGCAGTCTGAATTCCAAGTTTAGTGGAGTTTGCTGGGGGATTTACTGCTATGGAGAAAAGTTATTGGATACAAAATATCTTCTTTAACCCAAGAAGATTTCCTACTCCAAAGATTCTACTTCAAAAATCACTTTCTAAATTTATTTGTGTGTACTGAACTACGCATTTCACACTAACATGGCCATTGCAATTCCTAATCGCAGAACTTGATTTGTCGGTCATCCATAACAAAAACACACACACACGAGGAACTCTTTTTTTTTTTCTGGTCTGTAAAAGATCCCTCATTTCATGTGATTAGGTATATGGCCATCAACTAACACTGATTCTAACTAGTTATAGCCAGCTATATACTTAAATGAAGTGTCTGACATCTTCAACGGACGAACATTTATCATTCATCTAAATTAACTAGAGATTTCACATTCTTTATCGGGTGTCTAATGTATGTAGCCAGTGCCTCCAGCACCTTTCTCATCAATCAATGCCTGTAGTCACTGGAATTTCAGCACCAATGTGCTGCAATTGCAAGCAGTAGGACTTGGGGAAACGGAGTAGATGCTCTTGGGCCACTTTTAGGTGGCAGCAGGACAATATTCCTGATAAGAACTCCAGATAAACACATGCACATAGAGTAGAGGTAGAATCTTAGATTGGTGTGGCTTCCTACCTTTCTGACAAAATCTTGGACCATTAGATACGGTCGATTCCATTACCTGTTCTTGGTTCCAGAATGCACGCACTGCTGCGCGCATCAAATTCACATGACCGCCATTGGAGCCTTACTAAGATTCTTTCACATCGCGTCGCCAACATGGACCCATGAAACTTGACCGCAGCTATTTGAGTTGCAGTCCTCGTTCTTCGCATGTGATCCGATGACATGCGGCCGAGGTGGAAAACTAGAACAGCAAAACAAGAGAAAGCAATAGTAGTAGTGTCCGAACAGGTAATTCTTTTCTGACACGGTTGTAGAGAAAGCAATAGTAGTAGTGTCTGAACAGGTAATTCTTTTCTGACACGGTTGTAGAGAAAGCAATAGTAGTAGTGTCTGAACAGGTAATTCTTTTCTGACACGGTTGTGCACGAGAGATTTGTGCGTTGAAGCTGAAGGTGCAGTTCTTGGACATGCCTTTTTAATGGATGCTGGCAGCTCTTGGTTTGTCCAATGACCCAGAACAGAGGCTCCAATCGTTATCCAACAAAACTGTATTCCTTATGATTCAGATGTCGCGACAGAATTTGTATTCTTAATTTCTTATCCGGTTGATGTTGCATGCCAACGAACGAATGCCTGTTGTTTGGTGGTGGTGGATCCTGCGACTGTCCATTCTCAAACCACCACCATGAATGGATATGATCAAATGTGGACAGGGTGTTTTGCTTCCTCGGTAAAAAAAGGGAAGAAATGAGAAATCTCTGTTATGAGAACACGTATTTCTTCTACAGGGGAGAAAACTTGGATTCTTTTGTAACCAAAAGGAAAATAAAAGCTTTAAATAATAATAATTATTATTATTATTATATTATTATTATTATTATTATTATTATTATTATTATTATTATTATTATTATTATTATTATTATTATTCAACTTGAACTTGCAAAATTCCTAAAATCTTTTTTTATCGGCCTATCGCTTATTCATTCAAAAAAAAAAAAAAACAAAAAACAAAGAAGGAACAACGCACAGGATCTACCAAAGCTACCAAGAAGAAAGGGTGATTTTTAATAAATCAAAACTAACCTGTTCAAAGTAGGATTCACCCAAAAAAATTACAAAAGATCCAAAAGACTCATTTGTATTTGATATATATTATTTATTTATCTTTTTATTCATTATAATCAATTTTATTATTAGTATAATGATTTTGTAAAAAAAGTTTAACATGTTTTTATTACATTATGGAGTTTTCATTTTATGCTTTAGTTACATCATTAAATATAATTATATGTTTTTATCTCAATATTTAAAATATTATAATGGCAAAGTAGGGCTCGAAAATATCATCCCAAAAAATCGACTAGTCCCAATGTATTTAGAATGAGGATGATTTTCCTTTCATGACTTAGAATGAGTTTTTAATTTAAAAGTTATCCCAAAAAAGATCGAATGATTTTTTAAAATTAAAAACACCATCCAATCCAAATCACTTTCACTCATAAGACTATTCAAAACTCATAGAGATAATATAGTACTCTATTATTTGTTAGTTTCTTATTTCCTCTATTTGTATGAATCTGATAATTAAGAGGATGAGATTACAACATCGGTGAAAACTAAAAGAAAGTAATGTATGAGTATAAGCTTACATCTGCATTATTATTTATGACATACATGCCATAGTAAATTGTTTAATTCTATAGCTCTTGTACGCACTACATATTGATACATGCATTATGTTAACTAAATTATAAGCAGAAGGAAGTGCATGATACAACTCGTTCTATATGCGAAATGAGAATATGAGGGGTTTGGGTTATTCGCTTATGTAACGTTGCAAGCTTGATTCATTGTATATTTCGAAAACTCCTATTTTCATTTTACCTTTTCCAAAACTTTTTTTTTTATTTCATAAAGCTCTATAAGTGCTCTAAAAATGAAATATTAATCTACTCACCATGAAAAATCTTTTTTTCCTCAACTCACGTCTATTCTTGATTTTGTTCCCAGTACTTCTTTTAAAAAATTATTTCAGTTTTGTGAGCATTATGAAAATAGGTATTTATATTTAAAATATATGATAAAAAAATTGAAGGGATGCCACCCAAATCCAAATTTAATATTTTAAAATATAAATTTGAAGGATGTCACTCTTTCCGATCCAAATCTCAGTGAGGCTTTTATAAACAAAACCCATAATGGTAGCCCACAGATAAACAGGAAGGGTCCACTTCAAAAAACCTCGTAAACCTCCGAGTCAGTCCAACGCAAGGGCCGATGGCAGGCAGGCGACGAGTGATGGCGAGGTGGTGGAGAAGCGGCGAAGAGCTCCTTCGGCGGACGACGGAGGCGACGCCCGCGTCACTTCCGTGGAGGATGAACCAGGCTGCAGGTCACCACCGCACGATCCAGGCGGTGCCTAGGGAGTCGATAGGGAGCGGCGCGGCCGCCATGGATCGTGCCGCCGGCCGGATTCCCGCGGTGGTCCTCACTCCCTCCAAGTCCAACGGCGTCGCCTCTAATAAGCTGCTCCTCACCGCGGATGCGAAGCAGATCCGAGAGATCCTGAAGCAGTCCCCTTTCTTCTGCTCCACGCCCATGCGGCTCCAGGTCCGAGCCGGTGCCGGTTCCTCCGTCGTTCTCCAATCAGGAACTGTGCTCCCCATCAAGGTATTTGTGGAAAAAATGGCATCTTTAGCGTATTTTTTAACTTTATGAAATTATGTGGTTGATTCGCGTTGACGTACAAGAGGAATTATGATGGTTTTGTGGGGGATGATAGGTTCATAAGGACGAGGAGACCGGTCGAATACTGAATCTTGTGATGGCATGGGCAGAGAAGGGGGCAGAGTTGAAGGTGGACGTGCCTATAGTCTTCAAGGGAGAAGACGTGTGTCCTGGTTTGAAGAAAGGTTTGGAGCTTAGCTTCCATTTTGTTTGCTCGTCTTTGGATTGGTGCGATATACATTATTTATGTAGTCATCACATTTTGACAATGGGGAGATTGATGCTATCAACATAATGGTAGAATGATAATTCATTGAAATGAAGTTAGGACAAAGATATTCATATTATACATAAATAATGTTCGTGTGTGTCTACATGCTGACAACGGACTGCATTTGTCCACCGTATTCACTTTATTTTGTTGTAGGTATCGGCAATTACAGAACCACCCATGCCAACAAATGAAGATATCGTTATAGCTGGATGGCTACCACTTTCTTTGTTATCCACTTTAGCAAAGTCTATCTTATCCGGCCAATGGAAATAAAGCATCCAAAAATTCTGGTGCTCTTACGACAATAACCTATGGTCCATTCTTGAGATTTGAACCTTGTTCCTACATGACCTGATCAATTCGAAGAGGCACTTGTCATCTATTTTCATTGTTTGATTGTTGAACTAAGAAATGTTCATGTGGAGAACATGACCATGCTGAATGTTTGTTACATGAATGTGCACAAAATTTGTGAGACTATCCCCTCAAAAAAAAAATTTGTGAAACTATTTTGGATTCCACTATTTAGTCTGTTTTTTGTTACAGCACTCTGCATCAAAGTGTGTAGACTCCTTGTTTGATTTTTTCCCTCCACACGGAATCTGGATGACTAATAATACATTACTACTGATAGTGTCTTTTTCACTTTTGAAAAACTATAAGGGATGTCACTGAGGAAGATATTGTCAATCGACTTTCAGATGTTAATGGGGTTCAATTGCTTTCTAATGTTGGTAATAACATCTCAGATACAACTTGAACTAGCAGAATTGTGATATAGGTACGACCGTATGAGTGTAGGACTAAATCTAGGTGGTGTAGGGTTATTTGACTATAGGTGGGTGTAGGGTTATTGGACTGTAGGTACGAGTGTAGGACTCCTTTTTTTCATTAATATTTCTAATTGGGTTAGGTGCTTCAGTCCTAGTTGGAGTATTTATATGGATAACATGGTTTATCATGCATGATCTTTCTCATGCAACCCCGACTATATTTTTTGAACAATGAAGCTATTTTCTCTCCAAACAAAACACAATAGTTAACTATATGTTATATGGTCGACCAGTATAGCTCAATACAGCTGCCAGTATGATGAACACAATGCCCTAAAAAAGTATGATAAACACATGGAAAAGGTATTGGAATTCTCTGATGTCTAGGAGATATTCCTGATATTTCAGGAGCTTAGATGGAATTTTGGGAGACTAGTACTTAAAGTTTGTTCCAAGAATGCTCATTCTGATCGAAGTATAAAGGTTTTCCTTGAGGCATATACACACAATATATATAATCTCATATGTGTTGTTTAAGGGGTTTCTTTGGGAGTCTTGGTGTAGGTTTTAGATTGAACACCAGAATGTATTTTTTTCCATTCAGTAATAAGGTTTTCCTTAGTTTTTGCTATAGTATTTTTGTTTCTTTTGATATTTGTTGTCATTGTTATTTATGCAATAGTGCTTGTATACTCATTCTGATTTTTTTCCGTAAACAGGGGGCTACCTTCAGAAGATCCGAGCAAGTCTGATGTACCTCTGTCCAACAGAACACATACCTCCAAAAATTGAGGTGGACCTGACAAATCTTGATGTCGGAGATAGGGTTCTTATGAATGATGTTGAAGTCCATCCTTCACTGAAGTTATTGAGTAAAAATGAGACAATGCCTATCTGTAAGATCTTAGCAGCAAAGCCAGCTGAGAAAGAATCAAGGCTAAGTTCCGGGGATAAGGAATCAACAGAAGTTGCAAAGGCCTAAATTGATGAAATGCAAACTCAAAGTTTCTCTAATTTTCAAAGGTTTAGCAAGGTGTAAAGCCATGTCACTTCATTTCTTCTCTATCGTGTATGCATTACCAGTCTAAAGCTTTCTTCAATCGGCTGAATACAGGGAGCTTGTCTGAAAATTCATGTCCTTGAGGACACTCTAGGCCATAAGAATCTCTCTATTTTCAACGTTGTCATCAGACTTACCTGTTGTGATGTGATATTCTTTCCTCGTTCCCTGTATCAAATATTTGGACCCGACTCCCACTAACCACTGCTTAGATTTCTTGCCGTGGCCATCTCTTTCATGTTACTCATCACGGTGTAAGTTGTGACTAATGCAGGTCATATCTGATTTGTGGCAAGATAATGAGAGTTTTCTTGTCCATAACCAAGCTCACACTATGGTAGCCATTCGTGCCGCTTATAGTAGGTTTTTTCTTATTATTTATGGTGTCAAAGGTAGATTCATTGAATTTCAGTATGAGGTTGGTTGAGGTATGCCCCCCAAGCCCCTTCCCAAATTCTTTCTTCAGTCGCTGCTACCAACTCCCTCTCTCTCACTCTTTGAATAAGCATCATCGATGTGCTTTCCAACCTTGCTAGAGATGGCTCTTTCTGTAACGGATCCAACTTTTCAACATTCAAATTGCAATTAACAAGATAATTATGGACAATTATGGCAAGGAATTTGAATCGAATTCAAATGAAAAAACAAAGAGGAAACGTTGAGGATGGAAACAGCCGACCAGGGGAGGAAATTCCTCTCCTGATCGCGCTCGGCCGACCCTATAAAAAGGGGCACGAGGATGCTCTTGATCGCGCTCGGCCGACCCTATAAAAAGGGGCATGAGGATGCCCTCGCACCCCTCTTGGACACCTATGCCGGCCGCCGCTCTCTCCACCGTCTTTTCTTCTTCCTCGTCCTCTGCAACTCCAGCAACGACGAGCGGACGCACGAGCAGAACAAAGGCGAAGCATTGAAGCAAGAACCCGACGATCGATAACCCTTTGACGCACGGCGATCCTCCCTAGACGCGCACAAGTGTCAGGCGAACTCTCTTGACGTCCGGAGGCGACTAACGATCGGTCGAATTTTGTGAACAGGACCGGCGAATTCGAACAGTCGATCGAAAAGGTACTCTAGCGTTCTAAATCCCTATACGAAAAAATAACGATTGATTGATATGCATGAATAGTTTATAATGATCTTGAGATTGTTACCTACGTTTTTCCTATTCATGTCGTGGCGATTGGATGGCCGGAAGACCGTCGGAATCACAGAAGAATTCTGACGGATCTGTTTTATTGTTCAGACTGGTCGACCGATATCATCAACGGCCGACCAGTCCATGCACAAACCCTCACGAGTTTAGACTAATCGGTCGATCGGCCTCACCATGGCGGTCGACCGATCTATTTATCAACGGACAGATCTGCTTATGAAATCGGCCGATCGGACTTCCAATCGGTTGATCGATCTGACGCGCAGTACGTGTTCACACGATTTTACAACCAGTCGACCGGGCACCCGGACGATCGACTGATCATAGAGTAGCGGTCGACCGACTTACAGACACCGACCGAGAACACGGCCAACCGATCCTAGAGGACCGATCGATCGGTGCCAAAGAACGGTCGACCGGTCCATTAGGAACGGTCGACCGGTCTGGTAGTCAGATCCATCGGTCTAAACTAATCGGATTGAACCACTCAAATCATAATCAAGACTCTATCAGTTCACTTATACTGGCTAATTGTACAGAGATTAACGCCCTGTTGGTTCCTAAATCATAGATTTCAAGATGACTAAAGATAAATAAAGTAAAGACAAAGACATGGGATTGCTATGTGCCGTCCCTAAAGTTTAAAGTAAAGATCAGAGTTAAAGCAAAAGAGGGATATGTAGTTAGCTGAGGGGATAGCGAAGCTACTGTCTTCAATGACCATTATTCCTGAGATTTCAGGTCTTCTCCCACCAGTATCTCGAATGAAGGGTGATGCAATGGTCACACTCCTTCCTCCAGAGATTATTGTATTGTGCTAGAGGGACAGGTAGTTAACTGAGGAGATAGTGAACCTACATGTTTCTTAATTGACCACTGTTCCTGGACTGTAGAAATTTTCTCATCTACCTTCCGAACTGGGTGAGGTAGCAACACCCACTCGTTTTCTCTTTATGGGCTTACTGGCTTCAGAGATTCAGAGAGGTACCCCTGGCATCCCAACTTAATAAAGTCGAGCTCGCATAGGATAACTAACTTTAAGAATATCATAGTAATATAAAAGACGTAGTGCAACTCACAGTAAAGCAATATAAAGTAAAGTGATGTAAAGCAGAGCACTATAAAGTAAAGCAGGGAACATTGTAAAGTAAAAGTGTGGTACAGTAAAGAATATAGTACAGTAAAGCACGGATTATTGTATGGTAAAGATAATGCAGAGCAAGGACAAAGCATAGCCTTAGTAAAGAACAAAGTACAGATATTGATATTGTCAAAGAATCAGAGTACATTATTGATCATTATTGATATATTGATTTCATGATTATCATTGAACTTTATTTCACCGTCTATTCTGCTATTGTACTAGGCTTTTTGCTCACGGATATTCGATTCTTCTACAAAGAATTTTGCAAGTGAGAATACTAACTGAAGGGGTGTTGGAGGGCCAAAGCTTGGAGAACGCTGCACATGACTGATATTCTGCTTCAAGCTTTTATTGCTATATCTAGTTCAAGTTATTATAATTGTTTAGAGACACCATGTTATTCCGCTCATCGAACTTCTCTTTCGCATGTTGAACTTAATGCATTTGCATACTTCATTATAAACTATGTTAACCACTTTCCGCCTTGATGTTTAACGTTTGAACTTCCGCATATTAAATTATATAAATTATTAAATATTTCTTGACATTCCACCGTTTGATCTTCTGCATTAAAGTTTTTTATTAGAGCTGAGCACGGCCGGTCGACCCGGTCCGCACCGGCCCGGAATACCGGGGAAAAAACCTGGCCCGGATTGTATCCAGGATGGGACCGGGTTTGTTCCGTAGGAAACCCGTCGAGTTCCGAGCCAGGACCGGGTTCACTGAGTAAAAACCCGATCCGGACTCGGACCTAGTTATATATAACATGTTTTCATTAACTCGACCCACGACCTGCGACCCGTACCCGTTAACTCGACTGAACGAAGTAACAAAATCAAAATCCCTAAGTTCGTCCATCGTGTGGCGTGTGGAGAGTAGAGACGGGCGATGTTCTAGGGCTAAGACGCTGAGTTCGTCGCCGCCGCCGTGGTGTTGCCCGTCGCCGTCACTAGTGCTATCGTCGGACCCTAAGTTCATGGTCGACAGTCGCCATCGTGTGGAGACGGGCGATGTTCTAGGGCTGAGTTCGCCGTCGCCGCCGTGCTGTTGCCCGTCACCGCCGTGGTGTTGCCCTTCGCCGTCATCGGTGCTATCATCGTCAAAGGTTCTCTCTTCCTCACTTTTTCTCTTTCTCCTCTTCTCGCCCTTTTCCCAATCTCGGTTCCCCTCGGCCCTCTCTGTGCAATGTCGCGAGCAGTTGATTTCTCATCTCTCTCTTCTTCTTCCGCACCTCAGTGGCTCAATCCACTTTGTTGCAGGGCTGGCGCCAATCCATTGTGCTGTAGTCGCCACTGTGTTGCCGTTAATTGCTGTGTCTGTCGCTCTGTTGCTGTCGCATGTCGCCCCCTTGATAGGTTTTCTCTAGGCTTTCCCTCTCATTTTCTCTTTCTCTTTCTCATCTTCTCCTTCTCCCTACGCAAGGTCGTGAATGCTTAACCTCTGATTTCTCATGATTCATGAATGATGACTGTCCATCTTCCTCTTCCTCAGTGGTTGAATCAATTGTCTTGTCATTGCACTCGTCATTACCAACCTGTCTCCCCTCTTTAATAGGCAAAAGTTGACGACGTTCTCAGGTACGTTCTTTGGCTCTCTACCGGACTTTCGCCGGATTGTGCTTTTCTATTGAATCAATTTGCTCTGTCGCTCTCGCTCTCCATATATGTTGAGTTCCACTTTTCATTCATGAATAAATGTGCTATTATAGTATTGTGTTGAATCTTGTTGTTTGTGCTATTGTGCCATTGTGGTGTGCTATTGTGCTGAATCTTGTTGATTGTGCTATTGTGCTATTCGTGAATCCATGTATGCTCTCTGTGCAATTGTACTAAATCAATATGCTATATGTGTTAATAATCAATGCTGTCAGTGTGAATCAATGTGCTGCTGAAATGGTGAGATCTTTTAACTAGTCGACAACTAAATATTGCAGAACTCGAGTGTTCAGCAGCGAGATGTAAGTATTTAACTTAATTTTGTTTAGTCTTGAACAAATATTGCAGACATGAATAAGGCTGGTATTATTCATATTGATCCATATTTTTCTACATAAAAACAAAGTTGTCTTGTTTATCTATATGCCATCTTTTTCTATACGGCTATAGGGCTGAGCAAAGGAAACCATAATGTTCCTTGGCTCTTGGTAGAAAATGAAGACAATGATTTCCTCTAGATAATAAATATAGTGTTTTCCTGGAATTTTTTTCCAAGAATCTCAAGTCGTACTGATACTACGTTTAGTTTCTTGCATTGTGGAAACTATAATGCATATGTGTTCATTTAAATTGTAATTCTGACATTCTGCCATGTGATGCATTGCAGGTTGATTGACTAGAGAAGATGTACTCAAACTGTGCCAATCTTCTATCTCTCAATTTAAATGTGCTCTAAACTCTTTATTTCATTATTTGATTATGTTTAGAAGATGTATTCAAATTGTGCCACTGCCCACTATGCTACTGACTGCTGTGCATGTAAATTTATTTAGAATGATGTGTCTTAAATTTGTTTCTTATGAATTATGATGCTGGACTGGACAGTGGACATGGATGTAATTTATTTCATATGATGTGTGTCTTAAATGTTCTGATATTGTATGATGTTGAACATGTAAACTTGATGACTTTGATCTATTTAGAATAGTCTTTATATTTTAATAACTACCTGTTTATTTCTTCAAAAAATAAGTCTGATATCTTCAAAGTAAGAATTCCCGGTCCAAACCCGGTCCCGATCCCGGTTTTGTAAGGTCAGACCCGGACCCGGTATCGACCGGGTTTGGGATCGATACCGGGTTCAAAAATCGAAAACCTCGGTTAAAATAGGATCGGGACAGGGTCCGTCGGAACCCGAACTCGGTCCCGACTTTGCTCAGCCCTATTTTTTATTATATTTTCTTATTATATTAATGCCATGTATGTCATTTTATTAAATGATCATGGTCAATAGTGTAGCACTTCCGGGGTCAACTTGACTGTCTACGTGACAGGAGGGACGATTTTGGAGGCGTTACACTTTCATTGTGGTGTATTGGTCACGTCTGTTGTCATTCTCGGGCTTCTTTAAGTTTGATTTGGGGTTGCTAGATATGATGAACCTATAATACCTACGTTTGCTCCCCCTCTCACGACACTGGTGCTCTTTTTGTGTCCGACACTTGACTCCGTTGGATTGCACACCTAGTTGATTTCTTGTTATTGTTACATGATGGACTTGGATGGCTAGTCACTTGGTGCCTACGGGCGTAAGATTAAGAAATTAGATGTACTTAAGGTCACAATATGCTATTGTAGTCGTGATTGCAGACATATCCACTAAACTTGTCTGAAAACATGTACGTTGTTATCATTATGGTGGCATGGCTTTGACCATGGGCGCCTGGCAACAATTGAGACAATAACCTCCGAACAAAGTTGGAGATGCAACTAGAGATGTGGCATTGTTGACATACCCCATTCGGATTGGGAATTGTATAATCAGGGGTCTACCCTCTGTTTTTTTTGTCACTTTTAAGTTGTGTTTTTTATCTCTTCTGGATCCGAGTGCTCGTGCCAAGAGAACATCTATGTGATCAATTTATTTTAACCCCATGTGCTGCCAACGGCAATTCCATAGGGATTGGATGCTTTGGTCACAAAGGGGCTGTTTGATTGAGGAACAAAATAAGTAGTCTTTTTTCCTATTTTTTTATTCAAAAATTATTTTGAACATTGTGTGGGACCACTTTTAATTATTGCAAGAACAACATAAAGTAGATATAGAAATATTTTTTCCTTTAAAATTTTCTTGCTCCTATTTTGTTCTTAGAGAACATTTTGGTGTAAAAAATTTTTTCCACCATTATTCCTACCACAACCCCAAAAGAATTTTTGTCTAGACTGCTTGATCGGTGAGTTCAAGGCACAAAGTGTGCGACTAAAAAAGGTAGAAAGAGCGATTGAACATTATCTCAATTCCCCCATATCTTCTCTCCATCCAAAATCTTGAAATGACACATCCTTCTCTAGTTGGACATGTATAAATAATGTGATTGCCTACTTGTTGAGCCAATGACAATAATTGTTTTCATGCATATAGGGAGTCAAATTTCAAAGAGAAACACATGGTTTCTATTTTCCTATTTGATCGATGTTTGCTTGCACCTACGATATGAAAGGTTTTAGCGGTCATTGTTAGGCCATACTTGTTCACAAGCATCTTTATTAGTTGAGTTTCTATCTTAACAATGAATCCTTATCTTAGTAAATGTATTTGCAGATGGCTATACTTGTTCGTTGAATATCATCATCCATTGCGGTACTTGATCGTTGGCAACTTCATGTTGGGTGTGGCGCTCAAAGTCACTTGCATGCATGAACATTGAACATGTGGAGACCTTTGGGAGTGCCGAAGGATCTCCCACAATATGTAGGAACCAAGGAGCATATCCCATCACCACATCACCATAACCAAGATTAAATTGCATGTAGTGCATGCTCTAGGAAAAAAATAAGAAAAAAGACACAATAAGATTGCCATGATATTGGCAACCATATGTGTTTGATTGTGGATCCACTTTCTTGTACTACAGTTGCACGTATTGAAACAATAATTGTTATTGCCCTATGGCTTATTCTTGTTCTAATTGTGCTATCAATTCTTTGTGGTGGAAACAAATATGTTGACCATGCAATAACATAGACATCATATGCAAATAATATCTTGAAAGCCAAGACGACACTATGTGAGTCCCTTGTTAATGATGTCACCTCCATGCCAAAAGGGGTGCTAGACCCAATCACCAAAACACGATGTCTAAGAATCTTATCGTGTGTCCATGTATAGTTAATGATAAATGGACTTTGGACATCAACTATGAGCCTAACACTACAATAAGACAACTCCAATTTTTTTTATTCTAAGATTTGGGCTAATAAAAAAGTAATAAAAATATGATATGATATTATGATTATTATATATAATATAATAATATATGTCTAAAATTTAAATATGTAATAAAAGAATAAAAAATTGTGCTACATCGGGATTGCCCAAGTTGTGCCCGTGCTCGTCGAACTCATGTCAAGCCATGCCAAGCATCCTGTCTGTGCATACTAGAACGATGTGTCCTGAGCCTGACTTGACGGTCAAGGCGGTCATGCTCGAACCGGCCCAACAAAATTTTGTGTAGGAGCGAGTGCTGTGCTAGGCGAAAGTCATTGTCAATATCAAAGTTTACAAGGTAGTTTAGGTCAAAACCACACTCGAACCAACACCCTACGCTCATCAAGGGTACGCACAAGACCACGATATCTAAGGGTTGGTCTGGTTTCCCCATGAAAACCCTCTCTTGCAATGTAAGGATCTATGGTTCCTCTGCTAACACTTTCAAAGATGGAGAACCCGATGCGGCTATCCTACGGGATTCAAAGTTGACTTCCTATAAGGCATTAGCTAGCTATCATGATAAATTTTTTAGGCTTTGTTTGGCTGTAGTAGAAGTTCAGAACTTTAGTACAAAGAATTCTTCGATTTGACATAGAAATTCTCATGTCTGTTTGGACAAATTCTGCATCCGACAATAACTTAAGCAAGTGACATGACAGCAAAGTCCAAGCAAGTTCTCTTGCCTGTTTGGAAAAAGTTCCATCTCCTGACGCAAAAAAAATGACCTGCACTGCCGTATAACAACATTGAACACATCATTATTAAACGACCTGCATTTTATAAAATAGCTAAAAGGGTGAAGAAAAAAAAGGAAAACAGAAGCAAGTTTTTGTGAAGGACACTTGAACGAATTATGTGTTCAAAGAAAAAACAACAGGAACGTGACGATAAGTGGAGCTCGCAATATAGGCAATTTAAGATAAGCATACTACCCTTTGCACATCATTACTGTTCTAAGCAAATCGATAGTTAGAAAAAAAAATGCAGCAAGTAACAATGAGCACCAAAACAATAGTTATGTGAAACAATACGACAAGATGAGACCGTGACTTGCACATCTCAGTTTACATCGCAGTGAGCATATCAAAATAAATTTAATCTCAAACTTAGTTCACACACCAGAGCACATGTCCATCATCAATCTAACATTAGTTCACATACCACAACACATGTTCATCATCAGCCTAACATTGTAGCAATGTTCAAACTTCGACATGACAAACCTACGGTTCAACATCACAACTTGAAAACCTAAGACACAAACAAAAGTTCTAATCAACATCGCATGGTCTATGTGTCACACCTTGCTACCACAATTACAAGCAAAAATAGCTACAATATAGAACAGTAATGCACACACAAAGATAAGTAGTACGATGTTCCTTCTACAATCGCATCCACACTAAACAATATGGATGGGCTCTTCAATACCAGTTTCAAAACAACCAAGTGTTTCAGAGGGCAACAATTCATGTCAACTTTTAAAAGTCGGTTCACATTTGTTTGATAGCTTTGTGCAAGTATCATCACGCATTCCACAATACTTTGACATGGATGTTGCGACTGCATCATAGGAGTCAAACTTCTTGCACACACGATAAGGATAACCTAACACTTGTGCTTGACATTCTGACCATGTGTCATAAACACCTAGTTTGCGACCTTCCTATACAACATAAAATCTTCGAGGAGCCATCCTAAACCTCTGTGGTAAGATGTCATGCATGAATAGCGCGAGTGAAGACAAAGAAATGGTAATGGTAATGTTAATAGTAATGGTAATGTGAATACATATTTTGAAGTATCCTAAAAAATAATTTAATATGTGTTGAATGTTTCAAATTTGCATAATGACTTCTATAATATTTTACAATCTAATCTAGTATAACCTGAAGGCAGATTTTATACGGAACAAAAGTAACAATGAGACAAGGACTTGAATCTTGAAAACCCTCCATACTAGTCACGTTGTGGACATGATCAATGAACTACATTTCTGACATCACAAGCATTTAAAAGAGCCAATCTATTATAAATATAAAGCACACTTCACCTCACTATTTTTTTATGTAAGATATATATTACATAAACGACAAATAAATAAGTGTGCAAATTAGGACGACATAAATTACTATTGTGACGTTGATGATCACCCATAGCCTAGACGCTATCCCATCCTGAAGCAGGTCACCCCTTATTTTCTCGATTGTAGAGGCAGGCATAGAAGGCGTGAGGTCATCCGCATGCACCTCTTGGGGTCTGGTTGGATAGTCTTGTTGAAATACTTGTCGTCTCCTTGATTGTGTTTGACGAAATTGTGTATCACACAATATGCCATGACAATAAGCCTCTGAATTTTCAACGGATATTGAAGGGGAAGTCGAAGCAACTTAAACCTCTTTTTCAATATTCCGAATGATTTTTCCAAACAGTTTCTCAACTGCGCATGTCTCACATTGAAAATATTCTTCGCATCACGAGATCTGCCTGCCCGAGTGTGCAATGTAAAAGAACCCAAATGATATCTTCCACCCCGATAAGGTGCTAGGAACTTATCGGTGTTCGCATAACCTGAATCGACAAGATAATACTTCCCTATGCAATAAAGAAATTCAAAAAATTAGTAAAAAAAAACATGCATGTGAATACTTATTTGGAACATATTTCGAGTACTCATTGATACCATCGGGTACACGAAACTCATTCCTCTCACGACACCATCTCAACACTTTCATATCCTCCGCTGAGCCTTCCCAACCAGCACATAATAAGAGTAAAATGTAGTCAAAAGATGTTGCCGCCATAACGTTTTGTGAAAGAAAGATCGAGAGTCTCGCACGCGTGGGTGGACCCCTACATCAGCACCTGGGAGCTGTATGAACTCCTCGCTCAATGAACAAATTGCTTTGAGTACATTCTTAAAATGTCGTGATATCGTTTCTCTGGAGTGTTGAAATTCCTCTTGCATGTCTCTATTTGACTCATCCCGATGGATGGCATATAAGAAAATGGCCAATTGTTCTCATGCGCTAATGTACTTTGTGGATGCAATAAGCCCTCGGGATATAAGCAATTCCTCTAACTTCAAGAATATTGTATTTTGGAGTCCAAAATGGTGGTACCCTCGTTTATGGTGTCCATTCAACATTTCATTGACCATTTGATCTCCTATGAATGGACGTGTCCTACAAGGGATCCTAAGGTATGGGCAATATTTTATCCCGCACTAGTTAGAAGATTGCTACTTCGTGATATTAGCGTCAATTCGTCTTCAAAAATGTTGCCCTCAACGAGAAATGACCACATCTGTGCAGTATTCATCCAGGAGATAACAGAAATGTAAGCGACTTTTCAAAGATAAGATAAGTCAAGTTATCATTCTTGTTAACATAATATAGTCATACTATAATTGTTCATAGTTCAGACAAAAGTACATACTAACACACTTTTGCACATCATGAGATCATAAAAGCCGCACTACATGCGGGACTAAATAACAAAAGGTGCACAAAAGTACAACATAACAACAATACAAAAGGAGTAAACTTCTGCGGGGCAACAAAACACGCAATAGGTAATGCCTACTCCGACTCGATCGAGGATGCCCGAGCATCACAGGATCGAGGCAAAATGAAGCGACGAGAAGGTAATGCACTCGCCTGATTTTGGGCCTTACTTTTGAAGGACTAAAATAAGGAATGCCCTGCCTAGGTGTCATCGATCCTTTAAACATCACAAAGGCATTGAGAGTACCGCTGAGGTCACTAAACATTGCACGCAAGTCAGTCATGCGAAAGATTGGCGGAGTGGAATAAGTGGGAGGATCTGCTGCGAAAACTTATGGTTGTGAAAGATCCTGCTCAGATGTGACAGAATTAAACAACATAACTTGTGCAGTCGGCTGTTGGATACGAAAGTAATTAGATACATGTCGTGATATCCACTGTTGTAGCATTTGATCATCGCACTTCATGAATGTCCATAAATCTCTGTCCTCCTTCAAGGACTCCGCAATAATCAACTTCACAGTGGGAGAAAGGTTTGGCATTCTTTCCTCCAACTTTGTCCAGAGAGTACACGATGGGGTTCTTCTTCCTCTCCCGCGCAAATATTTTCTGCATGAGTTGCAACTTCTACATGGCCAATTCATAGGCCACCATGTCAACCTCACCAACAACTTTCTTTTTCTTTGATGTCATGGGTGTGGAACCTGATTGAGTCTTCTTGCCTGAAGATGTCGCATGGAAAGTAGGCAACGAGAACTCCATGGGAGAGGACTCATTCTCATTGTCCCCGCCAAGTATCGATGCCCCACTATCGTCTGCCTTGCCGATGGTCATGTCAATTATGTTCTCATCTAAACTTCCTTGCTCCTCTAAGTTCACGACATTGGCGCTTGTGCATGCTCCCTTTCCGGTGGCAATATTCTTGGCAAATAGAAATGTGAAATCGTCATCATGGGGGAATGACCTACTTTTGTTCTTGGCATACTCTTTGTTCTCCTGATGGAGAAAGGTATGCAATTTATTACTAAATTATTGTGTAACGACATGGTACCCATCAATAGACATTACTTACTGCAATGATCTCCTCCCACATTGCTTCTTTCAGTGCGACTAGCACAAATTTTTCAGGATCCCATCCCATCCAGACTTGTTAGCTAGGGCCTTGTACAGATCGAAATTCCACTTCATTACCTTCATATGGTTCTTCATGTGGTCCACAGTCATTCACTCACCCAACTTCTCGTTAAATGTGTAGGTGATCCTTTTCCATGCCTCCCCCGTGAATATATTGTGCATGAAGTGGCCGTTGACATTCTCCTACAATATTAGTCCTACGAAGATCTCATCCATTTTTGGAAACCAGTGACTAGATCTTATCTTCTCCCTAAAGGTGTCATCTTCTTCTTTCCCTTTTTCGTGTCCATTGTTGTGACGACAAATAAGCATTTCATGACAAATGAAGGAAGAATGTGTCATACTCATTGATCAACTATTATCGTAGTCACTCAACTAGGTAGTAGAGGTAAGAATCAGGTATTACTTTCACTCCCCAACGTATGTTATGATTTTGTTATTGGAGAATGATTCATCTGAGACCAGCGACCATAAATACAAGGAATACAGTTAGATGTTATGCAAGATTATAGGATATAGTTGTACAGCTATGAGACATTTTTATTGCAATTATATATTACTAGCACACAAAAGTTAGAGTTCAAGAATAGGTAGCAATGAATATATATGCATGTGCAGAATCTCTCGAACGAGGACATGAATGAGGCAAAACCTTACTACACACATTAGTCATATTAGGCTACTCTGTTCTAGAAATAAGTACACAATGTTATGAAATGAAGGTATTGTCTCAATTGTTTATGTTGGCATGGAATACCGCCAAATAGAAGAGTGCTTGGAAATGGAAACCTTACTTCTACTTTCGCACTTGTCAATTGGCTGTAAAAAATAAAGTATTGTGACTTCATTTCATTAACCACCAAAGACTTCAAAAAATGTATTAGTTAAGAAGCAATCCATATCCCAACTACTTAACGCTAATGTTTTTTTGTGATAGTAGAAAGATTGCTATCAGGAAACTATATTATTGAGTAGAGGTTTGTGTTAAACTTTTGACAAAAATAATTTCAATCGCAATGTAAATTTTCATTACTCAGATCAAGGGATCTATCCTGATCTTACCGACAGTCGCAGGATCATACCAGTGGCCATTGGATCCCATGACTGACAATCGCGAGCCATCGGGTCAGAGGATTTCGGTCGGATCCAGAGGATTTCGTGCACACGATCGCATGAGGGATCTGTCTGCAATCGATGCAAAGAAAGGGAGAGGGAGCGAACCAAATCGGACAAGAAAGCCTACTTTCATGACTATGATGACAAATCAAGAGAAAACCTTAGTTTTAAAACTAAAAACCGAGAGAAAAATGGAGCGTGCCTGCAGTAATTTGATCGTAAATGGAGTTCCAATTAACTCGTCTACTTCGAACTTCAATCGCTTCCCGGCCAAGCACTTTGTCACAGATGTCGCAAATAAATGAGCACAAACATCAAACAAAACCGAAGGGAAGACTCGACGAAACTCGCAGGACCAGAAGAAATGTACCTACGCCACCTGGTGTTCAGCCTTGCCGTCGATGCAGATCTTGCGAATGTCTCTCGACTCACTAGATTGGAAGAAGGAATGAAAGCGCACGGTCAGAAGAAGAAAATGCACTGCAAAAGTGAAAGAGGAAAGTGGTTGGAGGGCATGGGATTCGAGGGAGTTCGCGAGGCGGGAGAGAAGTTCTCAAGTTCTGCCATCAGTCCAGAACTTTTTTGTCGGAACGAACTCGAACAAATCGCGTTGACTGGAACGTAAGTTCAGGTGGGTCCCATCAAAATTATTTGAGGTGTTTGGTAGAACTACCTTAAGTTCTGACCAAATATTCCATTCCAAACACAGACTTAGAGAATTTTCAGCCTCGATATTAACTATGCAAAGTTCCTCTTTATTCCCTTTGGGATGCATCTAAAATATGTGTATGAATGCTCATGTGAACTTCATCCCCAATCAACACATTTCCTTTTAGTTATTTCATGCATCTTATGCTGGACATATGCATATTGCTTCGGGACCAATGCTTATGCTAGAACATGAACTTTATACATTATCCCATTTAATTTTAATAACACGTTCATTGTAATGAGTGAGTTTATTCAAAAATGATTTAGGGTAAAAAGTGGTAACATATTCGTTGAACATCATATCCATATCTGACCATCTTACATTATGATTTTGATTGAGGTGCGCATAGAAATTTTGTAATGTGATTTATTACTTTTTCACATAATCAAATTTTTGTTTCAATTCAATTTTATGTGCAAGGACATGACTATATCTTTGCGATAATTCTAAAGTGTATAAGGATTTAGTTAAACAATGCAAGAAACAAATCGATTAATTATCCTAGTTCTTGAAGGATTTAGCTAGTTATGTGTGGACCGATTAACCTTCCTTGATCGATGACTCCATCTATTCATTAGTCAACAACCTTTCATACTTTTCAACCTCATTTTCCACTCTTAACAACTATTTTTCAGTTACTCCAAAGAAACTTTGATGGTAAAAAATACAATGGAAAAATGATTAAACACCTCCTAATGACTCCAAAAATGATTTTCTTGCATGTTAATTTTTGAGACATTCATGAGCTTGAATTTGGTACGTCTAACATTGAATTATTTAACCATTGTAATAGGAGAGTGTGAGATCAAATTGTTGTAATCATTGGTGTGATTTAGAGGTCCTTGTAGAAGAGGCCTCACCTTGCACATTAAGCAAAAGAAAATGTGGTTCTATAAGTGTGTTCCTTTTTCCAAATCAATGAAAGGTTCAATAGTAGAACTTCAAACTTTCAAAAGATGGAGGGTATGCTAGGAAGATTATGTCGAACCTTGTGAATAAGAGTTTGCTTTCCTTCTCTTCCTAGTGTCTTAATTGTATTGGGTTATATTGTGTTTGGTTGTTTTGTGATTGTTAATATTTTCTTGAGACGATGAATTTCTTTGAAAATAAGAGTTTAAGACACCAATTCACCCTCACCTTCTCTTGGTGCCTATCAATCTTACATTTGGTATTGAAATTTGGTTGCTTATTTGGTTTGTTTTAAATATTTAGCTTGTGAAATTAATTAACTTTTCTCCTTTGAAAGGTCAATTGATCATATATCCTTTGACTTTTAGCGCTTTGAATTTTACTTAGTGGAATATTATAGAACGTAAGACTATGCATGTTCACTTAATATTTGAAAAACTATGAAAAATGATTTTGTCACTCTTTTTTTTTTCTCCCACACAATACATTCAAAATGAAAAGCATGTGATTACATTGGACTGGAAAGCACTTTATTATGCTTTTTAATTTACTAAAGTTAATCAAATTTATGTTTAATAATATTCTCATGAAATTCAAAAAGTGTTGTTACACACGAAGAAACTGATAATGTTAAGAAATCTAGATTAAACATCTTCAACTATTAATATGCTTATTTGGATTTTGATTTTGATTTTGTGTTTGGTTGTTGAAATCTTACCACATGTCGAGTAGTGTTTTAAGAATGCCCTTGGCAATGGCGTGTTGTCTTCTAGTTCCAAAGCAATATGCGACCTCTAGATCGACATTTCCTCATCTATTTTAGATTGTTGATAACAAACATATGTGTTTACCATATTGCTAGTAAGCATTGGATGGATGTGGTAAAAGACTTAGTTCCCCTTCTTTACAATGCACCTTCATTACCAAATGTTTGATGAGCTAACTGGTAAGCATGGTTGTTGAAAGTGGGCTATCATCGCTCTTACGATTCATGGAAGTTATATCTTACTCAACTAACATTATCTTACTTTGACTCGTACTCAGGTGGTGAACCAAGGCATGCACTTCTTAAGATCAAAGTTTTCCTTATCTACTAAGACGACAAAGTGCCTTGACAAAGACATATAGACCACCCCCTTGGACACATGATGATTGACATCTTGTCTCCTCTATGGTACTACTAAAGAGGATGAAGATACCACTCACATAATTTTCGGCAATCATAGAATGAATTCACACGAACTCAAAGGAGGCCTTTTTGTGCACTTGCTACGTGGAAGCACAAATATCCATATTCACACATCCAAGTTCAAAAGGTTTTAGGTCCTCCTTGACACAATCTTTCGTGACAAGCATGCATGTGCTAATAATTTCATTCATCATGCAAATATCTCATTTGGGGTGTGAATGAGAAAGCTCTAAATTAATTTATATCTTCATATGCTACACCTTTTTTTTTCTTCTGAATCTTTCTTGTGAGTTTTCTAATGAAACATCTAAATGACTACCACCCCACTGGTCATTATTTTTCATTACAAAGAAAAAAAAGTATGTGTCACATTGTTTGATCCTTGTTCTAAGTTTGAAGTTTATGACTCAAAATTTAGGATTGTAAAATTTTGAAAGTTTCATATGATTCCATTGCTTTGATTTAGTTTATCGACTTAGGATCTGTTGGCAACATCAAAATTAGTGTTTCAAGTAGCGTTTAACGATTCATACGCTAATTCCTTATTTTGTAGATGACAAAAATAAATAGAGTTTAGCGTTTCATATAAAATTATTGAAAAACTACTTCAATTAGCATTTAGCGTTTAGAGGTTAGAGGTTAATGTTTTATAAATTTTTCCAATTTACCCCTATTCAAATACACTATTTTTTTCTTACTTATCTTATTATTTTTCTCATTTTTTATTTTATAACCATTTAACTATATTTCTTTTTTATATTCATGCTTAATTAATTGCAAATTATTTATATGTTAACAATGAACAAAAAATCTTTTGACAATTAATACTTTTATATCATGGGTGCACTATATAAAAATTATTGTCAATATAAATTTCTATATATTTAAACAAAAAAATTAGTTGTGAAATTTTATTTTATTTAATTAAGATATAAACATTTAATTTATTTGTTGTAATGAAAATTATATAATGCTATTTGTCATATTTCTAATTATGTCATTTTATATTCATCAGCTAATTCTACCGTAAGTTTATAAAAAACTTATTTATTACAACCTCTAACTACTAATCATCATTCTCTATCCGCTGTCTGCTAGTTAATTCACTATCCGCTAGTTAAATCGCTATCCACTTGTCAAACTGTTAATAATGTCAAAGAGAGCCCTAGTTTATGACTTACTTTAATAACATCATTAAAGGAAGAAAAGTCACGTGAGGCTACTATCTGTTTTTATTTTTACAAAAGTACATGGGTTTAGTAGAGAAGTTTTATGGTACTTTCTAGTTTTATTTTATAAACGAAGATTTTTTTTGCTTTCAAGGTAGTGCCAGTTTAAGAAAATTTGGTAAAATTAGTTAAACAGACAAATAGATCGAAAAATGCACTTTAAAATTCTGTTTAGATTTTAAGGTGATTTTGTGATGAAAGAAATAAAAATGCGATTTCAAGCTATCTTATTTCACTTATTAATTTATAACTTCTCATTTTCCATGATTTAAATTCGTATTCAACATTTTTTTTCGTTACAAGGTATTAGAGACAAAAAAATAAAGGACACACTTGTAAGATTTAAACTCATAATCTTTTGATTTTCGAATAACGATGTACACTAAGGGTATGTTTGGATTGAGGGATATGAAGGGGTGAGGTAAAATATGGGGGAATGAAATTAGTTAAACTATGTTTGACTATATTTTTTTATTTAAGTTAAGAAGGATGGAATGGAATAGCTAAGCTCTTTAAACACCACATTTTTCATTCCACCAAATTAGTGGAACGAAGAGGAATAGATTATTTTAAACCAAATTAATCTCTTTCTCTTTTTTTATTACCAAATTAAATTATTTCTCTTCTTACCAAATTAAACCACCCAATTTCTCTCTCTCTTTTCTCTCCTCTCTCTTTCTCTCGTATTCATTGATATATATCATCATATATTATCTTTTTTCTAATGTGAATACATATTTATTTATATTTTTTATTAAATAATTTTTTTAGTAAATATAAAATTTTATTCAAAATAAACATAAATATACTATTTAAAAATAATTTAATATTAATATAACATATTCAATCAGATTAGGACGTAAAATCCGGATTCAGTCTCAACCCGACCCGACCGGGTGTCAAAGAAATGAGATTCGGTCTTGACCCAATTATCCATCGGGTCGGAAAAAAAATGAAAAATTCTAGCCAGTGCGGACGAGGGTGACCAGGTCATCCCGGTTCATGCTTACCCCTAATTAATAATTATAAATACTTTAAATATATAATGAAGGATAAAAATGACTTTTATACAAATAAAACCTTCATTACCACACCCCACATCTTATATAATTTATTATCCAAACATGAACTTTCTAATGACACGCCACGACACTCCACCTCATCACTCACCACACCACCTCATCTCATCCCTCCATTAATTATTTGTCAAACAAACTTTGGATTGAGGGATATGAGGGGATGAGGTGGAATACGAGAAAATGAAATTAGTTAAATAATGTTTTATTACATTTTTCATTTAAGCTAAGAAGGATGGGGTGAAATTGCTAAGCCCTTCAAACATCATATTTTCATTACACCACATTTGTGGAATGATGAGAAATAGTTTATTTTAGACAAAATTAACATCTTTCCCTTTTTTTTATTACCAAATGAAATTATTTCTCTTCTTACCAAATTAAATCACATCTCTTTCTTTCATTTATTAATATATTATTTTTTTTCTTATATGAATACATATTTATCTATCATTTTTTATTTTAAAGGGTAAGAATGACTTTTTAGTAAAAAATTTTTTTTAGTAAATATAAAAAATCTGTCACATCCAACTCCGTGATCAAGTTCTAATCCCAATTATCATAATCTTAATTATATTTAGCAATTCTAAAAATAAAATCGGCAAAACCTTCCTCCCTTACTTATCTTATATTATTTGTCAATACATACAAAAGACACATATATATTCATCGAAGTTTAATAAAAAACTATAAGAGAGGACATTCACATATTGTCATTATGTTTTTTTTTTCACAAATAATCTCACATATAACCCCACATGATCAATTCTCATACAACCTTACAAAAAGTTCTTCTCAAATTTTATTACAACATATATGATTGACTATTACATGCATGCTTCCAAAAATTAAAGTGAAGATGGACTAAAGTGCTCCAACAGCTCGACCTCTTCTATATGTAGTAAAATCAAGCTCTGAGTCAACTTAACTCGAGAACTTACGAGTATCTAAAAATTTTAAAATGAGTATTGTGAGCAAAAATTTATTCAAAATAAACATAAATTATAATATTTAAAAATCTTTTAATACTAATATGATATATTCAACTGGGTCGAGACGTAAAACTCGGATTCGGTCCTGACCCGACCAAAGAAATAAGACTCGATCTTGACCCAATTATCCATCGAGTCGGAAAAAAATTCAAAAAATTTGGGCTGGTGCGAGCGAGGACGATTAGATCGTTCCGGTTCATGCTCACCCCTAATTAACGATTGTAAATATTTCAAATATATAATGAAGGATAAAAATGACTTTTATACAAATAAACCTTCATTACCTCACACAATATTTTATATAATTTATTATCCAAATATGAACTTTATAATGACACAACACACTTCACCACCCCATCACTCACCACACCACCCTACCCCATCCCTCCATTAGTTATTTGCCGAGCATTAGTATATACTATTGTCCTACACTGCTATTCTCATTGAATTATTAAATTAATATGTAAATTTGTCTTTATTGCAATATTACGTATATATATATATATAGTTGCACTGTTCAGACAAGTTGAAATATCATGATTTAATTTTCTCGTTGACATATTATATATATTTTGTTGTCCTTGACATATTTTTTAGGGTCTACGAAATCACAATTTTTAGATCAAAACGTGGAAGTATTTGCTCCAAGTCTCCTAATTATATAATATTTTATGATAAGCTTTAGTTTATAATATTTAATATTTTCCATAATAAACTCAAAAATCTTCATCGACGTTTTGAGTTTGTATATATTTTTATATAATTTTTTGGTTATCGTAAGAAAATTAAAGACGAAACATTCCAATATTTAATGGGGTCTTTCAACAGTCAATTAGCCGGACTCTTCCGGGAAGTCACTTTTTGCAAAATGCTAGATAATGGAATTAAAAAAAATAGTGAAAAAATTCAATCATATTATGTTTCTACCAACGAGTGCTATGAATTTATGATCCTAATTAGTCTTACTTAATACTAATTATATAGAGGGTTTAATGGATATCCTCGCCCCTTAGAGGAGGATAGTTCTCCCTCGTCGGATCCGCATTGGATGGCTGTGGATGATACATGCGGTTTAACGGAGTGCATTATTCAAGCATTGCGAGTCGGTTTGGATGCACAGTTTAACGATGAAAAAATTGAAGAGAGAGAGGGAGATGATGATCGTGACCTCACAATGATTGTGCGGGTGGCGACAAAGAGGCACCTTGCGGCTCGTGGCAACAACGAAGATCATGTGGCTATGGCGACCTCTTCGCCATTGATCCAACCTTCTTCGCCCCATCCGACGACGACGATGACCCCTTCGCCGTTGTCCATGCCGCCAAGTCTCGCCTTATCCTTTCGCCTTCGATCAGCCTTCTTCGCCCCCATCCGGCGCCACATGCGACCTCGCAACGATGAAGGAGCACTTGAGGCGACCTCACGGTGAGATCGCGACGATCTCGCGAGTGGCGGCGATCTCGCATATCGTACGGCAATGACGACGTCTTCACCTCCGATCTGACCTTCCCACGATGGCGACAACCTCTTCGCCATTGTCCGCTTCTCTCTCTCTCTGGTTTTTTCACCACGAACCGCACTCTCATTTGCCTCGAACCGCGCTCCTTACGCATGAACCGCGGATGAGAGGAGAACCATCCTCCCCCCTATATATTGTGATACCTAGCATTTGTAGAATTTATTTCTAATAATTCAAGTATAATTTGCTTTACGATTCTTGTCGATATTTAAATGATGATTGTGTCTTAATTCCAACGTTAATTATTATATGCATACTTAGGTCACCGTTTGGTTCGTGGATAAAGGGTAGAATATCTAGATATTTTTAAGAATACAACCAAACGCAATGCGCAATAGTAATAACATCATCAAATTTCATTTTCAATAAAACCATCTTGAATTATGTGAAACCACATATTTTCGTACAAAATAAAGAATATATTTATTCTTTCATTTTTTCACATAATAAAGATATTCTCATTGTTTTTCATTGTTTTTCATTATTTAACATATTATTATATTATAATTTGCATAATAATAATAATAATAAATGTAAACTATTTATAGTAAAATATTTTTATTATAAAAATTTTAAATTTATTCTTTTCAATAAAAAATAGAATAAGAATATAATTAGAATATGATATTCTTTAGAATAAAATTTGTTATTTCTTCTAAAAAATTTCACCCAGCCATTTGGTTCGAGAATAAATCCTAGAATATCATCATATTTCGGGAATATAGGCATAGGATTTTTACTCAAAAAACGTAAAGCAATCTTGAAAACGATGAAACTATTATTTTCGTGAAAGAGAATATACTTATTCTTTTATGGCTCTATTTGACAACACCAAAATTAGCGTTTTAACTAGCATTTAACTGTTCAAACATTAATTCTTTTATTTGATAATTAATAAAAAATAGCGTTTAACGTTTCATATGAAAATATTGAAAAACTACTTCAACCAGCGTTTAGAGGTTAGTATTTTATAAAATTTTTCAATTTTATCCTTATTCAAATACATTATTTTTTCTAACGTATTTTATTTTTTTTCTCATTTTTTATTTTATAATCATTTAACTCTATTTCTTTTTATATTCATGCTTAATTAATTGCAAATGATTTATTTGTTAAGTATGAATAAAAAATAATTACACAATTAATACTTTTATATTATATAAAAATCATTATCAATATAAATTTCTATATATTTTAACAAAAAAATTAGTTGTGAAATTTCATTTTATTTAATTAAGACATAAATATTTAATTTATTTGTATCATAACATAATTTATATAATGCTTAAATTAAATAATTTGTCATATGTCTGATTATGTTATTTTATATAAATTAGTTAATTATACCACTAATTTTATCAAACACTTATTTGTTACAATTTTTAATCATTATCATCCGCTACCCGCCATCCGCTAATTAATCTGCTATCCACTAGTTAAATCGATATCCGCTTGTCAAACCTCTAACAATGCCAAACATAATTTATAAATGACACCAATAATTGTATTCTTGCCATCTTAACTTTAATTATTTCTTTTATTTTTTATAATTTGCCATATATTATTATATTTATATTAGTGATATTAATAAATGTCAAGTATTTATATAAAATATTTTAATAATAAAATACTATATTTTTAAATTATGATATTCTCGAATCTAACATCAATAGAAATAAGAATATATTTATTTTTCAAGAATATCATATTTCGGTAATTTAGTTGAAAATATTCTGTTCCTTATTATTGCTGGTTGGAAATACAGGAAATTTTTTTGCATCCAAACGCAAGCGTAAGCAGCCTAGTACATCATTATTGCTGGTTGGAAATATAGAAAATAAATATATTGATTAAATCTAAATACCCTCGTTAAATGCACCTAGGGCTCGCGTACTATGTTTCGCTCTTCTTTCCTGATCGGGTTCAGAGTTTCGAAGCCCTCCTCGCATGGCGTCCGCCATGGGCCGAACTTAGGGCGAGGGTTTGAGAATTGAGACGGAAGTCTCTTTCCTCTTCTTCCTTGGGTGTCGTGTTCTCCGTGGAAGAAGCAGTGATAAGCTCGAATTCTTCTCCCATGGTCGTCGCCGAACGCGACGATGCCGTGGTGGAAGAGTTCCATTTCAACCTCGTCAGCTTCCTCCTCACCCAAATCCACCTCAGCCTCAGCTTCTTCCTCCCCCAAATCCCCCGCCCGCCGCTCCATTGACCACTTCCACACCTTCTTCGGCCGCCGCGACGCCTCCAACCCCCGCCTCAGTCGCCCGCGTAAGCTCCTCCAGTTCTCCCGCAACGAGGCCGATGTTGTCATCTCTAACGGCGTCACTGGAGAACCCACCTCCGCCAGGACCGAGTCGTCTTCCCTGCGCCAGAAGCTCCCCTTGCCAGAGTTGTCCACTTCCGAGCCTTCTGCGGCTGCGCCGCCCTTCGCTGCTTCTCCACACCGGGAGCCTGTGGATGGGGGGCCCTTGAGCTGCCCTTTGCCTTCTCCTGGAGGTCATGGGGATGCTGAAGAAGCGAATGTCGGGGTTACAAAGCATCTAATCAATGCACAGATCATGACCGCAAAGACCACTCCTACCAGTCCTCTAGGAAGGTAAGTCAATGTGTTATTCTGGTTGAGTCAAACTCATGTCCCTGTTTTAAACTGTAACTAGGAATGATCTTCATATATTTTCCTTTCTGGTATCAGTGAGAGATTAGATAAATGCTTACGTAGGTATTGTTTCCTAATTCGGCTATAAAAAGATAAGTCTTTATCCCTCTTTAACATTTTCTTCTTTTTATGCCAACTTATCTATCGTCATCCAATCCCACATTCCAAATGATGTTTGCCTTAACCCTGTTGCTTGAAGTTAACTGAACTTAGATTCTCATTTATTGTTTGTTGTAGAAAGATACTCAGGGAGGTTTTGGATTATCTAGTTTGACATAACCAACTGAACATTCATACTACAATGTAAACATAAAGATGACTGATCAGGAAAGTTCTCTTGATTAACGGAATAAGACTAAGTTCATCAGAAGTTAGCTTACTGAAAAAGGAGAGATGGATGAATTTCTTTGGTTGTTATATACAAACATGATACATTAATAACGGAGGTAATTGTAACAAAAGTAAAACTGTCTTCTGCTGGAATAGTAACAGTTCACATTCATTGAAATGAAAATACTAAACTAGATTACAATAATGGCAATTTTCAAATTCATTGAAATGGAATTACTTTTTTTTTTTTTGAGAAGGAAAAGGATGACCACCCTTAGGTTGTCATCCGGATATATATATATCACCAAAAATAAGCATCATATACAAGTGGAGGCTCTCCAGTAGAGAGCAGTCAAGGAAAAAAGGGAGAAACAAAGCTAAACATGACCCCACTCCCAAAGAAGGAAAAAATGTGATGTACAATACATCTCTCCCCACAAAAAATGACGCGGTTACGCTGGAGCCAGATGGCCCAGGTACCAGCCAAGAATGTCGCCAAAATAGCTCTCCAATCCCGCCTCTGTCCGGCAAGACGTCTGACAGCCAGCCAAAAGTCTACAGCCGTATGGGGGAAAGCACCCATGGAGCTCATCCGCGACCAAACCTCCCGGGACATGCGGCATCCGAAGAAAAGGTGGGTGACATCCTCCTCCATCTCCTCACGGAGGGCACATAAGGTGTCAGCATGTGGTGCCCATCGCGCTCTGTAGACTCTGGCGAGAATCTGCTCTCGTCGTAGAAGCCAAGCAAAGATCTTGACTTTCAGCGGCGCGCGGGCACGCCGGATAAATCTGCAATCAGGCCATAGATCCTCGGAGTCTCTGATCTCCTGGAGGAAGCGTATAATAGAGGCTGCGTGCCGAGAACGAATCTGAGGCCCATACCCATCCGTCTGTCCGGGCCGGGTCCGGGCGGAATGAAGCAATCCTCTGGTGAAGTGTAATAAGCTCAGAAACCCGCTGATAAGAAAGAGGGGAGCGGAAAAGGGGAGTCCAGGAGTCCGTATCGGAGCCGCCCCTCTTCGACCAGCACTGAGCTACAGATGCATCCGGCTGTGCCGCCAAGGCCAATAGCCGAGGAAATGACTCGGCTAGCGGGCCCCTAGGTAGCCAGTCATGCGCCAGAATGTGAAAAGCTCCCTGGTGCCAAGGGATGGAGTCATGAAGGGTCGTACCCGAGAGAACAGTGATGCCACCCCCCTCCAGAACGAAGAGGCTCCGCTGGGAACAATGTGACTGGAGC
This sequence comes from Pontederia crassipes, assembly GCA_030549335.1. Lineage (NCBI taxonomy): Eukaryota > Viridiplantae > Streptophyta > Magnoliopsida > Commelinales > Pontederiaceae > Pontederia > Pontederia crassipes. The sequence goes on along the minus strand of CM060194.1, from coordinate 60,467,826 downwards.
TCCATGATAGGTCCCGACAGGGTGTCCTCGGCCTCATGATCCACCTCACCCACCGAGCAAGGAGTGCCCAAAAGGTGATGCGGAGGTCCTTGACCCCCAAACCGATCTGTGAGGTGGGCCTGCAGATGATGTGCCAAGCCATCAAGTGAACTCGATGGGTGGGGCTGCATCCCTGCCAAAAAAATCTACTCCTCAAAGAGTCAATCCGAGAAAGTACCTGTGCGGGCATCCGAAGCACCGACATGAAGTAGGTCGGAAGCGACGAAAGGACCGATCGAAGGAGCAGAAGGCGGCCCCCGCTGGCTAGAAGTCGAGAGCTCCAACCCTGGAGACGGTGCTCCAGTCACTCGATGACCGGAGTCTATCCCTTGGAGCCAATATGTGGATCGGAGAGCGGGAGGCCCAAGTATGTGATAGGCAAGGCACTGATAGGGGTGCGCAGCTCGGAACCACAGTGTAGTAGGAGGGGCACCAGCCCTCCTGCGAAGCCGCTGAAAAGGCCAGCCTGGCAAGCCGCCTGAGTGCACCTAGCGAGGCCATCGACCGCCAGTGTGAAGAGCATGGGCGCCAGGGGCACACCTGACGAACGCCCCTCTGAGGCTGCACCCAGCCCCCCGCCATTGATCCGTTGACCAGGACTGAGAATGAAGCAGTAGTGATACATCGCTTCATCCAAGCAATCCAAGTCACCGGGAAACCTCTAACCTGCAGCGAGTGCCAAAGAAACGACCATGAGAGAGAGTCGTAAGCTTTGGAGAAGTCGACCTTCCAGAGGAAAGCGCGTCGACTGCTCCGCCTCTAGTGTGCGAGAATCTCGGCGGCCATGGTGTAGCCGTCGGTGATGGATCGACCCCGGATGAACGCCGACTGAGCAGGGTGGACAAGGTCAGGGAGCACCTCGCGGAGCCGGTTAGTCAGTACCCGCGCCACCAAAAGATAGATGGCGTTGGATAGGGCAATCGGCCGGAAGTCCTCCACCCTTTCCACAGGCGTGCGCTTGGGGAGCATGAAAAGTAGGAATCGGTTGATGCGCTCAAAGTCCGGTTGCCGCTGGAGAACTCCTGGAGCACTGCCATAACGTCCTCTTGGACCACTGACCAGAACTCTCTGTAGAAGAAGACCAGGAATCCATCAGGGCCGGGAGACCCCTCGCCATTGAGGTCCCGAAGCGCATCAATGACCTCGTCCTCTGTTATGGTCTGCACTAACATGGAAGACTGATCGTCAGTAAGACAAGTAATACCCTTGGGGGACCATCTCCAAGACGACCGGGGCGTCGCCTGGAGAAATCCCGGTGGTCCAATGAGGTGGTGGCCGGTGATCTGCTGTCCCATCACCTCCAATTGGTCAATCCTGTTTACCCGTCGACGCGAGCTCGCATATAGGTGGAAGAACCGAGTGTTGGCATCACCCTCCCGAAGCCAAGTCTGTCCTCCGTCTAGATGGTCACCTAGGCCTGGCCGCGCTGAGCCACCTCGGCCTCCATGAAGTGGCGGGAATCCTCCTTTCTGTCAAGCTGCGCAATCACCGCTAGAGCCTCTGTCCTCTGAGCCTCCCGAACCGCCCGGATCTATCTTCGGCGGTCCTGGAGGAAATGTCTCAAGCTGTGAAGTCTGGAAGCAAGAGTCCGCGCTGCCGAGTCCTAGACAGGAACACTCTGCCAGAAGTCGGCCACCGCCTGTCTGAAATCCTCCTCCAAGAGCGCTCAAAGCGAAAGATGGATCGCAGGGCATGACCGTCATTGGATCGCCACAGCAGCGGGGTGTGGTCCGAGAACGGTCGGTCCATGGCCTGTACGTCCACAAGGTGATGGGCCTCGACCAGCTCCAATGAGCCGAGGAATCTGTCAGCCGGGATTTGGACGACGGAGTCGCCGTGCTCCTCCAAGTGAATCTATAGTTCGTTGTTGGGAGGTCGAACAACGACTGAGAATCGATGAAGTCTCTGAACTCCCTGGCACCAAGATCTCGCCCTTGTCGCCTGATGGGGCGATCATCAATGTCAAGCGTGACATTGAAGTCACCGCCGATCAGCCAATGGGCATCGGGGCAGTGGAGGCGTGCAGCCGAGAGCTCCTCCCACATGCATGGCCTAAGGGACTCCGAATAGGGGCCATAGACACAGGAGAGGAGGTAGGAGGAACCGTTTGTGCTATGTCTGAAGTGAGCCGTCATTGAAAAATGGGCCCGTCCACGAGTCCATCAAGGTTAGCTGGTCATCCTGCCAGCCAATGATGCACCCTCCCGACCGGCCCACAGAACTGAGCGATATGTGCTGTGATAGATGGGCTCCGCCGATCTGTTCCCACAACCGAGTGCTGCACTCTGCCAATTTGGTTTCTTGCAAGAGGACCACATTAACCTCCCACTCTCTCAGGTAACAGACCAAGGGTCCTACGCCTCCCTTCGTGCCTGAGGCCGCGCACATTCCAAGCGAGCACCTTCATTGAGAAACCGTGGACGTCACGCCTGTGATTAGGCCTGTACCCACAGCAGTTCGCCTCCTGGGCCCGCCCCGTGCGAGCAGCAGAAAACGCATGGGGGGACGGTGTATGCCCAAAGGCCGCCTGGGAGGATCCAGTCGCGCCCGAGGGCGCCGGCAGATAACATGGAAACCCGCTGCGGAGGCGACCTCAAGGACATCGGCGTTTTGATCTTCCAGGAAGTGAGGCAGGCGCGCTGGCTGCCTGGGCTGCGGCCGAGGGAGAAGAATCTGCCGGCGGAGTCCCAAGACCGGTGGAGATTCTTTGCCGCCCCACATGATGGGGGGCTCTGCTGAGGGGGGCTCTGCCCACCTGCCGGCCTTCAGCTGTGACTGCTGGTCGCCGTGGGGGGGTCTCCGGTCATTGGCGATTGGCGGCAACCAGGGGTCCGTCCGTGGCGATTACGATGCTGTTGGTGAGGGGTAGGGTAGGAGGGGGTTCACGCTGCAAGCTCAAGACGCCATCAGGTGGGTTGTCGGAGGCCGAGGCGGCCGACTCGGCAGACGATGGTGCTGTAGGGGGGTTGGCGGTTTGGGTTGCAGGGCGCCCAGTCCGGGTCCGCGGGGTCTGGGCGAGCCCGGGGGAGGGGTTAGGCCGGGTGTGGGGGTGGGCTTGCATTTGGGTGCGGGTCGGTTTGTGGTGCGAGTGGAGGTGGTTGTGGTGCGGGTGGGGGTGATTTTTGGGGTTGTTTTGGTGGTTATGGGATGACGTGGCGGGTCTGGTTTGTTGTCGGCTGGACGTGTTGCGGTCTGGGTGTGACGCTTGGGTCATGGATGGGTGTGTCGCTGGTGTTGCAGGATGGCGCGGGGGTTGGGATGTGGAGGGAAGGCCGGCTGCACCAGCTGTCATGTTGCAGGTGGTTTGAAATAAAGTTGCACCGTATGATTTCTCACGTGCCTCGACCACGTGCTCCTTGGTGGGCGGCTGTCGGGGTGCAACGCTAGGTGACGAGGAGGGGCGGCCTGCGACTACATCAGCCCATGACCCGGCCGATCCTGCACGCCGGAGTTGGAGCAGATAACTGTTCTCGCCGACGCGCAGGGCGACCGAGGGGGGACAGCTGCCACCGGCTGGCAAAGCGACTTCGACGGAAGCAGTAGACAAGTCCGGCGAACCCATCGTCGGCAAGGAGAGGGCAAGCGGGGTTCCGAAGGACCCTGCGATAGACATAACGTCGTCGGGTTGGAGGTGAAGTGGGAGGCCGATAATGTCAATCACACATCTCGTCGGCTGGCGCACTGGCCTTGCTCCGTCTTCCTCCTTCCAGGGACGCCATCGAATATGACATTCCGGTGAGACAGGGGACGTCGCTGCCAGCAGGGCCTCTCGCTGCTGCGGCGATCCAGGGACGAGTAGCCAGAGCGCTGGCGAGATGCTGCTCAGATGGAAGGGAGGTGAAGCGCCGACGTCACGACGGCTGTGCGGATGACAGACATCTCCGGAGGGGTTCCAGTGGGTACTCCAACGAGGAAGAGACGGAGAAAATCCGTGGCGCTCTGCATCGTTGGCGACCAAGGTACGACAATCGTGGGTGGCTGCACGGTCCTCCCCTCCCTAGCTGCAGGGATTGCAGTAGCAGGAGGCGCGACCGGCCGGGTCTGACGCGCAAGGGGGCAGAGCGCCCGGCGATGACCCTCCTTTCCGCACTCGAGACAGTGTATTGGCGCCGAGCAGGATCACGCGAAATGACCTTCGCCCAGGCAGCGAAAGCAGTGGGTGGCTGGCCGGCGGTTGGATCTAGCACGGGAAATGGCCGACCATCCATTATTCAGCTGCAGGAGACGAGGTCGCATATTGGTCGCGAGGGAGATGTCGTGGGAAGCAAGTGTGGCGCCGCCGGCAGGGGTTGCCGGAGACGGAGAGGGGGCGCCGCCAGCAGGGGTTGCCGGAAACGGAGAGTGGTGCCGCCGGCAGGGCCTGCCGGAGGCTGAGACGGAGGCGCACTTACGCTACAGGGGCGCACGCAAGAGCTGAGGTTTCGTCTCGTTCTCTAAAACTTAAGTACCTCTATCGAAATGGAATTACTAAACTAGAATTTCTTTACGAGTGCTGCTAGAGAACATTGCTGCTTCATATCTGGTCCATTAAGACCGTATGTACTATTCCTTTAGAATCTGTCTTTCTAGCATGTGTAATGAAGCCTCCAAGTGTAACCAAGGCCTTCTTACTTTTCCTTTTGGAGGGAAATCACGCCCTTCTTACTGCATTAGCTTGTAATCCTACTTGTTAGTGACTGTCAAGTGGCAACTGATATGGAATATGTCTACAAGGTTTCATGCATGTCCTATCTAATTATGGTACTTCATTTTTTTTGGTGAAACGAACCGTGGTACTTCAATTGAGAAATATTTTGCATTATTCATTTTTTGAGAGATATTTTGCATTATTCATGTCAGATGTCTTGCAAGTCATGTGCTCACTTCAAGTATCTTATTTTTTAAGGGCATTAATGGATCTTTTGTCTATGGAATATTACTACTATAAACTCACTTCCTTTCTTTTTGTATTTTATAATGTTGAACATGCAATATATGCCCATTCTCTTGCAGTAAAAGTACTTATCAATGTCCTAACAGAGGTCCAGAGCTTGTTGATGTATCATCAAGGGAGTCAAAATTTAGCTATCGTAGGAAGGTATTCCAAGACCCAAATTCAGGTGGAACTAAAAATTTCAGGTTGAACATACCACCTAAAAGTGCTCCTACTAGTCCTATGCGTAGCCCTGTGCGCAGCCCTCGAAGATTAAGTAACATAGACTCTGCCTTTGGCATTGGGACCTATGGGTTTCAGCGTCGGTCATCTGCAGAAATTCCTGTTACAGATATGCCAACTGTGTTCTCTCCGCAGACTTCACCTGACAACATTGTCGGCAGCCCTGATCGTTCTCCAATTTATAGTCCAACAATGAGTAGCCCTGTCTTAAGATCCAAAAATCCTAGTGCTCCTTCTTCCCCATTTCATCCTAAGATGTTTTCTGAGAACTCTTATACACGCCATGATAATGGGTATAATGGCAATGTCTACCCACTTCCTCTTCCCCCCGGACCGACAACTTCACTACCATCTGCTTTTTCACCGAAACCCGAGTCGCCGCCAATGACAAGTCAGTGGCAGAAAGGAAGACTGATTGGAAGTGGCACTTTTGGGAATGTTTATGAAGCAACCAACATGTATTCTCAGACCTTGATTGTTTGACTTATTCTAAATTCTTTTTTGTTGTTCGGATGTGACTATTTCAACCGTGCAGACATACTGGAGCTTTATGTGCCATGAAAGAAGTTAATATAATTCCTGACGACGCCAAATCAGTTGAAAGCATCAAACAGTTGGAACATGTTAGTTCTTCGTACCATCTTCTATGTATTAGTAGTTATTCCACTTATTTTTAAAAGCTCACTGACAACACCAATTTGATGATCATTAATACCTTTTGTTTCTTTTTGTTTCCTTTTCACTGTTTTATCATTACTTAATATGCTTTATGTGATATCCATGTGTCCATGATGAACTTATTGTGATTTGGTTACAAAGATTGTGTTGCATAAATATTTGAGCTATTGACTATCTCTTCCTGCAGAAGTTGCATTTTATTTCTCTCCTGTTGAGTTAGCCGAAATCAGATTAATTAATTTCCTTAAATAATTTTTTTTTCTGTTTCCATTCCACTTTTTTTTCTTGATCTACGCAAAGTGATTGATCATGGTTTTCTTGCTTACAGGAAATAAAGTTTCTTAGTCAATTTAAGCATCCAAATATCGTACAATATTATGGAAGTGAAATCGTGAGCATCTCTCCTCTTTTTTTTAGACCTTTTATATAGCTTTTATCTTTGCAGCATGCAGCTTAATTCTTTCTCTTATATCCAGATCAATGATCGGTTTTACATATATCTTGAGTATGTTCATCCTGGTTCAATTAATAAATATGTTCGCCAGCATTGTGGTGCTATGACAGAATCCATGGTCCGAAACTTCACTCGTCATATTCTTAAGGGGCTGGCCTATTTGCATAGCAAAAACATTATGCACAGGTATACTATTTTCGGTGAAGTTTGTTCCAGCACCCCTAAAATATATTGGCCATACATTCATCCTGTCGTGAAAATTTATGAATTTGATGACTTTGGTAACTTATCTATTAGTTTTGTCAACTGCCATGTTTGTTAGTTTCACTACCCTTTGTGTTTGATTTGTTTTGGAGCATATACTATTTAAAATACTGATGTTCTAACAAATAAATCAATTCTAAGCATAATATCAATGACAATCTGATGTAAAATTGTTTGTCTTTATTTTTGTTGGTGTTGTTTTCAAATCATGTTCGTTCTCAAATTTTGATGCGGACCTATTTATTTCGTATATGAATTAGGAGTATTCACACATTCAATTTCTTTATTATGTTGCATGTTTTCTTCTTTGTGTATATTAGTACTCTTCTATGCAATTTTATCATTGTTTTGCCTGTCTATCTACACTTTGCAATACCTCTAGGGATGGAATCAAGTTAATATTTTGTTCTTACACAATGATTCACCTCTATAGGGACATCAAAGGACCAAATTTGCTTGTTGACATAAATGGTGTTGTCAAGCTGGCTGATTTTGGCATGGCAAAACATGTAAGGATGATTTCTGGACTTAGATAATTTTCATCTTACATATCATGATGAAACCCGATGCCTGCATGGTGATGAGCTTCTTTTAGTCTAAAAGGGACAGTTTAACCTTTCTAAAAAAAGGGATGTTGACAATGTATCCGCTGTTCAGTCACAGAGGTTATTGAGTCAACACTCCACATCTTTGTTTTGGATGAAGGATTACTACGAGGCTTGAGTTGTTACCTACCTTGTATAAAAAACTGTCAAGTGTACAAGTGTAAGTAGAGCAAAAATGCAAAAACAAGACTCAAAATGGTGTGGAACTTTCTACAGAAATATTCTATCCAGCTTTCTCTCACCCCACAAAAAATGGCATTCACAATGATTTCCGCCTAACATTTATATCTTCCAAAACTACTGCAACTATGCTGGAGCCACACAGTTCAGATGCCTGCCATAGACATCGTCAAAGGACACCGCCATCTTGTCTCATTCTGTGAACAAAGTCTTCATATCGACGTCCAAAAAACATCAAACCAAAAGTCATCCTCCAGTAGTCGGAAGTGAACTTGCATAGTGTGGGGCAGCCAACGACGTCCTCTACTTCCACCCTGCAAGTGTATAGGAGGTATCCATGCTGGGTGCTCATCTCACCTTGAAACTCTGTTGAGGATCCTTTCATGCCTCAATAGCTAAGCAACAAACTTGACTCTGAGTGGCATGATTCCTCTGAAACACAAATGGACCAAAGAATGGCTATGATTTTAGCTCTCCCCTCCATGATATGTAAGTAGCGTTACCTGGCTGACAGCTTCCCTTCTAAATGACATCTAGAAAGTGTCCTTCAATGTGCAGCATATCCAGGGTGTACAGGCTACTGATTCAGTGATTCCATACCTCCCTCAATTAGTCACATCTGAAAAACAGATGGTCTTTGTCCTCTTCTCTGTACGTTGATTGTTCACCCTGCATCCATCTTGACTGGCACTTCCTTATCATGATTCTTCTGCGTCAGTAGCCATATGAAAATTTTGGTTTTAATTGGCACTTTGAGCTTCCAAATGATACTGAAGCCAGCGCGGTGATTGCTGTCATTACCACTCTGCCATGTTCCCTGCAGCAGGTTAAGATTTTTTGCTAGTGAAGTTATCATCTTTCCTGGCTGCCTGTCTGGAGCTGTCCAGCTGCTGAAGATTGAACATCTCAAGAGTGCATATCAGTTCCTTCAATCTGTGATCGGAGATGGAAGCTGAGAAAGTCAGTGCCCAACAACATTGGTCAGATCCCCACCGGATCCACCCAAACATCCATTAGTCTTATCATTTTTCCCTTGGGCCAACACAAATAAGTGCAATAATCTCAAGGCCAAAGGACCATCATCGAACCAAATGTTGAGCTCGAAATAAAACTTATTCCAAGTCCAACCATCCGTCAGAAGTACTCTCTTGGGCGTGGGACGATTCCAAAAAGGTGAAGCATTTCAATGAGAATTGAAATGTGATTCCAGGAGAGCTTGCTGCCATAAATCTTCTTGAATACTAGAGAGAAGAGGTCCTTTACAGGGGATAGAATGTGATAACCCCATCTACAAAGAAGTGCCACATTCATGGTTCGTCATTTGATAATACCAAGCCCATGCTGAAAGGAACAAAGGTTGACTTAAAGTGGTTAACTCATAAGCCAGTAAAGTCCCCAGAGATGTCCAGTAAGATTACAGCGATCTGCAAGCACCATACCCTCAATAAGAAAAAGGGTGTTATCGGAGTATTGCAGCTGAGGTATCTCTGAATGCTGCTCTCCCAGTGACCCATACCCACAAATCCGTCCCACATTGTACACCACCAAATCAACGGCAATAATAATAATATTGGAGCGTTCGGATAGCCCTGCTTCACTCCCCTCTGCGGTTGGATCCACTGTCCGTTCGATGTGCCATTTATAAGGTTGGTAGTTAGATGAACAATTGACCATCTTATGTAGACAGTCTCACTGGTGTAATTATATAAGTTTATTAATAAAGCAGGATGTCAAAAAAACTCTCTAGGTACCCTTTTTCTTCTAAAAAAAAGAGTCCTCAACAAGGGGAATATCCTGGAGACACCATGGCATTACAACCTGTATATTATCTATGGAAGGTAACCTTTTCTTTTTCTTTTCTTTGAGAGGGGAAAGGATGATTAACCATGGTCGGTAACCTTCCAGGATTTCATTATTCTAACCTGTATATTACGTCAAGGCCAAAATAAGAAAACATGTTACAAGATCATCATTATAGCACACAGTTCCTTAACCAAAGTCAGATTCTCCGCATAGCAGCGACTGTCCTAAAAGATAGCATGGTTTGTTGTATCCAAATTTGGCAAAAGGTAGTGTTCACCTTTTTCCCAACATGATGGGAAAATGCCTAAATCTATGTAAAATATGGATTATGGGCAAAGGAGGTTAACACTTAGAGAGTGATAGAAGCAAATGAACAATGAGGCCATGTCTGTTCTAAAACTAAAACTATGATTATAATACTATAAAACCCTAAATGGCAATTAGACTTTCAATCTTTTAAAAAAAACTTTTGTACGGGATGCTGCAGCATAAGCAAGTTAAATCGTTCAATATAAGTTAAAATGGAAAACAAAAAAAAAAGAACAAAACAATATGTTGTCCCCGTTCCCTTTCAAAAAGTTGTCTCCACTATTCATCTGCAGTTCAGACTTAATGCCGTGCATGTATGCATACCTTATGCAGTAGTGGTTCTTTATCCAGTTTGTTTTTTTAAGGAACCAGTAAAGTCCATAAATTTGTATTCAATGCTAAATTGCAAGTACAATGAGAATGAATTGAAAGAATCTTCTAATGGGACTTAATAAATCTCCCCCAAATGAAGATTTGCATTTGCTTTAGGTATCAACCTTCGATCATAAAAAGTTTTTTGTCAAACACTACTGTCATGCAAGCTCTGAATAGGCTAACTTTTAATATCTGAAATAAACTTTATAGGTATATGAGTTGTGTTAATAGTTTATGATGCATGATATCATCACATGTAAGGCCTTTCCCTTTTTTTTCTTTACGAAAGAATGCTTTTGTGCAAGGTCATTGATCATCTGCATTTACTGAACTCAAGGAATCGAATGAAACGGGGTCACTTTCTGCATCACGTACTAATTTTGCAAGAAACAAAAATCTAGTTACCCATTTCTTTCGTAGTTTCTTTAGAAGGAAATGATTAATATTTAATGATAGGGATGTATGAGGGACAAGATATACATTCACATCACAAAAAAATGCATACTGCAAAATCTCTCACCTCGTTAAATGTTTTCTCCCATTCACCGATTAAAGAAAAAAAGTGTTGTATGATATTTTCTATGTGGCACCTGGGTCTACCATATGTTACTTTGTAGCCAAATGGTCCAAATGGCAGCTTGTGTTGTGGTTGGATGCTGTGTTTTGTATCTGTGTGCCTCCAGCCCTGGAACTCCTCCAAAAGCTCTCTAATGTGCATGTCACAATCTTGTCGACACTTTTGGTATTCCCCATCTCCCTTGCCACTGAGCCTTCAACAAACAGGAATGACTCCCTTCAAAATTCCTGCACAAATCCCCACATCATATCTTCACCTGGTGCCCATCTCACCTTGTAAACTCTTGTGATGAACCTACCCTTTCTAAGTCTGCAAAGAGCTTATAACCATGAGGGGTACCCACGTCTTTTGTATCAGATAGTCTTTCCTGAGATCCTCATCAATCTATGAATCCCTGAGGCTCATTGATGCGTTGAATTTGTAACAAATAAATTTGCTAGCAAGTGCACTAGCCATATTAAGTAATAAAGTAAAGAGTAAAGTGTTTAGCCCAAAAGGAACTAGTTAAATCTAATTTATCCTAATAATCTACTAAGAGAAGAAACGAGTGTTGTGATATGAAAACAGAAAATTGAAGGGGCAGAAAATAACAACAACAACAAAGCCTTATCCCACTAGGTGGGGTCGGCTACATGGATCATACGACTAATTAGCAGAAAATAAATGATAAGAAAAATAAAATAAATTGGTGTTGATCTTTGAGAATTATGGATGATTAATGTAAAGATAAAACTCCGCCTATGTTTTATAGCCGGTCCCAAGCCCGGATAAAGGAGGAGGGTTGTGTTAGGCCCCGACAGTCAGCGTAAAACTCTGTTGAATCTCATGAACATGGATCAACGCATGTAGCCGACCCCACCTAATGGGATAAGGCTTTGTTGTTGTTGTTGTTGTTGTAATGTAAAGATAAATGTGCATGATCCTCTATAATACTTGAGTTATAACAGAAAATAATAAATTCGATTCTTATGACAAATTAGGAGTACATAAGATATTGACTTCTCTAGACGAGTAAACCAAACTACCTTAATTTCTAATAAAACTAACAATCACAAACGACGAGTCAGTTATTAATTTTACATAGAATTAAGATGCATGTGTATGTATCTCGCACACTATTACTCACCCACATTTGGACGGAAAAATAGACTGTACGAAATTTGGCACAAACGACGAGTTATCGAACACGCGTTATGTATGCTTCAACTTAAAAGTAAAAGATCAATTATCAAAGTAATAATAGTTCTTGAAACTAATCACTCCTACAGGTTTGTAATTTAATCCGAGAAATCAAATTACTTATCAAAAGGCAATGAATTCAGCATGCATAGTCAAAAGAAATCGAAAAGATAAATTAGCTCAACTAATAATAGGGTTCAAGCAGTTTTCCTTCTTGAAAAGAATATAAAATTTATATTACAAAAATAATAAACTATAAAAACTAGGTAAAAGAGCATCCAAATAAAAGATAGAAGAAGAATTCTCAGCCTTCGGACCTCTGGACGTTGCACACACAATCGACGAGTTACTGCACAGCCTTCTCCTTCGGGTGATCTTCAAGCCTTTAAATTCGTCCTCAGCAAGATGACACGGCTCCCAGGTCACAAGCACCACGTTTTTTTGTCTCCTAGGGCCTTTATTTATAGCCTCCGGGAGTCCCAAGGGTTTTCGTAGAGTTTCGGTTTGATTTGAAGTCTTTTTGTGTTAAAACAAGTAAATTCGGAATAGACTTTGATAGATCTTTAAAACAATCCGAAACTCCTTCAAATATGAGTGAATATGTTTCCTAATCATTCCTGAGGCTTAGGATAAAGTCTGGGTTTGATTTGGACTTGAAATTTCTAAGAAAAGTCTAAAAAATCTCGAAAACAACCTCCGTAATAGCCCATAACTGCCCTGTAATGGCCTGAATATGGCTTTTCATGGCCCGTAACATTGATTTTCATGGCCCTCACAATGTCCAAAATCGGAGTAAAAGTGTGATTTTAACGCCTCGTAACATTCTGGTCACGGCTCGTAACTCGGACAAGCTTTTTGGGCGAAACTGGGGATTAAACAGATCTCTCACAGTTCGTTATATTCAACTTTCAGCCTTTGGGCGAAACTTGGGATTTAACTATTACACGACTCGTTATATTCAACTTTCAACCTTGGCAGCCTTTGAACTCCAATTTGAGCGCGGTTTTCTCCGGTGGCTTCCTAACTCAATTCTCTTGTTTTTTCTACAATAAAACATATAATTTGGGTAGATTCTATTTTTATAAAATTAAAGCAAATAAGGTCAGAGAATGATGCATGTTATATGGAAATGAATCGAAATGTGATTAAATGCATGGGTAATTATATGTTGTATTTTGCATGCATCACTCATTTATGTGGTGTTTTTTTTTGGGGTGGGTGGTGGGGAAGGTGGACTCATTTCTATTCTTTACACTGAAAACAAAATCACTCTTTTTGTTAACTATTTATATGAAATCCTTCTAATATGAAATCCTTCTAATGTTTGAACTTTGCATATGATACAACAACAACAACAACAAAGCCTTATCCCACTAGGTGGGGTCGGCTACATGGATCATACGACGCCATTCCACTCTATTACTTTGCATATGATAATCTTGGGTAAATTACGTCAAATGCTCTCTAACTTTGATGTTTGATCAGCGCTATCCTTCAATTTTACTTTGTACCACGAATGCCCTCCATCTTATAATTTGTTTCATGGAATGCCCTTTCGACCGGGAATATCCAGTTTCCCAATCACTCCGCTGACGTGGCGACATTCTCTCCTCCACTTAAGCAAAAATCTCTTACGTGACATAAAAAAATTTTTAAACAATAAGGAATGTGTCGCCCTTGCAAGCTCTGGCGAAGGGGGGGGGGTCGCCGGAGTGCGCCGACGAAGAGCAAGAGGGTCCCCCCACTTGCTCGCGCCGACGAAGAGCAAAGGGGGGGTGGAGGGGTGAGACCACCCCCTGCCTTTGCTCTTCGTTGGTGCGCTCCGGCGACCCCCCGCACTGCGCGCATCGCCGGAGCTTGCAGGGGGACATACCCCTTATTTTTTAAAATTTTTTAATGATGTCACGTCGGATTTTTTCTTAGGTGGAGGAGAGAAAATTATTACGTGGATGTCACGTCAACAAGTGACCGGGAAACCACCGATAATAGGTGAAGAGGGTAGTGAGTGAAACAAGTTAAAAGATGGAGGGTAGTCATGTTACAAAGTAAAGTTGGAGGGTAGAGTTGGGAAAACGACCAAAGTTAGAGGGCATTTGGCGTTATTTTACCCTGATAGTGTTTATATGTATCTATTACATTAACATAGAATTTTGGGTTATTTTCTTTATTGTAAATTTACAAATTTTAGTTTTTGAACTTGTAGAGTTTGATACTTGAGATCATCCTTTAAGTGTCATCCAGATTTTTGTTAAGTTATTTTTTTATTATTTATGAAATATCAATTTTGCCTTTATTTTTTTAAATTTAAGACAACAGTAAAAACTAAAAAATATTAACATGAGAGTAGTATTGCACAAAATATGATTACTAGACACTACTGTTATCCATATTGATTTTTTTGTATTTTAAAATGTTTAAAATTTTTTTTTTTGAGAAGATAAAGGATGTGAGCTAGGTGCTCACGTCCAGATTTTATTCACTATAAAAGCTTGTATCTATTACAAAAAATCTTTTAACCTCACCCACTCACTTGCCAAATTTCTAGTTGCTATTACAATGTTATCAATATAACACTTTTCTCCCTTAAAAATGCAATCATTGCGTTGCTGCCATATTGCCCATAAAACCACAATTGTTCTGATTCATTGTCTTTTTGATAAATATGTGTAAATTGTTGCCATGCCCACCTTGTCGAAATATTTTAACTGTAATAAGAAAGTAAGGGTAAAAATGATCCTTCTAAAAAAAAAGGTCAAAAATGATATTTTTCAGGCTCCTAGAATATGGTGCCCCTGTGGCAATCTATTTGATTGTATCGAAAGGCCCACTGAATTGGGATTTCCCTATTTGGCCGGGTCATTTCGGGGCAAACGGATCATTTATCATAAAGAGGATGAGCTTCAAGAGATCTACAGGGTCCCAAATGAATTGGCTTATTCAAAAAAAGCCTTGTCCAAAATATAGAATAAAAAGTGTTTCCACGACTCTACCACCCGGCCAATCCTGTTCCACTTAATCCCTTTTTCATGGCCACATATCTTTACGGCTAAGGAATGGGAAATCTTTCTCCTGTTACATGTTGCGGGTTTATTTCATCTTAGTGTCCGTCCGCCTCAACATCTATACAAAGGATTGCGTATGGGCAATATTGAAACTGTACTTTCCAGTAGTATCGTTGCTGTCTTTTTTGCAGCTTTCGTTGTAGGGGTAGAGAAAATGTCTCGAGCCAATGTCCGAGTACCAAGGCGCTACGGCGCGGAAGTAACCAATCACCGTTCACCTTTTTTCTTTTTCTTATCAATGAATAGATCTCTTTACTTGTACGGCTTAGATGTCTCGTATTTCTCGAAAATGCCTTGGAATGAAAGAGAATTCCGAATCTGCTTTGTTTACGAACAAGGAAGCTATAAGTAATGCAACTATGAATCTCATGGAGAGTTTGTCCAATATCTCGATCTAAGTTATTAAGTATGGAGGTCAGTAAAAAAAATACAATAATGATGAATGGAAGGAAAAAAGAAAAAATCCTTTAAGTGGAACAGGATTGGCCGGGTGGTAGAGTCGTGGAAACACTTTTTATTCTATATTTTGGACCTTAGCTCCATGGAACAATATGCTACTGCTGAAACATGGAAGAATTGAAATCTTAGATCAAAACATCAATTCTTTCTACTTCTCGGGGTATAATGACAGATAAAACTCCATAGATAGTTCGAGTTGTATAGGAACAATGATCAATTTTAGCGCGAAAAGGGATAGATTCGGATATAGTATCGAATCATAAGAAGTGATCCAATTTTTTTCATCAGTTCCGGGAATGATATCTAATAAGTTTTTCTACCCTTTTTATTTTGGATCGGGTCGGGTGAATTAGAGAATAGACAGACGGATAAAGCAAATCTTGATTTTCGTTTCCCCCTGTTTCGCCCTTCCTCTAAGGGGTTGTTGTGTAACAAGTGCATAATGTCCTTTTGAATAGGAAAAAGAATGGATCTGCAGGGTCCCAAATGAATTGGCTTATTCAAAAAAAGCCTCGTTCTTTGGAAGATCTATCTCGTGTTTGGTACTGCATGGTTCCACTCTGCAAGAACTTCGGGATACTTAACGCGTTAGCTATATGGGCCTGGCAACTGATCGAATTAACCAACCAAAGTTTCTTCTTTTCCACTAAAGTATTGAGCAGCGGTGTAGCATCAGATCCCAAAGATAGTGAGTTCTTTTTTCTTATAGAGGAAAGTCTTTTTCAAGGATTCTATATGAATTTCAAGGGCTCGTGCCACATATCTTTACGGCTAAGGAATGGGAAATCTTTCTCCTGTTACATGAACTTCACCAAAGGACCTCAGTTTCAAAGTTGAACAAGTTGAGGGACTAAAATTTGTAATTTAATAAAAATGGATGTAAGCACCTGGCTCACATCCTATATCTTCTCAAAAACAAATTGTAAATTTATAGTTTAGGGCTATTGTGAAAAAAAAAGTTACCAGGGTGTTAGAGAAAGTAACCCTAGAATTTTTTTCAGTCCAAATAGTTCCAGTGTAGTTTTTGTATCTTTTGTGGTTAGGTGCTATGTGGAGAACATCGTATTATTTGCTTGACCGTGATTAGAGGATGGGGAGAGGATAGTGATAGCAGAATAATTTACTTACAATTAGACATTTTGTAACATAGCACACCTTTATCAATAAAATAGTATGCCAGTAACTGGAAGAAAAGGTTGACTGCACAACACATTTTTCATCCCTTTTTCCTTCAAAAAAGATTATATTCATGAATTTTAGATGATAACGCGAATTGATGTGTTCTAGCATTTCACATTTTTTCCTCTAAAAAAAAGCATTTCACATTGTTTTTCATTTGCAGTTGTTTTTCAGTTTTCCTGTTAGGTGATCTTTAGCAGTTGATATGTATTTTTTTTATGTATCAGTTAAGCGGAGCAATGGGGGCTCTTTCACTAAAGGGAACACCATACTGGATGGCTCCTGAGGTTTGTTTCTTTTTCTTTTATATCAACGTGAGGTTATGTTTTTTCAGGTGTGAGGTTGTTGCTAATTGAGGTGTTATTTTGCATTTTCATTGCTTTGTCTGGCATGATCGCTCATAAAAATTACATCTTATTGATAAAAACTTGTCATTTTTTCCTTAAAAGATATTGTCAAAAAATATAGTGGGAAATTCTTCTTTCTCTCTCTCTATATATGCACATATACTATACATATTTATAGTGGGGAAACCATTTTTTACTTATGATTTGTGTTTGCAGGAGTATGTGCTTGCCTTAAACTTCTTTTTAGGAGATGCCTTAAACTATTTTTATTGTTTCCTCTTTGTTATTTGTATACATGCCTCAAAATTTCCTTATATATATACATCCTATGAAGCACATGTACGCCAAACACTTGGAGGTAAACTTCAGGTATGATTACAGATGCGTACCCAAATATTTAATATTAAAAAACATTAAAAATTAAAACTGGACAGCTCAGGGGTATGTTTTGGGTACGGGAAAGATTCTTATCCAATGTAGAAATGTGAACAAATAATAAAAGAAAAGGGTAAAGCGAGTTCAAGGTAAAAGACCAACTGAAACTTAGGAAAAACAGTGGTGGCATTGACTCGATGAAGAAAGGGAAACTTTTCTTGTGAGAGGTCTCGATACCAAAGTAAACGAAAGGATTAAGAAAAGGAAAAATAAAAATAAAACACACTTTCCACACCTACTTTAAAATGGAGCTTGCAGATCGCAAGAACATAAGAAAAAGAAGAAAAAAAGGGAAGAAGAAAGAAGTCATGGAACTTGAGAAAAGAGACGTGGGAAATAACACGAGAAAGAAGGGGTCGGTGAGATAGAAGAAAGGAAAATGAGACATGTAGAGGAGTGGACAGCACTACTTTACAAGAGAAGGAAAGAAAGGTGTGCAAAACAAAAAGGAAAGCTGGCAGCTCAAAAGTAGGTGTTAGCGCTATAATTTTATTTTATTTTTGAAGGCAAGACTTAATGCTGTAAATTTAATTAAATTTCTTATTTGTTACCTTAATTAATGACAAATAAAATTAAATATATGATATGATAAATTATTTGATGTTAATAGAAACATGAAATATCTTTGCTGCCTTAAGGCAATTCATACCTAAAAGGAATTTTATTATTTATTTTTTAAAGGAATAAGGATGTCTATCAGTTGTAATCCTGCTTTAATGAGAGCTTATACCATTACATCTAAAAAAATATTTACAAAGTATGGCTACCTTCTTGCTAGTCATCCTTTCTTGTTTCAAAAATAAGCCAATCCTGCTTTATAAATGAGAGCTTATATCGTTACATCTAAAAAAATATTTACAAGGTATAAGCCAATCGTATCATTTTAATCATCAGCCCACAATTTATCCACATTTACAGCATGTGAGATGATGCTTTCCAAATACCAACGTTCACTTCTGAAAAGACAAGCATTTCTTTGGTACCCTATCAACCACAGGACAGCTAGAGCTAATCCCCATTGAATAATAATAAAAGGGTATTATCGGAATGCCTCAAAGAGGAAGAACGGATCACCGAAGATTTATTTCTTTGTTTCAGACTTATTGTCGGGAGCTCCATCACGTACGAAGGGGAACAAATATCCACAATCCAAAGTACCACAACTGTCGTCAGACAGCCTGTTGGCGCTCAATGTTCTACAACCACCAATCAAGGCCAGTATTGGACTTCTTATTATAGTGTAATAGTGCATGGTTGCAAGAACTGCAATGGTAGTTCATCAAACTGCATAATATGGCAGTTTGTGCAACTGCACACTTGCAAGGCCCATTATGGGCGTCCTTGCCATGTCCATCATAAGTAAACGACCTTGTCGGGAATTGATCGCCATATAAGCTGACAATCAGTAAGTTGACGTCGAGTTGCAAGCCCCCATCTCTGATCAATGCCAAGTATACCTTCCTTGTAGAGAATTGGCTGGATGTCCAGAGCCACGAATTTTACATCCGAGTGAAAAATTTTCAAGATATCCCAGAAGTGTAACCGTAGCATCCGCATCAAAGAAGGGATACATACATCCCTTCTTGAAAAGAAGGGATACTGCAGACCCGCATCAAAGTGTGACCAGCAGTCAGCAGCTGTTATTATTTATTATTATAGCTTGATTTCTTCTTTTATATATTTGTTGTATATAGTGTCCCTGTACCCTGGATTTTCGAAAATTAATGTATACTTATGCAACACAGTTTGTACTCTCTTTAAAAAGGTATATTCCTTCAGGAGATTGCTCTAGCATGGATCTTCATTTTTCTGTCTGTCACTGTTTGTTAGCTCTGCCTAGATGTCCTTGGGAAGTAGACAAGATGAACGCCAGTGCCTGTTGCCAGTTTCTCTCCCACCATTAGTGGACTCATCTATGATGGTCTTGTTGCTACTGGAGGACATGAAGAGTAGAAATTTTATTTTTCAACAATTGTTTGATTCTCATCTATTTCACTAGAACAACAAAAATGAGCTCCTAGAAAAAAGAGATAAATTTATAATTTTTAGGGCCCACCAGATTATCACGGTTGGTTGATTTTTAATTTTCTGGTGATCTAAATTTTCACCTAACTTGTGAAATGTCTTTCAACAACAAGGTGAAGTTACATATCATATTTTTGCCAAAATTAGCCTACCAATCCTTCACCCCCAAAAAAACAGCTTACCAATCTAACTATTAAACCTTTCGTATTCTATAAAAAAAATGATAATTTCCAATTCATTTACTCAATTTCACTTGAGGTTGACTCTACCTATCCTTTATTCATATTCCCTTTTCTCTTTTCCTATCAATTATGATCAAAATTTAAAATTACTTTCGAGGTATTTTTGCTCATAATAATCATGATTATTTGAATTACAACTTACATAATTAGTACTTACCTCCTCTCAAAAAGAAATTAATTAGTACTTACCAAACACTATAATGTGGTGATAGTAATGATTTTAGAAGTTGTAATCTGTTTTGGTGGTGTTCCAAATTGCCGGTTAAGTAATAGAAAATTTATGTCTACTCAAAGATGATCCTCATGTCTTCACTTTCGCTAACTAGCACTTTGATGAGATGAATTAACAAACATAAAAAAATTCTAGGAAAGCGGAAGTGAAACAGGGACAAACTTGCTTCCTCTCCAATGGAAAGTAAGTACGTCTGAGGCCTGAAAACTTGGGAAAGGGTAGAAGAAGGTGACCTATTAGGGATGCATAAAACAGCAATGAAATAGGTGACTGAAAAGAAAGCAATGAAATAATTGTGATGGCAATTCAAGGGTTTTGATCTCTTTTATTTTCCCTGATGATTTCTTTATTAATTTGGATGAAAGAGATTTTTTTTTGAGAGGGGGAATGAAATAATTGTGATGGCAATTCAAAATAGTATTAACATAAATATTACTTAAAATTGCATAATTTTATAAAAACATAGAAAAAAAGATGGAAGTATATAGAAGAATTGTGATAAAATAGAAAAGGATCCAACCAATTATATCTACAATAACTTTCTAAAAAGAAAATTATCTACGATAAAAAATATATAATCAACAACAACAACAACAACAAAGCCTTATCCCACTAGGTGGGGTCGGCTACATGGATCAAACGACTTCGTTGATCCATGTTCATGAGATTCGACAGGGTTTTACGCTGGCTGTCGGGGCCTAACACAACCCTCCTCCTTTATCCGGGCTTGGGATAAAGGAAAATTTGCAAATAAGAAAATTTGCAATAAGACAAGACTGGAAATCCATCAGGACTAGGAGAGCCTTCAGCTTTTAAACCTCGCAATGCACACAACTCCTCCTCTTAATAAAAATCAATTGTCAAATCCAAGTATCCAACCATTGACCAAAATTTGCAATAAGACAAGACTGGAAATCCATCAGGACTAGGAGAGCCTTCAGCTTTTAAACCTCGCAATGCGCACAACTCCTCCTCTTAAGAAAAATCAATTGTCAATTCTTTGATTCCCCCATTTGTCTCCTTTTAGTGAATTCTTTGAAGTATGTAGCAGCACCTGCCCCAACCTCACACAACACTTCATTGATTTGCAATTGGTCAATTTAGTTGGTCCTTCTTCTATTGCTGGCATATAAGTGAAAAAACCTGGTATTTGCATCACCTTCTTGCAACCAAAGTTGTCTAGATCTTTGACGTCAGTAAATCTCAGATCTTTTTATCTTCCTCTGCAACCACGTTCTGCCATGCTAGTCTCTCTTCCACTTATTCTGTTGATAATGTTCGCGAGTCCTCCATGTGGTTCAGGATTGTTATGGCGGATAAAGCTTCATTTCGTCTGTGTTCATTTGTTTCCTTCTGTCGTGACTTATGTTGTTTTAAGAATATACGTAGCTGCTCCAATTTACAAAACAATGAGTGGGTCGCTCCCAGCTGGATAGCTTCGCCATTTGTCTACCACAATTTCGTGTCTACCACAATTTCGTGTCTACCACAATTTCCTTAAGGCCAGGCTCCATCAACCAAGCTTTCTCAAACTTGAAATTGGTCCCACTTGATGTCCTTTCGTTGGATTGCCATAGAAGTGTGTGTGGTTGTAGAATGGTCTTTCCATAGCAGTAACTCCTGCCAGTTGAAATGTTTCAGCTAGCTCAATCGATCTTAAGAAACGATCAAGCTTTGATTTGGTTGTGTGCGAGGCCGAACTTCTCCAGGTGTACCTACATTTCAGGATTGGGAAATCCATCAGTCTCTGCTCATGAATAAAATCACTAAAACCTTCAGATCCAGTGTCTCTTCCTCTTCTCCTTATCACTCTGTCTTCTATGTTCAGCGCCACATTAAAATCACCTCCTAGTAACCAAGCGATGCCAGAATGACGCATTCTTAGGTGCCTTAGCTCTGCCCACAATTCTGTGCAGCCAACTGCCTGGGCCATATATGCAGGATAACAAAAAATTTTATTATCAGAACATCTAGATAGTACTACGCTCAAGCAATTTCTTGATTGAATGGTGTTGATTAAGTCAAACATCTCTCCTTTCCAATCTAGTAAGCAGCCCCCAGAGCGTCCTGTACCATTTAGCGTCACCTGATTGTTCAACAGTGAGCCTCCTATCTGACTCCATATTTGCATATCAAATGATTCCAATTTAGTTTCCTGTAAAAAAAAATATCCACCCTCCATTTCCTAATATATCGTTGTAGTATTCCCCTCCGGTTTGGTTCACAAAGTCCCCTAACGTTCCAGGTAAGGACTCTCATCTTGGCGAACAATTGTGATCTCAACATCATGTATCTCATAATGACACTTTCTTCTCTGGTAATTGTATTCCTTTCTCGCCGTCAAGTTGCTGGCATAGCTGCTGCCACCAGCTCTACCTCTTGTTCTCTTCGCATATTGTCTCCTCTATCCTAATTCTATCTGAAATGATGTTGTTCTTTCTAATGGCTTAAGCTTTTAGGAAAATTGGTTAGCACATCAAATTTAACATGGTATCAAAGCCAGAGGTGAAGAGTTCGAACCTCGTTAAGCTCTTATTAAAAAGTAATTTCCTCCTTTTGTTGTCCACGTGTTGAGCTTGGGCTAGATCAAAAGTTGTCAACCTCCCACACGTGAGAAGTATTAAGAATATAAAATATGTTGCTCTTCCTAACGGCTTAAACTTTTAAGAAAATTGGTCAGCACATGAAATTTAACATGGTATGAGAGCCAGAGGTCAAGAGTTCGAACCTCGTTAAGCTCTTATTAAAAAGTAATTTTCTCTCTTAGTTGTCCACATGTTGGGCTTGGGCTAGACTAAAAAGTTGTCAGCAGCCCACACGTGAAGGGGAGTGTTAAGAATATAAAATAAATGACGTTGCTCTTCCTAATGGCTTAAGCTTTTAGGAAAAATGGTTAGCACATCAAATTTAACATTATCTTCTTCCCTCACTTCCACTGTTGCTGTCACCATCTCATTAGGGTGGACCACTAAGACATCTCTTCTTGCTTCCGTTGCTGTCATGGGGTTGGCCCCCACATTTAAGTTCATCTCTACCACTAACCCTGGTGCATTGTGGGCTACAGTGTTAATCACATCCAGAAGAAAACCAGTTTGGCTGCACTCTGCAGTGGGCTCCGGTCCATCTAGTATGTTCATTTTGGTAGGTGTATTGAGTTCTGCCCCGCCAGCTGTGGTTGTTGAATCTCCAACCCCCATAACTACCGACTCTTTCTCACCAAATCCCTCTAATTGAGGTACCACCATCTCAGCAGAAGATTTGGATAGCAGTTGTATGATTTATGGATCTTTCTCCATGATTCTAGGACGCCAGAGCTGCATTTTCTCCGGCGGTGGAACGATCATTGATGACACCGTCGCTGACCATGACGGATATCTCCCTTGACCACCTATATTTGAAAATGTTGCCCAACAAGAATCGAACCTCGATGACACCGTCGCTGACCATGACGGATATCTCCCTTGACCACCTATATTTGAAAATGTTGCCCAACAAGAATCGAACCTGTCGCTTAAGAGGAAAAAAAATTAAACTATTACTGTGATATTGACATCAACTCCGCCTATGTTTTATAGTCGGTCCCAAGCCCGGATAAAGGAGAAGGGTTGTGTTAGGCCCCGACAGCCAGCGTAAAACTTTGTCGAATCTCATGAACATGGATCAACGAATATATTGTGTTGCGGAATGGCGTCGTATGATCCATGTAGCCGACCCCACCTAGTGGGATAAGGCTTTGTTGTTGTTGTTGTTGTTGTTGTTGAGAGGGGGATGAAAGAGATGAATGTTACATGACGCTTTTAGAGTGAGAATACAGTAAATTCTATATTTCGTTATAATCAACACAAAACAAGGAAATCTGCTATAATTAATAAGATGAACAATAAGGAAGTTGAAGTTTGGGGACTTTTAAGGGAGGATAGTTGCTAGATGTATCTTGTTCTAAAGTTTTGTAAACATTGTCCACATCAATTTGACCTTATTACTTTGTTTCTTTTCTTTTTTCTTCTTCCATGAAACTCATCACTGAATTGCATTTCTAGTTTCTCTTTCGTTAAAACTTTATCATGTATTTCTTTCCAATTTAACTCTTCTGCAAATAATGAGTATATTCTTCTACTTAATTTGGCATGAAGAAAAATGTATGCATGCATGTGCTGCCTAAAATGTAAACAGTGTCCGGATATTTTTGCTTTTGCTACTATTCATCCTTATGCGTTATTTTTCTTAAAACCACTTTTCTCCCATTGCAGGTTGTGCAGGCTACAATGAATAAAGATGTTGGTTATGATCTTGCTGTTGACATTTGGAGCTTGGGCTGCACCATCATCGAGATGTTTACAGGAAAACATCCTTGGAGTGGTCTAGAAGGGGTACTACTGAATTTCCATTGTAGTCATTTCCGTTTGGCTTTATATCATTTTAAGTTGCTGATGATATTATAATTTAAGCAGGTTATATTACCCTTTTAATTTAGAATTTGTTATGACTTTGATGTCAGAAAATGCTATGTTGAAGTTGTTTACTGCAATAAATCTCACTTGCTGTAAAAGAGTCCTTGTCTTTTTCTCAAAAAAGTTCTTTTGTTTAAATCATTTAGTTGTACCCGACAATAGTTTTTTGCATGTCAAATTGCATGAGGTCTTATCACTCAATTATGCATTCATAATAATATTCTACTTAGAGGAAGGAAATCAGCACATTATCTTGTGATTAAGAAGTTCGGAGTTCAATTTCTACCAATAGAGCTTCTTGAAATCTTTTATTTCATATGTTTTTCCTGTACTAGTTGAACACTTGTTGCCAGAAAACACATCATATTTAGATAAATGCATCAAGAAAATAAATCATTTATTGATAATATAATTTCTATACTCGCCTTAATGATTGAGATGAAACTTGTATTTAGTTTCTTAGTTCTTTCTTCCTTGAATCAACTAATTTGTACCTAGCTTTTCAGTTATCTCTATTACGGGATCTGCACACTGTCAGCATATTTGTGAAATTATTTCTGTTTTTGTTGCTATTTTGCATTACATTTTCTTGTTGATGTATCCAGCTGACTTAGGATAAATCACAGGCTGCAGCTATGTTCAAGGTATTGCATAAAGATCCACCAATACCTGAGGCATTATCCAATGAGGGAAAGGATTTTCTGAAACGCTGCTTTCATAGGAACCCTGCAGCAAGGCCAACTGCAAATATGTTGTTAGAACATCCATTCATACGGCTTGCCAATCACTACAACCACCATAGTTCACTTCAAGCATTTGCAGGGATGAGACTAACTGTAAGCCTCAAGACAGATAATAATATAAAAATGCTACGCTAGATATCTAAAATGCTACGCTATTCCATAAAAAAATGACAGATAAATTTGTAAATCAATATCTTTTCACATATGCTAAAAAGGATTTCTGTTGCAGGATAATAATATAAGCCCAAAGGATAAGACTAAATCGAAAACTGAAGCTTGTGTTAAGAACAAGCACTCTACAAATTGGTGAGCCAAATTTACTATTGGATTATCAATTATTCAGGTTTATTGAATTTTCGGGTTTCCAAAATCATTGAATGTTTTTCGTTTTCTGAACAGTGAACATGTGAGTCATTCCCATCCTGAGATTTCTGAGGCAACAGCCTCTAGGCCTTCACCTCGTTCTGCTCCTGAGATTCTTAGTTTATCCCCATTTAAAACTTGACGCTAGTTCCGCAATGGTTTCTGTGCCAATGGCTAGTGGAGCCTTCCTGCCTTATACGTTTCCAAACCTTACGTGAAGGAGTTGATATCGGAATAGGCAGTTTATTTGGTTAGCGGAATTATGATTTTCTTTTAAGTACCTTGGATACCGGAAGCCTAGTGGTGATCTATCTGATACTAGATGGTCTTGGAGGAGCAGAGTTACAGAGGTTGGTGGAGGTAATTATTTATGCCTTGCAGCCTTGCCTGTGTTCTTTTACTTGTGAAAAAAAATTACACATTTCTTCCACAGGAAATTAGAGGATGTTTTCCCTGTAGGGAGCTGTCTGTTGTGTCATGTTTTTGTTATAGAAAAGTTAGTCAGGGAGTCAAGTCCCGTTACCCCTCGAAACAGCATCGTGATGTCAGAATCCAGCTCGGGTTGGTAAAACTCTTCCGTGATCGATCCACGGCATCATGCAGGATTGAGCAGTTAATTTTAAGCGATTGACCGGGCACTATTCAGTTCAGGGGGATACTGTTCATAGTGTAATGTTGACATGTTGTGTTAACTTTTTAGTGCTGTACAGAATTACGAGTCCTTTGTATATGGGTAACTAATTTACCCGTGAATCGATATGTACCTTTTATGGGACTGCAATCTGTAATATTTCACGTGTTCTCTTCCCTTCAAATGCAACTCGAGCCCTTGCAATAAATATCCTTTGTTATTTTCAAGTTTCACCTGGACTGCTTGGTGCTTTAGTAAGCTGGACGGTCTTTGTTCCTTGAATGATCGAGGACTCATTTCTTATGTTACCGTATTTTGCATTATCTTGTTTGATTTCTCTGCTCGCGGCCTAAATATTACTCAACGTCAAAACTTTACACTACAGTATAAAAATTGCAGATCCAATATGATTAGTCTATGTTGGACAAAAACTTTTTTCTCATTTCTTTTATTTATAATAATTATAATAAATTTTAAAATTAAATTATCAAAAAAATAAAATAAATTAAAAGTGCGGTGTACAACTACTGTATAGACATCGAAATTTTCTTAAAGTTTTTTAGGAGAACATTTTTTCCAAATAACAATTCTTCTTACCCTCCTGACCTGACACGCAAATTTTTTTTTGTCAAAGATTTAATTTAATTTCTTACATCTATTAATAGAACAAGCGTTAATATCTTACTTCTACTAATAAAGTCTGACTCTTCGTCATGATGCCACTAGAAACCGGACTGATGAAGGTGTCCAACGCCTCAAAACTTCACACTTCTAACACAAGACATTTTGGGGTGGTATTATTTACACATGTTTCCCTTTTTACTTACACAGTTCAATATAAAAATAATAATAATAAACTACTTTTATTAAAATGCAGAAATTAAGATATTCATTTATTTTCAATAGTCCTGTAACTCTAACAAACTAACAAATAATTATTACATCAGAGTAACAATAAAAATATTTTTTTTTATAACATGACCCTACATCACCACAAACTTCCGACATGCATCTAACTTGACTTTAATTGCTTGTGGATTTAAATATATGGATACAGAATATCCCTCTAATTGAATAAGATAGATTAATAGAAAAAATTTAACTTTTGAAATAATAACTATTAAGAAAATCAATCAGGAGCACGAATAAAATATTTTTCCTTTTTTATTCTTTCCATTATCATTCTTTTCTAGTGAGTTGCATTGCAACTTTTACTTTAAACAATAATATAAATTTTTTAAAGAAATTACACCAAATACACTTCAACTTTAAGTACTTTCTTAGCGACACCCTCCAATTTAATTTGGTAATAAAATTATCCTCAATATTTTAACTTGACATTACATTAAAAAAATCTTTTAATTTAACATGATTTCTCTCTTCTCCATATAAGCACTTGACATGACATTATAAAAAACAAAAAAATATTAAAAAAATAAACGCTTTGGACACATCTGGACGATGAGGGGGGACGACCCTCAACTTCCTTGAAAATTCAGCATAATCATGGTTGGATTGTTACAAACCCGGGCTAGATCTATTACGAACCCAGAGCATGTGCGAAATAACGTGAGTTGTGTTTCGTCGAACTCCTATTTGAAATAATTCCATAAAAAACCTTTGGCTGGACATGAGAATGGCTCGAGTTACAATCAGAACTCTTCTTAATTTATTCAACAATAGCACTTGTGCTAATAATGGAGACTCGAGTTGGGTCTTTCCACCTTGATGCCAAACACTCGTAAACATCAAGGTCGGGTCCTCTAAAATTCGGAAACATTACATTCAAATCTAGGTCGGATTCATACTCTTACCACATTGGATTTGAGAAGCATACGAAGAACTCGGGTCGAATTATTTCAGCTCGGGCTGCATTTTAATGCTGCTGAACTCCATTGTTGGTGGATCATAAGAGAACGCAATCTATGTATTAAGCTTTTTTTTTTTAACTCAAGGATTTTATTAAGATATCACGTTCAAAAGTGAAAAATAAATAAATTTTACGTACCTTTTCAAGTAAAACTATTTGGAATCCGAAATTTGATGCAACTTTTTCAGTGATTCTGCGGCTTCTGGCAATAACTCCGATATCCTTTGATAGCGCAATCAACCACGAAGAAGTGATCAAAAGTTTTTAACTGTACACGTGCAACAAGGAAAGTTTTCTAACTAAGGGTGGATTTATTTATAGGAAAAAGTTATTTTTAACTTGGGTTAAATTATAATTCAAGATTAGGTGCTAAATCTCTTCTAACTCTATTTCTAAACTAGATCTATAATCATTCCTAATATCTTAATTAAACACTTTATCTTCTTCCTTTCTTTTTTTTTTTTCTAGTAAAGCTCTTATCTATTCTTAACTTCTTTATTTCCTAACTTTAAATATTCCTCATTTTTAAAAAATTCTAAATTAATTATATGAATAATTTAATTAATTTTAAAAACTTGGTATTTACACGGTGCATTAATAAATAGGCAGTCAAAATATTTTTTTTAAAAGGACAAAATAATTACGCAACGGCACTCCACTCAATTCTGTCTTTCTTATCATCCACATCTCCGGGTCAGGCGCTGATGTGACTGGAGCCCTCAATGAATTTAATTATATCTCAACTGATAATTGTTTACAATGCTTACAATTTTTCATTTATTCAAAGATTTCCAGCATATTTTCACCTTGCAGGCTTGCACAAAGCGTATACCGCAAGGAGCTGCCGAACTATGAGCAATTCCACCTCTGTCGTTTGTCTTGACTTCAGTACATGAATTAGATACACAAAATATTTCTATTCAGGAGTTCTTGTAAATAAAAAGAAAAAGCAAACGTATTCAAAAGTTGAAATAAAGTTGGATTAATACGACGGTCGAGTTAAGCAACTGAGACATTTGTATGTTTGCTGAACGGGGGACGAACATAATGGCTATTATTTGCATCCACAGTTATAAGAACTATTCAACATCAGATTTATTTACAGAAGCGACAACAAATGATACACGGTCTTGATGAATGATTACTAGAAATGACAAATCAGTAGAAATTAAGAGCGACGACAGGTATTAGAGATGCAAGTGATTGAATTGAGTAGCTGATAAGAGTTTTGTGACGAATCAGATCTGTCTTGATGTTCGATAAGCTTCAGGCAGTATCAGTAATAAGCAATGCCTCAAGTTCCTCCCTACGACGTTCCAGTTCCTACAGACAAAAAAACGCTCAACTTGTGTAAGAAAAAGTAAGAATACACATAGCAATAAGGTGGAAACACGGTAGCATAACCTGACAACCGCAAACCAATCATCCACAAATGTGAAAAAATCTCAAACGAAGGAAGAAAATAGAAAAGAAAAACTTCTGCATCGTTCATTTTTGGGTACTATTTGAAGCTTTAACATAGAATATCGGCCATCAAACTAGAGTCCAAGAGAAGAGGAAACCAAAAGAACAACAGGAAATATGGTAAGGATGCAAAAGTGATCTGCCCGGATATCTGTCTACAAGAATCCTCTTTATGAGAAACCAGTACGTTAAAGGGATTTCCTGAACTCTTACAGTGCAAAAAAAATGAGCTCAACGTGCCAGTCTTTTTGTCCTTTCATATTTCGTTTGATTACTTTTGTCAACGTTGGGAGGCTTAAAATATTCATTGTGAGATTAAATCTGTTTAAGCTTAAAGGCGGAACCTTCACAGGCTTGAGATCTCTTCATTGTGAGATTGAATCTGTTTAAGCAAACTTTGCTTTTTTTTTGAGAGAAAAAAGCAAACTTTGCTAACAACAAAAAATCTTTCAATAACTCTATAATATCCCACCCTGCATTTGGATGTACCAATATATCAGAGCCCAAAATGAGCTCCATCATCTGTTTCTCATCTTCAGTATAAGCATGGGGTCCAAACTTTTTCCCAATCACTGTAATAGAATGCTGATTACACCAATAAGCAAGCCTCGTTCTCAAACTTGGATGATTCTTACATAAATAAGATAATGAAAAGAGACAAGCTCACCATTCATTTTTAACATCATTGAATAAACTTAAACTTTGTTGTTATATTTGCTTACCTCTAAATCCTTAGCAGCTTGCTCCCTTGTAATCTGCTTCTTCTGTCTTTCCCGCTTCAAGAAACCAATGCATAGTACACCCTGAACATTTATGCAGAAATGGTTCCAGAAAGCATCAACATTGTGATTACATAGATTTTAGTTCAGGTTAAGTAATGCAATTCTTTTCAAAAAAAAAAGTTTTTAGTTCAGGTTACTTGTTTCAAATCTTCCTGAATAATGTCCACTCAAACTGCATATGACAAAGTCAAAAGCTGCCACAAGCTTACATGATTCTGATTCTATGTGAAAATGAATGCAGTTGACATATGAGGATGCAATATTACCGAGATCACATAGGTCAGGCCGCAACCAAGAAGATAGTAACTGGCAATCTCCTGAAGAAGTACCAGATCCCTGCGCTCTCCCGTGATATCGGGAAAAGCTCTGGTCATTACAGCAACACTACAGAACAAAGAGAAACCAACCAATTTAGCTCCATATTC
Source organism: Pontederia crassipes (assembly GCA_030549335.1). Lineage (NCBI taxonomy): Eukaryota > Viridiplantae > Streptophyta > Magnoliopsida > Commelinales > Pontederiaceae > Pontederia > Pontederia crassipes. Next base: position 60,437,498 of record CM060194.1, on the reverse strand, counting down.
ATATGTTTCCATCAATCTCAGAGCATGAAAGTTCATAATTCTACACTTGGAACCATAAAATGCATGTTAGCAGTAGAAGACATACAAGATTTGCAGCATGCCTCTGCCAGCCCAATACTCCAGCACCTATAAATATCCATAACAAAAAGAATGGTACACCAAGAGTTAGCAAGATTCGCTGACAATTAAAAATAATTTGTTCCCCTTCTGAATCGGATGCCAAGCCAGATGTCGAACACTTTACCCTCGAAAACTTGATGATGAAACTCCACTCGGTCTCGGCAACGGCAACGAAGAGGGCGATCACAACGGCGTAGCACCGGAATATCCCACCAAAAATCTGCACGAATGCAACAACGAATCGATCATAGCGGAAAGATGGTGGCGCCGAGGGTTTTCCAGGCGTAAAATGCTCAACTTACATCGGAGCCATTCCTGAAGGACCGCACCGCGGAGAGGACGTTTACGAAGACGCAGAGGACGGCGGCGACGGCGGTGAGGAAGCTGAAGCAACCGCAGACGACCAGCAGCGGATCCGACGCCGACCTGACGCGGCCTTGCGGAGGCGTCGCCGGCGTCGGAGGCGGTGGGTTTCGTTGGGAGGCTTCGGCGTCGTCGCCAGCGCCTCTCGCCATAGGATCGATTTGTAGGGGAGGATCGAGGGAGGCGACGAGTTTGGTGCTTTTGCGAAGCGTCAGCGCGTTGGAATGGAAGGTAGACGTTGGGAGTATAAAGCTTCCTTTTTTCAATTTATTGTAATAAATTTATTCTTTTTTCATTTTTTTGGGGGTTGGCTACTCGCTTTCCGGCCATGGGAACTCGAAGGTTTCGGAAGCGGGGAGAAGAAAAGAACAAGAAAGAGAGAGAGTGAGAGAGAGAGAGATTGGAAAAAGTGATCTGCAGCGATTTCTGATTCCTTTCTTCTTGCAAGCACTTCCATCAGATTCATATAATCTTTAAATCGCATCTGAGTTTTTTTTTAAACAATTATATCATAGAGACTTTTTTAGAAATTGTTATTCGACATAATAATAACAAAATAGAGATAAACATGGAAAATACAATGTTTTAGAACATAATTTATGAGTTATTTTCAAATTACACCACTTACATGGTCCAATAACAAATTTTATGTTAACTTTAGCATTTTTCTTTATCAAGTTAATGTTTATAAGGTTTTGAAATAAAAGTGGGAAGAGAAAATAAAATAAAATTTTAACGGTAACCAATGACATTTTTATTTATAAGATCAATGTATTTTTTTATTTATCATTTATTTTCTTAGGTAGTAATAAAGGGTAGAGTCATAATTAGATAAATAGAAGAAGACAAAATTTAACCAAAAAAAGTTAGGGAGTGCCTTCTGAACATTTTAATTGTGATTATAATCTGTCTATTAATTTGTAATATTGTTTAACAAATTATTTTAAATTACCCTGTCCGTCTTTCCAAATACCAATAAAAATAAATCGCATCGGTCGCGAGATTATTATATTCATTTTTATTGTATAATTATTAGATAATATGAAAATAAAAGAATGAACAAAACATAATAAAAATTAGAAGTAATAGCTATTAGTGATACACAACATTTATGTGTTCTTACTTTTCCTATGAATTTGATGATAACTATTTGACATTTGATGATAACTATTTGACGATCGACGATAGGATTTGGTTCGTTGGGGGCAGTGATCGTGGGCGGTGAACGGGGACGATGATAGTGGAGTTTGGGGGCGGTTGTTAGGGCGACGATCATTAATCGGATCGGGCGGCGATCTCGTTCGTCCGATCTCAACCGAGAGGCTCAAAGGCCTAAGCGGGGGTGTCGGTACTGGCAGGCAAGATCAGAGGTAGGGGAGTCGGGGGCTGTCGGTCGGCGCTCGACTTGGTCGGGGATGATGGCAATCGGAGAAGAGGATCGGAGGCGGCAACACAAGAGAGAGTGTGAGGGATAAAAAAGAGAAAGAAAGGGAAACCGTCAAATAATTTGGACTGTAGATGTAAAACTAATGGCACGTTACATAATGTTACTCAAGGGGTGTTACACCTCCATTAATATATATATATATATATATATAGGGAATAATGAGGGTGCAATGCCCATTACCTATATATATATAGATAGATATAGGCAATAATGAGGGTGAAATGTCATGGCACATTCGAATCTTGATTGTCAACTTCTCTTGAGCGGTGCAGATCAAACCTAGCAAAATAAGAGAAAATGTCATATACCCATAACGCCCAAACCCAACTCTCATGTTCGCCCACTTTGTGGATGCTGGTGGAGTTCAACACGACGGATGACCCATTCATGATGGTGGACTTTAACAAGTTTTGGGCTGTCAAGTAGACGTTGACGTCATCGTCGGCACGATGAGGAGCCTCGTGGAGTTCGCGCCAGGAGGGGAGGAGTAAGTTGTGAAGTGAAAAATGTCACCACGGAGTTCCACAAGACCATCAAGTGATCTCCCTCTGGACTGAGAGGGATGTTAATCTCTCTGTGTAGTTAGTTGCTTGCCGTTGGGGAGTTGTGTCGTATTGGGGTGTGAAGTGGTGATGGTGGGTGGGGGGTCCGTGCACTAGTGGAGAGGGCACTCAAGGTTTCTCGAGAAGGGGGGTGTCACATACCTCGCTATCAAAAAGGGAGGGGTGGGGAGGGGTCTGTGCACGTAGCAGGGAGCGATGTCGTTGCTTGTGGGGGAGGACTTGAGCCGTGGATGTCATTCATGGTGAAAAAGGGGCGCATCGACCCCTCTGAACGACAATGCTCATGGGGGAGGGGACAGTCACCACATCACCCTCTCTCACATTTTCGATGATGCTCCACGAAAAAGGGGCATCACCCCTTCTACATGTCGCCGGTAGGGGAGGGGGTAGTCGCCAATGCCACCCTCTCTCTCGCATTGTTGGGGATGCACCAAGAAAAAGGGAGCATCGCCCCATCTATGCGTAGCTGGTCTGCGAGTTCTCTATCATGAACAGACGTGTCCGCGATGGACCTGCTTGTATAATGGGCATTTTCTTTTTTCTGCTTAGATACTTAGTTTTAATCTGCACCGTTCAAAGGAAAATGGATGATTTAAGGTTCGAGCATTCCATGACATTTCACTTAATGGGTGCTTCACGCCCATTATTAAAGATGAATCAAGAGGTGACACACACACATATATAATATTTAATTCTATGGAGTGCCTAATTTTCGTTCATCCAATTTAGATATGTGGTCCAGAATAAAACTTCTCATGTACACAGATTAAAAAAAAACCACTAGACTTTACCACATCATTACCCTTTTTTGTTCATCTCTCATGATCCCTCTTGTCTGCATGTCGTGGCCTCCTAATTCTTCCATCCCTCATCCGTCAAGTCAATAGAGCACCTCGGGATGCTCTTGTCGATCACTTTGAGATTAACCCAAGTGATGGTGTTACAAGAAGGGGGAATTATGTTAATTTCTTTGTTATCTTATTAGGTGTTTATAGGAACTTTCTTCCATTTTTATTCCTTATCTTTTTTTTGTTCTATACACTTATGAAGTTGAAGGAATGAAAATTACTTGTTTGACTATTGATATCACATTCTTTCTTTATTGACTAGTTCTTTCTTTTTTTTTTATGCAAATTGACACTAGGCTTATGACCAAGTTCTCTCTTTATATCCATTACATAAGTATGAGAATATGGGAGGGACTTAGGAGGTCCTTGTCATTCAGTTGCAAGGCCTTTGTGATGTCCCGGACAATTTGGATCTAACTGATCAACAATTGTGAAAGCAAAAGTGGTTACTTGGGTTGCGCCTTGGCAGGGAGAGAGTGATCGGATGACGATAAGGGGGCGACGAGGATCTTGACTAGCGTTTTAATAGGGAATCGCAAGGTCGACAAGGATTTCAATGTTTTTGACGAACAAAGATCCACAAAGTTTCATCTCGTTACAATCATATATATGTATATATACAAATATATGTGAGAAATATTAGTGTGCTATGGCTATCAAATCCGTGATGCGCGTTGATTGACGGACGAGATGAAGCGCATCCGGTTCAATCATCCGGTGAGTCAGAACGCGGGGTTCTCTATGTGACGATGGATCGAGCGGCCCCTCTCTGCGTGACAGCGTTGGGCGACGACAATGACGCTGGTCTGCGAGGGAGGGATCTCGATGAGAGGGGGTCGACGAGGGATGGTTGATGACGACCTGCGAGGGCAGAGGGAGGTGGTGACCAATTTGCGATTGCGATGACGCGCTGGAGAAGGAGATGTGATTTGTGACTGCTCCAATCGCCAAGATCCTGAATAGCTCCCTCGCCGAACTTCGTTGCCTAGAGTCATCGCATTATAGAGAGGGAGAACAGAAGAATTGGGGACCTGCGGAGAGAAGAACACTGCTTCCTTCACCAAGCATCATGTTCAGAGAGGGGAGGAGACGTGCATAGAGGGGTTGAGCATTTTTTGTAGAGAGGGGAGGAGACGCGTGATGCTCGCAGACCCACTCGAACCATTGTGTTAGAATTTATAAGAGATATAAATTCTAGAGGTTGCGGAATACCTCTTGCAGCGAAAGCGGATCGTCGGAGCTTTCCCACGAACTCTTGACGAACGCACTTGCACCTCGGGATCAGGAATCGAATATCTGGGAAACAGAACTCTTTGTCACAGCACAAGTATTTTGGACAAACCTCTGCGAAAGTATATATGGGACCTATGCTATGGGTCCCCTTTTATAGGGTGGGGAGACTTGTGCGACAAGTTAGGCAGAACGCATCACCCGTGTCCATCACGCTTATGATGATGTGTCTGCGCAGACATGTGCCTCGCCCTAATGGGTCGCGCGTATGTGCAGCCCATGTGCCCAAAAGGGCACTATTCCAACAATCTCCCACTTGTCCGCATTGGATATTGTACTTTCGTTTATCCAGAATTTGTAAATGTGCCGTGCGACCCACGAGTACAAGCACACTTCTATATAGGAGCTAGAAAAATACCTATTTAAGTTCAATCGCTCAACTATCTTTAGAGCGTATGTCATGCCCATTAGGAATTCATGACAGCTCACATATGAGCCAACGAATGCTCAAAATAATATAACTCGTTATGCTCTAAATTTGTCTTGCAGCATAGTTAAGACAACGCATGTGCATGTCTTGCTCCGCGGTAACTATCTTTCAAATACACTATTTTCAAAAAATAGTTGGCCAATTGTATGCAAAAGTTTTATGCAGCTCATAACAGTTCTTTCTCTCGCCCTCATGTCTTTTAGTAGTGAACTAGCTACTTTCCTAGACATGGCTCGTCAGGCTACTTTATTTTTCACCTTTGAGTACCATGCTAAAGTACCAAGCATTAATTCCTTTCCTTAAAACATAGTCAAGAGTCTAAGGGCACGTGCAGATGAAACATCTGTCAGAGGCTCACACCATAATGACCATTGAACTAATCAATTCATCATGTCTCTCTAGGTCAACTTTGCATACTTGGTACTAAACACAAGTATTGCGGTGGAGACTCCCACTGAATGAACGTATGTCTAGCTCTGTTTAATTACACACCGCATAGACTTAAGTCCAGTCGCTAACTTTTAGCGCCTGACCCGAGTTTTCAAATTGTTCGCTAATCAATAGCGCCAAATTTGAATCTCGCATCTGGCTTCTCTCTCTAAATCAGACGACATTGAGTTACTAAAACTCATGTTAAATCACACTATGACTCACATAGTTCATTTCGCTCGCTATCTTCGTGAGCGCCGGAAACATTTGTTCGTGTGAGTGAACAAATTTAGACCTGATCGACGTATTTTTCACATGCATAACAAACTTCACAACAATAAATTTATCAAGAAAAATAATCTTTTATTCATTGAAAAATTTGAGTACATCATTACATTTATAATCTACGCAGTCCTAAAGCATTTACATGTCTTAAGAATGCCTCTCTTGACAATGGCTTGGTGAACGGATCATCAATCATTTTGTGTGTTGATATGTACTCAACTGAAATCTCCTTTTTGACTTCTTGATTTCGTACAAATTTGTACTTTGTGTCGATATGCTTTCCTTTGCAATGATATTTTTTGTCCTTCACATAAGCTATGGCTGCTTGATTGTCACAGTGGAGAATCATTTTCTTCATTGCATTCTCAGAAATCCTCAGGTTTTGAAGGAATCTCTTCAGTCATAAGGCCTCTTGTACTGTCACTGAACAAGTTATGAATTCAGCCTTCATAGTTGATAGTGTCACACAATTTTATTTCTTGTTACTCCAAGTAACAGCACCATTGCTGAGCAAGAAAGTGTATCCGGAGGTGGATTTATGTTCATCAATGTCACCAGCCTAATCGACATCGGTAAATCCAACAAGTTGTAGACTTTCTCCATGATAGAACAGTGCAAGATCTGTAGTACCCTTGAGGTATCTCATGATTCTCTTCACCGACTTCCAGTGTTGGCATCCCGGATTAGCTTGATATCGACTAACTAGACCCACGGCAAAACATATGTCCGACCGAGTACACATCATAGCGTACATCAGGCTGCCGACCACACTCGCATAAGGAACATTGGACATTTCCTTTTGTTCCTCTGGAGTTTTTGGGCACATGTCCAAGCTTAAAATCTCATTTTTCATAATAGGAGTGTCAATGGGTTTACAGCCATCCATGCGGAATCGTTATAAAACTTTTTTTATATATGATTCCTGCGACAAGGCAAGGAGTCATTTGGAACGGTCATGTTAGATTTTCACACCCAGTATGTATGCTGCTTCACTCATGTTCTTCATCTCAAACGTGGAGGACAATCATTACTTAATGCTAATGACAGTCTCTATTATTCCCAGCTATTAGAATGTCGACGACATATAACGTCCGGATAGCAAAATTATCCTCAGACTTATGAACATACACACAGTGATCTTCATCAATCATATTAAAATTGTACGAAATGATTGACTGATGAAATTTCATATACCACTGTCTAAATTATTGTTTGAGTCTATAAATGGATCAGCGTAGCTTACAAACTTTGCGCTCTTCTCCTTTTACATTGAAGCCTTGAAGTTGCTCCATGTAAATTTTCTCATCTAGTTTTCCATTGAGAAATACGATTTTTACATTCATTTGATGTAATTCTAAATCCATATGTGCGACTATAGCTAATATTAGACGAATTGAAGCAAACCTTACAACAGGTGCAAAAGTTTTTTTCATAATCAACAGCGTAGATTGGGTGAAACCTTTCGCCACTAGGCGGGCTTTATATCTCTCAATTGATCCATCCACGCCACGTTTAATTTTGAGAACTCATTTGTTCCCAATTGCCTTACGGCATGGCGGAAGATCAACCAAGTCCCATACTTGATTTTTCTGTATGGACCCTAACTCTTTCTCCATTGCCTTAATCCATTCTTCCTTAGCAGGGGACGAGAGAGTCTCATAGATTTTGGCTCAAGTTCATCTTCCAGACTTACTATGTTGACCTCATATGGTCCATGTTCATGCAGCCCTTCGATTTCAAAATGTCAGCGCGGAACATATTTCCTAGTACTCCGTCGAAGAGAACCTTTAGGTTGATCATTAGTTGACGGTTGTGAATCTCTCCCACTCGGATCAAGCTATAGAATAGAGGAGACTAACTCCTCAACTGGTTGATCCGCTTGAGCCATCAACTCAGAATCTTCCTCTACGTCTATGAGAAATCCTTTGTCTATCTCGCATTGCTTAGAAAATTCGTTTTCTATAAATGTCACATCTCTATACCATCTTTTCTTTCTCCTATGAATACATAGTCCTTAGAGGTTTCACAATATCTTATAAAGATACATTTTTGCCCTCTAGGACCCAACTTTCCATACTTATGAGAGTTGTTTAGAACATAGGCTGCGCAATCCCAATGGCGCAAGTAACTAATGTTAGGTTTTCGACCTGTCCAAAGTTCATAAGGTGTGGTAGAAACGGATTTCGATGGTACACGATTTAAAATGTAGGTTGCAGTCAATAACGCATCTCCCCAATACGAAATTGGGAGATTAGCTTGTGCCATCATGAATCAGACCATATCAAATAAGGTACGATTTCATCTTTCTATAACACCATTTTGTTGTGGAGTTCTCGGTACTGTTAGTTGCCTAACTATATCTTTTTCATCACATAACTTTTTGAATAAGTCAAAGAAATATTCACGTCCATGGTCGATTCGCAAGACTTTAATCTTGCGATCCACTTGATTCTCTGCCATGTTTATAAATCGTACAAAACAATCTAATGCTTCAGATTTATGAGAAATCAAGTATACAACACCATAACGTAAATAATCATCAATAAATGTAAAGAAATAAGAGAATCCGTGTCTTGCATGGACATTCATCGGATCACATATGTCCGAATGGATTAATTGTAATGAGTACTCGACGCGTTTTCCCATCCCAAATGGTATTCTTGTTTTCTTACCAGCTAGACATTCCTCACATGTTGGAAGATCAACTTTTGCGAGAGATCTCAAGAGGTCTTCTCTAGCAAGTCTATTCATTCGATCTTGACCAATATGTCCTAGTCTGGCATGCCAAATATTAGCACTATCATTCACATCAACAGATGATATAAAAAAATAACTATTAGCAACAAATGCTATATTTAAAACATAGAAACCATTATTGAGAAAACCATTGCATAGAAGAACATTGTCATAAGATATTGTCATTTGTTTCCTCTGCAAACTTATTACATAATCAAATTTGTCTAATGATGACACAGAAAGTAAATTTCGTCTAAAAGTTGAAGTTCTAACTTGCACGATCCAATGCTTTTAACTTCAACTCTTTCGTTGTTTCCAATATAAATCCATTTGCTCCCCGCACTTATTCGACGAAATTTCACGAAGACCCCGCGATCTCTCGCTACATGGTCGGTGGCTCATGAATCTGCAATCCACGGAAGATGAGTTTCAGCAATTAAGGCACAACTTGAGACATAAGAAAAAGAATTGTGGTCAGGACAAATCTTCTTTGGCTCAGTGCAATCACGAGCGAAGTGACCACGTTTGCTATAATTGTAACATTTTACTTTATTCATGTCTACTTTGCCGTCACATTTTTCACGTTTGTGCTGGTGGCCTTAGACTTTCTTCTGTCCAGCATTTCCACTCTTATTATTTGGTTGTGACTTATGCGACCTTTTTCTCTTGGATTGGGAACCAACTCTTTGTCCACCATTGTCAATGACTAATGCTTCAGAGGTTTGATTCATGGCTTGTAGGGCATCATCCTTCATTTCAATGTGATGAGTAGCTTGGTCAAAAGTTTTGACACCTTTGTTGTGCATCAAATTACAACGCATATGTTCCCAACTTTTTGGAAGAGAGCGGATTAGAGCTTGCACCTATTGCTCATCATCGAGCACTTGTCATGCACTTTTGAGTTCACGGATCATGTTAGACATCTCCAGAATATGCTCCCTCATCGTATGATTTGGTCGCTTCCGATAAGAGTCAAACTTGACCGTGAGCATCCGGCGCTTAGTGATCGTAGTGACCCCATACTTATTGCGGAGCATCGCCCACATTTCGAATGCTGTCTTATAGACTTCGAATTCGCACAGTAGGGAATTATTCATCGTGCTCAGCAACGTAATGCGAGCAATACGATTCTTTTTTGTCCAAACCTGATAGGCCTTCGTGTCCCTCTAGCGTTGGGCATTATGTCCGGGTGCAAGTTCAGTAACAACATGGTTAATGGTTTCAAAGACCTTTTGTTCTTCTAGAAGATATTGGACCTTACGGTGCCAAATATCATAATTGTCGCCATTGAGCTTCTCATTCTTGTTCAGGTCAGCAATTATTATTTTGGAACCCATGATCTAGTTTGGTTACAAAAAAAATAGGAGAAATCAGTGTTATGCATGTTTTAATTTTGTCCGCAAACAATATAAAAAAAATGAAATAACAATATTAATGAAATAGTGATATCGAGAGGTTGTTGGACTCCCACTCATCTCCCACTATCTCCAAAAGATATTATTATTTATTATTTTAACAATGCGACAAAATTTATCTATTTTGAATCAACACATAATTCAAAATTTTCTACTCTATCCATTTTGAATCAACTTATAATTCAAAATCATCGAAATTCATTTCGTGTGATGCATCAAATTATTTCTAATATGATCAGGACGATCAGGACTAGTACAACGAGAGCTCTTCCCCGATGGGTGCCAATTAAATAACCGTACAGTATCCTTCGCCTCGACATCATATTGGAAAAAATTGTGCTCCTACTGTCACAGATCAATCCTATTTCTAGAAACTGTGTTGACCATGCACCAGGCCAATTCCTCGGAACCTTTCTAGACATGCATTTCGGGTCACGCACCACTCAACAGAAAGACGTTGATTATTGTGACAATATTTGAATCTCAAGGTGCCTTAGTTCTACAAAAGAACTACCTATGTTTCATGTATTCTTTAATTAACTATAGTTTGTATAATTAGACCAACTAATTATTTTATCACAGGCTTTGCATGAAACATGTATTTCAGCACATTGCCAAAATTAATATCGCCATCTTAATTAATTCTCACAAAAGGAATTAATTTTAATTTAATCAATTTCAAATCAATTTGAAATTCAAGGCAAATTATCATGCTTAATAAGATTGGACATACCAATTTGATTTTAACACATAATCAAAATTTTAATCACAAAAATAAATATCATTATGACATACATAAACGAAGATATTTATTTCATGCATGATAACACATTTATTGACATGCAAATCTAATCATTTAATTTAATACTATAAATCAACAAATAATTTTCTTTTGATAACATTAAATTGCATGCAATATTACACAAAAATTTCTGAGGAAATAACAAAATTTTCTTGATTTTTCGAGATTTTATAATAGATATTTTTTACTTTTGGATTATTTTAAAAAACTGGCGAAAATCAAAAAAGAAAAAAAACTATTTATTGGGCTTCTCAGCCAGTCCAATTGCCACTTCTCATATGTGCAACACTTTTGCACCTAAATTGAGCTTTCCGGTGGGCCGTGTGTCTGCTGGAATAATTTTCTTTTTTTTACAACATATGCAAAAAAAAAAATACGCACTTGCACATCGGGATCGGGAACCGAACCTCTAGGGAACGAAACTCTTTGCCACAGCACAAGTACTCTGGACGAACCTCTGCGAAAGTATATATGAGACCTATGCTATGAGTCCCCTTTTATAGGGTGGGAAGACTTGGGCGATAAGTTAGACAGAACGCATCACGCGCATCCATTACGCGTATGATGATGTGTTTGCGCAGGCATGCGCCTTGCCCTAATGGGCCGCGCGTATATGCGACCCATGTGCCCAAAAGGGCACTATTCCAACACATTGTGAACATGATGCTTGAACTACTGGGAATTGGGCACTTTCATCTCGTCTGCCCAACCGCGTTGATAGTGCAATATTAACTATAAATTCATAGTTAATCATAGATTTTGTTAAGTATAACTTTACAACTTCAGAAAAAAACTTTCTTTGAGCATGAGTATAGTATATAAGAATTATCATTTTTATTTAAAACTAAATCGTTTACTTTGTTTTCCTTTCTTTTTTTTAAAAATTATCACGCTTGCCAATCTATGTGGTCATTGGGTAGCCTATGATGACGAGCTCTCCTTTTAGTATTTGATCCATCCTTTTTTCCCAAAAATTACAAATTTTAATTATTTGTTTCTCAATACCTCATAACTGTTGCATGTCAATTAATATTTTGATTCATTTGTTTTAATGATAACTTTTTATGTGTTAAACTAACGGAAATAATAAACACCATTTTTTACGAATAACAAAGAAACATTAAATACACTGATACGTAGTTGCTCATTACTTAAGTAAAATTTCGAATTCCAATTTTGGCGAACTAGCTAAATGCGATTCAAAGCAGATTAGTCAAACTATTGTTAGAACACATAATCACTTTGTGGCTGTTTGGATGAAAAACCAATTGTTCCCGAACAATTTTTTTATCCTACCGTTGCCCTCATGTCTTGTTCTCCCATGAGCAAAGATGTTTTACATCACAATGAACGTGAAAATTCAAGAATTTCATCGTTCTTGCAATAATTAGAAGTGGGATCCACAATATAAAAAAAATGATGATTGAATACAATTCAAAGGACAAGGCTTTTATTCTCAACATATTCCCATACAAAACAGGCACTTAAGAAGTGTTTGATATCATAACATCATAAAGAATAAGACCTTGTTCCTATATTGCATTCAAACATTTTTAGAATTAGGTTATCTTAGTCAACTATCGTCATAACACTTTTGTTCAATGTGACACACAAATAAAAAAGCCAAGAGCATTTGAGTTCTTACTAATAGCAAGAACACCAGAACATAATTGTTCTTAGGCTGTGTTTGACGTGAAGAACTTGGTCAAGTTCTGTCAAACACAACATGTGAAGTTCTGGTCACGTGCTGCTATGTTTTCGCAAAGCAAGAACTTTTAGTTGTTGCTTCTTGCGAGAACATGGCTTTTCTTTTTTTTGGTTTCGTGTTTTACTTTTTTTCACTTCTTTATTATATTTTAATTAGTAAAATATTATTGATTATATTTAATATTTAATATTATTTATTAAACCATTTTTATATTATCTTAAATAATAATTAATTTTAATATTTTATTTATTAAAACATTATCATTCAACTTATAAAATAAAATTTTAATTTAATATAAATATTTTTCATAAATTATAATATTAATAACATATGAAAATAATAAATTATAATTATTAATAATATTATTTTCCATAAATTATACATTTTAATATTTTTCATAAATTATTAAATATAATATTAAAATAAATATGTTTCATAAATAATTATTTTAACTAAATAAATAATATTTTAATTTACTATAATTTTATACTTCTTAAAAGGATAAATTATATCATTATTATTACTTTTTATGTAAACACAATATAACTTATTTATCAAATCAACCTTTCAAATTTCTATCATTACACTTTTTCATCCGAACATTATATATAAACTTATTTATCAAATCAATTAATTCTTAAAAATTTATGAAACTTAAAATTTCTATGACAAACACAACCTCAGTGTTACAACATTTAAATTCTTTTACCCAAACAGCCCTTAAAACTTAAAAGTCACACGTGAGCGACTTTCTAAATACTGAGTGACAATAAATCTATATGAATAACGGGCCGACAAAGATACGGCCCAAGTATTTTAAATCAACGACGTCGTTTGCCCTTTTTTCTACCTCGGTGGAAAAGCCACGATGTCGTTTACCGTCTCTTTTCCTGTCTCCATTCTGATTTGCCTCTTTTTTTATCGATACGATTTGGAGGGTTTACGGCTTTACGCCACAAGACTCCAAGGAGGGTTATAGTCCACTTTACCATTTCACCAGCACCAGTGGCAAAAGCAGCAGCAGCAGCAGCAGCGAGGGGAGGAGAAGCAAACTAGTCATGGTGGAGCTGTTGTTCTGTTGCCCCCTCCTCCGCCGCCACCACCACCACCTCCTCCTCCTGCTGTTGTCCATTGTGCCATTGCATGGTTTCGTTGCTGGTAAGTGATGAGCCACCTTGGCTCGTTCTCTTTTTTGCTTCATTTACTTGTTCCTCTCGTATCTCCACCTGATTCTGGTCACATTGCTGGTCACCCATGCAGGTGAAGATGCCCTCCTACTGCAAGGTCTTCCTGAGGCCACATCGACAGTCTCTGTCACTGGCTCGGACCTTGCTTTAATATCTTCTAGTGTCTCAGCAGCAGAGAGTTGGCTGAGAAGCAATGTCCTTGTTCATCTGCCTGGAGTTGGCGTCAGCTCCGTTGTGGTAGGCGGAGGAGCGCCCCTTTGCGACTGGAGCAATGAGCAGCAATGGAGTGTGCTGCTGCCGGCTTTGAAGAACTTGTACCACTGCCTAACGAGGTGGGGTTTGGTAGAGGATGTCAAAGTTTTCGCTGCATTTTCCCTTCATTCCCTGCAGCACAATGTCCCGTTGTCTGCAGGATTTATTGACTGCATGGTGGAAGAAAGAGCCAGACACCTGCTGAGCTCTCACCGCGTCTCCGACTTTGCCTCCTACTGTGTTCGAGCACACATCTGCTCCAAGCAAGGGACTTCTGAACGCTTTTCTGCACCTGAAAGCTTCGGTTCTTCGCAGGTCAAAGAAACGAAAAGAGCGAGTAGAAAGCTTTCATCTTCGAGCTTCCCCTCACTCCCAAAACGGCCGAAACCTGCGGTTTTCCTCACACCTGTCCAGTTTGCGCCGGTGCCGGAAACCTCCTTTGCCTTTGTCCCCGTCCACTCCCCCTCTGAGCTCCCTGCAAACCCACCAGACTCTTCTACATTCCCGTCACCGCACTCAACTACGGCACCATCTAAGGCCCCTGCCTTCCCACCTATCCCTCATGTCCTGCCACCGGCACCTTCTGTTCTTCCACCTGCATTGCCTGTTAGCCCACCGAGTTTCGACGTCCCCATAAACCCCCCTGTTCTGCCTGCTTTAACCCCACCAGCGCCATCTCCGACGAACGGAGCAGCAGCCCCTGGGCCTGAGACAGGGAGAGAGCCAGATAGTGGGTTGTGGTGCGTAGCAAAGCCAACGGTTCCCGAAGACAAGTTGCAGGAAGCAATGGACTATGCTTGTGGAGAGGGTGGAGCTGACTGTCATGAGATTGGGCCTGATGGAAGTTGTTATTATCCCGATACTGTCTTGGCCCATGCGTCATTTGCTTTCAATAGCTACTGGCAGAAGGCCAAACATGCAGGAGGCAGCTGCGACTTTGACGGGACTGCTGTGCTCATCTCATCGGATCCAAGTAAATTATGTGCACAACATTGACATTGTTGAGTTTCGTTGCATGCTATTTTACTCTCGCTGCACTCCTGCACAACAACAACAACAACAAAACATTATCTCATTAGGTGGGATCGGCTACATAGATCATACGACGTCATTCCGTTTTATTAGTAACTAAACCTTTCGGTATATTATTCACTAATAGATCTTGCTCTATTAGTTCGCCAAGTGTCCGCCTTAACCTCCCTCTCCCTTTTTTAATCGAACTTATCTACTCTTCTTACTAATGCATTTAATGGTCTTCTCTAAACATGACCAAACCATCTCAAACGATTCTCTACCATTTTCTCACTAATAGGAACCACTCCGACTCGTTCACGTATATGATCATTCCTAATCTTATCTAATCTTGTATGATCACACATCCATCTCAACATTCTCATTTTAACTACCCCCATTTTACGTTCATGTTGTCCCTTCATAGCTCAACATTCACTACCATATAACACTGTCGGTCTTATAACAGTACGATAAAATTTTTCTTTAACTTTATTGGGTACTTTTCTATCACAAAGAACTCTAGTGACTTTTCTCTACTTACACTAATCAGTTTGAATTCTATGATTAACATCGTCATCAATCTCACCATCTTGTCTTACAATTGATCATAAATATTTAAACTTAGGATCAATTGTAAGACAAGATGGTGAGATTGATGATGATGTTAATCATAAAATTCAAGCTGATTGGTGTAAGTGGAGGAAAGTCATTGAAATTCTTTGTGATGCTAATGTTTGCTTAATACTTAATCAAAGAACTCCTGCACAACTACATCTTTAAATATTCTGATGCTAATGTTTGCTTAATACTTAAGAGTTTTTTGCTTCTGTTGCTCAAGTAAAATAGTAAGCCTTCACTTCTTTCTGGTTACCAAAGAAATCGAGTAAATAGAAGAATAAAAGTACACAAATCCTATGGTGAGAATTGAATATGAAGCTTTCAATAGTTTGAGGTGTTCGTCCCTTTGCTACACCCTTCTCAAATATAAAGCCTTAAAAAATTATCTCTTCATATCCAATTGACTAATTTCTTGATAGCTGAAACTAGCTATTTTCTTAAAGTTACTTTTATCTACTTTGCAAGAACTTGAATATCGTGTTTCAGTTTTTTTAAGCCCGTCTTTCCCCCAACTCAACATATGTTGTAATTTACTCTCAACACAATATATATTGTGATTCAAATTTAGAGGTACTAACAGCTGGGTTGGCTAAAATGGTAAGTATGATATAAGATTATGGCAAATCTTCTGTTGCAATAATGATTTTTTGGTGAACAATAAAGCAATATTCTAAAAATTATTGACATTGGAATATCGTAAGATCTGAGGAAAAAGACTTTATGTTATGAGTCTGTCATGCTTGGTCAAATTGTTAAAGCACTCTGATTTGTTATTGAGAATATTTAGTCAGGATGCGTTTCTCAGTTTCTTTTTTTCTTCTTTTTTTTTGCAATGGTGTTGCTTCCCTAGGCATTGATCTTCTCTTTTCTACATATTCTCTTTCTCCATCTGTTTCTTCCTAGGTGAATGTTATGGCATTAAATTCTTTTTCAGTAGTTATGGCATAGGACGTGTATCATGTATGTGATGCAATACATGATAATCGACCTATTCCTTTAGCCTTACATGAAAAGAATTGCATCATATACGTTGTCAAATATAATTGTTCCTAAGAGGAAGACCCTTAAGTGTGCTTATTTCTCTTGAAACAAAAATAGCTGAAGTAATGGAACAACAATAACAACAACAAAGCCTTATCCCACTAGGTGGGATCGGCTACATGGATCATACGACGCTATTCCGCTCTATTAGTAACCAAACCTTTTAGTATATTATTCACCAATAGATCTTGCTCTATTAGTTCGCCAAGTGTCCGCCTTGGCCTCCATCTCCCTCTTTTAATCGGACTCCAAATTATTTGATCTACTCTTCTTACTGGCGCATCTAATGGTCTTCTCTGAACATGACCAAACCATCTCAAACGATTCTCTACCATTTTCTCACTAATAGGAGCCACTCCGACTCGTTCACGTATATGGTCATTCCTAATCTTATCTAATCTTGTATGACCACACATCCATCTCAACATCCTTATTTCGGCTACCCCCATTTTACGTTCATGTTGTCCCTTCATAGCCCAACATTCACTACCATATAACACTGCTGACCTTATAGCAGTACGATAGAATTTTCCTTTAACTTTATTGGGTACTTTTCTATCACAAAGAACTCCAGTAGCTTTCCTCCACTTACACCAACCAGCTTGAATTCTATGATTAACATCGTCATCAATCTCACCATCTTGTCTTACAATTGATCCTAAATATTTAAACTTTGTCACTTGAGAAATTATATCCTCCCCTAGCCTAACTTTCAAATCGTCTCTAAGTTGTTTATTTGTGAAATTGCTATGCATATATTTTGTTTTATTCCTACTTAAACGAAAACCCTTTGACTCCAACGTATTTCTTCATATTTTCAATTTTGTATTAATCTCTTCTCTTGAATCCGCTAAAAGTACTATATCATCCGCAAATAGCATGCACTTAGGTACCTCCTCTGTGATACTCTCGGTTATAGCATCGATGATTAAGTTAAATAGATACGGGTTTAAAGCTGATCATTGATGTAGGTCAATTCCTATAGGAAATTCATTTGTCTCACCTCCAGGTGTCCTAACTCTAGTCAATGCCCCATCGTACATATCTTGTATTACCTTAATGTAGGCAACACTCACCCTCTTCTTTTGCAAGGCTTTCCAAAGTATATCCCTTGGTACCCGATCATACGCCTTCTCTAAATCAATGAAAGCCATATGTAAGTCTCTTCTCCTACTTCGATACTTCTCCATCATCCCCTTAGTAAATAAATCGCCTCTGTAGTGGATCTTCCTGGCATGAACCCAAATTGTCTCTCAGAAATATTAGTTCATTCTCAATCTATACTCAATCACTTTTTCCCATAATTTCATTGTGTGACTCATAAGTTTAATCCCTCTATAATTTGCACAATTCTGAATATCCCCTTTATTTTTGTAAATAGGAACTAATGTACTTAATCTCCAATCATCAAGCATCTTTTTCGATCGTAAAATCTCATTAAATAGAAATTGTGATGAAAATTGTGACTTAATAAGTAACTCATGGATAAACGATAGTCGAATCTGACTACATTCGCTGCAAGAACTGAAACCATGGAAATATAAGCGTTGCATCGCATATAATATAAATCTGACTAATTGCTTGTCAATCATGACAATAATGGGAAGAGACGAAATTAACACATAAAAGAATGCACAAATTTATTGGCGTTTATCCATAGTTGGACTATATTCTTGGGTGACAACAGAATTAGTTCTTAAAAATATGAAGATAAAACATACTCTTGGAATACGATATGAACCTCTTAGCTTTATTATCAAGAAGTAATTATCCAACAAGATCTAACTTGTTAACACGTAAGTCTTATTTATAGGCTTCTCAAACCTAGACTTGCATGCATCTACTGAGAAATAGCCCCCACACAGATTAAGAGAAAAGTGAATACCAAAATATATAGAACAACTAAATTGAGCTACAATCAGACTTTAACCTTAAGGAACAGAAAAGCTCAAAATGAATTTTTGTCAAACTCTAATGAAGTGTTTAACGAACTTACTGGGATCATGGTTACTATGTTCAATAGAGACAGAGCTTGTGACTAGAAATGGAAGATTTCCAATTGTGAGATTATGTAATTAGCATCTATATCAACAGTAAATGTCCGAGATTTCTGTCCAATCTTCTAAAAAAAAAAAATTCTGTCCAAGTAGTTCTCTCAAAAAAAGCCTTTTTTCATTAAGCTGAGGGTATTAACACTTCCTTTTTAGTCAAGGTGTTCGGAGATTTCTTAGATCTTTGCATAAATTGTTCAAAATCTTCATTCATACCTTTCGGGATGGATGATCAAGAGGCTCTCCATTGTTCAATGGTGCTGCACACAACAATATCCACTCTACCTATTCCCTACCTAGGCTTGCCTCTCTCCGACAAAAGGATACGTGTAAGAGAATGAAATCCGGTCATTGAAAGTGTGTAACGTTGGCTAACAGGGTGGAGTTCGAGGTTCTTGTCAAAAGGACGACGACTCACATTAGTGCGGACAGTACTTTCTGTCATCCCAACATATTATGTCAGTATTGCCTATATCTCGTTGTGTGGAGGCCCGCCCGGACTCTCTTTGAAACACATTCTTTTGGAAAATTCACGCAGTCCATCGCAGGGTGTTCATATGGTGGTTTGGAAGAAGGTTTGTCGCCCTTTTCTTGAGGGTGGCTTAGGAATTTGGGCCATTCTGCAAACAAATGAAGCTTCGCTATCAAAATGGTGCATATCATGTCATGGGGGACGTTGGTGATCTCTGGTTTTCTGTGATTTTTGCATGCCATGCAAGAACCATCTCTTTGGGGCTCAAGGTTGTTGCATGTCTAAGGGTGTTCATCTTTTTGGAAGGGTTTTATAGTAGTTTTCCTACCCTTCTTATCCCTGTCCATTGGTAATGGAAAAGATATCTGGCTCTGGGAGGATCCATGGGTTGATTTTGCAACCCTTGCCAACCAATTCCCAAGGCTTTATGCTATTGCAGATGACAAGAAGGCCCAAATGGTGTTTGGCTCCCTCCCTTGTCAACACACTTGTCTAAACAGCGAATTGATGACTTCATCATCCTATTGCACAAATTGGAAGGGTGTAGGCTGGCTGCTAACATACTGGACAAATGGGTATGGAACTCATGTAGCATCTCTGTGCGTCGAAAATATGAGCTACTCAACATGAGAGGACTGCATGCGGGATTATATGGAAGCTGGCCATACCTTTGAAAATTAAAATATTTCTTTAGCTACTTAGGCGTGGCCGGTTAGTGACCAAGACCTACTGGAAAAGGTGGCAACCTTCAGCTAATGTTACTTGATGCGGTTGCGAAGGATATCAATCATCCCTTTTTTTTAGAAGAAAAAGGATGATCCTCAGTTTGGTTATCATCCATGTATATATATCACCAAAAAGGAACATCATATACAAGTGAGAAGCTCTCCGGTGGAGAGCGGCAAAAGACAAAAAGTGTTACCCAAAACCCCACTCACGAAGAAGGTAAAACATGTGGTGTACAATACTAACATTTCTTCCCATAAAAGATGACCTGGTTGCGCTGGAGCTAAATAGCCCAGGCACTGGCCAGAAAAGACGCCACAGGAAGTCTCCAACCTAAACTCTAAGTATCCAACGCCCTCATGCTTTGCCAGAAATCCGCCGCCGCCAGTGGAACATCACCCGTAATGGATGTCCGAGACCACACCTCTCGAGCCATGCGGCAGCAAAAGAACAAGTGTGTGACATCCTCTGCCGCCTCTCCACACATAACACAGGAAGTATCTGCATGCGTCGCCCACCTCGCCCTATAAACTCTGATAAAGATCCGCTCCCGTCGCAGAAGACAAGAAAATATCTTGACTTTAAGCAGCAAACGGGAGCGCCAAATGCGTCTGCAATCAGCTTTGAGGTCCTCTGAGTCGATGGAAGCCGGAAGAAAATGAAGATAGAGGCTGCGTGCCGAAAAAGCACCCGATGTCGGTCCCCTTCTGAGAATAGCACTCCGCCACTGATGCCTCCGGATGTGACGCAAGAGCCAATAATCGAGGGAAGGAATCCGCCAGAGGTCCCTTGGAACCGGTCATGCCGCCAGAATGAGAATCATCTTTGCTTCGAATGTAGGATGGTTAAGGAGACATGGCATACACTAGGATGTCAATGGTTGAATCTGTCCTCATTGTGAACTTCTAGCAGTCTTTCCGTTATGGTGATAGACAACAAGATGTTAGGGTGTTTGTCTCAAGACACAATCGGGTACTTTCAGCTACTGCATAGTGGGCTATTTGGTTTGAAAGGAATGCGAGTATATTTGTGGGAAAAATTTTACATGGACAATATTATCACACACACGCACAACCTGGCAAAGCTATGTCTACAATGTCTCAGTTGTAGTTTTTTCTCTATCAATTCAATAAAATAGGATAGCTACAACCGTGGCAGCTATCTTTTCATTACTAAAAGAAAACTAATGAAGAAAATGGTGATTCCTGCACATCCAGTTTTTCACCTTCTGCCCGATGTCCAAATTTTAAAGTTAGGATATGCTGCCCGGAACGATTTTAACAAGCATGCATGCTGAACCATCATGGCATGCCATGATCAGAGTTCAGCATCTTCCTTAGCTACCTCCAATTCTTTCCTTTACATTGTCAGGGATAGTTAATATAACCTTTTCTTGTTCTGATATTCATAGTTACTGTAATATATGATATTTGGCTTATTTGTCTTTAATGTTTAACATATATTGATTTTGGTTTCTCAGGTTTTCCGAACATTCTTTGCTTTCCCACCATATTATGTTTGTGAGTGAAGGTTTTTATAGACAGTACCAATATTGAGACCAATTTTCATAGACATACCTACCAATATTGAGACCAATGTGATGACATTCAATTTCACTGTTTCTGCTGAAAGTTTTATCCTTCTAATATTACTCTTCCTAAAGGGCTAGAAGATGTTAGATTGAAATTGATGTTTATATTATTAGAAAGTTTAATTGTGCCAAGTAGTCATGAAAGAATTCTTGTCATCTTGTGGGCAGTGTGTTTTTTGTATGGAGATGAAGTATGAAGAGAAGTTGCTTGGACCTTTATTTTCATTATATTTTCCAGCTTCATCCAAACTTAATTAGTAAGAAACCTCTTAACCTAGTTGAATTATCTTGTTGCAGGCTTTCAGGAATGTCATTATGTGTTGAATTGATTGAACTAGTGGCTATCCGGCAACCACTGTTAAGAATCCATCAAATTACAGCAAGTTTATGCTTCATCTCTTAGTTGAGACTACGAGCATTCTGCACTTCTAGATAGCAATCTGACAATCAGGTGGCGTTCCTTTTGAGTGCATCCTCCTCCTTGGTCAAGAATCTCTGCTTGACAGGAGAAAACTCTGCAGTTGAACTTCAGGCACGTTTTTGTTGAGACATGTTGAATGAAGTGTCCTGACTTGTTATTTGAGCTGTGATGAAACTATTGTTATTGTATGTTTGAAAAACGTGAAACCCTCTATGCGACTTGTTGATGAAGATGAAACAAACACTGCGTATTTATCTTAGCTTTTGGATGGTAGCCTGATGCCCTTGTCTCATGTGCTTTCTTGTTTGTTGTAATGTGTTGTTTTCATTAACGTTTTCGGAGTTTTTAAGTTTTAGTACCGTTATATTTTCTTCAGAAGAACGGATTGACTAATTGCATTCTGTCTTCGCTTTTTCTTTGTATCATATTTTTTTAATGTCGTCTTTTTTATAGTACTATAATGGTCCTCCAGTACTTCAAATTTCGTTTTCATCTTTAGCCTTCACTTTCTAATAAAATGATCTTCCAGTTTATAGTGGATAGAAAATGATTATGATATAGTGGGGTGGGGACGCCTTACACATGGTCAGGGTGGACTTTGGCAGTCTTCCACACATTTGCCAATAGTAGAGCGGAGGACCCTCCATTAAGTAAAAGCCAATCTTTTACAGTCGGACCCTGCATTAATTTGATGCGTTAAGAGTACACTTAATTTCATTCGACTCTAGTGCATTAAGAACAATTCTTGCATTAAATCATAAACTATAAAAGCCAACATTTATCTCATATACTTTCCACACAGACTAGTTTCCTATCCATTTTTTTATCAAATAATAACTTACTAAGTTATTTTTCTGGAAGAGTAGGAATTGCTTCTAATGCATCAATTGCTTCCTCATCACCCAACAATTCAATTTAAAAATGGATGGATATGGATAGAAATAAAAAAATATTCAACAAGTGTCTTGTCGTAGTTTATAGTTAGATGCAAACGGAATTAAGGAAAAATAAATGAACTTAGATAACTCTTAACTAAAAGATATCTAAGGCCCTTCGTTCGGTAGCAGAATTTGACAAGGAACATTAATGTTTCATATAGACAGTTTCCTCACGAGAAAAAGCTACGTCAGTAAAATCATCCAAGCAAGATTCTTTCACGAGGAACAAACAATCACATAATCATCATAAAATGTCCATTAATTTAAGTTAAAACCAGACAAGTGTCAACATTGGAATCGGGAGAACTCATCAGCAATGTCTTCTTAACGCCTTTATTGTCATATTTGAGAATTCCTATCCCAGAATCCTCATATAAAAAACAATCTGACCCGGTTAGCTTTCGGATAAGTTATTCCCCCTTGATAAGTACAAAAAGTGGTTTATTCCCCAATCTCTCACGGCCCTGGAACACAAATAAAGTGACATCCAATAATCACATCATCCAGTAAGGATGATTAATGAAATATGATTAAGCTTCAAACTCTAACGAAAAATTATAAAACCAGCATGAGAATTAGAAAAACATAGCTTAGCTTTCGATTGTTTCTGGAATATGTTTTTATTTGTTAGGACTAAATTGAAAAATGCAACTGAATTTTATGACATGAGAATGGTCGATCCTACCTTCAATTCTGGCAATTCAATGATGCAAGCGCATTCAATCACCTCAGCTCCAACACGTTCTGCAAACAAAAAACATCCATGGAATAAAATGAAACAGTAACCAGCTAGAATGGAAGGACGAAGCATTACCAAATGTTATAGTTTATTTATGTCATAGTTTGCCTAATAGAAACAGGCAAGTGTGTCTGTGTCTTAGTAAGACTACATGGAAGAACCACGTTAATCACATATATTGACATACACATCCAGATGCTAACATGAAAAAAATTGTATATATCTAAACAATGATTTGGACAGTCAAGTTCTGCTTCATCATTAATTTAAATTTATTGAAATAAAAATGATGAACCGAAAAAAGTGCTTCGAATTTCTAAGAGAAAATTTTGTTGTGATTCAAAGTATAGCAATTGATATCTCAACAGGAAAGGCAAAAACAACCTGCATGCTATTAAAACAAATTATTTTATTACCAAGAAGCCTGACCGCAGCACATAAGGTCCCTCCTGTGGCAATAAGATCATCAACGACTAGGGCTCGATCCCCAGGATGTACAGCACCCACGTGCATTTCAATTTTGTCCTTGCCATATTCCAGGGTGTATTCCTCTGAAATGACTTCACCTAACATTCATAATTACCAGTATTTACAGCTTCAGTCATCTTTATGCAGAAGAAATGAGACTATTCAGCAAGTTTAAAAGAAATAAAAAAACATGTAAACCAAAGTTACCAGGCAGCTTTTTTGGTTTTCTCAGTGGAACAAACTTCGCTCCAAGTGCTAGAGCAATTGGTGGCCCAAATATGAATCCTCTTGCTTCAACACCTGAACGAAATCAAGTAGCACATATATGTGCTTTATTGCCTAGCAGATGCGAATTTAACAAGTATCCCAAACGACAGCAACATTGTAGGAACGCAAGCACAAAATAGTTTTCCATGCATTCCAGATTACAATTTACAACATGATCGCAAAAAATGCAATTAAACGGAGCAAAATATGTTACTTCCAGAGAAGACCTTGAAGTGAGAATCGTAAATTTAACTATGAAATGTCCTACTAAGAACAGAGGCAAGTTACTACAATTGAATAATTTTTTCCCTTTCCGCACAGAATTCTACTCAATCTGCATTGAATACGAACTACAAACGCCATGCATATGAAACAAGAATCGAACGGAGGAATCTATCACACAAATATCGCTAGGGCAGTAGCAGTTACCAGCCACGACGGTGATCCCCATGTCTATGTACCTCTCCACAAACAACTCGATCGTCTCCCTGAAGGCCTTCGTATCGAGCAGCAGCGTCGTGATGTCCTGGAAGATGATCCCTGCACGCCCGCAAGCCAAAAGCCCCAAATGCCATCAGAGGAAAAACCCAAGGAGTTCGAGGATCAAGGTTTGCCTTCTACACACCAGGCTTGGGGAAATCCCGGATGACGCGGATCGAGGAGGCGATCCCGGCTAGGCGGCGGTCCGCGCCATTCTCCGACGATGCGGCCATCGCAGTGGTCCGCGGCGATCTCCGGGAGCGAAGGCGAAGGGAGGAGCGCGAAGAAAGAGGAAGAGAGGCGGCGGAGACGAAGGGGAGGAGGAAACGACGAGCGGCCGCGGGCGCAGTAGAAGTAGCGGCGGAGGCCGGCGACAAAACTGGAAACATAATTACTCGCCCGCCACTGGCAGGTGGTCGCAATCAGCACTCGATACCTTTCCGGGGTCGTTGGATTTGGCCGCGTCGCCGAGACGCGCGCGACACGAGCCGTCAGATGTGGTCCTTTGTTCGACGTAAAGGGTCGATGGGCGAATCCCGACCGTTCATGTTATTTTCTACCGTGACGCCTTTTGTTACGTCTCCATGCATAAAGCTTGCAGTAATACGGGCTTTGGGTTTAGTATTTTGAGGCCTGTTTTCACTGATAGGCCCAAATAAGCATTTGGGTGTTGGTATCAATATTTTTGTTTTTTCTATTTTTAAGAGATATCTCACTGTATTTTGGTTTAAAATTATTTGGACATTTATCACTCAAACAATAGAATAACATCAGACTTGCTTCACCAATAAAGAAGACCTGCTGCGCCACTGCATTGTGTTCTTCCTTAAAACACATCTCTTTTACTAGAGAGATCTGAATTATTTCATTTCATGACAACTCAGAATGAAAATTTAGAATAATTGGTGAAAAAAATTATTCAACTAGATTTTTAGAACAGTCACAAATCCACAAGCCACTATCCAGTGTGGACATTGTATTCATATACCATATTAAAATAATTTTAAAAGAGCCCGATTTAAGTTTTTAATATATATATATATATATATATATACATGTATAACTAATAAATTTTTAAAACAACTAAGGGGGCACTGGGGCAGGGACCCCCAGTTTCTTTGTGGGCCGGCCTCTGAGGGTGACCATCCTTTTTATAAATATGTTATATTATATATTTCATAAAAATATGAAAACAAAAACGAAAATTTAGATAACGGAATGTTCAAGTTCAATTACTTTTGTGAAAATTTAGTATATATGGGGCACATTCATTCGCCAATATTTTTTATGGACATTTTTTTCGTAATAAAAAATATTTCTGAAGTTTTTTTTAACTTTTTTTTCGATAAGTTCTTTTTTTAACTTTATAAATGAGTGGGAAGGCGTCATTGCATTTTTTTTTCAGAAATTAATGACAGTATTAGTATTTTGTGAAATTAACAGGTTAAACCGTTAAAGCAGCTGGTTCAGTGAATTAAGCAATACACTCTGAGTACATGTCCGAATTCCATATAATTAGAGCTCTTGAGGTCAACAGGTTAATTTATTTTCATGTGCGAAAAAATATCGAATACTTATTGGTAAAAGTTCATCATACACGATGCCGATCCACCAAACCTCTCGTGGCCTGCAAGTTCTAAGAAATTAACGATCATGATAATATAGTTGAATATTGAAAAAAAATTATACTAATTGTTTTCACAATTTTAAAGATATACCATAATATTATCCATTGATATACGATAGAGACTTCATCGTCCGAAATTTAATCTTTTTATTTATCCGTTGATTTTTCCTAATCAACTACTCATTGGCTAGCAAAGTATAATACAAGCAATAGCTGCAAGTTTGACTAGTTGTTCAATCCTTATTATTCCTTACTCCTTCGGTCAGGATGGAGAGAGAGAGAGAGAGAGAGAGAGAGAGAGAGAGAGAGAGAGAAGGCTCCATTCAATTACCTGCCACATTTCAATAGGCGAAGTCTTGTAATTTCTTCCAAAACCCCACGTGTTTATAAATTGAACACCAGCTGGTTGTGACGTCTTGGACAGTAATGGCGTTCTGGTTAGGGCAACAACCTACTTAATTGCTAACAACTCATGTATGCATGCTACCACATGTCCATTTTCTATCTTATGTTTCGTACCGAAAAGATAAAATTAATAAAATACGAGGTAAACTGATCATTGTAAAATTCAAAGGTAGGTAGTTATTAATATCATTTTATATTGATCGAATAAAAATTTAAATTGCTATCATTCTGACTAATATATATTCTTTCGAGTTGTATTTCCAATCATGTTCAATGAGTATATATGGTTTCAAACTTAGAGCACGTTACTCATTAACTCTAGATTTAGATAAATATAAACGTAAGTAGGAATAAGGATGCACCTGGAGTTGTTTGGTAGAGGAACAAAATAAGATTTTGAACATTATGTGGGATCCACTTTAAATGATTGCAAGAACAACATAAAGTACGTTTAGAAATATTCTTGTCCCTCCGAAATTTTTTTGCTCCCATTTTGTTCTTGTGTAGGAATAGTATGGGGTCAAAACTTTTTGTTCCCACGTTATTCTTGTGACAACCAAACAGTCCCTATCTGTTCGGAACAAAAGACACTCCCATCATCCTGAATTTATTGACGTCCCATTCTCTCTCCCGGTGCAGGGAGTAATCATTCGTCTCGATCTCAACGGAGCTCTGTGAAAAAATCATACAAGCAAACTAGATCGGATCATAACAAATCATTAAGAAACTTAATAATTTAATGTGAAAACTTACAATTGTTCATCACTCTCTTTCAATCACGAATAAGTTGTCCATCAACTTCTTGTGTTGACGAACACTTGATGGAATGGACTTCCAAAATGACACCATCGAAATTATTTTTCTTAACACTAAAGAGGAATGCGAAAGAAGAACTTTTCACCAAATAGATTTCATTCAAGTTATTGTGTGTTTTGAAGACTATCACCATCTATTTATAATATGCACAAGTGATTTGAAGTTTCACACATCATGAAGCCTTGAAATACACTTTTGATGTCCATATGTGTCTTTTGACATTGATGCAACTTTTGTTCATCATGTATGTACCTTTTCATCCTCATACATCTTTTAGTATATGAAAGCATACACCTTTAAACTTTATATACTTTTTGGTGTATATATACATCTATTAAGCTTTATACATTTTTTGATATATATATACTCTTTAACCTTTTGGTATATACACTTTTTGGTCTTTACACATATAATTCCATATCATATTAATGAATATGCTCTTAAATACTTTGAACACTTTATTTGGGACTTAATATATTTTGACAATCCTTAATTATATAATTATTTTCATATTAAACTAATGTTAGAATTATGTTCCAACACCCCAAACCCATGGGAACCCAATTCCACAATTTTTTTGATTGAAAAGTGTAATTCAATCACCTTAATCCATTACAAAAAAATATAGAATCCCCTTTGTCTACACCCAACAAAATTCTCACTCTGTCCACCCAAGAAATCAAAAATTGTCTTATGGCTGCCCATTTGGGAAAGCATCGCCGCACAGCTTAAACAGTGCCTGGTCGTAGACTAGAGCCGGCATTCGGATCGACACCGCGTGGGGGTGGGGTGCTCAACCTCACTGTAGAGCTGATAGCGGTGTCCGATCTTGCGGAGGCCTTGGCCCACCTGTAGTTGGTACCTTGGTGGATGGGGGGGGGGGAGGGGGGACGAGGAGAGGAGCGTCGACGATTTGAGATATTCGCCTTATGGATGAGACATCGGGAGGACGATGAGAGGAATGTCGATGGCCTGAGATATTCACGTTACAACTAAGACCTCGAAGAGGGGGGAATGAGAAGAGGGGCACCGACGACTTGAGAGATTCACTTTACGAACGAGGAGAGAGAATTCGGGAGGGGCGGGCCGATGCGAGGAGAGGAGCGTTGATCGACTGCGACCTCGACGTTTGGGGGGGACGAGGAGAGGAGCGTCGGTGGCCTAGGGTTAGGGAGGTAGGAGAGAGATATTTTGATGTTAGGGAGGAAGAAAGAGAAAAAAATAAGATTTCTTGTGATCGACAATTAAGATACAATGTATTTAATCTGACGATTTAATAATTATAATAAATTATTTACAAAAAATTAAGATATGAAAATTTGAAGATTCGATAAGGTTGGGGCAATCCACCCCATCCAATCTCCGAAAGAGGGGACGAGGATAGTTCACCCCCATCCCCGACTTCGTGGGAGAAGAAATCCTTGAATTTGGTGGATAGGGGGGCGAGAAGGGGAGCGTCGACGATTTGAGATTCGCCTTATGGCTAAGACCTCGAGAAAACGAGGAGAGCGACATCTTGAGAGATTCGCCTTACAATTAGGACCTTGGAGAGGGGTAGGGATGAGGAGAGGAGTGTCGACAACTTGAGAGATTCACCTTATGATTGAGATCTCGGGGGGACGAGGAGAGGAATGTCAATGGCCTCAGAGATTCGCCTAACAACTAGAACCTCGGAGAAGGGGAGGGATGAGAAGAGGAGCACTGACAACTTGAGAGATTCACCTTATGACTGAGACATGGGGGAACGAGGAGAGGAATGTCGACTGCCTAAGAGATTTGCCTTACAGGTAGGACCTCAGAGAGAGGGAAGGGGGCGAGGAGAGGAGCGCCAAGGCTTGAGAGATTCACCGTACAAATGAAGAAAGGAGCATTGGGGAGGGGGCGAGGGGCAGGGCGAGGAGAGGAGCGTGTGTTGGGGGGGGGACGAGGAGAGGAGCGTCGGTGGTGGTCTAGGGTTAGGGAGGGAGGAGAGAAATATTCTGATGTGAAGGAGGAAGAAAGAGAAAAAAATAGGATTTCTTGTGATCGATGATTAAGATGTAATGTACCTAATATGATGACTCATAATTATGATAAATTATTAATAAAAAATTAAGACGCAAAAATTTGAAGATTCGACGAGGTTGGGGCAATCCATCCCGTCCAATCTCCGAAACAGGGGACGTGGATGGTTTGCCTCCATCCCCGTCCTCGTGGGAGAAGAAATCCTTAAATTTGGTGGAAGGGGGGATCAGGAGAGGAGCGTCGATGATTTAAGATATTCGCCTTATGATCGAGACCTCGGGGTAACGAGGAGAGGAATGCCGATGGCTTGAGAGATTCACCTTTCAACTAAGACCTCGGAGAGGGGGAGGGACGAGGAGAGGAACGCTAACGACTTGAGAGATTCACTTTATGACTAAGATCTCGAGGGGACGAGGAGAGGAATGTTGACGGCCTGAGAGATTCGCCTTACAAATGTAACCTTGGAGAGGGGGAGGGACGAGAAGCACTAATGACTTGAGAGATTCTCCTTATGGCTGAGACCTCAGGGGACGAGGAGTGGAATACCGACGACTTGAGAGATTCATCTTACAATTGGGGCCTCAAAGCGCGCAAGGGGGGGGGGGATCGGAGGGGGAGGGGGGCGAGAAGAGGAGTGCCAACGGCTTGAGAGATTCACCTTACGAATGAGGAAAGGATCATTGGGGGGGGGGGGGATGGGCGAGGAGAGGAGCATCGATTGGCTACAACCTTAGCGTTGGGGGAATGAGGAGAGGAGCGCCGATGGCCTAGTGTTAGAGAGGGAGGAGAGAGATATCTGATGTCAGGGAGAAAGAAAGATAAAAAATAGGATTTATTGTGATCGACTATTAAGATGTAATGTATCTAATCTCAAGGATAGTAATTATAATACATAATTAATAAAAAAAATTAAAATGCGAAATTTGGAGATTTGACCAGGTTAGGGCAATCCACTCCGTCCAATAGGGATAATTTGCCCTCCATCTCCGACCCCGCGGAAGAAGAAATCTTTGAATTTGGGGGTTCGACTGAGGAATTCCCACGAGGCTTCACGGGTGACGGAGATATCGGCATCCTTAGGTACGAAGATACAATATGAACATGACCGGTAATTAAGTACAATTAGTAATTATATAGGTTTCAAATATTAAGCTTCATATTAATATGAGCACAAGTTCAGGTGGTCGTCTTTAATAACATAACACATATCTGAGAACTAGGGTGTGGCATGCACAAACTTTACTTACTTGACCGAGAAATCATTAATTCAAATTTCATTAGTGACATGCACGTGCCTCTTTATCTTTAATATTTGAGCTAAAGCACCCCCGCTCCCCCTCCCCTCCAAAAAAAATGCCATTCTTTAATTGTATAGTAAAATTTAATTTTGACCCCCTTAAATTAGATTAAATGCAACTTAACATCATATATTTATAAATATTTATTATATATTATGTATATTTTTAATATTTCTTATTTTCAGATTTTTTTATTCCCTTTAATTTTTTCTTTTACTCTGTGTTTGAATTGAGGTGAAAAGAGGATAAAGAGAGGGAGGAGAAGGTAAAAATATTTTTCTCCTTATTTGAATAAAATTTTAATGGAGGAGAATAAAGGGAAATCTTAATTTTTTTCTTCTTCATCCCTCTCCATTTGTGCTATTTTGTTTTAATTTTAAATTGAAGTGTAACAATTCCCTTCCCTTCTCTCCCTTTATCTTTCCCTTCATTCTCTTCCCTTCTCCTTAATGATTCTTTATCCAAACACAGTGTTAGTTCCGTTGCCGACCCATCCATTTATTTTGGTTGAAATTAATAAAAGACGTTAATATCAATAATAATTTGATTAAAGAGACCGCACATCTTTTGTGACATCTCTTTTAGAATATGAATACGAAGACTATTAATTCTAGAAATGTGACTTTGATGGCTTTCAAACTTATATACAAAGCAAACGCCTGTTAAATTCGCCTTTTATTAGAGGTTAATTTTTGTGTGTTTTCGATAAGTAGACGTTAATTTGTTGGGTTTGACTCACAAGAAACCGCAGACTTTGACTCACATGAGGCGCTGTCTGTGCGCCGCTGCCGGTGGCTTGCGACTAAACTAATCCTCTTCTCCCAATTAAAAATAAGAAAGATAAGTGACCAAGTCATATTTTTTTAATAATTTCATAAAAAAAGTGACTAATGTTTTAATAAAAAAACGGATAAGTATTTGACGAAAAAAATTGCGTGTAGAGGTTTTTAAGAAAGTAGAACTACACAACCCCATTATCTAATTACACCTTTACCTTACTTCAACACTGGTAAAAAAAAGTTAAAAAGAATCTAAAACAAACATTTAGGGCACCTGGAAACTAAAGAAGAAATAGTAGTATATATTTATGTTTGATTTCGTCTCATGGTAATGAGCTACGCATGTAATTAGACAGAGAAAAAAGGTAAAAGTTCAAAAAAAAAAAAACACTACAACAAAATTATGATTTATTGATCAATTTTTAGGGACTAATTATATTTAGTTCTTAAAAGTATAAATATTAAAGACTAATGTGATACTAGTCTCAGATTTTTATCCATTTGAAATTAAAATTTAATTTGTGATCACTAAAGGATCATTCTTTAAAGATTAATGAAAAATTTTTTGTCACTAAAAATTTTTAATGACCAGCTTATTGAGATCAAGATATTTTGGTCTAAAAAAATATTAAAGACTAAAATTAAGGTTTTAAGAATTAATGTGTTTGGTTCCTAAAAATTTTTTTGGTGTAGTGAAAATTTTGATAGGTGGAAAAAAGGAATGGAAAAGCTCTCAAAAGCTTAAGAAAGATAATTGGCTAATTTTTTTAGGAAGAAAATAATATGTAGTATTTTTTCCCCTCGGAATTATTATTAAAATTATGGTTCACCATTATTTCTAATTAAAAATACTCGTTATTTTGAAGAAAAATATTTTGTACTTCCTTATATCTCAACCTTTACATATATATCCATTATTCTTTATGTCTCATTTGGTTCAGGAATAATCTTAAGAACAATAATCTCGTTCCGATTGTCTTTACCAAATACTTTTTTTCTTAGTATCGTGAACCCTAGCTGAAATTATCATGACAAAAATATGAGAACATTATATTCGTAGGGCTAAAGAATATTTATTTTTTCTAATTTGTGCTTAGAACATAGTTGGATCAATTTGATATTGTCCCGGAACAAACTTGATGAAGCCAAACAGGACCTGAGAAAAATGAATATGAAAATATATATAGTACGAAGGTAAATGTGATAACTCAATATAAAAACTCACTGAAGTACACGTGTAAGACTCTCGTGTTTTAAAATGAGAATGCAAGTGCTGATTTAACTATTTGCACATGCTATATACGCCGCCACGCCTAAATATTGGCACGTGCACTTATTATTCCTTCAGGACAAACTATATATCATGTGCGTGATCAATCCAAGTTCGCTTACTACGCTGTTTGATTCGAGAATAATTAGAAGAATTAAGACTAATTCTATTTTATTCTGTCAAACAAATGGTTATTCTATCATAACGATGAAAGGACAATGTTGTTATTTATAAAAATATTGTTTCAGTGAATAGTAGCTTTACAAGAGATAAATTATTTCACATTTTTTTGGAATTACTTATTCTTTATTCAAGTTTCAAAAAAATATTTATTCTATTAGAATAAGTGCTTTTAATTCTTGAATAGTTGTTTTTAAACCAAACAGTACTTGCAAGTTGCAAGTTCCAACTGATAGGAATATATGGCAAACTTAAAGCTGCCGACTTTGTGCTCATCTGTCTTTTAACTCTATTTTCAATTCTTCAATCGTAGTAAATCTTTTGACAAAAAATGATGATTCATCAACCGATTATTTATGTGATTGTCAAAACACATAAAATCCTAGTGACAGAATATTTGAGATATTTTTTATTTTCAAGATTGCAAAACTTGTGCATGGATGATATAATTGAGACCTCATCTTTTTTTATTTCATATTAACGCAAATAAAAGAGTGCTCATAATTGAGTCACAAAGTTTGGAGATCGACAGAAATTTAGGCCCTTTTGACAATAGAATATTGCACTAGAATAAAATTATGTCCCGGTCCGTCAAACGGGCTCGCGGTTCCATCAATCAAGGCGGAATTATAAGTTGGAATCGGGTACGCATGGCTTCAATTCCAGCGTATCGCTGTAGCGAGAGTAATTTTTTTTAACTTCACGTCACTTTTTTAAATTTCATTTTTCTTTTTTTTCTTTTCTTATTTTCTCTCTCTCACACATTTCTCTTATAAAATAATTTATTTAATAATATTTATAATAAAGAATTAATATAATATTATTTATTACTTATTATTTTATTAAACTTTTCATGTTTGGTTAAATATAATTAATTTAGAAAATAATTTTTTATATTTAAATACTATATTTTAAAACAAATTTTTCCATAAATTTTTTTTAAAAAAATATTTTATTTTTATTAATGATAAAATTATAATTTATATTTATAATGATAATTTTAAATTTAAAACTAATAAAATTTAATTTATCACATTATTTTTTTTATCACATCAATTTCTTCATTATTATGTTTCACTCTATTCAAATATACATCAAATTAATCTATCAATTTAGTTATTGATCGAAAACTTAAGAGGAAGACTGATTTCATTTTCAAAAGCAGGTAGGGACCTATGCACATAGGAATTTTAATTCTCTTTACAGCTCAATCGGTTACTCACGTACATAAAATATATATGGCCGTGGTGGTCACCTCTAATGCCATTAATATCTAACTTAAGCATCATTGTGAGTCTTATTTCAAATCTTATTTCAATATCCCTTCCTAATACTTTTCTAATTACCTCTAATTAGCCCTACATATCTTATAACTCAACTAATTAATTTATACTAGTATTTCCTAATTTTTAGAATTTGAAATCATTTCATCTTTTAAAATTTTTTTAAATTAGAACTCTAATCTTAACTCTCATTGTGAAACCTTCATATCCTAAATTTATGATTAGATTCAAATTCTTGAATCTCTAATTTTAATCTCAATTCTTATTTTAATAAGGACTTATCTTTTCTCCTTTTTTTATTTCCTATCTGACTATACTTTTTATTCCTTTTCAAACTTTACTTTAATTATTATCTTTAATAAGTGATTAATTTTAAATTTATTTAATTACAAAAGTTATTCTTTTATTATTGAAAAAAAATCAGGAATGTTACACGAAATATTTTGGTCTAATGTCTCGGGATTGGCATCTTGGTCATCAAATCAATTTTTGGTGTGACCATGCCCAAGAGCTCGCGAACTGAACTGTCTACCCGCCCCGCCGTGCTCAAATCAAAATGCAACTAATTTGACGAGATGCTTAAACTTGAATAGTTTTGTCAATGCGCCCATGTGCTTCATATGGTCTAACTCCAACGGTGGTTAACAAATGAAAAAAAAATAATACAAAATCACGAAATTAAGCTGCTAGTGGCAGAAGTGATCAGAACGTATAAAAGTGTTAAGATTTCATTGACTAGTTTATCATTAGAGGTCAAGTTTAAATTTTAGAGAAAATCAACCTTCTTTTTGCTAATCTAAGGGAAATCCAAGTGAAGCTTAATTTGAAGAATCAAATTAATGCTCCGAAACCTCGGTGTATAATTTTTTGTCCAAATTATATCTAATTTAACAATTGAACCAATTGAACCAACTAGACATATATACCTTGAACAATGTTCGCATGTTTAGTGCATTATGTTTGACGACTAATATTACTTACTACTGATTAAAAGGAATGAGTCACGCACGCAAGGCTCTCTCTCTCTCTCCTGCCTGGATCCACGATCCAGGTAACTAGTCGTACGTAGGTACTCATCCCTGCCACAACTCTTCCACAGTTCCACTCCACTTCACTCCTACCTCCCCCCGCGTTGACCCATGAACCACTCTTCTTCTCCCCTTGTAAATTGCATGTCACGTTGTCACCACCTCATTCAACTACCAGCTGTCGCATGCCCGCTTCAACCTTTTCCCTAGTAAGAGAAAAGAAGGGAAGGGCAAAATTCCCACTCCAAGGCCCGTGGCCGAAACCTAATGTGGAACTGTCACACATACCTAACCAACCAACCGAACCAAGTTGCTTTGTAATTTATGAAGTTCAACTTTTCTTTCTTCCAGAACCCACACATTTCATTCATTTTTTTATTTTTAATTTGCTTTTCCATGACTAGAATTCTAAAAGGTTGCAACCTTTTTTTTTAACCTTACTATCACTAATTATCCTCTCAATCCTGATGGAGTAATTAACTTTTCAATTAAGCTGAGTAAGGTGGAGTTCCTTTTTGTTTTGTTTTTTTTTTCTTTTATCAGTGCCACTTTTGAGATTAAAGTTAAGGAATGGTACACACATGCACGCGGCTGGTAGATAGAGTTACTTGGATAACAAAACTGTGTTCCAACTCTTGAAGAGGAATCGTGCACTTTTTTTCCGCCGGCTGATGGAGTCACTCATGCACGTTACTGCTTGGCCTCTTATCCCCCGCTTTGCAACTATATATTACTACTAGTCCTAGTCCTAGTCCTCCTCTTAATTTGCCGCCTTCGTCGTCGTCGTCGTCTCGTAGTAGTAGTACTCGTTTTACTCGAAACTAATGGCGTGTCACACTTCCACTCTCCCTCTTTCCCTCCCTTTTCCCATCCTCCATGTTGGTATATAACTCTATACCCACCCACCATCCACCATCCACCACCACAAGCCACTCCACTCCTCCAACTCTTCCTTCTTTCCAGCAGTCTTCAACTCATCAATTCCCCTCCCAAAACGCGTGTCCTGATCAGACTCCTCGCTTTACTACTTCTTCTTCCTCCAGCTCCATGGCCTTCGTTGAAGCTGTTGACGCGGTGGGAGTGGCCGTGCCGCCGCAGAGCGCCGAGACCAGCGACGAGGAACTCCCGCACATCGAGGGCTGGGCCAAGAGGAAGCGCTCCAAGCGCCAGCGCTTCTTCGACCACCCTCCGACCGAGGAGGAGTATCTGGCGCTCTGCCTCATGATGCTCGCCCGTGACGGCGCCGGCCGCCGGGCCTCCTTCGCCCCTGGCGCGGTTGGACAGCCCGCGACGAAGATGGAGTACAAGTGCTCCGTGTGCGGTAAGGTCTTCGGCTCTTACCAGGCCCTCGGAGGACACAAGACCAGCCACCGAAAGGTCAACGCTGCCGGAGGCGACGAGTCCTCCGTCGTCTCCTCGGCCGCGTCGGCTTCGGGTTCGTTGGCTGCCGCAACCGCAGCCACCGCCGCTGCGGGCGTGGCGAAGACCGAGGCCTCCGCTGGAGGCGGGAGGGTGCACCAGTGCTCCATTTGCCTCAAGACTTTCCCTTCCGGCCAAGCCCTCGGCGGGCACAAGAGGTGCCACTACGAGGGAGGCCACTCGAGCGGCGGGGCTGCGGCCGCGTCTTCCGCGTCGGAGGCCGCTAGCACGAGCCACAACAACAAGGGGTTCGACCTGAACATGCCGGCTCCCATGGAGTTCGCCTTCGACGGCGGCCGCCGGTGCGTGACCTTGGCGGCGGCGGACGAGGAGGAGGTGCAGAGCCCGCTGGCGTTCAAGAAGCCGAGGCTCCTGATCCCGGCATAGACGTGGTCCACTGCTTGCTACAAGTCAACGTCAAAATTTATTTGTTTTTTATTTACAAAAAAAATTATTACGTAGTTATTAGTTGTATCTGTACACAGAATTATTCATTCTTTGTAGCTGGCAATCAAATTGTTTGCAATCATTCTTATCACGTTTGGTTTCTTTTTTTTTTTTTTCTACAATTCTACTTATATGTAAAAAAAAACGTTCTCATAGTTGTTAATGGATTCAATTGATTTATTGAATTTATTGTTTGACGATAAGTACTTTAATTTCCATTTAACATGCACCAACTTTATGCATTAACCTTAGTTTTACTTATATAAATAAATATATAACAATAGTCAAATGAGATTTCAGCGTCTCCGTTTGCTGGCTTCCAAGTAATTACATGGGTTGTTCTCATGGCCTGGCAAGTAGGAATTCATAGTCTCGGTTCTTCTATTTTTGCATGGATTAGAACATATAAACAAAATCAAACACGAGTTAAACATGATATATACTAATAACGGTGCTTGAGGGATGGGATGAGTTTCTAATAAACTAGGTCAATTGATCATGAGTTTTGACCCAACATAAAAAAAATCTGACAGATTCGAATGGCCTAACAATTTTTGAAGCTTAATTGTTCGGCCGTTAGTTAAGGGTCTTTTGACAATTGGAATAGAAGTTTTACAAAATTCTAATTCGGTGTGCGTTTAAATGAAATAGAATTTGATGATGAGAAATAAGATAATTGATGCGATAAAAAAATTAGATGTGATAGGTTAAATTTTAATGAGTTTTGAAATAAAATTTAATATTATAAATATAAAATAAAATAAAATATTATTAATAAAAAAATAAAAGAAAATTTTTATTTAAAAATTTTTTGTTAAAAAATATATTATTTAAATATAAAAAATTAGGTTTTTAATAAATTATATGTGGTAAAATATTAATTTTTTAATAAAATAACAAGTAAAAAATAATATTATATTAATATGTTCGTCGCCCTTTTTTTTAACCGGCTCCGCCTCTAATTCTATCAAACGTCAGATTATTTAACGGAATCGATTGGAATTAAGCAAAACCAACGCCAAATTCTAATTGTTGAACAAGGTCTAAAAGAACAAATCAGTTCGCAATGAATCGAGTAAGTCAGTTAAATATATTTTAAAATAATTTATCATTGTATTATTTTTTTCCAAATATTGTTCTTTCAATTATTTTTATTTTCTCTTATCATTGATGAATTAATTAATAAATTAAGGCACCGTTACTTTTTCTTTAGTATATTCATAAATTTTTTAATATTTTAAATAAAATATTAAAAATTTGTTCACTTGTATGTCCTTTTCATTATTTGTTCACTTGAATTTTACATTAATAGTTTTAACAAATCAAATTAATATTGAATAATCTACTTATATTTTATTATTAAGTATATGATTATATATAGATTGCTACTTTATGTTATTGGTAGACATTATATAAGTAATAATTAATCACGTTTAAATAGTTGATATTATCAATGAACTTTATTAGTTAATGGGCGGATATCCAGCAAAAGGTCTAAAAATCGTGCTCGTCCAAGACGGATGATTTATCAAACGACTTCAGATCGGTTCAGATGATTCTACGAATATTAGTAGCTTTGAGATCAATATGAGTTATCAACAAAAATTATGTTAGTAATAGAACACCAAAAAAAAAAAAACATCACTAAATGTTGCCAAGGTATTTAATTAACTAAGTACACCGGATTCAAATTAATTAACCAACCAACTAAAAGAAGAAAAAAAATATAAACCCCACTTCTTCCCATCAAAATCTTCTGAATTATTCATAGGTTTTAATAGTTTTGGGCAGTTGGTGTATAAGTTTCAATGAGAATTAATTAATGTTTTTGGTGGCAATGGCACACAAAGAAGAACGCAGCCGGCCATCTCTTCTCTTATGAGTGGAGCTCCGCCAAGAGAAGAAGATTCCCCACCCCCATTTGGTCCACGCGCCAAGAAGAAGAGAAGAAGACTTCTCTTCTTTGCACATTGCATGGTTCATGCATGACCAAGAATTTCCCATTCTCCGTCTTCACACTGATTGAATGAGTCTTCAACAACTATATATATATATATATATATATATATATATATATATATATATATATATATATTCTCAGTGTCTCCTACCTCATCTTATTCCTTATATTTTATACTATCAAATTTTTATCCAACAGTTCATTCAAATAATTTATCATAATTAGATAAATATTTGATAATAAAAAAGATAAAGAACAAAGTGAGATAAAAAACACCTTCATTTTATTCTAGAATTTTTTTCAACTAATTATCATTATCTAGCTAAAGTAAAACTCTACAACAGAAGGATCTTAGGACTGAGATTAATCTTTATGCTAAAAAAAATATGTGAATATAAATGTTTAATTAACACCGAAAAATATTTAGTTGGAACAGTTCGTCGTCCTACTGTCTGTCTTTATTGGAATCGATCTTTGCAGACAAAAACTTGGTATGCCCAGCTGGTTTTTCTTTAATTCTTTTTATTTTTGTTGTATCCGGTGATTCGTCAAATGTGCTTTAAAAAAAAATCTGCCTTTCCAACTTGGTGGGATGGTGTCCATATGCTAAAATTAATTGATCCAACGTGCAAACTTTTCATAAAAAGATGAAGTGGAGTATTATATATGCATGCCTATTTCATTTACTTTCAGTTGTATTATTATTCTTCCTCCATTTACGAGCCTTCTTTTGTAATTAAAAATATCACGGTCTCGTCCTTTCTTTAGCTTTCAAGGAAAATAAATTCCTCTCGCTCTTTATATCTTTTTCACCTGTTTTGTTTTCAACCAGTGAATTGACTAAACTCCTGAATTGTCACAAACTCATCAAGACATGCATTGATGCCTATAAATATTTCATTATATAAAAAAGAAAACATTCTAAAAACAATGTCTTCACACGACTTGTTGAATTAATGCGTGTTGGGATAAACTGCCAACAAATTAACGACCTCAGAAGAAAAAATAAAATAGAAAACTGTATAATGTAATGCCGTGTAATATAATATAATATGTACTGTATAATTGACTCATCGTGTGCAGCTTGTACGTGTGTTTATGTCACGGGGCATTTTCCTTTGACACGAAGTGTGAAGCCTCACGACATTGGTGCCGCTCAACTTATAGCTCTCGGTCGCTCAACGTCGAAACGATGGAACACATGCAGCCATCTCGCATTGCGTAATATTGCGGAGTATCAAGTTATTCACCCTTAGGGCATTTATCTTGTAAGGCCGTCCTTATGAATTGTCAAGTAGGTGACGTTCCCGTAGGGTACGTCTTTTGCATCTTCAATATGTAATAAGATTTCTATACCTATGGTACACTGGGGGGAGTTCACTAGTGCCTTCCGAGATCCAATTGTATGTTATGTTTCATCATATTTAATACAAGTAAGTTTTTCTTTAATTTTAGTATCATGACCTTGAGCGTGGGGTGGCAACCCACATCGATGTTCCTTCGTGACGTCCCGTGGTCCCTTAGTCGCCCCTTCGGACTTTAAGCACCCAAGCGCCTGCATTGGTGCCGCAACGCGCTAATGCCACGGTCCCATGACGAGTAGTCCAACACTCTAGTCATGTCCGTGATTGAATGCCTATAAGGGCGACTCTCGGCATAGTCGTCTCGAACATAAAGCTTCCGCTGCAAACTCAAAATAGGCTTGGTTAGGTGCCTATCTGCCTAGTCGCCGCACGTGGTCTAGTGTCCGAGAATGACCCCATGACAAGTGGTATCAGAGCAGTTCTTCCTGCTCGGATTACCCAACAACGATGACTCGCTTGGGTCGTCGCAATGTGCCATGGCGTCAGAAATGTGCTTCCGCTCAAAAACTCTATCACATCCAGGCGCACTTTCGATCATGGACGCCAACGAGGAATGCATGGCAAGCTTCCTCGCCGCACGCCCACTCGTGCCCCGCAGCATGTTCCTCATACACCCGTATCGTGTCAAGGAACGTCCGTCATGTATCATAATGGCGGACTGATCGCCTCGCCTA
The DNA here is from genome assembly GCA_030549335.1 of Pontederia crassipes. Classification (NCBI taxonomy): domain Eukaryota; kingdom Viridiplantae; phylum Streptophyta; class Magnoliopsida; order Commelinales; family Pontederiaceae; genus Pontederia; species Pontederia crassipes. The sequence continues at coordinate 60,396,243 of CM060194.1, read as the reverse complement.
ACCGGGACGGTCATGCATCGCTCACTCGAGTAGATCAACCACCATAGGTATACAGTCGGGAATATTGAAGTGTCGCGTTGCGTCAAGAGTGACCTTATGCTCCGCATAAAGGTCTTGCGCTACACATACCAAGGGGTCGCTTACACGAGCGTCGTGCAACTCAGTGGACCCGTGTCACATTCGGGGACTGTCAGTCATGTACTATCGTGACAACCTGGTGTTGCTCAGTATTTTGTGACGTCGCATCGCATGCCCAGTCATGCAACATGAAGTGCACAACCGCTTCACGGAAGAAGTTGGCTCAAGTTTAAGCAACAAGGTTCATGGTCCCTTTCGGTGAAGGATTATCATCCCTCTCGGCTAAGGAGCATCATTTACATGCATCTTGTCATGCCACGATGACTTTCAAGATGGAGCAAAGCGTTGATTACTTGCAAACACTCGCGGGCAAGCTGTCAGCCTTGCCTGCCTCGTCAAGTGTCACCCCGCAAGTGGCATGATGTCATCCATCAAGGGTTGGGACGAAACTGCTACATGCCAACGCAAATTGACGCCTCAATTCAACGACCAATTTAAAAAATGGTCTGAGCGTCGAGTATCGACGAACCTTGGCATGTTGCTGTCAAACGTTCCGCCGCCAACCGAAGGAAGGAATCCCCTCTCCTCTGGACAGCGCTTCAAGCAATCGAAGCAGCCTCCAAGGATCGCAATCCAAATGTTTCGAAGGACACACTGACGATGTCGTTCCTTCGAATGGAGATGGAGGTGATGTTGGGAGCTCATGCTATGAGTTCACCAACCGCAATCCGCTTACCCAAGCGGAGCGTCTTCACGAACACCCCATGGTTCGTTGAAGACCCGGAATGATTATCCTTTCACAAGGGTCAGCTGCCCGGTGGACAAGTATGTCTAAGGCGCATGATCCCTGCCTACAAGCGCAATGGCATTATTTCATCCAAGTTACGAACGGACGAGCATCTAAGGTGCATCCTCTTCGTGAACGAGCACAATGATCTTGCCCCGTTCATACTCAAAGGTGTTGCCTAAGCTTCAAAGGAGGTCCCAGGATCAGAAGAAGGCATACCCCAAGAACCCTGCAAGACGTGACAAACTCAGGATGACAATGCCATCGCGACAATGTAGAATGTGGTAAAGAAGCATCCCATTGAGACATGGGACAGAGGAAGTGACAACTCATCAATTATGCAGACCCTGACAAGCTGGGACTGGAGGTCAAGGTCGTTTTGTTCAGCATCGGGCAGATGGGCATGTTGAAGAAGGACGTGAAAGATATCACCGAGCTCCGCCTACAGTGTTCCCAGGAGGATGAAGATCCAACGTTGGTGTTCTTTAAGCAGAGAGGTTGAAGTGTTGGACTAGGACGGAGTTGGAACGACAAGATCGCTCAACCTCCGCTCACTAGTCGCTGCCGCCAAGGCGTTCATGCCAAGACAAGTGCCATACCACCAAAGCCCTTGGGCAAGGACAATGGTGGGGGAGAGAAGTGCAAGTCACACAGAAGAAGCTATCATGCCAAAGACAAAGCCAGCTCATCGAAGCAAGAGGATTGAGTTGAACCACAAGAATGTGGGGAGACTCCCGTCGCTCGCTATAGAGACTGAAAGTGGACAAGGTAGAGAATGTCATATCCGAGAACCTTGCTCTACTTCGAACCGTCGGGAAATCAAACGACTGCCAAGGGTAAGGTGGTCCTGCACTCGACACTCGATGGATGAAGGGCTCTACGTTACAACCATCTGCAACTTGGAGACAGCGAGTTGAACCATGAGGGAACATGTGGAGACTCTCGTCGCCCACTATGGCGACTTAGACGGACAAGGCATGGATTGCTATATCAAAGAACCTTATCCTGCCTCAAGACTGCCGAAGCATCAGGTGATCACCAAGGAGGAGGTGATCCTGCACTCTTCACTCGGTGGAGGAATGGAAGACTCTATGTTGCAATCACTTGCAACATAGAGATGTAGAGTCAAGCCCACAAAGAGACCTGAAGCATCCTGAAGCATCCGTGGGAAGGCTCTCTTCGCTCATCATAGCGATCCAAAGCACCCGAAGCAGACAAGTTGCAAATGTCATCATCAAAGAACTTGTGCTATTTCAAGCCGTCGAAATCCAAGAACGATCATCGAGGGTGAGATGGTCCCGTACTTCGCATTCGACGGAAGGGAGACCTTGTGTTGCGGCCACCCGCAACATGAATGCATCGAGTCAAGTCATGCAGGTCGGATGGCGAGACTCTTCATCGTGTTCTGCACAACCCTAGAGCAACTCTTTTCCGAGCTATTCTTGAAGGCATACAAGAGCTGTTTCACCCCGAAGAAACCAAACCACACAAGTTGACATTGCGCAAGTTGAAGAGAAGTGAAACCAACAAAGACTTGATGGACGGATAGTTGCTTGATGAAGTCAGACCGCACATGGTGAACTCCACTGACGCTGCACAAGTGATGACCCCGAATTGGACGAAGGATCAGCAAGCAAAACAGGCATGAGGGAGGAGTCCTCAACGAGACCCCAAGGAGCGGACATTCCTAGCATTGCGTGATTGGTGAAGTCAAAGTCAAGACAAAGAAGGCAAAATTTGAACGAGACAAGCGAAGTCAAGACTGAAGACAAAGGCCCTGAGAAAGCTCGGACAACGACGTCGGGGCGTCGTCGATTTTGGTGGGGGAGAATGTCACGGGGCATTTTTCCGTGACAAGAAGCGTGAAACCTCGCGTCACCAGTGCCGCTCAACTTATAGCTCTCGGTCGCTCAGCGTCGAAATCATGGAACACATACAGTCATCTCGCACTGCGTAATATTATGGAGTACCAAATTATCTGTCCTTAGGGCATTTATCTTGTAAGGCCGTCCTTATGAATGGCCAAGTAGGTGACGTTCCCGTAGGGTACGTCTTTTGCATCTTAAATATGTAATAAGATTCATATACCTATGATACACTAGGAGGAGTTCACTAGTGTCTTCTGAGGTCCAATTGTATGTTATGTTTCATCATATTTAATACAAGTAAGCTTTCCTTTAATTCCAGTGTCATGGCCTTGAGCGTGGGATGGCAACCCACATCAGTATCCCTTTGTGGCGTTCCGTGGTCCCTTAGTCGCTCCTTCGGACTTTAGGCACCCAAGCGTCTGCATTGATGTCACAACGCGCTAATGCCACGGTCCTATGACGAGTAGTCCAACACTCTAGTCATGTCCGTGATTGAATGTCTATAAGAGCGACTCTCGGTGTAGTCATCTCAAACATAAAGCTTTCGCTGCAAACTCAAAACAGACTTAGTTAGGTGCCTATCCGCCTAGTCGTCGCACGTGGTCTAGTGTCCGAGAATGACCCCGTGAGATTTATCCGTCAGTTTGGAATCGATCCATGAATAAATTTGACTCAACTCAATCAAATTTAATTGAGTGGGGTCAAGGTCTTGATGGGCAAAATATCCGACCCAGTCCGACTCGATTATCCGGACTTTCTTTTTTTTAAAAAATCTTAATTTATAATTTTTTAATAATTATTAATGTTTAATGTAAATATAAAATATATATTTTTAATATTTTGATATTATTCCTATACAATAATAACAATTTTTAAAGCCGACCCCACCTAGTGGGATAAGGCTTTGTTGTTGTTGTATATTATTCCTATAATTAAAATATTTTTAAATTTTAAATTAAGTATTAAACTAAAATTAAATAAAAAAATAAAAAATATTGAGTCGACTCGGGTCGAGATTTCTCAACCCGAACCCCTATCGGATTGGAGTTGGATTAGGTCGGGTCCTACCCAACCACTAATCTCGGGTGGACAAACTCAGTAAACATCCCTAGTTGTTCATAGGACCATATATATATATATATATATATATATATATATATATATATATATATATATATATATATATATATATATATGACAAATTTTAGGAGAATTCACCGGATTGGGTTGACTCGACGAACTCGATTCGATCCTCGTGTAGAAAAGAGCATGCAATTTTGAAAAGAAATCTTTTTAACTTATGTTTTCTACATAAAATCAAATGCAGAAAAAATACTCTTGTTTTAAACATTATTTTCTTTTGGAACTTATTTTCCGGAAATATGCATAGGCTAATTAGGCCCATCCTCTCCGGACTAAGAACCAGCCCAACGGTTTTAGTTGAAAGTGTAGTGCTGTTAGCTTCTCTGGGCCTAAGACTAATACTAAACGCCGAGCCCAATAACTATTTATCCCTTTTTTTCTCTACTAGTCATATACCCGTTGGACACTTGTGCCTAATCTAAATAGATAAAATTTTCTTTTGAAGAAAAGCTGGATTATATCATATTAAAAGAGGCGGAGTCCTGATACAAAAATTGAAGAAGGCCAGAAGGAGGGCGTTCTTCCCAAAAGTGATCGCTTTGCGATCGCCGAGCATAATCGGCCAAAAAATGAGCAGCAACATTAGCGCTCCTACTGATATTGATACAAGAAAAGAAAGCAAAAACAGAGATTGTGTTCCAAATGTATTCAATGATGGATCTAATCTTCCAATGAGGTGAGCGTGTACGATTGACTATTTGTACTAGCACTTCAGAATCCAGCTCAGCCTGAATATTAAGGAGGTTCAGCATCACGCAATGCCTAACGCCCGCCAACAGACCATACGCTTCAGCTTCCAAGGCAGAGGAGAAAGATCGTGATATAGAACCTGCAAGAATTAAAGCATTAGTAGACCTGAGAATATAGCCTGCACCCCCCCCCCCCCCCCCAAGCAGCCCTGACTCACAAAGGAGCCATCAGAATTCAGCTTGTGATTTTGACCGCTTGGAGGCTCCCATCGACACCGCGTTTGGGTCGATAAGGAAGTTCCCTCAGAATTGTGGTTGGAATGTAACTCATAGAAGTTAGCCAACACCCTTTCCCACAAAGCAAACACGATTGTCTGGTTAGAATGAAAGTGGGCATCATTTCGGGCTTTCCAAATATACAAAAAACAAAGAGCAATAAGGGTTAAAAGTTTAGCGTGGGAGGAAGGATCAAGCCTGTCTCCCTCCTGGATCTAGGAACCCTCAAGCCAGGAAGGGAGATAAGCAAAAGTGAAATGGCCAAATGGGTTCTTAGTTGAAAAAGGTTCCAAATTTGAGAGGCAAAATAACATTAACAAATAAATGATGGATAGATTCCACACTGGAGTTACAAAAGGTAAATGATTAAATCTTGCCAACATAGCACAAGTAGGAAGTCTATGGTGTGAGAGTTTCCATAGGAAGTTCAGAGCCTTAGGAGGAACCTTGATACGCCACAAAGCATTCCAATCAGACCATCCTGCAGGCTGCTCATGCAAGGGGGCCTACTAATAAAGTTATAAATAGATTTGGCCGTAGGTACCCCATAAAAATCTGGAGTCCAAATCCACATGTCATCATAGGGAAACACAGGCAAGATAATCTCAGAAATCTTAGCAATCGAATAAGAATCAAAGTAAAGTAAAAGCTTAGAGACATCCCAATTAACATTAGTAATAAAATCAGAGACATGCAAAGATAAGTTTACATATGTTGGCATGAAAATCAGTAGAATATTAAATAACCAGTGGTCCAAAAATATCATCGTGTTAGCCCCATTCCCAATTTGCTTCCTCAGACCTAATTTGATGTCCTCAAGACCTTGTAAAACTAGTTTCTTTAGCCCAAGGATGAAGGGGTCCATACTTATTGGTAACTAAATCAACATAAGGAAGATCCAACTGGTTTAGAATGGATAGCACTCGTCTAGCCAAAAGTGAGGTTTGGATACAGTTTAACATTTTAATCCCAAGACCGCCACTATGTTTAAGTAATTGCATGGTCTGCCAGCTAAGAAGATGTAAACTTTTTTTATCCCCCGTGGAGGACCAAAGAAAACCCTTAGAGAGTTTCTCAAAGGATTCAATGAAACCTGAGGATATGTATATAGAACATAGAAAGTAATTGGGAATGGTGCTCATAGTGGATTTTATAAGGGTGGTTCTGCCAGCCTAGGTTAAAGTTTTCATTTTCCAGCCTGTGAGTTTACTAGAGATATTATCAGTTATATATGTTAAGGTGGACTTGTATGATATAGGCACTCCTAAATAATGAAATGGAAAAGTTCCTTCCTTAATATTAAGTATTCGATTAATGTTGTTTTTCCTTTTTGAATTGAACTTAGGAGGGAGGTAGTAGGCTGACTTGTTTGGATTAATCCTCTGATTGATCAAAACTTTGTATTGCTAAAAAATCTTCATTAGTCTCTTGCAATTTAAAGGAGTAGCTTCCATACTAATGAGAATGTCATCAACATAGAAAAGATGGCTCATAGAAAAATTACCAGATTTGAAAGGCTTAATATTGCCTAAATTCACCTCTCTAGAGATAAGGGATGAAAAAGGTTGGGAGACTAAAATAAAAAGATAGGGAGAGAATGGGTCACCCTGACGAAGCCCTTTATAACTGATAAAATAACTTGAGAATGAACCATTGATAATTTTAAAACCATCCATATTAGATTAGAAAAATTAGGAAGGCACAAAGCTAGTGATTTCTAACTATTTATTTATAATTAAAATAATATGAAAATTAATTTTCATATATAGTTCCGGAACTTTTGTCCTAATTCACTTAGTCTCCCAACTTACTTTTGGTCTCCAAATTTATAATTTATAATAAAATATTTAATTTAAATTCAATTTTAGACAATACAAGTATTAACATAATATCTCATTATTAATTTAAAATTTATAAGGCTAAGGGACCTTTGGTTGAGCCATATTCCTAGAATTTAATCAAGAGAATAATATTAAATTGGTCAAACTTTATTTTTAATCAAAACTATCTAAGAAAAAAAATAAAATTATTACTTTATCCCAAAACAAGAATATTTTCTTTAAGAATGACAAGAATAACTATGTTCTTATTATTTTTAAGATTTTAAACCTTATACTATTTTTTTAATGTAATCATATTTTATTACTTTTATTATTATTATAATAACAAACATCTTCATTTTATAATAAAATATTTTAGTCATAAAATATTATATTTGTATATTTTATTATCTTCAAATAAAATATCATTAGAAAAAAATATGTTTACATTTTTTTAAAAAATATGATGTTTTATTATTTTATTTCTTTTAAATTTATTCTTCAATAAAATGGTCCCCAAAAAAAAAGAAAAAAAGACGGGAGAGAGATAGACCACCTTCCTTTTGTCCTGGATGAAAAAGGAGAGGGAGATGAATCGCCCTCTTCTTGTCCCCTCTCCAGGGAACAGCATTTTTTCTTATTATTTTATTTTAATTTTATCCAAAATTAATATATATATATATATACTATTTTGATATATATGTATATATTTAAAGAATTGGATGCCATATTCGAGACATATATACACAGGAGCTGGTCATCCATATGCTAATATAAAAATTTTAAGATTAAATATTACTTTGGCCCCTTCTATACCATATTGACATCAAATTTACTCTAAAAGGCCTTCAACTGCATCTCTTGAACCTCTGTCAGCACAACTCTCACTCTTATACATTTCCCTTCTGCTTTTATCAAATGTATTGTATATGATCTCCCATCTTTATGTGTGTAATAAATGGACAGAATTATGAGACCTTTTCCTCCCACGATGGCATTCGATAGAGAGACCCGATATCCCTTTATATTTTTATTATGGCCAGTCAAGTATTCACCTCTCTTATGAATTCCTATGAGGATATGGGCAAAATTGTTTCTTTTAGCATTCAACACTTCATCCTATCGCACTTGCTATTTGTTAATGATGTGTTAATATGTCTAAAAGCTATTAAAAAACTGCAAGAATGTCTTCGAAGTTTATCACTACTAATCGGACAGAAAGTAAATACAGAAAAATTTGTACTTTATCTCCCTCGGTTACACTCGTGATGCAGGAATCAAATTAGGATGTTTTTCATTTTTGTACCTTGGAAATCCTATTGCCCCCACGAGACTACTAGTTAAGGATCAACAATTAACCATAAAAAAAATCACTGCTAGGTTAGTCGGCTGGAGCTAGCGCATCCTCAACCAGGCCGATCGTATCACTCTAATCAAGTCTGTATTGTCATGAATACCCACACACAGGCCTAGTACCACCTGCCTTGCGAATGGAGTCATTGAATCTTTAGAAAAGCTATCGAAATCTTCCTATGGAACACTGCAGCAAATCGCTGTAGCTCCAACCTAATTAATTGGCAAACTGCCCAGTTACCAAAAGTTGTCGAAAGTCTCGAAATCCGAAACTTCCAAGTTGTGCCAACCTCACTCATCGTTAACGCGTCTTATCATTGCTAAATAAAAGTAACTCCTAATGGACTAAGCTTATCACCGCTAAGTACAGATATTTCAACCTTTGGAACATGCCCTCTCATGCCCAAAAGACCTCTCCCGTCTAGCGTAAGATCATGCACTCTATCGTAGACCTTCGTCTGGGTTTCCAAAAACAATGTCACTGGAAATACAACTTCTCTCCTTTTTTACTCTTGGATTTTTCAAGTCCCTATAAGCAAAATGTCAACCTACATTAATACTTTCCTATCACTCGATACTCTCCTAGTAAGCGATCTGATCGAAAATGGAAAGATACCTTGCTCTCTACCATTTTTTAACCTGATCTATGTGCTCTGATTAAACGTATTTACATTCCTACTATGGCCTAGGATGATGCGTGGGTTTGGGTGACTGATACCCATGAATGTGTCAACTCTAAGTCAATATATAGTTTTGGTCGCCATCATGATTTGTCGACCACCTCCAGTGTAGGGCGTGCTTGGTCTAAAATTTGGAAGATTCTGATGGCTCCCAAACTTCATATCTTTTTTGGAAACTCTTTCATAATAAACTACCGACCCTTGATAGCATCCTCCATTTTGATATCACAATTAATCCATCTTGCTCAATCTCCTACCTTGCTCTAGAAACCAATACCCATTTGTTCTTTCAGTGCACATTCACCCAACAACTCTAGCATCTCTTTCAACAACAACTCAATATCTCTTTTCGATTTGTTGATTCTTGGCACTTGGGTTCATGGGTACGTGAAGGTGCTGGAATGGACAAACGGCCGCTTCATGTCCTACACTCTCTTTTCCTATTGTCTCTGGGAGCTCTGGAATATGAGGAATGTTGCCTATTTTCGATCTAAGCACGCAACCGTAAAGGTAGTCTGGGAAAGAGCATTGGAGGGCTTTCATCCCAGGCCCTTGAGGCACCACAACCCCAAGGCCCTTTACAGGCTCGATGGGAAGCCCCCCTCCTTTTTGGCTGATCCTTTAGTGGCCTAAAGGAATGCGTTCGAAGATCACTGACCCATATCTTGGTCTACTCAAACTCACTACCACTGATCAAAATTATAATGCGAGAGAAAAGGTACCCATGGAACACAAAAGGAATCATTATTAAAATATGGTATTTGCTACATTAGTTGCAGCCTACGGTCGTCAGGCACTGTTCTAGACACATGAATCAAGCCGCGGACTACATTGCTTCTTTTGGTCGCACTTGTTATCATGACATATTTTTTATGGACAATTCCTCCCCCCCCCCCCCCCCCCCCCCCCCCCCGAGTCTGTCCATATTTTGTATCAGGATTTCAATGGAGCAATTACTTAATGAATAGATAAAAAAACTTTATTTTAAAAAAACTCTAGTAGTGATAGATTGGCCTGGGGCTGAGGATGATTAACCATTTCTCCGTTAACTAGTTAACCGATCGGATTTTTAACTGATTTATCGAATCGAATTATTCGATTCAATTTTGATTCGGTTAACCTATAACAAATTTTTTAACCGAATCCAAGCGGTCGGTAATGAATATATTTAATCAAGATAATAATATTAAATTGGTCAAACTTTATTTTTATCAAAACTATCTAAGAAAAAAATTACTTTATCCCAAAACAAGAATATTTTCTTTAAGAATGACAAGAATAACTATGTTCTTATTATTTTTAATAAACCTTATTCTATGTTTTAATGTAATCATATTTTATTATATTAACTTTTATTATTATTATAATAGTAAACATCTTCATTTTATAATAAAATATTTTAGTCATAAAATATTTTATTTTTATATTTTATTATCTTCAAATAAAATATCATTAGAAAAAGAAGGGAGAGAGATAGACCACCTTCCTTCCAGGGGCGTTCACGGGTCGGGTCCAACCCGACCCGTGAACAAATCCGACCCGATCCGACCAAATTTGGTCAGGTCGGGTCGGGTCAAGCCCCTTGGGGGCAAAAAATCCGATCCAACTCGACCCGTTCGTGTCGGGTCAAGTGGTCAGGTCACTCGACGATCCTTTTTTCTTTTTTTTTTAATTTTTGTCTTATTTTTTTATATTTATTTTAATATAAAAAATAATTAATAATTATTATAAAATACAAAATATGTTTTTTTGAATATTTGAGCATTATTTTCATAATTAAACTATTTTATTTTAATATTTTTTATTTTAAATCAACTATAGGACTAAAAATAAGTAAAAAAATTAATAAAAGTCGAGTCATCGGATCGAGTCGGGTCGGGTCGACTCGGGTTGAAATTTTCCAACCTGTACCCGACCCGAACTCTCATCGGGTTGGGTTCGAGTCGGGTCCGACCCGACCAAGACCCGACCCGACCCAAACTAGGTGGAGTCGAGTCGAATTGTCGGGTTCACCGGGTCGACCCGACCCGGTGAACACCCCGACTTCCTTCTGTCTCGGATGAAAAAGAAGGAGAGGGAGATGAATCACCCTCCTCTTGTCCCCTCTCCAGTAGTCCACGGGAACAGCATTTTTTCTGATTATTTTATTTTAATTTTATCCAAAATTAATATATATATATTATTTTGATATATATATATGTATATATTTAAACAATTGGATGCCATATTCGAGAGATATATACACAGGAGCTGGCCTCCCAACCTTTTAAAATGTTATTAGTTTTATATACTAATATAAAAATTTTAAGATTAAATATTACTTTGGCCCCTTCTAAGTTGGAAGATAAATTTAATATAAAGAGAATGACAAATATGAAGGTAAGTAACGTTAATATATATATATATATATATATATATATATATATATATATAATGAAAAAAATGTTCAATTATCCTAAAACTTCAACGGAAAAAATCATCCTAATATTCACGTTCTTAACTTACCCAAAAAATTTGACAACTTTACTGGATTTAGGACGCTAAATTATATGATATAGCATTGTTAAGATTCAACATACACAGTTCGCTTTAGTGAAACGCATTGCTGCATGCCTTGGGCATTTTCTTCTTAGAATGCCACTTGCGTGCTTTCTGGTTAATTAACTCTTTGCCAGCCAACTTTATTAATTTAGCAGGCGCCCAATGACTGAAGGCGTTAATTATGTGCTAACTATATAATTAGGTAATGGTTTCTGTTCCCCTCATGCCATGTGGCCATGTGTCACTCTAAAGACAACTCTGTGACTGTGTGTGTAGACTAGAATCTTTAACTAAATGAACATGATGTTAACTAACCAAATCAAATTCACCCTAATTAATTAAGTAAGAAGTATTAGATACATTAGAGCAAAGTTTGCAAGCACCTTGCCTTAATTAACTATGCTTTAACCAAACGTGCATGTTCGTCTATGACTTAAACGTTGTTGTATCCATCTTTGATTAAAAAAAAATATATATTTCGTGTACATTGGGAAAACTTTAATTATGGCAATTGGCACATATTTACTTATGGGATCATAAGTCGGTTTACCGTTTACACAAAATTTCTAGACAAGATGGAGACAAGAGTTGATTTTTGTTTTCTTTTATAAAAAAAATGTTGGTTAATACAATGGAAAGAGTACATAATCCAGGTTTGAGTTCTGCCAAGTACACAAAATTATATTTTCTTCTTTTAGAAGGAACATATATTAGAATCTCAATTTTAAGAACTCATAGGAGTGACCATAATGACACTTCTAGAATTCAATGCCGCTCTTTTAAACCTATTTTACCCTTACTTTATCACACACTTTATTTAAGTAATAAATAAGTGTAACTAATTAATGACTCTTGAAAATTGAAATATTCTTTTCTCCTAATGCACTATTAATGTAGCACGCGCAATACTTTTTTCCCTCAGCTACTTTTGTTTGCTATAAGTATTTTTATTAGCTTCATTATTTACTAAATCATATATATTGTAATTAATCATATACTTTATGATTCCATTAGTATTTTTCTTTTGCTTTTTATTCAATACATTGTAATGATCCTCTATTTTTTCTGCTCTAGTTGCTATATATTTATTATTTAATTGAATATTTGAAGATATATTTAATTTATTTTTTTCAAAGAACCAAATGATTAAAAATTGTTAATATATCTTCAATTATTTTGCTTGTTCTCATTTGAAGCCATAAACTATATATATATATATATATATATATATATATATATATATATATATATATATGATTAATACAATTTAAATAAATGAATTAATATAAATGACCGATATTAAACAAAAGGATGAAGAAAAAAAGTTATTGTGGGACTACGTACATTAATCATGGATTGAGTAATGTATGATTTAAGTAGTTAGTATTTATTTAATTTTTAGGAAAAGAAGATTCAAATTTCAAGAGTCATTACACTTAAGTTACAAGTGTGATAATAAGGGTAATGCATGCTGTATGACATTAAGATTTGATAACGATCTTAAGTTGATAATGTACATTGTCAGATTTAGAGCTGAGCAAACCCAGGACCGGGTCCGAGTCTAAGAGGATCCGGTCCCGACTCGAATTATGCTAGATCAAAAATTTTTTAACCCGGTACCAAATCTAGACTCGACCGGATCTAACTTGACAATTCGAGAATTTGACCGGGTTTACGGCCGAGAATCACTGGCATTCGGAGACGAGAGACGGGGGAGGGGGAGGGTGGACGAAGTCGGGACCACCGTCGTTCGCTTGCGCCGGAATCGTCCGCCACCAGATTGCGTCCGCTAAGCGTTGGATAGTGGCCGTCGAAATCGGATTGTGGGCGCCAGTCGCTGGATTGGCGGCCGGCCACGATCCAATGCCTGGCAGCCGGTTTGACCACGAGTTGCCACGATGTGATGCCTTAGCTGGATCGGCCGCCAACTACCACGATCCGACATCTAGTAGCCGGATCTGACTATTGGCGGTCGTGATTCGGCTCTAGCAACCAATTTGGCGTTAGAGGGCCGAAGTAGAGACAGAGAAGAAGAGGGGGAGGGTGGGGGCCGGAGTCGGGATCGCGTGGGAGTTGCTGCCGCCGCCGTGGAAGAGAGAGGGAGAGGGTGAGAGAGATGGGAAAGAGAAGGAAGATGGTGACCGGTGAGATAAAAAGAGTGGGAGAGAGAATTGAGAAGTGTTACTTATATATTAATAATTTAGGCCGAGTCCATATTGGGTATTTACATTGTAAATCCGATCCTGATTAGACTCAACGGATTTTCTGCCAATTGGACCGTCCCGGTCCGAATCTAATTCAGGCCAAATTATTTACCCATTAGTGCGGTTCGGATCGACCCGGATCGTGCTCGGGCCTCGTCAGATTGTCATGACTGATATAATTCTCGATGTCAAAGGGGAAACAGAATCTTTCTCTACTATAAATAGCGCCTTGATTGTCCTCATTCCTAAACCCATAAATCCAAAGACCATCAGTTAATTATGCCCTATAATTAAGCATGTACACCACAATTACAAAGCAAGCCACTAATACCATTGCTAATCGGTTGAAAGTTTTTATGTAAATGTGGGTGGCCCCAAAACTTGCAACAACATCATCGTTAAGATAGCTCGAGAGGTCACACATTGCATGAAGCATATAATTTCTCAAAAAAGCTTTTTGCCATCATCGAATGGAGCTTCTAATACAAAAACTTTTTTCTGACGTGAACGAGAATACAAAAATGATCGTGAGCTTATATATAATTAAACATTCATACATCAAGAAATATTTTGAATTCAAGGGCAAACAACTCAATATAGATAATATTTTGATGATTTTGGGAGTGTTACAAAATAGTATTAGAGGAAATCTTGCACGTAAATTTGAACCATTTAGAAAATACGGACTAATATGTGGCAAACTTGAGGACATTAAGCTCATAAGGGGAGAAACATCTAATCACCATAGGTCTAGGGAATAAAGATACTAATGCATAATCTCACATAGATAAAACATGAAGATATATAATTATGCGTTTATATATATAGGGAATTTGGACATCTAAACATCTAATCATCAGTCGGGGAATTTGGACATCGATGAACGTGGACTACAAGCTTGTACATAAGGGAACGGCCGGAATAAAAAAGAGAAGGAGGAGGAGGAGAAAGAAGAAGAAGAGGAGGAGGAAGAGAAAGAGGAAGAACACGAAAAAGAAGAGAAAGGACGTGAAGTTTCAACGGAAACTTCACAATGTATGGAACTAGAGTAGATTCTTCCTAGAATCATGATTTTAGATTTGAAGCATGTTCTAGTTAATCCCTAGTTATAGTATGATGTCGTATGATGATGTCGGTCATCGCCGAAAAAGATGATCGAAACACGCACTGTGTGTCCGTGCAGATTCTGCGTAAGAGGACTCGGTCCGAATTGACCTTAACCCGGCCCGAACATGTCCAAACTCAGACCGAATTCACAGAACTCGGTCCGAATTCGCCATTGCCGTGCTCTCCGAGCTCTGCAACAGGATGAACCTGGCCCGAGTTGATGATGACTCGGCCCGAGTTCCACCCATGATGAAGAAGTCGGGCGCGATGGTTGCCCTGACTTGACGATGACCCGACCCGGCCCGAGTGTGACCCGAGCCCGACCCAAATTTAACTCTATTTTTTCGAGAATGATGTCCGATGAACTCGACCCAGATTCTACCTGACTCGGCTCGGGTTCCGATGCTGTTTAGATGATTTTTATTATCTCTTGATCCCTGATTCATGTGATTAATCCTTATTTAAGCCATGATTATGCTTATGTTATTATGCCTTTACTATAATGATGTCCAACATGATCATGATCTTATGACTCTTATTATAATGAATTGATTTAGATCCAATCATATCGGTGATGACACCTATTCATATCCATCAATGCCGATCTATTTATGATGATGATTAAGATGTTTATGTGCATATGATTTCTTTCTATGATCCTATCTTGTAACTCTTTTTATGTCTTATATAATAATGATGATGATTAGGACCCTTGATCATTATGATTTATTAATTCTTTCCTATGATGACCAAATCTTGATCATGATCCTTATGTCCTAATAAAGATAAATTAAAAGTTGTAATATAAAAGATGAAAAATGTTAAATGGAGAGCTCTTTTTATGATGGACTGGTGACGACTAGTTATGGGTTGACTACGGTCAGTTATGGACTGGCTCTGCCATTTATGACGATGAAGATGGACGGGTTGATGCAGACCTCCTCGTAAATTGAAATATACGCCACTATAAGTAAAAAATGAATAATAAGATGATGAAGAAGATAAAGCATATTAATAATGAAATATTTTCATGATGATTAGTGACACTTGTCACACTTATGATGATCTGTCCACGATCTCTTGATTTATTATTAATATGATCTAAAGAAGATGATACAATTTATGATTTTCTATCTTCACACAATTATCTCTTATGAATCTTTATATGATGATGACTTTATAATCATGATGATCGGCTTTTGCCTCCTTTATGATGCTTTTTTTTATCTATCATAATCTTTAATCTTATGATGATGTTTATCTTACATCCATATTGAGTATAGGGAGGTTTTCTCCTGCATGTTCTTAAATGTAGGATCATATGTTAATGATGAAGGTGACCAACGGTGACAGATCTAGCTCGTTGGTGACAGCACATGAATATCTTATGTCCTTTAGTTTGATGTACTAACTTTTTTTTGGATTCATATGAAGTTCTTTATTAGTCTTCCGCATACCAAGATGCCACACTCTTTTATTATTTAATGATGATTAAGTCTTCCGCTTTTATTGATATTAAGTTGATTAGTCAAAGTCTTCTTTTTGGTCAATATGATGTACACGTAAGGATGACCCGTAGCATCTTCAAAAGCGTATTCTGCCATATGGCGGGGTACGATTTGGGGGCGTTTAAGTTAGGTATCAGAGCCAAAAGTTAGAATATTCTCATGTCCTAATGTATGATGCCATGGTCCATGTGCAAGTGCCACGAGCAGTCACCGTGCCACCTGATGTAAATCCAAGTAAGTTATGTCTTCCACTTAGAAGCTAAATGATTATGATGATGATCCTTAACTCATGATATTTGATTATGCTAATATAGGATCTTATTGATCCTTAGGATTCTTTCCTATATGATCCAAATTTATGATGTTTAATGATGAAGTACTATATAGTATAGAATGATTTTAGGATGTGACAATTGACATGCTTCCTATGACTTCTTTATATCTTTTCATATCATACTTACATTGTCCATTCTACTAAGATGATGAAGTACTGATTCAATGATTTGATCAAATATCTATTCTTGATTTCATATGTGATCCCATTCGATATCATTAATCTGATTATCAGTTAAGAAAGTATTATTTTTATGATTGTGTTTAGAGAAGGATCACATCAAACATAGGTTATAGTAAAAGTTATTGATTTATATTGATCTTATAAAGATGATGATTGATATGATTCCATTATCAATATTACCAAATCATATGATGATGTCACTATCCACAATAATGGACGATGCTTTTAGTGAGCCTATTGATCCTTGTATGGCATAAGCTAAAGGATGATGACCCTATGAAAATAATTTCATACCATAAAGTATGTCCTAGTGGTACAAATGACGATGAAAGATAATATCTTTTCTTCACATCGATTAGGAATTCTTAGGAGGATTATGATGAGATTCTTAGTGTCAATTGATTTACCTCTTAAGATGTATAAGTATTATGCAAGAAGAAGAAGATAGATATCAGTACCTAAATGAACTAAAAACTTTAGTTAGAAGCAGTGGCAGAGCCAGAAATTATTGTTACTGGGTGCACATTATGATGTAATACATAATAAAAGAATAAAATATTATTTATATTTTATATAATGATGAAAAATCATTTGGTTTTTTTAAGTATGAACATGATAATATAAAAAAATGAAATTGTGTGATAATGCATCAAAATTTTTTCTATAGAAAAAAATATGAACATGATAAAGTTTGCTATAGAATAGAAAACACGGACAATGATACAATAAAATAAAATTTAAATTGAGAGAAAATTAAAGTATTAAAATTTTAAAATGTACATTCAATAGGCATTATAATAGTCATATCATTTTTACACTTATTTCATTTCATCGAGTAATTTTTTACATAATATATTGTAAAAATTAATTAGATAAAATGAAAAATGGACTATTAATAATATAGAAATATATAAATTTAAATTTATGGTAATAAAAAGAATAAATGATATTATAATTTACTATAAAAAATATGAACATGAAAAATTAAAATAGAAACAATGAGATCAAGTGATAATGCAGTGGAAGAAATATGACTAAAGTGGCGGCAATGGGGTTCGATCCATGGTAAAATGGCAGCTTCACGTAGCAACAAACCACGGGAATCAGAAGCAACATTTGTCAAATGAACTACTATTAAATATATTTACATAATTTCAGTGGGTGCACTTGCACCCATGGGCACCCACGTGGCTTCGCCCCTGGTTAGAAGTCTCGTGTCATATCGACCTCCTTTCAAGCATGACTTTAATTTCAAAGACCCCATGACACATGAACTGAAGAGACAAATTTAGTAACTTTAAGACAATGAGTTTATGAGACCGAGGGTCTCATTTCTAGATGTTCCACTTATTTTGTAAGGAAGAATGATGACTCTATAAATGTAGAGATTGATTAACAAATTGTTAAATAAAAACAACCATCAAGACATAAGTGTCTGTTATTATGCAAAGATGACCTATCTAAGGCTAGGTGTTTTCAAGATCGATCTATGGAGTGAGTACCAATAACTTCGAGTTGCTGAAGAAGATGTAATGAAGATAATTTTTCTAGCAATGAATGATCACTATAAATTGGGTGATGTCATTGGATTAAAGAACACTCCTCAAACTTTTAGGCCTTCATGAACATTGTGTTCAACCTATGCCTAAATTTATGTAAAAAAAGATTGAAGTATTCATCGATCTTAAGTATGTTTCCTTTTAGAAGTACCATAATATGTGACAATGAAGATGACATGAAATTTTTGAAAGATTTCGAATTCTCCATAAATTACCCCATGGTAAGATGAATTCTATTCCACATGCACTCAAACATAAGAAGGAAGACTCGTTAGGCTTCAATAAGACTGTGTGAATATAAAATGATGAAGAAATTAAGCATGTGAAACCAAAATGATGAAGTCCTAAAAAGAGCAGTACTGGATGAATATTATAAGCTTGGGTTACGATCCAGTTAGAAAGTACAAAGAGGTATGATGATGTAACCATAAGCCTAGATTGCGATTCATTTGGGAAGTACATAGATATATAAGGATGAACAAATAATAATGACATGAAATGTGAAGATACAAAAGTATGTTCTAAGTATTCGGCATGTCAATGTGGGAAAAAAATAGAGTATCGGAAATCTTATGAAAAGATGATGCATGACGTTAAAAAAATTTATATAAAGATGACCTTAACTAGGAGGACAATCCTATTTAATGATGCCAATGTTAATCTTAATGATCTTTATGATCATGTACAATGATTATATGATTTATAATCAATTGTGTCCATTAAGATGATGACTGTTAATGATGATGGACTATGTTCAATGACACTTCGTGATGATCATCGATTTTGTAAATCTATGTGTTAGATTTTTTTTAATGACCCTTATGATAATTTTCTCCCACCATGCTAGGCTATGTCATTGTTGATCTTAATGATCCACATGATGACCATCCTATAATAAATGAATGATCCTATGATGATGATGTATTTTTTGATGCCAAATAATCAGTCTTCTTAATTTTCTCATGATGTCCCATGGTTGCATAATCAACCATACTATATGCTACCTTGATGACCCTTAATCTTAAGATCGACGATGATCATGCTATATGCTCATGATTATGATGATCACTGTTATGAATAGGAATGAGGAAGGTGAAAAGAAATTTCTAAATGCCAAAGAACTGAGATAGACAAAATGAGCAAGGTAAGAAAATTGAATTGATATAAAGAGGATGAAGACAGCTCAGGCATAATAAAATTTTATGCTAAGAAAGACTGTTGTAGTGATGTAGATGAATTTTTAAACCTAATGATAAAGTTGTACGAAAGGTATCTCCAACCAAGTTTCTCTTACTAAGAAGATGTTTGACACATATCACTCATTTGATCGGAAATTGAAATATGTCCAAATGATATCATGTCAGGACATCCTCAAATTTCTCATGATGATTGAAGCTGGTTTTGCTTTTAAAAGTCTTAATTGGTCCTTTGTGACCAAAAGTTAGGATGTTAAGTTAAGGAAGGTACACGATGAAAAGATGATTGTCATGACTTATGTAAAGAAAGTTTACAACCTCGTATGAGGGAATTCTCTATTTGACATATAGATTATTTAGATGACAACACATTATTGTGTTGATTGAAGTAGATTTTATTTCTCAATTATAGCAAAGACAAAATGAAAAGATGAACTATATGATGAAAAGAAAATGTTATATGACCTTTGCCCTAAAGTATATTACGATAAAAGGACCAATTGTTCCAATGCATATGATGATGGAAGGACTATGTACTTAAGATGATGAAGATGGAACGATGATGAACAAACGCCTTTCTAAGTGTGAGATGTACCATCGCACAAATGACCAAGAAGTTCCTTCTTGTTAGTAAGCTCCTACCTTACCTGATGACTAAATTCGATGACGAATTTTATTTTAAAGAGTTTATAATGTAACGCCCGGCCAATTTAAAAAAAAGAGATAAACTTGAAATAGAAAAAGGAAAAGAAGAGGATGGAAATGATTAAAACAAATAGGAAGATAAAAACCAAATAGAGGAAAAGATAAATAGGAAACAAAGTTTTAAAATCTGAGGGGATTAAATCAAATCTTGGAATCTCAATTGTTCTCAAATTCCTCCCCTATAAATATGAGGACAAATTAAATAAATCAGCCCCTCTATTTTTCTCCACAAGCTGGCCCTAGTTTTATGCATCTCTCTCTCCCCCTCTCCCACATCGGGTTGCTACCGCCAATAGAAGATCAGTCGGGGGTTTGGACATCGATGAATGTGGACTACAAGCTTGTACATAGGAGAACGATCGAAATAAAAAAGAGGAGGAGGAGGAGGAGGAAGAAGAAGAAGAGGAGGAATAGAAAGAGGAAGAACACGAAAAAGAAGAGAAAGGACGTGAGGTTTCAACGGAAACTTTACAAGATATGAAACTAAGGTAGATTCTTCCTAGAATCATGATTTTAGACTTGAAACATATTCTAATTAATCCCTAGTTATAGTATGATGTCATATGATGATGTTTGATACCGATCATTGCCGGAAAAGATGATCGGAACACGCGCTGCACGTCCGTGCAGATTCTGCATAAGAGAACTCGGTCTGGATTGACCTTAACCCGGCCTGAGCAGGTCCAAACTCGGACCGAGTTTTGTGAACTCGGCCCGGAGCCGCCATCGCCGCGCTCTCCGAGCTCTGCAACAGGACGAATCCGGCCTGAGTTCCACCCACGATGAAGAAGTTGGGCGCGATGACTGCCTCGACTTGACGATGACCCGACCCAGCCGAGATGTGACCCGAGCCCCACCCGGGTTTAACTCTATTTTTTCGAGAATGATGTCCGATGAACTCGACTCGGATTCCGATGCTATCTAGATGATTTTTATGATCTTTTGATCCCTGATTCATGTGGTTAATCCTAATTTAAGCCATGATTATGCTTATGTTATTATGCATTTACTATAATGATGTCCAACATGACCATGATCTTATGATCTTATTATAATGAATTGATTTAGATCCAATCATATTGGTGATGACACCTATTCATACCCATCAATGCTGATCTATTTATGATGATGATTAAGATGTTTTTGTGTATTTGATTTCTCTCCATGATCCTATCATGTAGTTCTGATTATGTCTTATATAATGATGATGATAATTAGGACCCTTGATCATTATGATTTATTAATCTTTTCTATCATGATCAAATCTTGATCACGATCCTTATGTCCTAATAAAGATAAATTAAAAGTTGTAAGATAAAAGATGAAAAATATTAAATGGAGAGCTCTTTTTATGATGGACTGGTGACAATCAGTTATGGGCTGACTCTGTCAGTTATGATGATGATGATGGATGGGTTGAGGCATGCCTTCCTTAGATTGAAATATATCTCACTATAAGTCAAAGATGAATAATAAGATGATGAAGAAGATGAAGCATATTAATAATGAAATATTTTCATGATGATTAGTGATTCTTGTAACACTTATGATGATTTGTCCATGATCTCTTGATCTATTATTAATATGATTTAAAGAAGATGATACAATTCATGATTTTCTATCTTCATACAATCATCTCTTATGAATCTTTATATGATTATGACTTCATAATCATGATGATCGATTTTTGCCTCCTTTATGATGATTTATTTTGATTTATCCTAATTTTTAATCTTACGATGATGTTTACCTTACTTCCATATTGAGTTGTAAAACTCATAGGGAGGTTCTCCCATGCATGTTCTTAAATGCAGATCAGATCTTAATGATGAAGATGACCAACGGTGACAGATCGAACTCGTAGGTGGCAGCACATAAGTATCTTGTATTCTTTAGTTTGATGTACTAGCTTTTCTTTGGACTCATATGAAGTTCTTTATCAGTCTTCCGCATACCATGATGTCATTCTCTTTTATTATTTAATGATGATTAAGTCTTCCGCTTTTATTGATATTGAGTTGATCAGTCAAAATTTTTTTTTTATCAATATGATGTACACGTAAGGATGATCTGCAACGTCTTCGAAGCGTATTATGCCACATGGCCGATTGCGATGTGGGAGTGTTACACTTATAAATTAATTGTATGCACGGACGCATTTAAAGTGCTATACGTACGTTTTATATGTGTGTGTATGTACGGCCATATATGCATAATATGCCATTGTGATCTCTCCTTATAATTTGCCTCTTCCACAACCAAAACAAAGAGAGAAAGAACCAACAAGTAGAAGACAACCTCCATAGAATCAAGCCGAATGCAAAGCATACGTTTCGGTAGCCCCCAAGCAAATAAGCCGTGCCAGTCCAACATCACCTTTCTCCCCTTTGTTCTTAGCATTGGTGCATGATCGCCGGAGTGCACAGAATCAAACTAGAGAAATTGTTACTCCAATAGTAAGTACTACAGTACTACTGATAGGTTCGGGCATGCATAATACGTACAATGTCAAGTGTTCCCTTTTCCTGGTGTCACTATTGTTTGAACTTTCGTAATTTGTTGATCACATATATGTCTGCCCCATACACTCCATAGATGCTGATGCATATCCAATCTCCTGTACATGTGGTTGAGTGATTAGCTCCATAGATGCTGATGCATATCCAATCTCTTGTACATGTGGTTGAGTGATTAGCCTGGCCGGCTCAAGGGGAGGCCACCCAAGCAATTGCTTGAGACCTAATCCCTAATCAAGGCCCCTTAATCATGCATTATTAATATTAATAATATTAAAATAATATTATAATTAACAATTTAACATCTTTATTAATTTTAATCATCAATAAATATGTATATTGTCTTTCATTTATAATATCATGCAGCTAAATGATCATAATTAACTTATAACAATAAATATTTATTTTATCTTTTATATCCAATTTATGAATTCATTTCATTTTTAATTCATTATTAACAATCAATAATACTTCAATTAAAATTTCTCATAATTGATCAAATAATATTTTTTATTTAACCTTAATTTTATATTTTACATTGAAAAGCTGCACTCAAATTCTTTCCTCTTTTTTTATATTCATAAACTAATTGGTTTTTAAGATAAAATTGTAGGTTTTCATATCAAAAGTTAGAAAACCTTAATATATATTTTTTATTTATGTCAAAATAAATATTATAATATCATTTTAGGCCTCTGAATTTTTAGAGCCGGCGTGATTAGTTCAATTAATAGTGCAGAGAGACCTTCAGGCTAGGCAAGAGCTGCATGAGTAACATGATGCATATTAGGTCCAAGTTATACTATGTGAGTTTAGGTTTAGGGTTAGAGTTATGGAAGAGTACGTGCATTTTAATTAAGAGAGTGGGGAGAGGATGATCCTTCAATAATAGGAGGCCGGCATGCATGCACGCATGCTTCCAGGAAAAGTAATAAGTGAGCTGGCCTATCTATATGAATAGCCAGGTTGTAGAGCACTGCTAATAGGGATGCTTATGTACTTGGCTTTTCAGCACTCGACAAATTAATGCTCATAATTAGCATAAGGTTACTTATAACTTATTAATTATGAAGTTAACTAGATGAAGCTGGTTGATGATATTATTTATTATTATTTTTTATATTGTCGTGTTCGGTCATTTTGACTAGATCATATACCAGACGGGAGGGGTCATTACATCAAAAAAAAATTTAGAAATCAAACACATTAATCTCTATAATTTTAATTTTAGTCTTTAATACTTTTTTATACCAAAATATTTTGATCCCTCTTCTCCCTACAAGCTGATCATTAAAAATTCTTAGTGATCAAATTTTTTTTATTAATCCTTAAAAAATGGTCTTTTAGATGACCACAAATAAAATTTTAATTTCAAATGAATAAGAATTTAAAACTAGTATCACTTTAATATCTAATATTTATACTTTTAAGAACCAAATATAATTGGTTCCTAAAAAATTAGTCTCTAAATCATAATTTTATTGCAGTTGGTAAGTTTTCTCAAATTCTTATATCACTTTTTTTTGTGGTGATTAATGTTTTTAAAATCAGGTCAGATCAATTGGCCTGATCGGTTCACTTTTAGATGGATTGTCATAAATCACATGAAAAAGGAATGAGAATATGTAATAGAGGCTAAGGTCGAAGAGCAAAAGAGAAAAGAAAAAGCAGAAGTGGATAAAAAGTTAAAAACAAATGTAAAATATTGGAATATATATGAAATCATGGATAAAAAATGAAAACTTCTTTTGATTGAGGGATAAAGGAGAAAATGTTGTAAAATCTTATAAAAAAGATTGTGTCTTTTAATACACACATATTATACTATATATATTCGAATGGTTTTTGAGATTTCTAGAGTAAAACGGAAAGCAAGAGAAATATTCTAGGAAATAAAAATACATTACAGAAAAAATGAAATATGGTATATGGAACAAACAAGTAAAGATAAAAAAACCAAATAAATGAGGAAATGACGAATATTGAAGAAATTAAGAAAAAAAAAGAAATATGAAAAATTAGAGGGGAAGAAAAAGAAATTTAAATAAAAAATATTAATTAAGGACAATATAAAAAAGAGGGAAAAAACCCAAACAGTTCACATAGTATTATTTAAAATAATGTGAATAGTTATAACTAATATTTGTCTTTATCAAGTTATTAATCGTAGATTTTCACATGGCTCCACGCAACCAAGAATACACTACAATAAAATTATGATTTAGAGACCAATTTTTAGAACCAATTATACTTGATTCTTAATAATATAAATATTAGAGTCTAATGTAATACTAGTCACAATTTCTTATTTGTTTGAAATAAAATTTTGTTTGTGGTCACTAAAAATATCATTCTTTTAAGATCAATGGAAAAATTTGGGTCACTAAAATTTTTTAATCACCAGCTTTGTAGAAATTGTGGGGGACTAAGATATTTTGATCCCAAAAAATATTAAAAATTTAAATTAAAGTTTTAAGGACAAATGTGTTTGAGTTTTAAAAAACCTTTTTGTGTAGTGGTAATTGCCGCGTAATATTTGTTTCTCTTGAAATTTTTTATAATGCATTAGAAAAAGTAAGAGAGCATATTTCATATTTATTTAAAATATGCGATTTGGAAATCTTGCATTCTTATAAGTACTTTATGACTTTATGTAAAGAGATGAAACTTTGACTTTGGTTTTAACTGATTCGTTTGATAAATATTTATTTAAAATGAAGTTAAAGAGTTAAAAGGACACTAATCATATACTCTCGTTAATTTATCAATTGCGTATTTTATTCTTTACATATATCATATTCTTTCTTTCAGAAAAATCAATCAATTTTTAAATATCAACTTTCACATTTGAGTTTTATATTTCACTTTTGAACTTTTCTTATCAGCATAAAGAAGCTTCTTATTTTCTTCACTTTAAAAACAATTACTAACTTTTGTCGATATATAAGAAAGCAACCTTATCAACATTTTTTATTAAATTTATAATTAAATCATTATTCATTAATATGTAATCAATTATGATGGAAGCATATTTCAACATATATTTAGGCTTGAATTAAACCTATTTCGATTTATTTATATAGTTTATTTACTTTAAATTTGCATCAAAATCAAAGTTGAAACGGAGACAAAAGGAGAAAATTAGCAAAGGTACCAAGACTAAAACAGTTGATAGTTGACGGCCCTTGCTAAATGCAGTAATGACTCGTGAAATTAGCAGCAATTTTATGGTGAAAAGTTGCTCGATTTACAAATTCGTAATTTTTACTCATATTACAGTCGTTACATGTTGATATCACGGATCGAAGATTGGTGAATTCACAATACATAATGAAGACCTATCAAGTTGGTGGCCGAGTCGCACCCGACTCGTCTGCAACCCAATGAGGATTCGTATGGATTGAAAATTTTCAATCCGACTCGGTAGACCCAATTTTTTTATTTTTATTTCTTTTTTACTTTTTATTTAATTTTAGTTCTATACTTGATTTAAAATTTTAAAAATATATTAAAATAAAATATTTTAATGGTAGAAATAATATTCAAATATTGAGAAAATGAATTTTATAATAAATATTAAATAAAACTTCATATTAAAATAATAAGAAAAGTTAACAAATATTTAAAAAAATATAAAAAGGATGGTTGGGTCAAGTGACCCAATCCGACTCAAATCGGACTAAACTAGGTCAATTTTTTGTCCTTAAGTGCTTTGATCCGACTCGACAAAATTTGATCAATCAGGTCAAGTTTGTTCACAGTCGAATCCAATCCAACTCGTGAATACCCCTATGAGTCAATACACCTCTATCGTAGTTGTGAGTTTTATAAGTTGTAAAGACTTTCAAAAATCGCTTCATTCATGGATCGATACTTTAACATTAGGTGTCATGACATCATATGTTGACTCTGAAGCGCACAATGATTGAGCCGTTACTAAAAGATCACGGACCATGACATCGTGGAATTTTGGAATTCAAAGGTATTTACAGATAAGTTTTAAGACCCAAAGGACTCCAAAATATTACCATAAGACCTTGGAAGTTGTCAAGATCTTGATGTAGATTTTAGGATCTTACAATTTTTTGATATTACCAATCTTGATCAATCTCGATCTTATTTTGAGAATCTTATGAGTAAGATCTTAATACAATTTTAATTTTGATCACATGATTTTACTAATTTATTTGATACTATATGATCTCATATGATTAATACAATTATTTAAATACTAACAAAAAATATATTCATCGTCATAATAATTAAGTTAGATGAAGTTTAATATATATTATTTAATTTTATTATGTTATGAAATAATTTGGCTTAAGAATTGACAAAATATGACTTAATAAGGTGTAATTTAAGATTTCAATGTGAAAAATTTATAAAAAAATATTTATTATCTTTTAAAATATATTATTTTATTAATTATTAGGATCTTATGATTGTAAATTTGATCTCACGATTCCCTTTCGATCTTATTTAATATCTCGATCTTGATAATTTTGCTTGTAACTATTTGGAATGATATTTATTCATATTTTTCTTAATTGGATGGTTTAAAAAGCGCCACAAAAAGTTCAATCCAATTTTTTTATTATTTTGACATGAAAAGACTCTTAATCACTCTAACTTTACAGAAATCCTTGAGACATATAAGGAATATAAATAAAGGATCTTTAGGACCTAGACCATGGTTCATGAGATATGAGAAATGTGCAACATTCCAAAGAATAAATTTTTATGGTTAGATTGGCATATATAGACTCAGTCACTTGACTGTCCTATGAAGATTAGAACACATAAGTATATGATTGATATTATTTGAGTCCATCTACACCATACAGTGGCAGAGCCATGTGGACGTCAGTGGGTGCACGTGCACCCACTAGATAAATACATTATTAGTAGTGCATTATACAAATACACTCAGTGGTTTGATGCATTGCTAATCAAGTGGAGGTTGCAGGTTCGAATCCTCCAAAATTAAGTTTTCTTTTCTTGCACAAATACAATTTATCTTGTTATTATATGAAGCATATTTTATTAATTACTATTAGAAATATTATTTCTTTCTTAAACTATATATTTCTCTTTATTATACTTTTTTTATAGAGTATTATAGTATTGCATAATTAAATAAAATAATATATTTCTTAATTATTTTTTTACCTCAATTGGCTTAAATTATATAATTTCATATATAAAAAGTTTCACTAATATATAATTAGGAGATTATATTTCATGATCTTATTAATTGAATATGCTAACACATCATTTTTCTTACTTTTCATTTGATAATAAATGTAATTTATTTTTATTGTCATCGTAAATATATGGAGCACATTATACGACTTGTCATGGAAATTATATTTCTCTTTTAAATTATATATTTTTCCTTATTATTTTTTATCATAATGTTATTATATTTCATAACAAAATAGAATAATATCTTTAATAATTATATTTAGTCTCAATTAACTTAAATTGTATAATTACATGATAAATATAATTTATTTGTATCATTTATATTAATAATTTTATGATTATGCACTTAATTTTGGTTTTATATATTTTTTGTATTTAAATATAAAGTCGATATGATTTTTGTAACAAAAAATTAATACTTTTACGCAATATAATTAAAAAATATATATGAAAATTTTCTCATACATGTTAATAATAATTTAAAAATTATTAGAGTTATGTGAGAAACCCACTATAAAGTTAGTCTAGAAGAGAGAGAGAGAGAGAGAGAGAGAGAGAGAGAGAGAGAGAGAGAGAGAGAGAGAGAGAGAGAGAGAGAGAGAGAGAGAGAGAGAGAGAGAGAGAGAGAGAGAGAGAGAGAGAGAGAGAGAGAGAGAGAGAGAGATGGCATATATCCATCCAGTTTTGACTATAAATTAGAATAAAGAATCAATGCAAACTATATGGAACATGGTCAAAGGGAATAGCTGGGAACATAGAGCGAAAAAGATATGTGATCACAAGGTGCTAGATGAGTGCAAAAGACCACCACCAGGATTTCGTTCTGCCTAAAAGCACCAGCATATTCCACGTATTAATATCTGAATTGTGATAGTATAGTATAAACATATTGCCCTAATAAAGTGTTTATTAAAACAGATTAAATTTCCTCAATAACTCATAGAGAATTTTAATATGAAGCACTTATTTAGAGTAAAACACATGCCGACAGATTTTAAATAATTGTTTTGTTTTTTTTACATATTTCATTATTTATAACTAAAAAATCCTTGAGATGTTTTTTTAAAAAAAAATTAAAATTATTATATTCAATTTTAAATTTTCGATAACTTGTAGATACCATAAACCTTCATTACTAATATAATTATTTTTAATAGTTTATTAAGTTGTAATATTATATTTTGAGAATCATGAAAAAAAACTTTAGAGTAATGACCAAGAAAAATATAAAAAAAGGAATATGTAATGATAGGTAAACAAAATCTTTACACATACTTTACATATTCATTAAATCTTTTATATATAAGTTATCTAAAATGTTATAAAACTAATATTTGCCTTGATCAAACGGATCATATATATACTTAATATTTATCATGAGGCGTCTAATATTTAAATGGATCATATATTTCATGTGCTAATCTTGGAAAACAACACCCATGTGAAGGGGCATGACTCTTGCCTCTTCCCTTGGAGAAGTAATAAAATTATAAATTAACTCAATTGTGCTCGTAAATAGGGAAGGAATAAGAGTATGCATGCATGCGACTTCTTTTAAATTAACTATCATGTATTAATCCTAACATAAATTTATATACATGTTATTCTTTAGAAGGATGTGAGCATCTCCTGGTTTTAGATCTCGACAGCACCCAGTACGTTCCATATATGGTTCTCTAACAGATGAACAAAAGAAGATGTCAAGAGATATGAATGATCTTCCTTTTCCTTTTTTTTAGTCAAGATGAAGATATGTATGAATCATGAGTGATTATTTTGATAAGGATTAATTCTTTAAATCTCGTGATTTTTTTGCATCTAAACATAATATATAAACTCATTTTCTTAAATTATACCTTGATTTTCACTTTAATTCATCCATCTAATTCTCATAATATTTTTATTTTTTTATTCATTAAAAAAATTATCTATTTTTCTCCTCTCATTTATTTTTAAAAGGTTTAAATAATATATTATAAAAATTAACAAAAAATTTAAAAAATAAAAAGGGACGCTGCCTATGCTAATATAAAATAATAAATAATAAAAATTCTCGGAGGAAGGGGATGTGTTGTCCCCGACGATTGCCCCCTACGAACTCGCCGGTGACATGAAGCAAAACAGGAGAGGGGGGACATACCCCTTTTTCTCTCCACATTTTTATTATTATATTTTATTTAAAATTTTTTAAGATAAAGAATGAGAGAAGAAGAGCTATTTAGTTTTTAATAAATAGAAAAAAAATTAAAAATAGAAAAGTTAACAAAAGTAAACGAATAGACTAAAGTAGAAACCGTTATATAATTCAGGACATCCTACGGTGAGTTACGAGAAAAATCGTTAAAATTTAGGAAGATTTATGATAAGTAATCAAACATGTGAGTTGTTTATGGACGTGTAATTCCAAAAATGACACACATATTGAAGATGTTGCCAAGGGATATGTTTATTTATTTATTTTAAAAATGATGTGATCATGATATATTATGAGTTTAAATTAATCGATTTATTTACTACTAGTATGCATTCAACATATCTGAATTCTTGAAGGATGATTATCTTGAGAATCTCTATTGAATTCATATTACTAAAAAAATAGATTTCATGCTATTTAATCCAAGAAAAAATAGTTTAAGTAAACACGAAACTAATTCTTTTTTTACTAAGAATATGCATCCCATATATTTGAATCGATAGATGAAAAATATGTTATTAAGATTTGCTAGATTTAGCTTCAATCATGTTACTATTATCTAATTATCAATATCTGCTGAATATATAATTATTATAGAAAATATAAGTCATTAAACTAAATCATACTTTGCAAGTCCATTATACGAAAGATTTGAGATAATATTTTTTTTCGATTGCCACCACAATATCTGGAGTGACCAGATAAATATTTAAATCATCCGACTAATCTATGTTGTCCGAGCATACTTAATTTGAGATAGTTTTTTAATGTGTGAAAAAGGACGAAAGCCTTCGAAAGGATACTTCAAATAAACAGAACATTTAGCAGGATGATATAATTGTAACTGGTGGGAAGAATCACTGCATGTTGACATCTTGTGCTTGATCCAAGAATGGATGCTAAAAGAGCTTTAAAATAACAGATGCCCCCAAATTCACACCATTGTCCAGTTCTTTTCCTTGCAATTATTTGCGTTGAATTGGAACTTGGACCACCAATAAACTGATGAAACATAACTTCCCCTCTATGTACTGCGAAGAAAAGAAAACAAAAATGCCACTCCATTTGCAATCCTCTTTGCCAATCTGATCTTAGTTTAATGTATGCCTTTTTCTCACTCTTGTAAGATAAGCTCA
The DNA here is from genome assembly GCA_030549335.1 of Pontederia crassipes. Taxonomy (NCBI): domain Eukaryota; kingdom Viridiplantae; phylum Streptophyta; class Magnoliopsida; order Commelinales; family Pontederiaceae; genus Pontederia; species Pontederia crassipes. Next base: position 60,365,158 of record CM060194.1, on the reverse strand, counting down.
ATGGTCCCTGATCTCGCAGGCTTCAAATGATTTCCATTTTCTTCTGATTTAAATCCACATAAAGAGTTAAAATTGTAGTTGTTATGAGAATATAACAATTTACTGCCAGTTACCATTGATCCTTCACAAAAAAAAGAAAAAGAAAAAGAAATGAAAAAGAAAGAAAACAAGTTGGGCCCCTGAACAAGATTGACCATGACCAGTCAGCACCTGGTGATCTCATCTCATATTGTATTTCTAATTCATGCTTTGCTTGCAATAATACTATGGAACCTCAAAAACTTGGACAAGTCTAATGGTAGTGTAGTGCAACAGTATGACATTCTGTTGTGACTGATTAAGAAAGTCTGAATGTTTTAGTTAACATCTTAAAAATTCCAGATGCTATTACAAATTGCAGAATAAGTAGTCAAACACTCCAACAACTTGGGTAGGGCTGTGCTTAGGCTGAAAGCAACCAATGTCCTAATCAGTTTCTTCATCCACATCAGACGCCTAAAAGTATTTGAATTTTTGTTTTGAGATGTCTGAACATATCTGTAAAAGAAAAAAAAAACACTAATTCAAAGCTTTGCAACTGATGAACTGCTGCCACATGATTAAATCTTTTATCCATCAGATATCAGTAGATTTATAATTATATTGACAATTCAAAGCTGTCTCAGTCCCTGCACAGCAAGGCATTTATTGCTGTTAGAAATTGCTGAATTAGGAAAAAACATTCTTCTACGTTATTCGTTGACGTTGAGGTGATCTTTCTCGTAGTAAATCTGGGGGGAGTACTTCAAGTTGGCCACCAGCAGATTGACTGGCTCATAGTCAGGGAGCACTCTGTATCTTGATTGCTTTGAATGAAAACTGGGGCTCATCAAGATCAATTTACCATTTCGATGGCTAAGATAAAACATGAGGAATTTGTGTCATTTCCAAATCACCTCTGAGTAAAAATTTTTCCCTGCAATCATCTGCATAGTCATAAACTAGCGGAAGCTGGACGAAATGTTGCCATCTCAGACATATAATGATTGATTCATATAATCACACTGTTAACTATGATGCACGGGTATTCCAATTTTCTCGACGTATTTGTACCGGGTACGTACCCGTATCGGGTACGTACCCGGTACCGGTACTTCATGGGTACTCGTGAGTACTCGTACCCATAAGTACCCAATAATAAAATAATTTTAAAAAAATGAGTACTTCAATGGGTACTCGTACCTATGCTATTGGGTACTCCATATCAAAATTTTGTCAGATAAAATTTTAAAAAAGATAATAAATGATTGATGATCATAGAAACACAAATACTAGAGAACATGATACACATATATTTTGCTACGTTTTTATCAAATGTGAATAATAAAATCTATAGATATTAATGATGAATAGTCATAAGGAGAAAGAAAATTATTAATAACTCCTCATTTAGGCATAATCAGTAAAGTGAATACCTAATTATTTATTTTGAAAACTTAAACAATACGAAGATACTAGAAATATTATGAAAATTTATTTATATATATATATTATATATTTAATATATTGCCGTACACATACTCTAATTTTTTAAAATTTGACGTATCCCGTACCCGTACTCGTACCGGGTACTGATACCGTACCCGTACTTATACCGGATACCGGTATCGTATCCGTACTTAGACCGTTAAAGAGCTGACATATTTAAAAGGACGAGTAATTAAACTTTGAATAAAAACTCATTACTAATGCCTACGACAGTAACCCACCGAAAAGAAAGCCTACGACAGTAAACAAAAGAGAAGAGGACAAATAGGGGTATAAGTGGCATATCAAATGAACAGTTCTAACACGAGCAGCAGAGACGAAGCAATTAGTTAAGACCAACTCATGGAGGAGCTGGGCAGGAGGAAGAGGGAGAGGCATGAAGAATGCGTGATGCCTGCTAAAATTACTTGCATCATCATGCTAACATGTGCACCAACCACCGTCTGCTGGAAAACGAGTTGCAGGAGTTGATCAGCCGCACAGTGGTCGTCATTACTCATTACACATACAGAGAGTGACTTCCATACAGTGTGCATGATTCCTTAAGGGTAAAAGCTTTTGGCAGCCGTTTTCTCTGCGCTCGTCTCCTTTTTTTGCGCCAATCTTTGGGTTGCTTGGATTTGGTTCTTTGAATTCTTGCTCTGACAAATCACAAAAGAAGCTTAGAGGGGCTCGGCCTGATCAGGTAGGGAGCTATGAATTGATGATGGCACCTATTGAGTGGGTGCTGCTGCTGCTTCTCCTGGACTGGTTCCTGGCACGACAGCTGGAGAATGGTAAGATTTTTACTTCTATTTTCATTTCTATGGCTAATATCATCCTTTCTTTTCTTGTTTTGATTTTTTGTTTCTTTGCTGCTCACTGCCTGACACACTCTTTAATGATTTCTACTGAGCTTTCTGTTGCTTTTTAGCTGCTGTTCCATGTGCATCTTATTATTGTTAAGACACTATTAGTAATTTGCCTCTGAAGATGAAAGCAGTAGGACGGTCTGTTTAGCTCTCTGTTCCTCACCATTCTTCTATGTCCAATTGCGCTCTAAAACTATTCTCTGGATCTTATGGATTGCAATTTTCACTTTGGGAGGACCCCAATTGCTTCTCATATGTCTGCACCCCATTTTGTGATCTTGGATTCATGCATCCATGCAGAGGCACAGCTATCTTACAGGGAAGGATGGAATGCCCATGTGCCTTGTATTAGTTGCATGTCTGTTTAATTTATCGAGGTTCGCGAAGATTGCATGGATGTATGTGGTGATCAGCATTTATTAAACTGTCCTTAGCCATTCGCCCCTCGTGATCTGCAGAAAATAAACACCTCTCTCTCTCTCTCTATATATATATGCGCTCGTCTTTCCCAACTTCTACCTCCTCAAAATTTGCTCTTTCATGCTTATTGTTTCTTGATCTTTGACCTTGCAATTTGCATGGTTGTGTCCCCTGGGTGCTGAAGTCTGGCTTTGCATCATCTCTCAACTTGATAAGATTCCCAAACAACAGCAGGCAGGTTGTTGACATGGTCTGCCTGCTCCCCTTTCCCTCCTCCCCTGCTGGTGTTAAAAGATGCTTGCTGTCTGTTGGTTCCATTAGTCCATTCCTCTCACTTGAAGATGCTGCCTTTCCCTCTATAGGTCGTGGCATTGCCAGTCCACATCAGTCTGAGGGCATGTGTTGAATTCTAGGGCCTGCAGCCTGAGGTCTTCGGCACAGCAATCTTGTTGACAGTCCCTCTCTCTCCCTCTCTGACAGTAAAAAAAGTACACAGGAAGAATAGAGGTGGCAGTGGAACCGCTCCAATTCACGAGCTTAGCAGGGATAATAACGCAAGAGATCTGTGCGTCAGTTGAGTGCTTGCGATTGTCCCTGCCGCCCCCTCTGATTTGTTTACTAATCTGAAGGGCTTCTCGTGCTGTGTTCCCCTCCGCCCCATTGCTGTGCCCGTCGCCTTCCGCACTGGATGGGCGCTGCCGCGGCTTAGGGATACAAGGAATTCCTTCTGTTTGAGCGCGTCCTACGGGCTCTTGCTTGTTGAAAGGACAAGGTCGAACAATGAAGTTTGGATCTTGGACCCAATTGCCTCTGTTCTGCTCGTCGCTGCAACCCCACAGTTGACTGTCCTCGGTAAAAAATTCTTCTTTGTTCCCCTCTTTCCTTCGTTGAACTAAATATTCTGCAATTCTATTTCCATCATATTCCTGATACAAAAAAGTCCAATTACGGGCAGTTTTCCCATGGTCATGTACTCCTGTCACAGTCGTTATGCTGTGCATTTGGAGCGACTCGTTGGAAGAAAGAAGTGTTCTTGATATATGATGGGTTAAGGGCAAACAGGAGGTTTCAGTTGAGCTCTGCGTTGTGAAGTAGGAAGCCGCGTTGTTCCTTTCTTTCGTTTGGCAAGATGAAGTATATGAAGCTTGGATCAAAGCCTGATGTTTTCCAGTCTGATGGAAACAACATCAAGTAAGATACTCTATCCTTTTCTTCTGCTTTTGATAAAGTTATGTTAAAAAAGAGGTTAATCTTGGGCTTTATTTTCTTTAGGGTAGTTTAACTTGGACTTGATTTGCAATCGTCAGATCTGCATTGGCTTTACCCGTTTCTCGTCTATGTTCAGTAGTTTTCCTGTTGTGGGAGCTCCTCATGTTTGATTCTAAAAAAAATTCTTGCAGGAAATTTCATGTGTACAAGTCCGTGTTCATGCACTTATGACATCCTAGGATTGCAATTTTCTTTTTTCATCCAGACTTTTGTTCCATTTTACTATAACTGCAATTTCAGAATTATGGCATCCAAATATAAATGAAGAAATCTGAACTTAATGATGTGGGTAATTGTTCAGTGTTCTCGACTCGTGGGTGGTGAGTCTTGGTTCCCAAGACCGTGACCCAACATTGCATTCATCATTGTTTGTAAAAGTTCATGTCTAGGAGCCGATCCACACTTGTTTATGTTCTGATATCTAAAGTTAATTACAGAGAAGAACTATTGGCTTGTAGTGGTCTCTGATTTATTTCTCTTTCATGTTATGCATGTTTTATTAACCCACTGCTAATGAGGAAGTGATATGACTTGTCTTCTGTTGTTAAACTTTAAGTCGTGATTTTCATTTGAGTTTCCCTAGCATATGCTATGCAAATGGCATTTGCGGATTCATTGTCTTGTGCTAGCCTTCCTCTTTTTTTATGTATTAACGATTATGATCTTGATGGTTTTAATTTTGGTCTTCAAATAACAAATCCTTCTGGTTCTTTCGAGATCTAAAGTTGGATTTCTCTTCCTTGATTGTTCAGGTAACATATGATGCTCTGTATTCTTCATGGACTATTTAACTTGCTTACGTTTAGAACTTTAGACATCTCTGAAAATCAAAATGATGGATGGTTTGGAATTTTGGTGTATAAACTAGGTTTTATTTCCATTTTGTATATTCCAATCAAGGATAACAAAGGATGAAAGGGACCATGCTTGAAGTCCCAAACTTCTCATATTTCCTGCAGGCAAATGGAGCTGCGATATGCAGAATCGCACAACTGAAAACTGTATTGTTACCAAATAATTTTATGAAAGTAAACATGGAAGACATGCTAATATGTGATTCATATAAACTGGATAAAGTTACTGATCGCCCCATCACCTGGAGATCATATTGCTTTGCTACTTGGAAAGAGTGGTTCCTAGTCTATCATGCATTGTTTGTTTAGTAGTCATTCAAAATTATCATTTCAAAGTGTCAAATGCAACCTTTGCTTTTAAAGAAAGTATTATAGTAGAACTTTATCGATCATGTAGGTTATTCTTCTTATCTTTATGTTACCTTAGAATAATTAGCTTTTTGCAACGCTGCACTGAAAAACTTCACCCTGTCAGGTTTGTTGCAACCGAGCTGGCGACTGATATCATTATTAATGTAGGGGATGTGAAGTTCTATCTACACAAGGTAACAACTTTAATTTACAGCATATTTTTGTTTATCTATTGTATTAGCTTGCATGATTAACTGATTGTACCACCACCATTTAAACGTTCTAATTTAACTCACCACCTACGTGGTCCTCATTTCTTTCCCTATGAAATGTCAACTAAAATTCAGGATTTCTCTTCTATACCAGTGGTCTTTGTATTTCTGCTTCTTTTTTTCAATACATCCGGTCATATATTTCTGTTTCGTAGTAATTATGATCCGATTATGTGCAGTTTCCTCTTTTGTCCAAGAGTTCTCACTTGCAAAAGTTGGTTGCAACCAAGTGCGAAGAAAATAATGATGAGATTGACATTCATGATATCCCAGGCGGACCTGTCGCCTTTGAGATATGTGCTAAGTTCTGTTATGGCATGATTGTGACACTCAATGCATACAATGTGGTAGCAGCTCGTTGTGCGGCAGAATTTCTTGAGATGAGTGAAGCCATTGAGAAAGGCAATCTAATATACAAAATTGATGTATTCTTAAACTGTAGCATTTTCCGAACATGGAAGGATTCAATTATAGTCCTTCAAACAACCAGATCACTGCTACCATGGTCTGAAGATTTGAAGATTGTTAGTCACTGTATTGATTCTATTGCCTCTAAGGCCTCTATTGATCCTTCTGAGGTTGAGTGGTCCTACACCTACAATAGAAAAAAACTTCCTTCTGAAAACGGCATTGATTCACATTGGAACGGTGTTAAGAAACAACAGACTGTTCCAAAAGACTGGTGGGTGGAGGATCTTTGTGAGCTTGAGATGGATCTGTACAAGCGAATTATAGTGTCCATCAAGACAAAGGGGAAAATCTCCAGTGAAATAATAGGAGAAGCAATTAAATCTTATTACTTAAGAAGACTCCCAGTATTTGTAAAAGATAATATAACCAATGTAACTGATTGTGTGAAATACCAGAGTATTCTAGAAACAGTTGTTTGGTTGCTGCCCACAGAACTGCATGCAGTTTCGTGCAACTTCCTCCTCAAGCTGTTAAGAGCTGCATGTGTGCTTGAATGTGGAGAAACATGCAAGATGAATTTGATGAAAAGGATAGGTCTGCAGTTGGAAGAAGCTTCTGTTTTGGAACTTTTATTCCCTGTTACAAAAGGTGAGAATGGTCTCTACAACATCGACTTGGTTCTAAGTATAGTAGAGGAATTTGTTATGCAGGACAGAGGTGTCACTCAAGCCAGTCCAGAAGATCCTGAAGAACTTGAAGTTAAGAGCCCCATTGTTGTGACTAAAAGTTCAAATGTTGCTGTGGCAAAATTGATTGACGGCTACCTTGCCGAAGTTGCAAAAGATCCCAATCTACATCTTTCAAAGTTTGTTCAACTTGCTGAAATGGTTAATGGGGATTCAAGACCATCACATGATGGGCTTTATCGGGCTATTGACATGTATCTCAAGGTAAGCCTTTCTGTAGCTTTGAACAATGCATATATATCAGGGTTCTTCTGGACTAATTATAGCTGCCAAAAGTGACATTGTGTTTTTTATGTTTTCTGGATATCATATCTAAATATACCTTCTATGGAATTTTGTGTGTGAATCTTCTTTATAGACCATCTTATTCCAAATCCGTGTTTTGGTAGTCTCATCTTTCTGAAGCCACTGTGACATACATAATTTCTTTTAAGAAGCTCAAGGATATCTGAAATTCATAATTCACAAGTATGCTTCATCTAACTTCTACTTTATTTTTTCACGGTCTTAACTCTGATGTGATTCTCATAATTGTTATAGGCAGCATATTGATTGCAATTTGTCAAAAAAAAAAAGTTAAGTATTTGACATCCCAGATATAACATTGGTCTTTATATCACCCTTGTAAATATATGTTCATATGTTCTCTCATTATCCTGAGTATAAACCAAGTATGGTACAGATAATTAAATTGCTATATCCACTAAATTGAGTACCGATCCTGTTTCAATGCAATTCAACACTTTAGTCAACATCTTAATTAAGTGATTTTGGTTTTAGAAGCATACAGACATAACATCCTCAAGTTCTGTACACTTATTCATCAATATAATTAATGGATGCTTATTCATCTGCTAAGAAGATTATCCGCATGAAGTCAGCTTTAAAAGACTATCATTCTTGGTGTTGAATCAGGAGCATCCAGGACTTAGTAAAAGTGAAAAGAAGAAGATATGTGGTCTCATGGACTGCAAGAAGTTATCGGCCGATGCCTGCTTACATGCTGTGCAGAATGAGCGTCTTCCACTGCGTGTCGTGGTACAAGTTCTATTCTTCGAGCAGATGAAAGCTTCTGCTGTTGCTGACACAGGGACAGGGACTGAAATACCTGGGAGTGTTAAGTCACTGCTTCTACGAGAGAATGGTGGTTCCTATGGCAGCTCAAGGTCTGCCGCAACAACTAACACTGAGGAAGACTGGGATGGTCTTCCAACTGCTGGAGACGTCAACTCTCTTAAGTCACTCAGTATTTCTGGAAAAGGTGGGGGAAGCCAAAGGAGTAGTGGTAGCAGTGATGTTAACAAGAACGTTGATGACAAGAGCCAAAACAAAGTTAAGGGAACGTTGATGCCTAAAAAAATGCTCAGCAAGCTGTGGTCAGGCAAGGGGCATATCGGTGAAAACAGTAGTTCCGACACCTCTGAGAGCCCTGGGTCGATTACCCATGACGACTCCAAGTCCACGCCTTCAAGGAACACAAGGCATTCCGTCTCTTAAATGAAAATACTCCAGAAGATCTCCATTCTTTTAATCCATTGTTCCACCCTGACATAAAAGTTCCAGAGAGGTTGCCACTGACTCAAGAAGCCATTCACCTGGGATAGATGCCAAAGAAAGAAATTAGTAGTTCTTAATAGTTTGGATTGCCAGTGGCTTATTAAGGACCTCTTTTGTCTTTTGGCTTTCGCGTATGGTCCAATTTTTGTTCTGTAGCATGACTGATATAAATTGTTATTGATATTGGTAGAGTTTATGTATAAGATGATTCTGATATGAGTTTGTTTGACAGGTTAAAGGGGAGAAACTCCCCTCATGCAGAAAAAGTACCGAGCAAGAACTAAGGAAATTGCAAAACATGTGGAATTGCAGAATTTTGATAGATGTTTATGATTAGTTTTCTGATGTTGTTGTCAACTTGGACCAGCTCTCTCTTCTTTCTTTTCCATACAGTTGAATGCTGACATATGGTCAAGTTTATAAGCTTCTAAATATCTGCACTAGCCTGAGCAAACATCTAACTCAATCACCACCAGATGTTAATTTTCTTTTTCCACCACCAGATGTGTTGCAAATAAGTTGAGTTATTTGTGAGTCCTTGATGAGCTAAAGGTATATGATCATCATTCTACGATGTTGAGATGATGAATGACAATTTTGGGGATTCCTCGTTTATCAGATCAATTGTTTGAAGTGGATTTACCATCCAAAGTGTTACTAACAACCCCTCACTCAGAAAACCTTACTTCGGCAAACTTTTGAACTAAAACTGTTAGTAATTATGATAAGCGTGGTTTTATCAACTTATCAAAACATCCTTGTTTACAAAATCGATCGCGCCCACGCAAATAAGATTTTTGAGCTAGAACACTATTAAATAACTTGAGCGTCCATATCACTGCAATGTCCAACTGCATGCTGCATGCTGCATGCATGTGAAGGTGAGTATGTAGTATGTGTTGAAGACCAACATCTCGTCTGTCGTCTTCTTCATGTTTGTATCTCCAGGCGTATTGCAGAGTTGTTGCAGACGTATCAGTTATTGTAACTGCTTGTTCCGTTGTAACTTTTCTGATGTGTCTTATAATATGGTTTAGTTAACTTCACTTTTACGTTAGTATAAATAAGTATTAAAGTCATGTAGTGAAGTGTCTGGAGTTGTAATCATTTTTTCATTCAAATATAATTTACGGTTCTTTTTTTACTCCACACTTATTCCCTGTGTCCGTTTCCTTTCCTTTTTCCATCCCTTTCTCCGTCGTCTCCTCCTCCGGTGAGAGTCCGGCAACACAGGAGCTCAGATTTTAACAGTATGTACCCTTCTACTTGTCAGGATCAAGGTTTGGGACCTTACTGGAGCACTTGGTATAGCATGCATGCTGCAAATTAATTGAAGGTACGTATTTGGAGGCATGCAAGTATACATGGAAGTCGACCAAACCTAATCAGTGCCTTGGGTTTGAGGGCAGGAGACGTCCTCAACGTACCTCGCAAATGATGATTAATTAACCAAACCTGCAAAAGCATATTCTCGCCTACCAACAGAAAAATCCCACGTACAGAACAGAAGGAATGGGAATCAAACTTGTGCTGCAGCAGCTGAAGCTTTCCGCTCACCACTTCTGCCGGAGCAAAACCAAAACAGTACCAAGATCGCCTCATTTGCCAATGACAGCTTCTCTACTAATTCAGACAACTGAGGTTACAAAGGAGTTAGGGATAGGATCAAAGTGATAAGCAGCTCGTTGTGAGGCCTGCACAAAGAATTCGTTTGTAGAGTATCGTCCTCGCTTAAATAAGTTCAAAAGTTCAATTTTTTTTGCGTATGCGAAAAATTCGTTGGGAGCGTAGGATTTGAATTCTCGTTCTCCAACAAAGTGTCCACCACATTGTCAGCGAATTTTATATTTTCCTATATGGAATACTGAGTGGAAAAAAAGAGAAAAAAAATGAAGATCAGTTTAAATCTTCAAACAATTCGTTAACGATCTGAACAGTTGAGGATTCGAATATGATTAATCAAGATATATTTGGAATATCAGAGTGTATACTAAAAGAGCCATTAATCATTGGATTAAACACATGATTATATCTTAGCATTGCATCTCTAAGATGATAATGAACTACTTGCAGAAGTGTTGAAGGAATAGAAAACGATCGCAGGCAGGCGCGCGCACGCGCACACACGCAAAATTCTTCGTATATTTACAAGATTTGATATATATATACCTAATGTTAATAAGAAGGCATAAATTAAACATCTTGTCATAAAACCTTTTTTTTTGTGCCAAAAAGAAAGAACCAAGGAGTCACCAATCAATTTTACTATTAATTCCTTCCAAATACATGCACACACACAAAAAAAAAACTTATTACAAGAATTATGTTGAAAATGATGAGTGAATGAGGACGAGGAAGAGATTAGCCTCGTAACATCACCTAAAATCTTGTTAGTAGACAACATCCTAATTCCCACTACAACCTAGTTTGATTATGGCTGACTCAAAAGGCTTAGAAGATTATATATATATATATATATATATATATATATATATATATATTGGGACACAAGCTTTTAACTTGTATTTGATTTCACTAATGAAAAGTCGTAGAAGGCCAGGAGTTGGGTGACAACTGGCAAGATATACTCAAGTACCATGTTTAACTTTAGCAGTAAGGATAGGACTGTTTTAATTATAAGTTTGGAGTTACGAATCGTCATAGGGATGTTTAGTTAAAAGTGTTTTTCGATCAGATTAATCTGATCGAATTTGATGATGAATTGAGATTTTAATATGTGATTAGTCCACGACATATGAGTGAAAAGATGGCACCGCTTTTAGATGGATAATGGAGTCACAATAAAAAAAAAAAAGAAGAAAGAACCAAATACGAACACACGTAAAAAGTATCTTTTCTACGTCAATGCTTGTTTTCATTTTTTAATGTAAAAAATCATCGGAACATCATATAGGCCCAAGAATCCAACATTATTGAAATCTCGAGTTTAACTCGAAAACTCGTATGCAATTACTATTTTACACTCTCGAAAGAGTGATAATAGAATCAGAAATCAGAAATTGAAGTAATATTGGATAAACTCGTAACTAAACTCAGTACAGTAGTCCAGTAGACTGAGGCAGCATCCTAAAGTTTATATTTATAAAATTTAGAGGTTCGATGCGCGGAATCGTCACATGTTAGGATTTATCTTATTATCATTTTTCGTTTCAACATCAAATTAGTCCAATGCTAATAATATTAGACATGGATCCAGATGGATGAAAAAAAAAGTTTAGAAGACGTTATTAAAAAAATGGAAAGGGAGAATCATCGATATATCATGTGCTGCGCATAATAACGCATTTGACCATACCTCTCGCGTAATATAATATTCATCAATTATTTTCTCTCTCACCATTTCATAATAACATTGCTGACTACTAGTTAAAATCAGTGATATAAAAGGAAATCATGATTTGAACTTTTTCCATGTGACTGTCCATGTCATATCACATCTCATAACCCAAAATTGTACATCCCACTAGCTAACTTCTTAAATTTTCTCTTATCACTCTCTGGTGTGATCAACTTGCTTTTTAAATTATTAGTGAAATTTATAACAAATGTCGAGTTGTCAATCTTTTGTTCTATTATAAAGGGTTAACAAATAATTGTTGTACTAAATATTTTATATTACAAATATATTGTACATAAATTCCATGAGTTTCCATTCAGAGCTTATTACTTGCGTTTCCAATTTTAGAGTTCGGCTCTCTGAGTTTGAAAATCTTAATTACAACAATCACTAATAGTGATAGTGAGTAACATTTATACTGACCTCCACTAGAGAAATCATTCAGTTTTTCCAAAGAAAAAATGTTTGGATTTAGGACATTAAAGCCCAAGTGAACATATACCCTTTATGATTAATAATAATATATGTGTCACAACCAGGACCGGACCCAGCCCCTCCATAAATTTTACACTTTAATTTGTTATATATGTATATATAATTTATAGTTAAAAATAAAAAAAATTGCCCGCTCTTAATTTTTTTTGGTATAACTTTATGATCCAAAATATACGTCTTGTTAGTGGTTCCTTATTTTTCAGCGCCCTCAAGATATGTATGATTCTTGACCCTCCTTTATTGTTTTACACTTTTACTCTACGTCCGCTCCCAGTAACAATAAGTTTCTTAATATCTCCATTTAGGCGATTTAGTTGTATTTATAGTCTAAGTTAAATTATATAATCTTAGGCTTTCTTTTGTAAAATAAACTATATAAAAAAAGTGGGACGTGATGCCGTAGAGTTCATTTTTACCACATATCCAGATTTCGTTTAATCCCAAGTTCTTGGTCCAAGCTCCATGGGCGGTATTCATGGTCCTCATTTGAATTATCTACAATTATATAATATACAGACGAAAAAGATTGCTCCATCCGTCGTCAAATCATTATATGGCATCAATTCTCAATTGCAGTGCATGAACCCCCTTGAAGCCGTGAAAAAAAAGAAGAGAAAAGAAATAAAATTCTCAAATGTAGTACATCAGAACTTTTTGAAGGAAGGAGGTCCAAGTATAATATTATGGGAAATTTTTGATAATTAAAATAAGAGATCAGCCACGTAAAAAAAATGAAATTTCCATTGTACTCCAACATATTGTACACATCAAATCTCAAAATCCCAAAAGTAGTGCAAAAATATCACAACACATGGACCACTCATCATAAGCAATAACTTGTATAGATAACTAATATATTCAAGGGTGTTAGGTAAATGTGAATAACTTGATGAATAATGAATTATTAAAAATGATAGTAAACATAATTAAGAATAAGGCTAATTTAATCTTTTTAAAACTATCTAAAAAATTGTAAAATCATTCTCTTGTTAATCGTTACTACTTGTTACTCATAGAAGGGACACCGCCATTCCACTCTTTATTTATTTTTTTCAATAACGTTTTATATTTTATTCATTTTAATTCAAACACAGTATAACTAGAAGAATAATCTATATTTTAGGATAAATAAGAATCAAAATTTTATTCTTTCGAAAGACTCCAGCTATCCAATCACCTGCTATTCACATAGAAATGTCCTTGGCATTGTGCGTGACGCAGCAAACGCCAAGTGACATGCAAACCATGCAAAATCTAGCGCACGTTCTACATGCAAATACGACCAAAAGTAGGTCGCCTTCAACAGGAGAGCGAGATTAGATTACATCTCATGTTAAACAACAATATTATTGTTGTTGTTAATATCTTAAGCTTGAGTTTTGAAATTATGAATACTTTTTAATGATTACAACTCAACAAACATGAAAGCCAAAAATAAATAAGTACAGAAAACTCAGCCCCAGGTTGAACTGACTAATGGAAGAGATCTCATATGAACCGCAAATGGGCTCTCGCTCACAGGTCACAACTCTCTGGGATCCACAAAGATTGAGGGTCGGGGCGCCGCCTTGGTCCAGTCGCCGAGGGCCCCGTCGCCGTAGCCCTCGGCCAAGCGCTTCATGCACCACACGTCCTCCGCACACGACAGACGCCGCCAGTGAGGTATCCCTCGCCGGAGCGGCTCTCCGGCGGCCACCTCCGCGGCTACAACTCCGATCCCGGGATCCCCGGCGGCCATGTTGTGCGCGAGCCGGCACAGGGCCTCCACGAGCTCCGCCGCACAGGGTCCCTCTCCGCCCACGCCGTAAAGGAAGTAGAACCCGAAAGGCCGGAAGATGTCCGGCACCGACGGTAACTGCAGCCACGGTGCCGCTCGGTCCACCGCCCTGCTCAAGAACGTGGCCGCCCTCCGTAACCTGCCCGCCCCGCGCACCTCAAGGCGGAAGACGTCCTTCGCGTTCCACACGCTGAGCACCGCCCACGACTGGGGCGGTTTCTCCAGGAAACCCTCGACGTTGACGTCGGCCCCTTCGGACGGCCAGCGATACGTGGCGGGGGCGGCGAGGAAGGTTCCGAGGGAGAGGGGGCTGTGGAGGACGGCGTCGATGTCACGGGGGAAGAACTCGGTGCAAGCAGCGAGGCGGCGGCGGTAGAGGCGCTCGGCGTCGTCCGGGGAGAGGCGGAGGACGGCGACGCGGCGGCGGGGTAGAGGGAGGAGGTGAGCGAAGACCGGTTGGACGAGGATGGCCGGCGTCCGGAACTTGGTGTAGCCGCATCGCTCCGTGAACAGGCGCAGCGACGCCTCGTTGGACTTCTCGGTGGCCATGTAGGCGTAATCAGCGCCCTTCGACCTGAACCAGTCCTCCAATCGCTGCACCAGCTTCTGTGCAATCCCCCTTCGCCGGTGGGAAGGGGAGACGCGAAGGCCAAGAAGGTAGGCGACCTTGACGTAGATGGGGTCGGGTTCTCCGGCGCCAGAGACAGAGAAGCAGCGGTGCGGCTTCTTGGCGGCGCCGCAGGCCACCATTTTGACGCAGCCGCGTATGACGCCGACGATTTGGCGCTCATCACTAATACTATTATTCGTTTCTGCCACCTTAATAAGATTGATATGCGTAACCTCGTCAATCGATTGGTGTATACAGGCATTAATAAATACTATTCTCTTTGTCACTATATATATAATATATAGTTTAAACTTAACACGAATTGATATAAAATCTCATGCAACAAAACGTCGTCAAGAAACCTTTTAAAAATTAAAACTAAACTTGAAGAAAAAACTATTTAGCAGGAGTAGAGAAACAAAAGGGCATGTGTACTACGTAGGCGCTCAGTTAATTACCAGCATCAAATAGAGCGGAGAGCAGCGAACGCGAGCCAAGGGGTCTCCGAGGAGGTGGGTGAAGAGGGACAACTTGCCGCTGGGGCCGACCTCGCAGTTCGCCTCCAGCGCCTCGACGGCGGCGCAATCGCGCGGGTCGTCGAACTCTCGCACGCTGACGGCCACCGTCGACTTATGCTCGTCAGCTTCTTCCTCTAGCGCCGCCGCCATTTTACGCATCAATCTCGTCTGACGGAGCAAGAGGAGCAAAGAAGAAGACTGTTTCTTCTTCCTTGTTTTAAGTTCTTCTCAGTTTGTCGACTGAGACACAGATCTAGTGCTAACAAAGGCCTGAACTGTTCGTGTCCCACTTCATCTGTGCGCACTGTAGGCAATCCCTGCAGGCCAGGACGATCTTTGGCAGCTAGAGATGCCAATTAATGCTAAGATAGGGAATTAATTGCATGCGTTTGGTAGGGAGGGTGGAGGTGGGTTCGAGGGAGAAGAGCGCAGGAGCATCGCTATATATAACCGTTTATTCTGGTACTACTGTTACAACGTACGTACGTAAAAAGATTAACAAGGATTGCAGAAGAAGAAGAAGAAAGACGATGACGGATGGACAAGGTTGGTGATGCTTTTGCTTAATTCTAGTTTTTAGTTAAATAATAAACAAAGAAAGAGGATCATATATTATATTATATTATATTATATTATATTATGTTGTGTGTGCGCGCGCATAGAAGTCATGGGGCTTTCGTTTTCAATATGGTAATAAATAGGAGCTATCAATGTCAAGGATGGAATGGACCTACGTACCTCGACTTTTTATGTATAACTCCGACCCCTAACAATTATTACTTGTTCCGTTGGGTCCCTCGCGTCCTCCCTCCAAGTCCGATGCCTCCAAGGGCTCCGAAATCCTCCTCTCTCTCTCTCTCTCTTTTTTCTTTCTTTTTTTTTTTTGTTGCCGCCATCGACGTTGCTCTTTTTGGTGGTCCTCTTTTAATTGCTTCATTTTTTTATTTCCTACGCACATGACTATTAACAGTTAATTAGTTTAAAATAAAAAGGCAGAATAACAAAAATTGAATCTGAGACTACTATCTTTCAAGAACTCCCTAATTAAAGCACAACTCGATCTATTAACCAGTTGCCAAATTTGATTATTGCTTCGTATTATTTAGAACTAGTGATAAAAACTCACTGCGTATGAATTTTTACTGGAATGAACAGAAGTGAACAACAAACACAAAGGAGAGTAATACAAGATCGAGGGGCCCTATCTTTTATTATTTTAGAAAGGGAAACGTTCACGAATATAGAGAAAGGCATTACAGAAGAATGGCAATATCTAATTAGGAGAAAAAAAAGAATGTTATCTTAGCTTTAATATTCGAATTATTAATGCGTGATCACGATGATATATAATGATGGGATATGTATTAAAAATATCAGTCATTGGTTTCCGACTAGCGATCCTTTTGTTTTTTGACGCAGGGGGGAAGCGTGAGCAATTAAAGCAGATAAGATCAAGGCTAACAGAGGGAGTCTATCATGATAGTATGCATCTGATCATTAATCACTATCATATTTATCTGTTCACTTTAAAAGTCATCAAAGACATAGTGATCATATACCTCAATCAAGAAATAATGTCAAGGTTTAACGTATATATATATAGTTTAACTTTAACTCCAACAAAAATGAAGATGAAAACAACAAACGTAGAATTCTCTGATATCTAAAAATATTTGATGGCGACAAGATTATTATCCCAAAGGACTGCTTAGCCTTTGGATGTACTAGCCGTTCCAGCATTTTACCGGAATATATAGATTCTCTTAAATTTTCATTTTCCAGAGTTAATTGTTTTTAAAACTCATCTTTCCCAATGCATGTTTGGCAGAACAACTTAATACTTTTATAATAAAATTATTTATATATTATTATTAATCAAACACCTCCAACTTCTTTCTTAGGAAAATATAGCAAAAGTACTTCAGGTATTCACATCAATGTGGTCACAAGGACTCTCTAACCCAAGAGTGTGCCCTCAAGATTAATTCTACCAAGATTAGCTTGGAAATCAATTGCTCTTTTAACTTCCCAAATTAGCTGATAAAATCCAATTCGTGACAAAGTAAGCCAAATGTCTTGCATAATGCTTTTTTATTGTCCATCAAACTCGCTGCAATCTAAATATGGTTTGACAAGTCTCACACTATTCATGTCTTTGATATCCCCTACGGAATAAGTATTTTCCAATGTGACATCCAACTATATTATTAATCATTTAATTGCACTGTCTCTTAGGTATCCTTAACGAGCCTATAACAACGTATAGTGTTGAGAATAATTGTTTCAAGCAGTTCATATTGACTTGTTGTGGAAGGAATATGTGCTGAAGTCACGTTAGTGTTCCCCTGTTAAATGAAATAATACTGATGCACCTCAAGACAATTGATAACTTAATTTCCATTCCTCCAAGTACTATTAACTTCCAGACACTAATGGTGTCAAAACTACTAGTATTTAGCTATAATTCGATTTCGAACGAGAGCAATAAATTCTGATAAAATTGGTCTATTAATTAAAAGTGTAGTAATCGTTGAATGAAAATGCAGAATTAACTTTTCAATCTTATAATTACACTTACGCTTCCCTTCCAATATTTCACAAGCAACGTTATTGTTATATGAGTAAGACTAGAATAAAAAAGAATATGTCATAAGCCATTACCAAGTTAAAGGTAGCTTGAATTTTTTTTTAACATCGTAAGTTTAAGAAATTCACAAGACTTCATTACATATCTTATGTAATGAGAGCATCACTATTAACTTGTACCAACTAAGCGGGTGACTGATGTGCCTTAAAATGCAATATTATGTAGTTTGATTCCCTGATATTACTTCTCTCACAATTTTAGAGAAATATTCCAAAGTTGCTTCAAAATTTGAGCAGTGAACTCCAAGTTATGGATCAACATCATATTTTGACATTATGGCACTTTAATTATTCATCATTTCTTATATAATGGATATATGTATATATATTTCGACTTTCATTAGTCATCCTTTCTTATATATTGGATATGATTTTATATACGATTGTTCAATTTTTTATTTATTTAAGATGAAACGATAAAGAAAGGTAAGTTATATCATGATAATAATTTAGAAAAAGTCTACATTTGATACATCTTTATTAATTTTTTTTTTTGGTATGCATGTGGCTTTAGAATTTTAGCTTGTTTACCCGAATTTCTTTTGTAATTATTTAATTGATTAAATCTATTAACATCTACTTGATTATGCATATTTAAGAGAAATATATTTATATATCATTTGACGAAAACAATCTCTTAAAATTAAATTTTCTGTGGGATATGAAATTAGAAAGATGAAAACTATTTTATACAATATTTTGGGTATCATATGCAATTTATTCTTAATAAAAGAGTGAATTGCATTTGTGCTTTAATATGAAATATGAATTTGCACTTTATACTATATAATGAAGTGCTGGAAAATATGAACTGTCAAGGATTTCTCTTATGAGATTCAAAAAGAGAAATAAATTTCAGATTATTTAAAAGAGTTATTCATCATTTCATTATAATCATAATATACTTTAAACAAAAATTTAAAAAACATTGTAAAAGATTTCACTATATCTTTAAAATCACAAATATGCACTGAGAGTAGGATAAACATTTAGAAAATCATTAATATAAGGTTGTGATAACATTGAGAGTAGGATAAACACTTCTAGACATATAAAAGTTGATATATGAATTTGTGATAGATAATGATGATTACCACTTCAATTTCAAAGGTAATTTAGCAATACATTGACAAAAGTTAGGTTGTGAACAAAAAGATGAGTTTTTTATTGTAAAATATGATTTAAACATCTAATAGTTTAATGATTGATACACAACTTTATCTTAGTGAACCACTGGTTTCATAATTCTAGAAAGACATTCAATTATTGATATACTAACCTTATGAATTTATATTATTATAAATGCATATAGAAGAAAACTAATTAGAATTTTATACATGTTAAGTATGCATAATTTAAGAAGGTGGGCATATGATCTTAATATATTGATAATTATATGATGCATAGAATTCATGCATAATTATTAGGCCAATTTATTCTAACTTTAGGAGTACTTTATGTTTTAAAGTGAAAATTTATTGTAAATATAGAGAAATTTTCTAGAGATTTATTACTACCTAAGCTTGATTAAATTCATGACAGGGAATAAAAATGTGTTGAAATTTGGACGAAATAGGCGTGGAAAATAACTTTAAGCATCTGTCACGGCCGTGCTAATGGATGTCATGCCTGTGCGCTGAAGAATGCCGACCGTGCAGAGCCAATCATTTTGTCACGGGCGTGCTAACTTTGAACGAAGAATGATGTTCTGTCACGTCCGTGCGGAAAATGATCACGGCCGTGCCAACTTTGAATGAAGAATGATGTTTTGTCAGGTCCGTGCGGAAAATGATCACGGCCATGTGAATTGAGGTTGTGAACTGATGTTCTATCACGGTCGTGCAGGAGATCGTCACGCCCGTGCCGCACACAATGGAAATTCATGTTCTATCACGGCCATGCCACCTGAATATCACGGCCATTATTGCGATAATTTTGGCCATTTTTATCTATGTTTTTTATAAGATTTCGGGTTGTTGAGCCATGCTATGGAGAAAACTATATAAGAAGACCCCCAACTTAACTAGAAAAACATCTTTGGAGGGCAGAATTCAGAGGTTGAAGACTTGGTGAAGACGGTTCAGAGGCTACAACAAAGTTCTGCCGGAAACTCGACAGAGGACAGTAGAAATAGGAACGGTCCTCTTGTTCTCTATCCTCATTCCTGAAACATTAATTAGATTGATGTGCTCTACTTTATTAGAATAGTTCTTTAGGATTTTCTTGATTGAACCATATTCTTTATGAATTCTTCATACAATTAGTTGATAGATTAATAGCATTGTTTGATGATTTGATTAACTGTTGTCTGAGATTCGTTCTTTGGAATATTTTTATTATCTAGAAGGAAGTTTTAAGATTCTTTAAAATTTTTCTCTGATTTTTTCTCTTACATGTCACTTTTGGGAAATCGCAAAAGACTCAATTGTGTTGTTGTTAAGGTGATTTGAGAAAGCCCTTAACTTTATATTTTAATTGTGAGATTGAATAAATTAGATTAAACACCGAAAGGATTACTCCCTTTTATTGATTTCAAAATAAGATTTAAAGCTTGAAACATCGGTTAAATCAATTTGGGAAATTTACTTTATTTATTAATTACTTTTTGTTTAAGAATTCATACATGAGTAGTGGTATTAATCAAGATAAGTCATATTCATCAAATCTATACTTTTAAACTCCATTGATCATATTTTTATATTTGTGTTATTTATTCATCTTAGTTTCACAATACACAACTTTATTATCTATAAGCAAGAGAAGTTCTTAATTATTTTTTGTCCTCGTGGGAACGATACATATACTCATCATTATATTACTTGAACGATTAGTGCGCTTGCTAGTGTTTCTAAGTCCGCATCATTATATTATCAAGGAAGTCCACCTTTATGAACATTGAAGAGGCACCATTGCTCCCAATCAAGAGGTTGGATATTTTATTGTTGCAAATTTTCATTAGTTATATTAGCTTAAAAATTTACTGTAATAGAAGACTTTACTAGTGGCACCTTTAATATCTACAAATCATACAACTTATGAAAATCTTGTAACACAATGAATATTTATTGAGTACTTAGAACAAATTCATAGTTAATCATATTATTAATTCTATTGGTTTATATTTATGATTACGTTTTCTCGTATTCATATTGCAAAATGTGTATATTATAATTAAGATCTTCTTTCATGAAAAAGAACATAATTCATAATTTATTAAGCGACTAGTGAGTATAGTATTCAAACAAAGGAAAGCTTGCTCAAGTCATTTTCAACTTTAAGAATTTTTACCGATCTTTTCATATTTTTAGGTAAGCAATTCACAAACACTTAATTATATACCGACAAGACTATCATAGTTAATTATATGGTAACTAGAAAAGCATTGAAGCACTATATATTTGTATTAATGATTATCCGCTACTAATTCCCAACATTATGATCGAGCAACTAGAATTTTGACTAAATCTTCGCACATGCAACCTCGGTGGTCAAAACTTGCAAGTGTAACGCCCTTGAAATTCACCCCATGACACGTGCTACGAGCGAGTTCCGGAGTGCATCACATGATAAATGATACAATATACACTATAAATTTCATTAATATAATTATACAAATGTAGCGAAAGATATTATAAGAAGTGAATATAACCTAACATGAAACACAATAGAAGCAACATAATATCAAAAATAACATTGCTATAAGCCCAAATGGCATCAAAGAATACTATGACGAATAATCCAACTATATAACATAACTCAAAGTCCATAAAAGGTAACAAACTCCATCATGTTCCTCATGAGTGAGGTCATATAACATAAACCAAGCATAATTCATAATAAGGCCCATAGGTCGATAAATACATAATCATGAACACTATGGCATAAGAAAATCTAACATAGGACTGTGTGCTAACAACTGCCATGAGTTTGCCGCCAACTTCATCTTTCACTCTTTCATACTTGCACGAACTCAGATGTAGGAGAGGCACACCTTTCGTTAGTTGTATGTAAGGATCATAAATAAATAAAACATTTAACAATATTATCCAAAAGTAAATAGACCAATAATTCTGTATCTCAATAACGATCTTCATATAAAGCATCATACAAAATGATCAAAGAATCAATAATTAAACTATAAGGTACAATATGCCATTCTTCATGGTCCATAATCATTTCTAATAAGAACAATAACATTATTTATTCTTATTTCTCAATTCAATTCTATTGGCGACTTGAAACACCGATCATATGACAACCTAAGTGCTCAATTAACAATAGTTCCAATATGTTCAAGCCACACAATTCAATATAATGAAAGTTAGCTATTTTAACTTCTTATTCAATAAGTAATCACTAGACAATCAATTTTTAGTGAGCCATTTAAGCCACTGTGGGACTTAGTTTACCTCAACGCCGATATGGCTAGCTAAGTCGGGTCACACTCGTATCCATACAATACAATAAGAGCCAAGTGATCCATCAATGAATTCATTCACTACATGCAATATTGATTTTTAACACTACTACTTGGCATGTATTTTAGAAATATAAATGTGTCAATCATAACATGGCACTCATTCAATAATATGATAATAAGGACTAACTTAAATAAGATTGATGAAACATAGCACAATTGTCTAAACATTGTTCATAAAATGTAATCAAGATAAACATTCAATAATCATATTAAAATCATTATGCAAGAATATGAGTTAAATGACAAGAATACGAGTTAAATGGCTATAATACGATCTATTAGTATGATTACCATAATACTACAATTTAGATGATTACGCTACAATTTAGATGACCATAATATGAGTTGCCCATATTTTGTAGGCCGAGCAAGTGAAAAATGTGTTATTTCCTTGATTTTCTACTCACAACCTCAACATAATCTATTTTTTCCACAATTAGGGTTCATATCACAAGTTTTCTACCACATAATCTCCTAGATTGATGTCATCTAAGGTCCATAAGCATGTAGAAAAGATGAGAAAAACCAATTACATGAACGTCCCACTACCTTCTCATTTGAATCCTAACACTTCCAACATGAATCCATAATAAATAAGTATAAGAATAAAATCAAATCGATACAAATCTGATAAGGGAAAGTCAAATTAATCCAATTAAATCTCAATCTCAATCTATGTGTCAGGCACATTGAAAATTGGTTCACCCTTATACCTAATTCCTAAACGTTATTAGGAATTTTGCCTTCCTCTTCTCGATCTTCTCCTTCCTCAAAAGATCTCCTCTTCTATGGCCGGATCTCCCTCTTCTTCTTTTCCCCCTTGTTGAGCCCCTAGGGCACATGGATGGAGCTTCAAGTGAGAAAGAGAGAATGGCTGCTACCGAAAATGGAGAGAACGAGGGAGAAAGGAGAGGTTTCGAGGGTTTTGAGTGGTAGGTTTCTTCCAAGAATGAAATTGTCCTCTAACTACCACTACAAGAAAATCGCAATTTTCCGACGGATAATTTCCGACGGTTCTAAATCCGTCGCAATTTGCGACAGATTTTTCGACGGTTCCGTTTCTGACGGATTTTTCGACAGTTATGACCGTCGAAAATAATTTATATTATTATTTAATTTTTCGACGATTAGGAACGTCGATATTTTCGACGGATATCCATCCGTCGCAATTTCCAACGACTTTTCCGACGGTTACGACCGTCGGAAATAAAAAAATTAAATTATATATTTTTATATTATTATTAAATTTTTTTTGACGGATTTTTCGACGGTCACGACCGTCGGAAATAAAAAAAATTAATTATATAATTTATTATATTATTATTTAATTTTTCGACGATTAGGAACGTCGATATTTCCGACGGATATCCATCCGTCGCAAAATTCGCCGCAATTTCCGAAGGTCGTAACCGTCGATAAATGTATAATAATATCGTATAAGGAGTATTTTATTAATATAACTAGCGACAGTCGCAATTACGAACGGTTTTGACCGTCGGTAACGATTACCGACGGTTCAAACCGTCGGTAAAATAAAAAATAAATATTATATATAACTAAATATATTTTCGACGGTCACAACCGTCGGTAATTATAAAAATATTTAATATTTACATTTTCGACGGCCGAAACCGTCGGTAATTAAAATTTCGTTATCCCGCTTTTTTTCCCTTTTCCCGCTTTCTTTCCACTTTTTCCCTTTATATATACTCCTCCTCCCTCTTCTCCCTCTCCCTCCTCCCTCCGCTCCTCTCTCTCTCCCTCCTCTCCTCTCTCTCTCTCGGCCGCGAGCACCCTCTCCCGCGCGCCGAATGCCGGTGACCCTCCCACGCCGGACGCCGACGATCCTCTCCCGCACCGGCATATCTCTCTCTCTCCCGCTCAGCGCCGGCGTCTCTCTCTCTCTCTACTGTCGGCCGGATCCGGCCCCTAGCGGCCGATCGGCCGACTAGCGGCCGGATCCGGCCCCCAGCGCCCGGATCCGGCTGCCTGGCGTCGGATCCGGCCTCCAACGGTCGGATCCGGCCGCCTGGCGCCGGATCAGGCCTCCAGCTGCCGGATCCGGCCGCCTGGCGCCGGATCCGGCCTCCAGCTGTCGGATTCGGCCGCCTGGCGCCGGATCCGGCCGCCTGGCGTTCGGATTCGGCCGCCTGGCGCCGGATCCGGCCCCAGCGGCTGGATCGACCGGCTTGCGGCCGCGACGATCCGGCCGCTAATTTTTTTTATATTTAAAAAATTATTTACGACGGTTGCGACCGTCAAAAGATCGACGGTTGCGACGCCTGTCCAAAGTTTCGACAGTTGCGACGGTTCGGACCGTCGGCCTTTTTCGGCGGTTGCAACCGTCGAAAATTTCGACGGTTCGGATCGCCGACCTTTTCCGGCGGTTGCAACCGTCAAAAACATCGACGGTTCGGACCGCCGGCCTTTTCCGGCAGTTGCAACCATCGAAAATATCGACGGTTCGAACCATCGGAGACTTTTCCGGCGGTTGCAACCGTCGGAAATTTTCGATTCCGACGACCAGAACCGTCGATATTTTCGACGAATTTTTTCAACCGTCGCAAATCCGTTTGCGATGAGCGTTTTTTCGACGGATCGATTCCGACTGAAAAACCGTCGGTAACGCAGTTACCGACGATTTTTGAGTTGATTACCGACGGTCCGGACCATCGGTAATTCGCGTTTTTCTAGTAGTGTACACCACTTTTAGAAGTATTTTAGATCACTCCTTCCTCTTCCATCCAAAAGATATATTTACTCTAAAGATATTTCTACTTTTTAGGGCATTTTCAGTCTTCCTCCTCTATTGTCTAAGGACAAATTTGTTTTCAAGATTTTTTTTTATTTTTAAGGTCCTTTTATTTTATTTTATTTTATTTTCTGAGACATTATTTTATTTTATTTTATTTTATTTTCGGGGCATTACAACAGGGCATTCGTGGTGAGTAGGTAGATCTAAGTTACATATATCTATCATATAACATGATGTCAATTTAGAGAAAAAGAACATCTTATTGCATATTAAAAGCTAGACGTAAATTGATATATATATATATATATATATATATATATTATGACTCGGTGCAATATAAAGTGCATTGTATTATCCTTCCCGTATATATTGCTTGTCGACGTCGTCGATTAATTGAATTTTCTTTGTCATCTTGGATCCATCCTGAATTTGTTCCCTTTAACGTCCGACATCCACACTCTCTTGCCTTGATCTTTAGCCCTCCTCACGCTTCCTTGTCTCCCTTTCCATTACATCTTTCTTCATTAACATTTTATTTGAACTTTTATCAACAAAATGATTGGCATGCACCATCATCTAGCTATCTATCTATCCTCATTATCTTCACATGCATACTCTTTCCTATTCTGGTCAAGATCTCTTTTTTTTTTCTCAGAACGACGACGTGCCATCGTGTTTCCCTTTGCTTTCATTTTATTTTTGGTGCAGACATAGTAATATGTACATGGACCCGTCAATGGCCTTACCCATGACGTCGTTATTGAAAGGTGATGGAGAAGATGACAGGAGACCTTTGAAGACGGAAGAGGAGATCACCTCCGCAATCATTCGTCCTCGAGCACCTATATATATATATATATATATATATATATATATTTATTTATTTATTTATTTATATTTATATTTATATTTATATTTATATTTATATTTATATTTATATTTATATATAGAAACTACATTAACCTCCCGATCGATGGATCGAGATCTCTGAATTCTTTATCCTAATTTGTGACGTTGGCATTGCATGGAATCCCCCCCTACATCAAGAGGAGCAAGGCGACTCATTGGCACCATTAGGCCCCGATGACATCTTCCTCATGATCCATGCTCCCTTTGATGTTTCTCCGTTCAAACTTGAGACTTGAGAGGGGGATATCGAACCATGATTGGAGATCATGATCAAACCATGTCATCTAGATTTGTCATTATATATATATATATATATATATATATATTTTATATATTATATATATGTGTATGTATGTATGTATAATACAATACTTATATGCATACATGTATTATTGGCATAGTTGGAGTTCACTGCGTGCATAATGACAAATAATATCATAATGTCATCTACTCCAAAATAAAGTCAATTACAAGATTTTTTTTTATAAATCACAAATCAATATGATTTTAAACCAAGTCATAGCCTCTAATAATTTGATCCAAATTAATATGGCGCCAAACAAGTAAAACAAAAACAACTTTAACCGCAGTACAATATATAAATTTAATTCATTACATTCATCTGCAATTGTCCTGTAGTTGGAAATATAAAATTATTGGAATCTTTTGCATTATTAATTATTAGCAATTATTTGTATTTACTATTGGTGCTTAATAAAGGAAAGCTGAGATGACGTTACCTAAAAGCCCTACTCAAGTTATGGTAGAATTAAACACCTCACATGTGAGAAAACAGACAACTTAATTCATGACAACTTGAAAGCTTGGACAAAATGCAACTATTATAGTTGATGGCATGATTTAGGTGAAAACAAACCGTCAGGAGTGTGGAACCAAATTAAGCTAAAAAATTCAAATTCTTCCTAGGTGACTAGAAAGTTTATTTAAACAAAAAAAATATATTATATTTTAAGCATTACGAGAGATGGAAACTTAAAATATATATTTTGTTTGTTCTATATAATACATTGATTCGATTGAATAGCATATAAATGGCTAGCTCCAGGAACATTAATTGAATGCTAATCTTGAGAAGTTATACAATAATTTAAATTATCATTTTTTAAGAAAGAATTAATATCATGAAAAATAAGAACTACACTTGTTCTCTAATTTGAGAACTAAAATGGTACGATATAGAGAAAATAATTTTATTAATTTAAAGTGTACAGAACTTTACAAGAGAATATTTCTTGTAAAAGAATATACTTTATATTCAGAATTCACATAGAATCATTATTTTCTTTATATATATATACACATATATATCTTCTTCTAAATATCTATCTTGGCGAAAGTAACAAAGGCATAGTTTGAGTCATCTCTGTCAAAATAAATTTGACGTGGAGTCATTTTTTTAGTAAATTATTTTTTGGCTAGCCAATTTTTAATATCTGAGAAAGTGCCGTCGTCTTAATAATTTTTTTCCATAAGTCGTCTTAATAATTTGTTATCGATCATTTACATATATGCAGGTGACAACATTAATTATGGCATGTTTTTATATATTAATTTTTTAGTATTTTTTTGGGTAACTAATTTTAGATATCTGAGAAAGAGTTGCCGACTCTCTGACCCACTTCTTAATAAGTTTTTATAGGTCATTTATATATATGCAGGTGACAACATTATGGCATGTTTTTTTTGTCTCTTCCTCATTATCAATATCAAAGGTCAGGCATTTAACAGTATTTGTAAGATAATGTTGCTGATTTGGATCAAACTTTTTTTTTCATTATTATATATGCTTCGACAGAATTATTGTGTTTTCTTTTGTTTAATAATTACGAATAGAAAGAAAGGTAATGATAATAATAGACAATATATATATATATATATATATATGAGAATAAAACATGATATAAATCTATTTTTCGATAATAAAATCTTCCATGTTTCGGTCATAAATGAAAATTATTATCATTCCTTGTTAGATATAATCTGTTTTTGGCGAATGAAGATTTTTAGTTGTCTTCAATTTTCACATATGTTATACAGATGTATACTTCACACAAATTAGTATACGTAATGAGACACGTGATCGAGAATTAAGGTACAGTAATTGTAGTTTTCATTTCTTTTATAAAAATAAAGAGTTTGG
The DNA here is from genome assembly GCA_030549335.1 of Pontederia crassipes. Lineage (NCBI taxonomy): Eukaryota > Viridiplantae > Streptophyta > Magnoliopsida > Commelinales > Pontederiaceae > Pontederia > Pontederia crassipes. Next base: position 60,337,191 of record CM060194.1, on the reverse strand, counting down.
AGTTTTTCAACGATATGATTTATGTCGATTGTCTTCCTTTGTAACAGAAAAAAGAAGAGACTAATGAAATTAAAGAAATTTCTTGGGCCGAAGAAAGTTATATATATATATATATATATATGCGCGTGTCCGTGCGTTCGTGTGTCCAGCATATCTTATATTTAATGTTAAACCATAATGAGTAACGGCAGGCTTTTTTATTCGGGTTCACAAGAAGAAAAATAAGAATATACAAATTCCACGTTATTTTCTTCTTGTATTGAAGTTTTTTGAAGTTTTTTTTTTCGGTGAATTGTATTGAAGTTTTTTGAAGAAGAGCTTCGTTCTTCTCTGCTCTATTATTCCTGCATGCGTTATATAACATACACTTCTCTTGTAACTTGTATTTTATCATGCAAGTGTTCCTGAAACAACAAAGTTAATCTGCATGATAACATTTGAGCCGAACTCTCAAAGATAAATTTATCGTGAAATTGAAGTGGCCTCTTGAATATCATCATATTAAAAAAGTGAAGAAGTATTATATTTAATAGTGCCTACTGCCTAAGGTAAAAGACCATATTAATTTGTTGCATGATTGGAATCATCTTATGGGTTCCCTAATCAGCTCAGAATTAAGCTTCAGATCATGATAGCGCCCGAAGCGTCTTCCCTTTTGTTTTTTTCGTTTATCATAGTAAATAAAAAAGAAAGAGGAAATAGAGGAGCGGTATCTTCTTTCTACCTTAGGTAGCAAGATAATTATGCATCTCCTGAGGCATGAAGCATCTTTGTGCATTCACTTTACATCAATGTTACACCATTGCATGCCGCAAGTTATTCCCTCCTGATGAGAGCTTGTAACATAAGACTGCAAGCCCCTATAATATACCTCGCCATGTAGAAATCCAAATATGTAATCACACACAGAGAGCTAGCGGCAGTAATGATCCTGCAAGCTAGACACACAAAATTATGGGAGGAAAGTAGTTTATAAGTCGAAGCCATGAAGGGCAGGGTCAGTTGGCAGTTTGCTCTGGCTTGCATGGCTAGCACCATCATGGTTTTTTCACTGGCTGTACAAGGTGAGATCTTGGAGGTGCCGAGGATAACCGGAGTGCCGGATCAAAGCCATCTGTGTGTGAGTAAATGTGGGACCTGTCCGGTCATATGTTCCCCACCGCCACCTCCATCGCCGATGCCGTCTCCTCCTCCACCAACATCCAAATCAAAACGCTTGCCCAAAGCACCTCCTAAGAGCTCTTCATCTAAACCAACAAAGATACCACCACCGGACCGAGGGCGGAAGGGAGGGACGACGAACCCTTTCTATTACATATATACTTCTGAAGGGACAACGAACAGCCGTTTGCGCCATGCAACTCTGACCCTGGTGCTGCTGTCTGCTAGATTAATCATATATTAATTAGCTTACCTATGCTTTGAATTGAGGCACGATTATGAGGCATCTGTAATTATGTGGTGGGTGGAACAAGTGCCTCCTAATATATTTTTCTTACCATTCTTTTCATCCTTTCCTATTATATACTCAAGTGTGTGAGCCGAGTGGCGTGCGTTTGTGTGAATGGACGCCGTCGCCCATTTACTAGTTGGTGCATTTGTTGTTTCAACTATCAGTTTTTCTCTTACCACCTGTGCTAATGCTAGATATACATCTTTCGGTCTACGCTTCCGCTTCCAATCTAATAGATAAAAATCATCAAGATCAAAGATTCATACCCTACTCAGTTTAAGCAGATGCGATTAGACTGTTAAACCTAAAAAATCAGATATTCTAGATCCCAAAATTCTCTGTAAAAAAATGAGTGTCAGCAAGATCCTTCAAGATACATTGCCACAAGGACCAGCTGCCTGACGGTTTTCCAAGACGAGAATAGTACAAGAGATCGACATACATATTACACCTGTTATATTCCATTCACCAATTTGGTTCATTAATTTTGGCAACAAATCAAGTTTGTTAAGACTTTTCCAACAGCGAATACCAAGCATTGATGTCGTAGTCATATGACCCACTCATTTCATCGTATATTACACTACCGTTAGAAATGATTCTTCCATAAGACATTCACACAATCGAAAAATACTAGTAACCAACAGAAAAAGAAATAAAACAAGTAGTTCATCGACACCAAGTCACGACTCAAATGTAATTTCTGCTGGTTTCTGCACTTCTGACGGGGTTGAAGTAAGGATGCGCCTGGGCAGAAAAATCAGATGTTAATAATTATATTAGTGATAAATTTCCAGTGAAAATTGCAGCTGCACTTCTATTCACCAAGGATATATTGTGGCGAGCACGTGTATATACAAACAAAAAATTACCATTGCTTCTTTTGCTGTGGGCCGCTCCTGGTGGTCATAACGAAGCAGTCTGTCCACGAAGTCGATGGCCTGCAAGAACATAAAACAAGTCAGCTGAGATTGACCTATTCAAAGTTTAGAGCATCACATAAACTCACCTCTGCAACCGCCAAATGCTGATTGTCAGTATTAATGAATCTTGCCCATGGCTTCCTACTATGCCTGTGATGAGGAAAGAAATTTGTGATCACAAAGAAATGGCTGCTAATTAGTCATAGCTATATGCACAAGGAACACTTTTTAAACCTTCCAACAAGTGCTACAAATTGGGGATCAAGCTCTATGCGGTATCTGTTTAGATAAGCATTCAACTCATCCGTACCAAGAACCTAAACAAACAACGGAGTCACTGATAAGTCTTATGTGAAGATATTTGTCAAGCCAATCAAATAAAACAATATCCTGCTGCTTTGGCCAAGAAAATAAAACAAGACAATATCCTAATGCTTTTACCAAGAACTTTTTTTTTTTTTTGAGGAAAAAGGATGACCACTAGGTGAACTAAGAACAAGAACAAAATAAAACTATCTATTTTGAAAAGGGGATAATAGATGGAACAGAAATATGAGATAATAACTGTGTTCATAGTCTGATGGGGATAACTAAAACGTAAGAAAAAACAGAAAAGTTACTCAAACTACTCTTAGAACGAAGACTAAAGCTCTATAGCCAAGAATGTGCAGCGAGACAGAAGAGGGCGTCGCCCACTTATTCTTCGAGCGCCCTGTCCCGGGAGGTCTGGCTACAGATGACCTCCATTGAGGTAGTTCCTTCAGCAGCTGCGACGTTTTGGCAGTCCCTTTGGACCCTTGTTCGACAGAGATAGAGGTAGAGAGCATTTTTGGCGACCTTTCTAGACAGTACCTGGTCCATTTAGCTCCAGCATCCAGACCATCTTTTGTGGGGAGCGAAGTCAGGTCGAGAACATTGTACATTATGCTTCTTTTCTTCTTCGGGAGTGGGGTTTTGGTTTAGACGATTTACATCCTTTTTTGTTGCTCTCTTCTTGAGAGCCAACACTTGTACATGTTTCTCATTTCATAGTGATTTATATATGTACACTTGGTGGCCATCCTTCTCTCAAAAAAAAAAAGTAATGAGAGGCCAAGAAGCTAATGCTTTTGAGATCAGATAGATATCAACCAGGAGCAACAAATTGACCTAAAGAAAAGCCATATGTAAAGGAGGTGTGATCTGGTATTAGAGAGTGATGGTAGAAAGAACGAGAAATGAAGAGGATAGCATTAGAATTTCTACACGAGAGAAATTATGCACCGCAAGAAAACTGAGAAATTTAAGATGACAAGAGTTTTATTAGATGGAAGAAACAAAAGAGGATTACAGGTTGAGTTTATATAGACACTCCCGTTTACCGATAGGAACTATAGACCGACTAGGACTCTGAATTAATCCTTCCAAAATGACAGCTATCTCGTAATAAGAAAATAAATCAATTCCGAATCAAATATAGAATACCCTTAAAAACTTTTCGCTGCACCCCTGCATGGGGATCCCCCGTATCCCCCCCTTGACCCCCCATAGGCTCGCTGACCGGACAGCGAGACCTTGTAAGGAAAATCTGATGAAGCTGACTAAGAAGGAGGACCATATAGGGTTACAACTGGATTCAGATTCAAGGCATTATCAACAGATAGAATGACAAGGGTTCATATAATCATGTCATGTCAAAATCGCGAGTTAACTGGTGGAATCATCCACTTTTATGATACTACCAGGGAAAACCAAGATTTAACTCAGTTATTAGTTATTAGTTATGGCATAGAATATAGACAGATGTTTTATTTATTTAACTTAGTGTTTATAAGTAACTGAGGTGGAGAATTATGTAATCTTCTGCTGCCTGTGGTTCTGGACCCTCTAGTGGTAGTGATCGTGCTTCTGGTTTGCAACCTCAAACAGGAAATGTAAATGTGCCAACACGTGGAAAAGTGTTAAAAAATGCTCCCGGAAATAGAAGCGATCCTGGTTGGAGCCATGGGTATGAGGTGGATGGCAATGTTAGAATAATAACGTGCAAATACTGCTCAAAACCAATTTCAGGAGGTGTTTATTGTTTTAAGCATCATCTAGCTTGCACTCAAAAAATGTTGGAGGTTGTTCGCAGGTTCCTCAAAATGTTAAAAATGAAATGTTCGGAATTATGTACAAGATGCAAGAACAATTGACTTGCAAATCTCGAATGGACGAGGAAAGAGAGTACAAAGATGAAGATTGTGCACAAATTGGTGAAAAAAGAAAAGAAGTGGACAGCAAACCAATATCAAATATTTTCAAAGAGAAGACTAATCAAGTTACCATCAACTCAATGTACAACGAAGAAACAAGGGAGAAGGCATGCCAAGCAATTGGTAGGTTTTTCTACAACAATGCCATACCATTTAATGTTGCAAAGAGCATCTAGTTTCATAATATGTGTGAATTGATTTCGCGCCATGGCATGGGCTTCAAAACACCATCATATCATGAAATTTGTGTAAGTATTTGAAGAAAAAGATCAAGCTAACCAAAGAAGTCATCGAAGGGCATAAGGCTGAGTGGAGGAAAGTTGGTTGCACAATTATGACTGATGGTTGGATAAATAGAAGGATAATAATCAATTTCTTGGTGAACAGCCCTAGAGGAACAGTTTTTTTAAGTCTGTTAATACCTCCAATATTTGTAAGACAGCAGAAAACGTTTTTGAGATGATAGGAGGTGTTGTAGAAGAAGTTGGTGGAGACAATGTTGTCCAAGTTGTCAGGGATAATGCAGCAAATTACAAAGCAGCTGGACAAATGCTAATGGAGAAAAGAATAGACACCTTGTGCTGCCCATTGTATTGATTTAATGTCGGAGGACTTTGGAAAGAAGTTGAAGGTGCACAAAGAAACTATTATGAATGGAATAAAAAAAAAGCTACATCATGCATCCATTCAAAGACGGCACTCATTGTGATGTTGCAACATTTCACCAAAGGTAAAGATTTAATTCGGTTGGCTGTCAGGTTGCCTAAATGATAACAAGGATGCATTGATGAGGATATATACTTCAAAATGCATGGAAATCTAGCCGGTTCAAGAAAACAAAGGATGGAAATGATACTGAGGATGTTGCATTGGACAGTGGCTTTTGGAAAAATGTTGTGTATTGCTTAAAAGTTGTTTATCCTTTCATTAAGGTGCCCTGTTTGGTTGATTCCGGAGAAAAATCAGCCATGGGTTTCACTTTCGTGGAAATGGATCAAGCCAAAGAGAAGATCCAAGACGCATACAAAGGAATAAAAAAGGCGCATTATAAAATTCATGTTATTTTTATATTTTATCTAATATCAGCAAGTAAATTAAGTCTCTTTTTTGCTAACTCTTACTCTTTAGCTACCAGCCCATATGGAATTTTTTTTTAAAAGGAGAAAAAAGGGTTGTGGTTGTCATCCAGCTATATATATCACTGTGAAATGGAAATCATGTACAAGTGTGGGCTCTCAAAGGGAGAGCAGCAATAAGATGGAAAGTAAGTCAAGCCAAAACCCTGCGCTCAAGCAAAAAGGGAAAGATGAGTACAACAAGCTCAAAGACATCCCTCCCACAAAAAAGTGGCCCGGTTGCACTGGAGCTACAATGGCTCTCCATCAGTCTCTAACACATCACAGACCTCGAATCAGATGTGAACCAAAATCGCAATGCTTGTTCGCTGTCAAAATCCTCAGGGTGGGAAGTCTTTGGGCCGTCAAGCAAGCACCGAGCATCCGGAAAATGGTCGCGCACATCTCGGAACTCCTCCCACGAAGGACCAGCATGGCCTCCTGTGCGGGGAAAACATCCACCTCCCACACATCCTCCGCCCACCAAGGACGTTCTCGTACTTCCTTGTGATTACCTTCATTGAGTCACTGAGTTGCTCCCTTGTTGTAAGGCCACTCCACTTGACCGTGGTCGCCAGCGAGTAGCTAGTGTAAGGGGCAAATATATGTCTCAAGGCCTCTTGCCTCTCATACGTCTCTTTATATTAAGCGCGCCAATTCCATTTCACGTTGCACTCTCTATACACATTTTATGTGAATCATTGCCCAATACCATAGCTCATCCATGCTTGTAGGATAGGTCAACTCATCGACTCCCAGGATTATCTTTGGTAGTGTCTCTGGAATGGCTCCTGTGCTCCCTTTGGTGGAGGTCAACAGGTTCCGCAAATAGGCCAACCTCCTCATTTGCCCACCCAGCGAGTAGGTGTTCCCCAACCGCACCATCATCGGCAACCAGCGAGTCTAGCATGGTCTGCGGGGCACCCCCACCACAGGCTGTTGGGGTGACGGCAACGAGGACAGTGCAGGTGGCTGCTGTCTCGCCAACAGCTGCGCGGGCGTCTCCTGCCCTTTTGGGCAGTGCCGAGCGTCTCTTATGGCTGCACCTGGCGTGGGTGAGCAGGCGCTGTAGTGATCGGTGTAAGGCCATTCCTCTTGCACATGGCCGGCAGCATGTAAGGCGGAGGCCGGCAGCTTCCGCACCTAGGCAAACCTCCCCATCCGCCCTCCCGACGAGGAGGTGCACTCCAACATGGTCCGAGGCGGTCAGTGAGCCCTCCATGGGCTGCAGTGAGCCCCCCCCCCCCCAACCACGTGCTGCTGAGGCGACGGCAGCGATGACAATGCGGGTGGCTGCTGTCTCGCTGACAGCAGCAGTGACAACAGCTGCTGATCCGCTGGCGGAGATGGTGTGACAGCCTAGGCAGTCCGACGGCGCTGGTAGAAGAGGGGAGGAGCTACTTGTTCATCGCCTGTGGGTGTGACGGTCATCGGGATGACCACAGGATGCCGGTGAGCACGGGCAGTGAGAACCATACATGTAACAATGTCGGAGGTGTCTGGCTTATGGCGAGGGAATGAGGGGGGTTGTAGGCGTGGAAGTGGCGGTCAACTGTAGGAGGACAAGGGCGAACGAAAGGGATGGGGTCAGCTGGTTCTCAGTGTTGGAGTGATGGGGCAATTTCACGGGCTCGGCGTAAGGGGGGGGGGGGGGGGTAGTCAGATGTGGATTCGAGTTCGCTTGGTTTCAAAGTTGGGTCAGCATGGGGAACCCATCTCGCCCCGTAAACTCTGGTGTGAATCCTATGATGCCGCATCAGTTAAGCAAAGATCTTGACTTTCAGCGGCACCCGAGAACGCCAAATAAGTCTGCAATCAGTCCTTAAAGTGAATGAGGAGGATGTAGGGGGGAGGAATATGATATAAAGACTGCGAGCTGAGAAGGTCGGTGATGTCCAAACCCACCCGTCCGCCCGAGGCGGGTCTGGCCGAAAAGGGGACACTCGCTGAAGAAGTGCCAGGAACTCCGAGAAGCACTGGTACGATAGTGGAGATCTGAAAAGGGGGGTCCATGCACAGGTACCTGAGCTGCCAGACTCCAACCAGGTGTCAGCCACCGTCGCACCAGGCTGCGCCGCCAACGCCCAAAGATGGGGGAAGGATGCTGAAAGTGAGTCCTCAGGCAACCACTCCTGGCGCCAGAAAAAGAAATCCACCCCAGAACCAAGTGAGGGCGTCATGAGATGGCACACCCACGGAATCAAGGACGAGATGCCCCGCCAGAAGGATGAAGCTCCGCATGGGAGAATAGGCCTGGAGTCCCAAGATAAGTCGCGCCCATAGCAAGTGGTAAATACTGACTGCCATAGACTGACCTCCGGCCTCATGATTCGCCCCACCCACCGAGCCAGGAGGGCCAGTTAGTGTAGCGAAGGTTGCGGACGCCCAGACCCCCTGCGAAGTAGGGCGACAAATGTTGTGCCATGCAACAAGATGTATCTCAGGTCTATCCGGATCGCACCCCTGCCAGAAGATCTGCTCCTCGCCTTCCCTCTTCTCAGCCTTCTAATCAATTGTAGTAAATTCTTTTTTGAAGACATAAAGGATGGTTACCAGGTTTTGATAGTCATCAATTGTAATGATGGCGATGTCTAAACTGGGACGAGAGCTTCCTACAACACCGTGGGGTGTCATCCTTTTGGAGAGGCATAATTTTTATCTTACACAAGACAAGACCACATTTCAGACCTCAAATTGGCCCAGGCAAGGAATTCCTTTTTTGGAAAAAGGATTGGCTATAATCTGGTTCCTTGGCCTCGAGATTTCCTAAACTGTTTGCGATCGCTCATGACAAGAGCACCATTGCTGATATCTGGTGCTATCTGGAGGACTCGACACAGGGCTGCTGGTCTCCATGTTTTTCCTCCCCTCTTTCAGATCGGAGAACTGATGAATTTCTAGAACTTGTCAACGCAGTCTCAAGCTGGCTTCAGTTATGCAGAAAATATTATCTCTCACATCAGGACTTTGACCAGGGATTGGGGCCTCTTGGGTTAGATTTTGGGTGGTGATAACTTTTTATCATTTTCTCATCCTTGTACTACTGGTATCTTGTGTACCAGGGACCAGCTGACATCTCTTTTGGCAAGAATTGTTTTAATTAAAGTGAACTGGATGGCTAACAATTGGTCAATCATCCTTTTTCCTTCTCAAAAAAATTGTAATAATTATTGTGGCAGCAAATAAAAAAAAGGTGAGAGACTGCCTAGCTGTCCATTGATATGGTTGGTATAGCATGTGCACTTGCAAGGATATTGTAACACAACAAGAGGTGAACAATAGAAAAAGGAGCACAAATTCTCAAGAAAGGACCATATGCCCATGTTGAACTCTTGACAACTAGGCAGGAGATGAACAAAAAAATTGTGTTAAAATACTTGTGATTTCAAGGAGTTCAGCACTTGATTGATGATTAGTTAACATCTAGCATTGATGACAAGAAAACCGCAAAGACAGGCAATAGGTAAGAAAACAATCCTTTTAACCTATAATAAAAGGTTCACTTCAGAATTAGACACATACCTTTGCTATTTTTACCAATTGGTCATAGTTATCATGCCCGTAAAAAAATGGCTCCTTGCGGAAGATCTGTTTACCAAGAAAATTCTTTAATTCCTAGAGATTAAAAATGCAAATATGAACTCAGTTCAGACTGCATACCATTCCAGCAAACATACAGCCAAGACTCCACATGTCCAATGAATAATCATAATCTTGCAGATCAACAAGAAGTTCTGGGCCTTTGAAGTACCTGAAAAGGATTAAAAACTTTATTTCTAAATAAATTTATGTTTTCAACTTTACACCTTACATTAGACAATACAACCAACCAAATCGCAGATGATAAATCTTACAATTGTACTTGAAAAGGACTTAAAGCTTCAAGTACCTTGAGGCAACTCTAACATTATATTCTTGTCCAGGATGATAAAATTCAGCAAGACCCCAGTCAATCAGACGAAGCTTTCGCTGCTGGTGATCAATCATAACATTGTGAGGCTTCACATCTCGGTGCATGATACCTTGAGAATGACAATAATCTAGTGCCTACACAAAAAACTAGATGAGTCAAGAAAAAACGAACTTTAAATAAATCAAAATTTATCACCAAGTATGAGAAGTACGAGTGAACTCGGGCAAACAATATAATAACATATAAATTTGCATGCATATGTTTAGATAATGCGTCACTGCAAGATTGGCTATCACAATAAAACTATGGTGTTGCTGAAACGGGGCTTTGTAGCAACCTCTATGACTGCATCTAGGGGTACATCCTACATAATCAGATGGCATTGATTCATAATCTTGTGAGCCTATCCAGTATAAAACTCAATAACAAAGAGTGAGATCACAAATGCAGGAATGATTATTGCAATCACACAACCATCTTGAAACCCTGTCTAGTATACAGAAGAATGTTGTTGTTCCCTCCGTCACTCAAGAAAAGATCACATGTGCTGACAGATGCAGGAAAGATTATTGCAGTGACACAAGCATCTTGAGAGCCTGTCTAGAATACAGCAGAATGCTGTTGCTCCCTTCCTCACTCAAGAGAAGATCACAGATGCTCTGTCTACTATACAGCATTATGCTGTTGCCATAAGAGCATCAGAGGGCAGGGGATGCTTCTCTTCTGCCATCTGCTGCTTGCACTAGAGAAACCTGCCTTTTCTCCTCATAAACAGAAGATGCCTCTCCTCTTCTGCTGAAGAGGACAACTCCTGATATGCTCTCATGCTTCTGCTTGAGCAGAAGAGACTGCCCAATTCGCCTCGACCTCTTTTTTTTTTTTTTGAGAGGGTCGTCCTGAGCTCTTCTTTTTAAGGGAAAAGGATAACCACCAGACTTGCGGTTTTCATCCATGTACATATAACTATGAAGACGTCATCATGTAATTTAAGTATGGGCTCTCAAGAAGAGAGCGGTACAAAAAAGGTGAGTAGTGCCTATCCAAAACCCCACACTCCCAAAGAAGAAAGGAAATATGGTGTACAACACTCTCAACCTTACATCTCTCCTCAAAAAAAATCACCCGGTTATGCTAAAGCCAAATGGCCCAAGTAGCAGCCAAAAAAGTCGCCAACAATACTCTCCTACTCTGCCTCCTTCGGGCGAGACCTCTACATGCAATTATTATTCGATGTATTGTAAATTTGCTATTACTTATCAGTTCTGCTTAGAAAACCTATGTCAAGTGTATCATTGTATTGTTTATATTTTGTAATGGAAGTTCAATGCAGTGATGTTTTGCAATCTTCTTATTTTTAATATATAAGTGTGACATGCTAGATTCACAAGTTTTATGTGTATACCCAGCTTTTCCGTATCGACTCTAATTTACGAGTTCTACACATAGGTTTCATGTATAGCATAAATATGTTTCATGTATAAGACAGTCTTTTATATGATGAATACTAATGATTGTCCACTTGATATGGACAATTCATTTGTCAAATTACTTTGCATTATTTTCCAGCAATACAAATTGCCAATTTTGAAATGGTAGACACAGCCACCAGTGAACACATATCAATGCCCATAATCCCAACACTTCCACCCCTAACACTTCAAGCTCTACCCAATCTCTCATGCAACCCTCTCCAACAAAAATAAAAGGAAAAAAATGCAACCAACCTCCACTTACAGTCATTCCACCAATCAAATATCCCAACAGTTATATGCTATCAGTTATGTCCTATAAACCAATTATGCATTGAGAGCTGACGTTACACTAATTAAGGTGCAGGCTGCTTGTATCTATCCTTCAAAAATCAGACATGACGCTTCTGCCTAAGGGGAAGACAACAGCTTCCAGTTGGACAACAGTAACTAAAGGATGAGCTCCATGGATAAAGCTCAACGACAAATATATTACAAAAGCTCATGGCAGATGAAAGGGCATGCACATCATTCTTAAATGAAAAAAAAAACTAAGTTTGAAAGTGATTATACTCGATGAATGATTATAAATTTAGAAAAGATATGTATTCTACCATACTAATGAAAGATAAAAAAAACTAATTTGGCATCCACGTACCTAGAATGTGATGTTGCCGATTATTTTCTTGGTTAACAGTAAATGCACATTATTACAATTTAGAAATGTTTGGACCAGCTGAATTCCAAAACACCTTTAATATATTTGCAGCATTAAACAAATGTTTGATTGTTGCTAATACATTAACATTGGGAAGATCCTTGCGGGTGACAGATTTGTGAAGCAGTCATTTGGATGTGTTACTGAATGGCCTCATAGATGAACCAAAAACCAATGCTCACATCCACAAAGCATGATAGTAAACAAGCTACGACCTAGACTTGGAATCTAAGAACAAATTGAGCCCCATCTCCCTCCATAATATCTGATTGAAATGTCATTTTCAGAATGCACTTTGGTAAGAACTACATTATGATTGAAATTGTGCCCATATGGTTTTAAGATTTATGGACGAGACCCTTCAACTATCCGTTCTTTTGGTAAAGAGGATATCCATATTGGCAGAACATCTAGAGTTGTCGGTCCACACTATTATTAAATGTGACAAACTCATTGCATATAAGTTGGAGTTGCTCCCAAAAAAGGTACAACCTATTTTTCACGTCTCTCTACTAACATTAGCATGAAAATGTGCTCCAACCTCTTCCAATCACAGTTGTATGGAACAAATCTTATTTCCAACTGCACTTATTGTTCATAATGGGTTCAAAATTCTAATTCAATTGAAGAGAACTTTAAAAAACATCAATTGAAATGGGCACAGACATGCACCATGGGGATTGTCCCTTTGGTGTCTGAGACCTTTTGGCAGTCACTCAAAACTCTTAGTGGCCGGAGCCAGCGCTAGAGAGCAACATTGGTGACATTCTTGGCTGATATCTGGGTCATATGGCTCCAGCGTAACGAAGTCATTTTTTGTAGGGAGAGATGTCATATTGATAATGTTTTTTTTTTCTCTTTTCTCCTCTAGGAGTGGGGGTTTGGTTAGGGGTTTTACATTTCTCCTTTCTTTTTTGCCACTCTTTTCTTAAGAGCTCAAACTTGTACATGTAACAATTTACGTATACATACATGGATGACAACCCAACCTTTTTATGAGAGAGAAATGACAACCCAACTTTGGTTGTCCAACCTTTCCCCTCTCAGAGCGCAATCTCTACATTTGATTCCCGCCTACCACCACTTTGTCGGAGGAGTTCAGGTCAAACTGCAGGCTCATTTGGAACGTCCGGATACCGCTGAAAGTCAAGATCTTTTCTTGGCTCATGCGGCGTGGCAGACTACTTACCAGAAGATATAGGGCAAGATGGACGCCCGATAGTGACACATCCTGTGTGCTTTGCGGCCAGGCGGAGGAGGACATCACCCATCTATTTTTTGAGTGTCAAACTTCTAGAGACATCTGGCAGCAGACGAGCATCGCGGGCATGTTCTCGCCTGAAGCGGGGCTGGTGTGACAGTCATTCCGAGATTTGGCCCGGCAGAGAAAGAGGTGGAGGCTGCCACTAGCGACCTTTTTGGACGGTGCCTGTGCCATTTGGCTTCGGCACAACCGGATCTTTTGTGAGGAGAGATGTCAGACTAAGCGCATTGTACACCACATTCTCTTTCTTATTCGGGAGTGGGGTTTTGATTAGTTGAGATACTTTCCTTTTTTTTTTGTTGCTCTCTTTGAGTCTACACTTGTATATGATTTTCATTTCACAGTTATATATAGATGGATGACAACCACAACTTTGTTGGTCATCCTTTTTCTCCTCAAAAAAAAAAGGCATTTCCCGTCTCAGAAAAAAAAAACAATTGAAGAGGACAGATGATAGGGATATGCTTTAATTGTTGGGGAGAGAAAAGGACAAGTCACTTTTCCAAATGGTGGGGGCAACAATAGAAACCCTCCCATACAACAAACTTATTCTAGTAAACCATGGGTCAAAGATTTTTTTTTTAGAGAGAGAGAAGGAAAAGGATGACTATCAGTTTGGTTGTCAAACATGTATCTATAAACCATGGGTCAAAGCTACCGTTGCAGCTGTCAGAATATGCATATTATAAAGAGGGTAAATACATGTGAATGTAGCTTGAAGTGAGGTGAATAAAGGGGTTGTGTGCCAGCATCACCATGTTTCAACCATCAGCTATTCTTACAATGAGTTCTTATTTCCAAGTAGTCAGTACATGTACCTTTTCTGAGGATATTTCTTTTGAAGATTGAGAAGATCTAATTCATGTATTCATACTAAATAGGTGTTGGAATATGCATATGAGAAAGCAGTTGAATAAGTGCGAACGTAGCATGATGAGAGGTGAATAAAGGGGTTGTGGGCAAGCATCACCATGTTTTGACCACCAGATACTCTTCCAAGAAGTTTTTATTTCCTAATTAGTCCCTACATGTAACTTTTGTAAGGACATTTCTTTTGAAGAGCGAAAATATCTATTCATATATGAAAATATCGAATGTTGCATTGTCTGCTATTAAGATAGTTTATGTTTTTTAGAGGACCGCCATGCATATTTACTTTTGTTTAGGAGAATGCATATTTACTTTTATATAGCACATTGGGAGGCTTGCCTGTTCCATGTAAACAAATTATTTGCAGTATTGCTATGCATTTTATTTCAACAATATGTATTATTCCATTGAATTTCAAGTGTTAACTCATGTGGTTAGTGCATTTTACTTCAACAATATGTATTATTCCATTCAATTTCAAGTGCTAACTCATGTGGTTAATAAAGAACCTAAGATCTACACTAGGCAAAGTTCATTTCTTTAACTACACAAATGTTCAATGTGATCTAACCTCTTAAGTATTTTACACATGACCACGATTAAAAAATACATATTGAGAAGATCTAAATCATGTATTCATACTAAATAGGTGTTGGAATATGCATATGAAAAAGCGGTTGAATAAGTGTGAACGTAGCATGATGAGAGGTGAATAAAGGGGTTGTGGGCAAGCATCACCATGTTTTGACCACCAGATACTCTTCCAACAAGTTTTTATTTCCTAATTAGTCACTACATGTAACTTTTGTAAGGACATTTCATTTGAAGAGCGAAAATATCTATTCATATATGAAAATAATCTAATGTTGCATTGTCTGCTATTAAGACAGTTTATGTTTTTTTAGAGGACCGCCATGCATATTTACTTTTTTTAGGAGAATGCATATTTACTTTTATATAGCACATTGGGAGGCTTGCCTGTTCCATGTAAACAAATTATTTGCAGTATTGCTATGCATTTTATTTCAACAATATGTATTATTCCATTGAATTTCAAGTGTTAACTCATGTGGTTAGTGCATTTTACTTCAACAATATGTATTATTCCATTCAATTTCAAGTGCTAACTCATGTGGTTAATAAAGAACCTAAGATCTACACTAGGCAAAGTTCATTTCTTTAACTACACAAATGTTCAATGTGATCTAACCTCTTAAGTATTTTACACATGACCACGATTAAAAAATACATATTGAGAAGATCTAAATCATGTATTCATACTAAATAGGTGTTGGAATATGCATATGAAAAAGCGGTTGAATAAGTGTGAACGTAGCATGATGAGAGGTGAATAAAGGGGTTGTGGGCAAGCATCACCATGTTTTGACCACCAGATACTCTTCCAACAAGTTTTTATTTCCTAATTAGTCACTACATGTAACTTTTGTAAGGACATTTCATTTGAAGAGCGAAAATATCTATTCATATATGAAAATAATCTAATGTTGCATTGTCTGCTATTAAGACAGTTTATGTTTTTTTAGAGGACCGCCATGCATATTTACTTTTTTTAGGAGAATGCATATTTACTTTTATATAGCACATTGCGAGGCTTGCCTGTTCCATGTAAACAAATTATTTGCAGTATTACTATGCATTTTATTTCAATAATATGTATTATTCCATTGAATTTCAAGTGTTAACTCATGTGGTTAGTGCATTTTACTTCAACAATATGTATTATTCCATTCAATTTCAAGTGCTAACTCACGTGGTTAATAAATAACCTAAGATCTACACTAGGCAAAGTTCATTTCTTTAACTACACAAATGTTCAATGTGATCTAACCTCTTAAATATTTTACACATGACCACGATTAAAAAATGTGCTGATTTATGGAAAAAGGTGAACTTATGAGCTCACTTCAATCTCCTTAACAAACAATATGATAATTTATTAATGCAATGTCATTATACATGAAAACCAAGCCACTTGCAATCTCATCGTTCTTATGAAAAAAACCCTAGAAACCACATATGAAAAATCTTCTAAAAATGCATATGAAAATGTCAGCTTTTAAAATTAATGTATAAGAAAAAAAATATCGATTCTCTTTTGACAAGGGTATTGAGAAAATTCTAACATTAAAGATTGTATTCATAATACTACCAATGTAATAGCAAAGCAGAGTGAATCAGTGTTAGCAATAAAAAAGAAACATTTTTTTAGAGCAATAAAAAAGAAACATGCCAGTGTAAATTTGTGATTATAATCCGCTTGGCAAAATAACTTTTATATTCAATGACAAATGAGAAGATAACCTTGCCTTCAGTAGTTCATAAATGTAGTAACGAATATCATAATCTGATAAAGTTGGATAGAGAACTTTGAAGTCTGTGTTGTTCACATGTTCGAAGATAAAGCTGGGTGTCTTTGATTGAGGATCTCTGACAACATCAAGTAATTTAATGATGTTTGGCCCACCACAAAGATTCTGCAATATCTTAATTTCTCTCTTAATCTGTGTTCCGGAAACAAGCCAACAGAAAAAAGAAAGAAACGTGAGAATACAAATATATAGCAATAAGACATGACAAGCACACAAGGAGTATAGAAAAAACATCTCTTCAGGTTCTCTTGCTAAGAGATAAGATTTCCCTTTCAGAAAGAAAAATAGCAGAAAAGAAATTTGTAACCATCAAAGAGTGGTTGATACAATGACATAACATATTTCTTATACATACGGTTGTCATTCCACAATCTACAATCATGCATAACTATATAACTCAAGCTCAATTCCTAAGCAAGAAATAGAAGACAGATCACTCATGAATCATTTGCCAGTGTGACATGGACAGGGATGAAATAATCACGGCTGTTTAATTTTCCATAACAATTTCTTCTGATATAAACTAGATTTTCCGTTCCCTTCTAAAATGCATATCAACTGGGATTAATATCTAGGAGTAAAAGGATAATACAAAAAACGTGAAGCCATGGTCAAAGCTAATTTATCATGAAGGAAGCCAGGCATAAGAATGATTCGAGACGAACAAACAAGCGCACCTTCTTCTTCTTAACGGGCTTCAAGATCTTTATTACACATTTCTCATTGTTAGGAGCATGAACACCTTCGAACACCTCGCTGTACTTCCCCCTCCCCACCTTACGGACCACCTCGTAGTCATCTTGTTCCCTGCGAGAACGGCGAAAGATTTGCATAAGAAACATACGAATCAATCGTCGGATCGAGTGCAAAGCGGGAAGAGGATTCGGGCGTCGGTACCCCCACTGGATGACGAGGGATTCGTAGTCCCAGTAGTCCTTGGGGCGGACGAGATTGGCGTCGGCGAAGACACGGGCCTTG
The DNA here is from genome assembly GCA_030549335.1 of Pontederia crassipes. Lineage (NCBI taxonomy): Eukaryota > Viridiplantae > Streptophyta > Magnoliopsida > Commelinales > Pontederiaceae > Pontederia > Pontederia crassipes. The sequence goes on along the minus strand of CM060194.1, from coordinate 60,319,864 downwards.
GAGGCGGCTCCTGGGCGGCGGACCGCCTTCCCGATCTTTTGCGCCAGGGCTCCGGCGACGAAGGACTGGGGTAGGGGTTGGTGAGCGGCCGCTGCCACGGAGGAGGTGGCGACGGAGATCGATTGAAGGGGCTTGAGCCGGTGGAAGAGGCGATGGCAGCGATTAGGGTTTGGGTATTTGGGTAAGAGGCGGCGGCGTAGGTGGTGGTGGTGAACGCAGAGGCGGTGGGAAAAGAGGGAGGATGGAAGAATAAGAGGCAGAGACCGAAAGGTCATATGGAGGGGGGCAAAAAGAAGTTGGTGGGGGTGATGATATCATATCACGAGGGCAACAGGCAGCTCCTAATATTCCATTTTTTTCATGTTTCATTTCAGAGAAATATGATGCATTTTTTTTTACTTCTTTTCGATTTTTGTTTAAGAAAATATGTTTGACCTTTTTCCAAAGGTGAAAGAGAAAAACTTTACAATCAAGTAGAAATGATTGAACCAAGAGCAAAACTTTTGATTTTGACATAAAAGATTCAAAGTCGCAGCATGCCAAACTTTTCGAGTCAAAAAGTGAAATTCTTATTAATGTAAAAAAATTTGTCTAGTCTTAATTATTATTATGGGTGACATCAGATTAATTAGATTCCAGACTCTAATTCATGTCGCTTTTTGAATATTGAGGTGGCGAGGACACCTCTTAAAAAAATATCGTGCGGTCAAGGTCCAAAGTGGATAATAAACTATGCAAGTGTAAGAATAGCAAGACGTCATGTCTGTTGATGTTCTCTTACAGTCGGGGAAAAAAACCAACGCGTAGCCCTCTCTAGCCACACCGCCTCCAGCGGCCCTTGTCGGCGGCGCCTCCTTCTGCCTCCGGCGTTCTCCGCCGGCGGCGTCACCCTTGCCTCCGGCGCTCCCCGTTGGCGGCACCACCATCGCTCTCAGAAATCCCTCCCGGTCTCACCACGCGCCACCGATCGAATTCCCTCCCCGATGAATGGACAGCTATCTCCCGCCCAACGCCTCGCCACCGCCGGCCGGAGCACTGCTTCCGGTGCCTGGGTAGCCAGACCTTTCAAGGAGCCTCCGGGCAGCCGAGACGCTGCCATCTCCGACCATTGACATCCATAGGCCGCCAAAAGCCCATTGGACGGTGGCTTTCCTCCGCGAATGCATCATCGGCGAGGCTGAAGGTGCCGCCATGTTTTGGCAGTTCTTCGAGCAGCTCTGGTCGCATGTATCGAAGCAACTCCTCCTTTCCACCTGAGCTCCATCAACGATACTTCATGGCTACTCATTCCCGCATCCTCTCAGCAACATGAACGGCTCCTGGAAACCCCCTTCATCCTCTCCCCACATACACGCATCCAGTGGAGGCCGTGGTCGGAGGAAATCGAGGCAATGGCGGTGCCTCCACTAATTTGCCGGTCTGTCGACATCCGGGGAATTTCACTCCATCTCTTGCGTCCGAAAATTGCCTCGACGGTGGCGCGCGTCTTCGGCAGTCCCATCTCCTTGTCCCTTCCGGCTCTGGGAGCGTCGGATGTCTCCTACATCACTGTTGAGATCGAGCAGTGGCCGAAAGCAACGATCCCTCCCTCGCTCGTCCTCCGTGATGATGCCAATAGCTTCCTCCTCCAGTTGCACTATTCCAAGACGCTTGCCACATGAACCAGTGTCGTCGTCGGCGGACTCTCTTCAACACCTCAGACGACAACCAAGGGAGCCCCATTGGACCATACCACTGCCCATGTGCGAGATGTACATCAAAATGCTACAGTGCCAGCTCAAAACCTTCTGACGCACTAGCCTGCTACAGTACCAAACTACACCACTTTAATTCAAAACCCGCCACCTCATAAGCCACCTCACAACTCATACCAACCCTTTTCAAACCCAAGTCTCATCAAACCATCACACCCGGGTCAGAACCCCACCGCCAACATCAGCCCGCAGAACCCTGTCTGGGTCCAGTCGGCTCCGCACCGGACCAAACTCAACCCATCCTCAACCTCTCCATCTTTCTCCATTGGCGCGTCCCCGTCCCTCCAGCCAGGTGGCCTCCCGTCGGTGATTCTACGGTGGCCGGTAACTTCTGCACCTACACCACCGCCGCACCCTCTCCACACCCCATCCTCTTCGGCAGCCCTGGACTTCATCGACAAGCCTCTACGACCTCCACTGCTCCCACATCCCCCACTGGATCCCTTGATGCTGACGCCCTCCTCGTTTCCCAGCAACATCGATCGCCGACATCAAACCACACCACCACCACCGCAGACAGCTCCTCCCCCACCGCCCTTCCTCTATCCTCCACTGCGGCAGGCTTCACACATTACTACCAGCCGCCCTGCCGTTGTGGCCGCCACACCCCCCAGCAGACGCCAACGACCCATCCATCTTGGAAACGCCGATCATTTTTGACCAGTCGTAGCTCTCGACGACTTCACTCCATGAAGAACCTATGCATGGTGCGTCGTCGGAGCATGCGGCTAGTGAGCCAAGGCCGCTAGGTGGAAGATTAGAGGAGGAGATCCTTGAGGTGGCTGTCGGGGCTAGTTTTCGGGACTCGCACCATCGAACCAAGCTACGCCTGGAGTCAGTCGTGTGTTGTTCAGTGCGCCGACCGCTTCACCGGATGTTGACAGTGTCACGGGGGCACCTCAAGAGGCGGAAGTGCAGAGCCTCACATCCGGCCACCGGGGAGGGAGAGACAGTATCCTTATGAAGGTGCTATCCTAGAATGTACGAGGGCTCGAAGACGCGGGCAGGCGCCGCACCCTTGGCAGATATCTTCAGATGTGGGAGGTTGATGTGGTCTTACTACAGGAGACCAAACTTCAGGAGTGCAGTCCCTCGACGTGGAGTCAGATTAGGGGCACCCGTCTCACGGAACACATTTCTTTGGGGTCCATGGGCCATTCCGGTGGCTGCATAATTGGATGGAAAGGTGACATGCTTGACATTCTAGACTCATGGGTAGACAGGTTCTCTCTTTCAGCATATCTCTGTGCTGATGGCAGCATATACCTGCTCTCATGCATCTATGGCCCATGCTCTGCATCTTTTCGTGCCACACTTTGGGAGGAGCTCTAGACAGTCAGATCACATCACTCGGTCAGACCTCTCCTGAGATTCTCGCACTATTCTCTCTCGGGGGGCATCCGCATTTTGACGAGGGGTTGCTACTCTCCTTCCCATGATCCGTCCATTTCATGGTCCCCTCTTTAGGCTCTGATGAGGTTTTTTCCTTTTGACATCATGATTGGCTGCCGGGGGACCTTTGGCGGCATCTTTCCCCTGTCTACTAGCCCTCGCAGTCCACTCGGACTCATTAGTTGCAGCAGCATGGTCGGAAGCCGGTGGTGCTGGCACCGATTCCTGAACTCCATCTTTTATATCAGCTATTTCTAAGAGGCACATATCGGAGCTCATGGCCCTCCACCCGCGGCTTGCTCCCATTCGGTCGGATCCACACTAGGTGGACAGATGGGTATGGTTATCTGAGTCTTTCACTGCTCGTAGTATCTATCTCCGCATTTTGCCAGCCACCACGATCTCATATGCCCTCCGAGTAGATTTTATTCTTATATGGTGCACTCAGATGCCGCTTAAAGTCAAGATATTTGCTTGGCTTATGCGGCACGACAGGATCCTCACCAAACAGTACAGGACGAGATGGGCACCCAATGATGACACATCCTGTGTACTATGTGGAGAGGCGGAGGAGGACATCTCACACTTATTTTTTGGCTGCATCGTGTCACGCGAGGTCTGGTCACGGTTGGCCTTGGTTGGAGGCCTTTCCACTCATCAGAGGCATTTTGGTAGTTCCTCAGACTCCATGGCGGACGGAGTATGCACCGGAGAGTTTTGCTAGTTACCTTCCTTGTTGGTGCATGGGCTATTTGGCTCCAGTGCAACCAAATTATTTTTTGTGGGGAGAAATGTCAGGTCGATGGTATTGTACACCACTTCGCTTTCCTCCATCGTAAGTGAGGTTTTGGATAGTGGTTGTACTTTTAACCTTTTCTTTTGTGCCCTCGTTTTGAGGGTTTACACTTGTACATTTTCACATCATAATTATATATATTCACGGATGACACCCTAACTTGGTGATCATCTTTTTTCTCCTAAAAAAAATATTGAGATGGCAACAAAAAAAATCATCATTTTCTCAATAAAATGACAATTGAATTGAAGAGTTTAAAAATTGAAATTGGAAACTTGAAGCTAGTTAAGCGATGGAGTTAAATATGAAATATTGCAACAATAATAGGAATTGCCTATTAAATAATAAAATAGAAACAAGTGTTAAATTTAGGTTTCTCTTTATATTTACTATTAGATACCATATAATAGACTGATTCATTAAAGAATAACTTCACTTTGCGAAATGAGAAAACGTTTTGATATGGCAAGTTTGCCAACCCCATTTCCTTTCATATATTTCAAAGTCAAACACGTAAAAAATCATACCTTATTATCCGTGTTAATTTATTTTCGTCAATATATATATTTAAGAACTTAAATTATTTTTTTTATTTTTCAATACCTTATTTTGGACGTTTTTAGGCCAATGGAACAATGAGCAACCAATTATCGGATTTAGAAAATGGAACTCCGCCCAATAAGACTGCACCTTATTTTTTCGTCCTCGATCATATTTAGACAGTGACGCCGACTATTTAATCTATTATATAAAAAAAACGATCTAAAAAGATGTTTCTGTTAAATCACGATGTAAATTAAAAAAAAATCTGATGATATCATCATATGTTAATAAGATAAAATTAATATGATTTTCATATCCAAACTCAGTTTAATCTATTTCAGAAATAAACATATGCAATAATTCTAGCGGATTTCGAACTTGATAGCTAGACTAGCTAGACCCTATTCCTTTTTGCTTTTTTTTTTCCTTTACAAATGATAATTTTAGTTTTATTCCAAAAATAATTGTTAGGTTGTCTCAACTGTAAAACTGGTCAAATGTAGATTTCTCCATCTGGTTATTTGTTAGTTCTCTTTTTTTCGTTTGAATACGTAAAATATCACTTTAAAAAGGGAAAAAATACTGAAAAAAAATGTTGTCTTTAGGTTTTGTAATTACTTTAGTACCTGAGGCTATATATATATATATATATATATATATATATATATATAAAGGAATAATGTATATGTAAAGCGGGTGATGCTTCGCACGGTGTGAAGCGGGCGGAGGACAGTCCGATGGTGATCCAACGGTGGATGTGGAGGTGCCCCTTCGATCGCGATCGGACGGTCGATATGGATCTTGTGATATTTTGGTCAGGTCAGATCATTTATTACAGGGGTCCGACAATTGCCCTGCCTCCTCGCATTCGATGACCACCCCACGTTCTATGTACAGGGATTCGGTGATCGCCCCACGTTCTCTCTCTCTTCATTGCATTTTCCTTGCCTCGACTCCATCTTTCATGAAGGTGCAGGGATTGGCCCCTTCTCATCCGGCGATTGCCTTCCCTCCTCACATCCGACGACCACCCCGCATTCTAGGTACAAGGATTCAACGACAGACCCTTGTTCTCTCTCTCTCTTCATTGCATTTTCCTTTCCATGACTCCCTCTTTCATGAAGGTGTAGGGATTGACCCCTTCTCGTCCGACGATCGTAGGTCCTCCCCAATACAGGTATTCTCCAGCGATCGCCCTGCCTCCTCGCATTTGACGACCACACCGTGTTCTAGGTATGGGGATGCGATGATCGCCCCATGTTCTCACTCTCTCTTCGTTGCATTTTCCTTGCCATGACTCCCTCTTCGTGAAGAAAGAGACTAGGCCCCTTCTCGTCCGGCGAGCGTAGGTCCTCCTCCCTAAAGGTCTTCTCCGCCGATTATAGGTATCTCCCTCCCCCAACCCCCACCCACCTCGCACATTCTCTTTTTTCCCATTGCCTTTTCCCTGCCATGACTTTCTCCTCTCTCACCCAGGTGCAAGGATCCGGCCCCTTCTCCTCCGGTGAGAGCAGATGCGGTGACCTGCCGACATTTCCAGGTAACTCCTCCTCTCACGCTTGGTGTTATGATCTAAAATTGATGCTTCATGGTTCCTCCGATCCAGATCGAAGCAATCATCATGCTTAAGCAGTTTAAGTCATTAACATTCACGATCTAGTTTAACTTGCATGTTGTAGATTTTTTTTTGCATGCAAATTTTAGTTTCGCTTTTGCTTTCACTCAGGAGATTTTGCATTCCGACGAGTTAGAACTCCCAAAACTCCTTTTTGTCTATGCAGACCGGTTCCTCATCTTCATTATTTTTAATTGGAATTGAAATTGACAAGTTGAGAATGAAATTGACAAAGTTGGAACACTCAGTTATTTTTTAGTTCCTCCTTTCTTCCTTTTTGTTTGAATAAGGCTAATGTCAGTTGCTTGTGCAACCATCCAATCTTAATAATGTATTTACATGTTACATGACATCTTCTATTGCATAAGTGTTAGGTTACATCTTCGGCAAGTCATATTTTAATGTTCAGATATCCCTTTTATAGACGGATGAAACTCAAGTTCAAGAAAGTGAAGAGCTCGGAGATCAACAAATGGAGTACTAGTATATTTTGTTCCATTAAAATTAACTTTTATTTGTTAATGATATTAGCAGTATATCTAAATTAAGTTTTATTTTATTTTCTTAGTGCCTAAGTTCAAGGAGAGTATGATGATAATGATATCGATATTAGCAAGTCATATGTTGAAATGAAGTTTGATACTGAAGAACAAGCATATGAATTTTACAATACATGTTCTAGATCAAGAGGGTTTTTGATAAGGACGACTATTGTTACAAATCAAGAAAACACATGAACCCATCAAAAGATTGGTTTGCTCAAAATAAGGACATAAGGATTTCAAAAGAAATGACCATGACAAAGATGTGAAAACAAGAAGGGATGTGAGAGAAGATTGTGGTGCACAATTATTAGTCAAGGTTGTAGATGATGGCAAGTGGAAGGTAAAAAAGTTTCATGAAGATCACACACATCCCCTTGTTTTTTGGATTCACAAGATTATGTTCACATAATAAATTGTCAAGTCCTTCAAAACAAGCAATGACTGATATGAGAAAAGCTGGGATCGATCCTTCGTAGATAACTAAATTTTTCAACGTCGGGGAAGAAATTTGTAACATCTCAATGCTATATTGACCATATCCGGACATCAAGAAAGGATTGTGTAGGTAAAGAATGCATGATGGTACTTTCTTATTTTGGAAAACAATTAGAAGATGACGAATCTTTCTTTTTTAGAATAGTGGCCAATGAAAAAGCAGTGACAAAGTGCTTTTTTTGGGTAGATGATAGATCGTAAGACAATTATATTACTTTTGGTGATAACATAGTGTTTGATACAACCTATCGGACTAACAAATTTAAAATGTCATTTGTACCTTTCACAAGTGTTAATTATCATAGACAATCTATATTACTTGGATGTGCTCTACTAGCCGACGAGACTGAAGTCACTTTCATTTGGTTATTTGAAACATAGCTGGAATGCATGAACGGGAAGAAACCTATATGTATTATAACTGATCAAGATGTGACAATGACTAGTGCTATTCGCAAAGTGCTTCCTGGTACACAATATATATTCTGTATATGGCATATTACGAAGAATGCCATAACACATCTCCGAAATTTATACGTGCGTGACAACTTTAAAAAAAGATTACAATGACTAATTTTTTGTGTCCATGAGCAAACAAGAATTTGAGGAGAGGTGGTTTTTTTTAAGACAAATATGATATTCCGGATGGGCATTAGTTATAACAAATGTATAAGAAGCGTGAACACTGGTCCCTATTTATTTAAATGATACATTTTGTGCAGGTATGCAATCTACATAGAGGGCTGAGAGTATTAATGCATTCTTTGATGAATTTGTCAATTCTAGTACTTCACTTGATGATTTTGTGTATCAGTATGACTTAGCTCTTTATACTCCTCGTGAGGCTAAAGAAGCGAGGAGAAATTTTAAGAATTTGTATTCTCTTGCTGTCACGACTTTGAAAAGTCCTTTGGAGTTCCATGTCGGAAAAGTCTACACACAAAAAGTTTTTTTCATATTTCAAGAAGAATTCAAGAAAATCATGCATTTGTGGAGTACACTTATTTCACAAGATGATGAAAAATTTATTTACTTTGTGTATTTATCAGGTGAAGAAGATAAACAAAGGATTATTGTGGAGTACATTGTACAACAAAAAATTCTTGTGAATTGTTCCTGTAAAATATTTGAATAAGAAGGAATCCTATGTCCACATGCATTATTGATTCTTATTGAAAGAAGAGTTGTGTCATTACCAGAGCATTATATTCTTCAACGTTGACGATGAGTGCTCGGTATTCAACTGTACACATGGCATCCGATGATGGATTTACAATTGGTGAATGTGATAGATACGAAAGTTGAGCTTTAAAAGAAACTGGCAAAAGGTGGGGAAAATGAGTTTATGATCATCTCAACATTTGGATGTTAGTTTTGCAATTTTGAAGGGAACTATTAAAAAATTATCTTGTATAAAGATAAGTAATGCAATTGAAACTTCTCAAGTTGAGATAAATTCGAGTCGAAAGGAAGGACAAGGTTCTTCAATTGAAGGTTCTAATATTGTCATACATGATCCATGTGCCATTGAAGCAAAGGGAAAGCCAAGGAACATACAACGAATGAAATCTAATGTTGAGATTTTCATATCATAGAGTGGTTCTAAAAAACGAATATGCAATTATTGTCTAACAAAAGGACATTATGTCATTTCTTGTCTGTTGAAAAAGGCACAAGTAACGTTTTACAACTTATCATGAAATTGTTTTTAAATTTCTTTGTGTTATCTGGCATATTTTATTAACATACATTTGGTTGCAGCAGTTAAACAATACACAAGAGGAACATATACATAGTACTCAATAGAGGAGGAACAGATACATAGTATTCAAAAGTGTATGTATTATGAGATATTCCCTTTTGTCTATCTCATGCTAAAAAATTCCATAAAAAACAATGTCAACCTTATTGATTCTTGGTATTAAGGTAATTTCCTTATTTGCAGGGGGGGGGGGGGGGGGGGGGGTGGGTTCCATGGAGAACAATTTGAAATCTTCAAGAATGTATCCTGAGGCATCGTGCGTCACTCGTGCTACCATATGATGCTACTATTTTAGGATTCCTCCCATAGATGGATATTATTGTTAAATTTGATGTTAAATTTGACGAGGTTGTATGGTTCGAACTCTATTTGTTTGTTATCGAAGTGATGCCGCATGTCGTTGAAGTTGAAGTCTTGTAACTTTGTCAAGTCCGAACCTTCTCCTCTTGTAATATTGAATCCTCGTTCTGGACATGGTTGATCAAGTAAAGTATTTCAATCGATGCTGAATTCTCATTCTGGACATGGTCAAACCTATGTTTTAAATCTGCTTGCATTTGTTCTTTGATCTATTGATATTTTTATGTTAATTTGTTTAGCAGTATTTTGATTAATGCATTATACTCCAGTATTGACTCCAGTATTGAATCCTCGTTCTGGACATGGTTGAACTCCCTGCTTGCATTATACTCCAGCATAAAGTCTAGGACTTACTCAGAGAAACATCAATTTTTCTCACTAGCATTATAATCAGCCATATACTCCAACAATATCTGACATTCTGTATGCTTGAATGACAAAGGTTGTTGACATTGAACAAAACATTAGTGTGTGCAGTAAATAGGAAACTACATTCCCAAGTAACGCAAAGACTCCTGCCAGAAGCAGTGGCTCTCAACTTTTCTTTATTTTGGACTCAAATCCAAAAACTGAAATTCATGAACCTTCAGTGTTAACTCTTGCAAACTGCAGTATGATATTCGTTCTTCTTACTTGTGATCATGTTGTTCATATATCAGGAATGAGCCAGTTAAACAAGATGCTAGACATTACTGGTCACTATTTTCTTTCTTATGGTCATCAATAAATAAAGCCTAAAAGATGAAAATTACAGTGATCAAGTTCAACAAGTTTGTACTTGGTCTGCTATTTAATTGAAAATATTTGGTTTCTTTTTCCCCCTGACTGGATCTTTTCCAAATTGCTGCTACTTTAAAAAGAAAAAAAAATCATGGACATTGATCTCGGTACACAAAAGAGAATAATCCAACAGTGATCTTAGTACACATGGAATTAAGGAAACCTGCTGAAAGTATGTAAATAAATGGGTGTCGTACACAACATTCCACAACATTCTGACATAGATAAGAGCCACAACATATTAATCTCTAATTAGTACATAATAGTAGTTGGGATCCTAGAAACAAAGTAATCATATAATATTTCATCGCGGTCACTAAAACTAACATAAGTAAGAAAAATGTTGAATATTTCCAAAACGATGAAAGAGATCCATGTCTTGAATTTTTCATCATACGAAGTTCTTGCTTCAAGTGTAGAATTTCGACTTCACTCTCCAACCTATTTATCTTGTGTAGCAATCCATTAATGGTATTCCTGTAGTGATCTTCGAGAGGTCCATTCATCCAACGAAAAAATCGGCATGTTTCAATTAGCTTCAAAAAATAAAATTAGAAAATGATTTAATGTTATCATTGTGTTATTAACAAAAGAAAAACTAAATGAAGACTTACTATGTGATTCTTGCAACCATAGATTTCTGACCAAGATTCAGCCCCGTCCAAGATGTTTTAACGTTCACTTTTTCTTCACAATAGCATTGAAGCACCATTTTGTTTAGCGGTGAAGCCTTCAATATATTACTTGCATTTGCATTAGGCCTATCAATTTGATTACAAGTAATATGGTTCAAAAAATGTCATCATACCAAAGGTGCGGACAGACATCTAGGTATTAAGTACAAGCAAATGGGGAAAAAAATAAGCAATGCACTTTCTAACTCTTGGTTCTCACATGAAACTATATTTTAGTACAAGCAAATGCATGGATCTTTATATGTGATCCGAAAGCAACTTCAACTACATGGAAATCGTCAAGTCTTAATAACTCGATTGTAGACGATTTGATCACATAAACAAAATATGCATGGCCTAGCCTATCTTTCCAACTCAAGGACCTTAACGATTAAAAATAACCATAAAGGTTGATATTAAAGTCAAAAAAACCAAAAGCAAATGATAAGAACATTTAATAAACTAAATTATAGAAGGGTTTGAGAGAGAGAGAGAGAGAGAGAGAGAGAGAGAGAGAGAGAGAGAGAGAGAGAGAGAGAGAGAGAGAGAGAGAGAGGAGAGTGGCTATTAAAGTGTTAGAGAAGCACTTGCCTTCTACACACCCTTAGCTGCTGCCGTGATTTGTGCCTTTTGCGCCCTTAGCATGACCAGCCTTCTATGCGCCCCTATCGGTCGCCATGATTTCCGCCTCCAGAGGAAAAGAAAGTATATCCGTTGGCACCCTAAACATTGCACATCATCGAAGGAGAATGAATAACACTGAGAGAGAGGGAGGTTGGGAGCAATAGATAGAAGTCGAGAGCAAGAGGGAGAGGTATCACACTTGTCGGATACCGGAGATCGAGCGAAATCACGATCAGGAGCAACAGATAGAAGTCGAGAGCAAGAGAGAGAGAGAGGTACCAGACCTGATGGCCGCCGGAGATCGAGCGAAATTAGGATCAAGAGCAATAGTTAAAAATCGAGAGCAAGAGAGAGAGGTATCACACTTGTTGGACGCCGAAGATCGGGCGAAATCACGATCGAGAGCAACCGATAGAAGTTGAGAGTAAGAGAGAGAGAGAGGGGTATCACACTTGTTGGACGTCGGAGATCGGGCGAAATCACGATCTGGAGCAACAGATAGAAGTTGAGAGCAAGAGAGAGAGGGGGGTAGAACACCTGTTTGGCGTCGAAGATCAGGTGAAATCACGATCAGGAGCAATAGATAGAAGTCGAGAGCAAGAGAGAGAGGGGTATCACGCTTGAGATCAGCGGAAATCACGATTTAGGGCAGAAGAGAGGAAAGAGAAAGCGGGAAATGAAAAAAAGGTTGTGCGAAGCGAAAGGCAAAAGAGGGAAAAGAGAAACGGGAAACGAAAAAAAAGGTCGTGCAAAAGCGAAATGGGGCAGTCAGATCGACCAAAATATTGCGAGATCCATATCGGTCGTCCAATCGCGATCGAAGGGGTGCCTCCATATCCACCGTTGGATCACCATTGAACTATCCTCCATCCGCTTCACAACGTGCAGAGCATCACCCGCTTCACATATACATTATTCCCATTATATATATTGGGTGGTGGGTTGAAGATGATGAAGTCCATATATTTAAAAAAAATAAGTTATTTTCATAAACCTTTTTTCTAAACTATCACGATTTTTCGCATCTAATTCCAAATTATGAACTTATTTTTTTATTCCTAAACTATCACAATTTTTTCACTTTAGTCTTTTCGCCTACTTCTGTTATATTTTTCGCTACTTTGATTTTTCTCATTTACGAAAATACTAAATTACCCATCCCTCCATAACACATCAAATAATAAATATAAAAAAGAAAAAAAAATTGGAGAGGGTAATTTACTCTTTTCATAAATGATTAATTTTTTTGTTTACCACTTTATTCTTTCAAGCGATATTTTTTATATTTATTCTTTTAAGGATTGATAATTTAATCTTTTCATAAATGAAAAAAAGAAAAAGTAACGAAAACTTAATAGAACTAGACCGAAGGACTAAAATAAAAAAAAATCATGATAGTTTAAGGATACAAAAAAATAAGTCTGTGGTTTGGAATTAGATGCAAAAAATTGATAGTTTATGAGAGGTCTATGGAAATAACTCCAAAAATAAAGACTAAAATGAAATCAAATAGAGATTGACATATTAAAACCTGCTCAATTGGTAGTTATACTTTTGCCCTTTCCTATAGTTTAGGTTGTTAAAAAAAATACTTATGTTTTAATGGAAAATCAATGATTTTCTATAAAGAATCGATTTTAGGGAATTTTCAAACCTAAATTTCACACATCATCATCACAGTTGCATATAGTACATTTTTTGGACAAATTTCACTAAATGTCCTCCAACTTTACTCGTTTTTCTATTATATTATTTAACTTTACTTTGTAACTAAACTGCCATTCAATTATTAACTTGTTTCACCAACTATCCTTTTTAGATGTTATGAGGTGTCAACCCCCTCCTCTCTCTCTGACCACTGGCAACCTCACCAGAAAGGGGAGGCCTCGATAGCGCCAGCTCTCCCTCTCGCCAGTGAGCAGCTCCCTCGCCGAGCCCCCCTCGCGGCCCCCCTTCGCGTCGATGAGCAAGAGAACTACTTCGCCTAAGGAGGTCGTGACGACTGCCTTGTGGGGGAGCACTACAAGAAATAGGGGAATTACATACGGTCGAAAACCGTATGTAATTTCCCTTAAAACCATCGAAAATGATGTTTTCAATGGTTTTTTCGACGGAATCGGAAACGTCCGAAAAATATTCGTCGCAAATCATTTCAGTGTTGCGAAGGCCTTCGCTGGGGGTGGGTGGATGGCGAGAAGAGGGTCAGAGCGGGGGAGGGGATTGCTCGTCGAGGAAGAGGGTCACGAAGGTTGCTTGTCGGGGGAGGGTCACGAGAGGGGAGGGGGGCTGCTTCGCCGACAGATGCGCATGGGACTTCACCGGGAGTCATGAGTAGGGGCTGCTCCGCTAGGGGTCACGAGTGAGGGGGTGGGGCTAGCTCGCCCCAAGCAGGGTCGCAGGGGTGGGTGGGTGGGGGTAATGTTTCACTGGCGGGTGGTCGAGGGGAAGGGTGATCGCAAAGGCTGGTCATCAAGGGAGAGGGTCGCGAGGGAGGGAGGGAGTTGCTGCGCCGATGGGTGGGTGGAGGAGGGGGTCACAAAAGCGCCGCCGAGGGGGGAGGACGACGTCGCGAGGTTGCGAGAGTTGCTTCGCCGGTGGGGGATGTGGGCGGGTCAGGATTTGCTCACCGGCGACAAGTAGAAGGAGCGCCATCGATGCCTCCCATTGCCGACGAGATCGTCAGTGGCCGAAGAAAGGGGAAAGGGCGGCACCCCCTTCTCTTTTCTTAAAAAAATATTAAATTATTATTTTATTCTTTAGCGACTTGCCACGTAAGCAAAATAACTTGTAAATTGTCTATATCTAATGAAAATGATAGTTAGTGAAATAAATTAATAGTTGGAAGAGTTTAGTTTGATAGAATTGAAAAAACGAGTAAAGTTGAAGAGTATTTAGTGAAATTTATTCTATATTTTTATATTTAATTGGGATAAACTACTAGTAATTAATTAATTTGGTACAGAGGTAAAGAGTATAATCACATTCCCAAGTAGTAATAATAATAATAATAATAATAATAATAATAATAATAATAATAATAATAATAATAATAATAATAATATAGTTAAACAGAAATTTGTGATCATTCAGTTCGTTTGTTCTCCGAAGTCGTATAAAATTGGACTTCATATATTGGAGCCACCAGGGTTGTGTGTGATGGGCAGCATCCCGTCATACGTGCACTTCATAACATCTGGTAATTTCTTCAGCACTCGTGGTCCTGCAGGCACTTTACCTTGCCTTGGTCTCACATCCTTAATTTGCTCTCCCGTCAACATAAAAAAAAGGAACAGAACAGAACAGAACAAAAGTAAGGGATGGTCAGCTTCTTTACAGATGAGAAAAAAAAAGATATCCAATTGCAGAATAAATATATGACAGACACACGGTTGCAAAATTTTCTTTCCCATTGCTGAGACGCACAAATTTGATGCACAGTAAATTAAAGCAGCAAGTACATAAGTTTATTTAATATAGAGGTTGACCAGTTACCTGATCAAAGATTGAAGTAGGGATGGCAAGGGTGGCAACAGCATTAGGGGAGTCCACAATTCCAGATATCCTGCCTTCACAGGGGCAGCATGACAGCAGCAAATATACCTGAACATTGTTGTTCATGTGAAAGCAGAATTCAAAAAGCCTAAGAAAGCACCGAGTGATATATAACTAAACTGAGATGAGGTGGTACATTTATATGTTTCTTTCTCGTCATGTACTTGGAAATCTGATTGCTACTAGACCACTTTCTTGGAGCTGAAACAATGAAAACTACGAGAAGCAGAGAGAGAGAGAGAGAGAGAGAGAGAGAGAGAGAGAGAGAGAGAGAGAGAGAGAGAGAGAGAGAGAGAGAGAGAGAGAGAGAGATGAATGCATTCGCGTACCTGTTCCTTGGAGTAGCCAAACTTGGAGAGGTAATCAATGGCGTTGAGGACTGCTCGCTTGAAGGCTACGGAGGCATCGAGGTAGTGCTGCCGCCCGGCTTCGTCTACGCTGATTCCTTCAAAGACCAGCCATTCCGAGAACCTCGGCTCCACTGGTCCTATCTCAAAGATGGGATTAACATGCAGGGGCGTCGGACCCATTGGCGTCAGGTACTCCCTCATTCCACCCCTTATGATCTCGCACCTGCACAATGCACACAAAATTTATTCTGTACACAGATATGATCAATTATTTCTGTTTTTTTGCAACACGATGCTGCTAACTACAGCAGGAGAAATTAGCTGCATTGTCTGCAAAAGATACATACTTATATAGGGAAATTAATTTTTTGTGCAGATGAAGATTACAATCAAAGATTTTAAGGCGAAGAACGACTAGATGGGGAATTGAATTAGGAGAAGATAATTACTTGAGTTGTAAGAATCCACTCATCTCTATTGCTCCGCAGAATGATACCTCACCGTCACCTTGGGAGAAATGCATGTCGCCAGTACTGAGATTTGCTCCATCCACGAAAACTGGCAGGTAGATCTTTGATCCTCTACTAAGATTCTTGATGTCACAGTTGCCTCCGTTCTCCCTTCCAGGTATGGTCCTTGCGGCCTCATTGGCAATCCTTTCCCACGCAGGGGTTCCTTCTTCTATCTATACATGTACAGAAACAAGAACATGATGTGCTGAATCCGCGTGAGTCTTGAACTGACACTAAAAGAAACCCGAGCTAAATTTCTTTGCAAACATCTGCAAATTAACCTGCCATAGATTCATTACCTTCCCTAGGAGGCAGCTCTTTGCAGTTGGCAGGCTTGCAAGTGGCCTCTGGTGCAAGACTTCACATAGTCCGATAGAAGTGCTGTTGGCATCCACCAACTCCTTTTCCCTCCGATTCCATATCTGCAGCAGTTCAGCCGATGGTGCAGTACCAATGATCCCAGGATGAGGCAGACCCGCAAACCGAACACCTGCACGCGTGCCACTGACAGCATAATCAAGTTTTGCCACTTAATTAGCCCTGCGGCATCTGTAATATGCATGTCATATAAAAACAGACCTGGGATTTGTGGGGAGTGTGCGTATATTCCTTCAAAGTACCATATGGCTTTTGTTGCACAGGGGAAGTGGTCAGTCAGGAACCCCCCGCCGTTGTCCCTGTCAAACGTCCCCGTGTAGCCCCATTCATGCCCGGGGAGTGGACCTAAGTCCAATATCTCGACTGCAAGAAGATCCCCGGGCTTCGCCGGAGCCCCTTCCGCATCGACAACTCTTATGGGTCCGCTAAGGTAATGGGTCTGTCTAACCAAGCTTCGAGGTCAGTAGCCTGTGTGCAATCATGGCACGCTGCAGAAGGCAATCTTATCCTATAGCTTACTATATACGTCCACTTGAGAAGAACTATTTAAGCTTGGAACTTTTAACATGCATGCTCGACATAAAGAGCACTGTGAAGAGGAAGGTAGCACTTACGACGGAGAGGTCCAAGGCCTTGATGTCCTCGGCGGAGTTGTTGTCTGCAACTAAACCTCCAGTCCAGTCCACCATCTCCACGCGGAAGACTTCGCCTTCTGCGACGTCGGCTATGGGAGGTATGTCCGGATGCCAGCGGTTGTGGAGGGGAAGCTTCTGCTCCCATGGCTTCTTCTCCACGTCGATGGGGACTACAAGCCTTGGAGTTGGAGGAGGAGCCATTACTGCAGCAGGGATGGCCGGATGGGGTATGTAACGTATGTTGGAGCTTGAGTGTCAGAGGAGACGAGCAGGAATTTGTGACAATGGTTTAATTCCCAGCTTGCTGGGTCAGTGGATAATGCGTCACTCCTATTGATCTATTATTATCATTATTTTTTAGGAATAAATTAAATCACCTATTATAATCATATTTATTAATTGCATTTAATGTACGTTGCGCTAAATGTTTTTTTTACTTTTCTTCTGATATCTTTCTTCGTTTGAAAAAATAATTTATAACATAATAAGTTATAAATAATCATTATATCTATTATGAAGAATTAATAACAATGTGTAAAAGTTCGCTTCAAAACACTTCGCACATTAAACTCTTATTAATTTTGTAATTTAAAAACTTGCCTATATTATGAACTTTTATGGTACACATAATTATTTTTTGATGATTTATTATTTTATAAGGCTTATTATTAAGAATCTTCTAAGTAATAATTCATTTATAAAATAAATCCTAAGTAACAATTAATAAGTATATCAAAGAAAATGGTACCTAACACACACATATATATCTATTAATAGAAAATATAATAACCAAATTACACCACTAAATTCTTCTTTAATTCGATTATTAAGCTAAATTATATCAAAATATATTA
The DNA here is from genome assembly GCA_030549335.1 of Pontederia crassipes. Lineage (NCBI taxonomy): Eukaryota > Viridiplantae > Streptophyta > Magnoliopsida > Commelinales > Pontederiaceae > Pontederia > Pontederia crassipes. The sequence continues at coordinate 60,302,243 of CM060194.1, read as the reverse complement.
TATATATACATTAATTAATATCTAAATTATTATATTAGTTCTATCAGATCATATAAGATTGAATATGTAAGATCGTGCGATTAAAATTAAAATCAATTCTCAAAATAACATCGAAATTTATAAGGGATAATAAAATCATATAATCCTAATAGAGATTTTGGCAAATTTGGTTTTAATTTCATTGTTGCAATCCAATCATCTCTTTAATTTTTGTTGGCACTTGAAAATAAAGGGTTTATTTTCCCATTACTTTAATATTTTTAGCCTTCATATTTTTTTTCCTTTACTTTCCTACTCTTGAAAGGCTAATAAAATAGTTCCCTATATTCTATAATCAACAAACAGAGTAGTCACGTTTATGCAAAATAATTTTGTTGGAAATTTCATTTATTATAATGGGAATGATACAGATTAATAAAAAAATGTAATTTATTTCTTCCATATCTTAAACACCGAGATATATAAAATCGATCGTGCCTTTAAAAAATCACGCATAAGTTTACTTCACGAAAAATAGACAATGATGTGTGTTGCATCGTGATTTTGTCAAAATGTGGAGAAAAAAAACAGACCACATAAATTTGTTCCTAAAGAAAAATGATATCAATAGGATTTTTTCACACCATACATATATCTTTATGCTCGATTATCTTTAACATTCAAACATGTGTAAATAAATAGATTTCTTAACAGAGGAATTATAATCCTTTGTCCTTTCAAAGGCTATGTTTCACAAATTTAATGATTTAGCAGATAACGATTTGATCATTAGAGTTATTGCTTAGATATTCAATTAATAAATTAATAAATAGGTGTTTAATAAATTTAGCGATTGAATTAGTTCATCTATATAAAATGACATAAACATACATAAAATAATAAATGATTTAAGTTTACTATATAAAAATAAGTTTTCTTAGCAATATAATATATTAAAAATTCATAAAAGATAAAAAATACTTAAAACTATCCATTTTGCATCGATTAATCATTCTTCAAATAATGAATAAAATAAATATAATATTACATCAAATAATTTAAATTATAAAAGTAATAGAATAAATTAATATAAGATATCTAAATTATGTATAATAACAATCTAATAATATTTAGTATAAGGACAAAGTTAAACTAAAAGTTCACCCTCTACCCTGTACCTTCAAATGCTAATCAGATTACCTTTTCTAAAACCTCTAATTAACCGTAAAATGTTATTATCAAAGTTGGATATCTTGGATTTCAAGTACCATTTAGTTGTATACCAGTAACTCACATGGAACTATACTGGGCTGTACTTGAATATTTCAGGCATAAACTTCCATCAGAATTGCAACATTTCCCTTTCGAGAGATAACAACTAATTGATACTTCAGAATTTGTTAATATCATCTACTTGTTTGCCAATGGCAACAGATATTTTCTACACTACTCACATGACCTATACATGAAACATGATATGTCAGAGGCATTTAGATTTTAGAAAAAAACAGTGTCCATACACCAGTTTTTTTGGGGGGTTGTTCAAACGTCAGGAATTGCTATTCTACGCCAATATAATATACAATGACCATTTGACGAGTTTTTATTTTAATTAATTAAAGCTAATATTTTAATTATTATAGGCATGTCATTTTTTAATTAATTATAATGATATGATTAAAGTAGATTAATCAAGAGTGAAAATTAATTATTAATTTTAATCTCTTGTTACTTCAATATTTAAAGTTGCTAATAGAAATTTCAATCGTCGTTATCTTTTTTTATTAAAATTTTAATTTTTTATAATTTTCTCATAAATCCTAATTATTCCTCTATCAATCAATATTATCTTCTAACCTGATTTTTCATTATTTTTACTGATTTTCTCTTTTTTACGGTATCAAATTGGTATCATAGTCTTAGCTATCAACTATTCAATTTGTCTTTGCACCTCAACACATTATTTAGGTGACATTATGTATACTAACAAATTTGATAAAAAAAAACACCTGAAACCAAATCAATTGCACGTTGAATTGATGGCAAACCTTACGATAAATCTCCAACAATAAGATATGAAAAAATTCTTCAAAATTTGCTTAACTTCAGGTGGTTGGTGAAATATTCCTCTAAGCGATTTGCTCTTGACTATCTTGTTTGCTAACATATAAACAATCCCAACTCCTTGACATACTAATTCAAACTTCTCAGCACACAAACAATCATTAATCTTACTATTTTTTTGATGAACTAACATCTTGTATTTTCTTCTTCATTGAATGCAATGTGTATTTTTTGTTACCCTTATGAAAAGAATGTATTTGATTTAGTGTGATGCTCCATGTCATAATCATACAACCACATCTTTCCATAAGAATATGCTTAACATCCATAAGCATAACATCACATAAGGCTTCATCTTGTAGATTACCTCCCATAGTAAATTGCACCAAACATTAAATAATGAAAGAAATTTTATTGCCCTTCTTAAGCCAATGAATTTAAATTTTGCAAAGATGTGAATGTTTTTTAATAATCAATCACAACTTCTCTATTGCATCTTTAGAAATGATATGTTTCATACTACCATCATCTATAATTAGATCACATACCTTTTCGCCACAAAGAACACGTGTTCTAAAAAATATTATGTTTTCTCCAATATTCTTTTTCTTTGGTTGTGATAGTTAAAATACTTCGAACCATTAATAATTCTCTTTGAATAAGAAAGATGTCTATTTTTTCACTTTCATCCACCTACTGATCATAAATTGACTCTCACACTTCATATTCTTCATGTTGCAACTCCACTGGATTGACTCTTCGTTATGGACAAGCATAAGAACAATGACATTTTTCATCACAAGTGAAACAACTAATTTGTGTATTATTATTATTTTTAAAAGTCATGGATGCAAAATTATTTTGTCCACCGTAATGCATTACAACTTTCCCCTTATCATCACTTTTATTTACATGAGTTCCTTGACTGAGTCGTTGTGTAAATGTGTTATTTTTGTATTTCCAACAACATCATAACTTTTTTGCATAATGCCTTATGAGCGTCCCATTAAAGATCTACGTGCTCTGTATTGCCACACTCATTTTTTAGCCGTGAGACATCTTCAAAAGTACACACACGAGCGATAGACATTGGTTAAGTCCGACAAGATAACGAGCAACTACTTGCTCATTTGTTTCATTCAATTCGATACGGATTGATAAGTTGTAAAAGTCTGAACTATACTCTTTAACATTCATATCTCACTATTCAAAGAATGAAACTTTTCATGTATATCCATTGTATAATCAGCGGGTAAGAATTATTTTCGCAACTTCGTCTGCATATGCTCCCAAGTGTCAATTTTTAGTTTATCTTGTCGTTCACATTATTCTTCAACTCTCTTCCACCATTGAAGTGTTTGAAGTGTTGTGCCCTTTAACTTCAGCTTCATAAATAACACTTTTCTATTTTATGCCATATGTTTTCACTCAAAATATTTTTTCAAAGTTGTTTTCCAATCTAAATAATCTTCAACATGCATCTTTCCGTAGAAATCAACAATTTCAATCCTAATTCCACAAATGTTCAGATCTAGAGCATGAACCAACTTATCATCCAATCGACTTCACACTTCTTGAAAGGGATTATCAAAATACCCTTGATTAGTATCATCCTTCAAATTACCTTCCGATATGTATGATATATCGTGGGCACTTTTCGAAATCTTCATATAGGCTATTGTAAGATATTTTGCTTTGATACAAATTTTGTAGGTCAAAGATGTCAGTTCTCGTAGAAATAACATATATAGAAGATTATTGGTTAAATGATTGGATAAACTTCCTATTGAAAACACTTGAATCAATGAAGATGAGCTTCGATGCCAAGATGTATGCTGATGTGGTACAAAATTTTTTCAAGTAAGAGCTTTTAAATTAGTTATTTTAATTAAAGTTGATGTTTTAGTCTATTAGTTATCATGTGATAATCACGTGACATTTTAATTAGTTACACAATCCTAATTAAAATAGATTAATCAAGTGTGAAAATTAATTATTAGTTTTAACCTCTTATAATCCTAGTATTTAAAGCTAATTTTCAACCGTCATTATTTCGATGATTCATTGATTAGACTTTTCTATGTTTAAAGGTAACAATGTTGAAGTGCTTGAATGGTTTAACCAAATCAACAAAGCTCATGTGGAGCATAAATTAGGATAAGAAGTTCAGAGTTCAAATATCATTTAACCAAAGGAAAAACAAATGTAAATAAACATATAGTTCCTGCAGCTGAAGTATTAAGTTCATACACTATTGCCAGATCTATGCTAACTAGCTACACCAAACAATATTAGGTTTATGGTGTACCATGGGAACGGGACCGTGAAATTTAAAGATGTATCCAAAGTGTTGCCTATTATATATAAAAAATATATTCTATATGCTAGACCTGATTCAAAACGTTTCCATAAATATTGCATACTTCGTCATATGGCAAATAGATGTTTACACAACTAATCCATATGTTTCTTGCTGGCCTTCATTCTGAATAGTTGAAGAAATCAATGTTATTTCTTGCTGTAGTCTGAAGTATTGCCTTCCACATCGCATGCTCGATCTAAGCAATCAACCTTGCCCCATCTTGCTGTTACCCTGTTACACGGGAATGCTACTTTTCCAAGACTGCCATCATAGAAACATATGCATGACGATTTAGTATAAGCACTCAAAATGAGGATGAACAACATGGACAGAGTATAAAAGCACCTTCGATTAACAACATTGTGCATGTGACATAGCCACATAGAAAACTCTTCCTGTGAGCCTGCTTGGACAGGAGTTGTCCTGCAGAAACGATACCAGGATTCCATAATGTAATCCTGTCATCCCAGTTTGATAACTAATTATCAATATACAACGAGGTGAACTATTTATTACTTACTTTAAAATCTCCTTGAAATGGTCAGCGCATTGCTTACAAGGATAAAGACGTGATAATATGGCCATCTACATAATGCAAAAAGGAACAGAAAATAAGTTTCTTCATTCATTCCAGGGAAGAGTATATAACTAAATATTACAATAGAACAAGATCTCCTGGATCGAGGAAGTAGGAGAATCCAATAATTAGGAAATGGCTCTTAGTCTGTATATTAACAAAATAAGGAAGCCCTAGTAAGTGCTGCATTGGCATAGATATCATTTCAAACTGTCTAATGTGATCAAATGGAGCAGATGAATAATATATTTGCAAATTGCAAAGCATACCAATTCTTTAGCATCACGTTTTTGCTGCCTCGTTGGCTGATCTGGGAACTGAAAATTGAAATACAACATATGATGAGTAACACCTAAATCAACGAAAGCATCATGAGGTTACAATTTCTATTGTACAAGTAATTTAAATGCCTCAGTAGCACAAGGATGTTCCAGAGGATGCCTAAACATCACCTAGAGCACTTCAGTGCATTGAGTGCTAAAATCAAACTAGGGTAACTTGATGACCGATGAGTTGCAATGGAATCATCTGATCCTGATGGCTCCAGTTAATTAATATATACAGATGAAGTTGTGGGCAAATCAATTCCTAAGAACCTATCAATGACATATTCTGGAGATTTCAGAGAATTCGGGCGTTTTCTTGTTAATTTGAAACATCAAGTGTTACGGTAATATGAATGCAACCATAAAAATGCATATCTTTAGCTCAAAACCTCATAATACTTCAATGTGTAAAATGATAAAACATTATATGACTGATAAATCAGTAACAGAGAGGAGCAACAATACATGGGCCGCAATGGCGTGAAGCAGAGTCCATGTCGACCGTCCGAGCTCCTCCTTTGTCAAAGGAGTCGCGCCCTTGCCCTGCAAGTATCCCCCCACGAGAAGTCAGCAACTCGGAAACTCACAATTTGCGATATGTAGGGAACTCTGCGGCAATCACCTTGTGCGGAGGATGGCCTATGTCGGAGCTTGACGACGAGGTGTTCGAAGACAGGCCGAGTAGAGGCGGCGGACTAGAGAGGTCTCCTCCACCGGAAGGGGAGACGCGGTGCGAGGAAGAGGCGGGCGAAGGGAATAGGCGAGAGAGCTGGGCTTGGACGGAGCGGGAGATGCTATCGCAGGCCTTCGCCATGGCCTCGAACGGGTTATCCGCCATGAGGGTTTGGGTGCAGAAGGATATCCACCGGAGCGGTAAAAGAGACGGAAGAAACGACGCCGCCGAGTTGTGAAAGTAACTGCGGGCGCAGTCATCCCATTGGATTGGTTTGCTTGTGGAACCTGTTAATGGGCTTGGGCCAGTTGGGTCTTGTGTTACGTGGCTCGTACGTGGCATGCTTTTTTTGTTCTTTTCTTTTTCTTTTTCATTTTTGTACCTTTGAGTCGTTTTTAGGGTAAACGAGGTAGGGTAGAAAAGTGGTTCGGATTGGGTATCTATTTAAAATAAAAAAAATTAATAGACATTAAATACATCAAAAAATTATATTTTAAAAAGTTAATATTTAACTCTAAGTTCACAAATAAACTAAACTATCATATTATTACATTATAATTTAAAATATTATAGTCAATATTATATGAATTTTATTAAAATATATTAATAACTTGATGATATTAAAAAAATGTGAAATTATGAAATATCATTTGAAAGTTGAGATAATATTTTAATTATAATATTTTATAAAATACATTTGATTCAGATATGGTACTTCCGTTTTTTTAGTTAAGAGCCTTAATTAAACACGTGATTTTAATTATTCTAAAAAATTAATCTTCTACTCAGAGTCCAAATTTACGAATTTTTAGATTTAATTAGGTTTTTTGAATGTGTAAATTTTTTCTTACACCCCTACTTATTATCTCAAAAGTAGTTTTTCATAATGCCCTCATACTTCAACTCTTTCACCAAACTTTATTTTGTAATTATCCTCCAATTTTTAATTTATTTCTTTAAAGAATCTTTTGATCCACTTTATTGATATTGTTGGCTACGTGGCACATTAATAAAAGTTAAAATAATATAATATAATACACTAGCTAGCTCGGCGGCCTTCCACCGCATGTAGCCCATCTCAATCGCCCCCCCCCCCCTCAAGTATTCGCCGCTCGGCAGTACTCCCTTCTTTTTAAATATTTTTATTAGTTTTTCTATTATTTTTTTATTACTACCATAATATTATATTATTATTTTCTACTATTTTATTGCCTCATGGGTAGGGATGCAAGTGATTTGGGTCAGATTAATTTTTTCGAATTGATTTTTAAAATTACAAAACCATCCTAAAACTATCTAGGAAAAAAAATCATCCTTTAGTTGGTTGATTTTTTGAATGATTTTTTCGGATTCCTTTTTTTAAAAATATATATAACAAATTTAAATTAATTTATTCAATTTTATAATTAAATATAAGATATAGTGTTACAATTATTAAATTAGAGTTTCATAATGTGATATGAATATATTAAACTATATAAAATATTATTACACTTCGATTTTGTTTTATTTAAAAATTATCCTAAATTATATTTGATCTCTTAATTTTAAAATTTTTTGAATTACTTTTCAGATCGGATAGACTTTTCGGTTTAGTCCTACTCATAAGCAACAATTACTATTAAATCGCCGATACTTGATTAAGTTTAAACATGTAGAATATTGCCATAACGAAATAAAATTTGAAGACAAAGTTAGGAAATAGAGTAAAATTCGACTGGGAAGTTATGGGTTACCTCAAATTTATCCCGAGGACTGATGACTCAATCAAATGAAGTTTCATTATGACTACGGTCAGATGGCATCACCGCGAACCACTTGATAAATTAATCTGATTCAACCGCAGTTAAAACTCATGGTTTAACTACGTGTGTAATTTAACACACGCATGGGACTTGGTAAAATAGCTTTCAGTTGCAGAAGCTTTGCGCTGACTTTAATGTTTACTGAGGTAATTATGGATGTTGCTGGTGTAATGATGGTTCTTTCGTTTTATTATTATTTTTTCTGTTGTGATTATGCATGTTGTTTTATTACTTCGACAGCGCAGACACTCTTTAGGCAAAAATAAACTGCTTATAATCTAAACTAATTTGTTAGTTTGTATTTTTTTTTTGGTTAGGAATTCAAAATTACTAGTATAATTAATCGACGTTTGAACTCAAATAGAATTATAATACCCAATTCAAATTATCGACTCTAATAATCGAAATCAGAATTTAATGGCATAATTTTGTTAATCAATTTTGTGGAACAAACTTAGTTATGCGTGTGTGCCAAACAAACAAGTTTGTCTTAGTCTCTTAGATTACCTAAAAGTTTAATTAATTAATAAGTAGTCTCATCATATTGTTTAGTGTTTTACTTCGAGTTCTGGACTCCTTTGCAGGTTATGCGCCCGGTCAGAAGAGAGAAGAATGCATCCACTCAATTCTCATCTGTTTTCTGCATCACTAGCTCTCATAAATATATTATTAGAGCAATTCAATTGCATCCTATGAGTGAATGCTTAATTGCATGCAGTTTTTGCTCTCGGAAACAACATAAATTAAGTGTAGTCCTGTCGAAGAGGATGATGGCGTTGTTACAAAGAGGCTGAGGCCGCTGAGCTCATGGTGGCTCCTCCTTTTGAGGCGCCCAGCCCGTGCATGGACTTAAACAACTCCGTACGTCCCGTGTGCCTCGTGGCGCCGGCAGCGCGTGCGCGGTGCGCCATTGTCGGGCGCTTCGAGCTCTGGGCGCTTTTAGGAGACTACTCACGCACACATGACCTCAACCTCTGCACAAAAAGGAACACTCTGATAGCCATGATGGTTACACTGCAGTAACACTGTTCTCGCCTTCTTCTTTCTCAAACAGACAATTTCTTCATGTGGTGGCAGAAAATTTTATATTTTATTTTCTGAACTGTTCGCAGGCGTATTTTTAATTGTTTGTGATACCACAACGAACGGGTGTTCCCTCGTGCGGATTCATTCGTGCATCGTCTGTTAATCTGCTTATGTAAACTCTGAGCTCTCATGGACAGCTTCTGGCGTTTTCGTGAGCAAATAGTTTGTAGGGAACACAAGCAGTTCGTACTTTCGGCACCAAAACTGCGCCATGGCATCATTGTTCTTTGACTCTTGTCATTGTGCACCGGCGAAAGACAAGACCGAGCCACTGACCCCCCCAATGGAAACGGGCGAATCTGTATCGTTTGTGTCCTTAATGATGCTTCTCATGGTGAACAAGGAAAAAGAAAAAAAAAAAAAAGAAACATCAATGATCTTTATGCATGCTTGTTTGTAACTTCCTTTGGAGGAACATTTTAAAAAGAAAAAAAGGAAAACATGTCCTTTTCTAGCATAAGAGCTGATAAATACAAGAAGATGTATGGCGCCTTTATACACAAGCAACGTACTAGATATGCAACAACTAGTTTGGGATGATCTGGAGCTTTTCACTCTTGTGTACATAAATCTCGTTCTTTCTTAATGCCGAGAAAAAGGTGTAGTTTATCTATTCACATTACTGAAATGTACATTTCGGACATGTGTATGTGAAGTGTTCTTTCGTCTGCTGGAACTTTAGAAACTTTACAAGTACAGTTATCACTGAACATGCATGTATTATACAAAAGGTGGGTGGTGGAAATAAAATTTTCCCCACTTCTCCTTTTAACAATCAATTTCCCGAACCATAACACTTCCCCACATTCCATCAACTCTGCCATGCTCCATATTAACAGGATGTACATGCTGAGATGACTTGTTTTTTCAGCAGGAACTCCTGTTTGACATGCGATTTTAACATGAATGATGTAAACTGTACTCTCTGGTGATCCTCTGTATAAGTGCTCTTAAACTTTACAATGGCATTTATAATATGACCAAAGTTTGCTTTTTTCTAAGCCCCTGTCAGTTGTTGCCTATGTCTGGAGCACCCTCTGACCCCCAGGCAATTGAGTTTGCAAAAGGCCAGGGAACAAGGGCTTGTTCGGCATGCCCATGGGGCCTACTAAAATATTACGCTAAGAGCTCGCGGAAGGTAGTTTAAATTCTCGCTGCCTTGCCAGGGTCAAGGGAGTGTCTGAAACAAAACTGCATTTCAGAAGAGGTCCTGGTGAAAGGAGATACAGCTATAAATACGACCCCTCTCCACCTCGCAGTTAATGACACCTGCACCTGCACGAAGAAAATAACAAGTCAGTATTTTACTAATCCGGTACCTCTTCCTCTCTCACCTGCAATGATTTTTGCTACATGTGTTCCTTTTTCTCTTTGGTTTGCCCTGTTCCATGATGTTGTGTGTTTCTGTTTAAGGTTTGAAGAAACGTGTCATGTTTAAATTATCATAATATAGCTCTTTTCAGGGGAATCAGTATGTTTATAAGCTTGGATCACTCATCTATTAATCAAGCATCCTCCTTAAGGGTTGGCCCTTGTTTATAAACGCTTGTTTCTCTTATGTAATTATGATAACATATGGAAATCCCTAAAGTTTCTCAGAGATCATATATAACCACGAAGATTTCACAGAAGAGCCTCTGAGTCACAAAAATCCGACATATTTCAAATATTACATCCAGTATTATAACTTTTGCCACCTATGATTTCATTTATATATCAGCATTGGTCTCTTTCCAGTATTAGCACCAGTTCTGACTTCCCAATTGCATCATCTTGGTGATGTACATTTACACCGATGACAGTTCTACCTGATTCTGAATGACATTGAGTCATAGCCTATAGATACCATGCCTTCAGATTTCAGACTAATGGTCCACAGTAATCATTCAAGTGCAACAAGCCCCATGTTTCTTCACGGTTCATTTCCATAATATTTTTTTTCTTTCGACAGTCTCAGGAGCAGTATTGCTTTTTTTTTATCTCGTCGTGAATTGGTCTCTAATCTGATGCCTGTTATCATTTGCGATTCAGAACTAAACGTGCATGAATTATGATCCATCAAAAGTCTAATTACTTCCGACCAATTCACAGGGTTAAAAAGCAATCATCTCTATTTGATAGATTCCTGCAAGTCATCGACCTCAATTGGTCATATTACTGAACAAACTCACGAAGCTCAACTGTCAACTTCTTGACCGACACTTGGCACCTGCCTTCAGAAGAACCTCGTTTGCTGCGATGGAGGCGTTGTTGAGGAAATATGATAGGGAATGCATGAAGATGGCCATAATGAAGCAAGAAGAAATCTTCAAGCAACAAGTAGGGATTTTGCACCAATATTCATTTGACTCTATGCTTCTTGTGAATCTTACTCTTTCATGTCGGTAATTCTCACATGAATCCGTCCTCAGGTCCATGAACTCCACCGCTTATATCGAGTTCAGACGCGCCTGATGAGAGACCTCAAGAACAGGGAGGTGAAAAGTCGACAAAGGCTACCAAGATGCAGCCAATCTCATCTCCTCGCCAACGTGGACGGCGGTATGCTCGCGTTCGTGCCAAGTGACAGTCCCAACAGCGAGATAACGCCTCGGCGCCGGGCACTCAACCTGGCACTCCCGGCCGACGAATACATAATGAGAGCGGAGCAGCGGACGACGGTGGAGGTCGAACAGGACATCGACGTCGAGCTGACGCTTTCCGTGGGCAACAACAACAACAACAACTGGACGAAGAGGGAGGCGGCGGCTTTTACCTGCGACTCCTCGAGCTTTTCCACGTCCTCCACCGAGTCCGCAGGAGGGTTGAGATTAAGCGGCGGCCACGAATGGGGACTTCATCACCAGATCGAGGACGTCTGCGTTGGCTATCAGAACGGTGTTAAGAATGGGTTTGAAGTGGAAGAAGGAACAGGGGAGGAGGGCGGCGTCAAGCAGTCGCCTCGCTGGTTCTTGGAGTGTCTGAGCCTTAAGATGGCGTGAAGGTGGTGGTGGTGTATGCTTCGTTAGGCTCTGAACGTTGTTATCTTCATAGTTTTTAGTGGCCAATAGAAAGTTTCATCTCTTCTCTCATGTTCGCATTTATGATGCTTTTGGTTTAGAATCATAGCAATCACAGTCCACAGAACGCACGGAAAATGGTGAAGTTTAGAAGATACCGAGAAAAAAAAATTAAAAAAAAGTTAGTAATTCTTCATAATTCTAATTGGGGTTCAGAGAGGACTTTTGTTTCAAGTGTTTTTATTTATTTTCATAGCCATGACGTCGTGGCTTGAACTGAGACCATGTCATATTCAAGTGTCAACAAGAGCAGGGAGTTCCAGGCTCCACTCTCCATATAAACATCATATGAGAATTGATTCTTAATTTGAATATTGTTCTTCCACTAAAATAATATGTTCTAAAAAATGAATAAATTTTGTAATTGATCGAATGGCTGAATGTTAAGTGATATCAACTTAAATGCAGTGAATAATTGATATTTCATAGGAAAATGATAACTAGAATAAATATTTTCTTTCTCGTTGCATTTAAAAAAGAGTCAACATATCTTCTGAGTAATATAGTTTTGTGTGTACTTATAAAGCACATTTCGCTTTGTAGAGATATTGAGCGCATATTAATCATTGATCCACTCATCAATGAATTTGATCAAAAGTGATTAAATTCCATAATTTAAAAATATCAATTATCTCAACCGTTAATCCATACAAAATAGAAGGTGCTTTATAAGTACATTAATCCCATATATACCTCAGTACTAAGAAAATTAAATACAAAGATAAAAACGTATCTATTTGATATTCACGCATTATGAATGTTAAGAATCTAAAGTTTTCATCTAAAGAGATAATATAGATCAATAAATACATGAGCATGCACCTAAAATACAACTCCTATTAGTCAACTAAGGCATATATGTTGCACTATACTAAATAAATTTTTTATGTACAATAGGTCAACCTATAGTCCTAGGGGTGTTCATGAGCAGTGGGAGTTATGGGATCATCATTTTCTTTATTTTTGATATAATAATATATTTAATATTTTATTTTAAATATCAGAAATATATTTAAATATTTAGTGTTTCTGTAATTTTTTATTTTTCTGTATTTTAAAATACTTTATTTTATATTTTTAAAATTTTAAATAATATAAAATACTTAAATTAAGTAAAAAAATATTTAAAATAAAATAATATAAAAAATCTAAATTATCGAGTCCGAGTTAAAAATTTTCAACTCGAACTCGATCAAATTGTAGTTCACGGAGTCGATTCGACCTCATAAACACTATTAACCTATAGCACATGAAATTATTTCTTTAATTAATTTTTTATATATATTAATCATAAGAGACAATAAAATATGCAAAAAATAAATTAAAAAAAAGTTATGACGACGATAACAATATTATCTTGTAATTGAAGAAAATCGTGGGCACTGGATATATCAGCCAGATGTGGGGGCACCTTGGATATTAATTAGGCTTGGAGAAACATTCATATAGTTATAAAGAAATTAGTTGGGCCACTATGTAATTACTTATTATTTTAATGGAATTTTCCAGGTATAAGGAAAGCCTGCCACCTAATCGACTATAATCATGATATAGTAAAAACGTAGAGGCCAAATGATTCGCTAACACTTCATATGATTATCATCACAATTCCAGATCTCACACGTCGACAAATAAACGTGCAAAGGCGCATGAAAATTTACATTTGTTTATTGGGAAATGATTTTTTATAATGCTTATTTTTTTGTTTTTCCTTCTTTTTTAAAAATATCCGAGGAATATGTATATATGTACATGAATTCTAATTAAACATGGAAAATGATTTCTTTACAAAACGATTTTTATCAGTTCATGCAGAGTTTTCATGTTATACATGACAAATTTTAAATTTGTAAATAAATTTGGAATATATTAGTTTTATTTTTATTTTGATTGAATTGTGTTCTTCATGACCCAAGTGCCAACCATAATGTCCCTACTTTTCTTGTAACATAAAAAGGAAAAATCAACTGACAAGTTGAGGAAGATATTTTTTAAGAAGGCAAACGGTGTACAGAAAAAAGTGCCCCTTTTTTCATTTTCTTCCTTACTTTATCTTGATGTTTATCTATTTATTTACTTGCCTTTTACTAAGCCCACCAAGAGACAAATAGGAGAGAGAAAGAAATCTCAAATCTTTAGCTAGATAAATTAGTCAGTAGCGCGCCGAGACAGAGAGACAGAGCGCGAGCGAGCGAGAGAGAGAAAAGAGAGGAGAGAGAGATAAGTGGGCATTGCATGACGATTGCTTCAAAGCTCTTCTACTTGCGGAGTTCTCGAACTAGCCGCGAGGAAGACGACAGCCAAGTTCGTGACGTCGAGGCCGCCGCCACAGGACACCGTCGCCTTCCGCAGCAGCCCCTCCGTCGCGAACCTTCGTCGCACCCTCTTCGCCGTCCCTCCGCCCGGTCCTCCCATGTGGTAATATAGTACGCATCCCTTTTTGCTGCTACTTTAATTTTGTTGATTCTTTTCACTCAATTGAGAAACCTGAGAGAGTTTGTTTCTGGTGGCATAAAAAAGTTGGTATCCCCATTTTTCAGCTGAAAGATCAGCTTAAATCTACGCAAAGTGTAATCCCTTTTAACTTGAATTGATAGTTTTTTAGTCAAAAGATGCCATGAGTTTTATTTCGGGTACGTAAGCTTCTAAAAGAGATGAAATTTTGCTGATCTAAAAGAAATGGAAAGTTCTTTTATAATCCTGAAACTATGAGTTATATATAATCTTATTTCACTACCTTGAAACTATGAGAAAAATATATCTCTTTGAATCATAGGAAAGAAATGAAATTTTGCTAGCAAAAGACTAGCATATGAGTAGTATGCCGCTATGCAAAATCACTCCACATTGTTATTTTGGAATACCATTCCATATCTGCTAGGTGCTCCTTCAAATGTTCTAATTAGAGTTGGGGCACTTGTGTCATCGCAGCCCCATCAAGATGGGTATAACTTAATTCCTGCCTAGAGTAGGGTGCTCCATTGATCCTTGTGTCTCTTTCCTCTATTCGGCTAGACTCTGAGTGAGCAGGAACTTCTGTGGTTCCATTGGTGGTGCCACCTGAACATACAGTAGTCAATTAGCTCCTCGAGTTCAGAGTTATGTGCCTTTAAGATTCTCATTTGTTGGTGCCTGAAGGTAGTCATGCAGTTGTAGCAATGTCTTTCAGCCACACCATGCAGTTGTTGTAGCAATGTCTTTCAGCCACACCGAACTTTACCACAACGTTCTAAAGGGATTATTGATACACGATCCATGATATTTGGGATTTCATAGGTTCCACATTGAACATTTTGACATGAATACTTCTGAGTTTTGGAACTTCCAATGGAGTATCTAGTACCACAACGGGATCCTTCATAGCTATTGTCAACTCATTTTGGAAATGGGGAGAGCAATTGGAAGAGCTGGTTCTAGTTATTCTTGTTGATCAATTTGTACTAATTTTCTAGTTTGTCACAAAGAACTTGGATGACTACTGCCCCCAAATAATCTCATCATTTCAGCAAAAATCTAGGATCCTTTCCTAGCTTGTTATATATGTGGTCGAGATTGAGGGAACAAAATCTAGGTCTTGCAACTCACTTTGCGTCTTATAATGCTACACCACTATGTTGTCATTAGTTAGTGGTAATGCTATATTATGGATCAACATATTGTAAAGTAATGATATATGTAAGGTTTTGTCGCACACTTAACATATATTGTGTACTTGTCATATTGATAAGAACACAATGTTTCACATACAAGATTTATATACAAAAGCCACATCTAAAGAATACTACGTGAATGTAAATTTATATGCAAAAGTTGGAGCTCACAAAAAGAATTCTCGATGACTTTTAAAGAAGCTATTGTCAACTTACATGAATATGGCTTGGGTGCCTCGAGGATATCTCAAGCACTAAATATGTTCAACGAACCATCCATAATAATCCACAATTGTATTGATCATTTGGGAACAAGAAGAAAAGACAATTTTGTTACGGAATGGCTAAATATCATATATGTCTTTCAAAATAAGATAAGTGTTGATCTAGCTTTCTTTTGTAGATGCAAGTTTAATGATACTGTTCCAATTTTTTTTTTGGTTGAAGGGAGGTCAAAGGATGATTATTTCACATTTGGTGGTGTTGTTATATTTAATACAATATATGAAAATGACTTAAAAATTCGTTCACTAAAATCAAGGGAGTTGTTAAAACAATGTTATTTTAACCGAATTGGCTAGTGAACTAGTGTACCGATTGGGTCATGTTGGATCGGTCTAATCAAATTCAACAGAGCTGAACCAGAATTTTAATAAAATATTATTATTTATTTTAGATAATAAATAATCGACATCTCAACTTGTTCATGAATCATAATTAAATACTTTGTACTATCACAACATGTTCAAATCATAAATGAACATCACTCTAAATAAACTCATTAGATCAACTGATAATAAATTCTAAGTATTTGTAAAACAAGCTCAACATTCATATATTGACTATTAAATTAATTCCAAATATCCATGCATCAAGAAAGTTTCAAACATCACAAATTTTGAAGATTTGAACAAAACTTAATATTCATACAAAAGTTCCAAAATTAATCGAATTCTTCAAAGAAGATAGCCTAAAATTTATCAGTAGCATCTCAATAATCTTCAACATCTTTATTTTCATCTTCATCTTGAGATTCTATTGGATCCAACCCGTAGTCTTCAAGTTCTACAAAATAAAAATAGCACAACTTTGAATATCCTCCACCAAATGAATTTATAAAACAAACCTTCAACATTTGACCCTTCAGTGTCCTTTGGAATTTCTTCTTGAACCATATTATCAAGTTCCCTTTCTTCTTCTTGTCTTTCCATAATCCAAAATTTTGTTTCGTCTTTTGATTCAATACCAATTGGATTATATGATTTTTTGAACATTGACATCCTAAGAATAATGAATAGTTAACATAATTATTTTGATGCATGATATAATATAGAACTTGTTGAAAAATATGTTTTCACCTACTTATTCACCAAACACTAGTGCCTCCTTATTTATAATAAAGGTAGACAATACAAGAAAGGAGAAAATGGTAGAATATTACTCCAGAATGTCAGGAATATTATCCTAAAATATATGGGATATTATTCTAGAAAATCTGGGATACTAATCCTGAATAATATTACAAAGATATGGAAAGATATCCAAATCATATCTCAACACTCTCCCTCAAGCTGGAGCACAGATATCAATCATGCCTAGCTTGTCGCATATCAATCATGCCTAACTTGGTAGCTAGAAAGTTGATGACGCCGACTATTCTATATTTCAACACGCCCTCGCAAGTCGACGTTGGGCAAAGACTGAACGACGGCGACTTGAAGGACACACCGCGGAGAAATCACACATCAGCGGTAGTGAACCACTCGTCGAACACCTGCTGGGTGACCTGTGCTGAAGACGATGACCAAGACCAAGCTTCAAATAGTATAGACAATTTGACAAACACCTAGAGGACAACTGCTGCTGAAAGAACATGACACCAACAATGATTTTGCTGAGATGCCCCAACTTGAAGAGAGCTTGAGCGACAGTAGTAGAACATCCAATGTGGCAAGTAGAGATTTTTCGATGGAAGTAGAGAACCAAAGGAGCTGGAAACGCAGCTCCCAAATCCGGCAACAATGCCGGTGGAACATCGATAATGGCAAATGAAGAGGAAACTCCAAAGCGACGACTTGAGGAACGCCAACCGCGATCCATCGCCAGAAAGGAAGTAAGGTTCCGATCGTCGATAACAACGTCGGCCAGGTCCGGTCGTCAACAATGACGCCGGTATAGTTTCAAAGGTTAAGCTCCGGTCAATAGAGGTTCAGTAGGACACTCCTTATGGGGTGCAGGACGCCTCAAAGGCGTAGGAAGCCCTCAAGGACTTAGGGTTAAAACATGGCAGCAAAGCTGCAGAGATGCCCTTATGGGGCAGAGAGTTGTTAGAAAGCAAAAGGTGGAGAAGAGGAACAAAGGAAAAGAACCACAAAGGTACAAAATTTCGATTTAGGATCGCTGTTTTGATCAATAGAGGCCCGAAGGCAAGTCCAACGATAACACCAACAAACTAATGAAAGCGAAGGAAACATGGAAGAGGCAAAAATGAAGTTTCATTTTGCAATAGTTTCCGAAAGAAGAAGGATACGCGAAAATAGCGGAAGAGAGAAATATAGAAAAAAACACAAAGACACACAAAGACGTAGAAAGAAGAATGTTAACAAAAAACAGAGAGAGAGAGAAAAGGGGAAACTAGAAATGTGGATCATCAAGCCATAAACACGAAGATAAAGAACTTCGTGCTTCCTGGACTTTCAGGAGCCATGGACGAAGCACTCGGCGATAGGAGCTCACACGGATCTCTAATCAACCCGCTCTAATACCATGTTGAAAAATATGTTTTCACTTATTTATTCACCAAACACTAGTGCTTCCTTATTTATAATAAAGGTAGACAATACAAGAAAGGAGAAAATGGTAGAATATTACTCCAGAATATCAGGAATATTATCCCAAAATATCTGGGATATTATTCTAGAAAATCTGGGATACTAATCCTGAATAATATTACAAAGATATGAAAAATATCCAAATCATATCTCAACACTCTCCCTCAAGCTGGAGCACAGATATCAATCATGCCTAGCTTGTCGCATATCAATCATGCCTAACTTGGTAGCTAGAAAGTTGATGACGCCGACCATTTTATATTTCAACACGCCCTCGCAAGTCGACGTTGGGAAAAGACTGAACGGCGACGACTTGAAGGACACACCGCGGAGAAATCACACATTAGCGGTAGTGAACCACTCGTCGAACACTTGCTGGGTGACCTGTGCTGAAGACGATGACCAAGACCAAGCTTCAAATAGTATAGATAATTTGACAAACACCTAGAGGACAACTGCTGCTGAAAGAACATGACACCAACAATGATTTTGCTGAGATGCCCCAACTTGAAGAGAGCTTGAGCGACAGTAGCAGAACATCCAATGAGGCAAGTAGAGATTTTTTGATGGAAGTAGAGAACCAGAGGAGCTGGAAACGCAGCTCCCAAATCCGGCAACAATGCCGGTGGAACATCGATAATGGCAAATGAAGAGGAAACTCCAAAGCGACGACTTGAGGAACGCCAACCGCGATCCATCGCTAGAAAGGAAGTAAGGTTCCGATCATCGATAACAACGTCGGCCAGGTCCGGTCAACAATGACGCCGGTATAGTTTCAAAGATTAAGCTCCGGTCAATAGAGGTTCAGTAGGACACTCCTTATGGGGTGCAGGACGCCTCAAAGGCGTAGGAAACCCTCAAGGACTTAGGGTTAAAACATGGCAGCAAAGCTGCAGAGATGCCCTTATGGGGCAGAGAGTTGTTAGAAAGCAAAAGGTGGAGAAGAGGAACAAAGGAAAAGAACCACAAAGGTACAAAATTTCGATTTAGGATCGCTGTTTTGATCAATAGAGGCCCGAAGGCAAGTCCAGCGATAACACCAACAAACTAATGAAAGCGAAGGAAACATGGAAGAGGCAAAAATGAAGTTTCATTTTGCAATAGTTTCCGAAAGAAGGATACGCGAAAATAGTGGAAGAGAGAAATATAGAAAAAAACACAAAGACACACAAAGACGTAGAAAGAAGAACGTTAACCAAAAAGAGAGAGAGAGAAAAGGGGAAACTAGAAATGTGGATCATCAAGCCATAAACACGAAGATAAAGAACTTCGTGCTTCCTGGACTTTCAGGAGCCATGGATGAAGCATTCGGCGATAGGAGCTCACACGGATCTCTAATCAACCCGCTCTAATACCATGTTGAAAAATATGTTTTCACTTATTTATTCACCAAACACTAGTGCTTCCTTATTTATAATAAAGGTAGACAATACAAAAAAGGAGAATATGGTAGAATATTACTCCAGAATATCAGGAATATTATCCCAAAATATTTGGGATACTATTTCAAAAAATCTGGGATACTAATCTTGAATAATATTACAAAGATATGCAGAGATATGGAAAGATATGCAAATCATATCTCAACAGAACTAAAATTATACTTGAAAAGAATACTTTTTTTTTCTTTTAACCTCAAATTGTAATGAATATAAACAAGATCATTTAACCTTTTGTGCTCAAATCTATTTTTCTTTTTGGTATGAATGCGCTCGAGCACATTCCAATTCCGTTCGATTCGGAAGAAGAATCAGTTTGGTAGGTTTCTTATAGGTAGCTTTTGCAAATTTGGAACATCATGACCAAATATTCGCCAAACCATTCATGTTGCATTGAATATGAAAAGAAAAAAAGAGTTACTATTACAAACTTTGAAGTTAAAATAAATACATATATTAACAAAAGAGTAATGAGACTAAAATTTACTTTGTTGAGCAATTTTACTAGATACAAGAGTTTTAGTATGTGAAAAACTCAATCCATGTTCTCAAAAGATTTTTATCTTATCTAATATTGATGTTTTCGTAGATTCACCATCTATCTTGTCAATCACATTTAGCAAATCACGCATCACGTCAGACTATTAGCAAAAGGATGTTTGATCATATTGAATAGCAGGATTAAGATAATATGCAGTTGCATGAAGGTCTTGACACAACATACAATCCCATCTCTTATCTATAATATCAACGTAAGGCTTGTGCACTTTTTTTTTGTTTTTAAATATAGCCTTAATTCCTAAATGTGCCATGTAATTCCTTTATAAACATAACTCAAAGATGGCTTGACATCAATATCACAAATTCGCAACAAACGTATCAATGGAGTCCTCACCTTGACAATTAATAAACAATTATTCCAAAAAATTTTGGCATCCAACACAATTTACTTTACTTCTTTACCTTTCTTTTCTTTCAAAAACTTTTTGAAATCATCATTGATTACCAAAGCTTGTAAATCATCCTTATGTTGATGCAAACTATGTAAGACAATAAATGTAGTTGCAAATCGAGTTGCACCTGGACGAGTAATTTTATGACAACCTTCTTTCTTTTTTAGCCAATTCAAAGTCACCTTGTGATTGTGTACCAATGCAGTTCACTTTAGAAGCAAGGATTGTTAAGTTTTATACAATAGGCATCTCACCAACATTTTTTAATATCAATTAACATAGTGGGTAACACAATGTGACAAAAAAATAAAGGGATATTTCTCCATAAGTGTACAACATGCAGTTTTGTCATTTGTGCCATTCTATGTAATCGTATGAACCACATTTTGAGGACCAATCCATTCAACAATTTCTCTAAAATATTGCACAAATTTTAATCATTAGTATGAGAACCCTCAACTAACTTGACAAAAGAAATTCCCTTCAAACAATAAACCAAAAAATTAATTAAAGGCCTTTGTCTTTGATCTGTCCACCCATCTCCCATGATAGTGCAGTCTGTTTCACTTCAAGTATTTATGAAGGAATAAAATAGCAACTCCCTTCTCCCATGATAGTGCAGCTTGTTTCACTACAAGTATTTATGAAGGAATCAAATAGCAATCTCACTTCAATTATAATATCAGGCAATAAATTTACATGCAAGGCATGAAAAGAGGGAGGCTTATATTTATGTCCCATACTAGCAATGTTATGAATAGTAACATGAAAATAGGGTAAATTGCAAGCATTAAAAGGAATGCATGCGTCATAAAACCACCTTGCAATTGACAAATTAGTATTTTTCCATTTTTCTTACTTTGCATGCATGCTTTGATACTATGTTGTGGAGGATCATTTACACCTTGAAATTATGATTCGATTTCATAATCCTTTCTTTTTCTTGTAGCATTGACCTTCATTAGTTTCATTTGAAGCAAGGCCTTTAATCATTTCTTGTCTGTTCTTATTTTTCTGTGATATAGTGTCTAATGTGCTTTTTTTATCTCAATTTTGACTTCAGCAGGAACCTTTTTACATGCATCACTATTTCATTTTATTCTAGCTAAATGTTATTTCATTCTATTGATACTTCCACTTGCAACTTGTTTTTGACAAAAACAACATGACAATATCTTTCTTCCTTTTGCATTTGTTGCCTCACTAATATATTTCCATGCTATATCCCTTTTTTACCTAACTGAATGATCTAATATAGGACTTGTACAAACTTACATTGAAGGTGATTCTTGAGAAGTCATGCTTTTCTATAATATTCAATAGCAAACTAATTAAATGTTATATAAAATCAGATCATATAAATAAAAAAGATCAATATTCTACAATAGCAAATGAAAAGTAATATCTAATTAATTGCATTGAACATTAACTATTTTATGTAATATCTATTAATTGCCAAAACAAATCATATAAAATTAAAACTAAGACAAATTGTTTGGTATTCTATATAAGTAAAATAATTAATATTTGCTATTATATCAACATACCTAAAATCCAATTAGATTCTGTAAAGCAAATGAAACATGTTTGATTTTATGTTACATATTTTTTAATATAAAATAATTAAAATTTGCTGTTTGCAACTTTCTGAATATAAATCAATAAAATCTTAATACATCTTTCATGTATTAATTGGATACCATTATTTTATTTTCAGCAAAGTATGTGTTTATCTGAACGTCCATAATTACAGTGAGAGTTTCTTCAATGACTGACAAGACATGGTAACTTGCAAGGACATTTATTAACGAGAGCCTTTTTAAGCTTTTTAAATATAACAATAAAACATTTTATTTATTTTCGCATGATGATTACTATTACGGATGTCAAGTACACCATCAAGATTGTACTACACCTGACATATACTAATTATCATAAATCAGATGACAATAAAGTGAATATACTAAAAGTAAAAAAAACATAGTACTAACTATAAAAATAGTATGGTTTGGATAGTACGCGAAAGCCTTATGCAGGAAGGTGGGAGCCAGCAATGATAGAGAAAGAAGTTTGTTTATTTACTCCAAAACTTTATAGGGTTGAGACAATAATGATGGAAGCTGTCAAGGCTCATAAAAACATTTTAATCTAGTCATGGCTACCGAAAAATAGGGAAAAGAATAAGTGAACCATCTACTGCTCAACGAATGGAGCAAAGCATGACTCGCAATGACTTGGTTTGCTCTCCTTGGACTGTTGGACAGGCAGATTTCTACGGATAGGTGCCGGGAGGATCTCACGATATTGAAAGGTGAAAGGTTTGCCAAAAGTTCCTTTCTGGCCCCATTATGGTAGATTTTTTGTTTAACCCTTTAGAAGCTTTAGTTATTTCCAATATTGACCTTCAAATTTAACCAAATGTTTGAACTAGGTTTGCACCGGTTGGGCGGGTGGGCGGTTTTCGATGGTTAAATCCGGGCCAATTGCTTTTCTAGTTTTTAGTGTTGGCTCGAATCGAATTATTTGATGGGTCGTGGTTAAACGGGCTAACCAATTGGTCCGGTCTGATTTTAATAACATTGTGATAAAGGATTGTTCTTCATGATCTTTTCCAACATCTCACTTGCCATCTTTTCTTCGTTCAACATATAAATGGTCAAGACAATTGTCTTTAACTTCTCTTTCTCTTCTTTATTTAAACACCTTTTCAATACCCTACTTTAAATTCTTATGCCCTACTTTAGAACAAACAAAAGTTCTATTTATAACATTTTTTGTGACTTAGTGTGAAAATTCTCTAATGTGGAATACATATTATAATAATTGCATGCTTCATTGTTATTGTCAAATGTCATGCTAACGGATAAATTTGGCAGATCATATGATTTCACAAAATTAACATGCATTTATCAATTCTCTTACTAAATATCTTCAACATTAACTCATTAATCCTTTCTTGCATATTATCAACTACAACAACAATTTTTACCATCACCTTTAATAAAATAATCTAGAACTAATTAAAATTAGAACAACTTAATGCTGTCTATTCTCTCAATAATCATGAAATCACATGAGACTTATTGGTAGAACTAAATTGATCATTTGGGATGACGCTACAATGATAGTAAATTTTGTTTTGAAGATTTAGATAGAACTTTGAGAGACATTCCCAACTTGATACATCAGAATAGCAGTGAGATACCAATCAGAGACCTTACAATTATTTGGGGCGCATATTTCTTTCAAATACTTCATGTTGTTCCAAAACGTGGATGAACCGACATTGTCAATGATTCACTTAGATCTTCATATTTGTGGCAACAATATATTATTTGTGAGCTTAAGAAAACATAAGACTCCAACAAGGAAGAATGATAATGCTTTTGAAATTACTTCTTTTGATAAATGGATGCTTCAACTAAGTAGAAGGAATTTTATCTTAATATCCAATTAGAGAACTGGTTTGTTTAACTTTTGATATTGTTTTCTGAAACAAATTGCAAATCATATACAAGACATTAGAGAAGTTGTTTACCCATTGTTTTTGACAATTACAAGAATCTTGCAGTCAAAACATTTTGAAAATATAATGAAACCCATTGTTTGCTTAGGTAATACAAGACCTCTAATCAATGACTATTTAAGATATCAAACTTTTGCTTCAGAGAAAACAAACTATTTTTTAATATTTAAGATAGCAATGACTATTTTTTTTTTCATTTTTAATATGTTTTGATGTAATTTGGCTTAAGATTCAATAAAAAATTACTTAGTGAAATGTAATTTAAAACTTAAGTGTGAAAAATTTATCAAAAAAATTTGTTATTTAAAATTTTTTTATTAAAAGGTAGGATTTTATGATCCTCGGTTTGATCTTATGATTTTCGATCTTATGCCCCCCTCTGATTCTGATCATGGTACCCTTGTTCTAAATCATGGTATAAGCCTAAAAGTGGGTGATGTAGTAATCCTCCTTAGAAATTTAAATCACAGAAAAATTATGCAATGATACGAGATTAATAATCACTCATGTAGAAAATGGTTAGTGATTGTTGAGTTATTGAGTGGAAGCGTTATATCAGATTACTCAAATTGGAACAGTTCTTTCATGTTTGGAAATAAATGACAATTAAGAGAAGACACTTAATTGTCTTTCATGGAAGGTGTTAAAGTGTCTCCTCTTTTTTTGTCCTTCTCAAAAAAAAAAAAAAAAAAAAGAGAGAGAGAAGACACTTCAACACATTCCATGTGCATACATCATCCGACCACGAGCAAAATCTGCTCCATGTGCCACCATGCCCACCATCGTCGATCAGTTATTTGTAGGATCAATGTAAGGAGGAGAATTCCCACTATGATGCACGGGTACGCCTGAAAGGCAGGAGTACCCGTACCGGGTACGTACCCGGTACGGGTACACGTGAGGTACGAATGGGTACGTATTTGTTTTCTCCAACCTTGCGTGGAAGCCGCCTTCAGTGCTGATCACAACTGAAAGCCAACACATGAGGTCAACAGCTGGGCGTGTTTTTATAGTTTGTATAAATGGGCTCTGCTGGGCTCATCTAACATGCAATAATAAGCTTAATTTTAAATTATTAGCAATGGTTGATCCATATTTTATTAGATGGACTGGCAGATTGGTAGTTATGATGTTTTTTTCTCGAAAACTTTAATTTCTAATGTATATATACTACATATTCTTTTCTTAGACATTTTTTTTATTTAATATTATTATATATATGCGTACCCGTACCCTAATTTTTTAAAAAATAGCGTACCCCGTACCCGTACCCGTACCGGCTACCGGTACCGTACCCGTATCCATGCAACATATCCCATGTAAGCTTGGCAACACCATATGTAAGAAATAAACTAATGGAAAGATTTAATGGGGATACTACCCACCTAAGTGGGTAACATCATCTCTTACCACCTAAGCCATTAGATTGGCGATTGAAGGATGATGACATGAGGTAGAGTTTAGTTGGAGTTTTAAAAAAGGGTTATTTCCTTAAATCTCCTCTGAACTACATTGATTTTTTGCGTTTGCCCCTCCATTTCCACTTTAGTCTATCCATCTAGTTCTGTTAATTTTTTCATTTTTTTTATTTATTAAAAGATTGAACTACACTTTTTTCATATCTTCTAATATTTAAAAGTTTAAAATAATATATAATAAAAAATATAAAAAATAGAACATGCTGTGCAACGTTGTAATCGATGGCGCGGCGTGCACGGCGGCAATGCTGGTGAAGGTGGACAGCACATCGAGGGGCCACGACGTGCTGTGGACGCCATCCAGGTGTTCACAGACCTCGGCCTCGCGATCAAGAAGGTCTACATCTCATCCTCCACATCATCGACCGCCGTGACCGCAAGCTCTCCGACCCCATCCTCCTCGAGCGCTTCCTCGCAGAAGCCGCTGCCTCGTCTGCTGACGACTGCGCCGCCGTCGACGCCCTCATTGGGCTTATGGCATTGGAGCTCCGCGGTGATGACCGCCCCGGCCTGCTCTTCGAGGACTTTGCCGTGCTCTGCAACC
Organism: Pontederia crassipes; assembly: GCA_030549335.1. Classification (NCBI taxonomy): domain Eukaryota; kingdom Viridiplantae; phylum Streptophyta; class Magnoliopsida; order Commelinales; family Pontederiaceae; genus Pontederia; species Pontederia crassipes. The sequence continues at coordinate 60,275,891 of CM060194.1, read as the reverse complement.
TCAAAGAGGACTTCGCCGTGCCGTGCTCCGTTATGATAAGTTCATATATTAGGGTAGACATGAAAAATCGCTAGAGTTCAGGGAAGGTTTAAGGAAACAACCCTTTAAAAAATTAAACTGAACAACCTATTAAGTCGGTTCTGTTTAAGGGAAAGAATAAAGCTTGATATTTGACTTTCACACTACGTGATCCTGTTCACTTATGCAAACTCCGCTCGACAAAGCCGCCATTCGATCTCATTAGGACACTCCACTCCACTCGACCTTGCCAATCCGGCTCACTAGACCTCGCCATCACTTTGCTCAACCTCACCGCCATAGAGTTTCTCTCTCCTCACTCGCAACTAGGCAATCCCATTCTCAACAAAGCCACCTTTCCGCTGCTACATGTCCTCAACGCCACTTGACATTGTTATTATGCTCGATCTCATCCCACTCGAACAAAACATTTGTCAATCTCATTGCACTGGTCGATTCAACTTGACCTTTTAAATTAGCTGCCAAAATTTGTGATGTTTATTGCAACTCGAGATCAAATTGGCTTAAAATTTGTGATTTTTATGTGTGAAAATCTATATGTAACTTTATTACATGTTAAAATCTATGACTTTTTATGATTAGTTTGTCTTCCTGTGAACGAGCTCAATGACTTAGAAATGTAGCATAAGTTAGTGAAAGTTTTCAATTATTGAGAAAATGTGAAACAACCAAGGAGAGCTTCTTGTCTATGCATCTAAGGTTGTCTTTCTCTATGAGCTTAACTTGATCAATTATTATAATGATCTTTTGATTATGTGACATGCTATTTTGAATTCGATCTTCCTGCGATATCAATGATGAAGTTAATCCTGTATAAAATCAAGCTCAAGTAAAGATGTGTAATCAATGAATTCAAAACATACATGCGATGACATATGAAGCAAAGTAGGTTTTGATGAATATTATTAACAATCAATACAATGCTTTGATTGGCTTTGCAATGCTTTGTGTTTTACTTTGTTTTAATGGCGTTGTATCAATGCACTCTTCAATATATTGCTAATAAAAGTCATCTTCATCCTCATTTTTTAGTCTTATTTTACTACGACTTTGGTTAACATCTTGGTGACAAAGAGGTGTCATGACAAGTGGTTGTAGATATGGGTGAAGTATCTTTCAACTCCATGGGATGTTTTTCAATCAATGTTGTCAAGGCCATACCAGACTGGCCGGTCGGAGCGGACTTACTGTCAACCAGCGAGCTCCCTAAACTGGATGTGCAATTAGACCAGGTTGAACCGATCAAGAGTGGTTAAAAATCAGTCAAAACTGATCAAAATCGATTTAAACCGTATGTCTTGATCCAATCAAAATTTTTATTAATAAATAGCTTAATAAAAAATATTATTTTGAATTTGGAGAATAGTCCAAATATGGACCTCCCAATTAAAATTCGAACATTTTGGCCCATTTGTCTCCTCCTATCTTAATATTTGTCCCTTTTATTCTAATCTTCTTACTCTCATCAATGTGTGATTATATTTGTGCACTTATTTTTTTCTTCACTTAGTTTAGAACTTGTTAAACTTTAGACTTTATCTTATGAATTGTGATCTTATTCAAACTTTAAACTTTATCTTACTTATTTATAAGTAACTTGTTGTGGATAAGAGCCTAATTCATAAGATGAAGCTTGTGAAACTTTTAAACTTTATTTTATGACCCAATAAGTAACTTTATCTTTTGGATCAGAAACAAGTTACTTATTGGGTCATAACCTTTTTTTACAAAGCTTGCATTAAGGTTATTATTGATTCTATAAAAAGTAGACTTGAATATCTTTCCATCACACATGATTTTCTCATAAGTAAAACTCATTTGAAATTTTATTACAAGTTGGGTTAAAAAAATTTGGGCAGAGATGAAACATAGCCCGACAACCAATCCATACATAAGAAAGTATATAAAACATCATCAGCATCAACCTCGATATATAAAGCTCTTAAGGTTCAACCATATCATGGTTTCCTACTGAAAATATAATCCAGAGGTTGATCCGACAATCTTACATCAGTTTTAGTTTTCCTTAATTCCTTGTGTCATTCCTTCCTTTCCTAACCCCTTCTCATTTCGTTGTCCCTGTGAGTTCTTCAAGTTTCACAGCTAATTCTCGTCCTTCTTCTGATTCCGGTGCACTTGGGCATGAGATAAAGAGGGGGAAAACACGATGGAAATGAGAGGGAGAGATGTGAGGGAAAAAATATAGGGCCAGCTAGGTGGGTCTACTTGAGGGGAGGGATATTTTATTTCCTAATTAAGGTTGGTTAGAGATAAAATCTGTGTGGAACCAATCTTTTTTTATTTGTTTGTTCGGGTTATTACATATAATGTCTTATTCATGGGGGAAATAAAAAGAGGGATTAAGGAGTAGGTAGTGAGCTGCACATGTAGTGTACTTTGTGAAATTTGAAGGCGTAAATGTTCGCTGTGTGTACAACTTGCTGCACATGCATTTTTCTAAATAATTAAAAAGATAATGCCACCAGCTTTCAGAAATTTAATGTTTTATAACATGATATCATAGAAAATATTTTTCTAAATGTTGATTGTGGTCCATTTCTAGCTCAAGTTTTGCTGGTTGGAACTAGTAAATTTGGTTCCATTTCTAGCTCAAGTTTTGCTGGTTGGAACTAGTAAATTTGGTGCAACTGTGCAACAGAATAGTTAATCGAAGACTGTTTCATAGTCTCGATCTAGAGATGTTCGAATACACCTCATTGTTATGGTGAGTCTGTATACAGGTAATAGATCAATGAGAGGATATATATTGTCGGTTGGACCCCTATGCCATACATGTTTGGTGTGTTATGAATGACCATGATCAATAAATCAATATTTTTTTTATTGGTTTTGTCCTGTTAAGTTTCGTTTATAATAAAAGCTGCAAAACTCTGTGGTGCTTTACTTTTTCGTGGTTGTAACATTCTACCGTGCTTACTAATCTTACCATTTCAGGTGCATAGTACGCCCTTAAATTTCCTAGATTATGCATAAATTTCTTGATACTTTTGAAAAATGTCTCCCTTTGCCTTCGTACTCTAAAAATGTGAGCCCAATTTTATAACAGAAGTTAAAACTATTTAGTTGACTTGGGATTTCAGCTACTTGACCGGGAACTGGAATCATTTTCACTGGATAAATGGGACTCTAATGATTATGGAGCACGAAAGAGCAGCAAAAATGTGTTTGCAACTAACAGGGTTTGTAGATCCCATCTTATCAAAGATCAATATCAGTTAGATGATCGACTCCCTGGCCATGTACTGGAAGCTCGAGCACGACTTACTGAAAAACTCAGAAGTTTTCATCTTACAGAGAGCAGGTAAATGCCATTCCATTTTTCTGTTTATGATTTGCAATAATGATCATTAAATTTATATGGATTGTGATACAACCACAGTCAATTTGCAATTGCTGATTCCTGTATCTGGCTTCCTTAGACTGCAGACCTCAATAACAAGAGCATCCACAAATGGCCATCAGAATCCTGCAGTAGCCATCAGAGATTCTCTAGATTTGAAAGCTGAAGCTGCTTCCAAGGTTCTTGAATCTGGGATCATGCATACAACTTCTTTTCTCGGAAGGGACCTTATATCATCTTTTCAAAACACGATGAGGAAACCTTCCTCACTTAGCTTTGCAGTTCTTCAAAGATTGCAGGAAGAAAATTTTATTGATGTCGAAGAGGAAAATGAGGAAAACAAAGTATCGTTGGAGTGTTCCATATGCCTGGAAAGGATTTCAAACGGGGACAGACTAATTCGGCTGAACTGTGGGCATAGGTTCCATCATTCATGTTTAGAGCCATGGGTTCAGGCACATGAAGTATGTCCCTATTGCCGAGCTAGCATTGTAAGTTAACTTATATAGTATAATCAGGGAACGAAGTTTCATGGTTCACTTTTCTCTAGCTATTATCATGCTGTTTCAGCAGTTGCCTGACCCTTAAACTTTCCATATGTAAATACTTAACTGCTGATATCATAATGGAACTACCACCTCGTCTGAATCTATAGAATGTTTTTACATATGAAAATAGGCAGGTACAAAGATTGGGATTGAACTAATTGATCAGGATTGGCATGAAACTGACAAGTTTGAGATGCTAAATTCACAATAAATGTATTTCCTCTCTATTAATTCCTTCTCTCCCTTATTTTTCATCGTACATGTAAACGATTGTCCATATTCTGACTGTGAAGCAGTAATGGCATTCGAGTTACTCTTTTTGCGTTCTTTTTCTTAATTCTGGTATCATGCATTTAACAAGTGTTATACTACGGACAGTAATGTGATGCCTTTGACTGCAACTTCTGCGCAAAACTGTGGTCTTTGGTAGTTTCCCTTTCATATTCTGAAGTCCTATGTTTATCCTCCCTTGTTCTCAGAACACGATGTTAGTCACTCCGGTGCTGCTGCTGCTTTGTCTTTGTTTATTAGTTTAATGCTTATGTCAAAGGTTTCTTTTATATCAATTTCCTAAAGGGAGGGACGGGAGGGAGGGAGACTTGCACAAGATTTTGATTTACTTCATCTTTGGCTATTCGGATTAGGACTAAAACTTGTGTGTCTGCGTGCGCGTGGGTGTGGAGCAAATTAAAATAAACTGCCTCTTCATGATTTCATATATGTGGATTCCTTGGATACTTAAGAGCTAATGTTTCACAAAAACAGATATATAACCCTAATAGCTCTCGTCACTCTTCGAGATATTTTAAAGTTCTAATGTAAGGATCCAGATTTTCGTTTATAATATTTGAAAAATCATTATCTGACATTCGAGAATTATTTAATTTTGAAATTCAAGGAAATTTGAAAAAAATGGTTAAAGAGATAAGAAGGAATTTGAGAGGAATTGGATTTAATGAAGTTGTTATGATGTGATAAATTATTAATGGACGGTCAAGATTGATTCTAAAAGAGTTCGAGGCCTAATAGAATTGAAATATTAAATCTGCACCTATAAATAGGCATTAAAGGGTGGTTGAAAATCTTTTTTTCTGCCAAACAGAATTCTGTCCACGAGTCTCCTTTTTCCTCTCGTTTGCACGCGAATCGAGTCACCATCGAGAACATGTGGCGGTTGGTTTCGAAGCTTGCACATAAGAAAAAAAGTTCCAGGTGGTGGCTAGGAGTTTCAGAGCGAGGACAGAGAGCAATTGTCGTTCGACGTTCGTAAAGAAATTCGGTTGGTTTTTTCAGTCAACTTTAGGTACATAGGAAGAATCCTTATGTCGTCGATTTTCCGCGACATGGAACCCTAATCTCTTCTTCTTTGTACCAGAAATTCGTTGATATATCATACGCATAGTTTAGACATCGTATGACATAGTTATGATAGTCGAAAAGTTGCGTCGGAACGCACTTCTCCGTCGACGGTAGAACTCGGCCCGAGTTCTGCTGTGCTCGGCCCGGATTTGGTTGAATTCGGACCGAGTTGGATTCGGAACCGGATCGGATTGACCAACCCGGCTCGGATTCCTATTGATCCGACCCGAGTTCAAGCTTCGTCTCGAATCGGGTTGCGGTGTGAATTGGATTGACCGTGAACCGGCCGACCCGGCCTGAGTTCACCATATACCCGGCCCGATTTACCTTGGCCAAGGTGATATTGCTAATTTCCGAACATGGCCCGGGTTTCACCCGATGCGGGCCGGGTTCTGGGGACACAAATTATAATTTTGGATAAATTGGTATAGATAATTGAATAGTTATCATAGTTTATTATTCTTGATCGTCCCCGATCATATCACACACATATCTGACCTCATCATATCTTTCAGATTTGATTTGAGATTTATATCATTGTTATCCTATCATATCGTGTGATCCCTTATGATGTCGATCCAGTAGTTTTTCCCTGATTGAGTTCTTATCTAACCTAAAGTAAATTGTTAAAGATAGGTCTATAGGTTAAACAAGATAAAAGATGAAAACTGTTGGGTCTCCATGTTCTCCGATTGTCTCTAAGCCCCTGAGCCATTATTGTTATAGTACTGTATGGGACAGATTGTGTACCTAGAAGTTTGAGACGTCATCCTTTAGGGAAGCTATGACTGTCCTGTGATGACCATGGTCACCCGCCATCACGAAGCTATTGTTAACGCTATCATTGGAGGACGACTTGCCGTTGTTTGATCTCTCACTAGCCTACATGAAAGATACATGAAGTTTCCCTTAACTGAGCACTCCCTAATTAATTGAATTGAATTGAATTGAATTGAAATTGAATAGAATTGAATGGAATTGAATCGAAACTTGGTCATTCGGATTTTGGCGTTGATTGGTTTTGCCTCCGCCTATTGAATACAATAGAAATTGGTAATTAATCGATGATAACAAATATTGATAATAGAAAATTTTTAAATTGGATAAATGCCCTAGTGATCAGGCATAATTGATAATTAACATTGATTGACCCCTTGATCTCCTTTATTGATTCATGGTCTTATTGTTATATTGTTATTATTAAGCTCTCCTTATATTGTCCTATCCTGTGCTTTATTAATTATTGTTCATTATTGATTATTAATTTTTGAGCACTATTGATCTACTTATTATTATGATTAGACCCTACGTATTGAGTATTTTTATACTCATGAATTTTTTTCTGCATCTGGATTCATGCAGATGAGAGGATAGAAGATGATGATGCATGTGATCATGCTCAGTGATAGAGATGTTGCACATGGTGTAGGATGATGGAGTTATGAACATTTCTAGCTCCTTGATATTACATTGTTAGGCGATCTTATTTCTGCATTAATAAAATTTATTTTTCGCAAAAATTATTTACATAAAATTGCGTAGCTCCTTTGGGACGACTCTGAGCACTTGGTAGTCACGTGGGTCTGGGAGAGTTACAACAGTATATAACCCTAATAGCTCTCGTCACTCTTCGAGATATTTAATAGTTCTAATGTAAGGTTCTATGCAAATGCTTGTTTAATTTGCACATTTAGTTTACTTACCGCTGCTGGGTTGAAGGCACTTGATAATTTCGATTTGGTTGGCGTTCGAAATCCACCTACTAATGAACATTTTTCTCTCTCTCCAATTTTTTTTTTCAGTTAAATAATTTAAATTCATTGCAATGATTTAGAATGTAACAATATATTAACTAATTATATATTAAATTTGTTATTTTATTAGTCAAGTATCACAAATTTATTGTTTGAATGGTATGTTTTTTCTCTCCCGTATTTTCTCAACTTTTCTTTGCATAAAATTTATAACTTATATAATTTGGCCAATCTAAACAAAACAACTTAAATGCATTCTGATATTAAATATAAGTCTCATATTTTAACAATAAAAAGAGACTAATATTATAATTATAATAGCAATTTTTTTAAAAAAATTAAAATTAATAACTGTATTTGTTTTCTCTTTCTCTTTTTAAACCATTAATTAATCATCTAGCCTTTGATTATGTTTATCGAATTCCATGTGAATTTTTGATAGGCTCACTTTTTCTTCTTCCCATTTACAATATAATTTTAACAAAAAAGAAACAGATATATGAATTGTGTATATAATTTTTTTAAAATTAATTATGATTAGTTGCGACGAATTCATTACTTTATTCATTTGAAGTAATGTTTCTTTCTCTTATAAATTCTTTTTCTCAAACTTTACCATGGCTTACACTGAATATAATTTTTGCATGCTTTGGTATATATTTTTAGTAATATAAAGTTACTAATATAGTGAGCAACAAATTCAGGGAAAAAACTCCATGAAAATTAACGTTAAAAAGTATTTATATATGCCCAGTTAATAGTTCTATCTTAATTTAATAATTGATTTACACATGTGAACTCTTAAATAGTCAATGCAATATTTTTATCCCATATAGAAATCTAATATCATATTACTAAATAACGTACATTATAAGCTACCAAGATTTCTAAAATGAAAAAAAATGCCTACCAAGATTTGTAGACATCCATCTTTCTTCAATAGGTAATAAAAAATTACATTATAAGCTAATTACAAGTGAAAAAGGCAACAAGGCATTCAAGAATTCTAATTGCTAAACCCACATTTTTGCCAAAGTAACGACATGTAGAACAGTGTTCTCCAAATACCACCTCTTTGATGTCTCAATACATATGTCCAAAATTGCTACTGTTATTGTCACCCTCCATGTAACAACCAGAAAAAAAAAAAACGATTAAATTAAACGAACCTGCTGGAAAAATTTGAACGCCAGAATCCCTGGTATCAAGGGATTATATGATAAAGGGAAATTAATGAGAAATAATACCTGATTCTCCCAGATAACCTCTTATAATTCAGCCTCATAAAGAAAATTTGGGAAGTTAACAATCCTTTTATCTCCTCTTATTGGCCAATATCCTACCAATTCCTCTCATATTTCCATTTTGTTTTCACGTCAACCAGCAAGAACGATTCGATGAGTTTTCCTACATTTCTCGTGACTAGACGACCTCTTTTCTTTTTCTCTTGCACACAACCCTCAGTACAGCAACACGTCTCACATTTTGGGGTGTTCTCGGTTGGATTGCAGGAGGAGGAGGATCTACGCAAGGGCAGCGAGAAGGGCATCAAAACGCGTGATCCAAACAGATTAGAGAAGATCACACACCAGAAGAGGTGGGTGAATTAGGAATCACCTTGATTAACCTCCTTTCTAAAATAAATTAGATCATGCTAAATGGACCGCTACATCCCTTTCTGCTATCCGTTAAAAGCATCCATGAGATTATGGTTATAAGAATACCTACGGTCATGATGATCCACATCGCATTATGGTCAAGAGATATACTGTTCATGCTTCGAATTGAGAGGAGAGTTATTAAGGAACACTGTTTGATTGTTCTACTGCTTGTATTTATGTGGTTAGTATAATTATGAAATTTTTATTAAGATAATATGTCTTTGCATTATTTCGTGCTGTCTCTGCATTCTTGTTGATTTCTGTGTGTGAAAACCCGATGCAAATATATGAAGATTTACTACCTGTATGCATGATTGGAATTGCCTTATTATATTTTCCATCTCATGTAAAAATAGTATAAGATATATACCACCAAATGCTTCTGAGTGCGTTAAATATCCCACTACTAAATGATTACTATCAACGACTACAGCAACTGCTCACGTAGGAGAGTGCATTTAGCACATTAAATCACATGGGCATGGAGTTCACATCTTTATTTGTTAGTACACCACATTGACAAGACCTCTATTTCATATGTGCGTTAGACCATGTGTTAGGAATTATCCTCACATTTACGTGCCAAGCTGATACTCTTTTTTTCTATTTCTATTTTTATCTATATCTTCTTTCTAGTCCCATCCTGATTTTATCATTGATTCGTATTTGATTGCACAAGACAGAATTTAATTGCTCATTGATAAGTCTCATATCCCATCGAGTATCAATTATTACAATAAAAAAATTATCAAGACGATAATAAAATAAACACCGGGTCGCTAGTCCAAGCCAGTGCTCATCGTTTATTGTTAAGGGTCATTCTCTTCCCTCTTTGAGGGCACTATCGCGGTTTGATCACCCCTTGACCATTGGCACTTGGCTGTATCGTTTATTCGGCGTACCCCAACCCATCCTATAATAATTGAAGAATTTGTAACCTCAAAGTCACTGACAAAGTCACCCTGTTAATTAATCATCATAACTTTAGAATACCGAATTATTATTATAGATTAAGAAATCGTATTATTATCATATATATGAACATTGAATCACTATGCCGAATAGAGTCATTCAAAATATCATCAATTATTGATTCCCATTATTATACTGACATCGTTATTGTTATCGTCATTGCTCACTGATTATATGCATATTATCATATTATCCATTGTTATTAACCTCTTGCTCTCTGTCTGGGCCAAGGTATGTTACCGACTTGCATTATCAATTTATTTTATTGAGGTTAATCATTGTAAATTTTATTGTTCCCCACTTGGACTGTAAAGCTCACGGGAGGATTACTTCCCCTGTGTTTGATTCTCACAGGACTAGGTCAGTGTGGGTGGATGAAGAGATGTGCTGTGATGCTCCGGTGATCGAGAAGCACATGAACCTAGGGATCTTTTTATTTATCTTTTCTTTTATGTCTTCTCATGGAACATTATGTAATAACTGAGGGATATTAATAGTTGTGATTTTTCATTATGGGCTCTTTCCTTTGCTTCCCCTTTTATCTGTCATTTTATTTCATAATAAAATTTATGTCTTTTATTTTACCGATCGGTCTTGGTCAAATGTTGAGTCAAAACCATAGCGTTTTCATGTTGGTCCTTGCCATGCGGCGGGGGTCGATTTGGGGGCGTTACATTTATGGTATTAGAGCCTAAGATTAGGACTCTTTTGATGTCTTATCGTATAGTATTGTATCGGTTCATGTGCTTTCATCGAGTAGTCGCCACACTTTCCACCAAATGATACGTAAGTAAGGTTCATTGCTCATGTTATTGTAATTGGTTATTGATTGTATTTCTTTCATGTTAAAGGGTAATGGCATCAAGACGATCAGAGAGGATCCAAAAGCAGGAAGCTAGGGCTTCCCAAGCTGCTTCTGATGCACAACGGGCCGCAGAAGGCCCACTCACTGAGCCTCAGACGTTGGCCCAACGAGGCCGTGGATGTGGTTGTGGTCGAGACCGTACGCCAGGTCGTGGACGAGGCTATGGTGCGAGAGCGTAGTCACAAGAGGAGTACTACAATTAGTATGCCCCACCTGAGGGTAGTCAGACTGGAGGTAGTCAGCCAGCACCACAACGCCGTCCACAGGGAGCTTGACATGAGGCGTCAGAAGATACAATCCAAGCATTCTTGAAGTTACATCCACTAAAGTATCATGGCAAGGCAGACTTCTTCAAGGTTGAACAGTGGATGGAAACCATGGATCGCATCTTCAAGCTGACGAGATGCAGTGACGGACGCAAGGTCTTGTATGCCATCCACATGCTTACCGATATAGCGATGGGTTGGTGAAGACTACGAGGGACACAAAGTTCAGAGGGCAGGAAGAGGACATTCCATGGGCAGAATTCAAGAAGGCTTTCGAGGCTCGGTACACACCTAAGCACGAGCGCATTGATAAGCAATAGGAGTTCCTGTACAGCAGGGATCCATGACGATGGCTGACTATCACACCCAATTCATTTTACTAGAGCAGTACTGTCCAATGCCATTTGAGGGGTGTGCAAGAGCTAACAAGTTTATAAATGGTTTACAACAAGTACTCAAGTCGGAAGTCCTCATCGGAGACTGCGATAATCTGGATAAGGCAATGAGACTAGCTTCTCGGATGGAGAGAGACCATGCAGAGAGCGTAAGGCAAAAGCTCCAGTTAGATCACTGGAGCAACACAGGCCTCGCACCAAAGATCGTCGACTGCTCAAGAGAGATCGTCGTGATCATCGATATATGCCTTATCCACCAAGGGAGGCCCCACGGCAGGGACAACCACATCCGGTACAACAACAACTTCAGGCACCTCAGGTGAAAAAAAATTAATTATGAAATTTAATTAGTAATTTTCATTACTACATACATGTCTAACACAAGGTGAATTTCAGCCAGAGGCAATTGCCTCCACCATCGCGGCAGCAGCCTGCACCACAGTAGAAGCCATTATGCCCCTATTACGGGCGCTATCACGCCGGAGAGTGCCATAGGAGGAACGGTTCTTGCGTTCACTGCGGATAGTTCGAACATTTTATCCGAAACTACCCTCAATACCGTGGAGGAGAGCTAGGAAATAGAGGAAATGGAGGTGCCAATGGTTTGGTTCAAGGCCGTGTGCACAATATGTAGGTAGACACTCAACCTAATGACACTGATGTCATTAGAGGTACTCTCCCTATTGCTGACATATCTGCTACTATATTGTTTGATTCTGGAGCTACTCACTCGTTTATTTTTTAGTCATGTGCATTAGCCCTTAGAATACCATTCCAGCAGATGTCACATGTTATGAGTGTGAGTACACCTGTGGGTACTCTACACACCACGAGGTACATTCCAAATGTACCAATTACAGTAGACAAGAAGAACTTTTCTACAGATCTTATTGTCATTCCGATGGAGGATTACAATGTCATCCTGGGCATGGACCGGTTCACATACCATGATGCAACATTGCATTGCAAGCAGAAGAAAGTTATTATGAACGCACAAGGCAAGCCTGAAGTAGTGATTAGAGGTACCCCATCGTCAAGCAACAAGGTCATCGTCACAGCAATGAAGGCACAAAAACTGCTTCAAAAGGGTTGCACTGGGTACTTGGCTAGCGTGGTCAAGATAGATTCCTCAGCATCAAAGATTCATCAAATAGATGTGGTGCGAGAGTTTCCTAATGTGTTCCGAGAAGATGTCTCGAGGCTGCCACCGAGACGGGAAGTGGAATTTAAGATCGAGCTTCAATTGGGGACAACACCTATCTCCAAGGCACCGTACCATATGGTACCAGCCGAGATGCAAGAGCTAAAGAAGCAGATCCAGGAGTTGTTGGATAAAGACTTCATCCGACCAAGCATCTCACCTTGGGGTGCACCCGTCCTATTCGTTAAAAAGAAGGATGGATCTATGCAGCTCTGCATCGACTATCGCATGCTGAACAAGGCTACTGTGAAGAATAAGTATCCTTTACCACGCATCGACGACCTCTTCGACCAGCTGTCAAAGGCGTCTGTATTGTCAAAAATCAATCTATGGAGTGGCTATCAATAGCTGAGAGTATCCGAGGATGTATCAAAAATAGCTTTTCGATCGAGGTATGATCATTATGAGTTCTTAGTCATGCCATTTGGACTAACGAACGCTCCTGCAGCATTCATGAATTTGATGAATAGAGTTTTTCACCTGTATTTGGATCAGTTTGTCATCTTGTTGATGACATTTTGATATATTCATCCAGTCTAGAGCAGCATCGTGAGCATCTCAGGATAGTGTTGGAAACACTCAGACAACACAAGCTCTACGTGAATGTCTAAGTGTCAATTCTGGCTGTAGGAGATCATGTTTCTTGGTCATATAGTATCCAAGAAGGGCATCTCAGTAGACCCTACGAATGTGGAAGCATTGACCAATTGGGCAAGTGATGTATGCATTTCATAACATGTAATTAGACTTGCATTTAGGCTTATTTTATATAATTTGATCACAGCATGCATCTTTTTCTACGTTATTTCCTATAAATTCTTTGATGCAACCATCTACATTTAGTTGGTTGATTTTTGCAGGAACTATGGATAACAATGGTGGAAGATCAAAAGAAAAGAAGAAAAAATGCAAAACGAAGTCCAAAGAGCTTCTTGAAATATGCTTTAAACGTCTTCACGGGCCGTGAAGCAGTGTTGTCAAACCCCGCCCGGCCCGGCCGGTCGGATCGATGTCCGAGTACTGAAACGGCCCATGGTCGTCCAAAACCCGGCCGCGGAGTTGACCCGCTTTGATCCGGTCAAACCCAGTCAAAACCCGGGTACAACCGGCCGACCCGATGGGTTTGGACGACCCGGCCGGGTCAAATTGAAAAATATAAAAAAATTAAAATGTATAAAAATTATTAAATTTTTTTAGAATATCATATATATATACTTGAAAGTTATATTTCAATATACTTTTTTTATCACATAAATAAAATTTCATTAATATCTTTATTTTTTTATAATTACTCACAATATTTTTTATTTAGAAAATATTCAATTGATGATTTAATTTCTGCTTACTTTATTATATTATTGATCTGAATTATTTTATTATATTACATGATATTTTTGCTAAATAATATCTTACATATTAATAATTTTCTAATAATCACTTGAACTTATTTTATATTTTTATTAATTTATATTACCCGGTCCAACCATTCGATTCGACCCGGTTCAACCGGTCCGACCTGACCCGTTAGACAATCCGGATCGGGTCTTACAACATTGCCGTGAAGTATTCATAACGGCCACGCTCACGCCTAGGTATCACACGCTCACGACGCTCACAGAAGAGTCAGTAAAGAAGAAATGAGTTTAACGGGCCTTAAGTCTTATATCACGGGCCGTGAAGTACAAACTCACGCCTCGAACACCCGACCTCACGACCCTGGCAGAAGCGAAATAGAGATTTAACGGATCGTGAAACTGCACTCACGACCGTGAAGACTGGAACTCACGGATCATGTAGGACTCACTGCTCCTATAGCAATCAAATCTTCGATAACTTAACAGGCCGTGAGAGAGTCCTCACGGGCTGTCACCCATTTCAGGCATTTGTATCACCAGCCATTATATTTGTTTCACAAACATCACATAAACTTTGGAATCCATATATCACTAACTAACGGGTTGTGAGAGATATTTAACGGGCCGTTATGGCGTCAAAAGGACAACAAGGCAAATATCGCGGGACATTCCAGCCTCTTCACGGATATCACAGAACGATTGAAGATTTTGGGTTCATGGTTGGCCGTGAGATTATATAAGTCGCGTAGCAAAGGGAACAAACTGCCCAATTTACGGTTGTGAAGCCTTGTTAATGCCGTGTGAAGGATGGAAAAATCTCTACTCCGACTCAAATTTGGTCTAAAATTATTGCAAGGGGCGTGACAGATACCTAACTCAACACAAAGATGTATTTTCAAAAGAATTCTCAATACACAAGGAATCGAACTCCTACAGATGTCATAAGGATCAATTGGAAACTAATTAAGCTAGAAATCTCGTAATTCTTCAAGGCAGAAATTTCAAAACCAATAGGACTCCGAGTTTACCTTATTGCATATGGAAAATATTTTTGTTTCTTCCTAGACCACTTGAAAATCGGAGACCCTATAAAAGGAGACATCTGGCAGCCAGAATTGAACATGCTAGGGCCTGCAACCTATTCTTCAATGCCAAGAACATGAGAAGACTCTGAAGACTTGCTGAAGACTTTGGCTGGATCGACTCTAGATGAGAGTTCAGCCATAGTTCATCGGTGATTCCCGACGAGCATTATCTATTCTAAATTATGTTGGGATGATAGTAGATTATTGTAGTTCTTTTGTAGTTTTTTTAGTTTAAAATTACTCCAATTTCTTAGCTTTTACTTTCAAATCTTGGTTTGGTTTTATCATTAGACTAGTAGACTCATAGACCTTTGTTTTAATTGAATGAAGTTAGTTTCCTTTGATTATATATATGTTATTCTTAATGCTTTCCAGAGGTTGATTGCTGTCCTCTATTAACTATTATCCATGTGTGAATTGTTGTCTTGAGTTTGCATGATAACTCTGGAATTGATTTAAGCATTATATAACATGATCGTATGATCCTCGATGGAAGTACGTGTCGTGCGGTCTATTGAATACTACCATTATATGGGTATCAATGGTTTAGGATCTACATTTTAAAGCATCTCGATGTTTGTTTGATTTAATTATGATCATAGATGGAGTAATTATATTAAACCTAAAATTGAGATAGTTCGATTTGTTCTGGGAGAAAGTCGATACATGGCGTAGACCCTAATCCGTCAATTGAAACAACTTACTACTATTAGTTCGTCTGTCTTAAGACATATCATCCTAAGGACCTATGCATCAATATTTTATTTTTTAGTTTTCTTTATTTTATACTTCTGTATACTTCGGTAATTTATTTACTTTTATCCCAAAATTTATGTCGTCTCCTATTAGCCTCTGAGATTTGATAGAGAAGTAGATTAGTTCCTCGTGGGATCGACAACCTATACTTTCACTTTATTACTTGAGCGATTAGTGCACTTGCTAGCTATTGTTATCAATTTTTGCATCAAGTTTTTGGCGCCGTTGCCGAGGAACCAATATTTACTTTCTATTCACTACTTTGAGACTCTTTACTTTCCTTTCGTTTGGTGGCTGTGCAGATTTCCAAGCACGATTCTTCCACAAGCCATCTACTCTGGAGTCTCTGGAATGTGACACTCGATACAATACTCGAAGTTCCAAAGCTCCTCTGGAATTCGATCTTGAGATCGAACGAACAGCGCGGCTACTGAGAAAGAACATGATGGCTGAAAAACAAGAATGCCGCCAAGCTGAACAGGAACGATGCCAATTTGAACAAGAGCAGGAGGAAGAAGAGGAACTCAGTATGAGGGATTATGTTTCGGCTAAATATTCGAATACCAATTCTAGTATCGTGATTCCAGCAATCACAACAAATAACTTCGAATTGAACCCTGCCATTACTCGCATGGTTGAAGCACATCAATTCAGTGGAGCCTTCCATGAGAATCCTCATGATCATTTGGACAAATTTCTTCGCATCTGCAGCACTTTTAAGAGTCCTAACGTTTCCGTGGATGCATCACGCCTAACTCTATTCCCCTTCTCCCTGAGAGATACAGCTTTTACTTTCCTGCAGGATCAATCAAAACGTGGGCGCAACTTGTAGACAAGTTCATCAACAAATACTGTCCACCTCAGAAAGCAACAAATCTGAGAAATGAACTTCGATCTTTTCGACAAGATGACGATGAAACACTTTATGAGGCGTGGGACAGTTTCAAGGAACTTTTGGATGGGGTTCCAGACAATCGAATTCCACTATGAAAAAAGCTTGAAGGTTTCTACAATGGATTGCGCCAATCCGATAAGGACAGCCGGAGGAACGGTTATAGGCAAGATGAAACCCTAGGAAATATATGACCTCATCGACGATTTGGCACTAAATTCATGGCAATCTAAACGCAGCCAGCATCGGCGAGGAGTAAATAAAGTAGAAAACGAATTAGTAGTGGCTCAACTAGAGTCACTAAATAAAAGTTTGAGATGCTTCTGAACAATAACAATCCCTGTGATCTTTGTGGAGGAGGACATCCTATGCCTGAGTGCCCAGGTGGAAGAATTTCTAATTAGATTGAAGATGCTAACCATGTTTCTAACTCCTCTTTCAGATCTCCATCCAAATTGGCGAAATCATCATCTATTCTCCTGGAGACAGAATCCAGGACAGCAACTACCGCCACAAAACACTGTTCAACGCCAACAATTGCAGCAACCTATCCATCCACAACTGCAAGTTCACACCAACTCAAACTTCGAGGAATTGATGACAAAGTTTATGTCCACTATGGAAACCAAGGTTTCCAATCAAGATGCATCCATCCGCAATTTCAAAATTCAACTAGGACAAATAGCAAATGTCCTTGCCAGACGAACACCAGGAGCTCTTCCAAGTAACACCGAGAAAAATCCGAGAGAAGAAGCCAAAGCTATCTCCTTACGAAGCGGAAGAACCCCACCTGGACAAGCATTACAATCCCCAACCGAAAACATTGGCAAAGAGGTAGAAATCGAAACGTCACATAACTCTGGAGAAGACCCCACACGTTCAACCCAGAACTCGACAGGAAAAGAATCAGCAACTGTCAGAATACCAAACAAACTAGGACATCTGCCGTTCCCACAGAAGCTACGCAACGAACAGTTGGATAAGCAATTCTCTCACTTCATTGAAATATTTAAACAACTACACATTAACATACCCTTTTATGAAACGTTACAGCAGATGCCCAACTACACGAAATTTCTGAAGGATGTTTTATCCCGTAAACGGAAGATCGACATGGAAGACATTGTGAAAATGTCACCTCAATGTTATGCAATCTACAAGGAAGATCTCCCAACAAAGATGGGTGATCCTGGAAGTTTTACCATACCTTGTACACTTGGAGATTATCATTGTGCAAAAGCTCTGTGTGATCTTGGAGTAAGCATTAATCTAATGCCATATTCTGTCTTCTTAAAGCTAGGTTATGAAGAACTTCTTCCTACATCCGTTTTACTACAGATGGCTGATCAATCTGTGAAGAAACCGAAAGGAGTGTTAGAAGATGTCATAGTAAAAGTGGATAAATTCATCTTTCCAGCATATTTCATCGTTTTGGATATGAAGACCGGGCCAGAGGCACCTATTATATTGGGACGCCCATTCTTGGCCACGGGCAATACTCTTATCGACGTCCAGCAAGAAAAACTTACACTTCGAGTTGACAATGAAGATCTCAGTTTTGATATGAAAACCTCCCTTCAGACTTCCATGGACTATGCATCATCCTCCACATGTTTTGCCATTGAGAGTTTGGAAGATGAAAATCATGATGAAATAGATGACATAATTTCTAATGTTATTAATGATCCATATGAAGGTTTCGACGGCACGGATATTGAAGAATCAACAACAATTCTGACACGGGACAAGGAAGAACTCACCATTCAGCAAGAGGAGGCCATACTTTTATCACCACAACTTGAATTGAAAGAATTACCTCCACATTTGAAATACGTTTTTCTAGAGAATGATGCATATCCTGTTATTATATCCTCTGCTCTTACAGATGACATGAACAACAACTTTTGAAAGTGCTACAAACTCACAAGAAAGCAATAGCATGGTCTATCGCAGATATCAAAGGCATCTCCCCTACTATTTGTCAGCATAAAATCTTAACAGAGGAAGATGGACATCCAGTCGCCCAGTTCTAACGGAGGCTTAACCCCGCATTAAAGGAAGTCGTTAGAAAGGAAATTGTCAAAATCCTTGATGCTGGGATCATATACACTATCTCTGATAGCCAATGGGTAAGTCCAGTATAGGTAGTACCCAAGAAAGGAGGTACAACGGTAGTAAAGAATAAAAATAATGAACTTATCCTGTAGAGAACTGTGACTGGGTGGCGTGTATGCATCGACTATCGTAAGTTGAATGACGCCATGCGCAAGGATCACTTTCCCCTACCCTTTATTGATAAAATGCTAGAGCGTATCTCAGGGCACAACTTTTATTGCTTTTTAGATGGATATTCAGGGTGTAATCAAATTGCAGTTGTGCCCGAAGACCAGGAGAAAACGACATTCACATGCCCATATGGAACTTTTTCCTACCGAAGAATGCCATTCGGACTCTGCAATGCTCCAACAACCTTCCAACGTTGCATGATGTCAATTTTTGTTGATATGAACGAGCAAATACTGGAAATCTTCATGGACGATTTTACTATTTTTGGAAATTCCTTCGACAATTGCTTATTTAATTTGTCATTAGTTTTGCAGAGATGTGAAGAAACTAATCTCGTCCTAAATTAGGAAAAATGTCATTTTATGGTAAAAGAAGGTATAGTTCTTGGCCACAAGATTTCAGAGAAAGGGATTGAGGTAGACAAAGCCAAAATTGACGTCATCACCAACCTTTCGCCTTCTACCAATGTCAAAGCCATAAGAAGTTTCCTCGGACATGCTGGTTTCTATCGTCGGTTCATCAAAGATTTTTCAAAAAATCTCAAAGCCCCTTACTGTACTACTAACTAGAGATGCCAAGTTTGATTTCAATACAAATTGTCTAGAGGCTTATAACCTGATAAAGGAGAAAGTAATCTCTGCTCCGGTAGTTGTCACACCAGATTGGAATCTCCCTTTTGAATTAATGTGTGATGCAAGCGATGGAGCAATTGGGGCAGTTTTGGGACAGCGACACGATAAAATGTTTCGTGTCATATACTATGCCAGTCGCACACTCACTTCTGCTCAGATCAACTATGCAACTACAGAAAAAGAATCCTTGCTGTGATCTACGCATTCGACAAATTTAGACCTTATCTCATCTGTTCCAAAGTTGTCATCTATACGGACCATGCATCCATCCGACATCTTATGATGAAGACCGATGCCAAGCCAAGATTAATTCGATGGATACTATTGCTACATGAATTTGACGTCGAAATCAAGGACAAAAGGGGGACTGAGAATTTGGTCGCAGACCATCTTTCTCGGTTGGATCCAGCTCCTGAGGAAAACATTGACATCTGTGAAGAATTTCCCGATGAACAGATTTTGGCCGTATTTGCAATAAATCATAAATCTGAACTAACACCTTGGTTTGCAGATTTTGCCAACTACCTTGCCAGCAAATGGATCCCCAAAGGATGGACTATGCACCAAAGAAATAATTTTTTCTCTGACGTTAAACATTATCATTGGGAAAATCCTTATTTGTTTAAAGTGTGTGCAGATCAAGTGATCCGTTGATGTGTACGAGAAGATGAAATACCCAATATCCTACAACATTGTCACAACGACATTGCAGGAGGACATTTTGGGCCTAACCGAACTACTGCCAAAGTCTTGGAATGCAGATTCTACTGGCCTACACTCTACAAGGATGCCCGAGAACATTGTAAGTCTTGTGATCATTGCCAGCGGACAGGTAACATTTCTCGTCACAACGAAATGCCTTTAAACAATATTCTTTACTGCGACATATTTGATGTTTGGGGTATCGATTTTATGGGGCCTTTTCCTAAATCTTATGGCCATGAATACATTCTAGTTGCTGTCGACTACGTACCCAAGTGGGTTGAAGCAATTGCTTCACCTACTAATGATGCTAAAGTCGTGGTGAAATTTTTAAGAATAAATATTTTCACTAGGTATGGCACACCTAGAGTTATTATCAGTGATAATGGTACACATTTCTATAACAAATCTATAGCTAGTCTCTTGCACCGTTTTAAAATTTATCATAGGTTACGTACACCGTATCACGCACAAACATGTGGTCAAGTTGAAGTATCCAATCGAGAACTCAAGAGAATCCTAGAAAAGACTGTTAATGCCTCTAGGAAAGTTTGGTCACTCAAACTTGATGAGGCCCTCTGGGCTTATAGGACAGCTTTCAAAACTCCTATTGGCACATCACCATTTTAATTAGTATTTGGAAAAGCATGTCATCTCCCTGTTGAGTTAGAACATAAAGCTTATTGGGCAACGAAATTCCTCAATTACAACCTAGACAATGCTGGGAACAAAAGACTATTAAATTTAAACAACCTTGATGAGTTTTCGACAACAGGCTTATGAGAATAGCAAAATATATAAAGAACGGACCAAAAGATTTCACGACAAACATATTAAACATATTAAAGCATGTCCTTATTTATAATAGCCGTATGCGTCTACGTCTATTCCCTGGAAAACTTGTCTCCCGATGGTCTGGCCCTTACACGGTAGTAACAGTGTCACCTCAAGGTGTGGTCGAAATATTGCCTCATGATGGACAATCCACTTTCAAAGTAAATGGACATAGGGTTAAGTCGTATGGTAATGCCCCCAAATCGACCAACGCCACGTGGCAAGAATCTATTCGAAGGCGCTACGAAAACACTATGACATTGACCAAAACTTGACCAAATTTCAATTAAAAACAATGGCATGCTAATGATAAAAGCAAATAAGGAAAGATAGAAATATCATAAAAGTGAAAGTCCCAAAATATTACAAAGTCCATGATAACCATAATGTCTAAATTACATAAAGCTCTAAATGTGGAAATAAAGATAAAGATAACTAGGCCATCTCTTGGTTCATGTGCTTTAGCATCGCTGGTCGCGGCATACGATCTCAACACCATCACTGACCTGGCCCTGTGGAAATCAACACAGGGGAGGAAGTCCTCCCATAAGCTATACAGCCTAGAGGGGATTCATAAGTGCACAATGCATAACAATAAATAGCGATTGGCTGAATTAGTAATAATTTGCAATAAGATCAGATTTGAGCATAAGATCATTCACTTGAGATATCGATGGATAAAAGAGATAGAGATCATGAGTCAATCTTATAATCACAAAAGATTTCAGAGATCATGCTGGATCAATAATCATGCTTTGTTCATCATGTTCATGTTACTTGTCCATGCTCTTTGTGCTTTTACTTTCACTTAACATTAGGTGCCTTTGGGTGTTTTCATCCTGGGGGATTTACGCCAGAGCGACCAAATACAGCTTCGTGCGGCCAATGGGGGATCAAGCCATGGCTCAAGGAGCAACCCGTCCGATGAGCACTTAGCTTAAGCTCTGACCACCACTCCCATAAACATGTTCATAACTTTCTTACTTAATCACTTTATCACTTTGCCATACTTGCATATCATAATAGGATTGGATCGTAGGTCGGATCAAAATAAGATCAAGGAATCAATCACATCACATGCCAAACAGTAAGGAGTAACACAACACAAGCATAGAAAGAATCTCAATCAAAACAAGAATCAATTTGCAATCTGGACAGATATCGGTTGACCGGTCCTCACTGGTCGGTCGACCATTTTTCGGACACCGGTCGACCATTTTTCGAACACCGGTCGACCGATATTTTTGGATCGGTCGACCGGTTGGTCTGAATGCAATATAGTAAGTTTCTGCTACACTGATCGACCGATATCTCTGGATCGGTCGACCGATAGTACTTAGTCAAAAAGAGCTTCGATCGGCCGATCGGCCGAATGATACAAGGCTCGGAAAGATGATCGGTCGACCGGTCTCCAAAGATCGGTCGATCGATAACCTCATCACCGGTCAACCGATATACAGGATCGGTCGATCGGTCTGCATGAAAATAGAAACCGAACAGAATGGAAATAACAACGATTTTCAATCCAAAATTGCAATCAAGGCATTCAATCAACCATCTAAGCATGAAGGACTAATACAGAACATATCTACAGTCATAAGAATCATAGAACATGCATCAAACATAAGAAATGCAATCAATCATTCCCTTCCATACTTCTCATCAATCAAGAACACTATCCAATAATAAGAACCCTAATTCCAATCAATTGCTAATCATGTTATACAAGGGGATTTTGGTATCACCCATCTTATTTCGTGATTGATCCTAACTTGAGCCTTTCCAATCACCAAGAACACTTCTCCTTATTATTCTCCACCTAGGAAGCAATCAAAATGGGGCAGAGGGAGTGAGTAATGGCCCTAGTGATTAAATGATGCAGAAATGTAGATAAACCTAGATGAAGACCTTGATGGAATGCCCCCTTCTTGCTGGATGAAATGCCTTAGGGAGAAGAGAGAGAGTGAGGGAGAGAAATGGTGGCTAAGAGAGAGAGCTTTAGGGCAATTAGCCTTTTTATAGGGTAGTTGTAGGACTATTAGGCTAATGGGCTCACTAATTGGGCTATGGGGTTATCTTTACAATTTGGTTTTTATTTTCTATTTCTTTTATTTTCTATTTTTTTTAAATGGGCTGGATATTACATGTATATTGACGGCCGCAAGCCTGCCGTCATTCAACTTCTCTCCTCATATGAACCTTAGCACACGCTAAGGGGATAGTCGAGCTAGCGACTCTAACTCTAGAACTCTACTGCCTCAACTCTACCCATTTTTATTTTATATATGTCTAACCTTCGTTTCTTTCTTTCTGTTTGTTACTTTATTGCACAGGTAAGCTTATCCTACAGCACATTTCTCGAAAATATATAGCAGACACACCAAATTTGGTACCAATTTATAAACCATCACTGACAATAAGATCCTCCACGAGACGTGAGTGATTTCTCACGACCCGTGAACCCATCATCCGCCACCAGCAGCCACATTTAGAAGCCGTTATTCCTATCTCACGACTGTCACAGACCGATTTTGCTATTTTTCATGGGCCATCATCATCATTTCACGGGTCGCCATTGCCTTTTCACGAGTCGTTAATACGCCCTCACGGGTCTTATAGTATCGAGTTCAAAATTTTCACGGGCCGCTACATTCCCCTCACGGGTCATAAGTCTTCAGGTCTGCATTGATGGCTGTCAGTTTCTCCCGTCTCACGTCCTGATCCACTTTTTCATGAGCCGTCACAAACTCTCATGTGTCATTAAAACACGTTCCTGCCCTGTGAGTGTAATCAACTCCATCCTTAGGGGTACACGTGGCATTATTTAATAGGTTCCTACTCTCTACCATGGATCGAGCCATGTGGCATCACATCGGGACGGCGAGTAACACCTCGTAACTCATGCACACCGGCCCGTAAGTCACCCCAGCGCTCAACCACCCGCATTAACTCATCACGACCCATTATTCACTTCTCACGGCCCCAATCGATTTGGCTATTTAAAGGGCCGGACCGTAAGATCGTCTCTCACGCCTCATTGCTTTCTTTACGCCAGCACACTGCCCCAACCCCTGCAGCTCAGGCGATCCACGGCGATTTGGATTCCGGCGCCCCGACTGCTACCATCATCAGTTCCGATCACGGCCCGGCAGCATCGTTCTGACGTCGGCATCAAGCATCTCGCTGCCAATCTTCCCCCTTCAGTCGACGTCTACCATCGCCGCCGTCTCAACCGGCAACGCGACAGCACATCCTCACCAGCGACCTAACATCTGACGTTCGCCATCACCCTCCGACGATGGCAAAAAGAATAGAACCGTGAAGACAGAGACACCGGCTGCAAATTTTTTTCCCCCTTTTTTGTGTTCCTTCTGTTACGGCCGTGAACAGCTATAAACAGCCCGTTAGTTGTTTTCATTTTCCTCTGTAAAGGTCGTGTCTCCCTATAAACGGCCCGCTAAGTCTGATTTTTGGCCACTGTCAGGGCTGTTATTTATTCCTCACGACTTGGGAAACTAGCCTTCAGGTCCATCACACTCACTTTGCAGGCCGTGACCCGCACTACTTCTCATGGCACCTCGGTGAAGGCTCCTGTTCGTCGTCGCCAATGCCCGGGAGACATTGCTATCGCCGCCAAAGGCTCCTCCTCACGAATTCTGCGCCCCACCACCAAAGAATGGCTTTCCACCGAAGCACGTACCACAGACGCTCGACTTCCTCTGTGTCTATCCCACTCGGTTCCCGGACCAAGCTACCATGAATATGTGAAACCTCAGGCCATTTATCATGACATTATTCTCTAACATCGGCATGGGTTATTTCGTGCATCAATGGTGGCCCACGTATGAGGATATCACGATGGAATTTTTATGTTCTTTGAAGGTGGAGCACCTCGAGGCCACGGGACGTCGGCAGGCAGCCATCTCCTTTCAACTCTACAATCGCGAGTTCGAATTGTCACTGGCAGAGTTCAACGCCATCTTCAACTTTCCGAACACAGGACATCTGTGCATCCCAAAGGAGTTTAGCGCACTGGAATTTTGGTCACGCATAACAAGTGAAGGACATTTGGACTATCAGCGCGCCAAGTCCACATATATTCAGAACCCCGTCATTCAATATGCGCACCGGATCCTCTCCAACACATTGTTTGGCCGCGGAGATAGTAGCGGAGGTGTCAACACTCAAGAACTTTTTATCTTGTATTGCATGCTGACCTCCACCCCGGTTAATATTGGCGCATTTCTAGCCCGCACTTTTCTCAAGGCGGCCAACAAAGATAAATGCCACATTATCATCGGCAGGATGATCACACCTATTTCCATTCATCTGAATCTCGTCTTAGATGAGCTGCCACAGCTCGACGGGTCCTCATCTCTTGACGATTATCTCATCCGCGCCATGGAACTTGGGTCCGGTCAGGGGGACGACCGATATTTATGATCGGGCAAGGCTGATTTACACATACCATTTAATGAGACAGAACAATTCGACCCTTCCAACGAAGCCAATTGATTACTGGTCCCACCAGAACACCCAGTGGTTCCACGACGTCGCTGCCTGGAGGACCCGGGACCATCTCAAGGGCCGCCTACCACGGGTGCTCCTGCCACTTCTCACCTCTCGGATTTCTCTGCAATGCATCAGTTGCTGACTTCAATGCATACCGAACAATTACAGGCCGACGAGCTGCGCCAAATTCGTGTTGACGTACTTTCTCTTACTGAAAGCCAAGCACAGACCGATGCTATGGTACGCCGCATGCATGAGTACCACGTCAGCCAGGGACATTATGGACATCTTCTTTAGCCCCCGCCGCCACCACCACCTATGGATTAGACGGTTATCTCCTGTCTTCTCTTTACATTTTGTCCTTTTATTTTCCCGCATGTTAGTATCCCTTTTACAAGTCCGATCTTAAACATTGAGGACAATGTTGAGCTCACGCTTGGGGGAGTTGCCTTTGCATGCATCATATCTAGTTAAGTGAAATTGCATCTTAGTACCCTTTCTATATTTAATTCTCGTGAAAAAAAAAACAAAAAAAAATTTGTTAGACTCCCTTTTTTTAGAACTTTTGTTGTCGTTCAAACTATCTTCAAGGACATCAGGTACATTAGCTAAATTCGA
The DNA here is from genome assembly GCA_030549335.1 of Pontederia crassipes. NCBI lineage: Eukaryota > Viridiplantae > Streptophyta > Magnoliopsida > Commelinales > Pontederiaceae > Pontederia > Pontederia crassipes. The sequence continues at coordinate 60,249,798 of CM060194.1, read as the reverse complement.
AGTACTCCATGTTTATCATTTATTGCCTTAGTGTAGGGTTTAATGGTATGGAAAATGATGCTGCGTGAAATCATGAATATGTTGACGACTACCTTCTTTTGCAATTTCTGTAAACAAATATATATGTAAGCCATAGGATAACAATTATATCCCTGTTGAATGTTCAGGTGTTGGATGAGCTAAATCAAAAGAAAGTAAAAGAAAAGAAGGGTTAGTAGAACCCAAAGAAAAGTTAAAAAGTATAAAAGGTGCTATCCGGAACCTGGGTGAGTCCGGGTGATTAGATCCGTAGGGGATTCTTGCCTGACGACCTAAGGACATCTGCTCTGGGATCCGTCGGTCGAAAGCTCATTACAAGGACCACTTTGAGCAATATGGAGAAGCACGAAATCATAAAGGCAAAACAAAATACTTATAAAAGCTCTTCCCACACTTGTTTATTCAACACGGATATCTTTATTATCAAGGCCTATTTTCATATCACTTAAATCCGGGGGAGTTGAAAAATGTCTTCTATTCAGAAATTTTGCAAGGCTAGGTAAAATCTAGAACGCGAAAAGACATTTTGGCGATGAACGAATAAACATAGCACTAAGAAGATGACTAAGATACCTGATGATCATCTCATGAGTTTGCCTTGAACATTGCTTGAGGACAAGCAAAGATTTAAGCTTGGGGGAGTTTGATGCATGCATTTCATAACATGTAATTAGACTTGCATTTAGGCTTATTTTATATAATTTGATCATAGCATGCATCTTTTTCTACGTTATTTCCTATAAATTCTTTGATGCAACCATCCATTTAGTTGGCTGATTTTTGCAGCAATTATGGATAACAATGGTGGAAGATCAAAAGAAAAGAAGAAAAAAAGGCAAAAAGGAGTCCAAAGAGCTTCTTGAAATATGCTTTAAATGCCTTCATGAACCGTGAAGTATTCATAACGGCCGTGCTCACGCCCAAGTATCACGCGCTCACACCCCTCACAGAAGAGGCAGTAAAGAAGAAACGAGTTTAACGGGCCGTAAGTCTTATATCACGGGCCGTGAAGTACAAACTCACGCCTCAAACACCCGACCTCACGACCCTGGCAGAAGCGAAATAGAGATTTAACGGATCGTGAAACTGCACTCACGACCGTGAAGACTAGAACTCACGGATCATGCAGGACTCACGGCTCCTATAGCAATCAAATCTTCGATAACTTAACAGGCCGTGAGAGAGTCCTCACGGGCTGTAACCCATTTCAGGCATTTGTATCACCAGCCATTATATTTGTTTCACAAACATCACAGAAACTTTGGAATCCATATATCACTAACTAACGGGTTGTGAGAGATATTTAACGGGCCGTTATGGCGTCAAAAGGACAACAAGGCAAATATCGCGGGACGTTCCAGCCTCTTCACGGATATCACAGAACGATTGAAGATTTTGGATTCATGGTTGGCCGTGAGATTATATAAGTCGCGTAGCAAAGGGAACAAACTGCCCAATTTACGGTTGTGAAGCCTTGTTAATGCCGCGTGAAGGATGGAAAAATCTCTACTCCGATTCAAATTTGGTCTAAAATTATTGCAAGGGGCGTGACAGATACCTAACTCAACACAAAGACGTATTTTCAGAAGAATTCTCAATACACAAGGAATCAAATTCCTATCAGATGTCATAAGGATCAATTGGAAACTAATTAAGCCAGAAATCTCGTAATTCTTCAAGGCAGAAATTTCAAAACCAATAGGACTCCGAGTTTACCTTATTGCATATGGAAAATATTTTTGTTTCTTCCTAGACCACTTGAAAATCGGAGACCCTATAAAAGGAGACATCTGGCAGCCAGAATTGAACATGCTAGGGCCTGCAACCTATTCTTCAATGCCAAGAACATGAGAAGACTCTGAAGACTTGCTGAAGACTTCGGCTGGATTGACTCTAGACGAGAGTTCAGCCATAGTTCAACGGTGATTCCCGATGAGCATTATCTGTTCTAAATTATGTTGGGATGATAGTAGATTATTGTAGTTCTTTTGTAGTTTTTTTAGTTTAAAATTATTCCAATTTCTTAGCTTTTACTTTCGAATCTAGGTTTGATTCTATCATTAAACTAGTAGACTCATAGACCTCTATTTTAATTGAATGAAGTTAGTTTCCTTTGATTATATATATGTTATTCTTAATGCTTTCCAGAGGTTGATTGCTGTCCTCTATTAACTATTATCCATGTGTGAATTGTTGTCTTGAGTTTGCATGATAACTCTGGAATTGATTTAAGCATTATATAACTTGATCGTATGATCCTCGATGGAAGTACGTGTCGTGCGGTCTATTGAATACTACCATTATATGGGTATCAATGGTTTAGGATCTACATTTTAAAGCATCTCGATGTCTGTTTGATTTAATTATGATCATAGATGGAGTAATTATATTAAACCTGAAATTGAGATAGTTCGATTTGTTCTGGGAGAAAGTCCATACATGGCGTATACCCTAATCCGTGAATTGAAACAACTTACTACTATTAGTTCGTCTGTCTTAAGACATATCATCCTAAGGACCTATGCATCAGTATTTCATTTTTTAGTTTTCTTTATTTTATACTTCTGTATACTTCGGTAACTTATTTACTTTTTTTATGCAACTTTTATCCCAAAATTTATGTCGTCTCCTATTAGCCTCTGAGATTTGATAGAGAAGTAGATTAGTTTCTTGTGGGATTGACAACCTATACTTTCACTTTATTACTTGAGCGATTAGTGCACTTGCTAGCTATTGTTATCAATTTTTGCATCAGCAAGACCGAAGAACATGTCTGATATTCGTACTTTCCTCGTCTTAGCTAGTTACTACAGGAGGTTCATTAGAGATTTTTTCAAGATGACCGCACCACTGACCAATCTCATAAGGAAGAATGAAAATTTTATTTGGTCAGATCAGTGCGAGCAGAGTTTCCAGACACTGAAGACTCGTTTGACTACTACACCGATCCTCACTATACTGTCAAGTACTGGCGGCTATGTGGTCTATACTGATGCATGTGGAATCTAGGCTATGTACTTATGCAGCATGGGCAAGTGGTGGCCTATGCTTCCTAACAACTAAAGAAGCATGAAGTTCATTATCCTACCTATGACCTGGAGCTTGCAGCATTGGTCTTCGCCCTGAAGATCTGGAGACATTATCTATATGGAGAGAGATTTGAGATCTTCACTAACCATAAGGGCCTCAAGTACATATTTGATCAGAAGGATGTAAACATGAGGCAGCGCAGATGGCTAGAGCTTCTCAAGGATTATGAATTCGCCATTAATTATCATCGCGCTAAGACAAATTCAGTAGCTAACACACTGAGCAAAAAATGGGAAGGTTCACTGACGTACATCAGATTGCGTGAGTACAAGATGTTGCAAGAGATTGACTACTGAAATCCAAGGCTTGACAGAAATGGAGAACAGTGGATGATGCATAAGATGAAGTCCAGTCTGATTGATAAGATCATAGCAGTTCAAGTAGTAGATCCAGAGTACCAGAAAGTACTGAAGAGGTGTAAGAACGAGACTGATGATTTTGAAATATCTACGGATTGAGGCATTCGATATAGGAACCGACTATGGGTTCCTACTGATTGCTATCCGATGGGAGGTGTTGGACGAATGCCACAAGTCCGAGTTCACCATCCATCCTGGTAGTACTAAGATGTACAAAGACGTACAACGCAACTATTGGTGGCCAAATATGAAAAGGGAGATATTAGAATATGTGTCCAGATGTCTAGTGTGTCAGCAGGTCAAGATTGAACATCAAAGACCATATGGCAAATTGAAACCTCTCGGAATTTCTCAGTGGAAGTGGGACATCACTATGGACTTTGTGTCCAATTTGCTATAGACTTTGCCTAGATCTCAGAAGGGTCATGATGCTATATGGGTTGTCATGGATCGACTCACGAAAGCAGCTCATTTCATCCCCATCCGATGGAAGCAATCGATGGAAAGCCTATTGGACCTATATGTGAAGGAAATAGTCAGATTACACGGGCATCCCAACGTCGATCGTGTCTGATAGAGATCCCAAATTTACTGCTAGATTTTGGAGGAGCATGCAGAAGGCATTTGGTACGAGACTTAGCTATAACACAACTTTTATGAGAGGACCATTCAGACTATAGAGGATATGTTGAGGGCGTGTGCGCTGGATTGACATAGTAACTGGGATGAACATATTCATTTGATTAAATTTGCCTATAATAACAGTTACCACTAGAGCATCGGCATGGCAATGTTTGAGTCCTTGTACGAGCGCCCTTGTCGTTCCCCTGCTCATTGGGGTGAAGTAGGTGAGGAAAAGATTATGAGCAAAGAGGAAGTGAAAGAAGCTGTGGATTACTCAGAGAAGGTAGAGCTGATCAAGAAAAGATTGAAGACTGTACAAGCTAGACAGAAGAGTTATGCAGACAAACGCAGACGAGAGCAAATCTTCAAGGCTGGGATCAAGTTCTATTGAAGGTGTCCCCTATGAAAGGGGTCATGAGATTTAGTAAGCGAGAAAAACTTAGTCATCGCTATGTTGGTCCATTTGAGATTCTTGAGCTAGTGGGCGAGGCGGCCTGCACACTGGCACTACCCCCTTCTTACGGGCGAGTGCACAATGTGTTTCATGTCTCTTTACTCAAGAAGCATAAACATGACAATGCCAACACCATCCGGATTGAAGAGCCTGATCTAGACCTTACTTTTACGGAGTACCCGACTCACATATTTTAGCGCAAAGTGCAACGTTAAAAGAATAAGGATGTGCCCATGGTCAGAGTAGCCTGTCATTTTCACCATGGCAATAAGGCAACATGGGAGCTCGAGTCAGAAATGTGGCAAGAATTCCCACACCTATTTGGTAAGCCTTTTATCTTGTGCAAAATTTGAGGACGAATTTTTTTTAGGGAGTTAATGTAACAACCAGAAAAAAAAGATTAAATTAAACGAACCTGCTATAAAAATTTGAACACCAGAATGCCTGGTATCAAGGGATTATAATGACAAATAGATAAAGAAAAATTAATAAAAAATAATGCCTGATTCTCCCCGATAACCTCCTATAATTCAGCCTCATAATCAGTCATAGGATCCTAAAGAAAATATGGGAAGTTAACAATCCTTTTATCTCCTCTTATTGGCCAATATCCTACCAATTCCTCTCAGATTTCCATTTTGTTTTCACGTCAACCAGCAAGAACCATTCGACGAGTTTTCCTGCATTTCTCGTGACTAGACGACCTCTTTACTTTTTCTCTTTCACACAACCCTCAGTACACCAACACGTCTCACATTTTGGGGTGTTCTCGGTTGGATTGCAGGAGGAGGAAGATCTGCGCAAGGGCAGCGAGAAGGGCATCATAATGCGTGATCCAAATAGATTAACGAGAAGATCACACACGAGAAGATGGGTGAATTAGGAATCACCTTGATTAACCTCTTTTCTAAAATAAATTAGATCATGCTATCATGCTAAATGGACCACTACATCCCTTTCCGCTATCCGTTAAAAGAATCCATGAGATTATGGTTATAAGAATACCTATGGTCATGATGATCCACATCGCATTATGGTCAAGAGACTTGCTTCGAATTGAGAGGAGAGTTATTAAGGAACACTGTTTGATTGTTCTGCTTTTATTTATGTTGTTAGTATAATTATGAAATTTATATTAAGATAATATGTCTTTGCATTATTTCGTGCTGTCTCTGCATTCTTGTTGATTTCTGTGTGTGAAAACCCGACGCAAATATATGAAGATTTACTACCTGTACGCATGATTGGAATTGCCTTATTATATTTTCCATCTCATGTAAAAATAGTATAAGATATATACCACCAAATGCTTCCCAGTGCGTTAAATATCCCACTACTAAATGATTACTACAGTAGCTGCTCACGTAGGAGAGTGCATTTGGCACATTAAATCACATGGGCATGGAGTTCACATCTTTATCTGTTAGTACACCACATTGACAAGACCTCTATTTCATATGTGCGTTAGACCATGTGTTAGGAATTATCCTCACATTTACGTGCCAAGCTGATACTCTTTTTTTTCTATTTCTATTTTTATCTATATCTTCTTTCTAGTCCCATCCTGATTTTATCATTGAATCGTATTTGATTGTACAAGATAGAATTTAATTGCTCATTGATAAGTCTCATATCCCATCTGAGTATCAATTATTACAATAAAAGATTTATCAAGACAATAATAAAATAAATATCGGGTTGCCAGTCCAAGTCAATGCTTATCGTTTATTGTTAAGGGTCATTCTCTTCCGTCTTTGAGGGCACTGTCGCGGCTTGATCATCCGTTGACCATTGGCACTTGGCTGAATGTGTAACCTCAAAGTCACCGTGTTTATTAATCATCATAACTTTAAAATATCGAATTATTGTTATAGATTAAGAAATTGAATTATCGTCATATATATGACCATTGAATCACTATGCCGAATTATTCGAAATATCATCGATTATCGATTCCCATTGTTATACTGACATCGTTATTGTTATCGTCATTGCTCATTGATTATATGCATATTATCCATTGTTATTAACCTCTTACTCTCTGTCCGGGCCAAGGTATGTTACCGACCTGCATTATCAATTTATTTTATTGAGGTTAATCATTGTAAATTTTATTGTTCTCCACTTGGACCGTAAAGCTCACGGGAGGATTACCTCCCCTGTGTTTGATTCTCACAGGGTCAGGTCAGTAAGGGTGGATGAAGAGATGTGCTGTGACGATGCTTCGGTGACCGAGAAGCACATGAACCTAGGGACCTTTTTATTTATCTTTTCTTTTATGTCTTCTCATGGAACATTATGTAATAACTGAGGGATATTGATAGTTGTGATTTTTCATTATGGGCTCTTTCCTTTGCTTCCCCTTTTATTTGTCATTTTATTTCATAATAAGATTTATGTCTTTTATTTTGCCGATGTGTCATATTTATTGATTGGTCTTGGTCAAATGTTGAGTCAAAGTCAGAGCGTTCGTAGCGCTTTCATGTTGATCCTTGCCACGTGACCGGGGTCGATTTGGGGACGTTACACTCCATACCTGAATGAGCTCCAAAATGTTGGTGTTGAGGATACATCCTATCAACAGCCAAATGCAAATTCCAATGGTTATTAACTCTTGTGTGTCATTTGTAGTTATTGCCTAAATTTGAAAAGAAGAGTCATTTCCCTCTACTGGCATATAAAATAATAATAATTTATTATTTTTAATGAATAGTATATATATTTTTGCATTCATGAAATTTATTATAAATTGAAGCTTTGTATATTTTTACGATCGACAGCTTTATTCAACCAACTCTTTTCAACTAAAATAAAACCACGTCTTGCTGCATTGATAAACTTTCAGTTGTCAAAAATTCTCTGGTGACAATTATCTGCCGGTATCATTAGTTGGATGTAAACTTTTTTATCTGCAAAAAATATATGATATCCTCATAAATTATAGGGTACTAACTACACAATTCACCATATGAATATATTACAAGCATAACATATTAACAACTATAAATATAACATAGAACAACAACTATGCTGAATGTATGTTTAACACATTTTTATTGTTACATCAAGAATATCTTTCGGTATCATGTCATATATCAATTTTATAGTTTGTTTGCTTTGATTTCTCCAAGTCAAAATTTATTATACTTTTTTCCTATTTGTTTACTTGATGATATACTTTTGAAGGCAAAAAAGTGACAAAAAAGATATTTCACACAAACTAGAGTCAGTTTGAAATAAAAAAAACTTTTATTAAGTTTTTGGTCATGACAAGCCTATCACCTCAACAGTGAATTCAGATATCATGATAATTATAATGAAGATAGAAAAACTAATTGAAGTCATTAATGTAGGTCACATCTTAAGAACCAAATCAATATTTTGATTGGTTCTTGGTAGTTCGTAGTTGAACTAATCGGGCTAGACCAAATTTCAATCACTAGTTATAAAAGTATACTTTGTGACCACAAACTGCCACAATAGTTAGCCTTGGATTGGGATTTCAAAGCATAACGGGCCATGACAACCTTATCATAGGCTACAGCTACGATATTGTAAATCCAACACTAAGACGGGAAAAGTAAACTTGACCACTATAGTTGGAGCTATTAAGGAAGAATTTGTGGTCATGGGCCACGAACAAACTGTAATATCCTGTACGTAAGTCAAAAAAAAAAAAAAAAAAAAAAAGGAAAACAAGCAAAACAAAGCCCACGCGCTTGCCTGGCCCAAAGCCCAACTCACCCATGCTATGCCTAAGACCAATGCCCTAATCTCTTTTCCTCTCCCCATGCGTGTCACACGGCCGAAAGCATCTCCAAAGAGCCAAAACCCCCCTAATCCCAAAACTCCATCTCCCTCCCTCACTGTTTCTATTCGGCCAACAGCAAGAAGAGATCTCCTTGCTACAGTAACGTGGTTACTGTAGCTACAGTAACGTGGTTACCTTGCCATTAACCCATTCTCTCTCTTACAATCTCCCTCACTCTATTAGAATCCTTGGAAAGTTAGAAGAAAAGGAGAGGAAGAAGCTAGAGAGTTAGGACTTCCTAATCAAGGTATATTTGAGGGGATCCTAAACCTAATCACCCCTTAGTGATATATGATGTGTGGATTAAGGGATTTTAAGACCACACTAGGTCTTGATAAAGTATGATTAGGGATTATGCATTTCTTGCTACATATTTCATTAGTGTACTATGTCATTGCTAATCATGATTTGAATGCAAAATACTTCATGTATTGTTACTATGCTTATTGTCATATTGTTAATCATGTTTAGGATTATGATGTTCATTATCACTTACATTAGCTCATTATGAAATATTGTAAAGCTTATGTATAAATTATAAGTGTGATTAGCATGTTAAATGCCTATGTGGAAATCTCATTATGTTGCATGATTAGAATGTTAAGAATGTTGAGAAATGTCTTGTATGGTGTTTGGAAGTTAAGATTGGTTCAATATGTTAATGTGTAAAATATTTGAGAAAGAAACCTTGTAAAATTGGGTGTCTGCCGTCCCAGAACGGGCGACCGATTCCGTATCGATCGACCGTTCTAGAAGGACAGACACATTCTGTGATTAGCGGTCGTTCGAAGACCTTATTTTGGATGTCCGAAAGACATGTAGCGGTCGATCGATTTTCTAACGTCTTCTGATATGTGTAGTCGAGAAACTCGATACATTCTGTGATTAGTGGTCATTCGAATATTTCGATTCGGTCATCCGAATAAGTCAAGTACCGGTCGATCGATACCCAAAATAGTCGTCCGATATGAGTAGCCAAAATAGTCGTCACATTATGTGATTAACGGATGAACCGAATGCCCATTTCGATCGTCCGAAAGCACCATAACGGTCGACCGATGACCCGATCGGTCGACCGATATACGACTAGTGGTCGACCGTTATCCAAAATGGTCGACCGTTTCTGGGAGCTGATTGGTTATGATTGAATGTCCACACTTAGTATGATTTGTAGTTTACATGACCTTAAATATGGTTAAAACATGCAACATGTGTGAATGATTGTATGTATTGATGAACATGATTAAAAGACGAATTGATGAAGATGTGTGATTTTTATGACTCGGGACCAATCGATATCCTATATGTAAGACTCCACCGACGGGTGGGGGAAGACCTCATTGGCGAATGAGGGTAATTACCTCATTGACGAATGAGGGTCATGACCTCTCCTACAGGAGAGGGTTATGACCTCACCTATGGGTGATGGTCATGATCTATGCGCTACCATCCTTCTCAATCGACAAGATAAAAAATTATCTAAGTAAAGATGAAAGACAAAAAGGTGAATGATGAATGACTTGGGACATAAAGTTAAAGATGATAAAGATGTATGAAGAAGTATTCACCTCTAAGGATGCAATATGAATATCCACTTATCACATCATATGATGTCATGACAAAGATGGCCAAGTAAAGTAAGATAAGATCATGATATGCATTAGCATAATGATAAGAATGATATGAATGATGATAAGTTATGATATGCATAGTCTAAATATTATGATGTTATATGTTATCTTAACTTGTCATGATGATATGCTCACATTCCATATAGTATGCATAAGTAGCACATAGCATGCATATGACTTATGTTTTATGATGATGGAAATGCATACGTCATGATATATAGAAATTATGTTATAAGATCATAACATGCATGTGCTTCAATATACTCTAACGGGAGAAATCTCCTGCACCCCATGGATCCGTGCAGGTATGAAGGAGGCTTATGTTCGACGGCGAGAGTCTCGTGACGGCGATATTGCACATGGGTCTGTCGGGCTACGGCCCAAGTCTTTTACATATATTATGTTATTATGATGAACTCTTGTAAGAGTGTTTTATGTATGGCTTATGGGCCTTATTGAGTCATGTACTCCACTTGAACTCATTTATGTATGATGAACTCTCTATTGGGTATACGTTAGAGCCCATTAGGCTCATGGACCAGTTTATGTATCTTGGGATTTGATTTTGTTAAAGACTTCCGCTGTTATGACGTTTTACGAAATTATTATTTATGTTTATTATTATTATGTTTCCACTGCAATGTTTTATGAAATTAGGTTATGTCAAGATCAAAGTAACATCGCCTAGGATTCGACAAAATTTTAAATTAGGACTGAATTTTGGTGTCGTTACAGTTGGTATCAGAGCCATAGTTTGGCTCTTATGTCCTAAAGTCTTATGTGTCTAAGCCATAGGTTGGCTAAAATGTTTAAGAGTAATGTCTAAGTGTAAAGTTCATGTGTAATCGTCATGAGGTGCCACCGAACCTAAAGGTAAATGTTATCCTATGATTAGCTCATTATTAATAATGTTCTATGATTATTTGAATATGAATGTATATGCCAAGACGTTCAATTATTGATGAGGAGCAGGAAAGGAATACATTTCTTGATGGTCTAATCATGGCGGCACAAAATGCCCAACGAAGTATCGGGCCGAATTATTCTATTGAGAGATTCCTTAGACTCCAGCCCCCAAAGTTTGATGGAGTAGGAGATCCCAAGTTGGCGGAATCGTGGATCGAAGATGTAGGGGACGTCCTCAAAGTTATGGAGTGCCCCGAAGACCGCAAAGTGAGGTATGCCACACATTGCCTTTGTGGCCGGGCCAAGGCATGGTGGAAAGTACGGTTGAAGACCACCAATGAGAGTGAGGAGAATGTGGATTGGGAGAGTTTCGTGGAAGCATTCGAATCTCGTTTCTTCCCGGACCACGTAAAGAAAAAGAAGAGGGATGAGTTTCTCAACCTCATTCAAGGAAGTATGACCGTAGGAGAGTATGTGAAAACATTCTTGAGGTTGGAAAAGTACGGGGAGCTCCATGAGAATGAGCTCCGAAGGACGAAGAGATTCATAAACGGCTTGAGATCCGGACTGCAACCTTAGGTGAGGAGTGGTCGCTGCACCATCATGAAAGACGCCGTGGACCTCGCTGCGGAACATGAAAGAATGTATCAAGAGAGGAGGGATACCAAAGGGAAGGCTATCAAGAAGCATGAAGGGAAGACCCAAGGGAATAGTCCGAGGAAGGCACCATACTACTCTCCGAAAAAGGTGGATCAAGCAAGACCTGTTTGCTCTAATTGTGGAAGGTCCCATTTCGGAGAATGTCGTTTCAAGGCTGGAGCATGTCTGCAATGTGGCAAGATGAGCCACTATATAAGGGACTGCCCGGAGAAACAAGAGGGCAACAAGGACAAAGGAAAGATGGTGACAAACCCACCAAGAGCTCCAGCAAGAGTGTTCGCCATGGAAGTGGATGAAGCCACTCCAGAAAATGATATGATTCAAGGTAATATTCTAATTGCCGACCACTACGCCAATGTTCTATTTGATTCGGGTGCAACCCATTCTTTTATCTCTCATACTTTTGCAAGCATGCTAAAAGTAAAGCCCTTAGTCGCCCCTTGTCAATTAGACGTTGTAACCCCTACTGGAATGGTAGGCATTAGAAGAGATATCCCCAATGTATCCATAGAGATAGATGGGAAGAATTTTCCAAGTGACCTCATATTGTTTCCTATGGTAGAGTATGATGTAATCTTAGGAATGGATTAGTTATCTTACAATAATACTCACATGTATTGTAAGGAAAAGAAAATTTGTATAAGAGGCCATCATGGGAAGCCTACAATAATTAGGGGAATTCTCTCCAAGGAAGCCAATGTGCTCATCTCAGCAATTAAGGCAAACAAGATGATCAAGAAAGGGGCAAGAGGATTTTTGGTAAGCGTCATCAAGACGGATTCACAACCCAAGGCACTTGAATCCTTGGCTGTGATAAGAGAATATCCCGATGTCTTTCCGGAAGACATTGCGGGATTACCACCAAGAATGGAAGTTGAGTTCAATATTGAAGTACTTCCGGGGACCACTCCCATCTCGAAGCCGCCCTACCGAATGGCTCCGACAGAGATGCATGAACTAAAGACGCAACTACAAGAACTTTTGGATAAGGGGTTCATTAGGCCAAGCGTCTCACCATAGAGCGCACCGGTACTATTTGTCAAGAAGAAGGATGGCTCGTTAAGGTTGTGCATTGACTACCGAATGCTCAACAAGGTGACAATGAAGAACAAGTACCCCTTACCAAGGATTGACGATCTCTTTGATCAATTATCATCGGCGTCGGTCTTCTCCAAGATCGACCTAAGGAGTGGCTACCATCAACTAAGGGTAGCCGAGCAAGATGTTCCCAAAACGGCATTCCGTTCGAGGTATGGACATTACGAATTCTTGATTATGCCTTTTGGACTAACGAATGCGCCCGCCGCATTCATGGATTTGATGAATAGGGTTTTCCGTCCATATTTGGACAAGTTTTTGATAGTATTTGTGGATGATATCCTCATCTACTCATCAAATCCGGAAGAACATAAAGAACATCTCCGCATTGTGTTGGAAACCTTGAGGAGGAACAAGCTTTATGCCAAGTTTTTCAAATGTTAGTTTTGGCTTGAAGATGTTATGTTTCTTGGTCATATTGTGTCAAGGCATGGAGTAGCCGTGGACCCGGCAAATGTTGAAGCAGTAATGAATTGGAGTAGGCCCAAGAATGTGATTGAGATTCGAAGTTTCTTAGGACTTGCTGGATACTATAGAAGATTTATCCAAGACTTTTCCAAAATTGTTGCTCCTATGACCAAGCTGACGAGGAAAGGCGAGAAGTTTATATGGTCACAAGCATGTGAAGCAAGCTTCCAAGAGCTGAAGAAAAGACTTACTACGGCACCAATCTTAGTTATTCCCACAGGAAGTGGAGGTTATGTGATCTATAGTGATGCATGTGGTACCGGGTTAGGATGTGTACTTATGCAGCACGGCAAAGTGGTTGCACACGCTTCAAGGCAATTGAAAAAGCATGAAGTCAATTGTCCAACTCATGACCTAGAGTTAGCGGCGGTGGTATTTGCATTGAAGATATGACGCCACTACTTGTATGGCGAAGACTTTGAAGTGTACACGGACCATAAGAGTCTAAAGTATGTATTTTCCCAAAAGGACTTGAATATGAGGCAAAGAAGATGGCTCGAGTTTCTTAAGGACTATGAGTTCGCAATATTGTACTACCCCGGGAAGGCAAATGTAGTTGCCGATGCACTAAGTCGCAAGTGAAAAGGATCACTTGAGTGTCTAAGTGTCCACAAGTGGAACCTTGTGGAAAGCATAGTGCAATGGGCCCCAAGCATTTTTAGCCGAAGAATCATGTGTATGACTCATCACGTGATTGAATCAAGATTAGTGAGAAGAATCATTGAAGCTCAAAGGAAGGACCCGGAATATGCAAGAATGATCAACGTATGCAAAAGGGAAAGAAATCATTTTGAGTATGGTCAAGATGGGGCAATTAGGTACAAGAACCGTCTATGGGTTTCGAAGGACAAGGCACTAAGAAGCGAAATTTTAGATGAATATCACAAGTCCGAATTCTCCATTCATCCCGGGAGCACCAAGATGTTCAAGAATTTGCAAAGGAACTTTTGGTGGGAAGATATGAAGAAAAAAGTAGCTAAGTATGTAGCAAAGTGCATAGTGTGTCAACAAGTAAAGATTGAGCACAGAAGGCTTTATGACAAATTACAACCTTTACCTATTCCTTTGTAGTAGGATTACCACGAACCCGGAAAGGGCATGATGCCATATGGGTTGTAGTTGATCGCCGATCGTTTGACGAAGTCGGCTCACTTTATTCCTATGAAAGTGAGTCAATCTATGGAAAGCATGACAGAGTTGTATGTGAATGAGATTATCCGTTTGCACGGAATTTTAGCATCTATTATTTCTGATAGAGATCTGAGGTTCACTTCTAGATTTTAGAAATGTCTCCAAAATGCATTTGGAACAAGACTGAACTTTAGCATAGCATTTCATCCTCAAACCGACGGCCAAAGTGAGAGGACAATCCAAACTCTTGAAGATATGCTTAGAGCTTGTGCCTTAGATTGGCATGGGAATTGGGATGACCACCTTCCTTTAGTGAAATTTGCTTATAACAATAATTATCACTCTAGTATCAAGATGGCTCCATTTGAGACCTTGTATGGAAGGCCTTGCCGTTCTCCGGCATGTTGGAGTGAAACCGGAGAGGAAAGATACATTGAACCGGATTTGGTCCACATGTATGTTGATAAAGTGGAGCTCAACAAGCAAAGAATGTTGGAGGCACAAAGTAGGCAAAAGAGTTATGCGGATATGAGAAGAAGAGAACAACTTTATGAAGTTGGTGATCATGTGATGCTCAAAGTCTCACCAACCAAGGGGGTTATGAGGTTTAGCAAGAAAGGAAAGTTAACACCAAGATATATTGGACCATTTGAGATCCTTGAGAAAGTTGGTGAAGCAGCCTATAAGTTAGCATTACCACCTTCATATGCTATGCTTCATAATGTTTTCCATGTGTCAATGCTCTGAAAATATGTTCATGACGAAGCAAATGTGATCCGGATTGAGGAGCCGAATATCAAAGAGGACTTGACATATGTGGAGCAACCAATTGAGATTATCGATTATCAAGTGAAGCATCTCAAGAACAAGACCATATCTATGGTCAAAGTGGCATGGAAGCACCATCGAGGACAAGAAGCAATATGGAACTCGAAGAGGAAATGCGAGAGAAGTTTCCGAAACTTTTCGGTAAACAATTTATGATTTACTAAAATTCGAGAACGAATTTTTAATTAAAGGGGATAAGTTGTAATATCCTGTACGTAAGTCAAAAAAAAAAGGAAAACAAGCAAAACAAAGCCCACGCGCCTGCCTGGCCCAAAGCCCAACTCACCCATGCTATGCCTAAGACCAATGCCCTAATCACTTTTCCTCTCCCCATGCGTGTCACACGGCCGAAAGCATCTCCAAAGAGCCAAAACCCCCTAATTGCTATAGCAATCCACCCTAAGACTCATTGTGCAATAGCCAGCTCCCCAACACTCCATCTCCCTCCCTCACTATTTCTATTCGGCCAACAGCAAGAAGAGAACTCCTTGCTACAGTAACGTGGTTACTGTAGCTACAGTAAGTAGATAATCTCACTCTCTTGCCATTAATCCATTCTCTCTCTTACAATCTCCCTCTCACTCTATTAGAATCTTTGGAAAGCAAGAAGGAAAGGAGAGGAAGAAGCTAGAGAGTTAGGACTTGCTAATCAAGATATGTTTGAGGGGATCCTAAAACTAATCATCCCTTAATGATGTATGTTGTGTGGATTAAGGGATTTTAAGACCACACTAGGTCTTGATAAAGCATGATTAGAGATTATGCATTTCTTGCTACATATTTCACTAGTGTACTATGTCATTGCTAATCATGATTTGAATGCAAAAAATGCTTCATGTATTGTTACTATACTTATTGTCATATTGTTAATCATGTTTAGGATTACGATGTTCATTATCACTTACATTAGCTCATTATGAAATCTTGTAAAGCTTATGTACAGATTATGTGTGATTAGCATGTTGAATGCCTATGTGGAAATCTCATTATGTTGCATGATTAGAATGCTAAGAATGTTGAGAAATGTCTTGTATGGTGTTTGGAAGTTAAGATTGGTTCAATATGTTAATGTGCAAAAGATTTAGGAAAGACACCTTGTAAAATCGGGTGTCTACCGTCTCAGAACGGGCGACTAATTCCATATCGGTCGACCATTCTGGAAGGGCAGACACATTCTGTGATTAGCGGTCGTTCGAAGACCTTATTTCGGATGTTCGAAAGACATGTAGCGGTCGACCGATTTTCTAACTGTCATCCGATATGTGTAGTCGAGAAACTCGATACATTCTGTGATTAGCGGTCGTTCGAATATTTCGATTCAGTTCTCCGAATAAGTCAAGTACCGGTCGACCGATACCCAAAATGGTCGTCCGATATGAGTAGCCAAAATAGTCGTCACATTCTGTGATTAGCAGACGAACTGAATGCCCATTTCGGTCATTTGAAAGCACCCTAACGGTCGACCGATGACCCGACCGGTCGATCGATATACGACCAGTGGTCGACCGTTACCCAAAATGGTCGACCATTTCTGGGAGCTGATTGGTTATGATTGAATGTCCACACTTAGCATGATTTGTGGTTTACATGACTTTAAATAGGGTTAAACATTTAACATATGTGAATGATTGTATGTATTGATGAACATAATTAAAAGATGGATTGATGAAGATGTGGCATTTTTATGACTCGGGACCAATCGGTACACTATATGTAAGACTCCACCGATGGGTGGGGGAAGACCTCATTGACGAATGAGAGTAATGACCTCATTGACGAATGAGGGTAACGACCTCTCCTACAGGAGAGGGTTATGACCTCACCTATAGGTGATGGCTATGATCTATGCGCCACCATCCTTCTTAATCGACAAGATAAGAAATTATCTAAGTAAAGATGAAAGACAAAAAGCTGAATGATGAATGATGAATGACTTGGAACATAAGTTAAAGATGGTAAAGATGTATGAAGAAGTATGCACCTATAAGGATGCAATATGAATGTCCACTTGTCACATCATATGACATCATGACAAAAATGATCAAGTAAAGTAAGATAAGATCATGATATGCATTAGCATAATGATAAGAATGATATGAATGATGATAAGTTATGATATGCATAGTCTAAATATTATGATGTTACATGTTATCTTAACTTGCCATGATGATATGCTCACATTCCATATAGTATGCATAAGTAGCACATAGCATGCATATGACTTATGTTTTATGATGATGGAATGCATACGTCATGATATATAGAAATCATATTATAAGATCATAACATGCATGTGCCTCAATATACTCTAACGGGAGAAATCTCCTGCACCCCATGGATCTGTGCAGGTATGAAGGAGGCTTATGTTCGACGGCGAGAGCCTCGTGACGGCGATTGGGTCTGTCGGGCTACGACCCAAGTCTTTTACATATATTATGTTATCATGATGAACTCTTGTAAGAGTGTTTTATGTATGACTTATGGGCCTTATTGAGTCATGTACTCCACTTGAACTCATTTATGTATGATGAACCCTTTATTGGGTATACGTTAGAGTCCATTAGGCCCATGGGCCAGTTTATGTAACTTGGGATTTGATTACTGTTATGATGTTTTACGAAATTATTGTTTATGTTTATTATTATGCTTCTGCTGCAATATTTTATGAAATTAGGTCATGTCAAGATCAAAGTAACGTCGCCTAGGATTCGACAAAATTTTAAATTAGGGCCGAATTTTGGAATCGTTACACAAACAATCACGATCATAATTGTCGCCTTCATTATATTGTACCTGTACATTCTTAGCTTGCGACAAAGTGTTATGACAATAAACTTTGTAATTGTAATGTGTTCTAAATCATTAAATCTTGAAACCCTTATATACTCTTGAAAGTTATAAATATATTAGAGGAGAGAGCCTTAATGCATGTGCTTAAAGTTTGGGAAAATAATAGAATGCATAAATGTCATGATTGAAAAACTTGAAGAAAGAAGATATTTTGTGTGGGTAACTTTTTTGGATTGTTGTGCACATACTTCCCAACATCCAAAGGGCAGCATGCTTCATGACATCCAACGGCTTAGACTATCTTGTTTGCTATCTTTTACGATGAGCTTTGATTCATTTTTCATGATTATAACATTTTGACATAATAAAAAATATGTTAATTCACTAGAAGAAAGTTTGGTTAGAGGACTATTTAGTACAGGCAGAATATATGAACGTAACAAGCAACCACATGGAAAATATATCAAATGAACATAATAATTTACATGATGATAAATATAAGAACTATATATTTTATAGGTCACTCATAAAGTCTAATCTTTTCCATTGTCCATCTCTATAGATCTTCTCAAGCTCTTAGGTTTGGAGCAAAGTTTTTATGCCATATGTAATTATATTTTAATGATGCAAACCTCGAGAGATTAGAGTTATATTTAAAATATAAAAAAGTCTAAAAAAGAATGAGTTATTTTGTGCACTAAACTTTTGATTAATATTTATCTATATTCTCACGAGATTTACATTAAGAGTTGATTATAAAAGTTATAGATAACTCTCTTATTTTTGTATAGAATCAAGAATAACCTCATCTCGACAATCACATAAAAATTTATGTTTAAACAAGAAAATTTTGAAAAGTTAAATTTGAAGTTGATATTTTATGTGCTAAACTTGCATTTAATATTTGAGTGGTCTATCATGAGATTTGCATCAAGAGATCAATATAAAAGTTATAGATACTATTGTTAGCTTTTCATATAATAAAAAAAATATTTCATTTGGATACTAGTATGAAAAGTTATGTATAAAAGAGTAAATGTATAAAATATTTTATTTTAAATGGATAACTTTTTTGCTGAACTTTGAATCAATATTCGACTATGATCTCATTAGATTTTAAATGAATGATGAATATCAAAGTTGTAGATAATTCTGTTATCTTTCCATAAAGAACATTATCTCATTTGGACAATTGTGCAAAATGTTATACTCAAAATAGTGCAGGATAGTCTATCTGGCGATCGTAATATTGATCGACTCATCAGGCACACCGATCGATCAGTCAGTGCAAAAAATGCACAAATCAAGCACCAGAATGTCGAGACCATAACAGTCGAAGTACCAGTCAACCAACTAGTGCAAAATTCACCAACGATTATATTTTTAAAAAACAAAGTGTACCGGTTGATTGTGGGGCAGAGCGGCTGATCGGTCAACGCAAAATACACTATAACGATCATACTATGGCCCCAAAATTAGGACACAAGCCCCAACGGCTAAATAGAGTCAAGATGGCTATAAAAAGGACCCAAAGGTGTAGAAATCATCAAGACTTTCAAGGAAAATTGGGAAGAACATTTGAGAGGTCCATTTAAGCTCCAAGTTGCAAATCTTTTATTTATTTCTCTCTTACTCATGTGTGAGGTTCTAATTGTAAAAAAGAGTTTGTGGAGTGTTCTTGTAATATTGTAATAGTTGTTTAGCTCATGAGTGAAAAGATGTCTCTTACCTCTTGGGCGAAAAAAAGATGTGTGAAAGCTTACGATGAAAGATGTGTGCCTTACCACTTGAAACGAAGAAAAGACAAGAGTTGTAAATGTTTTCTTCCTTGTCCCATTTGGAAGGAAGGAAGGTGTTAGTGAAATCTTTGACGGTCTCGAGATCGAGAAATCAGAGCAGGAACATAGACTAAGGTGTGATCGAATCTCGTCAATAAATCGCAATGCATCTTGTGTTTATCTTTCTCTCTTCCTCTCCTTCCTACTTTATTATGCATGTGATATGATTTTTGACCATGACAATGTCCAAATCAGAGTAAAAGTGTAATTTTAATAGTTCGTAACATCCTGGTCACGACCCGTGACTTAGACAATTTTTTTGCACAAAACTAAGCATTTAAAGGGTCGTTACATGCTTGTGACACCCCTACTATTATGGGCATTACGGATTCATCACGTCCCGTTATATTCAATTCATTTAACTTTGACATCTTTCACTAATTTACGATTTCTGACTTCATTTTAACTTTGATTTAAGTGTCATTTTTTTTGTAGTGGCTTCGTGACTCTTTTCTTTTGATATTTTTGCAAGAAAATATAGTATTTTGGTAGATTTGCATTTTTATAAATTAAAACAAATAAGGTTAGAAAATGATGCATACTATATGAAAATGAATGAAAATGTAATTAAATGCATGACTAATTATATGTTGTATTTTGTATGCATCAATTATACTGGTCAATATCATCACCATGGATTATTTTCAATACTGAATCTTTTGTTTGTTGTCCAATCACCCATTTGGTTGATTTTGTAAGACATTTTCACTTTGAATTGATAAATTAATAATCGGAATACTCATCCATAAGTAATAAAATTAGCCACATATTCTTTAGCCAACCTTTTGGGAGTTAAACCAAAATTCTTTAAGACTTTGGGGGAATGTATTGTAAGTTCTTTGAACATATCTAATACATTATCAAGCATTAAGGAATTGAAATTTAGATTAATCACATCGATCCAGAATCTTGAAGAAATAAAATCTTACGAATAATTATACCCGAAGTGGAAGATAAAGCCATAGTATTTAAGAAATTGATTTCTCTCTATTGATCCTTTTTCTTTCTAACACAAGGTATGATGGAAGATTTATCTATGTCTTTAGTGGGTAGAGAGAGGACCGATTTATAATACATTTCCTTTAATATGGTACGTCCATCAAATACCAAATCAATGGTTAAGATTAACCTTACTATTAAGTTTGATAACATAATTCAATTAATAACTTAAAGAATTAAATTTCACATCATATGTTGATGTATTTAATCTTAGTATTGTAAGATTAAATTCATTTGTAACATACTAATCAGGCCATACGTTAGAATAGTAATTAGATATTCTAACATTTCTCCCACTTGGCCTGATGTGAAAACATTTATACTTAATAGCATAACATAAGATGCACATAAGATTAAATTCATCATGATTACCAATATTGATACTTTGCAAATGTGAGTTATGGCGGCTATACACTGCTAACCCAGCATACTTCCTTCCATATACTACGACACCTGTAACTCTTCAAAATAGGTCTTTAAGATATATAAATATATTATGGCACACTTTAAAATTTCCTGTTATGAAAATATAGAGTCTACACAATCATCATTAACAGAAAATAAATATAAATAAGAAACATATTATTGAGCTCAGAATGTCAATATAACATTAGAGTCATCATCATGATTTCGACTAAGACTCGTACTTTGCACATGCATCGTAAATGTCTTTGGTGGCAAACCCTTTGTCCATGGAGCTACTATTATTTGATTAGTCATGATAAATTGAATTGAAACTCTTTGTTTCTTAACATCCTCCTTCACAACGAAAACTTAACTTTCATGTGCATGGCACCTTTTGAGTACTTATCCTTTTTGGAGAAGGAATCTACTGTCGTATTATCATAATACATTAGTTGACAACTGTCAGCCCCAAAATAAAATTTCGCAGCCAATCAACATGAATTGTGGCTTCATAGCACCACACAAATTCTGCTTCCATAGTTGGCGTAGCAACGATAATTTGTTTTGCACTTTTCCATGACACTACTCCTCCACATAATAGAAACATGTGACCAAATGTGAACTTTCAACTATCAAGACATCCAACAAAGTTTGAGTCTGAGTATCCGATCACTTCTAACAATCAACATGAATTGTGGCTTCATAGCACCACACAAATTCTGCTTCCATAGTTGGCGTAGCAACGACAATTTGTTTTGCACTTTTCCATGACACTACTCCTCCACATAATAGAAACATGTGACCAAATGTGAACTTTCAACTATCAAGACATCCAACAAAGTTTGATCTGAGTATCCGATCACTTCTAATGGATTGTACTTTCTGAACACGAGCATATAGTCTTTTGTACTTTGTAAATATCTTAACACTTTCTTTACAGCTTTCCAATGATCAATGCCAGGATTATTTTGACATTGCCTTTGTTGAAATGTGATTCAAAAAATATTATCCACATAATTTGTATTTTGGAAAAAAGAAAATTAATTATGGAGTTAGTAGATAGTTGTGGTGATGTGGTAGTCATGGTTAGGTGATAATGTAATTAGTGGTAGTAGTGTGTTAGTGGTGGAGTGTGTGCATGATCTCCCATGTTTTGTTATCTTGCATCTCAAGTTGTAAGCCTATTTATAGGCCATCCTATTTTGAGTTTTAACATAGCAGAATATCATGCAATAATATTTTCCTTTTTTTAAAAAATTGTTCCTTGATTACTTGGTTATGTGCTGAATTATTTTTCTAGTTTATCCTTTAATTTTCAACAAGTTTGATATCAGAGCAGGTTGCAAAATACTCGGGTAGGAGAAGACATCATTTTGCAGATTTGGAATTGCTAGCAAGTACAATTAATCAGTGCTTCAACAAGCAAAAGTGTGGAGCAAATTATGCCTGCAAATGATGGTACCGTAAGTTTCTCCCAACCTTTGATTCCTATTTTTAAAGATGACAATTATGAGTTTTGAAATATTAAAATGAAGATTTTGTTTATGTCATAAGACCTTTGGGATTTGGTTGAGAATGAATATGCAGATCCAAATGAAGAAGGGAAATTAAAGGAAAACAAAAAAAAATGCGAAGGCATTGTTTCTTATTCAGCAGGCTGTGAATTACATGTGTAGTTGCCTCAAAGCAAGCATGGGGTATATTACAAAAAGTGTATCAAGGAACAACAAAGGTAATCACAGTTAAATTGTAAACTCTTCGTCGAGATTTTGAGATGTTGTTTATGAAATCAAATGAGTCTATTCAAGAATTTTTGTCAAGAGTAACTAGTTAGCCAAATGAGATCTTATGGAGAAAAGATTGATGATAAAATTGTTGTTGCTAAAGTTTTGAGGAGTTTGACCTTAAAATTTGATTATGTAGCTGCTGCAATTGAAGAGTCTAAAGATTTATCTATGCTATCTTTTGATGAACTAATGGGTTCTTTGCAAGCATATGAAGCAAGAATAAACAGATTTGTAGAAAAAGTTGAAGAAAAAGTTTTTCAAGCCAAAGTAGAAGCACCTCGATCTGATTGTAATAGAGGTCGCGGCCGTGACGGATTCCGTGAAAGAGGCCGAGGAAGAGGCCATGGTAGAGGAAGATTTGATGGACAAAATGAGCAAAGACAACAACCATTAAATGAGTACAAAAGTAAAGTTCAATGCTACTACTGTAAGAAACATAGGCATATTGAGGCAAATTATTGGACCAAGGCAAAGCAATTATCAAATTTTGTTGAAGAGAAAGAAAAGGAAAGTAAGTGATTTATAACATATTCTCATTTTATTGATATAAATAAAATATGATTTTTAGACAGTGATTGTTCTAACCATATGACTGGAATGAGATCATTGTTTAAAGTGCTTAATGAATCAAAGAAAAAATAGCTCAGATTTGGAGATGATAAACATGTGCAAGTTGAAGAAGGTATAATTGCTATTCGGCAGAATGATGGTAAAGAAAAAAATTCTCCATGCTATTTTTTATGTTCCTAATTTGAAGAATAATATTTTAAGTATTGGTCTAATTGATGGCAAGTGATTATTCTATTTTGTTTGATGATGATATTTGCTTGGTCAAAGATAAGAAACCTGGACAGATTATTGCAAAAGTTGCTATGGCAAAAAATCACATGTTTCCTTTGAATTTTTTAAATTCTTATGCATTTTTAGTTCAGTCAGCTTCTTAGTCTAAATTCTAGCATTTGAGGTATGGACATCTCAACATTAATTAATGGATTGAAATTATTGGCTAGAATTAATATGATTGTTAGTCTTTTAGAAATTGATTCTGATGAAGTTTGTGAAGGGTGCATTTTTGGAAAGCAATTCAAAAAGTCATTTCCTGTAAGAAAATTATACAGAGCAAAGTAACCTCTTGAAATTATTCATGTAGATTTATGTGGACCTATGCAAACAAAGTCCTTCAGTGATAGTCAATATTTTGCATTATTTATTAACGATTATTCTCTCATGAATTGAGTATATTTTTTGAAGCTAAGATCTGATACATTTGATGTGTTCAAAAAATTCAAGGCAATAGTGGAAAATGAAAGTGGTTATCACATAAAAATTCTGCGCACAGATAGAGGTGGTGAATTTTTATCAAATGAATTTAACCATTTTTGTGAAGAACAGAAAATTCAAATGCAGCTTACAACTCCATATACACCTCAACAAAATGGTGTAGCCGAAAGGAAGAACCGAACAATTGTGGAAGTGATAAGAAGTTTGCTAAAGAAGAAGAATGTTCCAAATACTTTTTGGGTTGAAGTAGTTGCAACTATAGCATATTTGTTGAATATTTTTCTAACAAAAGCAGTGCAAAATTAGATTCCCTATGAGGCATGGAAATGTTGCAAACTGAAAGTAAGTCATTTGAAAGTTTTTTGGTGCATTGTATATGCTTTGAAGAATTTTGAAAATTATCAAAAGCTTGATGACAAGTTCAAGAAATATATTTTTGTTGGCTATTCTGTTCAATCCAAAACTTATCGATTATACAATCATTCTACTAACAAAGTAGTTATTAGTAGAAATATTATCTTTGATGAAAGATGCAGTTGGACATGGAAGGAGACAAATAAAACTAATATGATTGATTTGCAAATTGAGTTTCCTACAGAAGGTGAAAAAAATATTGCTATAGCACCAGCAAGAAATGATTGTGTTCCAAGTAATGGAAACAATTCTTCAGAAAATTCACCTGATTCTGTGCCAAGGAAATTTTGTTCTTTGCAAAAAATATATGATTCCTGTCAATTTGCTTTATTTGTCTCAGTTCCGACATGCTTGGAAGAAGCGATGGAAAAGGAAGAATGATGTTTATTGAAAGAAATCATAATTGGGAGTTAGTTGATTTGCCTGACAACAAAAATTTGATTGGTTTAAAATGGATGTTTAAAACTAAATATCATGCAGATGGAAGCATTCAGAAACATAAAGCAAGACTTGTAGCAAAAGGCTATGCACAAGAGCAAGGTATAGATTTTGAAGAAACTTTTTTTCATGTTGCACGTCTTGAAACATTGAGATTACTTCTAGCCTTAGCTGCTCAATTGCAATGGCCTGTTTATCAACTTGATATAAAATTAGCTTTTTTGAATGGTGATTTAAATGAAGATATTTATGTCAGTCAAGCAGAAGGCTTTGTTATCAATGGGAAGGAAGACAAAGTCTACAAATTGAGAAAGACTTTGTATGGCCTAAAGCAAGCTCCTCGTGCATGGTACAGTAAGATTGATTCATTTTTTTATTGACAATGGTTTTCGCAGAAGTGAAATTGAGCCAACACTCTACTTGAAAGAAAAAAATGGGCTGAATTTATTGTAGTTTGCCTATATGTTGATGATATTATATATGAGATCTTCTCAATTACTTGTGGCTGATTTTAAAACATGCATGATGGTAAATTTTGAAATGACAGATTTGGGACTATTGAATCATTTTCTTGGTATAGAAGTGAAGCAAGATACTAATGGCATATTTATTTCTCAAAAGAAATATGCTAATGATTTGTTGGACATGTTCAATATGCTCAATTGCAAAGTTGATGCCACTCCTATGAATGTGAATGAAAAGATTAAACTTGATAACGATGAGCATTTAGAAGTTTGATTGGTGGTTTAATTTATTTGACTCACACAAGATCAGATATCTCTTTTTCTGTCAGTCTTGTATCCATATTTATGCATTCTCCGACAAAACATCATTTTGAAGCAGCCAAGCACATTTTGCGTTATATTGCTGGCACAATGGACTTTGAAATTTGGTATTCTAAAGTTTCTAATTTCAGATTGTTTGACTTTGATGATAGTGACTGGGCAGGATCTTTGGATGATAGAAAGAGCACTTCAGGAAGTGTTTTTAGTCTTGGATTAGGGGCAATTTTATGATGTTCAAAGAAGCAAGCAATTGTTGCCCTCTCATCTTCAGAAGCGGAGTACATTGCTGCTACATCTACTTGTCAAGCAATATGGTTAAGAAGAATTTTATTGGATCTTCATCAATCTTAGAATGAAGTAACAATTATCTTTTGTGATAACAAATCAACAATGACCAAGAATCTAGTCATGCATGGACGAACAAAGCACATTGAGATTCGTCATCATTTTATTCGTGGCATAGTGGAGGATGAAGAAATCAAATTGGAATTCTATGACACAGATGAACAAATGGCAGATTTGTTCTCCAAAGCTCTTCCTATTCGCAAGCATGCATTTTCCATAAAATTGCTTGGAGTATGTAGTTTTGAATCACGGGAGAGTGTTGAAACGTGATTCAAAAAATATTATCCACATCATTTGTATTTTGGAAAAAAGAAAATTAATTATGGAATTAGCGAATAGTTGTGGTGATGTGGTAGTCATGGTTACGTGATAATATAATTAGTGGTATTAGTATGTTAGTGGTGGAGTGTATGCATGATCTTCCACATTTTTAGGCATGATCTCCATGTTATTATCTTGCATCTCAAGTTGTAAGCCTATTTATAGGCCATCATATTTTGAGTTTTAACATAGCAGAATATCAAGCAATGATATTTTTCTTTTCTTAAAAAATTGTTCTTTGATTACTTGGTTATGTGCTGAATTATTTTTCTAGTTTATCATTTAATTTCCAACAGCCTTAACATTTCGACAACAAAACTGAAGTACAAGTTTGTGCATACTTTAAGCTTCCAACAACAGATGCATATGGAATATGTTCCATTGCCTAGACTAAATTTGTCTCCTTTCTAAATTGGAACTATTCCAACTGAACATTTATCCATATTATATCTCTCTAGAATTCTTTCAATATAAGCTTTCTGAGACAATCCTAACAATCCTTGTGATCTATCACGAAATATTTCTATTCCTATCACGAATGATGCCACTCTCATATCTTTCATTTCAAAATCCATAAAGAGAAAATCTTTAGTCACACGATGTATGCTAAAATTATTAGCAGCAAGTAATATGTCATCAACATACAGAACCAAAAATATAAACTTACTCCCACTAATCTTTCGGTATATACACCTACTGTATTTTCTTCAAAACCAAAAGATGTTATGGTACTATGTACCATTGTCAAGACGCTTGCTTAAGTCCATATATTGACTTATTAAGTTCACACACCATATGTTCACTCCCTTTTTTCAAGAAACCTTTAGGTTGATCCATATTAACTTCTTCCTCTAGATCTCCATTAAGAAAGGTTGTTTCTACATCTATGTAATGTAACTCTAAGTCATATTGAGCTACTAAAGCCATTATAATTCTTTAATGAGTCTTTTCTCACTACAAGAAAATTATGGATTAGCGACGCAAAATAGCGTCTCAATCGCTAATGACGCTACGTCGATGCCATGCGTGTCGGCATAGCGTCCTAGTTGAGTCACAAAATCGCGATGCTATTGGCCTCTCAATAGCGCCACATTCGCATCTACTTAGCGTTTCACAAAATAGACATTAATGCCGGCGTTATAGAGATGCCCATTAGACGCTATAATTGCGCGCCATGAAGTAAAAATGCATGGTTGAATTTAGCACTGTTGTAGCGTCGAAATAGTTCGACGCGCATCTAGCGTCTCAAGAACTGAGACGCCCTATCGACGCTAGATTGGAATCGATATGAGTGCCGGACATTTGCGCGGTGTAGGCGCCATGATATGCGACGCGACGTGGCGTCGCAAGTGATGCGACGCTATGTAGATGCCAATATATGTGTAATTAGAGATCTTTTATCACTGGGAAGCTGATCAATCAACGGCGACTGATGCTACCTACAACGCCCATGCTTGGTACTATTTTAACACTACTTTAATTAAGAAATAGATTAACTATACGTTATATATATATATATATATATATATATGTTATATCTATTTTGACGCAACCCATATACTTTAATATAAATTATATATGTACCTTCGACATATATATGTATCTCTATATAATTACTTATATATGCCTATCATATGTGTGTTCCTATATGTTAATATATATATTATCTATACTATACTCATATATATGTATTCCTACATAATTACTATACGTTATATATATATATATATATATGTTCTATCTATTTTGACGCAACCCACATACTTTAATATATATTATATGTGTACCTTCGACATATATATGTATCTCTATATAATTACTTATATATGTCTATCATATGTGTGTTCCTATATGTTAATATATATTATCTATACTATACTCATATATTATATGTGTACCTTCGACATATATATGTATCTCTATATAATTACTTATATATGCCTATCATATGTGTGTTCCTATATCCTAATTATACATATATTATTTTTATATTCTTAATCATGAATTATGATAATTGAAACAAAATAGTCCATTTCGCGCCACCATGGAGACACAATAGCATCTATAGATTGCCATAATATAGCCGCAACGGAGGTCGACGCTACATAGGCACTATTGACGTCTCTTTGACGTCGCTTTGTTGGGTCGCTAAGGTTATGGTGACGCTAAGGAGACGCTGGTGTGCGCTAAACAAAGTTAGCGACTCATTAGCTGACTTTTTACTACACTTACTTAATCGGGCACATATTGACATATAAGTACGCATATATACTTATACTTATATACAACACATATACATATACATATTATTATCACTCAATCTTACACATATAAACATATACATACACATATATACTTTTAATACGTATACATATAGACATATACATACACGTATACATATACACATTGTTGTGACTTAATCTCACACATATAGACATATACATACACTTATATATATATATATATACTTATAAACTTATAATTATATAAACCTAACATACACGCATACATGTGAATATACACTTATAGTTTATATAATATATAGACCTAACATACATTATATATTTATATAGATATACATAGATATAATATAAAGTTAAAGAAA
This sequence comes from Pontederia crassipes, assembly GCA_030549335.1. Lineage (NCBI taxonomy): Eukaryota > Viridiplantae > Streptophyta > Magnoliopsida > Commelinales > Pontederiaceae > Pontederia > Pontederia crassipes. The sequence continues at coordinate 60,220,691 of CM060194.1, read as the reverse complement.
TCAATATCGCGTCGACATGTACGCGACGCCAATGTCGAGTCACATCAGCGTCTAACTAGCATCTCACACTTTGGCGATGCTAAAAATGACCTTAAATCCCTAGGTTCTTCCGTAGTTTTTTACTTTTCACTGTTTACTAAATAGTTCTTCTCTGAGACGTCGATCGATGACCTCCTCCGCGGGATGCCGACTGGCGACCTCCTCCGTGGGACGTCGACCTCCTCCGCTGGATGCAAACCGACGACCTCCTCCGTAGGACGCCGAGCTCTTTCGTGGGATGTTGACCTCCTCCGCAGGACGCCGACCGACGACCTCCTCTGTGGGACGCCGATCGATGACCTCCTCTGCGGGACGCCGATCGACGACCTCCTCTGCAGGACGCCGATCGATGACCTCCTCTGCGGGACGCCGATCGATGACCTCCTCCGTGGGACACTGACAGACGACCTCCTCTGTGGGACGTCGATCGACGATGGCTCTGACGACGTCAGCAACTTTGACTGACAACGTCGACGGCTTTGTCGACTCCGCGCGACGCTTGCCGCCTTCCTCCGCCTCCTCCGCTCAGTGCCGCCCTCCTCCGCCCTCTTCCACCTCCTCCACCCTCCATTGCCCTCCTCACCTGGTGCATCCCTCTTCCACCTCCTCCACCCGTCGCCTTCCTCCTCCACCGCTCTCCGCCGCCCTCCTCCACTGCCCTCCCCTATTGTCCTCTACCGGCTCGAATTGCTCTGCTACTCCTCTGCCAGACAGTAAGTTTTATTTGTTAATTTAGATAAATATATGTTCTTAGTTATGTTGACTTGAAACTCTGATTTCACTATATGAATATAGTGATTTGAAAAATAGATAAACAAACTAAATTATTTCATAAATTTATGCCTCCAATTAGATGAACATCGTGACTTGAAAAATAAATGAACAAATTAAATATATTATTATGAATTATGCATCGAATATGTATTCGATGAGATTCAACTTGAAATCAAATACTGATCAAACATTATCAACTTTTTGTCTTTTTTATCATGTTCTCATTTTAGTCAACATAGAATGTGGATGAATATTATTGTTAATTAAAATGAGAACATTGAAAAAGAGACTAGAATATGATAATTCATTGATCAGTAACGACAATCAAGTACTTGAAACATGTGATTTTGGATTTCATAACTTCAAAATCACATGTTTCAAGTACAAGAATTTATTGACATGTGACTTAATGTTGTCCATTACAGAATGACAAAGTCAGATCGTAGTTGGATTCATCGTTGGAAGGATAAACGTAATAGAAGAATATAAGGATGGTGTTGATGAATTTCTTAATGTGGCATATCAAAATGAAGGCATTGCTTCTTCATACGGCGAAATCCCATGCCCATGTTGGAAGTACAAATGTTATCAGTGGAAAAAAAATTATCTATTGTGTACGGTCCCCTAGGTTTCACTCAAATACGAAGATGATCAGCCTGTTGAAGGTAAAGGCATCGGTAGAAAAGTAATAGATAAGCTAAAACAAACATATGACAGTGAACTAGGGACAAGAATTTTGCGTATGACGGTGAGAATAGTTTATTCACACTGGGTGCTCTTCCTCAAGTAATTACCAATAATAACACAAGTTTGTTACTTTTTTTCAATCATGGGTACTAGAGGTCGAGCTGATCATCTCGCTCTTCTAGGCGTTCACTCCAGATGAGTGAGCCATCACGACCATCAGGTATTATATTTATTGTCAATTGCTTATAATAGTTACATTCATATGTACTTTTTAATAATGCCAGATGCTCATCCGACAGGGCATACAGCCAGATCGTCACATAGTAGGCCATCCATTGGTAGGTTGTCTCCACTATCACTCCAGGTACGTGTCACATAATAGGCGATCGGCATGTGGCACCAGATTATTTTTTGTATATTCTATATATTTAAATATGAGGCAAATTTTATGTATTTTTTATGATGACAATTGCTACACCACCGCCACCACCACCATCGAGATTACCAGACGCTTCACCACATTCTAGCATCGATGAGCAACATCTTACCTCAGGTGATATATTTATTATTATTAAAATTATATTTCTCATTTAATTACATTAATAATTTTTTAATAATGTCAGTTGCTACGCCGTCAATAGCACAATCACTCGGCTCGTCAGATTCTGACGAGCGGACTGCCACAGATCATGCAACGATAGACATCACTTGAGGTGAGAACTTTATTGTACATATATCAATTATTACTAGTTTAATTTGGTATGACACTAATGATTTATTTTGTAATATGACATGTTGAGACCTTCTCATCCTACTCTTACCGGGTGATGATTCCTCTTTGATAATGGGGTGGTCAACGTGAATAATATTTCTTAGCCGTGAGTTAAATATGTTGTAGAATTCTATTATAGTTTTGCTTATCATTGAAAATTAATTCTTATTTCTAATTTGCAGGACCACTTTCATACTTGCTAGTACCGTGCGGGATGTTCTCGTTCTATCCCACTTGTCGGAAGGGGCATGATCGTGGAAAGATGTCCCAATTCAAGTACGGGATGACATCTTTTGAGCCTTTACGGTACGATCTTTTATTTGGATTACATAATTTATTTTATATTATTTTTAAATTACTAAGTTTTATAGTATTGTGTAAGAGGCAAATTAGTTTCATTCGGATCTTTGTTTAAGGACGATCTAGAGAGCTTTTGACCGGCTTTACTTTGGAGCAGGGCATACAAAGATGCCCAAGGCATATTAGACGCTCGATTTGGGAGTTCTTATGTAAGAAGTGGTAAGCATGTTTACTTTTAAATTATTTTTATTAAATTTATAATTTTTGAAATTCTAAGTATTTGGTGTTCATAAAAGACCGATGAACAATGTCAAAGGAAGTCAGAAAAAGCAAGAGTTTCGACTTTTGAAGCCCGAGACCATATCCACACAGACGGGTCGATGTGATTTGATGAGCATCGACGACGCATGGTAATTTACATACAAATTTGATTAATCAAACTTTTAACTTATACTTATTTTATAAAATTTGAAACTTTATTGTAAGAGGAAAAACAAGGTGGTCCTATGGACTTTCGCGTGGTCTACAAGGCAACGCATAAGAGCAGGAAGACCAACGACTTAGTTACGCCCACTGCTCGCTTCTGATAAGTTTCATCACATATTCACTTGGTTGTTGACGTTAGTGCAATATGTTTTAAATGCACAATGTTTAAATATTTTAGGATGAGTATAATTCAAAAAATGGCTAAAAAGTACAGAGATGATTCGAGTACTCAACCGCCAAGTAATATTTCTTAGAAGGGATTCACATTTTTAATTTGTGTTTTTTGATATATAATTTATATAATCTATATTGTTTATATGATTGTATAATTTTTCTATTTCATAGATGACCCAACTGTTTGGGAGGAGGTGGTAGGCACGACACGAGGAGGATACTTGCATGGCTTCGGCATAGCCGCTCAGGTACTTAGGAGGAACGGAGGATATGCAGATGGCCCATATACTCCGAGCTCATCCACTGCACCTGATATGACGCAGCTATCGTAGCAGCTATCACAGCAGCTATCGACAGATATCATAGTAGGTGTCGTAGTAGTTGTCGCATCATTGGGCTCCACTATTGCAGGCAATTCAGGGATTGATTCTGATGTAGAATCAATCCCCGTGATACCATGGACCGAGTACGTCGGGATCGAACATCCGGAACGACAACAATAACTCCCAAACCTAGGATAGAAACAAACCAAACTATACTTTTGTTACTTATGGACTTGTTATTAGATATACGTATAGTTTGTTAGTTCAGTTTATTACTTTTCATATTATTATCTTAAATATTATGCCTGTGATGGTTACTCTCTCATATTATGCTTGTGACGATTACTCTTTCATATTATGCCTGTGATGAATATCAATGTATTTATATGCATTATATAATTGTATGGCATAGGAAGGGAAAAAATATGACTGTAATGAGTAAAAAAAAATGCAATTAGTGCCTCCGTAGCATCACCCTAGCGTCGCCGACATAGTTGACTCATATTAAATATATCATCCTTAGCATCGCTTTAACGTCTCCTTAGCGTCAAAGCCCTCACGTCATTAACATCTCTTGAGCGTCGGCATAGCGCCTCACATGTCGCGCCACGTTCGCATATCATTGGCGATATAACAGACATGATATTGGCCTCACGGTAGTGCCGCACGTGCATCAACTAACGCATAAAGTTATCATCTCTTGAGCGCCAGCATAGCGCCTCACATGTTGTGCTTCTTTAGTGTCCCCATAACGACGTCAGTGTACTGCTCCCAACAAGACATCACACTTCATAACGGCGAGATAGCATCTACGGTTGGCGCTAGTAGCGTCTCCACTTTCTTTGGCTCTATTGTGATGCTATCGATCGAAGCACCAAGGGGAGGGGGGGGGGGTGGAGGTGGTGAATTGATGTATAAAAATCTTTTTGCAAAATCACTTTTAGAAAATCAATAAAACTGATCACAAACAAATAGTGATAAAGAGTGAATAAGAGAGCAAACATAGAGAGACACGATATGTTGACGAGGTTCGACATCAACTCTTTGGCCTACGTCCCCGCTCCGACTTCTCAACAACCAGACTGCTGAAGATCCACTATCTTTCTCTTTTCATGTAGGGAGAGAATAACCCTCTTTACACCACACACTTTCTTCTCCGCTCAAGAGGCAAAGGCAGACCTTTTTTACAATGAGCTCTCAATTCTCACTAGATCAAAAAGAAAATGTTTCACTCTAACTCTTTTCTTTTACAACGTTTTTCTCACACTCAAAGTTTTAGAAAAGAAAAGAGAAGAAATTGCAATTTTGGGCTCAAGAGCTAGAAAGGAGCTTTAGAATATTCTTGCTTATTTGAATGATTTTTCTTCATGCTTTGACACTCCTTTTATAGGCTTCTATAGGTAAAAATTTCGTCCAAAACTTTTTCCACAATTTTCTCTTTGAAAAATAGTTGTTACTGTTCATCTGACGCTGTGACCGGTCGACCACATTAATGGGCCGATCGACCAGTCAATATGAGTACCGTTGCGGCATATCTATGATTTTATCTGCTGTTCGGTCGACCGATCCTTCGACCGATATACTGACCGGTCGACTGGTGCAACGATCGGACCATCGACCAGTATTGTCTCATCATTTCTTCCTCTGTTATCAATCGACAGGTCTCCACGGTGGGTCAATCGATCGTGTGTTGAATCTTTATTTTTAAGATTTAATTTGGCGATTTCTTCTGCGAATGAAGTCATATCAATCCTACATCTGCATTATCATCACTTGAGCATAGATTAATAACTTTTATGTCCAATTTAATTTGTTATTATCAAAACATAGGATTCAACACTATTAGCCATCGATATTCCGCATCGCGATTTGTCGACGCTATTTAGATGCTAAAGTGACGCTATATGTTCTAGAGACACAATAGCGTCGCATTAGCGTCTCGTCAATTGGGTCGCTATTCTTCAATTTTCTTGTAGCGTCTTGAAGTCGGTGAAAATGTTCCCTTATAATCTATGCCTTTTTTCTGAGTTTGGTCTTAAAGACCCATCTACAGTCCACTCATTTGCAATTTATTGGCAATTCGACGAGATCCCAAACTTTTAATTGTTCCATGGATCTTAACACCTCTTTCATGGCAATGATCCAATTTTCAAATTCATTACTCTTAATAGCTTGTGAAAATGAAACTAGAACTTTATTGACACCAATGTCAAAATATGATTCAAGTAAATAAACCATATAATCGTTCGGAATAGCTAATTTTCTTTCTCTTTGTGATTTTCTTAAAGCAATTCCTTGTGGTTCATTTACATGAGATGATTGTGAGTTAGTTTCTTCATGGAGAACTCATCACTCCAATATTGTTCATTGATTGGAAAAATAATTTCATTACTTGTGGATAAAGGAACATTTATAGACATGGGTGTGGTTACCTTGTTTCATTAATATCCACATTTTGTTCTTTATTGCTCCCACTAATTTCACCACTTTCAATGAATCTTGCATTACCAGTTTCAACAATTTTTGGACTATGATTAGGACAATAAAATTGATAACCTTTGGATTCCCTGGGTAACCAATAAAGTAACCACTAATCGTTCGAGAATCCAATTTTTTTTCTTGCAGACTGTAAGTACGAGCTTTTGCAGGACATCCCCAAATATGAAGATGTTTCAAACTAGGCTTCTTTCTAGTTCACAAATCAAAAGGAGTTTTGGAACCGCCTTACTAGGAACCCTATTTAGCAAATATACTACAGTTCTAAGTGTATGCATCCACAATGATTTGCTAATAACGAATTACTCATCATACTCCTAATCATATCCATTAATGTTCTGTTATGCTTTCAGCAACACCATTTTGTTGAGGTGTCTTGGCATAGTATATTGTGCACATATGCCATGTTTTTCGAGGAATCTTGCAAATGGACTAGGACATTGTCCATATTCATTATATTTTCCATAGTATTCACCACCTATCTTATGATTTTCACCTTTTTATCTAATTGCCTTTCAACTTCATTGACATATATCTCAAGAGCATTAACTGCTTGAGATTTGTTATTAAGCAAATAGATATATTCATAACATGAAAAATTATCAATAAATGTGATAAAATACTTTTCTCCACCAAAAGATGCACATATGTTAGTGTATAAAATTTCAAGAAGCTGAGTACTTCTTGTGGCTCCTTTCTTGTTATGTTTGGTTTGCTTACCCTTGATGCATTCTATACAAAGATCAAAATTAGTAAAATCCATAATGGAAATAATTTCATTCTTACTAATCTTTGTAATCATTCTTTTGAAATATGTCCTAAGCAGTTATGCCACAAGTAAGCAGAATTTTCATTTTGAATAGTACGTTTAGTTCCAACATTATGATGTAGAGATTCATCAAAAACATTATCAAGTTTTAATTTGTATAAATCATTACGAAGAATACCTGAACTGACAAGAGAAGTATTCTTAAATAAATTAAAACTTCCACATCCAAATTTGATGTTACAATCAGAAACATCGAGTTTAGATAAAGAAACCAAATTTCTAAAAACTGAAGGTACATAAAGAGTCTGAAATAGGTCTAGGTGAGGTGATGACTATGTTCAGAATTAAACGGTAAGTCTCTACTCCTTCGATCAAGGCTTTCATTTGGTTTCCCATGAGCAAAAAGTTCTCATTTGAATTTATGGTTTGGATCGTAAGGAATCCCTACATCATATTGGATACATGAGTAGTAGCATTAGAATCAAGCCACCAAGTATTATTATGAACTTCAACCAAATTTGATTCGAAACAAACAAAAATACTTTGTTTACCTTTCTTTTTGAACTGAGCCTTTTGATAATGTCCTTCCTTTATCTAGTTTTCATTCCTTTCGTTCAACTTGCAATACCTTAGCAGGCATTTTCTTTTTCTTGAACTTGTTGACTTTTACCTTAAGTCCTTTATTAGCTTCATGGCTTAGTTGGTTGACTGAATGAGCTCCTTGTTTCTTTAATCTCCCTTCCTCTTGAGTAAGCATACTGGACAATTCACTAATATTCCATTTATCCTTGATAGATTATAATTAATTTGGAATGGTCCGTACTTAGGAGGCAATGAGTTAAGGACAAATTGCACCAAAAAGAGTCCTCAACAGCCATGCCCAAAGTCTTGAGTCTTGCTGCGATGTTAGTCATCTCGATGATATGTTCTTGCATACTTCATGGTCGTGAGTTCTGTCATTAAAGTACCGGCAAGTGACTTATCTGTAGAACGAAATCTTTCTTCTACAAACTTAAGATATTTTTTTAGCACTTCCAGTTTGTGGAATAGTAGACTTAATGTTGTTGGCAATAGTCATTTACATAAACATAATACTTAATATGTTAGACCGTGTCCATGTTTTGTGATAAACTTTTCATCTTCCCTGCTTGAATCTGTTATAGCAGTGGGTGTGTCTTCTAAGAGCGCTAAGTCAAGATCCAATACACCTAAGTGGAAATTGATTTGTTCGCGCCATTTTGACAATTGAACATGGTAACAGACGAAGCGTGTGAATGAAGTGAAACGACTACATATGAAATATAAACAATAATCAAATAAAAAAATGCATAATTGATTGGACACAAACTCTTATAATATATCATAGTTCTCCTGTGGGTAGATACTATAATATATTATCTTGTAATAAATGTCATAATTTAATAAAGTAAATATTTTTTGCCAAACACATATGTTATCTTTGGATATACCTATGTATTTGATGAAAATATCATTTTAACTCCACTAATTCCACCAATTATAAGATAATAGATCTACCTTTGGGTCCTATAAGCGTGAATATAATTTTATATATTTTTTATGACATTTCATAATTTTCATGTATAATTATGATATTAATTAGCATTTTAGTTTGGCTACTTTGGTGGAACAACAAACTATGTAACTTAAATTCATGTAAGTTTTCATATGTTTAATATTGAAATGTCCTAATATATCATGTAAACCTATGAATTTAATAAACCATAAGTGAAACACTGTAAACAAATATAAATTTAATGCACAAAAGATAATAGCAAAAAAATAATGTTATTATTTCATAACCTATGATATGAAACATATGTATTGTCTACAAAAGCATAACCTATCTAACATTTATGTTACATAGTCCTCATGAATATTTTTATCCCACACGTTAAAACACAAAATTAATGCTGTGACTATTAATTAAACTCGTAAATAACTGATCATAAAATTAAATTTAGGGACAAGAAAACAAAACTTCATAAGATGGTCATACTTAATCATGGACCTTTATATTCATGCAATAAAATCAAATCATTTATTGAAATTATAAATTTAAATGAAGATATTATTTATTCAAAACTCTTACTCTGATACCACATGTAAGTTCTTTGGACATATCTAATACATTATCAAGCATTAAGGAATTGAAATTTTGATTAATCACATCGATCCAAAATCTTGAACAAATAAAATCATGCGAATAATTATACCTGAAGCAGAAGATAAAGCCATAGTATTTAATAATTTGATTTCTCTCTATTGACCCTTTTTATTTCTAACACAAGGTATGATGGAAGATTTATCTATATCTTTAGTGGGTAGAGAGAGGACCAATTTATAATACATTTACTTTAATATGGTACGTCCATCAAATACCAAATGAATGGTTAAGATTACTCTTGCTATTAAGTTTGATGACGTAATTCAATTCATAACTTAAAGAATTAAATTTCATGTTATATGTTGATGTATTTAATCTTAGTATTGTAAGATTAAATTCATTTGTAATATACTAATCAGGCCATACCTTAGAATAGTAATTAAATATTCTAATATGTATGGGCTACATGCATTTTTTTTAAAAATTCATGTTGTGTCTTCTAGGGATCTTTTGGTTTGCTTTGAAGTCTAGATCTTTTTGTTGATATTGACAAGAGGTAAGGAAAGCAAACAATACGTAAAAGATACTCACCGCTCGTCACTCCTCATGCCACTCGATATGTAACGCCCCCAAAATCTGCCCTCCCGCCACGCTGGCGATCAGACTGACTAAGGGAGCGCTACCACTGCCTATGACTACTTTGACTTTGACCTTGACTGGTCAACAATTGACTCATGTGGCAATAGAAATGAATAAAGATATAATAATGATGTAGAAATGCGGAAGAAATATTACTTGAATTTAACAGATGTCACATGACATGGAAATACGGAACAAATATCATTGGAAAGTAATCGATGTCACATGATATAAGATAATTCAAGAGAATTAGGGAAACAAAGGGAGTTCGAATAATTCTGGGAACATCAACAGAAGCAAAGCTATAAAGGGAAATAGAAGTGCTTCATATATACAAAGCCAGATGATTTAAATGCAGAATACAAATGACGGAAAGCTATGGTCGTTGCTAGTCATGAGCCGCCATCCTGGAGCTCTGCATTATCCATCTCCTCCCTAAGCAGGGTTCTCACCTGCAAAATCCCAAAGCAGGGGCATGGAATGCTCGTGAGCTAACGCCCATTACTCATAGAGTCATAGACGATGAAATGATAATCAATGATCAAATACTTTGTTCATTACTTTAAACTATGATCCATTACCATGCTCTGATATCCCTTGCTTTGTTTTGTTGTCATTTACCATGCTCTGTTATTCGTTACCATGCTCTATTATACTTTGTGTGTGACTACGTATTTTACATTACTATAAGATCATTGATGTTCGTTATTCTATGTGAGCTCGACTTTAATTAATTGGGAAGCTAGAGGTGTCTCTGCCTTGAATATTGCCAGGGTGCCCATAAAATGGAAGGCGTACACTCAGACACAACCTTTTCAGAATGCAGGTGGGAGAAGGTCTACATCCCTGGAACAATGGTCGTTACGGACCTGTAGGTTCACTGTCTCCTCAGCTAAGCTACCTGTCCCTCTGGCATAACAATGAAATTCACGTATGCCCCTGTGGGGGAAGAGTGCGTTCATTGCGTCACTCTTGTTCGGAGCACAGGTGGGAGAGGGCTTGTGGTTCAGGAGCAGTGGCAGTTAAATACCAGTATGTACACTGTCTCCTCAGTGCAGCTACTTGCCCCTTCAATGTACGATGCCTTGACCTTGACCTTGAATAACACATAGCTATCATATTCATCGATCTTTGCTTTACTTATCTTCTTTACCAGTGTAGAGTTTGTAATCATGATTCAGAGAAGGGGGTAAAGTCTGATCCCCTTACTACGCACAAAGGGTCCGTCACCTGTTTAATCATAATGGACATGACCAACAGTGGCCAATCGAAGGTTTAGTATTTATTTCAATTACTCTGGCCCTTCAAGGGCATTTTAGGTATTTCACAACTCTTGCCCCTCAAGGGCATTTAGGTCATTTCACAATTGCTCTGGCCCCTGTATTTAGGTCATTTCACAACTGCTCTAGCCCCTCAAAGGCATTTTAGTCATTTCACACATACTCTGGCCCTTCAAGGGCAATTAGGTCATTTTACTTTGAAGTTCATACTTTTCCCCTCTCGGGACCGGTCGACCGTCCGATAAGGCTGAGTCGATCGATCGCCCAAGGGGCCGGTTGACCGTCCGATAAGGCCGAGTCGGTCGATCGCCCAAGGGGCCGGTCGATCGATACTACTCTCGGCCGAATCAATTCTAATGAGGATCCGATCGACCGTTCGACGTGAATTGGTCGGTCGGTCGTAGTAGCAGGATCGGTCGACCCCTTGTGGAATTGGTTGATCGATTTCATGCGATCGGGCTCGGCAGCTTCTACCGGATCGGTCGATCGATGCTTTGGATCGATCGACCGGCCTTGAGTTGTGGATTCGGACGTTGAAGATCGGTCGTCCGATATGAGAAATCGGTCAACCGATTTCCTGCGCGAACAGAGCCGCCGGTTGGATTTTCCATTTCCGTTTGGCCTCCGATTGTCCAATCATAATACTATGAATACGAAAAATATTCCTACGTATCTCTAGGTCATAATGGATTGTACACCTTCGTCTAGGGGATTGTACACCTACGATACTTCTGTTTCTCCTTCCTGGTTCGCCGACGGATTCGTGGTCGTCTTCTTCGATCCTGGTCAGTCCTGGCCGGTGTGGAGGGTGAGGTTGATTCCTGAGCGCGTTGGTGAAGTGCCGCCACACACTGATCGTCCGCCGATCGCTTCCTTGTTCCATGTGTGCTCATGCATTCGTTCGCCGTCCGCTCGTTCGTCAGAGGTGGAAGCAAGGGAAGAGAGGAGGAGAAAGTGAGGGGTGAGGAGTCCACCCCACTCCCCTTTTATACTATTTGCCACCCCTCTCCTTGGGGAGCAACTCATGGGGAAATGGGAGAGAATGGGGGAGAGAATGGAGGAGAGGGAAGAGAGAGTCGTGGGGAGTGGGGGAGAGAATTGGGGGGGGGGGGGGGGGGGGAGAGGAGGTCACTCCCCCCAATTCTCTCGTTCTCTCTTTTCTTTTCTTTTTGTTGAAAATGTCAGGTCATTACATTACTACCCTCTTAAAAAGAAATTCATCCTCGAATTTAGATCAAGGTTAAAGCTTATCGAAACATTTGGGGAACTTTTTACGCCTCTCAGACTCTACTTTCCCGGTTGATTCTTCCCGATGATAGTGCTTCTATCCTACTTTGACTAACGCCACTGTCTTCTTTACTCTTTGAATTTCCTGATATTCCTATATTTCTTTGGGTTGCTCCTTATATGTTAAATTTTCTTTAAGGTTTTTTTTTCGATTTGAATCACGTTAGCGTGGTCATGCCTATATTTCTGGAGCAATAAGACCTAGAAGACATTGTGTACTCTGACATATGTGGAAAGTAGAGCCAACCTGTACTTCATGCCTTTAACCATATCTAAAACTTCGAAAGGGTCCACATACGATAGCTCAACTTTTCTTTTTAACTAAATTGTATCACTCCTTTAGTCGATGAGACTCTGAGTAGAACTTGATCGTCAGCCTTGAAGGTGTGCTTTTGTCGCCTCCTTCTTCATGAGTCTTCTGTCGACCATGGGCCGACTTCAACCTTTTTCTTCATTAGAGAAATGATATATGCAAAGCCTTAACGAGCCATTTTTCTTCTTGACGAAGAGGACTGAAGCGTCTCAAGGTGAGATGCTGGATCTATTGAAACCCTTGTTCTATAACTCCTGAATCTGAGCCTTTACCGCTTTCGCCTTCTGCCGGAGCCATACGGTATGAAGCTTTGGGAATTAGGGCTGTACCGGGTACCAACTCAATATGGAAATCTACCACTCTCATGAGTGGTAGTCCACCAATGTCTCTGGGACACATCAGGGAATTTCTTTACTATTTTTATATCTTATAATGTCTTAGTAGGTCCTTCGGTATTAATAACACTTGTCAATTATCCCTGGTATATGTTTTTTTGGAAGAGGTTTGTGTGCTTTGATAAGGGATACTACGATCATTTGGTTCTTTCCAAGTTATGTCTTTAATCGTGACCTTGTCTTTACTATGGGCTCCTATAACGTCCTTCTTTTACTTGCACAATATAAGAGCATCATGGACAATTAATCAGTCCTTGCCCAATATTACATCATAATCCCTCATAGGTATTATGATCAAATTTATGGAGAATTCATTTTTCCCTATCTTTGTTGAGACATCAAGTAGGCACCTGATGCATGCAAAATACAACATATTTTAGTTAATTATTTTAATTAAATTTTCTATAATTTGATCATGGCATGCATCATTTTTAGTCACTTTTAATCATAATTCCGGATTTATCAATTTTAATTATTAAAATCTCTGAATATTTTAATTGTGGATGGATTAACTAAATTTTGATAAATATTTTGCAGGAAAAATCGAGATTTAAATGGATTGTGCTGTATCGGCCGAAATTCCGAAGAATTTATCATTACGGCCGAGATTAGGATAAAAGATATCATTTTGGCCGAGATATGGAGGGGGTAATGATAAGAAGTCTTTCCTTACGGCCGAAATTTGGAGGGCGTAATGGCATGAAGATGAAGGGTGTAACAATCAATTGATTTTATCTTTTGGGCATAACAAGATAAGTTCCTTCCTTACGGCCGAGATTTTGAGGGAGTAAAAGAAATTTTATCTCTTTGGGAGTAAAGATAAAATAATTCCTTACGGCCGAGATTTGGAGGGGGTAATGGCAATAAAATCATTCTTTTGGCCGAGTTTATCTTTGGGCGTAACAAGATATATGAAGGAGTAAAGATAAAAATGATTTATCTTTGGGCGTAATGATAAAAGGATTTATCTTTGGCCGAGTTTATCTTATAATTTTAAAGTCAATCGTACGATGTTACGGCCGAGATCAAATTGAAGGCCGTCCGCACCCTATAAATACGTGAAGAATCCATTGTTTCAATTAGTCCTCTGAAGTTCAGGTTTCTTCCACGGCGAGTCGTGAGCTCTGTAGGCTACGACCAAGAGGAGAGAGGTGCGACGGCTGGAGGTTGATCGCGACCCTGATCAAGTCCGAGAGGCTGCCCGACTGTCTGCCCGTGATCCGAAGCTTCGACTTTTGTCTATTTTGGTGTAATTCTTCCAATTATTATTATTTTGTTATTATCTCTCCAGAATTTCTAGGATGAACTCCATATTTTTATTTATTTCATTTTAGGAGATTATTATTGAAGCGAAACTATTTGGACCCTATATTATTTGTTTTAATCTTTTCTGATCAATTAGTTAATTGTGCTTAATGCTTTTGATTTAATTATTTGGATTTCTGAGTTGAGTACTTACCAGTTTGTGGATTATTTAATTTCAGAATTCATTAATTAAATTAGTTGATTTTATGTGAAATTAATAATTGACATAAATTTGATAACTAGTGTGTGGAGAATCAAGTTTATGTGGTCTATTAATCTAACCAGTTTGTGGAGTGATTAATAGTCTAGGATTTTCATATTAATGCATATTAATTTTAATCTTATCTGACGAATACCAGTTTGTGGGACTTTAGGTTTGATTAAATTTAAGATAGTTTGATTTACTGGATTAAATAGCAGAATTACCAGTTTGTGGACTCTATGATGTTAATCTTGTAAATTAATAACTTGAGAAAATTTCTAATCCATCTTTAAAGATTAAATTTATCTTTTATGGTTCAAATATTTATCCTGATCTATTTTCATCCTAAGGCCTAACTTCAACACCATTATCTTATCTTTATCTTATTTTCTTTATTTCATTTCATAAAACTTCTTTCCAAAAATTCATGTTTTTCCTCTCTTATTAATTTATAAATCCAGATATTGAATTAATAATATTCCTCGTGGGTTCGACACTCTTACTCCTTTTTACTATATTACTTGAGCGACTAGTGCACTTGCTAGCAAATTTTATTGTTACAAATACAACGCATCAAGTTTTTGGCGCCGTTGCCGGGGAATATTTTATTAATTAATTTCTGATTTTTATGAATTATTAGGAGATGTAAATAAATTGTAAATAATTCTTTATAAATATGTATTAATTGTTTTAATTATTTTTGTGAATAAACTAACATTTTTTTTTCTTTTGCAGATAAAGGTCACGATAATTTTTTAAAAATTTGTCTACGTTCGGTTTAAAATCCGACGCCGATTGAATTTTCTGAATTACACTGTCAACTTATGAATTTACGACCGAGATTTAATGTGTCGGCTTTATTAATTTTACGGCCTCGCAATGAATGATTTCTGAGTTCTAAACTTTCAATCTTTTCGGCCGTAAAATTTTTTTATACGAACGTTATTTTACGCCATGAGTAATGGATATTGATTTGACCTTGTTACGACCGGTTTTTCGATGGTTTAAATTTTTTTTACGCCCTATTTGAATCAGTTTCAACTTTCATTCTCGGCCGTAACATTTTAATTGTTTGAACTTTTCATATGGATTTGATCTGATTTCGTTTTACGACCGTAAGGAATCGACTTAATTCACTTTCGGCCGTAATGATTCAATTTTCGATATTTGAGTGGAGTAATATTCTCAAGTTTCATTCGAAATTATTTTGGCCGAAACCCTATTTTTCTTTACGGCCTCGTGTTGACATCATCTCGGCCGATGTGACCTCGTCTTAATTGACAATTTAATCTTTTTTACGGCCGAGAATGATCTCATGTTTTCTTTTTACGACCGAGAATTGATCTCATGGTTTTACGGCCGTAAAATTTCTGAACATTTGTTTTTACGCCATATTACGACCTTTTCGGCCAATTTATTTGTGATTTTTCTTTCTCGACCATCAACGATCACGTTCGACTTAATTACCATTGTTTTACGGCCGATATGAATTATCCTCTTCCTCGGCCGTAATGAGTCATTTTGTCGACGTTTCGTCCGATTTTTATTTCGGCCGAAACCCTGTTCTGTTTTTACGACCAAGGTTGTCAACTTCAGTTCTTTACGCCTATGATTTTATATGTGAGGAGTTAATTTTTACGACGTTGTTTCGACCATAAGCCAACAAGTTTTTACGCCTTCACGTTGAATCCTTTTGACACTGTTTCAATATTTTTACGGCCGAACGAGCTTCGAATTACTAATCTAATTTCGGCCGTAAATCTATTTCTGTACTACGGCCGATCAATCTTATTTCCTCTCTGAAAATAATTTTTGATTATGTCTGATTATTAACTTTACGGCCGCAAATTAGCTCGGACTTATTTTGTGCGGTTTGTTACATCATCATAAATTCTTTTGGTCGACATTAATATTTGGTATTCGTATTGGTTTGAAGAATTTCTGAAAAGTTCCTCTCGAAAATTAATTTTAATGATGAATTTTCAAATTCTATCATGCCGAAAGACTTTGTTTGTTAAAAACTCATTTTTCGTGACCTATTATCTGAATTTCTTTCTTCTTATATATATTTTATTTTATTCTTTTATCTTACTGAAAATTGGTTGTTGCAGGTACTAATTGAAAATTAAATCACAACCAATCCTGGAATCTTCTGATAAGCGCACTAGGAGTTCAAATCCACTGTTGGAATTTGATCCTGAAATTGAAAGAACATATCGTCGATTACGAAGAAATATAAGAAAAATGGCGGAACAAGCACGCGACAATCAGAGACTGGAGCAACAGAATGAACTGGTTCCACCACATAATAATCGGCGAGAAGATGAAGCAGAACTTTCTATGAGAGAATATGTCTCGGCCAGATACAGTGACCGAGAATCATGTATCGTGCTGCCTGATATTAACGCAAATAATTTTGAGATAAATCCCGCAATCGTGAGGATGATACAAGCATCCCAATTTGGAGGAGGATTTCATGAAGACCCTCACGATCACCTTGATAAATTTCTTGCTACTCTAAACACCTTTAGAAATAATAATGTTTCTTCTGAAGTTATTCGTTTATTATTATTTCCTCAATCTTTACGTGACAAAGCTTCCACTTGGTTCAAAACTTTGCCTGCAGGATCGATTCATTCTTGGTTGGAGCTTGTAGAAAAATTTGTTGGAAAATATTGCCCACCACAAAAGGCAGGCAAATATCGAAGGGAGCTGAGGGCATTTGTTCAAGATGATAACGAGACGTTATATGAAGCCTGGGAACGATATAAGGAACTGCTGGCCAGAGTTCTTGATAATAGAATTCCAAAATGGCAAGTGATGGAAGATTTCTACCATGGATTACGACCTGCAGATCAAGATAAGCTCGATCAATCAGCAGGAGGGACAGTACTGGGATCTAAACGTCCTAGTGAGATACAAGATATAATTGAAGCTGTAACACTCAAGTCAAGTCAAGAAAGGAGACCACCTCGCCGAACTCATGATGTACATGCTACACAAGGAATATAATCTTCAGAAATAGTGGCTCAGCTGGAGTCACTTAATCAAAAATTCGAGCAGATGATGTGACTAATGGGAAATTCTAGCAATTATAGTCCTACAGGTAACACTTCAGATTCAAATCAAATTGAAAATGCTAACTTTATTTCCAATCCATTTTACAGGAACAACGATTATGGTTGGAGACATAATCCGAAGTTTGCCTATAATCAGAACCAAGGCCAATCTTCTGGTCCATCAAAAGATTATATACTAAAAAGGCAACCTGATACTCCCCAACATCAATCATCAAATCATATGCAGGAGATGATGGCACAGATCATAGACACAATGCAAGCATTGCAGAAGAATATGGAATCTAGAGCCACGAGTCAGGATGCATCAATTCGAAATCTGGAAAGACAACTGGGCCAGATGGCGGCACAACTAACTGGACGTACACCGGGCTCTCTCCCAAGCAACACAGAGAAAAATCCAAGAGGGGAAGAGCAAAATAGGCCTTGATTTTCATCAGAACTAAGTCAAGCTGACGACTATAAATCAGAACTATTTCTATCCTTTTTATTTTTATTTTTTTTCATTTTTTTATTAGTCTAATTAGTTGTTAATTAATATCTTAGTTTCCGTGATAGTTTTATTTTTAATTAGACATTTACTTTATTACAGAGTCATTTAATTTAATTAATATTTAATGTTTTATAAGGAGAGATAAACTCAGGGGCGTCAACTCCAAGCATGGGCGTAAATTCCAAGAATTGATTCTCTCTACGGCCGAAGCTCGGACATTACGCCCTGCCACACACATTACGTGTGCATTACGGCCGAGTTGCTGGTTCCTCGTTACGCCCTGCCACCCACCATTTCCGTTACGGCCGAGATGCTACACCAGCGCCACACCGCTATACATCGTTACGGCCGAGGTGTTATGCACGGACGAGAATGACACGACAGCACATCTGCATGCACAAGTCCTATAAAAAAAAATGCATGTTTTTACGACCGGATTTGACCCTTCACTGCGCGCTGTCGGAACAGGTATTACCCCCATGAATTCATCTATAAAATACTTACCCCTTCTCGCGTTATGCAGAGCAATCACCGCCTCGCCCTTTCATCTATCTCTTACGGCCGAAGCTCCAACTCCTTACGGCCGAAGTTCCGGAGCCTCAACACCGCGCGCCGCCCTCTGTGCTCTACGGCCGAAGTCTCAACGCCAACCGCCGATCCTTACGCCCAGTGCGTTACGACCAAGCTTCCACGTCGCCTTCGTTTTACGGCCGAAGTCACGCCATCTCCGCCGCTCTCTTACGGCCAAACTCCGGGCGAGTTTTTCTCTTTACGGCCGAAACCACACCGCCATTCCTTATGGCCGAAATCTACAGGTTCATCAACTCCTTACGGCCGAAGTTCCGAGTCACGCCTCCAACTTCTTACGGCCAAACTCCAATCTCCGACCGAGCTTCATCAATTACGGCCGAAGTTCTTCGTCAACCGATCCCTTACGACCGAGTCACCTCCGACCTTCAGCCGGTTCTTCATCGAATACTACGGTCGAAACCTCAGCCGCTTCCACCGAGTCGATACATTTTCTTTGTTTATTTTTGTCCAGATCAAGATGAGGCGATTTGCTAATATATGGAGGGGACGTCACGAACGACGACATCCGAATGCTCAGCCGGCCCCACAGCCCTCACAATTAATCTCCTACCCCGGAGATTATTATTGGACTAAGCCAGAGTATCAAGCTCGATATGAACGGATGTGTGATATTCGAATTCATGCCACCAGATTTTCAGATACTGAATTGCTGAGGGAGTATAATTTACTTGCAGATATTCATCTATTATTTTCTCAAATTGGACTATCTGACTTTGTACATTCTTGGTGGCCAACTTATGAAGTACTAATTATGGAATTCCTCTCATCTCTGGAAATCTTTAATTTAGATGGCAGGAACTATGATCAGCCCCGCATTTTATTCCAACTTTATGGGCGGCCATTTACTCTCACTCTAGGAGAGATTAATAATATCTATGGATTCCCCAATCATGGATCTCTTTCTGTACCTGCCGACTTTGATGCTGAAACTTTTTGGAAACAGATAACAGAAGAAGATCGATTGGTTTGGAACACCGCTAAAGATAGCTCAATTTAGAATCCTGTTCTGCGCTACGTCCATCGCATGCTAAGCAACACCATAAGTGGACGCAGTGATAATGATGGTGCCGTCTCAGAAAGAGAGTTATATCTCATCCACAGCATGCTTCACAGAACTCCTATTAATGTGGGTGCCTTCCTTATTCGTCGATTCCAG
Organism: Pontederia crassipes; assembly: GCA_030549335.1. Lineage (NCBI taxonomy): Eukaryota > Viridiplantae > Streptophyta > Magnoliopsida > Commelinales > Pontederiaceae > Pontederia > Pontederia crassipes. The sequence goes on along the minus strand of CM060194.1, from coordinate 60,201,008 downwards.
CGCCGCACTACTCATCGTGGCGGCAGCATTAATATGGGTGCCCTTCTCACACCTATCGCTCAGCACCTACAACTAGACTTGGATGATCTTGAAGCTGTGCCAGGAAACACTCACCTCACTCGTAGGACCATTCAAGCTATGGGTCTCGTGAAGACCAACAACTCAGGGATCAAAGTTTTTATTTTTAAAGGCCACCATCAGGAGGTGCCCTGCTCAGATCGAGATGCTTTTACGCCGATTAATCCAAATAATTGGCTCCTTTTTAGGCATGTCATAGCTGCAGTAATCCCACCTGCAGGACCATCTACCTCTGTCGGACAGCTACACCAGGATGAACCTTTCTCCTGGTTTGATTCTACTGATTATGCGGCAGCCCAACCCTACCTTCAACAGCAACAAGGATTCCGGACTGCATCATCGGCAGCTTCCCAATATGCCACATCCGTCCATTCACCTTATATGCCGGTGCCTTCTCCGATTCCATCTCCAGCACAAGAGAGCTCTTCTGATTCCTCGTTCATACCTTCTACTCCTTATGAGGAACGCGATTCAATGGAAGTATCTGCCCCTTTACAAGAACCTGTGCAGAATCGCTATATAGCACCGGAGCCCACTTTTACTTCAGCCCTAGAGCAGACTTACTATCCACCTCCGCCACCTCAGCCTGACTATGCTTCCATGCAAAACTTATGTGAATCAATGTATGATGAACAACTTCGTCAAGCAGGGGAGTTTCACACTTTTCAAGAAGAGCAACTTCGTCAGTCAGGGCAGTTGCACGCTATTCAGGAAGAGCAACTTCGACAAGCACAAGAGTTGACCAACATTCGAGCTGATTTTAGAAATATGGATGATCGTCAGGGTCGCTTCGAATCCCTTCAGAATCAACATGCGCGCATGACGAGACGCATCCATGAGTATCATATGCGCCAAGGAAATCTCGGTTACCATCCACCATCGCCACCCCCGCAGACAGTAAATCCGGTTGTCTTTTTCCTTTTCTTTATTTTCGTTTCTTTAAATTTTCCTTTTTATTGAGTATGTATCACTTTCCCTTATTGGCCTAACACTGAGGACAGTGTCTAGTTCAAGCTTGGGGGAGTTTGCATTTGATGCATTGCATGTTTCTTTCTTTTTATTTTCTTATGTTTGCATCTAGTTGTAAAAAAATCCAAAAAAATTGAAAATTTGAAAATTTTCTAAAAAATACATTGCATGCATTTATTTTTGCTACCATCTTACAAACTCTTGTCTTACTGTTTTAATTATCTTTTAGTAGAAGTTCAAAGACATATTGTTAATTGATGAAATTTGAATGCTTTTCTTTCTTATCACTTGCTATTTTAGTATCAAACTTATGGACTATGTGCCTATGCTAAGTAGAATTATGAATGACTAGACGACAAAATCATATTCATGCCTTTTTATTTCTTTTAAGTCTTGATAATAGTAGATTTCTTATTGACCATTCAAGTACTTTTTGAGCTTATAAAAAAGAAGGGTTAGTTAAACCCCAACAAATAATAATAATAATAATAATAATAAATGAATAAAGTTATGTGTAGGTACAAAAGTGTTATCCGGAACCAAGGTGTGTTCGGGTAATTAGATCCGTAAGGGTTCATGCCTGGCGACCTAAGGGCAACTGCTCTGGGATCCGTCGATCGAAAACCTGCTACATGGACCATCTTGTGGAATATGGAGAAGCACAGGAGTACTGAATCATGGCTAAGTTCGAACTCTTCATTCAGAACCTTGGTTGTTCGGGCAAGTAAACTCGAGGGGTGCTTTATCACCTGGTGCCCTAAGGTCTTCTGGTCTGGGAGTCATCAGTCTAAAGCCTGCTACATGGACTTCCTTGTGCAATTCTGCTTGAAGATTAGAACTTTTAAATGATTGAAAATAAAGTTGAAAAATGAAAAGAAAAAGAAAAAGTTTGAAGCTCAATTAGTACTTATGTGTTCAATATCAATGCTATTATTTGACAGACAATTTATTTTTCCGGAAGGCTGAACTTGAGATTGTTTAAATTTGTGTAGCATTCAGAACTTCTATGAAGCTAAGTGCATGGAAAATGATAAGATACTAAGTAGTAGGTGTGCAGAAGCACTGTGTGAGAAAATTAGTCAGTTGACAATGTGGAGGCTATGATGGAACTTTCTTGAGCCTTGCTTTGAATTTTTGCTTGAGGCCAAGCAAGACTTTAAGCTTGGGAGAGTTTGATGCATGCAAAATACAACATATTTTAGTTAATTATTTTAATTAAATTTTCTATAATTTGATCATGGCATGCATCATTTTTAGTCACTTTTAATCATAATTCCGGATTTATCAATTTTAATTATTAAAATCTCTGAATAATTTAATTGTGGATGGATTAACTAAATTTTGATAAATATTTTGCAGGAAAAATTGAGATTTAAATGGATTGTGCTGTATCAGCCGAAATTCCGAAGAATTTGTCATTACGGCCGAGATTAGGATAAAAGATATCATTTTGGCCGAGATATGGAGGGGGTAATGATAAGAAGTCTTTCCTTACGGCCGAAATTTGGAGGGCGTAATGGCATGAAGATGAAGGGTGTAAAAATCAATTGATTTTATCTTTTGGGCGTAACAAGATAAGTTCCTTCCTTACGGCCGAGATTTTGAGGGAGTAAAAGAAATTTTATCTCTTTGGGAGTAAAGATAAAATAATTCCTTACGGCCGAGATTTGGAGGGGGTAATGGCAATAAAATCATTCTTTTGGCCAAGTTTATCTTTGGGCGTAACAAGTTATATGAAGGAGTAAAGATAAAAATGATTTATCTTTGGGCGTAATGATAAAAGGATTTATCTTTGGCCGAGTTTATCTTATAATTTTAAAGTCAACCGTACGATGTTACGACCGAGATCAAATTGAAGGCCGTCCGCACCCTATAAATACGTGAAGAATCCATCGTTTCAATTAGTGTTCTGAAGTTCAGGTTTCTTCCACGGCGAGTCGTGAGCTCTGCAGGCTACGACCAAGAGGAGAGAGGTGCGACGGCTGGAGGTTGATCGTGACCCTGATCAAGTCCGAGAGGCTGCCCGACTGTTTGCCCAAATCTGAGGATCCTATTTTATTCTTGGTGTAATTCTTTCAATTATTATTATTTTGTTATTATCTCTCCGAAATTTCTAGGATGAACTCCATGTTTTTAGGATTATTATTTTAGGAGATTATTAATTGAAGGGAAATGTTTGGACCCTATTTTATTTGCTTTAATCTTTTCTGATCAATTATTAATTGTGCTTAATGCTTTTATGTTAGTTAATTAAATTTCTGAATTAGGCTATACCAGTTTGTGGAGTGTTTAATTTCAGAATTTATTATACTAATTATAATTGATTTTATTTGAAATTAATAATTGACATAAATTTGATAACTAGTGTGTGGAGAATCAAGTTTGTGTGGTCTATTAATCTATACTAATTTGTGGAGTGATTAATAGTCTAGAGAATCCAATTTAATGCATCTTAATTTTAATATGATTTTGGGGGTACCAGTCGTGGAGACTTCAATTATTATTAAATTAAGATAGTTCTATATGATTAAATTGAGGGATGCCAGTCGTGGAGACCACAAGTTAATCATGGTAGATTACTTTAGGGAGACTCTAATCCATCTTTAAAGATTAAATTTATCTTTTATGGTTCAAATATTTATCCTGATCTATTTTCATCCTAAGGCCTAACTTCAACACCATTATCTTATCTTTATCTGATTTTCTTTATTTCATTTCATAAAACTTCTTTCCAAAAATTCATGTTTTTCCTCTCTTATTAATTTATAAATCCAGATATTGAATTAATAATATTCCTCATGGGTTCGACACTCTTACTCCTTTTTACTATATTACTTGAGCGACTAGTGCACTTGCTAGCAAATTTTATTGTTACAAATACAACGCATCAGCACCTAATAGTAAGTAAGATTTCTTGTAGTGTGAGTATAGTCGTATGATGGTGATGTTTATCCCTAAGGTAATAATAGTACACTATTCTGATCTAAATGCGTGTGTGACTTCAAAATCAAAGAAACAATCATGGGCAGCTAAGCTACAAGGAGCGTACCTTGAATGACTTCAGTGTCATTCTGTTAAGTGTCTACTTCTAGGTTGAAAAGTCTTCCCTCAATTAGTTGTTCACCCCGTGGAAAATTCACTGCGATGTGGCCAATTTTTCCACATTGAAAACATGCTCTTGTCTTCAGGCGACATTCACCTGCGTGAGTCTTGCCGCAAAAGTTACACAAGACACGTTCGCCGAGTGTAAGTGGTAGTTGTCGGGGCTGATGTTCATATTGGGGATTATTGTATTGTTGAGGAGCTGGGTATGGCCGGTGACGGTTATCTCGTCGTTGTTGGTGGTGGTCGTTCCTTCGGAATTGTTGCTGCTGTGAATCCTGACCCACCTCCATCTAGTCCGTTGGAGTTCTTGCTGGTCTCTTTCCATCAGGGTGGCCAACTGGACTGCATCCACAAATGTCTTACAATTGTCGGGTCGTGTTTGAGCTCTCAAGCGCGGGCTCAATCCTTCGATGAAACTATTGGCTTTCTTCAGCTTATCCATGGACAGCTTTGTGTATTTCTAGAGATGAACAAATTTGGCCTGGTACTGGGCCACCGTCATTGTCCCTTGCGTCAAATTGAGAAACTCTTGTTGCTTCAATCTCTTCTGGAAGGCAGGGAAGAAGCGGACTTCAAACAACCATCGGAAGTCAGCGCATGGAACCACCTTAACGCCCGTAAATTTGGTCGCCTTGATCACCTTCCACCAATCTTTTGCGGCCTTGGTGAGGGTGTCAGCGACAAATATCACTCGTTTGTGCTCCGGGCAGTTTAGGAGTTCAAATTTGCCCTCCATAATGTCAATCCACTCTTCTGCCACGTCTATGTTTCCTTCGTCGCTGTAGGTAGGCGGCTTCAACATCTAGAACTCTTGTATGGTGCACTGGGGAGGCGGTTGTCATTCTTGACGTTCTGGTTGAGGTGGAGAATTTTGGATTCCCTCATCGTTGGGGTTCTCAACCTCATCATTCAAGACGTGGGGAGACATCTATAGGGATAATATGACTGAATAAATAAAAAATCTCTTATAAAGAATTTATTCGGTACTTACTTGAGGAGTTGAGTTGCAGTTGCTAGGACGCTTGCACATAACTTTATAATGACCATGAGACACTATGCACAATGATAACAATGCAATGAACTATACTCTATTATGAATAATACTGACACTGCTTTGGTCTATACTCTACTATGAACATTGGGGAGCCAAGAACTTCGGCTCTGATACCAAATTGTAACACCCTCAAAATCCTTCCTCCCGCCACGCTGGCGGTCAGACTGACCAAGGGAGCACTACCACTGCCTAGGACTACTTTGACTTTGACCTTCACTTTGATTGATCAACAATTGACCCACATGGCAATAGAAATGAATAAAGATATAATAATGATGTAGAAATGCGGAAGAAATATTACTTGAATTCAACAGATGTCACATGACATGGAAATGCGGAACAAATATCATTGGAAAGTAACCGATGTCACATGATATAAGATAATTCAAGAGAATTAGGGAAACAAAGGGAGTTCGAATAATTCTGGGAACATCAATAGAAGCAAAGCTATAAAGGGAAATAGAAGTGCTTCATATATACAAAGCCAAATGATTTAAATGCAGAATACAAATGGCGGAAAGCTATGGTCGTTGCTAGTCATGTGCCGCCATCCTGGAGCTCTGCATTATCCACCTCATCCCTAAGCAGGATTCTCACCTGCAAAATCCCAAAGCAGGGGCATGGAATGCCCGTGAGCTAACGCCCAATACTCATAGAGTCATAGACGATGAAATGATAATCAATGATCAAATACTTTGTTCATTACTTTAAACTGTGATCCATTACCATGCTCTGATATCCCTTGCTTTGTTTTGTTGTCATTTACCATGCTCTGTTATTCGTTACCATGCTCTGTTATACTCTGTGTGTGACTACGTATTTTACATTACTATAAGATCCTTGATGTTCGTTATCCTATGTGAGCTCGACTTTAATTAATTGGGAAGCTAGAGGTGTCTCTGCCTTGAATATTGCCAGGGTGCCCATAAAATGGAAGGCGTACACTCAGACACAACCTTTTCAAAATGCAGGTGGGAGAAGGTCTGCAACCCAGGAACAGTGGTCGTTACGGACCTGTAGGTTCACTGTCTCCTCAGCTAAGCTACCTGTCCCTCTGGCATAACAATGAAATTCACGTATGCCCCTGTGGGGGAAGAGTGCGTTCATTGCGTCACTCTTGTTCGGAGCACAGGTGGGAGAGGGCTTGTGGTTCAGGAGCAGTGGTAGTTAAATACCAGTATGTACACTATCTCCTCAATGCAACTACTTGCCCCTCCAATGTACGATGCCTTGACCTTGACCTTGAATAACACATAGCTATCCCATTCATTGATTTTTGCTTTACTTATCTTCTTTACCAGTGTGGAGTTTGTAATCATGATTCAAAGAAGGGGGTAAAGTCTGATCCCCTTCCTGCGCACAAAGGGTCCATCACCTGTTTAATCATAATGGACATGACCAACAGTGGCCAGTCGAAAGTTCAGTATTTATTTCAATTACTCTGGCCCTTCAAGGGCATTTTAGGTATTTTACAACTCTGGCCCCTCAAGGGCATTTAGGTCATTTCACAATTGCTCTGGCCCCTCAAGGGCATTTAGGTCATTTCACAACTGCTTCGGGCCCTCAAGGGCATTTTAGTCATTTCACACATACTCTGGCCCTTCAAGGGCAATTAGGTCATTTTACTTTGAACTTCATACTTTTCCCCTCTCGGTACCGGTCGACCGTCCTAATGGACTAGTCGACCGATAAGGCCGAGTCGGAGGATCCAGTCGACCGTTCGACGTGAATCGGTCGGCTGGTCGTTGTCGCAGGACCGGTCGACCCCTTATGGAATTGGTCGACCGATTTCATGCGATCGGGCTCGACGGCTTTTGCCAGATCGGTCGACCGACGCTTTGGATCGGTCGACCGGCCCTGAGTTGTGGATTCGGACGTCAAAGATCGGTCGACCGATATGAGAAATCGTTCGACCGATTTCCTGCGCGAACAGAGCCGCCGGTCGAATTTTCCATTTTCGGCTGGCCTCCGATCGTCCAATCATAATACTATGAATACGAAAAACATTCCTACATATCTCTAGGTCATAATGGAACCAAAATTAACAATGTTTTATCTACATTTCTTCGTCTAGGGGATTGTACACCTACAGTACCTCTGTTTCTCGTTCCTGTTTCGTCGACGGATTCGCGGTCGTCTTCTCCGATCCCAATCAGTCCTGGCCAGTGTGGAGGGTGAGGTTGATTCCTGAGCGCGTTGGTGAAGTGCCTCCACACACTGATCGTCCGCCGATCGCTTCCTTGTTCCGCGTGTGCTCATGCGTTCGTCCGCCGTCGGCTCGTTCGTCAAAGGTGGAAGCAAGGGAAGAGGGGAGGAGAAAGTGAGGGGTGAGGAGTCCACCCCACTCCCCTTTTATACTATCTGCCACCCCTCTCCTTGGGGAGCAAGTCATGGGGAAATGGGAGAGAATGGGAGAGAGAATGGAGGGAGAGGGAAGAGAGAGTCGTGGGGAGTGGGGGAGAGAATTGGGGGGAGAGGAGGTCACTCCCCCCTATTCTCTCGTCCTCTCTTTTCTTTTTTTTTTTTGTTGAAAATGTCAGGTCATTACACGATCTCCCCTAACTTGACTAAGCAGTTGCTCAATCTCACAATACTATTTGATTCGACTTGACTGCCCAATCTCCTTGTGAAATGTGGAATATGTGATTTTATTGCAACCTAAGATAAAATTGGCTTGAAATACGTGATTTTATTGCATGTGAAAATATGTTGATTCATTGCATGTTCAAATATGACTTTTTAAGATCAATTTGGATTCCTATGGCTGAGCTTAGTGATTTAAGAATGTTGCAGAAGTTAGTGAAAAGTTTTCAATTATAATAACCCCAGTGGACTTGATTTTGTCACAAAGGTCACAAGTAATCTCAGTTATGTTCCCATACATACATACATATATATATGTATGTATGTATGTATATATATCAGGATACAAATTAAAGTTGTTTTTTCCATTGTTATGAAGGTAATTCTTTATTAAGAATTACCTAGCCTTACTGACTTCACTGTGCTATTGAAGTTTAGTTGAAAGCAAAAAAAATTCTCTCCATTGCATTGGGAGCTTTGGCAAGTCCAAAAAAATTATCACTCTGTACCGGTATATATATTCACCCACATCTATGTGATATTGCAACAAGCCTCCTAGTGGCAGACATCTTACATAGTGGCAAACATATCTCTTATAATGCCAAAAATTTGATAGTCTAATAGAATTGCTATCAGAGGTTAAATTCTTTCTTCACACTTCTGTCTCTTGATGAATGTGAAAATAAGATACTCGTTTTCAGTAACCAAGTAGAAACCTTGAAGTTTTTGGAGATACTTATAGTTAAGAACAAGCATTGGCAATTAGGGAGGTAACTCTTCTTCACTATACTATGATTCAATTTCTGAACACAAGGAATTCAGTGTGTAATACACTTGTGAATGCCCAATATCATTAAGGACAAAATGTAATACACTTATGATCTACATTCATATGGTTCACCCATTGGAAGGACCTTGTATAACACAAACAACGAGATGTATTGATCTGTCTAAAATATGTATTAAGTGATTACTATTAAAAAATATTAAATTTAAGAGGTCTTTTAGTTTAGCTACCTATTTCTACTTTCTCCCATAAGTGAGAATTATTTTTACTCGTTGAATCATTAATTTTTACTTCATCATAAATTATTTCTAACATTATTCATTTCTTTACTTGATCAATATTATTATGTTATTATTTCTTATCATCTGATAAGAAAATATATACATACATTTTAAATATGATATTTTGATGCTCAATGTACATTGTATTGTTTCAAACAATAATTAAAGAAAAAACCATAACTATATATGAAAATATAAAGCATTTTACGTGGAGCAAGTGTGATTCTCAATAAATGAAATTAAGTGGCAGGATTCCCTTATTCATATGCAAAATGAAGAAACTTGACACCATCAATCTCTCTCGAAATCAACTTATAGGAGATATACCAAAATGTTTAGGTTGAAATAAGAAAGAATTGATGGTAATTGAATTGAGCAATAATCGATTTTCTGGGACCATTCCTTTATTTCAACTTGTGTCTTTAAGTTTGGGGAATAATACTTTATCAACCAATTTCCCTTTAGCCATACAAAATTGTACAAATATGTAGTTTTTGGTACTTGGATAAAATAATTTTAGCGGAAGCATACCAACTTAGATAGCAAAGAGCTTGATTAAATCGGAAAGATTAAACCTTCATTCGAATATATTCATGGGCAAAATTCCTCCAGAAATTGATAGGCTTCACAATATTTTCTTATTGTATTTGGGTGGAAACAATTATCTAGAGATCTTTCTTTATATATGTCACTGAAGAATTGTACTTAGGTAATGTATCTAGACCTCGGGGATAATAAGTTGGACAAACAAATACCATCTTGGATGGGAGAAAGCATGACCAATTTTCTAGTACTAAGGCTTCGATCAAATATGCTTGCAAGAAAAATTCCTTTGGAACTTGGTCACCTTTCCTTGCTTAAGGTTATTGAGCAACATGATATCTAGATTCACACCACAAAGTTTTGAAATGAATTCCTTTCAAAGTTTGATTACACGAGTTCTTTCAAGATATCCAATTACTATGAATTTCTTCATGATATTGTAGATATTGTCATGAAAAGAAGAACGGAAGAGTACCAAGAGCTTCTTACAATATTTCCAATAATTAAACTTATCCAATAACAATGAGAGATTCCTGAAAGCTTAGCAACATTGTCTTGGTTGAAAAATATGATTTTTTTCCAATAGTCATCTCAATGGAGTGATTTCATGGAATTTTGGGGACTGCGAGCCACTTGACCTATCACTTAGCAATCTCACTAGTGAGATTCCAATAGTAATATCAATGGAGTGACAGTCATCCAGCGACCAGGTCATCACTCAGAACGTAACTGTCATGCTCTCACAGGGATGAGACGTTCAGAAGTGTTGAATACATAGATAGGGGCATGTGCCGACACCCCCCCACCTTTGGATGTAGAGAATCCTGAGTGTAAGTCGGGGCTCAGCCAAGGCCCGCACTAAGTCCCAACAAATGATAATCCTGCTCAGATGGATACTTTTAATTTTGGTTTTGAGAGAGAAAATAAAGAAAACCTGGGAGACCTCTCGGCCTTACCTGGTGCTAGTCGCAATGACTCCTTAGACGCAACTAGATTGTCGTCTCACCTCTTGGTATGCATGTGACAATTGAGGAATAGATTACCCTTTCGGATGGTAGTCACCAAAACCATAAAATCAAAGACAGTTCGGGCGAAGCAAGACAACAAAGCAAAGGCCTAAGGATGCTTAGGGTCCACATATCGGCCTCACTACGGAACTAACCACCTACACATTCGAGGCAACCCAGTGCTGCCCCACCTCTCGGTATACATGCAATGATTGGAAAATAGAGTACCCTCTCAGTTGGAAGATGTCTGTGTCGTGGTGTATGATCCAAGTTCTGAAAACGGATCATCTCTCGCAAATAGAAACGGGGAAAACACGAATGCATCTCCCTCAACTGAACCTTGGCCAACGGTGATTCCTCCACATATTCTGACATCAACCCAACCTCTCGGCTTGCATGCCTTAGTTAGGATATGTGAAAACCCTCTCTCACCTTCGTCAAAGGTTGTCTGAACGAGTTAAATGGATATAGGAAACAAATTGACAAAGAAGCCACCAACATTATGCCTTCCTGAAGGAACTCAGCTTCAAGCTCCTCATCTCTCGGCCTTGAAGCTTAATTTGGTGAAGATAAATACCCTCTCGAGCCAAGTTACAATGGCCGAACAGTCGAAGAAAAGGTCATCAATAATCAAAACTTTATCATGAAAATCACAACAACAAAGAAAAAATAGCCATAAGAACAATGAAATAGTAAGAATGAGATGAAAGATAAAAAATTGTTGTCTAATAGGTTAAGTTTAGAAAATAGAAATGTTTAGAAATAGAGATATCCATAACAAGTCCCTTCAGCCACCAACCAGCTAGTTTAGTTATACATTAGAAGCAAGAAAAGAGGAAAATATGAAAAGAAAAAATGAAATGAAGAAGGGATGCAACCTCCTCTTCGGCCTCTTATGTAATGGACATTCAAGTTCGAAGATTTTGGGAGCCCTTGGACAATCTCCATGTATTTTTATACGCCAAAGGATTTGTGCCACGTGTCCACACCCTCATATTGTTCTATCCACTTTTGTAGGCAAAGGAATATGCTTGTGGTCTTTCCATGGCTGTCTCCTTCTTAGCTTGTCACCTGTCCAGATTTTCCAACTATTCCTCCGCATTTGTCCATAAAGTATAGAGGAAGCTTCCTTCCTCTAGTACAAGGGAATATGTTAGGTTGACATAGAAAGGTGTCATCCTTAAGTTGTTGCTGCTTTGGATAGTCTGCCTTCTTGAATTGTGCTGCCTTCTCTTGAATTCGCCTAAGTGTCTAACCTCCATCTGATGCCTTCCTTGAAATAATCTAAATGAGGAAGACATCTTTCTTCATCTTGTAAAATATGGTAATCTTCATAGGTGGGGGCATCACTTGCATGCTCTCATGTGTTGTCCATAGGAATTTCTACATGAAAAATAATCAAAATAAGTTGTACATTTCAGGAATGCTTATTACCATATTTTACAAGATTAATGTAGAGAAAACATAAAAGTTGTATTTCGGCGACAAAGCATGTATTCGAACATGATGTCATAGTAAGACGAATAAATGCATGAAAAGTATACATAACTCATCCATATCAAACTCTCCCAAATTTAATCATTTACTTGTTCTCAAGCAAAATTAAGAACTTATGGTCAAAATTTTAGATGTTTGTGCGACCACATTATACATGACATTATATCTCCTTAGCCTTCACTCTTGTTCTACATTAACATCATTTACACATTTAAAACTCTTTAACCTTGACTTAGGAACCCTTGAAGCAAGCGCTCCGAGAGCGCCAAACGAGACTACCCTACTGGTCTAACATTCACATAACTTCTTTCAAGAACGTGGACATTCCCCTGACTTTGCCATAACACTAAAAGATGATTTGCTCATTTGGGGACACTTACCTGTCCCTAGGTTAAATTAACACTCTTTTGATTTGCCTTATTTTATTTTTCTTGCTGTTACAGCCTCCTCTTCAATTGTGTATTGGGGAGCTGAAAAGAAAAAGAAGACTTTCACTTGGTATCATCCTCATCTTTATTCCGAGAGTACACATTTTGGGTGCTAATGGTGTCATATATGGTATATTCTTGTCTCCCTTGAGTGAGGGGATAGAGGAGTAGTTATTCATCAGTACAAGGAGAAATTGTCCACAGTCTTCCTTCATAAAATACTCGAGTGAGGTGCTTGGAATCTGTATTAAAGAAAGGAAAAAAAAACATTTTCCAACACGCAAAATGAGAGAAGTGCATAAGTGAGGACATGCAGACTATGCAACTTATTATTATTACACTGTAGCATATCATAATTTAGTGTCATGCAAATAAGTGCAAGTGTAAGATCCTGAATGGGGTTATATGGAGGGAGAGCCTACATGTCATATATTTTGATTTCGGGTCATGGTCATTTATATCATTATGTTTTACTTTAGAAATGTACATATTATAGTGATAGGTTAAATAGTCAAAAGTGTCATGCATAATGTTTCCTAGTTAATGCTTGATGACATAGTAAAAAACTAAGTGTTGAAATTTTTAAAAAACTACAATAAATAGTTTTTCAGAAAAAAATTTCAGAAGTTAGCAGCAATGATATTTACTATGAGAAACAATGACAATTGAATTTTGAGAAAATACCATTTGCTCCCCCAAGATCAACGCTGCCCTCAATGTTTGTCAAGCTCAGAGAAATCGAGCTTTCAAATGGGGGAGGTGAGGAGGTAGGGGCAGGTATCTCTTCTTTCAATTGTTCTTTCGTGGCTTCAACACACATTCTTAAAATGTAGATCAGTGAATATTACTCTCCTTATCTGCAAAGAAAAAATATTTGATCACTTGTAAAAGCACTTAAAAATGAAAAGCAAGAAAGTGTACCATAAGGAGCATCTCTATAAATGGGGACAAAGTAGTTAATGTGATAGTTTAAGCAGAAGTGTGGGACTCCCTAGCAATTATTTGGGGTTGCTTGATACTTGCAAAAATAGAGAAAAACAAGATGCATTTATTAGGTTAGGTTCCCTCCCAACAAGCAGCATTATTGATAGTCTTAATTAGACTATACTTGATGAATTTAAACCCATTTATCTTATACTCAGTGGGTGGTCTTGATATCCAACAAATTTGAACATCTTTCCTGTGTCAAATATAAATGTCCTTTGCCCATGTTTCACTCTAAACATGTTGGACCAAACATAATTTAGTTTCTCAGGAAACAATTGGAGTCGTGTGTTTAGTAGTTGATTTTCAATTTTAGCTTGGCTCTCTTCCTTCAAGTTGTTGTATTCCTTAAGAAAATTTTCTCTTGATATGATATTTCAGCTTATGTAGGATTTCCATTTTCCTTCAACAACCATTTCTTGATTTGCCTCTTTAGAATAGTGTGTGCTTGCATTTTTTTAATTACTTGATCTTGAACCTTGTCTTTAATGATAGAATAACTTTCTTCAAATTTTGCATTTCTTTAAGACAACCTTTGTCTTGCGTCTTGATAGGTTGACATTCTTCAGGTTGCATGATCCCTTGTTGATTGTTGCAGAAGTCGTCTTTAGCTGTTGGGCATGTGGGGTCAACTATGGAGTTGGTCTTGGCTACTAAGCATGTTTGATTGCTTGCTTCGGATTCAGTTGCACACTTCTCCTTTGAAATGACTGATATGTGTTTGAAGTCCTTCGATGCATGCAAAATATAACATATTTTAATTTATTATTTTAATTCATTTTTCTTGTAATTTGATCATTGCATGCATCATTCTAAGTCTATTTTAGTCATAATTCCAGATTTATTGATTCTATCTATTAATTCTTTAATTATTATAACTATGGGTGAATTAACTTCATTATTTTAATTAATTGATAGGAATAAGAAAAATTGCCGACTGAGATGAATGATAGACGTAACGAGAATTATATGACTTCGAGCTTTCTGTGTAAGGGGCCAAATTTATAAGGGGTAAAATCTCCAAACTCATAAGGAGTGAAATTTAAGGAGTTACATTCATTTTGGACACAAAATATCATTAATGGAGATTTGTTATGTGAGTAATGTCGGGCGCCACTCTATACTTATGGGAGTAATGCCGTGATATTAGGCAAGGTTATCACCTTTCATCACAAGGCAATTTTGGGAGTCAAAATTGATTAGCCGAAATTTCTGTTATGGGAGTAAAAACTTATCTTGGGAGTAAAAGTTAATCTTGGTAGTAAAAACTTATCTTGGAAGTAAAAATTTATCTTGAGAGTAAATGCAATTGGTTTTATCATCGATGACACTCTTATCACCACAAGGTACTGGTCGAGAACTCCAACAAGAGGGCACCAAGTAGATGACTAACAATATTTTATCACCCGAGAATTTTTATCGGCCAAAAAGTTGTGAATTATCATTAACCAAGTGATCATCGGAGTTTGTTATTGGTAGAGATTGGAACCAAAGTTTATTTGACACTCAGCCAAATTTAAAGTTGACCATACGATGCTAATGCCCGTGATCAGATTTGAAAGCCGTCCGCACCTATAAATCTATGGAGAGACCACCATTTCAATTCGTGCCTTGAAGTTTTGATTTTCTTCACGGTGTGTCGAGAGTCTGGATGCTTCGACCAAGAAAGAGAGAGAGAGTTTGACAGATGCTCCAATAATATATGAGGATCCTAATTTATTCTTGGTGTAATTTTTTCAATTATTATTATTATTTAATTATTATTTCTCTGCAATTCTAGGATGAACTCTATATTTTAATTATTTTATTGTAAGAGATTATTATTGAAGGGCAATTTTGTGAACACTTATTTTATTATTGAATTTCTTTTGTTCGATTTTTAATTGTGTTTAATGGTTTTTATTTAATTATTTGAATTTCTGAGTTAAGTAATTATCAATTTGTCGACTACTTGATTTTAAATTTTATTTTGTTAAACTAAATGATTTATTATGAAATTAAAAATTGACATAGGTCTAACAACTACTGTGTGGAGAATTAGTCTGTTAATTTATACCAGTTTGTATAGTGATTAATAATTTAGAATTTTCATATTAATGCATCTTAATTTTAATCCCATCTCATGAATATCAGTTTGTGGAACTTCAGTTTTGGTTAAATTTAAGATAGTTTCATTTTCTTGATTAAATAGCAGAATTATCGGGTTGTGGACTCTGTGATTTTAGTTTTGTAAATTAATAATTTAAGAAAATTCTTAATCCATCTTAAGAACTTTAATTTATCATTTCTGGTTCACATATTTACCCTTAGGGTGTGTTTGGTATCTTTTTTAGATTCTTAGGCATCTTGATGGGAATGATGGATTATAATATTTGATTATGTGTCATTTGGTAATGTAATTAGGAATGTGAGTCACATTCCTATGAAATGTTGGAATTCTATTACCACCATAAATGATGTCTTTCTCATATTCCAATAATTATACTGTGGGGGAGAGAGAAGAAGAATGTGATTTCTTTATTAAACTAAAATAAATATGAAAAATTCAACTTTGCTTGAAATGTGATTCCTTAAATTACATTCTTCGACATCTTTACATTTCAGATAATATTATATATCTTCAACAAAACACACCCTTAATGTATTATCATCCTAAGATCAACTTCAACACCATTATCTTATTATTATTATTATTATTATTATTATTATTATTATTATTATTATTATTATTATTATTATTATTTTATAATCACAAAATTTATTTTCAAAACCCATGTTTTTTGTCTTATTAATTCATAAAATTAAATATTAAATTAATAATATTTCTCGCGTGTTATACTCTTATTACTATATGACTACACACTTGCTAGCGATTTTATTTTGCTATATCATTTTACACATCAAGTTTTCG
Source organism: Pontederia crassipes (assembly GCA_030549335.1). Taxonomy (NCBI): domain Eukaryota; kingdom Viridiplantae; phylum Streptophyta; class Magnoliopsida; order Commelinales; family Pontederiaceae; genus Pontederia; species Pontederia crassipes. Next base: position 60,184,781 of record CM060194.1, on the reverse strand, counting down.
ACGCCGTTGTCAGGAAATATTTTATTAATTAATTTCTGATTTTTATGAATTATTAGGAGATGTAAATAAATTACTTTTTTAAAAATATGTATCTGTAAATATTTTTCTGTATTTTGTTGTAATTAATTAAATGTTATCTCCTATATAATCCAACAAATTTCTTTTTGCAGATATGAGTCATGGATAAAATTTTATTTTATTATTGGGGACATTATTTTTCACGAGGAAACTGATCCTCTCGACAATTCTCGGCCGTCATTTTCTTAAAAATTTATCTCCTTATGTATCACGCCCATATCTATTGTTATTCATAAGAAGAATCACGCTGTGGACTTCTGATCTTTTTACGACGTGATTTTTCTAAGCAGAATTTTATGTGCTTCGGTGTTATTTGCTCAATAAAATCGTTCCTATGATTAAGTCGATTGTGTTCTTTTCTGGATACGGGCGCAATTATATTTTTTCGGGTTTTCGAATACTTGGCTTCGTTCTGGATTTTATAATCATTCATGTCGCCTAGTTTTTTCAGGATGATTTTCCCTTGATGATTCATCACGCCAGTGATTTCAGGATACTCTTCTGCCTTCTGGAAATTTATCGATCCATGGCGAACGCAACTGCGATTCTCCTGATAGTATAATTGGCGCCTTGATATAATTCCGATCTTATTCATACAAGTCCGCACAACTAAAATTATTCGGTTTTTGTCTTGTGCTTCGATCTTCGAACTTTTATAATTAAGATTATTGATTCTTTTCTGAATAATTCTGATCACGATTATATTTGGATTAATGGGCGCAGGCGTATTATCTCTCGTGACGTCTAAGTATAATTTCCAAAATTGTCTCCTATGACGTCTAGCCGTGTAGCACCGATTCGTCTTGTCTCGTTGTAATCGCACATAGCCGAATCGTTTTATGGTGATATATTTTTATTTCTATGATATGGCGCCAAAGATTTTGATTCATATTTTTCTATCCATATATATTTATTATGGCGCCTAGATTTCTCCATAGTTTTCATATTTTCTTACGATGTTTTTTTCTCAGTTTCTATTAATCGCGGATTGCACTGAATTTATATTTCTAAATATTGCGCTCATAAATTTTGATTTTTCTCTCTCCATGGCATGACGTCCAATTTGTCGGATTATTCTCTTTTGATATTGCGCCCCACTTTTCGATTTTACCTCTTTATTATAATGCGCATTCAATTACGGTTGATTTTTCTTCTCTAATTGATATGGAGCCATGTCTGAATTTTTTTTCCACGCTGATCTTTTTTCCATCATATGGCGTAAAACTGAATGATATGATTCCTAATCTTTTTGCCCTCCGTATTGCCGGATTTTTCTCTCCTGTGATGCCCAATCCAGATTTTTCTAATTGCTGATTGTTTTATCTCTCTTCTTTACATGATACGGCGACAAGTTTTATGATCGAGGATATTTTTTTTCCTATTATCACGCCTCATATCACGTTGCGTCCACTATAGATTTTATCTCTGATTAAGCCCCATATCCAGCCGCATTTGTTTTGGAGGAAATGGTGATTTTGTGACATTAATTTGTTGATTCCGACCACGATTATCTGAAGCATTTTTAGTGAGGATTCCATAAAATTTATTTCCTGCATGGCGCCTGATTTTCTTCGAATGATTCCAACTGCAATCGCCTTTGAATAAATCCAATGATTTTAGATTGTCGATTTTATTTGAGAAATTTTTGATGGGACAATTAGATCCACGGTTTATTGTTGAGTTTTTTCGGCGTTCTAATCATTCTTAAGATCATATCTGTTATGGATTATAATTGTCCCGAGGATTTAACTACTTGAACATTTTTTTTTACTTGATAGATGCTAATCGAGATATTTTATGAAAAATCGATTGTTATTTACTGTTGATCCGTGACCTATATTTACTTTGTAATTATGTATATATATTTTTGTATTATCTGATACTTGGTTGTTGCAAAAATTAATTGAAAATTTATTCACAACCAATCTAATTATTCTTCTATTTTTTAATAGTTAATTAAGTTAATTTAGTTTTTTTAGTCGGTACTTCAATTATTTAGTTATAGTTTAGTTAATTTATTCATTATTCTGTTAACTTAATTGGTTATTTAGTGAAATGTTAAGTTAATTACTTTAGTTAATTAAAGTTATCTAATTGATTTGTGATTGCTTTTATGCAAGGAGAGATAAAATTAGAGAACTCATGCCTGATTCATGGGCAACACTCTGACAACCATCGATGAACTGAAGTCTTTGGCGGCTCAGGAAGTCAATGCAATGCACCACATACCAATACTCAAGCAAACTGAGGGCCAAAGCTGAAACGATTGTGCCTTAAGAACACACGTCGTCCGAGTACTTACCTCAAATCTGACTTTAAGGCGCAAAAGTCCCGGACGTCTGAACAGCAGGGCGTGAATGGACTTGTTGAACTTTGGATTCGAATCAAGATTACGCTATACGTTCAAAGCCGGAGATGATTGGCGCCTTCTGACATCGACAAATCAAGGCACGCCGATCATCAAATTAATTTTGGGGCACAAGAAGATACAACTTGACATTGGCATCAGGGACACTTCAGCTATCGTCCACCATTGCCTTCAGACATTAAATTCGATTGTATTTTTTTTTCTTTTCTTACTATTTATTTATTTATTTATTGAGTCCGTAGCACTTCTTCCAGTTCGGCTTAACACTGGGATAATGTTCGATTCAACCTTGAGGGAGTTTGCTTGCTTATTTACTAATGTATTTTCTTCTATCTGTTTGTATATGCATTTATATAAAATAAATCTAAAAAAAATTTAAAAAATTTCCAAAAATACCATTGCATGAATTTGTTTTTGCTACCATCTTATTAACACTTGGCTTACTATTTTAATTATATTTAAGTAAAATTCAAAGATGTGTTGTTAACTGATAAAATTTGAATGCGTTTCTCTCTTATATCTTGCTATTTTAGTATTGAACTTATGATGTGCCTATGCTAAGTAGAATTATGAATGTCTAGATTACAAGATCATGTTCATACCTATTTTTTTTATTAATCTTGATAGTAATAGTTTTTTTATTGACCATATTAAGTACTTTTGAGCTTATAAAAATTTAAAAAAAAATGAAAAAAAGAAGGGTTAGTTGAAATCCGACAATAAAAAATATTTGAATAAAGTTATGTGTAGGTACAAAAGTATTATACGGAACCAAGTTATTTTTGGGTAATTAGATCCGTAGGAGTTCATATCTGACGACCTAAGAGCAACTGTTCTGGGATCCATCAATTTAAAGCCTGCTACAAGAACCACCTTGTGGAATATGGAGAAGCACTAAACTTTCCTAAGATAGTTTTAATTCATATTAATGCATCTTAATTTTAATCTCATCTGCATGAATACCAATTTGTGGGACTTTAGTTTCAATTAAATTTAAGATAGTTTGATTTTCTTGATTAAATACTAGAATTATCAGTTTGTGGACTCAGTGATTTTAATCTAGTAAATTAATAATTTAGGAAAATTTCTAATTCTTCTTAACAACTTTAATTTATCATTTCCAGTTCACATATTTACCCTTAATGTATTATCATCCTAAGACTATTATCTTATCTTATTATTATTTTCTTTATTTTATTTTATAATCATAAAACTTATTTTCAAAACCTATGTTTTTTCTCTCTTATTAATTTATAAAATCAGATGTTGAATTAATTATATTCCTTATGGATTCGACACTCTTTACTCCTATTTCTATATTACTTGAGCGATTAGTGCACTTGCTAGCGATTTTATTTTACTACATCATTTTACGCATCATCCTTCCACCTTGGTAGACATCTCATCCGTCATCCTACATTGCTTCTTTTATTGGTCTATTAAGTTTTTGCATCATAATATTGAGTTTGAGATCTTCCATATGTGTTGTTGATTGGTATTGATCGCTGTTGAAATTCAGGTGGAATGACATTTGTATATGCAGTTGAAAGAAGTGATTCATTTGATCATTCAGTTGACGATATACATTGTGCATTTGATGTTGACAATAATATGAAGGCTAAAACTAAATTCTTGATAATTTTATGGACTTGGATATTGGGCATATGAACTATAAATTGATTTATTCATTTGATGCTATGATCATCCATGCATAAAATTGCTCATATGGTTCATCTTGAATATAGGAGTGCACTTGGTTGCAATAAACTTGAGAAGTTGTAGGAGATTTTAGTTTAAACTTTGCAATTGCATTTCCTACTATATCTTCAACTCTAGAAATCAAGTTGTCCCAACTTCTAGATCATGATGCTTCACTTTGCTTGCTAAAGATTCTGCTCCTTAAGTAGCCAGTTCGAATATTTTTTATCTCAAAAACTCAATCTTAGTAAATGATTACTGAATTGATACTCATCATCACTATTCAGAATCTGAAATATGATATATTTCTACACAATAAAGACTTAGGATGCAATTTCAGGATGTGTTGAAATTCGATATATGAAATCTAAAATTTGAAATATGAAATATGATGTAAACGTTCAAGAAAACATGTTCAACAATGTTTCTGCACAATAGGAACTTAGGATTATATAATAAGTGCAAAAAAAAAATGAATTCTAAAATAAAAAATTTGAATTCTAAACTTGGAAATAAAAAATCCAAAATAATATTCAAGAATAAAGAAACCCATATGTTCAACAACGTTGATGATACAGTTAACACAAGAATGCATGTTCATTAATGTTTCTGCACAATAGAAGTTCATGATTAGAATGTGTAAAAATATGAAGTCTGAAATTTGAAACCTAAGATGACATATGTATTAGAAACTTAAAGTACTTTGTAAATTAAGTCCAGAATATGAAGTTTGAGGACTTAAAATCATAAATGCAAAAAAATAAAAGATTACGGATGATAACCGTAATAACCAACAAAAAGATAAAAAAAAGAAAAAAGGGGGAAAAGAAAACGTGATGGACCGCACGGTTAAAATGGGATAAAATCCAATCCAATTGGGACTCCTCCTATCAGATGACGTCCATGAATATTAATCTAATTCACTTTGGATCAGATTAAATGAGGAGAGACCTTAATTAGGTAAAACAAAATCCTATTAAACCCTCTTCTCCCCAAAACCTCATGGGTCTTTTTTTCTTTCTTCCCCCATCCTGTGCAAAGCCGAGCAGAACAGATTTTCTCCCTCGTCTCAATTGCAAGTAGTAAGGTGACCGAGAGGAGGAACATGGAGGAAATAGGGGGTGGCGTTAATCGATTTCTAAGGAATGAAAAGAGGGATTGATCACGAACAGAGGTAGGTGAATCGAAATCACCTTGCATGACCTCTGAATTGTCCCAATTCATGCCCTAATCGTTATGAAAAGAAAAGAATATGAATAGGGTTCAAGTTATCATTTTAATTGTTTGATTTCTTGAATTCTTTGATTGGTTGATTTTTTGCATGCATAATTCGTTGTCTGTTGTTCTATTGTTGTGTTATTGATTTGCTAGGAGATAGGAACTAGGTTAGGTTGAGATTGCATCGAAGAATTGATGGAATTCGAAAGTCTACAACTTTTCTGGACGCCAACTGATCGACCGGTCCGCAGGCATTGCCAGCAACCGGTCGACCGATAATATGACTACCGCTGATTTTTTTGCATACATCGACCGGTCGACCGACCTCTGTTCATCGATCGACCGATCCTTACCATTGGTCGACTGTTCAACTGAACGGATCAACTGACCCGATTAGCCCGAATCAGCCAACTGGTCGACGGATCTGAATAGACCGGTCGACCGATCAACATACTACCAGTCGACCGTTCCCCAGAACCGATCGACCGTTCCCCTAAACCGATCGACCGATTCCTCAGAAAACCTTTTACTATGTTTATTAATTATTTTCTTTTTATCCAGATATTTACTTATATATATAATTGATCCTATTATCTGACCTCACAGAGATCTCTCACTGATTTACATGATCTACTGTCTTATTGATTTATTTCTCATTGATCCTATCGTATCTATTAAATCAAGAACAAAGAGCCACAAGTTGTTAAAAGCGATTAATAAGTTCAGATGAAAGATTAATCATGAGCTGCCAGTCCAAACTAAGTGCAACAAGATAAGGGTAGCTCCCTTGGTCATGGTTTGATCATCCATTGACCCGCACAAGGTCGTATCGTTTGCTCGGCATACCCTAAGAACTAAAGGCACCTAAAGTCACCCTAATTTCTAATGATAATTCAAGATCAAGAAGTATGTATAAGTCAAGTCAAGTATGTCATGATTCCAAGTTTACTAAGTATCATATGATTCTCATGATTTATGATATATTCTGATTATTACTCTTATTCCTATTATGATCCATGATACTGACAAATTACCTTTCATGTTCAAGTTAAGTATGATTCTTTATTACTGATTATTATATTCATGTCATGCATTGTATATCATGTGGTTCCCCATTAGGCTGTAAAGCTTACGAGAGAACCTCCCCTGTGTCTGATTTTCATAGGACCAGAGTGACGTGGTGGAGTAGGCGTGTGGTGATGAAGCTCTGGCGATAGGACAACACATGAATCATAGGCTTTTTAGAGTGTTTATTAGTTTTCATTTATCTTCCGCATTTTAGCTTCATGATGTAAAAACTTATTTTATTTTTTTAGCAATGATATAGCCACTTTTAGACTTCCGCATATTTATGTTATCTTCTTTTATTTTATTATCTTTCCACCGATGTGTCTCGATTCTTGACTGAAATATGGTCAATATTATGATCAAAGTCACAGAATGTCGTAGTGTCTCCAGGTTGGTCTTCGCCACGTGGCGAGGGTCGATTTGGGGGCGTTACGATAACCATTGGATCAAAGTGAAAACTACTATAAATAGTGAGAGAAAAGAAAAAAATATAAAGTTAAAATCTACTTTAGGCAAAAATAAAAAAATCAGCTAGACTATAAGTAAGTAAGATATTTATATGAGATATAAACAATGATTGTATAAACAAGATAGCTAAAACAAAATAGAAAATCAAGTGTGATAAATAAAAAACTCATTATCCTCGACATCGACACCAAAACTTGATGTGATCGTGATTTGTGCTTGTGTGTGAGGTGCAAGAGCGTGAGATAACACATAAAATAATCCCAATACAAAATTGGTAATTCAGTGACCAAGTTTCCCTTAAGTCATCACATGCCCTCATGTGGAAAAAAAATTTCAAATAAGCTTTAAAATTTATAAAATTCTTATCACATACGATGAGACTGCAAATGCACAACAATCATAGTAGTTATGATCGATCCATGGGGACAAAGCCAAAAGCACACTTGATTGAAATCGTTTTGAAGAAAGAGCTAAGTCTAAGCGAGGAAGTGAAATACTACTAAATTAGAAATTGCAACAAATAAAATTGCATTAATTTTTAGGGGTTTAGATGTAAGTGTGGACAAAGATCAAAATAATTAAACTAGGGTTTATGAGATTGTTTCAGGAGTCTTGTTTCTTAAACCGATAGAAAACCAATAAAGTACTAGTAGATGACCGCATGCATGAGCATTCCCACTCTCTATGGTCGATGCCATCTAGCGATCAAGTCATCACCTAGAATGCAATAGAAGTGCTGAATACCCAGATGGGGGCATGTGTTTGCATTACCCCCACCTCCTGAGATAAAGAGTCCTGAGTGTAAGTCGGGGCTCAGCAAAAGCCCTCACTTAGTACCAACAAGTGAGAATCCCAATCTAGTGGATTCTTATGTCTAATTTCGAGAGAGAAAATAGAGAAAACTCTGAGCAGACCTCTCAGCCCCATCTGGCGCTAGTTGCTAGTGACTCCTTAGACGCATCTCGACTATCACCCCAACTTTCAGCATGCATGCGATAGTTGTAGAATAGATTATCCTATCGGAGGCAGTGGCTTATAAAATAAAAGACAATTCAAACAAAAAATGAACTTCAGCAAAGCAAATGACGTAAGGGTACTCTGAGTCCATCTGTCGATCTCACTTCCCAACTAATCATCGAAACATTCTTAGAAGCAACCTCTTGGCATGCATGCAAGGATTGGGGAATAGAGTACCCTCTCGAGTGGAAGGTGCCAACGTCAAGGTATATGGTCAAAGTTCTGAAAACAAGGGATCATATCTCAAAAATATAAAATAGGAAAAGTATGAGTGCATCGCTCATAGCCGAACCTTGGCGAACGGTGATTCCTCGACATATCCTAACACTAGTGTGAACACCCTCTTGGGCTGAACCCAGGGATTAAATGGAAACATGAAACAAATTGACAAAGAACTGACCAACATTGTGCCTTGCCGAAGGAACCAACTTCAAGCTCCTCACCTCTCATCCTTGAAGCTTGAGCTGGTACCTTCTCGAGCCAAGGTACAATGGGCGGAAAATCGAAGAAACATACCTGACAATCAAAACTTCATCAAGAAAATCACAACAACAAAACACAATAGCAATAAGAACAAAAAAGCAGTAAGCATGAGATTAAAGGTAAACGCTTGTTTCCTAATAGCTTAAGTTCAGAAATAAGAAATGTTTAGAAATAGAGATATCCATCACAAGTTCCAGAGCCACTAGCTGGCTAGTTTAGTTACACATTAGAAAAAAGAAAAGAGGGAAAGAAGAAAAGGAAAAAAAGGAAAGGAGAAGGGAGGTTGTTGCCGCAATCTCCTCTTCAGCCTCTTTCTGTAGTGTAATGGTGATTCGGGTTCGAAGATTTTGAGGGCCCTTCTTGAGCAACCTACATATCCGTTTGTACTCCAAGGGATTTGTGCCACTTGCTCTGTCCACTTTTTGAGTCAAATGAATATACTAGTGGTCCTTCATTAGCTCCCTCTTAGCTTGTCATCCAGCTTTGTTTTTCAGTTACTCCTTTGTCTACATCTGCCCATAAAACGTAGAGGAAGTTTTCTTCTTCTAGTACAAGGGAATCTATTGGGTTGTTGTAGAAAGATGTCTTCCTCAAGTTATTTGCTGCTTTTGGACAGACTACCTTCTTGAATTGTGCCGGCCTCTTTTGAATTCGCTTAAGACTCTAGGTGGGGGGTATTTGCATGCATGCCCCCATTTGATGCCTTCCTTGAAATTGTCTAAGTCCGTAGGTGGGGGCATCCACTTGCATGCTCTCATGTGTTGTTCATTGGAATTTCTATATGAAAAATAATCAAAACAAGTTGTACATCCTAGAAATGTAGATTACCATATTTTACAAGATGAATATAGAGAAATAATAAAATTTGTATTTCAATAATAAAGCATATGTACGAACATGATGTCATAGCAAGACATGAAATAAATACATATTGAACATAAGTAAAAAATATACATAACTCCTCCATATCATACATATAATTATATGTCAAATAGAGTTTGTAATTGGATAATATAGAAATTTAAATAAATATAAACTGCAGTAGTACAAAATAAAATAATTAAAAAAAGTTATATTAGTAGACTTTAAATATATGTATGATTATGGTAACATTCTTTTTGGGCAACTTTTAACAACTTATTTATCCAAGTTTGACAATTAAGTGTCTCTCATCAAATTTAAAATTAAAATAATTTTCATTAGTTGTGAAATGTTTTCCAATGTTGCCACCGGTGGTGGACGGAGGAGTAGTCGCCACCCCCACGGACCGAAGGCAAGCACTAGGAATAAGGAGTCAAATGTTTTTATTATAATAAGATAATTTTAATTTTTAAGAAAAATATATTAAAATGTTAGTACAGTAAGTAAAATTATGATTATATAACTATAAAATCAAAATTATGATTCTAGAACTACAATGATCATTTCATTAACCATCAAATTAAATCACACTTTCTAACACTTTCCACTTGACCAATATGATAATTGTATCCACACTCTCATTATTGGTGTATTGTTAACCAGAAACATTACTTCGAAGTTCATTATCCATAATATTTCACATGAACTCAATTATTTTTTAACCTCACCAAATAAATATGTTATTAGTATTCCAACTACGTTTTTTTTATGAGAGAATTAATCAACATGCAAGACGGTCACTACTCTTGTAGAGATAAACAAGGTTGCAATACTGGAGTCTATTATCCCAAAATATTCCATCCAATAATCCTCTTATGGGAAAATGACTTAACATTTACTATTAAGCACAAAGGACACTTTCTTATTCATTGTATCCTAACTATAGTGATATTTTACATTATCATATTTTCTCTTTGAATTTTTTTTGTTATCATATTTTACAAAATTGATTTTCAAAACACAATAAACTCATGACAGATTGATCTATGGTTCTAAAAGATAACACTTAAGTCTTGCGTTTTACATGCAATTTTTAGTCTCCAATGTGTTTCTAATATCTTGTCTTTGCAACTCCAAGAAGTAGTTGTGTACTACCAAATAATAATGAGCAACCTCTCGTGGAATTTTGATTGCCCCTATTATCACAACCACAATTTACACTTTGATTGAATTCATAAGACATGACACATCATGGACGATCAAACAAATTGCAAAATATGCTATATTTATAACAACTAGAATGATAACATTAATAACCAAAATGTACATTTTATATTCAATTAGTTAGAGCAAATAATACATTTCTTAAAGTTTACGTCACATAAATTTATTTGTACAAAATATGAAGTCAAGTGAAATACATATAACCAACTTTTTCCTCGTAGCCACAAAAGGACATCAAAGGTACAAGTCTTGTGCTTATAAGAAGCATCGAGACACAAACTCCTTAATACCTTAGGACCAAAAGAATTTGCGATCCTACCAAGGCTCGCACTCATACACATAAAAAAATGTTATTGATATGAAAAATATTTTAAAAAAAGTGAGAAATCAAAATTAGCTCAATAAGTTGAATGAACTTTCTTAACAATAGAATTAGTATAGACATAAGAAATTTGCATTTTAGATCATTTAATATATATCATATTAAACACTACAAGAAAAACGCTGATTACCGACGGTCATCGATAATCAGTTCAAAAACTGTGTGCATTACCGATGGATTTTCAGACAGAATCGATTCGTCAAAAAAATGGTCATCGTAAATCGATTTGTATGATATATATTAAATGATCTAAAATGGCAATATATACTAATATGTGTGTTTATGCATCACACTCATAAGCACATATCACTAATTGATCAATTTGTATAGTTGATATATGGATTATCAGCATGATTTCTCACAATGTGTCATGTTGTAAAAAAGGGAGAAAAAAATTGCACACAGAGGAGAAACACAAGATTTATGATCCTCAACTTACACTAGGTTATGTCATCGGGCAATGATAGTTTTTTTTATGTTGAACATTGATGGTTACTAGGATAATGGATAACACAACTGTCATGAAGTTTATATAGGAACTCAAATGCAAAAAAAAAAGAAGAAAATCCTTCGCCTCCCCAATTGTTTGAGCGCCTATGTAACATAGGGATCATATATGGTTCAACTAGATTAATATTTAAGGCATTATCAACATGTCACTTTCCTTCATTCTATATATCTCATCCTTATCGAGTAATAAATCAAATTAGAATCTAGTAGGTGAATTCTAAAAGTAACCCTTACTAAATTTAAAGGTGGCTCATACCGAGATTTCATAATGTAGCACATACTTGACATGACACTTTACTATATATTTCTCAACCTTGTCGGGAAACAAATCAGATCGAAAAATAGTTCTCAATGATTTGTCTATGAACTAATCATAGACATTCCTCATTCATCCTTCCCCTCTTAGAGGCTCAATATTTTCATTAAGTGGTCCTACCTAAGATTGTAAAAATCTCAATGTAGATCAAGGATCTTACTATTTTACAACCTTTATATATCTAATCAACCTCAAAATTTATCTTAGAAATTTTATACGTAAAATCTTAATAAGAATTTTCGTTGAATTTCATAAGGACACAGACCGGGTTCTTACAAATGAACTCTCAACACATGATACCCTTAAAACTCGAGTCGGGTTTCGAGACAGCTTAGATCAAATGTGTCAGGACAACTAGAGAGAATATGGACCAAGTATGATGGCACACATGACGGGTCATCGCCATTGTGTTGAGACTTCTACTGTCCTTTTCTTGACCATGGAGAAATACGATCAAATGGAAATCCAAGCAAGAATGTGGGCATCGGATAAAAAATACAATTGCAGAATTTGAGTTGGTTCCAACAGCATCGTTTGAGATTTGGTGATGCTTTTGGAGCCATTTTTTCAACTATTTCCATGAAATTATTGCCTAGGAAGTCGTGCTCCTAGCATAAGAATTAAAAGTACTTCTTTAGGCCCTATTCGATTATGAGAATATAACTAGGATTAACCTTTTATTCCAAGTTTTTTTGCCAAACAAGTAATTTTATGATCAATGGGACCCACTACATTAAATGTGGAAAACAATGAGAGCACTCTTATCAATTGAGAATATAGTGATCCCACGGGATCATGGAGACAAGAGCATGTTTAAGGCTTTAATTAAACTTCTTTAACATGATTTAGTCATTGAAAAGACTTATATAAAATGAATTTAAAATGTTATATGCCTTGACTTTGTTCTAACTTAAATCCTTGATTTTCGTCTCTAGTTTGACAACTCAGGTTGGTCAGCTGCAGGGAGTACACATGCATGGTAAGTGAAGAAGGAGAATCGAAACACAAAGGAGATGGGAAGATATATCGAAAGACGATGGGTTTATTATATAGGAAAACTAAAACTCTAATGGATGAAATTTTAATTAAATTAAAACTTTACTTTTTAAACTATGTTTGGCAAAGTTAGTATATTATTAGCAAATTGTGATTTGCTAGGCAATAGTGGTATGATTACATGATGGAGGTTAAATATTAACTAAAGGTGGATAGCAATTTATCTATAAATGTAATAAAAATTGCTTGATAAATATAGCACCAATAATAATTACAATTTTTTTTTTTTACAAAAATAGACCTTATATATATACATATTAGACTCATTTATATGCATATATTTTTTGACTTTATGATATTTTATTTTGAAATAATACTCTAGTATAAAAAGTATTTATTAGTTTAAAGTAAAATACGAAAAGTCTTGTTTTTTTAGAAGTAAAATTAAAGATGAGAAATTTTAAATGAAAACTAGTACATCATGTTTAGAGATTAAATAAAGTATGCTTTTAAAATAACTGAGAGTACATTATGAATAAAATGTCAAACAATTGTACTCTATACTCTTCAGGATAGTGAGAGTAGCGCCTATAGAGTTTTATCTTGTAACTCTAAACTCTTTTTAAATAATAATTATTAAACATCTTAATTAGAGTTTTGACTAAATCAAAACTCTATCGGCTAGTTAAACCTCCTTTCTCAATGTTGTCAAAATCAGACTGCACCAATTAGTTCAATGTAATCGATCATGAACTGCTGCCTATTCCAGTCTAACTTAAACTCAAAATCAGAATCAACATTAGACCAAAACAAGTTGATCGAATCGGTGAAAACTGATGAATTGGTTCAAGCGAAAAAAAATAAAAAGAATTGGAAACAAGTAGAAAGAAAAGAAAAATTATAAAAATAAAAGTATTTAATGAACATTCAAAATTAAAAAGGAAAACAAATAAAAATAACACTAAAAAGGAATTTAAGTATTAATGTAGAGGGAGCATAAAATGAAGAAAAGGAAAGTGTCAAAAAAGAAATAAAGGTAAGAAAAAGAAGAGTGGGTTATGGTAAAAATAAATTAACATATTATTAATATAATTAATTGAGAAAAAAAATTAATAATAAACAATTAATATTAGCAAGTTGGAAATCATTTTTAGTCAATAATTATATTTTGAAATAGAATAAATAATTACACTTACATTAATATTTCATTACTAATAGGTTACTAATATTTTTCATACATTATTTATTTATTTATTTATAAATAATATGATTTTAATAAAATTTGGTTGAATTCTATTAAAGTACATCCAACCATAATTCAATTGATTGTACCCGTCCGCTCCCACTTCGTCATCACCAACTTGGTCAAACTAAAACTATATTCTTTTCTTCTTTTTTTCCTTTTTTTAATTAAACTTTTATCTCATCACAACTCTAATTATCATTAATATTAGAAATTAAACAAATAAGTTATTTATTTCATTATTTGTCTATTTATAAAAATTCTGGGTTGGTAAATTAATTAACATCATTACTAACATTAATTATATGACTTATAAACAGTAATAAAAATATTAACTACGTACAAGACATTAAAGTATCTTTCCTATGCTGATTAATAAATAATAACAAATCTTCTGCCAACCCACGGCTGGCTGTGCATGTTAAAAAGGTAGATCCAATAGAAAATTTTAATTCATCGAATCATAAATGAAAGTGACCCTAGAAGAAAGACTACAAATTTGTGTTAAAAGAAAATTCTACTTGTTTAATTTATAAAGTTTACTATATATTCTTCTCTCTCCTACATGTATTAATTATACAGCCTGTATGAATAAAATTGAATCGAGTGTTGTAAGATCTTAGCAGATGAATAAAATATTTTTAATATAGAATATTGAAATAATATATTTATTCACATATTTATATATGAGTTAATTAAACATTGATCAGTAATATTTTCTTCACATATTTTTAAATCTAATATATATGTTTATATCATATGAAATATAACATGATATACACTTAACGAAATACTAAATAATAATATACAATATTGGATCTTAATGAAATATAATATTTTACAAAAATGTGATATAATTATTAGTATACATGCAACAACTAATTTAATTTTGATGAAAAATAACGTAAGATTAGATTTATGACATAACATTGAATTATTAGAGTTCATAAAAGTGAGAATAATATGTATAATATGTTAGAATAAAATAATTAAAATAAAATTTTTCAAGGTCCTTTATCTTTATTATAATTAAAATAATTTTTTCATTTAAATAAATAAATTTATACTAATATTGTAGGATCACAAGACCCTACCGATTTGAAGAGTCGACTTTAGATTCTATGCTTAAAATCTTTTGAGTAGGATTGAAATCATTTTTTTCTTCATAATGTCGTAAGATTTTATTAATCGAATTGGAATATGACAATCATGGTTGATGTCATTATCAATGGCGATTAAATCTTATTACTATTTGCTTTCTATATTAGTATTGTCATCATTGTTAAATTTTTATCATTCATAATCAGTATTAAACATATTGACTACAAAATTGATTTTATAGCTGTGAGCGGTTCTTAAATATCTAAATTCAATGATAATTTCTTTTATTCATAAAAATTATACATAAACTAGAAACATAATTCTTTCATGTAAAAACATCAAGAAATGTTTTGCCGATAGCTTGGCTATTCTTCTCTCTCCTCATGAATTAACTAGAGAGATTGATATTTTAATGAACGGGATTAGATGTTGTAATTATTTGGATTGTATACTGTAATTAACATAATTATTAATTAGCAAATGAAATATTAACTACAATTGAATAAGATTACCTTAGGCGTATTAATGACCACAACTAATAAACACGTGCACACACTCTCTCTCACACTATTCGCCATCTTTTTTCTGCGTATGTTCCCATCAAGGATAAATCATAATTTTGCACTATAAATACTCGCCATCTTTCTTCCGCATATGTTCCTATCAAGACCAAATCACAATTTCGCATTATAAATACTCTATCTTTTTTCGACGTAAGTTCTCATCAAGACCAAATTATAATTTCGCACTATAAATACCCGAGATATCTCTCATATTTCTTCATTTCTCTCCCTCCTCTCGTCCAGGCATAAAGTAGTTAGTGCTCAAGCCTCAGATTTTCGTCAAGGTTTTCGCCATGACAATACTGAGCACAACAACAGCATGTTGTGATGTCTGATTTCTCTTCTCCTGCACGTGCGTGTCACACGCGTCTTTTGTATTTCCGTTATGTTCGGTATACTATAGTTTCTACTTAGCTTTATAGCTTTATACATTGTAATGGAATCAGACTCCAGAGTGTACAGATTTCATATATAAATGAGAAGCCATATCTCAGGAGGTTGTATCCTGCAGATATTTTTTGGCCAATATACTCTTCGTTACTCCTCGTCTAAACATTAACATGGTATCAGAGCGGGTTCTTCCTGGATGGTCTGATCAATCTGTTGATCCTTCGTTGTGTGATCCGCGTGCTGTTGTGATCGACTTGTTTGTTGAAGATTTGAAGGATTCACGAGCTGGTCCTGATCATATCGTTCTTGGATTTCTTGGTAAAAAATTCTAAAGATCGCTCTTCGACATCATATCTGGGTTCGTCTTCTATGGCTCTTGCTTTGGATCACACTCATCCTCTTTATTTGCATCCTTCTGATACTCCTAGTTTGATTTCGATTCCAATTCGCCTCAATAGATCTGATAATCATGCCATGTGGACTCGAGCGTTTTCAAATGCATTGTTAGCAAAAAACACAAATTGGGATTCATTGATGGTTCTTTTCATATGGATCGATTTGATCAAGGGTTGCAGTTTCAATGGAAATGATGCAATGCACTTGTTCTTTTGTGGATTCTTTCGACCGTAGCTGATGGACTTCTTAGGAGCATTGCCTATGTTTGAGATGCTGTAGAAGTTTGGAAGGATTTGAAAGAACGGTTTGATTCAATTAGTGCATCTAAAGTCTATCATTTACATAAAGAAATTGCTATTCTAACTCAAGGATCTTTGTCCATTATTGAATATTACGCTAAACTAAAGTTGCTTTGGGAAGAATTGTATGTAATCATTCCTTCTCTTGGTGTAACTGATCCTGGCAACATAGAGTATTTCAAACAACTGAAAGTTTTCCACTTTCTCATGGGTCTGAATGAGTCGTATGCTGTAGTAAGGTCACAAATAATTCTTATGAAACGTGTACCTCCTGATGCAATGCTTCTTGATGAAGAACAACAAAGGAAAACTAGCCTTTATTCTGTTAATCATGGAGTTGCTAATTCAGTTGGAATTGCTAATTCAGCTGCATTTTCAGATATCAATGCAACATATAGAAGGGGAAGAAAAATAAGAACATAATCTATGATCATTCTCACAAAGTGGGTAATGTGAAGGCTCAGTGTTATAAGATTATTGAATTCCCACCAAGGTTCAAATTTACCAAAAATCAGGCACGCGGTGCTAATATTGTTCAGATGAGT
Organism: Pontederia crassipes; assembly: GCA_030549335.1. Classification (NCBI taxonomy): domain Eukaryota; kingdom Viridiplantae; phylum Streptophyta; class Magnoliopsida; order Commelinales; family Pontederiaceae; genus Pontederia; species Pontederia crassipes. The sequence goes on along the minus strand of CM060194.1, from coordinate 60,167,557 downwards.
TAAGACAATGTCACTGCAAATCTGACACAGGAAGCAATTCCAGTAGCCTTTCCACAGAACATAGATGTGGTTGCAAGCTCAAGCAATTCTAATCACACACCTATGATAAACTGGAGATCAATATCAGCAAATCTTGAGGATTCTCAATCAAGGCGCTGATGTTAGTACTAACATGATTATATGTTTCTCAACAACTCCAAAGCAAGATGGATAATTAATTCTGGTTCCTCAGATTATATGGTATCAGATATCAATTGTCTCACTGATGTTACAATCTTGCAACAACCTAAAAAGGTTAAATAACCAAATGACAATGTTTCACCAATTACTCATACAGGCAAAGTTCCTGTAAATTCTGCACAGCTCCCGCATGATGTATTATACATCCCTGATTTTCGATACAATTTGTTATCAGTCTCCAAGGTGATCAGAGATCTTCTCTGTGCAGTAATCTTTTATCCTGAATTTTGTTTATTTCAGGACCTCTATACTGGAAAGATCAAGAGGATTGATAAACATGAAAAGGGTCTTTACTTCGTGATAAGTAATTCTGCAGTAACATTGTCAACTACTGATGGTCTAAAGAAATTACATAGTGCTTCACTTGATGAGTCCAGTGATCAGAATGCAGTCCTTTGGCATCGACAATTGGGACATCTACCTTTTGTAAAGATGAGATCAGTTTTGCCATTCAGCATTCACAAATCCTTGGACAAGTGTCATTGTGATATCTGTTATATGTCACGACAGACTCGATTATCCTTTCCTCTTAGTAAAATAATTTCTGTATTTAATTTTGATTTGATCCATGTGGATGTCTGGGTCCTTATCACCAACCCACTTATGATCAATATCGTTTCTTTCTTACTATAGTAGATGATTACACTAAAATGACTTGGGTGTTTCTCATCAAATTTAAAGGTGATGTAGCCATGTATCTTAAATCCTTTGTGAATTTAATTGAGACTCAGTTTGCTAAGAGAATAAAGGTTGTTAGAATTGATAATGGTTCAAAGTTTGTTAATGTCAATTGCCAAACTTTTTTTTGAATCTAAAGGAATCAGTCATCAAACATCTTGTGCATACACTCCTAAACAAAATGGGGTGGTTGAAAGGAAGCATCGTCATATAATTGAGATTGCTTGATCTCTGAAATTACAAAGCTCTTTGCCTAATGAGTTTTGGGGAGATTGTATTCTACCAGCTGTGCACACAATCAATAAACTGCCTTTGTCTGATTTAAATGGTAAAAGTCCACATGAAATGTTGTTTGATTCACAACCTAATTTGGAGCCTTTAAGAGTATTTGGATGCTTTGTTATACTAAAGTTCTCAATATTTCAGGCAAGTTCATGGCTCAATCATCACCATCTATGTTTCTTGGGTATTCCAGCACACAAAAAGGATATAAAGTTATGGATTTACAGACTCGTAAAGTCATTGTCAGCAGAGATGTTCATTTATGTGAAGATTTATTTCCTTTTTCAAATCCTTCTGTTAATACTTCCAGTGATAACTTGTCTTCACGACTTACTGTCAGTCATCCTTGTTCTACTGATGATTTCTTTTGGCCACTTACTCCTACTAGTAATCTTCAGTCTGATTTTCCAGTTGATATTCCATCTAGTTCTACACTTGATATTGGCTCCTCGCACGATATTGGCAATCCAATTATTCCTGGTGAGAATTTTGGCACTGATAATGTTGTTAACAGCTCCATCTCCAATGTCAAAGCTTCCACGACTCCTTATCCAATTTCTGATTACATCTCTTATCAGCATCTTCCTCATAGTTATCGTGCATTTTTAGTTTGCTTGAATGCAGCTAATGACCCTTCCACATTTTCTCAAGCTGCTCATGATACTAAATGGGTCGAAGCTATGAAATCAAAGATGGAAGCCTTACAGGACAATCGTACATGGGACATTGTTAGTCTTCCTGTAGGAAAATCAGCAATTGGCTGTAAATGAGTGTATAAGGCTAAACTCAATTCTAATGGTGACATTGAACAATATAAGGCCAGACTCGTTGCGAAAGGCTTTACTCAACTTGAGGGCATTGGCTATAAGGAAACCTTTTCACCAGTGGCCAAAATGACTACTATTATTTTTCTGTTGCTGCCTAGAAATCTTGGCCTTTGTTTCACCTTGACATTAACAATGCCTTCCTTAATGGCGACCTTTTTGAGGAAGTATATATACAGCTTCCTTCGGGTTTTCCTTCTGTTGATGATTGTAGTTCTAACAAAGTTTGTCGACTTCGTAAATCCCTCTATGGATTAAAACAGACCTCTCCTCAATGGAATCTCAAACTCACACATGTTCTAGTCACAGCTGGTTATAAGCAGAGTTTGCTTGATTACTCTATGTTTACTAAGCAGAATTCTAATGGCATTATTGTTTTTCTCGTCTACGTCGATGATATTATCATTATAGGGGATAATTGTGAACTTATTCAAGAGGCTAAGAGTGTCCTTTGTACGAATTTCAAACTCAAGGATCTTGGGCCTTTAAGATTCTTTCTTGGTCTTGAAGTCCTTCGTTCTAAATCTGGTATTGCTCTCAACCAGCAGAAATATGCCTTGGATTTAATTGCTGATTCTGGTTTATCTGGAGCCAAGGTGGTTGATGTGCCTTTAGAGCAGAATGTCAAGTTAACTTCAGTGTCATATGATGAGGTCATTCCTCTCTTTTCTCCTGATCCTATGTTGGAGGATCCTTTAGAATATCAACGCTTAATTGGCAGGCTCATTTATCTCATGATAACTCACCTCGATATTTCATTTTCTATTCAACATCTTAGTCAGTTCATGCAGTGTCCGAAGGCCTCTCATATGGCAGTAGCGCTTCGTGTAGTTCGTTACTTGAAGAAACATCCTGGTTCGGGTCTTTTCTTTTCGACTGTTTCTTCGAGTTCTCTTTAGGGATTCTGTGATGCGGATTGGGCTGCTTGCATTCATACCAGGCGTTCGATTACTGGTTTTGTATTCAACTTGGTTCAGCACTTCTCTCCTGGAAATCTAAAAAACAGCCTACTGTCTCACGATCTTTTGCTGAATCAGAGTGCCGCAGTCTTGCTGCGTTAGTTGCTGATCTCATTTGGATCCAGCAGATCTTTGTCGAGCTTGGGATTCATGTTCATCTTCCTATTCCTGTTGGTTGAAAGAGTCAGGCTGCTCTGCATATTGCTAACAATCCTATTTTTCATGAGCATACTAATCATGACGTCGATTGTCACTTTGTTCGCGCTCGAATTCTATCGGGTTTTATTCAGCCATATCATCTTGCTACTATTGATCAAGTTGTTGATATTTTCACGAAAATTCTGGGCAGTTAGCAGCATGCATTTTTAGTGTTCAAACTAGGCATGCTTAATATTCCCCATGCCTAGTTTGCGGGTGCCTGTTGTGATGTCTGATTTCTCTTCTCCTGCACGTGCGTCCGGCAACCGCTGTTCGGTTCCATCTTTTCCCTCACCCGCTCTCTCCCTCGTTGTCTCCTCTCGAGCCTTTCCATCTCCACGTCCGGCAAGTCCCTCATGGCCTTCTCTATCGGCTCCACGCCTGCCGTCGTGTCCTCTGATCCCACTACTGCTCGTGAGATCCTCTCTCATTCATCCTTCGCTGATCGTTCAGTGAAGTACTCCGCTCGTGAGCTCATGTTCATCCGGGCCATGGGGTTCGCCCCGAACGGCACCTACTGACGCCAGCTCCGTCGCACTGCCTCCAGCCACCTTTTCGCCCCTCGCCGCGTCGGCGCTCACGAGCCCGGCCGTCAGGACGACTGCTCCATCATGCTCGCTGCTATCCTCTCTGAACAGAGGCGCCGTGGTGTCGTCGGTCTACGCTCGCACCTCCAGAATGCGGCGCTCAACAACATCAAGGGCTCAGTCTTCGTCATCGTTTCGACATCACCGCCGCCAACCCTGAGGCGGAGTACCTCAAAGACATGGTACGTGAAGGCTTTGACCTCCTAGGTTCCTTCAACTTGTCCGACCACCTCCCGTGGCTCTCTTTCTTCTACAATCCATCAAACATCAAGCGCCGGTGTGCTGCCCTCGTGCCTCGAGTTACGAAGTTCGTCAGTGGCATCATATCTGAGCATCGCCAGAAGGTCCTTGCTGCCGACGGCATCAACAAGCACGACAATGCAGATTTCGTCGATGTTCTTCTATCCTTGGAAGGTGAAGAGAAGCTGCAAGATGATGACATGGTCGCTATTCTCTAGGTACGTGTGTGATGATAACGATACAAATGTTCATATATATGCCATGCAGTTATATAAAGGCAAGAACTAATTTGACATCTTGCTCAATGTGTGCATGATTTGACGACAGGAAATGATCTTTCGAGGCACTGACACGACTTCGTTTCTCACTGAGTGGGCAATGGCGGAGCTTGTACTACATCTGGAAGTGCAATCTAAGCTTCGAGATGAGATTGACACCGTCGTGGGCAGCGATCGCATACCCTCTGATGCTGACGTCGCCCGGATGCCTTACCTGCAGGCAGTAGTCAAGGAGACGCTGCGCGCTCATCCCCCGGGCCCCTTGCTCTCGTGGGCTCGTCTCGCTACGTCCAGCTTAGCAACGGAATGGTGATCAGCTCCATGACTACCGCAATGGTCAACATGTGGGCCATCGGGCATGATCCGTCCGTGTGGTCTTCCCCGGAGGAGTTCAAGCCTGAGCGCTTCCTCCCGTCGGCCGTCGGCGAGGACGTCGATGTCCGCGGTGGTGTTCTACGATTGGCGCCATTCGGTGCCGGTCGTAGGGTCTGCCCCGGTAAGAACCTTGGCCTCCTAACTGTTGGCCTTTGGTTGGCACGCCTTGTTCACAGCTTTCATCGGGCACCGGCGGAGGGCTTTCCCGTGGACCTCGACGAGGTGCTGAAGTTGTCGTTGGAGATAAAGATGGATGCTCCCATCGAATAGTCCCACTTGGACAAATACAAAAGTGGTTATGAGCTTATATGTATCTATCATCTTCACTTACCAAAACGTATTTTAAATTCATGCGGACTGAAAGCTCAAAGCGAACAATATCTTAACCTCGCGTACTCACTTGAACCATATGAGAAACACAGACCACGAGCTAACACGGGCCATCGGCTAATACAGACCCCGCTCAACATGGACGTTGAGCCCTTTATGGGAGAAGATTATAACGACTTGAGGTCTAAGGATCAAGATGGCCTCATCGAATAGTCTCACATGAGCAAAACATGAAAGTAGTCATGGACTTATATGTCACTATCCTCTTCACTTATCAAGACGTGTTTTAAATTCGTGCTGACTGAAAGTCCAAAGCGAACAACTCCAGAATTTTGGCAACTCCCGTGAAGAATGCAGGATCTTTTTAAGCATAGTTCGAGAACAAATTTTGATCCGACTCATGTCAACATTAGTTTCGGGATTGGTATTTGACCATTTTTTTAGTGCTCGCATTGCGAGAGAGATCAGTGAGTTTTTTTAAAAAACAAGTTTTGTTATGCGGAAGAGATGGAGTGGGCCATCTTGGTCAATGATTTTTCTGTCCTCGCACACTACTAGAAAAACGCAGATTACTGACGGTCCGAACCATCGGTAATCAGCCCGAAAACCGTCGGTAACGCAATTACCGATGGTTTTTCAGTCGGAATCGATCCGTCGGAAAAACGCTCGTCGCAAATGGATTTGCGACAGTTCAAAAAATCCGTCGCAAATATCGACGGCTCTGGCCGTCGAAAAAGTCCCCGGCGGTTCGACCCATCGAAATTTTTCGACGGTTGCAACCGCCGGAAAAGTCCCCGGCGGTTCGAACCGTCGATATTTTCGACGGTTGCAACCGCCGAAAAAGTCCCCGGCGGTTCGAACCGTCGATATTTCCGACGGTTGCAACCTCCGGAAAAGGCCGGCGGTTCGAGCCGTCGCAACTTTTCGACGGTCGCAACTGTCGAAACTTTGGACGGACGTTGCAATCGTCGATCTTTAGATGATCGCAACCGTCGCAAATAATTTTTTAAATATAAAAAAAATTAACGGCCGGATCCGTTAAAAAAAAATTAGCGGCCGGATCCGGTCGCATGGCGTTCGGATTCGGCCGCTGAAGGCCGGAATCGGCCCGCCTGGCGGCCGATCCGACCGCCTGGAGGCTAGAACCGGCCGCCTGGCGGCCGATCCGGCCGCTGGAGGTCGGAACCGGCCGCCACCGGCCGGATCGGCCGCCTGGCCGCCGATCCGGCAGCCTGGCGGCCGAATCCGAACAGCCACGGCCGGATCCGGATCCGGCCTCCGGCAGGCCGACAGCAGAGAGAGAGAGAGAGACGCCGGCGCGGAGCGGGAGAGAGAGATACGCCGGCGCGGGAGAGGGTCGCCGGCGTCCGGCATGGGAGGGTCGCCGGCGTCCGGCGTGGGATGGTCGCCGGCGTCCGACGGGCGGGAGGGGGTGCTCGCTGCCGGGAGAGAGAGAGAGAGGAGAGGAGGGAGAGAGAGAGGAGTGGAGGGAGGAGGGAGAGAGAGAAGAGGGAGGAGGGAGAGGGAGAAGATGCATATGGATGAGGAATATATATAAAGGGAAAAAGTGGAAAGAAAGCGGGAAAATGGAAAAAAAAAGCGGGATAACAAAATTTTAATTACCGACGGTTGCGGCCGTCGAAAACGTAAATATAAAATATTTTTATAATTATCGACGGTTGTGATCGTCGAAAATATATTTAGTTATATATAATATTTATTTTTTATTTTACCGACGGTTCAAATCGTCGGTAATTATTACCGACGGTTTTGACCGTCGGTAATTACGACGGTTTGGACCGTCGCTAGTTATATTAATAAAATACTCTTTGTATGATATTATTATACATTTACCGACAATTACGACCTTCGAAAACTGCGGCGAATTTTGCGACGAATGGATATCCGTCGGAAATATCGACGGTCCTAATCGTCGAAAAATTAAATAATAATATAATAAATTATATAATTAATTTTTTTATTTTCGACGGTCGTGACCGTCGGAAAATCCGTCGAAAACATTTAATAATAATATAAAAAATACATAATTTAATTTTTTTTATTTCCGACGGTCATAACCATCGGAAAAGTCGTCAGAAATTGCGACGGATGGATATTCGTGAAAAATATCGACGTTCCTAATCGTCGAAAAATTAAATAATAATATAAATTATTTCCGACGGTAATAACCGTCGAAAAATCCATCGAAAACGGAACCGTCGAAAAATCCGTCGAAAATTGTGACGGATTTAGAACCGTCGGAAATTATCCGTCGGAAAATCGCGATTTTCTTGTAGTGGCAGCGGGACAGAAAAAAAAATTGGCACTTGTTAAATTTGATCCTTTGGTTATTTTTAAACTTTTCATTTTCTGCTAAAGTCGAGATTCGTCAATGGTACTTTCTAATTCGGTGTTCAATTAATGATAGCAAAAATAATAATTGTTTGTTAAGTTGAGAATTTCATTAACTAAATTAGACTATTATATTTTGAAAGAAACCTTGGAGCTACTGTATATTTGTTTGATCAAGAACTCAAATTCACATTCATCTAATCCAACAAATATTTCAGTTTATCTTTTATCTCCAAGAGTTTGGATTATTTGGAGTCCCATAATTTGTAGGTCAACTTATAATTAATCGAACATATTTCACAAACAAGATGCAATGTGTCATTAAAATTGTGCATGATTACTACAGTGTGACGATGATGATGATAATAATAATAATAATGAAAGGAACGCACAACTCTTTTTAATCTCTTCCGAGAAAAAAATGGAAGACACAACTTAGTGTTACATAAAAAGCAATTTTAAACCTCCTCTTGAGCATCACTTAGCAAAAAAAGACAACTCTCAATTCTGCAATGTGAGCCTCTCTAATGCACCAGCTTTTTATATATATATATATATATATATATATGGATTAAGGCGGAGTCAGAACATCTTTAATTATCCAATTATACATTTATAATTTTCTAATTTATATAACACATTAAGAATAAGACATCATTGCATAATTTCCCCATAATGGATGATAACTGTAATTTTATTTTTTAACTAGGGAACACGATTTTTTTTTTTAAATTTGCCACATTCTGTAAGAAATGTATTTATTCCAATATAAAATGTTTGTGACTAAAATATGTGCCCAGAAGTATATCTTAATGATACATGTAAGAATTTTTATATAGATATTAGATCACTATAATTTATGTGTGTGACTTTTGATGTCCCAATATATATGTTAGATATCTCCATGAACTTAAAAAATTTGTAAAATTTGCAAATGCACTTGTTATTTCTATCTTAATTGTCATTTGATTTCTTAAAAGGTATATTGTTTATCACTTCATATATCATAGCTTTAGTGGGAGAGATATCAAATATAACCTAAAAAATTAAATTTGTATAGTCAAAATTAATTCGATAAGACAAAAGTGCTATGTTTCAACAAAAAAATGGTATATAGAAAGAAATAGAAGAGAGAGAAAAAAAATATATCATTACAAATATGTTCATATTTTTCTTTATCAATGAGTTATAATTAGTATGATGTGACATGATATTCTGCTATAGAATTTTATCATATGGATTTGAGAGAATAATTATCTCTAAGAGGTAATTACTATGTTGACAAAGAATATAGAATTGGAGGTAAAAAATGTGTTGTAGATATTAAGAACTTAGTCATACATTAAGGAGAACATTAAATTTGAATGATCATATGTAAAACATATTTGTAATGTATATATACCACAAATTTCTTAAATCCATATGAGATAACCGTATTATAGTCGTTAAGAAACTTGCCCGTATGACTTGTTAATTTTGCACTCATGAACTTTTTGTTATCTATTTGTCGACTAAGAATAAAAATTAAGATTTATTCATAAAGTGAAATAATGTGTTTAATTAATGTCTGTCTTAAATTGAAACTAAATTATGTGGTAATACATAGAAGGTCATAGGTTGTATATGAATCATACACTATAGGATCACAATACATCAAAGAGGGATGAATTTGTGTTTAACTCAAAAATCAAATGCAGAAGCAATAAAATCAATTTCAATTAATTGAATATGAAGTTCTTTTCACACAAAGACAATGCAATCAAAGTAAAGAATAGAAACAGTAATCAATCACTTTTGTTGATGTTTGGGACATGATCTTTCCAATAACCAAGATGGGCCGGAGGTGTTACAGAATGATATCAGAGCCAACCTCGCGTGCTTACTTGAGCCATGTGGAAAATACGGGCCATGAGCCAATATGGGCCATCGGCTAACACGACTCCGCTCAACGTGGACGTTGAGTCCTTTATGGGAGAAGATTGTAATGACGTCTAAGGATCGAGATGGTCTCATCAAATAGTCTCACGTGGGCAAAACACGGAGGTAGTCATGGACTTATATGTCACTATCCTCTTCAATTATCAAAACACATTTTAAATTCGTACGGACTGAAAGCCCAAAGCGAACAACTCTAGAATTGCGGCAACTCCAGTGAAGAATGCTGGAGCTTTTTAAGCATAGTTCGTGAACAAATTTTGATCCGAGTCATGTCAACATTAGTTTCGGGATTGGTATTTGACCATTTTTTTAGTCTCGCATTGTGAGAGAGATTAGTGAGTTTTTTTTAAAACAAGTTTTGTTATGCGAAAGAGACGGAGTGAGCACTCTTGGTCAATGATTTTTCTGTCCTCGCAGCGGGACAGAAAAAAATGGCACTTGTTAAATTTGATTCTTTGGTTATTTTTAAACTTTTCTTTTTCTGCTAAAGTCGAGATTCGTCAATGGTACTTTCTAATTCAGTGTTCAATTAATGATAGCAAAAATAATAATTGTTTGTTAACTTGAGAATTTCGTTAACTAAATTAGACTATTATATTTTGAAAGAAACCTTGGGACTACTGTATATTTGTTTGATCAAGAACTCAAATTCACCATTCATCTAATCCAATAAATATTTTGGTTTATCTTTTATCTCCAAGAGTTTGGATTATATGGAGTCCCATAATTTGTAGGTCAACTTATAATTAATCGAACAAGGCATAATAATGAACTTTATCATATTTCACAAACAAGATGCAATGTGTCATTAAAATTGTGCATGATTACTACAGTGTGTTGTGCATGATTACTACAGTGTGGTGATGATGATAACAACAACAATAATAATAATAATAATAATAATGAAAGGAACGGACAGCTCTTTTTAATCTCTTCCTAGAAAAAACGGAAGACACAACTTAGTGTTACATAAAAAGCAATTTTAAACCTCCTCTTGAGCATCACTTAGAAAAAAAAGATAACTCTCATTTATGCAATGTGAGCCTCTCCAATGCACCAGCTTTATATATATATATATATATATATATATGGATTAAGGCGGAGTCAGAACATCTTTAATCATCCAATTATACATTTATAATTTTCTAATTTATATAACACATTTAGAATAAGACATCATTGCATAATTACCCCTACATGGATGATAATTGTAATTTTATTTTTTAATTAGAGTACACGATTTTTTTTTAATTTTGCCACATTCTGTAAGAAATGTATTTATTCCAATATAAAATGTTTGTGACTAAAATATATGCCCAGAAGTATATCTTAATGACACATGTATTCATGTAAGAATTTTTATATAGATATTAGATCACATGGGTAAATATAATTTATGTGTGTGACTTTTGATGTCCCAATATATATGTCGGATATCTCCATGAACTTAAAAAATTGTAAAATTTGCAAATGCACTTGTTATTTCTATCTTAATTGTCACTTGATTTCTTAAAAGGTATATTGTTTATCACTTCATATATCATAGCTTTAGTGGGAGAGATATCAAATATAACCTAAAAAATTAGATTTGTACGGTCAAAATTAATTCGATAAGACAAAAGTGCTATGTTTAAAAAAAAAATGATATATAGAAAGAAATAGCAGAGAGAGAAAAAAATATATCATTACAAATATCTTCATATTTTTCTTTATCAATGAGTTATAATTAATATGATGTGACATGATATTCTGCTATAGAATTTTATCATATGGATTTGAGAGAATAATTATCTGTAAGAGGTAATTACTATGTTGACAAAGAATATAGAATTGGAGGTAAAAAAATGTGTTGTTGATATTAAGAACTTAGTCATACATTAAGGAGAACATTAAATTTGAATGATCATATGTAAAACATATTTGTAATGTATATATACCACAAATTTCTTAAATCCATATGAGATAATCGTATTATAGTCGTTAAGAAACTTACCCGTATGACTTGTTAATTTTGCACTCATGAACTTTTTGTTATCTATTTGTCGACTAAGAATAAACATTAAGATTTATTCATAAAGTAAAATACTATGTTTAATGTCATCTTAAATTGAATCTAAATTATGTGGTAATACATAGAAGGTCATTGGTTGTATATGAATCCTACACTATAGGATCACAATACATCAAAGATGGATGAATTTGTGTTCAACTCAAAAATCAAATGCAGAAGCAATAAAATCAATTTCAATTAATTGAATATGAAGTTCTTTTCACACAAAAACAATGCAATCAAAGTAAAGAATAGAAACAGTAATCAATCACTTTTGTTAATGTTTGGGACATGATCTTCCCAATCACCAAGATAAGAGGTTATTTAATTAAAGATGAAAATTGAAAAGATGAATGACTTGGGATATAAAGATGAAGACGAAGATGAAGTAAGAACCTAAAAGGATGCAAATCAATGTCCTCTTGTCTTCTCATGTTCTAAATGAAGATGTTAAAATTAAGAAGATGCATTCATGATATGTCTTAGAATAATGATAAAGATGTCATATACTTATATGAGTTTTCACATGTCGCATAGTATGCACAAGTATCTCATAGCATGCATATGTTCACGTGTCCATTATGATACATTGCATATGCCATGACATGTGTGAAGCATGTTATATGATCATAGCATGCATGGGGTTCAACATATTCTAATAGAAAAAATTTCCTGCACCCCATGGATCCGTGCAAGTATGGACGAGACATAAGCTTAGCGGTGAATCATGACGATGAGATTGCACATGCAATAGTCAGTCTATAGCCCAAGTTATCTTATGGTATTTTACATTATGATGCTGAGCTCTTTAGCGAGTCAAGTATGCATAGCTTATGGACTTTTATATAAACTCATTTATGTATTATGAATCCTATGTTGGGTCTTACGTTAAAGCCTATGTGACCCAGGCTAGTATGTTATCTTGGATTTATTCTCTTATGAAGTATTTCGTTTATGTTATTTCTGTTTTATATATATTAGGGTTATTTCCATAAACCTCTCATAAACTATCATAATTTTTCGCATCTAACTCCAAATTACGGACTTATTTTTGTGTCCCTAAACTATCATGATTTTTCTACTTTAGTCCTCCCCTCTACTTCTGTTACTTTTTTCGTTACTTTTGATTTTTTTTCATTTATGAAAAAACTAGATTACCCTCCCCCGATTTTTTCATTTTTTTTATTTTTTATATTTATTATTTGATGTGTTATGGAAGGAGGGTAAATGAAAATTTTTTTGTTTACCACTTTAATCCTTCCAATGATATTTTGTTTTTATATTTGTTATTTCATGTTATTATGGAGGGAGGGGTAATTTAGTCTTTTCACAAATGAAAAAAGTAAAAATAACAGAAAATGTAATAGAAGTGAATGGGAGGACTAAAGCAAAAAAAGTCGCAATAGTTTGGGGATCCAAAAAATATAACTTCATAATTTGGGGTTAGATGTAGAAAATCATGATAGTTTATGAGAGGTTTATGAAAATAATCATATATATTATTATGTTTTCGCTGCAATGTTATATGTAATTAGGTTAAGAAGAATTACGCAGTAGGATTCGATTTCTAAATTGGGGTCAGATTTTGGGGCGTTACATGATGCGTGAAATTTGTAACAAATAAATTTGCTAGCAAGTGCACTAATCCTATCAAGTAATAAAGTAGATAGTAGAGTGTCTAACCTACGAGAAACTAGTTAAATCTAATATATTTCAATAATCCACTAAGACAAGAAAATGGTGTTGTGAAATAAAATAAACGGGTATTGAGCCTAAGAATTATGGATGATTAAGAATAATGATTAACGAGCATGAGAAATTATGATGATTGAATTATAACAATGATAAATAAATTTGATTCTCGAGACGAATTAGGATTACTTAAATTAATGACATCTACGTTTAGTAAATCAAACTATCTTAATTCTCACAAAACTTAGGATCACAAATGCTGATTTAATCATCAGTTAAGAATGATATTAAGATGCATTAAGTTGTATATCCTAAACTAACAATCATCCACGTTGGTTATAAATTGATAGACTACAAAATCTAGTACAAACGATGAGTTACTATTTCCATGTTATGATTGCTTCAACTCTTAAGTTCAAGAATGATTTGCTGAAAATTATTAAATCCAAAAACTAATCACCCCAGATCTGATTTGTAGTCTTATCTCAGAATATAATAATCTCAGTAAAAATTATTAAGTACAACAATCATAATTAAAAGAAACCGAAATAACTATATTAATCCAAATCTAACAACCGAGTTCATGAAGTTTTCTTGTAATAAATACAATTCTCTATTACATAAAAGTAGAAATAATGAAAGCTGAGTAAAGAGCATCCAAACAATTATTAGAAGATAGAATTCTTCGCCTTTGATGATCTCTGGATTGCTACAGAGTACACGCGCTAAGTTGCTTTGTAGTTTGTCCTGAACAAACAACGAAAAATTTTAAAATTCATCTTCTGCAATGTAGCACGGCTCCCAGGTCTCAAGTACCATAAGCACACATTTTTTTATCTCCTAAGACCGCTTTTTATAGCCTCTAAGTGTGTCAAGGATTTTGGTAAAGTTTCGATTTGATTGGGAGTCTTCTTATGTCAAAATAATAAAAATTTGGAATAGACTTTGACTGGACTTTGAAACCATTCAAAACTTCTTCAAATATGAATAAATATATTTTTTCTAATGATTTCTGAGACTTATGGTACGATTTGGAGTTGACTTGCAATTGGAATTCCTAAGAAAAGTCAAAGAAATCTTTGAACCTCGCCATTAACGTTAAGGCTATGCCATCCCTCTAAAAAAATAAGACTTGTGCTTAAGAGTTTCGTAACGACCTGTATATGGCTTCTTCCAGTCCGTAACATTAATTTTATGATCCTTGTAGTGTCTAAATCAGAGTAAAAATTGTATTTTCACAACCCGTAACATTTCTAGAAAGTTTCTGCGTGAATCTAGACATTCTAATGGGCCGTTACGAGTTTTCACGGCCGTACTATTAGAACCGTTATGTAGCTCTCACGATTCATTATATTCAACTTTCAGTAGTGAAATTTCTGACTCCATTTTAACTCTGATTTGAATGTGATTTTCTCTAATAACTCCGTGATTCAATTTTCTTCCTTTTTTTGTTGCAATAAAACATAAAATTTAGGTAGATTTCTATTTTTATAAAATTAAAGAAAATAAAGCCATAAATTGACACATGTTATATGAAAATGAATCGCATGGCAAATTATATGTTATATTTTACATGTATCAAACTCCCCCAAGCTTAAATACTTGCATGTCCTCAAGCAATGTTTAAAGCAAAGCTCCAATAAAAATAGTTAATCATTGTTTTCACCCTGTCATTCAATTACTCTTCTTAGCACTAGATTTTATACATTCATCGCCTAAGTGTCTCACCACTTTCCATAATAACTCGGCTTTATGAAATTTTTGAATGAAAAATATTTTTAAACTCCTCCAAATTTAGCTCTGAATAATAAAAAATAAATCTCGAAAATAAAAATATCAATGTTGAATACACAAGTGTAATATGAGCTTTTATTCTTTTATTACTATTATATTTCTTCACTTAGAAACTTTTCATCATCATTATTTTTTTCACTTCTTTTTTTCACCTTTTTTTTTATTGATTTGATACTCATGTGCTTCTCCATATTGCGCAAGATTGTCCATCTAAGAGACTTTCGATCGACAGATCCCAGAGCAATTGACCTTAGATCGTCAGGTAAGAATCCCCTACACATCTAATAATCCGAACTCACGAAGGTTTCAGATAACACCTTTTTGTACATCCTCATTCTTTTTGAGGCTCCACTGACTCTCTTTTGTATATGATGATAATTTTACAAGTATTTATTTATTAGTACGCTCAGGTATACTTGATTGTTCAACATGGTTATAATTATTATCATGGTAATATACATAATATAAAAATAAGAGCATGAATAAAATTTGTCGTCAAACATCTATAGTTTCACTAAGCAATTTTCTTCAAACCAATTACCCAACACGAAGGTGATAAATGATAAAATAATAATGTTTTATATGTCATTAATTAATAGGATGTCCTTGAATAATACTTGAAAAATAAGTAAATACTAAGACATAAGAAAATAATATGCAATTTTCAGTTATGCAAAACAAATTTTTTTAATTTTTTTTAAAAATGAGATGCAAGCAAATATGCAACTAAAATAGGAAGAGAATGTATGCTTGCAATGCAATATAGAAAGATATACATGATGCACGAAATTGCAAACTCCCACAAGCTTAAACTCAACACTGTATAACACTTTCCAAACCTCATAAAAGCATATATATGATAATAAAAAAATATAAAATGTAGAAAAGGAAACAAAACAACCTGGTTTGTCTCGAGGCCATGGATGTTGAAGAAGTTACAAAGACTTTGTAGTGTCTTTGGCCGATATAAATTGGGCATCTGTGTTTGCTGTGTTTCATCACTTCCCTTCTTTATTCTTGTCATGGGTTGTTATGGAGAAGTCACGATCCTTCTGCGCCATTTAATGGGTTGTGATATGCAAGTCATGGCCCTTGTTGTGTCAAAGAAATGTAGATGCTAATGGGTCGTGATGGCACGCTCACAGCCTTTGGTAGATGATCACGGCTCGGAAGAAGTTATTGACGCCCTTGGCAGTAGCTCTGTGATGAGGCTCTGGCAGAACATGGGTCGTGATATGGAACTCACGACCAGTAAAAATGTTGTCTTCTTCACTAAATCAAGGTCTCCGATGATGAGCAGGCTAATTTATCGAAGGCAACTCGAGATGTCGCGTCTGATGTCGGGGCACCATAGGAGGGATGACGTCGTAGGAGCACCACAGAAGGTCGTCAGTGCCGTAAGAGATGACTGACAGCAAAAGGGATCATCCAAAACTCCAAGCGGAAGCCAACTGCTATCTATTGCCGCGATGTTCGGAGGATTGCTCATGGTTCATCGACATGAAGAACGGCCGATCAAGGGGTTGGTGTGAGCGCCTGATGATCGTCAATCGGAGTTCGACGTCTATGCTTTTGCCGAAAATGAACATGGTGCTAATGCTGAAAGGAAAACTCCACTATGTGGTTATCGATATATTGTGCAGCGGTCGGCGGAGATGTTGTCGAGATTGGTTAGCGGCGGGATGTCCACGGTCATCATGAGTGCATATCACCGAAAAAAGGACCGCCAGTGAAAATCAAGCCAACGCACACTTTACATGTGAGTTATGGGTGATGTCAGATAGTTGGGTGTGACGGTCGAAATGTTAGGGAGTAACGGGTTGTCATTCATCATTAACGACTTGATAAATCTTATGCCCCGTGAAAAGCCAAAGAGTCGTGAGTCATGAAGCTTGTCATCATTGCAGGATGACCAGACAACTTACGACTCGTTACCATGGTGTAACGGCCCATGAAGTTGGGATATAGGTTGTTATGCACTGTGATATCTGTTACAAGAAAATTATACCCTATGAAATTAGCATGCAAGGCATTGTGTCGCATGTTACGGGTCATGATGTCAAGGTTACAGCTCATAAAAATCAAAAGTTCAAAGTGTACGCTGCTGTGAGACTCTAACATAATAATAATGTTTCGTGCTGTGTAGACGCCTAATGCGTAAAAGGATGTAGTAAAATAAATCTGCAAGCAAGTGCACTAGTCTCTCAAGTAATATAGGAAATAGAAGTAAAGAGTGTCGAACGCACGAGAAATATTATTAATTCAATGTATGAATTTATAAATTAATAAGAGAGAAAAAACATAGGTTTTGAAGATAAGTTTTTTTAATTATAAAATAGATATTAAAAATAAGATAATAATAAGATAAGATAATAGTATTGAAGTTAGGTCTTAGGATGATAATAAATTAAGAATAAATATGTGAACTAGAAAAGATAAATTAATATTCTTGAGCTGGATTAGGAATTTTTCAAGCAAATCACGGCGTCCACAAACTAATAATTTTATTATTTAATCAAGCAAATTAAACTATCTTAAATTTAATCAAAACTGAAGTCCTACAAATTGTTATTCATGCAGATGAGATTAAATTTAAGATGCATTAATATGAAAATCCTAGACTATTAATCACTCCACAAACTAGTATAGATTAGCAGAGACACAGATCTAACTTTTCACACACTAGTTATTAGACCTATGTCAATTTTTAATTTCACAATAAATCATTTAATTTAACTAAATAAAATCTAAAATCAAGTAGTCCATAAACTGGTAATTACTTAATTCAAAAATTCAAATAATTAAATCAAAAGCATTAAACATAATTAAAAATTGATCAAAAGAAATTCAATAATAAAAAAGGGTTGACAATATTTTCCTTCAACAATAATTTACTAAAATAAAATAATTAAAAACATGGAGTTCATTATAGAATTACATAGATATAATAATAAAATAACAATAATAATTGGAAGAAATACACCAAGAATAAATCAGGATCCTCGAATGTTGTTGGAGCATCTGGATCAGCCGTTCAACTCTCTCTTTTTTCTCGGTTGAAGCCTCCAAACTCTCGACGCACCGTAGAAGAAAACCAACTTGAAAACACCCTTTGGAAGGATGGCTTCCTCTATTTATAGGTGTGGATGGTCTTCATTTGATCATGGTGGATAATTTCATACGGACGAGTTAAATTTCGTGGAGATAAACTTTATGACTTGAGTTCTTTATGACTGTCACATAGATAAAACTCCACCAGGATAAAAACTTGGCACTTTATGGATAGAATTCTCAGTCGATAAAATTGATAAAGTATTTGCCAAATGATAAAAGTTAATCGTGCTTTAGTGTCCGTAAAACTCCTCTTGATAGGAATCATCAGTAAAAAATAGTCTAAATATGATTTTTGTGCCCAATGAAACTCTTTGGCCAACAAATCTCCCGAAACAACTTTGGCTCTGATAAGAGTGCAATCGTGATAAACCAATTGCATTTCACTCCCAAGATAAGCCTTTACTCCCAAGATAAACCTTTAGCTCCCATGGAATTAAATCTTTGGCGTGGTGAAAATCATATGAGTTTGGCTCCAAATAGTCAAAGTAATTATGACTCAATAAGTGTTTTGTGCCCAATATGAATTTTCTTAATGGATTTGGCCCCTTAGGAGTTTGGCCTCTTAAATTTCATTCCTGAGATATTATTGAGGAATTCGGCCCCTTAAATCTCACTCCTTAGATTTCACTCCCTGATGAATTTGTTCCCATAAATTTCACTCCAATTATAATCTCGGCTTCACTCCAATCTAATGAGTAGATGAGTTTGGTGCCTTGCAATGCAAGCTTGAAGTAGTACATTCATTTGAGTCGACTGATAGTGATATTTGGGATTGAGTAGTGATAACCTGCTGAAATTAAAGAAAGGGTCAAATTTTTCAATTTTTGGTCTCCCAACTCACTAGCTGCAAGTGCACAGGTAAGTTGTAGTAGACTCAGGTTGTCGTATTCACAAGAATTTGAAGTCTAAGACACCCTAAAACAATCTAGATTAGTTCTACTCTAATGGCTAAAAAATAGATTTTTGATTAGTAGTGAAAACAATTTTTTTAATGGAAAGTGAAATGATAACAGATTTTTGGGTTTTGGAAATTTATCAAAACTGGGTTATAAATGCTAGAATGAAGTCTAAAAAGGTTCAACTATCAATGAGGAAGGTTCTTCTAGGATTTGTGGTTCATCTAAATTAATTAAGGATGGAATGGAACAAGTTATCATTAAATGTCCAACTTTTGATTCAACTTGAAAATGACTGATCCCACAGCTCAATTGGCCTCTAACTAAGCAATATATGATTATATAGTTGTTACCTAGGTTGAATCAAAAGAGGGTCCTCACTGAAAATCAAGTTATCATTGGGCTCAAAAAAAGTTCAATGCTGATTTTTGCAATTCAAGGAAGTTTGGAATGATAACTTGCAATTGCAATAATAAAAAAATGGAATCATTCCAATCAACCAAACTAGGATAAAATATACTCAAAAATGGTGCTTGTGATCCTTGATTCATCTCTGAATTCCAGGAGGATTTGAAATCAACCTCTCGGTTGCAAAGTAAATTGAAATCCACACAAACACAATTCAATTGAAAATGCAAAACATATGACCACAGGAATTCACAATTTTCATTGCTCCTTGGCCCATCTCTGGATCTCAAGGAAGCCATTAAGACTACCTCTCAGTAGTGGATTAAAATGAGGGTTGACAATGCAAATCAGAATTCAAATGGAAATCAGAAATAGAAATCAGCAAATAGAATTATGCAAATTCAGAAAACTAAAATACTAATCCATGAAATCAGGTTTATCAATTACTTCTTGACCCATCCCTGGATTGCAAGAATCCCTAAAGTTCATCTCTCAATGATTGAATAAAATCAGTGGGTTCAATTGATAAAACAGTTCCAGCAAAAAATTAGAAAACAGATTTCATTAAAGTTCAGAAATCAGATTTGCAATCTATTTTGAGTCAAAGATAATATGCCAACATCTTAATTCATTCCTGAACAAGATATGAGCAATGACAACATTTCAGTTACTCAATTGATTAGGTCCACAATGACAAACAAATTCAAATTGTTCAGGAAATCAGATTCAGGAAAAAATCAGGAAATCAGATTTTAGAAATCAGAATTTTAAATCAATGGAAATCTAACTTACCAACTGATTCTTGACACATCTCTGGACTGCAAAACATCCCTAAAGTACACTTATCAGTGATTGGAAGAATTTAGGGACTCAATTGGTAAAAACAGCTTTCAATAGGAAATCAAAAAAATCAGAATTCATGTTTTCATTTCAGAAATCAGTGGAAAAATCTGATTTGAGTCAAATGATTGTCCAAACAATCTTGATTCATTTCTGAACAAGATAGGAACAATAGCAACTTCCCAAGGACTCAATTAATCAGATTGTAAGTGAAGAATAAATTCAACAGCCATACAAATCAGAATCAGATTCAGAAATCTTCAGAAAATCAGATATCAGGAAACCAAATCAGAAATCAGATTTGCAATTGAATGGAGTCCAGAAAACTGACATTAACTCTTAATTCACTTCTGTAAGATGATTAGATCAAGTAATACTTCTCAGTCATTGGTTACAATTGGATCTAATAGTAGCATAGCATAAATCAGTACAGAATGTTTCTGAAATCTGAAAATCAGTAATGATTCAGTGCAGGAATTATAAAACAGACCATATCCATCCAAAACTAATCTAAACTACTACCCTATCCTAGAAGAAATGGAGTTTAGCTCCTCATGTTTACAAAGTTTGACAGAAAATAGAATGGGAAACAGATACAAATCATAGTTCTTCAAGATGTCTCGGCCAGCAGCAGCTCCCAACAGCAATGGCTCCAACCACTAGCTCCAAAACTCTTGCTCAAACCCCTCAATGACCAGCCCCCATTTTCCTCCAGAAATTCCACCTTTTATATCACTCATTTCCACCCTTTGATCAGCATCAGAATTTTCTAATCCTCCTGATTAAGCCACCTGTCCACTGTCTGGAAGAATCTGCACTGCTGTAGACAGCTTTTGGTGCAGGAATTCAGTGGTCCCCCCACCTTTTTCCACTTTTTGGCCACATTTTCTCCCTGCTACAAAACCCAAACAGCAAGCATCAAAGCCTTTGAATGATATTTTGACAAATAAAGATTAGGATAATGCTGGTAACTAGTTCAAATATCAGATGAGATTATGTGTTGTGCAGGAATGAAAACTTATATCGATATAAATGAATTTAAGGGCCCGGAATGATAACTTTAAGGAAATCTTGGAAAATGTTCTAATATGGGTGGTTCAAAGCATTTCAGGCATCAAATTGGATTAGAGTGACAAGTGAGTGAGGTCAGAAATCAAATATGAATGAGATTCCTAAGGAGTGATAACTTGGGTGCCCCAAAAACAATAACTTATATGACTTAAAAACGATAACTTGTGATAACTTGAGTTTTGGTTATCCAAATGTGATGAAATTTGAGCAGCAATGAGTTAGAACAATAATTAGATGATTGCTTAAGGTCCCTGTGCAGAATTAATGGTTTTGCATGTCGAAATGATAGAATTGTCCTTTAACGATAACTTGGCACTTGAAAAATAATAACTTGTTCAAATGGACTTAAAACTTTGCACAAGTTGAGATGTGACTATCCAAATATGATTTATACATGATAATGATGGATTTAGGGCAAGAAAACCATTGAAAATTAGTTCATTCAAAATAATGATAACTTGACACTTAGGAATGATAACTTGTCCTCAAAATGATAACTTGGCATAGAATTTAGATATTAATAGATTTTGGCATTTCAGAACCTCTATGCACATGGAATTAAGTATGAAATGAGGAATATCCACTAGTTAACACAATGTTTGCATTCCAAGTATAATTGGCCCAAAAATAGGCAAAAGTGGGACTCGATATGTATGAATTTCATCTAAAATGGGTTAGAAACATATAGTGATCAGCAAGTGATCAAACTCCCCCAAGCTTAGCCTTTTGCTTGTCCTCAAGCAAAACATTCGGAAATTAAGGACAAACTTGAATTAAAAGTCCACAATTGAAGCAAAGATTAGCTGAATTGAATCCAATGAGTTTCGCACTTTGCCAACACTTCATTCTTTCCCAAAACTCAATTTCTAGCTAGGGAATCACAGAGGCTAAAGCAAATTTAAGCCATGGAAGAAGTACTAGCAATAACATGTTTGAATTGTAGGAATTGTCAACTTTACAAAGGGGTTGAACTACAAATCTCTTCATGAACAGGTTTTCAATTGATTAAACAGGTTTAACACCTGACTTTTATTCATGAAATGCATATAAACAGGTTTAGCACCTGATTTTTATTCATGCTTTCTTTAGGAGAGATTCCTTTGGAAGTTTTGCTCTCCTAAATTTTTTTTTCTTTTTGCATTGAAGAGAGATTCCTTTGAAAGTTTTGCTCTCTTCCTTTTTTCTTTGCATGCATGCAACTTTTTACTTTTCCTTTTTCTCATTTTTCTATCCTGTTCATGAAGTGAGCAATAGTTCAAACTAAAGTATAGTTTAGATCCCTTTATCCAAAAAGTCAAGTTTTCCTATTTAGCATGACAGCAAGAGCCTTGACTCCCTTCTAGACATCTGATATTACTAATTAAATCCATAAGTATCAACTAGTGTGACCCACAAAAAGAAAAATTTTTCAGCTGAAAACTTCATTCAAATGCATCTGAATTCATAATGCCAATTAAAGTAAGAAGGCTAATGGCCAAGTTGGCCACTTGGTATTGGAGTGCACCCACTGTCATAATGAAGTATTCTACCCATTTCAGAGTTAAAATGAATTCAAAATTGAGTTGGGTCCAAAAATTGATAATCGAGTGATAACTTGTGAAAACCAATGATAACTTGCAAAATCTACTGATAACCTGGTATGATTTATGAAATGAACATTAAAATCAATTAAAAACATGGTGTAAAGGTTAGAAAAGCACCAGGTTTCATCCCCCAAGCTTATTCTCAACACTGTCCCTAGTGTTGAAAATCAAAGGCAAGGAAGAGGGATGGGTGGGTGTGAAATGCATGGAATTGGGCACTTGAATCTTCTTGGCACTTCAACCAGAAGCTTTGGGTGATCTAATCTTCATTAGTTGCAAATAATCCTGCAGAGAAACAAAGGATATCAATCGGTATGGCAGATTTGCAACTAATCAAATTTTTGAGTGCAGAATTCAACACTGCATTGGGAATTTCTGAAATTCAATGAAATTGGGCTATAGCAGATTGGGATAATTGATATGGGTGTAAATTCAGATGATGATATGATCAATGAAGCATAATGAGAAGGATAATATCAGTTATCATTAAATTTTCAGTGTAAAAATCAGAAATAGGGGTAAGGGTACTCCCTGAATTTGAGACTTGTGAATTGAACATGTTCCTCACCACTTATTCCTGCAAAAATAGAAAGATTAGGTTGATAATGGCTTGGGTTACCTCCCAAGAAGTGCCTTTCTTTAATGTCTTTGGCTAGACATTGATACAAGGTGAAATCAGCTAGGTGGTAGTGGCAAATCAGCTAGAATCAGCTCCTCCTTTGCAGAATCCATGGCTCTAGGATTGTAAAGCTTTAACCTCTGTCCATTTACCTTAAATATGTCATCCTTGTCATTCAGAAGGTCAACGACACTAAATGGATATACTTTGTGAATTTTGAATGGTCCACTCCACCTTGACTTCAACTTTCCTGGAAAAATCTTTAATCTTGAGTTGAAGAGTAATACAAGGTCTCCAACCTTGAAATCCCTTTTCAGAATCCTTCCATCATGCCATCTTTTAGTCCTTTCCTTGTAGAATTCTGAATTATGGTAGGCATTTAGCCTAATTTCATCAAGTTCATCAATTTGGAGAAGCATCTTTTGCCCACATGCATGCATATCATAATTGAGTGCCTTGACTGCCCAATATGCCTTATGCTTCAACTCAATTGGCAAATGACAAGTTTTTCCATAAACAAGCTTGTAGGGAGAAGTACCGATTGGAGTCTTGTATGCTGTCCTATATGCCCAAAGAGCTTCATTCAACTTCAAACTTCAATCTTTTCTTGTCAATGAAACTGTTTTCTCCAATATAGCTTTTACCTCCCTATTTGATACTTCTGCTTGGCCATTTGTTTGAGGGTGATATGAAGTGGAAACTTTGTGCCTCACTCCATACTTAATTAGGAGGTTCTCAAAACATCTTTCAATAAAGTGGCTACCCCCATCACTTATGACCACTCTAGGAATTTCAAATCTTGAAAAGATAACTTCCTTGAACAACTTAATTACTGCCATGGAATCAGCTGCAATGGTGGGAATGGCCTCAATCCATTTGGACACATAGTCTACAGCTAGAAGAATAAACTTGTAACCACACGAACTAGGAAAATGCCCCATGTAGTCAATGCCTCATACATCAAATATTTCCACTTCTAAAATTCCTTATTGTGGCATTTCATTCCTTCTTGAGATGGAACCAGCTCTTTGGCATTGATCACAGCCCTTCACAAAGATATGTGCATCCTTGAATAAACTTGGCCAATAAAATCTAGATTGGAGGACTTTGGCAGCAGTCTTGTGTGTGGCTCCATGACCTCTGTAAGGGGATGAATGGCATGCCTCCAAGATTTTTTGAAATTCAGATTGGGGTACACATCTTCTATATATGCCATCAGGAGATTTTCTGAATAGAAAGGGGTCATCCCAATAATAATCTTTCAAGTCATGAAAGAATTTCTTTCTTTGCTGATATGTGTAGTCAGGAGGGGTAATTCCACATGCAAGATAATTGACCAAGTCAGCATACCAGGGAATTTAATTAATTGCCACAGCCATCAAACTATCATTAGGAAATGCATCATTGATAGGAAGTGTAGATGGATTCATGTATTCCTTCCATTCTTGATAAGTGGTCAGCTACAAGATTTTCACTACCCCTTTTGTCTTTGATTTCAACATCAAATTCTTGAAGCAATAAGATCCACCTAATTAGCCTTGGCTTGGATTCCTTCTTATTGATTAAGTGCCTCACAGCTTGGTGGTCTGTGAATACAATGACTTTGGATCCCACCAAGTAGGGCCTGAATTTGTCAAATGTATACACCACAGCAAGAAGTTCTTTTTCAGTAGTTGCATAATTGATTTGTGCTTCATCTAGAGTCTTGCTTGCATAACATATGACATGGTGCTTCTTCTCCCCGGTTTGTCCCAAAATTGCCCCTATAGCCTGGTCTGAAGCATCACACATAATTTCAAAAGGAAGAGTCCAATCAGGTGGCTGCACTATAGGGGCTGAGGTGAGGGCTTCCTTCAACTTTTTGAATACCTTCATACACTCTTCATCAAAATGAAACTCAACATCCTTGGCCAGCAACTTGGTGAGGGGTCTAGTTATCATGGAGAAATCTTTAATAAACCTTCTGTAGAAGCATGCATGCCCCAAAAAACTCCTAACTGCCTTGACACTTGTGGGTGGTGGTATCTTCTCAATCACTTCAATTTTTGCCTTGTCCACTTCAATGCCTTTGCTTGAGACCACATGTCCTAAGACAACTCCTTCTTGGACCATAAAATGGCATTTCTCCCAATTGAGTATCAAGTTGGATTCCCTACATCTTTGTAGCACCTTTGTTAAATTGTCTAGGCAAGCATCAAATGAGTCTCCATATATTGAAAAGTCATCCATGAAGACCTCCATAATTTCTTCAATGAAGTCTGAAAATATAGACATCATACACCTTTGGAAGGTTGCAGGGGCATTGCATAAGCCAAAGGGCATTCTCCTATAGGCAAAAGTCTCATATGGACAAGTGAATGTAGTCTTGTGTTGATCTTGGGGATGAATTGGAATTTGCAAGAAACCTGAGTACCCATCAAGATAACAGAAATGGGAATGCCTAGCCAACCTTTCCAACATCTGATCAATGAATGGCAATGGGAAATGGTCCTTTCTTGCGGCCTTATTTAACTTCCTGAAGTCAATGCACATCCTCCAACCTGTAATGGTTCTTGTGGATATCAATTCATCAGAATCTGACTTCACCACTATAATTCCTCCCTTCTTTGGCACCACCTGCACTGGACTGACCCATTCACTATCTAAAATGATTCCTGCATTCAGCAACTTCAATACTTCTTTCTTTATCACTTCTTTCATGGTTGGGTTGAGTTTCCTTTGACATTCAATGGAGGGCTTGTAGCTGTCCTCCATAGGGATCCTATGCATGCAAATGGAGTGATTAATACCCTTGATGTCTTCAATTGAGTAGCCTATCACCTCCTTATACAGTTTCAACATCTTCAACAGTTTTTCCACCTGATCCTGAGACAAATTAGCATTAATGATGACAGAAAAAGTTGAATTCTCCCCCAAGAATTCATACTTCAGATTGCTAGGAAGAGGCTTGAGTTCCAACTTGGAATTGGCTTGAACTGGATTGCCTTGGCATTCAGCAATGATAACCTGTTGTACCTCACCTTGAATTCCTGCATTTTCCACTGATATTGAAGAGTTCAGTATTGATTTATATGTCATAGCCTCTGGATCTTCAAATTCTCTCAAATGGTCAAACATTAGACACCTTTGCAATGGATCTTCAATAAGGATTATAGCTGAAACTTGCTCCACCACTTGATCCAATTGCCCATCTTCAAAATCATTTTCTAGAAAACTTGGCCTACTGATAACTTGGGCCAAATTGAATTCAATCTTCTCCTCTCCAATTTGGAAGGTCAATCTCCCTTCCTTAACATTAATTACAACCCCTGCAGTGGCTAGAAAGGGCCTCCCAAGGAGAATGGGGGTGTTCACATCTTCATCCATATCCAATACAACAAAATCAACTGGAATATAGAATTTACCAATTTTGAGGGGTATGTCCTCAATAATCCTATGTGGATATTTGATGGATCTGTCTGCCAGCTGAAGGGACATATTTGTTGGCTTCAAATCTCCAACTTCAAGTTTTTTGCACAATGATAAAGGTATGACACTCACAGAAGCTCCCAAGTCACACATGGCTCTTTGAATTTTCCTATTGCCTATCTCACATGGAATTGAGAAGCTTCCTGGATCCTTGAGCTTTGGAGACAATTTGTTTTGGATAATTGCAAAAGCCTCTTCAGTCAATGCTATAGTCTCATGCTCCAATACCCTTTTCTTCTTGGTTAGAATTTCTTTTAGAAACTTGTCATATGATGGCATCTCCTGGATGGCTTCAACAAAAGGAACATTTATGTATAGCTTCTTCAGGATTTCCAAGAACTTTTCATATTGCTGGTCTTGTCTTGCCTTGATTAGTCTTTGAGGGAAAGGTACTTTGTCAAAAACCCTTGGATTTGCTTCAATTTGAGGGCCTGAATTTCTGATTTCCCCACTTGGTTGTTCACTTGGCTTTTCAGCAACTCTTGAGTCTGAATTGGCTTGATTATCATCCACTTTCTTCATTGGTTCCTCCACCATTTTTTCACTTCTGAGCTGGATGGCCTTTGCTTGCTCCTTTGGATTTACTTCTGGCTATCCAGGAAAGAATAAGGGAGGTCTAGTGGATGTACTGGCCTGTTGAGCAATTTGGCTTTCCAACAATTTCTGATTTGCATTCATGGCATCCAATCTTGAATTTATCTTCAATATCTCCTCTCCTTGGCTATCTTGCTTCTTTAGAATTTGTTGGAGCATCTCCTTCATTTCATTCTGGAATTGTGGTGCTTGGACTTGAGGTGGTGGTTCATACAGATTTCTTTGAATTGGTGCACTTTGGCCTTGATTTCCATAAGGTGGTGGCTGATTCCTTGGCAAGATTTTGGGCTGCCAATTTGAATTCTACATAGGAGCCCCTTGATAGTTATTGCCCTTGTAAGAAAAGTATGGATGATTCCTGTTTTCTGGAGTGTAGAGCTCAGCAGGAGGTTTAATTCCATAATTGCCCACAGCATTGATTTGATCCACTGTTTGCTCCACTTGTTGCATAATTAAGTTGCAATTTTCTGACACATGGTCTTGATTACCACATACACAGCACCTTGTTTCAGGATTAGAGGCCCTATTTCCATTGGGAGTCAATTCAATCTCTCCAAAGTCTTGTACAGCACCTCCTCAAATTGGGATGACAATTGGTTCACTGAATTGTCCATAGAAGGCCTTCTGGTTCTGTCATGGGTAAGGAAGTGGTGGTTCTTTGCAATATTCTCTATCAGTTGGTAAGCCTCATCTATATTTTTGGATGCAAAGATACCTCCTGCTGCCACTTCTCAAAACCATGATGGGGACATGCCCTTAATAATCCTTGAAGCCTTTGCCAAGCCTCACAAATGTTTTCTTGGTCTAACTGATAGAACCTCACTATTTGATCCCTGAAGTTATCAGTTTTTGAAGGAGGAAAGAATTCTGAAAGAAACAATTGAACAATTGATTCTCAAGTGGTCACCTCTTCAGGATTCAATCCTTTGTACCATATCTTGGCCTTGTCTTTGAGTGAGAAGGGAAACAATCTCATATACACTGCATTCATGGGGATATTGTTGAAGTTTACAGTGCTGCATATCTCTTTGAAATTGTCCAAATGACATGCTGGATCTTCAGTCCCAAGTCTAGAAAATTGGCTTTGCCTAATCATTGAAATCAAGGCTGGATTAACTTCAAAGTTTGCCACAGGTGCTAAGGCTCCTCCTCCTTGCTGATTCCTTGCATTGCTTGGTGAATAACAGTCTCTAAGAGTTCTAGGAGCTGCCATATTTTGATTCATAACTCTTTCAAATTCAGGGTTGTATGCCTCTTCCTCTTCTTCTTCAAATATCATTCTCCTTGCCTCAAGCCTTTGCAATCTCCTTCTTCTTAAAAATCTTCTTTCAGGTTCAGGATCTGATTGGTAATGTTCCTCTTGATGGTCCAAGTCCTGCATAAAGAGATTCAGAAGTATCAAATTCAAGAAAGAAATAAAAACTAGACAAAAGTGAAAAGTTAAAAATGATAACTTGCAAAAACTGAAAATTAGCCTAACAAATAAACTAAAAACTAATCTAAAACTAATCTAAACTATCTAAGTTAGCCTAATTGACCTCAAATCCTCGACAACGGCGCCAAAAACTTGATAGTGATATTTGGGATTGAGTAGTGATAACTTGCTGAAATTAAAGAAAGTGTCAAATTTTTCAAATTTTGGTCTCCCAACTCACTAGCTGCAAGTGCACAGGTAAGTTGTAGTAGACTCAGGTTGTCGTATCCACAAGAATTTGAAGTCTAAGACACCCTAAAACAATCTAGATTAGTTCTACTCTAATGGCTAAAAAACATATTTTTGATTAGTAGTGAAAACAGATTTTTTAATGGAAAGTGAAATGATAACAGATTTTTGGGTTTTGGAAATTTATCACTGGGTTATAAATGCTAGAATGAAGTCTAAAAAGGTTCAACTATCAATAAGGAAGATTCTTCTAAGATTTGGGGTTCATCTAAATTAATTAAGGATGGAATGGAACAAGTTACATTAAATGTCCAACTTTTGATTCAACTTGAAAATGGCTGTTCCCACAGCTCAATTGGCCTCTAACTAAGCAATATATGATTATATAGTTGTTAGCTAGGTTGAATCAAAAGAGGGTCCTCACTGAAAATCAAGTTATCATTGGGCTCAAAAGAAAGTTCAATGTTGATTTTTGCAATTCAAGGAAGTTTGGAATGATAACTTGCAATTGCAATAATAAAAAAATGGAATCATTCCAATCAACCAAATCAGGATAAAATATACTAAAAAATGGTGCTTGTGATCCTTGATTCATCTCTGAATTCCAGGAGGATTTGAAATCAACCTCTTGGTTGCAAAGTAAATTGAAATCCACACAAACACAATTCAATTAAAAATGCAAAACATATGACCACAGGAATTCACAATTTCCATTGCTCCTTGGCCCATCTCTGGATCTCAAGGAAGCCCTTAAGACTACATCTCAGTAGTGGATTAAAATGAGGGTTGACAATGTAAATCAGAATTCAAATGGAAATCAGAAATAGAAATCAGCAAATAGAATTATGCAAATTCAGAAAACTGAAATACTAATCCATGAAATCAGGTTTATCAATTACTTCTTGACCCATCCCTGGATTGCAAGAATCCCTAAAGTTCATCTCTCAATGATTGAATAAAATCAGTGGGTTCAATTGATAAAACAGTTCCAGCAAAAAATTAGAAAACAGATTTCATTAAAGTTCAGAAATCAGATTTGCAATCTATTTTGAGTCAAAGATAATATGCCAACATCTTAATTCATTCCTGAACAAGATATGAGCAATGACAACATTTCAGTTACTCAATTGATTAGGTCCACAATGACAAACAAATTCAAATTGTTCAGGAAATCAGATTCAGGAAAAAATCAGGAAATCAGATTTTAGAAATCAGAATTTTAAATCAATGGAAATCTAACTTACCAACTGATTCTTGACACATCTCTGGACTGCAAAACATCCCTAAAGTACACTTATCAGTGATTGGAAGAATTTAGGGACTCAATTGGTAAAAACAGCTTTCAATAGGAAATCAAAAAAATCAGAATTCATGTTTTCATTTCAGAAATCAGTGGAAAAATCTGATTTGAGTCAAATGATTGTCCAAACAATCTTGATTCATTTCTGAACAAGATAGGAACAATAGCAACTTCCCAAGGACTCAATTAATCAGATTGTAAGTGAAGAATAAATTCAACAGCCATACAAATCAGAATCAGATTCAGAAATCTTCAGAAAATCAGATATCAGGAAACCAAATCAGAAATCAGATTTGCAATTGAATGGAGTCCAGAAAACTGACATTAACTCTTAATTCACTTCTGTAAGATGATTAGATCAAGTAATACTTCTCAGTCATTGGTTACAATTGGATCTAATAGTAGCATAGCATAAATCAGTACAGAATGTTTCTGAAATCTGAAAATCAGTAATGATTCAGTGCAGGAATTATAAAACAGACCATATCCATCCAAAACTAATCTAAACTACTACCCTATCCTAGAAGAAATGGAGTTTAGCTCCTCATGTTTACAAAGTTTGACAGAAAATAGAATGGGAAACAGATACAAATCATAGTTCTTCAAGATGTCTCGGCCAGCAGCAGCTCCCAACAGCAATGGCTCCAACCACTAGCTCCAAAACTCTTGCTCAAACCCCTCAATGACCAGCCCCCATTTTCCTCCAGAAATTCCACCTTTTATATCACTCATTTCCACCCTTTGATCAGCATCAGAATTTTCTAATCCTCCTGATTAAGCCACCTGTCCACTGTCTGGAAGAATCTGCACTGCTGTAGACAGCTTTTGGTGCAGGAATTCAGTGGTCCCCCCACCTTTTTCCACTTTTTGGCCACATTTTCTCCCTGCTACAAAACCCAAACAGTAAGCATCAAAGCCTTTGAATGATATTTTGACAAATAAAGATTAGGATAATGCTGGTAACTAGTTCAAATATCAGTTGAGATTATGTGTTGTGCAGGAATGAAAACTTATATCGATATAAATGAATTTAAGGGCCCGGAATGATAATTTTAAGGAAATCTTGGAAAATGTTCTAATATGGGTGGTTCAAAGCATTTCAGGCATCAAATTGGATTAGAGTGACAAGTGAGTGAGGTCAGAAATCAAATATGAATGAGATTCCTAAGGAGTGATAACTTGGGTGCCCCAAAAATGATAACTTATATGACTTAAAAACGATAACTTGTGATAACTTGAGTTTTAGTTATCCAAATGTGATGAAATTTGACCAGCAATGAGTTAGAACAATAATTAGATGATTGCTTAAGGTCTCTGTGCAGAATTAATGATTTTGCATGCCGAAATGATAGAATTGTCCTTTAACGATAACTTGGCACTTGAAAAATGATAACTTGTTCAAATGGACTTAAAACTTTGCACAAGTTGAGATGTGACTATCCAAATATGATTTATACATGATAATGATGGATTTAGGGCAAGAAAACCATTGAAAATCAGTTCATTCAAAATAATGATAACTTGACACTTAGGAATGATAACTTGTCCTCAAAATGATAACTTGGCATAGAATTTAGATATTAATGGATTTTGGCATTTCAGAACCTCTATGCACATGGAATTAAGTATGAAATGAGGAATATCCACTAGTTAACACAATATTTGCATTCCAAGTATAATTGGCCCAAAAATAGGCAAAAGTGGGACTCGATATGTATGAATTTCATCTAAAATGGGTTAGAAACATATAATGATCAGCAAGTGATCATCGACAATGTTCCTTTTTCCTGCCAATTAATTAAAATAATGAAGTTAATCTGCCGATAGTTATAGCACTTCGAGAATTCATACATAGAATCAATAAATTCAGAATTATGACTAAAATAAACTTAAAATGATGCATGCAATAATCAAATTACATAAAAATTAATGAAAATAATATACTAAAATATGTTATATTTTGCATGCATCAAATACCATTATGATTTAACGGGTCGTGAAACATGTCTTATGCCCCGTGAAGCAGAGGAACATTTTGATAGTCGTTAATCTCCACTTATGACCCGTGAAGCTGAATAGTTCCATCAATAACCCAATGTGAGACCCTTACGGCTTGAGAAATCTGTAGAATGTCTCGTGAAATTCGTGTAGGGTCATGAGTTTAGCAATAATATAAGGCGTAAGGACTAGTGAAATCACTTATGATCATCTACCTCTATTGTAAGATCCGTGGTTATTGTATAATGACCCATGAAAAAGTCCATGAAACTTGACAAAACTACTGTGAGCTCCGTGAAACAAAGCTATGGCTAGTGAAAATCAAGAGTTCAGAAGACTGGCCACTGTGAGACCCGTGAAAACATATGATGACTCATGAGATATGTGTAACACCCGTGAAAGGTATACAACGACCCGAGATATTTCAAAATAAATATAAAATTTTGCTTGTGACCTGCAAAGACTTGTTAAAATAAAAATAAACTAAAGAGGCTAAACATCTAAGGAAATCAAACTAACTAATCTAACATGAACTAAATTAATCTACACTAAATTATGAGAAATATCTAGATTGCAAGTTTAAGGATTGAGAATGATTAGTTCTAAGTTTAAAGTCGCTAGGTTGACTTTGATATGACATATATGCTGAGACTAATATGAAATGATCAAATAAAATAACATAGACAAATATGCAGTTAAGGAACAATCTCATCATATTTAATGTGATCGCGAATACTCATCATGATGATGCTCAGCACGTGCAATGTTGGATGACGCCTAAGCTTTCAATCTGATATCGTCATCAAGAAATGGTGGCTCTTCCTGTACAACAACTCTTTGAGGGTGAGAGGTGTGTGGCTATTGAAATTGGATTGTTGAATGGTTTTTAGGCTGCCATAGTAATGATGTAATTAGGGGAAGATTGTACTGATGTAGATGGAGAAATTTTTGCTTCCAAAGATTTTGGCGACTGTAGTAATGGATTTAAGGAGATGTGTGTTGATATGCAGGCAACAGTTGATGATTTGTTGTTCTCCTTTAATGGTGGTAGAATTGGAGACAACAATGTACGAGTGACAGAAACTTCCAAAGGTGGGCCCCGCCTTTAAATCTTCCCATCTTTCATGATGTATTTGCTTGTCTTTTTGACACGCCATTGAGTAGTTGTTCTTGCTGAGAAATTTATTTCTATATGCCATCATCTTTGATATGAATTTTGATAATGGTACGGTCATACGATGAACTTCACATTCTGATTGATGTGGCTTGAAGATTCAGAAGTTAGAGAATCCAGTTTTCACTAATGCATGTAGCTTTGCTTCCAATGCCTCAAACTTGAGCTTGGTGTCGAATAGTCGAAGTCAATCGCCGACCTCAATTTGTTTCTGAATTTTGATTAGCTCAGCCTCCAATTTTGGATGTGTTGATCTTGCATTGTCAACCTTATTTCAATTGTTGTAGTGAATTGACCGATCATTTCTACGAAATCATAAGTTGATTATTTGAATTCGAGAATTTGTGCCACATTCTCATCTGACTTCTTATTGTGTTGCTTAATGTTTTGAATTTCTCTCTCCATATTTTCAATTTGATAATTTTTAGTGGAGAGCTTCTTCAGCAAAGAATCTAATACTTCTGTGAGTTCAGCAGATGGATCTCAAAAAATGTCTTCATTCTTTACTTGTTGAGGCTTCTTTTGTGTGTTTTATCTTGATGATGATGCCTCAATATGAATCCCATTTTGCTGAATAGCAGAGTTGCTTTCCTCAATTTGTTTATTTGAGCTTGTTTTCTTCTTCATCATTGAGGATGTAAAGATATGCTCGTTATGATCAAGTTGTGTACAAAAATATATCACTTGAAAAGCTTACACAACACTTGAAAATATATCTCCATGTTTTCTTCTCTTGGGGTTTATTTGCTTATGAATTCTTCCATTTCTTTATGTTATTGTCATTTTATATATATTATTACGTTTCTACTATGATGTTATATGTAATTAGTTTAAGAAGAATTTGGCAAAAATAACATCGCCTAAGGTTCAATTTCTAAATTTGGGCTAAATTTTGGTGGTGTACAATTGGTATCAAAGTTTTAGTTTTGGTTCATATGTCTCAAGTCTTATGATTAGTAAGCCATAAGTTGTCTAAAATGTCTAAGTGTAAAGTTCACATGCAATCGTCATGAGGTGCCACCGAGCCTAAAGGTACATGTTCTCTTATGTTTAGCTCTTGCTAATGATACTTCTATGTTCATTTGAATGTGGATGTAGATACCACCAAGATGTGAAATTGCAAATGAGAATGGTGCAAGAAATGTCTTCCTATATACATGGATTGATCCGAGCGGCATGGAATGTCCAAAGGAACAATGACTCACATTACTCCATCGAAAAGTTCCTAAGGCTTGACCTCCTAAGGCTGATGGGGAGAGAGAGCCGAAAATGGCTGAAGCATGGCTTGAGGAGATAGGGGATATTCTAAAGGTCATCGAGTGCCTTAAGGATTGCATGGTTTTGTATGCTACTCATCGCCTTTGTGGTCAAGCAAAAGTGTGGTGGAAGTCCCTTTTGAAGACCACCTTTAAGCATGAAGAAGATGTTAATGAAAACTTTGTAGAAGTATTTAAAACTCACTTCTACGTGGACTATGTCAAAGAGAATAAGAGAGATGAATTTCTCAATCTCACCCAAGGCAACATGACCGTTGACCAATGCATGATTACTTATCTTAAGTTATAAAAGTATGGAGAGCTTAATGAGAATGAACTTAGAAGGACTAAGAGGTTCATTCATGTCTTGACTCCCGGGCTAAGGTCAAGGGTCATAAGTGGACGTTGCGCCACTTTGAAGGATGTGATGGGACTTGTCGCCGAGCATGAAAGAGACTATAACGAGAAGACGATCTCCAAGGGCAAGGCAATCAAGAAACATGAAGAGCAAATGAAAGGGAAGAGGCCAAGAAAAGCACCCTATCATTCTCCAAAAAAGGTAGAACAAGATAGAGCGACATGCCCTCATTGTGGAAGGGCTCATCCCGATGAATGTCGCATCAAGTCTGGAACATGTTTGCAATGTGGCAAGGCCGACCACTACATAAGAGATTGTCCGGAAAAGTATGGGAACAATCGCGATAAAGGAAAGATAGTTGCAAATCCGCCAAGAGATCTGACAAGGGTGTTTGCTATGGAAGTTGTTGGACACTATGCCAATGTTTTTTTTTTATTCGGGGGCAACATATTCTTTCATCACTACAAGAAAATTGGCGATTAGCGACGCCATGTAGCGCCTCAAAAGTGTGTGACGCTATACAGACGCCACTAGTGCCTCCATTGCACTTCTTTAGCGTCACCAGAGTCTGACGCCACTTGCCTCTCAATAGCGCCTCGTTAGCGTCTTCCTAGCTACTCAAAGAGTTGACGTTAAAAGTAGCTCAATCGAGACGCGATGTAGACGTTATTTTTTCCCACCAGGAATCGCAAACGCGCGGCAGTACCTAGCGCCGTTATGGCATCGACAATGTTAGATGCGAAGTTAGCGTCACAGGTGTGAAGACTCTAAAGAGACGCTACATGGCGTCTCAATAGAAAGAGACGCTAATGAGATGTGACATTATATATTTAAACTCTATATTATATATACTATATGTCAATCAATAAATTTATTAAATATTATATTAGTATTAATTACACGTTTATCAACATATTATCAATAGCATAATATCAACATATAGATGTATTAATTACATGATTATATATATATATATGTATTTTTACATGATAAGAGTGTCCCTAAATATATAATTTTTTTCCTATATTATCTATGTTATCTATACATATAATATATATAATATCTTTATTATGCATATATCTTAATTATATGTCTTCTTAGCTATTCAATGGCTGGGTTGACGTTAACTCTCTAGTGCTGTAATCGAGACGCTATGTACGTAGACGCTATTATTTCGCGCCACTATTCTAGATGCGCGGCAGCACCTAGTGTCGTTTTGTCGTCGACAACTTTAGGCGCGATACTAGCGTCTCATATCTGAAGACTGTGAAGCGACGCTATATGGCGTCTCAAACAAAGGAGATGCTAATGAGACGCTACTGTATATATATTTAAACACTATATTATATATACTATATGCCAATCAATAAATTCATTAAATATTATATTAGTATTAAGTACACGATTATAAACATATTATCAATAGCATAATATCAACATATATATGTATTAATTACACAATTATATATATACATTATAAGAGTGTTCCTAGATATATAATTTTTTACCTATATTACTTATGTTACGTATACATATAATATATATAATATCTTAATTAATTATGCATATATTATTATATACTTAATCATGGGATTACAATGATTGATTAAGTGAGTGATATGTTAGCGTCACAATAGACACACAATAGCGTCTACCTAGCGTTTAACGAGCGCCGAAGCTACTGTCATGCTATGATGACACTATGGGCGTCTCTCTAGCGTCGCACGTTCGAGACGCCATATTATTTTAGACGCTAGTTCGGTGCTACGGAGTCGCTAAATGAATCTAGTGACTCAATGACGTCTGTATTGTGCCTCCTAAGCCGACTTTTTACCCGTCACTCAATCGGGCACATATAGACATATAAATACGCGTACACATTATTGTAACTTAATCTCTCACACATAGACATATATATACGTACGCATATATGACATATGTATATATATACACACGCAATTGTCTTATATTATACACATATACATACATATTTATAATTTTGTATACATACATGATAGATTATCGGAAGAAAATAAAATAATTGGAATGGAGCATAATGCGATGAGACGTTACATTGATAAATAAAATTATATACATACTAAAAAATTTTGAAAAAACTTTTATTGAGCGTCTCAATGGCGTCGCGATATTGAGACGCTACAATATTGCGACGCCCCAACGACGCGATGGTGTCGCTACGTTGTCTTAGCGACACATTAGCTTCTCTATAGCGCCGCGCTAGCCAAATTGTGACAGTTTCGACACCTACATGGCGTCTACGTAGCGTCTCTTTATTTTGCGACGCTAAAAATTACTTAAATCCCTAACCCCTCTTCTTCGTTTTCACTTTTACTGTTTACTGTTTACAATCGCCCCGACGCGTCGACGCCCGACCTCCGACCCGCCCCGATGCCCGACCTCCGACGCGC
This sequence comes from Pontederia crassipes, assembly GCA_030549335.1. NCBI lineage: Eukaryota > Viridiplantae > Streptophyta > Magnoliopsida > Commelinales > Pontederiaceae > Pontederia > Pontederia crassipes. The sequence goes on along the minus strand of CM060194.1, from coordinate 60,129,969 downwards.
CCCGACGCCCGACGCCCGACCTCCGACGCCCTCCACTGCCGCCTCCGGCCTTCGCCCGACGTCCAACGCCCGACGACCGCCCTCCACTGCCACCGCCCCCTTCGCCTCCGCCGCCTTCTACATTCGACCGCCCTCCACCGCCGCCCTCTGCATTCTCCGCCGCCCTTCGCCGCCGCCTCCTCCTCCTCCTCCGCCCTCCCTGACGGTTCGCCTCCGCCGTGGTCCACCCTCCCCGACGGTTCGCCACCTCCTCCTCCACCGCCGTCCGTCGCGTCCTCCGCCGCATCCTCCGCCCTCCGCTCTTCGCCTCCGCCGCCCTCCGCCTCCACCGCCGCCCGTCGCGTCCACCGCCGCCTCGTCCGCCCTTCGCCGCGTCCTCCCTCCACCGCCGCCGACGTCCTCCTCCTCCGCCCTCCCCGATGGTTGACCTCCGACGGTCCGCCCTCCCTGACGGTCTGCTGCCTCCTCCTCCACCGCCGTCCGTCGCGTCCTCCGCCACCCTCCGCCTCCACCGCCGCCCGTCGCGTCCACCGCCGCCCGTCGCATCCACCGCCGCCTCGTCCGCCCTCCACCGGCGCCGACGTCCTCCACCGTCGCCGACGTCCTCCACCGCTGCCGACGTCCTCCTCCGTCGCCACTGGCCACCGCCTCCACTGCCGTCTCGGCCGCCCTCCGCCCTTCGCCGAAGGTACTAGGCCGCCACCATGTAAATTAAGTTAATTATTAATGCATGAAGTTAAATTAAGTTAATTATTCATGTTAAGTTAAGTATTACTTATTCATGTTATTATCATGTTAAATTAAGTAGTACTTAAGTGAATTATCATCTCTTTGGATCAAGTTAGTATTACTTATTAAGTATAATATTAAGTATCATCTCTTAGGAATTAAGTTAAGTACTACTTAAGTTAATTATTACTTATTCATGTTATGAATTAACTTAAGTAGTACTTAAGTTAATTATCATCTCTTTGGATCAAGTTAATTAGTATTACTTATTAAGTATTACTTAAGTTAACTTAACTTAACTTATGTTAATTGTTATCTTAACTTATGAAGTAATGTTATGAATTAAGATAACAATTACTTATTCATGTTATGAATTAACTTAAGTAGTACTTAAGTTAATTATCATCTCTTAGGATCAAGTTAATTAGTATTACTTATTAAGTATTACTTAAGTTAAGTTAACTTATGTTAATTGTTAAGTTAACTTATGAAGTAATTCATGTACTTAAGTTAAGTATTACTTATTCATGTTATGAATTAAGTTAAGTAGTACTTAAGTTAAGTATTACTTGAAACATGTGATTTTGGACTTAATTCGTAAGTTCAAAATCACACGTTTCAAGTAGAAGAAATTTCATATCTCATGCACTTGTTAGAATGTTAGAAGTTAAACTTCTAGTTACAAATTATCAACTAGAAGTAGTGATTCCTACCGGAATGGTAGCTATTAGAAGATATGTCCCAAATGTACCGATAGAGATAGTTAGAAAGAATTTTCCTAGTAATCCCATTTTGCTTCTTATGATAGATTATGATGTAATCTTAGAGATAGATTGACTATCCTATAATGATTCTCGTATGTATTGCAATGAGAAGAAAATTTTTATAGGTGATCATCATGAAACACCTACGATGATTTGAGGAATCTCCTTCATGGAAGCCAAGGTATTGATTTCAGCAACTAAGACAAGTAAGATGAAAAAAAAAGAGCAAGATGATTCTTGACAAGTGTACTCAAGACGGTAACCCAGGGCACTTGAGTCCTTGGATGTGATAAGAGAATATCTCAATATCTTTTCGAAAAATAAAACGAGATTGCTACCAAGAAGAGAAATTGAGTTCAACATTGAACTACTCCTAGGCACCACATCTAATTCGAAGCCGCCTTACAGGTAGGAATGCATGAGTCGAAGACTCAATTGCAAGAGCTTTTGGGACAAAGGATCGAAACATTTCTTTCCTTGACCATGGAGAGATACGATTGAAGTCAAATGGAAATCCAAGTTGTCGTGGGCATTGCGTAGAAAATATAATTGCAAAATTTGGGCTAGGTTTTAACAGCATAGTCTGAGTTTCGATGATGTTTGTGGATCCATTTTTTCAACTATTTCCATGATATTATTATCTAGGAAGTCGTGCTCCTAGCATAAGAATTAAGAGTACTTTAGGCCCTATTCGATATGACAATATGACCATGATTAACCTTTTTATTCCAAGATTTTTTTGCCAAACAAGTAATTTTGTGATCCAATGGGACCCACTATATTAAATATGGAAAAAAAAATGGGAGCTCTTTTATCAATTGAGAATATAGCGATCCCACATGATTATGGAGACAAGCGCATGTTTAAGGCTTTAATTAAACTTCCTTAACATGATTTAGTCATTGAAAAAACCTATATAAACGTGAATTAAAAATTTTATATGCCTTGATTTTATTCTACGATTCTACCCTAAATCCTTGATTTTCGTCACTAGTTGGCAACTTAGGCTGGTCAGATGCAAGGAGTACACAGGCATGGTAAGTGAAGGGAGAATCGAAACACAAAGGAGATGGGAAGAGAAATCGAAAGAAGATGGGTTTATTATATAGGAAAACTAAAACTCTAATGGATCAAATTTTAATTAAACTAAAACTTTACTTTTTAAACTCTTTTTGGCAAAGTTAGTATATTATTAGCAAATTGTGATTTGCTAGGCGATAGTGGTATGATTACATGATGGAGGTTAAATAATAGCTAAAGGTGGATAGCAATTTATCTATAAATGTAATAAAAATTGCTTGATAAATATAGCACTAATAATAATTACAAAATGTTTTTACAAAAATAGACCTTATATATATACATATTAGGCTCATTTTATATACATATATTTTTTGACTTTATGATATTTTATTTTGAAATACTACTCAAGTATAAAAAGTATTTATTAGTTTAAAATAAAATATGAGAAGTCTTGTTTTTAGAAGTAAAATTAAAGATGAGAAATTTTAAATGAAAACTAGTACATCATGTTTAGAGATTAAATAAAGTATGCTTTTAAATAAATGAGAGTACATTAGGAATAAAATGTCAAACAATTGTACTCTAAACACTTCAGGATAGTGGGAGTAGCCTATAGGGTTTTATCTTGTAACTCTAGATTCTTTTTAAATAATATTTATCAAACATTTTAATTAGAGTTTTGACTAAATCAAAATTCTATGGTTAGTTAAATCTCCTTTATCAATGTTGTCAAAATCAGACTGCACCATTCAATTTAATGTGTTCGACCATGAACCACCGCCTATTCCAGTCTAACTTAAACTCAAAATCGGAATCACAATCGGACCAAAACAAGTCGGTCAAATCGGTGGAAACTGATGAATTGGTTCAAGCGAAAAAAATAAAAAAAAAATTGGAAACAAGTAGAAAGGAAAGGAAAATTATAAAAATAAAGTATTTTAATGAACATTCAAAATTAAAAAGGAAAAATAAAAATAACAATAAAAAGGAATTTAAGTATTAATGTAGAGGGAGCATAAAATGAAGAAAAGGAAAGTGTCAAAAAAGAAATAAAAGTAAGAAAAAGAAGAGTGGCTTGTGGTAAAAATAAATTAACATATTATTAATTTAATTAATTGAGAAATAAAATTTTAATAATAAACAATTAATATTAACAAGTTGAAAATCATTTTTTATCAATAATTATATTTTGAAATAGAATGAATAATTACACTTACTAATATTTTTTTATACATTATTTATTTATATATCATTAAATTATTATAATTATATCATTTTAATAAAATTTTGTTAAATTCTATTAAATTCCATCCAACCATAATCCAATTGATTGTACCCGTCCGCTTTCCAATTCGTCATCACCAACTTGTCAAACTAAAACTATATTCTTTTCTTCTTTTTTTTTCCTTTTTTACAATTAAACTTTTATCTCATTAAAATCTGATTATCATTAATATATGAAATTAAATAAATAAGTTATTTATTTCATTATTGGGTTATTTATAAAAATTCTGGGTTGTTATATTAATTAACATCATTACTAACATTAATTATATGACTTATAATCAGTAATAAAAATATTAACTACAAGACATTAAAGTATCTCTCCTATGCTCATTAATAAATAATAATAAAATCTTCTGCCAACCGACGGCTGGCTATGCATGTTAAAAAGGAAGATCCAATGGAAAATTTTAATTCATCGAATCATAAATGAAAATTACCCAAAAAGAAAGAAATTTGTGTTAAAAGAAAATTCGACTTGCTTAATTTATAAAGTTTACTATATATTCTTCTCATGTATTAATTATACAACCTGTATGAATAGAATTGAATCGAGTGTTGTAAGATCTTAGTAGATGAATAAAATATTTTTAATATAGAATATTGAAATAATATATTTCACTACAAGAAAATCGTGATTTTCCGACGGATAATTTCCGACGGTTCTAAATCCATCGTAATTTGCGACGGATTTTTCGATGGTTCCGTTTCCGACGGATTTTTCGACGGTTATGACCGTCGAAAATAATTTATATTATTATTTAATTTTTCGACGATTAGGAACGTCTATATTTTCGACGGATATCCATCCGTCGCAATTTCCGACGATTTTTCCGACGGTTACGACCGTCGGAAATAAAAAAATAAATTATGTATTTTTTATATTATTATTAAATTTTTTCGACAGATTTTTCGACGGGCACGACCGTCGAAAATAAAAAAAATTAATTATATAATTTATTATATTTTTATTTAATTTTTCGACGATTAGGAACGTCGATATTTCCGACGGATATCCATCTGTCGTAAAATTCGCCGTAATTTCCGAAGGTTGTAACCGTCGGTAAATGTATAATAATATCATATAAAGAGTATTTTATTAATATAACTAGCGACGGTCCAAACCATCGCAATTACCGACGGTTTTGACCGTCGCTAACGATTACCGACGGTTCAAACCGTCGGTAAAATAAAAAAAAAATTATATATAACTAAATATATTTTCGACGGTCACAACCGTCGGTAATTATAAAAATATTTAATATTTATGTTTTCGACGGCCGAAACCATTGGTAATTAAAATTTCGTTATCTCGCTTCTTTTTTTCCTTTTCCCGCTTTCTTTCCACTTTTTCCCTTTATATATATTCCTCCTCCCTCTTCTCTCTCTCCCTCCTCCCTCCACTCCTCTCTCTCTCCCTCCTCTCCTCTCTCTCTCTCCCGAGCTGCGAGCACCCTCTCCCGCGCGTCGGACGCCGACGACCCTCCCACGCCGGACGCCGGCGACCCTCTTCTGCACCGGCGACCCTCTCCCGCGCCGGCGTATCTCTCTCTCTCCCGCTCCACGCCGGCGTCTCTCTCTCTGCTGTCGGCTGGATCCGGCCCCCAGCGGCCGGATCGGCCGCCAGGCGGTCGGATCCGGCCTCCAGCGGCCGGATCGGTCGCCAGCGGCCGGGTCCGACCTCCAGCGACCGGTTCCGGCCTCCAGGCGGTCGGATCGGCTGCCAGGCGGCCGGATCGGCTGCCAGGCGGCCGGATCGGCTGCCAGGCGGCCGGATCGGCTGCCAGGCGGCCGGTTCCGGCCGCTGGCCGGATCGGCCTCCAGCGGCCGGTTCCGGCCTCCGGCCGCCAGCCGCCGGATCCGAACGCCAGGCGGCGGATCCGACCTCCAGCCGCCGGATCCGAACGCCAAGCGGCCGGATCCAAACGCCAGGTGGCCGGATCCGGCCACTAATTTTTTTATATTTAAAAAATTATTTGCGACGGTTGCGACCATCAAAAGATCGACGGTTACGACTCCCGTCCAAAGTTTCGACAGTTGCGACCGTCGAAAAGTTGCGACGGCTCGAACCGCCGGACTTTTTTGGCGGTTGCAACCGTCGGAAATTTCGACGGTTCGGACCGCCGGCCTTTTCCGGCGGTTGCAACCGTCGGAAATATCGACTGTTCGGACCACCGGCCTTTTCCGGCGGTTGCAACCGTCGGAAATATCGACGGTTCGAACCGCCGGGGACTTTTCCGGCGGTTGCAACCGTCGGAAAATTTCGGCGGGTCGAACCGCCGGGGACTGTTCCGACGGCCAGAACCGTCGATATTTTCGACGGATTTTTTCAACCGTCGCAAATCCGTTTGTGACGAGCATTTTTTTGACGGATCGATTCCGACTGAAAAACCGTCGGTAATTGTGTTACCGACAGTTTTCGGGCTGATTACCGACGGTCCGGACCGTCGGTAATCCACGTTTTTCTAGTAGTGTTTATTCACATATTTATATATGAGTTAGTTAAACATTGATCACTAATATTTTATTCACATATTTTTAAATCTAATATATATGTTTATATCATGTGAAATATAACATGATATACACTTAAAGAAATATTAAATAATAATATACAATTTTGGATCTTAATGAAATATAATAGTTTACAAAAATGTGATATAATTATTAGTATACGTGCAACAACTAATTTAATTTTGATGAAAAATAGCGTAAGATTAGATTTATGACATAACATTGAATTATTAGAATTCATAAAAGTGAGAATAATATGTTCAAATGTTAGAATAAAATAATTAAAATAAAATTTCTCATGGTTCTTTATCTTTATTATAATTAAAATATTTTTTTCATTTAAATTAATAAATTTATACTAATATTGTAGGATCACTAGATCCTATCGATTTTAAAACTCGACTTTAGATCTTATGCTTAAAATCTTGTGAGTAGGATCGAAATCATTTTTTCTTCATAATGTTGTAAGATTTTATTAGTCGAATTGGAATATGACAATCATGGTTGATGCCATTATCAATGGCAATTAAATCTTATTATTATTTGCTTTCTATATTATTATTGTCATCATTGTTAAGTGTTAGTGATATCATTCATAATCAATAGTAAACATATTGACTACAAAATTGATTTTAGTATCCTGCCTGGACGTATTAATTGCAATAGCAAATATCATTAATCTATAGCTGTGAGCGGTTCTTAAATATCTAAATTCAATGATAATTTTTTTATTCTTAAAAAATATACAAAAACTAGAAACATAATTTTTCATATAAAAACTTCAAGAAATGTTTTGTTGGCTATTCTTCTCTCTCCTCAAGAATTAACTGGAGAGAGATCGATATTTTAATGAACGGTATTAGATGTTGTAATTATTTGACTTGTATACTGTAATTAACATAATTGTTAATTAGCCATTGAATATTAACTACAATTGAATAAGGTTACCTTACGCGTATTAATGACCACAACTAATAAACACGTGCATACACACTCTCTTTCTCTCACACGTTGCCATCTTTTTTCTGCATATGTTTTCATCAAGGACAAATCATAATTTTGCACTATAAATACTCGCCGTCTTTTTTTCGCATATGTTCCCATCAAAACCAAATCACAATTTCGCACTATAAATACTCGCCATCTTTTCTCCGCTCGAGCCTTTCCATCTCCACGTCCGGCAAGTCCCTCATGGCCTTCTCTATCGGCTCCACGCCTGCCGTCGTGTCCTCTGATCCCACTACTGCTCGTGACATCCTCTCTCAAGGATGACATCCTCTCTCATTCATCCTTCGCTGATCGTCCAGTGAAGTACTCCGCTCGTGAGCTCATGTTCACCCGGGCCATGGGGTTCGCCCCGAACGGCACCTACTGGCGCCAGCTCCGTCGCATTGCCTCCAGCCACCTTTTCGCCCCCTCGCCGCGTCGCCGCTCACGGGCCCGGACTGCTCCATCATGCTCGTTGCTATCCTCTCTGAACAGAGGCGCTGTGGTGTCGTCGGTCTACGCTCGCACCTCCAGAATGCGGCGCTCAACAACATCATGGGGTCAGTCTTCGGTCGTCGTTTCGACGTCACCGCCGTCAACCCTGAGGCGGAGTACCTCAAAGAAATAGTACGTGAAGGCTTTGACCTCCTGGGTACCTTCAACTGGTCCGACCACCTCCCGTGGCTCTCTTTCTTCTACGATCCATCAAATATCAAGCGCCGGTGTGCTGCCCTCGTGCCTCGAGTTACGAAGTTCGTCAGTGGCATCATATCTGAGCATCGCCAGAAGGTCCTTTGTAGCGCCCCGAGGGACGTCACATATGCTTAACTTCTATTCTTTTTACCTTCTTTGACTCTTTGACCTCTTTCTTTGACCTGACCGTCAACATGAAAGAAAATGCGTAACGGAAGGGTAAACAAATATAATATTACAGCGGAAGGCTTCATGAGTATAATAATAGAGAACATAGCGGAAGAATCAGCAGGTATATACATGCGTAGCGGAAGACTTAAAGAAAGAGAATAACGTAGCGGAAGACTATACGACAAAAAGAAATACGACAAATGAAAGCAAATGCGCAAGCTGAATATATCAAAGGTTTGACTAGCCTTCATAAGAGGCAACAGTACATAAGCCACATACACCCAAAAAGTTCCACAAAATATATCTCAAAAAGGTACCTTAGTATGAGTAGATAATCTCATTACTAAGTACAATGCGGGAAGCAAAAAGGTGTACTCGTCCGCCAAAAAGGTGGTGGCTCATGACTACAAGGCTAATCTAAATAAAGTAACGACTACGGTCCATGAGGACCCGGTAAGACCCGTCACCATACACAACCCAACACAGGCAACGGTACATCAGGTAGCTACTACTACGTTCTAACATGACCATATGCAAAAGGACGTCGCCCCGCCGAGTCCTCCGTACACGAAGCACTGCCTCCCGGATGACCATCATGCACCTGTGGAGATCACACAGGGGAGCAAGCTCAACCATTAGCATAACGCTAAGTGCAGGATCATATAAATCATAAATCAGTTCTATCCAAACATAGCATGAAAAGAGTATAAGATCATAATAATGCAATAATCATGGATAGAGGAATTTATCAGTCATGGCATGCATCATAATATCAATGTCATATAAAGAGTCATGATCATAAAAGAGGAACACACTTTCATAATCATGGGCCATGCTTATCTTTCATACATTCATATTTACTTTCATGCTTTTCATTTCATTCGTCTTTCATTCATTCATAACTTTACATCTTTGCATTCATCTATTCATTCATCTGTACATTCATCTTTACTTTCATCTTTTGAAGAGCTCTTCATCTTTCGGGGTAATACCATTGCATAAAACTGATGATACAGCTATCTAGACATCATTTGCATGTGGTGATCAGTGCCACGGTGAACCCCGTCGGGTTAGGATGTCCTCGCTCTAGGCAGAAGGAACCATCCGTGGGAGAAACTCCCGCCTAGATAGAGCAAATGGTAAACCCATGAGGGGGCCTATTACGAGGCTAGAATATCATCCCTCATCGTACCTGTGCCTGTCTTTCGATTTATCGATCAAGGCAAATGCAGGTCTTCATCTTTCGATGGATATTTGTTTGTTTAGTAAATCCAGTGGATGGAAGTTTAATCAGAAAATCAGATGTAGGGTTGTGAGGTCATGACTTCCAATCCACACGACGGATGCCCGAGGGTCACGGTCATCTGCCGAGAACACTACGGTCGACTAAAGAGGTACGGTCGCCGCTTTGCATCATTCATTCTCATCATGTCATAATTCATCGTTATTCATCATCGTTCATTATCATTCTTTATCATGTTCATGAAGGTTGTCATTGCGTTAACATCATAATCATAGTCGTACATCGGAAAATCGACGGAAGATCATTATAGTTCTTGGCATAATCAAACTTGGTTCATGAAGAAGTGGTCGGTAGTCGTGATCAGGTGAGAGACATAATTTCATACAAGTTCTGGGGCAATAAGATTCTTAGAATCAGTATAGTAAGGTATCACAGGTTTTCACATTGTTCAAAGGGTCGAAAATCGTGAAATATCGGAAGTCGGGGTCGCAACCCGGGCCGAGTTGGCTTCGATCAGGCTCGGTCTTTCGAGGTGAAGACCGAGAGGAGAAAACCCGGGCCGAGTTGAGAAGGAGATCGAGTCGGGAGAAGTGATTCTCTCGATCGTCTTCTCCGTGCAGAAATACGAGCCGAGTCGTGGGTGACCCGGTCCGGGCACTTAGTTCACCCGAGCTCGAGCTCGGCATCCATGGCGGACCCGGGCCATGCTCGGGTGAACCCGGTGCGGCCAGACCGAGCCCGGGCCGAGTTCTGAGGAACTCGGGCCGGGTTCGACCGAGTCGTAAAACAGGTTCTAAGTTTCATTCTTTTTCCGGTGATCGCCGGAGTTTCACAACAGGGCTAATTATGTCATTGGCGCACATTCATGAAATAGACAACAGGGGTAATTACGTCATTGGCGCACATCTAAAGTCTAATACACAGCAAACATAGTCCTAAGCATGCATCTAAGAAAGAAAAATGTTAATGACATCTCATACGTTCATTTCATCTTTGCAACAGTTCATTCATGCATCTAATCGTTCAAGTTTCATACATTCTTCATCTTTGCATAATTTGTTCAGTCATTCATATCATCATGGCAGTGAACATACATTTCTTCGATCATGGCAGTCAATTCATCACATTCGCATACAATGGAGCATAAGGCATTTGCATTTTTCGAGTCAGCTCATAGGGTTCAAATCAGGCATGCATTGTTCTTTTAAAGTCCGATTTATGAAGAAGATCCCGATCCACACACTTTGGAGCCTAAGAAACTGAGGTTAGTCCTAAGATCGTTCGCGCCCTGCTCCTAGGTCGTCGACGGTGATCGACGACGTCCTTCCGTGCTCACACTTAAGGTCGCCGTTGTTCGCCTGCGCCAGAGGTGACTGCCGCCGTTGTCACTCCGCCGCCTGTTGTCCATGCACCGGAGACAAGAAAGAAATCGCGTGAGGAGGCAGCTCGGCCAGGAACACAGAGAAGCAGAGGGGAAGGCAAAGAGGTCGGGCGTCATTTTATAGAAGAGGGGAGGAGGTCGTCCGGTGCTGCTCCCCACAGTGATCCGGTCACCGGATCTCGCCCGCCAAGTGGCTCTCACTGGACTGGGCAGCAGGTTTAGTGGCAGGGAGAGATCAAGTGGAGAGAGAGTAAGGTTTGCAGCAGAAGAAGACAAATAAGAAGGGGAATAAGAAGTGATCAAATAGAAGAAGACAAATCAGGGGAAATTTGCTTATGCAACTTACGTTTTCATCATTGCTGCCATTTTTTTTACCGTATTGACCGTTGTGTTACATTATAATATCCATAGAAAAAGGATTCATCCCCGAATCCGGTAAGGTATAGGGCTTACCAAATAAGTGCGGAAACTCTTTGCACATCTGGACTCGAGTTCCCACGTTGCTTCTCTCCCGTGATGGTACCTCCATGCGACTTTAACTAATGGTACCTCTTTGTCCTTCCAATATTGGATCTTATGCTCCAAAATCTTGGTCGGGTACTCGGCATAAGTAAGATCTTCCTTCAGGTTAGGCTCTTCGATCCTCGCGACGTTGGCATCATCGTGCTTATACTTTCGGAGCATGGATACGTGGAACACATTATGAACTCTTCCGTAAGAGGGTGGTAGAGCCAACCTGCAAGCTACATCGCCAACCAAATCGAGTACCTCAAAGGGTCCAACAAAGTGAGGGCTGAGCTTCCATCGTCTGCGGAATCGCATTACGCCCTTCATCGGAGACACCTTCAGCAGGACTTGGTCTCCGGCTCTGAAAATCTGTTCTTGGCGCTTCTTATCGGCGTAGCTCTTCTGTCGCGACTGTGCCGCTTTCATTCTCTTGCCTATAACATCCACTGCATCTGCGTACTCCTGATCTCGGAGTGCTAGCTCCTCGCTCATGACTATCCTCTCGCCGACTTCGCCCCAATGAGTGGGCGAATGACAAGGTCTACTATACATCGCCTCGAAAGGCGCCATGCCAATGCTGGAGTGGAAGCTGTTATTGTACGAGAACTCAATCAGTGGGAGATGCTCATTCCAACTACCGTGTCAATCTAGTGCATAAGCTGGGAGCATGTCCTCTAATGTCCGAATCATCCTTTCTGACTGTCCGTCCATCTGAGGATGGAAGGCTGTGCTATAACTTAACCTAGTGCCGAAAGCCTTTTGAAGACTCTTTTAGAATTTCGATGTGAATCGGGGATCACGATCGGATACGATCGAGTATGGAATCCCGTGCAGTCGGATGATCTCTCGTACATATACCTCGAGTAAACTCTCTATGGACTGTTTCCACTTGATCGGAATGAAGTGAGCTGCCTTCATCAATCTATCGACCACGACCCAAATGGCGTCGTGACCCTTCTGTGTCCTGGGCAGTCCTGATATGAAATCCATAGTTATGTTCTCCCACTTCCATTCTGGTACTCCTAGCGGCTTCATAAGTCCATATGGTCGCTGGTGCTCGGCCTTTACCTGCTGGCACACTAGGCATCTGGACACATAGTCGGTGATCTCTCACTTCATGTCGTTCCACCAAAAACTACGCTTGATGTCCTTGTACATCTTTGTACTACTAGGGTGGATGGCAAACTCAGACTTGTGCCCTTCGTCGAGCACCTCTCGTCGGACCATGGCATCGCTCGAAACCCAGAGGCGGTTCTGATATCTGATTCCACCATCGCTACCAATCTTAAAGTCCTCTGGCTCATTCTGACTTCTCTTGATCATCTTCGTGTACTCTGCATCTGCCATTTGTGCCGTCACAATCCTGCTAATGAGACTCGACTGTAGCTGATGCATCATCAAGATTGCCCTGTGTCCTGTAGCTTGAGGGTTCCACTGGTTTAATTCCTCGATCATCTCATAATGGCGCAATTGGAGGAATGCCAGCGAAGCCTCCCATTTCCGACTAAGAGCGTTGGCTACCGAGTTTGCTTTGCCGGGATGATAATTAATCGCAAACTCGTAGTCCTTGAGGAACTCCATCCATCTTCGCTGTCGCATGTTGAGCTCCTTCTGAGTGAAGATGTATTTCAGGCTCTTATGGTCAGTGAACACCTGAAAATTCCTCGCCATATAGGTAGTGCCTCCAGATCTTAAGTGCGAACACAATCGCTGCCAACTCCAAATCATGTGTCAGATAATTTGCCTCGTGCTTCTTCAGCTATCTCGAGGCATAGGCGACTACCTTCACATGCTGCCTTAGTACACATCCTAGGCCAGTGTCGCATGCATCGCTATAAACAGTGTACCCTCCGCTTCCCGATGGCAAGATGAGAATCGGAGCGGAGGTCAATCTATGCTTCAATTCTTGAAAACTATTCTCACATCTTTCCGTCCATATGAATTTTTCATTCTTCTTCGTCAGATGTGTGAGTGGGGTTGCTATCTTTGAGAAGTCTCGGATAAAATGCCAGTAATAGCCCGCTAAACTGAGAAAACTACGAATCTCCGCAGCATTCTTCGGTCAGGCCCATTTGGACACTGCCTCGACCTTCGCTGGGTCCACTGCGATGCCTCGTCTGGATACAATATGTCCTAAGAACATCATCTGCTCCATCCAGAACTCGCACTTGGAGAACTTTGCGTACAGGTGATGCTGATGCAAAATTTCCAAGACAATCCGTAGATGCTCCCGGTGCTGCTCCGAGATCATATACAAATACAATCACAAACTGGTCTAAATGCTACTTGAATACCATGTTCATTAGATCCATGAACGCTGCTGAGGCATTCATTAGTTCGAAAGGCATGACTGTGAATTCGTAGTGGCCATATCGCGATCGGAAAGCAGTCTTCGGCACATCCTCTTCGGATATCCTCAGCTGGTGATAACCGCTTCTCAGATCTATCTTTGAGAATACTGAAGCCTTAGACAATTGGTCGAACAAGTCGTCGATCCTGGGCAGTGGGTACTTATTCTTGATCGTGACCTTGTTCAACATCCGATAGTCGATGCAGAGGCGTAAAGATCCGTCCTTCTTCTTAACAAATAGAACTGGAGCACCCCAAGGGGAGGCACTAGGTCGGATGAATCCCTTGTCGAGTAACTCCTGAATCTATTTCTTTAGCTCTAACATTTCCGCCAGGGCCATACGGTAAGGTGCCTTGGAGATCGGTGCAGTCCCTGGTGCTAACTCAATCCTGAAATCGATCTCCCTCTTCAGCGGTAATTCGGAGATGTCGTCCGCGAAGACGTCCGGAAAGTCTCGTACCACATCTATCTATTGTAGAGCTAGGGTAGGAGCATCGGCTATCGTCACACTAGCTAGGTATCCTCGGCAACCCTTCTGTAAAAGCTTCTGTGCCTTTATAGCTGACAATATAATTCCACTGTCTGGCTTCGATGTGCCTCTGATCGTCATCTTCTTTCTTCCTTTGGTGCCGATTATAACCTTCTTCTGTTTACATATTATCGACGCATCATGGTATGATAACCAATCCATACCTAAGATGACGTCGTAGTCCACCATGGGGATTACAATCAAATCAGCAGAAAAATCTGTCCCGTCCACCACGATTGGTACCTCAGGGAGGTACTCTGCCGTGAGGAGGGTACCCATTGGTGTCTTTACATTCATAGTGTGCTCCATCCCTTTTATAGATACAAAGAGGGTGGAAGCACATGCCTCAGAAATAAACGAGTGTGAAGCACCCGAATCAAATAGTACTAACATAGGCAAGCCAGCGATAGAAAGAGTACCTCGGATAACCTCGTTATCCTACGGCGCCATGTCTGCCTGGATGTTGTAGAGACGTCCTAGTACTCCTCCCTGGCCTCGTTGGTTCTTCGTCGGGCAATCTCAGACGTAGTGTCTGACTTTTCCACATCCGATGCAAGCACCTATCTTCCGACAACATTCCCCTGAATGGCTCTTACCGCAATATGCACACTCATGCCAGGTCTGCTGCGGTGGTGCCGGTAGCTGTAGGGGAGGTGGCTGTGCCAGTGCTTGCCTTTGAGGCTAAGGCTGAGGCTACATTCATTCTTACTGTCGATTAGCATCATATCTATCATTCCACTACGTCACTTAGTACTAATTTACCTGAGGTGGACGATGTGCTGGCTGATGGGGAGCTTCAGGATGTGGTCGCTGATAGGACTGGTGGCGACGATCCTGGCGTGTGTCCTTAGGAGGTGGGTGACGATCCTTCCATCTCGGCTTGGCCGACACTGCAGCTCTGGTCAGCTCCTTCTTTAGTTCATCATGCCGCATCTGGATCTCGCACTCAATTCGGTATGCCATTCGTACCTCCCCATATAGGTCGATCTCCGTGTCGTATGTCGCTCTCTCGCGAATGGTGTGGTGAAGTCCGTCAATGAACTATTCGGCGCGATCCGCTTCATCCATCTTGTGTTTGCTATAGCGTTCTAGTTGGATGAAACGTGCATGGTACTCTGCCACCGACATGTTTCCTTGGCGCAATTCTTTGAATTCCTGAGACTTTTCCTTTCTTCAATAAGTCGGAGCATACTGGGACTCAAATACCTCTTTGAAGCTTTTCCAAGGGATATTCTCTTGGCCTGGAAATCCCGTGGCGTGCTCTATCTCCCACTAGTTGCTGGCTCGACCGGTGAGCATGTGGACCGCGTAGCAGACCTTGCTATCTTCACTGCATCTGCCGGTGACGAAGAGGTTTTCCATCCGAGTAAGCCATTCGATGGCCTACTCGTAATTTACTGTCCCTCGGAAGTAAGGCGGGTGCAGTTTCAGAAACTCCTGGATCGTGTCCTCCCTGTGAAGAGCCATAATTGGTGTTGGGGGAAGGTACGGTCCTGGGTACGTCGGTATTGAGTACACCGGCTATTGGGATGATGATAGGGGCTCTTGTGGTGGTACAGGAGGTAGTGCCTACTGTGGTTCATCCCCGACCTGACTCCCTGGGACGGAGTCGGGTCCTTCAGTCAACGTGTCCGGGGTGACCGTCACTCGGTCAGCACCCCGTCCGCGCCCACGGCCTCTGCCGCGTCGGGCTGCTTGGCGTGTCGTAGGAGCCATCTATCATATTAAAGCAATTCATTTCAATACAACAATTCATACTTTGAAACATAACATATCATTACTTACCGAGAGTGGTGCATCGTGACATTGGCTCGGGGGCTTTGCATATGGACCATACCTAAACCTTAACTTCTATACTAGGACGTCAAGAGAGTCCTAACGTTAGGCTCTGATACCATGAAATATGTAGCGCCCCGAGGGACGCCACATAGGTTTAACTTCTATTCATTTTACCTTCTTTGACTCTTTGACCTCTTTCTTTGACCAATTGGTTGACCTGACCGTCAACATGAAAGAAAATGCGTAGCGGAAGGGTAAACGAATATAATATTATAGCGAAAGGCTTCATGAGTATAATAATAGAGAACATAGCGAAAGAATCAGCAGGTATATACATGTGTAGCGGAAGACTTAAAGAAAGATAATAGCGTAACGGAAGATTATACGACAAAAAGAAATACGACAAATGAAAGCAAATGCGGAAGTTGAATATATCAAAGGTTTGACTAGCCTTCATAAGAGGCAATATTACATAAGCCACATACGCCCAAAAAGTGCCACAAAATACATCTAAAAAAGGTACCTTAGTATGAGTAGGCAATCTCATTACTAAGTACAATGCAGGAAGTAAAAAGGTGTACTCGTCCGCCAAAAAGGTAGTGGCTCATGACTACAAGGCTAATCTAAATAAAGTAACAACTACGGTCCATGAGGACCCGGTAAGACCCGTCACCATACACAACCCAACACAGGCAACGGTACATCAGGTAGCTACTACTACGTTCTAACATGACCATATGCAAAAGGACGTCGCCCCGTCGAGTCCTCCGTACACGAAGCACCGTCTCCCGGATGACCATCATGCACCTGTGGGGATCACACAGGGGAGCAAGCTCAACCATTAGCATAACGCTAAGTGCGGGTTCATATAAATCATAAATCAGTTTTATCCAAACATAGCATGAAAAGAGTATAAGATCATAATAATGCAATAATCATGGATAGAGGAATTTATCAGTCATGGCATGTATCATAATATCAATGTCATATAAAGAGTCATGATCATAAAAGAGGAACACACTTTCATAATCATGGGCCATGCTTATCTTTCATACATTCATATTTACTTTCATGCTTTTCATTTCATTCGTCTTCCATTCATTCATAACTTTACATCTTTGCATTCATCTGTTCATTCATCTGTACATTCAAGGTTGTCAAGATCGGGATCTTATATAAGATCGGAGGGGGGTCATAAGATCGTAAGATCGGATCGAGGATCGTAAGATCCTACCTATTAATAAAATAATATATTTTTAAAATAATAAATATATTTTTGACAATTTTTTTGCATTAAAATCTTAAATGACGCCTCATTAAGAAATTTTTTATCGATTCTTAAGTCAAATTATATCAAAACATATTAAAAATAAAAGAAATGTATTTAACTTCATATAAAGTATTTTTTATTATCATAAATATATTTTAAATTAATATTTAAATGATTATATTAATCATATGAGATCATATAGGATTGGATAAGATCGTAAGATCGTGTGATCAAAATTAAGATCGTATTAAGATTTTACGCATAAGATCCTCAAGATAAGATCGAGATCGGAAGGGATCCGTAAGATCGTAAAATCGTAAGATCTTAAGATCTAGATCGAGATCTTGACAACCTTGTGTACATTCATCTTTACTTTCATCTTTTGAAGAGCTCTTCATCTTTAGGGGTAATACCATTGCATAAAACTGTTGATACAGCTATCTAGACATTATATGCACGTGGGTGAACAGTGCCACGGCGAACCCCGTCGGGTTAGGATGTCCTCGCTCTTGGCAGAAGGAACCATCGGTGGGAGAAACTCCCGCCTAGATAGAGCAAATGGTAAACCCATGAGGGGGCCTGTTACGAGGCTAGAATATCATCCCTCATCGTACCTGTGCCTATCTTTCGATTTATCGATCAAGGCAAATGCATGTCTTCATCTTTCGATGGATATTTGTTTGTTTAGTAAATCTAGTGGATGGAAGTTTAATCAGAAAATCAGATGTAGGGTTGTGAGGTCATGACTTCCAATCCACACGACAGATGCCCGAGGGTCACGGTCATCTGCCGAGAACACTACGGTCGACCGAAGAGGTACGGTCGCCGCTTTGCATCATTCATTCTCATCATGTCATAATTCATCTTTATTCATCATTGTTCATTATCATTCTTTATCATGTTCCATTATAATCATAGTCGTACATCGGAAAATCCGCGGAAGATCATTATAGTTCTTGGCATAATCAAACTTGGTTCATGAAGAAGTGGTCGGTAGTCATGATCAGGTGAGAGACATAATTTCATACAAGTTCTGGGGCAATAAGATTCTTAGAATCAGTATAGCAAGGTATCACAGGTTTTCACATTGTTCAAAGGGTCAAAAATCGCGAAATATCGGAAGTCGGGGTCGCAACCCGGGCCGAGTAAAAGAAACCCGGGCCGAGTTGGCTTCGATCAGGCTCGGTTTTTCGAGGTGAAGACCGAGAGGAGAAAACCCAGGCCGAGTCTGGTGTACACCTGGGCCGAGTTGAGAAGGCGATCGAGTCAGGAGAAGTGATTCTCCCGATCATCTTCTCTGCGCAGAAATCCAGGCCGAGTTGTGGGTGACCCGGTCGGGTCGAGTCATGGGTGACCCGGTCTGGGCACCTGGTTCGCCCAAGCTCGAGCTCAGCGTCCATGGCAGACCCGGGCCGTGCTCAGGTGAACTCGGTGCGGCCAAACCGAGCCCGGGCTGAGTTCTGAGGAACTCGGGCCGGGTTCGACCGAGTCGTAAAATAGGTTCTAAGTTTCATTCTTTTTTCGGTGATCGCCGGAGTTTCACAACAGGGCTAATTACGTCATTGGCGCACATTCATGAAATAGAATACATCTAAAGTCTAATACACAACAAACATAGTCCTAAGCATGCATCTAAGAAAGAAAAATGTTAAGACATCTCATACGTTCATTTCATCTTTGCAATAGTTCATTCATGCATCTAATCGTTCAAGTTTCATACATTCTTCATCTTTGCATAATCTGTCCAGTCATTCATATCATCATGGCAGTGAACATACATTTCTTCGATCATGGCAGTCAATTCATCACATTCGCATACAATGGAGCATAAGGCATTTGCATTTTTCGAGTCAGCTCATAGGGTTCAAATCAGGCATGCATTGTTCTTTTAGAGTCCGATTTATGAAGAAGATCCCGATCAACACACCTTGGAGCCTAAGAAACTGAGGTTCGTCCTAAGATCGTTCGCACCCTGCTCCTAGGTCGTCGACGGTGACCGGCGACGTCCTTCCGTGCTCGCACTTAAGGTCGCCGCTGTTCTCCTGCGCCGGAGGTGACTGCCGCCGCTGTCACTCTGCCGCCTGTTGTCCATGCACCGGAGACAAGAAAGAAATCGCGTGAGGAGGCAGCTCGGCCAGGAACACAGAGAAGCAGAGGGGAAGGCAAAGAAGAGGTCGGGCATCATTTTATAGAAGAGGGGAGGAGGTCGGCCGGTGCTGCTCCCCACAGTGATCCGGTCGCCGGATCTCGCCCGCCAAGTGGCTCTCACTGGACTGGGCAGCAGGTTCAGCGGCAGGGAGAAATGAAGTGGAGAGAGAGTAAGGTTTGCAGCAGAAGAAGACAAATAAGAAGGGGAATAAGAAGATATCAAGTAGAAGAAGACAAATCAGGGGAAATTTGCTTATGCAACTTACGTTTTCATCATTGCTGCCATTTTTTTTGACCGTATTGACCGTTGTGTTACATCTGAGATGTAAACATTTCTTTATACCATCATGAGACCAAAGGAAGAATCCGGTTTGCCTATCCATTAAGTCAATAAGGTTGTTTGAAATATGAGAGGAGCTCATCTGATAAATATGGATAGAATGGATGACAGAACGAATTAAGGTTATTCTGCCAGCCTGGGATAGAAATTTAGCCTTCCAGCCAGAAAGTCTATTAAAGATTTTTTGTATTACAGCTTGCTGATTCTTGGAATTGATATACTTGTAGGAGATGGGAGATCCAAGATAATTGAATGGAAAAGAGCCAGAGGTCATGCTTAGGATGTGGAGAATCTTGTGCTTTCTTGTATGATTAAACCTTGGTGGGAAAAATATTTCTGACTTTGAAGTATTGATTTTTTTATTTGTTAGTAGGTAATAAGTCTAAAAAATGTTTTTGAGGGTTTTGCAGTTCTTCAGTGTAGCCGCCATAGAGATTAGGATATCATCAGCAAAGAGCAAGTGACTAATTGAGAAATGGTTAATAGAGAAGGGTACCAAGGAACCACTTGCTCTGCCTGGCGAATGAGGGTAGAGAAGACCTGAGAGATAATGATGAACAGGTATGGAGACATGGGGTCCCCCTGCCGGATACCATAGGAGGCAAGGAATGGTTGTGATTGTGTGCCATTTATGTTACAGGAGAAAGTAGTAGTAGTGATGCAGGTGGCAACCCAGTTAATGACCTGGGGGGAGTTCATGAGCTTGAGGGAAATAAGAATAGCATTCCAAGAAAGTCTATCAAAGGCCTTCTCCATATCAATTTTATTTAATAAGTTTTTCCTTCTTCCAGATCTCATAGAGTGAGCAATCTCTTGTGCAATTAGAAATTTATCCTGAATAGATCTATTAGTCACATAGGCAGATTGCGTAGGATCAATTTTATGTGTCAGAGCCAGTTTAATTCTATTAGCAATGATTTTAGAGATGACTCTATCAAGCACATTGCAGAGAGCAATGGGCCTATAATCAGAGACAGTGCTTGGATTAGGCTTTTTGGGAATGAAAATGAGTAATGTGTGATTCCACTCCGGGGGTAATGAGTTAGTTTGGAAAAAGGAGGAGATATACTGAGTGATCTGAGGGCCAACAATGCCCCAATTATGCTTATAGAATTCAACAGTGAACCCACCTGGTCCCGGAGCCTTACCCTAGGCCAAGCTCCAAATAGTGTCCTTTATTTCTTGATCAGAGATAGGTCTTGTAAGAGAAGGATGCAAATCAGATGGGAGAGAGGGAAGGATTGGCTAGGAAGTAATGTCAGAATGGGTGTTATTACCAGGATCCCATACTATAATGATTGACCAATGAGGATTCCACCAGAGGAATTAAAATTCCCAACACATAATTCCATGCATTGCCTAATTTCATAACAACTTTGCTTTCATTATCAACGTTAATATGAGATTCAACTAAAGCAATGATATCAGGATTGTGACTACGTATGAGATCCTTAAGCCTATCGTGTACCTTGCTCTTAGAGCGCCACGACAATTCCAGGAGATTATAATCATAATGATGTGCCAAGGGGAGGGCCATGCTCTAAAACAAGGGGGGAGACAAGAGTATCAGTAGATTTTGAAGGCAATGTTTTTTTCAACTTACCTTGCTTAGCTTTCCCCGTGGTCTTCCAGGATTGCAGGGCTGGTGGGGAGGCGAGAAACGCCGTGTCGCCTTCTTGCTCCTTTCTGCGCGCGGTTGGGGAAAAAGGTCGAGATCCTCCACATTTGTGTCGTCCTCCACCTCCACCTGTGCATCCGCTATTTCATGACTATCAGGGGGGTTAGCAGAGTGTTATGGAATCTCACCAAACTTCTCGAGCACATGACGCACCAGGTCATCATGAGGCCGGGAGGAGGACAGGTATGGGGGGAGGAGGGTTCAGAGCGGGAGTGGATTGGGGTGGAGAGCGAGAGCAAGCCACAGAGAGATTAGGGTTAGGAATGGTGGGGGCGAGGAAGATGAAAAATAGATACCCCGATGGAGGGGTTGAGTGGGACAGCTGTAAACGCCGACGACCCTCCGATCTGAGGGGTGGGATCTGGGCCGTCAAAAAAGTCAGAAAGATCTCGATCCTGAGATGGGTCGCATGGAGGGGTATCACGTGGGGAGGAGTTAGGGCAGACCGCACGCGAGGCCGAGTTAGGGAATAGCTGTAGGCCCGGTGCATCAGGGCCGTCCGATCGGTCGGGGGCATCCCGAGGGGAACCTGATCGCTTAGAATGGTCGAAACGATGGCCAGAAGGCGGCGCTCCCCGAGAGCTGCCCGGCCGCACAGATCGCGGCGGCCTACGAGAATGGCTCAGGCCGCAAGCCCCCATAGTCGCCGTGCCATCCTGCCTCCAGCCCGGGCGCGCTTGCATCCATGGACCATAGAGCAGGACACCAGCGGGGGTGGCAGGGGAGGCGCTGGCCGACGACGGCGTCGTAACCAGGGAGCACGCCTCGAGCGGGTGACTGACGCAACCACATCTAAAGCAAAATAGAGGAAGGTTAACATAGAGGGCCTACTGAAAGAAACATGAATCATTCGCTGAATCCAAACGCCCTGCTTGATGGGTTTGGAGATGTCCAATTCCACACATACATGCACTCCGTCGAAAGTGGGTAGATCCTCAATCTTCAGAACCTGGCCAAAGTTCTCGGCAAGCAGCCAGATCGAGGCAGTGTTGCAAAGCTCCCACGCTAGGTCAGGGAAACGCATCCAGACCGGAAGCCTCTGAAGCTAATCCTCACGGGGGCGGAAGAACGGAGAGGTTTGGGAGAGCAGTAGAGTGGTACCATTTATCATGCACGGTCCCTGCGAGAGGATATGCAAGTGCTCCTCAAGACCATTGAAGATGAAAAGAAAATATTCATTACCTCTGTCGATCAGCCGGACAGGATGAGTGAGGGCCCAGGACTGGTCGACATACGCTTGAAGTTGCTCCACAGAGACACCACAACCCAAAACACGGCCCTTAAGACTGCATTCCACTTCCAGAACCGGTCGGCGATGTTCGAGGCCGGAATAGAGACCACATCGGAGATGCTCTCCTTCAAAGCTCTTAACTGGTGAGCTGAGATGCTCTGATGAGTGAAGGGAGATTTAGGGTTTCCACATACCACATCAGCCTAGTTAGAATTTCCGCGGGGGTGAGGGGGAAGAGGCAAGAGCGGGGGAAGGTGAGAGGAGCTGGTGGAGGATGGCGGAGGGGGCAGAGATGGATGGACGATGGTGGGGGGGGATGAGAGGAGGAGGCGGCGTGAGTTAGGTCAGTGGAGGGGGGGTCGGGGGGTTTCGCAGCGGACTCCATCTCCCGTCAAATTAGAAGGATGACTTTGATTCAACCCGTAAATGCCCATTTTTTTGTTGAAACATAGCACTTTTGCCTTATCGAACTAATTTTGACCGTACAAATCTAATTTTTTAGGTTATATTTGATATCTCTCCAAAAAAACTATGATATATGAAGTGATAAACAATATACCTTTTAAGAAATCAATGACCAAATGACAATTAAGATAGAAATAACAAGTGCATTTGCAAATTTTTCAATTTTTTAAGTTCATGGAGACATCCGACGTATATATTGGGACATCAAAAGTCACACATAAATTATATTTACCCATGTGATCTAATATCTATATAAAAATTCATACATGAATACATGTATCATTAAGATATACTTTTGGGCACATATTTTAGTCACAAACCTTTTATACTGGAATAAATACATTTTTTACGGAATGTGGGCAAAGTTTTTAAAAAATTCGTGCACCCTAGTAAAAAATAAAAGTACAGTTATCATCCATGTAGGGATAATTATGCAATGATGTCTTATTCGAAATGTGCTATATAAATTAGAAAATTATAACTGTAGTAATCGTGCAAAATTTTAATGACACATTGCATCTTGTTTGTGAAATATGATAAAGTTCATTATTATGCCTTGTTCGATTAATTATAAGTTGACCTACAAATTATGGGACTCCAAATAATCCAAACTCTTGGAGATAAAAGATAAACCGAAATATTTGTTGGATTAGATGAATGGTGAATTTGAGTTCTTGATCAAACAAATATTCAGTAACCCCAAGGTTTCTTTCAAATTATAATAGTCTAATTTAGTTAACGAAATTCTCAACTTAACAAACAATTATTATTTTTGCTATCATTAAATGAACACCGAATTAGAAAGTATGATTGACGAATCTCGACTTTAGCAGAAAAAGAAAAGTTAAAAAATAACCAAATGATCAAATTTAACAAGTGCCAAAAAAAATTTTTCTATCCCGCTGCGAGGACAGAAAAATCATTGATCAAGAGTGCCCACTCCATCTCTTCCGCATAACAAAATTTGTTTAAAAAAAACTCACTGATCTCTCTCACAATGCGAGCACTAAAAAAATGGTCAAATTCCTATCCCGGAACTAATGTTGACATGACTCGGATCAAAATTTGTTCTCGAACTATGCTTAAAATGATCCAGCATTCTTCACTGGCGCCCACTCAGTGAGCAACGCAGTCGTGTCAGTGCCTCGAAAGATCATTTCCTGTCGTCAAATCATGCACACATTGAGCAAGATGTCAAATTAGTTCTTGCCTTTATATAACTGCATGGCATATATATGAACATTTGTATCGTTATCATCACATACGTACCCAGAGAATAGCAACCATGTCATCATCTTGCAGCTTCTCTTCACCTTCCAAGGATAGAAGAACATCGACGAAATCTGCATTGTCATGCTTGTTGGTGCCATCGGCAGCAAGGACCTTCTGGCGATGCTCAGATATGATGCCACTGACGAACTTCGTAACTCAAGGCATGAGGGCAGCACACCGGCGCTTGATGTTTGATGGATCGTAGAAGAAAGAGAGCCACGGGAGGTGGTCGGACCAGTTGAAGGAACCCAGGAGGTCAAAGCCTTCACGTACCATCTCTTTGAGGTACTCCGCCTCAGGGTTGGCGGCGGCAACGTCGAAACGACGACCGAAGACTGAGCCCATGATGTTGTTGAGCGCCACATTCTGGAGGTGCGAGCGTAGACCAACGACACCACGGCACCTCTGTTCAGAGAGGATAGCAGCGAGCATGATGGAGCAGTCTTGAATGCTAAGAAGAGCCTTGCTGTCTTGAATGAGACTCAGGACCTTTGGGTTCAGTTGTGCCTGAATAAGTATGGGCCTATTCATCCTTGGTCCTGCTCCAATTCTAAGACACATGCTTCCCGGTCTTGGAGAATCATCCTTAGCTCCTTAGAGAAGCCCAAATCTGATTTTAGAAAACTCATTAGTAATGGCATAACCACCAATTGGCTGGACCCTTGGCTCTTCAATATCCCCTTGGCTTGGAAGCCGACATACATTACCACAGACTTTGATCCACATCACTCAATGGTATTTAGCCTCTAGTGCTTGAAGTCATTAAGCATTACTTACATACTTTGCTCCAGTGCTTATTGATAAGATTCCTACTATTTATTTTCCTGCATGTCCCTGTGATGATATCTGGATTTGGGAGCCTGACCTTCATGGTATTCCCCAAGCTAGGTTAGTTCATGGATTTGGGAGCTTGACCTTCATGGTATTCCCCATGATACCTGGATTTGGGAGCCTCACCTTCATGGTATTCCCCTACATGGATGACAACTGTAATTTTATTTTTTAACTAGGGTACACGAATTTTTTTTAAATTTGCCCACATTTAGTAAGAAATGTATTTATTCCAATATAAAAGGTTTGTGACTAAAATATGTGCCCAGAAGTATACCTTAATGATACATGTATTCATGTAAGAATTTTTATATAGATATTAGATCACATAGGCAAATATAATTTGTGTGTGTGACTTTTGATGTCCCAATATATACATCGAATATCTCCATGAACTTAAAAATTTATAAAATTTGAAAATGCACTTGTTATTTATATCTTAATTGTCATTTGGTCATTAGATTTCTTAAAAGGTACATTGTTTATCACTTCATATATCATAGTTTTAGTGGTAGAGATATCAAATATAACCTAAAAAATTAGATTTGTACGGTCAAAATTAATTCGATAAGACAAAAGTGCTATGTTTCAACAAAATATGGTATATAGAAAGAAATGACAGAGAGAGAAAAAATATATCATTACAAATATCTTCATATTTTTCTTTATCAATGAGTTATAATTAGTGTGATGTGACATGATATTCTGCTATAGAATATATGATGTGACATGATATTCTGCTATAGAATTTTATCATATGGATTTGGGAGAATAATTATCTCTAAGAGGTAATTACTATGTTGACAAAGAATATAGAATTGGAGGTAAAAAATTGTGTTGTAGATATTAAGAACTTAGTCATACATTAAGGAGAACATTAAATTTAATGATCATATGTAAAACATATATATTGTATATATACCACAAATTTCTTAAATCCATATGAGATAACTGTATTATAGTTGTCAAGAAACTTAACCATATGACTTGTTCATTTTTCACTCATGATTTTTGTTATCTATTTGTCGACTAAGAATAAACATTAAGATTTATTCATAAAGTAAAATAACGTGTTTAATGCCGTCTTAAATTGAAACTAAATTATGTGGTAATACATAGAAGGTCATAGGTTGTATATGAATCCTACACTATAGGATCACAATACATCAAAGAGGGATGAATTTGTGTTTAACTCAAAAATCAAATGAGGAAGCAATAAAATCAATTTCAATTGATTGAATATGAAGTTCTTTTCACACAAAGACAATGCAATCAAAGTAAAGCATAGAAACAGTAATCAATCACTTTTGTTGAAGTTTGGGACATGATCTTCCCAATCACCAAGATAAGAGGTTATTTAATTAAAGATGAAAGTTGAAAAGATGAATGACTTGGGACATAAAGATGAAGTAAGCACCTAAAAGGATGCAAATGAATGTCCTCTTGTCATCTCTTGTTCTAAATGAAGATGCTAAAATTAAGAAGATGAGTTCATGATATGTCTTAGCATAATGATAAAGATGTTATATACTTATCTTATCTTGACATGATGATTGTTCACATGTCACATAGTATGCACAAGTATTTCATAGCATGCATATGTTCACGTGTCCATTATTATACAATGCATATGCCATAACATGTAAAACGCATGTATCATAACATGCATGTGGCTCAATATGCTCTAATAGAAGAAATCTCCTGCACCCCATGGATTCGTGCAGGTATGGACCAGGCATAAGCTCAGCGATGAATCATGACAATGAGATTGCACATGCAACAATTGGGCTATAGCCCAAGTTATCTTATGGTATTTTACATTATGATGATGAGCTCTTTAGCGAGTCAAGTATGCATGGCCTATGGACCTTTGAGTTCTGGACTTTATATCAACTCATTTATGTATTAGAACCTATGTGACCCGGGCTAGTATGTTATCTTGGATTTTTTTTCTTATGAAGTCTTCCGTTTATGTTATTTCGTTTTATATATATTAGGGTTATCTCCATAAACTTCCGTAAACTATCAAAATTTTTCGCATCTAACCCCAAACTACGGACTTATTTTTTTGTGTCCCTAAACTATTACGAATTTTCCACTTTAGTCCTCTTGTCTACTTCTATTATGTTTTTCATTACTTTTGATTTTTTCCATTTATGAAAAGACTAAATTACCCCTCCTTCCATAACACATCAAATAATAAATATAAAAAATGAAAAAACTGAAAAAGTTGATTGAGCGTGCTTTTCTTTCGTGATTTCGTGATTCAATTTTCTTTCTTTTTCTGCAATAAAACATAGAATTTGGGTAGATTTCTATTTTTATAAAATTAAAGAAAATAAAGCCATAAATTGATGCATGCTATATGAAAATGAATCGCATGGCTAATTATATGTTATATTTTGCATGCATCAAACTCTTCCAAGCTTAAATACTTTCTTGTCCTTAAGCAATGTTCAAAATAAACCTCCAACTAAAATAGCTAATCGTTGTTTTCACTCTGTCACTCAATTATTATTCTTAGCACTAGATTTTATACATTCATCGCTTGAGTGTCTCACCACTTTCCATAATAACTCGGCTTTGTGAAATTTCTGAATGAAAAATATTTTTAAACTCCTCCAAATTTAGCTCTGAATAACAAAAAAATAAATCTCGAAAATAAAAATATCAATGTTCAATACACAAGTGTAATATGAGCTTTTATTTTATTTTTTATTGCTATTACATTTATTCACTTAGAAACTTTTCATCATCATTATTTTTTTTCACTTCTTTTTCTTTTCACCTTTTTTTTCATTGATTTGATACTCATGTACTTCTCCACATTGTGCAAGGTGGCCTATCTAACGGGCTTTCGATCGACGAATCCCAAAGCAATTGACCTTAGTTCGTCAAGTAATAATCTCCTACAAATCTAATTATCCGAACTCACCAAGGTTTCGGATAATACATTTTTGTACATCCTCATTCTTTTTTAGGCTCCACTAGCCCTCTTTTGTATATGATGACAGGTACTTATTTATTAGTAAGCTCGACTATACTTGAATGTTCAACAGGGATATAATCATTATGAAGGTAATATACATAATATAAAAATAAGAGCATTGATAGGACATGTCGTCAAACATTCATAGTATCACTAAGCAACTTTCTTTAAACCAATTACCCAACACGAAGGTGATAAATGATAAAATAATGATGCTTTAAATTTTGTTAATTAATAGGATGTCCTTGAATAGTGCTTGAAAAATAAGTAAATACTAAGACATAAGAAAATAATATGCAATTTTTAGTTACGCAAAACAATTTTTTTCTAATATTTTTAAAATGAGATGCAAGCAGATATGCAACTAAAACAGGAAGAGAATGTATGCTTGCAATGCAATATAGAAAGATAAATATGATGCATGAAATTGCAAACTCCCACAAACTTAAACTCAACATTGTACAACACTTTCCAAACCTCATAAAAGCATATATATGATAATGAAAAATATAAATGTAGAAAAGGAAACAAAACAACCTGATTTGTCTCGAATTGATGGATGTTGAAGCTGTAAGAAAAAGCTACAAAGACTCCGTAGTGTCTTTGGCCGATATGAATTGGGCATCTGTGTTTGTTGTGTTTCATCACTTCCCTTCTTTATTCTTGTCACAGGTCATTATGGAGAAGTCAAGATCCTTCTACGCCATTTAACGAGTTGTGATATGCAATTCATGGCCCTTGCTGTGCCGAAGAAACGTAGATGCTAACGGGTCGTGATGGCGCGCTCACAGTCTTTGGTAGATGATCATGGCTCGAAAGAAGCTATTGATGCCCTTGGCAGTAGTCTGTGATGAGGCTCTGGCTGAACATGTTGTGATATGGAACTCATGAACAGTAAAAAGGTTGTCTTCTTCACTGAATCGAGGTCGCCGATGGTGAGCAGGGTTGTGTCGTGGCCGCTGGTTTGAAGCGAGTGGTGGCTAATTTATCGAAGGCAACTCGAGACGTCGCGTCTGATGTCGGAGCACCATAGGAGCGATGATGTCATAGGAGCACCACCGAAGGTCGTCCGTGCCGTAAGAGATGACCGACAAAAAAAGGGATCATGCAAAACTCCGAGCGGCAGCCAACTGCTCTCTATTGTCGTGATGTTCGGAGGATTGCTCATGGTTCGTCGACACGAAGAACGGCCGATTAAGGGGGTGGTGTGAGCGCCTGATGATCGTCAATCGGAGTTCGTCGTCTATGCTTTTGCCGAAAATGAACATGGTGTTAATGCTGAAAGGAAAACTCCACTATGTGGTCATCAATATATTGTGCAGTGGTCGGCGGAGATCGGCGGAGATGTTGTCAATATTGG
Source organism: Pontederia crassipes (assembly GCA_030549335.1). Lineage (NCBI taxonomy): Eukaryota > Viridiplantae > Streptophyta > Magnoliopsida > Commelinales > Pontederiaceae > Pontederia > Pontederia crassipes. Next base: position 60,100,431 of record CM060194.1, on the reverse strand, counting down.
TCGGCGGCAAGTTGTCCACAATAATCATGAGTGCATATCGCCGAAAAGAGGGACGCCGGTGAAAATCAAGCCAACGCACACTAGTTGAAGGTTCATCGACGCAAGGGACAACTGATTGATGTTCGCCAAAGCAGAAGAAGACTGGTTGGCAATGAAGGTGGAGGACCTGCAACAAGTAGATATAGAAAATAAGTGACTTTCATGCGAGTTATGGACGTGATGTTGGACGGTTGGGTGTGAGGGTCGAAATGTTAGGGATTAACAGGTTGTCATTCATCGTTAACGACTCTTGATAAATCTTATGCCCCGTGAAAAGCGAAAGAGCCGTGAGTCGTGAAGCTTGTCATCGTCGCAGGACAATTTACGACACGTTACCATGGTGTAACGGCCCATGAAGTTGGGATATAGGTTGTTAAGCACTGTGATATCTATACATGAAAATTACACTATAAGCATGCAAGGCATTGTGTGGCATTTTACGGGTCGTGATGTCAAGGTTACGGCCCATAAAAATCAAAAGTTCAAAGTGTACGCTGTTGTGAGACTCGTAACACAATAATAATGTTTTGTGCTATGTAGACGCCTAATGTGTAAAAAGATGTAGCAACTGCTAGTAAGTGCACTGGTCGCTCAAGTAATATAGTAAATAGGTGTAAAGAGTCTCAAACCCACGAGAAATATTATTCATTCAATGTCTGAATTTATAACTTAATCAGAGAGGAAAAACATAGGTTTTGAACATAAGTTTTCTAATTATAAAACATATATTAAAAATAAGATAAGATAATAGTGTTGAAGTTAGGTCTTAGGATGATAATAAATTAAGGATAAATATGTGAACCAGAAAAGATAAATTAAAGTTCTTGAGATGGATTAGGAATTTTTCCAAGTTATTAATTTACAAGATTAAAATTATAGAGTCCACAAACTGATAATTTTATTATTTAATCAAGCAAATCAAACTATCTTAAATTTAATCAAAACTAAAGTCCCACAAATTAGTATTCGTGTGGATGAGATTAAATTTAAGATGCATTAATATGAATATCCCACACTATTAATCACTCCACAAACAGGTATACGTTAATAGATTACACATATCTAATTCTCCTCACACTAGTTATTGGACCTATGTTAATTTTTAATTTCACAATAAATCATTTAATTTAACTAAATAAAATCTAAAATCAAGTAGTCCACAAACTAGTAATTACTTAACCTAAAAATTCAAATAATTAAATCAAAAGCATTAAACATATTTAAAAATTGATCAAAAGAAATTCAATAATAAAATAAGGGTTCACAATATTTTCCTTCAATAATAATCTACTAAAATAAAATAATTAAAAACATGAAGTTCATCGTAGAATTGTATAGAGATAATAACAAAATAACAATAATAATTGGAAGAAATACATTAAGAATAAATCAGGATCCTTGAATGTCGTTGGAGCGTCTAGATCAGCCATCCAACTCTCTCTCTTTCTCGATCCGTGCCTGCAGACTCTCGACACACCGTAGAAGAAAACCAAACTTCAAAGCACCCTTTCGAACGATAGCTTCCTCTATTTATAGGTGTGGACGGTATTCATTTGATCATGGTGGATAATATCATACGGACGAGTTAAATTTAATGGAGATAAACTTTATTACTAGAGTTGTTTATGACTGTCACATAGATAAAACTCCACCAGGATAAAAACTTGGTGCTTTATGAATAGAATTCTCGGCCGATAAAACTGATAAAGTATCTTTTGAAAGATAAAAGTCAATTGTGCTTTAGTGCTCGTAAAACTCCTCTTGATAGGAATCACGGTAAAAGATAGCCTAAATACGAGTTTTGTGCCCAATGAAACTTTTTGGCCAACAAATCTCCCGAGATAAGAGTGTAATCGTGATAAACCAATTGCATTTCACTCCCAAGATAAGCCTTTACTCCCAAGATAAACCTTTAGCTCCCATGGAATTAAATCTTTGGCATGGTATTTGCTCCAAGGAATGTGTTTTGCCCCCAATATGATGAAAATCATATGAGTTTGCCTCCCAATAATCAAAGTAATTACGGCTCAACAAGTGTTTTGTGCCCAATATGAATTTTCTTGATGTATTTGGCCCCTTAGGAGTTTGGCCTCTTAAATTTCACTCCTTAGATTTTACTCATTGCGCAATTTGGCCCCTTAAATCTCACTCCTTAGATTTCACTCCTTGATGAATTTGTTCCCTTAAATTTCACTCCAATTATAATCTCGGCTTCATTCCAATCTAATGAGCACATGAGTTTAGCGCCTTGCAATGGAAGCAGTGTTGTCATGACCGGACTAGACAACGAATCGAAAAAGTCTCCATTTTATGTCGAACCGGTCAAACCGATCGGGCCTATCGATCGGACCGGTTAGTAATAAAATATTATAGTTTAATACGAGATTCACTAGTACTACTTCCACTCGACGTCATCATAATTTAATCCTCCATAACATAATCAATTTTTTAAAAAAACATTCCTATTACATCAATAATTATTGAAATACATTAACAAAAAGATCACTAATCACATTTCAAGACATAACTAATTTAATTAGTAACATTAATATAACTATTAATTAACAAAAAAAGTAATGGGGCTCACCACAAACCCACATGTCGATGCCTCACAGCCCTCACCACTCACCAACACATCCTCGGCCAACTGTCGATGACAAGGTTACAACCGCCGCGAGCGCAAGCGCAAAGCTCGGAGGATGCTGCAAGCGCAAAGCTCGGAGGATGCTGCAAGCGCAGGTGGCAGCAGCACAGGCAGTGTCGTGAAGCGCAGACGGCCACGCGAGCACAGGCGGCCACGCGCAGGCGACGCTGCGAGCACAGGCGGTGGAACCAGTGCAGGCGGCCGCGATGCACAAGCGGCCTTGCGAGTGCATTCAGCACCGCGAGCACAGGCGCTATCGATCCCGCCCGCCTCGCAGACTCTCATGCTCGTGCCGGTGGAGATCATTCATGTCGCAAGTCGCCTTTGCTGCTGCTGGAGTTGCACGTCATCAAATTTGGGGATTTTTCTATTTGTCTTTGCTTAAGCGGCCATCAACACTGTTTGGATTTGGAGTTTAGGGCTTTTGATTTTTGTTTTTAGTTTTTTTTAATCGGCCGATTTGTTTGAAAAGCGATTTGATCCCATTTTTGACCGGTTTAATCCGGTCCAATAACATCTCCGATATAAGGCTTGGTAGTGGACCGTGTTGTTGCCCGATCGACAGTCCGACCGGTTGGACCGGCCGGTCCGATCGCGACAACACTGAATGGAAGCTTGAAGTGGTATATTCATTTGAGTTGACAATTTTCCTTTTTCCCATCAATTAATTAAAATAATGAAGTTAATCTTCCGATAATTATAACACTTCGAGAATTCATACATAAAATCAATAAATCCGGAATTATGACTAAAATAGACTTAAAATGATGCATGCAATGATCAAATTACAGAAAAGTTAATAAAATAATAAACTAAAATATGTTGTAGTTTGCGTGCATCAAATATCTATTATTATTTAATGGGTCGTGAAACCGGTCTTATGCCTCTTGAAGCTGAGATATATGGATTGTTAAACATTGTGATAGTCATTAATCTCTAGTTACGATTCGTGAAGCTAAATAATTCCATCAATAACCCACTGTGAGACCCTTACAGCTCATGAAATCTGTATAATGTCTCATGAAGTTTGTGTAGGGTCGTGAGTTAAGCAATAATGCAGGGCAAAAGAATTAGTAGGAAAATAAGTGACTTTCATGCGAGTTATGGACGTGATGTTGGATGGCTGGGTGTGAGGGTCGAAATGTTAGGGAGTAACAGGTTGTCATTCATCGTTAACGACTCTTGACAAATCTTATGCCCCGTAAAAAGCCAAAGAGCCGTGAGTCGTGAAGCTTGTCATCGTCGCAGGACAACTTACGACCCGTTACCATGGTGTAACGGCCCATGAAGTTGGGATATAGGTTGTTAAGCACTGTGATATCTATTACATGAAAATTACACATTGTGAGATAATCATGCAAGGCATTGTGTGGCATTTTACGGGTCGTGATGTCAAGGTTACGGCCCATAAAAATCAAAAGTTCAAAGTGTACACTGTTGTGAGACTCGTAACACAATAATAATGCTTCGTACTATGTAGACGCCTAATGTGTAAAAAGATGTAGCAAAATTAATCTGCTAACAAGTGTACTAGTCGCTCAAGTAATGTAGTAAATAGGTATAAAGAGTCTCAAACCCACGAGAAATATTATTAATTTAATGTCTAAATTTATAAATTAATCAGAGAGGAAAAACATAGGTTTTGAACATAAGTTTTCTAATTATAAAACATATATTAAAAATAAGATAAGATAATAGTGTTGAAGTTAGGTCTTAGGATGATAATAAATTAAGGATAAATATGTGAACCAGAAAAGATAAATTAAAGTTCTTGAGATGGATTAGAAATTTTTCTAAGTTATTTAAAATCATAGAGTCCACAAAGTGATAATTTTATTATTTAATCAAGCAAATCAAACTATCTTAAATTTAATCAAAACTAAAGTCCCATAAACCGGTATTCTTGCAGATGAGATTACATTTAATATGCATTAATATGAATATCCCAAACTATTAATCACTCCACAAACTGGTATACATTAACAGAGTACACATATTTAATTCTCCACACACGACTTATTAGACCTATGTCAATTTTTAATTTCACAATAAATCATGTAATTTAACTAAATAAAATCTGAAATCAAGTAGTCCACAAACTAGTAATTACTTAACTCAGAAATTCAAATAATTAAATCAAAAGCATTAAACATAATTAAAAATAATCAAAAGAAATTCAATAATAAAATAAGGGTTCACAATATTTTCCTTCAATAATAATCTACTAAAATAAAATAATTAAAAACATGAAGTTCATCATAGAATTACAGAGAGATAATAACTAAATAGCAATAATAATTGGAAGAATTACACCAAGAATAAATCAGGATCCTCGAATGTCGTTGGAGAGAAAACCAAACTTTTCCTTTTTCGGTCCAAGCCTGCAGACTCTCGACACACCGTAGAAGAAAACCAAACTTCAAAGCACCCTTTGGGACGATAGCTTCCTCTATTTATAGGTGTAGACGGTATTCATTTGATCATGATGGATAATATCGTACGGACGAGTTAAATTTCATGGAGATAAACTTTATGACTTGAGTTGTTTATGACTGTCACATAGATAAAACTCCACCAGGATAAAACTTGGCACTTTATGGATAGATTTCTCGGCGGATAAAACTGATAAAGTATCTACCGAAATATAAAAGTCAATTGTGCTTTAGTGCCCGTAAAACTCCTCTTGATAGGAATCATGGTAAAAGATAGCCTAAATATGAGTTTGTGCCCAATGAAACTCTTTGACCAACAAATCTCCCGAGATAAGAGTGCAATGGTGATAAACCAATTGCATTTCACTCCCAATATAAGCCTTTACTCCCAAGATAAACCTTTAGCTCCCATGGAATCAAATCTTTGGCGTGGTATTTGGTCTAAGGGAATGTGATTTGCCCCCAATATGATGAAAATTATATGAGTTTGTCCTCTTAAATTTCACTCCTTAGATTTTACTCATTGAACAATTTAACCCCTTAAATCTCACTCCTTAGATTTCACTCCTTGATGAATTTGTTCCCTTAAATTTCACTACAATTATAATCCCGGCTTCATTCCAATCTAATGAGCGGATGAGTTTAGCGCCTTGCAATGGAAGCTTGAAGTGTTATATTCATTTGAGACAACAATTTTTGTTTTTCCCGTCAATTAATTAAAATAATGAAGTTAATCTTCCAATAATTATAACACTTCGAGAATTCATACATAAAATCAATAAATCCGGAATTATGACTAAAATAGACTTAAAATGATGCATGTAATGACCAAATTATAGAAAAATTAATTAAAATAATAAATTAAAATATGTTGTAGTTTGCATGCACAAAATATCCATTATGATTTAACGGGTCGTGAAACATGTCTTACGCCCCGTGAAGCTGGGATATATGGATTGTTAAACATTGTGATAGTCGTTAATCTCCACTTACGACTAGTGAAGCTGAATAATTTCGTCAATAACCCACTGTGAGACCCTTACGGCTCATGAAATCAGTATAATTTCTCGAGAAATTTGTGTAGGGTCGTGAGTTAAGCAATAACGCAGGGCATAAGGATTAGTAAAATCACTTAATACCTCTACTGTAAGACCCATGATTATTGTATAACAACCCATGAAAAGGTCCATGAAACTTAACAAAACTATTGTGAGCTTAGTGAAACAAAGCTAAGGCGCCATGAAAGCCAAGAGTTCAAAAGACTGGGCGATGTGAGACACGTGAAAAACATATGATGACCCATGAGATATGTGTAACACCCAGGAAAAGTATATAACAACCCAAGATATTTCAAAATGAATATAATATTTGGCTTATGACCTGCAGAGACCTGTTAAAATAAAAATAAACTAAAGAGGCTAAACAACTAAGAAAATCAAACAAACTAATCTAACATGAACTAATTTAATCTACACTAAATTATGAGAAATATCCATATTGTAAGTTTAAGGATTGAGAATGAGTAGTTCTAAGTTTAAAGTCGCTAGGTTGACTTTGATATGGCATATATGTTGAGACTAATATGTAATGATCAAATAAAATAACATAGACAAATATGCAATTAAGAAACAATCTAATCAGATTGAATGTGATCGCAATACTCGTCATGTTGAGGCTCAGCACATGCAATGTTGGATGATGCCTAAGCTTTCAATCTAATATCATCATCAAGAAGTGGTAGCTCTTCCTGTATAACAACTCTTTGAGGTTGGAGTTGAGAGGTGTGTGGCTGTTGAACATGGATTGTTGAATGGTTTTTAGGCCGCCATTGTAACGATGTAATTGGGGAAGATTGTACTGATGTAGATGGAGAAATTTTTCCTTCCAAAGATTTTGATGATTGCACTAATGGATTTAAGGAGATGTGTGTTGATGTGCAGGCAACAATTGGTGATTTGCTCTTCTTCTTCAATGGAGGAAGAATTGGAGACAACAATGTATGAGTGACAGGAACTCATACATCATGTTTATTTGAACCTTCCCATCTTTCATTATGTATTTGCTTGTCTTCTTGACATGTCATTGAGTAGTTGTTCTTGTTGAGAAATTTGTTTCTATATGCCATCTTTGATATGAATTTTGATAATGGCACGATCATACGATGAATTTCACGTTTTGATTGATGTGGCTTGAAGATTCAGAGGTTAGAGAATCCAATTTTGCGATTTCATTCACTAATGCATGTTGCTTTGCTTCCAATGTCTCAAACTTGAGCTTGGTGTCGAATAATCGAAGTCAATCGCTGACCTCAATTTGTTTCTGAATTTTGATCAACTGAGCCTCCAAATTTTGGATGTGTTGATCTTGCATTGTCAACCTTATTTCAATTGTTGTAGTGAATTGACCGATCATTTCTACGAAATCATAAGTAGATTATTTGAATTCGAGAATTTGTGCCACATTCTCATCTGACTTCTTATTGTGTTGCTTAATGTTTTGAATTTCTCTCTCCATATTTTCAATTTGATAATTTTTAGTGGAGAGCTTCTTCAGCAAAGAATCTAATACTTTTGTGAGTTCAGCAAATGGATCTCGAAAAATGTCTTCATTCTTTACTTGTTGAGGCTTCTTTTGTGTGTTTTATCTTGATGATCATGCCTCAATGTGAATTCCATCTTGCTGAATAGCAGAGTTGCTTTCCTCAATTTGTTGATTTGAGGTCATTTTCTTCATCATCATTGAGGATGTAAAGATATACTCGTTATGATCAAGTTGTGTGCAAAAATATGTCACTTGAAAAGCTTACACAACACTTGAAAATATATCTCCATGTTTTCTTCTCTTGGGATTTATTTTCTTATGAATTCTTCCATTCCTTTATGTCATTGTCATTTTATATATATTATTGTGTTTCTACTATGATGTTATATGTAATTAGTTCAAGAAGAATTTGGCAAAAAATAATGCCGCCTAGCGTTCGATTTCTAAATTTGGGCTAGATTTTGGGGGTGTTACAGTTGGTATCAAAGTTTTAGTTTTGGCTCATATGTCTGAAGTCTTAAGACGAGTAAGCCATAAGTTGTCTAAAATGTCTAAGTGTAAAGTTCATATGCAATCTTCATGAAGTGCCACCGAGCCTAAAGGTACATGTTCTCTTATGTTTAGCTCTTGCTAATGATGTTTCTATATTCATTTGAATGTGGATGTAGTTACCACCAACATGTGAAATTGCAAATGAGGATGGTGCAAGAAATGTCTTCCTACATGGATTCATCCGAGCAGCACGGAATGTCCAAAGGAACAATGGCTCATATTACTTCATCGAAAAGTTCTTAAGGCTTGACCTCCCAAGGTTGATGGGGAGAGAGAGTCGAAAATGGCTTAAGCATGGCTTGAGGATATAGGGGATATCCTAAAGGTCATGGAGTGCCTTGAGGACCGCATGGTTTTGTATGTTATTCATCGCCTTTGTGGTCAAGCAGAAGTGTGGTGGAAGTCCCTTTTAAAGACCACCTTTAAGCATGAAGAAGATGTTGCTGAAAACTTTATAGAAGTATTTAAAACTCGCTTCTACGCGGACTATGTCAAAGAGAATAAGAGAGATGAATTTCTCAATCTCACCCAAGACAACATCACCGTTGACCAATACATGATTACTTATCTCAAGTTATAGAAGTATGGAGAGCTTAATGAGAATGAACTTGGAATGACTAAGAGGTTCATTCATGTCTTGACTCCCGAGCTACGGTCATGGGTCATAAGTGGATGTTGCGCCACTTTGAAAGATGCGATGGGACTTGTCAACGAGCATGAAAGAGACTATAACGAGAAGATAATCTCCAAGGGCAAGGCAATCAAGAAACATGAAGAGCAAACGAAAGGGAAGAGCCCAAGAAAAGCACCATATCATTCACCAAAAAAGGTAGAACAAGATAGAGCCACATGCCCTCATTGTGGAAGGGCTCATCCCGGTGAATGTCGCATCAAGGCCAGAACATATTTGCAATGTGACAAGGCTGGCCACTACATAAGAGATTGTCTGAAAAAGTATGGGGACAATCACTTCTTAATTTAGACCCTATTCGATATGAGAATATGACCATGATTACCTTTTATTCCAAGATTTTTTGCCAAACAAGTAATTTTGTGATCCAATGAGACCCACTACATTAAATATGGAAAAAAATGGGAGCACTTTTAGCAATTGAGAATATAGTGATCCCACAGGATTATGGAGACAAGAGCATGTTTAAGGCTTTAATTAAACTTCTTTAACATGATTTAGTTATTGAAAAAACCTATATAAAAGTGAATTTAAAATTTTATATGCCTTGACATTGTTCTACGATTCTACCCTAAATCCTTGATTTTCATCACTAGTTGGCAACTTAGGTTGGTCAGATGCAGGGAGTACACATGCATGGTAAGTGGAGAAGGGAGAATCGAAACAGAACCGAGATGAGAAGAGAAATCGAAAGAAGATGGGTTTATTATATAGGAAAACTAAAACTCTAATGGATCAAATTTTAATTAAACTAAAACTTTACTTTTTAAACTCTTTTTGGCAAAGTTAGTATATTATTAGCAAATTGTGATTTGCTAGGCGATAGTGGTATGATTACATGATGGAGGTTAAATATTAGCTAAAGGTGGATAGCAATTTATCAATAAATGTAATAAAAATTGCTTGATAAATATAGCACTAATAATAATTACAAAATGTTTTTACAAAAATAGACCTTATATATATATACATATTAGGCTCATTTTATATGCATATATTTTTTGACTTTATGATATTTTATTTTGAAATACTACTCAAGTATAAAAAGTATTTATTAGTTTAAAATAAAATATGAAAAGTCTTGTTTTTTAGAAGTAAAATTAAAGACGAGAAATTTTCAATGAAAACTAGTACATCATGTTGAGAGATTAAATAAAGTATGCTTTTAAAATAAATGAGAGCACATTAGGAATAAAATAAAATGTCAAACAAATGTACTCTAAACTCTTCATGATAGTGGGAGTAGCCTATAGGGTTTTATCTTATAACTCTAAACTATTTTTAAATAATATTTATCAAATATTTTAATTAGAAGTTTGACTAAATCAAAACTCTATCGGTTAGTTAAACCACCTTTATCAATGCTGTCAAAATCAAACTGCACCAATCAGTTCGACCATGAACCACCGCCTATTCCAGTCTAACTTAAACTCAAAATCGGAATTACAATCGGACCAAAACAAGTCGATCGAATCGGTGAAAACTGATGAATTGGTTCAAGCGAAAAAAAATAAAAAAAATTGAAAACAAGTAGAAAGGAAAGGAAAATTATAAAACTAAAGTATTTTAATGAACATTCAAAATTAAAAAGGAAAAATAAAAATAACACTAAAAAGGAATTTAAGTATTAATTAGTGGGAGCATAAAATGAAGAAAAGGAAAGTGTCAAAAAAGAAATAAAAGTAAGAAAAAGAAGAGTGGCTTATGGTAAAAATAAATTAACGTATTGTTAATTTAATTAATTCAGAAATACCATTTTAATAATAAACAATTAATATTAACAAGTTGGAAATCATTTTTTATCAATAATTATATTTTGAAATAGAATGAATAATTACACTTACATTAATATTTCTTTATTAATAGGTTACTAATATTTTTTTATACATTATTTATTTATTTATATATCATTAAATTATTATAAATAATATCATTTTAATAAAATTTGGTTGAATTCTATTAAATTCCATCCAACCATAATCCAATTGATTGTACCCATCCGCTCCCCAATTCGTCATCACCAACTTGGTCAAACTAAAACTATATTCTTTTATTCTTTTTTTTCCTTTTTTGCAATTAAAATTTTATCTCATCACAACTCTAATTATCATTAATATATGAAATTAAACAAATAAGTTATTTATTTCATTATTTGGTTATTTATAAAAACTCTAGGTTGTTATATTAATTAACATCATTACTAACATTAATTATATGACTTATAATCAGTAAAAAAAAATATTAACTACAAGACATTAAAGTATCTTTCCTATGCTCATTAATAAATAATAACAAAATCTTCTGCCAACCGACGGCTGGCTATGCATGTTAAAAAGGAAGATCCAATGGAAAATTTTAATTCATCGAATCATAAATGAAAATTGCCCAAAAAGAAAGACTACAAATTTGTGTTAAAAGAAAATTTGACTTGTTTAATTTATAAAGTTTACTATATATTCTTCTCATGTATTAATTATACCGCCTGTATGAATAGAATTGAATCGAGTGTTGTGAGATCTATGCATATGAATAAAATATTTTTAATATAGAATATTGAAATAATATATTTATTCACATATTTATATATGAGTTAATTAAACATTGATCACTAATATTTTATTCACATATTTTTAAATCTAATATATATGTTTATATCATGTGAAATATAACATGATATACACTTAAAGAAATACTAAATAATAATATACAATATTGGATTTTAATGAAATATAATATTTTACAAAAATGTGATATAATATTAGTATACGTGCAACAACTAATTAATTTAATTTTGATTTAAAATAACGTAAGATTAGATTTATGACATAACATTGAATTATTAGAGTTCATAAAAGTGAGAATAATACGTACAATATGTTAGAATAAAATAATTAAAATAAACTTTCTCAAGGTTCTTTATCTTTATTATAATTAAAATATTTTTTTTCATTTAAATAAATAAACTTATACTAATATTGTAGGATCACAAGACCATATCGATTTTAAGACTCGACTTTAGATCCTATGCTTAAAATCTTTTGAGTAGGATCGAAATCGTTTTTTCTTCATAACGTCGTAAGATTTTATTAGTCGAATTAGAATATGACAATCATAGTTGATGCCATTATCAATGACGATTAAATCTTATTATTATTTGCTTTCTATATTATTATTATCATCATTGTTAAGTGTTAGTGATATCATTGATAATCAGTACTAAACATATAGACTACAAAATTGATTTTAGTATCCTGCCTGGACGTATTAATTGCAACAGCAAATATCATTAATCTATAGCTGTGAGCGGTTCTTAAATATCTAAATTCAATGATAATTTCTTTTATTCATAAAAAATATACAGAAACTAGAAACTATCATTCTTTCATGTAAAAACTTCAAGAAATGTTTTGTTGGCTATTCTTCTCTCTCCTCATGAATTAACTAGAGAGAGATCGATATTTTAATGAACGGTATTAGATGTTGTAATTATTTGGCTTGTATACTGTAATTAACATAATTGTTAATTAGCAATTCAAATATTAACTACAATTGAATAAGGTCACCTTACTTACGCGTATTAATGACCACAACTAATAAACACGTGCATACACACACTCTTTCTCTCGCACACGTTGCCATCTTTTGTCGCATATGTTCCCATCGAGGACAAATCATAATTTTGCACTATAAATACTCGCCATCTTTTTTTCGCATATGTTCCCATCAAAACCAAATCACAATTTCGCACTATAAATACTCGCCATCTTTTTTTCTCGGCATATGTTCCCATCAAGACCAAATTATAATTTCGCACTATACATTCCCAAGATATCTCTCATATTTCTCCATCTCTCTCCCTCCTCTCGTGCAGGCATAAAGTAGTTAGTGCTCAGATTTTTGTCAAGGTTTTCGCCATGACAACACTGAGCACAACAACAGCAGACTCGAGCTTATGGCTCTTGACCCTTCCAACTCTCCTCAGCTCCGACGCCAACCTCTTGGGCGATCGCCCTTTGCTGCTCTTCTCTCTCTTTGTCATCCTCGTTTCCTTTGCACTCCTCTCATGGGCATTGTCGCCCGGTGGCTCTGCATGGTCGAATGGTCGTTCCCGTCGCGGTGCCGTTCCCATCCCTGGACCTCGTGGCTTGCCCGTGTTCGGTTCCATCTTCTCCCTCACCCGCTCTCTCCCTCATCGTCTCCTCTCGAGCCTTTCCATCTCCACGTCCGGCAAGTCCCTCATGGCCTTCTCTATCGGCTCCACGCCTGCCGTCGTGTCCTCTGATCCCACTACTGCTCGTGAGATCCTCTCTCATTCATCCTTCGCTGATCGTCCAGTGAAGTACTCCGCTCGTGAGCTCATGTTCACCCGGGCCATGGGTTTCGCCCCGAACGGCACCTACTGGCGCCAGCTCCGTCGCATTGCCTCCAGCCACCTTTTCGCCCCTCGCCGCGTCGCCGCTCACGAGCCCGGCCGTCAGGACGACTGCTCCATCATGCTCGCTGCTATCCTCTCTGAACAGAGGCGCCGTGGTGTCGTCGGTCTACGCTCGCACCTCCAGAATGCGGCGCTCAACAACATCATGGGCTCAGTCTTCGGTCGTCGTTTCGACGTTCACTACAAGAAAACTGCCTTTTACCGACGGTCCTAACCGTCGGTAAATTTGCCAAATCTTCGACGGATAATGATCGTGTGAAAAAGACTCGTCGTAAATTTTTTACGATGGTTTCTTCTGAACCATCGGTATTACAGACGGTCTAGCTGGCGGGCGCGGCAGTCGAACGTTAAATATCGACGGTGCGAACCATCAATATTATCGATGGGCAGGACCGCCGATATATATCGACGGTTTGAACCGATAATAGTATTGACGGTTCGAGCCGTCGATATTTATCGACGGCTTAAACCGTCGATAGTATCGGCGGTTTGTGCCGTCAATATCTATCGGCGGCTTGAACCGTGGAAACTATCGACGGTTTTAACCGTCGATATATATCGGCGACTTGAACCGTCGATTTTATCGATGGTTAAAACCGTCGACAATCTAGTATCGACGGCTTTTACTCGTGGGCTACGACCGTCGATAATTGTGTACCGACGGATATAACCGTCGGTAAGTATCGAAAAAATCCGCTGAAAATTGCAATATTTCAGTTGTTTCCGACGGTCAGGACCGTCGGAAACGTAAAAAAATTTAAAAAAAATAATGAATTCACAGATAATTCTCATATAATACAACACATTTGATAGTTCAATTGAACGGCACAGATTGAAATATAATTCATCACAGATTGAAATATCGTAATTCACATATAAAGCACATCACATCACATCATAGATAGTTCAATTCGGCATAAGGGTATCCAAACATGAAACATAATCCATAATTCACAGATTCAATAACGTCAACCATAGTGGAACGAGATAATGGAACGGCGTGCTTAATTCACAAATTGAACGGCATAACGTCTTCGTCACGACGAAGAGCTGAAGTTCAATTTGCATATCATCTTCGTCGCAAAACATCACTGCACAAAATTGAAAATAGAGTAAAAGTTATAACATATAAATGCAAAAAAAAAAAAACATGAATTCAGTTTTGAAGATGCGTAATCACAATCTAATTGAATCTAAAATCTAAAATATAAAAACATTATTTCAATTTAACATCAACATAATTTGATAAATAATTGATTGAGCATCTTCAAAATTGATAAATCTAGAAGATGCGTAAACTAACAAGCTAACGCCGAATCTCAAAATCGAGCAAAATCGAGCGTAAACTAACAAGTTTATACTAAGTACTGACATTTACATGATCCAACTGTCTGCACTCCATTTTCGGTGAAAATTTTGAAAGCCTACAGATCTAACTGAAAGGGATGAAGAGTAAAATCTAAGTTAGTGTCAAAGTGCATATGAATCTAATGAGTACAATGATGCATCAGATTAAAGCAAATTCCAAAAATAATTATGTACTATATATGAATCTACCTCGGCGTCGTCGTCATTCAATTCTCCACGCATGAAGGCACGCATCATTTTCTTCATTTCATCCCTGTTACGACGTTCACGTTCTTCGAATTCCTATCTGACCTCTTCCCTAATCTTGATGATCACCTGATCCATAATTTCTTGCATAGTAGAAGGAGATGAACCTGAAGTACTTCGTCGACCATATTCAATATCTGTGTCACTCACAGAAGATCCAAGTCCGTAAATGCGACCCTTCTTCACGCCGATGTGGTCCGTCCAAAGTTGTCTTGAGGTCAACGGTGTGGTCCCCTCCTGCGTGGCTTGCGTAATATGATCAACTTCTTTTGTTTTATAAGACTCCTGAAATATAAAAAAAATAATTAACTACAAACGACGACTAGGTGATCGACTTCAAAGTTTTGTTAATTAATTATTAACTTGCAATTTAGAAAAAAGTAAAGGCACAAAAATTTACATACATATGTCTCCCGGGCATAACTCGAGACCCATTCTTTGTTCTTCTTCTGATGAGTTCGGAGAAATATTTCGTCCCGAGTCGGTGGTCTACCCGTCTCTTTCTCCTGCAATGAGATAATATTTTAAAATTTGCAAATTACTTACCATTTTCTTAAAGTATAATATTTCGTCCTGAGTTCGGAGAAAGACCTTACCATTTTCTTAGCAATCGTGCTCGTGGATAGACATCCGCCCGAATGCAAGCACGCTCCCTGGTCGGACTCTCGACTGGTTTTTGCCTTTTCGCATTTCACTTTGTACTCCTTGGTGGACCACTTTCCTAGCGAATCGATCCAAACGGCCTCGGGGATCCAATTGGGTCGTTCTCCGTCAGCTCGAGCTTCAGAAAGCATCGCGGACAATCTCTTTGAGCACCGAGAGTTAAAAGCCTTCCACATTTTTTCCGTATGCTCGGGCTCCCACCACACATCAGTCTGTAAGTGTTTAAAAATAATTAATGTGCATGACGAAGAAAAATATTAATGATGATGTTGGCTTCTAATGATACTTGAAATTCATTAAATAACATCTGTCTCATGGCATAAGGAACTTCCCTCCATGTAAGCCACGCTTCAGTATACCTATGTCGCAATACTTTAGTAACTGCTGCAGCCGTTGGTTTCGACGGTACAAATCTTGAAGGACACAGCGTCTGACCGGAGGCATGTCTTCCACAACCCTATTCCGTCGAAATGCATTTCGGTTATTTCTGTACGGATGATCAGCTGTAAGAAACCGTCTGTGGCAATCAAACCAAGTATTTTTACCCCCATTTCTCAAAGTGAACGCATCTGAGTGTTCCATGCAAGATGGACAAGCTAATTTCCCTGCAGTCATCCAACCAGACAACATCTCGTAGGCTGGAAAGTCATTAACAGTCTACAATAAGGCAACTCTCAATATGAAATTTTGTTTGGTCGACACATCATAAGCGACGACACCATCCCACAGTTCTTTTAGCTCGTCTATTAGAGGTTGTAAATACACGTCTATCCTCTGTTTAGGACTTTGAGGACCAGGAATAATGCATGTCAAAAACATATAAGGTGCGGACATACAAATCCCAGGTGGCAAATTATAAGGTGTTATTGTTACCGGCCAACATGAATAAGGAACTGAAGTTTGACCATATGGTGTAAAACCATCTGCGCATAATCCGAGCCTTATGTTCTTTTGGTCCCTAGCAAAATCAGGATGCTTACGATCAAAATGTTTCCACGCTTCACCATCCGATGGGTGAAGCATTACACCTTCAGAAGTATTATGTTGTGCATGCCACTTCATCTGCGACGCTGACCCTATAGACGAGTATAGTCTTTTAAGCCTTGGAATAAGAGGCAAATAATGCATTCTTTTCACAGCGACTTGAGACTTGTTAGTCACTCTATATCGTTCGGCCCCACAAAACTTGCATTCATTTAGATTGATGTCCTCGCCGTAATATAACATACAACCATCACGACAACAATCTATTTTAGTTGAGTCAAGACCAAGTTTACTGACCAATCTTTTTGTCCTATAAAAATTTTCAGGAATACGAGCCCCAGTTGGTGTGACCTCTTTTAAAATATCTAGAAATGCATCAAAACATGCTTGTGAAATATTGTGGTCGGCTTTCAGATTCAATTATTTAACAGCAAGTGATAGTTCCGAATGACTTTCACACCCAGGCCATAAGGGTTGGCTCGATGCGTTTAGTAAGTCATAAAAATCTCTTGCTTCTGGATTTGGTGCCTCTTCATTCTGCTCAAATCTAATATTGACATACTCAGTTGCAGCTATGTCATAAACAGACTGTTCATATTGCGAAGCAAATGTTGGTTCAGGATCCACAAAATGAAGACCTTCATTTGGGACGCTTGTCGAAGGCGCTCCTTCGCCTAAATCATCCCATTCCCAATAATTGGGTTTGAAACCCTTTCTATATAAGTGAACTTTGACAGTCTCTATCGTCTGTAACTTTGTGCTAGCACATTTCAAACAAGGACACCTAATTGCTCCCTCCCGCTGAAATTGTAAAGATTGACAAGCCACAGTAACATAATAGTCAACGCCATCTATAAATTCTTGTGTCAAGCCTCTACGACCAGGATTATTTCTTTTGTACATCCATCGACGATCGTTCAAGTATGACATAATGATTGTATTATTTGCAAATCATAAAAAATTTTAGTCATACAAAATTGTATAAGGAAAGAAAAATGAATATGAAACAACTGAGGAAGAACAGATTATTTAGCTAATGTTTACTAATCATTCTACTAGGTATAGAGATAGCATATAATAAGTATATATAACAGTTTTGGCCCTTTTTGCTCATGATCGTTTTCCATCAAACAAAAGGAGGAAAAAAATATTACAACTATAATTCTAAACTATAATTCTAAATATAATTCTAAATATTACAACTATAATTCAAATGCCACGCGTAGAGGGCAGCCGGATCTGGCCGCCCGCCGGGCGCGAATGGCGGCCGGATCTGGCCGCCGCGCAAGAATGGCGGCCGGATCTGGCCGCCGCGCGCGAATGGCGGCCGGATCTGGCCGCCGCGCGCGAATGGCGGCCGGAACTCGCCGCTGCACGGAGATGGTCGAAGGAGAGAAAAATTATATATCAAAGGAGGCGGGGATCGGACCTACCTGCGTCGGAGATGGTCGGCGGCGGAAGCTTCGGGCGGGAGGTGGTCGACGGTAGGACGAAACGGGCGACGGCGGATGAACGTTCAAAACGTTCTAAGTAAGAGTGCGGTCGGGTTTTTATATAACCACTTTTCGACGGTCGAAACCGCAGCAACATAGGTAAATATAATATTATATTAATTCGCGTTTCGACGGCTCCAATCCGCTGGAAAAACCGTCGATAGTTTCGACGGTATTCAAACCGTCGAAATATCGACGGTTTTAGCCGTCGATAGTTTTGACAGTTCTTTAAACCGTCGAAATATCGACGGTTTTAGTCGTCGATTCCCTTAATGATAATTTTTAAAAAACATCGACAGATACATAGGTTGTGTAAATTATAAATTTCCATTTTCGACGGTTGAGGCCGTCGAAAAAAAGTAAGGTAGAATATTTTATTTAAATACAATCGACGGTTATGACCGCCTAAATATCGACGGTTGCTTTGAACGTCGCAAATTTCGACAGTCAAAACCGTCGATAAGTTCAATAATTATGCGCAACCAGTCTTGAAATTTTTCGACGGTTCAGATCGCTGGAAGTTTCGACGGTTAGATAAACCGCTGAAATTATCGACGGTCATAACCGTCGAAGTATAAATATTTTCGACGGAATCTTCCGACGAATTTATCACCGTCGAAATTTTAGACGGGTTAAACCGTCGAAAATTATCTAACGAAAATATCGACGATTTGGAAGATCTACTCGAGTGCCTCAAAGAGATGGTACGTGAAGACTTTGACCTCCTGGGTTCCTTCAACTGGTCCGACCACCTCCCGTGGCTCTCTTTCTTCTACGATCCATCAAACATCAAGCGCCGGTGTGCTGCCCTCGTGCCTCGAGTTACGAAGTTCGTCGGTGGCATCATATCTGAGCATCGCCAGAAGGTCCTTGCTGCCGATGGCACCAACAAGCACGACAATGCAGATTTCGTCGATGTTCTTCTATCCTTGGAAGGTGAAGAGAAGCTGCAGGATGATGACATGGTCGCTATTCTCTGGGTACGTATGTGATGATAACGATACAAATGTTCATATATATGCCATGCAGTTATATAAAGGCAAGAACTAATTTGACATCTTGCTCAATGTGTGCATGATTTGACGACAGGAAATGATCTTTCGTGGCACTGACACGACTGCGTTGCTCACTGAGTGGGCAATGGCGGAGCTTGTACTACATCCGGAAGTGCAGTCTAAGCTTCGAGATGAGATTGACACCGTCGTGGGCAGCGATCGCACACCCACTGACGCTGACGTCGCCCGGATGCCTTACCTGCAGGCACTAGTCAAGGAGACGCTGCGCGCTCATCCCCCGGGCCCCTTGCTCTCGTGGGCTCGTCTCGCTACCGACGACGTCCAGCTTAGCAACGGAATGGTGATCCCTTCCATGACTACCGCAATGGTCAACATGTGGGCCATCGGGCATGATCCGTCCGTGTGGTCTTCCCCGGAGGAGTTCAAGCCTGAGCGCTTCCTCCCGTCGGCCGGCGGCGAGGACGTCGATGTCCGTGGTGGTGATCTACGATTGGCGCCATTCGGTGCCGGTCGCAGGGTCTGCCCCGGTAAGAACCTTGGCCTCGTAACTATTGGCCTTTGGTTGGCACGCCTTGTCCACAGCTTTCACTGGGCACCGGCGGAGGGCTTTCCCGTGGATCTCGACGAGGTGCTGAAGTTGTCGTTGGAGATGAAGAATCCACTCACTGTTGCAGCAACTCCAGTGAAGAATGTTGGATCTTTTCAAGCATAGTTCGAGAACAAATTTTGATCCGAGTCATGTCATCGGTAGTTTGGGGATTGGTATTTGACCATTTTTTTTAGTGCTCGCGTTGTGAGAGAGATCGTTGAGTTTTGTTTTAAGAAAACAAGTTTTATTTTGTCGGAGTTTTCTGTCCTCGCAACGGGACAGAAAAATTTTATTTTTGCCATTTGTTTAATTTGATCCTTTGATTATTTTTATGTTTTTTTTTCCTGCCAAAGTCGAGATTCGTCAAGGGTACTTTCTAATTCGGTGTTCAAGTAACGATAGCAAAAATAATAATTATTTGTTAAGTTGAGAATTTTACTAACTAAATTTGATTATTATATTTAAAAAGAAACCTTTGGACTACTATACGTTGTTTGATCAAGAACTCGAATTCACCGTTCATTTGATCCAACAAATATTTCTTCTTGTCTTTTATCTTCAAGTGTTTGGATTATTTGGAGTCCCAGAATTTGTAGGTCAAGTTATAATTAATCCAATACGGTATAATAGTGAACTTCATCCTTTGCACAAACAAGATGCAACGTGTCATTAAAATTGTGCATGATTACTACAGTATGATATTTATAATAATATTAATTTTTAAATGTATTTGTTAAATTTTGATTCAAATATAGTTACTTATTAAATATATTAATAACCATTTCATTTTTTGTACATTTTACTTAGGCTCTCACAACATTTGGCTTAAATAGTTGATATTAATTAACAAAATTTATTTTGTCCGATTATGAAAGTTCATTTCTATTATACAAACGACAACATGTGTATCATAAATAAATTTTAATTTATGTGGTGTATAATTGCATGCCTTGGCATGACTTTGTTTGATGTTATGTGATTGGTATGTTTGAATAATTAGTGCGGAGCCACAACATCTTTCATTATCCAATTACACATTTATAATTTTCCAATTTATATAACACATTTAGAATAAGACATCATTGTATAATTGCCCCTGCATGGATGATAGCTGTAATTTATTTTTAACCAAGGTACACGAATTTTTTAATTTTGTCCACATTTCTTGAGAAATGTATTGATTCCAATATAAAAGGTTTGTGACTAAAATAGTATATCTTAATGATGCATGTATTCATGTAAGAATTTTTATATAGATCACATGGGTAAATATAACTTATGTGTGTGACTTTTTATGTCCCAGTATACATGTCGGATTTCTGCATGAACTTTATGAAATTGTAAAATTTTTCAAATGCCCTTGTTATTTCTATCTTGCCATTTGATTTCTTAAATGATATATTATTTATCACTTTATATACCATGGAGTTAGTGGGCGCGATATCAAATATAACCTAAAAATTTAGATTTGTATCATATAAGACAAAAGTGCTATGTTTCAACAAAAAAAAATGTATTATAGAAAGAAATGGCACAGAGAGAAAACAAATATATATCATTATAAATATCTTCATATTTCTTTATAAAGGAGTTATATTTAGTATGATATTTGGTTATAGAATCTTGTCATATGGATTTGAGAGAATAACTATCTCTAAGTGGTAATTACTATGTTGACAAAGAATATAGAATTGGAGATAAAAAAAATGTGTTGCCGATATTAAGAACTTAGTCATGCATTAAGGAGAACATTAAATTTGATTGATCATATGTAAAACATATTTATATTGTATATATACCACAAATTTCTTAAATCCATGTGAGATAATTGTATTATAGTCGTTAAGAAACTTAATCATTTGAGATGTTCATTTTGCACTCATGACAGTTTTTTTTAAATAAAATATTATATTTATTCACATATTTTGAATCTAATATACTTGTTTATATCATGTGAAATATAACATGATATATTCTTAAAGAAATAATAAATAATAATATATAATATTGGATCTTAATGAAATATAATATTTTACAAAAATGTGATATAATTCTTAGTATACATGCAACAATTAATTTAATTTGATGAAAAATAACATAAGATTAGATCTATGACATAACATTGAATTATTATAGTTCATAAAAGTAAGAATAATATGTACAATATGTCAGAATAAAATAAGTAAAATAAATTTTCTCAAGCTTCTTTATCTTTATTATAATTAAAATGATTTTTTATTTGAATAAATAAATTTATACTCATATTGTATGATCACAAGACCCTGCCAATTTTAAGATCCGACTTTAGATTCTAGGTTTAAAATCTTCTGAGTGGCTAGGATCGAATATGACAATCACGATCGATGTCATTATCAAGACATTTAAATCTTATTACTATTTGCTTTCTATATTAGTATTGCCATCATTGTCAAATATTAGTGATATCATTCATGATCAGTAGTAAACATATTGACTACAAATTGATTTTAGTATCCTGCCTGGACATATTTGTTAGGATTTTTGCACGAGATAAATTATGCACTACGAAAAAATTCGAAAATTTTAAAACAACGTAGAGTTTTATTAGTTGGAAGAAACCGAAGATGATTACAAGATTTGCCAAAGAAACATAATTCTTTCATGTAAAATCGCCAAGAAATGTTTTGCCGACAGAGTTGGCTATTTTTCTCTCTCCTTCATGAATTAACTAGAGAGATGTCGATATTTTAATGCATGATATTAGTTGTTGTAATTATTTGATTTGTATACTATAATTAATGTCACTATCAATTAGCAATTGAAATATTAAGTACGATTGAATAAGGTTACCTTACCACAACTAATAACAGTACGTGCATCTCTCCCTCCCTCCCGCATGCACGCACAGTCGCCATCTTTTTTCGCACACACGCACACACACAGTCGCCATCTTTTTTCCTACCAATCGCCATCTCTTTTCCTCGTATGTTCCCATCAAGGCCAAATCACAATTTGGCACTATAAATAATCGAGATATCTGTCATATTTCTTCATCTCTCTCCCTCCTATCGTGCAGGCATAAAGACATTCTTGTTTAGTGGTTAGTGCTCAGATTTTTGTCAAGGTTTTCGCCATGACAACACTAAGCACAACAACAGGAGACTCGAGCTTGTCATCGTCGAAGGACAACTTATGACATGTTACCATGCTGTAACGGCCCATGAAATTGGGATATAGGGATTAAAAACTGTGATATCTATTAAATGAAAATTACACCCTGTGAGATAAGCATGCAAGGCATTGTGTGGCATTTTACGAGTCGTGATGTCAAGGTTATGGCCCATAAAAATCAAAAGTTCAAAGTATACGCTGTTGTGAGACTCGTAACATAATAATAATGTTTCGTGCTATGTAGACGCCTAATGTGTAAAAAAATGTAGCAAAATTAATCTGCTAGCAAGTGCACTAGTCGTTCAAGTAATATAGTAAATAGGTGTAAAGAGTCTCAAACCCACAAGAAATATTATTAATTCAATGTCTGAATTTATAAATTAATTAGAGAGGAAAAACATAGGTTTTGAACATAAGTTTTCTAATTATAAAACATATATTAAAAATAAGATAAGATAATAGTGTTAAAGTTAGGTCTTAGGATGATAATAAATTAAGGATAAATATGTGAACCAAAAAAGAGAAATTAAAGTTTTTGAGATGGATTAGGAATTTTTCTAAGTTATTAATTTACAAGATTAAAATCATATAGTCCACAAACTGATAATTTTATTATTTAATCAAGCAGATCAAACTATCTTAAATTTAATCAAAACTGAAGTCTCAGAAATTAGTATTCGTGTGGATGAGATTAAATTTAAGATGTATTAATATGAATATACCAGACTATTAATCACTCCACAAACTGGTATAGATTAACAGAGTACACATATATAATTCTTCACACACTACTTATTAGATCTATGTCAATTTTTAATTTCAAAATAAATCATGTAATTTAACTAAATAAAATCTGAAATCAAGTAGCCCACAAACTAGTAATTACTTAACTCAGAAATTCAAATAATTAAATCAAAAGCATTAAACATAAGTAAAAATTGATCAAAAGAAATTCAATAATAAAATAAGGATTCACAATATTTTCCTTCAATAATAATCTACTAAAATAAAATAATTAAAAACATGAAGTTCAACATAGAATTGCAGAGAGATAATAACAAAATAACAATTGGAAGAATTACACCAAGAATACATCAGGATCCTTGAATGTCGTTGGAGCATCTAGATCTGCCATCCAACTCTCTCTCTTTCTCGATCCGTGCCTGCAGACTCTCGACACAATGTAGAAGAAAACCAAACTTCAAAGCACCCTTTTGGATGATAGCTTCCTCTATTTATAGGCGTGGACGGTATTCATTTGATCATGGTGGATAATATCGTACTGACGAGTTAAATTTCATGGAGATAAACTTTATTACTTGAGTTGTTTATGACTGTCACGTAGATAAAACTCCACCAGGATAAAAACTTGGTGCTTTATGAATAGAATTCTCGGCCGATAAAACTGATAAAGTATTTTCTGAAAGATAAAAGTCAATTGTGCTTTAGTGCCCGTAAAACTCCTCTTGATAGGAATCACGGTAAAAGATAGCCTAAATACGAGTTTTGTGCCCAATGAAACTCTTTGGCCAACAAATCTCCCGAGATAAGAGTGTAATCGTGATAAACCAATTGCATTTCACTCCCAAGATAAGCCTTTACTCCCAAGATAAACCTTTAGCTCCCATGGAATTAAATCTTTGGCATGGTATTTGGTCCAAGGAATGTGTTTTGCCCCCAATATGATGAAAATCATATGAGTTTGGATCCCAATAATCAAAGTAATTACTGCTCAACAAGTGTTTTGTGCCCAATATGAATTTTCTTGATGTATTTGGCCCCTTAGGAGTTTGGCCTCTTAAATTTCACTCCTTAGATTTTACTCATTGCGTAATTTGGCCCCTTAAATCTCACTCCTTAGATTTCACTCCTTGATGAATTTGTTCCCTTAAATTTCACTCCAATTATAATCTCGGCTTCATTCCAATCTAATGAGCACATGAGTTTAGCGCCTTGCAATGGAAGCAGTGTTGTCACGATCGGACTGGACAACAAATCGGAAAAGTCTCTATTTCAGGTCGAACCGATCAGGCCGGTCGATCGGACTGGTCAGTAATAAAATATTATAGTTTAATATGAGATTCACTAGTACTACTTCCACTCGACGTCATCATAATTTAATCCTTTGTAACATAATCAATTGTTTAAAAAACATTCCCATTACATCAATAATTATTGAATTACATTAACAAAAAAATCACTAATCACATTTCAAGACACAACTAATTTAATTAGTAACGTTAATATAACTATTAATTAACAAAAAAAGTAATGGGACTCACCACAAACCCACATGTCGATGCCTCACGGACCTCGCCACTCACCAACACCTCCTCGGCCAACTGTCGACGACAAGGTTACAACCGCCGCGAGCGCAAGCGCAAAGCTCGGAGGATGCTGCAAGCGCAAAGCTTGGAGGATGCTGCAAGCGCAGGTGGCACCAGCACAGGCAGTGCCGTGAAGTGCAGACGGCCACGCGAGCACAGGCGGCCACGCGCAGGCGGTGCCGCGAGCACAGGCGGTGGAACCAGTGCAGGCGGCCGTGACGCACAAGCGGCCTTGCGAGCGCAATCAGCACCGCGAGCACAGGTGCTATCGATCCCACCCGCCTCACTGACTCTCATGCCCATGCCGGTGGAGATCGTTCTTGTCGCAGGTCGCCTTTGCCGCTACTGGAGTCGCACGTCAACGGATTTGAGGATTTTTCTCTTTGTCTTTGTCCCTTAAGCAGCCGTCAACAATGTTTGCACTTTGGAGTTTTGGGCTTTTGATTTTTCTTTTTAGTTTTTTTTTTAATCGGCCGGTTTGTTTGAAATGCGATTTGATCCGGTTTTTTTTCTGATTTGATCCCATTTTTGACCGGTTCAATCCAGTCCAATAACATCTCCGATATTAGGCTTGGTAGTGGACCGTGTTGTCGCCCGGTCAACGATCCGATTGGTTGGACCGGTCAGTCCGGTCATGATAACACTGAATGGAAGCTTGAAGTGGTATATTCATTTGAGATGACAATTTTCCTTTTTCCCATCAATTAATTAAAATAATGAAGTTAATCTTTCGATAATTATAACACTTCGAGAATTCATACATAAAATCAATAAATCCAAAATTATGACTAAAATAGACTTAAAATGATGCATGCAATGATCAAATTACAGAAAAGTAAATAAAATAATAAACTAAAATATGTTATAGTTTGCGTGCATCAAATATCTATTATTATTTAATTGGTCGTGAAACTGGTCTTACGCCTCTTGAAGCTGAGATATATGGATTGTTAAACATTGTGATAGTCATTAATCTCCAGTTATGATTCGTGAAGCTGAATAATTCCATCAATAACCCACTGTGAGACCCTTACAGCTCATGAAGTCTGTATAATGTCTCGTGACGTTCGTGTAGGGTCGTGAGTTAAGCAATAATGCAGGGCAAAAGGATTAGTAGGAAAATAAGTGACTTTCATGCGAGTTATGGACGTGATGTTGGATGGCTGGGTGTGAGGGTCGAAATGTTAGGGAGTAACAGGTTGTCATTCATCGTTAACGACTCTTGACAAATCTTATGCCCCGTAAAAAGCCAAAGAGCCGTGAGTCGTGAAGCTTGTCATCGTCGCAGGACAACTTACGACCCGTTACCATGGTGTAACGGCCCATGAAGTTGGGATATAGGTTGTTAAGCACTGTGATATCTATTACATGAAAATTACACATTGTGAGATAATCATGCAAGGCATTGTGTGGCATTTTACGGGTCGTGATGTCAAGGTTACGGCCCATAAAAATCAAAAGTTCAAAGTGTACGCTGCAGTGAGACTCGTAACACAATAATAATGTTTCGTGCTATGTAGACGCCTAATGCGTAAAAGGATGTAGCAAAATAAATATGCTAGCAAGTGCATTAGTCTCTTAAGTAATATAGTAAATAGGAGTAAAGAGTGTCGAATCCACGAGAAATATTATCAATTCAATGTTTGAATTTATAAATTAATCAGAGAGAAAAAACATAGGTTTTGAAGATAAGTTTTCTAATTATAAACTAGATATTAAAAATAAGATAAGATAATGGTGTTGAAGTTAGGTCTTAGGATGATAATAAATTATGGATAAATATGTGAACCAAAAAAGATAAATTAAAGTTTTTGAGATGGATTAGGAATTTTTCTAAGTTATTAATTTACAAGATTAAAATCATAGAGTCCACAAAGTGATAATTTTATTATTTAATCAAGCAAATCAAACTATCTTAAATTTAATCAAAACTAAAGTCCAATAAACTGGTATTCGTGCAGATGAGATTAAATTTATGATGCATTAATATGAATATCTCAAACTATTAATCACTCTACAAACTGGTATAGATTAACAGAGTACACATATATAATTCTCCACACACTACTTATTAGACCTATGTCAATTTTTAATTTCACAATAAATCATGTAATTTAACTAAATAAAATCTGAAATCAAGTAGTCCACAAACTACTAATTACTTAACTCAGAAATTCAAATAATTAAATCAAAAGCATTAAACATAATTAAAAATTGATCAAAAGAAATTCAATAATAAAATAAGGGTTCACAATATTTTCCTTCAATAATAATCTACTAAAATAAAATAATTAAAAACATGAAGTTCATCATAGAAGTGCAGAGAGATAATAACTAAAAAACAATAATAATTGGAAGAATTACACCAAGAATAAATCAGGATCCACAAATGTCGTTGGAGAGTCTGGATCAGCCATCCAACTCTCTATTTCTTTTTCGGTCCAAGCCTGCAGACTCTCGACACACCGTAGAAGAAAATCAAACTTCAAAGCACCCTTTGGGACGATAGCTTCATCTATTTATAGGTGTGGATGGTATTCATTTGATCATGGTGGATAATATTGTACGGACGAGTTAAATTTCATGGAGATAAACTTTATGACTTGAGTTGTTTATGACTGTCACATAGGTAAAACTCCACCAGGATAAAACTTGTCACTTTATGGATAGAATTCTCGGCCGATAAAATTGATAAAGTATCTACCGAAATATAAAAGTCAATTGTGCTTTAGTGCCTGTAAAACTCCACTTGATAGGAATCACGGTAAAAGATAGCCTAAATATGAGTTTGTGCCCAATGAAACTCTTTGACCAACAAATCTCCCGAGATAAGAGTGTAATCATGATAAACCAATTGCATTTCACTCCCAAGATAAGCCTTTACTCCCAAGATAAACCTTTAGCTCCCATGGAATCAAATCTTTGGCGTGGTATTTGGTCTAAGGGAATGTGATTTGCCACCAATATGATGAAAATTATATGAGTTTGGCTCCCAATAATCAAAGTAATTACGGCTCAACAAGTGTTTTGTGCCCAATATGAATTTTCTTGATGAATTTGGCCCCTTAGGAGTTTGGCCTCTTAAATTTCACTCCTTAGATTTTACTCATTGAGCAATTTGGCCCCTTAAATCTCACTCCTTAGATTTCACTCCTTGATGAATTTGTTCCCTTAAATTTCACTACAATTATAATCTCGGCTTCATTCCAATCTAATGAGCGGATGAGTTTAGCGCCTTGCAATGGAAGCTTGAAGTGGTATATTCATTTGAGACGACAATTCTCCTTTTTCCCGTCAATTAATTAAAATAATGAAGTTAGTCTTCCAATAATTATAACACTTCGAGAATTCATGCATAAAATCAATAAATCCGGAATTATGACTAAAATAGACTTAAAAAGATTCATGCAATGACCAAATTATAGAAAAATTAATTAAAATAATAAATTAAAATATGTTGTAGTTTGCATGCATCAAATATCCATTATGATTTAACGGGTCATGAAACATGTTTTACGCCCCGTGAAGCTGGGATATATGGATTGTTAAACATTGTGACAGTCGTTAATCTCCACTTACGACTAGTGAAGTTGAATAATTCTATCAATAACCCACTATGAGACCCTTACGGCTCATGAAATCAGTATAATGTCTCGAGAAATTTGTGTAGGGTCGTGAGTTAAGCAATAACGCAGGGCATAAGGATTAGTAAAATCACTTACGGTCATATACCTCTACTGTAAGACCCATGATTATTGTATAACGACCCATGAAAAGGTCCATGAAACTTAACAAAACTATTGTGAGCTCAGTGAAACAAAGCTAAGGCCCCATGAAAGCCAAGAGTTCAAAAGACCGGCCGATGTGAGACCCGTGAAAAACATATGATGACCCATGAGATATGTGTAACACCCGTGAAAAGTATATAACAACCTGAGATATTTCAAAATAAATATAAAATTTGGCTTGTGACCTGCAGAGACCTGTTAAAATAAAAATAAACTAAAGAGGCTAAACAACTAAGAAAATCGAACAAACTAATCTAACATGAAATAATTTAATCCACACTAAATTATGAGAAATATCCATATTGTAAGTTTAAGGATTGAGAATGAGTAGTTCTAAGTTTAAAGTCGCTAGGTTGACTTTGATATGGCATATATGTTGAGACTAATATGTAATGATCAAATAAAATAACATAGACAAATATGCAATTAAGAAACAATATAATCAGATTGAATGTGATCGCAATACTCATCATGTTGAGGCTCAGCACATGCAATGTTGGATGACGCCTAAGTTTTCAATCTAATATCATCATCAAGAAGTGGTAGCTCTTCATGTACAGCAACTCTTTGAGGTTGAAGTTGAGAGGTGTGTGGCTATTGAACATGGATTGTTGAATGGTTTTAGGCCGCCATTGTAACGATGTAATTGGGGAAGATTGTACTGATGTAGATGGAGAAATTTTTCCTTGTAAAGATTTTGATGATTGCACTAATGGATTTAAGGAGATGTGTGTTGATGTGCAGGCAACAATTGGTGATTTGCTCTTCTTCTTCAATGGAGGAAGAATTGGAGACAACAATGTATGAGTGACTGGAACTCATACATCATGCATGTTTATTTGAACCTTCCCATCTTTCATGATGTATTTGCTTCTCTTCTTGACACGCCATTGAGTAGTTGTTCTTGTTGAGAAATTTGTTTCTATATGCCATGTTTGATATGAATTTTGATAATGGCACGATCATACGATGAACTTCACATTTTGATTGATGTGGCTTGAAGATTCAGAAGTTAGAGAATCCAATTTTGCGACTTCATTCACTAATGCATGTTGCTTTGCTTCCAATGTCTCAAACTTAAGCTTGGTGTCGAATAGTCGAAGTCAATCGTCGACCTCAATTTGTTTCTGAATTTTGATCAACTGAGCCTCCAAATTTTGGATGTGTTGATCTTGCATTGTCAACCTTATTTCAATTGTTGTAGCGAATTGACCGATCATTTCTACGAAATCATAAGTAGATTATTTGAATTCGAGAATTTGTGCCACATTCTCATCTAATTTCTTATTGTGTTGCTTAATGTTTTGAATTTATCTCTCCATATTTTCAATTTGATAATTTTTAGTGGAGAGCTTCTTTAGCAAAGAATCTAATAGTTTTGTGAGTTCAGCAAATGGATCTCAAAAAATGTCTTCATTCTTTACTTGTTGAGGCTTCTTTTGCGTGTTTTATCTTGATGATCATGCCTCAATGTGAATTCCATCTTGCTGAATAGCAGAGTTGCTTTCCTCAATTTGTTGATTTGAGGTTGTTTTCTTCTTCATCATTGAGGATGTAAAGATATGCTCGTTATGATCAAGTTGTGTACAAAAATATGTCACTTGAAAAGCTTACACAACACTTGAAAAATATATCTCCATGTTTTCTTCTCTTGGGATTTATTTGCTTATGAATTCTTCCATTTCTTTATGTTATTGTCGTTATATATATATATATATATTATTGTGTTTCTACTGTGATATTATATGTAATTAGTTTAAGAAGAAATTGGCAAAAATAATGCCGCCTAGCGTTCGATTTCTAAATTTGAGCTAGATTTTGGGGGTGTTATAGTTGGTATCAAAGTTTTAGTTTTGGCTCATATGTCTGAAGTCTTAAGACGAGTAAGCCATAAGTTGTATAAAATGTCCAAGTGTAAAGTTCATATGCAATCTTCATGAAGTACCACCGAGCCTAAAGGTACATGTTTTCTTATGTTTAGCTCTTGCTAATGATGTTTCTATGCTCATTTGAATGTGGATGTAGTTACCACCAACATGTGAAAGTGCAAATGAGGATGGTGCAAGAAATGTCTTCCTACATGGATTCATCCGAGCGGAACGGAATGTCCAAAGGAACAATGGCTCATATTACTCTATCGAAAAGTTCCTAAGGCTTGACCTCCCAAGGTTGATGGGGACAAAGAGTCGAAAATGGCTTAAGCATGGCTTGAGGAGATAGGGGATATCCTAAAGGTCATGGAGTTCCTTGAGGACCGCATGGTTTTGTATACTATTCATCGCCTTTGTAGTCAAGCAAAAGTGTGGTGGAAGTCCTTTTTGAAGACCACCTTTAAGCATGAAGAAGATGTTGCTGAAAACTTTATAGAAGTATTTAAAACTCGCTTCTACGCGGACTATGTCAAAGAGAATAAGAGAGATGAATTTCTCAATCTCACCCAAGACAACATCACCGTTGACCAATACATGATTTCTTATCTCAAGTTATAGAAGTATGGAGAGCTTAATGAGAATGAACTTAGAAGGACTAAGAGGTTCATTCATGTCTTGACTCCCGGGCTATGGTCATGGGTCATAAGTGGACATTGCGCCACTTTGAAGGATGCGATGGGACTTGTCGCCGAGCATGAAAGAGACTATAACGAGAAGATGATCTCCAAGGGCAAGTGATCATTAGCTAATCACTGTAGTCTTTTATCTCATTTTAGATGTATTTCACCCATATCGAGTCCCTAAATTACCCAACTTTTGACCAATTATGTTTGGAATGCAAGGATTGTGATAACTAGTTGATCCTTCTCATTTGGATGATCTTATTTCAACTTGTGCAAAATTATAAATCCATTTGAACAAGTTATCATTTTCCAATGCCAAGTTATCGTTAAAGGGCAAAATTGTTATTTCGATATGCAAAACTGTCAAATCTGCACAAAAGCATTAAGCAATCATTATATTATTGTCCTAACTCATTGCTGTTCAAATTTGATCACATTTGGATAATCACAATAAAAGTTATAACAAGTTATCATTTTTTAGGCATTAAGTTATTGTTTTGGCACCCAAGTTATCATTCCTATGAAATCTTATCCACATTTGATTTCTGACCTTATTCACTTGCCATATTAATTCCTTGGATGCCTCTAATGCTTTGAACCACATGTATTTGGATAATTTTTATGATTAGTGCAAAGTTATCATTTCCGGATCCCTAAAATTATTATTTTTTATATGGATTTTCATTCCTGCACAACACCAAATCCCATTTGATGTTTGAGTTGACAACTATCATTATCCTAATCCTTATTTGTTAAAATTCCATTTAAGAATTTTGATGCTTGCTGTTTTGGATTTTGTAGCAGGTAAAACAGGTTGCAAAAAGGTGGAAAAAGGTGGGGGGATCACTGATTTTGCTGTCCAAAAAGCTGCAGTAGCTGGAATTTTCAAGGCCATCTGAACAGGTGGCTTACATCAAGGCTATGAAACATTTGGATGCTGATCTAAGGGTGATGATAGGCCATATATAAGCTGAAGAAACCATGGGAATCAGGGGGAGGTCGGCCATTGCAGGAAGGAACAGATTTGGGAGCTGAAGTGCTGCAGGGATACCTCTCGACAAGCTTCAATCCAAGATTATTTCCTTTTGTTCTCCACCTTATTTTGTATCAGACTTTGTAATTATGAGGAGCTAAATCCCATGCCTCCTAGGATAGGGTAGTAGTCTAATATATATTGTGGATGGATTAGGGATAAGTCCAAGATTTCCTGCACTGAATCAATTAATTTCTTAATTCTGAAATTTGTATTGAGCTGAATTTGATTTTGTCGTTGGAAGATCCTACTTGTATTAGCAACTAAGAAGTTATCATTTGGTCTAATCTTTGTTCAGGAATGAATTAAGAACCAATGCCAATTTTCTGGATTCCATTTTGGTTGATAATTTGATTTCTGTTTTCCTGAATTCTGAACTTTCTAATTTCTGATTTACTGAGTTATCTGAATTAGATTGTCATTGGGGACTGAATTAATTGAACAACTGAGAGGTCATCCTATGTCCCAATCTTGTTCAGAAATGAATTGAGAAGCTTTGACATTCCTATGATTCAATTCTGTCATCACCATTGGTTTTCCCTGATTTAAATGCATTGCTGATTTATGTTTTCTTGAATTCAGGGAAATCTGATTGTTCTTTGTAAAGCCATACTTTAATCCACCATTGAGAGATGGTCTTAAGGCCTTCCTTGAAATTCAGAGATGAGCCAAGGAGCAATGACAATTTCATATTTCCCAACCTGTGATTATATGTCTTTCATTTCCAATTAATTAGTGTTAAGTGTGGACTTCATTTTTAAATGCAGTCGAGAGGTTGAATCAAGGTCCTCTTGTAGTTTAGAGATAAACCAAGGAACACTAGCACTATTATTAGATAAGTTTCATTCCTACATAAATAATTGAAGTGATTTCCGTATTTTGTGACTATACTTAGAAGTTATCACTTCATATTTTATTGAATTGCCAAAAAAAAAATTAACAAGTGACTTGAATTGAACTTAATGATAACTTGATTTTCAGTGGGGATCTTCTTCTAATTCAACTTGGCTAACAATTATATGATAATATATTGTTTAGTTCTGGTCTAATTGAGCTGTGAAAGCAGCCATATTAAAGGTTGAATCAGATTTGACTAAAAATTGATAACTTGTCACATTCCAACCATAATTAAATTAGATGAATCCCAATTCCTAGGAGGACTTTCCTCATTAATTGATAAAACCTTTTAGCCTCTAGATTAGCATTTACAATTCAGTTTAGTTAACTTTTCAAAAATCTAAAACTAGTTATCATTCTGCATTATTGAAAAATCTATTTTTCATTTCCATTTAAATTCCTATTTTTGCCACTTTAAATAGGGTTAGTCTAAATTGTTTTTAGGAAGTTTAGGACTTCAAATCACTGTGGATATGACATTTAGGGTTACTACAATTGACATGTGCACTGCAGTAGAGAGTGAGTTTAGGAGTTAAACTAAAAATTGAAAATTTTCACTAGAAATCCAAAAATTAGTAAGTTATCACTAAACCCCTAAATTTCACTATCAGCAAGGCAATCAAGAAACATGAAGAGCAAACGAAAGGGAAGAGCCCAAGAAAAGCACCCTATCATTCACCAAAAAAGGTAGAACAAGATAGAGCCACATGCCCTCATTGTGGAAGGGCTCATCCCGGTGAATGTCGCATCAAGGCCAGAACATATTTGCAATGTGACAAGGCTGGCCACTACATAAGAGATTGTCCGAAAAAGTATGAGGACAATCGCGACAAAGGAAGGATGGTTGCAAATCCGTCAAGAGCTCTGGCAAGGGTGTTTTTTTTTATTCGGGGGCAACATATTCTTTCATATCTCATGCACTTGTTAGAATGTTAGAAGTTAAGCTTCTAGTTACAAATTTTCAACTAAAAGTAGTGACTCCTATCGGAATTGTAGCTATTAGAAGATATGTCCCCTATGTACCGATAAAGATTGGTAGAAAGAATTTTCCTAGTAATCCCATTTTGCTTCTTATGATATATTATGATGTAATCTTAGAGATTGATTGACTATCCTATAATAATTCTCGTATGTATTGCAAAGAGAAGAAAATTTTATAGATGATCATCATGAAACAGTTACGATGATTTGAGGAATCTCCTCCATGGAAGCCAAGTGTTGATTTCAGCAACAAAGGCAAGTAAGATGAATAAAAAAAGAGCAAGATGATTCTTGGCAAGTGTATTCAAGACGGCAACTCAAGGCACTTGAGTCCTTGGATGTGGTAAAAGAATATTCCAATGTCTTTCCGAAAGATAAAACGAGATTGCTACCAAGAAGAGAAATTGAGTTCAACGTTGAACTACTCCCAAACACCGCATCTAATTCGAAGCCGCCTTACCGAATGGCCCAGGCAGGAATGCATGAGTTGAAGACTCAATTGCAAGAGCTTTTGGGACAAAGGATCGAAACATTTCTTTCCTTGACCATGGAGAAATACGATTGAAGTCAAATGGAAATCCAAGTTGTTGTGGGCATTGGGCAGAAAATATAATTGCAGAATTTGGGCTAGGTTTTAACAGCATAGTTTGAGTTTTGATGATGTTTTTCGATCCATTTTTTCAACTATTTCCATGATATTATTACCTAGGAAGTCATGCTCCTAGCATAAGAATTAAGAGTACTTCTTAATTTAGACCCTATTCGAATGAGAATATGACCATGATTAACCTTTTATTCCAAGATTTTTTTCCAAACAAGTAATTTTGTGATCCAATGAGACCCACTACATTAAATATGGAAAAAAATGGGAGCACTTTTATGAATTGAGAATATAGTGATCCCACAGGATTATGGAGACGAGAGCATGTTTAAGGCTTTAATTAAACTTCTTTAACATGATTTAGTTACTGAAAAAACCTATATAAAAGTGAATTTAAATTTTTATATGCCTTGAGATTGTTCTACGATTCTACCCTAAATCCTTGATTTTCGTCACTAGTTGGCAACTTAGGTTGATCAGATGCAGGGAGTACACATGCATGGTAAATGGAGAAGGGAGAATCCAAACACAACGGAGATGGGAAGAGAAATCGAAAGAAGATGGGTTTATTATATAGGAAAACAAAACTCTAATGGATCAAATTTTAATTAAACTAAAACTTTACTTTTTAAACTCTTTTTGGCAAAGTTAGTATATTATTAGCAAATTGTGATTTGCTAGGCGATAGTGGTATGATTACATGATGGAGGTTAAATATTAGCTAAAGGTGGATAGCAATTTATCAATAAATGTAATAAAAATTGCATGATAAATACAGCACTAATAATAATTACAAAATGTTTTTACAAAAATAGACCTTATATATATACATATTAGGCTCATTTTATATGCATATATTTTTTGACTTTATGATATTTTAGTTTGAAATACTACTCAAGTATAAAAAGTATTTAATAGTTTAAAATAAAATATGAAAAGTCTTGTTTTTTAGAATAAAATTAAAGACGATAATTTATAAATGAAAACTAGTACATCATGTTTAGAAATTAAATAAAGTATGCTTTTAAAATAAATGAGAGTACATTAGGAATAAAATGTCAAACAATTGTACTCTAAACTCTTCCGGATAGTGGGAGTAGCCTATAGGGTTTTATCTTGTAACTCTAAACTATTTTTAAATAATATTTATCAAACATCTTAATTAGAGTTTTGACTAAATCAAAACTCTATCAGTTAGTTAAACCTCCTTTATCAATGTTGTCAAAATCAGACTGCACCAATCAGTTCAATGTGTTCGACCATGAACCACCGTCTATTCCAGTCTAACTTAAACTCAAAATTGGATCAAAAAAAAGTCGATCAAATCGGTGAAAATTGATGAATTGGTTCAAGCGAAATAAAAATAAAAAAATTGGAAACAAGTAGAAAGGAAAGGAAAATTATAAAAATAAATCATTTTAATGAACATTCAAAATTAAAAAGGAAAAACAAAAATAACACTAAAAAGGAATTTAAGTATTAATGTAGTCGGAGCATAAAATGAAGAAAAGGAAAGTGTCAAAAAAGAAATAAAAGTAAGAAAAAGAAAAGTGGCTTATGGTAAAAATAAATTAACATATAGTTAATTTAATTAATTGAGAAATACCATTTTAATAATAAACAATTAATATTAACAAGTTGGAAATCATTTTTTTATCAATAATTATATTTTGAAATAGAATGAATAATTACACTTACATTAATATTTCTTTATTAATAGGTTACTAATATTTTTTTATACATTATTTATTTATTTATATATCATTAAATTATTATAAATAATATAATTTTAATAAAATTTGGTTGAATTCTATTAAATTCCATCCAACCATAATCCAATTGATTGTACCCGTCCGCTCCCCAATTCGCCATCACCAACTTGGTCAAACTAAAACTATATTCTTTTCTTCTTCTTTTTTCCTTTTTTGCAATTAAAATTTTATCTCATCACAACTCTAATTATCATTAATATATGAAATTAAACAAATAAGTTATTTATTTCATTATTTGGTTATTTATAAAAATTCTGGGTTGTTATATTAATTAACATCATTACTAACATTAATTATATGACTTATAATCAGTAATAAAAATATTAATTACAAGACATTAAAGTATCTTTCCTATGCTCATTAATAAATAATAACAAAATCTTCAGCCAACCGACGGCTGGCTATGCATGTTAAAAAGGAAGATCCAATGGAAAATTTTAATTCATCGAATCATAAATGAAAATTGCCCAAAAAGAAAGACTACAAACTTGTGTTAAAAGAAAATTTGACTTGTTTAATTTATAAAGTTTACTATATATTCTTCTCATGTATTAATTATACCGCCTGTATGAATAGAATTGAATCGAGTGTTGTGAGATCTATGCATATGAATAAAATATTTTTAATATAGAATATTGAAATAATATATTTATTCACATATTTATATATGAGTTAATTAAACATTGATCACTAATATTTTATTCACATATTTTTAAATCTAATATATATGTTTATATCATGTGAAATATAACATGATATACACTTAAAGAAATACTAAATAATAATATACAATATTGGATTTTAATGAAATATAATATTTTACAAAAATGTGATATAATATTAGTATACGTGCAACAACTAATTAATTTAATTTTGATTTAAAATAACGTAAGATTAGATTTATGACATAACATTGAATTATTAGAGTTCATAAAAGTGAGAATAATATGTACAACATGTTAGAATAAAATAATTAAAATAAACTTTCTCAAGGTTCTTTATCTTTATTATAATTAAAATATTTTTTTCATTTAAATAAATAAATTTATACTAATATTGTAGGATCACAAGACCATATCGATTTTAAGACTCGACTTTAGATCCTATGCTTAAAATCTTTTGAGTAGGATCGAAATCGTTTTTTCTTCATAACGTCATAAGATTTTATTAGTCGAATTAGAATATGACAATCATAGTTGATGCCATTATCAATGATGATTAAATCTTATTATTATTTGCTTTCTATATTATTATTATCATCATTGTTAAGTGTTAGTGATATCATTGATAATCAGTACTAAACATATAGACTACAAAATTGATTTTAGTATCCTGCCTGGACGTATTAATTGCAACAGCAAATATCATTAATCTATAGCTCTGAGCGGTTCTTAAATATCTAGATTCAATGATAATTTCTTTTATTCATAAAAAAATATACAGAAACTAGAAACTATCATTCTTTCATGTAAAAACTTCAAGAAATGTTTTGTTGGCTATTCTTCTCTCTCCTCATGAATTAACTAGAGAGAGATCGATATTTTAATGAACGGTATTAGATGATGTAATTATTTGGCTTGTATACTGTAATTAACATAATTGTTAATTAGCAATTCAAATATTAACTACAATTGAATAAGGTTACCTTACTTACGCGTATTAATGACCACAACTAATAAACACGTGCACACACACTCTCTTTCTCTCGCACACGTTGCCATCTTTTTTCGCATATGTTCCCATCGAGGACAAATCATAATTTTGCACTATAAATGTAATATCCTGCTGGAAAAAAAAAACTTAAGCCACCCGCAGGTGGCCCAAGTCCATCCGCAGCAACCCACAGCCCAACTACTTAATGAATGTTAACCAATGCCCTAAAAACCCTCCCCACCTAACTACTTCACTCTCTCTCCCACTCAATTGTTCCATGCGGCCGAAAAACTACTCAAGGAGCTAAAGTTCCCTTTGATTACCTGCTGGACAATAGTAAGCTTCATCACCATGTCTCATTCTTTCTTCCCTAAGCACACTCGGCCATCATCCCTGAAGCTACAGTGGCAACGGCTACTGTAGCTAGAGCATCCTCACTTCACTAAGTGCTACAATAATCCTCACTCTATCTCTCTATTTATCTCTTAGCAGCCCTTAAGATGTCCATTTCTTCATTTCCTTGCAGCTGAGGTGGCAAGGAGCTAGAGCAAAGAAGGGCTAGGGAAAAAGGGGATTTATGTGATTAAGATTGCTACTAAGGTATGTTGAGGGGATCCAAATCCTTAATCATCTCCCTAATGATGATTGTGTGAATGGATTAGGGCACGAAGAACTAACTTATGTTCTTGAAGTGGATGATTAGGGCTTATGCATATTAGTGCTTGTATGTGTTAGGTTTATGAAGCTTTATGTTCTAATGCTAATCATGTTTGGAAATATGATGTTCATTGTTGCTTATGCTAGCTCAAATGAAATGGTTTTATGCTTATGCACATGTATGAACTTAGTTAGCATGATTAGATGCTTCATGTGAGAACCTTATGATATTCATGATTAAAATGCTAAGAATGCTTAGAAATGTCCTATATGATGTTTGGAATTATGTATGTGTTCAATATGTCAATGTATGAAAGATTTGGGATGGAGTGATGTAAAAGTTGTGTATCTGTTGGCCCAAAACGGGCGACCGATAATGTATCGGTCGACCGTTCTGGAGATCATTGTAGTGTAAAACTCTGTCCAATGGTCGACCGGTTCTATAATGGTCGCCCGTTTTGGAAGGGTCGGGACATTCTGTGATTAGCGGACGTCCGAGCACCCTGTTTTGGTCGTCCGAAAAATCAAGTACCGGTCGACCGATTTACAAGCGATCGTCCGATATGTGATAATAAAATAGTCGGGACATTCTGTGATTAGCGATCGAACTGAAATCCCTTTTCGGTCGTCCGAAAGACCCATGAGCGGTCGACCGATTTGATAACGGTCGTCCGATATAAAGAGTGTCACATTCTGTGATTAGCGGACGAATCGAAGTCTGATTTCGGTCGTCCGAATGGACCATAACGGTCTACCGATAACCCTACCGGTCGACCGATATCCTACTAATGGTCGACCGATACCCAAAACGGTCGTCCGTTTTGGAGGCTGATTTGCTATGATTGAATGACCACACCTAGTATGATTTGAAGTATGTATGACCTTAAATAGGGTTAAAACAAGCAACATGTGTGACTGACTGTATGTATTGATGAAAGCAAGTAAAAGACGGATTGGTGTGAAGGTGACTTGTTGTAATCAAGGAAAGGGGAAATGAGTTCCACCCCAAGCGTGGCATTTCTCGGGGAAACGAGTTCCACCCCAAGCGTGGCGTTTTCATAAGTTTGAGGCGAGTTCCAACCCAAGCGTGGCGTCCCTATTGGGCCTACGCGGAACTAGGAGGCGAGTTCCACCCCAAGCGTGATGTCTCTATTGGCCTTCCGCGAACCCAACATGTTGGCCTAACTAGCCATTTTTTCCTTGAGCTTCAACATGGTCTTCCCAATCAAACAAGATAAAAAAGTATCTAAGTAAAGATAAAAGATGAAAAGATTAATGATGAATGACTTGGGACATAAAGTAAAGATGTTAAAGAAGTATGATGAAGTATGCACCTATGAGGATGTCATGTAAATGTCCACTTGTCACATCATATCATGACGTGATGAAATATGCTAAAGTAAAGTAAGATAAGATTATGGTATGCATTACCATGATGATAAGTTATGATATGCACGACTTAAAGATTATGATGTTACTTGTTATCTTATATTGCCATGATGATATGATCACATGTCATGTAGTATGCATAAGTAGCTCATAGCATGCATATGATTTATGTTCCATAATGATGATACGCATATGCCATGACATATAGAGATTATGTTATAAGGTCATAGCATGCATGGGCCTCAACATACTCTAACGGGATATGTTATGTCATATGTTGAACTCTTGTAGGGGCCTGTTATGTATGGCTTATGGGTCTTATGGAGTCATGTAATTTACTTGAACTCGTTATATTGTAAGAACCCATAGTTGGGTATACGTTAGAGCCTACTAGGCCCATGGGCCATATTATGTTATCTTGGGTTTTTATTTTAATTATTCATGAAGTCTTCCGCTGTTATTGATGATTAATGTTTTAAGTAATATATTATGTTTCCACTATAAAGTTTTATGAAATTAGGTCAAAGTCATGGTCGATGTAATACCGTCAAGGTTCGGCAAAATTTAAAAATTTGGGCCAAATTTTGGGGGCGTTACAGTTGGTATCAGAGCCATAGTTCGGCTTTATGTCTTAAGTCTTATGTGTCCAAGCCGTTGGCTAAAATGTTTAAGTGTAAAGTCCATGTGCAATCGTCATGAGGTGCCACCGAACCTAAAGGTACATGTTCTTCCATGTTTAACTCAGGCTAATGATGATGTTGTGTTTATTTGATTATGAATGTAGATGCCTCCAAGACGTGCTATCGTTGACGAGTAACATGAAAGGAATACCTTCCTTGATGGATTAATCCGGGCGGCACAAAATGCCCAAAGGACTAATGAACCGGACTATTCCATTGAGAGGTTCCTAAGACTCCAACCTCCCAAGTTTGATGGAGAAGGAGACTCTGATTTAGCCGAATCATGGGTTGTGGAGATAGGGGACACTCTTAAAGTCATGGGTTGTTCCGAAAATTGCAATGTGATTTATGCTACGCATCGCCTTTGTGGACAAGCTAAGGCATGGTGGAAAGCACTCTTGAAAACTACCTTTCAGAATGAAGAAGAAGTTGGTTGGAGAAGTTTCGTGGAGGCGTTTGAGGCACGCTTCTTTCCCGATCATGTTAAGGAAAAGAAGAGGGACGAGTTTCTCAACCTTGTCCAAGGTAGTATGACTGTGAGTGTGTATGTGAACACTTTTCTTAGGCTAGAGAAGTATGGGGAGCTCAATGAGAATGAGTTCCGAAAGACAAAGAGATTCATCAATGGGCTGAATCCTGGACTGCAACCATGGGTTATGAGTGGTCGCTGCACCACTATGAAAGACGCGGTGGACCTCGCCGCTGAACATGAAAGGAAATATCAAGAAAGAAAGGATACCAGAGGGAAGACTATCAAGAAGTATGAAGGAAGGCGCCTTATTACTCATCAAAGAAGATAGAACCAATCAATCCTTTATGTCCACATTGTGGAAGGAACCATTATGGAGAATGTCGCATAAAGACCGGAACGTGTCTCCAATGTGGCAAGGAGGGTCACTACATAAAGGACTGCCCCACAAAACATGGGGCAACAAGGACAAAGGAAAGATGGTGGCAAACCCACCAAGAGCTCTAGCAAGAGTCTTCGCCATGGAAGTGGATGAGGCCACTCCAGAAAACGATGTGATCCAATGTAATATTCTAATTGCTGATCACTATGCTAATGTTCTATTTGATTCGGGTGCAACCCATTCTTTTATCTCTCATGCATTTGCAAGCATGCTAAAAGTTAAGCCTCTGGTCACCCCTTATCAACTAGACATTGTAACCCCTACCGGAATGGTAGGCACTAGAAGATATATCCCCAATGTGCCCATAGAGATAGATGGCAAGAATTTCCCAAATGACCTCATATTATTTCCCATAGTAGAGTATGATGTAATCTTAGGAATGGATTGATTATCTTACAATGATGCTCACATGTATTGTAAGGCAAAGAAAGTGTGTATAGGTGGCCATCATGAAAAGCCTATAATAATTAGGGGAATTCCCTTCAAGAAAGCCAAGATACTCATCTCAGCCATTAAGGCAAGCAAGATGATCAAGAAGGGAGCAAGAGGATTTTTGGCAAGCGTCATCAAGACGGATTCACAACCCAAGGCACTGGAGTCCTTGGACGTGATAAGAGAATATCTTGATGTCTTTCCGGAAGACATTGCGGGATTACCTCCAAGAAGGAAAGTTGAGTTCAATATTGAACTACTTCCGGGGACCACTCCCATCTCAAAGCCGCCCTATCGAATGGCTCCGGCGGAGATGCATAAACTGAAGATGCAACTACAAGAACTCTTGGATAAGGGATTCATCAAGCCAAGCGTCTCACCATGGGGCGCACCGGTACCATTTGTCAAGAAGAAGGACGGCTCATTAAGGTTGTGCATCGACTAACGAATGCTCAACAAAGTGACAATGAAGAACAAGTATCCCTTGCCAAGAATCGATGATCTTTTTGACCAATTATCATCGGCGTCGATTTTCTCCAAAATCGACCTAAGGAGTGACTACCATCAACTAAGGGTAGCCGAGCAAGATGTTCCCAAAATGACATTTCGTTCGAGGTATGGACATTATGAATTTTTGGTTATGTCATTTGGACTAACGAATGCGCCTGCCGCATTCATGGATTTGATGAATAGGGTTTTTCGTCCATACGTGGACAAATTCGTGATAGTGTTTGTGGATGATATCCTCATCTACTCATCAAGCCCGGAAGAGCATAGAGAACACCTTCGCATTGTGTTGGAAACCTTGAGGAGGAACAAGCTTTACGCCAAGTTCTCCAAATGTGAGTTTTGGCTTGAAGAGGTTATGTTTCTTGGTTATATTGTGTCAAGGCATGGAGTAGCCGTGGACCCGGCAAAGGTTGAAGCAGTAATGAATTGGAGTAGACCCAAGAATGTGACTGAGATTCGAAGTTTCTTAGGACTTGCTGGATATTATAGAAGGTTTATCTAAGATTTTTTCAAGATTGCCGCTCCTATGACAAAGTTGACAAGGAAGGGCGAGAAGTTCATATGGTCACAAGCATGTGAAGCAAGCTTTCAAGAGTTAAAAAGAAGACTTACTATGGCATCCATTTTAGTCATTCCCACGGGAAGTGGAAGCTATGTCATCTATAGTGATGCTTGTGGTACCGGATTAGGATGTGTACTTATGCAACATGGCAAAGTAGTTGCATACGCTTCAAGACAATTGAAGAAACATGAAGTCAATTATCCAACTCATGATCTATAGTTGGCGGCGGTGGTATTTGCATTGAAGATATGGTGCCACTTCTTGTATGGTGAAGATTTCGAAGTGTACACGGATTACAAGAGCCTAAAGTATGTGTTTTCCCAAAAGGACTTGAATATGAGACAAAGAAGATGGCTCGAGTTTCTTAAGGACTATGAGTTCGCAATATTGTACCATCCCGGGAAGGTAAATGTAGTTGCCGATGCACTAAGTCGCAAGTGGGAAGGATCACTTGGATGTTTGAGAGTCCACAAGTGGAATCTTGTGGAAAGCATAGTGCAATGGGCCCCAAGTATTTTTGGCCGAAGGATCATGTGTATGACTCATCACGTGATTGAATCGAGCTTAGTGAGAAGAATCATTGAAGCTCAAAGGAAGGACCCGGAATACGTGAGAATGATCAACGTGTGCAAAAGAGAAAGGAATCATTTTGAGTATGGTCAAGATGGGGCAATCAGGTAC
The DNA here is from genome assembly GCA_030549335.1 of Pontederia crassipes. Classification (NCBI taxonomy): domain Eukaryota; kingdom Viridiplantae; phylum Streptophyta; class Magnoliopsida; order Commelinales; family Pontederiaceae; genus Pontederia; species Pontederia crassipes. Next base: position 60,056,160 of record CM060194.1, on the reverse strand, counting down.
AAGAACGTCTATGGGTCCCAAAGAACAAGGCACTAAGAAGGAAAATTTTGGACGAATATCACAAGTCCGAATTCTCCATCCATCCCGGGAGCACCAAGATGTTCAAGAATTTGCAAAGGAACTTTTGATGGGAAGATATGAAGAACACTACAAGAAAACACATCATTAAAGAAGGGAAAACTGGTCATTAATAATCAAAATCCGGTCGTTATTGGTCATTAGCGACCAGCATTTCCCATCGTCACCGGTCGTTATAGGTGTCGCCATTAAAAGTCAATAACGACGGCTTAAAAGTGTTGGCCATTAAACATCATTAACGACCGGAATAAAATTGGTCATTAAATCCAAATAAGCATTTAGTTGGTCGTCGAAGTCATTAATGACAAGAAATATCTTTGTCGTTAATAATCTTCAACGGCTAGTAATCCCGTCGTTAAAAGTCATCAATGACCAGAAAAAATCCGACCGTTAAATTCATATAAGGATCATTTAGTTGGTCGTCGAATACATTAATGACGAGAAATATCTTTGTCGTTGATAATCTTCAGCAGCTAGTAATCCCGTCGTTAAACGTCATCAATGACAAAAAAAATTGGCCGTTAAATTCATTTAAGGACCATTTAGTTGGTCGTCACATACATTAATGGTGAGAAATATCTTTGTCGTTGATAATCTTCAGCGGCGAATAATTCCGTCGTTAAAAGTCATTCATGACCAAAAAAAATGGTAGTTAAATCCATATAATGACAATTTAGTTGGTCGTCGAATACATTAATGATGAGAAATATTTTTATCGTTAATAATCTTCAACGGTTAATAATCCCATCATTAAAAGTATCAACGACCAAAAATAATGAAATCATTAAATCCATATAATGACCATCTAGATCATCGTTAAACGCATTAATGACCATCATAATTTTTGTCATTGATAATCATAATAACTTCAAATTATAATACAAAAGTTAAATTAATTTACCAGAATGAATTGTTCATATAACTTCAAAAAATAATAATTATCCATGCCAACAAATGTTCATAGTAGTAGTCAAGATCAATAACATTTAGCATTCAAATTTTTTAACCCATCAATCTTCTTCCTTCCCTCCAAAAAATGTTTACACTATTCTAAAAGCAAAATAACTTGTTTGAGCTTTGAATTGCATCTCTTTCTTTCCATATCTTCAAAATCTGTAAAGTTCACAAAATACATAAAAGATTTTAATAAATGTCCAATGACTATTGAATTAACAACAAAATGAAAATAATAACTTATAAATAAATAAGACAATTTAAGAGAGAACATAAAACAAATCATTTAGTTTTCATTATCTGATCCCTGTGTTGCTGGACTTTGCACATTAGATTGTCCAAAGCAATGTTGCATTACTTGTTGCATTTGAATTTCCATAGAGTTCAAACGATTCTTCAAAGACTCATTCTCCTCTCGAAAAGACTTGTTCTCTTGTCGAGTGGCCCGCAACTCATTTAGTAATGTACATGTCTTTCAATTGCTGCAGGATCAATGAGCCGATTATCCTTTTTCCGTGTTTCAAAGAAAATTGTTCCTACATCTGGCGGATTACCATCTTTGCCTCCCTACATGTTTAAAAAATCAAACAATATCAAATAAAATATAAGCACACATTGTTAATTAACTGTTAGTAGTTCACCTGCTGATATATAATTTCTCGAATCGGCATACTCCCATATCGATGAGGCATGCTCACCTTAAAACTTTTGCTATGGTATAACTCTTTGACCAACCATTCCCAATCTCTCTTTTCTATTTCATCTGGAATATTTTTTACTGCATCTGCAATTGTCTTACCTTTTATGTACTTGATATGCATACTACCTCTCCACTTGTTCCATAATTCTTTCATATGATCAAAAATATTTTCTTTATGCATGTCCATTTTATCACTCTCGAATTTATCCTAAAAATTGAAACATCAAATACATATATTTAATTAGTTGATTTTCACGTACAATAATCTTATATAAACTTGCATAACAAATGAAATAACATAAACTGAATATGTTAGATACATTACCACAATAGCTGCCCACAAGTGTTCTTTCTCAATTTCTCCAATTTCTTTCCATGCACGTAAACGCAATGGACATATATTTTGGTCACGAATAATTTTTCCCAAATGTCTTGTAAATGACTTATAATTTTCCCCAACTGTGCGGTTGTTGTAAAATGTCACTGTCAATTTCTTACCACTAGGAAGGCTTGCTACATCTTTGCATTTATTTTTGCCTCTCACTTTTCTCTTTTTTTTATTAGCACTTGAACCTGCACATGCTTAGATGATACGAACACAATCAGAGAGGAAAAAAAATTATCTCAGTTAATTGCTATCCATAATAAAAAGAACATCTAATACATTTCAGGCAGGATAATATATAATTATGACTATGTACTTATATAAGTTTGATTGCTTCTATAGTTATTGCATGGTAGTCAAGCTCACAAAGTAGAATTCACTGACCAAGAATGAAAACAAAGGATGTAGCAATTACCTCGTATCAATAAATGGCTATGCATTCATGGCTATGCATGCATGATGCTCTAATGACAAATCATCAAATTAGACCAATATGGGGATTGACAAACAATCCTAAGTGCAGCAGATATGAGAAAAATTAAATGACCAGTTGAATTGAAATAAACCTATATGCAGACGGGGACAAAAGAATAGGAAGAATGATGTTTGATTTGTGATTTCATATAATTTTGATTGTTATGATCTTTATGCAATTAAGGATCAGTTGAATTTGGTAGCGGTTCATAAGGAATTTCCTTCAATCCTTCTCAAAAAGAAAAAAAAACAGTTAACAAGCTGGTCCATTTCAGATCAACCTGCAAGATAATTCCATTGTCTTTAAACATGCAAGAGTGCTTTAAAATCTGAATGAAAAATTTCTAGTTTAGATGACAGACTATTCACTGCATTCTTTCTTCCACTGCCACGTATGATCACTCACATCTGGCCCTTACAATCTAACATGTGATCTATAATTACTCTTTTCTAGTTCATGCAAGAACATCCCAAGTTCAATAACAAATGATAAATAAATCAAAAGCTGTCCAAGAGGTCCTCACACCAATAACAGGGAACTGCTCCTAAAAAAACAGGGAACTTTCGCTTGATAATCAATGGCCACAATTTGGTTCTTCCGCTTCTCTCGATCTGATATCTTCCTTTATGTTTTGATTGGTCCTGTGGGTGATTTGGATTCCTTAGAATTCTTTTGAATCCTCTGCAGAATAATATCCAACCTAGATAGTAAACTAGACACGAAGTAAGACATATGGGGTTGTTCCAGACGTGATGATATATATGTGCCTTGCAAATTGGCCAGATTTATTCACAATTCCTGCTTAGTTGTATAATATGTTAGAAAAGTTCAGACTTGAATTAGTTAACCTTTAAAAGTGGTGGTGTTCGGCCAGAGTACATGCAGGTTTTTGTTGTTCCAGCATTAACATTGACTTCAGGAGAGGATCCTATAAGCTGGAGCAGATTTCGAGGAGTGCATGACATGCAATTGGATGATCATTCAGCCTCATATCAACGTTGTGGATCAAAATCATCCACAGGTTACTTCATAGAATAGTCTGGAACTTGTTGATAACAAATCATCATTGTGATAACAAAATCATCCACAGGTCACCCTCCAGCGATGGCTCCAAAATGGTCTGTCCAAGCAGCATCAGGGAGGCCTAGTCCCTTGGAATATTGCTTTTGCCCCAGTGTGTTGGCTCCTTTGAAATGAAGATGCTCCAACATATTTCAAGTGGCCCCATGACCCGCAATATATTATCATGCATACTGTCCTATAGTTCTTTGAAGTATGAAAAAAAAAGCAATTGTGTCCCCTCTAATCGAGAAGGAAACCTCAACAACATGGACCATTCCATGGCAAAAAAATAGTTGAAACTTTTAGTGTGGAAGCATAAAAAGTGCCGATTAACTTAATAAAAGATGAGAGATTCTGGCACTGTTCTGTCTCTAGTAACATGCATGGTTTTGAAAGTAACTTAATGGATATGCAAATTACACAGATGCTCACAAAATTGACAAAAGTCACCCTTGATGTAACAATTAGGAAAATTATGTCATATTATCAATCTGTTGCGAAAATTCTCCTGTGTTTAGCTATTGTTAGATAGAAAAATAATACTTATACAATGACTGGAAAAAACAATAGAAAAGTGATAAACTCAACCTATTTGACTATTTCCAAGACCTAGCACCTCCTAAGCTATTTGAGAAAAGGAAAAAAATCATGTTGAAACCAATGTTAAGCCTCGAATAATAAGAAATGCACACCACCATGTTTCAGATGTATTGAAGTATCAAGGTCATAATTTGTACTTTAACCTACCTATTAAGATATTGACGGACTGTTGGCTTTCAACCAAATCATAGTGGTATACCCTGACTATAAAAGTTAATCAAGTCTGCTTTGATCAAGGAAACATGATTATAAGTTCTTATGTATGAACGTTTATGGCCTTTTCCATGGAAAATATCAAACAACATGCACAAAGTACAAACTCAATTTTGTTCTTATAGATTCAAGACAACGACCCCGCAACTCTACGATTTTGGACAGAAACCAAGTGGTCGGACCAGTAAAATCCAATATAAAACTCGATGTCTACTTCTTCATAATGACAACATTCTACTTATCACAGAGAGACCATGAGCTAAAGAATGCATCAAGAGTATTCCATAGAGATGACAACACAACAAATATAGCATTACATAGACAACTAAAAGACTAGCAGGCATAAATAAGACAATCCAAGCAGATCTCTCGATGCAGTATAATAAAGTTCATAGAAGCTATCATTTTGTTGGGAAGGGTGATGTGGGAATGCAAGCAGTAACATAACACAACAGCTGAAGATATAAATAAAATTAAGGTTTTGCATACCTTCAGTTGTTTACCTTTATTAAGTGCCAAGAATATATGCAATGTAAGTTTACCTTTATTGAATTATCTCCAATAACAGAATGAAGCCTTCTCTTTTCCAGGTTACATATGCTTATTACACATTCCAGAAGAGGTTGGCCATCTAACAAAATAGAGTAACTAAATATAAGAAAAAATCAATGTAATAGTAAGGTTGACCTGCTAAATAGAAGGGGGAGAAGGACGATGGTGTGTCTACCTCCTGCAAAGGAGAAAGGGTGACCGCCGATGGCTGGCGCACGAGCGCGGGGGGAGTGATGATTTCATTCCAGAAACTCCATCTGCTAACCAATGCATAGGAATATGTTCTTGAGAAAGCACAGGGAGAAAATACATGATCTTACAACTCTTTGCAATGAAAAAAATTTAAAATATCTCTGAAACTTGAGAATTGATTGAAAAAAACCTGATTCATTCATAGTAGAATGAATCATAAATAGGGCATCGATCAAATGACATAAGGTTGTTAGAGCAATAAGCATGGCAGAACTTTGCAGACACAATATGATTCCACTATCAACTGTAAACATTAAAGTTGAGTATAAACATGATATACCAGCAGAGAAGCACATGCAATTTTCATTGCAATCGAAATAAAAAGTAAAACAATTTTAGTTAAATAACAAATCATGATATAGTAGATAATACATAGCATACCAGTACCTTGACAAATTTTTGGCTCAGCAGTACCTTGCTGTATAATAACTTAGAGTTAAAGTTGTAAAATTTGCAATCTTTATTGTCATATCATAGCTTCTTACCAAAGTTCATTATATGAAGTATACTCTATTAGGTTAAGTTTATATTTGCTGAAGAGAATTTCATATACTCACTTCAAAATCATGCCACATCTTCCATTTCAAAATAAGTAGTCTGACAATGCAGCTTTTCTTAACTAAGATGAGCTAACATTTTCCAGCCATCACTTAATAACTGTAACAAGACACCTTCCACTCCTAATTAACTAATCCTGCAATGCGACTTGTCTTCACTAAGATGAGCTCCTTTGTTCATATGTTTTATTAGCCGTTTCTTTGTGACTACAATAACTTTTAGCTTTGACAATAGATGAAATCAGCAAAACATCAGAAAATGCAACCATTATGTCCGAACTTCCTACACTTGGAAGAAAGAAAGTAATTGATACATGCAAAAACAGCTTGATGAAGTACCTTACAATACGACATCTAATATTTTAGAAACTTCATGTTGTAGCAGAAAAGATATATTATATATAGGGGCTTCTCACGGAAGTCATTATCTCAAATTTACTCTATTAAGACACGTTTCTCTTTAGAATATTTGGAGTTAAGCTGAATTTATAACTACGATCTATCATGCTCAGGGTCAGGAACAGGAAGAGGGTTGCTCATGAAAGATTGAATCAGAGCTTGTGTCAAACAAATAATTTGACACACGAGATAACATGCGTGAATCCAAACGTAATCATCCCGCAGGATTATTAAGAAGAGGCAACGCGAATCACACAAAAGAAAACCTAAAACAGAAGCGGCAGTTCAATACACGGTGAAAAAAAACATTTTGAAGGGGGAACGAACGAAAAAATGATGATAAGAAATTGATCTTAACTCCAAGACGAACCCTAGGATCAGAAATCTCTCTATTGTCCGGCGGCACCGGGAAGGGGGACCAGAGGCGGGGGGACGGCTCGCACGCGCACGGGGGGAGGGGGATGGCTGTTGTCCAGCGGTGGGGAGGATGGTTGGCGCGCGGTGCGTGGGGAAGGGGGAAAAGGACGATGGTGCGTTCGCCACCTACCGACGATGGCTGGCACACTGTTGTCCGGGGGGTGGGAACAGCTGTTGTCCGGCAATGTCGGGAAAGGAACCAGAGGTGGGGGGAGGACGGCTGGCACGCGGCGCGGAGGAAAGGGGGAGAAGGACGTGCATCTGCCGAACTGCAGAGGAGAGAGGGGACCGCTCGGCAGGAAAGCTTACCTGAGGAAGATGAAGCTTTGCTAGCGGCCAAAGGAAAGGAAGAGAATTAGGTTTTTCTAATGAATTTTATATCATATTTTTATGAAAAAGATTCTATTATACTTTTTTTTCTTTCAATCGAATTTTATAACATGTAATTAAGTTAACTATATAAATACATAAACTAATTTATTTTTTAAAATTGGTATTGCCTGAAAAATTAATAAAGAGAAATATTTAGTTCCCGCCAAATAAAATATTAATTGCACATCTACTTCATCTTAATTTATAAATAATTAATGGTGATAAAATTTCATAGTCATTAATAATCACTTTTAACGACCGGAAATTACCTTTTTGTGACGAGCAATTTTCTCTTTCACTAATAATATGTTTAATAATGTCCATATTTTTTTCTCGTCACTATTGACTATTTATAATGGCCACTTTTTTGTCTTGACATTAATAGTTGGTCGTTAAAGCCCCCTTTTCTTGTAGTGGAAGAAAGTGGCTAAGTATGTAGCAAAGTGCATCGTATGCCAACAAGTAAAGATAGAGCACCGAAGGCCTTGTGACAAACTACAACCTTTACCCATTCCGGAATGGAAATGACAAAGTATATCTATGGACTTTATGGTTGGATTACCACGAATCCGGAAGGGTCATGATGTCATATGGGTTGTAGTTGATCGTTTGACGAAGTCGGCTCACTTTATTCCTATGAAAGTGAGTCAATCTATGGAAAGCATGGTAGAGTTGTATGTGAATGAGATTATCCGTTTGCACGAAATTTCAGCATCTATTATCTCGGATAGAGATCCGAGGTTCACTTCTAGATTTTGAAAAGGTCTCCAAAATGCTTTTGGAACAAGACTAAACTTTAGCACGACATTCCATCCCCAAACCGATGGTTAAAGTGAAAGAACAATACAAACACTTGAGGATATGCTTAGAGCTTGTACCTTAGATTGGCATGAAAATTAGGATGATCACCTTCCTTTGGTGGAATTTGCCTATAACAATAGTTATCACTCTAGTATTAAAATGGCTCCATTTGAAGTCTTGTATGGAAGGCCTTGCCATTCTCCGGCATGTTGGAGTGAAACCGGAGAGGAAAGATACCTCGGACCGGATTTGGTCCACAGTATGTTGATAAAGTGGAGCTCAGCAAGCAAAGAATGTTGAAGGCGCAAAGTAGACAAAAAAGTTATGCGGATATGAGAAGAAGAGAACAACTTTATGAAGTTAGTGACCATGTAATGTTCAAGGTCTCACCAACCAAAGGTGTTATGAGATTTAGCAAGAAAGGAAAGTTGACCCCAAGGTATATTGGACCTTTTGAAATTCTAGAGAAAGTTGGTGAAACAGCCTATAAGTTAGCTTTACCACCTTCATATGCTAAGCTTCACAATGTTTTTCACGTGTCAATGCTCCGAAAGTATGTCCATGATGTAGCAAATGTGATTCGGATTGAGGAGCCGAATATCAAAGAGGATTTGACATATGTGGAGCAACCTATAGAGATTATCGATTATCAAGTGAAGCATCTCAAGAACAATACCATCTTCCGGATAGTGAGAGTAGCCTATAGGGTTTTATCTTGTAACTCTAAACTATTTTTAAATAATATTTATCAAACATCTTAATTAGAGTTTTGACTAAATCAAAACTCTATCGGTTAGTTAAACCTCCTTTATCAATGTTGTCAAAATCAGACTGCACCAATCAGTTCAATGTGTTCGACCATGAACCACCGCCTATTCCAGTCTAACTTAAACTCAAAATCAGACCAAAAAAAGTCGATCAAATCGGTGAAAACTGATGAATTGGTTCAAGCGAAATAAAAAAATAAAAAAAATGGAAACAAGTAGAAAGGAAAGGAAAATTATAAAAATAAAGTATTTTAATGAACATTCAAAATTAAAAAGGAAAAACAAAAATAACACTAAAAAGGAATTTAAGTATTAATGTAGTCGGAGCATAAAATGAAGAAAAGGAAAGTGTCAAAAAAGAAATAAAAGTAAGAAAAAGAAGAGTGGTTTATGGTAAAAATAAATTAACGTATTGTTAATTTAATTAATTGAGAAATACCATTTTAATAATAAACAATTAATATTAACAATTTGGAAATCATTTTTTATCAATAATTATATTTTGAAATAGAATGAATAATTACACTTACATTAATATTTCTTTATTAATAGGTTACTAATATTTTTTTATACATATTTATTTATTTATATATCATTAAATTATTATAAATAATATCATTTTAATAAAATTTGGTTGAATTCTATTAAATTTCATCCATCCATAATCCAATTGATTGTACCCTTCCGTTCCCCAATTCGTCATCACCAACTTGGTCAAACTAAAACTATATTCTTTTCTTCTTCTTTTTTTCCTTCTTTGCAATTAAAATTTTATCTCATCACAACTCTAATTATCATTAATATATGAAATTAAACAAATAAGTTATTTATTTCATTATTTGGTTATTTATAAAAATTCTGGGTTGTTATATTAATTAACATCATTACTAACATTAATTATATGACTTATAATCAGTAATAAAAATATTAATTACAAGACATTAAAGTATCTTTCCTATGCTCATTAATAAATAATAACAAAATCTCCTGCCAACCGACGGCTGGCTATGCATGTTAAAAAGGAAGATCCAATGGAAAATTTTAATTCATCGAATCATAAATGAAAATTGCCCAAAAAGAAAGACTACAAATTTGTGTTAAAAGAAAATTTGACTTGTTTAATTTATAAAGTTTACTATATATTCTTCTCATGTATTAATTATACCGCCTGTATGAATAGAATTGAATCGAGTGTTGTGAGATCTATGCATATGAATAAAATATTTTTAATATAGAATATTGAAATAATATATTTATTCACATATTTATATATGAGTTAATTAAACATTGATCACTAATATTTTATTCACATATTTTTAAATCTAATATATATGTTTATATCATGTGAAATATAACATGATATACACTTAAAGAAATACTAAATAATAATATACAATATTGGATTTTAATGAAATATAATATTTTACAAAAATGTGATATAATATTAGTATACGTGCAACAACTAATTAATTTAATTTTGATTTAAAATAACGTAAGATTAGATTTATGACATAACATTGAATTATTAGAGTTCATAAAAGTGAGAATAATATGTACAACATGTTAGAATAAAATAATTAAAATAAACTTTCTCAAGGTTCTTTATCTTTATTATAATTAAAATATTTTTTTCATTTAAATAAATAAATTTATACTAATATTGTAGGATCACAAGACCATATCGATTTTAAGACTCGACTTTAGATCCTATGCTTAAAATCTTTTGAGTAGGATCGAAATCGTTTTTTCTTCATAACGTCATAAGATTTTATTAGTCGAATTAGAATATGACAATCATAGTTGATGCCATTATCAATGATGATTAAATCTTATTATTATTTGCTTTCTATATTATTATTATCATCATTGTTAAGTGTTAGTGATATCATTGATAATCAGTACTAAACATATAGACTACAAAATTGATTTTAGTATCCTGCCTGGACGTATTAATTGCAACAGCAAATATCATTAATCTATAGCTCTGAGCGGTTCTTAAATATCTAGATTCAATGATAATTTCTTTTATTCATAAAAAAATATACAGAAACTAGAAACTATCATTCTTTCATGTAAAAACTTCAAGAAATGTTTTGTTGGCTATTCTTCTCTCTCCTCATGAATTAACTAGAGAGAGATCGATATTTTAATGAACGGTATTAGATGATGTAATTATTTGGCTTGTATACTGTAATTAACATAATTGTTAATTAGCAATTCAAATATTAACTACAATTGAATAAGGTTACCTTACTTACGCGTATTAATGACCACAACTAATAAACACGTGCACACACACTCTCTTTCTCTCGCACACGTTGCCATCTTTTTTCGCATATGTTCCCATCGAGGACAAATCATAATTTTGCACTATAAATGTAATATCCTGCTGGAAAAAAAAAACTTAAGCCACCCGCAGGTGGCCCAAGTCCATCCGCAGCAACCCACAGCCCAACTACTTAATGAATGTTAACCAATGCCCTAAAAACCCTCCCCACCTAACTACTTCACTCTCTCTCCCACTCAATTGTTCCATGCGGCCGAAAAACTACTCAAGGAGCTAAAGTTCCCTTTGATTACCTGCTGGACAATAGTAAGCTTCATCACCATGTCTCATTCTTTCTTCCCTAAGCACACTCGGCCATCATCCCTGAAGCTACAGTGGCAACGGCTACTGTAGCTAGAGCATCCTCACTTCACTAAGTGCTACAATAATCCTCACTCTATCTCTCTATTTATCTCTTAGCAGCCCTTAAGATGTCCATTTCTTCATTTCCTTGCAGCTGAGGTGGCAAGGAGCTAGAGCAAAGAAGGGCTAGGGAAAAAGGGGATTTATGTGATTAAGATTGCTACTAAGGTATGTTGAGGGGATCCAAATCCTTAATCATCTCCCTAATGATGATTGTGTGAATGGATTAGGGCACGAAGAACTAACTTATGTTCTTGAAGTGGATGATTAGGGCTTATGCATATTAGTGCTTGTATGTGTTAGGTTTATGAAGCTTTATGTTCTAATGCTAATCATGTTTGGAAATATGATGTTCATTGTTGCTTATGCTAGCTCAAATGAAATGGTTTTATGCTTATGCACATGTATGAACTTAGTTAGCATGATTAGATGCTTCATGTGAGAACCTTATGATATTCATGATTAAAATGCTAAGAATGCTTAGAAATGTCCTATATGATGTTTGGAATTATGTATGTGTTCAATATGTCAATGTATGAAAGATTTGGGATGGAGTGATGTAAAAGTTGTGTATCTGTTGGTCCAAAACGGGCGACCGATAATGTATCGGTCGACCGTTCTGGAGATCATTGTAGTGTAAAACTCTGTCCAATGGTCGACCGGTTCTATAATGGTCGCCCGTTTTGGAAGAGTCGGGACATTCTGTGATTAGCGGACGTCCGAGCACCCTGTTTTGGTCGTCCGAAAAATCAAGTACCGGTCGACCGATTTACAAGCGATCGTCCGATATGTGATAATAAAATAGTCGGGACATTCTGTGATTAGCGATCGAACTGAAATCCCTTTTCGGTCGTCCGAAAGACCCATGAGCGGTCGACCGATTTGATAACGGTCGTCCGATATAAAGAGTGTCACATTCTGTGATTAGCGGACGAATCGAAGTCTGATTTCGGTCGTCCGAATGGACCATAACGGTCTACCGATAACCCTACCGGTCGACCGATATCCTACTAATGGTCGACCGATACCCAAAACGGTCGTCCGTTTTGGAGGCTGATTTGCTATGATTGAATGACCACACCTAGTATGATTTGAAGTATGTATGACCTTAAATAGGGTTAAAACAAGCAACATGTGTGACTGACTATATGTATTGATGAAAGCAAGTAAAAGACGGATTGGTGTGAAGGTGACTTGTTGTAATCAAGGAAAGGGGAAATGAGTTCCACCCCAAGCGTGGCATTTCTCGGGGAAACGAGTTCCACCCCAAGCGTGGCGTTTTCATAAGTTTGAGGCGAGTTCCAACCCAAGCGTGGCGTCTCTATTGGGCCTACGCGGAACTAGGAGGCGAGTTCCACCCCAAGCGTGATGTCTCTATTGGCCTTCCGCGAACCCAACATGTTGGCCTAACTAGCCATTTTTTCCTTGAACTAATTTGACATCTTGCTCAATGTGTGCATGATTTGACGACAGGAAATGATCTTTCGTGGCACTGACACGACTGCGTTGCTCACTGAGTGGGCAATGGCGGAGCTTGTACTACATCCGGAAGTGCAGTCTAAGCTTCGAGATGAGATTGACACCGTCGTGGGCAGCGATCGCACACCCACTGACGCTGACGTCGCCCGGATGCCTTACCTGCAGGCACTAGTCAAGGAGACGCTGCGCGCTCATCCCCCGGGCCCCTTGCTCTCGTGGGCTCGTCTCGCTACCGACGACGTCCAGCTTAGCAACGGAATGGTGATCCCTTCCATGACTACCGCAATGGTCAACATGTGGGCCATCGGGCATGATCCGTCCGTGTGGTCTTCCCCGGAGGAGTTCAAGCCTGAGCGCTTCCTCCCGTCGGCCGGCGGCGAGGACGTCGATGTCCGTGGTGGTGATCTACGATTGGCGCCATTCGGTGCCGGTCGCAGGGTCTGCCCCGGTAAGAACCTTGGCCTCGTAACTATTGGCCTTTGGTTGGCACGCCTTGTCCACAGCTTTCACTGGGCACCGGCGGAGGGCTTTCCCGTGGATCTCGACGAGGTGCTGAAGTTGTCGTTGGAGATGAAGAATCCACTCACTGTTGCAGCAACTCCAGTGAAGAATGTTGGATCTTTTCAAGCATAGTTCGAGAACAAATTTTGATCCGAGTCATGTCATCGGTAGTTTGGGGATTGGTATTTGACCATTTTTTTTAGTGCTCGCGTTGTGAGAGAGATCGTTGAGTTTTGTTTTAAGAAAACAAGTTTTATTTTGTCGGAGTTTTCTGTCCTCGCAACGGGACAGAAAAATTTTATTTTTGCCATTTGTTTAATTTGATCCTTTGATTATTTTTATGTTTTTTTTTCCTGCCAAAGTCGAGATTCGTCAAGGGTACTTTCTAATTCGGTGTTCAAGTAACGATAGCAAAAATAATAATTATTTGTTAAGTTGAGAATTTTACTAACTAAATTTGATTATTATATTTAAAAAGAAACCTTTGGACTACTATACGTTGTTTGATCAAGAACTCGAATTCACCGTTCATTTGATCCAACAAATATTTCTTCTTGTCTTTTATCTTCAAGTGTTTGGATTATTTGGAGTCCCAGAATTTGTAGGTCAAGTTATAATTAATCCAATACGGTATAATAGTGAACTTCATCCTATTGCACAAACAAGATGCAACGTGTCATTAAAATTGTGCATGATTACTACATCAAGTTTTAAGGACATACATCAAGGAACTCATTGTCCCCTTATTTATTTATTCTAGTTTCACCAGTTTTCTCTTCACTTATTACTAACAGGTTAATATGGGCTCTATCATTACTTTTTCACAAGGTGTCTTCTCCCTTAATCATATTATGTATGCGGATGACCTAATAATCTATATTAAGGCCACCGAAACAAACTATAGGAGACTATCGGATGTCTTCCAATTTTATAATATGATTATTGGTCAACGAGTTAACACTGCTAAATCAGAACTTTTCCTCCCTATCAAACTCAACAGAAAATGTAGGGACACAGTTAGCAACACGTTTGGAATCTCAATTGGAAGTTAGCCTTTTAGCTACCTTGGTGTGCCAATTTTTTAAAGTACCTCCCTATTAAAGGAGGAGGATTGTGTTAGGCCCCGACAGCCAACATAAAATCATGTCGAATCTTATGAACATGGACCTCCCTATTAAATGTCAACCGGCTAAAAATTGCATCCAAAATCAATGCTTATAATGGTAGGCTGCTAAATCATGTGGGCAAAGACATTTTGATTTCTTTTGGTATAAACTCCATGCTTGTTTACTCGTTCCAAAGTAAGGTAGGGCGATTTTCTTTAGTTGCTCAACCATCCGATAAGGTCGACATTTATGTCCATGGGCTTACTCAATTCCTCGAAAAAGCTTTCACGTTCTTTCTTCTAGCTCTCGGGGGAGGGAGTAAAGGACTCCACTTAATTAATTGGAATGCCGTGCCACTACCAAAAATGATCAGTGGGCTTGGCTTTAGGAAACTTTCCCTCATTAGGCCTTCCTTCCTGGACAAAAGGGTTCTAAAGTTACTTAACAAAGTCACATCCCCTTGGCTTCCCATGTCACGAATAAATATGGGACAAGCAAAATATGGCCAATCAACAATATGTGTGGAGTTGGAAGATTGTACTAAATTCACTGCAAGACACTAGGTGTGACATGATGAAACTCATTGTGGATGATTGCTCTACAATCGCTTTTTATGATCCTTGGACCGCTTGCATGGTTGTGTACACTCATTAATATGGATAAAATCCAATACCTATACTCTATAATGCAAATGATTTGATTTTGAACCAAAATTAGAATTTTTGTCGTATGAGAATTATGTTTTGTTGTATGAGTTTTTTTGTGCTCTCTGGTCTCTCATATTCTCTGTATTTTTTATCTGTTAACGTTGATGATGATCTGTGTGTTTGGAGAATATCTCCCATGGTATTTCTAATGTTGATTCTATCTACGGTTTTCTATGCCAATGATCCTTGCTGCCACCTAGGATTGGGTGGTATGCTTGCCACTACGTGCAGAAAATCCTTGTGCCCCTAAGATTCACCATTTTCTTTGGAAACTGACTCATAATCGATTTTTCAATCTTGTCTTAACTTTACATTCGAGTGATGGATAGCTGGAGTGTTGGCTCTAGTTGTAGGAAGGCTCTAGGCTTGTCAATAGCTCGAAAGTAAAAGTATTGTCTCTTTTCTCCTACTGTCCTTGGGGCCTTTGGGGCTTATGAAATGATGTTCATTTTTGTGGCAAGCATTCAACCATCCCAACGATTTGAGAAAAGGCAAGTGTAGGGTACAACAAATATGATAAAATCCATGCTCCTAAGGCAATTTCCCATGGGAAGACCCCATCGCAGGTATAGTTGGTGCCCTCGACCCCCAATTGAGTTAAGTTGAACTCAAATGAATCTCTTATAGCAAGAGAGAGGTCGGGGGAGCTGACTATTTATTGTGATCTTCTTATGGTACTTTTCTCTTTGTAGGGGCTTTCAGGAGGGAGGTGGAGTTAATTATGGAATTAGAAACATAGGCATTTTGTGAGTATCAAGATGGCAATCCAGCAAGGCTACAATCAAATCAGTATTGAGGGTCAACGGCTTTGGTGCACATACTTACTAATGCACCCCAATGCCCATGGAAAATTTGAAACTTGGTGATAGAGATTCATGAACACTTGTCCTTTTCTATCTTTGGGATCTCAATATGTATTTCGAGAGTTCAATATGTATTTCGAGAGACCAATCAACCTGTGAATTATTTTGTCAACTTAGGTCGCCAACTTTTGGGCGATATTTTTTGAGAAAGTGTTCCTCCTTCGGAGCTCTTTCAACTTTTGTACCATGATGTTTTAATCTATTTTAACGGATAATGCATCTTAAGTTAAATACTGTGAAAAGATATCTAAGACCAAGGGAGAGAGGAACTTAGAGAGAAAAGGAGAAAGAGGCAATAGAGTGAGAGGACAGTCACTTTTTTAGTTAGGGTAGTTAAACAGATCGAATAAAATCTGGTCGGTAGATTTCGTTAGTGTCAAAAGATGACCTTTCAGCCTAAGAGACCAAGGAAAAACATGAACATGAAGCTTTTGTCCTATTCATTTTCCAAGTTTGTAGATATTTTCAGATTGCAGAAAACAAATTAAAGAAAAAAGATACTCTCAATCTGATTTTGAAACATTCTGGTAGAGAGAATTTATGATTATTTTATTATAAAAGAAGGTGAATGACTATGGCGGTGCACTGTTCCGATCCTTTCAGGCCTAAAGCCAAACAGCCTAAACACCTCGCCCGAAAGAAAAAGAAGCCTACAGCCACGGCACTCTTTCTGATGCTTGATAGGATAAGATAAAGAGGCGACACAGCCACCAATGAGCTGAGGCAACCACTGGCCATCGCCATTTTCTCTTATAACCCAGGTCAGATGTACTGTCTCACAGTATTGGGTGTCATAATCAATTAATCATTAATCTATTGCAGACAACAGGTTGGGATAGAACTATTACTGTAAAAGAAACAATAATGTAACTAGTTTGTGATAAATTAAACCAACCAGAGATTAGTTAATGACATTTTTGTTGAAAACAACAGCATTACATAGTAACATATCCCTTTACTTCTCGATCAACAAGTTTTAACTTCAATTCTTGAAAAATGTGTTTCATTTTTTTTCTTCAATTTATCTGTCTAATATTATTTTTTTAGCATTCCTGTCTAACAAGTAATAATTTTCTTCATCTAACAGTAACTTTAATCAGGAGTTACTTCTCTCTTTTTTCAAATAAAAAAAAGTACACAATGATGAAAGATCTAATACAAAAAAATAAATTTATATAAAAAAATCTCTCATTATCAATAGAATCTGAATTCTAACTGAATTAAAACTCGAACAAACAAGCATGACCAATTTTCTGGGAAAAGAAAAAAGAGAATGATATCCTGGTGGAACTTCTTTGCCCCTCTCTTTTCGGATCACTGCGTAGCAATCACCAAGCTTGCCATCTTCTAGATGTATCAAAACAACGTGCAAGGGAGATAAATAGATACACAATTACTTGTTTGATTTGGAGATGCCACGGTCCCATCAAATAACACTGTTATCATACTAGAAAAGGGGTGCAAGGCCATCAATGAGAAACACCTGGAAGCAGGAGCAGCAACAGCAAGAGGAAAAGTTTTTTTTTCCCTCCCCCTGAAGGTCATACAAAGTTAGCAGACATGAACATTAGTTGAAGAAGAGCGGGTATTGATATAAAATTCTCCCATGCTATCTGAATTCAAGGACAGCGCCATGCAATGAATGAGATGGAGGAGCCACATAGTGAGCTTTCCAACACCCTCCACGCCCATATACTGTAAAGATACTTTTCGCATCTCCGGCACCAAAGGCAAAGCAGCCAAGGGCCCAGCCATTTACCACTGTACCCTGGCCTCTGCCAACAAAGCCGCCATCAATGAAGGTAGATTTAATGTGCACAAAGGTAATTTATTCCCTTCCATAGAGAAGAGCATGTGGCCCCAAATTTCATCAACAAGCCATAAAGTGCAGTTATGCAATGAAGGAAAGAAGAGATAGTAAATAGTAGATCCATGAAAAACAGGCCGGATGTACAAAAAATTCAACCACAAGGCATTGTGAAAAAAACGAATTACATGCAAGCATTAATATCAGGTAGAACATGAGTTTTGTTTACATCAACTTATATAGAGAACAAACAGACAATGGTTGCAGTTGGGGACAGGGATAAGTTAGCTCCCACCCACTACTTCCAATCTAAAGGTGATACAGATTAGCTTCCAACAAACAAAACACACACATTTAACACTCCCACCTCAATACCATCTAAACAGTGGTAATGCTAGCAGTCTGGTTTGTTGCCACCAGCAAGAGAACTATTACCCTAAGAATGCAATGGCACCACCATGATGCCTTTAGGGCATGGAAGGCAGCACCCTGTCGGAAAAAAAGAGACGGAACCCCCATTCCATCCCATCTACAAGCCCTGCAATCAGAGTATAAGGACCCACTCAGGCCTGCAATAAAGAGACCCATGAAGGATTATGCTCCTATCTACAGAGAATAGTGCAATTAGAAAACTGCAAATCCCCTAATATTAGACTCTAGTAGACCTATACTTCATTGTAAGTCAGTAGGTTAAGAGAATAGTATAAACAATCCATATGTCCTCCCAATCCTAAGTTTCATTAACATTAGACCTCCACTCTCCACATGAAATTATCATCAGAGCTAAGGTGTGGTTTCTCCAACGCTGCAACTTTAGCCCTATGGCTCCCGTTCATGTTCTTCCCTCTCTCTCCATGGGGTAGCTCACAGGCTTCACTGACTGACCCACATTTTAGATCAGCTGGAGGGATGAAACAGTCCATTGAGAGGCCAGGGATATTGAACGCCACCTCCTCTATTGTCCATGTCTCTTCCATCCTAGTCTTTGAGTGACTCATAGCCACCTCACCAAAACGGAAAAGGGTTACAACTGAACGTCCAGAATGTGCAATCATCATGCCATCCACTGGGCGGTACTCACCGATGTAGGAGTTGATGCTGGTCTCCCAGTACACAGCATCACTGCCCACACTGGATTGAATCCTGGTCAAATGGGAGTCCTCCATTTGGACAAGTAGGCCAGTTCTTTGGCTAAAGTACCCAAACAAAACATGCCTAATGATCTCAGCAGGGCCTTCACTCCTAGACTTCAGTGTAAGCGGATCCGCGCAAAGCTTAAGGATGAAGCAATCCTCCCCATTGACTATCTTCTCACCGATGCAACGCGCATTTGCAAACATGCTCGCTGTGGTCAGTGGATCAAGACCCTACGAAATAGAAACAAATGAAGCCCAATTCAACAGAAATTCATAAACAAGTAAACTCAAGATTCCAACACAGTGGCTAAATGAAGACATTCCCTCTGAGCATCAGCTCTATACCTGCAGAGATCGACGAAGAGGACGGACAGGACCTTTGGCAGCATGAGCACCTAGCCATGGGGTGTGACGCCAAACTAGTTTCCCATTACAACCAGCATGAACCTTGCTGCCCCCGACCGCAAGCTCAACATACCACATTTCAGGAGCCATTTGCCAGAGCACAAAGCCACCAGATTCTGTGTCCCTGGATGCATGTCGATTCTTGATGACCCTGGTTGCAGTTTCAAACTCAGAGGCCACCATCTTCATTTTTCCCATGGCATATGCATTGCGGATGGAGCTCAACAGCTTCAGACCCCCCGAAGCTGCTATGAATTGCTGAAGTATGTATTGTGCGGACGACGTTTCCTATCAAAACAGGAGGCAGATCTTATATTCGGTGTTACACAATGATGAAATGCAGACGGACAGGAATTACAGGCAAAGTAGTTGGAAAGACAAATGTATGAACCGAGTTGAAGGAAATACGCAATCCTTATATCCTGCTACTAGATTGCATTTTGCCAAAAGATATCTAATTGGGACTAGCATCTGCAATCCAACTATGACAGACATAAAATTACAGGAACCATGCATTTCTTCCAACCAATTAACCTCCTTGATCCAAATCGGAAACAAAACCAGAAAATTATCAACCAAAACGAACATATAATATTGCTCCACATCATATGCTACGAACCCATGAAAGTCAAGGGAACCCTGAAAATTGAATAAAAGACCATCGAGGGAAGAAAAAGAGGGATAAGTGGTAATGCTTACGATGGGTGTGTCTTTGATGCTGAGATGAGGCAATGGGTCAGTGACGCACACATGAACGGGCGCCAGCGGCGCGCCCATGACGCCAAGGAGCAGGCGGAGGTCCGATCGACGGCAGGGACCGGCGGCGCCGACAGTGGACATCGACGGAGCACGCGAGAGCTGGCCCTTAACCCATTGCCCCCATCCATCCTTCCGCGGATCCACGCCGCCGCCGCCGTCCCCTGGCTCCGGACCCTCCATCAACGGCGCCAGGCTCCCGGATCTCGGCACCGCCGACTCCACCTGCACAAACTGCCGCCGCCGCCACCTCCGCCGCGGCAGCAGCAGAAGCTCCGCCATCGGCGACGCCGCCGGGCTCCGCCTCGGACTCTCCGACCTCGACCTCGACTTCGCCGGCGACAGCCCCCTCGCCATCTCCTCCTTCAGCGAAGAGAAGAATCCTTGCCTTTTCTCCATCGCTCTTCTCCCCTCCCACAAGGCTCCAACCCCAAACTGCAAACTCCGAGAGAGAGAAAGAACGACGCAAACCCTAGAGAAGACAGAGAGAGAGAGAGAGAGAGAGAGACGGGACAAGGGCCTATTCCTCAAATGTACTTCCGAGAAGCTGCCACCAGCAGGGTTTACAGTCGTCGGAGGCGATGGGAAACAGGGACTAAGATGCGAAATAGTAATATTCCAAGGGCGCTTCCGAAGAAGAGTGTGAACAGAGTGAGAGCGAGAGCAGGAAGACGAGAAGATGAAAGAGAGAGCATATATATAACAGAAAAAAAATAAGGGAAGAAAACACCGTTACGGTACGAGATCGGTAACAAAGACAAAAAAAAAAGAGAGAGAAAAGAAAAGCGAAGTCGTAACGGACGCGAAAGCGGTACGGTCTCCCGCCACTTCGATGGTTCGATGCCTTCCGATATGTATAAAAATTAAAAAGGCAAAAAACAAATCGAAGCGCGTCGGTGGCCGTAACGGAGCCCCCCCCCCCCCCCCCCCCTCACGGCTTCGTTGGCGAAGGTCCGCCCGTTAGGACGGGACGGGAAGAGCACACGTCAGCCGCGTTGTCCGTTAACGGAAAAGGGACGTTATACGCACGTGATGCCGAGGACTGGGGGAGCTGGGATTAACGTGGTGCTTAATCAGGATGAGTTATTAAAAAAAGATTAATCATATTAACGCTTGACTCCACAAACCAATAGTTCGATATAATTGAGAGTCATTAGCCTTCATTAATTTATTTAATTAACTTGCCTCGCCTCTATCCAAAATTTGTCCAACTCATACTCTCTTAATTTCCAGTTTACTATTTGTAGTATCATTTTTTTAAGGAAAGAAAACAAATTATCTTAAAGATGTGTACATTATGATGATGACATCAATTAATTTTTTTTAGTAACCATAAGCTGGTGAAGATGGACATGCGATAATTGGGTCATTTTAAAAAAATGGCCATAAGAGAAGAGGTCTCAAAAATTGTTACATAAATATTACTAGTCCTTGATTAATAACTTTGTCTTACTTGTATACAAAATTTGGCCAACTCATATTCTCTAATCTACATTTCACTCTCTGTAGGGAGAAGTATAATGTTTTACGGAAAAAAAAGGAACAAACTCTCTTAAATATCTTGTACATTATAATGATGAAATCAATTAAAATGTTTTGGAATAGTATATTGCATTGGTTTATAGAATTGTTCACATAACCAAGAATCACTAAAGAGAGATAATATAATCATAGCAATTCAACTTGGATTTACTCACAAAATTAGAGCATAATGTATCTAGTACACTACTCATGCAATAAACATGCGATTCGGGGGAATATATATGCAAAAATCACTATTAACGAATATAAATATATGCATGTCGTATATATCGAGCTTATAGAACACGTCGTTTCATTACCAATATATATGGTACGAAGATATGAATCGATTTAAATCATTATTGCGCTCTTATTATACCAACAACACGATGAAAAGATAACGTATATGTTAACCATTAAACGAAGCGGTGTGCTTCATATATTATAAAATATTTTTCAGCACTTAAACTTTAGGTGAGTAAGTGACTTATTTAATTTGTTACAGCTATATTAAAGGTTTTCCGTATTTTATCTTTTAAGTCGAAACTAGAAGCCATAATTTCACTTTCTCGCATATATTCCACGTATTTTTTGCATGACTTGACATATATAACATATGCCCATGGCCCGGGGTTGGGGTTAATATATAATATGAAACAATTTATATATATATATATTATATATTATATGTATAATCTATATATACATATATATACACGACACAAACACAAATATACATGCATGTTATATGGAGCATTAATTGTGGGGGCAATCTCAAATATGTTTGTGATGGATGTGTGGTGGTGGTGGATGCATGTGCCCGTCCTTTTTTGGTCGGGGACCAAGCCTTCAACTTGCACTCGTCCACCAATTTGTTGATCCGGCCGTCCATCCGCTCCATGGCACAGGGGGCTCTTAATTCTCCCTCTGTCTCCATTTTTCCCTTCTTTTATTTTTTTTTCTTTTTGATTAAATGCACATTTTTATTAGTATTTATCCATTTTTGTATATATATATATATATATTCTTCTTAAGGGGATTTTTTTTACAGTTTCTCTATGCACGAACACGTATAGAAAATGTTTTATATATATAAATATATAGGAATATATGTTATGTTTTTAAGGAGAGAATCTTAATAACCATGCATTAAGAGAGGCCCCCGCCCATGAATCCATATGTTAAATGTCACAGAGAATTAAATGATTATATATAGTGGAAGGGCATCTAGAAGGCACATGTTTAAAGGCATTCATCAACTTGTGAGATGCGCCGACAATTATACGATCTAGATTTTTGTTAGGTATAAATATACGTATACATATACATACAATATAGTCATTTGTGTATATGGTCCATTCATACTAACAAAGTAATATTTCAAGTAATTTATATATATATATATATATATATATATATATATATATATATCTTGTCTTAATCCAAGCCTCAATGGATCATGGTTTCGATCTTTTATGTTTATATTTCTGTCTAAAGTGATACTCCTTATAACTTAACTAGTACTAAGACCATGCACGGAGTTGCAAAAATTAATTATTATTAAATATTATCACATTATTAGTTCAAGTTATTTATTTAAATAAAAAAATAGCAAAAACGAAATTGGTTAACTATAATAAAATCATTTATTTTTTACATATTTCTATTTTATGTAACAGTATTTTATCTATTAACATATTTTTAGGATTATTTTTTAAAATTGCCGTTGGAATATAGTGATTTTTTGCATCTAATACTAAATTATGAATTTATCGTGATTTCCATTTAAATTATTCCATTTGATTTTTTAACTTTTAATTTTTTATTTTTTATATTTTTGAAAAGATTAAAATACTCTTCCACGGACTGTCTTTTTTTAATGTTGAAAATATTTAGATGCGAAAAATTCTTATATTTCAACTGATATAAGAAAATAATCATATTATTTTATATAACTAAATTTTATTATTTTATTGTTTTTTAAAAAATATTTATCTTAATTATACTCAAATTGAATTTAGTTTTCTTCAACTAAAATTAGTAATTGTATCATTGTTTTAAATTATTTTTTAATCCAAAATAATGCACTATTTTGAAGAAAAAGTGAGAGATTATTAATTTAATCGTATTCAAATTAATACCTTAAATAGACAAATTTTTATTTATACTATTATTTAAAATATACGAAATTTAAACATTACAAATGATAGTGAAAGTCATTTATTTTATTTAATTATTCTTAAAAAATAGTAGTACTTTCTAATCTATACCTTTATTTAATTTTTAACTCTCGTTTATTCCTATTTGTGTTTGATTAGCATTCTTAATTTTATTAATAAATAAGGAAGTTTCAAAACTTTTCTCACTTAATGAATTTTGATTACTAAATCAATTTTATTATTATATCATATAAAAAATTATTTATTTTAAACAAACTGAAATTTAAAAAATTGAAAGAAATGTATAAAATAAACAATGAATGGATTTTATAAATTTCCCTTCTCGTAGTTTACAAAATTTCTACAACTAATGAAACTAAAATTGCAATTTAAAATTTTGTCTAATCAAAATTAATTTTTTTCCAATTATTTTATTCATTTAATCATACCAAAACTCATACATCTACTCAAATTAAATTTACTTATTTAAAAATGAATCTCGTTTAATTATACATTGTACATGTATTGATATCTTAGATGACTAACTTTAACTATCTTGTTATAATATTCTTTTCAAAAAAAATATTTTTTATCTTTGTTGGTCTCCAATTGAATGTATTATTTTCAAGTATGCTTATTCTGGAATCAATGCATTATCTTAGAGAAAGGAAATGTTATTTATTTATTCTTTTACAAGTAAATGTTATTTGTGGTAGGATACTTGCCCATTATCTTTTATAAAGGAAATATTATTTATTTTATTATGCTTGTACATTATATTTTCAAATGGAAAGATTATATATTTTAATCATACTCATTATTTATTTATTTTTATTGGAGAAATAATATATTATAATTTAAAAATAAAATAATATTTCTTTTATTACACACTTCCATTATCTATTAGGAAAGAAATATTAATGTTAGTCAGATTCGAATTGAATTTATATTTGAAATTAATTTTTTAATTATGAAAATAATATATTATCATTTACAAATGAATTATTATTTATTTTATTATTCATGTGCATAATCTTGTATAAAGGAAATTTATTATACTTGTTTGTTATTTTCTTAGAAAGGAAATATTAATTTTAGTTGGACTCAAATTGAAATTCTTGGTTTACAATTGTTTTTTTAGTACAAAAAACAACACATTATCTTTTTAAAATTAAATATTATTTATTTTATTATACCTTTACATTACTTTTCATAAATAAAATATTATTTATTTTAATTAAACTCGAATTGGATCATTTATTCTTAAACCTTTTGGCAGAAATATATTATCTTTTAGAAATTAAATGTTATGAATTTATTACATTTGCCAATTATCTTTTAAAAAAGAAAATATTAACTTAATTGAACTCAAATTGAGTTAATTATTTTAAATTTTCCAACTCTGAAAAAAAAAATTCTTATACCTATACATTACCTTTTACGAAAGAAACCTTATTTATTTTTACCATACTCATGTATTTAATAATTTTGGCATTTGTACATTATCTTATAAAAAGAAAATATTATTATTTTATTATATTTCTTCATTATCTTAAAAAAGGAGATTTATTTTAAATAATTTTTTAATTCCGAAAATTTATAATAAAATATTTTCTTTCATACTCAAATGTAATTTTGACACGCTGTAAAAAAAATATTTTAATTATATCAAATCTACTTAAGGAAATATTATTTATTTTATGAGACTCCAATTGAGTCATTTATTTTAAATTCTGGCAATAATGCATTATTTTTGTACAGAAAATATTATTTCTTTATTATATTAATTTATTATTATAACTCTCAAGGGCGCGTCCCTTATATTTTGTATGTTTTAATCTAGTAGATTTGTAGTTACTCTCAAGAACCTTGATCGAAGGTGCAAATATTTTATTTAAAAAATCTTGGTACATTGTTAAACCAAAGTTATTTCAACTTTTTATTATTATTATACAAAAATTTATGATATGTTATTTTACAATTATAGAGTTTAAAATTGCTTTGGTACAATGAAGATGTTTGTATTATATTATATTATAATATTATATATGTTTGTATTGAATTTACTACTAAGTGGCATTTCATTGTTTATTTTTTTAAAAAAATGTGATTGTACTAGTTAATGTAGTAGCCTAAAAATTACTCAAAAAACAATTTATTATTTAGTTCGTAGCTTGTTGTTTAAAGTTTGAAAAAATAACAATATTATATTTACATGGTTTTATTTTTGCCCCCAAAAATGGACCCAACCCATGAACTCCCAATTAAGGTGATTAATAAGGTTAAGACTTTACTACTTTAGAAAAAAATTATTAAATTAAATTTATAATATCTTATCATTTATATTTAATATTATATTTTTAAATTATTCTACAATATAAATTTTGACTGTGATAATTACTTTTAGGGGCGTTTATTCAGTTATAAAGGGCGCCCCCCCAATCTCATATAAGGAAAGTAAAGATTGAGAATATTATTTTTATGTTAGCGATATATATAACGTGTTTTATATGTGTTTCATTGCAATCATTTATAGATTATATAATTCCAAAAATAGTAACTAAATTATTTTATGTATGTTAGAAGATATTAAATAATATTTATTTTATATAATGTTAATAGGTGGTACTCAATTGGGATCTTTTAATTTATATATTGAAGAGCCACCTAATTTTTCTTTCAACAATAACAGACCTAAAATTAAAAAATCATGTTAATGTCGGTTTTTCTATATTTTATTTTCATGCCCTTAAATATTTTTTTAGTATTCTAATATCTCAACTTATTGTTCGCTTAAAAATATATTTATCAAATATCACAAGCAAAGTTCTGGGAATTTCAAATTTTACTTGTTCTCTTAGATGCTCCTTGTCAAGGTCAAACAATCTGATAAAAATGCTATGTTCAATTTCATTATTTTAGTATTCTAAAAACATTAAAGAAGTTTCCTTGACAAAAAAATTAATATTCTCTTGACAAAAGATCTGCCATTGTTATTCGCTTGTTTGTAAATAGAATAAGACATATAAAACTAAAAAGAAAATTGCTATAACCCTTGTCATATAGAAAGTCAAGAGAATAAGACATATAAAAGTAAAAAGGGATTTACTATAAAACTTGAAACAATCATCACATAAATAATATCAAAAGTTTCATAAGAAAATCGTCAAATTTAATTTTGTTGTAAGCAAGTTGGATCATTGTGTATACATTAAGAAGTGTAGGGTTAATTCATAATCATGTTATTATATGTAGACGACATTTTACTCACCGAAAATTATTCTATATCACAATGCTCACTAAAATAAAATTTGAGGAAGGAATTTAGAATGAAGGGCATGGACCAAGTTTTTATGTTATTAAAATTCAAATTACTCAAAACGAAACTCGAGGACACCATGTGTGAGTCAAGAATAGTATTTGAATAAAAAAATCAAAAGATTTGGAATGCATAATAGTATTACAACACTTACCTCAATTATGATTTAAAAAAGGAAAATCAGTGCCCCCACTTAAGATAAGAACTATCAATGTTCTCTATTCATAATATAGTTGGTAGCTTGATGCATACAATATTATGTAGGCATGATTTAACTTATCCTTTAAGCATTATTAGTAAATATCAAAATATTTAAAAGGCACAACAGGAAGTTATTAAGAGAATTCTTAGATATTGCAAGTCACGACATTTGAGATTATGGATTAATCAAATGCTAATTTTGAAATAAATATTAATGATAAAAAAATTTACATGATGTCACTTATTTTTGTTAAGTGGTGCCCTTATTTTTTAGAGTAAAATAAAAGTATGTCATAAAAAAGTATAATCATTACTTGTAGTATCACAACCACTTATGGAAAAATAGTTTAACATTTTTCTTTGGAATTCACATTGAATTTGGACAATGAATCATTGCAAATGTACTATGATAACTAAGTCGCAACAAATTTGATAGACAATGAAATAGCATTAAAAAAAGCACATAAAGATAAAACATTATTATCAGCCAACAAACTGATCACAATTCACAACCATGTAAATATAACTAAGTCACAACCATTATTATTTAGTTCTTAGCCCAAAGAAATCTGTTTCTATAGGTAACATGTTAGTTGATTTTTTTTCATAAGGAGAATTTTCAGCCAAAGTATTTGTTAAACAAGCTGATCTAATAAGGCTTAGTTATATTTGAGCCAAAACAATGTCGGCTAAAAAAATTTGACATTGCAATTTCATAAAAAATGGATTTCGTAAAACTCATTAAGACTTGAAGATTTTGATCGAAGTGCTATATCATGAAAAGTGGTTTAATTTTTTTATCATAATTTTAAGTTTATATATACTACACGGATAATAAAACGTTGTCAGAGCATATGAAAAGTGAGAGTGAAGAAATTATATAGCTAAATCAGTTAAGCAAGAGATGTTATAGTTAATTGGTCATGATTATTTAACTATAATTAATTGATATATTTCCCATTAATTCTCTTTTTTTGAAAAGAAAAAAACAAGAGATTCTCGACATAATTTTGATTGATGATCACACGCCCACCAGAAAAGGATAACATGATCGAAGAGGCAAGCAGATAACAGAAACTTGAAGAGGGCCTGGTAACAGGCGGTTGGCATGAATTGTTTGGTGACTTGCTACGAATTTGGTATCCGAGGTCTGGTCGTGCTGATATGATGATGGGATGGTGGAGGGAGAACGGTGGATCAATCCGAACAATATGCTGCTTCTGCAAAGCGAAGTGCACACCTGCTAAAGGCAGTCAGGCTGACATTACAACAGCCAGTCAGCCCCGGATACCACTCTTCTTCCATTTTTAGGTCCTTTCATATATCTATATTTTATAATCGTATAATATATTGTCTTATAAAAGACTATAATTTACATGGTCGTCGATATACATTGATGGTTTATATTTTCGAAAATTTTTCATGATCTTTTAAAGATGAGAATAATTTTTTTTTCTTGGAAGTTCCTGTAAGCAAAGATAATTAAGGTAATTCAGGGTTTGTACAATTTCATCTTGACCCATGGTTTGGTACGCATATATATCACAACCTCAAATTTCGCAACCTTAACTAATGAACATACTGAATTGCCTCTTAAAACAATGATTTAATCTGGTAACGCCCATAACAAATGTCCTAGCTGTATTACAAAAAAAAAGAGTCTATATCCGCGTCAACTTACCTAGAAATTTTATTTATTTTCCGTTGTACGTTTTGTCCATGAATATATGTTCCTACATTTTTTTTGTTAGGAGATTTATTAATTATAGTGCTGTGGCTACTACATAGTGAAAATATTTTGTGTTCAGGAAAAAAATGAATTATAGAGGCCACTGCCTTTAATTCGTAGCATTTCCTGCCGTGAGTCACGCAGCCCTTCTCAAGTCAAATCTGCAAATGATTGAAATAACAACAATACTTCATATCATGTGCTTCTGATATTTGACTTAATCTTGCATATGTTATGTTAAATAATTAATTAATCCTCAAAACTTCTCGATTGGAAGGTCCAAGAACTAAAATTTTACACAATATTAATTTTTGGGGCGAAAAAGACACATTTTGCTTTTATTCAAAACTACAATATATAATTAACAACAAAGGCAAGTTGAAATTATATAAAAGGAACTTGTTTTGACTTAGACTTTAACAACATATTATGTTGTGAAAGCTTAGACATATGATCAGGGAAATTTGTTTTCTATTTCTTTCTCCTTTTCCCTTTGTTTTTTTTTTTGGTGGTCCATTTGGTCAAGTTGACGGAGAACAAGCTTCCAGTGAAGATTCTTGATGACAAAGCATGGCTTACTTAAGGAAACAGCTTAGCCATGATCAACAAAAGAAGGCTAGTTAATTACAAGCTAGGGCGCAGTAATATATAATTCCTAGATGAGAAAATGAAAGGCGTGCATTAATTTGGTAGGTGGGGGAGTTGTTGAACGCTTTATTATATATCGCATTCTCCATTTTTATGAATTAATACCATGTCATTGCCATATTATTTCATGCAACCAGTACCTTTCCAGGAAAACTGGATACCACCAAAATTATCTGATCAATCACCTTACAATCAACTATCTCATTTGTAGCTGTTTGCACCGATTGCGATGTGTACAGATTGTGTGAATGCATGAATGATATTTTATCTACCTTTCTTCTTGTGAATTAAGTTCTAAAATATTGATTATGCATGGTCCGGTGGACCTAACTATAATAATGACAGGATGAAACATGTCATGTTCATTATTAGCAGCATGCCATGTCCGTATGATTAGCAGTTGGTACGCTGCATTCATTTCTCCGCTTTGTATACCGATTTACTAGACAAAATACATGTAGTTTAATAACATCCTTTTCGGACTTTTAGGTGTAGATCATGACAGGAAGACAAGCTCGTGTGTGAGTATGTATTTTGTCAGAGATCTAAGTTTAGAGATGTCATGATGTCACACTCGGTTCGGAGTTAAATAAGTTATGGCTTGCATAATGCATTGGAGGAGTTGGAGCTAAGGAAAGCTGCACTACTTTATCAAGTTGTCAAAAGTTGAAAGATAGGAAGGTGTGTGCATGCATGTCTGCATGATATATATGTGTGTGTATTCCAGTCCCACCCTTGCTCACACTGTCACAATGAAATAAAATGAATCTAATACGAGGGGAATGTGAAACGAATAAGGGAATTTTAGAGCTGGCAGCAAATTAAGATATGTATAAGATCTAGGGCTCCCACACAAGGCCATGAATTCTAAGGTGTACTATCTTTGTCACGCCGTTGATTGCGGTTGCTAGCTGTACACTTTAAAGTGCGTCCTCTTCAATTGACAGTGACCTCGTTCTTTTTCTTTATGCATGTACATGGGATATGTCGTCTTATGTCTTAATCGGCCTGTTAAGCTCATGAAAGCCAAATTTAAGATTCTTGCGTGCATATATTTATGGAAGAGATAGAAAGTTCCTGAATTGTATATGTACTACTAATTAATCCAATTTATCCATGGAATGACTGCACTTCATGCACCTATTAACATTTCGCATCGTTGCAGGAACTTATATTTATCTTCACATTCTGAAAATTAAACGTACATCTGTACTTAGACAATATGTCTTAATTTTGATCATGCTATTATATGAAAATGGGAACCTTTATCTTAAAAAAAAAGAAATTGAACGTACAATTAGAATTGACTTGTGATGACCTTCAAAGAAATTATATAAAAGGTGGAGTAGAATGAAAAGCCAGTCATCTCTGCAACTTTTAGCACCAAAGCTGAGTGGTCTCACTGAAGAAAGAAGTAACCCCAATCCATCACGTAAGAACGTTACTTGAGTGACTCGATCATGAGCTCCACACGAGCAGACGGAGAAGTCAAAGCATCCTAATCAACCCTACGCCTGGGATTACAAGGGATTGGATTCCAACCAACCGTTGGGCCAATGGAAGAGTTGGCCTTTCTTTTTATCACCTTTCTCCTCGGTAAGGTTGCACGTCGCAGCATGCAGGAACATTACCGTGCACTTTGTTTCCACTGCAGCATCTTTTCTTTCCCACTGACTGAGCCCTCTTTGGTGCAGTCAAGATCCCAGTGGCTGTATGCCAAACCCCCCACCCAGTGTCCAAGTCGCGGACAGCTGCTCAAAACACACGCCAGAGTCAGTCAGTCAGTCAAGGCATCCAAGGCGTCAGCTTAACGTCGAGTTGTGTGCACGCCTGACCATTTGCGTTCTGCTGCAACTTGGCATTGCGACTATGGAGCTCATGTTAAGAAATAATATGTTCGTCCTGCTGGGTGGACATTTATGGCCATGATTCGACCAGATTCACTTGGCATGCGCCCAGCACCTTAGACAACAAGCCATGTTCACCCAGGTTGATCAGTTTCGTTTCTTATACAACAAAACGTGGAAACAGTAAAAAAAATCTGTTTAAACTTTTGGCAGCCGAAAGATTCGAAACAATTCATGTGCTTTCCCTGCCGCAGGCACGAACAGTCGATAACGACTTGAGAGAGTGCAGGTCCAGCGGCTCTTGTGCATGGAGAGCTGTGTGGTTGGCGATTTAGTCTTCTGCGTTCGTACATGATGGGCGCACAGGGATATGGATATGGCGGAGGGGAGCCACATCAACAGCCATGGCATGTGTTCGCACCAGGCGCGCCAATTCACGATGCGTGCATGGCGCTGGGGAACTGCGTCTGCGCGCACGGGTCTCCGCCCGAGACGGCAAGCTGCATGCGTTGTCCCGGCGTCGGCCATCCCAAGTACGTGGACGTGAGTCGCAACGGCCGGACGTCGTCCTGCTGCGAATGCATTGTTTTGGAGGGCCAAATCACCGCATTGCCCATATGTCCTTCCACGCCACATTAATTTTAATTCCCTGTTCAAGTTGTTCGGCTTTTTGTGCCGAATGCAAACATGTTACGTGACATACACATAAAAATATAGAGAGACTAAAGAAGATGGTTCTTAAATTTTACCATTGACGCCAAATTGAACGATCGCATATATAATTTAATACACGGATAAATTGATAATATCTATCGATACTATTCAAACCGATCACTTGACTCAAATGCTCAGCAATACATAAACATCAGGATTCAGGAAGGTCTAATGTAGATCTCTAGAAGATATACTTTTCTTCATAAATGAATGCTAATATGAGTATAGTGTTTTTGCTGTAGCCATTAATCGTCACTGTACGTGACTGCAATTAATGGACACCGTAGGCTGTCACCTTGGTTAAATAATGCACTTGCATTGACCCTATATATGCCTCGTTCAACGCAGTTATGCTACTTGACCTTCGGCAGGGCTTTAGGCAATGCATGCACTATATTTTATAAATATAGTGATCAGCACCTCTAATTAATTTTGCTAGCTACTTGACCTGCCCAATTTTTTTTTCTTTCTCTAACTACATGCCAAGAGTAATATCGAGGCTAGGATAATATAATTTTGACAGCAAGGAGAGTCAGCTAAATCGGTGATGGAGGTCGATGCATGCATGACAGATCCATGCGGAGCCTATTTTTATTTGATCCACTTGAGACTCAATTCAGCCGTGGCACCTAGTTCATTTGAAGTCATAGCATGATATTTTTGTGACCAAATTAAATTGAGAAATTCAGAAATTAAATCCCAAGGAATTATAACCAGAGTAAGCGAATGGAGCTTATTATGCAACACTTACATTTGGACCAAGACTACATCAGCAAAGTGGGGAGCAATGATTTCGAATTCGGATGAAAATCCATCTAGAAGCTAAGCATAGTGCCCATGGAATTATGAACTGTATATGTTTGGCACAGTATTTTTAATTTTAACATCAAAATAATATACTCCGCGAAACCAAGAAGATAAACTTTTTAAGAGATTCATCTAACTATTCGGTTGCCAAGAACTTTTTATTCTAATAAATAATTAATCCTTTTGTCAAGAGAAAAGATGCACTTCTGACAACTGAATAATTGGAGGTGTTGGCCATATGTATTATACAAAGACTGAGAGAGACATTACATCCAATAAGAATTAAGATCCGGAAACTGAACTTTGTTCTATATAGTAACTATTCGAAATTAAGAAAATAAGATTAAGCTTGAGGTCCGGATAGAGCTCTTTGTCCTGGTCTCCTAAGTGCGTTACCCAAAAAGACGAATATTGCTGCATTGCAATTCTTCTTTTTTTTTCCGATGAAATGAAATGCACTGCAATTCTTTAATCGTACAGTGTGGAGAGGGAGAGGACCATGACATGGCACATGGTTCATGCTGTACCCTGTGGTCGAATAACATCATGTCCATGCAATACAACTTTTATTCAGCACATGCCTATGCATGCAGTTAACTCCAATCCAAGGCATGGTAGGGTAAGGAACCAGATACTGCATGCCTACTACCACGGTAAGCTTTCACATGAGATCACTGTGTGATCAACCCTTCTTCCAGATTTTGCTACTCTGTCTCCTCTTTTTCTTTTTTCCCCTCTTTGTAGTTGGTATTATATTACTACTACTACTAAAGTGCTAATATGGTGGCCCTTCTTCTCCATATTCCACGAAGGGCACAGGGAAAAAACGAGCGCATGCAAGAGGACTTCTAGCATGGCCATGAGCAACAAACGGGCTGTGGACAGGGGATGGCCGTGAAGTGGCCCGGGATCGGAATGTACATGCTTTCACATTTTTGGATTACAAAGAAGTCACCTATATAATCTTTTTTCCTATCATTCATAAAGGAGACCCATTGGCCTACCGCCAACATATGAATTTATAGTGATGTGGCCGAGAATGTGCATCTTTTGAACAGGGAAGTCCATAATGGTTATCGATTAAAAGAAGAATGGCATTCTTTACCCAAAAGAAAAAAAAGAGGAATGCCATTTATATTATCTTTGAATTATGAAAATAATTTATTTCAGCTATTACGAATTTAATGCGAAAGAAAGATTGTAACACAATACATGAGGTTCATTATTAACAACTAAATTTTATTCAAATTTGAATAATTTACATACACAATATCCCCGATCCCTCGTAGAAGAGTCGTCATAAATCTTCAGTCAAATCCTCCATTGGACTAGTTGGCGGATGAGCAATAAAAGCCATTCCAAATGGATATGAAATTTACCACCGAAGGTAAGTCCAAAGAAGACCTTGGGTTGAACATGACAAGGTTGAGGAAGATGAGCCGCCACGACTTTGACCCGAAGACGTACCAACCTAGTCAAGTAGCCCCTTCACCACAAGATCATACCATGCACGAGGCAAGTGCCCTCCTCCATCCACCTTATGCGAAATTGGCAAATCATCTTGGAGTGGGATATTTTAGTTGATTATATTTTGATGATAAAATCTTGAGTATTTAAAGTCAACAGTTTAGCATAGCGAAAAAGTTTAACTTCAATATATTATAGGGATATCAAGCTAAAAAAGTTATAACAATTGATTGTTGGCGGACTGTCAATGAAATTTTTTAAGATCTTTTTATTAGATTTAAGAATGAACTCATTTAAATATTGATACAAAAACCTATAGCCAAAACAAGGTCATCAAGCTAGATAAAAATTATAATGGACTAAGTTTTGTTCAAACGATTAGAAACAATCATGTTGGAGTTTGAAGACTAAAAAGAACTTCCAAAGAACTTGAATAAGACAAGACTGGAGGGAACATTAAGCATCAAGGGAGATAATTTTTTTTAAGCATTCAAGCCAAATTATTGAATTTTTTTTCTTTTCTCTCTCCCTTTGAGTGTGACCTTAAATTATATTAGAGAAAATCAAAAGTTGTTTTTATTGTGAAGTTACGAGTTCTTTTGGTAAAGAGTTTATCACTTTACCTATTGAAATAGCGAAAAGGATGTGAAATGTAAGCTTTCCTTAGAGTTTGGAAAATGTTTGCCTACCTCTTGAAGTGGAGAAAGACAAGTTTCATTTAATAATAAAACTTCGATGGTTTCGAGGTCGAAAAATCAAAATGGATATGTAGCAGGGAGTTAACAAACTTTGAATTTGGTTCATTTCTTTTTTATTCTTTACTTGCATTACATTAGTGGTTTATCTTTTACTAATCAATTTTATACTTTGATTTAAAATTTTAAACATCAATTCATCCCCTCCTTCTTTCTCTTGAGGTCTTATAATCCAACAATTGATATCAAAACAAGATTACTCTTATTTTGAAGTTTAATCATCTTGAGAGCTATGACATAAACAAGTTATACTTTTGATGAGGGTCAATCAATTTTTCTTTTGCCGATATTTTATGAGTTAATTTTTCTCATTGAAAAATTTGCATGCAAGCTTACTTATGTTCTCTTGATTATAGTTTGTTGAAAATTATTGAAAATGGACTTGAAAAGTAAAAAAATGTTAATGATATTTATGTCAATCTTTCTTTTTGTGAATATAATAATTACAATTCTTGTATAAAACTTATAATTAATTAATTCTAGAACTTAAAGTTCTTTTCATTGTTCTTTGGAAATTTATAATTTAAATTGAACCTATAATTATTCTACCTCTAGTGAAAATTGATATTTTTTTCTTAAATAGATATGAAGGATGTGATTATGATGAAGAGGACACATCAAATGTGGATAAAATGAAAGTGACAATTTATATCCACAAGGTTCAAAAATGATATGATAAGGCCTGAATAGACAAAGATGATGATGAATTGATCAAGATAAGGCCTGAATACTCTGTTCATGAGATCCATAAATGTCGAAGGCATTTCTTAGTCCAAAAGGCATGATGAGAAACTCATAGTGGTCATACCTGGACCGAAAGGCAATTTTCGATACTCGGAGGTAACCGCTCCGCAAATCTATCTTTGAGAAAATCGATGCTATAGATAATTGATCGAATAGATCATCAATGCGCAGAAGCGGGTACCTCTTGATGGTGGCTTTGTTCAGTAATCTATAGTCGATGCACAGTCTGAGTGAGCTATCTTTCTTCTTTACGAATATGATCGGTGCAGCCCAAGGTGAAACACTCGGTCAAATGGAGCTTTTGTCCAGTAGTTCTTGTATATGTTTTTTAAGCTCATGCATCTCTGTCGGTGCCATGCGATACGGTGTTTTGGAGATGTGAGTTGTCCCTGGCATTAATTCGATGTTGATATCAATCTTTCTCTGAGGTGGTATTTCAGAGATGTCTTCCGAAAAGACATCCAGAATGTCTCGGACAACGTCCAGTTGGTGTAGATCCTTCATTTTGGACTATGCTGATGACACTAGCTAGGTACCCTCTACATCCTTTTCTAAGCATCTTCTGTGCTTGCATTGCGGTGACTAGTTCTTTGCACTCCCATGGGGGAGTACCTCCTATGATCCGTGGCTCATTATGTGCATTGATAACTAGCTGCTTCTCACACAATAATGAAACATCATGGTGGGATAGCCAATCCATACCCAATATGATATCATAATCCATCGGGGTATGATCACCAGGTCTGCGGAGAACTTTTTTCCTTCCATAGAGACCGGTGCATTAGCAATATATTTCATGGCATGCAAAGTGCCCATCGGTGTGGTCATATTCATGTGACACGCCATATTAATGAGTGGAAGGTTCAATGTTTTAGCGCAACTAATGGATATAAATGAATGGGTAGCACCTGAATCAAATAGTACAGTAATTGGTAGTCCAAAGATAATGGGGGTACATCTAATGACATTAGTGTCATTGCACTCTGCGTCATTCTGCATGTTGTAGATGCGGCCTTGGACTAGTGTGTTCCCGCCTCTTTGACCTCTCTGATCTCTACCACCCCTCCGACAATTTGGGCAGTCGAGGATGCAAGTAATGGCTGAATCCACCATAATGTATGTACGCGGCAGTCTTCCTTCTGCACTCCCCAAGATGGTTCAACCCACAGAAGTTGCAAGCACCTTCATTTTGTGCAGTGAGGTTGCCGAGGAGGCGACAGTTGACGCAATGGCTATGAATATTGATTAGCATTTTCTAATTCATCTTTGAATGTGATGTGATGATACAATGCTATATGGTTACCTTCAATTGGCGATTCTATGGTGGCGACTGATTCCTTTGCTGAGGAGGCCTCTATGGTTGCTGCTGTTGTGCTGGAGAAGCATTGCGCGGAGGAGGATAGGGCCTCTGACGATTATCACCTCGCTCTGGTCCTCTAGCTGCGCGAAGATCATCCCACCTCTGCTAGTACTGTTCAGTGGGGCGTACTGGTGCCTTGCCACTTAGTTCCTTGAGCTCTTCTTGCTTAGTCTCTTTCCATCTTTGTGGCCAATTTCATAGTATCCTTTAGAGTCTTGCAATGAGCAGATAAGGTGTTCTTTCTAATAGTGGGGTTCAGGTCTTATGAGAACCGGTCTGCCCTTTGGCTCTCCCCCATATTAAGAGTGTTGTACCTTTCAGTTATACGAACCAGATATGATAATCTTCAACAGTCATTTGGCCTTGGGTCAGTGTTAGAATCTCCCATTGTTTTTTAATGCCCTGGTATTCAGGGAAGTAACCTCCCTCGAATGCCTCATAAAAACTTTGCCAAGGAATTACTCTCTGGCCATCAAACTTCGTGGCTCCAACGGTTCTCCACCAATCCAGTGCGTGATTAGTTAGGCGGCTCGCAGCATATAAGACTTTCCTGTCCTCAACGCATTTCAACAGTTCAAACGTTTCTGTCATGTTGAGGATCCAACATTTCTCTTTGTCAACTTCTCATTTGCCATCAAATTGTGGAGGTTGGAGCTTCAGAAACGCCTGGAGAGTGTTCTCAGTAGGCGCTGGATGTAGTGGAAACACCTGACGAGGTGGTCGTTGTGCTGATAGTGATGGTGGTGGTATCAATGCATGGCTACCGCCAATGTAGCTCTTGGTGCTGGATTCTGTTCGCGACCACGGCCATGACCACGACCTCCACCTCTCTACTCAGCCAACTGTGGGCCCCTTTGGGCCTCGGAGTTCTCAGGGACATTTCCCTCTTAGGCATTGGCTCCACGATCATGCACAATAGCTCTGCGTCTCGTCATCATCTACAAATATAGGAATAATCAATGAAAATTGATGAAAACAATGCAATAATTTTTACTTGATTGGATCGGATGACATAGTGACTTGTTCGTGATGCATGCACATGGGACTCTAGGTACTCTAATACTCTAAGTGCTTCAGGACGTCAAGAGAGTCCTCACGTCTAGCTCTGATACCATAACGCCCCCAAATCGTCACTTGCCACATGGCAAGATTCAACCTGAGGGTCGCTACTAATAATGCTATACCTTTATCAAAACCTTGACTTTGATCGATCTTTTGACCCGAATACAATAAAAGCAGAAGACTTAATAGAAATAAAAATAAAGACCCAAATAATTATGATAATCAAAATAGTTTAAACATCACTGAACATCAAAATAGTGTGAAAGCCTAAACACGGATTCAAAGTATCTAAAATAACGAAAAGAAATAACGTTAAAACATTACATGTGCACTGGACCATCACGAACGTCATCAACTGTAGTTCATCCTTAATTACCATCATTATAGGGAAACAATAACCCGTGAACTTCGCACCCCAATAGGTGGATAATAAACTAATGGATAAACATTAGCAATATTTAAGGAGCAAATAGGCATATGAAGAAGAATTGATGGAAATATAATCAATACCATGCTATGTCAGAACCAATGGAATAGATCAATGCGATGCTCCGAGTAAGATCAATGTGCCGTAAAAGGCGAATCAATGCTATGTATCGATGTCATCTATGCAATGTTATCAATGAACGTTTTGGTTACAATGAGGTGCTATGTACTTCATGAGTCCAATGATTGTGCACATCACGATAAGTCATCCTTGCTATAGAGGAGGGTATCCTCTCTCATCACACGATAGGGAGAAATCGTGAATGGGGACAAGGCCGAGCCAGTGCCCCAACAATACGATGAAACAATGCCATGAGCTTTCGTCAATTCGTAACATGGGCACCCAAGCTTTTATCTTCATTAATTATTTAAGTTCTCGTCTTCGCTTAGATTGGAACTTCAGATCATGCAATGCAATACTATACTATGAATCAACATCTCAAATGAAACATGCATAAAAGTAATAATAAAATGAAATCACATCACCATACATCAATTCGACATAATCTGGGCCGGGTTGGATATGACCCGAGCCGGGTTCTTCGCTGATAGGCTCCTTCGGTCCAATACGGGCTGAGTGTAATCCGAACTCGGTCCGGGTTGAATTCAGGGAAGGTCCCCATCGGAACTCAGACAAAGTTCAATGGAGCCCGGGCTAGATTTCGTTGGCTGTGCGCACGTCGGCGACGGCGCGGGTCGAGCGATAGAGAACCCAGGTTGGGCTCAACATTGATTTTGCTCGATGGGGTCATACCGGGCCGAGTTCTATGACCAGGGCTGAGTTTTGTGATTCCAACGAAACCGTGGTCGCGACTTCACAATTTTCTATGCGATTTCGTTGGAATAAACCTCTTAAAATAAAGTAAATACATGGATCAATACAGGTAGATAGAAGATTATGCTAGGGCTCTAAGTGGGTCCTTAAATATGTAAATCTATTGTTAAAATCGATCCAAAGTTGATCCAACGATCCACCTACCTCTGTTAGCTTTCCCTATGATTTTCCTCTGTTTCTTCGGGTTCGTTTCACTCATTCTCATCGTCGACAGTCCCAGATGGACCCCCAATCTCGAAGGTTGTTCTCCCCTCTTCTTGTTCACCCACTGATTGCGTAGTTTGATGAAGAGATTGGAGAGAAAATGAGTTAGAAAAACAACAACCGAAAACATGGAAGAGGAGGCCAACTATGGCTGTTGTTCACCTTGGTTCGTTAGGCTCATCTCCGACGATCTCTCCGGCGTCTGAGAGCATGCTCCTAGGTTCTTGGATGTGGGTACACGAGGGAGGACGTGAGGGAGGCGATGGCAAGGGCTAAACTTTGTTATGAGGGATGGAGGAGGGGTTTATATGGAAAGGATAAAGTTTGTTATTTTCCTTTAAGTTGGATAAGTTTCCAACTCCAATAGGAATTTGATTTATTTTAATTTGATTTCATTTCTTTTAACATGGCCGGATGTTACACTAATACCTACATGTAAAAAAGTTGAAATATTGCAACGATGTTACTTTCAATGATAATGACATTTGTTTTCATCTTAATATCTTGTCTCTAAAATGCAAATATTTATAAGAAACTTAAGAGGATATTTGTACTTGTCAAAGAACCCATATTCATAAAAATATTTTCTTGATATGTAAATGTATTATTTGGCATTTTAGACTATCTTGATTACTCAATTAGGAAAATCTATTTAATAAAAAAAAGGTATGTTTGAAGTGCATCGATTTGAACTATGAAAATGTATGATCGTTCATGAATTTTATTTGCTAGTTGGCATTTTGACATTTGTATTTCATCATATTTACACAATGTTTATGATCTTAAAGTAGGAAAAATTACAATTCTAAAATATTTGAATAATAACTAGGTTTCAAATCTAAATGATGTTTATGAGATTACTATAAGATCTATTGTTTGATTACATACTCATATTGCTTATATTTATTGAAAATGTAATCTATGTAGAATCAATATTAAATTTGCTTGAACATGACAAGTACTTATGTTGCTAATAAATAGTAAAAAGGATTATTTCTCTAAAGTTTATTTATCTCATTTGATGATATAAAGTTTGAAAACTATTGGGATCAATGTTGTAAAACCCGGACCAAACATTAACCCGAAAAGATTGCCGGATCATGCCGATCCGACCAAACCAGTTGACCCGGATGGTCGGACCGTTATTAATAAAATAATATAAACATATATTGAATAAAAATTTTTGTGTACATATATTTGTTAATAATTAATATAGTATATATATTTTAAAGTACAATAAATTTTTAATAGATAAAATGATAATACAATTGCCCAAATTTCTTTTTTTTTATTTTGATCTTGAACATATAGATAATATATAAACTCATAGTTCATTGATTTGGTTATTAATATTAATTTAAGATAAAGTGATAAAGTATAAAAAGTTAATAATTATCTAACATTTTATTTTCATAAGAAGATGAAGTTCTTTTAAAAAAAATTAAACATCCAAATATAGTGAAAAGAATTGGAAATGAGATTTCCAAGATACAACATAGAAGAAAATAAATAGATAGCATATTTTTCACATACCAATACTTAGTGGGGGGGGGGGGGGTGTGGGTTATCACCTTGCTTAGATTTCAAGAACAATATTTGAGTCTGGCCTATTGTCAACTATTTCTTTCATGTTTTTAAAATCCTGAATGAGACTAGGTTGATCCGCTCAATCCCGTTTGATGATCACTCTAGTTTTTAGTGACCCAGACCACTATAAGACTCGAGTCATGGTCCGATCGATTCAATCGGCTGGTCCGGTCCGAATTTTACAACACTGATTGGGATGTTAAAAATAAGAATATAAGATATTTTATCTTGTGGAGTTGAAACTTTTAACCACTTTTTACTTGTGTGATACAATTGCAAAATTCTTCTTTTGCCTCACATTCAAAAGAAAGAAAAGTATAACTTTACTTTTATTTATGTCATAGGTGCTATGTTCATAAATGTCGTAGGTGCTATCAATTTAAAATTATCCTTTAACACTCTATTTACGAATGTGGCAAAGATTGATAATTATGGCGTGGTGCTTAATTATTCATTTGTACCATAATCTTGTAGTTGTTTGCACCATGATCGTAAATATAAATTATTATTCAAACTTACTTGGATAGAAATTTAAATTTCTTGAAGGTTCGAATCATAAATTGTTTAGACCATCAATTATTCAAAAATCTAGATTCTTCAACTAATTAAGAATATTTATTATTTGTCATCGTTTTAAAACAAATTTATGAATATTTGAAAATCACTTTGTGTATTGGATAAAAGATGGGATGGAATAAACAACAACAATAACAACAAAGCCTTATCCCACTAGGTGGGGTCGGCTACATGGATCATACGATGCCATTCCGCTCTATATTCGTTGATCCATGTTCATAAGATTCGACATGATTTTATGCTGGCTGTCGGGGCCTAACACAACCCTCCTCCTTTATCCGGGCTTGGGACCGGCTATAAAATATAGGCGGAGTTGAAAGAAATTCATGTTTAAACAATTCTTACTTGTTTAATTATGCAAAATGATATGTTGTCATTTGATTGCTCTAACTAAGTATGTAGAATTAAAAAGCACAAAGAAAAGGAGGGGTTGGGTGAATTGATGTACAAAAAATGCAAGTAAATTGTTTCTTGAAAAGCCGAGTGAGAACGAGAGTGCATTAATAGTAAATAAATAAGAGAAGAAAACTTTAGAATACATAACTTGTTGGTATCATATCTTTCTCTTTTCATGTAGATTCTCATTGACTTCAAAAATGATTTCCTAACAATCCAACTTAAAAATTAGTCATTATTGTTACTGTGAAAGTGACCATTGCATTTTTCCTTTTGACCCATCGCATTTTCCAATTGCCCATATTTGGCCGATTGACCAATCGCTCATGACACTGTGAATTCCAATTGAACTGAGTGATCGATTGTTTCCTACTTGACCTCATCCAAGCACAACATTGTAGGCAATGATCGGTTGATGTCAATGATTATTTAATCAAGGATGTGACTAACGAAGTTGATTGGCACGTTGGTCAACTAGTGAGCAAACCATAGGTTAGGAGCAAACTTATTGAATCATCAAAGTTCAACTTGTTTAAGTCATTTTCCTTGATCACGGTTCTCTTTGTATATTATTTTAAAGAAAGTGAACTGAGATTTTTTTTAACCTTTAAAGAGTTAGTTCTTCATTCTTCCCAAAGCGGCTAATTTTCAAACATTTTGAAAGCATTATATTGATGGTTTAAAA
Organism: Pontederia crassipes; assembly: GCA_030549335.1. Classification (NCBI taxonomy): domain Eukaryota; kingdom Viridiplantae; phylum Streptophyta; class Magnoliopsida; order Commelinales; family Pontederiaceae; genus Pontederia; species Pontederia crassipes. The sequence goes on along the minus strand of CM060194.1, from coordinate 60,013,025 downwards.
TATTTAATGTTGATTATTTCAACTTCGTCGATTTCATCATGTATAATAATATCTTTTCATATTTTAATGGCATCTTGACAACTATATATATAATTAAATTTGTGAAATATAAAGCACAATAAAAAAAATATATTTTTATCTTTCCAATCAAGTTTATCCAAAAGTCTTTCTCATTTGATATATTTTAAAGATTCTTCATACAACTCAAAATCATTTTGATTACATTTGAAATATTAATATTAATAGAGCATACATAACCTTGCATTCTAATTTTTCAATATGTAAACTAATGTATTAAAAAGAAACGTATGGTAGGCGATCAACCTTCATCGTGAGTGGAACTATTTGATGTCATGACTCAAAGATGTTTAAATCTTAATGCTAGAGCAACCTTATTTTAACACTACTTGTAAGATTGAATACAAGTTCCCCCCAACACTCTCTTCTTACAATGAATGCTCACAATTAAAACAAAGAGAGAAGGAATGATTTGCTAATGAATGTTCAAAAACGTGCTTTTGAATTTGGAATAATTTTAGAATGATTTAAGCTGCATAACCTTCCGCTCTTCATGGTTTAGGGTCATTTTATAGACTCATTTTCTTCATATGGCTGTTGGGGATATTCTTCAAAAAGTTCAGTCCAAAAATTAGTCGTCGGCCGATTGATGAAGTGATAGCATTGTAGACACCATCAACCCACCAATAGAATGGTGTGAGATATTCTTCGGTCGAGCATGTCACTGATGAAGCCAGTCGACACAAGATTGACTGCTAGGCTTATCACACTTCCTTGACTTGTCATCTCAAATAACTTTTGGCCAATCCTTCAATCGATTACATAAGTTTGATTGATTGTTTGATTGCGTTGAATTTGTAACAAATAAATTTGCTAGCAAGTGCACTAGTCGTATCAAGTAATAAAGTAGATATTAGAATATCGAACTCATGAGAAATTAGTTAAATCTAATCTATCTCAATAATCTATTAATAGAAGAAAAATGTTTTGTATGAAAACAAAAAATTAAAGATGCAGAAAATAAATGATAAACAAATAAAAGAAATCGGTGTTGAGCCTTGGAATTTATGGATGATTAATGTTAAAGATAAATGTGAATGATCTTCTATAATAGTTGAGTTATAATAGAAAATAATAGCTTCGATTCTTATGATGGATTATGAGTACCCACATTATTGACCTCTCAAGATGAGTAAACCAAACTATGTTAACTTCTAATAAAACTAACAACCACAAATGACGAGTCAATTATTAATTTTACAGAAAATTAAGATGCATGAGTATGTATCTCCTACACTATTATTCACCCACAAATCTGGACAGAATAATTGACTGCACGAAATTCGGCACAAACGACGAGTTATCGAACACGAATTATGTATGCCTTAACTTAAAAGTAAAAGATCAATTATCAAAGTAATAATAATTCTTGAAACTAATTACTCTACAGGTTTGTAATCTAATTTCGAAAATCAAATCACTTAACAAAGGCAATGAACTCAACATGCATAATTAAAAGAAACCGAAAAGTTCAATTAACTCAACTAATAATAGGGTTCAAACAGTTTTCTTTCTTAAAAAGAATATAAAATCTCTATTACAAAAATAATAAACTATAAGAACTACATAAAAGATCATCCAACTAAAAGATTGAAGAACTCTCAGGACCTCTGGATGTTGCACAGCACAATCAACGAGTTACTACGCAGCCTTTTCATTCGGGTGATCTTCGGGCTTCAAATGTAATAAGGCATGAATTTCTAGGGCTCTATTTATAGCCTCTAGATGCCCGAAGAGTTTTGATTTGATTGTGAGTCTTTTTATATCAAAACAATAAAAATTCTGGATAAACTTTAATTGGGCTTTAAAACCATCCGAAACCTCTCCAAATCTGAGTAAATATGCTTTCTAATGATCCTTGTGACTTATGGTACGATTAGTAGTTGATTTGTAATTGAAATCCCCAAGAAAAGTGGAAGAAATCTCAAAAGTAGCCTACGTAACGAATTGAATATGCTTCGTAACGACCTATAACATAGATTTCACGGTCCGTAATACTGATTTAATGGCTCTTACAGTGTTGAAATCGGAGTAGAACTGTGATTTTAATGCCTCGTAACACATATTTCAAGGCCTGTAACTCGGGCAAGTTTTTGGTTAGTCTAGGCATTTTAATGACCCGTTATGAGTCTTTCACGTCGGCTTTGCTGGTGTGGTCATTACAGCTTCATCACGACACGTTTTAACCTTGGCAACTTCCAATTTGAGCGTGATTTTCTCCGGTGACTTCGTAATTTAATTTTCTTTCTTTTTCTATAATAAAATATAGAATTTGAATAGATTTCTATTTTTATAAAATTAAAGCAAATAAGGTTGAAAATGATGCATGCTATTTGAAAATGAATCAAAATGTGATTAAGTACATGACTAATTATATGTTGTATTTTGCATGCATCAAACTCCCTCAAGCTTAAATACTTGTTTGTCCTCAAGCAATGTTCAAAGCAAAGCTCCAACTAAAATGATTAATCATCGCTTCCTCCCTATCACTCAACTACTCTTCTTAGCACTAAATTTTATACATCTATCACCTGTGTCTCACCACTTTCCATAATAATCCAACTTTGTGAAATTTTTGAATGAAAGATATTTTTAAACTCCGCCAAATTCAGCTCTAAATAATAAGAAAATAATTTTTGAAAATAAAAATATCAATGTTGAATATACAAATGTAACATGAGTTTTTATTCATTTATTGCAATTATATTTCTTTACTTAAAAACTTTTCATCATCATTCTTTTTTTTTTGTCACTTCTTTTTCTTTTCACCCTTTTTTCCATTTGTTTGGTACGCATGTGCTTCTCCATATTGCGCAAGGTGGTCCATCTAACGAGCTTTCGACCGACGAATTCCAAAGCAGTTGTTCTTAAGTTATCAGGTAAGAATCCCCTATGGATCTAATTACCCGAATTCACCAAGGTTTCGAATAATAACTTTTTGTACCTCCTCGTACTTTTTGGGGCTCCACTAGAATATGATGATAATTTTATATGTATTTATTTATTAATAACCTCAGCTACACTTGAATGTTCAATAGGAATATAATCATTATCAAGCTAATATACATAATATAAAAATAAGAGCAAGAACATGATTTGTCGTCAAATATCCATAATTTCACTAAACAACTTTCTTCAATCAATTACCCAACACGAAGGCGATAAATGATAAAATAATAATGCTTCAAATTTCATTAATTTAATAGGATGTCCTTGAATAATACTTGGAAAATAAGTAATTACTAAGACATGAGAAAATCAGATGTAATTTTCAATTAAGCAAAACAATTTTTTTATATGAGATGCAAGCAACTATGTAAATAGAACATGAAGAAAATGTATGTTTGCAATGCAATATAAAAAGATATACATGATGCATGAAATTGCAAAACTCCTCCAAGCTTGAACTCGGCACTATCCCTAGTGTTGAAAATCAAACTCGTAAGAGAATAAACATGATAATGAAAAAAATATAAAAGTAGAAAAGAAAATGATAATCTGATTTATGTGAAAGTTGTAGGAAGAAGCCACGGAGAATCCATAGTGTCCTTGGCCGATAGAAATTTGGGCATATCTATTTTTTACTTTTCTTCAATTCCAAGAAGGTAGTTTTGTTTTCTCTTTCTTTCTTCCTCTTCTTTTCTTCTTCTTTTTTTATGCCATTATGAGTTGTGAAGAGCAAGTAATGACCATTAAAGCGTGATCAATTATGGCATTCAATGAACAAGTAATGATGTGATAATCTGTTGATCTCCTTCTTTGCTTAGGTCACATGTCGTAATGAAGAAGTTACGACCCTTATGCACAATTGAATGGGGCATGATAACTCGCTCACGGCCACCGAAAGATGTTGATAATGGCCTTGGAAGTAGCTATGTGACGAGGTTCTGGCAGAACATGGGTCATGATATGGAACTCACGGCCGTAAAAAGGTTGTCTTCTTCATTGAATCGAGGTCATCGATGGTGAGCAGGGTTATGTCACGATCGACAACTCGAGACGCCACCTTTGATGCCGGGGTGCCATAGGGGCGATGATGTCATAGGAGCACCGCCGAAGGTCGTGGGGGCCGTAAGAGATGATTGGTAGCGAAAGGGATGATGCAAAACTCCGTGTGGCTTTATCAAAGGATTGCTCATGGTTCATCAGCACGAAAAATGGTCGATCAAGGGGGGCGGCATGAGCGCCCGATGATCGTTGATCAGAGTTCACCGTTTGTGCTTTCGCTAGAGATGAAATGGTTGTCGGTGTTCGCTAGGCGTTAGGGCGTGAAACGGTGGTCTGATGGACCTGCCAAGAAATAAACAAATGAGGGAGAATATGGAACGTTACGAGCATGATGTCATATGGTTTGTGATTTGTTAGGGAGTAACGGGTCGTCATTCATCGTTAACGCCCCGTGATAAAATTTATGCCCCGTGAAAACTAAGATGTATGAATTGTTAAACACTGTGATAGTCATTAACCTCCGCTTACGACCCATGAAGCTAGATAGTTCCATCAGTAACCCATTGTGAGACTCGTGAAATAGGTCTTATGACTCGTGAAACCTATGTAACATCTCGTGAAAATCGTGCAGAGTCGAGCAATAATGCAGGGCGTGAACTAGTGAAATCACTTATGGGCCATGATACAATTATAATGGCCCGTGAACCCGTAAGATGAGAGTCTACCCCTATTGCAAGACCGTGATTGTTGTATAACGACCCGTGAAAAGGTATGTGAAATGTGAGAAAACAACTGTGAGCCCCGTATGACAAAGTTAATGCCTCGTGAAAACCAAGAGTTCAAAAGATTGGCCACTGTGAGATGTGTGACGTCGGTCTTCCTACGGCCCGTGAATACTACAACTAACTAATTCGTGTGGATGGTAACGGGTGGTGAAGACAATGTTACGGCCCATGAAATATGAATTACATGAAGTAAAGCACTGATTGTGTCGTGATAACCCAATAATGACTCGTTATATTCAATATAATGCCCCGTGAATCTTTAATAACAGCCCATGAAGAAGGAAATTTTTAAATTTCAATAAAATTCAACCTTTGACATGTAGAGACCTATTAAAAAATATAAATAAAAAAATTAAAAATGAAAGAAGGAAACTAAAGAGACTAAGAAACTAAGATAATCAAACTAACTAATCTAACATGAACTAAATTAATCTAAACTAAATCATGAGAAAGATCTAAATTGTAAGTTTAAGGATTGAGAATGAGCAGTTCTGAGTTTAAAGTCACTAGCTCGACTTTGAGACTAATAAGAAATTATCAATAGGAATAATATAAAAAGATATGGAACAATCTCACCGTGTTAATTGATTATTTCATGCAATGGTGGAGATTGATCGACTTAGAAGTCACAGTCCATTTGGAATATCAATTCTTTTCGTTTACTAGAAGTTGCAATTGTCATTGTTGATTGGAATGTAATAATGGAATGACACTATTCATCTGGATGATCTTCTTATTTTTGAGATGATGTAGGAGTCAATGGTTGATTTCAGGATGATGAAGGCTTCACGTGCTCCTGAGGTGGAGTAAAAAATTTAGGCCTCCATTGCTTTGTCAAAATTTTCGGAGACGAATGTGGACTCCTTTGATTATGTGTTAAACATGAAGAATTGACTTGGATCTTCAGAGGACTCTTGGGTCTCTATTGCAATGATGTGGTCTCCATTGGTGATGTAGCTGGAGTGCTCCTCTCTTTTATTGGTGGATTATGAATTTGAGATGGTGTCATTATGTTGGCTAGAATTTCAGAAGGTGTGTGCCTCCTTCTTACTTGTTCATCCTCAATTATGTGTGGACTTGTCTCCTTGATGTGCCATTGTGTTGTCCACCTTTCTGGGTAATAATATCTTTATGGCCTCCATTTTTTTTGAAAGTGATATGGGCATATAATGATTACAGAATTCTCCTCTATGTTATCTTCTTATGTGTTGGAAACTTGAGGAGTTAATACTACAACTTTCTTCACAAGTGTGTGGATTTTGGTCTCCATCTTTTCAAATTTGATTTGAATGTCTTATTTTTGTGGAGGAGGAGATGGCATATCACTAGCAATGTTCTGCCTTCTAAGCTGGGTCAATTGCACATCCAAGTTGTTAATTAATTCATCTTGCACTTTGTACTTCTCTTCGATTGTTGCAATAAATTGATTAAACATCTTCTGGAGGTTGGTTGTTGACTCATATGCTAATGTAGATTCAAGTATTGATGTAATAGCTTCGTCTATCTATTGCATTGTAGTCTGATGTTGTCAATTTGATAATGTTGAGTGGAGAGTTTCTTCAACAAAGGATCTAACACTTGTTTGAGCATGGTAGATAAATTTTCACTTTGAACTAGTTGAGGCTTCCTTGTAGTACTTTGTTTTGACAATATTGCCTCATTATTAATCTCATATTGCTGGACAATAATGTTATTTACCTCAACTTGTTGAGTGCTAGTCCTTTTCTTCTTCGTCATTGAGGGAATAATGGTGTGAGCGTTGATAATCAAGTTGGGTACCAAAGATAGTTCCTAAAAAGCTTACACAACTAAAAGAAAAAGTGAAGTAAAACAAAAATAAAAATTCTCAAAGTAGATTATACGAGATAAACTAAGAATTATGAATATAGTTCACTGGCAATGGCGCCAAAAACTTGATGCATTGAATTTGTAACAAATAAATTTGCTAGCAAGTGCATTAGTTGTATCAAGTAATAAAGTAGAGAATAGAGTGTCGAACCGACGAGGAACTAGTTAAATTTAATATATCTCAATAATCTATTAATAGAAGAAAAGTGTTTTGTGGTGAAAACAAAAAATTAAATGTGTAGAAAATAAATGATAAACAAATCAGAAATCGGAGTTGAGCCTTGGAATTTATGGATGATTAATGTAAAGATAAACGTGTGTGATCCTCTATAATAGTTGAGTTATAACAGAAAATAATAAATTCGATTCTTATGACGAATTAAGAGTACCTAAATTATTAACCTATCAAGATGAGTAAACCAAATTACCTTAACTTCTAATAAAACTAACAACCGCAAACGAAGGGTCAATTATTAATTTTAAAGAGAATTCAGATGCATGGGTATGTATCTCCTACACTATATTCACCCACAAATCTGGACAGAATAATAGATCGTATGAAATTTAGCATAAACGATGAATTACCGAACACGCGTTATGTATGCCTGAACTTAAAAGTAAAAGATTAATTATCGAAGTAATAATAATTCTTGAAACTAATCACTCCTTTTACAAGTTTGTAATCTAAACTCATAAATCAAATCACTTAACAAAAGGCAATGAACTCAATATGCATAATTAATAGAAACAGAAAAGTTTAATTAACTCAACTAATAATAGGGTTCAAACAATTTTTCTTCTTAAAAAGAATATAAAATCTTTATTACAGAAATAATAAACTATAAGGACTAGGTAAAAGAGCATCCAACTAAAAGATAGAAGAAGAACTCGACGTTGCACAGCACAATCGACGAGTTACTACGCAGCCTTCTCTTTTTTGTGATCTTCGGCCTTCAAAACTTCTTGTCTACAATAAGACACGAATTCCTAGGTTTCAAGCACTTAAGCACCATAAGCACATATTTTTTCTATCTTCTAGGGCATCTATTTATTTTCTATAGGTGTCTCAAGAGTTTTGGTAAAGTTTCAGTTTGATTGTGAGTTTTTTATGTCAAAACAATAAAAATTCGGAATAAACTTTGATTGGACTTTAAAATAATCCAAAACTTTTTCAAATCTGAGTAAAAGTGTTTCTTAATGATCCATGTGGCTTATGGTATGATTTGGAGTTGATTTGCAATTGAAATCCATAAGAAAAGTGAAAGAAATCTCGAAATCAGTCTACATAATGACCTGAATATTCTTCGTAACGGCTTGTATCATGGATCTCACGGTCAGTAACACTGATTTCATGGCCCTTATAGTGTCCAATCGGAGTAAAACTGTGATTTTAACGCCCCGTAATACAAATTTCACACCCTGTAACTCGAGCAAGTTTCTAAGTTAATATGGGCATTTTAACGGCCAGTTATGGGTCTTTCACATCCCTATTATTACGGACGTTATAGATTCATCACGGTCCGTTATATTCAATTTCAGCTTTGACAACCTTTACTAATGTTCACTTTCTGACTCTGTTTTAACTTCGATTTGAGCGTGGTTTTCTCCGGTGACTTCATAATTCAATTTTCTTTCTTTTTCTATAATGAAATATAGTATTTGGGTAGATTTTTATTTTTATAAAATTAAAGCAAATAAGGTCAGAAAATGATGCATGCTATATGAAAATGAATCTAAATGTGATTAAGTGCATGGCTAATTATATGTTGTATTTTGCATGCATTACATTATAAACTTGATGTTTTGAAATTCTGACTTTGTGGATTCATGAATTATATTCACATATTCATCTTATGCCTATGTGTCTACACTAAAAAAATAATCAATAACATTACGACCAATTTCATTAATTATTATCAAAATTTTAAGAAGAATCGATGGATTCAGATCCTATCGGTATATTTATTTCACTCTTAGGATAACATCTAGATATTGTGTTCTAGCATAAATATAATGTTGACATGATAATGTTAAATAACTCCATGAATGACAATTTTGTGGTTTAAAATAATATTTTTTTTCATTCCTTTTGAAATATCAACATGATACTTATGAGGAAATTGAGTGAAAATTTGAAAAACACTTATACAAATGTTTATGATAGTAATTGAATGCTTAAATAATATTTGGACTTCTTCTTTAGGATAATCATTTTAATATAATTATGTTCGTGCAATCTCATGAGGGATAAGCACATGGATTAAATTCGAGATTTTCATATGCACATGCATGCATCTTATGAACTTTGATTTCTTATTTAAATACATTGATTGATGAAATTAATATAAATAAGAAGACAATGTATAAGGAATGTTATTGTCAAATATACTTGTTCATATGATTAGAAAGAATTATGACTATTAGCTAACAATCATGATTTTTGTGTTATGATTGTCTTCTAAATCAAATTGATTTATTGAATGATATTTTCATATTTAACTTTTAGATCATTAATATCTCACACAACATAAGTAATAAATTGTAGAATCTTCTAACATTATTGTCCCATGGCTTTATGTTATAATTTGATTTAATTCTTTAATCCTTTTGCGATACACCCTAAGCAATGAAAATTTAAACTATTTATAGCTTATAACTCTTTGAAAAACTATGCATAAAGTTAGGGGTAGTTCATTTCATCTATCATATTACACTGTAAATTTGTGTGAAATGATAAAAAAGGAACAAAAAAAATTAAGTATTTGGAATGGATTTAGGGGGAAATTCTTTGTCTATACCATATTAATTTGCATAACTTTTTATGTGACAAAAGGGAGACAAGGATTGAAAAAACATAAAAGTAGGTGGGAGAATAAATATAGAAAATATGTATGCTTTATGTGGATTCATTAGAATTTTTTGTGGGACAAAAGGAAAATAAATATGAGGTGAAATATATCTGCTACAACTAAACGGGACAAAAAGTCACATGATTAAGAATAATAAATATTAATCTATCACATATGTCTAACTTGCAAATTACCTTTTAATAAGACAAGAAATGAGAGAAGTATAAGAGAATATGATGAAAAGTACCCTAGAGTTAATATTAATTTGACACTATATATATGTTATAAGGGGGAGTTTGAATTTAGGGTACCTTGCAATTCAATTTAACCATAATAGATTTTCCTTACCAATTTTCATACTTTTCGTATTTTTCAATTTGTCATCATAAAAAAAGAGGGATATTATTATAACATAAGCTTTACACCTTAATTGATTAAATTTGATGATATAAAATTTAAATCTTTAAGTTTATCAATTTACATAAAAAATATTTAATTTTAAATGTATGGTGTTATGAACTTATTTATGTTTAATATTTGGCCATGTTTCCATTATATTTGAATTGACAATAGAACATAAAAGTTTTAAGTAATTCTTCTAGACTTTTAGAGAATTAAAATTGTTTGGATAATTTATACGAAATTATGTTTAAAAGATTGCATATTTATCAAGTTAAAAACTATAATGATTAATTAGCAAACTTAACCATAATGATATATTTTAAGACCTTTAGTCAAATTTGGGTTGACCTATAAATACAATAAATAGAATTAATTTTATTGCTTTTTCAAGGAAAATCAAGAATTGACTTATTTAGACACTACAAGTAAATTCTATATTTCCGATAGCCAATTTCCAATGGATCAATATCCTTCACATATTTCGACAGAATTGTACGATGGAGAGAAATATCCTTTTGAATTACCAAAGGACAACGTGCCTGTCGCTAGTATCGCCGACAAAAAACTAGTCAATATTTTATCGACGGTGGTAGCATTTGAAATTATCGATGAATTATCATTTGTGGATAGTTCTAAACACTAGGTCTATCCGTATTTGAATTTATAATAAAATATATAATACTACATAATAAAATATTGGGATACAATTAATATTTCAACATTAAGGTTTGTGATGGTTGTAGCCTTCAAAATTATCGACGAATCAAAATTCATCACTACTTCCTAAGGCTCAAATCATCGGTCTTTAAATTTATAGTAAAATATATTATAATACTATAAAATAAAATATTGGTATATAAATAATATTTTAATATTAAGGTTTTCGATGATCGTAGGGTTTAAAATTATCGACGGATAAAAAGCCATCGGTAGTTTCAAAGGCTCAAATCATCGGTATTTGATTTATAATAAAATATATTATAATACTATATCATAAAATATTGACATGCAATTAATATTTTAATATTAAGGCCTCCCACAGTCGGTAGCCTTCGAAATTACTGACATTTTTTTATCCATCAATAGTTCCAAAGATTAGGACCGTCTATTTGAATTTATAATAAAATAATGACATAAAGAATAATATTTTAATATTGAAGTTTTCAATGGTCATAGGACTCGTAGCCTTCAAGATTACCAATGGATGGAAATTCATTGGTAGTTCCGAAGGTTAAGACCATCAATATTTGAATTTATAATGAAATATGTTATAATATTATATAATAAAATAGTGACATAATGGTTAATATTAATGACGGTCGTAACCTTCGAAATTATCGACAGAAGGGCTTGATCGTTGGAAAATAAAAAAATATTATTTGCTTCCCCCTTACCATTTTTTCTCTCCCTCTCTCGTTGTCTCCCTCACTCTCCCTCTGTCTGGATTTGAAATCGAGGGCAAGAACGCTCTGAAGCAGCCATACCTTCTCCTTGACGACATCTATCGCATTGCCCCCATGCCGTCAAGCTCCTCCACCATAGGATACACTGTCTTCAGCATCCCCATGTTGTACCCCTTTTGCCCTCGTCGAGAAGTTCTCCCTGTAGCTCACTTGCTTTTTTCCCTCTGCAGTAGCAGATGCCTTCACCTCCTCAAGGGCCACCAGTAGCTCCTCCTTTGCAGCACCCTCGTCATTGGGCATAAATTTCGACCAGTAGCACCCGTCGAAATTACTGAAGGGTGCCCTTCCGACGGTTAATTCCATCGAAAGTTCTGAAAGAGGCTTTTGCAACGACAATACCTGTCGAAAATATCGATGCTTTTAATGCACCCATCAAAAAATATTTTTTATGAGCATTTTTCCAATGACATTATCCTTCGAAAATTAGATTTTTTTTGTTGGATTCATGGGATTTTTTTATGAATTTGGTTGTTAAAAATTTGAAAAATGTTATAATGAGATATACGGGCAAAAACTTATGAATAAAATACTATAGATATATAAAGTTGACAAGTTATAATGATTAATTTTTAGTGGGTTGGACTCCAATAAGATCTTTTATGATCTTTCATTGGTTCTGGGTGAGTAGAGAAAATAGAATAATTTTGTTGACTTTAAAAAGTCAAAAATCAATTCATTTGGACATTAGTGCAAAAAAATTTATAGTTGAAATATTATAAGAGTATCAAGTTGAAAAATATTATAACGGATAGTTTTTGTCCAAACAATTAGAAAATGTCACATTGAAATTTGATGGCTATATGATAGATTTAAAGGGCTATAGAATAAGGACATACTTAAAAGAAAACATCAAGGGATATCAATTTTTTGAAGTGCTTGATCCAAATTATTGAATATTTTTTCTTGCACGAATTTAAGTTGTATTAGAAAAAAAAATAAATTTGTTCATAGTATGATATTGATTTGATAGTAAAACTTCAGTAGTTTCAAAATAAAAAAGTCCGAACAGGAGGCTCAAGAGCTAGACCAAATCACTTCAATAAATTTTGAGTTTATTTTCATTTATCTTTTGTTCTTTTACTTGCATTAAATTATGTTTTATATTTTACTAATAGATTTTATAATTTACAAAATCAATTTAAAGCTTTAAACACTAATTCACACCTCTTTTGATGCCTTGTGATCCAACAATTTAAAGGCTTTCAAGCCTTACAATCGCCCATGCAAGAGATGCTTCGATGCTAGGTAGCTTATGAAGAGCGATAAATCAAATGACCATAAGACATTACTGCTGGAAGACCTCTAGCTCACACAAAAAAGCACATGATAAGGCAACAATTAGGTGTATATACGATACTAACAATTAGATGTGTAAAATATAACAATTAGGTGCTCAAATTAGTTCAAAGATGAAACTTAATGCTTATGATGCTTGTATAAATGATGGACCAATTAGGTGTACATGATTATTATTATGGACAAATGATATGTTAAAATTCTTATGTAAGGATGATTAGAGCTCTCCTCCATATGCATGGATATACTTACATTGATTTAAATAATTTTGAGTTTGCTTTAATATTGATTTCTCTCAGGTCTTGATGGAAATGATGATGATGTTGTTGCTTATGATGACAAATTGACTTATTTTCAGATTTAAACTTTTTATGGTTGTTAAGGTTATTGAACTATACATTGAATGGTCTATGATGCTAATATTACTATTGAGACTCAATTCGTTGTGGATAAATACAATGGACAATATGATAAAAAAGTTCGAGTATATGTCAAACGAAACTTATGGGCTCAAGTTGCATGACACTTAAGTATTATTTGATTATTTAAATAATTAAAATTCCTTATGGACTATGCTAAGTGTTAAAGTTAGTCTTTTTCATGTATAAATGTTTGGTTTGAAAATTGGGTGAAAATTAAGACAAATACAGTGATATGTGACTTTGCTAAAAAGTTCAAGTGATCAGAATGAAAGTTTCGAACTTGTAGCTAAGAGCCCTTAGCAGTTCTAGATGTCTCAATCTTTTGGATTGATTCGAACATTTGAATGATTTCGATGGTTCTACGATAACCATCGCAAATTGTTTACGACGTGTCATTTTCGCACGAACGCTATCCGTCGAAAAATCCATCGAAAAATGTCATTTTCGATGGTTCTCGACAAATTACAGACGGTTCTGATCGTTTGTAATTACTGTGACATTAGATGTTACACTACAAGAAAATAGTCAATTTTCGACAAGTCATTTTCGACGGGCGTAAATCAGGCAAGAGGTTACGCAAAAACTTAGGAAGGAGTTCGAAGAATGTGAGCGTCGTATGAAGAAAGAGATGAAGAAGATGATGCGTGACATGAGGCATGGCAAATTCGATGACCAGGACGACGAAGATGATGTAGTACTATGATGCGTGGCTTCTTTATGTTGTGTTGGATATTTGATGATGTTGTGTTATGTGTGTGGATTTGCATTTGTGTTATGTGCTAATGTGTTGGACATTACAGTGTTTGGATTTGCATGTATTATGTGTTATGTGTTGGACATTACATGCTGTTACATTTCATTAACTGAACAATTGTTGTATTTATGTGTTTGGACATTTAATTTCTATCATTTTTTTCTTTAATGTTTCTGACTGTTAGAACCGTCGATAATCGTCGATATGCTTTATTTTTTCCGATATTTATCGACGATTCTAACCGTCCGTCCAAACTTATAAATGGTCGTACCCGTCGACAAGCATCGACGATTTTAACCGTCGAAAGTTAACGACAGTTTGAGCCGTCGAAACTCAACGGTTTTATCGACAGCTCAAACCGTCGATTTAAATTTTCGACGATTTGAATCGTCGATAGTATCGACAGTTCAAATCGTCCATAAATATTGATGGCTCAAACCGTCTTAAATCTTCAACGATCGACGGTCGCGCTCGCCGGCTGGACCATCGAAGATTTTGACGATTCTACGATAACCGTCGCAAATCGTTTGCGAACGTCGTTTTCGCACGAACGCTATTCGTCAAAAAATTAGTCGAAAAATGTCATTTTCGACGATTCTCGGCAAATTACAGACGGTTCTGACGGTCTATAATTACCTATTTTCTTGTAGTGTTATCTCATTATATTTACTTATTTTTCAATCATTCGTTCGCCCCTTCTTAACCCATCTTCGTCAATAAGAGAGTTTGATGATATGATGCTTATCTTTTCAAAAAGACTCGATTCATTCTTTAATAAAATTATGAGACTCTCTTCAATGAGTGGATTGAAATTTTATTATCTACTACTAATATTCAAACTACAATAATTTGAATATTCAATTAGAATGCATGAGAAAGGATTGTTAAGTAGCTTATATGGAAACAAAATAAAGAGATATAACATGGAAGAAGTTAAGGCAAAGGCAAATTTATTTAAGACAAAACATATTGATGTTAAAGAGTCCAAAGTTACATATGGCATGCATGGATGATATTTTTTGCAAAAAGACAAGGGGCATACGTTGTTCAAAGATCCTCTTTATGTTTTACAGGTTGTAAGGTTTAAGATTTTGAGCAAGTAGATAGCAAGTGGATCCAAGTGTGAGCATGATTAGCAATACATAGAGAGTTAGTACCTGGTACTTTATTAGTGCAAGGCTAATGTTAGTATTTTAAGTAGATCAGGCGCTTTCGCATTCTATATATAGTAAAAAATGTGTACACAGGGAAAAATCAATAATGGTAAACAAGACCAAACACTTTTTTAAGTGGACTGCATGGCTGAGATTTTAAATTCTCCATCAATAATTTGAGTCAAAGTAATTAATTTATTCTTTTACAAAATCAAGAAACTTTCCTTTGTAATTACAGAGAATTAAATTTTTTGTATGTTAATCCACTAATTGTAACAATCCAAAACTTCAGAAACTAATAAAAGGGAAAGCCATGATAATCAAATGATTAAATAGTTAATTAGATTAAAGAACGAAACCTAGAGGCTTCCAGTGCCTTCTTCCAAGTCGATCGTCAAGTGGCCCTTCTTGTTGTACGAAGCCAACTCATCAAAGCGAAAATTCTCCCAGTTACAATTAACTTAATTATAAAGGTCGCTTCAACTTTAAAGTGCAGCCTTTAATTAACCTGAGCATCTGCTCTCAATCTTAATTGCGATCTCGATCCATCTCCCCAGGAGAGGAAACCGCGTAACATAAAGCCCACACTAACGCGCTGAGAGAGAGAGAGAGAGAGAGAGAAAGAGACTTTCGGTTGACCGAGGCAGACTTGAGTCCAACCAAAGTAATTACTCCTAAGTTAAGCAAAGTAATTAAGTACTCAAGTTTTCACTATTTCACAGGTGTTACGTCATGCATGAATAATATTTCGATAAATTTAGCAGCATATGCTATATATTACATGCATTTTCTCTTTCTATGAACACTTCAAGTGGGGGGAAAAAACTTTGAATGCGCTGGCCCAAGTACCACGGACTGTTAGTGGAAAAGAATAGTTTTAGGTTATGGATTAAAATGGGAAATCTAATAGCTTCCAACTCGAATCTCAATAAATGGTGGTCAAAGAGGTTAAGTCGAAGCTTAACTTAATTTGATGTAAATTTACATATATCGCCTAAGTCCTAACTACGTTAATGTGTCTCATAATTCGTTCTTCCCAACTTGAATACAGAATACATAAACGCGATGATGCAAGTCTTTGTAGTAGGATATTAAGATGGAATCATATTTATGTGTGCAGTCATGAGCTATCAAATTTAACGGTGTGGCCCCGTGCATATAATATATATATATGCATTAAAAGACCAATAAAGCCCTAGCTATTGGATGCCAGCCCATGAGGTTATAATTACTCATGGACGTCGTCCTCACCTAACACCACAGTCCGCATCGATCCCACCTCTCTCTCCTTTCTCTCTCTTCTCTTCTCTCCTCTGTCTCTACTATAAATGGATCCCATATGCGTCTCCCTCCCCCCATTCACGAAGCGTCTCCCCCACTTCATCCATCCATCATCAGCTCAGCTCTGCAGTGACATCACCAAAGTTGCAAGCTCTAGGTCGACCGATCGTAGGATCAAATGAAGCCCCTCCACGCCTTCTGCGCCCTCTTCCTCCTCGTTCTCTTCACCTCCTCCTCCTTCATTGAGCTCACCATGGCAGGAACAGGTACGCCCGCCAGCATCGCTAGCTATGCTTAAACTCAGTTATAGCAGTAGTTCGCATCTCTTGCTGGTTATGCTTCTTTAGCTATCTAAATCAATGGTTTCTTCTTCCTTAAATTTTGTTGCTTAGCTTTCTGCGACACCAAGTGCAAGGTGAGGTGCTCGAAGGCCAGCGTTCAGGACCGGTGCCTCAAGTACTGCGGGATCTGCTGCTCGACCTGCAACTGCGTGCCGTCAGGGACGTATGGCAACAAGGACCAGTGCCCCTGCTACAGGGACATGTTCACTGGCGAGGGCAGCAGGAAGAGGCCCAAATGCCCCTGATCTATACATGCATATAAATGGCCAATTAATTAGCCCTTAGCTACGTACCTTTGATCATCCATATATATATTTTCTATAGGTGTTCAGATGATGATCAAATTATTTAATCACGAGATTTGTGGTTCGGTTCATGTGTACGTAAAAGGTTTGAGAGAGAGAGAGAGATGTATTTTCGATCGACCTTTGGTACGTATTTCGTAGAGACTATATTAATAAAACAATGTGGTGGTGCGTACGTACGTAGCACGAAACTACTATTACTTTTTGCAGAAAATGATGGTGGAGAGAGGCAGAGAACGAAATCTGTGTTGTTTATGTTTAATTATCTTCGATGCCCGCCGCTGCACATGTAAAAGGAAAAAAAAATTAAAAAGTTCGAATTGTTCCGTATAATGCTTGCATAAGGCACCTGCATAGTGCATGTCGTGTGTAACATGTATACTAACGTACACGTTTCAATTTTTGGTTAAAACTTAAAAATGTACGTACGTCTTTTTGTTTTTGTTACAAGGTGCATGTCGTGTGTAACATGTATATTAACATACATGTACTACCTTTAAGTCCTACAAACAATACTATGAAATCTGATAGAAGTAATTCCCTTTTTTGTGAATTCTGATAAAAGCAATTATATTGATAAGTTATATAATATGAGATGGAATTGGAGATACGATGATGAGCGTACGATATGACTTAAACATTGGTCACAACTTTAGTTGCAAGTAAGTGTTCGGCTCAACCGGTAGAGTTGAATCTCAAATGTTTACTCGGTATTAGTAACTCCAAGTTTGAATCTTGAAGTTATTATTATTTTTTTACTCCGAATTAATCGAATACTAATAATTTTAGACATCAAGATCAGCAAATGAAACTAAATGAATTTCACTTGCCAAACAAGATGGTGTAGAATTAGGCTACTAGAACATAGGATCACGTGACTCCTATTCTTTGCCCCTATTCTAGTGGTCTGGTTCCACATTTTTCGTGGAACCATACCACTATTTATGTTTTTCTTTTTTTTTAATTTTTTTCATTGATTTGACATCACTCTTTTTCATTTATCTGTTTTCATTTTTTTCCTTATTTTCTTACATTACTATTTTCTCTTAAAATAAAATATATATTAAATATAACATATTTGTTATAAAATGGATTAATATAGTATTATTTATTACTTATTATTTTATTAAAAAATTTAACATTTCATTAATTATAAATTAATAAAAAATTGATTTTTATATTAAAATATTATAATTTTCAACAAAAGTTTTGCCATAAATTTTTAATATACATTTATTTTTAAAAAATTTAACAAATTTATAATATATATTTATTATTCATATTTTTAATTTAAACACCCACCAAAATTAATACATCATATCTACTTTTTTATATTACATTAATTACTTATTAAAAGCCCGCAAGGGTGAGCCGGCATAAAAAAAAAACTTTAGTTACAAGTAACAACGTGCGTGCGCGCGTGCAGTTGTACTGGAATCACATGTTGTGTTTCCGCTCTATCGATACCAAAATATTCTTTTCTTGTTACGAGACTGGAAACTGCCACCAGAAGACCAACAGCACGTCAGCGGCTATTCTCTTCTTTCCTGGTCTAAAATTTGATGTAGTAAAAAAAATAAAAAAAAAATCACCGTAAAAAATCGGCACCGTTGCCAACTGCGACTAGGCGAATCATCGCCTTACCATTTAGTTTCAATCGGTTCATCAAACGACGTAATCTTTGATAGAATCAAAATAAAATCAAGTTGCGAACTAGGGATCATGTAACCTCTCATGTTCACTTTTCCGTAGATACTATAGTAAAGAACAAATCTTTTTTTCAATTCTTTTTAGGGTTTTTTCCGTCAATTTCTCCTAAATTATGAATTTTTTTGCATCTCTTTTGAATATTCCGTTGATCCTCGAACTATTCTACCATTTTCACTTAAGTCCATTCGTCAATCTCTGTCAACTTTTCTATTAATTTTTATTTTTTTATTTATAAAATGATCAAATTATCCTTCCTTCGTTTCATCTAATATTAATTTATTACATCTAATTTTTTCTATCACAATTTCTCATTATTTCACTCTATTCAACATATCCTAAACTAATATGTCAATGTAATTATTCATGTGGAATTCGACGGCCGATTGTCCCAGCCTCGAAAAACTTGTTATTTAAATCAAATGTGAGAAAACTTTGATCATCTAGTTAAATTAACATTTAGGATATCAACAATTGAAAAAGGAAATTAGAGAGATGCGCGTTATTGTTGAAAAATTGAATAATCTTGTCAGCGAAGTTTACCTATATTAACAAATGATTAATTTCGAAAACTTTATGTGACGAAAAAAGCTTACAATTCGATCATATAAAATTTGTTTTAAGAAATATGTGAAAAAGAAAAAAATATAAACAAAAAAACACAAGAAATGTGTGAGATTTTTAATTAGACTACATCATAGAGCGACAATCAAGTATTTTTTTCTAATATCGAAGAAGTAGATGATATAGGTGCAAAATAATTCAAATAAAGCGCTTATATAGGAACTCTTAATACAAAATAAAAAATATAAAATTATTTAGATTTTCTTTAAAGAAAATAATTGTCATCTAGTAAAATAACATCCAGATTGAGGGGAGACTATGAGGAGGATCACATTCTCAAAAAATGTAATTTTTAGAAAATTAGAAAACGGTCAAAATTAGTGAAATCATCGGCTGCCTACTTAGTCTTTCTATAATAATGATTTAGCTTTCAATTGAGCTAAATTACATGAATGATTTTCTAATTTTAAGTGTGATACTTCCTTAATTTTAATTTGCAACTAAATTATGTTCAATTTGTAACGAATTATTGACTGTCAATGATTTTCTAATTTTAAGTGTGATAATTACTCACTTAATTTTAATTTGTAACTAAATTTTGTTCAATTTGTAACTAGTTATTCACTGTCAATTTATCGATTGTAATGTGGCACAATAAAAAATATTAAATTAATATAAATATATAATAAAATAATATAAAAAATAACTGACCAATAAAAAATTTTAAAACCTTTCCGGAAGGTTTTAAGACTATTCTAGTTTATATATTGAGTCAAAGTTGAAAACGATTGGTGTAATTTATCTTTTTCAATTGTCAAATTAGGTAGAAAGGACACAATATCATGTATACTTTTTTTTTAAAAAAATTGTATACCATTCTTAATATAGGCCAAGGGCCGAAGATTTTGTTCCGGAGATTATATTCCCTAGATTCCAAGAGACTCTACCTTCTGTTGTAGGAAATCTCTTTAGACCTCTTGTTTGTTATTCAAATAGTGGTAATAAGATTCAATATGTTACAATTATTCCATCCAATTATTTCCCAAGCTCAGCACTTCATGTGAGCCACTGACTAGACGACTAAAAGAAAAGGAAAAGGAAAGGAAAAGGAGAGGCAAAGAGAAAAAAATCCTAGCTCCCTCGCCGCTGCCGCAAGGCTGTGCTTGGCTCGCGCCGGGACGCCTCCTTGCTGTGATGGAAGAACCCCCTGACCGTCTTGCCTCCGCTACTCAGCTCATTCCCCTACCCCCTCTCTCTGCGAACCGTGTTTCCTATCGCGATGTGATTTCTGGTCACCCTCATGCGCGGGGGGAGGCGCCAGAGTTCAGAAGGGCTTCTGAGATCATCTCGTCGAACCAATTGAGAAGTATACAAGCCGAGATCACTGATGAAATTGTCATCACGGAGGGAGAGGTGCTTGTCCGTTCGGAGGAGTTGAAGAAGTGCCTAGTGGGGAGGATGATCGGCAACCTACCACTGGACTTGCTCAAGACTGAGCTACTGCATCTCTGGAACCTAAAAAATGCTCTGACCATTTGTGATATGGGTAACAATTTCTTACTCTTGACCTTTGACTGTTTGTAGGAACGGCTTCAGGTGCTGAAGGATCAAATGCTGGTGATCTCGTAGCCGTCCCCTTACTTCCGGGTGTCAACAGATCAACTTCAAAAACTTCTGATTTGGCTGCGATTAGCTAGTATGCTTTATGAACTTCGAAATCGTGAATCTATTGCTCGGATTGTAGGTGCTTTTGGTACACTATTATGTGTTGATGGAGGTGAGGGCTCAAATGGCGACTACGGGGTGGTTCAGGCCTGTATCGACCTCGACCTAAGCAAACCTATCAAACAGGGGGTTTGGATTCACAACCCTGATGGTAGCCACTTCTTTCAGCGTGCTACCTACGATAATCTTCCAATCTTTTGTTTTAGATGTGGCTTGATAGGACACCGGCTGGAGCGATGCCAGAAGTCGACGGCGGCTGGCGAAACGGGCAGGAATGTTTTGCTCTTCGGTCCTTGGCTGCACACTTTCCTTGGTAGGCGCCGAATCGGTCCGATGCGCAATGATCGCGGCAGCGGGGCTCGAGATGTACACGGAAGCATCCCTGGTAGTACCGGATGTGACGGTGCTCGGGATCCTTCTCCGGTCATCTCTGGCAGCGCCGGTGTCCACATTGTGCCAAGGAGCCCAGTCCGGGACGCTGGGAGTTCTGCTCACGACCACCCTAATGGCGAGTCGCACGGAGTCAATCTGGTCGTGCAATGCCCTAACGGAGCCGCGACTAACGGTAAGTATAACGGCTCATGGGCCAATGAAAATGAGACACATGGAACGCACCATAGTAACTCCCCCCACTCACTTGATCACGCATCACTTGATCCCTCGGTCGCTGAAGCTTTGTGCTTTGATACTACGTTTCCCCCTTTATCTGCTGCTTTGTCTTTATCCACTCACCGCTCCGCTAGGGTTTCCTCCCCGACGACTCCTCCCCCTCCGGTGCAAATCGCATCCAGTGGGGTGCGAGAGGGTCACCAGGCTCCTAATCATGCGGCTTTCGCAGCTGAGGTTGCAGCACGGCTACACCGCATAGATCTCGAGCTTGAGGAAGGACAGATCCCAGATGAGCAAGATGGTGAAGAAGAGGAGGATGAGATCCCGGATGAAGATCTTGCACCGGTTCCCAGAAAGGAGCCCAAGCGCAACAGAACGAAGAAGCGGGTGTCGGTGTCGCTGCTCCCACCTTTGCAGCAAATCATTAGAACACAAAAAGACAAAGAAAGGTAAGCAAGAAATTGGTGAAAATGTCTCTCACCCTCCACTCTCGGCTGGTTCTTTGCAGGGGGCCGAGGGATCATTCAAGGTTAACACATGAAGCTCGTCTTCTGGAATTGTCGGGGTCGCACCAGAATAAGGTTTACGAGCGACTCTGGGAAGTTATTAATAGGTATCAGTTAGATGTAATTGTATTACTAGAAACACATGCAACTAAATTACAGATAGACATAGTGCTAAGAAAATTAGGCAATCAATGGAGCGGCTACTGTCAGGAGGGGGTTGGTGCTTCAGGCGACATCTTGCTTGCTTGGAAGCATCAGAATGTTCAGGTTACTCCTATTTGCAAAGATAATCAAGTTCTTCTTCCAGTAATCTCCTTTGGTACTTTCTCATCCCTTATATCATGTGTTTATGCGAGTACTGTTCCACTTACCAAAACTGCACTATTTAAAAATCTAATGGAATTTAATGCTAATACAATCCCATGGATGACACTATGAGACTTCAATTGTATTCTGCGCCCTTCTGATAAGAAGGGGGGCAGACCTTTCACCCCAACTAGATCAGTTAGATCATTTCAGGAATTGATTGATAAGCATGGTATGGTGGATGTGGACCTCATTGGTATGCAACATACCTGGTGTAATAATAGGCAGGGGGGCTAGAATCTTATGCAGACTAGATAGGGTCTTAGTCACTCAGGATTGGATCATGGCACACCCAAACCTATCACTTAGGCCACTTGCTAGGTGCCCATCAGACCATGCCCCTCTGTGGCTACAAACCAACTTGAAACAAAAGCGATTTAAGCAATTCAAATATGAACACTTCTTATTTCAATACCCTGAACCTAGGGAGATTGTCCAGCGTGAGTGGACTCAGGCTCGCACCTCCACTCAAGCTCTAAAAGAAATTAAGGCTAAAACCTCACACCGGAACCATAACATTCTAGGTATATTAGAACACAAGGTCGACCAGGTCTTAGTTGATATTCAGAAGCTTGAGCTCAAGGACAGCAACTCTGGCCTGTCCTCTGAGGAATGTGGTAAGCTTAGGGCTGCATATCATTTTCATGCAGCATTAAGAAGATAAATTAGTATTAAGTGATGGTCTAAGTCTAAGGTAAATTAGATTAAGGATGGAGATAAGAACACCAGATTCTTCCACTTAAGTACAGTGATTAAACATAAGAAAAATACTATCTCGTTGATAGTAAATAGTGAAGGGCAACATGTGGAGGATGGGATGCATATTAGGGCTACTTTTGTTAACCATTACAGGAGCCTTTGGCAGGAGGACACCCCCATGATCCCAATGCACCTTTGGCCTGAATTACCTAGGATTAGGGATGGCAACCGCCGTTGTTCGGGGCGGGGGAGACCACCCCCGCCCCGACCCCGATGATCCGCCCCCACCCCGACCCCGACCCGAATCCCCGGTTCGGAGGAAATTTTATCCCCCGCCCCGAACCCCGCGGGGCCCCGAATCTCCGTGGGGAATCCGATTACCCGAATTTTTTTATTAAAAAATATGAAAAAATTAGAAAAAAAATGGTGCTCAACTCTGCGCGAAATCGCTGTCGCCTCTACGCGCGACGGTGATTTCGCGCAGAGGTGAAATCACCGCCGCGCGCGACAGCGATTTCGCACAGAGGCGAAATCGCCTCCACGCGCGATGGCGATTTCGTGCAGATGCAAAATCGCCATCGCGCACGGAGGCGATTTCGCCTCTGCGCGAAATCGCCGCCGAGCGATGGCGATTTCTTGCAGAGGCAAAATCGCCGCCGCGCGCGACGACGATTTCGCGCAGAGGCAAAATCGCCTCCGCGCGCGATGGCGATTAGGCGAAATCGTCGCCGTCACCGGAGCCGCTTTGAGAAAGATCGTCGGAGATCATCGTCGCCGGCGCCGTTTGAGAAGGATGTCGCAGGCGCCGTTGAGAACGATGTCGCCGACGCCGCCACCAAAAGGGGAAAGGAGATTATGGTTGGAGGGTTGGGAGAAAAAGAGGGGAGATTGAAAGGATTTAGGGTTTTTATTTTATATATGATGAATGGATGGCTAAGATTTAATCTGATGATTGATAATTATAATTAAATATTATTACGGGAAGACGAGGATCCGATGGGGCGAGGGCAGCCCACCCCGCCCCGATCCCCGAATGAGGGGTCGGGGGCAGTTTGCCCCCCATCCCCGTCCCCGCGGGAAAAAAAATCCCCGAATGCGGGGCCCCGAATGGGGATTCCCCGCAGGGCCTTGTTTGGGGGCGGGGATGTTGCCACCCCTACCTAGGATCGATGATAATTCTCATCATCAGCTCATTGCTCCCATCTCTTGTCTAGAGATTAGGAATGTGGTATGGGACATGCCACTAGGCAAGGCCCCGGGACCTGATGGGTACACAATCGAGTTTTATAGGAACTACTGGGATATTATTAGTCTTAAGGTGTGTCATGAAATCCAAGACTTTTTCAGATTAGGCCTGCCTAGGGCCTGGACTTAGACTACTCTTGTCTTTATTCCTAAAAAGCAGTCGCCTCGTACTGTTAATGACTACAGGCCTATCTCCTTATGCAATATCATTTATAAGGTGGTGGCCAAGATCATTGCAAATAGGCTAAAAATGATGTTATCCTCCCTTATTGACCCAGCCCAATCTGCCTATGTGGCAAAATGATTAATACAGGATAACATACTAATTGCCCAGGAGTTAAATCATTCTATGGGGAAAACTAGGAAGAAAAACATGTTGATCAAAGCAGATATGGCCAAGGCTTTTGATAGAGTATCTTAGTATGGGGTCAAAACTGTGTTGCAACTTATGAACTTCCCACCTGTCTTCATTAATTGGATCCTTACTTGTGTAACCTCCCCCAACTTTAGGTGTTGTATTAATGGAGTTCTATCGCAGAACTTCACTAGTCAGCAAGGCATTAGGCAGGGGGACCCTCTTTCCCCCTACCTGTTCATTCTGATATCCTAGGTCCTTTCTCCCTTACTCAACAATGGGGTATATGTGGGTAACATCATACCTTTCTCTATTGGGAATTTCCATTTGAGTCATCCGGCCTTTGCAGATGACCTCCTTATATGTATTGCTGCCACTAAGAAGAAGTGCATCAATCTTAATAAAACCCTTCATCTCCATGGCATGCTAACAAATCAAAGATTAAATCCACAAAAATCATAGTTATACCTACCTAGAAGGTTGCATGTTAGACGTGACAATCTCATCGAATAGGCTCTTGGGATCCAGCTAGGGACTTTTCCCTTTACTTACCTTGGGGCGCCTATATCTGATAAGATGATTCCTGTTAGTAGACCGTGAGCGTTCTCTGATAAGATCACAACTAAGCTTGCTAGGTGGAGGAGATGCACTCTCAATCAGGCTGGACTTACCTTGATTAACTATGTAATTAACTCCATCCCTGTGTATTCTCTGGGAGTGACCCATGTCTCCAATGGGATGTTGGAATCTCTAAAGAAAATTTCACATGGCTTTCTCTGGGAATCCAATGGCAATAGATAGGTCTGCACTTACTGAATTGGAGCACTTTCCAATTACCAAAATCTGAGAGGGGCTTAGGCATTAAGAAAATCCAACACATTCGCTACTCTCTTTTAGCCAAACGAATCCATGCCCTTCTCAATGGCGAGAATAGAATCTGGGCTAACTTAGTAAATGCTAAGTATGGTAAATTCATGCTTTGGTCTGATCCTATTTATTTTGTACTCAACAGTAGCCACTGCTTAGCCTGGTCTTGGAAGATTATCCTAGAGACAGTAAATAAGATTAGATCTAGATTCACTAAGGTTATTTGTAATGGTCAACACACTAACATCTTGCTGGACCCGTGGCTTTTGGATATCCCTCTTACATTTAAGCCTACTTTTATCAACATGAAACTATTATCTTTACATCATAATGTAGACATGCTCATCACTAATAACACCTGGAACACGCAGATGCTACATGCTTACTTTGGTACTCAACTAATAACCCAAATTGTTGCTATACACCTGCCTGCTTCTACTGCCAATGATGAATCATGGGTGTGGGCAGCTGATTCCCATGACCGAGCTAATGCAAAATCTGTCTATCATTTCTTATGCAGGAACAGTCGCTCGACCTTAGCATCTGGACAGCTCTGCTGGAACTTCCTGTGGCAAATCAAAGTCCCTCACAAAGTTTCGATCTTTTTATGGAAATTAATGCATAATCGCCTCCTGACTAAAGATTTATTTTTGTGTTTTGATAATGCTGTGAATACGGATTGTACTTTTTGTGGTTTAGCTATTGAATCCAACTGTCATTTATTCTTTCAATGCCTTGTCTCTCGCGAGCTTTGAATGATTTTTTAGCTTTTTATACAACTCATACTTTTGATTTTTTGGACTCTTGGCATATGGGTGATTGGATCAAGGAGGGTCAATTGTTACATCGGAGATCAAGACGTATTTTTTTTTTCACTTTTTGGATTCTGTCTTTGGGGGCTTCGGAAAGCTAGGAATGACTGTCTTTTCAGTTTCAGGAGAGCAACCATGCTTTGTGTTTGGGAGCAGGCTGTGGCCATGCATAATGAGTTTATTAGCACCCATGTTCCTGAGGCACATCACCCCCAGGACTCTAGGCGAGTCCAGTGGGAGCCCTCGGCAGCTGGTTGGGTTAAGTTCAACTCTGATGGATCTTTTAGGGATTCATCTACATCGAGAGGTGGACTCGCGGATTGTGCACAGCTGGACTTTCAAAATGTGATTGCGGAGGTGGACTCGGAGCTCTTGCTGAAGATCACCACCAAAGAGCACTGCACTCTTTGGAGAATACAGAACATCATGATATTTATATGGGATATCTCCAAAAACTTCCAAGATTTTCAAATACAACATTGTAATAGATCATGTAATAGGGCAGCTGATTTTTTGACGGATATGGGTGGAACTCTTGGCACCACTATCCTTTGTGAGCGAGATCTTCCTCAGCATCTCCTCACCATTTTGTACTCGGACGCTTATTCAACTACTTAATCATATTGTACTTTTCAAAAAAAAAAAGTGAGCCACTAAGGCTCTTTTAACTTTTTGCTGCAAACCACTTTCATTAGGATGCCGGAGTAAAAGGAGTAGTATCATGTGGCAATACATTTCTTTAACCAAATCAAACAAAAGCACACAAGTGTACATGTCATTCTGAAGCAGCTAAGCTTGCTAGCTGGAGGTAATAAAGCTCTGCCAACAGTATTATATCAAAATCTGTTCAAAAGTTTCCTGTAAAAATTAAAGTTGTTAGGTGCAGTACTGCTGATAAAAGAATGTGCCTGTCCATTATGGCTCAGCTCATAGAAATGACTTCTACTCTACTTCTGTTCCTCTTTCCATCACCGGATGCAAGATGCTAGCTGTAGGTCATTCTGACAATTGTGCACAGCAGTGCAAACGGGACCTTAATAGAATATTTCTGATATGTATATAGCACATAGGAAATTGTTGGGCCTTCCTCTCTTAGTAAGGCATTGAATATCTGTACATACATGGGACATTTTTAAACAACTGGCTTGCAGTGTAGTAACTGCTGTAATTGAATGAGGTGTGTCTTCTTCTCGTGGATTTTCGACCTGTTCCTTGCAGGTTACTTTTACTACGGCAGTCCATTAATTGGACAGAAAAGGTTTTGTGAATTCCACTAAATGGCATCAAGTCTGGTTCAGATTGCCAATGCTCCAGGAATTCATCATGGGTACTGGTAAAATAATGCCAAGGTTTCAGCAATATGGACAGCAAAGCAAACATATATAGATGCGATCCACCGACAAAAGTGTCTGAGTTTTGCACGAGTAACTTCATAATTAACTTGCCATCCGGAAATGCAAAGATAAATTGTTAAAAGTTACCTATAAGGCTGGCAGATGATAAGAATTACTAGCAAGCAGAGAGAGGTAAGTGAAGGAGTTTGGGTTGCTCCGTGCATCAACTGGACCTGTTACTTTCTCTTCCGAATGGACTGGTGATCTATATCACCCAACTCTAGCTTCTAAGATGGAGTTTAGTTTTCTATTTAGCTGATCAGAGTTCTTTTTCCCTCCTTTTTGGAAAAAAATGTCTTGTTTTATGCTAAGAATATTATATTGTACTTGTTATGTTTGATCTTGGATGATCTGTAAGATATAAAGAAGGGAGGGTGGTACAGTTGAAGTGCAACAATTACATGAAAAAACATCTTTTAGAAGGATTAACCTTTGCACTCTGTCACTCGAACATCAGAGTACTAGTTGATAATACCAATGATTCTAAAGGGGGATTTCGAATAAAAAAGAATGCGAATGATAAATTGCATAGTGTTTTAGTTGACTCTTCAATGATGCCAATGAACATGGGTTTGACAATTTATTTCATTTGCAAAAACTTGTGCCCTTTTTCTCTTCCTTGAAAAATTGTTAACTTCTCGACCCAAATATGAGTTTAACATGCATGTCAAAGATTTTGGTGTGAAACACGTGTGAAGTAATTTTACACACATTTTTTACTTTTTTGATATTTTTTCATTTATAATTTAAATGATAACAAAGTTACGATTCAAAATCATTAATAATACTTATATTCATCATTTTAAAAATTTTACAAACTTATGCACATTATTATTCTTCATAATAATTTTTTATAATGTTATAAAACTATTTTTTTTAATTATCAATGACAAATAAATGTATAAGAAAATAAAAATAAAATATGTGTATAATTTCTTGACACATTTTACATGAAAAGCGCTTGACATAATTAACAACAATAATATTAAGATTAATGGGCTTTATCCGCATGCGAAATAAAGTGATCCATATTCATATTGTGTCGTACTAATTTAAGCCCAATTACAATAGAGATAGGGTGGTTTGCATGCCGGTCCAGGAAGGCTCATAATATTCAAAATTTTTTAGATGAATTATAATTAAAGTTTTATTTGGGTGATAAATAAAGTTGATAACATTGACTAGACCCCAAAAAGTTTGATAGCACTGAAAAATTAATTGAGTAGTTCAGATTATGATTAAAAAATATTAATATCTTTTCTAGTGATCAATATAAACACATATTATATATCAATTAGACAATTACAAGATTGCAGACCAGTATGCAGAAGTTTGGAGCAATTCTTTTTTCATGTTTTTCAACATTACAGCTGAACAGAAAAAGAACATGCTTGCAAACCTTTTTTTATATATAAATACAGTGTTCATGTAGTATAATTCTTTATATCATCGTACTGGGTGGTTGTAATGTTTTAATTACATAAATAAATAAATGGACGTGAAAAGAGGAAGGTGGCCCGAGACTCGAGTGATGTTTTTTTTCCGATAAGAAAATGCCCAAATCTTCATTTAAAATAATCTTTTAAGCTAATTAGAGATCTAATTTATTATTTTCTTTTTTTAGTTGAGCAGATTTTTCCAAGTTGTAATGAACTACTAAACATCTGAATCAATTGTGGAAAGTACGTATTTCAATATTACAATTGAGCACAAAAAAAAAATATGTGCAATTGAAAAAGGTCCATAGATACAAATTTACCTTTGCATTAAAATTAAATAGTATTTGTTGATTTTAGAAAAGTAATATATAGACCTATTTTTTATATGTAAATACCAACTTCATTTGGTGTTTACAACTCACTAGCATATCAATAGGCCGCGAAAGGTAAATTTACAACTTCATTTGCCAAATTGATTGTATCCATTTTAATTCTATACATTATTTCTTTCTAAAAATATCCGAAAATAATAGACATTTTAGTTTTAAAATCTGTGCAATTGCAACCTCGCTATATATCTTTGTACACAACTCTAATTACAATAGTCCCAATTAGGTTTGAAACCTAACATGAGACATTATCTATTTATCTATCATATAATTGTCAGAATTATGTGCCATCTATACGAATTATGGTGTATTTTCTTAAATAACCTGATAGCTATATCGGGCATCGATTTTTTTTTTTTTGAAAGGAAAAATGACAATCTATTTATGAAAATGCTTGTAGTGCCTAGGATACTGGGAGGAGGGAACCCCTCCCAAAAAGAGTCATCTAATGATTTACGATCAAAATTTGCAAGGATACCAACATATTGATTAGTTTCCCAATAATAATATTTAATATGCCATTGCACAAATGAATCAAGATACATATAGATGTCACATATGCTATGATGAAAACGATATGGGATATGATCAGATTTGCAAAAATGGCCGAATCTGTTTCCAGTTGAATTTTGTGATGCCCCAATCGACTGCAATGCTTGATGCCCTCCAAAAGCCCCCATGTTCAAGAATTGAATCCGCATCTCTCCTCAAGACTCCTGCAGCAATGAAACTTTCTTTAGAGGATTGCACCTCCAGCCTCTTTGGTTCTTGTGAAAGAATCGTCTAAATTAATTTTAACCAAGTCAAAGGGAGGGGCTCCCACCAGACCAAAAGTTGGTCCTGGAAGTTGAGATAGGTAACCATCATTTCTACCGTAACTCTCGTACACATCTTTTTATTTACTATGATGTAATCCTATAAAAAATGAGTTTTCTAAATAATTGTTGCACAAAAGTTTCATAATTTTTAAGTGGCCATAAAGTATTTAATCAATAAGATTACCATTCAGCTGCTAAAAAAAATCAATTTAGACATTTATGATCTAATCAATTCTTGACACCTAAACCATTTTATCTAATTTCTTTGCAAAAATCTGACCTTCACAATAAACTTAGCTCTAAACTTAACCTATTCTTAAATTTAAAACAGCATAACATTATAAAAAAAAACAAGCTAAAATATAATCCAGTCGACATGTCCCTCAGGCACTTTAAATCCCGGTATGAACTCAGCATCTCACCCTTCAACTCATTTGTTTTCATAATAATTGGCTAAGGAAATTAATGATGAAAGGGAAGAAAAAACTAGAATAAAGTAGGAGGTGGCAATAAGATAAATTTTTATGTGAGGTAGTGGGGTGTTGAGTTGTTGACAAATAAGGATAAAACTTAGGGGTAGTTGGGGACAAATGGCAGTGGAGAATTTGCATGGTGGATTAAAAGTTAATAAAAACAAAATAGGATGAGTTGGTTTGAGAAAGTGGAATTGGATGAAGACAACAATTCAGAGTGGGTGGGTGGAAGCACTGTCCAAGTATTAAATAATTAGACTAATTAATGAGCCAATTAAATTTTATAAATCTTGATTATTGGTAAGAACCATTCATATTGCATCAATCTTTAGATCCACTAATTTAACTCACAAATTACAAATTATAAGTTACGTTAACTGAAATCTCTAACCCATGGTTAATAGTAATGGAGATCGAAATAGTATAAAATTAAGAAATTTATGGTTTTAATTAATTAATCATATTTAAGCTATAAGTAATGCTATTGCAGTTCTGAATATTACATAAAATAGTGTCCTATTCGTAGGCCTCCTGTTCCTCACTGAAAGAATTGCTACCGATCTAATTAACATTACTAGCTAACAAGGTGCTTAAAAAGGACAAAAAAAACAGGATCTAAAAGCCTAATTAATTTTACCGGGAAAAAGCCTAATAATAGTGTGATGTAAGTGCATACGCCTAACTAAACTCAATCTCATACGCTTACGCCATTGCTTAGCACAAATGAACACATTTTAATTATTTCACCATGTTGTTGAGACTTTGTTTCCTCGGGGAAAAAGTTGTCGCAGACCAATTTTAAAAGGACGACAATGTCACTATATTCTATTATATGTCGATAAGGGCGAAATCAGTGCGGTAGAGCAGGGCCGGCTTTAGAAATTAGGAGGCCTAAAGAGAAATTAAAAATTTTCATATAAATAAAAATATTATATATATATAAGTTTATAATTATATATTAAACAATAATTAGTATATGAAGATAATAAATAAGAACTATCTTTTAAGTGTCGTTCTTCTTGTCGAACAACAATAATAATAGTGAAAATTAATTGAATTCTTATTGATTTTTGAGAAAAAATCAAATATGGAAAAATTTACATAAATTAAATTCAAAAGATAAGAAGATATTTAATTATAATTTAGGTAGTGAAGTTAAATGGTATTAAAAATGAAGATATATATAACTAGTGATTTTAAATCAATAAAATCTTAAAATATAAGGCCTTTTTAATAATTAAATATTATTAAATCAATTCTTAATACATAATTAGGGTCTTCCATTGGAGCAATTGCTTGAGTGGCCTCACCCGGCCCTAGGGTGGATTGGATTTTTCTGGTAAAAAAAAACCACTCTGTATCTTTTGTCTGGGTTTTTTAAAATTAAAAATATTTTATCAATCTTTTCGGATGGCAGGATTCTGTATTTCATGCATTTTATATTTATAAAAAATATTAATGATATAAAGAGATGTTTTGTTTATAAATTAATAACGTTCACATGTTATATATCGTAATATTGCTATTTATTATTTATACTAATTTATTTACATATAATATGATAAATAATATGTTTATTGAGTAATTATATATATTATAAGTATTTAAAATATAATATCAAATATACATTATAAATTTTAATTATGTAGGTCTTCATTGAAGTGTTTTAATATATATATATATATATATTTAATTTAAAAAAATTAAAAATTTTGTTTCTGATCGGGTAGATTTTTTATATTTTCAATTTTTTTCTTACACCCCTACATGTCAGGATAAAAATGATAATTGGCATTTTTATCAGCGACTTTTAAAGCATATTCTTTTTTGTTAGATTAATTTGTTTTATTTTTGGAGTAAACATTGTTCTGTTTTTATAAACTAAGGTATGCCTAAGCACGTTCATTTGCTTTCAAGAGTTTCTGGTATATTTATTTTGATTTTGTGATACTAATGTGAAAATTAAACATTAAATTCAGATATTGATATATTTAAGTTTCCCAACTTCGTTAAACACGAAGTCTCGACTGTGCAATAGAACAAACCTCCAAACAAAAAAAGAATAATGACAGCAGTTGACATCATACATGGAAGATACCGCCCTTTGGGACCTTCCAAATTCCAAAATAAGAATTTGTCTCACAAGAAAAAATAAAGAAAATATGAGGAGCAAAAAAAATAGACATCTATTTTCAGGAGCGGGAAAAAGTAGATTTTTTGTGTATCCGATTTCCACTTCCGTCCGCCTATTGGCCAGTCAACTGTGGCCACGTGTACTGCAAGATTCGCGTGCTGCGGTCCTGGTCGCGTGTAGCGTCGAAGTCTGGAAAGCAATAAAAAAAACTTTCAAACAATAAAGATAATAATAATAGTTGTATTTAATATTTATATTATTGTTGATGAAGATGATGCAGTCAGAGTTTTCGGTTTGCTGCTGCGTTTTGGTAGCGAGAGGAGGAGGAGCTGACGGCCCGTGGCGGCGGCGGGGCACATGCCGACTGCCGCCTTGTTCCTTCCTCGGGCGACGTTCCACCTCTCTCGCCCCCGAATTCCGTGTCCGACCTCGGCGTCCCTTTCCCGGCGGCTGCCGGCGTATCAGCAGTTGGAGACGACTGCGAAGCAGCGGCGGCGTCGGATCTTCGTCGCCGTCGCATCCTCCGGCTCCCTCTTCGATGGACCCGACCCAGAGCACCGGCGTCGAAAACGCTCGATGCCCGGTTCTAAGGTCGGTTTTTTCCTTTCTTCCCCCTCTTTACCCGTGTGATCGCCGAAAATTTAAGCTGGATTCATTTTAGCGTCCTCCAGGATTCCTGAATTCGACGGTAAAAAAATTGACTACTTAACAGTTCTCTGACTGCCAGCTAATGATTGCATTCTTAAAGGTGTTAACTTTGGGCAAAATGGACAGCTAATTCTTCAGTTTTGTTGGCGTTGCGGTTGTCCTGACTGTAAATTATCTCTATTCTATAAATGAATCGGAGAATTGAATATTTATCAGATCTATTCTTGATTGATTATTCACAATCAGAGGCAGGGTTGTTGCTTATTTGATTGTTAGCATGCCGATGGGATGGTATTTTATTTTGTTTCAAGTATTAGGGTCCCTCTGGCTTAGTAGATATAAAATAGCGGATAAGTTGAAGTGAAGCTGATTTTAGCAGTCACGTAATAAAAACCTTATAAGTTATTATTTTAGTTAAATGGCTAAAAAGTCCTTAATATTATAATAAAAAAAAATATGTGAAGAAGAGTTACGTATATTCTAAGGGTAAAATAGTATATTCTTTGTTCAAACCGATGAACTTTTTCTTCTCATACAAAATAAGCTGGGTTTCTCAGTTTATTTTTTCTGACTTATGACCAGGTAAAATAAGTACTTATCAGTTTTTTTGTTAGTTAGGAGAAAACTTCAAAATTGACTTATGACTTATAAGCTTAACCAAACAGGCCCTAAAACCCTCATCACAATCAATTTCACCAACTTATACTCCACCATTTTAACTCACTCTCCATCATTAAAAAACCAAACACACTTTTAGGGTCGTTTGGTTGTAGAATAACTACGAGAATACGTCCCGAGAATATAGCCAAACGCCCATCAGAATTAAAATATCTCGGTCAAACATTAAAAACCGTGAAACCACCTAAAAAAATGTAAAACCATAGTATTTATCCTCAATAGGGGAATATAGCTATATTCTCGTATTTTTCAACTTTTTCAATTATATTTTATTTTTTAAAAATGTAGTCACATATTATTATTATATTATTATTCTGTTATTATAATATTAAACATCAATCCCGCATAGTACAAAATTTTAATTATAAAATATTATATTTTTTAAACATATTCTAGTCCGACCAAACAGTAGGTGGAATAAGGATAAATTTAACTTTTCGAGAATACGATATTACATTCTTTTATTCCTATTGATTTTATTCCGTAAAACGGCACCTTAGGTTCTGTAAAATGTCATAGTCAAATATATAGCTTATATACCATACTAATATAACTTCCTCAGGAATAATCTCTCGAGAAGACCTTGAAGTGAAATCAAGCTATTCTAATTGTAGTTCTAAGATACTCTTTATTACAGTGCTGCCAGTAAAAAGATATCATTAGTATATTATTACAGTTAAAATCAGCTTCTTCTACATTTAATGTGAAGCAGCTTTTGGAAAAGGCAAGGATGATTATGAGTATCCGTCCATTTTATTAATGGGCGACAATAGTACATGTACGCTATTAATAGTTGGTCCACCTGCCAACATATTTCTACTCAATGTTACAATATTTTCAACATAGCTTCTTTTTCCATAGAAAATGTACCCATTACGCAGGACCCAAATAGCCCAAAAGTAGTTTTCACAGAGGGCAAGATAAAAAAAAAATCATCTTGAAGAGATTGCATATTGAGTCTCATAGAATAATTGTGCTTATCTTGATTTTGCTGTATCCATTTATTTTGAGTTTTCTTTTGATAGCTTTGAATGTTATTTGAATATGAATTATATGATTATTTGTACGCATTTTTTCCTCCACTTGTTCCACTTCTATGTATATGCATACTTCTTTCTTAAATTGCATCTCTTTCTGTGTTTCAGAAATCCATTCTATTAAATCTGATTCAAGACATAGAACCTTTGGATGTCACCCTTATTCAAAAGGATGTTCCTGTTAATACAGTTGATGCAATGAAGAGAACCATATCAGGCATGCTGGGTCTACTCCCATCTGACCAGTTCCATGTTCTGGTGGAAGCCCTATGGGAGCCACTTTTCAAGTTATTGGTTTCTTCAATGAAGACAGGGTATGCTTGTTTAATCAAGATACATATTGCTTTCTGCATAATGTTGCTCACTTGCAGGAAAGTTTGCATACAAAATAGTATCTGAAGATGCTTAATAGAAGAGATGGGCATCTGACTTTTGGAAAGCACAGTTTTCTATAAGTAACAGATGGATAGTGAAATAAATATTTCTTTTTTTTCCCTGCTTGCAGCGGCTATAGCTTCTTTCCTAAACATATCCTTAAGTAGTATATGATCATGTACATTCTGCCGATAACGGAAATGCGATTATAACATTCCTAAAATTAAGTAGAATTATTTATCTTCTCATGACACATTTTTTTTAAAATGAAAGGAGCCGGTCCCAAGCCCGGATAAAAGAGGAGGGTTGTGTTAGGCCCCGACAGCCAGCGTAAAACCCTGTCGAATCTCATGAACATGGATCAACGAATTGACGTCGTATGATCCATGTAGCCGACCCCACCTAGTGGGATAAGGCTTTGTTGTTGTTGTTGTTGAAAGGAGGTATCTATTATAAAAAGCTCCAGAGTAGTCACAGTACAAAAGATCAATTAACCAAGGAGGTGTGCAATCATCCCGAAAAAATTGGCCAGAAGTAGTTCTTACAAAAGAAGCCAGATAATTCGCTGGCTGCTTAGCTTCCCTATTAAAATACTCAATAGTGTAGTTAGGAATTTGGCTTAAAAAGAGGTGGATGTCTGAAAGGATAGCATGAAGGCGCCATGGCCATTTAGATCAATCATGCAAGAGCTGAACAACCTGGCACCATCGGTGCGGATGCATATGCAGGATAAAGTCTTCTCAACGCAGCAGGAGATTCCCAGGAGCAAAGTGCGAGCCACAGCTTCGAGGGGGGACACAACCACACAGGAGGTAGCACCTGCAAAAATAAACTAGTCAGTATCAGTTCGAAGGAGGTAAGCAGCACCACTTGCCCTAGGCTCGACGAAAGATCCATCAATATGAAGGCAAAGCCAAGGAATCGGAGGATCCCATTGGATATGGAGGGTGTCTTTGGAGGGTGGCCTCCGGCGCATGGATGTCCGAAAATTCCAAGCAACCAACAAGCATGCGGTTCCAGACCAAGCCGATGGTTGCATGTTTAGATCAAAATTGTGCGTCATTCTGGTTATTCCAAATACCTCATAGGGAAAAGGGAAAGATGGCAAGAAACATCTGTTGAGAATGAGGCACAAGGTTAGATCCCTCCAGGATCCAGTGGCCATGGTCCCAGGGATAAGAGAAACTGGTAATTGAGCTAGGACTGAAGGATGTGCCACATGGATTGAGCAAAATGGCAATGGAAAAATAGGTGGGAAATGGTTTCAGGCTGCAGTCCGGAAAGAAAGCAGGAAAGGTTGGTGGATGGGCAAAAATTGGCTATATGGCTCAATGTGGAGAGGTGCTGATGGAGAAGATTCCATAAGAAGTGGTGAATGTTAAGAATATAAAATTAATGAAGTTGTTCTTCCTAATGGCTTAAACTTTTAGAAAAATTGGTTAGCACATCAAATTCATCATGGTATCAGAGCTAGAGGTCAAGAGTTCGAACTTCATTAAGCTCTTATTAAAAAGTAATTTTCTCTCTTAATTGTGCTTGGACTAGACCAAAAAGTTGTCGGTCGCCCACACGTGAGGGGGAGTGTTAAGAATATAAAATTAATGATGTTGTTCTTCCTAACGACTTAAGCTTTTAGGAAAATTGATTAACACATCAAATTCAACAGTGAATTTTTGGGGGTACCGAATGTTCCATACTTTGGACGAAAGCTACCGTCCAACAGGTGGCGGGACTGGGGTCGGGCTATAGAGGAATCAGTAAACTGATTTAGCATGAGCAACGCCATGGGTATCCATCACCCAAACCCATGCATCACCGTCGGCCGCCAACGAGCAATGCATCGAAATAATAATCTAAAATATCAGGTCATAATATTTGTGAGAGAGGAGAGGCGTCCCAAGAGTCATTAAATTGCAGAGATGCAACATTCTAAAACGCAAGAGGGGGGTTGATGTTAATGTAAGTTGGCATATGGTTGGTTGGAGTGTGGAAGAGCCACGTGTCCAAAAGAATGAAGGTGGTGGAGCCAGACCCGATACGTTTCGTGAGACCACTGCAAATGAGAGGAAGAGAGTGGGCAGTAAGCTTCCAAAAGTTAGAGGATCTATCTGTAGATGGGGTAGCCCAGGAGTGAATGGGGTCGTATTTTATGTAAAACTAGCTGAGTCTAGAAGGAGTCACGATTGTTGAGAATATCTAAGATTCTCTTGGCAATGAGGGAGGTTCAAGCAAGATGCAATGAGCGAATGCCTAAACCGCCAAGGTTCTTGGGTAGCTAGATAGTGCTCCAATTAATGAGATGCATACTGTGGGTGAAGAGGTAGGAGTGTGCATCGGATGGCAATGCTTTATCAGGAATGGGAACGTCAAGGTAGGTAAAAGGGAATGAGCCCACCCAGAGTCCCAAAATATGCATAATAGACTGTCGTCTACGAGCACAGAGAGATTTAGGGAAGTAGATGTTTGACTTATTGAGGTTGACCCTAAGTTTTGTGAGGTGTTGGAAGAGCTTTAAGATGCTCGGTAGGTTGTTGCAAGATTTTTTGGTTGTAGCGATTAGTCGTCAGTGTAGAGAATGTGGCTAATGGCCACACAACCACAGTTGAAAGGCTGGATACCCGAGGTCTCAACCTGCTTGTTTAGCTGGGAGGACGGAACCTGGGTGGTAAGGACAAAGAAATAGGGAGAGATGGGGTCTCCTTGATGGAGGCTGCAGTGGCTCGTGAAGAAGGGAGAGTCTTCCCTGTTTATAGAGCAGGTGAAGGTGATCTAATGCAGCAGGTTGCCCAAGAAACAAATTTTGGAGATAACTTCATGAGTAATAGGATGTTTTTGATTGTTTGCCAGGAGACACTGTCAAAAGCTTTTTCTAAATCAACTTTGATGAGGATGTGTTGTCCTGCCACGAACCAAGGAGTGAGCTAATTCTTGGGCAATTATAAGATGTCAATGGTTAGACATATCCTCTGCATATTTGGCAATCATTTAGACAAGGAGGCAGACATCAAACATTCATGACATATGGTCCAAGACGTAAAAAGTTGTTACCAATGACGGTCATCTGGGCAATTTGGTTACAGAGAAATGCCTGTGTCTTTAGGGATGAACATTGCTATACGGATAATATTACATCCCATGCTTTGAGCACGACAAAGTTGTAGTCGGATGATTGATGCACATTTGATGCTTGGTGTTAGTGCTCCTTTTGTATATATCTTTTGTTTTTAATTTCTAAATTATCCTCGCAATGAAATTGGATGCCTACATCTTGGTAGGGATCCCCCCATATTTCAAAAAAAAAAAAAAACTTGGGCAGTTGATTTATATATTTCTAAATGAACTTGTTTAATGCATGTAGCCAATCTATATATTTGTTCCTCAAACTAATACAATGTCTTGCAGATTTTGTCACCTCTCTTGATTCAAATCATTTTTTTTAGAAGTTTTTGGGATGCTTGTTGATTTCAGTTGTATCCAAATTGTGTTAAGACATAAGCAACTCAGGTAGATCTAGTTTGTTCATGGATGTTCAACTCTCCTTCTAATCCTCAGAAGCACGAGTCCAGTTCTGAGATAACTTGGATGTTTTAGCACAACCAAGGATCTAGTGCAACCAAAACTTCTATATTTGTCAGTACAACTTCTCAATGTCATAATTGTTGTTTCTCATTAGTTTTCATCGTTTCAAACTTCAATTAGATTCAAAATTTTGCCTTCATTTGTTACTATATTTCGTTCCATCTTTAACATTTTCCCATTCAAGGAACATTAACTCTCAATTTATAATTTTGTATCACAGATATACTTTGCGGAATGCTGAATATAGGCTTTGCCTTGAAAGGAGCTTGGATATCTTCGAAGATGGTAGCCTAAGGGAGAATCCAAATACTCTAGAAGATGATATTCATGAGAATTTGACTGATAGTTCTGCGGAAATGCCTGGTTTCCCTGTGAACAACAATATTAGTAGAAATCCTGAGAACATTGGGCTTGAAGTTTTCTATGATGATATGAACATTGAAGGCCTTGGTGACGTCACACCAGAAGCTCAAAAATATATCCTCTACCTGCAGTCTCGTTTGAAGTTTTCAGAAAAGGTATTTTTTTCAATCTGAGTGTAATTCCAGTAATAAGTGTTGGGTTCGGAGTCTTCAATGTTTTTTACACTCTTCCATAACGTTCCCAATGAAGTACTTTATTGTGTTTTTCCTTTGTTTTAATGTTCTTGGTGGCCAGCTTGTTGTCCTCAAACTCAGTTATCTTTAGCTATTTTCTACAGGGTGATCATTTCAAGGATCTAATTTCCTTTGCCCTAGAAAAATTCCTTTGCAGTTTGTCCTATACTTCTACTATGTTTTCCATTTTCCCAATATTAGTCTTTTCTGCTTGTACGCATTCTGATTTGGTTTCAACCTGGCATGACTTATCTCATTCTTGAACTGACAGGAATTACGTGATATCAAAAGGAAAAATGCTGCTTTACAGATACAACAGTTTGT
Source organism: Pontederia crassipes (assembly GCA_030549335.1). Classification (NCBI taxonomy): domain Eukaryota; kingdom Viridiplantae; phylum Streptophyta; class Magnoliopsida; order Commelinales; family Pontederiaceae; genus Pontederia; species Pontederia crassipes. Next base: position 59,972,760 of record CM060194.1, on the reverse strand, counting down.
AGGAGACGAGAAGAATGATTTGCTGGATTACCTTAGATCCCTGCAACCAGAGAAGGTCATGCTCAAACTAGGCTGCTGTTATGATATTTTCCATGGTCATGCAAACTGGTCCCTTGTAAATATTATTCTTTACCTTTGTCGTTTCACTGTTATCATTTTTTGTGTTAGGGAAATCTCTTTGTGGTTACTGTCATTTGAATTGCCCTCTTCTACTATATTGTGTTCTGTAACTGTGTTATTTCTGTTATCATTGTTCCAGTTTTCCATCTGTCATAATGCTTGTTGTTTCTTCTGTTGTAGGTTGCTGAACTTTCAGAAGCAACTTGCCCAGGGGTGGAAGAAGCCATTCACTCTGTTGTACATGGCCTTCTTGCAACTCTTTCTCCAAAGGTGCAGTCAAAACCACCCCTTCCATCTGAGAATGCTACAGGTGGAACCATAGGTCTTGGGAAAGATGACTGTGCTGAGCTTGTTGAGAACACATCCATACAATTCCAGCCACTGATTTCTGTTCCCCGTGATTATCTTGCACGCCTCTTGTTCTGGTATGGTTGAAATATTGATTTTTTAATCTTCTGTGCAATTCTTGCCTTTGATATTTACTCTCTGGACCTTCGTGGTGCTGTTTAAGGTGTATGCTACTGGGTCACTATATTAGAGGCCTTGAGTACCGGCTCGAGTTGATGCAACTCCTAACGATCTCCGGTGACATAGACACTACGCAACTACTGCAACATAATGGTGAATCCAATTCTTGAAGATTTGAATCATACTTATTTAAACGTTTTTCCGCAAAAGGCGACTTAGCGATTTGCCATTGAAGCCCTCCCTGCTGATTATATATGAATGCATGGGACGAAGAGGTCTTATTGTGTAGATCGACCAGCTATCCAAGCTGAAGCTTCTCAGCAATATGTAGTCTTTGGTGATCGCAAGATCATGAACATTGCGACGGAGCAAAGCGGGTGGTGGATGGTAAATTCAATGTTAATGACATCCTTGTAAATTTCATGATTCACTGTTATTGCTTAAAGAACATTGGCAATCTGCATTTGTTCATTTGCCTTGTGATGCAGAGCTGAAGAAAAGAAAGAGCTTATTAACTTCTTTTTTTCCTTTTTTCCAAACTAATAAGCATATTTTCTTAGTTGTTAACATTTTTTTTCAATACAATAGCTAGGAGGCCCAAGGTCGTCATATAAGGAAAGGAAAGATAAATTTGAAAATAAAAGGGCACGAAGAATTTGAACTTCAGACTACATGCCACAATAACAGTTAACGAGCTACATGCAGTTGTAGTTGCCATGCTGATTATTTGCTGCATACATGTATAATTTGGTACCTAACTAACATGATTAGAATATAAGAAAGAATATGAAAGAACATAACATATATTATTAATTGAATTGTTAGAATTTAATTATTTGTTTGTGTTTTCTTACTTTATTTACGAGTTTGAGAGACCACTATTTACATGATGACTAGGAGAATTTGAAAAAAAAAAACATGAGAAACCCATATGAATGATAGGACTAAAAGTGAATATATACGATGTTGTTCGGTTGTTCCTATTTCATGTAAAAATATTATAGAAGATGAAAATTTTATGGAAAAACTATAATGTTGTTACTAGAATTGTTATAGCATTTATTAATTATTAAATGATGCTTAATTACTTTTTCTATGAATTTGAGGTCAATTTTATATATTGATGATTATAGCAATTAATGATAATTCATTGTAAGCATTATTATCTAAAAAGAAAAATAATCAGGAATTGTGAGTGGAGGGGTACTTATACATATATATAATCATTATGGTCTCTTTGAGACATTCAAATAGATGTATCCAAACACTTCTAAATGACCTCAATTTCATAGATTTATTAATTCATGAAGTTTCAAGTAGCTAAAACTTTAGGTATAATTATTTTAACTTTGGATGTTTTCCCAAAATGACCATTGAACTTCGATTTGTAATCACAGAGTCATCCAACTTTCACAAATATTTCAAGCATGATTATCATGACATGCTATCGGGTGTTTCTCGATGAAACACGTATGTAGCCACTTGGACTGTCTCATCAGTTGCTAGTGGACAATTCACTTAATTCATAAAAGAAATTCTCTGTTCTATGTGTCATCCTTCGCTTTTCGTGTTACAATCACTATAATTTAAACCCCAATCCCTAAGATCTCCATCTCGATGAAGCAAACATTCATCCCTATACTTTGCCATCATCTCGTCATAGTTAGTCGTCGATCTCTCTCCTTCGCTAGTTGCTCTCCCTTGTCATTCGACCTTTCTAGTTAAAGTTGAAACTTTGTCGTCATTTGCCTTCTCTTCAACTTTCCTGTCTTACCCATCTTTGCCCTCACTATTCCTCATCCTCACCACCTTCGCCCTCCCTTGTCTTCCTTGCCCTCTTTGGTGTCCCTCCTCTTCAATATTCAATATTTTTTCTAGCCCTCTTTGATCTTCATTCATGTTTCACTCTTGATACTATTCTCCCTTTGAGTGCTCTCCCCATTTTTGTTAATTGTCACAATCCTCTTCATTACATTGTATTCATCAGTCATCACCGGTAGTCACTAATGAATGTCTCCATCATCAGTAATTTGAGACTCCGACTTATTCTTCATCTTTACTAATCCGAATGCTTCCTCTTTATATATTGAAAATACATCTCTGCGAGGAGTAACATGAAACGAAGCTGCAATGTCTAAGATCCAAACTAAATCTTGACTCACAACATTGACATCATCTTTTTTCTCTTCTTGAGTAAGAAAGTGTACATCATCTTATGTAGCCACTGCAACGTTGTTTGCACCACTATCCTTCTTCTCCTTTTTAGTATATTCAGACCCTTCGTGTGATTGATCACGCTTTAATTTTCTGCACTCCTTTTTGAAGTGTCTTAGCTTACCACAATGATAAGGACTTCGAGTTGCCTCATGACCTTGATCTATCATGGCAGTGAGAGTTTTTTTATTTGTTTCTCCCACGATCTTTCACGATGAATGTTTCTGATTTATTGTTGAGATTCTGCTCTTGCCTTCTCGTTTCTCCATTGAACATAGTTTCTAAAGATAATTATTCACCTAGAGCAGAGTTGTTCAGAGAGATAATGAGCATTTTCCAACTATCAGGTAATGAATTCAGTAGTACTACTTATATCTCATCTTCAAACACGATTTTTATTGAAAATAATTTGCTAATCGATTCCTGAAAGCTGTCAAGATATTTTACAATAGAATGACCATCCTTGTACTTCAGGTCAACAAGTTTCTTCATTAATAGTACCTTATTCTGCGGTGATTTACGCTCATACATTTTTTGTAATTTTTTTCACACTTCGGCGAGTTCATCAATATTTGCGATATGATGAAACACCTTATCATTGACCCATTGTCAAATTTGTGCGACTATCTTGGTCTTAATCCTTCCCACTTTTTAACATTCATGTCCCCGGACTTTACAGCGTCACCTTCGATTGGATCATAAAGCTCTCTACAGTTTAAGTAGTCTTTCATCCTAGGCTTATAGATAGAATAATTTGTACCTATGAGCACAGACATCCGACTAGGGACATTATTGTCCTCCATTATAATGTGCACTTCCTAACTAGGCTCTGATACTGTTGAAAAAAAAAGGCTAAATTGATAGTTACATAATTATCTTCATTTTTCTCTTTTAATGCGCACAATAATAATGGGATGATGACAATAATATAAAGAAACTAAATCAGACTAAAGACACAAAGAATTAACGTGAAAAATCTCTCAATGTGAGAGGAAAAATCACGAAAGCAAGCAACAGATCTTCCACTATTAAATAATAATAGGTTATAAAGTCTGTTCTCTGAACTACGCAGAGAAATATAATAATAATATCAAGAATTAATCTTGAATACTACAGAATAAAAGTCTCTAGAAACTGAGAATTGAAGTCAGAACGATCTCACCGGAATATGAGAAATGGATGAGAAGGCTGCTGAGAAGTAATGCATGAAGTTTCGTTGAGAACGAATAAGAACTCGTTTCCGAATCGAATCCCAAATTTTCTCTCTCCTCTCTCTTTCTCTCTCTCGGTGGAAAGGTTGTTCGTCCTTAGCACTGTGCACTGTACGGCTTCGCTGTGCGGCTCCACTTCTTGAGTTCTGTTGACCTCCTTTTACAGCTTCAATAGATGATCAACTTGAACGTCTTCGACTCGGACAAAAGACGACTCCAACTCGTGTTTTTTTTCTTTTCATTTCCTATTCGACGTCGGATCATATTGTTTGACGCATAAGCAATAACGAACCAACAAAAAATATGTTAGTAGACTATTTTTTGTTTGAAAATTTGAAAAAGCGAGAGTAAAAAGTTCCTGCCATTAGATAGAACATTAGAGGAGTAGCTATTTTTTATTTTAAAAACTCTAAATGCATAGTAATTGTACATAACATAAATAAAAGTGTACATGTAGCGTCCGATCAATTAAAAAAAGTGTAAATACATTTAAAAGGAGGGAGCATTTTGATCTTTCCGCAATCAGCAAACAAAAAAAAAGTCACTATGGACAAAAAGAGGAGAGAGAAGATCACCTTCTTCTTCTTCTTCTCCTCTCTCGTTCCCCCGATTGCTATGGTGCTCACACGAGACCTCGAGCCGCCAACAAATTTTGGCCATCTGATTTTCATCGTCCGGGCACTATTTTTCACGTGTAAGGTGTCGTTGGAAATAGGACGTTGAGACAAACAAGGGGTAGTTGAAGATTAGTCCACCTAGATGATGCAATAAGCTTCGAAATGCGAGCAAAAGGGGAAGTTCGTCGGCGATGATTTTTGACTCCGATTCACGCCGATATTTATTCCGATGAATTGTGCATCATTCTCTGATCAATTATGTTCATTTTGTAGAGTTTTAAAATATGTTTTACTCCCAATATTGTAGGTGGCCGAGATTGGGGCATTTTTGGCAACCTTTCTGGCGATTTTTTTGATGAGTTCGATGAGGGGTTTCGGCTGAGTTCACCATGATGTTCTGGTAGAGACGTATTGGGTTGTTGTCCGTAAAAAATTTAATCATAAATTACTTGTAGGTTCATCAATTTCGGGCTCTGATCGTCGGGCGATATTCGATTTAGAGAGCGAGGGGCTTCGTTTATTATGGTAAGGATATGATTGGTGGCTAAAATTATTCATAAGACTTAATTTTATAAATTGATAAGAATTAGTTATAGTGTTTAATTCGAATTGTTATATAGTTAATTGGATACGATAGGTGGTTGTACATTGAGGGTTTGAGTAAATGCTATTAGTTGACGATGCATACTAAAAAACTCATAGTGTTGATTATTTAAGAAATTAATTGTACGGATGCTATAATGTCTTACTTATGAACTTAGGTAAAAGATTTATAAATTATAACTCTAAGTACCAAGATGTCATTAAAAATAATTATAATGAAGTGATTAATGAACTAAAAGATAAATGATACCTAGAAGTTATAAATGTCTTGAATGATAAGGTTATGTTTCTAAATAAAGTTTAAATGGATGTAATAGGTATTTCTCTCCTTTTAGCGGATTCGGACGGAAGGCAATTGGGACTTGAAAAATCCAAGGTGAAGAAATTTATCTCAATTGATATGAATTACTTAACTCTTGACATTGTCTCACCCGATATGGAATATATTTTCGTGATAATTTTCTTCATACATATTCATATATTTGTATGCTTCATATGTGTGTCATTGACTTGTGACATTTTATTATGAATTTTGGAAATCTGTCCTATGAAATTGAAGTGAATATTTGATTTTTGAAAGGAAAGTTTATATGATGGTTTCTAATTCTAAATTTCTATTTGAAAATTACATTCATGCATCATGTGAATTACATGTAAAAATTCGCATAAGGCAGAGTGTTTTCACCATGGAGGATTGGTTAACTCCGAGTAGACCGATTGTGATCTGATTTGTTCTATATCGATATATTGACCCAAGGAGCAGGTTCGACATCATGTGTCGATATAGTGATACGAAGAGTGGAATTAGAATAATCATCCTGTGGCGATATTGGAGAAAGAAAATAAACAAGCTTTGTGTCGATATAGTGACATGAGGAGTGATTCAACGTCTATAATGACACGATGGACAAAATTAGAACAATCACCCTGGGATGATATAGTGACACGAAGGGTGGGTGAAGAAGCACTCGTTTGATGAGTGGTATGGATATCCGTGTTTGATGATGATTCTTCAACTTATATTATATATACGATTTCATCATGCATGTCGATATAGTGACATGAGGAGTGATTCAACGTCTATAATGACACGATGGACAAAATTAGAACAATCACCCTGGGACGATATAGTGACACGAAGGGTGGGTGAAGAAGCACTCGTTTGATGAGTGGTATAGATATCCGTGTTTGATGATGATTCTTCAACTTATATTATATATACGATTTCATCATGCATGTGCACCTATGACATTCATTTTGTATGATCATTATGTGAATGAGTTCCCTTTTGAAGAAGAGAGGATTTTGAATATTTTTTTAAAATAAAATGTTGATTTTCTCAACAGTTTAATACTTAGAGGTAGTCGTTTTAACTTATTGAGCTTAATCCATGCTCACCCTTTTTTCTTTTAATATTTACAGGAAAGGAATACATATATGACATGTGTGATTGGAAATGGATATTGATTTTAAAAGGAATAGTGTGTGAGATTTCGCGAGGAATGTATCTGGCTCAATATTTTTCTTTTGATACTTATCATTTTTTTTAAAATGACTATTATGATTTTATTTATCTTGACACCGCATAGCTTTGAGTTGTGACACATGATTTATTGTGAATATAAATTGATTGATGAGAGCTGAGGTTCCATGATTTATGGATGGAATGATATGGATGAGTCCCTATCATGAAATTAAGTAAGGGCTTGAGTCCCTTAATGGATTTTGATAGGCATTCGATATATTTTATTCGTGTAATAGTTTTGAGACGAAACTTGTATGTTTCTATAATTCAGAATTTTTGGGCTTGAGTCCCATATTATTTAGTAATTATAAACGGTTAGTGATGCACATTAAAATTGTATAAATTGCTTTGAAGTGAATAATATGGATAAATATTGTATTTGATGCCTAAACAAATTTATGCATACGTCATGTCAAAATTTTTAAAAATTTTGAGAGTTAATTTATCTTTTAACGTTAAATTTTTCGTTGAATATTTGAATTCGAATTTAATCGAATGATTTTACTATCTCACCTCTTGTGACGCCTAAATGAGTAGTAGGGCATTACAGTACACTCCTTCCTTGTGAATTTGAATACCTCTTATCAAACGGGGTCTAAAGGAGCTTTCCCATAAATATGGAGAATCGTCCGGATTGCAAAACTCGACACATAGGGCTGAACACGAGCTAGGCCGAGCTAGACTTCCACTTAAATAGGTCAAGCCTGTTATAAAATAAAAGTATTTAAGTCTGACCTATAGCCTGTAACAAGTCATGAATATAAACTTAGCTTGACTTGTTTGATTAACTTTTAGTGTTTGGTCTAGCTTATTAGCCAATTAAGCCAAATATATTTTTTTATGATCGACTAGATTAAATATAATAAATCTTATTTATTAAAGAAACAATAGATATGAACTAAATAAAAAAAGACACCACTAATATGTTTTTTCTAAACATATAATAAAAATACTAATATTGAACTCAAAATTGAAGATTTAAAATATGAAAGATTAAAAATTATATATATGTATAATATAATATATTAATAAATCTTGGCCTAATAAGTTATAAGGTTAGGTCAATTATTAAGAGGCTAAGCCTCTTTAAGAAAATATGCTTTATTTAATATTTCAGCATGTCTTGTTTTGATAATAGGCCGAACCGAGTTAGGTAAAAAATAGACCGAACTATGAGTTACTCACGAATGACTCGACTTATTTCCAGCCCTGCCGACACATGTCCCGCACGACTCGTCACATGATTCACACGATTTTTTGTCAGGCCCGATTCTGGCACGACCATCCGATTGGGCCGAGCCAAATCGTGCTGAACTGTCCAACATGAGTTGGGAATGACTCGACACGGACCCGACGAGCGGCCCAACCCGTCGAACATAATTTTTTTATTTTTATTATATAGTAAAATATTAATCATATATTATAAGTTCTATAATTATATTATACATATATTTAATCATATATCCTAAATTTTATAATTATATCATATAAAAATATTTTTATTATATATATAATAATCATAATATCACATATTATAATATTTTTAGTACGTTTGTTATTTTTAATTAGCCAAATTTTAGGAAAAAAATGATGTGACCCATTTTTTATTTTAAAATTTTTATTTAATTTTTTAATTAAAAAATACACATAAAAAATGAGGGGCTGATAGTCGAAACAGAAATTTGAACCGAGACACAATCAAACTCGATTTGACCGGCCGAGGGAAGTCCATCTCTACTTTCTCATTCCACATCATATATATATATATATATACATTTATATATATTGTTTTTTAACCATTTATTGTAACTTTTTCGTGTTTTTTCATTAGTTACTTCTTATTTACAATCTATTAGGATTTGTTTGAATTGATGTATGAATGCGTGGGTGGAATATGGAGGAATGAAATTAGTTAAAACTTTTTTGTTACATTTTTAATTCAAATTAAGAGGGGTGTAGTGAAATAATTAAGCCCTTCAAATATCATATTTTTCATTCCACCAAATTAATAGAATGAAGAGAAATAGATAATTTTAGATCAAATTAACCCCTCTTTTATTACCGAATGAAATCATTTCTCCTTTTACCAAATTAAACCTCCTCTCTTTCTCCTCTCTCTCCCAATATATCATTTTTTTATATTTTAAGATAGATGAATAAAATAGTTCAAAAAAGTAAAAGAGAAAAATAAATTAAGTGGTAAAGTAATAATTTATTGCTCATTATATATCAAATTTAAATATAAAATTCTATTTAAAATAAACATAAATATACTATTTAAGAAAAAAATAATACTAATAAAATATATTCAATCGGTCGGAATGTAAAACCTAGGTTCGGCCCTGACTCAACTCGGCCGGTCTCAAAGAAATGAGACCCGATCTCGTCTCAATTATTCATCGGGTTGAAAAAATTGAGTCATTGCAGGCGGGGGCGATCAGGTCGTTCCGACCCATACTCACCCTTAATTAACGATTATAAATACTTTAAATATATAATGAATGATAAAAGTGACTTTTATGCAAATAAAATTTTTGTTACCCCACCTACATCTTATATAATTTATTATTCAAACATGTACTTTGTAATAATACACCACCTCATCACTCACTCCTCATCACTCTCCACGCCACCCTTAATGATGATATTATGATTCAAACCCTTAATTAATCATCGGTAAATCTCATAGTTATATTCAATAGCATTATGATTTTTTTACACATTTACCTTCACAGCTTTTATTAAAATTATTTAAAAAAAATAAAGAGAATAATATTTTCGAATGATAACAATGAATACTTTTGAATTTCGAACACATTAATTAACAAATTTTTTAACGTCTTAAATAATATGCCATGATCAAAATAATTAAGCTCTTTTATGCTATCTTTTTTCATGACATTTAAAATTTTATTTTGCTAAATTGTCTTATTAGTTATATGCCTACAGTTAATTATACCTATAATCAATTGGCATCAATTACTTAAAATAATAAAAAAATAAGAAAAATAGAAATTAATGACTAATGGTTATTATAATATTTCTAAGGAAATATATTTGATTTTTTTTAGATCTTTTCCTATTCATTTAGCCAAAAGGAATATGCTGCCTGATGGGGCTGTAATTTACAAGGTAGAGTCGTCCATCGACCATTTAATCCGACGAATAGGGCATCAATTTCTTCTCCGGTTGCTCACGATTCCCTTATGCTGGTTGGCTTCTCCCGGCTGCTACGATCTGCTGCTGCTGCCGCGAATAAGGCATCGCTCCATGCTACTGCGATCTGGTGAATAGGGCATTGCTTCCGGCATCGCTTCCGTCGCCCAGCATTGCAGGTGATTCTTCTTCATATCTCTCTGTTGTTTGATCAATTCTCATCGCTTGCTTTTCTCAGCGGATCCTGATATTTTTCTTCCCTATTCTCCTTTCTGCCACGATTTTATGTTGGTCTCGCTTCTCCCTTATGCCGTGATTTCTTCTCAGCGCCTCTCCGGCATTGCCTCCCGGCGTCGCGTTAGGCATCGCTGCGCAGCATTGCAGGTGATATTTAATAACATTAGCGTTCAGTAGTATTGGGTAATGGTGTAATGAATCGGTACAAGTAAACGTTTCACTGCCGCCTTTTATAGTGAAGCGGATGGACTAGTCACCCGGTCCGGTCCGGTCCGGCCGACGATAACCATAATGGTTCGATGTCTCCCGTGACGCTCCGTTCCGCTTCCTTTCCGAGAAAAAAAAAAGAAAACAAAAGTTATTTCTTTTTCACCGTCTCCGTTCATCGCCGGCGATGCTTTTTAGCCCTGCGACGAACAGGATAGACGTTGTTGGAGCGTTCCACAAATGAAAACCTGATGACCTTTCATTTTGGTGTTCTTGGAGCAGTTCGCGTCGTTGGCTCACTGAAACGCTAGACGACCACCGGAGGAGGCCCCGGCTTTTGGCAAGACGAAGGTCCGGACGTTGAAACTGCAATTGAGGTAATTGTCAATGTTGGCAAGGCGATGTCTCCACCGATCTCTGCGTATAATTTTTCCTTTTGACCTGGGTCATGACTGGTTTTTTGTTCTTCATGTACGTCACGAAGCCCTAATTTGTTCTCCCCTATTGTTGCTCTGCTACCTCCGCTGCTGTTGCTCTGCTTCCGCCGCCTCGCTGATATCTCTTCAGGTTCCTCTCTCTCTCTAGGCATGCATATCTTCCGGAGCTATGATCCCTTTGGGCTTATAGGATCCCGTCAACATTGATTCTGTAGCACATTATGAAAAAAAAGGCTCTTTTTTTGTAGTACTCTTTGCATCTGGGAAACTTCATTATGGAGGTCGAAGATGACGACGAAGAAGAGGATTTGGACTTCAATCCTCTTTCAAAAGGGGAGTCACATTCAGAAGCTTCATCCGGTTTAAGCTCTGACAACGATGGTCCGGATAATGATAATGTAATATGTGGAAGCTCTCACCGGGATGCTGCTTCGCCATCCAAAAAGACTTCAAGGATTCACTCTCATTCTAATTTGGATTCTGGAAATGAGGATGACGAGATTGTTATGCAGGGTAGACTTGGAATGGAAATTTCACATGGAAAAGATTATTGTCCAGGGGGCTCTGAGAAGAAAGAACATCAGGAAGAGATAATAAGTTGTCGTGAGGACTGTGATAACGAGGATCCCTCTATGGGTGATGCTACTTGCAGTTTAGCTAAGGAGTCACTTGGGGTGGATGGCAGTTCCTCAATTCCAAAAAGTTTCAGTGAGCCGGTGGTTGAAGAAAATGTTGAAGATGCAATCTGCACTCGGACTAGGGCACGCCACTCCCTTGCAAATCATACACTTGAAGAATTGGAAGCTTTTCTCCAAGAATCTGAAGATGACGATGACTTAAAGAATGTTGATGATGAAGAAGAATATCACAAGTTTCTTGCAGCAGTTCTTCTGGGTGAGCCCAATGATGGACAGTCACAGCTGGAAGGTGAAAATTTGGATGAAGATGAGGAGAATGATGCTGACTTTGTTGTTGAACTTGAGGAGGCACTGGAAAGTGATATTGATGAGAATGCAGATAATGATGGAGAACCAGAGGACAAACATGATGATAATGTTCATAGGCCAGAAACTAGGCAAAAGAAGCGTTTAAAAGAATCAAATGAAAGCAAGAGCAATCTTCTACAACAGACAAAGTTGCCACTGCGTCCTATTATACCCTACGTCTCAAATTCACATCTAGGGGTTGCCTCTCCCTATGGATTGCAGCTTCCTTATGCCAAAGGTTTTTCTCAAAGCCCATCATCTTTATGGGGGATTGATTTAGCCACTGGTTTTACAGTTCAGCAATTGGGACAGTTGTATTGTTTAATACATGAACACATTCAGCTTCTTATTCAAGTATACTCTGTTTGTATTCTTGATCCATCGAGGCAAGAAATTGCTATGGAAGTCCAAAAGATGATTAAAGAGATGGTTGTTAGGCATGAAGAGTCATTAGCTTGGAGAAAAATTCCATATGATATGTCCTGCTTCCATCCTTCAAATCTTTCTTCAACACTGCAGAGTGATTCACACCAGTCTTCAGATCATCCAGCGTGGACGCCTTCAATACATGATCCTACATTCTCCATCCTTGATGTTGCTCCTCTGAGGCTGGCTAAGAATTACATAAGTGATGTTTCAGCCAGTAGGTGACCGGCTGACTTTTGCTGATTCTTTGTTGTTAATTTATTTTGGCTACTCATTTTGATTTGAAACCTTGTTGTTTTGACAGCTGTTCTGCAGCATAGGCAAACCCATCTGGAATATTCCGCTGAGAAAAGGTGCTTGAAGAAGGAACCTCTTTTCCCATCACCTGCGGTTGCCTCACAGAAGAATGTAGATGAATCTTCTCTTGTAGTAAATCCCATGTCTGTAAAGTTAACTTCACCAGTTTCAACTGATCAATTGCAAACGAAAAAGTCCTTAGCAGCTACACTTGTCGAAAGCACTAAGAAGCAGTCAGTTGCTCTTGTCCCAACAGATATTGCAAATCTGGCACAAAGATTTTATCCTTTATTCAATTTGGACTTGTTTCCCCACAAACCTCCGCTGCCATCTATTGCCAATCGTGTGCTCTTCACTGATGCAGAGGATGGGTATGGTTCATTTTCTTCTATCAGTCTTCATAATATTTGCAATACCTTGTCTTTTTGTCACTTGTTGCACTTAGCTTTTTTGTTTGCATTACTTACATGATGTGACTATGAACCATCATTTTCTGTTCGTTAATGTGATTTCTTAACTGTAGGTTCCTGTTTAGCTATTTTTATTTGATGACCATAGTAGTTATGTTTCGGCGATAAAGTAGAAAATCACAAAATGTGGACAGAAAAGGGTGGAATGAAGGGGGATATCTACGGAACTCGGTGGTCATCCTTTCCACACTAAAGTTTAATTTGAATGAGAACTTGTTTTTAAATTTAAGTTGCAGAGGCATTTGACTATTGGCTTATGATCCTTGTGTTGAAATCATACAGTTCCAAATTTTTGAAACGTACATTTCCAAATTTGAACATTGATCGAGATATATATATATATACAACAACAACAAAGCCTTATCCCACTAGGTGGGGTCGGCTACATGGATCATACGACGCCGTTCCGCTCTATTAGTAACCAAACCTTTCGGTATATGAATTCCAATAAGTTCATAAGATTCGACAGGATTTTACACTGGCTGTCGGGGCCTAACACAACCCTCCTCCTTTATCCGGGCTTGGGACCGGCTATATATATATATATATATATATATATATATATATATATATACATGGATGAAAACCAAACTGGTGATCATCCTTTCTCCTCTCAAAAAAAAACATTGATCAAGATTCCTGGGATTACAATTACATGGGGGCAGCTGTAATTGGTAAAATATCAATGATGTTCTAATTGAAGAGAACAAGTCTCTGAAATATGATTAAAGAGATTGCTTTACTTGATGCACTTTTTAGAAGAGTGGGTAGATTGAGAATAGCTGAAGTCATAGTCATGTGATAGAGAATTAATCAGGGTAAGTGTTATCTAGATCCGACTACCTCCCTGAGAGACCACACATATAGCATTATGGAAGTTGGTGCTGATCACATAAAATCTATCTGTCATAAACAAGGTTCTTAAACCTCCATTCACAGCAGGAAAACATACTTATAGAACCAGGTGATCGCTTTGCTAAGTTTGAAGACTTACCTGGAGTGAGTAATTTCACAATATAATTGATTGGCTACTAAATGCATATTCAATCTTTCCCTCACGAAAAAGATCGTTGAGTAGTAAAAACTATCCACACCAAAGTTCCTTGATTTATAATAAGACATATACATTTATTTAGATCATAGATTTGATATGGAAAGGTAGGCTTGAATTCTGTTTTTTTTACTAGTGTATACATGCGAAAAGTTCTGGTGTTAACATTTCCCTTGTAGAAAGCTTAAATTGGTTTTGTGCCTACTTTCAGAATTTGTTCCTGTCCAATCACTTCATCATACGACTCTCCTGTTTTTCAAAGTAACAATTTGATTTCATTTGTAGTCATTACTCATTCTGTATTTGATGCGTTTTGCAGACTATTAGCTATGGGATTGATGCAATACAATAATGACTGGAGCGCAATACAAAAACACTTGCTTCCATGTAAATCAAAGCATCAGGTTAGTTTATGTGTGTTTGTTTCATATACAATAAAAATGTTGGACATATTGTGTAATCCCTAATCATACTTTTCTTTGGTCATTTGTTTATCTTAATTATCCTTTTTTTACGCTTGTAATATCAGCTCTTTCTGTGTCAATAAAATAATCATCGAAATTCTGAGGCTCTCTTTAGAAATATCTTTTACATGCATGGTAGAGTTCCGAGCCATATTCTTCACATGTTTCCATCAATTTGGACAACACAATAAAAAATATTATTGGATAAGCATTGTTTTCTAAACTCTCTTCATAGGATGAGAACTGTTATCCTGCTGCTCTGTATGGCACTTTATGCTGTGTACATTGCAAGCTAATTGTTTGTAGTTATCAGATACTTTAATTAGGTTAATGATGTCTTCTTCATGTGCTTGCGCTTTAGAAAAGTAACTCGATTCCGTAGGTTAGTTGAATTTCATGTTTGCAATCATTTCTTTCCTATTCATATCAATATCCGCGCTCTTGTTCCTTGGTGCAATGATAATATCTTCTTAGTTTCTTTTTGTGGTACTTATTATCTGTTTAATACATATTTCTAACTCATTTCAATATTTTCATCAAATCTCTTTTGGAACTAAGAACCTGATTCTTTATTTTTTATGTAGATTTTTGTAAGGCAAAAGAATCGAAGCTCATCCAAGGCACCTGAGAACCCGATTAAAGTATGCATTTCCCTGTTGTTTTGTCACATTACTTGTCCATTTCATTTTTAATATTGTAAATGCCTTTCAACACATATTGTAATTTCTAAGTATTTTCACTATCATTGGTATACTTGGCTAGAAATATGATGTTTCTCTGTAAACTAAAATTTGAAAACTGAATTCAGAGGGAGGGACAAAGAAAAGTATTTATAAATCTGGAGTTTGCTGAGTTGGATTGAGGGAAAAGGGCCATTTCACCACTCCATAAAAATGATGAATTTTAGGAGCAAATTGTCCATTTGATCAAATTGGTCATTTCATCCTTCTGAAATAGTCATTCTTTATCATTTAATGAGAAAATTTATCGTGTTATCACGTGTAAATGGACAACTCTAGTTCATTTTGTTGTAGCTTTAAATTTGTCAAACTACCTGTTAACTCAAATTGTTTTATGTAATGCCTGTTCTTGGTATCCTTAGGCTGTGAGGTTTTGCTTGTTCAAGACATGCAGTTTGCCTTCTCTCAAAAAAAGAAAAAGATCATGCAATTTGCCTCCTTGCATTAGGTTCTTATTCTTTTTATAAATGAATTTGATGTGCTCTAAAAAAATGATTTGATGTCTTTTCTCCATGTCATTGAGCTTTGTGACCATGAATAATCCCCCCTAAAAAAGACCATGACTTTTATCAGGCATACCAATTGTAGGTTGGTGTCACGAGGTGAGTAAATTAATTGTCAATGCATTTGACATCATTAAAGGAAGTTTAATATGAGATTAACACTTTTAAGTTATACTTTCTTAAAATGGACTAATCTTCGATTTTCTTAAGTGGTTGGAATTGTAGCATGTATTCTTCAAATGTGTATTTTTCTAAGTTTAATAGAGCCAGAAGTTTGAAGAACTACGATACACTTTCTTTTAACTTTATGTTGAATCTTTTATATACTTTTTCTACATGTAGTCCATTACTATTTTTTAAACTTAAAATGTAGGATGTCCGACGTATGAAGACATCTCCATTGACATCGGATGAGAAAGCACGCATATATGAGGTAAACAAATTGGACCCCCATGTCTCTTCATTGATAACAAAATAATTAACCCTTCAAAACGATACTAATAATATAACAATTAATGTCGTTATCCAACTTTCTTTTGTTCATTCCTCATTCAATCCAGGGACTTAAAGTATTCAGACATGATTGGCTGTCAATTTGGAAATATTTTGTGCCTCATAGAGATCCATCTTTGCTACCAAGGCAGTGGAGAATTGCTAATGGGATACAGAAATCATACAGTAAAACTGAATCTGTTAAAGAGAAAAGACGTATCTATGAAGCAAAAAGGAGAAAGTTGAAGTCTTCTAAAGAGGTTAGTTTAAAATAGTAGGAGATAAGACTTTTTCATCCTTCATCTTCCAGAAACAAAAATCTGTCAAAAAATATTATGGTTTCTCAAGCAATATTTGACTGTTTCAAGTGGTTTTTACTAGGCCAAAAATGGAGGCGACAACAGTGGAGAAGAAATGGACAATGAGAATGAAGCATATGTTCATGAAGCATTCTTGGCAGACTCAGATCCTAGGAACTCCATTAATATATCCAATGGGCTGCTTTACAATGGTTCATATGCTAGTGGAGAATGTGTTTCTGTCACAAATGAATTGTGCCACCCTTATCAGGATGGGACATTCCAAGATCATCCTAGTTTAAATTCTCAACAGCATGAGAACCCATTGTCTCGGTTTTCTGACATCAGATATTCCAATCCCAGTTTTCCTTTTTCCAATTCAAATTCACTTGGGGCTCGGGCAGACGCATCAGTTTTCCTAAAACATAAAAGAGAAGGTGCTCGTCGGTTAGTCAAGTTGGCACCTGGCTTGCCTCCTGTAAATCTCCCCCCATCTGTTCACATTATTCCTCAGTCAGCTTTTAAAAATCAGCTACCTGGTTCATGTCAGTCTTACATTGGTAAAGGTGCAACAAAAAATCTCGCATCAATATCTCATGGAGTTACAAAGCTAGTCAACTGTAAACGTCTGAGCAGGCCAGAGGATACTGTTATTCATGATAGATGTCAGCAAGATGCAAATCAATGTGTATCTGAAGAAAATGGCTCAGAATCAGATCTACAAATGCACCCTTTGTTATTCCAGGCTCCTGAAAATCAGTTTTCATCAAATTATTCGATGAATAACTGTTCTACTGCATCCACTACTTACAATTTTCTTCCACATACTCGACTTCAAACCAATCTTGAACTTCTTAGAGCTCGAGAAATGCATTCAAAGGATAGTACTAATATGAGCTCAGATCTAAGAAGAGCAGCATCAGATTTGTATACTATTGAGTTTCATCCACTTCTGCAACGAATGGATGATGCGAACTGTGTCTCTGATAATGTAGCACCAGTTAATTTAGCTTCAGGTGGTTTGATTATGGAGAATGGTTGTGATGAAATCTCTAATCAACCTGATTGTGTTCCTAAGCATCCTCTGCCCGATAACAGTAATTTGGTAGTCAATGGACCATTGTCCTATCATCATGGAAGGCAAAATAAAGTTGACTTGGACATCCGCCTGAATTCTGTGTCAGGCAAGGAAAAGATAATTGCAGAGAGAGATCCAAGTAATAATCAAATTGTTGAGGCATGCAGTTCAACAGTTGAACAGAGCATGATAGAGAAAACGAATAGTGATATGACAGTTAATGTCCGTAATGTTCCTTTGTCTCACTCTGTCAACCATCAAAGAGCATATTATGAAAATGACTTTAATTCCTCTGTGTCTACGCAACTGTACCCTAAGAGGCTGAGTGAATCTGCAAATGATTCTTATGATGAGTCTATGCAGGGTATTGTAATGGAGCATGAAGAGTTGAGTGATTCTGAGGAAGACAGTGAAAATGTGGAGTTTGAATGTGAGGAAATGGAAGACTCAGAAGCGGATGAATTAGATGGTGCATGTTTTTCACAATTTCAAGACAAGGTATTGTTTTTCCTTTTTGCATCTCCTTTGATTTCTAAGTTTATGTAGATATACTTGATAACTTAAAATGATATGCCTTGTATCCAATATTTGATACTTCTTGACATATTATATAATGTAGAGCTGATTTTTAGTTTTAAATTGATTTTCTTTTGTATAACATATTAGATTTTTTAATTCTCATAATAGTTGCATCTGATACTTACTATAGTTTAGCGGATTATATATGTATTTATCAGCCCTACTTTGCAGGTTAAGTGGTATAAAATTTCCAGATAGTTAGAACTTTTAACATGATTTCATGGTAATAACTAAACTGAAGGGATGTGATCTCTAGAGAATTTCTGGCTTTCATTTTAGTACAAGGAAGCCAATTTAGAAAGCTGATCTTTTGGGAGAAAGAAATGCAGGTTGTAGCAAACTGGTATGAAGGTTTCTTATTGCCATCTGAAGGATAGTCTTGAGATGAGATCGGCAAGCCCTTTTTCTTTTGGAATAATGTCCACACTAAAAACCATGTCAAAAACATCATCTAGTGAGGAACTAAAAATGTTCTCTAGATTTCTTCCCTTCAGTTTTTCCGTGTCATAAGTAATATAACAACCAAAAGGACTTGAACTACAGTAAACCAGAATTCTCATTGTTACTAAATCTTGTATTGTACATAGGTCCTCTTAACCAATTCATTGTTGACACTTACTGCACTTTGGGCAGGAAATACCAAATCCGCTTGCAGGAAAAATTGAGGCCATTCACCACGTCAATCAATTACAATCCGTTTTGCAAGGATCAGCGGATGAAGTCAGGGATAGCCCTTTGCCTCAGAGGCGCCAAGCCTCTGGTCAGACAACGGCAACACAGTCGAGGTCTAAACGTAGAAGTGTGAACAAGGAAAAGCCTTCTTCGAGTTCTCAAAGTGCACTGCCCTCCTACCCTGGGCAAGCTATCAAAACCCAGAAACCAAGGAATTCCAGAGGAAGGCAGCAGTCCCATTTACCCACCGGAGGCGAAAGTCGGAATGTTGCTTCAAGAAAACCCAGAAAATCCCCCTTATGTAAATAGCAGTCATCTAGAAAACAAACCTGCACTTTCTTTGGTCGTGGTCCATGCCGCCGGCGATACGTCGTGTAAGAATAATACATGGCATGGCTAATCCAATGTTTTAGTCAAGATAAATGGATAATCCAAGGCATGGCTCAAAGGCACCAAGATTGCTTTCTACTTCTCGACTTAGCGGAGGGTAAGACACCTGAACGAAATTTGAAGGGTTCATCGTCAATTTATATTTTGTAAAGTTAGCATTTATGTCATGCTCCCAAACCTCTTTTTATATCATTTTCCGGTTCAACACATATATATATATATATATATATATATATTTAGTGTATACTATTATCCTTTTTTTAAGGATATTTAGTGTATACTGTTGAATCTTATGAATATGGATCAACGAATATGGCGTCGTATGATCCATGTAGCCGATTCCACCTAGTGGGATAAGGTTTTGTTGTTGTTGTTGTATGTCTTAAGTAGACGGATGAATTAAAAAGAATGAGACTTATTGGTACGCCCTCGGAACTCCGGATATTTATTAGCTATTAATATTTGTTTAATTTAATACGAAACGGGAGTAAAAAATGGGATGATATTTTCTTGAGCCATCAAAGTTGTTAAGGCTAACTAAGCTTGATTAAAAAAATTATTTTGGCACGAGACCCTTTAAAGTGCACAACAAAAGGTTCTGGCTTCAAAACATAAAAAGGCAGTCCGGCTTCCAGAACTTGGACTGTCCACGAGAATTTCGGAAAGTTCCGTCACATGATTCAAATCTTTCATCTTGGAGAATTTTTGTTGGGGTGTGTTTGGTACGGGGATTTTGAGAAAAAAGTTAATTTTCGAGAACTAATTGATTAAATAAAAAAATTTGAGTTGATGTTTGAATGAAAAAAATGTAATGATAAAAATTTAAAAAGTTAATTTGATAGATAAGTTTTAGTAGGTGATTAGATAAAAATTAAGAATTAAGAATATAATTTATTATTTTATGAAGTAGACCGTGCACCTCTTTTGATAATTTTGAACAACTAATATATTTTGCTTGATTAAGCCTACCTTATCAATATACATTTGCACTGATTCTGTACTAACATATATCTTTTCGCTGAATTCATTCCTAACATATTGCGGATCGATATGTTATTTCATATAGAGCTTCAAGTATCACTATTTTAATTGTTGAATGATAACTAATGTTATAAGGAAATTTCACCATTGGATGATCATTCAAATTTTCATGTTAATTTAGAAATATATCCTTAGCACGTCTTTAAGACTTTGAATAGTCCTTCTCCTTTGCCCATTGACTTGTGGAAGGAACGCCATCCTAAACTTGAGCATTGTGCCAAAGAATATTTTACAAGCCTCTCTAAGATTTTAAAATAAATATTAGATCTCTAGCTGACACAGTAGATACCGAAATATCATGCAAACAAACTTCATATATTACTTAACCAAATTCTTCATAGATTAATTGACCTTCATATGTACCAAGTATGTGGACTACAATGTCGCCATTTTTATTCCGAAATTGGTAACAGTGGAAGAAACCCATAAGCCCTTTAGTGCTCGATCTTGTCTTATTGAAAAATGATGCACCTTGCTACATATCGAAAACTTTTTTCTTTATATTTTTCCAACAAAAGTTACTTTGCAAAACCATCTTTTGAATTGGATAAGCAAGAATAAAAAAGTACTCATAATGGAAAATCGAAATTCTACTTATAATTTCGATATTATTACTTTCCAGTTCCTGTAATTGAATCAATTGGTTATTCATGTTTAGTATGTGTTGTATATTATGTAATGATTATTTCAATAAATTGATTTGATTAATACTCCTATTATTCTCTTCTAATTGGCTTCATAATTTATTCATTTACAAAAAGTTGTGTTTTGTTTAGAGATCTCGAAATCTACAATTGCATTATATTTATTTTAGGATCAACAGAAGAATACGAGGAAAAACTGGGGGAAGACTCTTCTGTGGCTTAACTATGGTCAAACAGTAGCCAGATGGAAATGCAGGAAAAAATTGCATTTATATGATCTTACTGACAGAAAACCGACACTGTCGTTTCCTGAAGTTAACTCATATAGCATATACTATGAAGTTCTTAGCATAGTGAATAAAACCGAGAAAGTCTCCACACCTCAATTCCAAGACCATGGTTATTGGTCAGTAGATATTTTCTTCGGTAATAGATAAATATCAGGCATCCATAGCAAAATTAAGCATCACTGAGCTCTTCATTTTATTATTGACAAGAATTTATTAGATTTAGAATATGCATCGCTGTGCCAAGGTTCAATAGACATCAGCTTTATTTGGATGAAACTGAAGAAACCCACCCCAAATTTAGTGGAGTTTATTGTTCACCGCCTATGTCTAAATAATACTAAACTTCAGTCCTTTAATAAACAAAAAATCATGTATTATTTAATCTTTGATTCTATCTAATAAGCCTATTGCTCATGATTCTAATTGTATTTTACTGGAAAAGAGCTCCTCATTAGTGTTTTAGTTTAGGTTTACATTTCTCGCAACCTCTTTTTCTATGATTTGCATAAATTGGACAAGAATAACATGGGTGCAAAAATATATTTTTGGATGAATAAAATATGAAGACTCGGTACTATGTTGAAATTGGAGCTGATTAAATGGTGAGAAATACCTGTAATGGCAACATTTCATTGCAGTAAAAGGATTCCTTCGTCGGAAAATCTCTTTAAAAAATAAAAAAATTAGGCTGCCTGCTGACCGGGGCTGCAGGCGGCATGTGGCTGGCAAACCGCTTGTGACCATATATGACTTGCAGGCGCACGGCCAAAGTCATGAGAGAGTGAGAGGGAGAGGGAGAAGAAGAGGAAGAGGATCCTAGCACGTGCGGCCTACATCGTTCCCTGCTCGGACGTGCAATCAGCCTCCTTAGTCTTCCCACACAACCGGTTGGACACCCTGCAGTGCACAACGAAACACCCACAAATTTAAGGTAGAAGGGACTCTCGAAATTCAGAGGAAAGGTGGAGATTTTATTGTACAAACTTGGATAGGCTTATGACCAGATTTACATGAGTATTTATAGTGCAAGAGTCCCACTTTTCATCTAAACACAAACCTAATCTCATTAGGCCATACAAGATTCTATACAATCTTATCTCCAACAAAACCCCTCATAGTGCTACTCAGCCAAAGAAATATCTGAACCTGCACCTTTGCCCCAATTCCACATGCATTGGGTCTTGGCTGCCACGCGTCCGCCGCACGCCCTGTTGGCTCCTACTTGAACTTGGATGGTCACATGCATGGCTGAGCATCCTGTTGGAAGTCGGAGTGCCGGCCCATCCTCCTTGCTGTCCTGCATCCATTCTTGACTTTTGGGATAGACAAAATCACCCTGGGACGATATGACACTTTGGCCATGTCCGATTCCTACTCAGACTAGGAACCCTACTCCCACTAGGAATAGGAGTGTCACACTTTGACATTTCGGATGGCAACGTCCCTACTCGTTGTCTGACAACCTTGGATGACGTTTGGGACATCCGGAATGAGCATGAGATGTGATGGCGATCCATTGCCAAATTGGACTTTGAACGCTCGCTTGCGTGTGCCCATCCCACACATCCCAGGATGCCCGCCTATGGTGGCAGGTGAAAATCCTCCCCCACCAAAGGCGTTGTTGTCCTCGACAACTCTTGTCTATCTTCTTGTGTCGTCGATGTGCTCATTTTGTTTGCCACTCTATGTGTTTCAATTGCCCTTGAGGAGTCCTCATCTTCATGTGTTTCAACACCAGATGGATTTATCGTAGATTCTTGGGAAGCTCCACCTTGCTTATTCTCTTGGTGACGACGAAGGACTTTCGTACCTTCTCAGCAACCCTTGGTGTAGTTTCTAAGTGCTTTGAACCGGCACGTCCGTAACTTCACAATAACTTTGTTTCCCACTTGAAACTCGACATGTCTCTATTTTTTATCGATGAATTTCATCATATTGCGTACCTACTTTTCCAAATAGCCCTCGATGTCTCGAGGTTATCTTGCCATCCTCAAACTATACGGTAGGTTGCGGGACACTTCCCTGCATACCTGGCCGTGAGTCTATCGGGGTCACGGACTGACGTCCAGTGACGATCTCGAACGCGCTTTGTTGCATTGCCTCATTCCGCTGCATATTGTATGAGAATTATGCAACATCGAGGAGCTTGGCCCAATCCTCCTGATTGACTACCACAAATTGCCTCAAGTATATCTCTAAAAGGTGGTTGGCCCTCTCCATTTGGCCATTTGTTTGGGGATGAAAAGCCGTGGAGAAGCATAGCTATCTCAGGAGCTTAAAGAGCTCCATCCAAAAGTGTCTCGTAAATCTCGGATCACAGTTGCTGGCGATGATATCAAGTATGCTCTAGTACTCAACTACATGCTTGACAAAGAAGTAGACGACCTCTTCCGCTGAGCAATGTTTAGGAGCTGGAATGAAGGTTTTATACTTAAAAAACTTGTCGATTACCACCATGATCGACCCAGATCCTCTAGATTCTGGCAAGAATGAAATGAAATCTATGGTCACCTGCCATGGATGCTCCAAGACGGCAAAGTGTTCAAGCAACCCTGTTGGCTTCTTCTACTAAAGTTTGTCTTGCTGACACTTAAGGCATGTTTGCACATATGCCTCGAAGTCCTCCATCATTTGAGGAGCGCCAAAGTTTGGGAGCATCGGAGTGGCCGACCCACTTTGTGTCATGACAGTCCTTCAGGATCGACCGTTGCAAATCCTTCCATCATGAAACACTATGAACATCAACCTGTCTTCTTTCCAAAATTATTGTGACTTGCCCTTGTCGACAAGTCGAAGCATCTTCGCGGCTCGGGGATCCTGACTCAATCCCTCTTGGATTTGGTCCTGAAAGTTCATGCGGATGGCACTTATCGTCGCAAGTTGTGTCTTGCGTCTTAGGACATCAGACACAACATTGGTATGCCCCGTCTTGTATTCCAACACGTACTCAAACTCCGCGAGGAAGTCCTGCCATCATGCTTGCTTCAAGCTCAGCCTCTTTTGATTATCAAAATAGGATGTAGCTATGTTGTCCATCTTCACAATGAATATGCTCCCGAGGAGATAGTACCTCCATGTGCGTAGACAATGCACCACGACCATAATCTCCTTGTCGTGGACCAGATATCATTGCTCGGTCTCATTGAGCTTTTGACTCTCAAAGGCGACTGCATGTCCCTCCTGCATGAGAATGCCACCCAACACGAAGTTGAACACATCCGTATGCACTTCAAATGACCGTCCGTAATGAGGTCGTCGAATGCCCACTGGCACTTCTCCGACCAAACCCACTTCACATTTTCTTTAGGAGGTCAGTGAGGGGAGCGACTCATGACAAATATCCTTCGACGAACATCCGATAGTAGTTGGCCAGCCCCAAGAATGACCGCATCTCTAGAATGCTCGTAGGCGGCTGCCAGTCGAGGATGGCTTGGACCTTCATCTTGTCCATGCTGATTTTCCTTGCCTTTATGTGGTGCCCAAGTAACTTCTGATTGGACGAACGAGCATTTTTCCAATTTGACAAATAGCTCAATCTCTCGCAGCAACCTAAACACCTCCTCGAGATGCTTCACACGTTCTGCGAGACTCTCTGGTACACCACAATATCGTCTAAGTAGACCACCACACACTTGTCCAATAGAGGGTGAAAGATCTTATTCATCATCATACAAAAGGTCGCTGGTACATTCATGAGGTCGAAGGGTATCACCAAGAATGCATATGCATCATATATAGTCACACATGTCATTTTGGCCTCGTCCCCTTCCGCAATCCTCACCTTCCAGTAGCCATGCCTCAGATCCAACTTGGAGAAAATCCTTACCTTCCCAAGTCGATCGAAGAGATCTTCGATCGGTGGGATCAGGTACTTGTTCTGCACGGTGATCTTGTTGAGGGCTTGATAATCGATGCACATACATAGCGATCCATATTGCTTGTTCTAGAATAAGACTGAAGCTCCATAAGGTGCCTTCGAGGGCCTAATGAACTCAGCTTTCAGCAGCTCGCTCAACTTCTTTCGAAGTTTCTTCAACTCTGCGGTGCCATCCGGTACGGCCCCATAGTCGACGGTTTAGCACCTAGTATCAACTCGATGACATGATCGACATCTCGGCGGGGAGGAAGTATACTCGACAGTTCTAGTGGAATTACATCCTTGTATTGATCTAGAAGCTTCTTCACTTCTTCCGGGATGCCATGGAGTTCAAGGCCGACCTCGTTTAGCTTCAACACAACCGAGTAGGTGACTTCATTCTGAGGCATGCCCTTATTAAGTTACACGGCCAAAAGCATCCTAGACTTGATGCTCGCTCTTGTCACGGACACTTCATGCGATGCTTCCTGAGACGACAAACTTAACCCCTCCTAGGTCAGCCTTACCTCATGGAACACATCCAAGAACTCCATGCCTAGGATGAACTTGCGATCATCCATGTTGACGATTGTCGTGTTGAGCGCTCCTTCCCAGCCACCTGCACACGGACATCCTGATTGTGAATGGGTTGTGATGCAACGTTCACGATCTTAATCTGGTCTAGTTCCTTGACATACTCAATGCCAAGTCGTGCCACTTCCTAGGTGGTCATGAAGTTGTGCATGACCCCGGTGTCCACCAAGACAGTCGAGGTGTGGCCATTCACCGCGATGAACATTAGGCCCTTTGTGGCTTTCTTCACATCCTTCATCGGAAGTTTTGCGACAGTAGTTGTCAATGCCATTATAGACCCCAAGTGTGCATCCTCCTCCTCACGGTCCGGGGTAGACGTCATGATAGAGAGGCTATCCTTCTTATCGCACTCTCTTGCATAATGCGGCCCACTATAGACATAACATCTTACCATCTTTTTAATATCACCCTTACTCGATGCCACCGCCTTCTTGTCCCTCTTATCATTCTTCTTGAAACCTAAACGCGTTTCATCCTTCGTCGGCTTGCCTTTGTCCTTGGCATGCCCGTCAAGGTCTCAATTTATCGGAAACTCCACCAAAGCTTTAGCTGCGTCCAATGCATCCTTCATGGTCGTTATTTTCTGATGCTTCACCCCTTGAGCCGCCCATGGTTTCAATCCCCTGAGGAAGAAGAATAACCACATCGACTCTTCCGTGATCTTGGGCATTTCCAACATTAGCGGTTAGAATTTTTCGATATATTCCTTTACAAAACCCGTCTGCTTGATTGAGGTCAGTTTGTTCATAGCCACCTCTTGCGCATTGCCGAAGTTCTTGAAGTCGACCCAAGAGTCTATGATGATCTTGTCATTGGCGACTTCCTCCTTCATGCGACGCCATAACAAGAGTGCACCATTCACTAGATAGTGCACATCCATGTTGATTTGGTCCCACTCAACCACAATCTTACTCGTCTTGAATCCTTTTTCAAGACACCAAAGAAAATCGTCGATGCTCGTCGCCTCTCTCGTGCCATCGTATTTCTTCGGTTCGAGCTCCATGAACTTGGGGATGGGGGTCTTCGTTCGCAGCCATCCTATGTCGAAGAGGAGCCCCTTGAGCAATAGCAAGTCTATCTCCATGGCCTTGAGTCGCACCTCCATGGACACGATTCGAGCGACCCGCCTTGCTCCAGGGTCAGACTATGCTCACCTACCACGACCTCCAAGCTACGAACCGCGTCATCTGTCTCCTAAAGACTTTGCCCTAACATCTCCACATACTTCTCTATGTGGCTGATAAGGTCTTTTGATTTCGCCCAAGTTGTCTTCTTTTTGTCTCCAGCGTTTGAGCCCTCACCGCCGTCGCCCGCGACAATCTCAGCCTTAGCAGTACGCCTTGATGGTCCTTCTTAAGACATCGTCAAAGTTTAGCTCTGATACCATGTTGTCACGCAGTCACGCCCTAAAGCCTTGCACTAGAAACCCTAGCGTGGCTTGCACCGTTCCTTGCTCGAATATGCAGTCAGCCTCCTTGGCCATCCCACGCAACTAGTCGGATGCCTTGAAGTGCACAATGAAACACCCACGAGCATAAGGGAGTCTCAAAATTCAGAGAAAAGAGGGAGATTTTATAGAATTGATAAAATTCAGAGGGAGAATTGATAAAATCTGTCTCTTTCTTCTAAATTTCGAAAGTCCCTTATGCCTTAGATTCGTGGGTGTTTCATTGCGCACTGGTAGTGCATCCGACCAATTATGTGGGACGACCAAGGAGGCTGACTACACGTAACGGCGCAGGCAACATGAGCTAGGATTTCTAGTGCAAGGCTTTAGGGGATGACAACGTGGGAGGGAAAGCGAGATAGGGGAGAGATGGATATATATATATATATATATATAGAGAGAGAGAGAGAGAGAGAGAGAGAGAGAGAGAGAGAGAGAGAGAGAGAGAGAGAGAGAGAGAGGAAATTAGAGTTTCCAAACGACAAGATCATTGAAAATATTAATAATAAAATATTAAACATAATTATATATATTTTTATTATTAATTTAATTATTGACCGCCCTATCCTTTGGAATTACTGACGGATGGAAAATTTGTCAATAATTTCGAAGGACGGGGCAATAAAAATGTTAATAATAAAATATTAAACACATACTTATATTATAGATAATTTTATTATTAATTTAATTACCGATGGTCCTATCTTTTGAAATTATCGAACGATAGAGGAAAATTTATCGATATTTCGAAAGACCGGATCATCGAAAATATTAATAATAAAATATTAAGTATATCCTTATATTATATTATATATAATTTTATGGTCCTGGCTTTAAAAATTATCGATGAATTTTTTATTCGTATTATTAATTTAATTAGCAATGACTCTATACTTCAAAATTATGACGGATGAAAAATTTGTCGATAATTCCTATGGCTACGATCGTCAATAAATTACTGTCGATATTTCAAAAGTTTTCTTTCCATTGGAAAATGTGAGAAATTCTTGTCTGTCGAAAATTATTTGTCGAAAATTCATATTTTTTAATTTTATCACCATTTTATTTAAACTAATTAACTCTATACCACAAAGAAGGGTTTCCTTGTCTAAAGCGAGTTACGAGGGAAATTTGAAATTCATGTTGTTAATAAGTATAATATTTTTTAGTATTTACATATATATATATATGTATTTTTTCAAGTATAACAATATTTTTATAAAATTTTATTATATTTTTAGTCTATTCACCTACTTAGTTTCCTATTTAACCGAAAACAAACTTATCCTTTTTTGTATATTTCCCTGATTATTACCCTCCATCTCACGAGTCATGACTAATATAACATGTTGCCAACGGAGATAGCAAAAATTTCTCTCTCTCTCTCTCTCTCTCTCTCTCTCTCTCTCAAGTGTAAACCTCCTTGCTACTTTCCCGCTTCTACGTTCAATTCCATCCGAATTCCTGCCATGAGCCATTGACGTCGTCCATCCTTCTCCCAACACCTCCACCCTTGCCCTTCAGCGGAGGCGTTGCCGGAGGCCGGCCGCCGCTTCTCTCCCCCATGATTGCCGGTGCAGCATAGCAGCTTCTGATCGTCCTCGTTCCTAATCGAGTGGCCTGCGGCGATGAACGGAGGCGAGAAAAATGGGGCGGCGGCAGCGTTGCGACCACCCGTTTTCTCCCTCCTCTTCTTCCTCTACTGCTGCGAATTCTTCTTCCTTCTCTCTTCCAGTTTTGCTGATGCTGCGACCTCACCTTCCTCTGCCATAAAGTTCACGTCTTCCGACAACTACCTCATCAACTGCGGCGCCCCTAAGAGCACCCAACTCGACGATGGACGTACATTTCGCTCGGATCCCCAGTCCTCTTCCTTCCTGTCCAGTGATGAGAATATCAAGGTTTCGGCCGCCGACGACTCCGCGGTGTCCTCCAACTCCTCCATATCTCCCTTGTACCACAGTGCTCGGGTTTTCCAGGACAAAGCCACCTACAGTTTCTTCATAGCCAAACCAGGCCTCCATTGGATTCGCCTTTACTTCTATCCGTTCCCCAACGCCCGATACGACCTCACCACGATGGCATTCACCGTGCACACCGACGACATCGTCCTCCTCCAAGATTACACCCCGGACGCGCCACCGACGCCTGCGCTCAAAGAGTACCTCGTTGCAGTCTCCGGCGACAGGCTTTCCCTCACCTTCGTCCCGAAAGCGGGTTCGGCAGCCTTCATCAATGCCATCGAGATCGTGTCGGCGCCAGACATCCTCATCCCTAACTCGGCCTCGGGCATCCCGCAGGGGCAGTTCGAGGGCCTCTCCTCGCGCGCCCTAGAGGTCACTCACCGGATGAACGTTGGGGGGCCGACAGTCGGCCCTGCGAACGACACCCTCGGGAGGACGTGGGCGTCGGATGTCATGTTCTTGAAGAGCCCTGTAACCGCTCAAAACGTGACCGTCTCTCCTGAGTCCGTCAATTACCCGGACGACAGGTCAGTCACGTCGTTGATCGCTCCCGGCATCATCTACGCCAGCGCCGCCGAGATGGCCAACTCCAATACCGCCAACCCCAACTTCAACATCACATGGGAGATGGCAGCGGATGCAGATTTCTCGTACTTGATCCGCTTGCACTTCTGCGACATCGTCAGCAAGAGCCTGGATGACCTCTACTTCAACGTGTACATAAATGACATGATGGGCATATCTAACCTCGACCTCTCGGCGCTTACCTCCGCCCTTGTAGTACCGTACTACAAGGACTTCGTAATCAATGCGACGATCATCACCAATGGAACCATCAGAGTGCAGGTCGGACCGACGGCCAATTCCGGCTCCGGAGTCCCCAATGCCATCCTTAATGGCCTCGAGATCATGAAAATTAGCAACTCCGCGGGAAACCTCGACGGCTTGTTCTCCGTTGACGGGACTTACCATGGCACCTCAAGCTCCAACGGTCTCTTGAGAAAGGTCGTATCCGGCATTGGCCTCGCTATGGCGATCATGGCGATGGCGCTTTTGGTGGCATGCTGCCGACGTTGGAAGAAGCGTCCCACGGATTGGGAGAAGAAGAACAGCTTCTCATCTTGGCTTCTCCCGGTCCACTCGGGCCAAAGCAACTTCATGAGGAACCCTAGCAAGGGGAGCTCCAAGAGCCGCTTCGGATCGCACAAGAGCAAGAGCGGGTACTCAAGCTTCATCACGTCCAGCGCCATCAGCATCGGAAAGATATTTAGCCTCGCGCAGATGCACAAAGCCACCAATAACTTCGATGAGAATGCAGTGATTGGTGTGGGTGGCTTCGGCAAGGTTTACGTCGGGACACTGGAGGATGGGACCAAGCTGGCCATCAAGCGTGGGAATCCATCATCAGAGCAAGGGATCAACGAGTTCCAGACGGAGATCCAGATGCTGTCGAAACTTAGACACCGCCACCTCGTCTCCTTAATGGGCTGCTGCGACGAGAATGAGGAGATGATCCTCGTGTACGAGTACATGGCCAACGGCCCTTTGAGGGATCACTTGTACGGCGACGGGTCCGGAAAGCCGCCTCTCTCATGGAAGCAGCGCCTGGAGGTGTGCATCGGTGCCGCAAGAGGGCTGCATTACCTCCACACCGGCTCTTCTCAAGGCATCATACACCGGGACGTGAAGACCACCAACATCCTGCTCGACGACAACCTCGTGGCCAAGATGGCCGACTTCGGCCTCTCCAAGGCCGGGCCTTCCATGGAGCAGACTCATGTGAGTACGGCCGTGAAAGGGAGCTTCGGCTACTTGGACCCCGAGTACTTCCGGTCGCAGCAGTTGACGGAGAAGTCAGACGTCTATTCCTTCGGGGTGGTGTTATTCGAGGTGCTGTGCGCGAGGCCTGCCATCAACCCGGCGCTCCGAAGGGAGCAGGTGAACTTGGCTGAGTGGGCGTTGCACTGCCACCGGAAGGGGCAGCTGGAGATAATAATAGATCCCAGTCTCGTCGGCGCCATCTCGCCGTCTTCGCTGAAGAAGTTCGTAGAGGCCGCCGAGAAGTGCCTTGCCGAGTACGGAGTTGACAGGCCATCCATGGGCGACGTCCTCTGGAACCTCGAATACGCCCTGCAGCTACAGGAGTCATACACGGGACAGCCGAATGACGACTCTTTGGACAAGAGCACCAATATAATTCCCCTCGAAAGCCCGGCACACAGCACGAACGTGGATTCACCATGACCGACGACATGCAGCTACATATACGTACCTAGATTTCACAGGAGAGAGGTAAAAACTAAGCACTTCTTGCATGTAGTGCTGCCTGTCATGACAAATATGATAACTCTGATCAAATTACTCTCAATTCGATGCAGACATAAGTTTTATATCCAAATGCTGCAGAAGTTTCTCATCCTTCAGTCGGAGACATCAAAATGAGGGCCAAACAATTACCATGTTTTGTAGTCTCTGTTATCCATTCATTTTGTTACGTGTTTTTTTGGATTGTAACAATAACACCGATTGATGTTGTAGATCTTTCCTATTGGATTTCATTTAGTCATAGCTGTCAAACGTGCAATCAAAATTATGTAACAAAATGTGGATCATCTTTTGGAGTTTCTTCTTCTTAACGTTTGTAAAACATGTACCCCTTTTCTGTTTATTTTCCTTGGTAACACACTTCCGAAGAATAACAAAATATTTAGTAACTTGAGTGCAAAGTTTATGTACTGCAAGTTATGCATAGCACAAGCTGCATGCACGTAGAATAGATCTACTTTTCTATATAATAATTAATTTTGCCTTTTATTATAGAGTAATAAGCATACCATCTATTTCTTCCCTAACAATAATCCCCTGATCAAATGGTGGTTCCAAAAATTGAATCTCCAACTACTAATTTCCGACAACTCACTAGAGAACAATTCTATTACCAATTGTGTCAACTAAGCTTCGGTTGACCTTAAAGAATAAAAAAAAATGGATCGCCTTTTGTAAATGGTTGGCATGTTGTCAAGTTTGAGATATTAAGTTAACTCATTTTTTTCTCGTAAACTCATATCGTAAAATAGATTTGTGAATTCCTAGAGTTTGTGTACAAAATCCATTAATCACAAGCACATATCTATTATCCATAAATATTAAACAACTAACATATTTTACTAATATGAAAGTAATACAAAGAAGTACTATCACTTACAATTAATAAATGTCAAGTACCTATCAAATTTTATGTTTATTAAGTTAGAAAATTTATAAGAAATAAAAATGAGTAAAATAATTGCATTATAATTTCTAATTACGATACCAATTTCA
This sequence comes from Pontederia crassipes, assembly GCA_030549335.1. Taxonomy (NCBI): domain Eukaryota; kingdom Viridiplantae; phylum Streptophyta; class Magnoliopsida; order Commelinales; family Pontederiaceae; genus Pontederia; species Pontederia crassipes. The sequence goes on along the minus strand of CM060194.1, from coordinate 59,940,361 downwards.
TTCTCAATCACAAATACATTAATCAACTAAAATATTTAAGATTTTACAATTTTTTTATTATATACATAATAATATTACGTAACCGTATAGAATCGTGCAAACTCGATCGTTAGACTCGTATAGAGTTTATAAGATTCTACCATTTTTTAAAAAATTAATTTTTAGATAAAATACTAAGAGTCAGTTATCTAAAAGTTTATGACGATTTGCACTACCAAAAAGATGATAATTACATATGATTTCGGCCGGACGGTAATGACGATTTTTGATAGTTTTTTCGACGGAATCGATTCGTCTGAAAAATGATCCTTGCAAATCAATTTTTCGACGGTTGGGAAAAAACGTCGGAAGTTCCAATGGAAGTCCGGCGGTCATGACCGTCAAAACTTTCGGCGGTCGCGAACCGCCGAAAGTTTCGACGGTCACGACCGTCGATATTTACGGTGGTCGACAAAACCGTCGAAACTTCGGCGGTCGCGACCGTCGAAACTTTCGACGGTCGCAACGAACGTCGCAAATATCGACGATAGCAATGAACCGCCTGGCGACCGGATCTGGTCCGGCCGCCCGATCGGGTCGCTGGCGGCCAAATCCGGCAGCCAAGCGGCCTAATCGATCATCGCGGGAGGCCGGAGGCGGCCGGATCTAGATACGGGAGGCCGATTCAGTTGCCTGGCGACCAATCTGGCCCCTGCGGCCACATTCTGGAAAGAGAGAGAGACGGCCGATCCGGCCGCCAACGGCTGGATCCGGCGAGAGAGAGAGGAGAGAGGGAAAGAAGTAGATAATGGAGTGGGAAAGTAGAAATATATATATATATATATATAGGGTTAAAAAGTTGGGAAAGCGAAAAAACGGAAAAAAAGTGGAGAGAGTATTTTTTAAATATCGACGGCCATGACCGTCGAAAAATTAGCAAACATATATATGAATATAATATTTAATTATTTTTAAAGTTATCGACGATCGTGACCGTCAGAAATTATTTAATTATAATAATAAAATACTATTATCATATATATAATATTTATTTTTTTAGTTTACCGACGGTTCTCGGTAACATATTATATTAATGAAAAAAATCATTATATTATATTATTTTTCACTTATCGACAGTCACAACCATAAAAAATTGCGATGATTTGAAATGTCGCTAATTATATTAATAAAAGACTCCTTATATTATATTATTTTTTTCCTACCGACGGTCTAAACCGTCGAAAATTATGACGGTTTCAACTATCGTCAAATATATTAATAAAATATTACCTATATTATATTACTTTTCATTTACCGACGACCTTGACCATCAAAACTTGCGACGGATAGATATCCGTCGAAACTTTCAACGTTCCTAATCGTCGAAAAATAAAATGATGATATAACAAATTACATAGTTATTTTTATTTTTATTTCTGATGGTTGTGACTGTCGAAAATTTCGACGGAAGCCTATCTGTCACAAAATTCGTCCCAAATTACGACGAATTTCCTTCCATCGAAAACCGTCCGTCGAAAAATCACAATTTTCTTGTAGTGTTGATCTGTTTTACTTATCTAAATTTTTGACTCGTAAGAGTTTAAGAATTCGACTCTAGAGTTTAACATTGCATGTTACACTCATACCACAGTTCAAGTGCAAAGAAAAAAAGGAGTGGAATGTGATGTCGAATGATATAAGTGGATGCGTAATCTGAATGATAAGAGTCCACCAAGAACCACCTTCTTCACTCACTTTGGCCACATATAAGTGCAAAATGCTGCCCCTTTTATAGAGGGGGCTCAACCATGTTGGACCCCGATGTTGGCCGAGCATTGAAGGGGAAGGCAAGGCCTTCTGCTCAACCAAGGCATGGACTCAGGCCTTGCCTCGGCGTGGTCTCAAGCCATGCCCTGCAGCATGGCTTTGTTGTCACGCCTTTGGCATGGTATCATGCCTCGCATGGTTTGTGAGCCATATGACACTATAAGATTTTTGTCAATTAATAACAGATTAATTCATCGGAAATCTCACTATATTCATTAGAAATTTTGATTTTCGACTAATTTAGCGATGAAAACGTGATAGTTGGAAAACTATCCATCGGTGAGAGATTATCGACGGCACGTTGGCACCCTCGATAAGTTCCGATGAGCTTCCGATGGTTAAAACCATCGAAAGTTTTCGAAGCGAGATGCCCTTTGAAACTTTCGACGTTGGTTTGCCATCGAAAATTCTAAAGGGTGCGTTTGGTTGGAAACTTTTTCACGAGAATATTTTAATATTATGCCAAACAACAAATGTGAAAAGTTTCCGTTACGTGACTTTGACGAGAACTTTTCGCAAAAAGTTATTATTAAAAGTTCTTGCCTTTCGACAAGGCAAGAACTTTTTTTCTTTTTGGCTTCTGTCTTTTCAGCCGTCAACATTTCACCTTTTTTTCTTTTTTTAAACTCCCTAACTTCATCTACTTTTTAAATTATTTTATAATGTAAGTATATATTATTTATTTATTAATACATTATTAGTCATCTTATAAAATAACTTATTAAATATTATTAATTGAAAATTATAAAATATTTAGTTCTAATAATTAATAAATATTTATTAATTAAACTATTCAATTATTTTTTAAAACATTATATCATATTTGAATTAAATTATAATATTAATAACATTTAAAGATTTAATCAAAATAAATAAAAATAATATTAATAATATAACGATTTATGTAAATCATAATATTAATAACATATTAGTTTTTACTATAATTTTATACCTCATAAAATAATAAATTATATTCTTAGTTTTTATTTTTTATCCAAACATCCACTAAACTTATCTATCAAATCAACTTTTTAAATCATCATCATTACACTTTTCTATCCAAACACCAACCCAAACTTTTCTGTCAAATCGATTAGTTCTCGAGAACTAATGTTCTCTCAATATTCTCATACCAAACGCAGACAAAGGGAATCCTTTGGAACTTTCGATGGTTTCTTCCAGTCAGAAGTTTCGAAGGGAGCCTACCACTCGAAACTTTCAACGGGTCTTGCCCGTCGAACATTCCAACGGGAGTCCACCTTCGTCGTCATTTCTAATGGGTTTACATATCAGAAACTTTTTAAAAATATAAAAAATAATCAACCGCCTACGGCTGGATCCGACTATCGAATTCGGTTGCTAGAGGACAATCTTGTCAAGAGAGAGGGAGAGAGGGTCAATGGAGAGGGGGTCATCATCATTGGAGCTGGATGGGTCATCAAGGGGTCGAGGGCGACCGGGTCAAGCCACCTGACGGCCGAAGTTGAGAGAGAGGGAGGTTGGAGTGAAAGCGCCTTTGTCAGATCGGGCCGCCTGCTGCCATCTGATTGCCTGGTGGTGGCTGATCGGGTGGTAGGCAACCGGATCAGCCACCAGGGGCTTGAGGGCGGCTAGATAGGCTGCCTATTGCTTGTCGGTTGATCAAAAGGTAGGCAGCCGGATCGGTCGCCAAGTGGCCACACCTGAGAGGGGGTGTAGAATGGAGGTCATCATCGCAGGCCTGCCGATTATCGCCGGAGCCGAGAGACGTGGGAAGAGTGATAGAGGGAGAGAAAGGGGTGATGGAGAGAATCATTGTTTATTGTATATATGGTTTCCAATGGGTTGGCCCTTCAGTACTACCGACAGATTTTCTATTCGTCGGTAACTCTGAATGACCCACCCGTTGGGAATATTAAAATTAAAAATTTTGTCGTCTAATTTTCGCTCTTATTTTTTTTCTCTCTTTCTCCTGCCTCCCTTTATCTGGTATAATTACTATCTGTCGATAATATCAAAAGCCTAACCTGTCGATAATAATAATATTAAAATATTAATCATATATTTTATATTATATATAATATTATATTGATAGTTAGCGATGGATCTATCCTTTTGTAATATCGACAGACGAAGATCCATCAATAATACCAAAGGCCAAAATCGCCGGTAATAATAACATTAAACTATTAATCATATGTTCTATATTATATTATCTGTATAATATTATAATAATATTTATCGATGAATCTACCAAAGATGAGAATCATCAGTAACATTAATATTAAATTAATAATCATATTGTTATATTATATTTCATCATTTTTTATTTATAATAATAATAAATTATATACAAATGCATCCTTAATTAATGTGCACTAAAATTTTAAAATAATGAACATTTTTTTATAAATCACAAATGACCCTTTAAAAATAAATAAAAGGACATATTATAAAAGATATAACATGGTTTTTATACATACTTTTATCAATATTTGTTTTATTTTTAATAAATATTTATTGTCATAAGATACTAAATATTAAATTGACATTTCAAAATTAATAAAAATGAACTTAATAGAGTTTTGAATAAAATTAATTGAAAGAATCTAATAATTACTCAAGAATAAGTTCAAGAAATAAAATTTATAAATTCATAACTAGGATAGAAAATTTATAACTAATTTTATAATGTTAATGTATACATAATACTAATTTTAATCAATATGTGTATATACTAATAATATTATATATCTTAATATTATCCTAAGTCACATATATCTTAATCTTAATCTTCATCAAGACTTATCCTAGTATTTTTCTTTAAGATGTTCAAATTGTGTTGAAGACTTATTCTAATCTTATGTCATTAATTGATATAGAATTTGAAGGTACTATGGCTTTATGTTCTTACTTTTCATAACGTTTAAATTAGTGCATGGTCTTTAAAAAAATATAATAAAAAAATAATGATACAATAATGGATGTTTGATTTATATAGAATGCAAAAAGTGTGAAAAAAGGAAATATAATTAAAAAAAGAATAAGCGAACTGTTGAAAATACTTATCATTCATAATTTTTAAATGTACTTTTTAGAAAAAATATCTTTCATGAATAAAATTGAAGCTTTTTATAAAAATGATCTTTTGTGAATCCAAGATGTAATAAAAAATTTATACTTATGATTAAAATTATTTATATTATTATTAAAATTAGTTATATCTTGGATAGGAAGTTAACATATTTAATTTTATTAAAATATATCTATTTTATATTATTTATTTATTTATAATATATATTCTATATCTACAAATATATTAAAAGGAAAATGAGTAAAAAGATAAAATATTAAAGGCAATTATGAGAAAATGGAAAATAATGATAAGTTATTTTAGATATTATTTTATTAATGCATCAAGAAAATAATATAAGTAAATGTAGAAAAAAAAATATGCATTATATTCTATTACAAACACTAATAATAAAATATTAAATATATTTTTCGACGACCATGGTCTTCAAAATTATCGACGGATTTATAAGACACGAGACAGCAGAGGGTGAATTGGTGTTAAACCAAAAATACTGATTTTACGAAAATCATCGTGGAAGCTTAAAATTGATACTTAATATTTAAACCAATACAATTGCAATCAAATCACATGCATAATAGAGTAGGAAGGAGAGGAAAAGAGAAAGATAAACACAAGATGTATGGTGATTTGTTGACGAGGTTCGGTCACACCTTTCTTCATTCCAAATGAGTCAAGGAAGAAAGCCTTTATAACTTTTGTCTTTTCTCCGTTTCAAGAGGTAATGCACACCTCTTTCACTCGTAAACTTTCACCAGTCTTTTTTTTCGGTCAAGAGGTAAGACACAATCACTTTTTACTTCGGAGCTAAATAACTATCACAGTATACACTCTACAATTTTTCTTTTACAATTTTAAGCCTCACACATGAGTAAGAGAGAAAAAATGAAAGATTTACAACTTTGAGCTCAAATGGACTTGATAAATGTTCTTCTCATTTATCTTAGAAGTCTTAATCATTCCTTTATCTTTGTGTCCTCTTTTATAATCTTCTTAACTCCATTAGTCATTGGAACTTGTTTCCCAATTTTTGGGCCAAAATATGAATGTTATAGTGCATTCAGTGTATTGACCGATCGACTACTCTTCATCGATTGATCGCTCCACTGAAAAATATGACCATTGTTGAATTATGCACTATCGAGTTGACTGATCAGTCGACCGGTGCTTCGATCAGCGCCATCTCAATATTCTGTTGGCTTTAAATGGTTGATTTCTGCAATTTCTAGCCTGATTGGTCGATCGATGTGCTTGACCGATCAATCGGTGCTTCGACCAACATCATCTAGACATTATGAGGGTTTAATTGGGCGAATTTTATGTTGACTGGTCGACCGGTACTTCAACCGTTAGAGCAATCACCCTGCACTATATTGAGCATAACTTTTTTCATAATTATCCAAATTAGATGAATTTTTATTATATGGAAAACTAATAGAATTTTCTACAACTTTGATATTCAACATTCATCCAAAATCTAATGAGATCATAGTCAAATATTAATTCAAAGTTTAGTACACAAAGTTGTCTATTTCAAATAAAATGTTTTAGATGTTTACTCTTTTATACATAACTTTTCATCCTAGCATCCAAATGAGATCATATTTGATTCTATGAAATGCTAACAACATTATCTATAACTTTTATATTAATCTCTTGACCCAAATCTCATAATAGAATACTCAACTATTAAATGCAAGTTTAGCACATAAAATATTAATTTCAAATTTAACTTTTCGAGCTTTAATTGTTTAAATATACCTTTTTATGTGCTTGTCCAAATGATGTGATTCTTAATTCTCTACAAAAATAAGAGAGTTATTTATAATTTTTATATTCACCTCTTAATGTAAATCTCGTAAGAATATAGGAAAATATTAACATAAAGTTTAGTGCATGAATCAACTCAGACTTTTTTCGATATTTTAAATATAACTCTAACTCTTGCAAGGTTTGTATCATCAAAATAGAATTATATAGGAAATAAAAACTTTGCTTCAATAGGATTTACATCTGTCGATAATTCCGAAGGCTAAGCCCGTAAGTAATCTTAATAAAATATTAAACATATACTTATATTATATTACATATATATTATTATAAATATAATTACCTTCGGTCCCCTTTGGAATTACCGATGGATTTACATTCATCGATAATTTCGAAGGCTAAGCCCATTGATAATTTTAATAATAAAATATTAAACATATACTTACATTATATTACATATATATTATTATAAACATAATTATCGTCGGTCCCCTTTGGAATTACCGATGGATTTACATTCATCAATAATTTCGAAGGCTAAGACCATTGATAATTTTAATAATAAAATATTAAACATATATATTATTTTAAATATAATTATCGACAGTCGTAGCCTTGGAAATTACTGACATCCGTCTTAATTTCAAAGACTAAGCCCATCGATAATTTTAATAATAAAATATTAAATATATATTTATATTATATTACATATATATTATTATAAATATAGTTATCGACAACCCTAGCCTTCGAAATTATCGACAAAATTCTGAAGGCTTTGTCCGTCAGCAAATTACAATGGAAATTTATCATCCGTAGTAGCAAAAGACATTTTGATCTTCGGTATTTGCTATCTATCATAAATATCGTCGAAAAATATGAATGATTTTTATTTATAAAAAATTGTCCGTTAAAAAATTAGTAATTTTCTTGTCGCGTGAGACATGGCCTTTCGCGTGCACATCAACAAATTCTCACTCTAACATGTTCAGTCATTTGTTATTCTATAAAAGCAAATGAGTCCTGCAACTCACTAGTGAAATTACAACTTTAATATGAAAACTTTGATTGCCAATTAAGAATACACAATTATTCGATCATTTCGAGAGCCCTTACCTTGATATCGTAAGATGCTAAAATATCGTGGGGGAGCTATGATAAAAAATATGAATACAGATTTAAGAATACACATTTATTCGATTAGAAACATTGTGGGGAGCTACGCTAAAAAAATCGTAAGATGGGGCGTTGTAATTTGTAGTGGTTTATTCTTTTACTTATTTTTGTTATCTTTTTTCTGAAAATAATTATTTAAATTTCATGTTACTTTCCATAATGATGGAACAATTTTTTGTTAGGATTGTCGTGATTGAACCCTTCATTTGTATTGTTCTGTTTATTAATTTAACGTTGTGGAGTCTTATCAAACAATTGAGAAAGTATGAAATATGAAATATCATTTTACCTTTTGGTAAACTATTCAAACCTTTCCACTTTACTTCCCATTGATTTTCTTCTTTAACTTTTGTTTACTCCATCGTATTTTAATCTTGAACATAAAATAAATAAAAGGATATAGTTTCAAGGTATTTTTGTTTGTTATCTCATTTATAATTGTTAAACGTTCTCATGCATTACTAAGTGGGTGAGATAGTAGCTGAACGAGGATAAAAAGTAAAGTTAACAGAAAATATGGTGCAAGGTGAAAATATTGAAACAAATTAGCAAAGGCAAATAAATATTTTTCAGCGTTTACATAGGTTCATAAATAGCCTATGGTGCAGGAGATGGCCACGTTTGAGCTCCTCTTTTCTCATGCCATGGTTCCTTCTCTCTCCTCTTTCCTTTCTTTCTCTCTCTCTCTTTCTCTCTCCTCTCCTCTGTCTCCAAAATTGAAACAAAGAAACCAGAGGAACATATGGTGAAGAAAAACGAAATCATCGGCATTGGTGTGTTTTCCAAGCTTCAATGGAGTTTCTAAGACCCTAACTAAATGTTTTGGGAGAAACTTCCTCCAAATTCCTCGAGATAAAATTTGTAATTTGGTGGGCCCCGCTGGTTTCATTTCAACATTCGCAATCAATTTGGACGTAGACAAGCGAGGGATTTGAATTCGGACCTGGAGGCGACCACGGTGAACGCCGCCGGTGGCGGTGCCGGCGGATGGCGCTCTTCAGGAGGCTCTTTTATAAGAAACCGCCGGATCGGCTCCTCGAAATTACCGAGAGGGTCTACGGTATTGCCTCTTGCCACCCCAAATTTCCTTTGATCGCACAAAGCCACCAGTGCAATGGCCTTCTGAATTTCCCCTCATTGTCTGAGAAAATCTTGGTTTTGAGGTCCCTGTTGTTTGTGTATTGGTGCATTTTGATGTTTAATTGGTTGGTCTGCGTCGTTGTCTTGTAAAGATGGAAACTTGTAGAAAATTGTACAATAGGGCCTTCGTTGATTTTTTTTTTCATTTGATCTTTTTGTAGTTTTAGAAAACTTAATTACAACGTTGATTTTTGGGATCTTCATTGTGCCATGAATCACTTCAACATATTTGCTTTTAATATGTTCTTTTGATATATCTTCTGGTATATCAATTTGTGTAGTTGGGAGCTCGGTGAAACTTGCTAAGAAATCTTCTATGAATTATTGGTGCAATCTCTTATTGAAAGCATACTCTTTGTGGTTGCAATGTGTAATTTCATATTTCTATGGCATTTTTTCTAGGTAAAGATTTTATGGGCTAGACGTTTCTTGTTCTGTAATCTTTGTTATTCTTATGTTATATATATATATATATATATATATATATATATATATATATATATAATTATTATTGCTTATGTATGATGCATAACATAATTTAGATAATATAACTATACATATGTGAAGTTTAATATATTTTCTTTTGGTTATTTGTGATTCAAGTATTCGACTGTTGCTTTTCTTCGGATATCATGGAAGAACGTGAGTACAATAATTACATGGATGGTATCATTGTCCAGCTTCGTGAATACTTTCCAGAAGGTTCATTCTTAGTAATTAACTTAGAAGGTGAAGGCAAGAGCCAGATTTCAGGAATCTTAATGCAACATGACATTACAGTTAGGAACTACCCTCGTGAATATGAAGGTTGTCCATTGCTTCCTATGGAAATAATTAGCCACTTATTGAGGTTATGTGAGAGTTGGCTTACGATCGATATGCAGCAAAATGTCTTGCTAATGCATTGTGAGAAGGGCGGATGGCCAATGCTTGCATTTATGCTTGCTGGTCTTTTGTTGTATAGAAAGCAATACACCGGTGAGCAGAGAACTCTGGAAATGATGTATAAGCAAGCTTCAAGGGAGCTTCTCCATATCTTGACTCCATTGAATCCACAATCTTCTCATGTTAGATATCTCCAGTATGTATCCAAAATGATCAATGAACCAGAATGGTCTTTACAAGATATACCTTTGACTCTAGATTGCTTAATTCTTAGAGTAGTTCCGAACTTTGATGGAGAAGGGGGTTGTAGGCCGATAGTTCGTGTCTATGGCCAAGACCCTCTTTTCCCCGCTGATAGAAGTTCCAAGGTTCTCTTCTCAACACCAAGGACAAAGAAGCAGGTTCGATATTTCAAACAGGTAATATGTAAAGCACTTTTAATTTTTGAAATTGTTTCTTTTGATTTTAAAGTTATAATTCTTTGTTGTAGGCAGATAATGCACTAGTAAAATTAAATGTCCGATGTTGTGTTCAAGGAGATCTTGTGTTGGAGTGCATAAATATGGATGAGGATCTAGAAGCTGAGGAGATAATGTTCAGAATTATGTTCAATACATCATTTATTCAATCTCACATATTGTTGCTCAACTTTGAGGACATTGATGTTGCTTGGGATACCAAAGACCAATTCTCAAAAGATTTCAAAGCGGAGGTATGTGCTTTTTTTCATTTAGCATGCCAGTGTTTCATATGGTATTCCACAACTTGAAAGCATTCATATGCCTGAACCAGGTACTCTTTTCAGAGTTTGAAGCTGAGTCAGATTCTAGCACAGAAGGGGAAGTTATAGAAGATGATGACATAGAAGTCGGATCAACAGAAGAGTTCTTTGAAGCAGAAGAGATATTCAGCAATCCGGAATGGCATGATGGGCAAAGAGATCTTGATATACAATCATTTTCACTTACTAATGCAATAGATGATCTTAGCCCCACAATTATTGCGTCAGATCTTGATGAAGTGATGAATAATCTAGAGTCAGTAGATTCCAATCATATTCTCTTCATGGATGATGGAAGCATCAATTCAGAAATTCTGACAAAGGAAAAATTAGATTCGGGTTATGTGGAACACATTAACAAGTTGAATGCAACAAAAAATGGTACTACACATGGTGCCTGTTTTGAGGCAGAGAACTCATGTTTGACAGTTGGGAACAAGAATACATCAACTACTTCTGAGCAAGAGTTAAACAATGCTAGCCCAGCACTGAGGGAAATGAACATTTCAGAGTTCAATGATAACAATCATCTTAGTGACTCTATGTCTTCTTTAGATCCCTTGTTTGATAACCAAATTATACAAGCAGCTGAGAAGCAAAAACAAAATTTAGGTACCAAAGGCTTGGCAGAGGATGCTGATAACTCTATCGAGAGCAGAACTACAATGGGTAGTGAGAATGATAAGATGGTGGCTTCGAAGAATGTAAGTGAATCAAGATGGGAGTCAGAAATCATAGATTCTGCAAGGATTAATGCGGATAATGAATCAAATTTTAAGGATTTAAATGTGGAGCACAATAATCACAACCAAATATTTGGTATGTTGGAGTTTGGTAAGGAATCTCTATCACATGAAAAGGTGCAAATTCCTCATACAGTTTTGTTAGAAGATGTTGGACAACCTAATACGAGTCCACTAGCTCATGTGCTGCCTTATCCACTACTTCCAAGTGCATCAGATCTACCTTCAAAATTGAGAAGAAAAAGTCCTCCGCCTCCACCTCCACCTCCCCTACCCTCCTTTAAAAAATCAACAAGCGCTTCTTCCTCTACTTTAATGTTCTCTCCACATATGGAAATCCAAGGTCCAGGAGGAGCTTCCTCTTCTCTTTGTTTACCAAGTTATGATCCCATTATAGTGAGCACATCTTTATCTTTTCCACCAATACCCCCACCTACGCCACCATCTTTATCTTTGGCACCATCTCCATATGTAATCCCAACCTTACAACAATCACATATAGTCTTGCAGACCATCATTTTGCAACCTTCTAATTCCATCAACACAAGTTTGCAAAACTCCTCTCAAATTATAACATATCAAGTGGCATCATCAGAATTCCTTAATCCTACCCAACCTTTTTTCCCTAGGCAAATTATTGGCAGCTCAATTTCTCCTCCACCATCTTCCTTGTCTATTTTGCAAAATACATTACCAATTAATGACCATCAAGTTCTAACACAACCACCACCTGCACTCCCGACGACTTTAGGAATTACAAATGTAAATTTGTCATCTAATATGCCCTTTACTTCTGACTTCTTCGAAGCATCATCTTTACATTCTAGTGATAGAGATAGAACACTAGAAACAGAGCATGAGACATACTTGGAACCTCGTGTCCCATCTTCCACATCTAATAGATCTGCAAAAATTATAATTCCCTCACCACCCCCCTATCCATCAAGAACCACAAACTCCTATAGTGCAGTGTCATTACCATCATCTACTCATGAACAAGGGAGCATCCCAACTTTGCAATCACCTTCTCTCGCACTCCCACAAGTAGGTGAAGGAACTTCACATGCACCTTTTACCCTTGGAGGAATTGCAAGTACTCTATCGATACCTTCACCATCAATTATTTCCTCATCTTTACTAACACATCCACCTCTGCATCCAAGAGTTGAAGTATTTAGTGACATTCCATCTCCTCAAATAGGTAATGAAGAAACTATACATTTAGAATATGTACCAAGTATACAAGAAAATTTACATTCGCAACAAAACATAGGAGCATACATAAAAGATTCATCATCATTACCTCTTAAAGGTTGTCAAAGAATTCCACTTCCACCTCCTCCACCTCCTTTTTCTAGGCAATGTTCAAACTTTGCATCATTGTCACAAGGAGAGTCATCCATTCAGTTATATAAAGGAGATCCACCATCTATCTTGAAAGATAATAATGGTGAAGTTGTTCCATTTCAAACATTTACTTCACCTATAGAACACATGGTACCATTTTCTCTAGTATCTTCTTCATTATCTCTTCCTATTTTAGTTTCATCATCATCGTCACCATTATCGTTTCCCCCTCAAACATCACTATCATTATTGCCAACACCTTCACCAGCAATTATATCATATGATGAAGCTTCGAAGTTGACCATTGCTCTTGATGATCATGATAATCCACCTCAGTTGCTTCCTTTCCATGGAGATAATTTAAAATGTACTTTATCATCACCACCATTACCTTTGATAGAACATGAAGGAGCTTCATCACAAATTAGTCTTGGTGGAAGCACTCAAGGCATCCCACCTCCACCTTCTCCCCCATGTTTTGGAGAGCACAAGGGAACTCTTCCACCTCTTCTTCATCCCACTGTTGTTCCTTCACCATCACCACCTCCACCACAACATATGATTGCATATGGAGAGCCTTCATCCTCTAGTTCTCCACTTGTATCATGTTCCCTTAGAGAATGTAAAAAGATTCCATCTCCGCCACCACCTCCTCCAGGTATAGTGCCATTTCCACCTCCTACACCACCTTTTTTTGGAAGGGATGAAAGAGCTCCATTATTTTCAGGTCTTTCATCATCTTCTTTTGAAGAGAATGAGATGAATACATTGCCAATGGCTCGTTTCGAAGGACATGAAAAAGTTTTGTCGTCGTTACCATCTTTGAGTGAAATGAAAGGAGTTCCCCCACCACCTTCACCTCCTCCATTACCTTCCTTTGGAAGATGTGAAAGAGATTCATTGCCACTACCACGTATAAAAGTGCATGGGGAAGCTTTGCCATTAGTACACTCTTTGGGTGAAATAAGAGGAGCTCCAACACCACCTCCACCTCCTCCACGACCTTCTATCAATGGGTACATGAGTATTTCACCACTTCCTTCCAAAGGGGATGAAAGAATTTTATTACTTCTACCTTCCATAGAAGAATGCGGAGAATCTATATCTCAACCTTCTCCTCCACCATCACTCATAGTAGTTCACAATGCTACTATGAATCAACCTTCTCCTCCTAGAGTCCATACAAATAAACCTACTACATCTTTTGAAGAGCTTGCAAGAGCTCCAAACCTGCCACCTCCACCACCACCTCCGCCACCATGTTTATATATGCAGATTCATGGAAAACAATCACCACCACCACTTTTGTTTGAAGAGAATGAACGGCAATCACCATCATCACCTCGTCCACCACTTCCTCCACCTCCATTTGGAGGACATGGTGAAGCACCAAATATTTCATATGCAGGACATGAAAAATCATCATCACCATCTTTAGGACATGGGAGAGAAACATCAATATCATCACCACCACTATCGCCCCCACCTCTTCCTTTCACAAGAAGTGATGGAGCAGCAATACCTTCATTTGCAGGAAATGGGGAAACAACACCACCACCTCCATCGCCTCCATTTGGAGGACATAATGGAGCACCATCACCTTCATTTGCAAGACATGGGAGAGCACCACCACCACCTCCACCTCCCCCATTCGGAGGACATAGTGGAGTACCATCACCTTCATTTGAAGGGCATGGGGGAGCACAACCACCTCCATTTGGAGGACATAATGGAGCATCAACAATTTCAAGTGGACACGTGATAGCACCACCACCACCACCACCACCTCCACCGCCACCACCACCACCACCACCTCCACCACCACCATTTGGAGGACATAGTGGAGAAACAACACCTTCACCTTCAATTGTAGAACATGGGATAACACCTCCACCACCTCCACCACCTCCACCACCTCCATTTGGAGGACATAGTGGAGCAACAACAACTTCACCTTCAATTGAAAGACATGGGATAACACCACCACCACCACCACCACCACCACCTCCATTTGGAGGACATAGTGGAGCAACAACAACTTCAATTACAAGAGATGGGATGGCACCACCACCACCTCCACCACCTCCATTTGGAGGGAATAGTGGAGTATCAACACATTCATTTGAAAAACATGGAGCACCACCACCACCTCCACCACCTCCTTTTGGAGGAAATGTGGTAATCCCACCTACACAGTCTTCTTTGCTTATAGCTCCTGGGCTTTCATGTCCGCCGCCGCCACCACCACCACCTATAGCTTCAACTTGTATTAGTGAAGGATCTATACCCATTGAAAATTTTCGAGCTGCTCCTCCTGTGCCAGCTCCGCCCGGGGGTTTTCGAGGTGGTCCATCTCCACCACCTCCTCCTGGAGGATTTCGTGGTGCTCCTCTTCCACCCCCTCCTCCTGGTGGGTTTCAAGGAAGTCCACCACCACCACCTCCTCCTCTTGGAGGTGGTCCACCACCACCACCTCCTTTTGGAGGGCATGGAGGAGCACCGCCGCCGCCACCTCCAAGTAGAGGATCTGCACCTGGACCTCCAGCACCTCCTAGAGCTCCTGGTGCTCCTCCACCTCCTCCGGGTGTAGGTTCTCAACCCGGAGCAAAAGGGTTACCTCCACCACCAGCTTCACTCGGAGGAAGAGGACATGGTCTTGCACGCCCTACAGGCCCAGGCATGCCTGCATCTGCTCGGAAGTCATCATTGAAACCATTGCACTGGGTAAAAGTAACAAGGGCAATGCAAGGAAGCCTATGGGCAGAATTACAAAAACATGCAGATGCTCATAGGTATTATTTTTTCTTCTTATGGCCATTATTTTTTTAAATGAATTTAACTTTGTTTCTTTATTCTTGAAGCTCTAACATCCTTAGTGAAACTGCTTGCTACTTGAGTTTGAAATTCTTTTTTCTCCACTTAACTTTCCATCTCCTAACTCTTAGTAAATGGCTTGTTCTTGTAGCACTTCGGAATTTGATGTATTAGAACTTGAAAGTTTATTCTCTGCGGTTGTTCCAAAGTCAACTGATAAATCTGAAGGTCGAGGAAAATCCGCAGCTACGAAATCTGATAAAGTTCACTTGGTAAATAAACATATTTTCAATCCATGATTCCAATTGTATGATTTATATTATCGATAATGTCATTTTAGTCATACAAGTAGTTTGATCCTAAATTTGTCTAGTTGTATTCATCATTATCAATTTAAACCTGGTGCAAGTATAGGGTTATATATGTATTCAACATGTCATGGCTTTTCACGATGGAAATCAAGAAATGTAGATGTAATTCTGAACGAAGAAAATTGCAAACATAGATGGATGATGGGTTAGGTTTGGAAAATTTTACTTATATGTGAGTATTCGTAGCAATCTGATTTTTTTTTCTCAAATGTTGAGTAGAAATTGACAATATAAAGACAAAGAAGACATAAGATATTAGTATGCATTTGGAAGACACTATTATGTGTGAAAAGGGAACATTCAGTGACTTGTGTCTAGAACAATATGCAGTACACAAATTTGATTGCAAAATTTTAATTAAGAATGACTACTTGAGGAATATAAGCCATTGGATCATATCTTGAATTTTAAATTTTATTGTTATCTTAATCAACAGTTCAGATTTAAAACAAATTTTAGTACTTGAATCATAAAATTAAATCCCCATGACTCATTGTAAAGAAAATCTCATTAAAATATGAAATCAATAAACATCTTAATCATGGAATGAGATTCTTTGATCAAAATTCGATATTTTATAAGATGTTTCTCTACACAAAATTGGAGTAGACATTTTTTTTCTACCTGTATATTATATATTTTGTGTTGATTATAGAAAATTGTCTTTGCAAACCCTAATTAGGTTTTTGGATACTACTTTGATAGATGGATTTTTTTCCCTTTGACAACCTTGGTTAACTCTTTCAATGGTTCTACTTGTTCTTCCTAGATTGAACTAAGGCGGGCAAATAACACAGAGATCATGTTGACGAAAATTAAAATGCCACTATCTGATATGATGGTAAACTAACTCTATTCATCTTATCCTACTATATTTTTCATACTTGTTTTCATAACCTAAACCTTCTAATCCACAGGTGAAACATTTTTTATTTTTTGCATTTTATCATGATATTTAATTGTTAGATGTTCAAGTTTATTTCTTTTAGTTATATGATACCTTTATTTATTTTCTCATTGTGTTGGACATTGGTCCTTGTATTGAACGACCATGGGGGAGAGATGGTGCAATGCGCACCATAAAATGTCCATAAACTACTTATATATCTTCAAATTATTGAATTTATTAAAATTGTGTAAAGTTGTGACATTGATTTTGAGCATCTTTTTTTTCCTTCTATAGAATGCTGTTTTGGCACTAGATGACTCCATTCTAGATGCAGATCAAGTGGAAAACCTAATAAAGTTTTGTCCGACGAAAGAGGAGATGGAACTTCTTAAGGTACACATTTCATGTTGCTATTGCTTCTCTGTGTCATGGTGAAATTCTTTACTCTTCTGTTTAATTACGTGCTAATTTTTTGCCTTCATTCCTGCTAGAACTACACTGGCAACATGGAAAGCCTAGGAAAATGTGAGCAGGTACTAGCTATAGTTTTATATATTTTGATGCATTTCACAAAAAGGTTCATAGGATTTACATTCCTACTTAATAGTAATACTCTTTTTTCCTGCAGTACTTCTTGGAGTTGCTGAAAGTTCCACGTGTCGAATCAAAATTAAGAGTATTTGCATTCAAGATTCAGTTTGGCTCGCAGGTCATCTCAATACCTCTATGTTCCATATGATTCTCTGCCATATGCGTACTGCTAAATGTGTGTGCCTTTTCCTCGGATACACATTAGAGAATTGCCTTCATGCATTTCTCATGATCACTTGAATCCTTATGATCATATTGTCTTCAGATTGCAGATATTCGAAAAAGCTTTTATCTTGTTGATGCTGCATGTGAAGAGGTGAATATCAACTGATATGTCAGTTCCATGCATTTCCCCTTTCTTTTATATCTTATAGGAAATCATTTTCACCATGAGCCTTCAGGTTAGGGGATCTGACAAGCTAAAAGAAATCATGAAAAAGATTCTATATCTTGGGAATACACTAAACCAAGGAACAGCAAGAGGTAGTGTCACTTATCTGCCACAGGTGCAGCTTTTGGCTACAAGTATTCAATGTTCTTTGTCTGCTTACAGGTGCAGCTGTTGGCTTCCGGTTGGACAGCCTTCTAAAACTCACAGATACACGTGCTACCAATAACAAAATGACGCTGATGCATTACCTTTGTAAGGTATCCATACTTGGCACTTTTTCGATGCCTTTGCCTTTTTTTCTTCAGTAGACTATGCCTTTCAGTCTTCAGTTAGCTGCATGCATGATGTTGTCATGTATATTCAACACTGCTATATACACCATGGTTTCATGGTTACCATTGATTCACATGTTATGTATTAATCATCAGGTTCTTGCTGAAAAGGCACCCAACCTTCTCGACTTTGATAAAGATCTTGTCAGCTTGGAAGCTGCATCAAAGGTTCCAACAGTTGATCTCTTTTGCCTTCATGGTTATTACAGCTTATACATCTTTTTATCTGTTGCCTTAGAACAGGTACAACTGAAGGCGTTAGCCGAAGAGCAGCAAGCTATTGTTAAAGGTTTGGAGAAGGTTGAGTTGGAGTTAACTGCTTCAGAAAGTGATGGTCCAGTATCTGAAATATTTCACAAGGTACATACATATACCAAAAATCATTTGTCTTCTTTTGATCTGCCTTTACTTGTTAAGTGCTTTGGTGTTTTGCATCTTTCTATGTGAGCATGACAAAAGTCCAGTGGGAGCATGTGCTAAATACCAGTATCTAATGTTCATTGCTCGAGTGGAATCAGTTTTTTTATTAAACTAAAAACTTGATCGACAGGGCTATATGCCAGTTCCCTTCCCCCTTAATGAAACTCTTATTCAAGTAGAAGTATTTTGCTTTGTATTAACTTTTGTTATTTTGTTTCTGCCAATCATCATAAATGCCATTTAGACTGTGAAGGGGTTCATTGCAATTGCTGGAGCTGATGTGCGATCCTTAACAGCACTTTGCGTAGCAGTGGTATAGTAATGAATTTTCCCTCTCCAAACTGCTATTTATATGCTTCTTCTTTGAACAAATTATGACAGCTCTATTTTCCTGTTTGGACTGTTAACAGGGTAAGAATGCAGACTCGCTAGCTCTGTACTTTGGGGAGGATCCTGCCCGCTGTCCTTTCGAACAAGGTAACTCTAACCTTAAAATTTTGTGTTGTTGGTGTCCTCATCGCAAGTTTCACAGAAGAAAGAAGTATTAAATGTTTACATTTCTGGGAAGCTTTTACTATTTCAAGTGATGCAATCCACAAGAACAAACAGAATTCATGTGCTCTAGTTGTCCGAGATTGGAAAAAAAAATGATGCACGATGGCAACATTTCCAATATGTATTTATAATCCATGTTTTCTTAAATGGCAGTTTATTCTTAAAAAAAATGTACCCAAGTAGTGACCATAATCAGTCTTGATTCATGTAAAAAATGGATTGCAGCTTCATTAGCATAAAGATAAGATAGTTTTACTTGATCTTAATTAATTTCTCTAGGCAAATTCAAAATATTGCAGTTGTTACCACTATTCTCAATTTTGTGAGGATGTTTCGGAGGTCACATGAGGAAAATTTGAAGCAAGCAGAGCTTGAGAAGAAGAAAGCTCAGAAAGAGGCTGAGATGGAAAAATCCAAGGAGACAAACACAGTGAAAAAGCTAATGCCAAATGACCCTTAGTTTGTCGTCCATAGCATATGGTGGTTTCTTCGTGTCTGAGGCATCCATATTTACCACTGTGGATTCAAAGTTTTACGCATGAGTTGGCGATCAGATACATGAGATTGCTTCTTCTCAATAGACTTGGAGTTTTGTACAGGAGTAAGTTTGTGATATAATGTTTCCATTACTACATTCATCTTCTTACTTAGCTAGATTCACATAAAAATGCACGCAACAAATAAACAAGTAAAGATGACAGCATTTTTCCTTGGCACATGACAGTCTTTTTGTTGATAATGAGAAGAATTTTCTTGCTATTTTTCCTGCAGGGACATATGAACTCTGGTGGGACTTTGTCTGACTAGGAGCCTTAACATTTGTATTCTAATATTTGTACAAAGCTATAGCACAAGAGCTCAATTCTTTTTTGTATAGTTAGTTTGCAGTGGTTTCTAGCTTGTACCCTTTCTTAGATCTGAGTAGTGATACATCAGGAAGTTGTTATACTGACAAGTCAAAGACACATCAGGCCAGAAAAATGTAATCTTATTACTTCTCTGAGTAGGTTACAATCAGACATCTTTTTTGCATATATAAGAGTTCATGTAGGTTACTAACCTGATCAGATGGAGTACTTTAAAATTCATTTGTCCCAGTTACACTTGGTATTTGAAATGAACTTCAATTTTGAGTTTGTCGATCTTTTGATCTAATGTCTTGAAGTTCCTGATTTTTTCTCATATTAATGCACCTGTGGAAACTATATGATATGTGTACACTCAATTCACAAGTTTTCTAGAATAGGAATGATAGTAGTACATCCTTTGCTAGATTGATATTTTTATTGCAGAAACCTATTATCTTTAGGAAATCGATAGAATTCTCTTTTCTCGTGATGTAACTGTTACTCGTTACTATAGCTTAGTGTTGGCTTGTCTGAATTGGCTCATAAATTAGTATGATCGTTGTTTGAAGTTGTATGCCAAATATTTGACCATGATAGATACACTTATTCTTTTCTGATTACGTTAAAGAATATGTGCAATTGTATTTCTCTATTTCAGAAATTTAATGGAAATATGCACTCATTATTATTTGTTCATTGTTATGGTAATGACTATCTTTAATGTGGAAACGAGTTAACTTTCTACAGATGTTGTTCATGTTTTCTGATTTTTCAAGCTTTAGAACTGTTGTATGATATTTCAATCTTGTATCCATGCCTTTCTGTTGCCTTTCAGCTGCATGTTTTCAACAACTAAAGCGAGTATGTCTGAGTATCGATATAATTTTTCTTACATTGCAAGCTAGAACAATATCAACCTTCCAGAATTTCGATGGAAGCAGGCAATATGATAACATATAGAAGTTTTAGTTACAGTGATAACCTTCATATAAAGGCTTTGAATTGATATGGACGCTACTAAGTTGGTGAAAATGGGACTGGAACTCAGCAATATCATAAGATTTAGAACTTCAGGATCCTTTCAATAGCTAAAAAAGCTAGTCTGCTGATATGGCTGAATCATTGAGTACTCAGTTTGCAATGAAGTTAAGCAGAAAAAATAGAACTGCCTTTTGTCATGCTGAGACTTGACCTTGAGAAGTCGAGTAAGATAAATGCAAGGAATAGAGGGAATCAGTTTGTTTTCTCTGATTGGGCATCATATTTAATCACATGCTGCAGATGGAGCCAAATTGTTTCTGTATTAAAGGTATGCATGTTATATTACCTCATCAATTAACTATGTTTCATGGCTACATTGTTAAACTAATTTGTGTAACCTTTTGATCCAATCCCAGAAAAAAAAAACTTAGATATAGAAGATGTATTATAGTTGCTATTTGCCAAAGATATCACCTTTCATCATCAGAAAGGTATGCAGTTGAATAATAGGTGTCCTAATTGAATTAATTTTCAGCAAGAGAGGAGTTTAAATTCATTATGCATATGTTTTGTTTCAGTGCTAGTGCATTGCATCTGTTTGCAAAACCAATTTGTGTCTGTTGTTCTTGATGTTTCAATAGCTTAAGACAGATGAAATGCAAGAGGGTCCCTTCTCTTGGCAAGAGTTTTAAAGAGACAATTTTACATCTCAAAAATGAATTTCTTATAGTTTGTGGAGCTTCTCATAAAATTCTAGAAGTTATCAAGGTATCCTCTTCATTTCTTTCATGTACCTGCTTCAAGAAATACATCATTTTTTTTTCAGTCCATGTTGAATCTCTTTTTTATTTTACTGCCTTTTTATGTATTTCTTGAAGATCAGTACTAACCCATAAAACATCATGTATAACCGTAGCCGCATCAAATTAAAAAAATACCTTTCTCGAGTTTTCTTCAGGATTTGTTCTTCAACGAATTTAAGCAGCATTCTCTGTTTCTGTTTTCAGGCTTTTCTGAACCTTGACCACAAAATCAGATCCACTTCCTCCTCTATATGATCAATTTGTTGTAATTTTGTCAGAATTTAGATTGTACACCTCAATCATTTCATGTAGTTTGATTTGCATACTTTTGTCCTTGTCCCATCATTTTCTCCTCCATTAACTGTTACTTCATATTTTCTACTGTACATATGCGTGAATTGTTAATTAATTTCCATGGTACCTTGAGCAACCTTTGGTGGATCTTGGCAAAAAGGATAGAAAGAAAAAAAGCTGATGCATGAGATTTACTTGTTGCTTGTGTTTTTGTGTTTGTATATTCTAGCTAGGCAATGATCTGTTTCATTAACAGAGTATACCCGACTTTGGACTAAACCAAAATTGTTATCTAAATTGTACGCTAATGTTGTTACGGATACAGGTAAGCTGAATGAATAATGAGCATTCCATGGTGCTTGTTATTTGTTAGTAATGAATAGTATGTTACTACTAACCAATACTAAATTTTAGACTAGTTGCAGTCGAAGAAGTTGGCGACCGAAAACTTTATCAAGGCCACTTCATCTTCTCTCATATCCAATTCCTTTTAAACTGTGCTTTCCTTCAGAAACACACACACCAAAAGGAATCAATTGCATTTTTGTGTTTGTGATGATTAAAACATGAGTTATAAACAAGTGTGGCGTGTCCTCGGATCTTTTCAGCTCACCTATCTATAAGTTTTTTCTCTAAAGAGAAAGAAAAATAAATAAGTCTTACAATTTTCGATGACCAGTCTATCATCAACATGAAGCTAATTGATTGAGTTCATAATATACCGGGCAGAGTTCATGCAACATAGATGACAATGCATTCAGTTGTAGTGTTGCCTGAAAATGGTTCCGGTTGCCTACAGTTACGTTATGTGGAAAATCACGTTTCCGGCCTTCGATTCATAGCATTCACGCCCCTGAACACCCTAAATATTTCTAAGCAGTTACGTCATGAAAGAGCTTAACCTACTTAAACACGGTACAGTGTAGATATAGTAAGCTTGGCATGTGATAATTAGAGGGGAATTAAAAAGAAAAACAAAGTGTCTAAGAATGGATATATAAACCAAAAATATTGATATTATACATATAAACTATCATTAAACAAAATAGAGCAAGTTGAAGGTTCCGGTGTAGAGAAGACTGTCATATGCATTCTTAGTTAGTAGATTTTGATTCGTAGTGAGACGAAAAAGTAACCATCGTATCCGATTCCTTAAAATCTCATCCACCACTTTGAAGGAACATGTATTGTCTCTTACTGAATGCCACATAGCAAAGAAACGTGTCTTTTTTACAGTATAATAAAGGAATTCATTCCTCATCAAACTATTAATAGCTCTCTCTATACATGATCCCAAGTTTCAATTGAAAAAAAGAAAATTTGGAACGAAGAGAACTGGAGATGCGTTCCATTGTGAACCCTGAGCCCGGCCTTGATGTTTTGCATGCTACTCCTCTACAATGTATAGATTTCCGACGGGTTTCTTGCAGATAATGTGCACTAGAACCATTTGATGCTTCTCCCACACTAAACACGTACTGAGCACTTCTCTTCAGGTTCCAGCTCTCCCCCATGGTTGCTGTGTCCGAAATCTGTCCGCCTATGATCCTGTTTGCAGCTCCGGTAGAACATGCAGCTCATGATGACCTCAAGAACGACGAGGAGCGAATGAATGTAAGAAATGGTGGACGCCTCCCAGACGAGCGATGCGCTCAGCGTTCTCGACACACTGTACTGCCTCACCACCCGGTACTGGAACAAAGCCTCGGCCGCAGCCATTCCTAGGTTGGCAGGCAACGCCAGGCCCAACGCCGTCACGACTCTTCCCCTGATCAGTAGGCAGGCCTTGAACAATGCCGAGAGTCCCCCGCAGTTGTCGGCGGCCGCCGCGACGATCGCCAAGTTGCAGACGACCGTTGCGTTCGCGACGACCACCGAGTACAACACGGCGCCCGAAGCCGATAGCAGAAGAGCGCTGCCGCTGGAAGTCAGGCCGAGAACGTCGACCGCATTGAACGCCAGGAACAAGACGGAGAAAACGGTAGCATTCGCAGATAAGGCGACGAAGCAGTTGGACAGATGGGTGACCAGAACCGAGAGGTAGAAGGGCAGTAGGGAATGCAACGGGGGCAGTCCTCGCGCGCGTAGAGGGAACTCGCCGAGCATGCGGACGACGGCAGCTTTGGCCAAGAGCAGGAAGGTAAGGACCAACGGGAGAGTGAACGTGAACGCAAATATCGTCTGCGTGAGCTTAAACACAAGGAGGGAGAACAATTTGGACGAGGCAGGAAACTTGGCGGCCGCGAACAGCGACTGCAGGCGGTAAGCGATGAGTTCGAGCAGCGGAGCGGACGAAGGGACGACCGACTGCGAGAGGAGAACCGCGGCGGAAGCCGGAAAGACGAGCAAAGCCGCGATGAAGGTGAAGCACTGGTAGTCCCGGAAGAAGGCATTGACGGACTTCCTCATGATCACGGAGACCGTCGACATGGCTAATACTGACAATTTAACTGAGATCCTCTCTTGGCTGTTTTGTTTGTCTTGTGCAAAATGGCACAGGAGAGGTGGAGAGAAGGCTTGTGGTGGCCTTTTAAGTAAGCAAAAGGAAGGGACCTGTTGGGGTCTCTCAGGGTTGGTTAAAGGCACCCTTTGGATGTGGCATTCCTTGGACATATGATAGGCCAACTACTGATCAGCTACCCAATTCCTTCATGATGCATGTAGCCGTGTGTTTAAGGCAACAGTTTCTCTCACTTCTCACCTGCACTGCAAAGCGTTTAATTTTGTAGTCTTCACCCCTTTATGGTTGCTTCTCAACCTCTTTTGTCTAAGACTTCTAACCTGATTTAGATCACGAGCTATCCGCTACTGAAATCTATCTTCTTTTTAAACTTTTGGATTCATGCTATTTCTGCTTGAAAGAATGGGGTCTGACGCAGTTTAGATTTCGGTCGTTATCTCTCACTGCTAGGCACATTTGTGTGATGATGGTTGCTGCATTGAGCTAATTAAGGATAAAATACATGATTTGCACCTGTGAACTGCATAGTCGTCTCATATCAACCACTGACATGGAAATATTTAATAGTGAAATTTAAGATCTGGGAGAGAAAGATGCAGAGCTGATCACCAAGGAAGCCATGTAAATATAAAAAGGGTCCTTGTCCATGTGTTTATTTTGTTATAATGGGCTCAGATAAAACCGAATTATTAGAGTGACGAAACCCTAGATTCTTTCTAGGATCATGATAATTTATTTCTGAGTTTGAAGACTATATGTTCCTCTCATTTCTGTTCTTAGTGGCACAACTTTTTTGGCAACATCGTTGGGCAAGAAAATCAATAAATACGACGAAGAATACTTTGGCCGTGATTCAAGCACTGGGGCAGTAGTAGGTGGTGCGTAACAAGCATGGAAGATTTGACAGGTGCGACTGAAATTATACATAGCTGACAATTGTGTTCTGAAAATGCGAGGAAAATAAACGTTGTACTTTTGGCAGCAGCCGACAGCGGCTTACAAAGTGATCATAGATAACATTGTAATATCATGTACCAGTGCCTCAGAATCAAGGCAGCAGTATTAGGTCTCTAAATCAAGTTCTCAAATCAGAAGCAAACTTATTGTTGTCCCAGGTTCTGTTCAAATTTAATAACCAAACTTGTGCAGTTACTGCTGGTGATTGGTGCATATGTATGAGTACTTAATCACCGTAATAGTGGACTCAAACCAGTGATGAACGATAACCAGTATCAGGTCTGAGCAAAGATTTCTGCAGATTTATTTTTTATCACATGTTTGATTTACGGTGATGTTTCGTTTTGGAATTGCATATACACTGGAGAACAAAATTGGTCCCATAATGTTGTCTTTTCTTCATGAATCAGCATTATTATTCTCGTGCACCGCAATGTTTGAACATATTATGATTGACATGGAAGTTCCATATGTTCACCGGATGGAACTAATTAAGTCAAAGATACAGGAAAATGATATATTTAACAGACAGATGGAGTGAAACTATCAATTGAGAAAAAACAATGTCGATTGCAGGACCTACAAGAACCATTCGTCAGGTGAGTTGTCAATGCATGACTGATGCTTCTATGTGCCAGTTGCTAATTGGTGTACACTTTTGGGGCATCACGGTTCAATTAAAGGTTTCCTTTGTAACTTCCTATTAAAGTTTTATCCTTCTGAAACTTTTTGTTTGTCAGAATCCAATTTTGAGCCATTAAGATCGAAAAGCAATCTTCTAATTAACGATGGTACATCCTGACTGGCAAGAAGAGTTTATGTTATTGTAATAAGTTTGCTAAAACATATATGCAACATCGCTCTTTCCCTTTCTCTCTAAATCGAGTTATGAGCATTGAGTTTTACTCATTTGTTTGAAGGAGCACGCAAAGTTGAAGCCGTGCCATGGGACCATAAAATCCCGCGACAAACACTTGAAAGCCAAGTTAATTTAGAATTTTAACATACATGGATTAAAATTTGAGAGAGAGAGAGAGATGCAGGTAGGTAGTGGGTGAGAAGAGGGGGGACTTAGGCGAGATGTCGTGGCCTCGCTTGGTAAGGAGGGAAGTGCATGTCCATACCCGGCCACTACCATGAGAGCTGGCTGCAAACGGTTGGGAAGTTAAGGTCACCTTGCTAATCGTGTGCTTCGTTCTAATTTATTAAAGGAACCTGATGAATTGAAGGACATGACATATATAATATATGCGACAGACATCTTCGTGGATAGATAATTGATTTATGGATGTTTCACATTTAGTTTTTTTTTCCGGATTGTTATTCCAGTTTTCGAAAAATGACAGTTAATTAACAATTTCATCTTATTATGATGAATATACTACATGGATTATAATAATTCGATCGACTTATTATATATGTTACTGTTTATTAAAATCACATTTATATAATAAGTCGATCATTTAATATACAATATACTGCAGTATATAAGTTATCCACATACATATGTATGTATGTATGTATATAAATGTCTAGATACCTCCTGAGCATTTTGCAGCCGTCGATCGAAGAATCCGCGGTCCAAAAAAAGTGAGGAGAAGATATCATTCGGGACCATTCTTTTTCCGGCGACGGTCCAGATTGATGCCAATAGATTGAAAGGATAAAATGTTCTGCCGCCCAACAAATCTGATGCCCCAACAAAAGGTCCGGCGATCTCATCCTGGATTCAGCCCCTGGTATCTCGTCCTGGATTCAGCCCCTGGTATCTCTTCCACGAAGAACCTCGGAGAAGGTCTCTTTCCACATGCCATAGTTGCATCCTTGTTTCAGCCCCTAGGAGAGGTCTTTGAAGGACCTCCACTGCCCTCATCCGCCAACCATTGGGCACCTTCAAAGTTCGTTGCCATCTCCTTCGAGATCGTCGATCTCTCCGACATTCCTGTGAATCATACTGGTAATGCCCCTGAAATAGTTGTGCCCTCGATTTAGCCACTGGGAGAGAACTTCAAAGGTCGTCCACTGCCCTAAGCCGCCAACCATTTCGAAGTTTATTGTCCTCTCATGACCAACGATCTCTCCGACGTACCTATGAATCATCCCGATTATGCCCCTACCCAGTGATCTCTACTTCACGACATCCTGGTTATGTCTTGTGGTATTTTGACATCCTCTTCATCTAGTGCCATCTTCAGGCTACCTACAATCTAAGGTTATCATCACTATGACCAAGCAATTAGACCACACTATTGTTATCATCATTATTAGGTTCAAGTGTGTTCTCTACCCATGAATAATTCTCTTTCAGGTGTTCTCTTGTCTTCATTAGAGATTATTGGAGAGGAAAATGGATATCCCTCTACACCTGATGATCAAGAAATTGAAGGAGAAGAAAATGCTAAAGATAGCCAAGGTAATAAACCATCTATTGGCATGAAGTTTGATACTGAAAATGATATCAACAATTTCTACAATGCATATGCTAGAGCAGTTGGTTTTTCTGTGAAAAAAGAATATTATTATAAATCTAGAAAGACAAATCTTCCTATTGTTAGATTACTTGTATGTTCAAAAGAAGAGCAAAAAGATCTCAAGTTAAAGCAAACTTTAGGAAAAAATATGAGAAGGAAAGAGAGAATTGTGGTGCTTTATTACTAGCTAAAGTTTTAAGTAGGAGCGGACCTAGGACCCTATTGGGTATGGGTGCAAATAGGGGTGACCACGGGCCGGGATGACGCGATTGCCCCGGTCCACACCCATTCAAAAATCTCAATTTTTTTCCTCAACCTAGAAGGTAATCAGATCGGGAGTGGATCTCATTTCTTGAGACTCAGTCCATACCGGATCTCATTTCTTGAGACCCAATCGAGACCTGATCGAGTTCAGCTTGTGAAAATTCGGACAACGTCTTGACTTGGTTATATATATTATATTAATATTAAAATATTATATTTATGTTTATTTAAATTAAATTATATATTTTATTATACGTATATCTTATAATATATTATTATATATGTGATTTAATTAATAATTATCATATTTATATAATAATATTGAATATTTTATTATTATACCTTATTTTTTTATATTTTATATGATTAAAATGGGACAATCAAGAATTTTTTAATTTTTATCCCAGGGTAACCAAGAAGAACCGAGTTTTCACCTCTAGATGAAAACTAAAACCTTTACTATTTTTAACAATAATAATGGAATGAAACTATAAATAATAAAAAATAGACATTTTTTAAAATTAATTAATAAATTACATCTTCTAAAATTAAAATGGCATTACTTAATTAATCTTTTGCGTTTACTTATAAATTAGTATCCCAATTCAGTAACTAATTAATTAAGGAACTATGTGAGAATTCATAAACTATAAAAAAGTTAGTGCTAACCTTTGTCTCATATTATTTACTAATAATAATGGATTTCTAAAACATATCGATTAAAGATCTATAGAGACTAATGAAAATGAATAGAAAAAATATATTAGTAAGATCTTTTTACTGAAGGACAATTTATTATCTAATAGTTTTCTTCTGTATTTAAAGTTTTTTAGTAAAAAGAGAAATGATTTCCAAAGAGAAAAAATTATAAGATATAAATAAAAAATCAAATAAGTTTCAGCATAATAAAATCAGATTTTGCACTTAATGTTGGAAAAAATATGAAAATTAGTTATGTGAAGTTATTTATAAAAAAAAGTTGTTAGTTTTACATAAGAAAGGTGTTAATTCCATGTAACTTAATTATCAATATATACATATAGTATTATATATATAATATGAATATATTCTTGTGGGGTCAATTGACCCCACATGGGACCATGTATGTCCGCCACTGGTTTTAAGTGACGGCAAGTGGGAAGTGAAAAAATTTCACGAAGAGCACACACATGAACTTGCTTCAAAGTTAGATGCTAGTATATTGCGTTCTCACAATAAATTGTCCACTTCTTCTAAGGAAACAATGACAGATTTAATATATGCTGGAGTTGGACCTTCTAAAATAGCTACGTATCTCAACAATGTATAGATTATATGATGGCTTTATGAAAAAATAATATTGGAGGGGAATGCATGGCCGTCTTAAATTATTATTAAAAGAACTAGTCAATGATGAAGATTTTTACTTTAGAATGGTTGCTGATGAAAATAATGTCGGAAAGAGTTTTTCTGGGCTGATAGTAGATCACAAAATAAATATGACATTTTGTGATGTCATAATTTTTTATACAACATATCGTACGAACAAGTTGAAGATGTCATTTGCACTATTTACAGGTTTAATCATCATAGACAATGAACTTTATTTGGTTGTGCATTATTAGCTGATGAAACCAAAGACACATTTCTTTGGTTATTTCATACTTGGTTAGAGTGCATGCAAGGAAAGAAACCAATTTGTATCATCATTGACCAAGATATTGAAGTAAATTACATGATTGGTCTCCCAACTTTGAGTCGTTTTCAAACCGGTCCCCAACATCTATTTGTAATCAGAACGTCATTCATCTTTGATTTTCTTGCATGATTAGTCCTCCTAATCGGTTATCACAGGTTTTCTGGTTGCCTTGCATGCGTGACCGTCTTTCTCTCTCATCCACATTAGTTTAAGTCATCCACGTCATTATTAAAATTAAAAAAATAAAAAGGTGGGATCATCCACATCATTATAACAAATTTAAAAAAATAAAAAAGAGGGCCGACTCCTTGCCGACGGAGTGGGCGGCGCCCCCCTCCTTCTCCCTCAGCTGGCGAGGGAGAACGAGGGAGGCGGCGGCCCCCCTCATCCTCCTCATCGTCGCGCAGGGAGAAGAAGGGGGACCGCCCCCCTCGTTCTCCCTCGTCGTCGTTGAGGGAGAAGAAGGGGGGCGGCAACCCCCCTCATCCTCCTCGCCGTCGCGCAGGGAGAAGGAGCCCCCCCTTTTTCTCCCTCGCTGTCGTTGAGGAGGGCGGTGTCGCCGAGGGAGAAGGAGGGGGACGGTGGCCCCCCTCGTCCTCCTCTATTGTAGAGGAGGATGAAGGGGGCCGCTGCCCCCCCCCCCCCCCCCTTCTCCCTCGCCATCGCTGAGGGAGAAGGAGGGGGCGGCGGCCCCCTCTGCAAATGGGGGCGTCGGCCTATTTTTTATTTTTTTAAATTTTTTATAATGATGCGGACGATTCCAACTTTTTTTTATTAATTTTTTATAATGACGTGGATGACTTAAACTGATGTGGATGAAAAAGAAAGGTGGTCACGTATGCAAGGCAACTAAGAAATATGTGATCACCGGTCAGGAGGATTAATCGTATAAGAAAATTAAAGATGAAGGACGTTCTGGTTATAAATTGAAGTTGGGACCGATTTAAAAATGACTCAAAGTTGGGGGATCAATCGTGTAAGTTACCCAAGATGTCGCAATGGGCAATGCAATCTCCAAAGTCTTTCCTGAATCTCGGCATATGTTTTGCATTTGAGTAAAGAATTCCTTGACTCATCTCCGAGACCTATATCCATTTGAGTAAAAAAGATTATTTCAAATTGATTAATTATTCTTTGAGCATTCAGGAATTTGAAGATACATGGATAATTTTGAAACAAAAGTATGATATTTCTGATGATCACTGGTTGGATCATATGTACAACAAGCGTTATCATTGGGTCCCAATTTATTTAACTGACACATTCTGCGCAGGCATTCAGTCCACATTCAGTCCACTCAAAGAGCTGAGTATTAATGCTTTTTTTATGGCTTTGTGAACTTTAACACTTCGTTATCTTATTTTGTATACCAATATGATTTAGTTCTATCGCGAAGCTGAAGAGCGAGAATATTTCAAAAATCTAAATAATTTTACCTATTCAAGTTCAAAAATCCTTTGGAGATTTATGCAGGAAAGGTGTACACTCGAAATGTGTTCAAAATCATTTAAGAAGAATTCGAGAACATTGTACAATTCTATAAGCAAATAGTCTTCAAAAATAGTGTAAAGATTGTCTACTCTATTTATGAATCGGGATCTGAGGACAAGGGAAGAATTACCGTAGAGTATAGTGCTCAACCAAATATTTCGATAAGATGTTCCTACAAAATGTTTGAATATGAAGGAATCTTGTGTTCTACTCATTCTTAATGAGAATAGAGTTATGTGCGTACATGAACAGTATATTATGCATCGATGGACAATAAATGCTCGTTGTTCAACTGTACAGTTATTACACGATATGGAAAACACTTCTTCAACTGCTCAAGGTGTTGTTAGTCTTTCACAAAAAAATGAATTTTAAAAGGAATGCAAGAAAATTTGTTGAAATGAGTTTGCGTCCACTCGAATTTTTAAAGATTGGCATTTCTTTTTTAAAGGAAGGTATTCAACAGTTGGAAGATATCCGAAAAGGTTATACATGATCAATATCACTGCAAGAATAATCATTATAAGACAAAATTTACAAAATAAGTTGCTCACATTGCTATTAATCCTAACTTCGTTTTCAACTTCCATCCGATCAATTTTTCGCAATAAGCCATTTATCACTTGTATAGATCTTGGCTCAAAAGATGGATCCATCCATTTGAAGTATCCACATGCTCCTTGTTGCTGCAAGATAAAAATATGTCATAAACACTAAGTTCAATTTGTTATAAAATAGAAGTCCATAATAATATAGTAATATTTACCACCATAAAATCGACAACTATAAAGTCTTCTACTATGGTTTCGTTCAATCCATGATGTTTTGATTATTGTTTGTTGTTGACAATAACATTTAGGCAATTTCATTGCAACGAGATCCAGTCCCTGACGGCTAAATTTGACATTTAGGAGAAAAGGTTAACGTTCAGGAGAAATAAAATCTAAGGTTGACACTGGAGAAAAAGCATATCAATCCATTGTGCTCAAAGGAAAGTGCAAGCAACTAATAACAACCTGACATCTGAAGATAAAGGAAAGCATTGCCAGGATTTGTTGTGGATTCAAAGTATAACAATGAAAATTTCTGGAAGCCAAAAAACACATATGAAATATATAGATGTCATAAATAAACTAGAAGGGTTACATGCTCACTTCGGGGAAAAGGGGAAATTAACATGGATATATAGATTTAAAAGATTTTATGGATCGTGTTGGTACCTTGTTGGAGATCTAAAATATTTGCTAGAGCAGCTCTTGTAGAGCCAGAAGAATGATCTTGCAAACGTTCAGCAAAAGGACCAGCGATCTTGTAGAGACTCAAAAAAATCAACTTTCAATAGCAAAATATAATCTATCCTATTAAGATGCGAGAACCAAATATCAAACACTCGAATGAGTCTTTGCGTAATGAATAAAAGTATTGATATTATTCGAATATCTAATATAAAAGGATAATTAAGAAATAAAGGACAACCGAGGATCATGTATCAACATTACAACAAATATTAACTGTTGCACATGCCACCATCTATATCTAATAGGATCCATTGCCTACAAAGTTCAAATACAAAAGAATGGAACTCTTTTGAACTATGAAGTCAGCACATAAAATAATATAATTTATTAAAAGTTTCATAATAAAAATTAATCCAGATTTCATCAGATTAATAATTATCAATAATAATTTGATCAAATCCACAAGTAACTAATTAATCAAATGGCAAATAATCAAGTACTCAAATGGTGACAATAGTGATCAAATAACGAAGATCAAATTATGACAAATAATCAAATAACACAATATTTATTCAAATGAAAGAAGTGCAATTGCTTTTTTCTTCTTTGATATGTTGTTCTACATATTTTATTTTAGGATTTAATGGGGTGCTCCCAACTCTTGCTCCCAAGTTTTTAGCCATCAGATATATCTTCTGTGGCTGGAATCGCACACGATTTTTCAGCCATTGGATCTTCTACACGACAGCTGTAGATTCGTCCATTGGATTTTTCCTTTCTTTTCTCTCGCGAGCGATCCCGACCACGCTCCTCATCGTTGCCGTGTTCGCTGCTGCTCCTCGTCGCTACCACATTCATGAGTTGTCGCCACCCGTCGCCGTCGACCCGTTCGTCGAGGCCCCGTTCATCGAGACCCCTTTCTGCCGAAATGCTTCAATCATGCTCCTCGTCAGCTGCCGCGTTCGCCACCGCTCCTTGTTGCTGCCACGTTCGCCGTCGCTCCTCGTTGCTGTCGCATTCGCCACTGCCTATTACCGGAACAATTTTAATTTTTTATAATATTTTTTTATTTTTATTGTGCCACATGAATAACTTAATCAGAAAACTGGCTATTACCGGTCAAGGGGACGACACGTGCAAAAAAAATAAAGTTTGGGAATGATCTAATTACAAATTGAAGTTGAGAGACTGTTGAGATGCTGACCTAAAGTTGGTGCGATTGGTGTAATTTGTCACAACTTACGATATTCATTCTTTTATTATAAACCTATATATTTGTGGTTTATTTTTTGTTAATTCAAATAGCTTTTATTTTCAAAACACAATTATTGTCATCTACTTGACAAATATCACATATTTGTAATAGACTATATAGATGAAGTTGTTAAAATTTATTGGTTGTCGTTTTTTTTTGTTATATTACATTATCATCTATTTAGACAATATCATATGCTATAAGTTTTTAACAAATAAATTTAACATGCTCACCATTTCTAACTATTTATTATATAGTATAGGTGTGAATGTAGTAATAGTATTGGCAATGTTATATTTATTTTTAAACTAAATATATTTGGGACATAGACTCTATGATTTTATGATCCAACTTTACGACATGAGTTTATGGGACGCAAAATGAATTTAGTTAGACTCTCAATATTGACAAACATGGGAGAAGGTGGCCAAGTTTTATTCTTGATGTTTTGGACAAAGTATGTATGGGATGCAAGATCTACCTTGCAACGACCCAAAGTTTCATAAGTAAGGATACTAATGCGTATTCCCACATGAGAAAAACATAGAGATGATAATGGATATATGCAACTAATCCCTTCGCCCATCAAGATGTATTTTAAATTCATTCGAGTCAAAAGTTCAAAGCATACAACATATTAATTCAGGGTCTTACTAAGTGAAGAGTGTAATTACATATAAGCCCAACTTCCTTCATATTTTGCCCACGTGGGACACTATCCATTGACCCGTAATTATGAAATTTCAAGTGTGGTTAAACACCTTTTCATTTAGGACTATGTAAAGCTGAACATTTCTCCATGTTCATTTAGGGTTATGTAATTATGAACTTCAGGTGTGGTTAAACATCTCTTCGTATAGAAATTTGCATGAACTTACATAGTCACTTGAAACTTTAACATCACATTATCACGCATTGGTTACAATCTAGTATTAAGGTGTCACCATAGAGTCCCTAATTTGCATCAACGAAAATTAATGGTGTAGCTGTGGAGTTATTAACACATCATGAAACATCATTCAATAATATCCAATGAATTTCATTCATTATTCAAAATATTTTTCTTTACAACAGCTACTATAATTTAAATATGATAGAATGAGATGCAGTTTCTCATATAACGAGTGCCCGAGTTTATAATTGTTACATATTAAAGTCATGTGACCGCATGTGATGACTAGTATAAATCCATTTTCACTTAAAATAAATAGAACTTTCATAAAATAACTATATGAAGAAAATGATCAAATTGACCTCATTGTACATTAACGATAATTTCACTTCAATTTTAGCATATAATTAAATCACTCGAGCTACACTAGCAAAAATGGTTGAATTCTTAAAATGATTTAATTCATTCCTTTGAATTGAATGTGGAAGTTTGAGACAACAGATCAAAAGAAATAAAGGATAATGGTGAAGTGAAAAATGAAAGAGAAAAAGGAGAAAAAGATAATATATAAACAGCTAAAAACCTGAAGGAAAAATATGGAATGATTTGAGGGAAGTTCTCTAATTTCAAGGAGTTAAAAAAAGGACTAATGTAAGACCCATAACCAAAATAGAAAAAAAAATATCATATCATATCATAATCGTCATATAGGGAGTTTGAAAAGTTACCTAATTAATAAAAAGGATATAACAAACTCCCCTTATAAATACTCCTTTTCTATCAATCCCATCTACCTTTGCCTTAGTCCTCATCGCTCTCACGTCCTCCCTCATGTGCCCATGTCTAGGAACCCAAGAGAATGCCACATCACTAGAGACGAGCTCAAACACTAGGTGATGGACAACAACCATGGTTGGCCTTCTTTCTAATGTTTTTCTTGTTGTTTTCTTGACTCATTTTCTCTCACTTTTTCCCTAAAACCACATGTCCAATAGATGAGCAAGAGCAAGGACGAAAGACCTTCGAGGTTGGGGGTCCATCTAGGATGGCTAGCGAAGGAGACGAGCAAGATGAACCCGGAGAAATAGAAGAAAACCATAGGGAATGCACTCATATGTAGGTGAGTCCTTATATTGATCTCGAATTAGTTTTAACGTAAATTTTCATGATCTTCAAATCCAAAAATAATTATTGTATCATCCCCTATCTATTGTGAACTTTTTCATGTATTTACATTAGCCCTAAGAAGTCTATTCCGATGAAACCGCATTGAAAATCATGCAAGTGTTCGCCGAAATCTATGAACCCAGCCCGAATTTGTAGAACTCGGCCCAAGTATGATCATCGTCGAGCAAGACGACGTCGAACATGACTCGGGTTCCACGCCGCTCAGCCCGTGTTTTGATGTCATCACGTGCACAAGCACCAAAACTCGACCGAACTCCACTAAACCTAGCTCGAGTTATGTCACTGACATTACCAAAATTATAAGGGTTGTGCCCCGGTTATGCTTGGCCCAAGCTGGGACCGAAGTGTTGGCCCTGATGAGCCTAGCATGGGTTGTCGAAACATAGTGCAGTGTTAAAGTTCTTAATTGTTTATTACTCTAGTGTTGAACCATGACCTAATGTCATTGATATGATGATATGAGGTATTGCATTTCATAGTATGATTGAGCAAAGATGAGAACATAATTAATTAATAAAAATAAAAGCTTCGATGCCCATGTTACGAATTGATGGGAGCTCATAGCGGTGCATCGCATCGCATTGTTGAGATTGGTTGAGACATGTCCCCACTACACGATTTCTCTCCATCGTGAGACAAAGAGGATACCCTATTCTTTAGTAAGGATGATTTATCGTGATGTTTACGATCAATGGTCACTCATAAAAGTACATAGCATCTCATTATAATCAAAATGTTCATTGATGATATTGCAGAAATAATTAGATACAGAGTATTGAATGATTTTTTATGAAACATTGATTTCATTCATAGCGTTGTATTGATTCGCTCATTGATCTTACCCAGGGCATAGCATTGATTTACCTTATGGATCCTATTTAGTGCATAGCATTGAGCGTAGTATTGTTTCATCCGTTGCTATTATGTTAAAGCATAGCATTGACTTATTACATTGATCTTTTAGTACAACATGGTGTTGATCCTTATCCATTTGCTTACTATTGATGATTATATATATAGTTCCCATTCTTATCTATTGTTATCATTATCCTTTAGTTTATTATCCATCTATTGGGTTGTGAAACTCGCGGGTTATTATTTTCTAAACATTAATCCTATAGGCAATGAGAACAATCAAGGATGAGCTCAAACGTCATAATGGTCCAATGTACATGGATATGTCAGGTTGTTCTCTTTCATTGTTATTAGATATTTCCTTGTTATAGTTATTATTAGTGTTATGAATTATTATTACTATTATTGATTTATATTGGAGAATTTCTTGTTCTTCCACATTTATTGTCATTTCATTGATATTGGAAGACAACCTGATCAGGAGAACATGGAAATAGAAAATGGAATAAGATAAGATTAAAAAAATTATACAGGAGAAAGATATGAAAATGGAAGAAATGAAAGAGGAAAAGGGTAAGAGAAAAATAAAAGAAAAAAGGGGACATGAAAATTAAGAAAAGAGTAAATGAAGAAATATAAAACGCAAAAAGAAGAGAGAAATTCATGATGACTTTAGATATAAATGTTAGTAACAACTATTATATAGAGTAATATACATTTATAAAATACAAATTATAATTATGATAAAACAATATCCTTCGAAAGCAATTAAAAGTGCTCGTACCTAACCATTCATCCACCTGATGATCTGTAAGTCCACCGTCTACAAAGAAACTCATGCAAAGAAAATTAAACAAGAAGAAAATTGCACAAAAAAGAAAAGCGCAAAAAAAAAAAAAAAATCGACAACATTTGCAGAACCGTGGCGGCGTATTGCCATGTGAATATATAAAGAGATACACCTGTCTCATTCTCTGCCATCCCATGTGCCATCACACACGAACCACAACTGAGCAAATCTAAGCAGACCACCGCCATTCCCAACATCCCACCTTCCTCTCTCTCCTCTCGCCCTGCTCCCATCTGTTTCCGTAGCTCTGCAAGCTGCTCCTTGCAAGGAACGAATGGGCAAGGAAACGATGGCAGTTGCCACAGTAGCCCTCTTCCTCTCCGTCGTCTCCTGCCTCCTGCTCTCCCCCTCTGTCTCCGCCGACATGTTCAAGGTCGGCGACGACAAGGGGTGGAACCCCAACGTCAACTACACGATCTGGGAGCGGAAGCACCGTCCGTTCCACGTCGGCGATTGGCTCGGTAAATCTCTCTCTCTCACACACACAGATTGAACTTTGCGAGCTGAGCCATGACAAATGGCATGCGTGCCCTCTGGTTAATTATCTAACTTGTCGCTGTCTGCGTGTGCAACAGTGTTCTACTACCAGGCGGGGCAGGCGGACGTGCTGCAGGTGGACGAGGTGGCTTACGAGAAGTGCGACGCCTCGCACCCCATCTCCAACTACAGCAAGGGACGCAGCTACGCCTTCCAGCTCAACCACACCAAGACCTACTACTTCATCTGCAGCTACGGCTACTGCTACCAGGGCATGAAGGTGGCCGTCACGGCCGAGAACCTGCCGCCGCCCTCCCCTCCGCCGTCCAAGCACAAGAACGGCGCCGCCGCCCCCTTCGGATCTCGCCTCGGCACTGCTCTCTTGCTCTCCCTCTCTATCCTTGCTCCTGCACTGTTCCTCAGCTAGAAGAGAAAAGGCTCGCATGCATTTTTACCACAGTTTTCTTTGTGTTGATTTTGCGGTTTTCTTTGTAGATTGGACGGATCGTAATGAGTGGGTGTATTTTGTGTATGAGTGAGTAATTTGATGGACACATTGTGATTGGATGATTGAGATTTCAGACTGTGTTTAGCCTCCAAAGAAGAACAAACTTTTTTTTTCACTTCTTTGCTTCCATCCAGTAGTTTTCGTCTGTTCTGCCTAGAGACGGTGCATGGAATTTAATTCGCATTTGATTGATTTAATTAATTATGGGATCCAGCACAAGATTGGCTGGAAGCTAACGAATTGTATAATATTTTTTTTCAATATTATTAATAAATCCTGTTATTAATTTATTAGACAAGGAAGGAAGACGAACAAAGGCATCTAGCAAGGTATGGGGAGGCAGGGAGATCATGGATTGATTAATCAATCTATTTAACTAATTAACGTTACTTCTCGAAGGAAACATGCATGCATGCATGCATCGGTGACTGGTCGGTGGCAAAGTGCGTGGACGGAGGACAGCTAAAATAGGAAAGCGAGCCCCATTGGAGCTCTGCCCCCACGTTGTCATCTTTTTCTCAGAAAAATCATGGTGACAATTGCTATTATATTATTATATTTTGTGGGCAAACGATCGAGCGGCAAATTAACAGCCGTTGGTGCTTGAGATCGAAAGAGTAGCACGTGATTAACCTTTTTTTTTACGGCGCTTTCACGTCGAAGAGTAATATAAGAATAAAAGATTTTATTGTTCATATAACTACATACATGTTTTATTTTTCAAACAGGTTAAAAAAATTAGGATGAATTAAATATTGAATCAAAGTAATAATCATGGAATCGAAATTTTACATAATTAATATTACCTTCATGAATAAGTATTCCTTTTTGTTTTTTTTTCTCTAGTCCGTTACTATTTTTATTCACTTTCTTCCAAACATGTCAATTTTTTTTATTTTTTTGAATAAGGCAAAAATAATAAACATACTTGAATAATTCGTATTTCAAAGCCCATGAAAAATATAACATATTTTAATCTACTATTTTAATTATTATTTCAATAATTTCATCGTGGCATCATTTTATATTATTTCTTGTCATTATTCTGAATTTATCGATTCTGGTTATTGATTTTTTGAATATTCTAATTGTGGATGATTTAATTAAATAATTAAAATTATTTTGCAAGATCCTAATCAAGATGACATTTTATCCTATTGGGTGCAAAACACACTTTGAAGGTTATCATCGACTGATATTTTATCATAATGAAAAATATTTCGGCCATGAAACAGATCTAGAAGAATTCTTACAGGGTGTGAAAGCAAGATTTAATTTCAAGTCATATTTTATCTTTCATCGGCCGAGAAGTAGGTCATCATAGGACACAAAACACTATCATTAACTAAAAATGTAGGCTATCGGTCATAATATCCAATCATGAAGACATCATTGGGCGTAATATGCTATCATTAACCAAAACAAACTCTATCATTAACCAAGGTGATGTCCCTATCATTGGGACAAAACATTGAGAAGCTTTACATCATTAACCAACATTCAATATTATCGGTCGTAACATCCAAGAAGTTTATCCTTAGTAAGTATCATCGGCCATTAACCAATCATTGGGCGCAAAACCACCATCATTAACCAAGGTGATTATTTGGTGCCCGAGAATCAAAGAGGAGTTTATCACCAGCCGCCAAACGGATAAGGTTTATCATTAACCAAAGTTTTATCAGTTGAGATTTGAAG
This sequence comes from Pontederia crassipes, assembly GCA_030549335.1. Lineage (NCBI taxonomy): Eukaryota > Viridiplantae > Streptophyta > Magnoliopsida > Commelinales > Pontederiaceae > Pontederia > Pontederia crassipes. The sequence goes on along the minus strand of CM060194.1, from coordinate 59,900,068 downwards.
GACCTAAATTCTGTCGTACGATTTACATCCGTGAAGACCGTTCGCATTATAAATAGAGCAAGATACCATCAATCCAAGATGTGCTTTGAAGTGTGATTTTCTTTTGCGGTGAGTCGTGAGCTCTGCAGGCTACGACCAAGAGGAGAGAGGTATGACGGTTGAAAGTTGATCGCGACTCTGATTAAGTTTAAAAGGCGACCCGATTGTCTGTCCGTGATTCGAAGCTTCGACCTTTTATTATTTTAGTGTAATTCTTTCAATTTTTATTATTGTTTTATTATCTCTCCAAAATTTTTAGGATGAACTCCATGTTTTTATATTTTATATTTTAGGAGATTATTAATTGAAGGGAAACTATTTGGATCCTATATTATTTATTTTAATCTTTTTATCAATTAGTTAATTGTGCTTAGTGCTTTTAATTTAATTATTTAGATTTCTTAGTTGAGTAATTACCAGTTTGTGGACTATTTGATTTCAAAATTCATTAATTAAATTAATTTATTTTATTTGAAATTAATAATTGACATAAATTTTATAATTAGTATGTGGAGAATCAAGTTTGTGTGATTTGTTAATCTATATTAGTTTGTGAAGTGATTAATAGTCTAAGAAATCTAATTTATTGTGTCTTAATATTAATATGATTTAATGGGATGCCAGTTTGTGGAGACTTCAATTTTTATTAAATTAAGATAGTTTAATTTGTATACTTAGATTGAGTGGATGCCAGTTTGTGGAGACCACAATTTAATCATGTCAGGTTAATAATTTAAGGGGACTCTAATCAATCTTTAAAAATTAAATTTATCTTTTATGATTCAAATATCTATCCTGATCTATTTTCATCATAAGGCCTAACTTCAACATCATTATCTTATCTTACTATTATCTTCTTTTTCCATTTTATTTTATAATTACAAAACTTATCTTCAAAATCTATGTTTTTTATTCTCTTAATAATTTATAAATTCAAATATTACATTAATAATATTCCTCGAAGGTTCGACATTTTTACTCTTTTTTACTATATTACTTGAGCGACTAGTGCACTTGGTAGCAGGTTTATTTTGCTACATCATTTACGCATCAACTATGCAATAGGGGTGAACGGAAACCAAGGTTGTGTACAGCCGCTAGATATTTGGTGCTCTTAGTATTCATTTTAATTTTTCACAGGATTAAATGTCTGAATACAATTTTCTTGCAAACAAAGAATGTTTCAAAATTTTAATTTGTTGTTTTGTTCTGTTTTGTTTTATTTTGTTTTGTTTCTTTAAAGAAAATAATTGCATTCCATTACGTCAAAGCATATATTATGATATAAGGGGATCTCTAACTCAAAAAATTTGGGAGCTAAGGAATGTTCATATGCGTTGATACAAAAGAATCAAAAGATTTTAACGTAAGGTACATGTCCCGCATGATGTTGTTGATGCGCTACGGACAATTGGTAGATCTTTGGAGAACTGCAATTTGTATAGAATATCTAATTGATAATGGATGTTGAGGATGTTCATCTCCCGATATTGTACCAACACTAGATACAACGCCCAGGCTATGACCTCTAATGTGGAGAAGAAGAAACTGTTAGTGGAATCGGCAAATTAAAAGTTTATATGGATTAAGAGGTAAGTATCTGCATCATCCTCCACTCTAGGCTCAAAAAAGAGCCGTCGGTACTCAATATATATGAACAGCAAAGAGGTGGAGGGCTTCCACCGAAGCTCATTAGGTTCCATTGGGGGGTCCTTTAAAATTGTTGGGAGTCATCATATGAATTGAAGATTGCCAAGGCTCGCATCCAATAAGCCTAGGAGAGCTGAAGTGCACATCATCTATGTGTTTCCATAAGCTCCAATAAGGGCATGAATAGTGTTTTTTTTATTGTGGAACAAGTTGATCACCCTCATCGAGCAAGTAGCTAGACGGCCATGATTGAAGGAGTTAGAATTGATAGTTTTTTTTGTTGAAAGAGTGACTAAAGTTGGACACTACAAGGACATGCAAAGAACAAGTGCTCTATGGTTTTAACCTCACGACCACACAAAGTACATAGGAGGTGGGTGAAGTTATCAAAGGAATTTAACATGACTCTTGTGGGGAGCTTTTTGTGTAATAATTTCCATAAAAAGTGGTGAATCTTTGATGATGCCCTAATATATTGCAACCTCCTCCATCCTGACTGGAGCTATGGTTACTAGTCCGATCCTCAATAAATTGGTACTGATTTGACATGTGGAATGCCACGAGGATCAGCCTCACAAATCCAAAGATCATCATGTGGTCCAACAAGAATGTGAATTGAAGTAATAAGTTTAATGAGAGTTGGGCCAAAGTGTAAAACCGACTTATGAAGATTCCAAGTATTAAGATCAATAAAATAAGAGACATTCATATCCAAGAGGTTATGGTCCATGCTAATATAAGTGGGTTTCCGATCTATTGGAATATTGAAGATCCAAGGGTCAATGAAGACATTTATTTTAGTTTCATTACCAATAAGTTTTCTGAAGCCTTATTTGATCTTTTCAAGGGTTCCCAAGATTAACCTCCAAAACCATGTTGCGAGCAAGATCAAGGGTGCACAAGGCCTACTTACTAAGACAAAGTTGAACCTAGTGGTCTTGGTTTCCATTCAAAATAATTAAGATCCATTTATTCTAAACCCCCTCTTTGTTTTGGTGATTTTATCATGTCCCAATTAATGAGATGCATTTTTCCTTCTATTACCATCATGGAACTAGAGGAAGGACCTAAATTGTTATTCCAATGATTCAATAAGATTTAGGATATGGATAGAGCTCGTTAGGTAAACGGCGATACTGTTATGAATAGATCTGATTAGGGTGGCCTTGCCAGACTATGATAAGATTTTGGCCTTCTAGCCATTGATCCTACGTGTTACTTTGTTCATCATGGCAATTTGCTCTTTATAAATTTATGTGATATAGGGGCTCCGAGATAAGTGAAGGGGTAATCCATGTGGAATTATTGAATTTAGGTGTAAAGTAAATTTTTGACGTTGATTAGTGAGATTTCCATATTGCTGAAATATCCACTTTAATGTTCTATGATTTGTTATTGTGGCAATAAGATGAAGATGACATCTACAAAGAGAAAATGGTTGATGGAGAATTGGTTCAACTTGAAAGGTTTTGAGGAACCAAGTGACTCAGCTTGCTGCATGAGTGTTATAAGAAGACTTGGTAGACAATTATGAAGAAGTATGGAGAGATATGATCGCCCATGTCTTATGCCATAGGAGACACTAAAAGGTTAGGAAAGTGAGCCATTTACATAGCAAGAGAAGGTGGTGGTAGTGATACAGGCTTGGATTGAACTGATGAGTTTGGGGGAAAGTTCATTAAGACAGAGCAATGAGGATAGCTTGCCAAGATATTCTATCAAAAACCTTTTCCATGTCGATTTTAATAAGAACATTTTTCTTTCTACTAGATTTCATATTGTGTACCACCTCCTGTACAATTAGTATGTTATCCTAATTAGATCTTTTAACTACATATGTGGATTGAGCTAGATCAATTATGTGTTAACCCAGTAGAGGACATTACACAAAGTGATTGGTAAAAAATCAGTAATCAAAATAGGTCTAAGCTTCTTAGGGATAAAGACGAGGGATGTGTTGTTCCATTTTGGGAGCATGACCCCAATTTGAAAGAATTCAGTGATGTGTATAATGTTTGTGGCCCAGCTATGTCCCAATTGTGCTTATAGAATTTAATAGTGAAGTCATTAGCCTTTCCTAGAGCCATTCTCCATAAGCAATTCTTGATTTCATCATGAGTGATAAGAGAAGTTAAGGATTGGTGCCACTCAGGTGAGAGGGTGGGGAGTGTAGGCCAAGTGTCATCCCCAATGTTATTTTGTACCCCCAAGGCTTATAGAGTTTTATAACATTGCACAAAGTAATCCTGAATTAAAGAGTTATCAATGATGGTGTTACATAAATGATCCTGATGGAGGAGATTAAGTTCTTTTTTTGTCAGATGAAAAAAACTAGTGTTTTTGTCCCTATATTTTAACTGCTTTACCATTTGATAGATATCTGCCTAATCAGAGCTGCATGTATACCATAAAGAGATCTAAGACTATTAAGCTTTTGCGAGGTACTATATTTTAACTCTAAGTTATTGATACCTTGTTTTACCTTCTTGGACCTATTTTCAAGTTCACATAAATCCTTTTTATTCCATTTAAGCGTTTGATTCTTAATCGACCTAGTGTCTCAGCCAAATTAGAGGTCCCATTTATAAGTTTAGTCCATTCCTTTTACACAATGTTTTTAGGTTCCAAATATTCAAACCATAAGTGTTTGAACTCAAAAGGCCTAGGGGTGAAAGTGTGATGGTAAATGGAGGTTAAAAGAAGGGGGCATGATCTGAGGCACAACTCTAGAGTTCTAAGTTTTCAGTTAGGGAATTTAGTTGTGACCCTTGAAGGTCCATATCCATTAGGCCAGAGACAATCCATGGGATGTCTGTTCCACGTACACTTAAACATTTCTAATGATTACCAAGTTTCTTGGCTACCTTGTTAGAACTATCTATATGGGTTTCAACTAAAGCAATTATATTCAAGTGGTGGGATTTGATTAAGTCAGTGAGCCGATCGCGTACCTTGCTTCTAAGAGCACCCTAGTAGTTCCAAACTAGGATGTGCATAGTGAGAGTTCGTGATTTTTTTCTAGAATCGAGATTTGGAAGAAGAGAAGACACATTAGCATATTTTAATGAAGAAGTCCTACTGTGTTTTACTACCTTTTTCTTTGCATATTTCTTCTTGGACTAGATCTCAAGAGGAGCCAGTGAGAATCATTGTGTAGCCTTGCGCCTTTGCTCCGGTCATGGGGATGCTAATAGATCTGAGTTGCAATTTTTCTGTAAGCTCTCTTGATGATTGCACAACTGGACCTTCAGACTCCGCACCTTTCTGCCACTTGACCTTCTCTGTCGGCCTCTTGTATGTCTCCAAGCTTCAACAGCATATGCCACACTAGATCATTGTGAGATCTTGTCGCTGCCTCATCTTGCGTCGACAGAGGAGCCGAAGCAGGAGACGCCATCTAGATCGGACCTGGGATCTACATTATCCTAGAGATCGACAAGGTAGGATAGATCGGAGCAAAGATGGAGATGAGAGTCTTCTGGATTACAGGGTATCTGATGAAAGTGGGGTGCTTGATGATAGTGTGTGGATAGTGGGTGACAGGTCACGTGAGGAGGTGTGCGTCTTGGGGAGAGAACAGATGGTATTGAGAGTGTGTAAGTGAGGTACATATGTATCAAATCTTAGGCATCCATTGTTCTTGGCATAATTTTGGTCATCGGCTTTACCCTAAAAAATTCACTATTCGAAAGCTTTCGAAAGCGGGTCATCGCTTAAGGATTTGGGTGGTTAAATGCATGAATCAATTTTTGGCCTGTGGCCCAAATTGAAGGACGCCACCTTGACAGGCTCCATCCATGCCTCGAGCTCGCCACCATCGTGGTTCCCTTTTGTCGTCAGCCCGAGTGCACCCGCATTAGTGGTCCATACAGGAGTACGCATGTGGGGTGACCGGAGGGCTGCCCACCGACGTTTGCAACTCGGATTGCTAGTGTGTGGGGTAGGCTTCCAGTCGGTGGCCTACCATATCACACCTGAAACAAAACAACGAAAGATCCTCATAGGTTACTTGCTGGAAAAACCTCAAGTCGTCCGATAGTTGAATCCAGAGACCCTGTGTGATAGCGATTGACATGTCCATCTCAACGCAAACTCATACAAATCTGCAATTGTTGCCCAAGTCGCCCATTTGTTGATCTTCAAGACTTGTCCAAACATTGGTGCAAAGCATCGAAGGGAGGTCACATTTCAGATCTCCCATTATAGACCCGGGAAATGCAACTAGACCAGCACCACCTCGACTGCACCTCAAATGGGATGAAGAATGGCATGGACTAAACTATCAATAGAGAGTCTTCGATAGCCAAGGTCCCCGTGATAGCACCTACAACTTCTCTAGAGAGTCGGTAAACAAAAATGAAAGGAACTCTTTATCCATCTCCACCACTTTGATGGGATTCTTGAGACTCCAAAAGTCATGAAGCTTGGATCAAAGGGTGTCCGCCATAGCATGGCCCCCCATCAGTCTTTCGGTGAGACTACAACCAATTTCGGTCGCCCTAACCATGTCCTCTAGTATATGGTGGCGACATCAATGATACTCTCCCTCAGGACCTTCAAGTGGTATTAAGAGATGGTGAGATGCAAGAGGTTGGGGATTACCCTAACCACATCTGCCTAGTAACCCCATGAGCTTAGGTCAACATCTATTTCTGGACTAACGGCCAGACCTAATGGCAATGCTTTGCCCTCCAGTTAGAGACTCAGAGGGAGAGATGAAGCAGTCCGCTTAGCGACCTCTTTAAGTGTCAACGTGTTACAGCTCCATCTTTAGTCGAGCACCAAATTGCCTTCATGTCTCTTCTTCTCAGGTTAGATGCTAACTTAGTGCACCATGTCTAGATGAAAGCTCCACCTTTTTGTTTTAAACTTCTATTATTATTATTATTATTATTATTATTATTATTATTATTATTATTATTATTATTATTATTATTATTATTATTATTATTATTATTATTATTATTATTATTATTATTATTATTATTATTATTATTATTATTATTATTATTATTATTATTATTATTATTATGGAGAGAATGAAAGATAAAAAAAGAGATAAAAGAAAATAAGAAAAGATATAATTCTTGTTGAATTTGTGTTGTTCAGACACTTGGGACCCCCACCAATTTGACTTCGCCCATTTTTTTACCTTTCGCCGCAAAGGTTAGAACATGAACGCCTCAAATTTATAACATGCTTCTGTATCTTATTTCAAAATTTTGATGGCTGGGGCTGATCGACTTCCCCTTTTTTTTGTTCTAAACCGAATGCGAGTCTTCCTGCTATTCTTCAAGCCTGTCGGGAACCTAAGCAAATAAGAGACCCAATCATTCAAACATTTTGTGGGGTGGCACATGTGCTCTGTTGTTGTGTAGCAATAGAAGCCTGCTCATGCAGCTTCCATGGCACTTTTTTGCCTTCTCTTCGCTTTGGACAGGAGCACTAATGGACACAGGGAGGGAAAGTGTGTTGTTCGTATGCAAAGAAAGAGACCATTACTTCGCCTCTTTGTTGGACCACCTGCGCGAACACTTTGGTCTCTGATGTAAGTTTACATAAACCAATTGCACTTCTTTCAATGTCATTTTTTTTCAAAAATTGATATATACTATTGAACCATTGATTTATGAACATCGTATTATTATTATGTCTTTATCAATCTTGTATGATTTTGAATCTACATCATCGAGTCCTAGATAATATTATAATTATGATCCAATTATCCATAAGAATTATGAACCAAATCTTGGATCTTATATGATTTTATTTTTCATTTCTTATCTCATGTGATTGTGATTCAAACAAATATTCCAAAGATTAGAATATAATTAATTAAAATAATAAAAAAATTGAGTGATCATGGTATTAATTTTTATGCATGTAAAAAATTTTATTGATAGTATCCACCTGTTACTATTATGTAACTTATATTAGATTAGTTGAACTCGATAATGGGCCGACCTTCTAACATATGACCATTGAGTTCGATAACAATGTGCGGGGTGAACAATCGATCGGAGGTTGGTTACAAAAAAAAATGATAGGATGTAAATTGATTATAATTAAATTAATTAATTAAAAATGCCCATAATTTAAGAGAAACAAGCCAAATAAAGAAAGGTGAAAAGATTAAGGTGATCTAATAATTGGATGAACATTGATGGCTAATCAACTAATCATTAACTTGAATGTTACGGTTGGGTTCATTTGTGTGCATGTATGAGAAAGTAGAAAAAAAATAATAGGATGGCAAAGAAATTGCATAACTTTGGATAGTATTTTCTTAAAAAAAAAGTTGGCATTATAGTCATCTCATTTACTCTAACCTAAAAATTAAGTCAATTAACATGGACAACTTTCTTTTTGGTGTATTGGATTGTTTTAGTTGGATTTTCATCGTAGCACTTATCTTTTTCTTTTTTTATTTCTTATTCCTTTCGTAGACTAATTTCATTAGACATAATTTGTAATCCAAATTTCTTAACTAATTTTTATTCTCTGTTTCATATGTATAACCTAGTAAAAAGAATTTTTTTCCAAAGTTCTCGTTGATATAATAGTAATAAAAATATATCCTTAGAATTTTATTGTTCCGATGACGAATCACTACTATATAATATGTATATAGTGGAATCTCTCGCAAATCATGCCATAAGTATCGGCAATGAATACCCTTTTTATTTCTTCTGTAGAACGTTCCATTGAGTAGCTTTGATGAATAATAAGAACGCATGATTGACGGCATAATTAATTACTTTTAAATTTTGGATCAACTAAAAGTCGCTTAATTACTTTATCAATGATGCTAATTTAATTGATAACATAAACAAAAACCATCAGCTGACAAATGAGAGCATTAGTAATTTCCAATTAGAATAATGACAAAGAAAATAATCCGAAAAGGGTTTTTTTTTATCATGTGAACTAAATGAATTTCAAATCTTAATAACATGTAAGATTCATATTAGAAAAGAAATTAAAAAAGAGAATAATTTAAAGGGGGAAAAGGTTCACCTGGATGTATCATATACATTACATGTGTATGTGTATGTGACAAAGGAATCTACAGAAAAAAGAGGGAGGAAGCCGAACTGGAAAGAAGAAACAGGAAACTGAAAATGCTGCCAAAAAACGTCGACCAGGCAAAAATTATGTCGGCACAGCTGGAAGGGGGAGGAAATCCAGCCTGGGCCTTCGCCACCAATGAGAATACTTTTTCCTACCGAATGATGCGACATTCGCCGACAGATTGATCATCTTGGGTCACACAATCACTGCATTCTTTTTTATTATTTCTATATATATTACTTTTAAATTTTCATAAATTTTAAATCTAATTTTAAATTACGAATTTATTTTTTTATTCTTAATTTATCACGATTTTTTTAATTTAATTCTTTCATCAATTTCTATCAATCTTTTTATTATTTTTAATTTTTTTTATTTATGAAAAATAAAAAATACTCCTCTTTACTCTTTTATTAAAAATAAAAAATACCTTTCAAAATTGCAAAGATCGAAACGAAAATACAAAATTGAAAAGATGAGTATTTTTATTTTTTATAAATGAAAAAAAATCGAAGATAATAAAAAAGTTGAATGAAAAGAATAAATTAAAAAAATCATGATAACTTAAAGATTCAAAAAAAATAAATTCATAGTTTAAAGTTAAATGTAAAAAATCATGATAATTTAGAAATAATTTATAAAAATAACTCTTCTTTTTTTCCTAAGATGGATCCTCTATAGAACTCAATTAATATGATAAAATCATCTACATAAAGTGACAGTTGTAACTCCCGATAATAATATTTTATATTACCACTCCACATTATTCCTTCTTTTAATACACTGAATAATTGATTTGATATATATATATATATATATATATTATAAGAACTAGTAATTCGACAAAATACATTTTATATACTTCCGGATTGTTTTAAAAAATATATAAGCATGTTGTACTCTCAGCTAACCATTTCTTTCAGAAATTTCTTTTCTAACATAGACATTGTTATAAGCAACATGTAAACATTGAGACACTTACGACATATTGAACTAACGTATAATTTTAGCTAATGTTGTTAATTTTTTTAATCAAAATTTTAAAGTTTTACTGGTTCGTAGGTAAAATGAATTAAATAGATATAAATTCTAAAATAACTTAAACTCTTAAATTTTACTTAAAAGATCAATTTAAAAATTGCCGAATCTTATAAACTCTATACCATTGTACACGAGTTTGTTCAATTCTATATTATATACAAGTATTTATTTTGTGTAAGTGGAACTTCTCATATATTCCTTTACGTTGAGGGAGGGAAAGAGGGCACTAGGACTTCCCATGTGGAGACAGTCCTGTTTGGGCGGAGGTGGAACTTGGACTTCCACCGGACCGTTAAAAAAAATTATAAAATTTTAAACATTTTATTTGATTAGAGTATTTATGATCGATATAAAAATTAGTATCATGTTTGATATAATTATTTGGCTAAGATGAATCCACATAGACTATCATCAATTAACAAATTAATGATGGACTTAAATCTATTTTAAATTCACTTAAAAAAATATTTATTAAGAATCGTCATTGATTTTATCAATCAAGGGTGAGTCCATATATGTGAACCTATTTTGAGTCCACATATTTTTTTTTCCTAATTTTTTTGTTCATTTATTTTTTATAATTTTTTTACTTAATAAACAAAATCATTCATAATAATTTAACATTTATTACTAGTAAGTGATAGTATTTATTTTGATTAACTTTCATTTATTTCATATTAGTAAAATATGTGTATGTCATTTATGGATCATAAATATGTGTTTTTTATTATATAATTATTTTTTAAATAATTAAATTTATTTGATACATAAATTTTATAAATTCACAAATCAAATTTGCAAAAGGAGCTTACGGAACAAAAAAATAAGCTTAGTTAAACTCTCGAAGTCAATTCTACTTAGTTCTATCGAACAATAAAACCTTGTTGAAAACTAAGATAGAATAAAAAATGGTTTGGATTCTAATTTAAATGACGAAATCTATTTCTTTTTTCAACTTACATTGTCCCCTCTCTTCAACAACAACAACAACTATTATTTTATTTTTAAGTTTGAAATTAATGTTCTAGATTAAATAAATCATACAATTAAAAAACTCCTTGTTTATCTATTAGAAGAATAATCTATTCAGATGACTTAATGAAAATATTAAACTCGTCAAAAGAACATATTGAATAATTTATTATTAAGTAAGATTGTATTTTCTAATATTATTTTTTATTTTATTATTTATTCAATAATAATATATTTTAAAATAGATATTTAGAAAAAAATTATCATTAATTATTTGACTTGACTTGTATCTACTTCAAAAAAATTATTTTTGCCGGTCTATATTAATCAAATACATTTTAATTGTTATCAATAAATTTAATTTCATTCAAATAGGAGTATGAATATAACTATTCATTCAATTTGAGATTGAAATAAACCATCTTCACATTGGAAATTCACAGGAAGGAGTATGAATTTAATTTCATTCAATTTGAGATTGAAAAGAACTATCTTCGCATTGGAAATTCACAGGAAATTTCATTTAAACTCATGGGCCATTTTAGAAATTTGAGTTTGAACGGATTCAGAAAATTTCAGCTGAATTTTGAGTTTTGCTAGTCGTTTTATCTCTTTCTTCCTTTCACCAACTACTTTTAGAAATTGCCTACCCAAACCATATTTGAAAAAGAAATTTACATAATTTTGTATTTTAAAAAAATTACAAAGCATTCAAACGATCAAATTTTCCTATCCAATTAATTGTCTTCGTTACATATGAAATATTTAGACACTACCTCGTTGCATATGAAATGTTTAGACACTACAAGAAAAATCATTATTTTCAATGTGCTTTACCTATATGAAATTATTCAATGAGACTATCTTGAACTTTAGACCTCATGTCGTTACAATATAAATTTTATTAATTTAAAAAAAAAGTAATGACTTATCGTGAAAGGAAATCGTAGGATACAAATGAATATTCAAGAAAAAATATTGTGGTGATATTTCTCTTGATAAACATAAAACGAAATTAATTATTGAAAATTGTACTCAACAAATCCGATAAAGTTTTTAGAATGTCTATTTTTAGTAGCTAACTTTCAGCATGTATATTTCATGTATCTTGTAGCTCAATAATCAATTTGGACATGTCATCCAACCAGTGTTGTTAGGACCGGTCCGATTGGCAATCGACTCTCAAGCTAAAATTGCGATCAATAACTGAGTTAAACCGCGAACTGAACTTGTCGAAGCATGCATGAGAGAGACACGGATGAGAGTGATAGAATCGGGCGTGAGAGAGATACGCATGTGTGGGAGAGAGAGAATTAGAGGGGAGATGCCTCCATGTGAGAGAGAGATTAAGAATGAGAGAGATTGGGAACGGGAGAGACTAGAGAGACTTTGGAAATGAGCGGAAGACATTGGGGAGATGCATTGCGTAAAGAGGGAGAGAAGAGAGTTTTTTTTCCAACATAATCAATAGAACAGAATAAAAATATGAATTTTGAATATTTTCTTACAAAATATCTTACTTTATTAAGAAAACATAACTATCAAGATTACAATATTTTATTTTATGATTTAAATTTGTTAAAGTATTATGATTTTATTTTATTATAATCTTTTTCTTTATTATGTCTAAATTTTTTATATATGTTTGTCACATAAATATAATTTACTAATTTGATATATTATATTAAATTATAATATTTTATTACCAAACTGATTCGATTTGAAATAGAAGTCTTGTCTCCAATCATGACACTTAATTTTGATTTTGATGCTGAATTTGGACTCAAAGAAGCAAATGTAAGGGCAAGGCTTGTTAGAGTAAGAGGGAGGAGGATGAGAGGGGCGTCCTCCGGATCACTGTGAGGGATGTGACTTTGGAGCGGGGTCCAAATACAGAGGTGCTGCACTCTGGTTGGACTGCATTCTCTTGGCCAAACACTCTTATGACCTGCCGAATACAAGCAGTTCTACTTATCCTGGATGCATGGTAAGAAACTGCAAGCATGCATCTCATTCTACTAAAAAATATGTATTTATTTCGCTCTTCTAGTGATTCTCACATATGCACTAGCTAGTGGCTAACAAGGTGGTTAACTCGTTAAGCTCATTGTTTCGATGTGCATCTTTTGCCAGGTGTTATAATTGCTTACTTACTAACAGTAATATGACCAAATGGCATGAGATTTGTTCTAAATAAATCATGGCTTCTCCTAGCAATCACTTAATCTTCTCTTTCCAAAGATAACAAAACCATTCTGTAAAAAGTACCTTAACAGAACCCCATCTTTGACATTTGAGTAATTACATTCTTTTGAGAATTTCGAGGATGAGTAACGAGGTCAATAGGCATTCGGAGTTTATTAATAAGATTAACTAACAACACCGGAGAATTCTACTTCATGTGTATTCTGTGATTATTCCGAGCATATGGCCGTCCTCTGCCTTTATAGTTACCAACCTTATTTGCAATCAGTCTATGATTACATGAATGCATTTCATGTTAAACAAATCGCCCTTGTTTGAATTTCCAATCCAGAACTTGATTTTAGCATGGAAAGTAAAATCCTTTCAGACAATATATTGGGTGAGCCTTTATTGTTATCTGGTATGGTAATCTACTTAAAGATATTTCTGTCAATGTGAGAATATTTTGGGGAGTCAGGGGGAATATTTCTGAAAAAGAAAACTAAAGTAGTCTCCCAAAATAAAAAGAACTCCCTACCAAGTAGTTGAGTCAGGGGCAATTCTAGTTCTATTTTTCCAAATATGCAAATGATTCTGTTCTAGATTATGGTGGTCTTATCATATGTGATTAAGACAGTTAACTCCTCTTACTGCATTCTTAACCTTAGCTTTTTTCATTCTGATCCCAAAAGTATGGATATATTATTATTATATTGCATATCAGGAAGTTGAATTAATCTCCTGTCTAATGAATTATTCCGTTATTTTGCTTTATGATATCAGAATGGGAAGTCCGAACTGAAAATTATTGCTGTGGACATGTGTTTTCGAGATTGAGAGTTTAGATGCCTTCGCATTTCTGAAGCTTCACATGTAGTCCTGTCTGAGGTTTCGATGTCCGAAATAATCTACCCAGTTCCTAAAGAATTGAATGTCTCCTAAACATCTTAAGAGTTGAGAATGGAAATATTTGCTCTAGTACATATCTGCTTGTGTTATAGAAGATCAGATGTGAGGAGGATGTCAAACAAGTTGAATGAAGAGTTTAGATAGCTTTGCAGACTTTGCACTTAGCCTATCCTGAGAACATCCAAAATCATTGACACAATGTCTTTCTGACGAAAAGTGTGCATGTAACGCTCCCAAATCGCATCTCGCCACATGGCAAAATACGATTCGGAGACGCTACGGGTCATCCTTACGTGTACATCATATTGACCGAAATAAAGACTTTGACTGGTCAACTCATCAATAATAAATGCGGAATAACTAAATCATCATTAGAAATAAAATAAAGTAACAGTTTGAAATGCGGAAGACAGATAACTGACTTCATAAGAGTCCAAAGAAAAACTAATACATCAAGTAATAAGAAGAAAGAAAAAAGTTATCCATCATCTAAGGGACTCGATAACCATGTGCAGCCACCTACGAGTTCAATCTGTCACCATTGGCCACCACCATCATTGAGACCTTGGCCTGCATTTAAGAACATGCAGGGGAGAAATCTCCTTATGAGTTTTACAACTCAGTATGAAAGTAAGATAAACATCATAGTAGGATCATGATACTGAGCATGAATCATAAAAGGTAACATCATAAGGTAATATCATCATTATATAGAAAAGTGAATCATGATCATAATATGGAATGATAAGAACATGCATAGGAACGTATGAATAAAAGATCATAAATAATCATCGTGAGAAAGATATCAAGTCGGTCATCATAAAGATTCTTTATTCATATGTGTTCATCTTCTTCTTCATCTTTGACTTATTTAGAATATATTTCAACACACGGGGAGGTCTGCCTCAACTCGTCCATCATTATCATCATAACTGACAGAGCCAGACCATAATTGACAGAGGTCAGTCCATAACTGTCCGAGGACAATCCATAACTGGTCGTCCCCAATCCATCATATAAGAGCTTTCCATTTAAGGTTTTACGTCTTTTATCTGCATCTTTTAATTAAACAAAACATATTTTGATAAGAACTTTAAAGTATGATAAAGGACATTATCATGGAGAGTAAATCAGGGATAAAATTCGACATCATCATCATCATACATAGATCAGGATTAATCACATGGAATAAGGATTAAGAAATCATAATCGTATGCTTAATCAGGTCGGAACTCGGGCCGACTAGAGAGAAACCCGGGTCAGGTTCATGAGTGATCATCTTCGGTAAAAATCAGGGAACAGCTTGGGCCGAGTTCGGGTTACACCCGGGCCGGGTCGAGTCTTTTTCTTTTCGAAACCATCGTTTTGCTCGACTGATCGTCGTGTAAGAAACTCGGTCCGGGTCGTCTTCAACCCGAGCCGGGTTTGTCCGATTTGCAGAGCTCGAAGAGCGTAGTAATGGCGATCCGGGCCGAGTTCCTTCAAACTCGGACCGGCAAAGGACCTGCCCGGATCAGGTATGGGTGAACCCGGGCCGGGTTCATCTTTCGCAGAAACTGTGCGACGCGCAGTTCGCGTTCCATTCATCTTTTCCGACAATGATCGGCATCAATTAACATCATAACTCATCATGCAATAACCAGGAGCGACCTAGAACATGCTTCAAGTCTAAAATCAAAATTCTGTTACAAATTTATCCTACTTCCATATCTCAAAGTTTCTGTCCGAAAAACTTTACTGTTGTCTTCTTCTTCATCTTCCTCTTCCTCTTCCTCTGCCCGCTCCTCTCTATTCGTGTGCACATCCGGTGTCATCCGCGTCCTCCGGTGTGTCCCCTGTAAGGCGGCGGCCGTCAGGGACGAGAAGAATGGAAAGGGCGCACGTAGAGGAGAAATTAGGTCGGCTTCGTGAGGAAAACGAAAAAGGGGGTTTTAGTTTGATTTGGCCTCATATTTATAGGAAGAGGATTAGAATTTCAATCAGAATTTAATTTCTCCCTAATCAAATCAAATCCAACTCAAATTTTATCTCTTCTTTTATTCCCCTTTTATCTTTTCCTTTTGTTTTTCTTTTCCGATAAATGTCTCGGGCGTTACATCATAAACCCCTTAAAATAAAATTCATCCCCGAATTCAGTCAAAAGTCAGAACTTACCAAATAATGCAGAAAATTCCCTTCGCTCTCAGACTCGAGTTCCCAGGTTGCATCGTCACCTCGGTGATGGCTCCAAGCCACTTTGACTAGTGGTACATCTTTGTTATTGTGACGTTGAACATTTGTCTCTAGAATCTGGATGAGTTGCTCCTCATAGATCAGGTCATCTTTGAGATTAGGTTCTTCATATCGTATTACATTTGCATCATTATGCTTGTACTTCCGAAGCATAGAAACGTGAAACACGTTGTGAACTCGCCCATAGGATGGAGGTAAGGCTAGTCTGCAAGCACCCTCTCCGATTAGCTCAAGTACTTCAAATGGACCAACATATCTTGGGCTGAACTTTCCTCTTTTACTGAATCTCATCACCTCATCACTCCCTTGGTTGAAGAAACCTTCAGAAGTACTTGATCACTTGTCTGAAAACTTTGTTCACGTCGTCCTCTATCAGCATAAAACTTTTGTCGAGCTTGGGCTGCCTTCATCCTTTCTTGTATCAGCTCGACCCTTGCTGAATATTCCTCTGTCTTCTTCAATTCTTTTTCATCTAAAATTTTCCTCTCACCTACCTCATTCCAGCATGTAGGTGAACGACATGGTCTCCCGTACAAAGCTGCAAAGGGAGCCATACGAATGCTGGAATGGTAGCTATTATTAGAAGCAAATTCTATAAGTGGTAGGTGATCATCACAGTTACCCTTCCAGTCAATGGCACAAGATCTTAACATGTCTTCAACTGTTTGGATGGTCCTTTCAGTCTGACCGTCCGTTTATGAATGGAATGTCGTATTGTAATTCAGCCTCGTTCCAAAAGAGTCTTGTAAGCCTCTCCAAAATCTGGCTGTGAACCTTGGATCCCGATCTGATACAATAGAGGTGAGAATCCATGAAGTCTGATGATCTCTTGTACATATAGATCCATAAGGCTCTGCACTGATTGTTTTGACTTTATGGGTAGAAAGTATGTAGATTTCGTTAACCGATCCACCACTACCCATATAACATCATGTCCCTTCTGGGTGCGGGGTAGACATGTTATGAAATCCATAGAAATATCTTCTCACTTCCACTGTGGAATGACGAGAGATGTGATCTTTCCATAGGGCTTCTGATGTTTCACTTTTACCTGCTGGCAGACCAGGTACTTGGAAACGTATTCAGCAATCTCTCGCTTCATGTCATTCCACCATAAGATTCTTTGCACATCCTTGTACATCTTGGTGCTGCCCGGATGGATCACAAATTTAGACTTGTGACATTCATCCATCACTTCCCATTTAAGAGTTTCATCACTTGAAACCCATAGACGATCTCTATATCGGATTCCACCATCTGCTGAGAGCTTGAAATCCTCTTCTTCCTTCTGACATCTTCCTAACATCTTCGTGTACTCAGGATCTTGGGTCTGAGCCTTAATGAGCCTATCCACCAAATTTAGCTGTATCTGGTGCACCATCAATACTGCTCCATTCCTTCCAGGTCTTGGCTTCCATAGGTTTAGCTCATTCATCATCTTATACATACCCATCATCATGTGAGCTAGTGAGCCTTCCCACTTGCGGCTGAGTGCATCTGCAATTGAGTTCGCCTTACCAGGGTGTAATTAATGGAGAACTCATAATCTTTCAAATATTCTATCCATCTTCGTTGTCCCATATTAAGGTCTCGCTGAGAGAAGACGTACTTGAGGCTCTTATGGTCGGTGAACACCTCAAACTGTACTCCGTATAGGTAGTGTCGCCAAATCTTCAACGCGAAGACTACCGCTGCCAATTCCAGATCATGAGTTGGGTAGTTCACCTCATGCTTCTTCAGCTGCCTAGATGCATACGCGACCACTTTTTCATGTTGCATGAGCATGCATCCTAATCATGTGCCGCAAGCATCACTGTACACTATATACCCATTTGTACCTTTCGGAATGGTAAATATAAGTGCCGTGGTCAGTATGGCCTTCAGTTCCTGAAAATTGTCTTCACATTTCTGTGTCCAGATGTACTTCACCCCTTTCTTTGTTAGGTTCGTCAAGGGGGATGCAATCTTTGAAAAATTCTTGATGAACATGCGGTAGTAACCTGCCAATCCGAGAAAGCTACGAATTTCAGTGGCATGTTTTGGCCTTGGCCAGTGGGATACTGCTTCTACAGATGCCCTTCTTCGGGATTATGTGTCCAAGAAACATAATCCGATCCAGCCAGAGCTCGCACTTGGATAGTTTTCCATACAACTTGTGTTGCTTAACTTTTCCAAAACTATCTTCAAATGTTTCTTGTGTTGCTCTTCATTTTTCGAATAGATCAGGATGTCATCTACGAAGACGATGATGAACTGGTCTAGGTATGGTCTGAACACCCAGTTTATGAGATCCATGAAAGCTGCAGGGGCGTTCATCAGTCCAAAAGGCATCACTAAAAATTCGTAGTGACCATACCTTGATCGGAAAGCTGTCTTCTGTACATCTTCATTGGCTACTCTAAGCTAATGGTATCCACTTTGTAAATCAATCTTGGAAAATACTGCGGCATTGAAAAGTTGGTTGAAGAGATAATCAATCCGCGGTAGAGGGTACTTGTTCTTGACTGTGACTTTGTTTAGCATCCGGTAGTCGATGCACAGTCTTAGAAAGCCGTCCTTCTTCTTGACAAAAAGCACTGGAGCACCCCAAGGAGATACACTCGGCTTGATAAACTCCTTGTCTAAAAGTTCCTGAATTTACTTCTTCAGTTCGTGCAACTCGGCCGGTGCCATCCTGTAGGGGGCCTTCGAGATCGAGACAGTGCCTGGAAGGAGATCGATCCGAAAATCTATCTCTCGTGGAGGTGGTAATTTGAAAATGTCGTCAGGAAAGACATCTGAAAACTCCCGAACTACGTCCAGTTGTTGTAGTTAGATCCATGGTTGTTCGTCGTCATCACATTCGCAAGAAAACCTGCATTCCTTTTGTATCATCCTCTGTGCTTTCAGGGCAGATATGATAACATTCTCGTTTTTTCCTGTGGTGCCTCTAATGGTGGCCTTGCATTCACCTTCGGTACCAATGATCATCTTCTTCTGTTTGCATAGTACGACTATGTCATGGTAGGATAGTCAATTCATACCAAGAATGATATTGTAGTCCGTCATAGGGATGACTACCAGATCTGCAGAAAAATTCTTGCCCTGTATCTCTACTGGTACCTCAAGAAGGTACTTGGTGGCGTAGAGCATTTCCATATGAGTGATTATCTCCATAGGGTGACTTATATCATGTAGAGGCAAACTCAAAGCAGCAGCATAGTCTTTAGATATGAAAGAGTGCGATGCACCCGAATCAAATAGCACTGTAGTAGGGAGACTGACTATAGATAGTGTACCTTTAATGACTTCGACGTCAGTCGGTACTGCGTCTTCCTCTAGAAGGAAGACTCTTCCATGCACCATGTTGTTTCCACCTCTTGCGTTACGCTGAGCTGGTGCGGGTTCATCCTTCTTAGTAGGATAGTCACGAATGAAGTGTCCTTGTTGCCCGTAGTGCAGGCATACCCCAGTCTTCATCCTACACTCCTCGATGTGGAACCTCCTACAATGGGGACAGGCATCAGTATCTTGTGCCTGCTGACGTTGGGGTTGCAAAAAGGGTCATAGATTAGTTCTTACTTCATCATAAATATCTTTTAACTTCATATTCATCATCTTTACCTGATACTAGGGCTGTTGTTGGCGGTTAGCCTCACGAGGCTCATAAGGCCTTGCCCGATTATCCCGACGTTGATTTCTATGATCAGGTCCTCCTCGATTTCGATGACGGTCATTCCATCGTGGTTGATTCTGAGCAGGGGGTTGCATGAGAGCCTTTCCTTTTCCATCCTTCAGTTCTTGTTGCTCCCTGACATAATTCCTTTCCATTGTAGTTGCAAGCTTCACTGTCAGACTCACATTAGCACACTGGCCAGCTAAGGTGTTGATCCTGATGGGTGGGTTCAAGCTTTGGCAAAAGTGGTCTGCCTTCTGCTTATCACTCATTTTGAGAGTGTTGTACCTCTCCAAACGAATGAATTTGACAGATACTAAGCCACTGTCATCTGATCCCGACTCAGTTGTAGGAATTCTCTCTACTTCAGTGCACGCTGGTATGGTGGGAAGTAGCGTGCTTCAAATGCTTCACAGAAACGTTCCCAAGGGACGTCATTCTGTCCGTCATACTGTGTGTCAATCACCGTTCTCCACCAGTCCAAAGCATCCTCTGTTAACACACTGGTGACGAACAGGACCTTCTTGTCTTCACCACAGTTCATCTGTTGCAACTTCTCTTTAATCGTCCTCAGCCATCTCTCAGCCTTGTTAAACTCGTCCAAACCATCGTACTCCGGAGGGCGTAACTTCATAAACGCCTGAATAGTGTCCTTAGAGGGTACAGGTGGCGTAGGCTGTACAGGAGGAAACTGCACCGATGGCGTCATGGCTGGTACGGCCTGAACAGATGGTGTCAGTACGGGCGGAACCGTTGGTGCCCGTGATGGTGGGGTCTGTACCAGTGGAGACTATACAGTCGGCTCTACTGCTCGAGCTTGACTCATCTGAACATCATTCTGGTTCGTCCCCTCTTGTGGTGGATTTTCCATCCCGCCGCTATTTCGAGGTCGCCTCCGACCCCAAGCTCTAGTAACAGGTGCACGACGTGGAGGCATCTACATCATCATACATCATCATCTTAGAAAAACATCCTACATCTTAAGAGACAAGATAAACTTACTTGACTTCAGGTGGCGCGGTGACTGCTCGTAGCGCTTGCATATGAACTTGACATCATACTTTAGGACATGAGAATGGTCTAACTTTAGACTCTGACACCTAACTGTAACGCCCCCAAATCGCACTCCGCCACATGGCAGAATACGGTTCGGAGACGCTACGGGTCATCCTTACGTGTACATCATGTTGACTAAAATAAAGACTTTGACTGATCGACTCATCAATGATAAATGCGGAATAACTAAATCATCATTAAAAATAAAATAAAGTAACAGCTTGAAATGCGAAAGACAGATAACTAACTTCATAGGAGTCCAAAGGAAAGCTAATACATTAAGTAATAAGAAGAAAGGAAAAAGCTATCCATCATCTAAGGGACTTGATAACCATGTGCAGCCACTTACGAGTTCGATCTGTCACCGTTGGCCACCACCATCATTGAGACCTTGACCTGCATTTAAGAACATGCAGGGGAGAAACCTCCCTATGAGTTTTACAACTCAATATGGAATGAAGATAAACATCATAGTAGGATCATGATACTGGGCATGAATCATAAAAGGTAATATCATAAGGTAATATCATCATCATATAGGAAAGTGAATCATGATCATAATATGGAATGATAAGAGCATGCATAGGAACATATGAATAAAAGATCATAAATAATCATCGTGAGAAAGGTATCAAGTCGGTCATCATAAGAAAGATTCTTTATTCATATGTGTTCATCTTAATTTCATCTTTGACTTATTTGAAATATATTTCAACCCACGGAGAGGCATGCCTCAACCCGTCCATCATCATCATCATAACTGACAGAGCCTGTCCATAACTGACAGAGGTCAGTCCATAACTGTCCGAGGACAATCCATAACTGGTCGTCTCCAATCCATCATAAAAGAGCTTTCCATTTAAGGTTTTACGTCTTTTAGCTTGCATCTTTTAATTAAACAGAACATATTTTGATAAGAACTTTAAAGCAGGATAAAAGACATAATCATGGAGAGTAAATCAGGGATAAAATTCGACATCATCATCATCATACATAGATCAGAATTAATCACATAAAATAAGGATTAAGAAATCATAATCATATGTTTAATCAGATCGGAACTCGGGCCGAGTAGGGAGAAACCCGGGTCGGGTTCATGAGTGATCATCTTCGGTAAAAATCAGGGAACAGCCCGGGCCGAGTCGGATTACACTCGGGCCGGGTCGAGTCTTCTTCTTTTCGAAACCATCATTTGCCCGACTGTTCGTCGTGCAAGGAACTTGATTTGGGTCGTCTTCAACCCGGGCCGGGTTCGTCCGATTTGCAGAGCTCGAAGAGCGCAGCAATGGCGATCCGGGCTGAGTTCCTTCGAACTCGGACCGGCGAAGGACTTGCCCGGGCCGAGTTTGGGTGAACCCGGGCCGGGTTCATCTTTCGCAGAAATTGCGCGACGCGCAGTTCGCGTTCAGTTCATCTTTTCCGACGATGGCCGACATCAATTAACATCATAACTCATCATGCAATAACCAGGAACGACCTAGAATATGCTTCAAGTCTAAAATCAAGATTCTATTACGAATCTATCCTAGTTCCATACCTCAAATTTCTATCCAAGAAACTTTACTGCTGTCTTCTTCTTCCTCTTCCTCTCCTCTTCTTCCTCTGCCCGCTCCTCTCTGTTCGTGTGCACGACCGATGTTGTCCGCATCCTCCGGTGTGTCTCCTGTAAGGCGGCGACCGTCAGGGACAAGAAGAACGAAAAGGGCGCACGTAGAGAAGAAATTAGGTCCGGCTTCGTGAGGAAAATGAAAAAGGAGGTTCTGATTTGATTTGACCTCATATTTATAGGGAGAGGATTAGTGTTTAAATCAAATTTTAACTTCTCCCTGATCAAATCAAATCCAACTCAGATTTTATCTCTTTTTTTATTCTCCTTTTATCTTTTCCTTTTGTTTTTCTTTTCCGATAAATGTCTCGGGCGTTACCGTGCCAATAATAATCTTGAAATAAAATATTTAGGTAGTTCATGATTCTAAGATCATCTTGTCATCTAAGTATCTTACCTTTTCTGCAAAAACAACATCCTTGCTCAGATGTCTAAGATGTTTCAGCAATCGATAGTCTGAGTGTTTTTTGGCTACGTTGAAGTATGCTAAGTGGGCGAATTGATGCTTGCAGGACATTATTCTATAATCGTCATGCGATTGTTTTTCCGATTTGCAACTTTCGAATTACATACTATCGATATGGAGTTTTAGTTTAATTTCCATAAATCAGCTTGCTGTTTTGTTTAGATGTTGGAACGGCGGATAGAACGAGAGCATAGGTGATATGCGAGATGATACATTTCAGAGTTACAGGAACAAACAAGTAAACTAGAAACATATTTTACCAGCTGATAGATCCTTGCCCATTTCTTCCACAAGAACATATGATATTCGTTCTCCTATCCATATTCCAATCAGAAACCAAGAAAGTGGCCTGAAAACATCATATCACTGCACAATATAGAGCTGTGACTGTTGAAACTCGCGTCTTTCCAGGTATTGTATGACTTCTTCCTACCCACTTTCGTTTTGTCTTTTATTTTCTTATTTATATTGTTGGTTAATTCCTGGAAATATGCAATGTCAAATGTTCATATTTTTATTATATCACCTTCCGGTGTTGCATCAACCCCCTGAATCAGAGTTACTCCTAAACAGAATTAGTGACCGCAGGATCATCCATCTGCTTGAAATGGTGGCTCCGGTACGCCTCATCATTGTCCCAACGATCACGATATGTCTCAAAGTTGGTTTCAATATCTTGTGCGGTTGCCATACACTGCTCTTTCTTCCAGTCTTCCAGGTGGGGGAAGTCGCAGTAATCTCCATACTTGTCACAGTACTACCACCACGCATGAAAATTGTTCTTTGATGTTATTTGCATGCATGAAGCACATAAGTACTCGTCATTGACTTAGCAAGTCAATTTCATTTACCTCGAAGTCAGCAATATCATGAGTCTTGCGTTTGGGGATCCCTTTCATGTCCCTCGAGCGATAAAATTCCTCCGCGGCATTCATCATGTCATCATAAGAAGGTAGCTTTCTCTTACCTGACAGCACCTGAGCTATCCATTTTGCTTGTGACTCGTAGAATCGGAATCCAGAAATCTGCCATGCATGGATAGTTAGTTCCATGTAAGTCGAATTAATTGCATGACATATACACAGAAAGAAACACAATGTTTCGAAAACTTGTATTGATCATAAAGCACAATGAACAAAGTAGGTAGAATCATAACTTAGTTGTCATGCATCTGTTACTGATCAATGAACTTCCGTTCATGACAAAATTGCAGGAAAGTCGATAACAATGTAATGTGCAATCACACATATTAAGGCTTACCTTCATTGGAATGCCCACAAAGGAAAGAGATGGAGCAAGAGAAGGGAGAAATGTGTGCTCATACAAAGGTCTCACTCTGTTGTCGTCCACGGAAAGTAGACCATTGGTGTCAAGAAATGGGAACGAATACGAATAGCTAATACAAAGCCAAACCAGAGTCAACTGATTAGCCTTTATACCAAAAGTAATTGTCTTCTCTTTTTTAATATTTTTTCCTATCTTGAGAATTCTATGTAATTAAGAAAAATATGATATGCAAAGATCATGTATATGTACATAGGTCAAGTATTATAACATTCAAGAAGAGAATAATTAACCAATTACCCTGTACAGTATATTATGGAGTCAGCAACAACAGATGAACCATCAACGAAGAGAACCCGGCCATCTTCGAACAGAGAATCTATCTGTATATGCATATGTATAGTTCTTTAGATCCCCATACATATTATATATACATACATATCTCAGCAGAAACTATCTGACTTAATTCAATTGTACTACATTTACTGAAGAGTACATGATGAGAAGATATTTCGCATTTTCAATCAATTATCTGCATTCAGATTAAAAAGTACCTGCAGATGCAGATGTAAATTACGATACTTGGAGATCATTGCTGACAAGCTTGGGGATATCTTCAAGGATCTGGCACTGATGTGCACCTCTTTTGCTACTTTAACAAGTTCTAGTGATATCTCTTGTCCACTGTAGGATTTTCCAACTACCACCACAACCTGAATTAATTAATTAATTAGAGAGAGAAACTAACTTTAGTTGGTAGATTAATCAGAACATCCTTCAATTTTGAGTGGTGTGAGATGCTTGGCTTGTTTATGTAGACACAGGGCTATATAGAATCAATTGATGAAATCATAATTTATATACAACATTAACCTCATTGCGGAAGGGCTCAGGAACTCTGTATACATGGCTGTGCAGTTGCTTCCTTTTCCAACTGTTGCTCCCTGCAGCATTTACAAAGATTAATGCTCATCACGAGCTTGAATTGCATTATATCATAAAA
This sequence comes from Pontederia crassipes, assembly GCA_030549335.1. NCBI lineage: Eukaryota > Viridiplantae > Streptophyta > Magnoliopsida > Commelinales > Pontederiaceae > Pontederia > Pontederia crassipes. Next base: position 59,874,900 of record CM060194.1, on the reverse strand, counting down.
GCTAAAACTGTTATTAAGTTGATCATGAGGAGAGTATGAATTGGTTTACTAATTAAGATGTGCGATGTTGTCCTTAATAAGAATTGAGATAGTTCACAAGATTACTTTGATTTCATCATAGATAATACATATACAATCCATTTTTGTTGTTTTTTAGTTTATTAGACTTCTGTGTAAGTATTGGTCTAACCGATTACTGATATGCGTTATATATGTTTTGCTGGATGCAAGACATAGAACAAGGAGTATGCAGATCTTAGTAACTTTGATTAATAAACGAGCTAATTAGATCGACCAAAACACATGTATGTTAACTCTACATGTGAAAGTTGTATAGAAACACCTGGAAAACATAGCAAACTAATTCCCGAGCTAATCAGTATATGTGTACCATTGATGCAGGGTAATCTGGGCTGAGAGAAGTGTCCTGTGGCGATGACCACGGCGTCAAACACCTCCTCCACAAGCTTCTTATAATTGTTGCTGTGATCCATGGATCTGACCACCCATGAGTTCCTATGATGACCCCTTTCACCACTTACGCCACTCATCTCTGCTACTGCTCCTGCTGAAGAAGAAGAAGAAGAAGGGGCCACATACAGGACTCTTGTGTTAAACCTAATGAGCTCCCTCAGACCGAACCAGTCGCAGAAGTCCCTGAGGTAGAGGTAGACTTCCCTGTGGCCGGGGAACATCCTCCTGTCCCTCCCGTCCTTGGCCATGAACTGGAAGTCCGTGAAGGACATGTAGTCCCTGGGCAGCATCAGCCTGAGGGAGGCGTACACGCTGCTGTGGATCACTCTCCCCATGCCATGGGCATCGGCGCCGGCGTCGACGTCGTCCGTTACCTCATCAGCTGCTGCAGGGTCGACGTAGAGCCATTGGCCTCCGACGTCGTGGTTCTGCTCCATGACCACCACGGAGTGGCCTTCCTTGCTCAACTCCCTCGCGGCCGCCAAGCCCGCAGGCCCTGCGCCGATGACGCAGACGCGCATATTGCTCACTGAATCAGAACCCATCACCCGTAATTAAAGCCTTAATTTACCTCTGTTCTGAATCCTTAGCTGATCTGAGTTGCTAAAGTTGAATTATATATACAGGTCCTGCCACGAGACGGTAGAAGTCTTTGTTTTCTCATCGGCTGATTTATTATTATGAATTTGGTTGGATTGTAACATCCGGTTAAAATAAAAAAGAAGAAGAACGAGTTGCTGCCGCATTAAAGGGCAAGCTACAGTATCCTAAGTTACTTTTTCGCCTGCCAGCCGACACTACCCCAAAGACCCAAACCCTCTCACTATGATACAGTAATCTCTCCTTTGCTCACCATTCTCTCCCACTCCAAGTCCCACTCGGCCAGCTAAGGAAGCCCCAATTTTTAGCTACAGTCAGCTTTTTCTCTCCGTTAAAACTCTCTTAGCACGAGAAAGAAGAAAAAGATAAAAAAGAAGATAAGGATTTAGGAAATCCAATTTTCTAATTTGATTGTGTTTGAATTAGGACATAAAAAAATAAACTATTATTTTTAATAATGAAAGAGTAGGGAATGTGCATAAGGGTACATCTTTATATCTTCATTGATAATCTTGCTTAGTTCATGATGTATTATAATTATGTTTAGCTCATAATGAAATTGCTTGATGTTCACATATATATGAATGTGATTAGCATGTTGAATGTTCTTATGTAAAATCCCACTTGTTTTCATGATTATTGTACAAAGAATGCTTAGGAATGAATCATATGATGAATAGAATAAAATGTATGCTCAATGTATCAATGTATGAATGATTGGAAAGAAGATGAATGTAGAAAATATGTTGTCCGTCGTTCTAGAATGGATGATCGAAATATTTTTGATCGACCGTTCTGAAGGCAAACATAGTCAGGTCGAATTTGCTCAATCGTCCGTGTAACGTCCCCAAATCGCACCACGTCATGTGGCAGAATACGTTTCAAATATGCTACGGGTCATCCTTACGTATACATCATATTGACAAAAAATATGACTTTGACTAGTCAACTCAATATCAATAAAAATGGAAGACTTAATCATCAATAAATAATAAAAGAGTGTGACATCTTGGTATGCGGAAGACTGATAAAAAACTTCATATGAGTCCAAAGAAAAGCTAGTACATCAAACAAAATAATTCAAGATATCATGTGCAGTCACCTACGAGCTCGATCTGTCATATTTGATCACCTTCATCATTAAGATCTGCTCCTGCATTTAAAAACATGCAGGGAAGAAATCTCTCAATGAGTTTTGCAACTCAGTATGGAAGTAAGATAGAAATAATCATAAGATCATGATACTAGACAAGAATCATAAAGACATCATCATCATCATATAGAAACAAAATAGACATCATCATAATATAAATAAAAAGGATTCTTGTAACGTGTCATATGAGTAGGAGATCACTAAGATCATAAGAAATTCATATATCAAGATGTCATCTTCTTAGGATCATAAGATCAAACGATCAGGATAGATCATAATAAATCATCATAGAATGACAAGCATCAATCATCATGATTATAAGGTCATCATCATATAAAGATTCATGAGAGATAATTGTATGAAGATAGAAAATCATGAATTGTATCATCTTCTATAGATCATATTAATAATAGATCATGAAAAGATCATCATAGGAGTGACAAGAGCCACTAATCATCGTGAAGGGATTTCATTATTAATATGTTTCATCTTCTTCGTCATCTTATTATTCATATTTGACTTATAATGGGGTATGTTTCAACCCACGGGGAGGTCTGCCTCAACTCGTCCATCATCATCATAACTAGTAGCACCAACCCATAACTGACCATAGTCAGCTCATAACTAACTGAAGTCAGCCCGTAATTGGTCGTCATCAGTCCATCATAAAAAGAATTCTCCATTTAATATTTTTCATCTTTTATCTTGCAACTTTTAATTTATCTTTCATTAGGACATAAAGATCATGATTAAGATTTGGTCATCATAATAAGGATCAATGAATCATACGGATCAAGGGTCCTAATCATCATCATTATATAAGAATTAATTAGTGCTACAAGATAGGATCATGGAGAGAAATCAGAATATATGAACATCATAATCATCATCATTACCATAAGATAGATCAAAATTAATGGACATAGATCAATGTCGTCATAGATATGATTGGATCTAAATTAGATCATCATAAAGTCATAATAAGCATAATCATCATCATGACACAAATTAGGATTACATACATGAATCAGGAGCCTTAATAGTATAATCATCATCATCATCAATATTTGAATTAAGTACGTAATCAGGGATCAAAGGATTATACAACAACAACAAAGCCTTATCCCACTAGGTGGGGTCGGCTACATGGATCATACGACGCCATTCCGCTCTATTAGTAACCAAACCTTTCGGTATATTATTCACCAATAGATCTTGCTAAAATCAACTTAATCACTTTGGAACCCGGACCGAGTTGGGTGAAACTCGGGCCGTTGGCCCGGGTCGGGAGTAGGTCATACCCGGGCCAGGTTCATACTTAGTAGCTCCGACAGCCAATTCGACAAATCGGTCGACCGCTCGACAGAAGTCACGGCCGAGCGCGACTTTGTCGTGGAACTGCCTAGGCTGGGTCATCATCAATCTGGATCGGGTTCTTCTTCGTTGCAGAGCTTCGTGCTCGCGACAATGGCGGACTTGGCCGAGTTCCATCAAACTCGATCCGAGTATGGACCTGTTCGGGTCGGTTTCTAAGGAACTCGGGCCGGGTTCCTCTTACGCAGAATTGCGCAGGCGCGCGATTCGCATTTCATTCGACTTTTCTGACGACGGCCAGCATCCAGAGTCATCATAAATCAAAGGACTAATTCTAGGCATAAACTAGGACATGCTTCGAGTTTAAAATCATGATTCTATGAAGAATCTACCTTAGTTTCATACCTTTTAGTTTATGTTCAAGAAATTATTACTGTTGTCTTCTTCTTCCTCTTCCTCTGCTCACACCTCTCGGTCCAGGCATACGTTCGGCGATGTCCCCTCCCTCCGGCGAATTAGGGACAAGAATGAACGAAAAAAGGTGCATGAGAGGGAGAGAAATTAGGCCGGCTTGTAGGAAAAATAAAAAGGGACTGATTTGGTCTCTTATTTTTAGGGGAGGAATTTGAGAACCATTGAGACTTCAAGATTTGATTTAATCCTCTCAGATTTTAAAACTTTGTTTCCTATTTATCTTTTCATCTATTTGGTTTTATCTTTCTATTTGTTTTAATCATTTCCATCCTCTTCTTTTCCTTTTTCTATTTCAATTTTATCTCTTTTTTTTAAGTTGGCCGTCGGGCGTTACAGTCCGACAACCCCCAGCGGTCGTTCGAAACCCATTCAGACGTTCGATTTAGGAAGGTCGCTGCTCTCCGTCAATAGCAGCCGACTAAATGACCAACTCAGTCATCCGATCGTCCGAAATTCTTTCGATCGACCGACTTAGAGAGGTTGTTGTTTTATGTAATTAGTAATCGATCAGACAGTCAGTTCGGTCATCCGAAAGGCCTTAGAAGTCGTCCGAAACCTCTTCGGTCGTCTAATTTAGAAAGACCGTTCTTCTCTATAACTAGTCGATCCGACCATCAATTCGATCGTCCGTAAAACTCATAGCGGTCGACCGAAACAAGTTCGATCATCTTAAACCCAACTCAACGATCGACCGAAAGTTGATCAATTGTCTGTTCTGGGTCTAATAACCTATGTGATGTTGATTGTCTACATTTAGAATGATTTGAAGAATGTACGTTCTTAAATAGAATTAAAACATGCAACATATATTGAATGATCGTATGTATCGATGAATGTAATTAAAAGACATATTTGTACGAAGGTGTCTTGTTGTAATCGTAGAGGAAAACACGTCGTCACTAGCTAGCTTAAGTGACTCATTTCTTGGAAAATGATTACACGTACAAGCTGGGGTTTCCAAGTAGGACTAAAATGATTCTGGCCTAGCTAGTCAAGAATCCGCGAATCAACATAATTTTTCCAATAACTAAGATAAGAAGCTATCTAAATAGAAGATGAAAATATGAAATTCATTTAAGGTCTGTTTGGATTGAGGGATATGAAGGGATGGGGTAGAATATGAAAGAATAAAATTAGTTAAATCATGTTTGATTACATCTTTTATTTAAGTTAAGAGGGGTGGAGTGAAATATTTAAGCCCTTCAAATATCATATTTTTTATTCCACCAAAGAATAGATTATTTTAGATTAAATTAACCTCTTTCCTTTTTTATTACCAAATGAAATTATTTCTCTTCTTACCAAACTAAACTACCTCTTTGTCCCCTCCCCCCCCCCCCCCCCCCCCCCCCCCCCCTCCCCCGATATATTATCTTTTTTCTAATATAAATACCTATTTATCTATCTTTTTTTATTTTAAAGAATAAAAATGACTTTTTAGTAAATAAAATTTCCATCCTTCGTACTATTATTTTTTACATCTTACTATTCAAATATGAACTTTCTAATGACACACCACATTCTACCATCACATCTTTCACTATATCACCACGTCTCATCACTCCATTAGTTAATTGTCAAATAGACCCTTAAAGTAAGTAAGATGAATGATTTTGGACATAAATATGAAGATGATGATAATGAAAGCGTTTAAAAGGATATTAATGTATATCCCCTTGTCATAAGATATTATGAATGAAGAAGTTAGAGTAAAGAAAGATAAATGATGATATGCTTTTAGCATAATGATAAATTATGATATGCCTTGCATAATATTAATGATGTTATATGCTCATCTTATTTTATCATGATGTATTATTTACATGTCATGTATAGTGCATATGTAATTCATATGCATGCATATGTTCTATGTTTTATTATGACGTAATGAATATGTTATGACATGTAAAGATCATGCTATAGGATCATGCATAAGTCTTAACATACTCTAATGGGAGAAATTATCTGCACTCCATGGATCCATACAGATATGGACGAGGTTTAGGCTCGACGACAGGGGCCTCGTGACGATGACATTGCACATGTAACGGTCGGACTACGACCCAAATTATCCTATTTTATCTTATGTTATGATGATGAACTCTCTAGTGAGTCGAGTATATATGGTCTATGGACCTTTGAGTCATATATTTTTATATGAACTCGTCTATGTATTATGAATTATACGTTGAATCTTATATTAGAGTTTATGTGGCACATGGACTATATATGTTATCTTGATATTTATATATTAGAAGTCTTCTATTATTTTTATATTAGTGATATTTTATGTTATTATTATATTTTTATTTGTAATATTTTATGAAATTAGATAAAAAAAGAATTAGGTAAAAGTAACGCCACCTAAAATTTGTCAACTATATTGTGATTGAATTTTGAGAACGTTATATGCTAACCTTTTTTAAAACTTTTAATTATTTAATTCTCCTTGTATTTAATTTTTATTTATATTTTTCGTCTTCTTTTATAATAAGTCAATAACCTCGCTTCGCCGTCCTTCACATAATTTGTGTAATAATGAGGTTCGTAGTGATCGTCTTTGGGATTAATGAGGTTTTGAATATTTGTGTAATAATCAATTAAAATACTATTCACTTTAAAGTATTGGTGCATATGAATTTAAAATAATTATCTTTTTGGATTATGCATTATTTATGGTCACAATCTGTCGGATGTTAATGAGTGATGAAGGTGGGGTATGGTATGTCAGCCACATGACTTCCATGTTGGTCGGGGAATAAACAATACAATCGGAGTATATTATTTCTTTATTTACTGGAAGGTCAAATTTAATTATTTCACCATAATATGGTGTAGAGAATGATTGACATGACACGTTTTACTAAAAAATTGTATTATGATAAAATTAATCAACGAGGGCAGATTTTTTTCTGTCATCAATCAATTAGTGGTGCAATTGGCAAGATTAATTTTAGATGATTGGATTAATATTAATAATTTTAATTTTTTATTATTTAAATTAGAAAATTTTCGTTCATAATTTAATAAAATATGACATGCTTCGTACCTTACATTCATCCATGTTTATACTATTGTCAGTTAACTAACATAATAAATTAAAAACTCTTCAACTCCCACTTTTTAAAATGATTATTTACTTCCCAAGATGTCTTCTAGACTTCTTCAATATTCTTCAAGTTGCATGATGCTTCATCTCTCAATGTATTTTCTAAATTTCTATACAATATTAAATGTTTTCTTTGAAATCTTAACAATCGTTCATGACATTTAATGTATTCTTTCTGAAATTCTAAAAGACTTCCATATCATCTTAAACCATTTAATCTTTATCATTCTCCTTCGGTTGGAGAAGGCTTGTCCTCAAGTCGAATTTCTTCAATCTCTTCCGTATAAAAGGATAAATCTGATACATTAAAAACCGTTGAAACTCCATAACTTTTAAGCAAATAAACTTGTATACATTTTTTCTTATCTTTTTTTTTAATTTGAAAAAGATCATATGCTCTAGGCTTGAGCTTTTCAAAACGTCTTAGGAGAAATCGTTCAATTAAAAAATGAATCCATACTAGACCTCCTTCCCTAAAATTTATGAATCTTCTACGCTTGTCAACCTGCTCCTTATACTTCTTGTTCTGTTGAACCATTTTCTTTCGAACACGTTCATGCAAATCTTAAATCTATTTTACTTTTTCTCTGCATCGCTACTGAAAGAATTAATTATTGGATGATGGAGTAAATCTAATGGACTGGTAGGATTAGCTCCATAAATGATTTTGAATGGACTTTTGCTAATAGACTTGTTTTGAGACTGATTATAAGGAAACTATGCTTGATTCAGTTGTAGATGTCATTGTCAAATATTCTCTTTTGTCAAAGATCTTAGTAGATTTTTCAAAGTTCGATTGATAATTTCTGTTTGATCATCAATTGGAGGATGATGAGAGGAAATAAATTGAAAAGTAGTTCTGAACTTCCTCCAAAGTGTGCGTCAAAAATTATTTACAAATTTTGTATTTTGATCAAAAGTGATAGTCTTAAGAATACCATAAGGCTTCACATTTCCTTAAAGTAAAAATCAACAACATGAGATGCTTCCAAGGTCTTGAAGCATGGGACAAAATGTGTCAGGATAGTGCTAAAATTGGCAATGAAATTTCGATAAAAGAATGCTAATTCATGAAAGCTTCGAATGTCTTGCAACGACTTTGGTGTAGGCCAATTTATTATTGCTTCAACCTTGCTTTGATACGTGCTAATATATTTCTGAGAAATAACATATCCTAAGAAAATGACACGATTAGTGATGAAGTGTCATTTCTTAAGATTCATAAATAGTTGTTGCTCTCAAAGAACTTCAACAACTGAACGAAGATGCTCAAAGAGTGCCTGCATACTTGAGCTAAATAAAATAATATCATCAAAATATACCACTAAAAAATTTTCGATGAATACCTTGAAAATATGGTTCATCAAGCGCATAAACATACTAGAAGCATTAGAGAAACCCAATGGCATTACCAGCCACTCATAAAGGCCCTTTCCTGTCTGTAATTTTTCATTCATCTCATGAACACATTCTTATTTGATGCCACTCCTTAGATCAATCTTTGAAAAAAATTGATGCACCATAAAGTTGGTCAAATAAATCATCAACATGCGGTATAGGGAACCACTACTTGATGGTGATTTTGTTTACCACTTGGCTATCCACGCACATCCTCCACGAGACATCTTTCTTTGAAACAAGGAGAGTAGGTACTGCACATGATTTTAAGCTTTCATGAATCAAACATTTTTGCGCTAATTCATTAACTTGTCGTTGTAGTTCTCCATGCTCCTTCGGACTCATTTAATAAGTTGCCTTATTTAGGATGAAAGCATCTGGGATCAAATCAATATTTTTTTACTCATCATCCCCACTCCTACCAACGAACATAGAAGTTTCGAGGGTTTCCTAATAGAAAGATTTGCATTGTATTCCCCGCATAGGTGAAAGTTCTGGAAGAATATCATGAAGGACCACATCTTGAAATTCATCAAGTAAAGGCTTCAGAGTGAAAGGGATATCACTTTGATCTTCGTCTTCTTCCATGAGCACAAGTGCATGTGTCTAAAGAATGATTCATGACTTGAGAAATTGAGACTTTAATAGATAAGAACTTTCCTCTTCAGATTTATGCTTGATTTCTATATTTGAGAGAGCCGAAGTAACCTTTACACTATTTTTAATAAAGGAATAAGTATACTTGAAGCCATCATAAATAATATTGCGGTCATATAACCAAGAACAACAAAAAAGTATATGACAAGCATCCATAGGAACCATATCATGTAATATTTCATCATTATATTGATAGTCAATGGAAAATTGAATAAGGTAACTTTTATGAACATCATTACCTTTCCTAAGCCAAGAAAACTTATAACTCTCTGTGCTTCTCCAATTTGAATTGCAATTTCTCCATCATAGTTTTTGAAACAATATTTTCACAACTTTCACTATCAATAATGATGGTGCATATCTTTTCATGTGAAGTACATCGAGTATGAAAGATATTGTGACGAAGCCACGTTTCTTCTTCAGCATGTAATGATTTCAAGAGGCGTTGAACAATTAAAACCTCTCCTTCATCAGCATAAGTAACCTTCTCTTGTTCATTGACATCCTCATCATCAAAATAGGTGTCAAATATAGTTCATCTTCAACTTCTTCAATAAGAAAAATAACCCTTTGATTTTGAACATTCGGAAGCGACAAGATCAAATTCTCTACATTTAAAGCATTGTTTAGAGGCATATTTGAAACAGTGCGAGAATTACCTTCTTGTGTCGGGGCACGCTTAGAAATCATTTTATTAGAAGGTGAGAGGACTTGATGGCTAAAGTACTCACTCAGTTAAAACCTCCTTCTTTTCCAAAGGGTTTACAAGAACATTTCTCCTTGGATTGACTTTCAACACGAGCAGCTAGTTTGCAAACATCATAACCTTAGACCGAAGACCGTCAAGATATCGAGCTATAGTCTACTCTTCAAGCTCCATGACATCACATTTCATCATCAAATGTTCAAAATGAATTATGTATTTCTCCACAGATGATTCACCTTGTTTGAAGTTGTACAAACTAGAGAAGAAATCTTATTTGTAGCTGGCGGGAAGGAATTTCTTTTTTAGCTCCTTCTTTATTTTTTCCCACGTCACGATCTTTTACTTTCCTTCACGTTTCCTTTGTCTCTTTAGATTCTCCCACTATATCGAGATACATTTCTTCAGTTTTGTTAATTAATGCCTTGAATTCTACTTTAACTAGAAATCTGTTTGGATCCAAAGAAGTAAAAGAAAATCTATCTGAAATATTTTGTATATTTTCTTATCATGAGATTATTAAGGAATTGATTTATTTTCTTATTATAAGGTAGGTATCCTATTTTTTGAATTAATATAGAGTCTCAAATGGTCTCTAATTCCTATCATCTGTTAAAGGAAGTGCCTATATAAACTCCCTAGGGAATCCAAAGAGAACTCAATTTGATTTTGTAATCCTCTTCTGTTTCTTCCATCTAATACAATTCCGTGTCGTCTTAAATTTCTCGAGTTTTCTCGCGCTGCATAATTTTTCTCGTGTAGAAATCCTAACAAACTAGTATCAGAGCGAGGCTTTATCGTTGATCCTTCGTCAAGCATAGAAATGGCATCGCATAACGTGAACATCGAGAAATTCACGGGACAAAATAGTTTTAGTCTCTGACAAATCAAGATGAAGGCACTTCTGAGACAACAGGGAGTATGGGCGACGCTCGCGAACGTGTCGAAGAACAAACTAAAGGAGGAAGACTCGAAGGGCAAAAAAAAGGAGTCCGACCTCGCAAGTTTGGTGGCACAGGAAGAGAAGGTGCGCTCTATGATTCTGTTATATCTGGTGGACGAGGTGATTATCAAAATCGTCGATCAAAAGACGGCGGCCGGTCTGTGGTCGAAACTTGAGAGTCCCTACATGACCAAGTCTCTGACCGACAAGTTGTTGTTGAAACAACGTCTATTCGCCCTCCGCATGTAAGAAGGTATCCCTCTGAAAGATCATCTTGATCAGATGAATACTCTGTTGATGGAATTATGAAATATAGATGTGAAGATTGAAGATGAAGATGCTGCCCTACTTCTGTTGGTGTCTCTTTCTCTATCGTACGAAAATTTCGTATAATCTGTTATCATCAGAAGAGACACAATTACTCTAGAAGAAGTAAGATCGAGTCTACATACTCGTGAACTTCATCATAGGACGTCTGGCAAGGCTATGGAGACTCAGGCCTTAGGGTTGGTAACAATCACAGAAAAGACAAATCCTAAAAATGATAAGTCAAAGAAGAAGAACATCAATCCGAAGGACATCTGCAACTATTGCAAAGAACCGGGTCATTAGAAGAATGATTGTCCCAAAAAGAAGAAGAAAAATACGTTTGCTGCAGTAGCTCACCATAATAGCGAATCTAATGACGATTTGACTCTCATGGTGTTTGATCAGAGATGTTCGGAGGAAAGTTGGGTTCTCGACTCAGGATGTTCTTATCATATGACTCCACACAGATAGTGATTCTCGACTTATCAGAAGATTGATGACGGAAACGTCATCATGGGCAATGATGCAGCCTGTAAAATAGTTGGAATCGGCTCAATTCAGATCAAAAGTCATGACAATCGGGTGAGGACATTGATAGAATTCCGTCATGTTCCATAATTAAAGAAAAATCTGATATCGTTAGGAGTTTTGGACTCCAAAGGATGTCGGATGAATGTTGCAGAAGATGTTCTCACGATCACTAAGGGTGATATTGAAGTCATGAGATGAGTCAGGCAAAAGTCCTTGTACATACTACAAGGCACAGTAATTTCTGATTTGTCCAAATCAGAATCAGAAGTATCCAAGTTGTGGCACATGCGACTTGGACATATGAGTCAAAAAGGGATGGACATCCTCAGTAAACGCAATCTTCTGAATGGTCAAAAGATATCTGAATCGGATTCTGCAAGCATTATGTTTTTGGCAAGCAAAAATGACATCAATTCAGTAAAGCCGTGCACAAAACGAAGGCAACACTCGATTACATCCACGCTGACTGTTGGGGCCCCTCTCTGTTCCATCTCTAGGAGGTTGTAGATACTTCCTATCTGTGATAGATGATTACTCAAGGATGACATAGGTATTCATGATGAAGAAGAAGAGCGAGGCATTTGAAGCTTTCAAGCAATGGAAGACTCTGGTGGAAAATCAGTCATCGAGAAAAGTAAAACATCTTCATACCGATAACAGCTTAGAGTTTTGTTCGTCTGAATTTGATCGATTCTGCAAGGATGAAGACATTGTCAGACATCGCACCGTCAAATATACACCGCCGTAGAATAGTGTAGCAGAACGTATGAACAAAACTCTTCTGGAGAGGGCACAGTGCATGTTCTTTAATTCTAGTCTGAACAAGTCATTCTGGGCTGAGGCTGTTAGCACAGCATGCTATCTTGTCAATCCGAGTCCTGCAACTGCGATCGATCTAAAGACTCCCATTGAGATATGGTTAGGAAACTTTGCTGATTATACTAATCTGAAAGCCTTTGGTTATCCAGCATATTATCATGTCAGTGAAGAAAAGCTGGAACCAATAGCCAAAGAAGGAGTCTTTGTGGGATATAGTGCAGGTGTAAAATGCTTCAGAATTTGGTCTCCTTTAGAGCACAAGGTTATTCAAAGCAGAAACGTATCTTTTGATGAGATGTCTATGCTCAAGCAGAAATTAGATGTTGTTGACTCAGCAGAGGAGAGTGTCAACAAACAAATGAAGTTTGCATTAACTCCAATTCAGAATGGGCCAAAATAATTTCATCAAGTTGAACAACTAGAGTCTAAGGAGCAAGCAGAAGAAGCAACGACAAGTCTAGCTACAGGACGTGCTCGCAGGCAAGTAGGTTCTCCTAAGCATTATGGCTTTGAGGACATGGTGGCATATGCATTCCAAGTAGTTGAAGAGTTGGAATCGCCAGATCAAGCTACAAGGATATTATCGCATGTGCAAAATCAGAACAGAGACCGACGGCGGCTGAGATATTAGATATCTTATTGTAGGATTCAATTCAATGTGGAGATTTGTTAATTAATGCCTTGAATCCTACTCTAACTGAAAATCTGTTTGGATCCAAAGAAGTAAAATAAAATCTGTCTGACATATTCTGTATATTTTCTTATCATGAGATTATTAAGGAATTAATTTATTTCCTTATTACAAGGTAGGTGTCCAATTTTTGAGATTAATATAAAGTCTCAGTTGGTCTCTAATTCCTATCATCTATTAAAGGGAGTGCCTATATAAACTCTCTAGGAGGTCCAAAGAGAAATCAATCTGATCTTATAATTCTCTTCTGTTTCTTTCATCTAATACAATTTCGTGTCGTCTTAAATTTCTCGGGTTTTCTCGCGGTGCATAATTTCTCTCGTGTAGAAATTCTAACAAGTTTAGTGACAATAAGTTTGACCTTCTTATCTTCCAAAATACTTTTATAGTCAGAAATTCATTCGACTCTAACAAGCCAATCGATGAAGTTTTCTGAATGTAGTTGTCCTTCAAAGTTGGGAATGTCAACTTTGATGCTGCAATCACCATGTTGATGTCGTTGGTTGAGACGAAAAGAACCCCCTACCACTAGATGAATCATCATCCTCTTCATGAAACAAATTGAAATTCTCTTCATCATCAGCTTGTGAATCATGATGTTGCTAGTCACGATTTGCAGCTAGGATAACTTCAAGTTGTTGTTGGAGTTATTGCACTTACCTTCTCAACTTGTCCGTCATGATATCATGAAGATCGCGCTTGTTGTTGCCCATGTATTCGAACCACATCGACGACGATCAGCCATGGAAAGAACCGGAGCTCTAATACCAATATGATGGCGGATGGTTTACTAAAGGAGAATGAAGTCTCCAAAAATAATAAGAAAACAACTATGTATATCAAGGAATCCACCAAAATATACAAACTCTAAAGATAAGAACTCAAAGTTTATAATTCAACAAAACATAACATGCTTCACACCTTACATTCATCCATATTTATACTAGTGCTAGTTAAATAACATAATAAATGAAATACTCTTCAACTCTCACGATGATCATTCACTTTTCAAGATGATTATTCGCTCACAAGATGTCTTCTAGACTTCTTCAATATTTTTTAAGTTGCATGATGCTTCATCTCTCAATATATCTTCTAAACTTCTACATAATATTAAATGTTCTTTAAACATATGACTCTTTAAAATCTTAACAACCCTTCATGACATTTAGTTTCTTCTTTTCGAAATTCTAAAAGATCTTCATATCACTTATCTTCAAACATTTAATCTCCATCATATAATTTAAGCATCAATTAAATAATATTGACACATTTCTCCCTTTGCTCCTCTGCTATTGTTGCTATGTTGTATTGAGTGAGGGTGAGCCGGAGAGGGCTAGGTAAAAGGGAAAATGGGAAATGATGAGTTTAGGGAATTTTTGGGTTTTAAAGTTAGATGAAAAAAAAGTTAGGTGGGCCTTTTGGGTTTTTTGGGAGTGTTGATTTGATGCATGCAAAATATAATATATTTTAGTCTATTATTTTAATTAATATTTTTATAATTTGATCATGGCATGCAACATTTTAGGTCATTTTTAGTCATAATTTTGGATTTATCGATTCTAATTATTAAATTCTTAATATTTTAATTATAGACAAATTAATTAAATTTTTATAATTATTTTGTAAAACAAGCCAAGATGATGGATAAATAACTAGGCGCAAAAGATATAATTGGGGGTTAAACTCAAGGATTAACTGAAATTCTATTCATTATTAGACGCAAAACACTAGCATTAGCTGGCATTTATCTTTCTCGACCGAGAATCGAAGCTAAAGGAGTTTTATTGGGCGCAAAAGACACAAAGAAGCCATCATTAACCAATATTTTATAAGTTGTTATCGGCCATGATGCATATCAAGATGTTTTTAGCAGCTAAGTCATTGTCATCAGCAGGCGTAAAAGTCAATACTTTATCCACTGTTATCGGCCGCAGTTCAAATGCAAAGAGATTATTGGCCATGAAACATATCCAAGGAGATCTGATTTGGGCGCTAAATATATAAATAGTTTTTATCCTTAATCAATATTTTATTAGCCATGGGGACGCAAAGTTGGAGAATCAAAATTATTTATTAGCCAATACTTTATCTTACATGGGGTTTTATTGGTCGTGAAGTTTTATCATCAAGCGCCAAAGTGGATAAAGTCATAAACAACTTGAGTCATTTTATCAATCATGTATCCGGATGAATTTAAAGTTGACCGTATGGTATTATCGATCATGATCAACGTGAAGATCGTAGGCACCTATAAATAGAGTAAGAAGCCATCAACTCAAGGGGTGCTCTGAAGTCTAGGTTTCTTCCATAGAGAGTCGTGAGTCTGCAGACTACGACCAAGAGGAAAAAGGTACGACAGCTGAAGGTTGATCACGATCATAATCAAGTCTGAGAGGCCGCCCAACTATCTGCTCATGATTCAAAGACTTTCTTATCTGATTTATTCTTGGTGTAATTCTTTCGATTTTATTTGTATTTTGTTATTATCTCTCTGCAATTCTAAAATGAACTCCATATTTTTATTTATTTTATTTTAGGAGATTATTATTTAATAAGTAAAAACTATTTGAACCATGTTATTAGTTGAGTTAATTTATCTTTTCGATTTCTTTTGATTATGTTCATTGCCTTTTGATGAGTAATTTATTTTCTTATATTATATTACAAACCTGTGTTGGGGTGATTAATTTCAATAATTATTATTGCTCTGATAATTGATCTTTTACTTTTAAGATGAAGCATAAATAATACACATTTGATAATTTATTGATTGTACCAAATTTCGTGCGATCTAATAAATTATTCTCGGCATGGATAATTATTAGTTTATGATTTACAATTTCATGCATCTTAGTTTTATGTGAATTAAGGGGTTTACTCAACGCTAGAAATCTTTTAAGTTTACAACAGTTAAGATAGTTCGATTTAATCAGCGCATAAATCATTATTTTTTTGTGATCCTAATCCGTCATAAGAATTAAAGTTATTATTTATTATAATAGTGGATCATACAAGTTTACCTTTATAATTTTTGTCCTAAAATCTACTTCAACACCATTATATTATATATTATCTTATTATTATTTTCTTTATTTTATTTTTTTATAGTCACAAAATCTATTTTCAAAATTCTATATTTTTCTTTCTTATTAATTTATAAATGAGATATTAAATTAATAATATTCCTCGTATGTTCGACACTATTATTCATATTTATTATATTAGTTGAGCGACTAGTGCACTTGCTAACAGATTTATTTATTACAAATTTAACGTGATTCTTTTTTCTTTTTCTTTTTTTTAAAATTGGAGTATTGCATGTTTTTCCATATTACTTTTGAATTATTCCCCATTTCCCTTTCCTTCTTTTGATCCAAACTTCTTTATATATTTTTCCTGTGTAGAGCTTCTATTCTCATTACCTATCTAAAAATAAAATAATCTAAGCACAATAATTGAATGAAAAGTTGTATAAATATAGATTTTATAAAATACTAAAGTATGAAAATAATAGGCATAATAAGGCTTGATTTCAAATTTTTTTCACTCATTATGATTAGATTACGAGGAAGAGAAAAGTCTAGAAAGTCCCTAACTTTCGGATGGGCTGTGTTAGAGGCAAAAAGATGGTAATAAGTGGTAATATTGATAAGCATTTTAGTTGCCGAAGCAATTTTTTAAAAAAAGAATATATATGGGCTGATGCTATTAATCATGATTTGTTTAACAATTGATAAAATTAATTTTATAATTAAAAAACTCAAATGTCTTTGAAGTATATAAGCTGAAAAAATAATTTAATGATAATATAAAATTATAATAATACGATTTATATATTATTAAAATATTTATTAAAGTAAAAAACAAAAGAAAGAGGTTGCTTTCCTTAGAGAGGGCAAGATTATTTCTTAATCAAACAACTCACAATCGTCCGAGGGTGAGGATGCATGTAATCAAAATTATATTAAATTTAGTGTATTCATATTATTGTACCTATACGGTTCTTTTGAGTAGACTATATAAATTTTGTTATAAGATGTGTTACTAATCAAATTTAAAATGCAAAAGAAAATTAATTTATATCACACGAGCTTCATAACAAAAAAATACTCCCGAATGATGACGTTCATAATTGCAATAATTAATGTACAAATTGAAGATTCATTATTAATTTGTTGCACATGCTTTGATAACATGCATGGCCCGATGACATCTAATTTCTCTTTCCGCATAAAATTAGCATAGGATTAACAAAAAAATAATTCCACATCATGACAAAAAGAAAAAAAAACAATCCTACCGTCGACAACTTATTCAGCAATTTCCTTCTTTTTTTTAATTGCAGTCCGTTCTTCTTCTTTAGTCAGTACACTGACCAAAGAATCCACCTCTAAGAAGATTTTGCACCCATGTCAAATGAGTCCGATCGACTAACTGATAGAATCAAATGATAATAAAATAATTTAAAATATATTTAACTAAAATATTTAATAATATATATTTATTAGTAATTGATGTAATCACACATATAAAAAATGTAATAATATCGTTAAAAAAAATTAAAAATGAAAGGAAAAAGACAATTATCCATTTCTTTGTTTTGGTCTTTAATATATATATATATATATATGTAATTATTTATGAATTTAATTATTAATATTTATTTAAGACAGCGTTAAAAGTTAGATAAAGTAAATGAATATTCTAACACTTTATTTTTTAATAAAGGATGAATTATTTTTTATTTCAATATCTAAATATGATTTAAAAAATATGACCATGATGAAACATAAATAAAATGTATTTAGTACCAAAAAATATACATGGAGTGATTGATTGGTTAGAGTTTTATTTGAACTGTAAAGCTACAAGGTCTGAAGTAACCTATGTGGATATGTTTCCAAAATTAGGAAGCAGGAGCCATGTCTAATCGACCTTTGTTACGAATGTGATGTTATCTTTATGGTCGTTACATAAAGATATGTTAAACTTTATTATATAGAAACTAAATATAATATTTATATTCATATTGTATTAGAAAGAATAAAAGATATTTCCATTATTCCATTGAGAGTGATCCACACGATGAATAGAAAAGATAAATTTATATATATTAATCATCTATATTGTGTATAAAATGAGAGGTAAATGCTACTTGACACACACAAAATAATTATTTTAAAGTTATTTTTAATATGATAAATAATATTATATATATATATGTATGTATGTATGTATCAAACACTAAAAATGACATATCATAAAGAAGGAAAGTACATACAAGGGGAGGACCAATATGGAATCAACTTATGATCTGTTTAAAATTGTCACTCGTACTCAAATAGTAATATTCAAGAAAATTTTTATATATTATTCAGGTTGATTATTAAACTAAATGCTATCAACGTGAAATATACTTTTAGTTATATCATAAAAATGAATATATAGTTTAGATAAAATATTAAAAACTTAAAACTTTATTTATATTTAATATACTATTATCTAAATCTACCAATGTCATGTAATTATGTATATTACTAGGGTTATGAATTGTCAAGAAAAATATTAGATTTGGGGATTAAATTTGGGGAAATTACAAAATAATTATATAATTACGATAAACTATAGAAAATATAGTCAAAATATTTTCGAGGCTCTCGTGGCGGGAACTACAAGTTTTGTTTTATTACGTACAACACCCGTGCCATCGGTGGAAAATATATTCTCTTTTCTCAGTTTAAACTAATAATAATAATAATAATAATAATAATAATAATAATAGTAATATAATGCATTTGTATAATTAGTCATTATCTCGATTTGAACTAATAACAATAAGTCAATAACGATGATGATGCATTTGTACAAGTAATCATGAAGCGGTACGTCACACCTATCGTAGAAGAAAATTATTGAGTTAATTATTATTTATTGCATTCAAGTGCCATTAGAAAAAGGACACCTCAAATTTGAAGGTTAAAAAAGTCTGCCTTCCTTGGCAGTTGACATTTAAACATCAACGAGAATGGATACACTTAAGCGAAAACGATCATTTTGAAACATTCAAAACCTTGCTAATATTTTATCTTAATTTACAATATTTAAACTCCTAAGAAGATCCATAAGGTCAAACGAACGTTAAGAAAAAAAATATTATGAAAGCCTCCCATAGCCTCTCTCTCTCTCTCTCTCTCTCTCTCTCTCTCTCTCTCTCTCTCTCTCTCTCTCTCTCTCTCTCTCTCTCTCTCTATCAGGTTGAGTTTGATGGTTATCAAGTTTATTGACAACGTTACCTACGCAGGAACATGGAAACAAGTATACGTTGAATTGGCTGAAGGTGACATCTGACCGGGAACAATAATTGAGAATTGACGTATCAAGAGAAGAAAATGCCAATGCACCACAAAATTCATGGGCCTTACCAGAAAAGAAAAGTTCATGGGCCAACATTCTCAATGTATAAGTCGGCCTGTTAATTAAAGGGTTCCTGGACCGTGTTGATGCTTCACTAGGAATTCCTCAAGTCGTGTTTGCAAAATGGTGTCCTCCTCCGTCACCAGTTGGATTGATCAATTGATTTGGTAGATTTATTTCAATGAGTAATTACATAGAATATGTGAATCATAAATGTGAAATATATTTTTTTCCCGAAAACATATAAATATTAAGTTGAATGAAAATTATGCTAATTCATTTCCTTTAACCATTTAGTTAAAATATAACGTTATTATAAAAGTTATAAATAATAAGTTAAAAAATCTTACTTAAATATTAAATATTTTTTTTATTAACTCGTATAGTTTAGTTAACATACAAGGAATTAATTCATGTTTTATAATTAAAATGCTGGAACCAATTAATAAGTTAAAATGCTGGAACCGATTAATCAAATGAAGCCGAAGTCAAGTAAATCTTTAGTTTTAACTTCCTGCTCGAATTTTGACTTCCTCATCACTAATTCTTCATGATTTCATATATTTCTCAGCTGTAATAATTCATTTCTTTGCGGTTGACTGCCATGTTGCGAGAAACCCAATAGATAATTTAGATTTAACATAAACGATGAAATATATTTAATAGATGACATAAATAATTGGTTTCTATTCCAATCATTCAACTCACGTTGTGCTAATAGTTAGTTCATGAGTTAAATCTCAATTCGATATTCTTCATAGGTTACATACATACAAAAAGATAGCTGGGAGCTTATCACTCCACCTCAATTTCCATTTGTTGATAACATAAATAATCTATTAATTCACCCCGGGAGTTCTGCTTGAAATTTCAAAGTGTGGAGGAAACATTTTCAATAGTTTTAGTTGCCATTTGGATGAAGAATAAATTTGAAAATAATAAAATATAGAAATAATATATTTCTAAATATAGTAAATATATAGTTTTTATTTCAATTCATGTATGAATTCAAGAAAATAAAATTTAAGAATATAATATTTTATGACTAAATTTTGTTATGTTTTTTTTATTGTCATAACAAAACAATAAAAATATATGGCTATAAAAATTTTAAAAAAAAAGTTACGGCTAAAAAGTGGGGAAATGGAATATAAATATTCCAGCTATTTGAAAGAATAATTTTATGCTGATTATAGAGGTAAAATAGATGGTTCATATTTTTTTTAGATGTGTTTTAGGAGAATAATGTTTGACTAAAATAAATATATGTTAGTTGATATTTGGTATTCATTGTGTTATGATTGTGGAATATTACAATATGTGAGTCAAACCAAATGAACCTTATATATGGAACAACAATCAGATTAAGTTATTATTTCATCGAGTGTATACCAAACTTTTGAAACTTTGGAAATCGGAGAAACAGAGAACCCAAGGGAACGCCCCTTTTCCTTTTATTTAAATAGTATTATTAAATTAATACTCTTAGTTTTATTAGTTACATCATCATAATATTATTAGTTATTCTTAATTTTATTCAAAGATCCGAGAGAATAATCTCCACATAAGATGTAAAAAGTGAAGAGAACAGGAAAGCACCAAACCTATGAGAAAAGGCTTTTGAAGGTTCCAACTTTCTTCAAACATGAGAGATAAGTCCTACATCCCATCTTCTCGGGTCCTCTTCCCCTTTTCCTCCCCCTCCTCTCTACTTTTACATTTAGCATTTTTTTTCTCCAAACCTATGAGAAAAGGCTCTTGAAGATTCCAACTTTCTCCAAACATGAGAGATAAGCCCTAAATCCCATCTCTCTACTTCTCGGGTCCTCTTCCCCTTTCCCTCCCCCCTCCCCTCTACTTTTGCATTCAGCATTTTTTTTCTTCATCAACCTCCCTGAATGGCTCTCAATCTTTCTCGTGGTGGTGAGGATCTCTCTGCCCTCATCAACAGGTGCTCGGAGATCTTCCCACGCAACCACCTCTCCGCCCCACCGTACATCCACAATCGCTCCTATGAACCAGATCCATCCCAACCCTTTAGATCAGACCCAAAACTCTGTTTCTAAGCAAGGTGTTCAGGCTCCTCCCCATCATCATGGGTGGCTATCATTCAGCATAACGTCCCTACTTTTAGCCGGCGTCAAACCTCACCACCTTCATCGCGACTCCATCACCTCGTCAGCTCTGTCAACTCATGGAGAGCATCTCAGCTACTATGGAGTTACCACGATCTGAGATCGAACATCATGATGCGGACCTTCAACGCAGCCTTATATGTTGTTTCGTCAGCGTCAGTGTCGAAGAAAATCGTCTGTAGCTGGAGTTGTCATCACTATGGAGCCTCCATCGACCTCTGCGTGTGGTATATTTGGGTACCAGCTACTACCTGTGTTGTTTTGATAATCTAGACGAACAATTGCAAGTGCTTTCACAGAGCCCTTGGAACTTCAATGGCCACATCATCAATCTTGCGGTGGCAAAATCTCTCTTCCGGCCCCTATATGAAGCCCCTACTACTTACCCCACTTGGATACAACTTCTTGGACTCACCTATGAGATGGTTAATTGAGACTCCATCATCCAGATCGCGGCAAACTTTGGAACTCCCCTAGCTGTGGACGAACATGCGGTATCACTAGGCGTGGCTAGGGCTTGTGTCGAACTTTCCTACTCCGATCCTCTCAAGCAGGGCATCTGGCTTCTAAATCTAGACAAATTCAAAGTTTTCCAGCATATCCTTTATGAGAAACTCCCTCTTTTTTATTTGAGGTGTGGACATATCGGACATTGTCTTGAATCCTGCACTCAACCATTGCCGGCGTCGGAGGAGGTGCTCCTTTTCGGCCAATGGCTCCGTGCACCGTCGGGGCCCTCTACTATTTGGCTGCCTCCCCATGTTTGACCGGGTGAATAGGTGCGCACGGGTGAATGGGTGCGCGGGGCTGAACCGAGTCGAGGACTAAACTGCCTACACACCTCAGAGTCTCCACACCCGATGTGTCGTCGTTTGATCTCAATCGTACAATTGCTGGACATCATCCACCATCATCAGAACAATCCAAGATGAAGGATCGTCAAAGCTTACAACTCCTACTACTGATCGTACATCTACCCTATAGAAAACCCTAAACATCACCATTACAACCATCCATCCGCCTCTCGCAGACGCGATCGACCACACATCCCCAGCCTCCGTCCCCTTGCCATCTCCGCAATACACCAAAACACCATCATTTATTCTAAGGCATCTTGGGCCGTCCTCACCCCCCTTCAATGTTGATTGTCGATCATGATCATGGTACCTTGGTTGATCATGTGAAAGCAATTTTTACTATGGCTGGAGGACCTTCTTCTTCAAGATCATCATCATAAGGTGATTTTGAGATGGAGCTCGATGATGTGGACCACATTCCTCTACTAGAATGGCTCAGAAAAAGGACAAGGTGAATAGTGTGCTAAAAAACATGCTAGCTCTAGAGCTCAAGCGAAAGCCGACGAGTGGGAAAAATGGCCCGGGGAAAGGTAAGTCAAAAAAATCTCAACCTACACTTAGTACTAATGGCGTTCAAGTGGCAATGCAGAGTCGGCAGCGGATCACCAGTCGAGGTCCAGAGGCCTTGGACCTAAACAAATGAAAATCCTCTCCTGAAATTATGGGGGGCATGAGGAGCCGCGTCCGGGACCACCTCACTAACTTAACAAAAGAACACAAGCCGAACCTAATTGTTTTGCAGGAAACTCATGCTATAGTCAAATCCTCCAGAATCATAGTTCGACTCTTAGGTAACAAATGGAACTATCTTGATGCCCTAAGTACATTCTCTTCTGGTGGAATATTCCTTACTTGGCCAAATAATAATTCGGTAAAATGGTAACCCAAATTTCTACCTCCTCCCAATTTCTGAATACTGTGGTGACGATTGATTCTTTTAGTTTCCTTATCACGTGCATATATGCTAACACTTAACATTAGGACTCAACTTTGGAGGGAACTATCTAAATTAAACATTTTCCATGGACTATAATTGGGGACTTTAACACTTGTTTGCATGCTGTTGACAAAAAGGGAGGTCATCCCTTCATAAATACTAAATCTATCCAAACGTTTCATAACCTCATTGACATTCATGGTCAATTGCTATTAATGACGTACAATTTACATGGTGTAATAACAGAAAAGATCTTGTTAGAATTTGGTGCAGAGTAGATAGAATACTTGTAAGTTCACAATGGATGATTAAATTTCCAACCCTCACCTTGCAATCACTTCCTAGATGTGCCTCTGATCACAACACAATTCTATTTTATTTTAATTACAAAAATAATAAACATTATCAATTCAATTATGAAGCTTTCTGATTTGAATACCCAGAGGCTCAACAAATTGTTAAGGACATCTAGGATAGGAGACAACCTAACTCTTCCATCCACAAATACCTTTCAGAGATCAAACAAAAAATACTACAATGGAATACGCAGCATCTTGGTCGCTTAGAAAACAAAGCTACTGAACTTAAAAATAATATATGCACTAGAACTCAAAGATGAATCCTGGGGTCTCTCTGACCAGGAACTGGAAAAACTTAGAACCTTATACCACCACCATACTGCAATCCTAAGACAAATAACAATCAAATGGTGTTCTAAATCTAGGGTGAAATGGATGAAAAAAGAAAATAGAAATACAAATTTTTTTACCTAAACACAATGATAAGACATAGTAACAACTTAATCCAATCTATTGAAACTGAGTCTAGAGCAAAGGTACAGAATGAAAATGAAATTATAAATACTTTTGTGGATCACTATAAGAATCTCTAGAAAATTAAAACCCAGCTTGAAATTCGCATATCTTCCTGACCTATGCACTTAACAATTCGTGGAATGGCCAGCTTACTACCCCTATTTTTGATGAGGAAATAATTCGGAATCTATGGTCCCTGGCCTAGGAAAGATCCCGAGGACAGATGGTTTCATTCTAGAATTTTACAAATCTAATTGGAACATCATAGGACAGGATATCATTGCAGAGAATCAAACATTCTTTCAAACCAAACAATTACCTAAAGATTGGACACTCACATCCTTAATCTTCATTCTTAAAAAGGCAAATTCTATCAAGGTTACTGATTTCAGACCTATTGCATTATGTAACATTATCTACAGGGTAATTGCTAAGTTTCTTGCATAAAAACTTTAACCCTCACTTGATAACATCATCGACGTAAACCCTCACTTGATAGCATCATCAACAAGTGTCAGTCTGCCTTCTTACCTGATAGATCAATTCAAGATAATATTATGAGCTCAATCAAGAGGTGACCCACTCTATGAATAAAGGTAAAAAAACTATGATTATTAAAGTAGATATGAACAAAGCTTTTGATAGGGTTAGTTGCTTTCACTTGTATGAATTATCCTTCAACTTTCATTGGATTATAGCATGTGTTGAATCACCCCTATTCTCCTATCATATTAATGGAACACCATCTCCATACTTCAAAAGCCACTGTGGTGTGAGACGGGGAGACCCTCTATCTCCATATCTTTTCACAATAATCACCCGTGTTTACCACATTAATGAATAATGCAGTCTCTAATGGATGTTTAACCCCCTATTGTGTCAAAGACTTTTCTTGAGCTACATGTTATATGCAGATGACTTGCTAATCATTGTTGCTGCCAATATTAAAAACTACAAATGTCTAAAAGATACTCTTTAGCTATACAAATACCTTACCAACCAAACTATCAACCTAATGAAATCTGAGGTATACCTCCTCGGAACACTCAATAGCAGAAGGAAACACAATATTTTGCACCTTCTTGGAATTAGACAAGGCAAGTTATCATTTTACTTATCTGGGAGCTTTAATTTCCAACAAATATGTTACCATCACATAGCAGCAGCAGACCTTAATTGACAAAATTGCCACTCGTATCAATGGCCGGAAGGAATGTACAGTAAATATGGCAGGCAAAGTGGTTCTATTTAATTCTATCATTCACTACAAGAAAATCGTGATTTTCCGACGGATAATTTTCGACGGTTCTAAATCCGTCGCTATTTGCGACGGATTTTTCGACGGTTCCGTTTCCGATGGTTTTTTCGACGATTATGACCGTCAAAAATAATTTATATTATTATTTAATTTTTTGACGATTAGGAATGTCGATATTTTCGACGGATATCCATCCGTCGTAATTTTCGATGACTTTTCTGACGGTTACGACCGTCGGAAATAAAAAAATTAAATTATATATTTTTAATATTATTATTAAATTTTTTCGACAGAATTTTCGACGGTCACGACCATCGAAAATTAAAAAAATAATTATATAATTTATTATATTATTATTTAATTTTTCGACGATTAGGAACGTCGATATTTTTGACGGATATCCATCCGTCGCAATTTCCGACGACTTTTTCGACGGTTAGGTCTGTCGGAAATAAAAAAAATTAAATTATATATTTTTAATATTATTATTAAAATTTTTCGACGGATTTTCCGATGGTTGAGATCGTTGGAAATAAAAAAATTAATTATATAATTTATTATATTATTATTTAATTTTTTGACGGTTAGGAACGTCGATATTTTCGATGGATATCCATCCGTCGCAAAATCCGCCGCAATTTCCGAAGGTCGTAACCGTCGGTAAATCCGCCGCAATTACCGACAGATATCCAAACCATCGCAATTACCGACGGTTTTGACCGTCGGTAAAGATTACCGTCGGTTCAAACCGTCGGTAAAATAAAAAATAAATATTATATATAACTAAATAAAATAAAAAATTTATTATTTATGTTTTCGACGGCCGAAACCGTCGGTAATTAAAATTTCGTTATCCCGCTTTTTTTCCCCTTTCCCGCTTTCTTTCCACTTTTTTCCTTTATATATTTTCCCTCCTCCCTCTTCTCTCTCCCTCCTCCCTCCACTCCTCTCTCTCTCCCTCCTCTCCTCTCTCCCTCTCCCGGCCGCGAGCACGGACACCGGACGCCGGTTACGCCACGAGATCGGCCTCTCCCGCACGCCGGACGCCGGCGACCCTCCCACGCCGGACGCCGGCGACCCTCTCCCGCACCGACGACCCTCTCCCGCGCCGGCGTCTCTCTTCCGCTCCGTGCAGGCATCTCTCTCTCTGTTGTCAGCTGGATCCGGCCGCCAGGCGGGCCGGTTCCGGCCTCCAGTGCCCGGATCCGACCGCCTGGCACCGGATCCGGCCGCCTGGCGGGCCGGATTCCGGCGGTTGCAACTGTCGGAAATTGCGACGGCTCGGACCGCCGGCCTTTTCCGGCGGTTGCAACCGTTGGAAATATCGACGGCTCGGACCGCCGGAAGCCTTTTTCGGCGGTTACAACCGTCGAAAATATCAACGGCTCGGACCGCCGGCCTTTTCCGACGGTTGCAACCGTCGGAAATATCGACGGTTCGAACCGCCGGGGACTTTTACGGCGGTTGCAACCGTCGAAAAATTTTGACGGGTCGAACCGCCGGGGACTGTTCCGACGGCCAGAACCATCGATATTTTTGACAAATTTTTTTCAACCATCGCAAATCCGTTTGCGACGAGCGTTTTTCCGACAGATCGATTCCAACTAAAAAACCGTCGGTAATTGCGTTACCGACGGTTTTCGGGTTGATTACCGATGGTTCGGACCGTCGGTAATTTGCGTTTTTCTTGTAGTGATTAACACCATTCCTAACTATGCTATGGGATAAATGTATATTGTGGAGGGTTTGCTTGACTCGCCTGAGAAAAATGCTAAGAAATTCCTTCGGAGCAACAACAAAAACAACAAGGATATGGATATGGTAGTTTGGGGTACTATCCAAAGGTCTTGTAAGGATGGTGGTCTAGAAGTCAGAAACATACATAACGTGATATATGCTTCGCTGGCCAAGAGGGTCTTGGCCCTCTAAACTAGCATTCCACTCCTTGGGTACAATTTGCTAAAGCCAAATATATTGATCATCACACATGGTTATCTACCATCTATCGGAACCCTCCTGGTGTTGGAGACTAATGCTTAAGGCTCAACAGGAGGTCAAGCACAGACTCAAGAAACATATTGGTAATGGATGTTCTACAAATGTAATTAAGGACCCTTGGATTTTTTGGACACCATTGCTATACTTGCCAACCTACATTAATATGGATATGTCGCTTAATATAATGTTAGTTAGTGATTTCATTCTTGATAACATGCAATGGGATATTCATCTTCTACAATTATGTTTTAGTACTATTCTTGCTACTTCTATTGCTTCTATTTTTCTTACACCTACTGCCAAGGATGACATGTGGTGTTGGATATATGACCCTCTTGGCAAAGCTACTACCAAACTGTTTATCATTCCATATGCCGCCAGAATACCCCCACTGACCAATATTGATAGCCCATCTAGAACCTTACTTGGAAACTCAAAATTCCTCAAAAAATCAAGCTCTTCTTGTGGAAACTTTTTCATCACCGATTACCCACCTTAGCTTGGCTCGCACAGTTCACACCTGACCAAAACTCTTTATGTCCTATGAGTGGCCTGCATCTTAAAATAATTGATCATCTCTTTTATGAGTGTATTGAAGCCAAACATTTCTGGGCTTTCATCCAATCCAAACTAAATTACTTACCTACTTGAAATTTAGGAGATTGGACTCTTGAGAGTTCTAATCTTGCTTTGAGTTCTAAGTCTTCTCTTATGTCCTTAGTTGCTTTCTCCCACTAGGCTATTTGGAAAAAGTGAAACGAGTCCCATTTTGGTTCCAAACGAGCAACCACTGAGTCTCTGTGGGTGCGTGTTTTGGCTTGGTATTCAAAATATGATGTCAATCACAGTTCTGAGGCAAATCACACACACTCATTCATCCCCAGAACAGATTGCCTGTCCGCTGGGAGGCCCGGCCTACATCTTGGACCAAGATCAACTCTGATGACTCTTTCTGCCGTCGTACCTTGGTCAACGGAGCAGAGTTTATCATTTGCAATACTAATGCCACCTTCATCTGTGCAGGTTCCATTAAGTGCAGGGCCACTTCTATCCTTCAAGTAGAAGCTTTCGGTGTTCTATGGGGGTTGCGGGCTGGCAAGCAGCTGGGATTTCATAACATCATCCTGGAGTCAAATTTCTCCATCCTTATTGATATCATCAATGGGAAACTTGAGGTGCCTTGGAAAATTTGAAACCTGATGGAGGAGATACAAAGCTGCCTTTTGACTTTTTTATACATATTAAATGTATCTATTGTCTTAGAAAAGTAAATCATGTTGTTGATTATCTTGCAAACCTAAATAGAAAGATCTTCAAGGATATTTTTTTGGAGGATAGCCTCCTCGCAAGGTCTCCATAACATTTTGTATCAGAATCATTTTGATCATCCTAATTAATTGTTGGGTGATTATTGCCTATGCGAGTTCGAGTAGGAAAGATAAACTGACGTAAAGTTGGAAACAAAAAAGGAATAAAAAGGAAAACATGTACGCGTTGGAGACGTACAATAGTATGAGATTAATTAGTTTCATCTTGAAGCTATAAAAGGACGTTGACCCTTTGAAATCATGTGTAGCCAACTAGAATGAACAGCCTAGAGAGAGAAAAAGAGAAGATAGAGAAGAGAATTTTGGAATTTGATTTGGGAACGAGTTCTTATCCATTCTCAATAAGACTTCAGGCTTTACTTCTTAGCAGTCTTTTCATCAATTTCTCGTATTCTGGTAAGATCGTTCTGATTTTTATCCTTAATTTCGAGAGACGTTTATTTTGTGACATCTAAGATTAATTCTTGAGATTATTATTGTATTTATCTACATTGTTCAGAGAAGAAATTTTGTAATCTATTATTATTTCATAGTGGAAGATTTGTTCTTTGCTTTCGTGATTTTTTTCTCTTACGTTAAGAAGTTTTTCACGTTAATTCTTTATGTCTATAGTTTGATTTAATTCATTTCTATTATTATATTGTAGTGCGCATTAAATAAAGATAATTCTACAACTATCATTTTTTTCCTAACATTAATATATATGCATTTTTCTAAACAAAAAGTAAATGCTGATAGAAAAAAATACTGTGATGATGGATTTGTTACTATTTTCTTTGATTGAAAACATCTCTTCAAGGATTAATTTTCTATAGTACCCAATGGAGAAAAAATATATGTAAATATATCGAAATGTTATTTTTTTAAAAAAAATATTCAGGGGTGGCTGGCATTGAATGATTTTTTGTTTTGGATTTAATTTTGCTTGTGTTAAAAAAATATTAACACCTGCGTTTAAGCGAGAGCAATTGGCTAATTTAAAGACTTCAGAAATGGAACTCCAAATTCTTCAACAGGGACGTACTGCATGGTTGCCCGGGATCAACTGGAGCTGCACAATGATCACATTCTTGACGTGAATCTTACGGCTGTACACAATTTTTGTTTGTTTGAGGTAGACATCTATCTATCTGACCAGCACGCCAACGCCCTCCCCTGCATCTGGACATCCTCTGGTGCTGTACTTTTTTATTTCCTGGCCAGGACTTATTTAATTCACTAGGAAACTGAGTGGAAATTTATCCACCAAGTAGAAAAAATAAGTAAATAAATAAATAATGGGTGGAAAATGTGTTTACCTCGGTGGATGAAGTGTCAACTCTGAGCGACCCATCTGTCCATCTTCGTTGCACATTGAGAACGTCATTCTCAAGCTTCGTGCCACCTGCACGAAGCGGGATGAACTAGCGAGTTGTCCACCTGTTCCTCTCACTCACCACTATAACTATTATTCATGACAATATATAGAAAAAATCACGATTCACGACGGTGGATTAGATTACACTACTCAATCCAATTTCTTTTGTGTGTGTGTTGCGTCAAACTCTCAATAATTAAATAAATCATGATAAACAGTGTCTTCAGCTCGAAAATTATTAGCAGAATTTCGTTTAACCTATTTATGTTTTTCATATGTATCAGACTCCTATTCTCGTAATCGACAAAGATTTCTTTTCTTATGTTTTCTACTTTTTCAAGCCTAAATCCAATAGATTAATACATGATATTGCGGTACAGTGGCTTAAAAATCCACTGTTGCAATGAGATGGACAGAGGTCTACAACAATGGGGAGTGGGGTGGGGTGGGGTGGGGTGGGGTGGGGTGGGGGGGGGGGGGGGGGACCAGACCAGAGGGAGGAAAGAGACAGCTTAAAAATTTAACCCCACTGCAAAGCAGTAGGAATCTGTCTGATAAAAAAAATATATAATGAGGAAAGCATTTGCGATTACGACGCAATCTAATCCGCTCCAACAACCCCCCTCTCTCTGTCTAGTTCTTGGGCAAAGTTGGATGACAAATACCTTGAGATCAGAGGAAAGAACTCGTGGGCGTTCATTCTCGCCTCGTGGTTGCAGCTTTTAAGCATCCTCTGGTAAGCTGCCAAGTGGCCGTTAATATTTGTTCTTCTCAATGCTTGTGTCGTTTCAGCTGTAATTTAGATGTTGCTTCAGATCAGGAAAGAGTTTCTCTTTTCTGCTGTGAATGCCACTGATATTTTTGTGTCCGCCTTTCTGTTCTTGTGTCAAATACGCTCCTGCCTCCTTGAACACGCCCTGTCAAACGCAAGCCCCCATTTATGAGTGTTAATCTTCTCGTTCTGGAAGAGCTGCAACATGAGAATTGCAAGAACTGACAAATGAATTTGGATGTTGGAATGTACATGTGGCTCTGTAATTTTTGTAGTCTGTCTAATTCTTCACCAGTTGTTGGTTTTAAGCAACACAATGGGAGATGCAAACCATGCGCATTTGGAAGTATACTTCTGCCATTGATACCCTTGTTACATTGGTTTAGATGAAAGGATTGCAAGAACCTCCAGGTTTGTTTGTAACAGTAAGCGCTGACTTCGGGCGTGCCCTGAAGACATTTTCTCTTCCCTCGAGTCTTCTCAGTTGGAAGAATAAACTGCAAGAAAGACAATCATATTTCTTTCTGTTTTTTGTGTTTCCCAAGATTTTATTTATGCATACGTCATGTTGGTTTACTGTGGTATATGTATTAGCCTATTAGGCATTGATAGTTTTTTTTTCATTCTTCGAGTCTTTATTCTTTTGGTTTAATCTGTGCTGTTCGACAGGTTGATAGAGCTGAAGACATGGGTTTTCAGCTTTTCTGGATTGTCCTTTTTGCTGTTCTTCCTCAGCTCTTCTCAGAAGAAGTCCCAGATGTAACTGTCACCATTCAAGGATCAGCTACAATAGCCAACATTGATGATAGTTTTGTTTGTGCAACACTAGATTGGTGGCCTCCTGAAAAATGCAATTATAATCAATGTCCATGGGGACAGTCTTCTGTTTTGAATCTGGTAAAATCTGCTGCAATAAATTAGTACACTGGCCTTCTTGAAAAGTAATAATGCTTTTAAGCTTTTTGTTGTGACTGATCAGGATCTAACTCATCCATTCCTAGTTAAAGCTGTCCAAGGTTAGTGCATTTTTTCTTTGAGTTTTGTTCTGTCTTTGTGGATGTTCACATAACATCACAAAAGCATGATTCTTGTATTTGCATCAACATCTTCACCATCACAAAATTAATGTGATCAAAGCCTTTATTTAAGAATTATTTGAGTCATTCTTAGATATATCATCAATGTTGTGTTCTTAAATTTGTTCTATAGTCATCCTTGCGGAAGAGGCCACTGCCAAGATCAGTAATTTGATTGCATTGCTTTCCAAATTTCAGCATTTGATGTCTTGAGGATAAGGGTTGGAGGTTCTTTGCAAGACCAAGTAGTGTATGGAATACCAAACTTGGGATATCCATGTCATCCATTTTCCAAGAAAGCAGGTGGGTTATTTGGATTTTCGGAAGGATGCTTGAGCATGGAAAGATGGGATGAGCTCAACCTCTTTTTCCAGCAGACAGGGTAAAGTTTCCTCCAGATGTTTTGTGCATACTGTTTCGTTAATTGGTCTATGTTAATCAGATAATAATTATGATTGTCAATTAAGTTCACATTCAGTGAATGACTAATATCAAATACATCTTTATAAGAAGCATTAATCTGCCACAACTGGTGAGGCTCTATTTGCTGAATTTATTTGTGCAATTAGAACAACTGAAGAAACTGGTAAAATTAACAACTGTACAGAATGAGTTTTATTCTAAAATTTTCTGGTGTGACATATTATTTTGGTTCAGACAGTCCACTGCAGAATTGGACAATAAAACTACATACCTCACCTCCTGCAAGGCAGTTCAATCCACTATCAATTTGAATATTTTGCTCTCCTGTCCTGATATGGAATATTAACTGTGTTTTCTTTAATGATGAAATTACTGAAGATGGTTGAACTTATTTATTTAGTCTTGTGACTACAGTGCAGTCATCACTTTTGGGCTGAATGCTCTGTATGGGAGGCATCATGGACGTGGTAGTACCTGGATAGGTGATTGGAATTCTACTAATGCTCGAGACTTCATTGAGCACACAATTTCAAAGGGATACCCTATTGATTCATGGGAATTTGGTAATTCACGTTTCACAGTCAATTTGTCCTTTTTTCAGAAAAGTGAGATCGTCGTCTAGAGGTCCAATGTGTTTTTATCACATGTCAGGAAATGAACTGAGCGGGTCAGGAGTCAGCGCGAGTGTTTCTGCCGAACAGTATTCTAAAGATTTAATCGGTCTTAAGGGAATCCTCATGGAGTTGTATGAACATTCAAGCTTCAAGCCATTGTTAGTTGCCCCTGGAGGATTTTTTGAACAGCAGTGGTATGCTAAGCTTCTTGACATTTCAGGTTTGGGCATTGTGGATGCCATGACACATCATATCTACAACCTAGGTGGAGGTGAGAATAGTACTTTATCTTCTCTTCGACATGGTTTTCATGGAAACAAAATCACTTGTGTAGTATTTTTTTTCCCTACAAAGGGAGGCTCATAGGCCTTATAAAAGGAAATGAAAGAACAAAAATGATGGGTATATAAGTTCCATTGCTGGAAATCGAACTTGGAACTTCTTGATCCATGAGTGAAGGGTGAGCCATTGCGTGATATGCTTGTTCCTTGTGTAGTATAATTCTGATAATAGGTATCTATGTGAAAATGGGGTTTGCGGCATGAATAATAACTAGGAAATAGAGGTAAAAGTTTTGTTATATTTAGTTAAATAAACATGAAATATAATCGGATTTAATTACCACAAAATAGATTTTTAATTATGTATATTATTGTGATTCTGTGTTTGGCTATATGAAACTCGAATTGTTGCTTGGGGGTTTGCAATGTTGCATTATCGGTTTTTGTGCATCATAAAAAAATACGAGATTTCGCAGCTAGAAAAAGGCATAGCTGAAAATCTACAAAAATCAAGACAACAATGAATCAAAACTGACTACTTGTAGACTTAAAATGAATCAATGTACTCAACATGTCATTATTTCTTATTTTGTAGTGGAATCTTTCAGAAAGAACCGACAATCATTTTTCTCAATATTCATTTTCAGGCGATGATCCTCATATCGAGGACAAGATCATGGATCCACAATACTTAAGCAGGGTAGAAGATACATTCAGAAATCTCCAGTTAACAATACAGAGGCATGGACCATGGGCTTCACCTTGGGTTGGTGAAGCTGGAGGTGCATACAACAGCGGCAGTCGACGTGTGTCTAATAAGTTTCTGAACAGCTTCTGGTAGTTTTCAATGCACTGCAACTTTTATGCAGACATTGTTCCTCAGTTTAACATTCCTTTGAGATGCTCAGGTACCTAGATCAACTCGGTATGGCTTCGAAGTATGACTCCAAGTCTTACTGCAGACAAACTTTGATTGGAGGAAATTATGGTCTACTGGACAAAACTTCTTTCATACCCAATCCAGACTACTATAGGCATGATCATCTTATCTTGTGAAAATTTATGTACATTTCATGATGCTGTGCCAACATTGTGGTCTCGAGGCGCTCAATTTTATATGACAAAATTTTGCTGTGTTACTATACTAAAGTTTAAGCACATTATAATAACAAAGACCAAAAAAGTATAGTTTGCTCCATTTATGTATAATTCTTTGCATAATGCGCAGAAATAACCTTATCTATGTTCATGACATGAACAGTGCACTACTATGGCATCGGCTGATGGGAAGAGGAGTTCTTTCCACTGCTGTAAGTGGCTCTTCAATGCTACGAGCTTATGCCCATTGCAGGAAAGGAAAGGTAAATATATGCCCCGGATATTTTCCACATCGGATTCTGGATTAAAAAATAGGTGACCAATACTAGAAATTATCATTTCAGTTTGATGTTCATGCTGAATTCACCTGCTGCTTCAAAAGTATTGGTTGTGACACTAGAAATTTAGCATCATTTTAGGTTGATGTTCATGCTGAATTCATTTGCTGCTCAAATAGTATCGGTTGCGATTTGTTTGAGATACTTTGGTGGTTGAGTTCACAGTTTCCTTTTCATAAGTAAAACAGAAATTGCAATCATTGTGGCATGTAATTAACACACAGTAGATACTGATTATTGGCACACTATTGCCACTTCGGCCATGATTTTTTTTCCCATGCATTGTGCATGAGACACCCATATTGTTATATCTCTGTATCTGATTATTTCTTTCATGAATTTGGCTTCATTCAGGCAGGCATCACCGTTCTCCTGATCAACCTAAACAGATCTACTTGGTTTCATGTGAGAGTACAAAAAGATAGCACCATTGTTGGTATTCAGGAAGAAGGAACGCAAAAGAATGAAGTCTTCAGTGGACTCAGGAAAACAGCCTCCTGGGTTGGAAGAAAAGCATTAGACGGGTCAGAAACCAGAGAAGAATACCATCTGACTGGGAAGGATGGGAACCATCTGAGTCAGACTGTGCTGCTGAATGGGACTCCTCTACAGCTCACCGAAGATGGAGACGTCCCGCCTCTGGATCCCGTCTTCGCGCCGGCCGACTCGCCTGTATCGTTGGCTCCGCTGTCAATTGCATTCGTCGCCTTCCCAACCTTTGAGGCAAGAGCTTGTCTGTGACTTAGAAGTAGAGAGCTATATGCTGTTGTCATGTAAGATGTCATGTAAGATGGTGCATGTTTGTATTCTTCATTTGTACATACAACTTATAAAACATAATGGTCCCAGGGATTCATATTATAAGTTCTTCAAATCATAATAAGAAAAAGAATTAATTTCCTTAATTCCATTTTTGTTGAATTAAAAGGCACAGGTGCTTTTTTTTTTTTTTTTTGCAGCTTTGCTGCTCAGGACTTTGGCCTGATTAATCTTATCCGTTGCATAAAAGACAAGAAAAATGGACGTAAAGAGAAGAAGACAGCGATGAAAGCAAGGCAAACTACGAACAAATAATCTCAAAATTCACCAGAACCTTATAGAAGCCACTAATGATATTGATTTACAAGTTGTTTGTTTGATTTGATTTAAAAATAATAATATTCTGAAATCCATCAGAGTTTTTTTGGAATTTATCGAAAGTATGATGAATGCACACTGATATAATAAGGCTCCACTTGAAGAAAATATTATAAGTTTTATTTTATTGGTACCAAAAAAAGTCTTATAGGTATAAAATAAATCTCCTCAGTATCGTGATTTTTCGAGTAAATTACACTAAATACTCTCCAACTTTGAGCACTTTTTCAGCGATGTCTTCAAACTTTAATTTGTAATGAGACTTCCTTCATCTCTTCACTTGTTTTACCATTTTCACCTATGATCGATCGTTCTCATTTACTCTATTAATGTGGCACCCGCGCAGCGATTTTCTCTCTCATTCACGCAAGAAATTATCCGACATGGCATTTCTCTTTCTTCCATGACATGGTTAAATAATAATATAACATATAAAATATTATAATAATTAAAAAAGAGAGAAGGGAGCACTGCCCCTCCCTCAACATCCGACGGCGAGGGCGTCATCGACGCCGAATGCGGAGCTCGCAGAGAGGGGGTGACGCACTCCCCCCTCCCTTTTGCTCTGCGAACCCCCCCCCCCCCCCCCCCCTCCTTTTTTTTTTTTTTTTGTCTGTGCACATCGGTGAAGTGCGCATAGCCGCATAGCAAAAATGGAGGCGATGCTCCCCCCCCATCCCCCACCCCTTCCCTCCACACCTTCTTGGGCTCCGGTGAGCACTTGCTAAGCCCCCCATCCTCCAGCGCCGGCAAGGCCGTCCGAAGGTTGAGGGGAGGATGGTGTTCCTTCTCAATCATGTCACCTAGGAAGGACAAATGCTATGTCGATGGTTTCTTGCATGGCGGAGAGAGAAAATTAACATCAGCATAGTAATCGGGATACGGCCGATCGTAGGTGAAAAAAGCAGTCTGCAAAATAAGTGGAAAGATGGATGATAGTTTTGTTACAAATTAAAATTTAAGGATAATGTTGATAAAGTGTCTAAAGTTAGAATGCATACGGTGTAATTTACTCTTGATTTTTAACTAGTTCCTTCGGTAAGATTAAGTTAACTTTTTTACTTTTTATTTTTTCCTAAAAAACTAAAATATTCTTTCATAATTTTGAATTTTCATCAGCATCTATGAAAAAAAAGACATTTATTTATGAGAGAGCATTTTAATTTTACTTTTTTTATGAATAGAAATAATAAAAAAATAGAAATGTTAATGAAATCTGATGGAAGGATGTGAAAATCTCTGTCGAATTAAGAAAATAAATTTATAATTTAGAGTTAAATGTGAAAAATAGGTAGATTTACAAAATTAACCCTAAAATAAAACCACCTCACGAAAAGTTACGTTTGAATGCCCACTACCCTTGTGCCTGATTGCTTCTGTGTTTTATGATGGGGGTGTGTGGACCGTGGAAAATTATAATTGATTCTTCTCGAGGAAGAAAAAAGAGGTGTTTCCACAAATTAAATGATGGAGAAAAGAGGAAGGAGAGAAAGATGTGTAACACAAAATAAGAAAACTAGGAATTACCGACGGTCGAAACCGTCAGTAATTTTTCCAAAAAACCGTCAGCTTTTTTGACGAAAATCGAGACGTCGAAAAAACGGTCGTCGCAAATCAATTTCCGACGGTTTGGAAGGAATCGTCGAAAATTTTGACGAATTTCCAACGGTCGTGACCGTCGATATTTGCGACGGTCGATAAAATCGTCGAAACTTCGGAGGGTCATGACCGCCGAAAATATCGGCAGTCGACAAAACCATCGAAAACTCCGGCGGTTGTGACCGCCGAAGTTTCTGACGGTTTCGTTGACCGTCGTAAATATCGGCGGTTGCTACCGTTGAAAATCTCGACGGCCGTCGGGCGACCGCCGAAGTTTCGACGGTCAAAACCGTCGTAAAGATTTTTTATAATTTAAAAACAAATAGCCGGCGGCCAGCGGCCGATGTCGGATCCGGATCGGCCGACGGGTGCCCGGATCCGAATGCCCGGCGGCAGATCCGACCCCGAAGGTCGGATCCGGCTGCCCGACGGCCGATCCGGCCGCGAGAGGCCGGATCCGACTGCCCGACGGCCGATCCAGCCGCTGGGGGCTGAATCCGGCCGCTAGGGGTCGGATCCGGCCGCCAGCGGCGAGATCCGGCCACTGGGGGCCGGATCCGGCCACCAGCGGCCTCCGACCGGAGAGAGAAAGAGAGAGGATCGCCGGCGTCCGATGCGGGAGAGGGTCGATGACGACCGGTGCTCGCGAGCCGGGAGAGGGAGAGAGAGAGAGGAGAGGAGGGAGAGAGAGGAGAGGAGGAGGAATTATATATAAGAGGAAAAGAAGAGAGAAAGCGGGAAAAAGAAAAAAAGCGGGATAACGAAATTTAAATTACCAACGGTCGGAGCCATCGAAAACGTAAATATTAACTATTTTTAAAGTTACCGACGGTTGTGACCGTCGAAAATATATTTAGTTATATATTTATTTTTTATTTTATCGACGATTTGAACCGTCAGTAATCGTTACCGACAGTCGAAACCGTCGGTAATTGCGATGGTTTGGGTCGTCGCTAATTATATTTATAAAATACTCCCCATATGATATTATTATATATTTACCGACGGTTACGACCGTCGAAAATTGCGGTGAATTTTGCGACGGATGGATATCCGTCGGAAATATTGATGTTCCTAATCGTCAAAAAATTAAATAATAATATAATAAATTATATAATTTATTATTTTCCTCTCCGACGGTCATAACCGTCGAAAAATCCGTCACAAATTACAACGGATGGATATCTGTCAGAAATATCGACGTTCCTAACCGTCAAAAAATAAAATAATAATATAATAAATTATAAAATTTATTATTTTCCTTTTCGACGGTCGTAACCGTCGGAAATGGATCTGTCGCAAATTGTGACGAATTTCAAACTGTCGAAAATTGTCCGTCGGAAAATGGCAATTTTCTTGTAGTGATTTAGTATGAAAATGAATATCTAATGTAGTTTAGTGTGGTGATTCTCCACTTTAGAGAGTGTTGTAGAGATCTAAGGTTCAAATTTGGCCCCCTTACAATTTCCTATCTAATTTCTTTTTATTTTGGTCCCCCTATAATTTTACTCTAGGTCATATATATATATATATATATATATATATATATATATATATATATACATATATATATGTGTGTGTGTATGTATGTGTGTGTATAGGATTTAATGGGGTCATACGTCATCTCAAGTGTATGACCCCCATACGTCTAGCGCTCACCATTCGATCGGATGATGGGTAATAAAGCCTTAATGGAGAAGGTCGCCGGCGTGATGCTCGGAGGCAAGGAGCTCACGGTGGAGGAGCGCAACCTCCTCTCCATTGCCTACAAAGCCTCCTGGCGCATCATCTCCTCTATCGAGTAGAAGGAAGAGGCTCGCGGAAACGCAGACCACATAGCCGCCATCCGCACCTACCATTCCGGTATCGAGTCTGAGCTCACCTCCATCTGCGAGGGAATCCTCCGCCTCCTCGACACCCGCCTCGTCTGGGCTATAGTTACTCCGGATTCCAAAGTCTTCTACCTCAAGACGAAGGGCAACTACCACCGTTACCTAATAGAGTTTAATGCTGATGTTCTCCATGCCATAGGCGGTGGGGCGGTAGAGCCGTCACTTGAGCTCATCATTGTAGCGACGACGGGGAGGATCTTGAGAGCGTCAAGACGACAGTTGAGGCAACGATCGAGGAGGGTAGCGTCTGCAAAGGCGATGAACTAAAACATGTGCCCTTATCCTTCTGCAATTTTTTTCACACATTTGGGTGTCGCTCTCCTTCTGTGAGGCGAAGAAGGCCGGCCGATCCCGATCTCCTTTTGCGAGGCAAAGAAGGTGACCATTCCGGTGAATTTTCTTCCTCGATCCAGCGATGTGATGAGGTTAGGCTGGTGGCGCTGAAGAAGGTGCAGGTGGAGGAGTACATCGGCGGTGACGGAGGAGGACGGAGCATGGTTCATGACGCGAGAGATTGCGCGTCTCCGATGGCTCGACCACCCGAATGTTGTACGATTGGAAGGGAATTGCGGCATCGCAGGTGCCATGGTCGACCTCCATCTACCTTGTCTTCAAGTACATGGATCACGACCTCACCGGAGAGGGGCGGACCAAGACCAAGAAAAAGAGGGGGACTAGGTTTGATCTGAAGGCCTCTCACTTCACATGGAGGCTTAGCTGCCACTACACAATACCAAAATAACATACAAATTATATTTGAGGAGGCCAAACATAACTTTTTGTCATAAAGTTTATATATATATATATATAATACAAAATTAAAATTTTGAGGGGGCTTACCCTATATGTGGGTCTGCCACTATCGCTGGACTCCTCGCCGCCAACCCCTGGCGTCGTCTTCACGCGCGCACAAATGACATCCATCCGATTCGATCGGAGGACTCAAATGCATGCGTATGATGGTCATACGCATTCCATGCCTATGATGCCATTAATCCCATATATTATATATATAGTTTGGATTTAATGTTTATCATACGCATCAAATGTGTATGATAAACATACGCGTGCTTTTCATCCGTCCGATTTGATCGGACGGATGGCGTTCTCTCTTCTCTACCCCCCTCTTCTCTCTTCCCATCTGCTCTCTCTTCTCTCTCCCCTTCCGCTCTCTCTTCTCTCCTCCGTCTCCGACCATCGCCGTCCTGCAACAGATCTGCGAGCTTAACGTCGACCACCGCCTGTCCCCGATCTGCAAGCTCGACGTCGATCGCCCATCCCCGATCTACGCTGCCTCCGTCCTTGGTTCCCCATCGCCGCCGTCATAGATCTACGACCTCGATCTCCGCCGATGCCGTTCTCGCTTTTCTCGCGCGTTGCCGTCACCGATCGCCTCGTCCTCCTCTCCGAGCATCGCCGACGCACGACCCTGTGTCCTCTCTCTCCCCCTTCCTCCACGTTGCATCCCCGATCCGCCGATCCACCATCCTCCATCCCCGACGGACGATCTGTCGTCGATCGCCTCCTCCTCTCCGAGCGCCGCCTACCCCTACGTTCTCTCTCTCCCTCTCTTTCTTCCCCTTCCTTCGTCCCTGTCCGACGCCGGTGATGGCCTCGCGATTTGATCTCATCGCCGGCGAGATGGAATCTGCGCACACCGAGCGCCACCGCCGACCCCTACGTCCTCTCTCTCCCTCTCTTTCTTCCCCTTCCTTCGTCCCTGTCCGGCGCTGGTGATGGCCTCGCGATTTGATCTCATCGCCGGCGAGATGGAATCCGCTCACGAATGCCATCCGTTCGATCTAATCGGACGGATAAGAATCACGCGTATGTTTATCATACGTATTTGATGCGTATGATAAACATTAAATTCATATAGTTTTATTTTATTTATTTTTTAACAAAACTGGGTATTGCAACATCCTTGGACCTAAAGTTGCAGGCCTGCGCACAAAAGCCCGCAACCGTTGACCTGTGCGCAAAAGTGAGGTAGAACGGGCCGCTTCATGGCCCATCTCCTCAATTTTTAATATTAAAAGATTATTATTAGTTCTTTAATTACAGTTCGAGACTAGAATATATATGCATAAGATTTAAGATCTTTCATCAATTCTTCTATTAAGGATTCGCATTGATGTTTTTTGGTAAGTTAATTGTTAATTTTTTTATTTTAGAAGCGAGTTGTATTTTTAAGAATTTAATATTGAGATGAGACTTCATTTCAGAATCCTATCATAGTTGAGCAATTCTAGTCATGTACTCTCCAACTTTGTTACTTTATCAAATTTGCTGTCACACTTTAATAAAAACTCATCACTTAACATTTATATTATTACAAATTAACGAGTACTAAGATGATGTGGCATACTAAGTATGGCTTCTATATATTATTTTAAATTCAAAAAGAATAAATAAAATATTTTACTTACAACTGATACATTTATTTTGCATTTAGCTAATTTCTATAGAGGATAATGAGTATCTAGAGTACACTGTTCTACACTTTGATATTTTTTATCATTTACTTAATTAAATAATTATAATTCTTAGATGAAATGATATATACTTATTAAAATAATTTGATAATAAAAAATATCATCTCAAAATAAATAAATTATAATTTTTGAATTAATTATATTAGTTAAAATAGTTTGATCATAATCAAATAATTTGATGATCTTAATCTTGATCATATTTACTATTTAATGCATACTTTAAATTAATATATAAGCATCATAATGCTTATATTTTAGGAGCATTGACACGTGAAATACATTATGAACTCGTTCATAGGATGAAGATAATGTTAATCTACAATTACTCTCTCCAATTAGTTCGAGTATTTAAAAAAGATCAACGTATCTTGAACTGAACTTTCCTCATTTGCTGAACTACATTATCTCTTTGATTGGAAAAAACTTTAAAAGTGTTTGATCACTTGTCTTAAAATTCTTTCACGTCGGCCTTTATCAACATAGAACTTTTATCACGCTTGTGCTGCTTTCATTTTTTTTATCAATTCTACATGTTTGCTTCAGCTCTTTAACATTCTAAGAATTTCCTTTCACCTCTTTATCTTATTACTTTTATAGCATTTGAATTAATTATATTTGTTAAAATAATTTGATCATAATTATTAATCTTAATCATATTTATTATTTAATACATAGTTTAAATTAATATATATTTTATTATTTTAATAAATAAAATCAGTGATCCACACGTGTTCACTGTTCTAACTATACATTTTCTCATAAAAAAAAAATTTACTCCCAGTATCTTCTGCTAGTGGGCAGCTCGTGACTTTTGATTTGACCAAATAGATCCGCGTTTCCCATGCTTCGCCTTCACTCTCTCTCTCCAGATTCCAGACATAAGCAGGTCCAAGAAGTGGCCTTCGTTACCTTCACTTCAACTCATCGTCTCCTCGGCGGCCGGACGCCAAATGGCCTCGAACGAAGTCATTCTTCTGCTCTTTTCCTCCATCCTCCTCCGCCACGTTGCCGGCCGCGTCCACCTAGCCGCTTCCCCGACGACTCTGACCAAATCCAACCCTACCGTCCGCGTCACCTGGTCGGGCGTCGACTCCCCATCCGACCTCGACTGGCTCGGGATCTACTCGCCGCCCGACTCCTCCGATCGCGACTTCATCGGCTACCTGTTCCTCAACTCCTCCGTCGCCGGCGACTGGCGCTCCGGCTCCGGCGCCGTCGAGATCCCCCTCGTCAACCTGCGGGCCAAATACGCCTTCCGGATCTTCCGGTGGAAGCGCGATGAGGTCAGCTACCACCACCTGGACCACGACCGCAACCCGCTCCCGCGCGGCCACCACCGCCTGGCCGCCTCCGGCGAGGTCGGATTCGCGTCCGGCGCGGGGCCCGACCAGATCCACCTGGCGTTCGCGGACGTTGAGGACGAGATGCGGGTGTTGTTCGTGACGGCCGACGGCGCTGAGAGCCTCGTGAGGTACGGGCGGGATCCGGGGCAGCTGGATCAGATGGTCCGGACGACGGTGGTGCGGTACGAGCGTACTGATATGTGTGACTACCCGGCGAACTCCAGCATCGGTTGGAGGGATCCTGGATTTGTACACGATGGTCTCATGAAGAATTTGGAGAATGGAAAGAGGTATTACTATCAGGTGAGATGATTCCCGTTGCTAGTTGTTTCCTCTCTTTTCATGTGCGTCCGATAAATATTGCTGGTGGTGTATGTGTTATTTGGATCTGAGATTAAAAGGAGAACTTTTAAGTTGAATTGCTACTGATTTCTTATTTTTGAATTGCTATGGTTTTCAACCAACTCAAAAATATACTGATGGTGTATTTGTTAAAGAAATTTGTAGAATAACTTGGTGTCTGTTTAGATAGTATTTGCTAGTGGAAATCAGAAAGTCTTCTTATATGGAATGCTCTATGTAGATGTTCTTAATGGTGGATCTTAAAAAGATTTGCTTTTTTAATAAGTTGGAACTATCCTTGACGCAGTGAAAGAGTGATTTCTTCTAATGTTTGTGCTTGTTCCATTAAGTGGAGAGAAAGAGCTCATTTATTCCCAATTTGGGAGATATTTGGATTTCTGGAATAATAATCTCTTAGGTTTGTCAATTGTTCTACTTTTTTTATTTCTTGGTTCATGGTTTTTCTTGTCTGTTTCAGTTCATAAAATGCTAGCCTGGGAAACCATAGAATTTAACTAGATGTCAAAAAATGGTTGAAGGGTATATGTCAGACAATTCATACCTCAAGGCATTGAAATTCAATTCTTGCCTGGCAATAGCTGCATTCACTTGCTGTTTGTTCGTATTGGTGTTTTTGCTCTGAAAGATATTGTGCTGATGTTTGTTGCTGCCATCATCTACGTCTAATTGGAGTACAGATAATTCAAATGGAGCAAATGGATCTGTATCTTCTTCTATTTATCACTAGTGATTTGTTATTTTATTGTTAACGTTCCCGTATTAGAATTTTTTCTTTCGCCATTTTCTTACTATCTTGATGAGTTCTGTTATTGCCAGTTTGTGCTAACATGTTGTAAGATAGCTTCAAGCTTTCCTATTTGAAATTATGTAAAGCCACCTATATTCCTGCATAATTTTGTGTTTATGTTCATAGGTTGGTAGTGATGCAGGAGGTTGGAGTAAGATCCATAGTTTCATATCTCGTGACAGCAATTCGAATGAAACAATTGCATTTCTTTTCGGTGACATGGGGACGTATACCCCCTATGCAACATATTATCGCACACAGGAGGAAAGCAAGTCAACAGTGAAGTGGATTCTCCGTGATATTGAAGCCCTTGGAGATAAGCCTGCATTTGTTTCCCATATCGGGGATATCAGCTATGCCAGAGGCTTTGCATGGGTGTGGGATGAATTCTTCAATCAGATTGAACCCATTGCATCAAAAGTTCCTTACCATGTTTGCATAGGAAACCACGAGTATGATTGGCCATTACAGCCTTGGAGACCATGGTGGTCATA
The DNA here is from genome assembly GCA_030549335.1 of Pontederia crassipes. Lineage (NCBI taxonomy): Eukaryota > Viridiplantae > Streptophyta > Magnoliopsida > Commelinales > Pontederiaceae > Pontederia > Pontederia crassipes. The sequence goes on along the minus strand of CM060194.1, from coordinate 59,829,911 downwards.
TGGCGTTTATGAAAAGGATGGTGGAGGTGAATGTGGAGTTCCTTACAGCCTCAGATTCAGAATGCCTGGGAGTTCCTTACTTCCAACAGGAACAGGAGCTCCTGACACTAGAAACCTCTACTACTCCTTCGATGTTGGAGTCGTTCATTTCTTATACATATCAACTGAAACTAACTTCATGCAGGGCAGTGTCCAATACAATTTCATAAAAGGTGATTTGGAGGGTGTGAATAGGACCAGAACACCTTATGTTGTTGTCCAAGGGCACCGGCCTATGTACACAACAATCAATAAGCAAAGAGATGTTCCATTGTTAGACAGGATGATTCAGCACTTGGAGCCTCTTTTTGTGCAGAATAATGTCACCCTTGCTCTGTGGGGTCATGTTCATAGGTATGAGAGGTTCTGCCCTATGAAGTTCCACAGATGTGTGGATGTGTCATCAAACTTCACGTATGGGGGTGCACCAGTGCATGTGGTGATTGGAATGGGAGGTCAAGATCGGCAAGCAAGCTGGACACCCAGGCCTGACCATACAGACCTTCCAATTTTCCCTCAACCTGAAAGATCAATGTATCGAGGGGGCGAATTTGGATATACACAACTCATTGCCACAAGAGAGAAACTAACACTTTCGTACATCGGAAACCATGATGGACAAGTGCATGATGTGGTGGAGATTCAATCTGGTTACCAAGTCTTGAATAGCAGTGGCAACGAAGAACACGTCAAACCTGTAAATCGACGCGTTGAAACAGTTGCAGTTTTTCCACTATATGCGAAAGCAGCTGGAGTTATGGTACTTGGGGTACTTATTGGCTATGTTTTTGGCTTCTTAACACAGCGCTGGAGGGACAGAGCCCGTGCCAAGTGGACTCCTGTGCCAAGTGTGGAAATGGAAACATGTAGCTAATACAGTTACCTGGATCGATTGCACAGAATCACAAGCTAGAGAAAAATGCAATTATTGCAGCCCTGGAAGGATTCCTCATGTGGGCAAAACCCTAACGTATGTTTTCAGATGTGTTTCTCTGGTGGCAGGTCATCTTCTGAGGTGATAGAGGTGTATGTAATTTCGTATGTATCATTAGAATGTTGTTATACTACTTTACAATTTAATCATGAATAAGATTTAATTTTGGGGCTCACTATTTTTCTTTTGCAGATAATATAGATTATCTTCCAGTTTCTGCCAAGCAAAGAAAAAGATGTTCCATTGAACTGTTACAACTCCAACCTGAGGCGGAATTAAGCTGGCAGCAACAGATATCAATAAACATCGATGGTTGAAATGTGGTAGAACATGCTGCTGAGGAAAATATATTCAGTTCCTTCAACTGTACAATTAAACTAGATTTGCATGTCTGCCTTTACACTAAGAAGGGAATAAGATTTGGTTGCAAAAAGGTTGTCTCCTCTTGGTTTCAAGATGGAGAAAGAAGAGTCATGACACAGAATGGAAGACCAGAAAGCCAATGCCGGCATCATGCGTGTTTCTTCCCTTCTCATTCAATGAACTAACTCATCAACCTTCGGACTCCAGTGGTGGGTGGCGCTGCCACCGCGGAGCCACATCGTCATTGTATAGCATGGGCAATGCTCAATGCAGGGTTTTTCATTCTTGATCTTGGTAAGGAAAAAAATCCTTAAGTTCAAAATGGTCTCGTTTCAAATTTTACTTTGTTTCATTCAATGAAGTTGTTAATCCTTATTTATGGACATCTATCCTCGTCCGTTATAATCAATGATCACACACTATAATGGTTCAAACTTCATCCTTTGGGTGCTTAGTTTTATATTGCACTGATTATCCACACTGTTTAGTTGTAATCAATGATCACACACTTTACCGAAGTTCTATATTGCATTGATGATTATCCACATTGTGCTACATTTATAACGTTGTCATGAATAGAAATCAAAATGCTTCAAAAGCCTAATCAACAAAGAATTAGATATAAACAACGCTACAAAATTCGGCAAAACATGGATCATCTATAGCTGCAACATGAATAAAATTATAAGTAAATTTTTATTCTACCTTTATCTCTATCTTCATGATATAAAATTGATCTGAATTCAACTAACATTTTGAGAATCTAATTAAATTTGAATTATGAGAAGATCATAATATTCATAAATAATGTTGCCTTAAATCCAAAAAAAGGAGTTAATATGAATAAAAAGATTACCCAAAAATGTGACAGAATTTTTTTGCTGAGAGTAGGACGCATGATCATTTTTTGACAAACGAAATTGAAGCGCTGCTCGAGATAACTGCACAGTATAACAAATTAAGAATAAAATCAAACCCAAGAAAGTTTCAAGTATGCATCGAATAGAAACCGTGTAGTTTTTTTTTTTTGTGGAGATTTATTAATGTCTAGAATTATTAGCGTTTCACTAATTCATTCATATGAGAGTGGTATTAATAAATCTTGATTATGATTTTGAAAATAAAATTTGAGACTACTAACATCCAACTATACATAACAGATTGCGTCAATCTTTTTCGATCGAAACTGTGTAATTATCTCCAATACAAAGGGACCAAGGGAACATATCTGAAAATAAAAGGTCACGTTATAAATGTGTTTCCCGATATTCCATTGCATGAACTCTTGTTATATGTAGGCCTTTGAAATAATACATAAGAGAAATATGGTGACTTAGTTACCCATCCTTTTTCTTTTCAGAATGAACAAAAAAAGAAAGAAGATGTAGGATTGGTTTTGACAATGCAAAATTACAAGAGGCCAACTTGGAGGCATTCAGTCAAGTGCGAGGGGGCTGCTTGAGCTTTAATTAGTTATAACCGATCAAATAAAATAGTTATTTTATCACCGGTGAAAAATAAAAAAAAAATATTCACGGTCTAATAAAAAAACGGAGGAATAAAAAGTAATAATAAAAATGGGATATCATATTATTTTTTTGTAGTTACTGAAAAGAATCTTGGATATATCATAAATTGGAGTGAAAGTTAAGAGTAGGAAAAATAGAGATAATGAACACTGTGCGTAAGCTCCAAAACTTGTCTAGTTTTCTAGTCGTACTCTATGATTTTTTTTTCACTAATCTATCAATGTTCAAGACTATTAGACTAATTCGTTTAGGAAAGGTATAACCTTGGTCAATACGATTAGGGGTGTAAGCAAAAAATTGAAAATCCGAAAATCTAAAAAATCGACCCGACTCGACACGAAATTTTTAGACCTTTTTCGAATAGAAAAAATTAGGTGGTTTTTAAAATTAAATAAACCACCCGAGGAGTCCTAAGGGGACCTACATAATTAAAATTTTATAAAATATATATTAATATTATATTCTACATATTCATAATATATATAAAATTACTCATTAAACATATTATTTATCCTATAACATGTATAAAAATTAATATAAGCCATGAATAGCACTATTATAATATATAACATGTGAATGTTGTTAATCTATGAAATAAAATATCTCTTCATATCATTAATAATTTTTTATATAAATATAAAATGTATAAAATATAGAGCCCCGATAAAACCATTCGAAAAAACCGATAAAGTTTTTTAATTTTAAAAACCCAACCAAAATATATAAAGTGATCTTTTTTAATAAAAAAAATCCACCCAACTCGCACTTATTTCACTCCTAAATAGGACGACTTCAATAATCAATTTCTAAGCTACTAACACGTATCAAATTATTTGAGTCGCAGTCCACTTCTCTCCGCCAGCCCACTTTGGTTCTTAATTGTAAGATTTTATAAACCTCTTTTTAATGAAAAAGGAAGAAGAAGCCGGAGCATGGGAATGCTTTGTGACCTTCCTTAACCATTAGGACCAACTCTACTCTACTAACCTCTCTCTCTCTCTTTCTCTGCTCGCGCACACACACTCACTGACGCGCAATCAGAGCTGTACAGATTTGTTAAATTATTGTATGCATAGAAAATAGAGTTGTAGTTAACATGAAGACAAATGATCGGAAAAAAACATGTAGACAAGAATATTATGTTATTATTATCAAGATTAAATGTATATATATGTTTGATTCCAAGGGAATGCATTATATGTATGTGGACAAAAATAAAGAAGAGAATACAGAGGGTGGAATAAAAGAATAAATTTGCATGTCACTTTCAGATATCATCTTCAACCTTATCTCTCCCACAAAAAAGTGGATTCACGGTAGCAGAGGCTGATAACTTGCAACTATTCCACGCCCTGTGCTGCTGTGCATACATGGGACCAAATCTAGCTAGCTATTACATATATATATATATATAATTATATATATATACCATAATATTACTTCTTCTTTCGGTTGAGCAATTAATAGTGACGTTGATTACTAGTTTTAAGATATAATTAATTTAATAGAAAATTAAAATTAAATATTGAAAGTTTTAGCAATTTAAATGAGTATCTTTGCTCAAACTTAAAACTTATCTGCAATATACGACTACTAACTAACATGCCATGATAAATTAAACCAAAATGTATAAATATAATGGAAACTAAGACCGGGCATTTGGTTGGAGGTTAAATAGTAGAATAGAATGATATGTCAAACACCACACTTATTTAAAAAAAGTACAAAGAACAATGTTATCATTTTAAAATTATATAACATTATAGTATTTTTGGCAGAGATAACATATTCCATAAAAATAACAGTATCCTTCAAATTCCTTCAAAAAAAAGGTTAACCCATCATATTAGATGAATTTAATCCTATTTTTATATTCTCGAGCCAAACGACATCTCAAAAAATAATAATCTCATAGATTAAGGCGCTTATTCTTTCCACTTTAATATTTTTTTTGTATTTGAGAGTCAAGAATAATCTTATTTCAACTTTTTAGAGGAATACTTTAGTCATGTTTTAAAAAAAAATGACAACAACTGTCCTCTAGTTTTTTTATAAATAAATGACTTTTTGACAGAATAAAAAAATAAAGGCATATTCTATTGTTTATTCATGAAACAAACAGTCTTAAAATTCTAAGGCTTCAACTATAAATGCAAGAATTAGCTCACTTGGTAAAATAGATTGAGTTAAAAGTTGATTTTAGTAATCGCATGTTTAAACTTCAAATACACCGGCAATATCTAATTAGAAATGTATATTTTTAATTGAATTGGTTAGACTTCGACCATAAAATTTGGTTAGATATGATTTTTGACATTCACATATACCATTGAAAATAGAATTGTCTTCCTACACTTAAAAGTATTGATGGCATGCATACAATTAGGTGATAAACTTCTTCATGCAAATGGCAAGGCCAATAGATCCTGGTAGTAGCACAGAAAAGTTGCAATCAAGAGCAGATGGTTCTCTAGTACAATGGATGTGATGTGATGTGTTGCAGCGTTGTGTTGGCCATCTCTTTCTCTCTCCCCTCTAACTAATAGTTTTAGGCCAGTCCCCCACCCCTCACCCCCATCCCACCCCACCATCTCCATGAACAACTTCTGAGGTCTACTGAGGTACTTTTACATGTTTTTTTTTTTTACAAAAGTGGGTCTCCAATTAACCAGTGCACCCACAGACAACCAGCCGGCCTTTAGGCTTTTCCCAAAAGCCATTGGTAGATCAGTGGTCCATATATCTCTGATTCATATGTTCAATGGTTAAAATAAATAAACATAGATGATAAAATGCATGGAATATTTTTTCTAAAAAAATTATGACATCTAGAATGAAATTTCATATAATATATTCCTTTTGTTTGATTTTTTTATCTTTGATAATGACAGGAAGTAAAGATTACAAACATTCATCAGGAATTTTTTTTCCTTGCTTGAGAATACTTGATTTTATTATCTTTTGGTGATAATCCGAATGAAGAATCAATCCTTGACATCACTGTGAAAAATTTTAGGACTTATTTTATTAACCACTTTTGTAAAATAGCTAGATTATCGAAATATCCACTTACATTCTTAAAATTGTTTGAGAATATTCAGTTCACTCATATGTTTAATTTTGTTTCTTTTCCATTTATCCAATTACATTTTAATTGATTTAAAAAATAAATGAAATTAAATACTCAGACAAGTATGCTTTAGTTATTTCATTTTTTATCTTAATATTTCCTTAAACATTTATAAAGGATAAAGTTATAACTAATAAATAAATAAATAAAAATTAATAGTGTAAAGAAGATAAATGGATATCTTTATAGTTAAAAATTGGAATTGAGAATAGATAATAGTTTCATAATCAGGTCATGATTCGATCGGTCACTCAGATCCAACCGGATTGAATTAGATTTTATTAAAATAATATTATTTTATAATAATCTTGAATATAAGTATCATAATTAGTACAATATAATAGATAAATAAAAAAATACCACTATTAGTGATATATTAATATGAAAATATCATTTATTATGTTTTAAAATTAATGCTTATTCAAAATCACAACTACAAATAATTTATTATGTTTAAATAATTTATATAATATTGGTGATGCAATATTAATTATTTATTATAATTTACTTTTAAAATTTTCTTTTAGTGTATTTATAATTCTCCTTCTATAATTATTTCTTATGATTCCTCACGCTTTTTTTTCCTTTTGGAAAACAACACGACTGTACTTTACAATATTTTTTACCTTAATTTCTTTTTTTTTTTTTTAGCTTAGAGTTTAACTGTTGTTATGCTTTAAAAGAATATCAACGTCATTATTATATCCCATGAATTAACTTTCCTATTATTCAAACTTTATTTTCTTTTTTTATCAATTATCAATTATTATGTTTCTTTTTTTTTCTCCTATTAAATTTCAAATCTCCTATAGTTTGAATTATATATTCCATCAATTTTTCATTTCCATTTTTATACTAAGAGTTTTCAAATTTCTTCTTAATATTTTTCATTTTCTACCATTTATTTTATTTTTTTATTCAAAAAAATAGAAAAATGGGTTAAACCTGAATTGTCGGTTCAATCCGTTTTCTTCGATTTTTTTTTTAACAAATTTGAATTCATATATCCATCCGACGTATCGATAGGATCGGTCCGATTTTCAAAAGTACATCATAATGTAAAGCAGAAAAGCGGAAATAAAATAAAGATAAGTGAAAAGTCAACTTCACAACTCAATTCGCCAAATTGTTGAGTTGCCTGTCGGCAAAGGAATATATACAAGAAGTTCTCTTTTTTTTTTACAGGGGAACAAGAAAGGCTTTAACTTTTAAGTACTGTCAGGAAACAAACAAGTTGTCCTCTACTCCTTATACGGTGACAAATACGTGACAGTACTCAGCATTTGCACCTGTTCTTTTCCCCTTTAACATCTACGTTTGGAATGTGCTGATGAGGCATAAATCAGATCACTTGTCTACTCCATTATATTCTCAATATCTCAATCTGGTTAAGCTGTCCATTTGGATCCAATTTGATAAACGAATTGGTTTTGATTCAAGGTGCGATGTTCAATTAAGTTGATCGATAGTCTACTAAACATTAAAATCAAATGTTTTTTTCCTACATGCTATATGAATTAACCCAAACTCTATTCACATAGCTAGGCTGATTTGTTTTGTGGAGTCTCCGTCATGATGAACAAATTTATTAAGCTCAATTTTGTCAACAGCGCATAGAATTGCCGACATTTACATTGACAAATTTAAAACGGTGGCATAAGAGGTCAAAATAAAGGCAAAAAAATTGGATGATTAAATAAATAATAAATTAAACGTAGAAAATGACATTTGAGCATATGTAACTCAAATTTTCAACAAGGACAAAATTGTTTCGAGATGTCATCATTAATTCCGTGTTAATTTATTGCCTATATATCCCAAGTATGCAGGGCAAGGAGGAAACCACGGAAGCGATAATGGCAACACCGACATGTGGGTCGATGTTAATTAATGCTAAATGCTAATTCCAACTACGATGCAATTTATTACGATTATCTTGTGTACTCTATATATGTAAACCGATTTTAATATATTCCGGAGTTCCAATGTTATTTTCTTATCTAATCGATCGTTCATCTTTCCGTTTCTTTATGTATTAAATATTTCGTTTACACTTTTGTATTTTAGTTTTTTTTAATATATAAACCTCAAAAATGAGGGAGTCGACCCTTTTTTTACCTCATCCAAGAAGATGATAGAAAATGACGGCGAGTGTCCAATTGTTTTTTGTTTTATTTTTATTTAAATGCAAAATACTAAAACATAACTTAATAAGTAAAAATTTTAAGAATAACAGAAAATACGAAGAAATTGACAAAATGGAAGTAGGAAATAAACTATATGAATATTAGACATTTGTTGTGATTATTTTAATTATCAAGATGGCATATCTCTCTTTGAAACCGAAAAATGAATTTATGTTGGAGAGGCCACATTGATAGCTAAAGATTCGCGTACTCCAGAAAACACGCAAGCAGCTGGTCAAACCCTAATCCATCTGCCTAATTGAATGCCCTCACAAGCTACCAAATCTTCTCAATTCAATGTAAAAACTCTGTCCTTATTCCATCCTTTGGCACTTATTATTATTATTATTATTATTATTATTATTATTATTATTATTATTATCACACTAAAACTAAAAAAATTGATGTAAATATATTTGTAAAATGAATAGTTCGAATGATTCTTGCGAAAAGTAAACACTGGTAATGAAGTGTGGATAACAAGCAATGCCCTAACCAGACAAGTGAGCAACTTCCGAGTGGCAAATGCTCCAATACAATCAATTGTCATATCATTATCATCTAACCATGTTAGCACCTCATAAAGCAAATTAAACGAAATCATGAAAAAGCAACTTCCGAAAAGGCAAAAAGCACCAGCAAGACTGATATTTAAGGCGTCCACTCTCCATACGACTTCATTCGTACACATTATATAAGGCACTTCTATTATAATGCATAAGATCGCAGGCCTAATTAACCAAGCTCGAATATAATTATGAGAATTAATATATTTAATTTGATGGATCAACCTTTAATTTTTTGAGATTTGAAAATATCTTCAAAATTACAACGTTGTCCAGTGTGAAATAAATGTGATCTATCATTTAACTCTCAACCAAACGCCCAAAGAGTCTCTAAAGGTCTTCCATCTAGACATAAAAGTGATTCGAGTCCGGTTTTTTTATAAAAAAAATATTATTTATTATTTTTTGGATCAATTTTTAAAATTACACAAGCGTCCCTAAAATCATTTAAAAATCATCTTTTAGTCGATTGATTTTCTTGGATAATTTTATCGAACTCCAAGTAAAATGATATTTTCAAAAAATATATAATAAATTTAAAATAATATAAATATCTTCAATTTTATAATTAAATATAGGATATAGTACTAGAACCATTAAATTAGAGTTTCATAATATGATAGTAACATATTAAATTATATAAAAAATTACTACACTATTAATAAAAAATAAATTACTAATGAATTAATTATATATATAAATAGTAATAAATAGAAAGGACTTCACGGACCTGATTTTTTCAAGTGACACTCTAATTTGAGCAGGTCGATTTTTACTTTATTAGAAAATTATCCTAAATAATATTCGGTTCTCCTTTTTATTTTTTCCATTATTTTTTTTCAAGCTGGATAAGATTTTTCGGATAGTTTCTTACCCCTCTACGGCTACTTGCATCTGTTATTTCCTGTCTCAACTAATTTTTTAAATAGAAAGAACATCTGATATTGTGCAAAGCTCAACCCTACTCATCACTTTGTACTATCATAATATATTCTTAGATTATGTAAGTTTTTATATTGATGATTTTAACAGCGAATAGCAACCAAACATTTACCTTTTACAATTTCTCAATAAAATAATTCATGATATTTTCATAATTAATCACATTGAGAAATGACATGAATGCTTAATTATATATACTTCACAACTTTATTTAATTTCAGTCTTGCATGGGAGTTAAGGCTTGTGGTTAATAGCTAATGAACTACGCATAGTGATTAAATCTCTATTAGTGCTGGAAAAACTAATGTCAAATGAAACCTTATTCAAATCAGTTAATTTTCATCTTTATATATCTTTCTGTGTGTGTAGAGTAGGCGTCAAAAATTAAGCTCGATGGTACGAAGTAGGAACAGAAGAAGGGGGACTTCAATGAATTCTTCTGTAGAGAGAGAGAGAGAGAGAACGACGTGCTTCCGTGCGCAACAAGTAAGGTTTCTGAAAGATTCGAGTTTGTATGGACCCACGCTACACCCCCTTATCCCCCTCTATCCACCGTCCCATCTCCTTCAATAAAAACTCCATGATAAGATATGCCAAATCCCACCAAATCTGGCATTTACAAAGTTGAAAACGTATATTCAATCCATTGTTATTATTATGTTTAATAATACTATTAGTCCACTATTTATATTACTTTTATCCATCATAATTTGTTTATTTTCTTCCTTCTATGATCGAAAAGAAAATATTCGCACTGCATGGTCAGATCAGTGGTGAATAAAAAAATGGGCAGTAAACATGGACTAACTACCGGTATGATGCTATTTTAATGCGATCCAATTCTTCCCACAGGGAAGGCATTGTCTTCACGTGACTCTGTCATCATCAGGATCATCTGTTTTTTTTTAATTTACAGAAAAGAAAAGTCGAAGCCTAGTATTAGTGTACATTTTTTCATTAAAAAGAATAAAAAAATATAAATCCTAATATAAAAGTCACAAGCAACAAGCAAGGGCTGACAATGCCTGTAGTAATGCTATCATCATTGATGATTAGGAGATAGTTGAATAAAGATTACTCTGGGTTTATATGACTAATTGAATATGTTGAAGGAATCTTTTACTTATCAAAATATGCAACGCATGTTTCTAATTTATACTTTTCCTACCTTTTTAGTCTTGGTTCCAACATCTAGCTCGCTAGTCCATGTTCTACATGTGGGACAACCAAACACCACTGCAAATATGTGGATGAAAACATAGAATTAATGTGGCCGGGATGAGTGCTAATGTAGTGAACAACATCACAGTGCACTAAAACAATTAACTGCGTGCGTCTCGCAATGAGCCAAGTTGACCACCGCGTCTGTGTGAAATTAAGACGAGTAGGAGGGCGACTGTAATTAAAGAATTGTATTTCGCCTAAACACCTTGTTGCACTCATCTTAATGAGCTCAGTCACCAGAGAGAATACCTATATGATATTTATGCTCATCAGCAAATTTTGCCATGAGCCTCTCATGCATATAATAAAAAAGGGACTACTATTGGTCCACATATCTAAGCTTTTGCGAGGTCTTCGCTTGCATCTAATTAAGCCAGTACAACCCTTTTCCAGGTCCTCTCTCTCTCTCTCTCTCTCTCTCTCTCTCTCTCTCTCTCTCTCTCTCTCTCTCTCTCTCTCTCTCTCTCATGTGCAGCAAGGGGAAGCTAATTAAGCATTTTGACAGAAGTATACCTGTATACTCGTTGTAAAACTTTATCTACATCTCATTAATCAGTGTCCATCCTTTAATTATCTGAAAGGGAGTTGAGGACCACCAAACTAATTGCAGTGCAGTACATGCACAAGACCACACATAGGTCTTTTCAAGGACATGCTTCTCCATGATATCAACATCTTAATTCGATCACCACACGATGCATAATTAAACAAACAAATCCACGGCCCTAAGTTAATTAGCCATTTAACTTACCCTCTCCGATCACACAGCGAACCGTCCGTCAAAATACGTACAATGCATATCATCTTGCATTCTACTGGCCGGGAACTGTTCTACGGACAATTAACTAAAGAAAGCAGTCACAATTAAATCAGAAACAACGCAGACCATTTAATAATTAGCGGAAGAAGATACTGTAAATAACATGCGATAGTAAACTAGTATTAATGTTTCCCTATTATAAATATATTTAAGTTGTACCCGAATCCATATATCTTTAGAACTAATATTTGCTTAGCAAAATTTTGGCTAACAAAATGAGAAAAAAATATTGAAGATTTTTTTTTTAAATTCCTGTACGTAGTACTTTTTCCCCATTAGAGTAACAAAAATCTGATACAAAGTGCAGATATCATGTGATAGTACGTACTAACATATCCGATATCTTAAGTAAGTCCGATATATATATATATAGTCCAGATCGTGATCTCTCCAAAAGCTCATGTCATCTAAAGTATCATGGTGCGCGGTAGGAGGTAATTAAAGTACGATAAACTCAGTACCCTACAAAAATCTTATGAACACATCGATATCATGTACGTACAAAGATACGAATTAATACAGTTGTCATATTGTAACATTTATACAAAACCTGTACGAGTCTCAACTGTTAACACATTCTTGGCTCTCTACATGCACGTATTGGTAACATATAACATAGTTAATTGAAACCTGAATTATATCATATGACACTTTTCCCCCATTTATCTGTTAGTTTACTGTAACATAATAATTAACACCGAAGTAACCCTAGATGTTGAGGATATTGTATATGTAAACCCAATCAGCTTCACACACGTCGTTGTCATATTGGCGACATATCAATGTTATTTTTTTTTTCTTTTCGGAGTGTCGCCTTAAACTGTGGTCATTTAACATCAACTGAAAAAAGTAAATTTTAATTACCGAGTACTATAACTTTTAATTACTCTCCGGGTATTAATTATATTATTTTGTTTACGATGGAGATGGAATAAAGAAAAAGATAGAAGAATGATAGAGAAAGGCCTCCAAAAGCCTCAACGCGTCTACTGCGGAGACCGAGAAAAAAATTCTTAAAAAGAAAACAAAACGAGGGAAAGGAGAAAGAGAAACAAAAGGAACCCGAGAACGCAGGCGAAGGCCTCCGAGCTCATCAGCCACCACCACTGCCACTACCAGTCACCGCTTAGAGCAAGCAAAGTAGTGAGGAAGAGGAGGAGGAGGGGGAGAAGAAGAAGAGATCGCGAAACCCTTACCTGGATCCCTCGTCGGCGGAAGCCAACCGGAGAACCGATCGCGCCCAAAGCCTCGTCGATGGACCGGAAGGCCCTCCTCCCGGAGCCCGACGGCGTCCCCGGCGGATCGAGCTGGGCGTTCGCCGACAACGACGTCGTCGGCGCTGCGGCAATAACCTCCCTTGACGATCTCTGCCCCGGAGTCGACTTCGGATGGGGCCTGCCGCCGCTGGAGCTGGGCGGAACGGCCGCCGATGGCGGCGGACGCGAGCCGGTGTACGATCGGCCGGAATCCTCAGGCTGCTCCGCGGCGCCGGCGGAGGGGGAGGCGGACGCGGACGTTGCCGCGGCGGCGCGGGGACCGGAACCGCCGGCGAGGTCCGGCGACGCCGCTTCGTCGTGCTCGAGCGAGGAGACGCCCGCCGAGAGCGAGTGCAAGGCGATCGACGAACCGGCGTGAGTATTGTACTGCACTAGTCAAGTTGCTTGTTAACTTGCTAAAAAGTAGAAGGCTCTCGCTCCGGCGAACGGTGGCAAAGCCGTAATAAGATGCAATTATAGGGACTGGATTTGGGCGAGCGAGCTCGTAAAATAATTAGTTTTGGTGTGAAAATTTAGTTTTAAAAAGTTTTTGAATTTCCTGCCTTCTTTTCCAAGGTTCGTTTCAGACCGCGAAAAAGAGGAGATTTTTTTTGCCCTTTTCGTCTCTTGCAACGCGGGACGAGTGACGAGGGACGAAGGCGTAAATAATTAGAAAATGGTGGGGCAATTTGCATCTGTGGGTGCAACGACAGCCGCCATTGCGGCGGGAATTCCGTGTTTTTTCTCTCGTCCGACGATTACGCGGTTTCCATTATTTTCTCCTCCTTTTATTAATTTTCTTTTCGTTAAGATTCTAATATGTCATTATTATGATAGATCGCAGAAATAAGTAGAACTATGTTTGGACTTATGCGTTAAGTTTAAATGATTGCTACAAATGAAAACCTGAGGGAAAACTATATATAAGTGTATATTTAATTAAATGGGCTTCTTGCGTCCCAAAAAAATTAAAATGTTAGAACATTGCTGCTGCATTAGTATTTACTTTAGGTCGCAGCAGCATGGTGCATATGTAACGTCCAAGTTGAATCATGTAGCTTTTAGAGAGCATGAAGAACTTGACCGATCACCGAAAAGTTTCCATGAGACTAATTTATTCAAGCCTTCTTCCAAGAATGTTACGGTTGAAGAAAATAAACTTTATGTTAAATTAGGGCTCTCTCTAGTTCAAGAAAACTTTAGACTAGTCTATCACACACGTCGCAAATTAGGGCTTTATCTTTAGTCTATAGTTGGCCTTGTGTTTCTTATGCACTGATTTTGTTTTTGCTCTTGATATTTTCAGGAACAAAAGCGCCAAAAAAGGAACTAAGCGAACTCGTGAGCCCAGGTTTGCATTCATGACTAAGAGTGAGATAGATCATCTTGAAGATGGTTACAGGTGGAGAAAATACGGTCAAAAGGCTGTAAAAAACAGTCCATTTCCAAGGTTAGCTTTTTTTCTAGTATAGTTATTGTATTGGCTTTCTACTGTAGTTTTTTTTTTGTTATACTGCATACTTATTGCAATATACTGATTAAGGTAGTAGGACGATAACTTATTATATAAATTAATATTTGATGCATAATAATTAAGCAGCTTATATTTTATAACCGGTTCCAAATTCGAATAAAGGAGGAAGGTTATGTTAGGCCTCGACAGCCAGCGTAAAACTCTGTCGAATCTCATGAACATGGATCAACGAATAGGCGGAATGGTGTCGTATGATCCATATAGCCGACCCCACCTAGTGAGATAAGACTTTGTTGTTGTTATTATTGCATAATAATTAAGCAATGCAGTGCCCCTGAATTTCTTGGTTGTAAATGAAAAGAAAAAACTTTTCAGCGCTGAAGTTTTACTTTGAATCCATGTGACAAAATGCTAAAAACTTTTCAGTCGTCAGATGCTAAGTTCACAATAGATACTCCTTATATACTGGGAATATTTATGCAAGTGAGCATGCTATAATCATTAGATATTATCATATATTAACGTCTCACTTGAAAATGTAATTGTGTACTAGCTGATATTTTTAGTGCTGATGAGTTCTCAGAAATGCAATCATAGTTATAAGAGCATGCTCAATACTACAGTTTTCATGATAAGAATTTAGCAGTTTACTCCTATGCGTAAAATGGCGTGAAGCACACACTGTAAAATATATTTTCTTTGACATCTTGCTACAGTCATTAACTCATAAATATTGTCTAGATATATATTCGTCACGCGAATACATTATTACCGTCATATAAAGACACTATTTAGGATAGCCACTCACATACGCACATCATAATCCATCCATCCAAATGCACGTGCAGGAGCTACTATCGGTGCACGAACAGCAAATGCACAGTGAAGAAAAGAGTGGAGCGCTCATCCCAGGATCCCACCATTGTCATCACTACGTATGAAGGGCAGCACTGCCACCATACCCTGTCTTTCCCCCGTGCGAACGCTCACGTGCACAATGCAGCAGCATTAGCTGAGCGGCTGGCCTTATCCTCCCCTCAGATGTGCCTTCCAGTGCTCCAATTCCATCAGAACAGTACGACTCCGGTGCACGCAACAGCCGCTGCACAACTAGTGATGCAACCGCCACATGTCCAGATGCAGCAGCATCCGCCATTGCGGGGAAGCGGCACAGGTTCTTCAATCTTGCCCACAGACGAGGGCGGCCTGCTTGATGATATTGTGCGACCTGGAACAAGGAAAAGATTAGGAGACTGATATAGGTGAGTTGTCGTCCTCTTTCTCATACTTAATTTGGTTTTGTCAGTACATACATGCATTCAATCAAATGGAACCTATTGCACATTGGGAGATTGAACCATATATAAATTCATGGAAGATGTATCAGAAATGATTAATTAGAAGAGTACGTGATAAGCCACTCACCCAGCAGTCAACGCAAAAAAAAAACCCAAGTAGCCTGGCGAAGCCGTGAGGAGAAAATAAGGTAGAACGTCAGATGAAATACCATGTAAACATATGTGCATGTGTCATGAAACAAGTGTGATTCTTTTTAGGGTATGTAGTCTAATGAAGATGTAGCATATTTTGCATCGTGAAATAATTAAATTTTAATTTTCATCGCATATGAATAGTCCAGATAAAATATCATCATTTTCGATTTGAATCGTTGACGATAAAAAAAAACCGTATTTAGTATTTTCACAGTGCAACGTCTTCATCGTGTTGCACCTTCGTTATATTATATACATGTGAATTTTTTTTTACTAAAATAATAATCGTTAACTGACGATTCATATATTTCCACGTGCATGTCTGATTTTTCTTACCTTATCAAGGTTGTAATAATTTAGTAAAAACCACATCACTCTTCGTTTTTTCTGGGAAACACATGAATAGAATATTGAGCGCCCCCTTTAGATATTTTTAGGGATAAAAGATCAACATAAGTGGACAGCATAGATTGACATTCGAATATCTATCGTAGTTCATCTATTTTCCGAATAAATTGTGCTTCCAAATGTACTCTTTTTCCGCTATTGTCTCTTCATTTCATACGAACTGTTAAACGTATTTGAAGTAGTCAATGGCGCCCTTCCTTGCAGATCATCGTGCAACATCCTTTATGCACGTAAGAAGATGCATATATATGCTCGATGTTTCTACCTTTTTGCTTCTGCATGGAGGTTTTTGTGTGCATGCTACTGCAGCCGCGCCGTGCATGGATAGAACCATAAATATATAGAAGGCCGCACCATAATCAAAGAACTGCACCGGTATCCCATCGATCACCCTGATATTGGATCTAATTAATTAACAGATGATGTAGTCAATTAATTTATCATAAGTTTAGGCCTCTAATACATTGATCTGTTCTTTCTTTTCTCTCATTTCTGTAACTTAGATCATGAGGCCTCTACTTATGTACTTGTTTCGTCTGTAGCTATTAACTATTTTCCTCATTGAATATATTGTTCCTGGAACAGTTCTGTGCAATGTGGAAAAGACGATATATAAGACAATTTAAAGTGACTCTTATAGGTCGATGTACATTAAACTTTTGCAATCAGCGTATGAGTTATTCTCAATTATTGAGCATCCATATATACATGAACGTAATGGAGTCTCAGTAGGTTTTGAAAAAAAAAAAGAATCATCTCCTTTCAATTGTATGGAACTGAATGATTCAATGTTGTAACCGGGCCCTACATATTATTTAATTTTGTCATTCTTATTAATGACTAAACACAGTGATGAAAACAAGATAAAATATCCAAGCCTTATAATCTTTAGTAGGTACCAAACATTGAGCAATAGCTCCTTTTTTCCATTTTTTGTTTGAGTGTCCACTTGGATTTCGGATATTCATAACCACTAGCATCCAGAGTCGGAAGTAAAGAGCGAAATTATATTTCTCATGGTAAAATTAGTGATTTCATGGTAAAATTAGTGATTTCAAAAATTGGACTCAGGGTCTCATAACACTATGTTGACATTTCAAACAAATTTAATGTGTTCACATTCAAAACAATATTTAATAAAAATATTCATTATTTAAATGAAATGATAATTTTTTAATGAAATAAACTAATGCTTAGGATATAATTTGAATAAAAGGAATGTTCACATATAAAGGAGTGTCCACATTGGAAGAAATATAAAGAGATTGTTTTCAAATAAAAATGTGTCCATTTAAACGTCAACCCTTTATAAATTTTCAATTTTATATTCAACCAAAGATTTCAGAGAAACTTTTTTAATTACACAATTGAAAGAAATACATAAATACTAGAATTAATATATTCAGATATTTTTAATTCAAATATTTATTGATGATTGTTCTAAATATACATATGTAAATGTTTAAACTTTATAAATCCGAAATTGAGAATTTACATGAAATGATTTTTCCCCAAAATAATAGAGGTGGAGAATATATAAATGATTAATTCAATTTTAAATATGACTCCTATGGTGAGAGTGACGTAACATTAAGTTCAATCAACTTACTTTATATGAGTGCTAATCCAAAAAAAATTTCTTTTCATTTTTTGTAATTTACCCATCTAATATTATAATTAACAATAACATATGTTTATAGTGGTACTATTATTCGAACACTAATACATCATATATGAAATATAACAATTACAAAGTTACATATCATTCACATTCTCAATCTAATAGTCTAAGTAATTATTCATCTTGTATTATGACATATTGCATACTCACACACACACACATACATATATATATATAACCTAATCAAATATCATGATTCTAATTTTTATTAATCTCGGATAATAATAACACTAAATGGTAAAGTAGTTTTTATTTCATTATGACTGGTTTTAAGAAAAAACAAGATTCACTCTAGATCTTGTGTTGTTTCTATGCTTTGATAGATTTTATAACAATTAGTAATCAACTCTCATTTGAGGCATCTTTATCACCGCTTTAGCATCGCACACCTCTGTCTGTCACTTTGATATGCGACTTATAGCATCATTATAACGTCGGACTAGCGTCAAACCACTATAAGAAAATCGAGGAATAACGACTCAAGAATCGCGACGCTAGAGAGGCGCTATTGCGTCTCCGTGTTGTAGAGCGTCTCATTGGCGTCAAACTAACGCCGCATTTATGAGACGTTGAAAATCGGTGGCTAATGGCGTCATAATAAAGCCAACAAAAATGGAGACGCTACTAGCATCACTTGTTGACGTTATCTCAACGTTATTAAGACGCGTGGTGTCCGGCCGAGAGCAGTAGAAATGCGTCGCTAAGTCGACGCACACTATTATTTGATAACATATTATAACAATAACATATGTTTATAGTGGTACTATTATTCGAATACTAATACTGTAATGCTCCCAAAATTCGCCCTTCCGCCACGCTAATGGTCAAAATGACCATGGGAGCGATACTCATTGCCTATGACTACTTTGACTTTGACTGATCAACAAATGACCCACGTGACAAAAGAAATGAATAAAGATATAATAATGATGCGGAAGAAATACTACTGGAATTCAACAGATGTCACATGACATGGAAATGTGGAACAAATATCATTGGAAAGCAACAAATGTCACATGATATAAGATAATTCGAGAGAATTAGGGAAACAAAGGAAGTTCGAAGAATTCTGGGAACATTAACTAGGGGTGTTCACCGGGTCGGGTCGATCCGGTGAACCCGACAATCCGACCCGACCCGACCTAGTTTGGGTCGGGTTGGGTCTTGGTCGGGTCAGACCCCGACCCGAACCCAACCCGATGAGGGTTCGGATTGGGAAATCCCAACCCGATGAGGGTTCGGATTGGGAAATCCCAACCCGAATCGACCCGACCCGATCCGATGACCCGACCTTTATTATTATTTTTTTAATTTTTTACTTATTTTAATCCTATAGTTGATTTAAAATGGAAAAATATTAAAATAAAATATTTTAATTATGAAAATAATGCTCAAATATTCAAAAATGCATATTTTCTACTTTATAATAATTATTAATTATTTTTTGTATTAAAATAAATATAAAAAAGTAAGACAAAAAATTTAAAAAAAAAGAAAAAAGGGTGGTCGGGTGACCCGACCACCCGACCCGACCCAACTCGACCCGAACCAGATCAGGTTGGGTTAGATTTTCTGCCCCCAAGGGGCTTGACCCGATCCGACCAAATTTGGTCGGGTCGGGTTTGTTCACGGGTCGGGTCCAACCCGACCCGTGAACACCCCTAACATTATCAGAAGCAAAGCTATAAAGGAAAATAGAAGTACTTCATATATACAAAGTCAGATAATTTAAATGCAGAATACAAATGGCGGAAAGCTGTGATCGTTGCTAGTCATGTGCCGCCATCCTAGAGCTCTGCATTATCTACCTCCTCCCTAAGCAGGATTCTCACCTGTAAAATCCCAAAGTAGGGGCATGGAATGCCCGTGAACTAACGCTCAATACTCATAGAGTCATAGACGATGAAATGATAATCAATAATCAATGTCTTTACTTATTACTTTAACAATGCTTTATACAATGCTATGCTCTGTGTCCATTGTCATGCTCTGTTATTCTTTATCATGCTTTGTTATTCATTACCATACTATGTTGTACATTACCATGCTCTGTTATACTCTGTGTGGGACAACGTATTTTACATTACTATACGATCTTTGATGTTCGTTATCCTATGCGAGCTCGACTTTAATTACTTGAGAAGCTAGAGGTGTTTCTGCCTTGAATATTGCCAGGGTGCTTATAACAGGGAAGGTGTACACTCAGGCACAACCTTTTCGGAATGCAGGTGGGAGAAGGTCTGCATTCTAGGAACAATGATTGTTACGGACCCGTAGGTTCATTGTCTCCTCAGTTAAGCTACATGTCCCTCTGGCATAACAATGAAATTCACATATGCCCCCGTAGGGGAAGAGTGCGTTCCTTGCGTCACTCTTATTCGGAACACAGGTGGGAGTGGGCCTGTGGTCCAGGAGAAGTGGTATTTAAACTCAGTAGGTACACTGTCTCCTCGGTGCAGCTACCTGCCCCACCAATGCCTTGACCATGATCTTGACCTTGAATAACACATAGCTATCTCATTCATTGATCTTTACTTTGCTTATCTTCTTTACAAATGTGAGATTTGTAATCATGATTTAGAGAAGGGGGTGAAGTTTGATCCCTTTCTTGCGGACAAATGGTCCGTCACTTGTTTAATTATAATGGACATAGCCAATAGTGGTCAGTCGAAGGTTCAATATTTCTTTCCATTGCTCTGGCCCTTCAAGGGCATTTTAGTCATTTTACACATGCCCTGACCCATCAAGGGCAATTAGGTCATTTCTGCTCTGACCCTTCAAGGACATTTTTGTCATTTAACACACATATATATATATATATATATATATGATATATGTATATATATCTACATATGTCGAGAGTAAGTATTATTAAAATTCTATCACTTAAATATTTATTGCGATAGATAAAACTAACATTTGAAACAAACCAAAAGAAAGTGTAGCAGCTTCATGGATCTCTTGGTCTCGGCCGAGTCTACTTCATGATGTAACAGATTCAATACAACTAATGATTAAATACTACTTAATAGTAATAATAATACTCATGTATGGGTATAAATAAAGATGGGTGGCACCTTTTGACTATACTGTGAATCTTGTGCGTGTCCCATCCTTAAAAATATATAGATATAAATAAACAAGGTAAAGTGGGTGTGGCTAAAAGTGGATGTGACTGTAAACATCAATTAAGTAATAAAATAATTGAATTCCCTCTAATCCCTACACCTGCAGCATGTCCGAATGCTAACGTCGGTGAATTTTACTATGCATTTAGAACCTTGGTTGCGTGCATACAGGCATCAGTTTTTCTTTTGTTTCCTGGCCGAGAGTAATTAAAATAATAATCTACAGGATGTACACATCGTAGTAAAGCTTGCATAGCTTGTGAGATGTGATAATAGATTCGCACTATCACGAGATAAAAATAATTCATGAATCAATATGCAATAGTATGATTACTATCATCATGCGAATATAAAAAAAACCAATATAACTTATTATGTATCGCATGCATCCCAAAATTAATAACTATAATCATCACTTCATCCTAAACTATTCGATAAGCATATGTCTAATCCACCGAGCAGTAAGTTTGTAGGCATTTAAATTACCGCATGATGAATTTGATAATCATTATCGCTTTCCAACATGAAATGATAAAACAAATTAGAATCGAATTGCGCGATACTTGATTTACATTTCTTCATTTAGGGATTTTTATACATCTACGGTACCTTTTCTTTTGATTCGTCGGAGATTCGCCGGTAGTCTTAGTTCTCGTTGTTCGTCCGCTCGTCGTATTTCGCTGGAAAGAGCAGACGAAGAAAAAGAGATAGAGGGGCTGTCGGGGTGTGGGGAGAGTGGAAAGGTGCGAGAGTCCACCACACTCTCCCCTTTATAATTTCTATAGCTCTCTCTCTCTCTGTCCAGAGAGTTGTGGAAGGGGAGTGGAGAGTGAGGGAGAGAGGGTCTCGTGGGGTGAGAGAGAGAGAATAGGGGAGAGAAGTGGGGAGGGGAGTGGGGAGGGGAGAATGACCGATTCTCACGTCCCCCACTCTTTTTTTTTATCCGATTTTTTTTGCATTTTGAATTTCAAATAAAAGGAAGAAATGGCCGGGCATTACAAATACATCATATATGAAATATAACAATTACAAAGTTACATATCATTCACATTCTCAATCTAATAGTCTAAGTAATTATTCATCTTGTATATATATAACCTAATCAAATATCATGAATCTCAGATAATAATAACACTAAATCGTAAAAAAGTAGTTTTTATTTCATTATGACTAGTTTTAAGAAAAAACAAGATTCATTCTAGATCTTGTGTTGTTTCTGTGCTTCAATACATTTTATAATAATTAGTAATCAACTCTCATTTCATGCATCTTTAGTGCCGCTTTAGCATCGCATTAGCACCTCCATCTATCACTTTGATACGCGACTTATAGTATCATTATAACGTCGGACTAGCGTCAAACCACTATAAGAAAATCGAGGAATAGCGACCCAACAATACGCGACACTAGGGAGGCGGTATTACGTCTCCGTGTCATAGAGCATCTCATTGGCATCAAACTAGCGCCACATTTATGGGACGCTAGAAATCGGTGGCTAATGGCATCACAATAGAGCCAACAAAGATGGAGAAGCTACTAGTGTCACTTGTTGATGCTATCTCGATGTTATTAAGACGTGTGGTGTTCGACTGAGAGCAGTAAAAATGCGTCATTAAGTCGACGTGCACATGGCGCTAAAACTGAGGCGCTATTCCAACGCTCAAGAGTCGCTAACGTTAACCATTTGTAGACGCTATTTTGGCGCTACAGTGACACAAACATGATGGTATTTGCTTCGTCGATGAGACACAAATATGGCGCTAAGAATGATATATTTAACTTAGCGTCGACTCTGCCAGCAACGCTAATGTGGCCCATACCATACAATTATATATGGCCCTACTTGTAGATTTTTTTGACCCATATCAGCCACATTTTTTCCTTCCCACACCATACAATTATATAATACATATAAATGCATTGATACATTGATATTCATCACAGACAATATGAAAGCATCACAGGCATAATAGGAAAGCATCACAGACATAATATTTAACATAAGAATACAAAAAGTAATAATCTGAACTAACATGTATATCTAAGTCTATAAGTAATAAAAGCATAGTTTGTATCCATGGTTTATTTATATTCTAGGTTTATTGTTATCATTCCAGATGTTTGACCTAGATGTGCTCGTCCATGGCCTCGCGGGGATGGATTCTGCATCGGGATCAATTTTTGAATCGCCTGCAATAGCGAAGCCAATTGCTGCGACAGCTGCTACGATACATGCCGCAATATTTGATTCGATAGCTGTTGCGATAGTTGATGTGATAACTACGTTATATCAGGTGCAGCGGATGAGCTCGAAGCAGATGGACTGTCTGCATAATCATCCTAAGTATCTAAGCGACTGCGCCGAGGCCACACAAGTATCCCCTCATGTCGTGCTCCTAAATAGAGGGTCCTCTACGAAATAGAAAAATTACATAATCATATGATATATAAATTATATATAAAAAACACAAAAATTAAAAAGATGACAAAACCAACTAAGAAACATTACCTGGGGGCTGAGTACTCAGATCATCTCCTTACTTTTCAGCCATTTTCGCATTATACCTATCCTAAAATATTTAAATATTGTGCATTTAAAAAATAGTGCATACTAACGTCAACAACCGAATGAACATGTCATGAGACTTACTAGAAGCCTACGAGCAGTGAGCTTGACCAAGTCATTTTTCTTGCGTGGCCTCATAGACCACATGAAAGTCTACGAGACAGCCTTCTTTATTCTCCTATAATAAAGTTTCAAATTTGATAACATAAATATAAGTCAAAAGTTTGATAAATTGAATTTATATATAAATTATCATGCACCGTCGATGCTCGTCAAATCACATCGACCCCCCTATGTGAATGTGGGCCTCGGGCTTCGAAAGATGGTTAACTCTTGCCTTTCCGACTTCCTTTGCTATTATTTATTCGTCCTTTATGAACATCAAATACTTAGACTTTCAAAAACTATAAATTTAATAAAAATAATAAAAGTAAACATACTTACCACTTCCTACATAAGGACTCCCAAACTGAGCTTTGTATGCCCTACTCCAAAGTGAGGCCGGCGGACGTGACGACCTTGCGAAAGTTGTATAATCGATTTCGAAGGTATTTCGTAGTGACCTCCTCAAAAGCTCTCCGGATCATCCTAAACTAAAATCCAGATGAAACTGATTTGCCTTCTACAAAATAAGTTAAATTTAGTAATTTTAAAATAATATAAATCAAATTATGTAACTCAAATAAAAGATCGTACCGTAAAGGCTCGAAAGATGCCATCCCGCACTTGAATTGGGACATCTTTCCAGGATCCTGCCCCTTTCGACAAGTGGAAAAGAACGAGAGCACTGACATCCCTCACGGTACTAGTGGGTATGAAAGTAGTCCTGCCAATTATAAAGAAGAATTAATTTTCAATGATGACCAAAATTATAACAAAATTTGTACAACTTATTTAACTTACGATCAAGCAATATTATTCACGGTGACCATCCCATTATCGTGTAACCCCTCTTCATCACTTGAAGAGGAATCATCGTTCGGTACAATTGGAGTAGGCTGACAAGATCCGATATCATCTACGCGGCCTAATACAAAATAAATTATTAGTGTCATACCAAATTATAGTGTCACAAAAACTAGCCAACATGAATAAGTAGTACTTGATGAGTCAAATGAGTTAAAGTCATTAGTGCAAAGTCATAATATAACATTGAGTGATTCTATAAAAAAAGCCGGATGAAGTACATCAAATCATTTTCATGCCTCCGCATTCGAAGGATGTGTAATTGAATTTTGAACATCACGTGTCCCTCCTCTATGTCACCTCATAAATGATGCAATTTTTTCAAAAAGAAATAGTCATTATAATCTTGAAACAATCGAAAAGTATCTAAATATTACATTTGCAACATTTTTTCGAACTTTGTGAATTCTCTTTCAGCTTGAATTTGGGCTCGTCACAAATAGAACAACTCATAAGTGAGTTATTTTTCTTGTAGTACAACATACAATGATTGCGACGTGCATCAATCTTCTGATATTCCAATCCTAAATTTCCATAAATCGTTTGCACTTGTAAAAATATCTCGATAATTTCTCTGAAGCTGGAAGCATACTCTTAATAATGGCAAGCATCCGGTCAAAATAACTTTCGCTCATATTAAATTTTGATTTCAAGTTCATTAGTTGTGCCACTGTAGAAAGTGTAATTTGCTTCACGCATCCATCCCATAAAAGTTTATCTGCTTCTTCAAGAAGATTATAAAACTTAAAAGTCGAAGAATTTGAGTTTTCTTCAATCAATGTTTCGTCAATATTTTCTCCTAACATTGTATCTCGTATCTTGTCCCTGTATGGATTGCTCGAGTCGCGCACAACAGTATCTACATTAGTTGTTTTTTTAGCTCATCTTTCTTCGCCATGAAAAAATTAATTTGTGTATGTCAGTAAGAGATCGTTGTAATATAAATTATTCCGCGCATCATGTCTTACTTTTTACTGATAACATTTGCACTTCCGGCATGGACATAAGATTTTGCCATATGAAGAAGCAACACCTTCATTTCAATATGCCACATTAATGAATTCATCAACACCATCTTTATATTATTCAATTATAATGCAATGTTTATCCTTCTAACGACGAATCCAACTACGGTCTGACTTTATCATTTCTGTAACGGACAACATTAAATCATATGTCAATAATTGAAACATGTGATTTTGAAGTTACGAAGTCCAAAATCACATGTTTCAAATACTTCATCGTCGAATCATAATCTCATTTTATTATTAAAAATGTGAAAGTATATCCTTAGTAAAATTTATGAGAACATGATAAAAAAGATGTTATAGAATTATGAAAAAAAATTTACCTGCACTAATAATTTATCAAAAAGATGTTCTAATAATTAAGTTATATCGCACTACTAATTTACTAATAACTAACTTAATAACACTACTTTCAAGTAATTAAGTAGCATTAATTTAACTTCATGCATCAGTAACTAACTTAACATCAATAGTTTTAAGAAATCAAGTAGTATTTAACATGACATGCATTAGTAACTAACTTAACAACAATAGTTTTAAGTAATTAAGTAATATTTAACTTAATATGCATTAGTAATTAACTTAAAATGTATTAGTAATTAACTTAACATGGTAGCGAGCTCGTACCTTCTTAACCAGAGAAAGATGGCGGCGGGTGGCGGTGGAGGAAGACGATGGACGACGACCGACATCAGACAGAGGAGCACAGTCGGCGGGCGAAAGGCGAAGGGCGGCAGAGGAGGCCGAGGCGGAGCCGACGGAGGCAGATGAGGCGAAGGGCCGCGGGGGAGGAGGAGGCGGAGGTTGGCGCGGTGGAGGAAGGGCACGGTGGAGGAGGCGGAGGCAACGGTGGAGGGCGGCGAAGGGGCACGATGGCGGAGACAAAGGTGGAGGCGACGGAGGAAGAGGAGGCGGAGGAGACTGAAGGCGGAGGAGGCAGAGGCGAATGGCGATAGTGGAGGCGACAAAGGTCGGCACAGTGCAACAGAGGAGACGGAGGAGGAGGCAATGGAGCTAGAGGCGGTGGAGGAATCGATCATCGGCGTCGGACATCTGGTGTTGGGCGTCGAGCGGAGGAAGCGGAGGGTGTCGTGTGTCAAACGGCGTGCGAAGGAAGCGGAGGGCGTCGGAGCAGCGAGCGTCGACTGTCGACGTCGTCGGCGTGGTGAAAACGGAGCAGTAATAGTAAACAGTGAAAACAAAAAAGAAAGGTTAGGGATTTAAGTCAATTGTTTAGCGTCTCATCTCGACGCGATGCTACGTAGACGCTACATAGGCGCCAACACGGAGACGCTATTATGTGGTTGTCGAGACGCTATATCGAATTTTCTTCATAATTTAACATTATATGTGCGAGAATAAGTGATAATAATATGTATATGTGCATGAGTTATGAGTCAATATGTGCCCAATTAAATGAGGGTAATAAAAATTCGGCTTATGCAGCGCTATAGAGAGGCTAATGTGTTGCTAAGATACTGTAGCGACATCATAGCATCGTAGTGGCATCGACCTTGATTTAGCGTCTCACAATTGTGACGCCAGTGAGATGCTAATCATTTTTCTATTTCTAGTTTTATACTATGTATGTAATTTTATTTATCAATATAGCGTCTCATCACATTGTGTCATATTCCAGTTGTTTTGTTCTCTTCCCACAATCTAAAAATTATGGAATGCATATATAATTATTCATGTATGTATATAAAATTATAAGTCTATATACATATGTGTCTATAACAATATTGTGTGTATATATATATATATATATATATATATATATATATATATAGGGATTAATGTACCTACAAAGCATCTTCCGCTTTGTAAGGATGCTGAGCGCATCTCAACCATTGATCCACTCATCAATGGATCTGATAAAAAAATTATTAAACTCCATGATTTAAAAATATCAATTATCTCAATAGTGGATCAGTGGTTGAGATACGCTCAGCATCCCTACAAAGCGGAAGGTGCTTTGTAAGTGCATTAATCTCATATATATATAAAAAATATATATGCGTATGTATATGCCTACGTGTGAGAGATTAAGTCACACAATGTATTTATTTATATGTATTATACGTATATACGTGTATGTATATGTATACGCATTTCAAGTGTATATATGTAAGTATATGTTTGTATGTGTGAGATTAAGTGATAATAATATGTATATATGTACTTATTATATATAAGTATAAGTATATATGCATATTTATATGTTTATATGTGCCCGATTAAGCAAGTGTGATAAAAAATCGGCTACTGCGGCGCAATACAAATGCTATTGAGTCGCTAATGTTGTTTGGTGACCCAATAGCGTCGAACTAGCGTCTAATGCGTATTCGCGTCTCAAGAAGGCAACGTTATAGAGACATCAATAGTGTCTCCCTAGCGTCGACGGCTCTAGTGTGACACTAAGTAGACGTTACTGAACCTTCACGGAGACGCTAAAATGGGATAATTTGTAGCAAATCATGTCTCTTAATTCAACCATCATAATTTCATGATTAAGAATATAAAAATAATATATGTATAATTAAGATATAATATATATTATATGGATAAATAACATATATAATATAGGTAACAAATTATATATTTAGTAACACTCTTATGATGTAGACATTATAACTAATAATGTAGGAATAGATATATGTTGAAGATACATATATAATATTTAATTTATTTGTAGATAATATATAGGGTTGTGTCAAAATATAAAACATATAGCAATATAAATATAGATAACCTATATATAGTTATCTATTTCGAAGTAATCATATTGGCGTCTTCATAGCGTTGTTTCGTAAGTGACACTAGCTAGCGTCTCTCTAGCGTCGCACGTCATGCGACGCGAGCTTAGCGTCGAACCTTATCGATGCAAGAACAGCGCTAAGTTCTCCCATGCACTTTTATTTCATGGCGCGCAATAATAGCGGCTACCTGGCGTCGCTATGGCGCCTTCGTTAGCGCCTATTTCTTGAAACGCTAAGAACACGTTAATGAGATGCTATTGAGAGGCAAGTAGCGTCGCATATTTGGGACTCAACGGGGACACCATGACGGCGCTAGTGGCTTCGATGTAACGTCACCATATTTGGATACCCTATTCAGCGTCGTTAATTGCCAATTTTCTTATAATGAACTCTAGTAGCGTCGTTGTGCACTTTGGCGCCATGACGACGCTAATGATTACCAATTTTTGACGTCAACTCATGTCGGTGGTCCCATGTTGACGCTAATGCATGGGTAATATTTTTAACTACGAGTTAGTGCCGCATTAGCGATGCACTGTGGAGTCGTCATTTCGCATATTTCTTGTAGTGAGTTTTGAATTGTCAAGTCCTTGAAATTTATCCTAACAAAGAATAATCATAATACATTTGACAAATGGTATTGTGTTCTATTGTAGGTTTATCTTGGTGGACAAAATGATGTTTGCTTGACAATTTATAACTTCCTCACATTATTATCCCAGCAAAACTAAATTATGAAATAATTTTTTGCACTTTAAAGATGAAGTCATAATTTCTCTTAGAAACATCCTATTAACCTAGTTCTAAAGATCAACGAAATTAGACACATAAAAAAACTGACATAATTAACTTCATGAGTGTTGAACAACCTGAAGACAAAAAGTCTAACTAATATTTCATTCATATTTATTTAAAATGAAGGTATATTTTTCCTCACGAGCAAGTAATCAAGTTCAAGATATTACGTAAGAAATAAAAGGGATCCCTAAGATAAAAAATATAAGAATCATAATATCTTACATATACATTAAAAAATATTATATAAGATTATATCCAAAGTTAATTTTAAAAAAAGTTATAATGATTTAGAATATAAATGACATTAATGTAACTACTACCCTATTAGTACTTCCTACAAATGCATATATATATATATACATACATACATACATACATACATACATACATACATACATACATACATACATACATATATATATATATATTACTTGTATAATTGTAATTTTTCATATGATTTGAAAAATAAAGTGATAATAAGATGATTAATATGTAGAACTATCATATGCATAACTTTTAATATACAATAATATTAAAATTATTTTGTGAAAAAATATTTTTACAAATTTAATTATAATAAATCATCTTCCTATTAATTTTTTTCTCCAACAATTATGTCGCACTCGGTGAAAATTTTAAAAAAACAAAGAAAATTTTATAAAAATTAGATTGATAGAATAGATAAGATTTTGTGATTTTATAATCCTATTAATTCTATGAAAATGATCTAAAATTTGAGGTGGCCCATGTGGGTATAAATGTACAATATTACCATTAAGATAACAATCTCAATATTCTTGTAGATGAGAGTTTAGAGTTTGATTTTTCCAACAATTAATTGAAATTATGGGATGGAGAGGATACAAGACAAACCCCAATTTATAAAATTATCTAATTGCCCCAACTTGAAAACCTTAATTCATTTCCTTTTTTCCAATCATTCTTGATATTTGCTCTAATAACAAAATAGAAATATTACAATATGGCCAAATCTACTTGGAGTCAAATTTTAGAGAGATGTTTAAGAAAAAAATTACTTTGAGTCAAATTTAATTTTCCTTCTTATATATTACCTATGATGTTATATTTTTTTATATCTAAAATTTCTACTCTTAGTCATTTTCTTTAATCAAATGAAACTATTGTTTGTAGTAAAATTAAATTCGACTCTTATATTTAATTGTAGAATCTATTTAATTAAACAAAAGTCATATATTCAGTCAAACTAATTTTATCTTTTCCTTTTTATTTTCAGGTCTACATATATTATTTTTTTATATAATATATATGATTAGAATATATGTCATTTTCTATAAAATCAGCAAATAAAAAAACAATCAAAACTTTCTATTTTCTAGTCAAGATGACGTTTTAAATAAAAAAGTATTTTTTATATTTAAATATAAAATTATTTAATCAGAATAAAATACTATGAAATAAAAATTTCACCATTTGAATTCAATTAAAAATGCTTCATTTTACTTGTTTATATTTTATCTTTATTTATTTAAAATTTATCTTAGTGATATAAGTATATCTAATAATCTCAAAAAGGAAAAACATACTGAAATAATAAAGGTATATAAAAAGTTTAAAGGTAACTGGGAGGAAAAAAAATTAAATACTTGTGGTATTTCATTGCCGAGTGAAAAAAGTTCTTAAGAACTCGTATTTTTTCCAATGCTTTCTTCCTTTGAGTTAATCCACAAAAAAGTTTCCCAGAAATAAGGTGCCTCAAAATATGATAGGGAATAAGAAAGTTGTTAGACCGATTTTTAGGTGTGGATTGCCTTCAATCTAGAGGCGCCCTCTGGTTTGGTTCAAAGTCATCAGTGATTCAATCATTCTCGACCACATCCCCTGACGTCGTTGTTGTCGGAATGATCTTGCGTCCGTCACTACTGTGATCCCCCTTCTTGACCATGATCCCCTCCCACCCACTCCACCCCTCCCCCCGATATTCAACTTCCCTATTAGTGCGTGAGCACATCCCACCTCGAACGCCAACACCGTCGGAACAACGCTCCTACACCTGACCTTGTCACTTTCTCCCGATTATGGACGGGAGAGGTCTGCCAGCGCAGCACTCACCCCACGTCGTCGCCCAGACTGACTCTTAGACAAGAGAGGTCCGATGACATCACCGTCTCTCTGGACCCCACCTTGGATGCAAATTTGTTCCGCCTCAAAATCTCTCATATGTATGTAGAAGAAAATAAAGACAAGAAGAAAGGGAAGAGCAGCAATGACCGACACACCTCTCTCCTCTAGGGCGACATCATTATCGATGAAGAATGGAAGGACCGATAGGGGTGTTCGAGGCAGGGATGAACTTTTTGATGCCCTAAACCTGGAGAATGTGATGCAACGTCCATGACAAGGGCGTTCCGACGATAGCGACCTCTGATCAGGGGTGTTTCGACACGAGTGTTGCGATAAAGGTGCTCCGGTAGGGGCATTCCGACTCAGATGTTCTGGCAAGGGTGTTCCAATGGAGAAAGATGAAGGGGGTTGGGGTGGGGAGAGGGGAAATCACGAACCGGATGAAGCAAAGCAGAGAAATTTGCTCGAGAAGACGTTGAACCAAGCCTCATTGGAGCATCTTCAAGACAACTGTCGATCGTGAGATCAACAAAAGTCCCCAACTTTCCTATTCCCAATAATAAATGGTTGACAAAACCATCTCTCTCCTCTTTCTCGGACCAAAGCTCATCGTTCGTTTGTTGCAGCCAACCGTCAAGGTCGCTGCGCCACCGTCCAAACCTCATCCTTCATCCACTCCAACCATTGTTGTCATTGCCACTTTTGCTCTTTGATAAAGGTTCTCTTCTTATTATTTTCCTCTCATTCTCTTCATCTTCATCTCCTCTCTTCATCTTCATCTCCTCTCTTCTTCTTGTCATTAGCAGTTGACAAGAGGGTGATGCTCAAGCTTAAAGGAAAAGGGCTTTATATCATAAAACTACCACTCTCTCCAATAATCCGCCTAGGTCGCCCGAGAATAATACTGGACTCGCCCGAGAATAATACTGGACATCCCCAAGGAGGCACCTAA
Source organism: Pontederia crassipes (assembly GCA_030549335.1). NCBI lineage: Eukaryota > Viridiplantae > Streptophyta > Magnoliopsida > Commelinales > Pontederiaceae > Pontederia > Pontederia crassipes. Next base: position 59,797,563 of record CM060194.1, on the reverse strand, counting down.
ATCTCCACCAAATAAACCAATTGGTCGTTCCGCAGAGTATGGAATTCCCATGTTTGAGCCATATTGTATTTATATCTCTCTCCTAATATTTTTTACACGAATCCCCCGAAAGAGGATGGGAGTCTATATCCATCATTAGAATTTTGTCAATTCCATCCTTAAAATTGTCAAAATGTTCCATAATCACTTAAATCGTTTCCCAATTTATGATTTTTTAGTTCCTCCTCTGTAGTTTGCCAACTCCAATAAGACTTATATATATCATTATGACGTGAAAAATGTACTAGTAAGGAGGGCAAGTATATCCACCATCAAAATTTCCACTCCTGAGAAGGAACGAGATATGATGTACAATTAACATCTCTCTTCATAAAAAATAATCTGATTACATTAGAGCCGAGTGATTTAGGCACCGACTAAAAAAATTGCTAGTGGTGCTCTTTAGTGTTATCTCCGAGGACGTTGATGATTGTCAAAATTCTTTCGACGTAAGGAGTGGACCACTAGCCCAACTAAGTTGCAACAACTCCTCTAAAAATTCAATGCAACCGAAGAATAAGTGTGAGGTGTCATCGTCCACCTCTCCATATAGAACACATGACATGTCAATGTGGGGTTCACATCTCACCCTATACAGTTTGGTGTGGATCTTATCATGTTGCGTAAACCAAGCAAAAATATTAACTTTAAGCGACGCCCTGACGTGTCAAATAAGTCAAAAGTCAGAAGTCTTCCTTGAGGGCATTTGGAATCAAGCTGACAAGGAGGAAACAAAAATAGAAATTGCAAGCAGTAAAGTCTCATTAAATTTATTCTCAGGTCCGGAATGAGTCCGACCAAAATGGGGCAATCCTCTAATGAAGGCCCATAAACTTCGAAATGTGCCTATCCTAAAAACCTATTACGAAAGTGGGGGAGGGGGTCCATGAATCAGTGCAAGGAAACCTGCTTGAGAATCCTCATGAATCCAATCATGATGCCAGAAAGAAAAAGCCTCACGAGAAAGGGAATCATATATGGTTGAATCCGGGGGAGAAAAGTTGCGATGCCTCTTTAGAACGCAAAGTGTCACAAACGTGCTTTACAAATATCATTTTTATATAATAATGCATTTAATTAACATATTAAGTTAGTTTGGATGTTCATTTAGTGATAGTTGTATATAGTAATTAATATTGTGATTAGATCATAATGATTACTTAATTTTTGATAAACTTTACAAAGTAATTACATAAAGTTATTAGGAATAAATTATAAAAATTCTAAATATTATAATATATATGTTTAAATAAGATTAAGTAAGCTTAATTAGGGTTACAACACTTAATTATGATAAAAAAAATATGATTGGTGATCACTTAAATTTCAAGCCGCTGAAGCAATAGCTGCTTAAAGGAATATTTTTTCGAATCGCCTTACGACGTTAGAAAGTTCTGAAAAATCAAGTTGTAAGTGAAAGGGGGGAAATCTAGTAAACCTCCTTGAAAGGATAAAGTACAAGGTGAGTGGATAAATTTATAATATAGCAAAATGATATATGTTACTTCTTTTATTTATGATATTATTTGAAGTAAAGATTAGTATTATTATTGAAACATGCTTTGAGTTAAGAAAGATATTTATAATATGCTTCAAAGATTTCATATGAGATGGAGTATCATCTTACAAGATTTTATTTCACTCACTGAGCAAATATTGTTGCTCACAATACCCATTTTAAATTTTTCATATAATCGTAAGCTCTCGAGTTGAGTCGACTTAAATCTTGTTTTGCTGCATATAGAAGAGGTCGAGCTGCTGGCTTAAGTTATAAGATTTTGCAGACAATATAACCTAAGTTTAAGATTATGTGACATTATTTGCATTAGATTGATAGTGCATTCTTCTGACTTTGTTTTTATTTTTATTTTAAAAGAAGAAAAAATGCCATCACGTAGGCGTCGTGGTGATGACCAATTTGCTATTATTGGACTAAGGCATTCTGCTCCACCAGGCAGTCGACCTAATAGGAGTCCATCAGTTTCATCTCTTGCATCAATACAAGGTGTGGTATGAGATGTATAACTCTCCCTTATGTGATGATGAGATTTTAGCAGGTCCATCAAGACTTCATCATATTGTTGTGTAAGTCAATACTATTGAGAATCAAAGTGTTGCTTAAATTCCTGCACAAGCTTTAAGAACTATTATGAGCGGAGTAAACCTGACCTCCCAAGTTATATAAAGAAATAGGTTCTACGACAAAATTAAAAAATAAGATGCAATTAATTTTGAAAGTACAGTTGACCCATCAAAGGCAGAGGCATGATTAAAGCGTATGGATAGTATATTCAATCAGATGCGGTGCTCCAATGAAGAAAAGTTTGATAATATTATTTCCTTATTGCAAAAAGATGCTTTGGATTGATGGGAGACAATTCTTGATAGTCAAAATTTTCCAAGTACTCTTGGATGAGAGGACTTTCTTCGAGAATTCCAAAAGAAATATTTGTCCAAAGTGTACACTGATAAATCTAACAAGGAGCATTATCAATTGCAGAGTATGAATTAAAGTTTACCCAACTACCAAAATATGCATCGAGTTTAGTATCAGATGAAAATGACAAGTGTAGGAGATTCGAAAGAGAACTTCACTTAAACATCGAAGAAAAAGCTGAAGTGTTGGAGTTCACTGACTACTCCAAATTAGTGGCAACAATGCTAAGAACTGAAAATCTTATAGAAGTCAAGTTAGCCAACACTTGAAAAGACCAAACTTCAACTTTACTCAGACTGGGCCAAGTAATAAAATGACAAGATATAGTGATGACACATTTCAATCTCATGATAACTTCTACAATAATAGGGGATATGAAAATGGATCCCATGATGCACAAAAATATCACGCCAACTAGAAAAATATGAGTACCCAAGCTAGTGCAATTAGAAGAACATATTCAGAAAATTAAAATAGAGTTGGATTAAGATAAGAACAGTACCGCACGAATGCATATTGCATAATTTGTGAAAGATGCCATCCTAAAAAATGCTCAATATTCACAGGAGGTTATTTTAAATATAGTCAAATGGAACACAAAATAGAAAATTGTTGATTTATAGAAAAGAGTAAAAGCATTCTGAAAAAGTAGTATATCCTCTTGTGAAGTCTCAAATGAAAATTACTCCTGATACAAGCATAAAAACAACTAATGAAAATGTTCCAAGTATATCAAAACCGACGAATTCACCGGGGAGACCACAAACTTAAGCACGTGTCTTTGCAATAATTGAACATGATGCTTTGGCTACTCCTGATGTAGTGATATATACGTTGACTATCTTTGATAAAAATGCATATGTTCTTATTGATCTTAGTTGTACTCATTTATTCATATCAAAAGACTTTTTCATGCATGTCGATATGAAATTTAGTCATTTAGAATGTTCTATGTTAGTACATACATCCGTGGAAGATTTTATTATTGTCGAAGGATTGTAGAGTCAAAGTTGCTTTGCAAGACCGACAGATCTTGTGATATTACTTTTTATATTATAAATAATGTGTCATTTAAATACATGTCATTTATAATTATTTTTATATTTTACTTATTTTACAATTATAAAAGTAATATATTGTAATAGTGCTATTTATGACTTATATTAATTTTCTATACATATAATGGGATAAATAATGTGTTTATTGAGTAATTATATATATTAACATGTAATATATAATATTAATATAACATTTTGTTAATTATGTAAGTTTCTATCAGACTCCCTGGTGTTTTTTTTTTTAAATTTAAAATTCGTCTAGTTCGACTATTCGAGTCTAAAAAAGCTTTAAATTTTTGTCTCTGGTCCAGCGTTTGATTTTTCGGTTCTCAAAGCCAATCAAGGAAGAAACAGAAAACCGTGCCTTGCCGCCGTGCCCTAGTTACCTCCGCCTTGCCGCCTCCGCCAGCTGTTACCGTCCGCTTCCTGCCGCCGTTTGTGCAGCCGCCTGCTGCTGTGCGCTGCTGCCGCATCCCGTTGCTGCCCTGCTGTCATCGCTCGCCGTGAGTCGTCGTTACTCCCTTACTCCTCCCTCCCTCAATCTCTCTCTCTCGCCGTTCTTTTTCTATCGCACATGCCATTCTTTTCATCCCTCCCTCAATTCGCGAGCAGGGAGCCGTGCGACCTCAGCGCACAGATAAGAGCAGGGAAGCAGGGAGGCCCGCGCTGTTGTCTCCCTGCTCCCGACCTCAGAGCGAAGGGAACAGCGCAGGGCTCTCTGCTCCCGAGCTGGGACATCTCCTGCTTGTGCAGGGCTCGCAAGAGGGAGACCGGTGTTTATGAATTATGACTTTAAGTTAAGAATAGGATTATATAAGTAATTGCTTAGGCCTGTTTAATCCTTTAAGTTAGGATTATAAAAGTAACAGTTGTTGCCCTTCTGTAAAGGAAAATGGCATCTGATTCGGGTTCAGGAGTTGGAAACACAAATGTGCCTGAAGTTGGAAGTGCTGGAACATCTACAGCTACAAGAGTAGTCAGAAAAAAATGCATCAGTCGTCTTCTATGCATATGCCAATTCGTTATTGTGTTAAAACTTAGTTTAGTTTTGGTAATTTGGAATTTGGTATTGGTCCTTTGACATGTTGCTTAATATTTGATTTTGCTTCATTACAAAGAAATTATAATATTGTATTTAGGTTCGTGTTAATTAATATATAAATAAATAATCTGTAGGGACGGATGTGTCCTGTTCATGATTTAGGATTTTTCTCGGCCCTCCGTGTAGTGTCCCTTTTACATGTTTGACAACATTGGTTGCAAGGTAGTAAAAAACGCGTTTTGAATCGTAGAATCGTACGATTCTACGACTCCACCCCGGCGAAACGTGCTCGATTCCACCCGGAATCGCGTTTGACTGGGACGCAATAGAATCGCGCATCAAGACGTAGAGATGGTAGAATCGCGTCCCCATTTTTTCTCCTCCCGCTCGTTCGCCCACGTGAGACGGCGCGTGACTTCCCTTTTTCCTTCCAAAACCGCTGATGCCCTAACCCCTTTTCCCTGCTCCAACTTTCGCCACCATGATGCACCGCGACGCTGCTGCTCCAAACACGACGCCGCTGCTCCAACTCTCGCCGGCCGTCATTCACTTCTTCCGGCGCCCCTGAATCCTGATCATTCTGCTACTCTCTCGTGCCCTGCTCCTGTTGCTCCAACTCCGGCGTTCGCTTTCTTCTACTGTTGGTAGCCTGGTACTCTCCCTCGCTCCCCCGCTCCCTCTCTCTGCCTCTCTCTCTCTGTCTCTCTCTCTCTTTGTATGTGGCTGCTCACAGTGCCATCTCTCGCCTTTCTATGTGCGACCTCACTTCGCCTGATCGTGTTGTTCATCCCTGCAGCCACCTCTCACGTCGTTCACCCGCTGACCTAGCTGTCCGCCTGTGCCGGTACGCCCTCCTGCTCGTGGTGTGTCTCTACGTGTTTATGATTGTGCCCGTCCTCCTTCCTTCCTCTTTTTCTATTTGTTTGCGAACCCTCTTTTGTTGTATGTGCGAACAGCTGAATCCCGCCGTCCCTCTATTTGTTTGGGAACAGAGGAAGTGAGGAACCTCCCTCAGTCCCTCTTTCTTTGTATGTGCGAACAGAGGAACAGAGGAAGTGTCAGAACATCTCTCGGTCCCTCCCTTATGTTTGTGATTAGATGAACCGAGGGGGTGAGGGGTTGAGAATGTTAGAAAATTTGATGATTTGATATTTTGTATGCAGATGGTTTGATGATTTTAAGTAAGCAATTCTGCATCATTTTTAAAAAAATGCCATATATTATCTGAGTCTATTGTAATTAATATATAAAATAATTTTCTGGTAGAATCGGCCGTGTCGTGTTACGTGTATACGATTTCGTGTTTTCCCGGCTTCTCCGTGTCGTGTCCATTTTACGTGTTTGACAACACTGATTGGTTGTTTCATTAAGTTCCTTTCTTTCTATTTGTGGATTTTGGATGGGCTTCTCCTAATTATTTATTTGTTTCTCATTTTATAGCAATTTGTTTTTAATCTGGGAAAGCTGAAAGAGGTAACAATCTATCAAAGGGACCAAGACAAGAAGATACATGGCAAGCGAAAGCTACTTGAAGACATGGGTATCAGATAAGTTGATGTCCCTGATGGGTTCCTCCACTGGGGTAGTTGTTCAATATGTTATTCGACTAGGTGAGCATTGTGAGTTTTATTGTTCCTTTCATGAGTTTCTTGCACTATGATGGAAATGGTAAATGTTTAAGGACAACTTGTGTGCAGCAAAGGAATCTTCTTCACCTGGGAAGCTAAAGGATAAATTAGTAGAATTTGGATTCTCCTCATCAGCGGAAACACACATGTTTGCAGAGGAGATCTATTCAAAAGTGCCTCACAAGCAATCTGGCCCTAGTGTAAGTTCTCATGTAAATTTTAGTTGTCCCAAAGAAAAAAAGGGAAGCAGCAATCGCATTTTCGTTTCATTTCAAGTACTCCTTATAGACTCCCCTTTTTTCTTTAACTGCTGACTAGGGTAACTTAGAACATTCTACTTTTTGTTTATTAGATGCTTAAAATATGGTTAAGATATATATTTTCCACTAATAATTGATTTTCCAGAAACAAATTTTTTTCCTACTGCAGCACATCACTCAAGCTGCATATGTGTTTAACAGTTGTTCAAGTGAATTTGACGTTAACGTTTTTCACACACTAATAATCACAATGAATAACTCTTACCAAACAAGACTAGATTTTCAATTTTTAATAGTGGTTCTACTCAGATAAATCTTATTCTGCTACGGCCTGCTTTCTCTAGGCATATCAAAAGGAGGAAAAAGAAGCTGCTCAGTTTGCAAAGAAGCAGATGAATTACAGACTAGTGGATGTTGATGATGCTGATGATACTATGGACAATCTTAAAAATGATTCAATGTCTTCTCAGCTACAGAAAAAAAGCTCTCATCAAAAGCAATTTAGAAGAAAGAGGAATGAAGATGATGAAGATGAAGAGGCAAAATCTTCTTGTTTTTTCCTTATATATATTTTATATGGTAAGTTTTCAGTCTGATGCCTCTCCTAACATTTTGAATTTTTGCTGCAACTTCTTCCCATTGTCCAGACGCCTGGGTTAGGAGGTGGGCGTCATGTCCGTAGTCGTACTGCAAAGATAGAGGACAATGATGATAATGATGATGATATCGAGGTATGCTTTTAACTGATTATAGGTGTGATCCCTTAAAAGTCAAAAACTATCTACAGGTTCAACTTCCATTTTCAATTTTGGCTGCAGTGCTTTGTTTTTAGTTAAAACCTTCAGCTAGAGAGACTTCTTAATGCAATTAGATTTTAGATTTTAACATGTTGGATAACTTATTTTATAATTCTGGATGAGCTCTAAGTGATTGATTAGGATCTGTTTTCAACATTTTCTTGGCAGCTCAAAAGCAAATAGGGTGTTTCTTACGGTTTGTCTATTGGACAATCAGTTCTACGTCATGCTTAAACACGTAACACAGAATCTGCCATGATCTTAAGTTTCATCCTGCTTTAAAGATACAGTAATTGTAGTGTCTGTTGGCCAGTGGCAGTTCTTAATGTGTTATTTGTTCAAATAGGTTCACATGTATTTGATTTTTCTTAAATAGTTTATCATGTTTCTAAAATGAGTTCTAAGAACTTCCAGTACTCTGTAGTCAGAGGAGGCTATGATGCGTGATCAAGAGGAACGAGCACAATTGGAGAGAAATCTCAGAGAAAGAGATGCATCGAAGACACGAAAGGTAGCAACTCTATATTTCTGTTTTCCCAATTTGAGCGAGTACTCTTGTGTGCAAAATGCTTTAACTTGTTTTTCTTTGTTTTTTGCGTTTGGTAACAGTTGATGGAGCCAAAATTGTCAAAGGCAGATCAAGGTAGAAATATTTGTTTCTTTTCCTATATCTTTTCTCATCTGATTAGGTAATACTTTTCCTTCATAAATCGTTCTAATGAGCTAACCTTTTTTTGGCTTCTTGTGCAATAGAGGAGAACATTAGAAGGGCAAAAGCACTCGAGCAAGATGATACTTCAGATTTAAGGTTCGTTTTTCCCCTTGATATGCTATTTCATTGTGATTGTGTGGTTTCTTGTTAAGTAGAATAAATTTCTATAAAAAAGGTGAGTCGACATAACATATCTGATGTTCTAGGGGATATCTAAATCAACACTGTTTTCATTTTGGTGTTTCACTTCAGTTCATGTTAATTTAAACAAGGGTATCTTATTCAAATTACAAGCTTGAGGCATGTATGTGATATGTCTATCAAAGATTTACTTAAGCATTTTAACCATCTATGTTTGCTCACAAAAAAAACGAAGAAAGACATGCTATCTCAACATCTGCATGATACACATTTGACTTGTCTGGTTTAACCACAAAAGTATGCCATGCGACCTTACAGTGTTCCTTGTTTATATTGTCCTAGGTTAGTTTTGCATACATGAGTGATTTTTTATTATGTTTCTTGCCACAGAAAAGTTTCAAGGCAAGTGTATTTGCAAAAAAGAAGGGACCAGAAGCTTGTGGAGATCCGGTACATGCTTAGCTTTTATCTCATGTTCTTTCTCTTTCTTTAGGAATTATTTCAATTAGTTTTGAACTCACTGGGGACTTCATTTTCAATTAATTCTGAATCTCTTACATAATTCTGTCGAATATGGTTTCTTAAACCATCTTACTTCTTTCAATGCAGAGATGATATCATTGATCATGAATACATATTTGAGGGTGTAAAGTTGACAGAGGCAGAGGAACGCCAACTAAGGTTACCAAATTCTCCTTTCTCTTACTGGGTGGTGTACTTTTTCTTTACCAAAGAGTATTATGATTGTGTGCTCAAATGTTGTTACAAAAACGAAAGGCATACACCATATCATGTCTTTTAGATATTTGGTTACATATGCATGAAAATTTGTCACACTGATATTTTGTTTCCATAGGTACAAAAAGAAAATATATGAGCTTGCAAAAGATCATGTCGAAGACATTGATAATATTACTGAGGTATTTATCTTTTCTCTTTTCCATTTTTTGTTCCTATAGATATCAACATTCTTCAAGAACAAGTAATTTTAGGCTAACTTGAGTCATTCTTTTTCCTACCCTTTTTACATTCTATCCTATGTAGTTTAGTGATTCACTTATAATCTTGTTGCATGATTTACTGGTGTCTTTCATTTCATTTTTTTCACTAGAATGTATTGCAATTGCTAATTAGTAAGTGTGTATACATGTGCTCGAAGATTTCACTCACAGGAAAAAAAGAAAGTACTGAATAACTAGTTTCCCTGAAGCACTCGATTCCTTTTCCTTCTTAAAAAGTAAAGAAATACCATGTTAATTTTTTACATGTTACCTAAACCATTTATTTGTATTTGTCTATTAATACCAGTATAAGATGCCAGAGGCCTATGACCAAGAAGGTGGTGTGAATCAAGAAAAAAGGTTTGCTGCAGCTTTACAGCGGTACAGGTAGTTCTTCCTGCTTTATGAGACTTGTCAATATAATTCAGTTTAATTGACATTGTCGTGTTTATTTTGTATGACATTATTTCTATTGGACATTCATTTGTGGGTTATTATGCCTGTTAATTGACATAAAGAATTATAGAATTGTATTTTTCACCACTGGCAGATGTAGCACTTTTTAGGACTTAGGCTTGGAAATGCTTATTTCCACCTGTATTTCTTTTGATCATCTTTATATATTTAGGGATTCTGGTGTGGGGGATAAAATGAACCCTTTTGCAGAGCAGGAAGCATGGGAAGAGCATCAAATTGGTAATTTCTTTCTTGAATATTTTATATTTTTCCTTTCCTGGATTGATTTCAGCCATAAATATATTTGGTATAGGGAAAGCAACGTTAGCATTTAGCTCAAAGGACAAAAAAGAAGCTGCAGATGAATACGAGTATGTGATATGTTTTATCCATCTGTTTCCTGTTTGTTGAGTATGTTATTTTCTTTTAATATTTTTTCGATTAAAAAGCTAGCCGATCAAATGGATTTTTAGCCCTTCAATTTTGTGCACAAGATCGATATCTGAAAACTCAAATTGATAAATTGAAACTTTACTTGCTGATCATATTCTCTTGCTGACATGCATTATAGATTTGTTTTTGAAGACAAGGTTGAATTCATCAAAGAATCAGTCATGGCTGGTGAGAATGTATGTTCGAACTTGTTTTTTTATTTCCTCTCTTATGTGATCATGCTTTATTTACCATTCAGCAATGGTCTCACATTGTCATTTCTTTCCTTGAGCAGCATGTGGATGACTTGCCTGCTATGTCACCTGATGATTCACAAGCAAAATCTGCTTTGGAGAAGTTGCAGGTCCATTATCTTTTTAGTTGAAGCAAAAATTTTCCCTTCATTTAACTGTTTTCTTTCTGAATCAAGTAATTGTAGTTTTCTAAATTTTTTTTTTGAGGAGATCCATATCTAAAGAATTATGTAGTTATAATGTTTACATTACCTCATACTATGCTACTTTCAATACATTCTCTTTCCTTATGGTAATGATTTGAATTCTACTTGCTATTTGTCAGGAAGATAGAAAGACACTACCGATATATCCTTTCAGGGACGAGTTACTCAAAGCAGTCAATGATCATCAGGTTTTTTGCATGTCATTCTAGTTGTGGCGTTTTTTGTATTTAAACGCTTACATGTTTCAAAAGCACGTATTTCTCAGTTATATTTTAAATCCTTGCTAGGTCCTTGTTATTGTTGGAGAAACTGGTTCAGGGAAGACAACTCAGATTCCCCAGTATTTACATGAAGCTGGTTATTCCAAGCATGGAATGGTAAATGAAGAAACAAGATCTGATTCTATCACGTGTTTACTCTTATTTGTGATCTTGTTGTGAAATCGTCCATACTCTAATTAGATCTTTTGGCTCCTTTATCCACACAATGAAGGAATACCTCATATCTGCTCAAAAAAAAAAGGAATACCTCATACTACATATGAACTTAGATTTTAATGTTGATATGTTCATAGGTATTTTCTTGCTAACTAGGAGTTATTCATTTGGTTCTCTTATTGGACAAGCTTCCGAATTCCCATTCATACTGGTGTTTATGCTTATATTCAGCTGGTGCTTCTTTGATGTGATGGTATTAGCTTCACTTTGATGTTATCCCTTTTTTTTTAAGAACTTTGATGTTATCCCTATATTAATTTTTTGTTGCAGAAGTAGTTGGATAAAAATTAATATCACTATCACTTCAGCTAATCTGTGCTGCGATGAGTCGCATGCCTTGTTGTGGCGGATGAGACTCCAGGCAGGAATAATATACTTAACCCCCTTTTGTTTATCCCTATATTTCATATGTCGTGGTACCCTCAAAACCTCAATGTGGAGTTAAATGGAGGGAAACAATTCCTTCCAATCCCTTACATTCTCTTACCTTGACTATAGGTCGCCTTACAGTATTTTAATCTTCCTTCCCTTTCTCTTAATGAATTTCATCTAATATAGCTTTAACACAAAACCCAAGTTTTGGTGAGATTGGTCCATAAATATATCTTTCCTCATCCTTATCGTTTATTTTGTTCTACAGTGTGCAGATTTAGATGCAAGATCCTTTTGTTAGAATTTGCATGTCAGAACCTTGGGTTGGCTAAAATATGCACAGTTTGTTGTTTGACACATGTTGCAACTTGCAACCTGCTAATAAATAACTATAACCTTGTTATTTGTAACAAAAAAATTCTTACATTATAGTCCAATTTTTTGAATGACAAGATCTTTCTTCTTGTTTTTATCACGTCAAGAAAAAATAGGATTGATCTTGTGTTATTGCTTATTATGTTATTAGATTGGTTGTACTCAGCCACGTCGTGTTGCAGCAATGAGTGTAGCTGCACGGGTTGCCCAAGAGATGGGTGTTAAACTTGGCCATGAGGTTTGTTTGTCTTCTTTCTATGCTCTTATGTGCTATACACACCCAATTTATGTTGGTAACCTTGCTGTGTAACTTGTAGGTCGGCTATTCCATTCGATTTGAGGATTGCACATCTGAAAAAACTATTCTCAAATATATGACTGATGGTATGTTATTGCGAGAATTCCTTGGTGAACCTAATTTAGCCAGCTATAGGTAAGATGGAAAAGAATAGTTAATTATTTAATTCGTGCATGATTTTACTATATCATTTTTTTATGTATCTTCGTTGGATGTTTTAGTGTTATAATGGTGGATGAGGCGCACGAGCGAACACTTTCAACAGATATTTTATTTGGCTTGGTTAAGGTAAGCAGTCAAGACCACCTCTATCTTAGAAGTTAAGATGTTCTCTTTTGAAGTTACTGAATATTGATAGTTGTAAATGTTTATCTGGTTATAATAAATCCTATCAGGACATATCTCGTTTTCGTAGTGATCTCAAACTTCTCATTTCAAGTGCAACTCTTGATGCCGAGAAATTCAGTGACTACTTTGACTCGGCTCCTATCTTCAAGATACCTGGGCGAAGGTATCCTGTTGAGATCCATTTTACAACAGCCCCTGAAGCTGATTATATTGATGCTGCAATTGCTACAGTACTTCAGATTCATGTCACTCAGCCTCCTGGCGACATTCTTGTATTTCTCACTGGCCAAGAGGAAATTGAAACTATTGATGAGATCCTTAAACACAGGACAAGAGGTCTTGGGACTAAGATAGCAGAACTAATCATTTGCCCCATATATGCTAATCTTCCAACAGAGTTGCAGGCCAAGATATTTGAACCTACCCCAGAAGGCGCACGGAAGGTGGTCTTGGCTACTAATATTGCTGAAACATCCCTCACAATTGATGGGATAAAGTATGTTGTTGATCCTGGATACTGTAAGATCAAATCTTATAATCCTCGGACTGGTATGGAATCATTGCTAATAAATCCAATCTCAAAAGCATCTGCTATGCAAAGGGCTGGAAGGTCTGGACGTACTGGTCCCGGAAAGTGTTTTCGTCTTTATACTGCTTATAACTATCATAATGACCTTGATGATAATACTGTGCCAGAAATACAGAGAACTAATCTTGCAAATGTGGTTCTGACACTTAAGAGCCTAGGTATTCATGATTTACTCAATTTCGATTTCATGGATCCTCCACCCTCTGAGGCCTTATTGAAGGCTCTTGAACATCTTTTCGCACTCAATGCACTGAATAGTCGTGGAGAGTTGACAAAGACTGGAAGAAGGATGGCAGAATTTCCACTTGATCCAATGTTGTCTAAGATGATAGTGTCTTCGGAGAAGTATAAATGTTCAGATGAAGCTATATCCATTGCGGCGATGTTGTCAGTAGGGAATTCAATATTTTACCGTCCAAAAGACAAGCAAGTACATGCAGATAATGCCAGGAAAAACTTTCACACTGGAAATGTTGGGGACCATATTGGCTTACTTAATGTATGCCCCTTATCTTATTTTGAATGCATTATAATTTCTTGGCATGAAATATTAATCACCCTCCGAACATATTTCAGGTGTACAATGCCTGGAAAGAGACGAATTTCTCAACACAATGGTGCTATGAGAATTACATTCAGGTAATTAAGACTTTGTGCTGGATCATTAATTTGCCTTCTATATAAATCCTTTTTATTGCCATATCGGTGCATGTTGAAATGGTAACATTAATGGATAATAATAAGGTTTTTTAGAGGAACTAATAATAAGGGCATATCAGTTAAGTTCCTATTTTGTAACAAACATCGGAAAAGAAAAAAGATATATATTCATCAATATGGATATATATCTTTTTCTTTTTCACGGATATATATTCATCAATATGGTCGATGAAGGCCAAGCAGCTATTACAGTACCTCCTGAGGTAGGCAACGCAAGCCAATCGTCAACCGCCCCGGTAAACCCTGCCGGAGGTGCCACCCCCGCCCTCGGCGATCCCCATCGACGGCGCCACCCCCGCCTTCGGCGACCCCGCCGACGGTGCCACCTCTGCCTTCGACGAACCCCGCCGACGGCGCCAATCAACGAACACCAGTACCGCCATCACGCTCACATGCGCCGCAGGGAGATCCGCCACGCCGATGGTTGGACCACCCTGACCAGCACTCCAGTTGCCCGCGGTCATCTTCGGCCGGCGACACGATGCTACAGATGCCTAGAGGATGGACACTTCGCGCGTTCCTGCCCAGGCCCTCTCAGATGTCTTCGATGTAGGGGGGATGGGCACCGGAGGTCGTCGTGCCCACGGGCTCTGGGCGCACGGCCAACCGCGGTGCCACCAGCACGACAACGGCAGATGGTGAGCACCCCCCTGACACCAGTGGCTCCGACAGTCTCCCTCTTCGTCCCGTGGTCACCAGAAATTCAGCAGGGGGTCGACACGCTTCGCAAATGCATTGTCGGCGAGGCCAACGGTGGACCTGTGGAACCATCGTCTCTTCGTGCTGCAGTCATCACCGTCGTGGGCGCCTCACCGCCGTTCCAGCTAGGTCGCATATCACCTTCTCTGTGGCTGCTGGTCCCGGGGTCAGCGCAACAGAGAGAGAGGCTCCTCGCGGCGCCGACCAACATACCGCCACGCACCTCTGTTTCGTGGCGAGAGTGGAGACCAGAGGACGGCGCACAACTAGCTCCACCAGTGCGACGTTGTGCAGTGGATATCCACGGCCTTCCACTCCATCTGCAGCAACTGGAGGTCGGCATGGCGGTGGCAAGAATACTCGGGACCCCGATTTCCGTCGTCCTCCCGACCCTCGGCTCGCCGGAGCTGTCCACCACCACCATTGTCGTCGAACTCCATCAGGAAGGCACCCGCCCCACAGCACTGACTCTCCATGCCGGCGACACCAGCTTCATCCTCCGTCTGACGTATTCCGACGGCGGTGCTTCGTGGGCAGACATGGTCACCGGACGTGCTCCAACGCACCTCCGTCAGCAGTCTGGTCGCAGCCTGCAGGCCAGACTGGCCTGACACTGCGCGCACAGGGTGAGGGTACGAGCCATACCCAATTTCAAATACACAACCCCACCCCATCGCACATATCCCCTCGTACCCATGCCCTAAACCAGCCTGGCCTGAACCTAACCGCTTACACCTTGACCCATAGCCTGAACCCAATCGCCCATATCCTCGAACTCGACGCCCACTCTCATGCCAACTCAGCCCTCCCCATCGAACCCAACTCCCCGAACCACAACCCAACTCAACTCCCCAAACCCCACCTGCCCCGAGTCCAACCCTGAGCCCGCACCCAGTCCGCACCCAACCGCCTACGACAGCGAGCCCAACCACGACCCCAGGCGCACTCGTGCCTTGACCAGTCCACCTCTCTCACCTCCCCCCTCGAGCTAGCGAAGCCTTGCAGCCTCACTGTCCTCCGGCGACCATCCGCCAATGCCATCAACACATCCCCGCTCCCACCCCCGCCGGAGCAACCCCGCCAGAGTGACCAGACCCCCACACCACCGTGCTCTGCCCTCGCTGACGGCCGCCCCCCCTCCTGGAGAACCCGGCAGTGACGACGACGCCAGGAAGAATGCCCCCTTCCCGCCAAACCGGCGACGCCGACATGGGTCCACAACGATGCCGCCGCGACAACCAGACCTGCCTCAGGTGCAGCAGCCGGCGGAGACGCCGCCACCTGTGGAGGGCCCTCAACCTGCCGCCAAGGAGGTTCTACTAGCGGGGAAATCTGAGGAAGAGGTACAGCAAGTTGCGGACGCCTCCGGCTTCCGGCATACTCGTCGGCGGTCCCGCCCTCGGATGGAGATGTCTAAGAGGATGGGCTTGCACCGCCCTCTGCACCTCTTCCACAGCAGTCATAGGCGCCGCCCGGCACGGAGCTCCGGACGGGCAGATCAGGGGAGTGACACGGCGTCTAGATGAGAGTCCTCACTTGGAATGTGCGGGGTCTTAGTGACCCCGGGAGGCGGCGTATCCTTGGCCGTTACCTTAGGGAGTGGGAGGTGGACGTGGCTCTCTTCCAGGAGACCAACTTGACGGACTATGGTTCTGGAATCTGGGCTCAGATCGGGGGCACACTTTTGACGGAGCACCTCTCTCTTCATGCGTGGGGCAGTCCGGTGGATGTATCATTGGCTGGCGGGAGGATTCTTTCTCCTTGGTCAATTCGTGGTCAGCGAGATTCTCTCTGGCTACACACCTGCGTGGGCAGGGAGACGGAGGTGACTATCTTATTTCATGTGTATATGGCCCTTGCTCTGCATCATTACGAGACACCATGTGGGAGGAGCTCAGAGGTGTGCGCACTCATCTTCTGGACAGTAGGTGGTTGATCGGGGCGATTTCAATGTCACGCTGGACATTGACGATCGTCCCATCAGACGACGGGGGAGAGATGTTGGGGCAAAAGAGTTCAGAGACTTCATTGATTCACAGTCGTTAGTTGAGTTTCTGGCCTCCAACTATCGATTCACATGGAGAAGCACAGCGGCGCCGTCTGCTAGATCGGAGATTGACAGATTTCTGGGTTCATTGGAGTTGCCAGAGGCCCACCAGATGGCTAATGTGCAGGCTCTCGATCGACCGTTCTCGGACCACACCCCCCTTCTGTGGCAGTCCAATGACGGTCAGGTGCAGAGCTCGTTATTCCGCTTTGACCGGTCCTGACTACTTGAGGAGGGTTTCTGTCAGCTGGTGACGGAGCAGTGGTGGAGAGTTCCGGCTTCTGATTTGGCGGCTAGGACGCTCGTGAGTCGCCTTGACAGTTTGCGGTTTTTTTGTGTCTGCACAGGCGGGAGGATCGGTCACGACGGAGGACGGAGGCTCACAGATGGACCGGCCCGAGGATTCTCGTTCCCTCTCGGACCCTGAGGCGGCTGAACGTCGACAGGCACAGGCGACAAACCAGTTGGAGGACCAGATTGTGGAGACCCAGTGGAGGCAGCTCTCCCGGCAGACTTGGCTCCAGGAGGGAGATGCCAACACTCGGTTTTTCCACTTATATGGGAGCTCTTGCCGGAGGGCGAACAGGATTGAGTAGATTAAGGTGCAGGGCCAGAGAGTCGCTGGACACCGCGGTGTTGGGGCGGTCATCACTTCCTACTTCCATACCTCTTCTCGGCGGCAACCCTCGGGGCAATGAAGGTGGGCCCCAGGGGACATTCCTCGACTTACTGATGCACAATCTTCTTTATTAGTGCAGGATATCACTGAGGACGAGGTCACGGAGGCCCTTCGGGACCTCAATAGCGACGGCGCTCCGGGCCTGGACGGCTTCCCAGTCTTCTTCTACAGGGAGTTCTGGCTGTTGGTTCGGGAGGACGTCCTGGCGGTCATCCGAGAGTTCAGAGCGGGAATCGGGGCTATGAACGCCTTAACCAGTTCTTGCTTTTCCTGCTTCCGAAGCGCGTCCTGGCGGAGCGAGTGGACTTCATGCCAATTGCCTTATCCAATGCCATCTACCTCCTGGTGGCTTGGGTATTGGCAAATCGGCTTCGGGAGGTGCTTCTTGAGTTGATCCACCCGACACAGTCAGCTTTCATCCAGGGACGGAGCATCACCGACAGTTACACTATTGCCTCGGAGATCGTTGCTCAGTGGAAGAGGACCAGCCGCCGAGCCTTCTTATGGAAGGTCAATTTCTCCAAAGCTTATGACACGGTCTCATGGTTCTTTTTATGGCATTCATTTTAGGCTAGAGGTTTCTCGGAGATCTGGATCGCTTGGATGAAGCGGTGCATTACCACCGTCTCTTTCTCGGTCTTGGTTAACGGGGCTCGATCTAGCGGGTGGATGCAGCCATAGAGGGGGGTTCGTCGGGGCTGTCCCCTTGCCCCTATGCTGTTCGTCCTGGCAGTTGATGCCCTCGCCAGATGCACACAGTCCTCTTGCGAGGCGGGCCTTTTCAGCGGTTTCGCCGGGGGCCTCGTGCCACTTCTCCAGTATGTGGACTATACAGTATTCTTCATCGAGGGCTCTGAGCAGGAGGCTCGACGAGTGGCCATCCTTGTTGACCTATTTGGTACGACGACCGGCCTCCGGATCAACCATGTCAAGTCCTCCATTCCTTTTGGCATGGTTCCCGACGAGGTAGCTCGCTGTGTAGCCCAGCTTCACACCCCGATCAGCTCCTTTTCGATCACATACTTGGGTCTGCCATTGTCAGACCGTCATATTGGCTCCAGGGGGTGGACTCCGGTCATTGAGCGCATGGAGCGCCGACTTCAGGGCTGGAGTTCACTATTATTATCACGTGGAGGACGACTCATCCTATTGTTTGCGCTCAGTCCTTTTGGCACTCCCGACATATTACATGACAGTTCTACTACCAGCTCAAGTTCTGAGACGTTTAGACTCATTGAGGAGCAGGTTTTTTTGGCAGGGATGCAGATCTGATCACCGGGGGGTCCATTTAGTTGCTTGGAGCAGTATTTGTCGGCCCAACCTCTCAGGGCAGTTTGGGAGTACGAGACCTCCGCTGCACAAACTGGGTTCTCCTGGCTCGGTGGGTGAGGCGGATCATGGGGTCAGAGGACAGTCTATGGTGTAGGGTCTTCCACATATGTTATGGGCATGATCTCTCCTGGGATTCCAGGACCATTCTGCCATGCGGGGCCTCATCCATCTGGCGTGGAATGGCGGCCCAGATCCCTCGGGTCCGCCTCTTATGGTTCCCTCCCTTGGCTCGGGGGAAGGTCTCTCCTTTTGGCAGCACGACTGGGCCCTCGGAGGCTCCCTTGCTGAGGCGTTCCCCCGTTTATGGGCCCTCGCGACGGACCTTGATACGATGGTAGCGGAGGCATGGGCTGAGGCTGGCAGCCCAGGTTCGGGCTCTTGGGCTCCACTCTTCATATCACACCTCTCTGATCAGCGTTTTGCGGAGCTCTTAACACTTCATCAGCAGATCGTCCCACTCCGCCCTGAGTCCAGACCCGAGTCTTTCTCAGCGCCCAGCCTTTACATTCGATTCCTACCACCCATCACTCTGCTAGAGGATTTCAAGTTTGATTGCAGACTTATATGGAGGTTGCGTGTGTTGTTGAAAGTCAAGATTTTTGCTTGGCTTCTACGGCGCGGACGGCTTCTCACTAGGCGGTATAGGGCGAGATGGGCGCCTCACAGTGACACATCTTGTGTATTATGTGACGAGGCGGAGGAGGACATCACCCATCTATCTTATGACTGCCCGACTTCTCGTGACATATGGCAGCAGACCAGCATTGCGGGCCTCTTCTCATCGGGTTTGGAGACTGTGGCACTCCCTTCGCGGTTTAGCCCGTCAGAGATAGGGATGGAGAGCGTCTTTCGTGACCTTTTTGGCCGGTGCCTGGGCCATCTGGCCCCAGCGCAATCGGACTATTTTTTGTGGGGAGAGATATCAGACTGAGCGTATTGTACACCACATCCTTTTTCTTATCCAGGAGTGGGGTTTTGTTTAGCTGGGATACTTTCTATTTTTTGTCGCTGCTCTCTCGTTGAGAGCTCGCCTTTGTACATGACTTTTTATATATATAGATGGATGACAACCACGTGGTCATCCTTTTTCTCCTCAAAAAAAAAAAAATCAATAGGGTCAATAAGATATCATATATCATCCCTTTAAAAAAGATATCAATATTATCATTTTCTGAAAAGAAAAAGATACATTTTGCTAATTTTCATATTCATTGACCAAACATCAGAAGTGAAGTCTGCTCTTTTTTTTCCCTTTGTATCGGCATACCAAAACGTAATGCACGTAAAAGAGACTATTAACAATTGTCACTTCAACCAGGTCCGAAGCATGAAGAGAGCTCGAGATATAAGAGACCAGCTAGAGGGGTTGCTTGAGAGGGTCGAAATTGAACCCTCATCAAACCCAAATGATTTGGATTGTGTAAAAAAGGCGATCACATCAGGTATTGGCTTGTGGATATTTTTTAAGAAGCTTTTTTATTACTTATGGCCAAATTGGTTCTAACCAAGGGTTCTTTTTTAGGATTTTTCCACCATGCATCAAAGCTCCAGAAGAATGGTTCTTATAGAACGGTTAAAAATCCACAAACCGTGTACATACATCCAAGTTCTGGGTTGGCAGAGGCAAGTATGCTTAATTCACCTAATTAATTTTAACATTGTCATCTTTTGCTTGATACTAGAATAGAAGCTACATCAGTCGGTCGCATGTTAGAATATGAAACTTTTGCTTCCTCGTGGTACTGTCATTACTTTTTTGTTGCTTGCTCATGATTGGTTTCTTTCGGTTATCAGGCACTCCCTAGGTGGGTTATTTACCATGAGCTTGTTCTTACGACTAAAGAGTACATGAGACAGGTAGGATATTTTTCATTTCATTTACATGGCCGTTTTTTTCCAAAGGATCCATAATCACGAGTTCCTTATGACCACAGGTTACGGAATTGAAGCCGGATTGGCTTGTTGAGATTGCACCTCACTATTATCAACTAAAAGATGTTGAGGATGGTAAAAATAAGAATTCGAAGAGTTTCAACTTTGTTTTCCGGCCTCTTCTTGACAAGATGCTCAATATCTTTTCCTGATTCCTTCTTAAAAAAAAATCTTTTCCTGATTGCAGGTGGATCAAGAAAGATGCCACGTGGAAAGGGGCGAGCTGAGATGTAACAGGGAAGGTGGACAAGCAAATGCAGGCGCAAGGTTCGCATTACTTTTGCTTTTTCCCAGCTACCAGGGATGGCGCACGGCGATACTTTTTGAGTTTGAGATTGGGAGAGAACCAATTTTCCAGCGAAAAGAAAGGATGACACCTATATTCGATACTTTTTGAGTTTGAGATTGGGATAGAAGAACCAATTTTCAGCGAAAAGAAAGGATGACACCTATAGTCTAATGTTACTGGACGTTTGTACATATCATAATTCCTTATGCTGGAATTTTACATATACTTGCGCAGTGTCCCTGATCTCATGATTATGAGACCATGTTAGGTTTCAAACAAGACCATGTTAGGTTTCAAAATCCAAATCCTTACTGGGAACAGATATAACAGCACAACACAAACTAGGATTGCTTCCATTAGGATTATGATCTTGTAACGTTTATTTCGATAAACTGAATGAAAGCAGTTTTGACAGCAAGTCGTAAAATTGTTTAATTTTTTGTAACCGCGCGATATGAAATAGTTAATTTGTACCAATAGCAACTAAATCTTTTGTACCCCCCGATCAAATGGGAGCAATGCTATGTGGAGAATGTGATGTTAATGACACATTACATGGTGCGACACTGCAACTTGAACTTGTATATATCAGCCCGAGCAATAAAGTTGGATGATTGCAGCATCCTTTTCACTTTCAGAAACTCCCCGATCAAAGTGGAAATATCTCTTTGTTTATGTATATTTGCACGGAACCTTGAATAAATATTATAGATTCATTAGCCACATCCAAACGTCATGGCCGAGCTCCAAAGTTCGAATTAGACGTGGTAACCAATGTTGTTAAGGTTCAAAAATAATTACAAAGATTTTAATAAAATTCTATTTTTTATTGCACGAGCTTATGGTAATACCTGATTATAAAATACTATTTATAGGATTATTATAATTGTTTAAATAATAATAAAATGTATTCATGATAATAAAATTAATTTAGAAGAATATAAGTTTGCCCTTTTAGTTCTTACTCTTTTCAGGTTATTTAATTTAAAAATTAATATAAATATGAATTAACAACAAATTTATCAATATATATTATTTATAAATATATATTTTTAATATTTACCATTAGGAGTGTTCACCCATCAATCCGACCTGACCTATTTTTTTATATTTTATATTTAAATTGATCTATTTTTTATTTAATTTAGAGGTTTATATGATTAAAATTTTTAAAAAGATGAAAATAAAACCTTTAAAATATAAAAAAATAGTATTTTCATGGTTTAAGATAAAATATTATGTGAATATTTTTTAAAATAAAAAATGTTTACAATAAAAAGGAAAAAAAAAAGAAAAAGATGGTCGAATAATCCGACCATTCGACTCGATTCAAATTGGACCGGGTCGGATCGGATAAGTCAACCCTACCCTACCAAAATTGGATGGGATGAATCGGTCGAACGTGACCCGTGGACAACTCTATTTATGTATTTCTCATATTTTATAATTTTCAATGTTAAGACCCATTTTATCATCTTGGCAACATATCACTTAAGATCCCAATATTTGTTCTATTAACTTGGCTCATTTCGCCTAATTAAATTAGCCAATCAAACTAGAAACAAGAAAGTGATAAAATAAGCATAGCCTGTTGATGTTCATGACGTCGTCGCCAATAGAGTGCGTTCAGATGCTGTCGGAACGCCGTCACCAGAGTTACAGAGTCGGCGTCACACTGGTATTGTAGCACGATTATTTTGTTGATGTACCACTTTATTCTTCTTCTATAAGACGACATTTAGTATAAATGGAGCTGGTCGTGAATTGAATTTGTGAGTTCCGTTGATGTATAGCTGATTGTAATTCGAATCTTTTGAATAGACGTTCTTCGTTGTTCGTTCCGCCAGTTCTTCGTCTTCTTTTTCCTCTTGCATGTTCTTCTACTCCGTTCGTTCTGTTTCCGACCCGTGAGTAGTGATCGCCGCACCAAAGCTCAATTCTTGAATGGAATGGTCACGACCTTTTCTGTGTTCTCGTAATCAGTTAACTTCTCTAAAACTCATCACACTAGCCAACCACCGGAATAAAACAATTCTTGCGAAAAATTTCATTCGAATCATTATTTAAGCGAGGCTGAAATCAATTTTATAATTAATAAAAATTTAAAAACTTAAAGGCCCCTAAAATATATGTAGATCCATCCCTGCTCATCACTCTGGGCGTCGTATCACGTCCTTCCTCCGTCTCTGACGAGGGGCAGCAGCCTTATGTTATGGCAGCCTCTTTTTTTTAAATTTTTTATTGATTTATTATTATTTTTGTTTCATCACGTCATCAGTGCAATGGACAAACCTACTATCGACGACAACACGTGCAAGAATTCTGAACTTCGAGAAAAGTCTGGTTGAGAGGACCGGATAATTAGTACACTTACGACACGTATAATTCACTCACTAAAAATTTGTTTGACAAATAACTAATGGAGATATAGGAGGAGGGAGTGTGATGAGTGATGAGATGAGGTGACATAATGTGTTATTAGAAAGTTTATATTTGGATAATAATTTATATAAAATGTGGGGTGGAGTAATAAAAATTTTATTTGTATAAAAGTTATTTTTATCCTTCATTACATATTTAAAATATTTATAATCATTAATTAGGGGTGAGCACGAACCGAGATGACCTGGTCGTCCTCGTCTGCATCGGTTGGAATTTTTCAAAATTTTCCCGACCCGATGAATAATTGAGTCAAGACCGAGTCTCATTTATTTAACACTCGACCGGATTGGGTCAGGACCGAATCTAGATTTACATCTCAACTCAAATGAATATATTATATTAATATTAAATTATTTTTAAATAGAATATTTATATTTATTTTAAATAAAATTTTATATTTACTAAAAAGTTTTATTTAATAAAAAATTATGGATAAATGTGTATTTATTTTAGAAAAAAGATAATGTATGATATATATATATATATATATATATATATATATCAATGAATGTAAGGGAGAGAGAAGAGATAAGAGAGAGAGGTGATTTAATTTGGTAAGAAGAGAAATAATTTAATTTAGTAATAAAAAAAGGAAAGATGTTAATTTGGTCTAAAATAATCTATCCCTCATCATTCCATCAATTTGGTGGAATAAAAAATATGGTGTTCAAAGGGCTTAGCTATTTCACCCCACCCCTCTTAATTTAAATAAAAAAATATAGCCAAACATAATTTAACTAATTTCATTCCCCCATATTCTACCCCACTCCTTTATATTCCTTAATTCAAAGAGACCCTAAAGATGGAAACTTCTACTATAGTCATTATCTTTTTTTTAATCAAACCAAAACTATTACTTGTAGTCAAACTAAGTTTGCACTATTATATTTAATTCGGGGTAAATTACACGATTAATCTTCTAATTTTGAATCATTTTTAAATTGATCTTTTAATTTTAATTTGTAATCAGAATATCTTTCATCTTTGATTTTTTTGTACGATTAGTCCTCTTGATCGGTGATAGTGGATTTTTTGATTGTCTTGCATACGTGGTCGATACGTGAGACATTTCTCTCTCATCCACGTCATTTAAGTCATCCACGTCATTTAATGCTATAAAATCGGATAAATTACACGGATCGTCCTCTAACTTTGAGTCGATTTTTAAACGATCTCTCAACTTTTATATTATTGTACGATTCATCCACTTCAATTTTTCGATTATCTTACTGACGTGATGTAATAAAATATAATAAAAAAATATAGCTAGCTGACATCACACAATAAAAAATAATATTATAAAAATTTAAGGATGTGAGCGAGCTCGTAGAGAGGGGTGCCGGCCCCCCTCTCCAAGCTCGCCCTTTAACGAGCTGGCACGGGGGGTCGTCCCCCCTCTCTAAGCTTGTCCTTTGGCGAACTTTGCACAAGAGGCGCCAACACCCCTCGCGAGCTCGTCGGCATCCTCTGCATTTTTTATTTTTTTTGTTAATTATTAATATTTTTATTTTTTATTGTGCCATGTCAATAAATTATTATTTTATTATATTTTATTATGTCATGTCAGCAAGATAATCGGGAGACTATCTCTTACGGTCAAGTGGATGAATCGTACAATAATATTAAAATTGGAGGACTGTTTACAAATCGACTCAAAGTTGGAGGACGATCCGTATAATTTATCCATTTTTGTAGTGTTAAATGACATGAATGAGAGAGAAATGACTCACGTGTCGGCTACGTACGCAAGACAATCGAGGCTATCACCGATCAAGAGGACTAATCATGTAAGAAAATTAAAAATGAAAGACGTTCTGATTATAAATTGAAATGGAGTGACCGATTTAAAAATGATTCAAAGTTGAAGGACTAATCTTGTAATTTACTCCCTACTTTTAGTGAGACTAATTTTACCTTTCAAGCCTACATATGTTATTATGTTATATAATATGTATTATTGGAAGATACTTCTTTATCTATAAAATATGCAAATAAGACAAAAAAAATCCAGCTATCAAAACATTCTAGTCAAGATTACCTTTTAAGGACGTGTTTTGGCTAAAAAGTACTTTATCGGATAGAGTAAAAAATCTTGTGGTATGTCAATTGTCAAGAAATGTCATACTGCAGTTTATAATCATCTAAAAAGAAATCAGTTGAGAGGTGTTTGGCTGCACAATGTCACGGTAGAAAAATAAAATAAAAATATCAATGAAGTGACTGAATATATCTTCTTCACGTCTCATCACACGGAAGCAGCAGCCTAAAGAAAAAATTACTGACCCCATACCTCCAATTTTTTTTTGGGAAATATGGGTGTCCCCCAACATATGAGTCGGCCGTTGGAGGGCATCCGATGGCTGACACAGATTTGAGCGAGTTTTGTGAATGAAGAGTAGTCGACGACGCGGTTCGATGAGTGGACTGGACGGTTCGATGAGTGGGCCGGTTCGAATAGGTATATAACCCGAAAACCCTAGGCTTCCCCCATTTTTTTCTCTTCTCTCTCTCCTCTCCGCTCCGAACTCTCCGATCTCGTCCCGCCACCGATTTCATACGACTTCGTCTTGCCGCCGACCCTCGTGCGACGACATCCGAGCTTGAAGCGCTCCTCCTCTCCACGCGGTGACTTCGCCCCGGCAGATCTACCCGCCACCGACTCCCGCACGATGACTTCTGAGCTTGAAGCACTCGTCCGACCTCGTCCTGCCGCCGCCTCCCTCGCGATGGCATCTGAGCTTGAAGCGCCCCTCCTCTCCGTGCGGCAACCTCATCCGACGCCCGTCGGACATATCTGCCCGCCGCCGACTCCTGTGCGAACAACAGCGGATCTCCGAGCCCATCCGTCGTAGATCTGCTCACCGGCGAGGTCGAATGTATCCCTCTTTCTTTTAATTTTCTACCTTTTTCCCTTGGTCCGACCCGATCTCGTCGTCATCTCCAGGATGCCACGACACTCGAGCACGCTGATATGCTCGGCCCGTCACTAACCCCCGCATGAACAACAATGGATCTCCAAGATCTGCCCGCCACCATCCTTCCTCACGCTGAGCTCTGCTGACATACTTTGCCCGCAACGTCAACACCTAGTTCACCTGCTTCGCGGCCGCCTGCCGAGTTCTCCCGCCCCGCCACCGCCGAGTTCTCCCGCCCCGCCACCGCCGAGTTCGCCCACTCCATGGCTGCATCACCTGCCCTGCACCCAGCTGACTGCCGTCGATGTTGCCCGCCCGCCCGCCCACCCCACGACACTGTCAAAACACAATTAGTGTAATGAACATGTGTTAATCTCTGGATTAATCACTATGTAATCATAC
This sequence comes from Pontederia crassipes, assembly GCA_030549335.1. Lineage (NCBI taxonomy): Eukaryota > Viridiplantae > Streptophyta > Magnoliopsida > Commelinales > Pontederiaceae > Pontederia > Pontederia crassipes. The sequence continues at coordinate 59,771,164 of CM060194.1, read as the reverse complement.
TATAATTAGTGTTAATACTCTATAATTAATGTTAATCACTCTATAAGTTAGCGTTAATCACATTGCAATGTACAATCTAATTATTCTTAGAACTTGTAATTAGTTAGTCAATGTTATTTTTATAATTTCTTGTTAATTCATGTTTAATACATGTGTAAATATCTTAATCATGACCCCTCACGCCGCGACCCCCGCCATGCTCCTGGTGTCGCCACGCCCGCCTTCCGGGCACCGAGCACCGCCTTCGAGCTAAGTCGTCGACACCCCTCACGTCATGACCATCGTCATGCTCCTGGTTTCGCCGCGCCGCCATCGAGCTCTACTGCCAAACCCCTCACACGCCCGCCTCCGAGTTAACACCCGTCATGCTCCTGGTGCCCACCGTCGAGCTCCGCTGCCAACCCCCTCACGCGCCACCATGCTCCTAGTGTCGCCGCGTCCGTCTGCTTTGTGCACACATTGCGTGGATAAATTAACTTTGATTTTCCCCTCAAATCCGTAATTGTTCATTCTTTCTTTGTGCAGACTTTTGAATTCAATCTCGACTTCAAGTATCTTTTCTATCACAGATCTCTAATGAATTACATAGCACATTCATTTTCGGTTCAAAGGGGCAATTAGCCTCGGTATTCAAGTTAATGAGGGTTCAACAAATAAATAGTTCTAGCCAGTTTACATTCATAGTCTTAAGCAATACAATAAATTACATAATAAGCAAATTATAATTAATTACACAATGACTAACACTTAATTATAGTGTCGATTAATAACTAATTACAACGCAAGATGGTCGGCGTCATGGCGGCGGCGTGCGAGCGAGGTTGGAGAAGGGGGTCGGCACTGCGCGAAGTCGGCGACAAGCAGATCCGGTCGACGACAGTTGCCCTGATGCACAGATCTAGCCATTGAGGAGGTCTCCGGTCGTGCGGCGAGGCGCCGTCGCAAGAGGAGACGAGCGGAAAGAGAGCGAAACAAAGAGGAGAGAGAGAGAGAAGAAGAGAGATAGGGGGTCGGCGGCGGGGAGGAGGAGCGCTGAAGAGGTCGTCCTCATCGTCGGCTAGCAGATATGGATGGATGAGGTCGTCGAGGCACAGTTCGTGCGGGCGGCGGTCTACAGGAGCGGCAAGGTGGGCGGGGCAGCAAGGAGATTTGGTCGAAACGAGGAAGAAAGTGAGAAAACGAAAAGGAAGAGGGGGAAAGCAATTGTGAGAATGAAAAGGAAGAGGGAGACACTTCCGAGGTCATAGGCGGTCGTCTCGGCGCAGACGTCATCGGCGGCGGGCAAATCTGGTCGAATGCGGTCGTCTCGGCGCAGATCTCGATGGCGGCGGACAGATCTGGTCGGAGATGGTCGCCTCGACATGGATCTCGATGGCGGCAGGCAGATTTGGTCGGACGCGGTCACCTCAGCACAGATCTCATCGGTGACGGGTCGAGTTTGCCGCACAAGGGGGGAAAAGCTCGATCAGACCGCCGGTCGCCGCACACGAGAGAGATGTGAAAGAGGTGAGGTGAGAGAAAGAGAGAGTAAAAGGGCATTTTTTTTCATCGAGCGCCTTTTGTACGAGTGATCAGCCCGATCGACTTTTTTTTGTGATGAACCGCTCTGTAGACCGCCGATTTACGATAAAATGGCTTTTTTTTACATTTTTTTCATCGGCGCCCGTCCGATGTGCATCAGACGGGCACGGTTTAATGGGTGGAGTGTCCCCCCATTTCAGTTGGGGGGACATCCATTATACCCTTTTTTTTACAACATAACGAACTTCAAATTGTAATTTTAAATTAAAAAATTTTAATATCCAAACGTCATCACATAAATTTTATTGCGATAGGAAAAGAACTACTTTTATGATGTCCTCAAATAGGACTTAAAGTGATTTTAAGATATTTTCTTTATGTACTTTTATGTCTACTTATATATATATGTGTGTGTGTGTATGTATTATATATATTATATGTATATATGGGTTAAATGGACGTCAAGACCATCTGCTTAGTTGGTCGTCCATTGTAAAATGAGATTGAACCACTAGTTTTTTCACAAATTGGAAGAAAAAACCATTCCCATTTTTTATTTTGCATTAAAACCTCCAAACTTGCACTTCACCCTGACATCGGTCGCCCCAATGCCGTTGGCGATCGCCACGAGATCTGATGTTGATGGGGATGACGGTACTTGCCCCGATGGAGCGTACCCCAAATCACCTTGATTGCCTCGAAATTCGACGCTGGTGGGAATGACGCTGCTCGTCCTGACTGCGCATGCCACGAATCGCCCCAATCATCGCGAGATCCAACATTGGCGGGGATGACGCTGCTCGCTCCAATTGTTAACGCGTCGAGATTTTTTTTCTTTTGTTTGCTCAGAAGGCTATCTCGACGATATCACTTAATTATACGACTTAACTATGATCAGTCATCATGGTAGTTTACACTAGCGGAAGACTTAATTTATAATAATTTATACAACCCGCGGAAGTCATTTATATAATATCCAATAACCTGTGTTATGGCCCACGTCTATACAATAATGGACCCTATATCCATATGTATGTCACCCGTTAGATGACCCACTAATCGTCTCACCATCGTCATCATCATCACCTATACGGATCCAAGTACATAGACAAACCTCAATGAGATATATCAGTACGTAAGGTCACCTATTACCATAAATAGTACGAATCATGGTCAACAATATCAATAGTATCAATAAACAATTATCTATAATAATATATAATTGGTCGGAATAAATAACATTTAACAATAATCGATAAATAATAAACAATTTGACCAATCAGAGTAATTATCCATATCATCAATTATTGATGACCAATATCTATCCAATTCGATTCCATTATCTTAAATCAATTACCAATTGGCCAGAGATCGGCGAAGACTACAATAACAATTATCGATTATCAATTCTATTAATAATTTATCAATTCAATTATCTATCATCCACTATGACATAACCAATATTCTATCAGCACTAGGAAGCAATTCAATCAATAATTCAATTTAATTATGAAAACATCCATCGACCATAACGATCTCAATCGACCACAATGGACCTCAATCGATCACGAGGGTCTCCATCGACCACAACGGTCTTCATCGACCATAAACGCCTCAATCAATCACAAGAGTCTCCATCGACCATAAAGGCCTCAATCGACCCAAAGGGACTCCATTAATCATTATGTATTATCAATCGACTCCATGAGTCTCTATCGATCATAAAAGTCTCAATCGATCGCAAGGGCCTCCATCGACCATAAAAACCTCCATCGACCATGAATGTTTTAATTATCAATTTAACAATTCAATGATAGTAATTTTTCGTATCGTCACTTGGACGATGCACAATCAATATCAATAATTTCATTATCTATCAATTTATGCCAATTGAACAAGGCCATCAATCCTCAATAAATTATTATCAATTAGCATATTACAATTATAATTGATTAACGTCAATCAACATAACAATCACAATCAATAGACCAATACATATTAATGCAAGGTCATGAACTACAATGCAATTAACTTAAATAATTATTTAAAAATATATTTAAAACCCTTGTAATTTGACCCGCACTAGGACAAATCCGGGCCGGTTCATCTATTTTACTTTTTCCAATTTCTATATCAGAAATGGGGCCATATTGATTTGATTTCAATTCGTTATTAGTGAGTCTTCGGAACCCAGGCTTGGTAAGCCGAAACCCAATCCGGTTCTAGTAATTCAATTTCGTTGTTGCACTAATGTAAGGAAACTCTGGCTGTGCCTATAAGAACCCGGGCTGGGTTCATGGAACTTGGTCCGGTTCATACTACAATTCTATCCTGATTCTGTTGAACCCGGGCCGGGCAGTACAGAACCTGGGCCGAGTTTTGTCGCCGTTGAAAAATTATGTTTTTGACACAACTTTCGATCATCCTATCTATGTCATACAATATTCAATCGATTCAAATAATATATCAATATAATCTCTGTATAATGAAGAAGAGTACATGAGTCCATGTTACGAAAAACTGATGCCATGGGGATCCCCTTACAAACCTTAAATTTGTTGAAAAATCAACTATGTTCCTATTGTTTGTGGACTGCACGAACATCACGACTTTGACCGATGATTCCTCCCTATTGATATTTAGAAATCTTCGGCTATGCCACGGACGTGCTTTTCAAATATCATTTTAACATACTCTTACTTTTAATTAGCGCATTAAGTTAGTTTAGATGCTTATATAGTCATGGTTGTGTGTAGTAATTAACTTTTGGATTAAAGCATAATGATAATTAAATTATAGATAAGTGTTATAAAAAAATATAAGACTATTAGGAATAAATTTTAATATTTGTAAATATTATAATAAATATGTTTAACTATAATTAACTAATGTTAATTAGAGGTTTAACACTAATGTTTAACAAAATAATATGATTAGACCTTTATTTTAATCAATAGGATTTCAAGCAGCTCAAGCAAGTAGCTGACCAACTGCTTAGAAAATGATTTTTCCAAACTGCCATATGACGTGTTAAAATTATGAAAATAATATATAGATCACTTATTCTCATCCTCGGCAAGTCAAAATTTTTTTAAGATCAAATCTATAGCCGAATAACGTGAAGAAATTCTACAAGTTTGCTAGGTTCAGGTAAATCTGTGGATCCAAAATCGACCTTCACCTTCATATGATTGTATCTTCCTGATTCATTCTTCATAAATCTTGAAATTTTACGTGCTTCGTCTATCTGAAGTATCTTTCCACGAACACAATAATCATCTAAAAATAACATTTATAGAGATAGTTATGAACCGATCTTCATGAGTCGCTTACTCTGTCCCGAGTCAGAGATAGGTCCACCTTGTCAATTAGGGAATGATTAGATTAAATATAATTAGGACTTGAAATTTAGACATGTTAAATTAGACTTCACAACGGTTCGATGAGAAGTGGAATCATCTAATTTAGACTTGTATACATGGAGAAATGAATTTTGCATTTCGTAGGGCCTCTTCTGTCAGATTTCAGGACATAGATAGGACATGACATGAATTGATTAATTTTGTTATAAGGGCATACAAGGAGTTAAATTATACAATTTTTATTCCTAAACTCAATGAAGTCTGGATTGTAGAAAAATTAGGATCTTGCCAAATGTACAAGTATTATTAAAGATATAAATTAATCATTCAGTGATGCACAGTCTGCCAGAGCATAAACTCTAGGTTAGATTGCCTTGAATTTTATGACTTGATCATTTCGAATTAGCTAATGATATTTGGGTTTGGAAACCTTAATGAGTCTAATTTCTAAATTATCTAGAATCATAAGATTTGCACTTAGGGTTAAGAAGTTATGAATTATTTATTGACACATATTCAGTCTAGAATTCAGAGACAACATCTAGTTAGGTATGGAAGATTGAGATGTTCCAAGTGTGAAATAGTATGTGAATATAAATATTTGAAATTAGATATTAATACCAGATGAGATTATATGCATTTTGAGATGAACAAGGGTTCATGCATCATGAGCATGCATTGCATATTACCTTATTAGTAATTGAAAAGTAAAAAGACATTATTACTTGTAGGAAAACATCAAGGTACAAGTAAAAGGGAGAAAATCTAATAAACCTCATTGAAAGGATAAAGTACAAGGTGAGTGGATAAATTTACAACATAGCAAAATGATATATGTTATTTTTTTTATTTATAGTTGTATCTCAAGCAAATATTATTATTGTTATTATTGAAATATATCTTGAATTATGAAAAGTATTTATGATATATTTCAAGGATTTCATATGAGATAGAGCAACCTCTTACATTAAAATATCTACAGGGAATAATGTTTGTGAAGTTAAAATAAATTTACTTGATAATGATATGTGATTATGACATGCGTACTTTGATATTATTAAACTCTACGTGTTCATTAGTCATGCTATTTGAAAACAGTCTTTGGGTCCACATTCGATATACGTGAAGCCTTTGAGACGTATATCAAGTGTCTTTTCCCTTTAGGAAATGCTCTGCTTGCACATATTGACCTATGATATGCTCCACATATCCCAGATGAAGGGATACGTATTGGTCCATGATTTACCTTGCGTTTCTGAAACTCTTTGATTGTGAAGCTTTGCTTAGCTGTATGACACACAATCTTGGATGGATATATATATTGACCCATGATTTACTCTACGTATATGATACTCTTGATTATGAAGCTCTGCTTAACTGTATGACACATGATCATGAAGGGATACGTATTGATCCATGATTTGCTCTGCGTATTCGATATTCTTGATTATGAAGCTCTGTTTAACTGTATGACACATGATCATGGAGGGATACATATTGACATGAGTATATGCGATGATACATGTATGGAGTTTAAATGTGAATATAATGATATCTTGAACAATTTTTATTTATATAAAAGTTCATATGATTTGAAAATATGCTTTAAATGTTTTCTTATATGAAAGAAATGTGATTATCTAAATGTTATATGCACTCGTATTGTTCACATGTGTTGTACTTTATTCCACTCATTGAGCAAATGATTGTTGCTCACATTATCATTATTAAAATTTTCAAATAATTCTAAGTTCTCGAGTTGATTCGACTCGAAGCTTGCCTTTAATGCATATAGAAGAGGTCGAGCCATTGGAGCACTTTTATTTTTCCTTCACTTTCATTTTTTTTAAAAAATATACATGTAATAGATAAGCTCGAGAGTTGTACTAGAATTTATTAGAATATTTTTTGTAAGATTGTATAAAACTTGATGCTTTGGAATGTTATATGTGAGGTGGTTAGTGAAAAAAATTATAATGGTAATATGTGAGTGACATGTCTTATAACTATTTATCTAATTTTGATGAATATATATGCATTTTTTATATGTACTGACAAATAACACAAGATAAGGGATGATGTTTTGCTGATTTTATTTATAGAATTGTTAAACATAATTAAGGAAGATAATAGTTGAGATTAAAATTTAGTCATAGAGTAGGATGTGACAAGCTACCATTTGAATCTTATTCTCCATTGTCGGAATTCACACTTAGACAACATCAATAGATAAAACAAAACAAATCAGTTTATCCTAGGTCTAAATACTCACATGCTTTTTTCTGAGGATAAATTACACCGAATGCCCTTCAACTTTGACGTTTGCTCAGCGATGCCCTCTAACTTCACTTTGTAACACGAATGCCCTCCATCTTTTAACTCATTTCACTCGATGCCCTCCTTACCTACAATCGACGATTACCCGATCACGAAACTGACGTGGCGCTGACTCTCTCCTCTCCACATTAACATGCAGAGACGTGACAATATTTAAAAAATAAAAAATAGTTAAAAAATAAAAAAAACCATGTCAACGATAGGGGCGCTCGCCCCCCTCGACGACCTCCGGCGAGGTCGCAAATCCCCCCCCCCGCTTTGCTGTTCGCCGACGAACAATAAAGGGGGGCAGCAAAGTGGGGCGAGGCCCCCTCCTTTGCTCGCGCTGCCGAAGAGCAAAAGGGGGGGGGGGGGGGGGCCTCCCCCTTTTCGTCGGCCTCCTCTTATTCCTAGAGAGAGGAAGTGGCTTTTTTAACATTTTATTTTTAAAAAAATTGCTGATGTGGCGCCTGCTCTCCTACGTGGCGGAGAGAGTGCATCGCCACATTAGCAGACCGATCGGGAAACCGAGTATTTCTGGTCGGGAGGGCATTTCATGCAACAAGTTTGAAGATGAAAGACATCGCTGTTACAAAGTGAAGTTAGAGGACATCATTGAGCAAACTTGAAAGTTGGAGGGCATTCGATGTAATTTACCCTTTTTTTTTTTAAGGACAGAAAGCACACGACTTTCGTAGCATCTTGGGTTGCACTTCCTCGGAACGCGCGTATTATAAGGAGTCCCTTCAACATTACAGACTTTCCTGGGAAGACTTTTTATGATTTTAACATCATTCGCAAGTGAAGAGATGAACCAGTCAACATAAAAAATTTCAAAAAAACAACTGTTAAACATAAAAAGAAACAATATTAGCATTTTCCTATCTTGTAACTCCCATTGTCGAAATGTCCGATCCATAAAAAATTTATCAGATGCAAAATACAAACCTAGCATCCTTCCAAAAGGATCTGTCCATCCATCTTTGGAATCACAAGCCTTGCATTCAGAATACGAGCAGCCACAACAGCATCAGTGATCTGGTCATCAAACACAAGAAAACTTTCTCCATCAGAAGAAAATGTTTATTCAATGTTATATTCTAATGCATTCAGTAAGAATCAGCGCAAAACAATATGTTTATAAAATTTGAACGAGAAACCATGCTAAAATTAGAAATCCCTAAAAAATTAAATCGATAGTTGTGGCACATCTAATATTTTTCTTCACAGTTGCATGCCAGCGAATCTTATAAAAAAATGAGCAACTTAATTTCTCTTATTGACTTGAAGATTTTGTCAAATTCTTATTGCATTATTAAAGAACTGCAAAATATACTGTTACATTGAATCAGACATTAACCTCTTCCTAATTTAGGTCATTCACGGAACCAACAGAAAAGTTGAAAATTTTAAAGATGCACTTGAGACAAAATTCATCCTGTTCGTTGTTGGTTCAGGCCCCCACTGGTTGCGATCATCAAGAATCTGTTTGGCTGGGTGATGTCCTCAGCAGCTGCGGAAAGGCAAAGATGCAAGTTTTACGTCCGAGAGAGACAGAGCTTCCCAACATGAAGTATCATCAAGACTGTTCAGACAATAACAACATCACAAAAGGACCAGTGTAATGACTCGAATGTTCTATCATTTGAGCAAGGCAAGAAACCAGAGCACAATAAAATGAATGCCTACTTGCGAACTCGATGCTGCCGTTGCTGCAACCATGGAAGTTCTTCGACAAATGCGACGTCCAGAGGCCCTTCGCACGCTGTTCCCACCGCTCTAGCAATTCCCAAAACGGAACAAATCGATCAATGCCGTCACACTACAAGAAAGAAGGCAATTACAGACGGTTCCTGAAAGCCATCGGAAATGATGATTTTTGATCGATTTTTCGACGGAATCGATTTGTCGAAAAAATGGTCATCGCAAATTAATTTTCGACGGTTGGGCAAAAAATGTCAGAAGTTCCGATGGAAGTCCGATGGTCACGACCGTCGATTCAACGATATTTGCGGCGGTCGACGAAACTGTCGAAACTTTCGGTGGTCGCGACCGCCCAAACTTTCGACGGTTGCGACGGCCGTCGAACCTCACGGTCGCGACGACCGAATCGGTCAAAGCTATCGCAAAGAATTTTCATAATATAAAAAAATTAGCCGGCCAGCGATCAGATTCGGCCGCCAGGCGACCAATCCGAAGGCCAGCGACTGGATCCGACCGCCAGCGCGGCCGGATCCGACCTCCTGCGGCTGGATTCGACTGCCAACGCCACCGGCGCGGACGGCCGGATACAGCCTCCCGTGACTGGATTCGACTGCCAACGCGGGCGGCCGGATCCGACCGTCAGCGGTTGGATCCGGCCGTCTGACGGTCCGGGCTAGAGAGAGAGAGAGAGAGGGAGGGAGGGGGAGGCGGGAGAGGTTCGTCCGATCGGGAGAGGGTCGCTGGCGGGAGAGGGTTGTCTTCCAGTCGGGAGGCTCGTCGGCAGGGAGAGGGAGAGGAGAGGGGGAAAATAGAGATTGGGATAGGGGAAAGATTATATATATATATATATATATATATGAAAAGATGAGAGAGCGAGAAAAAAAGTAGCAGCGGGATAGTGAAATTTTAATTACCGATGACTATGACTGTCAGAAACTTATCATGATATATATATGAATATGATAAATTTACCGATATCGACGATTTGAACTGTCGCTAATTATTATCAACGGTTGAAACCGTCGGAAATTGAGACGGTTCGGACTATCGCTAATTATATTAATAAAATACTCCTTATATTATATTATTTTTCATGTATCGACGGTCGGAACCATCGGAAATTATGACGGTGTAAATTATCGCTAATTATATTAATAAAATACTCCTTATATTATATTATTTTATATTTATCGACGGTCAGGACCGTCGAAAATTACGACGGATAGATATCCGTCGGAAATTTCGATGATCCTAATCGTCGAAAAATAAAATAATAATATAATAAATTACATAATTTATTATTTTTATTTTCGATGATTGTGGCCGTCGAAAATTTTGACAGATCGCTATCCATCACAAAATCCGTCGTAAATTTCGACGAATTTCTATCCGTCGAAAACTGCCCGTCGGAAAAACCCAATTTTCAAGAGAAGCCATGAAATATGTCAACTTTGAGCCAACAAGGACGTTTCATCAGCCCCCCCCCCCCCCCCCCCCCCCCCCCCCTTTCAATCAAAATCCAGTAACAAGGAAAGCTTTCGATTCAAGGAAAAACACACCGGCACACGAAAGATGTCGGTGGCGTCAACCACATTCCTTTGCTGCAGCTACACTGGGTTTTTTATCTACAAAGGTGGATTTTTTTTTACGGCGAAGAAACGTTTGGAAACGTGCCAAGACGGGGTTTTCCGACAGAAAAAAGGAGATTTCGGGAAGTTACCAATGTGGCAGAAGACTTGTAGCGACGGTTGTGAAGAGGTGGTTTCTGCAGCAGCAAGTTGTCGTGGCGGCGGTCGTCGACGTCGAAGACCGGCGACGCGAGGAGAGTGTGTAAGGCGAGAATGAGCAGTAGCAGGACAGCCGCCAATGTGATCGCCCCGGACATCGGCACCGCCGGCATCAGATATCGTTCCTGGTGGCATCTCTTCCGCAGCACCACCATCTTTCGTTATTCTCCTCTTAGCCTATATATATGGATCAATGCAACAGTGAGTCTCTGACGCTGCCGCAGCCTAAAATTCTCTTATAATGGCTCACTAATCTCAAGAGCTGCTAATTCTTCTGAGCAGACATGACCAACCCCTGCGTTCATCCCGGACCGAGGAGAAGAACCGGCCAGAAGAATGAATGAATAGAAGCAGAGAAACAAAATATTGTTAACAAATATAATTTCTGAGCAGGAGGTCGGCGTCCTACACGGGAAGGGGGTAAAAGTAAAACTCGGGGCAGACAAATAAATATAATGACAAAAGTTGTGAAATCGACATCCAAAAGGTACATTATATGTTTATTATCATTATGTGTACTGACAAGTTGTGTGGCAAAATTGTCTATAATATTTCGTAGTTCTTACACAACTATCACAATTAAAGATATAAAAATTGACATTAAAAGGATCTTTTTTTTTTCTATCTTCTTGATTAAAGTTCTTTTTTTCTCAAAAAAGTTTATTATTTTCATGCTAACTTCCCTATAAGAACACTTCAGCAAGAAATATTGACAACAAGTATATTTCTAGCAATCTTATTTTAAATCTACGACAATCGTTCGTTATTGAAACTATGTATATAAATGAATAATAACTGGTATGAATTATAAACAATACGGCACATTATAATTATACACACACAAGAATTATAAATAATATTTTGATTAGCACTCTTTCTTTGACTAGGACTTAGGACTTCAGATCCTGAAAACGTAATTGTTTGAAGCAACTATTTGATTCCATCGAAGAGATCGAACCTGAATCGCGTTCCAGCATGTAAAAATGGTGGAATCGCGAGTCCGCCGATCCGTTTTTTTTCCTCCCGCTCGTTCGCCCACCTGAGAACCCCACGCAACTGGCCTTCGCAGAATCCCTAATCCTTTTTCGTCAGCTGCGACGCCGCTGCTGCAACTCTCGTTGTTCGTTCACTACTGCTGGCGTTCGATGCCGCAGCCCTTTCTTGCACTGTTCGCCGCCTACAGCTGCGCCTTCTCGTACTGCTACTGCTTGCGTTGTTAGGCCCTGCAGCTACCGTTAACCTCTTGCCGCCGTCCGCTCGTGATATTCATTCGCTTTCTTCGGTTGCTGGTATGCCCTCCCTCCCTAGTCCCTCTTTATCTCTGTATGTGGATGCTCACTGTACTTGCCTTAAAGCAATTATTTTCTGATTAAAAAGGTTCCATGCTCCCTAAGTCTCAGTATAATTAAAAATAAAAGAAAAAAGAGTGCTAATTGAATCAAACGAAAATTAACTATTCCTACTGCTAATATTATTATATTAATAAAGAATCTTATCATTCCCCCCTCTTTTGTATTATACTTTGTAGGAGCAACAAATTTAGAAAATTGTTCCTTGCGATGAAGAACTACTATTTTGTTACGATTTCTGCACGAGAGAAATTACGCATCGCGAGAAAATCCGAGAAATTTAAGGCGACGCAGAATTGTATTAGATGGAAGAAACAGAAGAAGATTACAAGATCAGATGATCCAGGATTATCCAGGATGGTCTTACAAGCCTTGATTACAAGTCCTTTTATAGGGCCTTGGAGAAACAACTCCTACTCTAACTTAAGGACCTAATCCTACTAGGCATGTAAGTCCCTTCTCTAGAAAAACCTCCTTGGACTAGGAGTAGAAATCTGACTTCCTGAAGACCCTTGAAGATCTCGACCAACTTGAATTCCTCCCTAGAATCAAATTGGGTCAGGCGCCCACCTGGCGCCCGCCACGCCCTGGCTGTCCAGTCCGAGTCCCACTCGGACTGGGACTCCTCCAGGCATCCCTGCTGTCTTCAAGTCTTCCTCTACGTCCAGACTTCATATCCAAGTGCTCTTCGGTCCAGAAGGGAGCTCGGCCCTCCAAGAATCCGCCATATCCTTCTCGACATCGGAAACCGGCCGACTCCTATTCCTACTAGAAGTAGGAATCCTTTCGACCTTGCACTTCTCGTCCAAGCATCTCTCGAAGTCTCTCTATTACTTTTTTTGGATCCAAACAGATTTTCAGTTAAAGTAGGATTCAAGGCATTATTTAACAAATCTCCACCTTGAATTGAATCCTACAATCAGATATCTAACACTCTCTGCCGCCGCCAATCCCTGTTCTGATTTTTCACAGCCTTGTCAGACGCCCTATGACGAAGTTTACGAGTATGTAGACTCGATCTTACTTCTTCCAGACTTATAGTTTCCTTCCCGATAATCATAGACTGAACAAAATTTTCATATGATGGAGGAAGCGAAACTAACAGAATTAAGGCAGCATCTTCATCCTCAATCTTCACATCTATAACTATTTCGTCTTATAAATTTCTCGACGTTGACGTTGTGCAATGCCATCTCTACGCCTGACGGAGGATCGATGATGAAGCCTCGCTCTGATACCAGTTTGTTAGAATTTTTCTGCACGAGAGAAATTACGCATCGCGAGAAAACCCGAGAAATTTAAGGCGACGCAGAATTGTATTAGATGGAAGAAACAGAAGAGGATTACAAGATCAGATGATCCAGGAATAGGAGTCGGCCGGTTTCTGATGTCGAGAAGGGTTTGTTACGATTTCTGCACGAGAGAAATTACGCATCGCGAGAAAACCCGAGAAATTTAAGGCAACGCAGAATTGTATTAGATGGAAGAAACAGAAGAGGATTACAAGATCAGATGATCCAGGATTATCTAGGATGATCTTACAAGCCTTGATTACAAGTCCTTTTATAGGGCCTTGGAGAAACAACTCCTACTCTAACTTAAGGACCTAATCCTACTAGGCATGTAAGTCCCTTCTCTAGAAAAACCTCCTTGGACTAGGAGTAGAAATCTGACTTCCTGAAGACCCTTGAAGATCTCGACCAACTTGAATTCCTCCCTAGAATCAAATTGGGTCAGGCGCCCACTTGGCGCCCGCCACGCCCTGGCTATCCAGTCCGAGTCCCACTCGGACTGGGACTCCTCCAGGCATCCCTGCTGTCTTCAAGTCTTCCTCTACGTCCAGACTTCATATCCAAGTGCTCTTCGGTCCAGAAGGGAGCTCGGCCCTCCAAGAATCCGTCGTATCCTTCTCGACATCGGAAACCGGCCGACTCCTATTCCTACTAGAAGTAGGAATCCTTTCGACCTTGCACTTCTCGTCCAAGCATCTCTCGAAGTCTCTCTATTACTTCTTTGGATCCAAACAGATTTTCAGTTAAAGTATGATTCAAGGCATTATTTAACATATTTTCTTTTTGCAAGCTTGTGGTACATGATGATATTCTTGAGGAAGAATTAATCTTGACTGCCTTGTGTTATGCCAGGGTAAGTTCTTCTTCTTAGTGACTCGTTCAATAAGTTGATTCTTCGATATAATTATTTCCATACGTTGACTCGATGCATAGATCCAGGTGGAGCATCCTGTCACCGAGATGATTTACTCAACTGATCTAATTGAAGAACAAATTAAAGTGGCGCTTGGAGAGAGACTGACTTACAAGCAGGAAGATATTGTTTTGAGAGGACATTCAATCGAGTGTCGTATCAATGCAGAAGATCCTTTCAAAGGATTTCGTCCAGGGCCTGGTATTTTCTCTATCTTTGATAAGAAGTGAATGGAAAATATAATCTAGTAAGCAGAAGGAAACCTTGACTTAATCTCTTCTTAGTTAGGGAATCTTAAGTTTTTCTTGTTCGCCCTTTGATTTGCGATAAATACAAAATCCTACATTAAAATAATCAACTGATCCCAGTAAGAGCTACCACTAGCACCCGCTAGGAATCCACAAGGTGATCAAGAACCATTAAATATACATATGGTAAAAAAAACTCCTAATAGCCACTTTATGCTTCATCATCACTTCTTTTAGATGGGAGAATACCAACTGCTAGTCTAATCCTCAGGTATCAACTGCTGGGCTAATCTTGTCAGTCAAATTAAGTGATCTCACTTGTTAATTCGCTCTATATTCCTTTATGATAATGTTTCCTTTATGATAAAACTCCGCCTATGTTTTATAGCCGGTCCCAAGCCCGGATAAAGGAGGAGGGTTGTGTTAGGCCCCGACAGCCAGCGTAAAATCCTGTCGAATCTCATGAACATGGATCAACGAATATGTAGTCGACCCCACCTAGTGGGATAAGGCTTTGTTGTTGTTGTTGTTGTTGTTGTTGTTGTTGACTCGATGCATAATTGAGAGGTAATCCACTTGAACACCATGATAAGTTTTGAGATATCTCAAGTAACTTGTCCAAGTGTGTGTAGTCATCGTATTCCTAGAATAACTTCATAATCATCAATTGGTAAAAGATAAAAGTCGATAAATAATTCATGACCTTGGATGGAGAGTTTAACACGAGAACGCTTGTTTTCACATGTCATAATTCAACCATCAGCAAGCTTGACATCAAACTTTGAACATGGTGCAATACCAAGCCCCAATTGCATGACTAATTCAACCTTCATAAAGTTATTAGAGCTTCTGGTATCAATCCAAAAATTTATTGGATGCTTCTTCAGAAGTCCATCTAATTTCATAGTATGAAGATTTGTATAACCACTAAGCACATGCATTTTTAATTCAACTATGATATTTTTATTTCCAACTCTCATCTTCATGATTTTATAATTCAACCAAAGGTGCAATAGCTAATAATTGTCCTTTGTTACAAATATGATCTTTCTGCCACTTCTTGTTAAACTGAAAGCATAAAATCTTTACGAGCATGTTCCTTCATGTTCTGTTGTGATAATTCATTAGTTAAAGGTTTAGATGGAGCATATAAAGAAGGGGTACCATTCATTGCAATGCTTGGAATTCTATTTGATCGTCTATCTTTTAATCGTTCTTCTACTCGAGCAAACGAGATAGCAACTACCATTGTCATAGGTCTTCAAGCTTTAACTTCTCGTCGAATATCAGGAAGAAGGCCTTCAACAAATGTTTCGACCAAATGACGTTCACTCCAATCCTTTGCATGATTTGAAGGCCGCTCAAAATGAGTCTGATACTCTAATATAGTCGTAGTTTGACAAATCTTTGGCTAGCTCTCCATGTATATTTTTGAACTCCAGCGGTCTGAATCGTGCTAATAATTGTTCAAAATTTTTTTCCAAAGTTCGGGGTCCTCGTCTCATTTCTAACCAAGATTGATTGATGCAAGCTCCACTTTTGATGGTTCTAGAGTAGAAGAACGAGAAATCCATCCAAATGGATCATTCTCGTGCAAATGTGTAAACTCTACTTTCATACATAAGGTTGTTGTAGATTGATCAACATGTCCATCATCTTGATAATCTTTATCACGTGAAGAACTTAAAGTGTCTCCTCGCTTTAAATTGACTTGTTGTTCCATCAATTGTGTTATATTCTTAATTTGTTCCTCAAGTACAGACAATGAAGTAAATTTTGAACTTGATAGATGCTTGAGAAGCCATAGAGGAGTCCTGTAAACTTGATATGTCGAGCTTGTATTTTTATGTCGGATTAAGAGCATAAAATTTTTTCTGCCGAGTCGATGTAGTGATTGACAGTGTCAGTCGACGGTTGACGATGATGAATGAAGTGAATTGCAGCAGATGCGACAGATGACAGTGGGAGACGAAGATAATTTTTTGAAACAAGAAAGGATGACTAGCAAGGAGGTAGTCATCCGGGAGTTTCGTTGATGTAAAAAAGAGTTACAACTAATTAGGAAATAAATGTGAAAAAGGGTATGCATCTCCACCCGATTACATCTTTTACCACACTACAAATACTTTTTCCATTCCAAAAAAATTGCCTTAGCATGGAAACCAACATTCTCATCATAAACACGATCATTCCAAAAAATGACGTCATTCCGTTGCAGCCAGATGACCCAGATGTAAGTCAATGGACGAGCCATCTGCCGCCTGCAGATGTACACACGTTGATGAAGGTTTCTGCAACCATTGCAGAAAGACCGCCAAAAAGATGCCTCTGAAGAAGAATCAGTCCATCTAATATCTGCCTCTGCCCAGACCTGACGGGCCATCGAACACCCAAAAAACAAGTGGGCAGTATCCTCATCTGCCTATCCACACAATGGACAGCAAATGTCGGTGCCACCGACCCAGCATGATCTGTAAACCCTGGTCAAAATTCTTTTTCGATGCAGCAGCCAAGAGAAAACCTGCACCCTGAGGGGGGCCCTTGATTTCCAAATTAATCTACAAGTCAGTAGGAACTCATTACTTTGATTGCCGTGACCCCAGCCAAGCAGGGAGTAAACCTCACGCACATTGAAAGTATCTGATTTCCACCTCCAGCCATCCTCCATATCAGTGGTAGGGAACAGTAATTAGGTTATTGGTCCAACAAAATATCCGAGATATCACAATTGTCCGATGAGGATCGAACAATTCTGATACAAGTTCCTAGTCGAATTAGGATCCTTTTAGATCACTTCGAGGGGATCAAGCATCCAATAGATCACTTCGAGGGGTCAAGCATCCAAAATACTTGCTCTAAGCAATTATCAAAAGAAAATTACTTCTCATATGCATGATTAAAAAGGGTCCCTATTTATAGGGTAAACTCAAACAAGTCCTAGTAGAACTAGAAATAAAAAAAGAGTGCTAATCAAATTAGGAAGTAAATAGCTAATACTAATAAAAGGAAAACTAACTATTCCTACTTCTAATATTATTATATTAGTAAAGAATCTTATCACGCCCCTGCTCGTGCTATTCATCCCTGCAGCCACCGCTTGGGTCGTTCGCCCCTATAGCCACCTCTGTCTACCCTCCCTTTCTACCGCCGTCAGTACGCCCTCCCTCCCTCTTTCTCTACATATTTATGAATGTTAGCATCCTACTCCTCTCTCTGTTGGAGATTGTTTGCATCCTCCCTCCCTCTTGCTCTTTGTGTTTGTGAACAGAGGAACCTCCCTCCCTTTTCTGTGTGTTTGCGAACAGAGGAATCGAGCTTGGTCCCTCCTTTCTCTGTATGTTTGCAAATAGTTGAACTAAGGGGTGGGGTGGGGGTAGAATGTTAGATTAAGTTATTTTTTTGTGCCTCCATCTACTTGTTACTTGTTCATTGATTAGTGTGTTAAAACATACAATTAATATAGTTGTAGGCATATGATCATTTGACAATTTTCATTTTGTATGAACTTCGTCGATGGTTCGATGATTCTAAGTTGAAAATTCTGCTTCATTTTTTAAAAAATGCCATATATTATTTTTATCTATGCTAGTTAATATATAAAATATTTTTTCTAGTAGAATCGGCCATGTCATGTTACACGTGTATATGATTTTGTGTTCTCCCGGCTGCCTTTACGTATTTGACAACATCGATAGGTGTGATCCTTAAAAGCCAAAAACTATCTACAGGGCCATGTTCCATACTTATAAATCTCTGCTACTGCTTAGCCATGATTTTTCTTTGTTACTTTCAGTTTAACTTCCATTTGATATTGTCTCCTGCCATTTTCAACTTTGGTTGCACTGCTTTGTTTTTAGTTAAAACCTACAGCTAGAGAAACTTCTTAATGCAATTAGCTTTTAGATTTTATCATGTTGGATAACTTATTTTATAATTCTGGATGAGTTCTAAGTGATTGACTAGGATCTATTTTCAGCATTTTCTTGGCAGCTCAAAAGCAAATTGGGTGTTTCTTACATTTTTTCTCTTGGACAATCAGTTCTACATCATGCTTAAACACATAATCTCCATGATCTTTAGTTTTGCCCTGCTTTAAAGATACAATAATTGTAGTATCTGTTAGCCAGTGCTTTTATGGTTCAAATAAGTTCACATGAATTTGATTTTTCTTAAGTAGTTTATCATGTTTCTAGAATGAGTTCTAAGAACTTCCAGTACTGTGTAGTCAGAGGAGGCTATGATGCGTGATCAGAAAAAACGAGCACGATTGGAGAGAAATCTCCAAGAAAGAGATGCATTGAAGACACGAAAGGTAGCAACTCTATATTTGGGTATCTTGTTTCTGTTTTCCTGATTTGAGCGAGTACTCTTGTGTGCAAAATGCTTTAACTTGTTTGTCTTTGTTTTCTGCATTCGTTAACAGTTGATGGAGCCAAAATTGTCAAAGAAGGACCAAGGTGGTAATCTTTGTTTCTTTTCCTCTATCCTTTTTTAACTGATTAGTTAATCCATTTCCTCCATAAATCTTTTTAATGAACCAACCTTTTTTTACTTCTGCAATAGAGGAGAACATAAGAATGGCAGCAATCGCGCAAAATGACACTTCAGATTTAAGGTTCTATTTTCCCCTTGATACATTATTTCATTGTTCTTGTGTGCTTTCTTGTTAAGTATTTAAAAATTAGTACTTTGTATTCCTGTGGAATAAATTTCAGTAAAAAAGATGTCGACATAACATATCTGATGTTCTAGGAGATATCTAAATCGACACTATTTTCATTTTGGGGTTTCACTTAAGTTCATGTTAAATTGAACAAGGGTATCTTATTCAAATTACAAGCATGTGGGTGATGTACATATCAAAGATTTAAGCGTTTTTCCTCTAAAAAAAAAGATTTAAGAATTTTAACCATCTGTGTTTGCTCACAAAAAAAGAAAGAAAGACATGCTATCTCAATATCTGCATGATACATATTTGACTTGTCTGGTTTAACCACAAAATATATGCCTTGTGACCTTGCTGTATTCCTTGTTTACATTATCCTAGGTCAGTTTTACATACATAAGCGATTTTTATTGTGTTTCTTGCCGCAGAAAAGTTTCAAGGCAAGTGTATTTGCAAAAAAGAAGGGACCAGAAGCTTTTGGAGATCCGGTACGTGCTTAGTTTTTATCACTCACCCACCCCACCCCCCTCTCCTCCTCCTCCCTCCCTCCCTCCCTCTCACTTACTTCTCACTGGGGACTTAATTTTCAATTAATTCTGAATCTCTTGCATAATTCTGTGGAATATGATTTCTTAAACCATCTTTTACTTCTTTATAATGCAGAGATGATATCATTGATCATGAATACATTTGTGAGGGTGTAAAGTTGACACGCCAATTAAGGTTACCAAATTCTCCATTTTTTTATTGGAGTGGTGTATTTTTTCTCTATCAAAGAGTATTATGATTGTTTGCTCAAATGTTGTTACAGAAGAGGACATACAAAATTTCATGTTATCTAGATATTTCATTACATATGCATGAAAATTTGTCACGCTGATATTTTGTTTCCATAGGTACAAAAAGAAAATATATGAGCTTGCAAAGGAGAACGTCGAAGACATTGATAATATTGCTGAGGTATTTTATCTTTTCTCTTTTCCATCTTTTGAGAAAAAAAGTATCTACCTTTTTATTCCTATAGATATCAACATTCTTCAAGAACCAGTAATTTTAGGCTAACTTGAGTAATCCGTTTTCCTGCCCATTTTGCATTCTATTCTATGTACTATATCAGCACTTCTAACTAAATCCTTTTAAGGTTCATGTAGTTCAATGATTCACTTGTAATCTTGTTGCATGATTTACTTGTATCTTTCACTTTTTTACAAGAATCTATTGCAACTGGTAATTGGTAAGTGTGCATACATGTGCTAGAAGAATTCACTCGCAGAAAAAATGAAAGTACTGAATAACTAATTACCCTTAAGCACCATATTCCCTTTCCCTTTAAAAAAATACCATGTTAATTTTCGTAAATGCTACTTAACCATTTCTTCATATTTATCTATCAATACAGTACAAGATGCCAGAGGCCTATGATCAAGAAGGTGGTGTGAATCAAGAAAAAAGGTTCGATGCAGCTTTACAGCGGTACAGGTAGTTCTTCCTGCCTTATGAGACCTGTCGATATAAATCCGTTTAATTGACATTGTCGTGCTTATTTTGTATAATGTTATTTCTATTGGACATTCATTTGGGGTTTATTATGCCTATTTTTTTACGTAAAGAATTATAGAATTGTTTCTTTCAGAACTGGCAGATGTAGCACTTTTTAGGACCTAGGCTTGGAAATGCTTATTTCCACATGTACTTCTTTGATCATCTTTCTATATTTAGGGATTCTGGTGCGGGAGAAAAAATGAACCCTTTTGCAGAGCAGGAAGCGTGGGAAGAGCATCAAATTGGTAAATTTCTTTCTTTAATTTTTTATATTTTTTCCTTTGCGGGACTGATTTCAGCCATTAATATATTTGGTACAGGAAAGGCAACGCTAGCATTTAGCTCAAAGGACAAAAAACAAGTTGCAGATGAATACCAGTATGTGATATTTGTTATCCATCTATTTCCCCATTTGTTATGATATCTTCTTTTAATATTTTGTTTCAATTAAAAGGATAGCCTATCAAATGAATTTTTTTAGCCCTTCTATTTTGTGCACAAGATTGATATCTGAAAACTCAAATTGATAAATTGAAACTTTACTTGCTGATCATATTCTCTTTTATAGATTTGTTTTTGAAGATAAGGTTGAATTCATTAAAGAATCAGTCATGGCTGGTGAGAATGTATGTTTGAACTTGTTTTTTGATTCCTCTGTTATGTAATCGTGTTTTCTTATACCATTCAGCAATGGTCTCACTTTGTTATTTCTTTCCATGAGCAGCATGAGAGTGACTTGTCTTCTATGTCACATGATGATTCACAAGCAAAATCTGCTTTGGAGAAGTTGCAGGTCCCCTATCTTTTTAGTTAAAGCATAAATTCTCCCTTCATTTAACTGTTTTCTTTCTGAATCATGTAATTATACTTTTTCAAAAAGTTATGTAGTTTTAGTGTTTAAGCAAGATTTTTACATTACCTCTTACTATGATACTTTTGATTGTAAAACATGTTCTCTTTCCTCACGGTAATGATTTGAATTCTACTTGCTATTTACCAGGAAGATAGAAAGACACTACCGATATATTCTTTCAGGGACAAGTTACTCAAAGCTGTCAATGATCATCAGGTTTTTTGCATGTCATTCTACTTGTGACATTTTTTGTATTTAAACGCTTACATGTTTCAAAAGCGAGTATTTCTCAGTTATATTATAAATCCTTGCTAGGTTCTTGTTATTGTTGGAGAAACTGGTTCAGGGAAGACAACTCAGATTTCCCAGTATTTACATGAAGCTGGTTATTCCAAGCATGGAATGGTAAACAAAGGAACATGATCTGATTCTATCATTTGTGTTTACTTTCATTTGTAATCTTGTTGTGAAACAGTCCATACTCTAGTTTGATCTTTTGGCTCCTTTATCCACACAATGATTTGCATGTTCATAAGTTCATAGGTATTGTCTTTGCTAAGTAGGACTTATACATTTGGTTCTCTTATTGGACAAGCTTCTGACTTCCCATTCATATTGGTGTTTATGCTTGTATTAAGTCGGTGCTTCTTCCTTTCAAAAGAAAAAGTTGGTGCTTTTTACTTCGCTTTGATTTTATCCCTATATTATTTTTTGGTTTCCACCATAGTATTCGGAAGTAATCAGATAAAAATTAATATTACTATCACCCTAGCTAATATGAGTCGCATGCCTAGCTATGATAGTTGAGACTCCCTACAGGAATAAGATATGAATGCATGGTTTTGATGCTTCAGCGAGGATACACTGTCTGCCATTTGACTGCCACCCCCTTTGGTTTATTTCATATGTCTTGGCACCCCAAACCACTGTTCTTTCAACCCCATGTGGAGTTAAATGGTGGGAGCAATTCCCTTCCCATCCCTTACGTTCTCTTACCTTGACTTTAGTTTATCTTACCATATTTTATTTTCCCTTCCTTTTCTCTTAATGAGTTTTATCCAATATGGCTTTAACACCACAACCCAACTTTTGGTGGGATTGCTAACTGAGAAACTTGTGGGCCATGAATTTATCTTTCGTCGTCTTTATTGTTTACTTTGTTCTACAGTATAGACTTAGATGCAAGTTCCTTTTATTACACCTTTACATGTCCCATCCTTGGGTTAGCTCAAATATGAACAGTTTGTCGCTTGACACTTGTTGCAACCTGGTAATAAATAATTATACTATACCCTTGTTATGTGAACAAAATTACATTATAGTCCAATTTTTTGAATGAAAAAATGTTTCTTTTTGTTTCCATCACTTAAGAAAAAAAATTCGTTTGATGTTGTGTTATTGATTATTATGTTATTAGATTGGTTGTACTCAGCCACGTCGTGTCGCAGCAATGAGTGTAGCTGCACGGGTTGCCCAGGAGATGGGTGTTAAACTTGGTCATGAGGTTTGTTTGTCTTTTTTCTATGCTCGTGTGTGTTATGCACACTCAATTTATGTTGGTAACTTTGTTGTGTAACTTGTAGGTTGGTTATTCCATTCGATTTGAGGATTGCACATCTGAAAAAACTATTCTGAAATATATGACTGATGGTATGCTATTGCGGGAATTCCTTGGTGAACCTAATTTAGCCAGCTACAGGTAAGATGAAAAAGATTAATGGTTTAACTATTTAATTTGTGCATGGTTTTACTAAATTATTTTTTATGTATCTTTGTTGGATGTTTTAGTGTTATAATGGTGGATGAGGCGCACGAGCGAACGCTTTCAACAGATATTTTATTTGGCTTGATTAAGGTAAGCAGTCGAAATCACCTTTATCTTGGAAGTTCATATGGTGTTCTCTTTTGAAGTTACTGAATATAGATAGCTGTAAATGTTTTCTGGTTATAATAAATCCTTACAGGACATAGCACGTTTTCGTAGTGATCTCAAACTTCTCATTTCAAGTGCAACTCTTGATGCCAAGAAATTCAGCGAGTACTTCGACAAAGCTCCTATTTTCGAAATACCCGGGCGGAGGTATCCTGTTGAGATCCATTTTACAACAGCCCCTGAAGCTGATTATATTGATGCTGCAATTGCCACAGTTCTGCAAATTCATGTCACCCAGCCTCCTGGTGACATTCTTGTATTTCTCACCGGCCAAGAGGAAATTGAAACTACTGATGAGATCCTTAAACACAGGACAAGAGGTCTTGGGGCTAAGATAGCAGAACTAATCATTTGCCCCATATATGCTAACCTTCCAACAGAGTTGCAGACCAAGATATTTGTACGCACCCCAGAAGGTGCACGGAAGGTGGTCTTGGCTACTAATATTGCTGAAACATCCCTCACCATTGATGGGATAAAGTATGTTGTTGATCCTGGCTATTGTAAAATCAAATTTTATAATCCTCGGACTGGTATGGAATCATTGCTAATAAATCCAATCTCGAAAGCATCTGCTATGCAAAGGGCTGGAAGGGCTGGACGTACTGGCCCTGGAAAATGTTTCCGTCTTTATACTTCTTATAACTATCATAATGACCTTAATGATAACACAGTGCCAGAGATACAAAGAACTAATCTTGCAAATGTGGTTCTGACACTTAAGAGCCTAGGTATTCATGATTTACTCAATTTCGATTTCATGGACCCTCCACCTTCTGAGGCCTTATTGAAGGCTCTTGAACATCTTTTTGCACTCAATGCACTGAATAGTCATGGAGAGTTGACAAAGACTGGAAAAAGGATGGCAGAATTTCCACTTGATCTAATGTTGTCTAAGATGATAGTATCTTCAGAGAAGTATAAATGTTCAGATGAAGCTATATCGATTGCAGCGATGTTGTCAGTAGGGAATTCAATATTTTACCGTCCAAAAGACAAGCAAGTACATGCAGATAATGCCAGGAAAAACTTTCACACTGGAAATGTTGGGGACCATATTGGCTTACTTAATGTATGGTCCTAATCTTGATTTAAATGCATTATAATTTCAGTTAGCTTGAAATATTAATCATCCACGATACATGTTTCAGGTGTACAATGCCTGGAAAGAGACTAATTTCTCGACACAATGGTGCTATGAGAACTACATTCAGGTAAGTCAGACTTTGTGCTGGATCATTTGGTTGCCTTCTATATGAATCCATTTCATTGCCATCTTGCATATGTTGAATTCCAGTATGTAGATGCATTTTGAAATAGTCACGTTAATGAGTAATAATGAGGTTTTTTTAGAGGGACTAATAATAAGGTCATACCAGTTTAAGTTCCTTTTTTGTAACAAACATCGAAAAAGATAACGGTACATACAAGTCAATATGGTCAATAAGATATCATATATTATCATTTTCACAAAACAAAAAGATACATAATGCTAATTTTCATATTCGTTGACCAAACATCGGAAGTCTGCTCTTTTATTTTCCTTTGTATATCAGCATACCAAAAAATAAAGCACACATTGAAGATGTGAAACAGACTATTAATAATTGTCACTTGAACCAGGTCCGAAGCATGAAGAGAGCTCGAGATATAAGAGATCAGCTAGAGGGGCTGCTTGAGAGGGTTGAAATTGAACCCTCATCAAACCCAAACGATTTGGATTGTGTAAAAAAGGCGATTACATCAGGTATTGGCATGTGGATTGTTTCTAAGAAGCTTAGTGATAACTTATGGCCAATTTGGTTCTAACCAAAGGTTCTTTTTTAGGATTTTTCCACCATGCATCAAAGCTGCAAAAGAATGGTTCCTATAGAACGGTTAAAAATCCACAAACAGTGTACATACATCCAAGTTCTGGGTTGGCAGAGGCAAGTATGCTTAATTTACCTAACTTGCTTTATACGAGAATAGGAGCTAAATCAGTCGGTAGCATATTAGCATATGGAACTTTTGCATCCTCGTGGTACTGCCACTACTTTTTTGTTGCTTGCTCATGATTGGTTTCTTTCGGTTATCAGGCACTCCCTAGGTGGGTTATTTACCATGAGCTCGTTCTTACGACTAAAGAGTACATGAGACAGGTAGGATATTTTCCATTTCCTTAACTTGGCCGTTTTCCCCCAAAGGATACATAGTCACTTGTTCCTTATGACCACAGGTTACAGAATTGAAGCCGGATTGGCTTGTTGAAATTGCACCTCATTATTATGAACTAAAAGACGTTGAGGATGGTAAAAATAAGAGTTCGAAAAGTTTCAACTTTGTTTTCCGGCCTCTTCTTGACAAGATGCTCAAATATCTTTTCCTGATTGCAGGTCGTTCAAGAAAGATGCCACGCGGAAAGGGGCGAGCTGAGATGTAACAGGGGAAGGCGCACGAGCAAATGCAGGCGCAAGGAGCGCACTACTTTTGCTTTTCCCCAGCTACCAGGGAAGGCGCACGGCTATACTTTGAGTTTGAGGTTTGGGATACAAGAACCAATTTTCCAGCGAAAAGAAAGGATTGATTCCATTAGGTTCGAATTTGTACGTACTTTCATTCCGTGTTGGAATTTTCATGTACTTGCACAAGATCCTCATATTTTTTAAATTTTATTTTTTAAAATATTTTTTACTAAAATACTTTCTTTATTCGATTTGACGACTTATAACAACATAAGATCCTCATATTAACAACATTGGTGTATATTAATTTTATGGTTTTACAACCGTTTTAATTTTGCATGGAAGCAATATTTAAAAGCACAATATAGATATAACTATAAACAAGAAAGTGATAAAATAAACGTAGCCAACTCCATAAGTCTTTTAGAGAAAGAAAAAAAGCAGTAAATTAACAATGGCGTACGAAAAAAATAGCATAATTAAAAGCACAATATTATTGCTCCGCTTCCATCATGCTACGGCGGGCATGCCCTTCAACCACGCATCCAGAGGCTTACCGATGGCGTACACCACGAACCCGATTGCGCGCAGCTTCTCCGGATCCACCACGTTGCGCCCGTCGAAGACGAACGCCGGCTTCCGCATGCTCTCGTAGATCCTCTCGTAATCCAGCCGCTGGAACTCGTCCCACTCCGTCAGGATGCAGACTCCGTGCGCGCCCTCCGCGGCCTCGTATGCGTCCTGCGCCACCGTCACCTGCTTCTCGGCCACCGACGGGCTCAGCGGGCGCCGCAGCAGCTGATCATGCGGGTGATCGACCCAGTCGCGCTCGTCCACGGAGGCGAGGTCACGCCGTATCTGGTCCTCGGTCACCTGCGGGTCGTAGATGCTGAGCGTGGCCTTGTCCCCCAGTAGCCCCTTGCACACGTCCATCGCGGGGGTCTCCCTCGTGTCACCGGTGTCCTTCTTGAACGCGAACCCGAGGACGGCGATCTTTTTGCCGGAGACGGTGTTGAACATGGAGGATACCACGCGGTTGACGAAGCGGCTCTTCTGGTAGTCGTTAATCCTGATGACCTGCCTCCAGTAGTCGGCCACCTCCGCGAGGCCGTTGCACTCGCAGATGTACACCAAGTTGAGGACATCCTTCTGGAAGCAGGAGCCGCCGAACCCGACGCTCGCGCTCAGGAACTTGGGACCGACCCTGGAATCCTTCCCCACGGCGTGAGCCACCTGAGAGACGTCGGCGCAGGTTGCCTCGCAGAGCGCGGACAGCGCGTTGACGGAGGAAATCCTCTGGGCCAGGAACGCGTTGGCCGCGAGCTTCGACAGCTCCGCGGACCACAAGTTGGTCGTGACGATGCGATCCTGCGGCACCCAGTTGGCGTAGACGTCTCTCAGCGCCCGAACGGCCCTGCGGCCCTCCGCCGTCTCCCGGCCGCCGATGAGAACGCGGTCGGGCTCGAGCAGGTCTCGGACGGCGGTGCCCTCGGCGAGGAACTCCGGGTTCGAGAGGATCTGGTACTTGATCCCTTTGCTGTTGTGGTTCAGGATCCTCTCGATGGCCTCGGCGGTCTTCACGGGGACGGTGGACTTCTCGACCACGATCTTGTCGGACTTGGAGACGTTGGCGATCATGCGCGCGGCGCTCTCCCAGTAGGTCAGGTCGGCGGCCTTTCCGGCGCCGAGGCCGCGGTGCTTTGTGGGGGTGTTGACGGAGACGAAGACGATGTCGGCCTCGGAGACGTGCTTCTCCACGTCGGTGCTGAAGAAGAGGTTCCTCCCGCGGCACTGCCTGACGACGTCGTCGAGTCCCGGCTCGTAGATGGGAAGGTGGTCGCTGTTCCACGCGTTGATGCGGCCGAGGGAGATGTCGACGACGACCACCTCGATGGACGGAGACTTGAGGGCAATGACGGCCATGGTCGGACCGCCGACGTAGCCTGCTCCAATGCAGCAAATCTTCACCATTCTTCGAGTGTTTCTTTTACGTACCTGTCAAGTAGTAGCATGTACGTAGTAGAGCAACGCAAAATATGGAAACACAACCAACATAAACAAGTTTCAGAGCTGAAACTTGAATAGCTTTTTGAGCTGACACAATTTAGAGCATTTGGAGGGAGTGAAATAAGAATCATAGTAATTTGATGCTAATTGTGCAGAGAGAGAGAGAGAGAGAGAGAGAGAGAGAGATGACAGTACGTACCTAAGGAATGTTTCACTACTAACTCCAATATCCAGATGAAGATAATGAATTCAGCACTTTAAAGAAGGGGGGAAAGGAGAAGAACAAGTGTGATATATAGTGTAAGAGAGAGGGTGGAGACTTGCCCCTGCTTAAATAGTAAACACCCCTCACAGAGACAGAGACAGAGAGAGGTGTTATCCAAACAAGTCTGTCAAATTCCACAGATGAACCATTCAATTCAACACGTCTTCTGGCATCCACAGACTCCTACCGACTTTGTTTTGTTTTAAAAGGAAAAAAAAAAGACACATGACACGATGATGAACGGAATATGAAAGATGTCAAAGTTGGTTCACATTTCACATAAAATGAAACTTCGAATTTATGTTCTTTGATTCTGTTTCTAATGTAAAAAAGAATTATGTTCTGATTCTTTTACTTCTGATGATGATAATGATCTGAGGACATACGGCAGGAAGTAAAGGATACAAATGGCAAATCCAAGAACGGTCTGGAATCAAATTGGCAAATCCGACGGTCAGGATTTTAGGATCCCACCAACTTTGCTGTCTTGTTTGTTAGTAAATATTAATTTCTCACTGTCCAGATGGTAAATAGAGGAAAAGTGTTGACCACTTTTCCTATCAATAGACCGACAATTATGAATTTATTATCTTTTATTGATTTGAAGAAAATAAAATAAACAATATTTTTTTTATCTTTTATGTGAAAGATGAGAGCATTATGCATGGAAACTAATTTGTTAAAACACTGATTAAATTTGTATATGAGCTAATGATATATATATATATATTCTTTAGCCAATAATATTTATAGTAAATTTTATAAAATCAAATAATCTTAATTGATTTGTCGACCCCACCTAGTGGGATAAGGCTTTGTTGTTGTTGTTGTTGTAATCTTAATTGATTTTTTTTTACAGAAAAAAATCGCAAATAAGAAGATATTGGCACCTCTTTTTTGGTGCACATATACAACAACAACAGCAAAGCCTTATCCCACTAGGTGGGGTCGGCTACATGGATCATACGACGTCATTCGTTGATCCATGCATGTTCATGAGATTTGACAGAATTTTACGCTGGCTGTCGGGGCCTAACACAACCCTCCTCCTTTTATCCGGACTTGAGATCGGCTATAAAACATAGACGGAGTTTTTTTTTCACACATATATTTTGTTATTTTTTTCAAAAAAGTGAGCATGATCAGAAAAGCAGCTAACATAAAAAAAAGAGAGATGAAAAAAAAGGCAAAACTTTAAATATCACAGCTGTGAAAAAAGTTCAGATTCTTTTCCGAACACTCGAAACATCAGGAACGCCTTTCTTCTTTTTTTCTGTCTTTTTTTTTTGTTCGATGTTGTAACGAATTTATGATCCAACAATTTCACATAAAACTCATTGGTTCGATCGACTGAAGTGTACTTTTGTAAAGAGAGTTCATAAGCGTATATATTTAGTAATATTTGGAAGAAAATAATGCTCATGTATTCCTATTATCGAATAAATTAAACGAATTATTTGTATACAAAATAAAGATAATCTCATCCTCTCGTTTTATATTCACTAAACATGTTTTGTATTAATTCACTAAAATTTCGAGTAGTCAACTTGAGACCTAACTTCAATTCTAATTATAAAAATATCTCGTATATATAATAGTTGAATGTGCATAATGATCAAGTATTAATTGTCTAATTAATATGATGATTCAGCCTAAAGAAAATGGATAATATATGCATGCACATTGGTCAATGCCTGCACATTACGACGTACGTAGCACATGAATTAGAAATTACGCCTCTTAACAATATATATGACTTCTTAATGAAAGTGCAATTGGTGCTCTTCCATTTGGACTTTGCAGATAAGGGAAGGAAAGGAAGGTGCCTAGCTATGCATTCAAAGTTGAGACATGTATATTATTATTCATTAGATTAGAGCCCACAGTAAATTAACTGAGTCAGCATGCATGCATCGTGCATGGTTTGGCTGCTCTAAATCACAAGGACGTAAGTACGTAGTGGTACCGATGCTTCCTTAATTAATTTCATGCTTAATGTGGATTTTGTTTTAGGATCCCTATATTGTTCGTCACTATCTTAAATAACATTTTATACATCATTATAATAGTCAAAGTCAAAGAGTAAAATTATCTTTTAAAAAAATTGCTACTAAGATTTTAGGAGTGGCTCTAATTTCTTTTTATTAGGGGTTTCTTATGTATTATATAAACGCTCGGATCCATTTTTTGTATAAAAAAATTACAGAAATATTATAATCTCTTTGCCTAGCTCTCAGCTTTGTTTTCTGCCGGACTTTGCGATGATAAGAATAATTAATAATGCTATTGAATATATATATATATTAATTCCACGTCCCCGAGGACTGTACAGGAAGTTGACTGCATTACATATATGATATGATATATAGATCTCTCATTAGTTAATACAAACTACGAACTCGTCCCTTCAAATATATATTGGTCAAACTTCAACCTAACATTGTACAAAATATTTATAACCAACACTCGAAATCTGTCCAATGACAAGTGTTACGAGCATATCTCATAGTGGAGTCACATGCGAGACATCAATATATATTAATCATATAATATCATAGCAGCTGGTGGAACATACAGAAGAACCGTGCTTCTATTATGAGTGAATAGTTAAATTGATAGAGTAGTTCGATTTATATTTAAATGAAGTATAAATTAATAATGAAGAATTAAAAGATTAATTTGATAGAAAAAAATAGATATGATAAATTAATTTTGATAGGTTTTGGATTAAAAATAATTATTATAAATATAAAGTATAATTTTAGAGTTTAAAGATTTTTATCAAAAGATTTTGTTTGACATTATATTATTTAAATATAAAAAACCATTTTTAATAATTCATATTTAATGAATATTAAATTTTTAATGAAAAATAAATAATAAATAATATTAGATTATAATGTATTATAAATATTTTATATGTAATAAATAAATTATTTTATATAAGAAAAATAAAAAAGAAGAAAATAGTGAAATAAAAAAATAATTTGCAAAATAAAAAAGTCACGTCAATCCAAAAAAAGGAAAAAAATGGAACAAGGGTCACGTGACCTTAGTTCCACTTTAATAAATGCAACCTAGTTCCCCCTAAGAACTAGGTCGTTGCCTGGTGTTTGGTGGAATCGACCCCGGTTTCACCCGATTGTGTTTTCAAATTGCCCATAACATTAATCGCAATTGCTAATAAATATCCAAGCAAAAGATGCTGTAAAATATAATACAAATATCACGTGAAGTCAGTGCCGACTCAAGGGTGAGGCCACTCGAGCAGTGGCCCGAGGCCTCACCCTTATACAAGGCCCCTTAGTATGCATTAATTGGTATTAATAATATTAAATTAATATTAAAATCTAGTAATTTTAGATTCTTATTGATTTAAAATCATCAACAAATATGTATCTAATCTTTCATTTCAAATATTAATCACCTAAATCATAATTAATTTATGAATTCTTTTTATATTTAATTTATTCTCAATAAACAATAAGACAATTAATTTTCTCATAATCAATGAGAAAATATTATTAATTTTGTTCACAATTAACATCAATTTATTTTTAACATTGTAGACCTACATTTAAATTACTTCTTATTTGTTATCTTCATAATTAATTATTTTTAAAGATATAATTACGTGTTCATATTGAAAAGTTAACAATACCTTGAATATATAATCTTGTTTTAGGCCTCATGACATCTAGAGTCGGCCGTGCTTGAAGTCTTAACACAAAGAACATAAAACGTAACATTTTTTAGGAGAACATAAAACATAATATTAACAAGTTTTCATATCCAAAAGCCGATAGATTAACATTATTACATAATAATTAAGAATAAAATATATAAAAGAACTTGATGAACTTATCGTCACCGTGAGCAGCTTCCTCGTTATGAGCATGCCACCCGATCAAGATCACGCTTTACTTGTACGAACTTAGATATAGAGTAAGACAAGAAGCCATGTTCAGAAAAAGAGCTTACAAGTATATTATAAAGCATAATATATATTCATCACAATATCATCAGACAATAGATATATAAATTATAATTCATTATCCATAAATTAGTGGCTTGCAAGACTATTTGCAATAACATTTAATGCCTATAGTAATAACAATAATAACTTCATATGTTCAAATCATATCTTCGTTGTCTCTTTAGGTTCTTAATCAATTTTTGTTAAGTTGGGTCCATTTATTTGAATGGTTAGTTCACTTTTAATGCCATATGGCTAGTTAAGTCAGGTTGCATCTGCACCCAAATAGACACAACGAAGGTTGTCACATTTACTCCCACCTAGAATCCATAACAAGAAATTAAGTCATTGATGTGGAGAATTTTGGTTTATAATTTCCTTACTATTTTGCATGCACATTGCACTTATTCTAGAATTATTTCTTTACCTAGAACATGTGCATGGCATGAATTCATTACATTTCAAAAATTCTCCGCATAAATGACCATCTGCATATTATTACTAAAGTTTGATCTTGCTAGTTTGAAAATTTACTCGGATTAAAATCCCTTTCTGCAAGAGAGCTGATAAGCTCCATGTGATAGAGTAGAGCAATTGAACCAGGCACTATTGAGGCCTAGTGGTTTGCTACCAGGCAGG
This sequence comes from Pontederia crassipes, assembly GCA_030549335.1. NCBI lineage: Eukaryota > Viridiplantae > Streptophyta > Magnoliopsida > Commelinales > Pontederiaceae > Pontederia > Pontederia crassipes. The sequence goes on along the minus strand of CM060194.1, from coordinate 59,738,347 downwards.
CTACACCAGGAGCAAAAAAGAAAGCAAAATAGCAAACACCATCCATGATTGAGGACCAGCATGCTTCTACATTTCTCTAGTACAAGGAAGCTTCCCTCAAGAACAGGGGACCACAAACAAAAGCTATCGCAGCCTGCAGATTGGGAGAGAGGGAGAGTATAAAAGGAGGAAAAAGAGGCAAGAAGAAGTGGGGCTCTTTTAGGGAGAAGAGAGAAGAAAACCAGAAAGAAGAGAGAAAGAGAGTCGAAAACAATGCTTTTGAAAATTTGTGGAGAAGTGTGTGTTCGCAAAATGACTTATAACTAACTGACCCTACTGAGACCGAGAGGTGCTTATGCGACTGGGATGCATGTTCTTTAGTTGTGTTTCATTTTGATTTTCTTCATGATTGATGCCAAGTATTGAGCTTTCCTGTGATTTTGATAATATCAAAGTGCTGATTCCATGTCTTCTAAACCTGTGTATAGAATTGAGTTTATGAACTATCTTCATCTTACACCCTCGATCATAAGGACATTTTAGGCTCCATCACGACCGAACGTGAAGAAATCTAGCTTGGATGAAAATATTTCCGCGTGTAGTTCCTGTGTTTTCAGTGTGATTATAGGTGTAGGAGAAGTTTTCTGAATCACTTGCTGCTTTGCACCCCGAGCGTAGGGATGTTATATGCTCCATAGCGACTGAACATGAAGAAATCTGGCCTAAAGTAAAGAGTAATTCATGGTGTTAGTTTTCGCGGAATCAGCAATGGAGTTTTTTTTGTAATATAGCTTAGACGTCGTTCAACCTTTAATATGTGACTTGAGAAGGTTGAGTGTACTCCGGATTTCTGGCAATAAATGACCAAACTGAGTCAGAAGTTTGGGATCATTTTGGACGGTTTTAAAGGATGTGCGTAGATTTCTACTTCACCATTGTTGCTTTTGATTTTTTTTCGAGTTTACCGGAAGTTCGATTCAAGGCACGATATCCTTCAAATGCTCATTCAAGATTATGACCCGCGTCGGGTAAACAAGAGATGAGTTACTTTTGAGAACTTCCAGTAAACTCATCTCATACTTTCTGAATCGAACTTTTCTTCTCCTGCGAAAGTGTCTAAGCCGTCTTGGAAATACTAATATTTTGCATTCTACCCGAGAGGGCGATCTACATTCCACTAAGGCAAGCGTGAGCCGACCGTAGCCTCCTTCTATTAGGTGTACTCCTTTTGAATTTTAATACTCCGTAGACACAAAACTTAGACTCAAATCCTAAAGGAAAGCGCAATTTGTATTATGACGATAACATGGATTCTTCCTTTTACGAACTCCCTTCATGCATGTAAGCACAGTCTTTCTACCAACACGGACGTGTAGGTGCAGAGTCGAGTGTCTTTATTATTGAAATCGATCTAACTCTCGTTGGAAAGGGGGACTCAGTTATTTTGCCTATAACATGTCAAACTAAATAACTTTTAATCCCAAGACAAAAGCATCTCCCATAAGTTCTCAACACGTGCTCTCAACCTATCGCCTTGCCTTTTATCATAATACTAATCATCACTCTTGCATCGCTTCTTCTTCTATATTTCAAAAATCACAAAAAATGTTTAACCTCTTTTTATGTCACATTTTTTTATCATCTTTTTTTTTGTTTTCAGCATTCACTTTTTACCAATACTCCGAAGGATTTTCTCAAAGATTTTGCGAACCTCAAGCACTACAATGATACACCGTACACTTGTGGATCGCATTTCGATAGTGTAGAGATATTACAAATTTTAAAACTTCATTCGTTATATATTCTTGTGTCAAAGGTTTATACGCTTGAGTATTGGGTAGACCTATGTCTTAGAGGCCTTTGCCTCCCCTTTCTTGCAATATTCTCTATATACACTTTTGCGAATCAGTCATCAAAGAATCAAAGTTAAATTCAATGTGTTGCTTTAATGCAATACTACTTTTAACACTATGACTTACCATGGAATTCAATATTTATGTGAGATAAACATTCATGTCAATCATATCATGACATCGTTACTTAGAAAAATCTATAGCATGTTTCATAATCTTACATATTAATTCATAAGTAGGAATATCATTAATAACTCATTATAGTATAGCATAGCAATAAAAGTTTAATTAATTAGTAAGACAAAGCATTTCATGGCCTCTGATAATATTTTCATGGCCATGACTTAACATACATATGCTCTTGACATCTTGGTCATAACCATAATAATGAATTGATAATTTCTCACTAGTTGCTCACAGCTTAGATTGACTTGATCATAGTTTGTTAGCCAATTTTCATTTGATGATTCACAACTCATACATTGCTAGTAATTTTGCGAAATGGATTGTGAGGATTACAACTCATAATCTACTCTTCGAGCTTACAAGTTCATTTTCAATTGGCATGTCCTGTAAGACAAATGTCACAATCCATAAAATAAAGAACTAAAGCTCATACTAATTTTCACACCATTAGAAGAATGTTTTCATTTTGTGCTCGAATTTCATGGCTCATGATTCCTTATCACGGCTCATGGAACTTTCAATTTAACTTCTAACTAGTTTTTCCCATATGTATCCTATTCAAATCCTCTCTCTCTCTCTCTCTCTCTCTCTCTCTCTCTCTCTCTCTCTCTCTCTCTCTCTCTCTCTCTCTCATTTTAAATAATTTAGGTTTCATACTGCACCAATTTGGAAAAAAAAATTAAAATAATCAAATTGAAACAAAGTATCATACAAGCAATTTATAATTTCAATTCACTAGAAACTCGAGAATTCATGAATCAAATTCATAAAAAAAGCATAACAATCCCAAAAAATATAATTGGTCATATCACTCATTAGAGAATCATACATATCAGTCAATAGAGAATCATATCGTCTCTATCGAGAAAATACATATTATCCCTTAGGATGTTAGAGCACCCCTTTCAAAAATAAATTGAATCAATATTGTGAGAAATAGGAACATCTAAGCCATACAAGTAAAGTGATCTATTCATCGATAAAAAAGGAAAAAAAAGAAGTTGAATGGAAATTAAATTTATGAGAAAACAGTATGCTAGTCATGAATAGTGATTCAATTGATGATTAAAGAATTTTGTGGTCTAGTTATCCACTTATCATATTTAACTATATGACCATGTATAGTGTTTTTGTTGAAAGCTAGTGATATCATGCTTGAAAGAGTAATAATGGAGCATCGGCAAAAAAATTCACTTTTCATCTGTACACTATTTAGAAGTGTAAAAACTTACATGCAATGATGTGAAGCAACAATCAATTATAACCAAAGTAATACAACTCATAGACTTAAAAGGAACCCTATATTATAATATATTAATTTAATTAATCATAGGTGCATGGTGTACTAATTGTAGTACTTGGAGTATCGTATCCATTGGGAGAAATAAGTTATACGTAAACAAGAGCTAAATATATTGAATTGAGTGATGGACTTCTTAATGAAAATTAAAGGGATTTGTGAAATTGCAGTTGCAAAATAAAATATAAGGTTACTAAGCTTTTGGCATTTTTTGTAGTAATGAAATCTAATAAAAAAGAATGTAGCTAATGAAATGTAAATTGGAAATAAAGTAGTTTCAACATTAGTTCACCACAAACATTGTGTTGGATATCAAGGCACTACTATTATGGATAAGAAAGGTAGGATTCAATAAATCTGCTCAAGTATTCAACTCTCATTGCAACAATATTGTAGAGGGCACAGTTGAACTATTATCAAAGCTTGAAATGATGCTTTCAATGAGGAGGATAATCCCTTTTAGATTTTCCCTCACAAAATCACATTAAGCATGACAACAAGAAATCAATAAAAACCTTGGGTTAATGTACATGTAATATGATTATTGAAACATTGTTACTATAAAGGAAATGGCCTCTCAACATATATCGCAGCATATTAACCCTCTCTTATGGTGCCAACCTGTTGGTAGCACAAAGTAGATGTATGGAAAAAAGGAATTCTTGATCTCTCGATTTAATTAATAAAGAAAAATTGCTTAGGACATTGTATAAGGGTAGAGTCAATTAAATAAAATAAATAGAATACTAGCATAAAAGATTAAGGACCAAAGTATTCGATTTAACGTATAAATGAGCTACACTAGCACCGAAATTAAAAAAATAGCTCATTGAAGTTATAGAACAACTTGAACAATAGAATAGATTGGAGCTTTTCTTCTATTGCCGCCTTCGAGAACAAGCTTTCTTCTCCCTACAATCCAGGTTATTACGATTCATTTCTCTCTTTTTATATTTATCTTTATGATGTCCATATTTTTCAAAAAGGAAACTTCTATTCTTCACCAACTGATGATCAAAAGGCTAGATAGATTTACGCACAAAATTAACTTTTCAGAGCCGTCTTTTTCTTTGTGGCTCATACATTGTTCTGGTTGATTGATTGATTGATTCATTGTGAGGGTGTGATCTTATAGAATTTTCATTTAAGAGTTATGAAAGAAAGCGTAAAGAAGCAACTCATTTGATTGTACAAAAAATGATAAGTAGCAAACTCAAATATTATAAGATATTCAATAAAAAATTTCACAAATTGTGTATAAAAGAAACAATTCCGCTTGAAAGAGATTAAATAAGGTTCAATAGTTGTGAAACATGATATATGTGCATGTATAGATGCACATCATTCATCATAACGATGGGATAAATGATTGATCAAATTATATCAAGTTTGACTCTCTTCCTTATAAAAAGAATGACTAAATGATTGAACAATCGAGATCTATGTATGATACTAAGTTCGCATGAATAAAAAGCATCAAATGACTCATTTTTAAAAGACATTTTAAAAGAAAATATTATTCCTACGACATTTTAAAAGAAAATATTATTCCTACTTTTTGGAACAAAAAATAGTAAAATGGCATAACATAATAGTGACAAAATATATAATTTTATTAAAGAATAAAACTGAAAATGCAAATAAAATAATAATAAATAGAAAGAAATCATATAATTGAAATAAATTTTCTTAGACACATGAGATCAACAAATGCTCGGGAGTTCCTCTATTCAATCATTTTCTTTCTTCTTGTTGTTGAATTCATATACATCTTCTCTTTGTTTCTCGAGTCTCTAGTGAGTTACAAACAAAGTTAGAAAAAATTAAATCTTTGATGATTTCATCATGCATGATTGAGTTGCGATAGATAACATACATCTGAAATGTTTTTTCTGCTTAAATAATCTCTTTCTAGTTGCTCTGGAACAATTAGGAAATTTTCTAGAAAAATATGAAGTTCTACTTCTGATAGCAACATGCTAGCCAGAGGAAAAGAAAGAAAAAAGCGATTCTTATAGTAGCGGCATGCGAACTGGGAGCAGTCTAAACCATGAAAATAGGATTGTGAGAGAGCAATACAAGCATCGTGCTATTAGGCGAAGTAATAAAATACTGCATCCTAGATGACAAAAGTATAGTAGCCGAAAGCATCACTAATCACTAACTTACGCTTTGATCCGAGTAGTATGGGGCACGTGGAATCTCGTGTGATCACCTTGCAAGGCTAAATACTCCAGGGCGACTCTTGAACAGAACTATGAGCGAAATATGCAGTCTAATGCAAAAAAAAGCCTATAATTTATACTTTATATTGAAATAATCATATTCGAATTATGAACAAAGAATAATGTAAAAGAGGTTAAAAAGCTTCGAACATTTTATTCTAAATATGAAAAGAATGATAACAAAACATATATAGACAAGAAAGAAAATTTTGTAATGAAACATTAAAATGGCATCCTAAACATATAAATGAGAATCTTAATAAACAAAACAATTTAATATTTGAAAAAAAAATACTAAAAGTGGATTTAAACTTGAAAAGAAGGCCACGAGGATTTGAATGGTAAACCTCAGTTTGATAACAAACTTCAATGTTTACTATTTTGTCTTGGAACCCTGTCTTATTCGAAAATTCAATTCTCGTTGAGTCGTGAGTTGAGTCGATAAACTCATTTAACTCAAGTCACGAGTCAACAAATAACTCACTCAATCCTGATTTCTTCTCTCTACGACTCCACGTAAGCAAACGAATTATACATGCAATTGGCCATCCCACGTTAGTTTTTATCACCACATTAAGAAATAGCTAAACCGTGTAAGATCCCAAAGTACATCAAGAGGGGGTAAGTTGGTGTTAAATAAAAAATATCGATTTTATAAAGATCGTCGCGGAAATACAAAATCAAGTTTTTAAAATCTTTTAAAATAAAGTAATTCAAATCATAAGCATAATATGAACGGGGAGTGAAAAAATAAATAAACGCAAAGACAGCGGTTGTTGACGAGATTCGGCCTGACCTACATCCTCACTCCAACTTCTCGACTTCGAGACCATCGAAAATTCTACTAATCCATTCATTTGTTCCAAATGGGATAAGGAAAAAAGTCATTTACATCAACCATCTTTTCTCTGCTTCGAGAGGCAAGGCAATCTTTTCTCCTATGAAGCTAATTTTTTTCTCTCACTCAAGAGGTAAGATTTAGAACATCTTTTATACATGAGCTCTCTCTATTTTTTTCTGAACTAAATATTTCTCTCTTTTACAAAGTTAAACTCACAAGAATGGAAGAGAGAAACAAAAAAAAAACTCTAAATGATAATTTTAAAAGAAATGATCTTCTTTTGATTTTTTAAAATTTTGATTCAATATTTATATAAATGCACTTCCTTTTGGTTTTGACACTCCTTTTATAAGTTTCAGCAAGTGAAAAAATCGTCCAAAAATCATTCCACCATTTTCTCCTTCAAAATTGATCGTTACTATTCATTTGACTTGGAGGTCGACCGATCGCATATATGGACCGATCGATTGATAAACTTTTTTATAAAAAATATGACCGTTAACGAATTCTACACTGTCTGATCGATCTATGTTCTTAATCGATCGACCGGTATAATCTCGACATTTCGTTTGTTGAAATTGATCATTTTCTGCACTAACTAGTCGACATATGTTCCTGCCTAATCGACCTATTTTCCAACAATTTGATCATCCTGCACTATTTTAAACATAATTTTTTACACAATTATCCAAATAAAATAATTTTTAATTCTATAAAAAATAACAAAATTCTCTACATCTTTAATATTTATGATTAATTCAAAATCTAATAAAATCATAATCAATTATTTAATTAAAATATAGTGCATAAAATTATCTTTTTTTTAAAAAAATTAACTTTAATTTTTCAAAATTTATATCATCAAAATATAATTTTATATATCATTAGAACCAACAAACCGAATAGTCCATTAGAAAAGGTAGTAAAGACACATTAAGAAATGGGTATTGCACAGAGCCCACAGAAGGCATATTCGAAGTGTGTTCAAGTAGAGACCACATCACGGACATGTGATCGAGAAGAGAATGGTTGGGAAATATAGGATTTGTTGGCCATCTTCAAAGGCTATCCATAAGCTCTCGTCAGTGATTAATGTTATGAACATCTTTCTTATATATCCATCTAGAACTTGCATACAAGCAAACACAAAAAAGAACAGTACAAAGATATATTCTCAAGAGTGCATATAACAAATTATTTCCAGAAAACTAGTAAATACCATAAACATGTCAAATATCGATCTTTCACGCATCCCCAAAGGTGCATAATTTGTTCACTTCAGTATCGAATTAAACCATTAGCGCACGACATTCAAGAAGAAATTAAATATGACAGCATCAAATGATTGACAGTAAACCGACAAAAATTCATCCAGAGTCTGGTACTTAATTACCTGGCTAACGTGATTACCAGACTATAGACGGTAGGCTGAATGGAAGCCTGCGATTAATAAACTTGGCAGGAAACTAATGCAACAAAAATGAATTTCCATTTTGCTTTTAGCCGAAGCACCTGACGGGAACATCCCTGTGTAGTAAATCTAAGATACAGAAAAGAGGAGAAAACAAGAACAAAAGCAGGAGACTGTATGTGCTCTCCTTTCCAATGAGGAGACCCCTCTAACTACACCCTTAACACCCCCTTTTTCCTCTTGTCAATGCTATTTACCAATTTCTTTCTGCTCCTATGATTTTCCTACAATGTACATCAATGCTACAAATGTCATACTTACAACCGCTGCCGCGTGACTCTGACACCTATACTTTTTTGGCCACTGAAGTCGAGCTTGCGTGCCCCTCCAGTCCAGTCTTCGTCGTCATAGTCATCTTCATCATCTTCGATTTTCCCGCGGGCAACTTTTCCACCTCTTGAGCTTCTAGGGGTGGGGCGTTTTCTTTTGACAGTAGATGTATAAATAGCATAATCAATAGTGTCTTCTCTTAACGACATCTTGAACTCCTACAGTTAGAAGGAAAGTAAGGATTCGCGCCAATGGTACATGTTTGACTACAGAGTCAAAAACTACAAATGAGGAGGAAAAGGTGAAACATTTCAACAATAAGTGAGGCTGGATTAAGGACAGATTAACAAAACCCAGTAGCATACATGCAGATAAGTGATGCTGATCAATATCCACATCTCTAATCACTCACTCGCGGCTCATGTTAGCATCTGAACTTGACATTTCTGTGAAATTGCATTAACCTCTTGTACAACTAGTGAATGGCTTCTCTCGAAAAAAAAAATATTAGTGAGTGGTGATTCATTGAGCAGTGAAGTCGAATGACTTTAGAACCCGGGCACTCACAAAATACCCAAAAATATATGATATCTACGCTTGTCACTCCTAGTTTATCGCACACCTAAAGTATTCGCCACATTAAAGTAGAATTTGTTGAATATAATGCGTATAATTCACATTGTAGGTGGTAACTCCTGCAACAGCAACTGAGAACATGGATTTTAAAACCACTATAAGTAACATATATGCCAAACTATATGGAGGAGAAATCTAAAATGCAGGGTTGACAAGAAAAATCTGAGAACCCAGTGGACAAAGAGAATGTTATCATAGTTGCATACCTGATACTTCTCAACCATAGCATGGTAAGAAGTTGGCATTGTGACAGGCGTGTCACTGATGTTGAAGGGAATGTTTTGTTTAGAAGCAACCTCTCCCGGCTTTGGTGGTTCCTTCAAAGAAAAGGCCTGAAAGGGAATTGAAACAAAACTGTCACATGAATTATGTATTCAATATAATCCATTGCAGAAAACATCTAAACGCAATTAAAATGCTTTCTAGCTAACCTGACACCGTGCGTCATTCAAGCCATAAACAATTTTCATGTATCTTTTTAACTTTAGAAGAAGTTGCAATGCCATTGCTTCATGGCAATCAACCTGAGTAAAATAAGTCATTATTTAAACACGTGGATGAGAATGAAACTGAAAATAATCAAACAGCTTGGATTATTTTTGACAGGACGCAGCCTGAAAAGAAGAGAGGTCCAATAGTTTCTAAATTTAGTTTAAAATTTTGTTGAACGGGTTTAGTTTCAGATTTTAATGCAAGAAAAAAGACATGACTGATGATGAGAAAATAGAATTAATTACTTCACTGAAAACAGTCATGATTTTACCTGAAACTTCTGCAGGTCTTCCTCTAAAGTCCCAGTCAGATTATATGATGTCATATTCATATCTTCAGAGATATTGCATTCAGTGACAAGTGGTACACCAGATTCACCCTCAGTATACAAACCCCCACTATGAACTTTAGCAAAGCTCTTCTGCTGTGACAAGGAACTCCATGCTTTCATTTTTGCCTCAACGTCCCCAGCCTTAAGCTGTATTACTCGATTTATATCATAAATCAAGTACAGGGGCTCATCAAGCAATGTGAACGGGAGAGATGCAAGAATCTCAATGCAATAACTGGAAAGTAGACATCCAATTAGGAGATACAGTGAATTATAAAATTTCAAGTATATCTAATAAATCACAAATTCTGTGACTAAAATAGTACGTGTAAATTCTAGATACTCACACAAGGAAACTAATTGGTGCCTGACTGCAGCTATCAGATTCAAATTTCCGTACAATGGAATGGATAAACTTGTTCCTCGAAGCACGATTTCCTTTTATAAGCCTGTATATACGAGATATCCCTGGCCTCACAAAAGCTATAGGATTACTTTCAGATTTTCCTCTTGCATTTCCTAAGATAACATCCTGGTTGCTTGTAACAGATTGAACAAACCTAAAAGACATCTGAAGGCCATCACCAAGACGGCTTTCAAAGAAAGCAGGATACCTGAAAACATGCATTTACTTCTTCAGTTAGTGTATAAGTTTCCACATGATTCTCAATCATACAGTTAGCCAAGATGCAGTGCATACTTCTCATTCATGTTCATCAACAAATGGTGGGCCAATTTCGAATTCACCTCTAATGGGTCGATTTCAAGAGCTATAAGGTAGGGAACACACGTTATTGGATGGACTAGACCCTGACGTAGAACAATTTCCACAATCTGCAGTGTAGTAGCAGGATTGAGGGAGAATCAGCAAAAAGAAATACAAAGCATTTCTTCATTATGAATAAAGATTAAAATTGATTAAGATAAATTGGTCTTTACCTTTAGAGTCGATTGACGAATCTGAACATTAACATCCAGGGATCTTTCAAGAATACTGTTCCAGTACAGTTGAACAATTCCTCCACATATGTTGGTATCTCCTGCACCTGCAGCAACAGGCACTCCATTTGCAGCAATATCAGGGTATGGTTTTGCATCCTTGGTCACTGAATCTGTACCCAATTGTCTTTCCGCGTCGAGAAGATATTCATAGAGATTTTGTAAAGCTTGAATCTGGTTAAAGATATTGATTAAGTCGCGTATAAATTGACAAGTTCAAATGCCAAAACTGTACATGAGTTACCTTTAGCCGGGAGTCAGCAGCAGAGGCTAATGAGGCTTCCAATATTTTTCCAATATCCTTTTCCAACATGAACTCCGGCTTTGCTATCAATATATAACCCAGTGCCTGGAGTAGAATTAAGAAGTCAAACTATAGGATCCAAAAATACAAAAGAAAAAGGTTCTGCACAATCACTTGCCTGCAATGCTCGAACTTTCAAGCTAAAATCCTCCACTACAAGATATTTCTTTAACAAGGATATGATTTTTGCCACACTAAGATGTTGTGGGCCATCATATTCCAAAATGAGTTCTTTGCCATACCTGAGAAGCAATCCTAAACAGAAAAGAGAACGCCCCAATAGCTGAATATTCCAGAAAATAAGGATTAGACAATTATACGTATAATGGCATCAGACACTGAAGACTACATAAAGGAGATAATGGATTTCATATTCAATGGAATTAAGCGTTTTCAAATAGGACTAAGAAAATCAGATTGATTGTCAAGAAGACAGAAAATCATATAGTCAAATAACTAGATAAAGCATTAATAGTATATGACTGAATAAGACAATGATAACATAGCTTTAAAGTCCAATTTCAGGGATAAAAGGAGAATTGGGTTGTATGATTAGATGTACATGTGTATTAAAATGTTCTTTTAGGAAGTATATTAAAATGTTAACAAATGTACATGCGTAACTAGCTTACTAAACATTAATGTTAGTTCACAAAACAAATTTGAAAACTTATTGTCACATTTAATTCTATGAGTTTACCTCTGTCAAGTTTAGCTGAAAATTAATGCATTTTTTATCTTTTGTTATCTTTTTAATGACAGTGGAAAATGATGATCATGATAATAGTCTCTTTATTTTCAAGCATTAAGTAAAGATACAAATTTATTTTATTTTACATATACATTGCCTTTTGTAACTCCGCCTATACTTTATAGCCGGTCCCAAGCCCGGATAAAGAAGGAGGGTTGTGTTAGGCCCCGACAGCCAGCATAAAATCCTGTCGAATCTTATGAACATGGATCAACGAAGAGCGGAATGGCGTCGTATGATCCATGTAGCCGACCCCACCTAGTGGGATAAGGCTTTGTTGTTGTTGTTGTTGTATACATTGTCTTTTGTGATTATTTTCTCACTTAACTGATTACGAAGGTACTATGATTATTATAACTTTAAGATAACTTAATCAGAGATGAAAACTTATTTTATTCAAGGATATGGTGAGTTATTTATAATCAAATATAACTAATAAATAAATTCTGCAAGTTTATGGAACCTCTGTTGAGTTTACATAAACTCTAGAAATTAACAGTCTTAATAGAACTCAAAATTTCAGTAGGTCATCCTGAAAATATTTGGATCAACAACTAAATTATCCAATTAAAATGTTGACTGACAAAATAATCAAGAAAATGGGATAGCATAGCGGCCAGAAACAAATTTCAGTCATATATGGCAGCAAGATAAGCAATTAATAAAAGAATATTTTCAAATAATTAAACTTAAACCCCAAAAATAATATATTCAAATTAAAAAAAAACATCGAAAAAGTAATTAACTTAAACCCTGAAAAGATTAACTTAAGTAATTAATTAGCCTGACATTTTACATAAAAGACCTTCAAAAACAGCACATGTCTCCTGCAGGCTATAGTAACTTTCAGAATTGCTGACAGAAGCAAATGTGTGTCAGAAGTTACTTGTTTTCTGCCTTCAAAAAAAGAAACTACTTGTTTTCTGTAAGTAAATCAGTAATTCGGTTTCTTCCACTCCAATGAGTAAGCCTCACAATTACCATTAATTTTAACTACGATATTAGATGATCGATGAATAAAAGACAAAGAAATGGTGCATGCTGCATCATGCACCAATCTATCAGTTGCAATGAAAATAATCTGGGGCTTTCATTGGCACACAATATCAGTTCTTGTTTTAGCATAGGCTTTCAACAGCATAGGTGAAGGACACAGGTATACAGCTGAGACAGGATAAAATTGAAATATAATTACGACCATGCTGAGACATACTAGAAAAGGCTAATGGCTCAAAAAAAAACACCAACAGAACTTGATATTAATGATTCATCAGGTCTTGGATGTCAAAGCCAAAAAATAATTTAATTGAACAAATTGAACAAATGAAACAAGATTGATGCAATAACAGGGTGTCGAGACCTATTTATGAACTTTTACAAGCAAATATAAATAAATTAGGAACCAAGTAATTAGGACTCCAGGAAGAATGGGACTTAATTTCTATAACTAAGGCTATTAGGACTTAATTATATATTAGAATAACACAGACCAAGACTCCCTGGAACTCTTTAGAGAGCCAAACTACCCAAAACTCTTTCAGATGTATCAGAACACTTCAATGAGGTTCAAGTAAAACAACAACATAACATATCAGAATTATTCAATCAATCAATGACATTCAGATTAAACATCATTCAATGCCATTAGGTTCTCACTAAATAATATCAAGGATATGCACATGCACTAGACTTAAATTGGAATCCATTCTAGTAGTAAGAAAATTAACATTGAGGTGGAATAAATTTACATATTCATAATTGAAAACAGATGCTTACCTGTTTATTATCAGAGTTTGATGTACTAAGATGTTTGAAGAAAACCTGAATGAGATATTCAACTACACTTGCACCTTTATCTGCAATTTTACTGAGTGAGCAAAGACACCTGAAACAAAATAGAATAAAACTCATAACCCAAGCAGCAAATTTACATCATCACCATAAAATATCAGAATACACCTCAAATAAAAAGGTCAAAGCACAAGAAATTTAACGAAAGTTACGTGATAAAGAAACCCATGACAAAACTGCAAATGTAAAAAATCTGAGTTAATTGAGTAATTCGAGTGCAATATTTAGTGCCAACAAATAACAGGACAAAATATGGTGTCTTAACCTATTTGAACCTTGGTGAATGCTAATAGTAGAAGTCAATTATAAAACTAGATAAGCAGCTGCCATGAACTGGACAGAAATGGGTGCGATCAAATACTAAGTGATATGTGGTGCATCATCTATACAACCCAGTAAAGTGCAGTAGATCAAGAGATGATAAGTCAGAAATGAGCAAATTTCTGGTGTTACCCTTTAATGTAAAGTGTTCTTTAGGATAATACAAAATAAATAAGACAATTCATTTGTTGTAACGGAGAAGAATAAAGAACATTTGGACACTTTTGCTAATAAGACATGATTTATAACTAGATAAGACCTTAAGACACATTCTTGTGGATAAAATTTTAACTTCTGCCACTCCACATATCTGATTAATCCAATTCGTAGTAACACTGAAGTAGTCAAATTTGTAAATGCTACTCGTTTTTTTAACAAAAATAGATACAACCTTAGAAGAGAACAAGAGAAAAGAGAAGGATGCAAAAAGAATAAAATTTAATGCAGATAAAAAAACCTACTTGATGCAAGCATGGACAACAGTCAAGAATGAATGGCGGACTATCATGTGCTTCAGATCCTGCTCAAGTTCATCTATAACACTTTGAGGTGGCTTTCGAAGCAATGGCAGAACAGCATCTATAACAAATATTATACTTTCAAGCAACTGCGCAACGGATTTGTTGTCCACCTACATATGATGGTAGATCAAAGAAACTATAAGTAGGTATCGAATATATAAAAATGTTGCACTTCATTGTGTTAATGAAACAGAGTAAATATCCATTGTATAGTAGAGATGCTGAACACAACTTGAAGTTTTTGCCAGTATGTACCATGCCACTGGCTATCCGTATTCTGCATGTTATACTGCATATACACATTGGTGCATGCCAGCAAAAACTTATCTAAAAAAATGATAGGAAGAGCAACAAAAATGTAATGGCAAAAGAAAAAAAAGGCTACAAAAGAAAGTCATGATTCCAAACCAAATTGATGTACCTGATTCTTAAGGTATGGTTGGAGTGTAACAACAAACTGGGCAGGGTCAGTGGCTGGTGCACAAAGTGTTGGATCTACAATGCAAAATGAATGCAAAGCAAGCACATAAGGAAGTGCTTGCACTTCTTCTTCATTATTATTTCCTTCTTCTACCTAAAATTTTGAGAATTTCGATGTCAATGCTCAATTGCCATAAGTTGAACAAAAAAAACTTTGTGGGCTCAGTAACACCACCTGTAATATTCTTTCAAGTAAACGTTTGCAGATCAACTCACATCTCTTACGCACAGATGCTAGAGAAGCCATGTTAATCCCACTAGCTTTAGCCGATTGAGGAAGAAAATCAAGTGCTAAGTTGCGCTTTATAATAGTAACAAGAAGATGATTGTTAGCCATTTGTCTTAACATATCGACGATCTGCTCAGTCTTCTTTGCTACTTCCATAGGAACAGAACTACCATCGGCTACATAGTGTTTATGACTTCCAGTTGGCTCTTCAAACCATAGCTCATAAAATGTTTTGCATACCAAGTCCTGTCAGTAACACATTATAAATGGCATTTCTTGTTCTCCGATGTGTCATATTGATTTACAAAATAATATAGATTTCAGGTTGCCATGTGATCCTGTACTTGTGGTAAGATATTTACAGTAATGATATGACAACAACAACAACAACAACTAAGCCTTATCCCACTAGGTGGGGTCGGCTACATGGATCATACGACGCTTCGTTGATCCATGTTCATGAGATTCGACAATTTTAAAAATTATAACGCATGGGCAACTGTGATAATTATGCTTTACAGCAGCAAGTATGTATATTAATCTGAAAATTTGCAAATCAGATTGCGCTGTTGTTATCATGTCTAGGTCATTGGTGGCGTCATTGTAATAACTTCAGCAAACTGAAAATATACTAAAGATTAACACAATGCTTCTCTCAAAAAAAAAACTAACACAATGCTGATAAGAATGATTAATAAATAGACCGACACATTCAGAAAAGATAAGTAAATAATATTCTGGAATGCCAGTGAAAAGGAAACATAAAAAGACATACATGTAACTTTTCAGACCCCTTTGAAATATGGTGATTCAAAATTGTGTCAAATTTTAATTACAAATTTTTATATACAGGAAAAAGAAAAGGTCACCAAAAGAAAATATTCTGAGACATTCAATTGTCAAAGAGTACTTAGAGTTGCCACAATGTTTTCCACAAAGTAAAACTAAATAGTTTCAACAAAAACTATCCATTGCTCACCTGTATGCTAGATTCATCATCAGTAACACGAGAAATTATCTCAATAAATGCACGTGTGGCTTCCGAGAACTCAGGATTCGTAGTACATAACTCCCGTATTATCTTAATTGCCCGTTTACGGACACTTACTCCAGTGTCTTTTATGCGCTCAGAAATCTTCTCAAAGTACTGTCAATTGAAGAAACAAATTAACAATTAAAAACAACCAAGGAATGCAAAAGTTTAATGGATCTCACTCTTACCCACCTTTAAACCAACATCTGGGTGAGAAGCAATGTGCCTACCGACAAGTTCAAGAGCAGCTTCTCGAACAGATATTGCGGAGTCACAAAATCTTCCTTCAACAGCAGATTGGACACGTTTATCACAAAGAACTTCAGGATCAGCTTCAACTATGCCACTAACCTAAGGAAATATCAAAGAAAGAACACAAAAAAAGATGAATGTGCTGGAAAAGTAGTGTAGACCCTACTTGGTATACTGAAAACAAATTACTCACAGCACGGAGGGCCTTCGCTCTAAGGACCGGAGAATTTTCCCTCAAGCTGGCCTGAGAATAGATTTAGCCTTTAATGCAGTACGCAGAAAAGGAAAAGAAAGATGATAGACTTGGTTATTTACCAGAAGTAGTGAAAGAATTTTATCAAATCCTCGAGAAAAAGAATTTCTTTGCCCTAGAGATAAGCACATTCTTTTTGCCCAATCTCTTGATAATGACAATGTAATCCCAGAATCCCTCAAGATGGCCTTTGATTTCAACTTAGCAATGCAATAAATAACCTTGTCCTGAGAAGGGGGATCATCTTTGTACCAGAGACAAAGGTAGAACCTGAAAGGAAAAGACATCTGTGAGAAGCAATTTAGAGGCAATACAGATGGTGCAATTGGAGTTCTACCAACCAACGAGTAAACAAGTTTGCATCATTCTCTGGACAAGTTTCCTGGAGATAATTCAACAAAATTTGCTGAAGAGATTCCAGTCCAGTCACAGAATCAAAATCTCCAGAAGTGGTGACAGCTGTCCCTTGGTTTCTTTTGCTATCGTCTTTTCTCTGAACCTTACAATATGAACGCAGTAGAAGAAGCTGCTTCTTGCAAAGACAAATATGACATGTCCAATCCCGAACTAATGTCTCTTGTCCAGCAACTCCAACACAGTCAGCATGAAAACATCTCTTACAGAGATAACAAACAATGTTGCTTCCTCTCCTTTTAAGACACACTGAGCATGCCTCTCCTGTGCCATTGACAGCAGTGTTATCACTACTATCTAACTCTTTCAGGATCCAAAGGTTGTCACGACTGCAAGTGACGGCATCACGTTTAAGCCTTGTTGCAATTGTTCCTAAAAGGTCAACAGCCATGCAACGTGCTGATATATCTTTAGACTTCAACCCAGCATTCTGAAGTAGCAATACACAAAGGACCTGTAAAAAGAACACCATGAACAAAAAGCAGCAAACAATCTTAAAATCAACTGGACAATCATCACCTCTAATATTGAAGCAGAAGCAGGATATTCAGGCAAGTTGAGTGTCATCAGCAAATCCATAACAAGATTTTCTAAAATCGCTTTGGACTCAGATAAATCTTGAGCTTTAGGTGTGGCTAGGCGCTGAAGAACATTGGTCCAGAACAAGCAACAAGTTCCAGTTGCATCTTCATAACATTTAACAAGGAAACTTGGATCCAGCGATGTATCAAGAATGGTATTCCAAGTTGATGCCATCCTCAAATTTTCAGGAAGATTACTGCTGAATTGCACCAACTGAATAAACAAGGCTGTTATCATCTGAATCTGCCGTTGTTCCTCATCTGCGAGATGATAAGTCCGAACAGCCCGTTTTGAAAATTGCAACTTCCTGAGAAGCTGAAGTGTTTCATCTATCAAGAAGCTCCTATGTTGGGCATATGATGCATACACCTAAGATCAAGAATACTCTGAATGACAGTTGCTAAAATGAAAGAATCAGAGAACTTTTTTTTCCTTCGAGGATGAAACAGATAAAATGGAAGGGAAAACCTACCCCACAAATCAAATTAATAGACTTCAATTGCAAGAGCTGAATATTATCAACTAAGAAAGTTGAGAAGCTTGCTTTAGTTAATTGTAGGATGCAAGTATCGGTCAGGTGTTCTACACACAACAGTTCCCTGAGTAGGTCTAGAATTGAACAAAGTTTTTGAACTACAGAATAAACAGCTGAAGAAACCCTGAAACAGAAAGGACAAGTGAAATCAGAAAATTTATCATGCACAGAATCAAACACAAACTAATAGGAATGATACATCGCCAGAAATAATGAAGGAAAAGAGATGGCACTTGTTCATATTGGATTTCTTCATATTAGTACTCCTGATAGTACGCCGCCTTTTTGCTACAGGATTGTTATCATCTTCATCATCCTCACCACCTAAAAACACAGTCAAAATAAGATAATGAAACCAGAAAGTGAAAGAAACATGTATGACATAATAGCAGCATTAGCTGTTATAATTTCCTTTCACAAGTTAAAAATAGCACTTTGAGTCGAGTTGCCAATTTATTTTGTTTGGGATGGAGCAAGTGCAATCTCAGCTCAAACCAAGGAAAAGAAAACTACTTTGTATTAATTGAATGGTAAGACTTCTGATCTACGGACTAGGCAAGGTTTTATCTACATGAAATTTAGCTAAGTTGAACCAGCTTATCAGCTATTCCGAAAAACTTATATGTTTGGCTAAAGCACATTTGCGGCTGCTAATCTAGTCAAATTAACTTATTTAACCAACTTGTAAGCCAAAATTGAAAAATGGTACCCCAGCTTATCTAGTTTTAATTTATAAACAACCATGTTTCACCGTCAATGGTACCATGTTACCCTCTGTGCTTTAGCTATCTCAATCCTCTCTTTCAAAAAAAGGCATGTGAACCATATTCCAATATAAAATCTTGAAGGAACAAAAAATAAATATCAATTTGATGTCATCAATCATACAACTCATCCTCGAGTGTTGTGCATTTAATAAAAAATAGGTTGTTATTTTCAAGAAAAGATATTTCCCTTAGAGCTTATTCCAGCAAAATAAACACAACCTTGGATGCAAGTAGTTTGAAACTTAATATAAATTAAATGGAGTATATTGCTATTACATCAAGTTGTTGGAAAACAATTGTTGGATTATGATGAAATGTTAATTAACAACCAGTATCCAATGTAACATTATGTAGCTACCTCCTCAAAAGCAATATAATGCTCAAACAAACTATGCTTATTTTTAAGGGGAGCAGGATGGTTGCAGTACTTGCAATACAGCCTCGTTCAATGAAATCCGATGGGCGAAGATGTTTTGTCCAGTTCACAGGAAAAAAAGTTGGCCGGAAAGTTTTTGTTTCCATTACTTGCAAGCGGCATCGAGAGAAAGATTGCTAAGCGGTTGACCAATGAAGAATGTCCTGAATTTTTTAAGAAAAAGATGGCTACCGAGGATTGTGGTTGTCATCTCGGTGCCCACGAGGGTGTCAACCAGATTCAAACTTGCAAGGTGAGAGAACATGAAGGAAACTTGCAAGGTGAGAGAACAGGAAGGAAACGAGAACAGGGAGGGAAAAAGATGTGCAAGTTATGTATGGGACCCTACAGTCTAATTATATGGACGGTTCAGATGGAGACTGCACAAGGTGCAGTTCAAGATGTTGGAGCAAAGTTTTCATGCACTATCTAATTATGTTTCAATGATACAAACTTCAAATAGTTAGACTTATATTTAAAATGACGAAAAAGTTTACAAAGGAATGAAATGTTTTATGCACTAATTTGAAGTCAATATTTAAATGTCTCATTCATATTTGGACTAGCACGTGAATATAAAAGTTGTAGATGATCTTGTTAGCTTTTTAACAAATTAAAAATCAATTCATTTCGATAATCGTGCAAAAAGATATGTGCATAATAGTGCAGGACGGTCGACAGATGGTTAAATATATTCAAGGCGGTCAGCATGAAAATACAAACCTTGAATAGTTAGAATTATATTTAAAATAACAAAAAAAAATTGTAAACGATCTTTAAGCATTTCAACAAGTAAAAATCACCTCATTTCGATAACCGTGCAAAGAGATATGTGCATAATAGTGCAGAACGGTCAGACAACTATATATGTTCAATCGGTCAGCATGCACCAGACTAATGATATTTGAAGGATTGGTCGATCGGTTACTATATTGTTGACATCAGACGAAGTGAAGATGTTGAGAGGTCGGACGTTGAGAGGTCGACTCACGGTGCAACTGACATATACAATATTTGAAAAGGAAATTTATCGATCGAATAACAAGTCGACAGATAGGTCAAGAAAATGAGACCAGTCAAAATTCCAACAGTCAAATTTCTGCATCGGTCACATAGAGCGATTGACCGATCTGCGAGCAAAAAAACACAATAACAACAAGATTTCAAACAAGAAATAGGGAATCGTGGCCCAACGGCCAAATGAAGATTAGAAACCTATAATAGAGGTTCCAAAGGTGTAGAGAACATTACGACTTCTAAGCAAACTTGGGAAGAATTCTTGTAAAGTTCATTTGAGCTTAAACTTGCAAAAGTTGTAATCTTTCTATCTTCTCTTTTTCTTTTTGAGGAGTAAAAGGATGACCACAAGATTGTGGTTGTCATCCATATATATATGTATAATGAGGATCATGTTACAGTGTAAGCTCTCTAGAAGAGAGCGACAAAAAAGAGAGATGTACAATGCCTATCTAAAATCCACTCCCAAAGAAGAAAAGAGATGTGGTGTACAATGCTCTGAACGTGATATCGTTCCCCACAAAAAGTGACTCGGTTGCGCTAAGATGGCTCAGGCACCAGCTAGAAAGGTCACCAATGTCCCCCCCCCCCAACTCTGACGCCCCCTGACAAGGATGCGGAGTGACTGCCAAAAGGACTCCAATGCTGATGGAACAGTACCCGCAATGCTAGTTTGTGGCCAAACCTTGCGTGATACAGGGCACTCCAAAAATAGATGGGTGTTGTCCTCCTCCGCCTTGCTACATAAGGCACGTGTTGTGAGGCGCCCATCTCGCCTTATACACTTTGGTGAGAAGTTTGTCTCACCGCATAAGCTAAACAAAGATCTTGACTTTCAATGGCACTTGAATATGCTAGATGAGTATGCAATCCGACCTGAGCTCCTCCACAAGCAAAACAAGACTCCGATAACCAAACCCAACCATCTGATTGCTTCTCTAGTGTGAGCTTCTAAGTTATAAAAAAGAGATTGGGAAAGTGTTGTAATGCCTTGTATTGGTGGTTTAGTTTCTGAGTGGTAAAAGATTGTGCCTTATCTTGGAGCGAAAAAAAGACGAGCGAAAGCTTTCGAGGAAGAAATGTGTCTTGCCTTTCGAACGGGAGAAAAGACATGAAGTGTAAAGAGTTTCTTCCTTACCTCATGTGGAGCAGGGTTAGTGGAATAATTGGCTGCTTTGAGGTCGAGAAGTTGGTGTGAGGACGTAGGCGAACGTGCAGCTGGACCTCAACAACAAATCTCCTTACACCTTTGCGTTTATTCACCCTCTCCTTACTATTGTGTTTGTGATTTTATTATTATGTTGCATTTTAAGTTTTACAAATCGGTTTTATGCCTTCTCACTTGATTTGACGTAATCGAATTTTATTGATGAAACACAAATTCACACCCACTCACTGGTTTCTTTTAGCAAAGATAGGATGCCTACCCACTTAAGGTGACATCTGAAATCGTATTGAAATTGATAACTTCAAAATTGTATGGAGGTATACGTATAACTATATGAAAGGGAGACCAAAATGTGCGGTTAAAAAACAAGCATCTGCCGAATGCCCAAAGTTTCACTCTTGTATCAAAAAGGATGCATGGTGTACAATGTTCTCCACATGACATCTCTCCATGCCTGCATTACTGGTTATTCTCTCAAAAACTATTTATTGTTTATCAAATTTTTGTTGCACTTATAAATTATGTTCATCAGTTGAACCAAGCCCACTAGCGAACTTCCTCGGTTAGATGAACCGACACATACCTTCAGAAAAGAATCAGCGGAACATGTACTAAAATCTCAATTTAAGGAGTTACCATCAACTGCACCATTTTCGTTTTGTTTCTGCAGAAAGTTGTACGATGGATTGCAAGCAGCCATGCTTTCCGAAATATGATGCCTTGTGAAATCAATGATTCGTTCAATAATCTGTCACAATAAAATGCTGTAAACAGGATGAAAACAAGTTGCTGAAGATAAACAATGACTAAATTCGAAAAGGACCAGCAGAATAAAACTATGAAAATCATATCTGATACTACAACCAAATGCACAAAGCATATGAGGTAGATACATACTTCTTCTTTATATAATTGCTTTGGCATATCCTGGTGAACCATAATTGCCAGGGCAGCATGTGCCGACTCCAATGCACATAAAACCAACAAGGGTGCATCCAGACTGGGCTGTAAATTGCACAGCTTATGGGCTTATTATCATTGCACTTTGAAGAGACATAATTAAACTAAAACAGACGGAAAGAACACAGAAGAGACTATCTCAGCTTTCAGCAATAAAATCGACAATCGAGAAACATAGTTTTCAACATTTTTATTACCTTTCACGTTGGATTAACAACAATGTCCATTACAATGTAGCACAAAGATAACTGTGCCCTCTAGTTAGCCACAATAAATAAATGTCATACACATTCAAAAAAATAAATAAATACATGCCATACATAATAGTCTATGTGATACATTTGGTGCTAAGCAATGAGTATATGTTGCTGTTGGGACCAACTGTATATTTGATATACTAAAAGGTGAATTTCAATCACTATTCTTGAAAATAATTTTGGTCATGTCAAAACTGCAACATTCTCTGCCAACAGAATTACGCATGTAATTCATAGAGGATTAACATGCATTTGTAACCAAGCAAGAGAGCTTAGTGACACCACGTAGCACGCAAAAGATATGAGTGCCCACCTATCATCTTATTATTTTGTAAGAACAAAAGCATGTGCAAGTATATATTATAGTTTGCACCCTTGGGGCCTTTTTTTTTACTATAGAGTTTCCTAGTCATCCTATTTGTATAAAAGCTTTGAAAACCAAGACATAGAACAGTGTAGAAAAGCCAAACACAAAGATAAAGCAAAGACAACTTTTTAGAAAGGGAAGGATGTCTATCCAGTTGTGATAAGCATCCGTATTGTATTAGGACATTTTTTGAGGAGACATTGTATTAGGACTTGTAATCAAAATTTATAAGTGTGGATGGGAGACAAAAAAATACAATAATCAGCCACCCACGGTGAGATGCCCCAAAAGAAGCCACCCGAAACCCCACTCTCAAATGGGGAACATAGCAAGATAATTCTTTGCATACCTCGATGACAACCACAAGATCTGGTGGTCCTCCTTTTCCTTCTCAATTCTCTGCGTGACATTGCTTGGCAGTTAAAACGCTATGGTTCTGTTGAAGCCAAATGGCCCAGGTCACCACCATTAACCTCCCCAGTGCCCCCGTCCACTGGTCTCGTCTACCATGGGTTCTCACCGAATGCCAAAAGGTGTCGGTGTTAGGGAGATCCACATCAATGATGTGTATGTCTCATGACCTCCCGGGTGACCGACACAAACGAAGAATAAGTGCCCCACATCCTCAGCCCCCCCCCCCCCCCCAACTCACGAGGCATGATATGTCTGAGTTGCACCCCCATCACACCCGTTAAGCTTGAGTGAGAATCCTCCCACACCTCATGAGTCAAACGAATAGCTTGAGTTTAAAGGGTACTCAGGATCTCTGAATGGAATGTTAATCCTTCCTGAGCCTGCCTAGTGTCGTGCACTCTGGAAGAAAGCGGAGTTACCGAGTTAGGCACTGCACTATGAATTGAGATCATCGGGATCCTCTCTAATAGGACTAGTAACTCGGAGGTGTGTTGGTCCGAGAGTAGAGTGCGGAAGAGGGGTGTCCATGAACCCATTCCAGGTCTCTTGCAACTAATGAAGATTGATCAGCTAAAAAGTCCAGAAGTCTAGGGAAAAATGTCGCCAATAAGCATCCAGATCCAGGCAGCAAGTCGTGGTGCCAGAAGATAAAGGCTGCCCCAGCGCCAATGGAGGCCACCATGAGATACCACAAGAGGGGTACTAGTGTCAAGATGCCAGGCTAGAAAGAGGGCACCACACGTGATAACAAGGGGCCAATCTCCCAAGATAGATCCATGTCATATCACGCGAAGAATGCCGTGCTCCATAAGTCCTCGATTACGTTCATCATCCGGCCTACTAACCCCACCCCACAAAATGACAGAAACCTTATAGGATATGGATCTATTTCACTTAAGCTCCTAAGTCCACTCCCTAATGAGGAAAGTGACATGTTGCACCATATTCTCAATGTAGCATCTCTCTCCAATGAAGATGGTGCAGTTGAGTTGAAGCCACATGACCCAAATAACCAAGAACCATGATAATTCTTGTATCTTGCTTGTCTGCCTTTGCACCCCCTGAACTGAAAGTGGGCCCCAAAATGCTGTTTATTTCACCTGAATCCAATTTCAGTTTGAATCTCTCTTTGTCATGCACTATGAAACTGACACTTGGACAACTGCTGTTTCAGTGTCTTATAATGACACGGACTGCTGTACTGAAGTTTTTAGCCACTTTTAGTCTCTTACCACTTAGTTTAGTCATCTTGTTTAGCTTCCCATTTATCCAAAGTGGCTACAGAAAAGGACCATCCCATACCAAGTTTGGAGAATCGACTTTACAACATAGGTTAATTAGATCCAAGTAGCTCTACAAGTACTGGTCAAGAGAAGGCTGTTGTATACAATTCACAGGTTCAATGAGTTTGAAGATCAATGTAGCTGATTTCAAAGATTTCTATAAAGAGAATGAAATACTAAACGAGTGAACTATGATCAGCTATGCACTTTAGTGTATGATCAAGTAAACATGTACAATGACTAGAGCGGAACCGTGTTTGCTTGCTTTATTGAAACTATTATTGTTGAAAAAGGTGCCATTAATAAAATATCGTGTCATCAGCAAATTAACAATAGTAATTAATAGAAAATGAAAGAAACTTTAAAAATGAAAAAATGGCACATATAATCACTCTTGAATACAGATAAGTATAGTGTGAATGCTTACATTTTCATTACCATCAGTAGACCAACTTTGTGCATATTGAATATGACGATCTAGAATATTCATAAGTCTTGCGAGAATATCAAGTGGAATCAACTGCAAGGCTTTCTTGGAGCGAATAGACATTATTTCATTAACAAGTGATTTGATATCAGTCAAAGATAAAGAAGGTTCCTCGGCTCCATCCATGTCATCAGGAATTTCTGCTTTACCACAGAAGTCTTCTACTAGCTCACAAAAGATTCCCACGACATCTAACAATTAAAGAGCATTAGTAATATTATCTAGCAATAATAATCACCAATAACAGAAATGAACAGTTGGTAATCTTTTTCTCCCAAAAGTGATAGAAAAAACAAACAATAAAAAGTAAACCTTGGGTTTCAGGAGGTTCTGACCCTGACGTCAATGAAACATGATGGTTATCTTTCTTCTTCAACTTTGGCTTCCTTGAAGTGGCAAGGGAATTTCTGTCCTGCAAATTCTATGACATGGATATTTACTTAGTCTCATGATAAAAGACAGTTCAACAACACACATGTACAAAAATAGAGGGTTAATCTAACTATATTATTATAAGAAATACCAACATGGAGCAAATTCCTATTTGAATGATCATTTTGCTCAACTCCGTACTCCGTTTGTATTTGCAAACTATCGGGCATTTTTTGCTCAAAGAGCTTCTTTTCTATTACTTGGTTGTGCCTGCTCTGCACCGGAAAAGGACCTGAGAAACTTGAAAAATGTAACATATCATAAGCACAGAAGAAGAATACCAAAAGCCAGCAATACTCAGTAACAAGGTATGGAAAGTTAACACAAATGATACAAAGTTCAGAACAAGCAGTAAACTACAGCCAGTACATTAAGAAAATTTAGCAATAATACAAGGAAAATACTCTTCAACTGATGGAATTATGATTGAATATCCTAGATAGCTTATCATAAAATCTTAACTTCCTTTCAGCAAGTTGATCAATAGAAGTAGTAATGCAAGCTACATGAATCAACGGAAGGTATAAATAAAAAGCCAGATTCTAAAGGTTTGTACAAAGAATATAAAATGATAAAAAAAACATGACCAACAAGCAATGATACGAGTTGAAAACAATTGAGGGAAAGATCAACAAAAGGTTGTCTTCCTAACCTAAGTTATTTAATATAATTATTTCAAAAAAAAGTTATTTAATATAATGTTAAAACTCCTAATAATATATATACATATATTCTTCTCAAAAATATGTATACATATATAATGTTAAAAGTTCATCCCAAATCATTCCACTTTCAATGTGTGAATAAAAAAACTCAACGCATCATTTGGAATCATAAAAAATATCACACACACGCTCAAATCATGACATGAAAACCATAGGTTTTTTTTATTTTTTGAGAGGAAAAAGGATGACTACCCCTTTGGTTGTCATCCACGTATATATGTCACTGAAAGGGAAATGTCATGTACAAGTAGCAAACTCTCCAGAGGAGAGTGGCAAAAGAAAGGAAGAGTACAGACGTTAGACACAACTCCACTCACGAAGTAGACAAAACATGTGGTGTACAATGCTGTCCGCCTGACAACTCTCCCCACCAAAAATGACCCGGTTGCGCTATAGCCAGAGGGCCCAAGCACCGACCAAAAAGGTCGTCAGCGGGACCCTCCAACTCAGTCTCTGTGTCGAGTCCCCTCGTGGACTGCCGAAAGTCTGCATGCACCAGAGGAACATCGCCCAGAATGCCCGTCTGAGACCACACCACCCTAGCCACCTGGCATGCCAAGAATAGGTGAGCAATGTCCTCCTCCATCTCCCCGCACAACACACAAGAAGTATCCACGTGGGGTGTCCACCGTGCTCTGTAAAATCGAGTGAGAGTCCTCTCACGCCTCAAAAGCCAAGCAAAGATCTTGATTTTCAGCAGAACCCATGATCGCCAAATGAGTTTGCAGTCCGCCCGGAAATCCTATGTATCTGTGGGAACCGGAAGGAAACTGAGGTATAAATTGCGTGCTGAGAAAGAGTCTGATATCCACACTCAACCAGTCACCCGTGTGGGATCCAGCCGGAGGGAGGCAATCCTCTGATGAAGCGCCAATAGCTCCAAATATCGCTGGTCAGATAAGGAAGAACTGAAGGTGGAAGTCCAAGAGCCAGTGCCCGGGCCGCCACTCTCGGTCCAACACTCGGCCACTAATGCGTTGGGGTGTGTCGCTATTGCCCTCTGCCTGGGGAAAGAGACTACCAGTGTGCCACCGGGTAACCAATCATGCTGCCAAAAAGAGAATAACTCTCCGAAGCCAAGTGATGGGATCATGTAAGGTCGCACACATGGGAATAATGCCGCCACCCCTCTCCAAAAGGAAGAATCACCAGGAAGGATGGGTCTGGAACTCCAAGATAGATCTCGACCATAGCAAGTAAAGAATGCCTCCTTCCATAAACTCTCCTCGGGCCCCATAATGCGTCCCACCCACCGGGCAAGGAGTGCCCAGTTCGTGCAATGAAGGTCTCCGACGCCCAATCCACCTTGTGAAGTAGGCTGCATATGCTGTGCCAAGCGACAAGATGAACCCGGTGGACAGGGCTCCTTTTCCTTCTAAAAAAAAAAAAGAAGAATCTACTCCTCAAAGAATCAATCCGTGATAAGACTCGTGTTGGCATATGAAGCTCAGACATGAAGTATATCGGGAGTGATGAGAATAAGGCGTCCCCCGCTAGATAGAAGCCGAGAACTCCAGCTCGGAAGGCGGTGCTCCAGTCGCTCAAGACCGGGGTCCACCCCCAGAGCCAATACGCCGATCCGGGAGCGGGAGGCCCAAATTTGTGATGGGCAGGTCGCCAACCAGGGTAAGCAGCTCTGTCGCACAGCGCAGAGCGTCCTTTGTCACCATGCCAAAAGGGATGAAGGTGAATTTGGCATGGTTGACCACGAGGCCCGACGTCTCGCCAAAGATCTCCACCATAGGTTTTTACACAATGGGTGAGGTGCAACTGTGTAAGCCAGCTGTGCATGCCAGTAGAGTTCCAGCTTGGCTCAAGCTGAAACTTCCAGAAGAAAAGTCATACGATCTTTTGTATATTTGATGTATCATCTCATAAAATTTGCAATGCGAATTGACTAATATGTATCCCTGGAGTCTTTTTAATATATATACTTGAAGTGTTTCCCTTGTTTCTGCAGGAATCTTATGTAGTCATGCAAAATTATTCCTTTTCATAATCCTTATTCCTTAAGACAGGCCACAGTTTCCGTTTATTGATCAGGTCATAGTTTCTGATTGTTGGGCACAGTCAAAGGATGCAATTAGGTGTATATCAGGTCCATTTCTTAATTCAATCAGAATTGCTGCAAACTTATTTTTCGAATGGATGGCCATTATGGCATTTGTTCAAGAAACTAGAGGTAAAACTGAATTTACCCTTCAAATCATTGGTCTTATGATGGTGTATATTATTTACTTTAGATCATTTGGAGGATAGAGACCTTCAGATTCACTGTGGACTGACTTGGAAGGCAAAGGCCTTAGTGAAGCTGAGGCTTTTAGGCTTCTTAGAAGGTGAAGGATGTTGAGTCAACATACAGGGTATCATGGGCTTCAGCTGTTGATTTTTTGTTTTGTTTTGTTTTGTTTTTGTTTTTTTTAAGAGGAAAAGGATGGATACCGAGTTGAGGTGGCCATCTAAGATTGTATGACTATTAAAGATTAAAAACTGTACAGGTGTGCATTCTGCGAGGAGAACAACAAAGGAACAATGATATGTATGTCAATATTGCTATTACCCGAACCGCTACTCTTGAATCAAAAAGGAAACTTGATATATAATGTTCTCAATATGTGCTAACTAATTTTCCTAAAAGCAACATCAATGATTTTAACACTCCCCCTTCTGTGTGGGCTGGCAATTTTGATTTAATCCAACCCACCACGTGGACAACAACTAAGGAAGGAAAATGTTTTTTAATAAGAACACTTGAACTCTTGACGTCCGGCTCTGAGACCATGTTGAAATTGATGTGCTAACCAATTTTCCTAAAAGCTTAAGCCGCTAGGAAGATCAACAACAATGATTTTATATTTTTGGCAGTGTTGATGCAATTAAAGTGTTAAACAATTCGCTATGAGGGCACTCTCGACTATTTTTAGATACTTTGGTGGCATGTGAGGTGTGGACAACATTAGATTACCAATGGATAGACACACAGGCAGAGGTGAACTTTTCTTTTAGAGCAGGCAGAGGTGGGCTTTTGGAGAACAATCAAAGGAAGAAGGGGTTCATCAGTGTGTTATATATTCCGCCTACATTTTGAAAAGCTATCCATTGGATTTTTTCCTGACCATTCAGCTCCAGTAAAACGATAGTACTTTTAGAGATGCAAGATGTGTGAACATGTGTATCAAGAGAACTTGTAATTGTTCCAAACTCTGGATATATCCTTGATGACTTTCCATCCCGTTAATCATCCTTTACTTTCTCAACGTAAAAGGAAATAGGCCAATATGTTAATTCTCCATTGTTGTCAACCCTACACAATTGTAGTCGACAGTTTTAGCTAATGTCACCATGCCGACCTCTGACATGTCTCTCTATATGTACAGGCACAACTCCAAAAGTTTAAAATTGTCTGTTCTTAAATGAAGAAGCCCGAGTACACAGATAATAAATTAGACAAAGGACAAAAAGAAACACCTATTGTTGTGTGAATTGTTTTAGGTATCAATAATTTACGTATTGGTTCATGAGAAAAAAATGTTGATCGGCAGTTCTCTCTTTAATATAGTGAACAGCAATAATGTCGGAGCAGTTTACCTGGCCGTAAGCTCTTGAAGGCATCAGGATTGTACTTTAGAACTTCCAGGAAGAGCCTAGAACGCTCTCCGGTATCATCCTGAACGCCCTTCCCGTTTTGTTTCAAATCTCTATACACCAAAACTACACTTAGAAGCATGAAAATAAAGGGGCATCCGAGCACCACCCCAGTCGCCAAATTGAGGCACCAAAGAACTTTGCGGAGCACAAGCACTTACAAATAGGTCACGTCGCAGTTGCGGAGCAACTCCGAGATGGTGCCAGCATGGGAGAGTACCTCCGGCCGGTCGGCGGAGCGGAGGCCGGAGAAGGGCTCGTCGGAGAGGCGTAGCTGCTGGTCCAGAGACCCCAATCCCGCGGGCAGAGAGGCCAGCGGCAGGGAGGGGGCGATCTCCGAGTGGGTGGTGTTGCAGAGCCGGCACGCCCTCTCCAGGCCGAGGCACGGGTTGAACTCCATGTCTGATGCACAGCAGCCCTCAGAAACAGAAGACGGGGACCATGGCCGGGAAATTCAGGACGGAATCCGGCGGAGCGCTAGGGTTCCGTCCGGAGAGACGAAAATCCTAGATCTCGAGGGGAATTGAGAAGTGGTCGGGGTTTCTAAGGCGGGGTGGAAGAGGCGAGAGAGGGGTACGAAACGGAAGGTAGAGGCCACGGCGAGAGAGGGGTATCCGCCGGAGGGGTGAGCAGAGGACGCGCTAAATAGCAGAGGTGGACTTGGAAGACGCCGGGAGGTTTTTATGTACCGGTAATGCCCTTGAGGCGCTCGTTAATTACGCATGAGGGACGGCTTCCGGAGACTCGAGAGACCAAGCCATTCGAGGCTGAAGGCTGTAATGACGCGAATGCCCTCGCGGGTGGCGGGATGTTTTATTATGCGCGAGCGCTTTCGGTATTTACTTATTCTTTTCGTTCATTTTTTGGTTTAACTGAAGTTGTGGCTACTATTTTTATCGTTTAGACCAACTGCGTGTGAGGTAAGAAATCATTTTAACTGTTGTACGCGTTTAACGGTCGCCGACGCATCGCTATAGGCCTATAGAAACGCGGTGGGCCTGACGTAGCTAAGCCCATGACACGATAAATGTCCAACACAAAATCGATATTTCTCATGAATTTTAAAAAAAAATATTTATTTTCTTCATTATAATAAAATCTGGTTTGACAGTAACGGAGCCAAATGAATTCATACGGGAGCCAAGTATATAGAAGTTATGTATTTCTATTTTTCTTACAAAAATAGTATAGATATTATAGAGAACTTAAACATGGCCGACTCCTTCCTTAAAATTAATGATCGGATAAGATTGAATCTACCAGTTGAATCGAATAATCTATATTATATTAAAGAGAGAGTACTTTCAATGAGAAAATAACATTTGACACTTTTTTTAATGTGCCACATGTCCATACCTGTAATATA
The DNA here is from genome assembly GCA_030549335.1 of Pontederia crassipes. Taxonomy (NCBI): domain Eukaryota; kingdom Viridiplantae; phylum Streptophyta; class Magnoliopsida; order Commelinales; family Pontederiaceae; genus Pontederia; species Pontederia crassipes. Next base: position 59,706,935 of record CM060194.1, on the reverse strand, counting down.
AATAACTTTTTAAACATTTAAATAATGATTGTAATAACTTAATGCTTATATATCCATTAGATAAATAATATCAATAATTATACCCATTACGTAATTGAAAGAAAAATACAAACATAAAAAAATATTATAAATTAATTTACTACATAAATTGACTATTAGATAGAAATATTGACTTGGTGAATTTGAAAAATAAGGGAATGTATTTAGATGACATTTCATTTTTATAGATTAATTCCTTGATAATTTTATATCATATTGCTTCATTTAAAACGTTAGTATAAATATATTCTACCAATGTTAAATTATTGATTTTAAATTGGCATTAGTTGAAAAGTTGGAATACTATGTAATTGAAATGCTATAAAATAGATTGTAGAAAAGAAAGGTACAAATAAAATTTAAAATTTCATGCGATTAACTATAAATTTAATTACCACCATAACCATCACAAGGATCTGGCATAGATAGTATGGACATCATGGACTATAACAAACCTACATATTGGCTTTCGAGTATATTAAATTTAGCAATAATAAGGGAATGAAACAAAAACAATGGGATATATTTTTCATTTAAAAAGAAAAAGCGATGAAAAGAAAAAGTTTAAGGTAGTTATAACTAATTACTTATTTTTTAATAGTTTTTTAGAAAATATGTAGGGAACATTTATCCAATGACTATATTTAAAGTATAAAAGATATAGTTAACACTAAAAATTGTAATAATTAAAATATTTAAATCTAAATAATTATATTTAAATTGCAAAATAAAATTTAAAATCTATAGAGAACATTAAAATAAGTAAGATAAGAAAGTAAATATATTTATTATTAACATTCTTCCACGTTATTTTAGCATAAGAATAAAAATCTATCAGTTATTTCATTGTCATTTTGAATGTAAATTTAATTCTTAATAAAAATTTTGAACACAGGTAGTTATAATCAACCAATTGGTGGAAAGATAAACTTTTCCATTTCTCACATTATAAATATTGGGCAAATTAACTTGGATTCATACCCGTTCATATCCCTCTTTTCACTCCCTCCCTCCCCCACCCCACCCCACCCCACTTCTCTCTCTCTCTCTCTCCCCCTCACACACACTCTCTCTCTATATATATATATATACTTTATTTTATTGCAAATTAATCTGATATGAGTTGGTTTTTTTTATCTTGAATTATGCATATTAATATATTATTTGAAGTTAGCTCTTTTTAATGGTTCAAATTTTGTATGGTAGTTGGCTATTTTTATTGTAAAGTAATTAGAAACGTGTTATAAGGGTTAGTCATTCGTTTCTTGAAGCATATTAATGTATTATTGAAATTACTTTTTTTCTAAAATTAGTAAGATAAATAATTTGGATGGAATTAACAAATTTGAATTTAATTATTATTCAAACTTTTCTATTTTACATATTTGGATGTTGGCATGATATTCAAATTATATTATATGTTATTAATAATTTCACATTATATGTTTATTTTGCAAATATATTAATTCATTTATCTTATATGACTAAGAAAAAGGAATTGCTTTGTGTCAAAAAAGAAGAAACAGTCGGAATGCTAAAACATACATTTATTTTGAATTTTTAAGTAGTTTATTTTTATGCATATTAATAGTCTATCAAGGACTAATATTTATGAGATTGTTTACTTTAGAAAAATCCATAAATGTTAATTTTATTATCTTTGCCTAGACTCCTTTTCTTTTGGCTAGACATCAACTTTATAATATAGAGAGTAAGGAGAGGATGTCATCTGACAAATGGATGGACCAACTACTTAGAATATTAATTTATATAATATGAATATTTTTAATTCAGTACATAATAGTATAACTATATGAGTTATATAATAGTTTTATTTGCACATAATATATATATAAAGATATATATATCCATTTTTAGTTTGTATATATTACAAATGTTAAAGAAAATATGATATGATTTGGAAAACAAATGAATCGACATTTGTACTCAGGCGTATCAAAACAAATATATATCTATATTTTTTTCGTAAATAATATATATCTATACTTACTATATTAAACAAAAGGTAGTATCCATATATATAATATTTAAACAAATACATAAATGTAAATATATTTAGTTAACAGACAATAATAATGGGTTAAAATATTGAATAAATATTTTTAGCTAATAAGTTCAATTTGAGAGTACTGAAAAAATAATTATATATCCCCACATATTAACATTTAGATAATGTTAAACAAATCATATGATGGAAAAAAAATATATAGCATATTTTATGTTAAAAACTAAGAAATGATCAATATGATTGAGAAAAGTAGCATTACGTATCATATAAGGAAAAACGAAACTAAGTCAAAAGGATAGGAGCACATATTGCACCAAGTATCTAATAACATATAAAACCTAAAATTAAATAAATATACATATCATTTGATAGCTGGCGTGTGTATGCTATTTCAAGAGGGATGAGATGCAAAAAATCACATGAAAGAAGTGGTGTATTCTACAAAGAGTAGAAAATAACTAATTTTAATAATATCATTTGGTATAATAAAGGTTTGAGTAGTATGAAAGGAGAGAAATACACGGCACATGGATTTTTAAAACAATAATAAATATAATATGTGTATAATACATGCATTATTAGAAGGATTTTACTTTATATCGTCAATTATATAATATGATATAATTTTACAAGATATTGATAAAGATTATATAACAATAATTTAATTTTACAATATACATTGGTGCATGATATCTAAAAAAAATTATAGTCAAGTTTTTTTTTCTTATTTTAGAAATTTGATTTGATTTAAGGATAATAATCATCATTAGATATAAAAAAGCTTATAACATATATATTTCCTATTGTCTCATGCCAAACTACATGTTCTCGGTCAAAATAAATTTCCGAACATTATCTATATAAATTTATTTTAATTGTCTAGATCAATTTCAAAATAGCTCATTCATCATTATCTGGAGGAGATTATAGTTTATACTATTGTAAGATAATGTTAAAAGTAACCTTATGATGATTAATATTACAATTAATTATAATTTCATCACTAAGGAAATGGTGAAGTTGTAGGTGACAGTATCCAATTAAGTCATCCATTCCATTCAAATGAATAAGAAAATTTAATTTTACATACTATAAATAAATTATTTTTACTTAAATATGAATATAAAATTAGAAATAGGAATGTCAACTAAAGAGAATGCAATATCCAACAAGAGAAGTCACTCGTGTTATATTCATATATTACCACCAAGTGTAATTACATTCAATTTTAATGAATAAAAAAGTATAACATAAAATAATAATTTATATATTTTCTTAATTATATAAAAACAAAACTTATGTCATAATAAATTATTTAATTTAATTTAATTATTAAAAAAAATCAAACTATATCTTTATTATTCATATAAGTATATAAAAGAAGAGTGAATAAGATAATACAATCAATTAATCATTCAACTAATAATTGGATTTTCATGAAATTTCTAATAATGTAGCAAGAAAGGTAACAACAAAATCTACTACCTAAAATATTCTACGAATAAATTTTTGTTATTTATGACATAAAACCTCACATCTAACAAATCGTATTGTCAAATTTAAAATAGGAATATATAAAAACTATAGAAAAAGGAGAAAGATTAAAAAGAATGAATAACATTTACCTAACCTTTTAAAATAACCATTATTTTTACTTTTCTAAATTCAAGCCTTCTTTTTTATTCTAAATCTTATATATCTATTAACATATTAGGAAATTTTGAATGAATTTGTTAATCAATGGTATGACACAATGCTTAATGAATATAAACAAATAATATCACAATCCAATATAGAATACTTAAATATAATAGAAAAAACATTATTTAAATAATTGATCCCAATGACTAACAATTTTATCTCATTGTTTTTTGAATATTTATATTTTAATTTCATGTTTTACATAATATAGACATAAGGCGGGTGTAATATTTTGCTAATAAAATGTAATGCTAAAATGATACAAAATTATATTTATTACTCATAACTTTAAAATTATAAGTTTTTTTTTTAAATTCTCACTAAATAAACATTCTTTATACTTTTATTTTCAGAATATTATTATTAGTAGTTCTAAAAGATAGAAGTGCATTCCATATTTATTCATATAAAAGTTAATAAAAAATATTTTGATCAATTTACTTTTCTATATCTAATGTGCATCGCACAAGGCACATGCTTGAAATTTAGTTTCTATTAAAAGGTCATAGAAGCATGCTACATATTGATTTGTTCAAATTTTGAACATGTCATTGTTTTAAGTATTTTATTAAACTAATAAATGTGCATGTTCAAATTAAGCTAATAAACATTAATCATGTATTTTATTTATTTTGAAGTTTGTTATGTCTTTGGATTAAAGTTGTTCCCATTTTGTTTACACAACATATGTGAATTAGCTTAATAATAATAATGAACCATTAAAGATAAATATTCAATTAAGGTGTTTGATTGGAAAAAAAAATGATACGAGGAGAAATAAAGTGACTTCTTTATCATTTTGTATTTTATTATTTATTGTATATTGAAAACTTTATTCCATGTGATACCTTTGAATGAAATGATCACAAATGATTAAAATTAAGAATTATCTAAATTTAATATTTTTTTAAGATGAGGTACATTATTTTTTATACCACTCGCACATCGTGCGGGCTCTACACTAGTACAAGTTAATAAGAACTTTTTATAAAACATGTTAAATAATTTTTTCTCATATTCTTAATTCTTTTGTAAGATCCATAATAAATATAATATAATCTAATAAATTAAAATAAAATAATTTAAACGTCAAATAATATTATAAAGTAAATATCAACTAAATAATTATTACATACAAGATGAAAATTTCTCATAATTATAAATAAAATAATATCGATGATATGCGATAAGAATGAAAAAATAGAGCATATATATATATATATACTATATTAAAAACAAAAAAGTTTGTCATGAGGTGGTGATGACATTTGGCACGTTACATGTGTCCTCTATCATTTGCAACTAATTAAATATTATGTAATTAGTTAGTAATTTGAATGATTAATTTGTAACCTCTCCACTTTTTATGTATTACCATGTTTTATGATTAATTTCTAACCTCTCAATTAAAAATTCCTTAATTGTTACATATTAATTAATTTAAAATATAGTTACAAATCAACGTTAGTTTAAAAAAGTTTTTTTAACATGTGGAGGCACTTCATGTGCCAATGTGTATTATTTTGATTCATTTGTATCCTCATTCGTAGAGTACTATAATATCCTCATATGTAATATTACCTTGATAAGATGAAAAAAACATATCATAAATACAAAATTAAAATTCATACTCATAATATTTTTAACTAAGATAAAAATAATTGACATTATAATAATAAATTGAAGTCAATGATTCTACTCAATCCCAAATAGTAAAATTATAAATATTTTCCAAATTTCTTTTTTTTAAAATATTCTAAGTTAGCAATTTTTGTCCTTTTTAATAAATGATGTTCAAAATATCAAAATGATGTTATTTTAGAAAATAGAAATCAAAATAATTTATATAATTATATATTGGCACATGTTACCATATGTTTAAAATTAGTTAACTCCATTATTGTAATATTTTAATTTTATCATTCTTCTAAATCATTGGAATTAGAATTAAAATTAATTAATGTGATAGAACTAATAGAAATCAAAATAATTTATATAATTATATATTGGCACATGTTACCATATGTTTAAAATTAGTTTACTCCATTATTGTAATATTTTAATTTTATCATTCTTCTAAATCATTAGAATTAGAATTAAAATTAATTAAAATTATTAATTAATCATATGATTTTAGTTGGGGCGGGTGGTTATTGTATGTAGTAACAGTCTCCATTTTAAGAACATAATCTCAACATGTAAATACTCTCCTATCTTCCACTCTCCGCTGAGTCCCTCCCTATTTCTCTCTCCCCTCTCCCCCCTCCTCTCTCTCTCTATATATATATATATATAATTGAGCGCTATCTCCGAGGAATTTAACATTGATGTTATATGTGAATTGCTTTCCGAGAATTTGTTAATTTTTTATGAATATTTATTAGCTATCTCAATTGACATGTAAAATTTATCTTTATATCGTTAAACAGATAATACTAAGCAAGTAGAGAATGACATCAACCACATGCATGATGTGCCATGTTTCCTCTAATTAAATTGTAATTAAAATATTTTTTATATGCTCATAGGATATTTATTTATAGTTACTTTTAATAGTTAATTATTAGAGTTTCTTATAAATATCTATAATAATTTTCAAATAAATGAATTAATAGATATATGTTAAATGGACCAAAATTTAATTAATAAAGGAATTTATTAAATGAAATAAGAGAGTTTGTTACAAATATCGATATTTTTAATTTAATTGATAAATGAATTAATAGTTACAAATATATCCCTAACTATCTAAGAGACAAAATTTTATTAAATGATTAATAAGCATGTTTAAATATTTAGTACATGTTAATTGGGAAGTGATTAAATATTATCATATCTTTTTTATGAAGTTATTAAGATGGTTCCTATTTTATTTATTTTAATTATGTAAGTAGACACTAATAAATTATTTATAAAAAATAAACATAAATAACATTTATGAAATTCAAACTTTTACTAAGAAGATGAATCATATGATTTTTTAGGAAATAAATATGAGTGTTTAATTCCTATTTATTGCAAATAATGCTTTTTTATTTGTATTTGAGCATTATTGTATTCATTTATAGCATTTTGTATGATTACATTACTTCTTAAAATATTATTTGTGTACAAAAATAAGCACTTTAGTGGTATGCTATTTATTTCTATAATGATAGCCTCACTATGAGCTATTTTATTAGATTCTTATTTTTTTAAATACTTTTATATAATTAATTTTTGTATCAGTGTTCAATACATTATCTATATTTTCTTATAATCATGTAATTATAGATTGGAATATAAAATTTTTATTAAACTTTTTATTTATCAAGATTTAATGTCAAATAAATACAAAGAATTTAATTTTTTTATTATGATTGTGACCATGACTTTCGTTCCCTAAAATAGTTCCTTCAATTTGTGTGAGAACCTGATTCCTTTTAATTTGATTTAGAATATTGTCATTATTGATTCTTTTTTTATTTACCATATTTAATTTGTTTATATCAAGAAGTAAGTAAACTTAAAAACATAATTTTTCATCAAAATAATTCCTTCTTAAATATGTGAGAATTGGATTCATTTTATTTTGTTAGAATATCGTCATTACTATATATTTTTATATTTACTGTAAATAATCTTTTTAATCTGTCTTTAAGTGATATCGTATTAATTTTTAGCATTTCTTATATTGTTTTATTTCTTCTTAAAATATTATTAGTATACAAATGCAAAATTTTTTGTAATATATTTTTTTAGTGTTCAATTTATATTATATTCTTATAAATCTTTCAAGTATTTTTTTCACTATAAATTAAAAAGCATTAAGCATTTATCTAAAGTTATCGGTCATATAACTCACGTTTTATGCAAACTCTTATAGTACGTGAGTAATGCATATATTTCAAATATGTTTCATTGACGAAATTATTATGTGTCAAGTTCTTCCATGGTATGGGCATACATCCATGATTTTTTTAATAATTGAACTATATAATATTAAAATATAACACATTTTTAATTTAAAAAATGATTGCTAATGCTTTATGTTAATGATATTATGTTTCATAGATAAAATAAATTATTAGTAATAAGTGTAGAGATGTGTTTATGTGATTGCTTTTGTTTTTAACCTTAAAAGAGTAAATTTTTTTTTATCTTAGTGATGATGAAATTAATAATTTGAATATTACATGTCTTCTACATATTGTTGTGATGATTGTGATCTAATATATGAATGATGAATAATGATTGGAATATATCCCTACATTAATATACAAAAATTTTATTGGACAATTCTTTTTATACATGAGAGGTTGCATAATAATTGCATGCTTGAGTTGAAAGTTCATAAAAAAAATAAGAGCAATTCAACATTTTCATGAATCTATTGCCAAGTGTTCATCACATATTTATAATTTAATGTGTTTCCAGATAATAAGAGTAGTGATTGAAATAAATATAATATATAATTATATGTATTATAAAATTCAAAATATATACAAAATAGACTAATAAAATAATACCTCAAACATAAGTGAAAATATTATTTTCTATGAAGAGCGGAAATAAATGGGACACAAAAGAGTATTATATAGACTAATAAATTATTTCACTAATTTTTAGTTATCATATTTTTTAAGTAATATTAAAATACATAACTAATAGTTACTTATTTTATTAACATCTAATTTTGCATTATTTGTGCATCGTGGGTCATTACATTAGTATATATATATGCGCACGCAAGTAATATGGCTTAAAAACTATTAATTTTTTTCTCCTAATTATTTTTTTCATATTAGCTCAATCGGGTCACTTAAATTCGTTGGGTCAGCCAATTGAACTCGAATTTTTTATCGAGTTTGACCGGGTCAAGGTAGGTCAATCTCAAGAGTTTAAAATGGCCCGCAGATCGTTTTAAAAGACGAAGATTCGATCGGCTGAGATCAAATTTTAAACCACTGATTATAATTAAATAGATGATAGCAAAAATAGCAAATTATTTTTTTCCTTGGCAAAGAGAATTCAAAGATCTGATGTAAGAAAAATAAAAACTTAAAAATAATGGGATATATATGTCCCGTTAATAATCTCCGACTGTGCTAGACACTTATTATCAATAGTCAATTAAATTATTTAATGGTGTCCTTATTTATTGTTAATTTTACCCTTTGCGTCAAATTCCACCGAATATTTTGTTTGTTATCCTTCTTTTTTCTTTAATATGTGTTTTATTAAAGAAGTTTTACTAATAGGAATCAAACTCACTACTACACCTGTTATAAGTATGTGTGATTAGGCACAGCAATCTTTTTAGTGCCTTATTTGTATAATAGAGTACTAACTTATTCACATTTGCATTTTGTATAGGCCGTATATGAATACAAGAGTTCTTATTAGTTCTAAATTGATCGGTTAAATAGAAAAGTTTTGAACTGATGTTTGGATAAAAAAATATAATGATGAGTAATTAAAATGTTGGTTAGATAGATAAATTCTAGTGAATGTTCGGAGAAAAGTAAGAATTAAAACATTGAAAAGCGGTTCAAACATTAGTTTGAATTGCCTTGCTTTTGTTTGATAAATAATAAAAATAAATAGCGTTTAATGTTTCATATGAAAATATTAAAAGCTACTTCTACTAACATTTAACATTTAGAAGTTAGCATTTTATAATGTTTTCAATTTTACCCTTATTCAAATATATTATTTCATTCCAACTTATCTTATTATTTTCTTATTTTTATTTTATAATTTTTACTTATATTTCTTTTTATATTCATGCTTAATTAATTACAAATTATTTATATATTAACAATGAATAAAAAATAATTTCACAATTAATATTTTTATAGCATGGGTGCCTATATAAAATTTATTGTCAATATAAATTTCTATATATTTTTAAAAAAAATAGTTGTGAAATTTTATTTCATTTAATTAAGATATAAATATTTAATTTATTGTATTATATTATAATTTATATAGTGCTTAAATTAAATAATTTGTCATATGTCTAATTATATTATTTTATATTCATCAATTAATTCTACTGCTAAGTTTATCAAACACTTATTTATTATAATCTTTAGCCGTTAACCATCATCCGCTACTCGACATCTGCTAATTAATTTGATATTCGTTAGTTAAACCGCTATCCGCTTATCAAATCGTTAATAATATCAAACCGAGCCTAAAAATTAAAAGCGAAAAAAAAGTTAGACAAACGTCTTAAGTTCTCCTAGGCGGACCCACATGTTAACTAATGGGTCAATTGTCCTATTAAATTTTAGGATTACTTTAGTTATATTTTTAAATATTTTATAAATATTAGATAATTTATTTTTTCCCTTTGAGCAAAATATTTTATATTTTCTTCTAAATCTATCTTCTACTCTACCTTCACAGAAATTTTGTTGCTCTCTCTTTAACACGCATATATTTATATGGATATATATCATCGTACCATCTTAAAAAAATTAGATATTAGCAACTTCTTGTACTACATTTTTATAGCTATAATAATTGTATTTACCTTTTATGAAATTATATTAGTTTATCTCATGGTTCATAAGTTGACAAATAAATTAACATGTAAGGATTTCACAAAAAAAAAACCACAAATAAGATGTTTTATTAAAAATGTTAACCATTTAAACTTGTTTTGAAATTCATTTTAAAAATAAATTAATTATTTGCATTCATTTACTATAATGTTCTAAGTCAGTCCTGACAAATCTTGCTTCAAACAAAAGCTCAAATTCTGATAATAGATCACGTAACTTTTTAATCAGAACTTAAAATTATAGATTTTTTTTTTTGGGCAGTTGTTTGGCATAACTTAGATAATTTCTAATCCATCTTCTGCTGCCGAACATAGCCATAGAGGATTAGTGGAGGAGAACTTCGTTCCAAATATATAAAATTTGTGGTCCTTCAAAATTGAATAAGAGCAAGTTTAACATATGTATTAATGTTTTCGTGGAGTTGTACTTGTGAGCTGAATTGAAAGTGAGGAATTGGCAACAAAATGTTTGCGCATGTCATGGTTTATTAAAAAATAATGGTCAGTAATTACCTCATTAAATATAGAGTAAATTATACGAATGATCCCCTAATTTTAAGTCAATTTCTAACTGATCTCTCAAACTTTAATTTGTAACAAGAACATTCCTCATCTTTTATTTTCTTACACGATTAGTTCTCTTGACCGGTGATAGTGAGTTTTTCGGTTGCCTTGCATACATTGCCGGCACGTAAGTCCTTTTTATCTCATTTATGTCATTTAAGTCATCCACGTCATTTAACGCTTCAAACTAGATAAATTACACGGATCGTCCCCCAACTTTGAGTCGATTTCTAAACAGTCCATCAACTTTGATATTATTACACGATTCATTCACTTGACTGGTAAGAAATAGTCTTCCGAACGAATAATAAAAATTTTTAACTAGCTGGCATTACATAATAAAAATAACCCTATGCCAACTCGTCAAAGGGCGAGCTTGGAGAGGGGGGCCGTCATCCCCTCTGCCAGCTCGTTCGCATCCTTAAATTTTTATAATACTTTTTATTTTGTGATGTCAGCTAGTTAAAATTTTTTATTATATTTTATTATATCACGTCGCAAAATAATCGGGAGACTATTTCTTATCAATCAAGTGGATGAATCGTGCAATAATATTAAAATTGGGGACTATTTAAAAATTAACTCAAAGTTAGGGGACGATCCGTATAATTTATTTGATTTGGAGCGTTAAATGACGTGGATGACTTAAATAATGTGGATGAGAGAGAAATGACTCACGTGTCGGCCACGTATGCAAGACAATCGAAAAACTCACTATCACTAGTCAAGATGACTAATCGTGCTAGAAAATAAAAGATGAGCGACGTTCTGGTTATAAATTAAAGTTGGGGACTAATTAAAAATCGACTCAAAGTTGGAGGATCATTAATGTAATTTACCCTTAAATATATGGTACGTGCAAACCATTTTTTTTCAAAATTAGATTGAATCTCACTACGATTGGACTGATTTTTTAGATTCTGGATCAATTTAAAAAAATTATTTATAATAATTTAAAATTATAATATAGAAATATTGCAATAATAAATAATATAATAAACCTTTAAAAGTTTTAATAATCATAAATAAAACTTGTCAACATATAAGTATTAATAGGTTATCATTGATTTTTTGTTTATTAATATATTTATCTTAATTTTTTTAATTTTTTAACAATTTCTTTTTTTATTTCTATTTTTATGGTCTTTGATAATTTCTTTTTCAATATTATTCAAATTTTAATATTTATTTTTATATCTATTTAGTTTTTTACATCTCATTCTTTCTCTCCTCTTTATTTTTTTTAGCTTTTTTCCTTTATTTAACCTTCCTAATTTATGGTTATTTTAAAAGAAAGGAATTTGAACCGATTCAGTGATTTTTTTTAATTCAATCAATGTTTTTTTCTCCATTCAATGTAAAAATAGTTTTGACTCTCGGACCAACAACTAGTTCATGATTAAAATCCCGTTAGATTTTAATAATATTGGTCCAAACCATCTTACTATTCCTCCTTCCATCTCTAATTACTCCGCTAGTTCCGATGAATAGATACTTCACAAATTTCGATTGATTGGAAATCCCTTCCAAGTATGAAGGTATCGAACATTTGAAATTAATATAAAATTAACAATGTATTCCTTTTTTTTGGGATAGTAAAAAATTTGGACGGAAGCTTAATTCATCAAAAAAAATTGAAGAATTAGTTACCTTCCGAAAATTTGAAAACTATATAATGTTAAATATTGTTATTTTTATTTCAACTGTTCATATTTCATAAGATAATAGAATTATTTTATTGATGTTTAATCTATTGAAATTTTTCTGAAGAGGAGTGAGATAAAAAAATATGAGAGATAAACAATAAATTAAAAAATCATATAATTTTTTTTTCTTTTATGGGTTATTGCGATACACTCTATTCGTATAAATTATAATAATATGATACTAAATAAGATTTCTGAATTATTAAACCTAATAAAAATAATTTATAAATTAGATTTTCTTTCTCATTCCATTAACTTTTGATAGGATTTAGTAGATAAACTTGACAACAACATATTGACTTGGGATCCCTTGCCTTATCACTTGGCCTTGTCCCTAAATTTCAAAATGGATAAAAGTAGTAGCTAACCAAATTCATTTTTTTTTCATTGCACACAATTTTTGGATCTTTTTACTTTAATTGATTATATCATTAAAATACTTGTGGGTCTATTCCAAGTATGATAGTGAATAAATTATGCTCATTCCATTAGATCCATTTTTTTTTCAATTTCACATGGCAAACTATAAATGTGGGACCAAAGCAAATAATTTCAATTAGTAATTATGTTATTATTATTCTTAATTTATCTATTTTTAGTATTAAATTAACACTTTTTATCGCATTGCAAGCCATTCTTTTTCATTTCCCTATATTTCCAATATTATTTTTCTAATAATTAGTCTATATTACAACCCAAAATAACTTTTTCCAATATTGAAGTTTTTTTATACCTAATGGTGTCCCAGATTCAATCGAATAAGAAAACTACATGACTATTAACGACTATAGACATTTATATTTTTAATATTCCTAATCTTTATTTTTTTATAATGCTTCAAAATTCAATCTCTGTCGCATGACGAAACCTGCTCTCGAGGGACACTATACTTCAATACATCTTTAACCCTTTTGTTGATCAAGATAACCAATAAAAATGCCACATCAACGAAAGACTTATAATAATCAAATCATACAGCTTTGAATCATAAATGTGAAAGCTAAGATGACATATATAATAAAAGGTATATAATATGGAAGCTTGATAATGGTAAATACAACATATAGCTACAAATAAAGATGTCCAAAGTCTACCTCATAATACATAACATGTAATTTCAAGGACTCAACATAATCTAACATGACACTATCCATGTGCACATGTCGCATGAGCAAAAGTCATCGCACGAGGCATGCATGAGATCAAGTAGCTTGTAAGAATTAATATAGGGAAGGAAAACTTCCCGTTAACATAAAGCTAAATATGATAATATCAACTAGTAAGTCATACAGAAGATCCTTTAGACATAAGCACGATTAAGTAACCTTTTACCTTTCAATTACATAAGGATCACATGCATGAGAAATAATAGAATATAACTCGTGTCATATAAATACAAGACATTTAGAGCCCGTTATTAGAGAGGAATTAATGTTTGGGGTAAATTACACGAATGGTCCCCCAACTTTGAGTCGATTTTCAACTGGTTCCCCAACTTTAATTTATAACCAGAACGTCCCTCATTTTTTATTTTCTTGCACGATTAGTCCTCTTGACCGGTGATAGTGAATTTCCCAGTTACCTTGCATACGTGGCCAACACGTCAGCCGTTTCTCTCTCATCCACATCATTTAAGTCATCCACGTCATTTAACGCTCAAAATCAGGTAAATTACACAGATCGTCCCCCAACTTTGAATCGATTTCTAAATAGTCCCTCAACTTTGATATTATTACACGATTCATCAACTTGACCGATAAAAAATAATCTCCCGATTATCTTACGATGTGGCATAGTAAAATATAATAAAAAACTTTAACTAGCTGACATCACACAATAAAAATTATTATAAAAATTTTAGGATGCGGACGAGCTAGCAGAGGAAGGGTGTCGGCCCCCTGGCAGATAACTTTAAAGTAGCATTATAAAAAACTTGTAACAATTCCATAACTGCATTAGCAACATCCCATTCTGCATCAGTAATTCGAGCTGCTGAACATTGCATCACAGTTAAAATATAATTATCGAGTGCATGTCTAAATGGAATACATAATTTAAGCATGTCGTAAGTACTATTCCATCTCGTAGACACATCAGTGTTTAATTTTCTATAAGGAATATTATAACGATGACAAATTTCTTTAAATGTTTGTCTCCTAGGTCCAGAGTGACGTAGATTTACAATAACTGCTCTAAGAGTTTCAAGTACTCTAACAACTACCTTTAATCCTTTTTTAACACACAAATTAATAATATGACATGCACATCTTAGATGAAAAAGAATTCCATTTAAAGGAGGATTTAATCTCTGAATTAAAAATTGTGCAGCGGAATTATTAGCACTTGCATTGTCAAGAGTAAGGCATAAAATTTTCTCTTTAAGACCATATTCGTTAATTATTTTTTCTATCACATTGGAAATTTGCAAACCATTATGACGATGCTCAATTTCTTTAAACGGAATAATTCTTTTTTGCACTACCCAATTTGTATCAATCCAATGAACTATAACACATAAAAATCATCATCATTTAAAGAAGTCCATATGTCACTAGTCAAACTATACATGAATTTAGAATCTAAAAAATAATTAATTAGTTCATTTTTCTTCTTACGATATAATTTAATCGAATCTTCTTTAATAGTTTTTCTACTAACATTTCGAAAGGCACCTTGTACATAATTTTGTTGATAATATAAAAAATTTTCATCTTCAGCAAATGTGTAAGACATTTTTGCATGTATAACATATCTAGCTAAACCTTCACGCATATGTTCTTGATTATAAGCAAATAAACAGCTCCCGACAGTACCATGACCGGGTGCAACTAGTTGAGTCTGTTGCGGTAATTGACCCGCTAAAAATTGTTCCCTAGTAGTTATAGGATGCGATTATAAATGTCGTTTTAAACTACCTGTGCCCGAAGAAGAGGCAACATCATAACTAGCCTTGCAAATTTTATAAATAGCTTTATCTTTTTTTGGATCATTTTCATCTATAATTTTTTCAAAATAATTCCAAACTTCACTAGTTAACTTTGATGTTCTTCTTTTTTTACCTATTATCTCACCTTGCACGGGAGCATCCAAGCTTAACGGACCTGAAGGTGTCACAATTGCACAATCTCCTTCGGAACCTGCAGAACTTGAAGCAATATTAAGATTAGGAATGACAGGAAGATTAACATATGTAGTTGGGGTAATTGGGCAGTTAGTTGATGGCGCCGTAGTTTCCATATAACCCGACGAATCGCCACTTAGTTGTGCTGATAAAGAATTAGAATCACCACTACTATTAGTATTATATGGTGTACCATATGGATATGTAGGAAGTGGTCCATAAGTGAATAAGTAGCAAAATCACCATATAGACGAAAGGGATCTCGCGGGTCCATTATGTAGTTATATATAAGAAATTAAGAGTGAATAATAATATAAAAATACTACTAAATAAATATTACAATATAAATATAAATTAAAAGTGAGAGAGTTTGAGAGTAGAGCACGAATGGAAAGAAGAAAAATGCAGAAAGACTGAGTCACTCAGTGTGAGAGAGGCAGAGAAAGTCACAAAAAGCATTGTGAAAGATTGGAAGACTTGGATTCTTGGAAGTAGAGGGATTTTCGAGTGGAGAAGTGGAGAACGAATGAAATCGATCGTGCCTTTTATAGGCGGAGGAATGCTCCAACACGGCCCGTGTTGAAACTAACATGGTCCGTGTTGAAGCTTTTGACCACGCACGTGTGTTCGTGTTGTCAAATCACGAATCTCGTTTAAAAATAGAAAAAATGGGTTGCGTTTGATCAGCGCGGCCCTGTTAAAATTTGAAATGACCGCAGGCCATTGTCCACTTCTTAACACGGACCGTGTTAGGAAATACACGGTCCATGTTGGAGTACAAATACTGCATCTGACGCATCCCGTCATCGAAGTACGCGGACCGTGTCGTGTCAAAATGGGTCGTGTCGTGCTGGGTCCATGTTCATCGTGCTCGGGCCGTGTCGTGCCAACAGTGCGGATGTCCGACCCGGCACGGTATGGCACGACACGGTCCATTTTTTCGTGCGCGGACCGTGTTCGTGCCGGGCCAAGCCAGCACGGATTTTAGGCGGGCCGGCGGTGGGCCGGGTCGTGCGGCCCGTCCGAAATTCCATCTTTAGTCATGATCATGACCGAACATCAATCTCCATGAGCGTTGTCTTTCTTTCTGCCACGATCATGCCTTGGAGTGTCATGGTCATGACTTTCTTCTAAGGTCATGTTGCACCTTTTCTTGCCCTAATCATGACTCGCTACAATAAATAACATGATTAGAGACACAATATTGTGTCTCTAAAGCGACGCTAACGCTAAAACACATGGCCACACATTAGTGTGGCCTCCGCACTACAAGAGATGTGTGTTGACCATCGCAACACAACACCAAAAGGGCAATCACACTACTCAGATGCTATAGCGTCCCTAATTGTGGAGTGGATGAAACACATTTAGCGTCGATAATTGAGATGCCACAACAGAACTAATAGTGGACACGCTATTTTGATGACATAATGGCATAGTCACGCTGCGTGTTGGCGCTATTATGATGCTACTATGGCGCGAAGACATTGAGTGACCATCGTGACCACTTGCTTTAATGCGACATGACATTGAGTCTAAAGAGGCGCTAAGCTTATGCGGCACTAGCGCGACGCTAGTATAGTGCGAATCATTGTGTCACTAATGTGACTCTAGAATGCGCGAAGTGCAATGGTAACTAGAGACGCTAATGTGTCACAGCAATACATTTTACCCTGCATGCGCTCTATTCTTCCCTTCCCTCCCCACACTATAATGCATTCACTATGCACATCCAAGATAATCTATTCTTCCTTTCCTTCTTTTATGTCATGTCATAAATAATTTCCAAATTTAGATAGCAATCAAATCTAAAAGAAATTATTTAAAAATTCATTAAATAACTCCTTTCTAACACAATTTTTTTTAAAATTATAATTAAATTACCTAAATTAATGCATGATTTTTTGTGCATCAATTGACCTTCTCATCATGATCAAGTGTATTGATTTTTCTTTCAAAGTAAAAAATAAACTACCATATAATATTTACAATTATTACAAAATGTGACCTTTTTATTATGGTCAAACATTAGGGTAAATTACACGAATGGTCCATCAACTTTGAGTCGATTTTTAACTGGTCCCCCAACTTCAATTTATAACCAGAACGTCCCTCATCTTTTATTTTCTTGCATGATTAATCCTCTTGACTGGTGATAGTGAGTTTTCCGGTTGCCTTGCATATGTGGCCGACACGTCAGCCGTTTCTCTCTCATCCACGTCATTTAAGTCATCCACATCATTTAATGCTCCAAACAAGATAAATTACACGGATCGTCCTCCAACTTTGAATCGATTTCTAAATAGTCCCCCAACTTTGATATTATTACACGATTCATCCACTTGACCGGTAAGAAATAATCTCCCGATTATCTTGCGACGTGACATAATAAAATATAATAAAAAAAATTTAACTAGCTAACATCATACAATAAAAAATATTATAAAAATTTAAGGACGCGGACGAGCTGACTTATGGGAGTGTCGGCCCCCCTCTCTAAGCTCACCCTTTGGCGAGTGGGCATAGGGGGCCGACCCCCCTCTCCAAGCTCGTCTACTAGCGAGCTTCGCACAAGGGGCATCAACGCCTCATCGCGAGCTCGTCGACGACCCTAAACGACTCAAAGTTGAGATACTATAAAAAATAAAAATGATAGGAGCGCCGACGAACTCGCGAGGGGGCGTTAGCGCTCCTTGTGCGAAGCTCGCCAGTGGACGAACTTGGAGACGGAGGCTGGCGCCCCTATGCCAGCTCGCCAAAGGGCGAAATTAATAATTAATCAACTTCATGAAATGACAAGTTCATTTAATGAAAAATGTGAATTATCAAATGATTTTTCTGAAATAATTTATTTGATGGAATCAAAATTTTTAGAATATTGGAATAATTTGCCTCTCATAGGAATTTTAGCAATGATGATGGATCCTAGATTTAAAGGATCCGGTCTTAAATGGTACACCAGAGAGATTAAGAATTATTTTCCCGAACAATATATAAGAAGTCATCTAGAATTGCAAACTGACGATTTTATTAATCCAGATCATGATTACAAAAATATAATAAATAACTTATATAATATTTATGAAGTAAAATTTGGTGTACGTAGAGAACAAGCATCTTCATCATGTCCACCAGTAGCACCCAGACCTTCCAATAATAGATCATTTTCTAGATTCATGTCCTCTATTAGGGGGGCACATCAAGAGGCTCGGATGAAGGTTCATCCAATTCAGTTGCACCTTTGTATAATGAACTACAAGATTACTTATCACGTCCAAATGAATGTGATAGTGAAATCAATGTCTTGACCTGGTGGAGATTAAACTATCGTACGTATCCAATTCTCTTCGCCTTAACTCGAGATCTTTTAGCTGTTCTGATGTCTACAGTGGCATCAGAACAATGTTTTTCTGCAGGTTCCAGAATTTTGGATGAGAGAAGAAATAGAATGAACTCTAAGTCGATAGAGGTTTGTATATTATTAAAAGATTGGTTTGATGCAGATACTCGAACACAAGGTCAGGAATCCATATTACCATACATAGAAGATGATGATGAAACGAATGTCTCCTCCGCTTATAATTCTTCATAAAATAATTATTTGTACAAGATGTAATTTTTAATTTTTTGTAATTTTGCATTTATTGATTATTTCATAATAATCGATAATAATAAAACATTAAAACTTCCGTGGACGTAGGCTAAAATAGCCGAACCACGTTAATCTCGGTGTCCATTACTATTTTTACTATATAATAAATTAGTACTTAAGTATCTATAGTATAGTAGTATACTACCTAAGTACCTAATTATCTATACTACTTATGCATTATACAATAAATTATATATAATGTAGTACAATAGGACTAATGTACTATATATTATATTCTCTCTCTCAAACTCTCACTCTCACTTTGGGTAGAATACTAGAATACAATTAATTACTAATATATATTTATTAAATACTTATCAATTACTTTTATATATAAAGTTATAGCTTATAACTTATTAGTTATTACTCAAAACTCAATTAATCATTTTACAAATTTATTAACTTAATAATTATAAATTAAGGACTTAATATATTTGAAATTTTAACTATATAGTTATTATCAATTGTATATTATAGAATAAATAATAATACTCATTATACTCTAATGAGCCTACTCTATTCTATAATAATTAAATTTATTTTATTATTTAAAAGTTGAAATTGAAAAAAGGGCCGCGGGCCGCCCGACCCAGCATGACCCGACCCGGCCGGCCTGATCAGGCCGGGCCTAGACCGTGTCGGGGTCGAAAATGGTCCATTTTACACGACATGGACCATTTTGAAAATGGACCATGTCGGCACGACACGGCCCGCAGCACGGTCAAACATGAGTTGACCGGCACGGGCACGGCACGACATGGCCCATTTTTCCATCTTTAATAATGACACATAATCCATCACACCTGTGATCGACAAATCTCAAGGTGAAGAAAATCATAGTTCGGTCACGATCGTTCCATATAACATCACGTTTGTGATCAAAGAATCTCAGGGTGAAGAAAATCACAGTTCGAACACGATCGTGCCATATAACAAAGAGCGCTTGACTTGAAAATTGAAGCTTCGATCATGCTTGTGCCCACACCTATTCATGGCCATGTTAGAAGTCTAAAATCGATGCTCGACAATTCATTATTCTATCATAACCATGATGATGCATGCATTTTTATGCATGTTTTACATGCATCATTTAGGTTATTTTTCGTAGTTTTTACCATTGCATGCATCTATTTTCTCATTTATTTTCTTAATTTCTTTTGAGTCCAAAGCTACCCACTTCTATTTGATTTTATTCTCAAGATCATCATTTTGGAGGTGCAAAATGATCGGATAAAAAAAAGCACGTAAAATGGAGCATAAAGAGCACATATGATTGAGTTCAAGAGAAACTCGGGCCGAGCTGGCATCATACCCGGACCGGGTTGGCATTAAAATATGACTCATTTGATGCATGGTGTGAGGCGATCGCGGTGGGATTCCTTGCCAGCCATCCGCCTCACGTCGCGATCACAACCCGGGCCGCGCCTTCTGTAAACTCGGGTCGTGCTCCGAGTGGCATTGCACCGCGCCCGTCTCAAGCCACTGATAAAACCCAAACCGCGTCATCTATATACCCGGGCCGGGTTGATTGTTCAGCAACAACATCTCCTTCGACAGCATCGACTCGGGCTGAGCTCCCATAAACCCGGGCCGGGTTTCTTGCACAGAGTGCCTCACTAGTCACCATTCAACATGCAACCTCGCCGGAAGTCTATTGTCCGTCGTGCCAATGCTCCTTCCTGATAATGAAGTTACCCAACAGGAAGATCGACCATCGCGACCCACCAGTCTGGAGTTCAGGGATCCTACCCAACAAAAACGCTACTGACAGACGTTCTTCTTCACTATTACTCCCACCCGGTATGCATGTCACAACACCATGGCAGATTTAAATATTGATGCTGACATTATGTTGCTCTTTGAGAGGGTGGGGATGAGGATATTTCTAGATCAACGGTGGCCGACGTACGAGAAGTTGTTCCATGAGTTCTTCAGTTCATATGCTTATGAGTGCTCTGCTTGGCGCCATCGAGTTAGCTTCCGTCTTTTTAATAATGAATATGGCTTTTCTATGCCAGAGTCGATCTATGGATTTCCCCTGCTAGAGTCTTCTGCCACTCCTCCTGAGTTTCAGGGAGCTGCTTTCTGGAATGCAATAACAAATGATGAGCCCTTCCTTCCTTCCCGCGCAAAGACAAGTCTTATTCAGAATCCAGTATTTCGATATGTCCACAGGATCATCTCTTATACTATCTGTGGTAGAGGAGAAAGTGAGGGTGCTATTAATACTAAAGAGCTGGAGATATTGTGGGCTATGGTGGAAGGAAGACAACTTAACATCGGCGCCATCTTAGCTGATAATTTTCAAAGACAGGCATCCAGGTCATCATGCAAAGTTATTAATGGTGGCCTGATTACTCCTATAGCCCTTTATTTGGGCCTTGACCTATCTTCTCTTAAGCCTATTGAGCCCACATTTATTGGGATGACCACGATTCTTCATATGAACCTTGTCAAGAGGACTTCAGGTGGTCTGGTCTTCAAGTTTTGCAATAGAATTGAGACATTGCCATGCACAGATGCTGATCGCTTCACTATCTTTGATCATACGAACGGGACATACTTTCCTTCTTTGAGACAGGTGGAGCCTCGCCACATAGCAGACCCTCATGCACAGTCAGATTCAGATGATGAGGATCCAGTACCACTGCAGGACGAGGGGCCTTCACAGCACTCGTAGCCACCCTTTATGGCTCCGAGTCCACCACTGCAGCCCGAGTCCGCATCTCATGCATCTACCTCTGTCAGTTTCGATGTCTCGGCTCTATAGGATACCTTAGCCGCACTTCTTGCAGGCCAAGAGCGACAGTACCAGCTGATGCAGCAGCACCATCAGGAGACTCAGGCTGAGTTTCGACAGCTTAGCGATCGTCAGGATCATCTTGAGCAGCTGGTTCAGGACTACTTCAGGCAGTATCCACCACCTCCACCGCCTCCAGGGATGGGCTAGCTGGTCGTGTCTTTTCCTTTTTTCTTTTCTATCCTTTTGAGTCTTTCATCTTGTACTCCTCATCTTGTCTAGCTAACACTGAGGACAGTGTGTAGTTCAAGCTTGGGGGAGATTGCATTTCATGCATCATATTTGTTTATTGTATTGCATCATCATGTTTGCTTTCTTTTAGTTTATTTCAGTATTGCATGTTTGCTTCATCTTTGCATCTTATGAAAATCCATAAAAATTTAAAAATTTCAAAAATCACAAAAATACCATTCACCATCATTTTGCCTTATTGTTTGTTCTTCTTATTTGAACTTAAGTGAAATTTAAGGACACCCTGTGTACTTATGAAATTTTATTGCCATGATTTTATTTGTTCCATCACCTTAGTATTGGGTAAGTTGGAAAGTGTATGTTGCCAAGTAAAATTATGGATACTTAGACCACTGATTTCTGTTCATGCTTGCATTTCATTTCTTATTTTTATTTTATGTCTTGATGGTAGTAGCCTTTTTATTGAATGCATAAAGTATTTTGTGAGCTTAAAATAAATAAATCTGAAAGAGGGTTAGTTAAACCCCAAAAGTTATAAGAAGGTATAATTGTGTTATCCGAAACCTGGGTGTGTTCGGGTGACTAGATCCGTAGGGGATTCTTGCCTGGCGACCTAAGGGCAACTGCTCTGGGATTCGTTGGTCGAAAGCCCGCTACATGAACCACCTTGCGCAATATGGAGAAGCACAAGAGTACCAAATCAGTAAAAGAGACAAGTTTTAAATGATGCAAAATTGTGTTATTCGAAACTTGGGTGTGTTGGGTGATTAGATCCGTAGGGGATTCTTGCCTAACGACCTAAGGCCAACTGGTCTGGGATCCGTCGGTCGAAAGCCTGTTACATGGACCGCCTTGAGCAATATG
Organism: Pontederia crassipes; assembly: GCA_030549335.1. Classification (NCBI taxonomy): domain Eukaryota; kingdom Viridiplantae; phylum Streptophyta; class Magnoliopsida; order Commelinales; family Pontederiaceae; genus Pontederia; species Pontederia crassipes. The sequence goes on along the minus strand of CM060194.1, from coordinate 59,683,717 downwards.
GAGAAGCACATGAGTAATCAATTCTATAAATCTATAAGAAGGTGAATAAAGTAAAATTAAGCTCACTCTATACTTTTTGCATTCAACATTAATGCTGTTATTTGATAGACTATATGTTTTCTTGCACGGAGCTGAACTAGAATAAGTTTAAACTGTTTAAGATCCAAAAATTTTATAAGGCTGGGTTATGGTTAGATACTTTGGTGATGGACTTGTAAAACGATGGTAGTGGAAAAGTATTAGTCATGGGGTGGAGACTATGATGGTTCAATTATGATTCTTGAGTCTTGCCTTGGAACTTGCTTGAGGACAAGCAAGAGTTCAAGATTGGGAGAATTTGATGCATGCATTTTTATACATGTTTTACATGCATCATTTAGATTATTTTTCATAGTTTTTACCATTGCATGCATCTATTTTCTTAATTTCTTTTGAGTCCAAAGCTACCCACTTCTATTTGATTTTATTCTCAGGATCATCATTTTGGAGGTGCAAAGCGATCGGATTGGAAAAAGCACGTAAAACGGAGCACAAAGAGTACATATGATTGAGTTCAAGAGAAACTCGGGCCAAGCTGGCATCATACCCGGACCGGGTTGGCATTAAAATCTGACTCTGAATCGATTTCTACCCGAAAATAAAATCTAAACTGAACCCGGTCCGAGTTGGATCAGACTCAGCCCGAGTTAGTACAAATCAGCCAAACTGACAGATCACGTGATTTTTCGGCCGACTTTAACTTGAATTTAAATCACGAACTCAACTGGAACCCTAAAAGACCATCACCCCTATAAATATGGATGTACCACGAAGCCAAGAAGTATGCAATATCGGATTTTGAAGCCGTAGCCGCACCATAAACGAGAGATGAAGTTCTACTACGCACCACTACAAATCAATCAAAGAAGTAGAGATTTCGTGGTTTCGGGCGATCGTTTGGAGCGTAGTTTCGGCCAAGACTTATTTCGGAGACGTCCACCATCTCTTGGGATACATTTTCTAATCTTTATTTTATATTTTTCCCTCGAATTTGATGTTAAATTCTTTCGATTATGGATTAGTTTAGTTGTTAAAGGAAGACTACGTTTGAACCTCAATTTTCTCTTAATATATTTTATTGTTTAGACTTTTGTGAACATGGTTATGATGAGGATTTCATGTTTAATCTGAGTTTATTAATTTCTTGCATTGATTTCACATAATTCTGCGAGAAAAGTGATCGATTATTCTCCGTGAAGAACCCGGGCCGGGTTCCTTCATTATTTCTACTGAAGAGAAAATTTTGTGTGTCAGCCCAGGCCGAGTTCCTTCTGACCCGGGCCGAGTTCAGTTATTTTGATATTTTTGTTAATAAATTGGTTTTAATTGCTAACAATTATATCAATAAACGGAGGTTTGTAACTTAAAGCATCTTAGATAAGGTAGATTATAGTTGATCGAGTTTTCGACGTCTTTAGTTTTACTTCTATTTAAGATAATTATGTTCTCAAGTTTTTGAGTCATTTACTTTAAGCAACCTTTCATATTAACGCATCTTAGTTTAGAGTATATTAAAGTGGATTGAGTTTTCAACGTGCTTTGATTATATTTTTTTACTAGGGTAGTTAGGTCCTCAAGCTTTTGAGTCCTATACCTTTTATCCATTTATTTTCTACAAGAAGTCTATATTTAATTATTAATAATTAAGAGAATACGATAGGGATACGAAGTCTGAGTTCTAACTTTCTCTCACATTAATTAAAGGCATCATTATCTCTGGTTATCATCAATTCGGATTATTTTTATCACAAATCAATTCTTGTTACTTTCTCAATTAATAAACTTAAGTTAGAAAGATAAGAATCTAGATTAGTCCTCGTAGGTTCGACACTCTATTCACTCTTTATTACTTGATACGATCTAGTATAATTGCTAATATATATTTGCGCTTAATTTGCACGTATCACATGACAACCCAGAGCACGATCATGATGACATGATAGACTTTATCTACTTTTCCATTTGAGATTGGGATGGTTACTTGGATACACGAGAAAGTCTATAAAAGGAGGGAAAAAGGAATTGGAGAGGTATCTCTAGAGTATTGTTTTGAAGGTCAATAAGAGGAAGAAGTTTGAAAACAACTGCGAAGCTCTATCAAAAACTTGATATAGGACATATTAAGCATCTGCAAGACTTCCTAGTTAAACCCTATTTATGTATTATAGTTTTTCTTGATATTAATTTGGTTTGAAACTTTAATAGTATTGCATGTTTGTGTTTAATGCTTTCATGTAATTCTACTATTTACGAGTTGATTGCTATATGAAAAGTAGTAGTTGATTTCACAATAGTTTTTAGAATTGATTTTATTTCATGCATGCGACAATTAGATAAACCGAAATAGACCTAAATTGTGTAATCATTAAAGTGACTTGAGAATGTATTTTGTCACACTTCCATTTGAATGCATATTTTGATTAATTATATAACTTAAAAATCAAAATAAATAGTTTATTCTAATTATTCTTAAGATAATAGTTAAAACCTAAAATATTGACTAAATAAACTTTGAGAATTGAACTTTATTATTGATTCAATTAATTCTAATCGAGAATATCCATTGCATTGCATGATAGTGATAATAGTAAAGTGCTCTAATGATCAAATTATCATTCATCCAACTGATCACTTATTTATTTTATTTACATTTGAAAATATTTTTTTCTTAATTTCTCAATTAACTAGGTTATAATAAGATCTTAGTTATTCCATCCTTATGGAAACTATAATTTTTTCATTATTTATTATTTGAGTTATTAGTACACTTGTTAGCGTCGTTATCATTTTGACCACATGGCAAATCTTAAATCATTAATAGGATCATATAATAGTTCATCTTTAACTTAAAAAGAAAATGAAATCATCATTGAGAGTTCATCTTTCATTTAGAAAGGAAATAAAAATTTCTATCATTGTTCCATGTTTATCATCATTAGGAGGAAGTCATATACATTAGGACAAAAGTCTTTTTATCATATAACATTTTATTTCATATATTCATTCATCATGTGGTTCATCTTTTTTATGTTATAAAAATTACTTCGGATTGACCGGTTCAACTAGTTCGATCGTAAATTGATTGCATATCCGGTCTAGTTTAGTTGTAAAATCATAAATGGCAAAGAATCTAATTTGACTTGAGTAAATCAGGAAAAGTGGGTTGAATCATGTTCAACCCTTTTTTTTGTTTTCTTTCAAAAAATAAGATATATGGAAAGTTTCTATTAGGGAATAATAAGATAGATGGATAGATCCTCTTTGGGATATGAAAGTTTAAAGTTACCAAAATAATTTTACATGATTGAAAAGTTATAAAGATGGAGGGAGAAAAAGGAAAGAATTTAAAATTTAAAATAAGAAAATAAAAGGAAAGTTAATTGGAGGAAATGAATACAAATGATAACTATTATTAAGAGAATAATAAAATAAATGAGAATTATAAATGGAAAGATAATAAAATATAATTATGATTTTAGGTTGAAAATAAATTTGAACTATTATATTAGTAATAACGTATTAAATAAAATAAAATTGGTATTTAAATCAACTTATGGCAACAAATAATAATTATTAAATTGGTTTAATCATTTTTATAAATATTTATATATTAGATTACTCTCAAATAATTTTAAATAATATTATTATATAAAAAATATGGTTCAACCAATTTAAATCCTATTGAACAGGTTGGATCTTGAGTGAATTGGCATGTTGATCTAATTTTTGATTCGATTTTTAAAATATTGATCTTCATTTCATCACTCGTATAGATGAAAGAGTTGTCCACTTTAAGGGGGTGTTTACTGTATTACATTTTCGCAGTACCTAACAAACTACATATAAAAATTGTTACTTATTAATTTTTTTAAAGGTGATGCTTATCTATTAAATTTAACGGAAATGTCACGATACATTAAGTGAAGAAGCTCCAGAGTCTTCCCAAAAAGTGTTGCCGAGCATAGAGCAGCCACGAGTTGCCAAAAAATCAGTAGGGGCATTTGCCTCCCAAAAAACATGTGAGATATTCCATTCGACAAAAGTTTGAAGTATTGGTAATTTCGAAAATTATGTTCTTGATGCGCCAAGGGCTGATGCTAGGATTACGGATAATGTGAACAAGAGCTTGTGAATCCATTTCAACGAGAAGGCGATCCACACCAAAAAGCTGGCAGCGACGCAGTCCCGCCAAAATCCTCCACGCATCAAGCTCCAAGATTGAAGCAGCCATCCTAATCAGACCCTGCAGTGATAAGAGAACCATTAGAATCACGAAGAAGAAACCCCACTCCCCCACTCTCTGCTCAACAGGGAACCATTTGAATTGAGCTTAACCAAGCCGAGGGGTGGGGGCTCCCACCGTACCCAAAGAGGGACGTGGGGGATATGTGCCTCAGGGCAGTGGATATCGTCATATTCCTAGAAACTCGCAATCACCCTTTCCACGCAGAACGAAAATGCAAGTCATTCCTCATACCCCATAACCCCCAAAAGGAGAAGGAAATGATAGATAGCAGCTTGGACTTAGAGGTCGGAGCCAAAGAGAGCCCTCATTAGTCCAAGATCCAGTATCCCAAGAATTGAAGAACTAAAAAATTGTAATGAAGACGAGACTAACATAAATTACAAAATTGACGAGCAATGGAGCAGTGAAAGAAAAGGTGAGAGACAGTTTTTAGATCCAAAGCACATAAGGTACAAGAGGGATAAGAGTTAGGAGAGAAGCGGTGGATGTTACATCCATAGTAGGCAGGCGTCTGTGGAGCATCTTCCAAATGAAAATATGGATCTTAGGGGGTATCGGGTACTTCCATATGCCGTTCCAATTTGGCCATCCAGATCTAGGCGGCGGCAGAGTGTTGTGAGTGAGAAAACCATAAACAGAGGCAGTGCCTTGCAAATGCTCAGTCCAAATTCACTGATCATCACATGCGGCCGACGCTAAAACAATCGATAGAATGCGAGAAACCAGTAGAGGACCAAAAAGACCATTTAATAAAACTTCATTCCAATGCCCATCATTCGAAAATAGATTTTTAACTTTAAAGCTGCATATATCATAAATACAACTCATGTTAATATAAGTAGGCATCCATGCCAGAGGGATATTTAAGATCCAAGATCATCATAAGCATTAGTGGTCTCCCCATTACCAATAATTTTTCTAAATCCAGGTTTGATGCAGTGGATGGTGTTTAGAATGATACACCAACTAGTGGTAGAATGAGAATACCGCTCAGGATCGCCCCATAAATGCATCGGTCCATATTTATTAGCAACAAGAGAGTTCCAATGGGATGGTTTGTTGTTTAGCAAATTTTGTATACGTTTGGCCAGAAGCGATGATTGAACCAAACGTAGATTACGAATGCCCATCCCCCCGTGATCCTTTGGCATAAGAATAGTATGCCAGTTAATAAAATGAATGCCTCGCTCCTCTTTACATGAACGCTAAAAGAAAGATCGAGAAGATTTTTCCAGAGATCTGATAACACCCATAGATATAAATGTGGAACTTAAAGCATTCTTAGGGATGGAATTTAAAACAGTATTAATTAACGTGGCTTTCTTGACCAGATTAAGGGTCTTACTTTTCCAACCAGATATACGAGATGCAAAATGTTGAGCATGTTTTAGTTGAGCACTCATGGGAATAGTCTTATAGGAAACATGCACCCCTAAATACGTGAAAGGAAATTCACCGACATTGATGTTAAGTGTATTACTAATAATAGCTCTCTGATTCCTGTTAAGCTTAGATGGGCAAGCAAGTAAATTTCAGACTTCTCAGTGTTGATCCATTTATTAATAAAAGACTTATAGAGTTTAATGATGGAAAGCAGTTCTTTACAGTTCCTTTTTGTGGTTGCAATACAAATAAGTAAATCATCAGCAAATAATAAATAAGATAAGGTAAACGTCCCCAAAGAAAAGGGTCTAATGCATCCAAGGGTCACTTGCTGATTGATTAGTGAGGAAAAAACTTACGATATTAATATGAACAAGTAAGGGGATAAAGGATCATCCTACTGTAGTCACAACTGACTTGAAAAAGAGTTAGAATGAACATCATTTATGTACCAAGTAAAAACTGGCGATTTGATGTTTTTTTGAATTGATTGCCCCTGAATAAATGCGGACTACGTCGGATTAATGAGGGCTGAAAGAGTAGGCTTGAGACGGTTAGCAAGGATTTTTGCCATTAATTGATACAACACATTACATAGTGAGATAGGTCGATAATAAGTGACATATTTCGGGTGTGGTTTCTTTGGTATAAATATTAGAGTAGTGCGGGTCCAACTAGTGGGACGGCACTCGTGAAGGAAAGCATGTTGAATACATTTTGTGATCCCTTCCCCCACAATATCCCAGTAATTTCCATAAAACTCAACGGTGTATCCATCCGACCTCGGAGCCTTCCCCAGGCCGAGCTGCCATAAACTATCTTTGATCTCCGCAGAGGAGATAGGAGCCAAGAGAGAGGAGTTCCAGATGGGATCAAGAGTGGGAAGCTCAGACCAGTTCTCAAGAGGAATGTTAGGGAGGGGATCAAATTTTCAAAGGTCAGTGTAGTGAAGGGCAAAACATGACCGAATGTGGTCCTCATCACACACAATGTTACCGGCAGAGTTAGAAATAGCATTAATTCTATTCTGCTGGCGCCTAATTGTGGCAGAGAGATGGAAAATTTTGGAATTTTTATCACCATTTTTCAACCAGCCGACTCTCGATTTACTCCACCATTTGACACTAATTTGTCGAGAGATAAACAAGGTGTTTGTGGTAGGCTAACCTAAGACAACTAAGCTCATAGCCAGATAGTCCCCGACGGGCATCAATAAGTTCAAGTGCCTGGATGCGCGGCTGGGCAACAGACGCAAGTAGGGGTGTTCACCGGGTCCGTGAACCCGAAAATTCGATCCGACCCGACCAAAACCTGACCGGGTCGAGTTCGGGTTGAAAAATTTCAACGCGAGTGGGCCCGACCCAACCCGATGACCCAATTTTTTTTCTTTTTTAAAAATTTTTTAATTATTTTTTAGTTAAATGGATAGTTTTATACCATTTAAAATCTTAAAAAATATGAAATAAGCTATTTTAAATGTAAAAAAATATATAGATATTTAAAACAATATTTTTATATTTAAAAATACTTTATTTTGTATTAAAAATAAAATAATAAATTCTTTTTTATATTAAAAAATAAATAATTTTTTTAAAAAGAAAAAAAGTGATCGAGTAACCCGACCACCCGACCCGGGTCGGGTCACAGCCAAAATTTAAGGGGCCCGAGCAGGTCGAATCGAGTTTGTTTCACGGGTCGGGTTTGACCCAACCCATGAACACCCCTAGACGCACTTATTCCAATGTAAGTTTTTTTGTTTGATAGCATTAAGGTTACGCTGGAGGTTGGGACCAAAGGTGTTAATACGCCACTCAGACTGAACAATGGTCCTTGCCTCAGGTAATCGAACTAGAAATTTTCATATTTAACATTACGGGGTCGCGATCGAGCGGAACTAGTAGTCATTAAGAGAGGAGAGTGGTCTGATGCAGTCCTAACAAGACCCCTGAGTTGGATATTAGGAAAGGTCATTAACTAGTGGTGATTGAGAAAGAAGTGGTCTAATCGACAAAGGATTCGAGCCATATTGTTACGGTTATTATACCAGGTGAAAAAGGTATCTACAGGACGGAGGTCAAGAAGCCCCTGAGCATCAATTACTGATGCCAGGTGCCGAGCAGATTTAATTTTGTCATTCTAAAGGGGGCGCCTCCCCTCTTGTCCTCAGGGTCAAGCAAACAGTTAAAATCGCCAACAATGGCCCACGGGAAAACATTAGCATTTAACTTGCCTAATTCAGACCAAAGCATTTGACGAAGAGAGTGGATTGTGTTAGCATAAACGCAAGAGAGAAGCAAAGAGAAACAGTGAACAGAAATAACAACATGCAAGACTTGAGTAGTAGACAGGAGCGAAGTCATCTGGATAAGATTATGCTGCCAAGCAATCAAAATTCCTCCAGAATGGCCCGTACCCGGCTGGCAAAGGCAACTCCAGGAGGAACCAAGTCGACGAATGGTAGCAGCCGAGTGCCGCGCGTCCACATGCATTTCAAGAAGAACTAGTATGTCCGGTCGGTGCTTCTTGATAATCTTGAGGAGGCAGTCCCTGACCTTGCTCCGATCTGCTCCCCGACAGTTCCATACGACGATCTTCATTATTTTAGGGCGCCAACACCCTGATGGTTCGCAGATCCTCCTTACACGCATTGAGGTCCTTGGATGTTTTGACGACGCTAGATTACCTTCTTCATTTGTTCTCTTTTTCCCCTATGGCTTAGTTCTCGTTAGGAGAGGGGGCGGCCGCCGCAGCTTCCAGGGAGCCGGTCCTTCTTCTTGAGGTTGGGTGCCTCGGGAATCAGCTCCGGGTTCGGCAGCTCCTCCTCTGAAGAGTCAGACTTCTCTGGATCGTGGTTGCTGATAACTGGACTAGAAGCTTCCCGGTATTTGTTCCACCATGGCCTCATGAGATGAGGCATCCATCTGTTTCACTGGAGCAGATATTGGAGAAGGGGTGCGGAAGAGGCCTAAAACCTGTCTGGAAGAGACCACTATGAGACAGAGGATGAGTGAAATCGGAGAATCAGAGGGAAGAGGTAAACGACCAAGGGATCTGCCGAGACAAAAGTAAAAGGGGGAGAGGCAACATCTAAAGAGTTAGGGTTACTTCCCTGGTTATGTGAGCATGGAGTAGCAGATGGCATAACGACGGGCGGCTTTGGGGTAGATGAGTGATCATGATTTGAGCGATCCATGACAGAAGAGTGTGAGTGGGGGACACGTGTTGCCTCGCCGTTACAAGGAGCAGAAGATGAGCGGCTCCCATCAATCGAGCATTGGGTGGCATGAGTGGCTTGAGAGTCGGGAACTGAGTGCGTAATAGCTGTCCCGCACCGTATGTGATCCGTTACGATTTCTCCACATGGCGGCTCTTGCACCGAACGATCCCCATGCGTATGGTGCGCAGTAGGTGTCACGCACGCACCGCCAGACCCGATCTGGGAATCCGACCATTGCTCGCCGATGGCAGCCCCAAGGCCAATCTCCGGCGGTGGTACATTGAGATCCGGACACAAGTTGCCGTCATCCTCGGCGTCGGTAGGTCGCCGCCCTATACGCCACTGGTCATGCCCATGGAGTCCATAGTCACATCCATGGACACGATGTCCCAAACATTTCGGAGGACAAAAATGCTCGGCCGCTGGCCGTGAAGCGAGCCAGGGACCAAAAAGAAGGACACTTCCTTCCTTCGCTCCCTCCGTAGAAACACCGGAACGTCTAGGACACTCATCCATCATGTGACCTGCAACAATATGACAAAAACAAAAGACTGACAAATTCTCATATTTCACCAGTTGAAAGTACCTATAGCCATCCGGCGTCCGCACCCAGACACCCTGTTTGAGAGGTTTTGTCATGTCGACCTCAACACAGACTCTGATAACTTCCCCTTTATCATGACACAGACTCTCCTCGTCAAAGCGGAGCGTTCGTCCAAAGCAGCTCGCAACATGGATGACAGTCGCAAATGAACGGAGCTCAAACGCCAAATCTGGGAACTAGATCCACACCGAAGTGACCGCAAGAAGGTGACGCTCATCAAGGTAGAAAAAAGGTTGAAGACTGGAAAAAAGAAGGAGGTGCCCGCGAAACATCCAAGGTCCCCACAAGATAAGAGTTACCCATGTTGTAGATGGTCAGGGGCTGCTTAAGTTGCCATAAGGATAGTTCAAAGCGGATTACCCATGTTACTTATTAAATTATCATCAATGTGTATTATCTTAAATATCTATAAGTAATCTTTCTAGCAACTCAAATGATTGTAATGCATTTTTTTACTAAAACATCATTTCTCACTAATGTCAAGTTAAAATTTATTTAGTTCGACAAAAGACTTGAACAACCAAATTACAAAATTAATAACTTAAATAAATATAGTAATGATAATAAATTAATAAATATTTTTAAATGATAATATTGTAATAAATATATGTAATATTCAAAATAATGATTAATAATATTATACAACTCATGTGAATAACAAACTTTTGTTGTTGTTATATAATATTTTTGTATTATTTTCATATTTTATTGTTTAAGATTGAAAGGGTTGAAATGGAAAGAAGATAAATGATAAACACTTTCATACTAATCAATATGGATTGTCACTTCGTAGAAAATCTATAGGACAATCCAAATTGCCTACAAATTATAATAAAGTAAACAAGACGTGATGGACCCAAGTAATTTAACTTCAGATAAAGAAATGCACATTTAGATCCGTTTGGATCACCTTTTCTTCCATCAGAAGATGCTCAACCCATTGTTTAAAACTTAAAAGTCTCATATAGAAACTTTTTCATTTTTGATATCTGGATAATAAAATAGTGGATTATATCCCTCGAGAACAAGACTTCATCCGTTGGGAAAAAAATTATGTTTGGCCTCCGTTTTATTTCCTTTCGTCTCTTGTGGGAGTCCTTTCGTCCATAAAGACCATCAGACGAATGGGAGTTGGGCATGGAGATGAATTGGAAGTGGTGGAAGCACGGTGGTCGGCGAGATGATGCTGACGAAGGAGGGGGTGACAATATACTCGACGTCCTCTTCCCTTCCCCCTTCCCACGTTCGTGGCTGCGCTCCTTTTATGCGTGACTCAGGCCGATTTGTGGAATTTTGGTGCAGAGCAGGAGGAGATTATCCTTCAAGGCTAAACATGCCCAACAGAGTCGTCTCATGCCCATGGTGATTTTGCGCCTGTGAACTATTGTTATTTGTTTAGCTTTGATACTCTATGATTTCGTCTCCTGCCATTTGTTTAATAGTTAAATTCTATTTTTTATTTATGCATTAACCAAACTATAAATAAAATAAAATTACATTATATTTGGGTGAATACATAAATAAAAAATAAAATAAATTTAATCGACGACTAAATATAACGTGTCAAAACCTTAACAAACAAAACGTTATAAATCTAAGATTATATTCGCAAATTTACTATAGAGTTTGGAGATACAAAAGTATTTAAATTATTAAAAGTTGTTTCTAAATGTTCTCATCTCAATAACATCCTATTGTCATTCAAATAGTGAACTAAGGATAAATTTCCTAACCATGCCATATTATTTTATATGATCGATCAAAATCCAGACGTATCATCCCGATTCATCTTAGTTCGAACTTGAGAAAAGAATTTAGCCCAATTTTAAATTGAGATTGGGCTCGAGATGGTCAGATCAGATCGAATGAACATTATGAAACTCGAACGTTATCTCGATTCCAACCTTTTTTAATATCTCATAAATACTTAAGATTATTTTTTTTAAAATAATCTAAATCATGATGATTAATTTTATATATTGATATGTTTTTTATTTAATGACTATAATCACATATATAATATACAATTAATATCTCTCTCTTAATTACATGTAATAAAATATTTTTATCGTAAAAATATACATTTCAAATGAAATCGGGATTGGACCAGAATCATTATCCGATGCCGCAATCGTTATTAACAACCCGTATACTTTTGTGTTACTTGCGATTCTCTCATATGATATCTATCATTGGCAACACGACTAATAGTTGAAGAACCGTAAATAAAAGTACAGGCGCCTGCCACGCTTCACACTTGTTGGATCCCACATGGAAGAAGAGTTACTTGCACATATCACGTACGACAAAACTCGAGCCCATGTCACGTGCGTGATATAAGAAATTGAACACGGGGGGGAGTCGCCAACTACCTTTCCTCTCCAACTGAGACTCCACCCTGTCGCACCTACTGGTCTTTCCCATTTCCAACCGTCCATTCTTCCTCCTCCAACCTTCCCCACTATTTAATGTCGCATGCTGCTCCGATCACCTTCGCTAAGACAACAACACACCACCACCCCTCGCTCCACACTCCACAGCATTCAATTTCTCCACGCCTCAGGCCTCAGGGGGAATCCTGTTTTCTGCTTTCAAGTTCTTTTTATCTCGGAATCTGCTACGTGCACTCGGGGTCACAGCATGGGAAAGTTGGATCATGCATCAGCTCAGGAGGTTTCTGTGGATTCTGAAGGTAGACAAATTTGCTTGCACTTCCTTTTGGCAGTTTATGTCCTGTTCATCTTTTGGACAATGTGAGATTCTTTTGCTTGAATCAGAAAGAAGCAGCCAGGATTCTAAGCTGGAGTTCTCAGAGGATGAGGAGGAGCTCATTGCCAGGATGTACAACTTGATTGGAGAGAGGTTTGTCTCAATCTATTCTACTACCGTGTATATATGGTTTCCTTTTTCTTTTCTTTTTTTTTCCTCTGTGATTCTCGTGCTTACATTTCTGATAACAACAACCAGGTGGTCTCTGATAGCTGGAAGAATTCCTGGAAGGTCGGCTGAAGAAATTGAGAGATACTGCACCATAAGATACTTCTCAGGGAGCGAATAGGTGTCACAAAGCAAATTTTGGATGTGTTTTTCTTATGTTTGTTTCAAGGCATTTCTACCTTCTCCCTTGGGCCTTGGCAAAGTGTTGTATGTGGTGGAAAAAGTTTCTTTTTTGTGTTGAGTGCTGCAGTTTGGTGTGCAATGGACCCATGGTGCTTTGTATAAACTAGAACAGTCCATAAAAAAAGGAAACCAGCATGCTTGAATTAGAACCTTGACATAGTCATATCATTGCAGATGAGAAAATTGTTTGCCTTCTGAAAATGGGAAACAAAATCATCTTTGTATAGAAAATCCAACTGAAGACATCTTTTGTTGATCAAACTTTTCTTGACTACCGAACACATGACGAGAATTCAAGAAATATTTCCCCCCAACAAACAACAGCACCAGGAGTGCCTTAATGAAAGCTACTTTATTTAGTTTCCCAGCCTTTCAAGACAGCTAGCTTCTCTTGCACGTCGAGGTAATGGACACTTTTCAGATGAACCAGCAGAATGAACTGCTTCCGGCATCCAAAATTGTTAAATTGAAGGGCTTTATCCTGAACATAACACGGTTTCATGTCTCTTATTTTGAGAAGTCTGCATAAAATGCCCTCCTCCACAAAGAGACTTTTATTAAAAAGACATGGTTCGAATGGTACAAATCAACGAAGATCAAAATCTACCCCACTATCCTAACATATCCCAACGCACATGCACAGTTCCAACGTTTCAAACAGGGTCATAAAAAGAACCAAATGAAGCTGTACATAACACTTCTTGCCTCCAACGAAAAAAGGAACAAAATGATCTTTGCACTTCCATGTGGACCATGTCTCACATGATAGATACCATTTTTTGAGAAACATGATAGATACCTAAGAATGACAAGAAAGAACTGTCTTCCAAAGGTCGTTGCAGCAAATATACGCATGTGTTGAAACCTTTCAGAATCAAAATGTATGCCTCTTCTCAATCGTCGGCAAGACATTTCATATGACAACATAAATTACATCAATTTCACTGGCTGCTGCATCCCACTCCTCATCATTGAACGGAACTCGTCATAGTTGATCCTTCCATCCTGCATTTGCATAAGAAAATAGTGAGCTCAAGTTTTGTAAAACCCTTTCTACAGCTAAAAAAATCTTCAGCCTACATTGTCTGTGTCAACTTCTGATATGATTTCCTTGATAGTGGCCGCATCACCAATTCCATGTTCTTGCAGGGCTGTTTCTAACTCATCTCTAGTGATGAACCTGACAAATATGATGGGACAGAAGCATGTGAATGAGAAAAATCCTTTCAAGAAGTTTAGAATCAGAAATTGATGAACTTTATAGGCCAGAGTTTATGACCAAATAGCACTTACCCACTGTTATCTTTATCAAAATATTGAAATGCTCGATATAAATGATCCTCTGTTTCTAGTTTGTGCCGATGCATTGTTGCAGTGATAAATTCAATGTAGTCTATACTTCCATTTCCATCAACATCAGCCTATAAGAAAAAGATCATGCATCAGGGTTTAGGAGGCCAAACACAAACATTATTAGTGCAAGATATTGTTTTAGTCAGATCATCATACAGCGTCCATGAGTTGCTTCACTTCAGCCTCCGTGAGCTTTGATCCAAGCCGAGCCAATCCTGTCTTGAGCTCCTCATATGTGATTGTACCACTATTGTCAGTGTCCATATTCATAAACATCTGTTTCAACCCTTTGATCTCTTCCTCAGAAAGATTTTCCGCAATAACCTTGAAGATGGATTAGATTCATCAGCATATTGGAGTTCATCTATGCGACCTAACATCATCATACTAAACTAACCTTGAGGGCCATCTTCTTAAGCTTGTTCATTGCTCTGAATTGCTTCATCCTAGAAAGTACTGCATTATCTAGAGGCTTATCAGATGCAGATCCACCTTCTTTAGTCCATGGGTGCTCTGTAAAGTCATCAAAATTATTTATTAATAATAGGAGGTAGCGGCCAAAGTCAGTTTCTTAACTATAAAGTTTCACATTTTGCCAAGAAAATATAGACAAATGTTTCTTCAACACACATACCAAGAACTTCAGCTGATGTTATTCTTTTGTTTGGATCCCGTGTTAACATCTTCTTGATTAGATCTTTAGCACTCTCTGATATACTTGGCCATGGATGACTTTGGAAATCTACTTCTTCCTTCAAGATAGCATTGAATATTCCTTTTTCATTTTCTGGAAAGAATAATAGAAAGATATAATGCATGACTTATGATTCATTAATTGACAAATGAATTCGAAAGATGATGTAACTCATCACTATATCAAATCTATTCTTACCAGCCCAGAAAGGAGGCACACCACTGAGAAGAATATATAAAATAATGCCAGCACTCCAAACATCTGCCTCTTTCCCATATTCCCTCTTCAAAACTTCAGGAGCAACATAGTAAGCACTTCCAACTATATCTCTATATACTTTCCCTGAAGTGAAATAGTTAACAGATCGGTAAGCAAAAATCTTACATCAGAGACAACGATTCGGTAAGAATATGGTACATATCATTGTGAAACTTAAAATAGTGCAACCAAAATGATTTCTTCTAAGAAAATGGTAGCTCAGGTAAAAAAATACAAAAGGTGTTTGAATTGCTTTCACTTTTACAGGGAACAATACTATAAGAAAGACACGGAGTGCATCCTGTATCCAGATGTCTGCTAATGGTATATTGATAAATGAACTGGGTTCAAAAGGAACAAAGCGACATTTCCTTTATGATAATTCCATGTGTTGAAACTTTTAAAATAGAATAATGAAACATCAAGGCAGACTGTATGATAAATCCATGTAACAGATCTTTCAAATAAGAAAAGAATGGTGAATTGTGAATAAATCAAGATAAAGAAAATACCTCCTTTGTTTGCTAGATCAATTTAAACATCGCAACCTTGATATACCTCTAACCAAAAACATTATCAAATTCCCAGACACCTCGATCATTTTTTAATTAATAATATAAACAAGCAAGCATATTCCATATCTCAACAAATATATGGTGATAAGTTTTTTTCAGAGGTATATGGTGAAGAGTTTTGCAATTGTTCAGTAAGATAAACCCACTATGCACATTGTTTGTCATTGCATTAACGCAATCTGACATCAGAGTGGCCATAAGCAGGTGTAGGTTCCTTTAGATTCCATAATCATAACCATGGAAATCTGGTGAAGTACCTTTCAAGTAACTGAAATTTACCACATTAATAACATGACTTTGCCAAAAAAGGTCATCAGACTCTGATTTCTGCTGTATCAACAAGCATGATCATCAGCTTTTTCTTATGAATGTAAAGGATCTTGCTAAAAGAACAAGGTGCAGAAACTGTCATCAAATTACAGACATCTAAAACCTTTAAAGCAAGGTAAATAAATTCAATATAGGGGCACACTTCAGACATTACTTCAAATTATTAGTTCTGATGAGTACGGTTCAGAAGAATGCACATCATCTAGCTTCTAACGCAGCTATATCACA
Organism: Pontederia crassipes; assembly: GCA_030549335.1. NCBI lineage: Eukaryota > Viridiplantae > Streptophyta > Magnoliopsida > Commelinales > Pontederiaceae > Pontederia > Pontederia crassipes. The sequence goes on along the minus strand of CM060194.1, from coordinate 59,667,670 downwards.
AGGTAGTCAACGTGAACATAATTCATGGCATGGATTCAGACTTCTCGCTGACATATATTCGTGCAGAAAACTAAGTTTTTCAGAACACCTTCTGTAGTAAGAAATGTAGTTCAAACACTGGGCTACCAGAGTACCTCACAGGAGATCAATTTAAGGCGCTCATTCAATTGAACATCTTCAGATATCCAAAGGGCTGTCATATTTTCTATAACAACATACATTACATTATTGCATCTACCCAAATGAAACTGCCTGTGTGGTATTTACTACATTGCCATGTTTCCAAGCAAGAATCTCTGTTTGCTGAATCCTGGCTGAGAAGGCAGCAGTTCATGACCAATTCTGTAAATCATTAACACCAGAAGCAAGCTACCCATCTTGCATTTTAGGATCTGGGATAAACAATCCAGGGCAGCAGCTATCCACAATAAAGATTTAATTCATATATTTGACAGAGTCCACATCCATGGTCCAAATTTTGTGATATTTCCCCATTAACTCAACCAGATTTGATTATAACAAGCATATATCAGTACGTTTAGCTGATAAATGAAAGAATAACAAAAAAAGAACAGCATGCAGCTTTAAGAAAGCATTCATAACTTGGCTCATTAATTTAGCATTACAAATGGAAAAAAGGCAAGATATTAACAATAAGTGCAACTGCTGCAACAAGTCATCTACCGCAAATGAAGTCATGCCAATAAATGCAGCTCACCTTCCTCGATGAAGACTGAGAGACCGAAATCTGTAGTCTTGAGCATGGCTCCTTCATCCTTGGTGGCCAGCAGGAAGTTCTCGGGCTTGAGGTCCCGATGCATCACCCCCATGAAGTGACAAACGTTCACCACATTCGCTATGGCCCTGAAGATGGCCGCGGCCGCGCGCTCCGAATAGTGCCCCTTGGCGATGATCCGATCGAACAGCTCCCCTCCGGCGCAGAGCTCCATCACCAGGTTCACCGAGTTTTCGTCCTCGGAGACGCCCTTGAACTCCACGATGTTGGGCTGCCCGGTGAGGTGCTGCATGATCTGGATCTCCCTCCTCATGTCGTCGCGGTCGCTCTTGTTGGCGAGCTTCCGCTTGGAGATGGACTTGCAAGCGTACTGGAGGCCGGTGGCCTTCTCGGTGCACAGGTAGGTGATCCCGAACTGCCCGCGGCCGAGCTCCTTTCCCATGTTGTAGTGGGACCTGACGTTCTCGAAGGGCTTGCCCAGGACGGTGTCCGGCTCGGTGGCGGTCACGGGGGGCCTCAACACGGGCGGTCCCGGCGCCGGTGTTTGCCGTGTCGCAGGAGGTGGCGATTGATTTTGCTGCTGGAAATGGACGACAGGGGCCGGGTCAGGAGGAGGCGGAGGCTGCGCGGGCTTTGCGTGGTCCTCCTGCGGTCTCCGTTGCTGCGGTTGCTGGAACTGTTGTTGTTGGGTCGCCGGCGCCGGTGGCTTTGCCCCCTGATCGGAGTATCCATTGGGTCCTCCGCCTCCTCTTCCTCGTTGCTGTTCTTGCAGCTGCTTGCTGAAGCATTTGCCCATCTGCTCTCTTCTCAGCGGCCAAACTTATGAACTGATTACTGAACAGTGATCACGATCAGAAATTGAACAGAGAAAACGGGAACAGAACACTGATCCAAATCAAAATGTATGTATATTCTGAAGAATCTGAACACACACACCGATGCCCAAAAAAGGGGAAAAAAACCAAAATGGCAGCTTAGTAATCAATGTTCAAGAATCGAGATCCGAAGTTTCGGCTGACAAGAATTTATAGTCCAATGCACGAAAAATTCCGGTGAAAGAACCAAAAAAAGGAAAGATGGTCGAGAATCAGAGTTCGGATGCACAAAAAAGTCTGAAAGATTTTTCTGTCGCAATCAGAACGGAAAGAGATCCAAGGTGGATAGCACTAGAAGGCGAGAAGGATTCAAGCAGGTAGCAATCAGATCACGGTTCCTGACATTAAGAAGATAAAAGAAAAAGAAAATGAAACAAAGATTTCGGAGCAGAGTTCGATGGCAGAAAGGGGCGGACTTTGGATTGGATTTGGATTTGGATTTGGGTTGGATTTAGTAGCAGCCTGAGCTCAACTTTAAGGTTGCATTATCACTTCACTTTATCTGATAATTTAAAAAATTCTCTCTCTCAAACTTATCGCTTAGTAAATTATGGAAAATGCATAATATACTTCTTTTATTATAAAACACATCGAATAAGTTATGTTGCTTGATTATAATATTGGAAAGTTATATAACATGTCATTGGCTACTTTAGTTTTAAATTTTATGTAAATAGTGTGTTATCGATTTTTTTTCGTCAGTTTAAATTATAAAAATCAGATTAATTTTTTTTTAAAAAATAAAAATAGATAAAACATCATCCATAAATTTTAAATTTAATAATTAAAAAGACGTGGTCACTAAAATAGGGACACATCTATCTTATCCTAAAAATGAATAATATATTTTTCAAAAGATATGATGATGATGATACTAACATATACAATAACATTATCTACTATTGTGAATTGTTATTATATTATAATAACTAAAATAACATTATTTATTTTGTAATGATCTATCTTCATTAAAAATGATCATTATTAAGTCATGATAATTAGAAAAAATATTATTGTAATTATCATAAAACAAAATTAACATCTTTTTTCATGGACAATTCGTGACTTGACAAATAATTCAAAACAATTCAAAATTACCTTCTGAGAGTGATTAAGGCAAACGTATAATTTAAAATGGCAAAGATGGAATGATTACCTTAAAAATGCCCTTGATTTTTTTTCTTTTTAGAAAAAAAAGACATTCATAGTAATATTCATTGATATTAAAGACATTTTTTCCGGGAAACTTGAATGGGGTTGGTGGAATGGGCACCGATTGAAGGAGAAGGTTTCCAGGGGGGAAGACTTGATCAAATGTCTTGGTTGGAAACTTGGAATACATAAAAAAAGTTAAAGGGTCGTGACAACAACTATATTTCTCAGCAAATAAAAAAAAATGTCTCAGTTCATGAGGAGTGTTTCCCACATTTACAATTTATTCGATGCACGTTTTGCTTTGTGTTGAGTTTTTTTTATTATTTTTGGATTGCATATTTATATATTATTCGGCATCATGTTTCAATTTATATAGACATTATTTTGACTAAAATTTATTCATATCATTCTCGTCTAAATATTAAAATAATCAAGTGCTAATAATTTTATAATTTAAAAAATTAGTGAGTTTTGATCGGAAAAAAAAAGTTTTTTTAAAGATTAATAAAAAGTTGGCTCGATTTGTAAACATATTGAACTAGGTCTAAAATTTCAATTAATGTTGAAAGATTAATACCTCGAGATCCTCGTGACTTTCACGTGCTCAGAGTCGTCGCAAAGACGCTACTCAATTTTCTATAAAATATTTTTTCGGAATATAAACAATAAACGCGGAAGACTTTTTCAATAATAACAGCTAATAATCTATTATATTCAAAATAATTAAAATATTAATAAGTTCACAATTCTAATAAATGCGAAAATAATAAAAACTAGACAATTCAATCTAGAACATGTGCAATATCTGTCTATCACTGAGCATAACCACCTGCATGATCATCCTCTATCAAAGTACTATCACCTGCACGGATCCAGGTACAGGAAAATATCCATGAGTATAAAAATATTCAGTACGTAGGGTCTACTAAACAATCAATATGCTCAATAAAAAATAAGATATAATCAATAATGAGTCAATTGAGCAATCAATACAATAATCAATTTACAATATAACGATTTATCAACATGAGCAACTATATCAAGTTATGGTCAAAAGACCAATCAATAGAGATAGCAATTAATAATTGCCTAATCAATTGAATCTATGATTCAATATAACAATAGGACAATAAAGTCATAAATCAATAAGAAGGATCAGAAAAAGATCAGATGGTCGATCAATATTGATTTAGCAATTAAATGTCTGATCACTATGACACTATTCAATTTAACAATTTTTAATTCAATATCAATGGTCATTGGTCAATAACAATTCCATTCGATTCAATGGGCGGAGGCAATGCCAGTCAATGCCAGTATCCAAATGACCATGATATATTCAATTCGATTTCAATCCAACTCAATTCGATTCGATTTTAATTTAATTCAATTCAATTTACAATGTTCGGTGTTATCCAATTCAATGGGAGCGCTCGGTCAATTAAGGAAACTCCATATCTCTTTCATGTAGGCCAGTGGGGGATCAGTGCCATAGCAAGCCACCCAACAATATAGCGCTAACAATTATTCGTGAATGGCGGGAGACCATGACCAAACACAGGACAACCATAGCTTCTCTAAAGGATGATGACGTCTCAAATCTTTAGGTCCACTATCTGCCCCATTCAATTCAATTCAATAATAATATGGCCCAGGGGCTTAGAGACAATCGGAGAACATGAAGATCCAGCAGCTTTCAGCTTTTATCTTGTTTACCTAAGACGTCTACTTTCAGCAATTTAATTTAGATGAAACAAGACCCAATCAGAAAGACTACTGGATCAGTATCATAATTCATAATAAGATTTGATATGGTAATAAAATATAATCAACTATGATGATGATATGTATGATCAGGTATGATAATATATAATCAGAAATGATAACCATATTATCATGACAATCAATAATAACGAAATCAATATATCATATTCAAATAATAATAAGAGCAAGATAATCAAAATATATTAATACTAAAATTGCTAAAAGAATAACTCTGGACATCTCCATTATTCCTCTTATATTTGATTTCCTGAAAAAAATAATAAAATAATTTTCTTTCTAAAATTCGAAGCCCATAAAATGAAACAATAATTTCATGCCGCCTAATTTTATTTTTCCCATATTTTTATTTCTGCTTCCTTTCTCGGCTGAGAGAGGAATCCAATTCTTCCTTTCATTTTTATTTTCCTCTCTCCTATACATCTGGCGCTTTCCTCATTTTCTTTTCCTTTTGCCTATCGCTTTCTCTCTCCATGTTTTTTTTTCCTTTTTGCCATAATCCACTCTCTCTATTAATTCCTTTCCTCTCTCTCCAGATTAGTTAACGCCACGGCCACGCTTCTCATCCTTTTTGTTTTCACTATTTCTTTTTTCCTTCCTCCTTCAGCACCGAGATATTGTTGGCCGAACCCAAAGAATTTACTTCGGCCGTTAAGTAATTTATTTATTTTCTTAACTATCAAGTAGCAATAGTAATCCCAATAAAAAATAATCAGAGAACCTATGGATCCCCCTGCGTACCTCGTAGCCGTTCGACGTTGAATCATGCCTTGCTATCATCTGAACATCATGCTTCTGCTGTCGGACACCGAGAACCAAAAAGGAGAAAACTCCTTTGACGACCGGCCCTAAGAATTTATTTATAGGGTTCTAGATCCTAGATTTTCAATCTATTTATAACTTTCAATACCGATCAAATTTAATCTTTTAATTAATCTCTTTTAACAATTCTGATTTATTTTAATAATTAAATAATTCCGAATTTAAATAAATATCCCACAATACATTTTTATCCTTAATTAAACTCCTCCCCTATTTTTCTTTATTTTCGGAATTATTTATTATAATAATATTAATGATCATTTTTCTCAAAATAAATAATAAAATATTATTTTTCTAACTCTAAAAAATTGAGGTCGTTACAATCATATCCAGAGTATGTTTATTTTATTTATTGATATTGCGACCAAATTAATGTTCTTCTGAACTTATATATACATATGTGTGTGATTTATTGTTTTGACGACAATATATGTGATTCATTATTCTTTTTCCCGTTTCTTAAATGTGATTAAATAAATCCAAAATATTGTGGGTAATATGTGCATACATACGTCAATATATTTTCCGTCTAAGGGAATTCACAGTTTATTTATGAATTATTAGTAATTTTTGTTATTTTACTCATTTTGACAGCATAACTAGAGCTTCTTTTTGTGCTTTGAGGACAGATTTGTGGAAAATAATGAAGTGCATGTTGAATTTATGTTGCCGAAACTCATCACGATATCCTCCTCATTTCACCATCCAACTCATCCTAATGGCAATCATGAAAAGGTTTTGTCTCCCAATGTCGAGATTAATAATTAAACAATAATAATAATAAAGTCTTATCCCACTAAGTGGGGTCGGCTATATGGATCAAGAGTTTTACGCTGGCTATCGAAGTCTAACACAACTCTTCTTCTTTATCCGAACTTAAGATTGAGTATAAAATATAGGCGAAGTTAAAAAGCAAGATAATTAATTAATCTTGCTTGTTGTATTTTCTTGTTTCCAAAGGAACTCAACTCTTGCCCCCATGCACCAAGATTGGGAGAAAAGGCACTGAAAGAACGTTTCCTTGGTCATGGTGACTTTCCATAAAGCCAAGCTAAATTTGTACTGGTCTTTAATATTTCGGCTTTTGCGCAATGCCCTTTGCAGGAGTCAGTACATAAAGGTAGCACTCAAATGAAATCAACTCAACAAACGGCAATCATCTTGGATTTATTTTTTTTATAGGGAGAGAATTCACGCGATGATAAAAAAATATATTATTAAATTAAAAATTAGTTTATCATCGAACTTTACTAATTTGATTAAATCATTCTAAATTACATAATTAGTAAGACTTCTAATAGAATCCATCCCTTATTCATTGAATCATTCTTTAGTTCTTTTTAGATAGCATCAACAAGTTAGACATGACTATAAAGAAGTAGAATTCCTTCGCCCGCTAACGGATAAAAGTAAAATTACTTTATTATTTAGTTTTTAGAAACAACCAAATTAAATTTATAAAATTATTGTCTATTCTAAAATTAAGTTTAAGGGTATTTTCATAAATCTCTGTTAGACTATTATGATTTTTCACATCTAATATCAAATTACGAATTTATTTTTTTGGATTCTTAAATTATCATAACTTTATCATTTTAGTCCTTCCGTTATGAAAAGACTAAATTATCTCTCTTTTTAGAAAAATATAAAAAATAAAAAAATCGTTGAAAGGATTAAAATGTTAATTTTTTTTATCATTTGTGAAAAAGACTATGTTATCCTCCTCCCATTTTTTTCATGTTTTATATTTATTATTTAATGAGTCATGGAGGGAGGGATAATTTAATTTTTCCATAGAAGTAGACGAAATGATTAAAGTAAAAAAATTATGATAGTTTCGAGATAAAAAAATAATGTAAAAAATCATGATAGTTTAAAAGAGATTTATGAAACCAATCGTAAAGTTTTAAAGATTAATAATGAAATTCCCTCCCCATCTCTCCCGGAAATAATCCTAAATTTTAAAAGTTAATAATGAAATTCCCTCCCCCCTCTCCCCAAATTAAAATAAAATGAATTAGTTTAGTTAATACGTAAATATATATTTAGGATATAATGTTTATGCTACCACCCCAGGATGTAGCATCTTGCGAGTGTGCGTGAGCCATCGGATCCTTCATCCACGCTCCAGATGTGCGCTGAACCGATTTTCGTGCGTCCCCCCGAACGAGCGAACTGGTGAGCGAGCGTCGACGACTTGCTGCCCATCGTCTTCTCCCCCGATGATGCGTACTATTTGTTGCTCATCGGCCGGCCACGACGAAGTAAGGTCGGCTCGATCTAGACCAACGAACGCGTCTTCCGTCAACGACACGTGCTCCTGTTGTTCGCCGCCCAGCCACGACGGAGGTCAGCTCGATCGACGTCGAATACGTCGACGACTCTAGACGATAAGGCGGATCTTCTGCGATCCTGAATGCTCGTATCTTGTTCTCTTCTGCGTGTGCTACCTGCTGCTCGTCGGCCGGCCACGACAAAGAGAGCAGGGTGGCTCGATCAACATCGAAAACGCCAGCGACTCCAGCGAACAAGTGCATCTTCTGACGATCCCGATTGCTCGTGTCTTCTTCTCCCCCAATGATGCGTTCTACCTGCTGCTCGCCGGCCGGCCATGACGAAGCGAGGATGTATCGACGTCGTACATGCCGCCTTTTGGTTGGCCATGAGAACATCATGGCTTGCTTGCCGGTTTGTTCGTTCAGCTCGTTCACGAGACGCATGCTTCGATCAAGAGTGTGGATAAGGAATCCAACGGCTCATGGAGAGACGTTGCAGGATGCTACACGTTGGAGGTGGTAGCATAAACATTATATCCATATATTTATATTTATTTAATATTTTATTCTTATAATATCCCCCTTCGCCCCTGATTATATGCGAAGCACGAATAAATATTACTGTTTTTATTATATATATTTTTAGGGACATCAATGACCATTTACGTAAATTACGTAACCTTCGTGACCTTCATGACATGAACGGCATTTTATTTATTCATCTTCCTTCTTCTACACAACATGCAATTATATATCTTGGGACAATGCGACAAAGGAAACATATATACAATAATCAATTTCTATTATATCATTTGCTCTTCCAAATTTTTTTTTAAAAATCACTTATAATCTTGCTCTCTCCTCGTTTTCCAAAACTTCGATCTGTGATTTTAACATTTCCACACCTTTTTCATAATATCACTCATTTTCCATACTATTTTACCTTTAAAGAAAATAATTTTTAATATACCATCAAAATATTGATAATCAAATAGTAACATTTAGCTATTTAGGAGTTGATAATAAGAGGATCCTTTTCATAATCGACTATATTTTTTCATTTTAGTAAGATTATTATATTTTATAATATTGTTTCTAACTAAGAGAACGTTGATTTTTTTTTCAAATATAATATGGAAATTGAATATATATTCGATCTTTATTTTATTTATTTGAGGGTGGAGCCCAGGAGGCAACGACAGCTACTGGAGTTGTATCAATTAGACACACGCAGGGTACCACGTGAGTCACGTTACTTTGGATTCACTGGGCCCACCATATTTTAACTTTTTTTTTTTCTCTTTCGGTGCACCACGTTAACCCTCTCGTGCCCCCCAAGCCAAGTAGCACTAATATTCTCCTCTTTTTTATATTTATATAATTATATTTGTGTTTTATTGGTTTAATAGTAGTTAGCTATAATATAATATTGCATCTCATTGTATATATCAAAAGGGTTATTCGGATCCTCATTGTGAAAAATAAAAGTATATAACTACCGGGGAAAAAAGTATATATACCCCTAAATTATTTGGAATAGCAAATGATGTGCGATTTATTTGGATACCTAGGAGGAAGAAGATTAAAATAAATATTTAAAAATTACGTAAGAAAAATGCAAATACAAATTTTAAAAGGAAATGCCTATTATATATTATTAATAATACTTGAATCCTATCTCAATTGAAAATTCGTCTTAACTTCAAGACATTTCGAAATAAAAAAAATTCATCTCACATATTTTGTATATTTCTTTATCACAAAATTGTTAAGAAATTTATTTATTTATATATTTATTAAGAGATGTGTGTTCTAATTTTAAGAGATTAATTTAGAGTCATAATTATTTTGTAATTTCTATCACATGTAAATGAGTACTTATATAAACTCCACGGGTTTCTAACATAAAGAAATCTGTCTTCTAATCCTCTTATGTTTTTTCATCTAATAAAAATTTGTGTCGCCTTAAATTCTTTAATTTTTCTTGGGTGCATAATTTCTCTCGTGCAGAAATCTTAACAAACTGATATCAGACTTCATTGTTGATCCTCCAACAAACGTAGAGATGACATCATAAAATGTAAAAATTGAGAAATTCACATAGCGTAATAGTTGTAGTCTCTGACACATTAAGATGCAGACACTTCTGAAATAACAAAAAGTTTGGGCGCCACTTGCGAACGTGTCGAAGAAGAGATCGACCTCGCAAATTTGACGACACCGGAGGAGAATACACACTTTATGATCTTGTTGTGTCTGACGGACGAGGTGATTATTAAAGTCGCCGATGAAGAAACAACGACTGTTCTGTAATCCAAATTTGAGAATATCTACATGACCAAGTCTCTAACTAACAAGCTGTTGTTGAAACAACATTTGTTTGCCCTCCACATGCAAGAAAGTATCATATGTAAGATTATTATGATCAGATGAATACTTTATTGACGAAATTACAAAACATGTGAAAACTGAGGATGAAGTTTCTATCGGTGTCTCTTTCTTTGTCATATCAAAATTTTGTTCAATTTATGATCATCGAAAGATACACAATTACTTTAAAAGAAGTAAGATCGAGTTTATACACTCGTCAATTTTAACATATGGCATCTGGTAAGGCTACTGAGATTCAAGACGCAGGATTGATAATAATCGCAGAGAAGGAACATCATCTAAACCCTAAGAAGCGTAAGGTGAAGAAGAAGAACATCAATTCGAAAAACATTTGCAACTATTGCAAAGAACCAGATCACTTAAAGATGGATTGCCCCAAGAAGAATAAGAAAGACATTGTTATTATAGTAGTACACCAAAGTAACAAATCTGATGATGATGATTTGACTTTCATGATGTCTGATCAAATATAAATTCAGAATGCTCTTATGACTTCGCACAAAGAGTGTCTCTCAACTTATCAAAATATTGATGACAGAAACATCATCATGGATAATGATGTAGCTTGTAAAATAGTTGGGAGGTCAATTCAGATCAAAACTAATGAAAATCGAGTGAGGATATTGACAAAGATCTGTCATGTTTCACAACTAAAGAAAAAATTAATATTGTTAGGAGTTCTCGACTCCAAAAGATGTCAGATGAATGCTACATGAGGTGTTCTCACGATCACCAAAGGCGATGTTAAAGTAATGAGAGGAGACAAACAAAAGTTCTTGTACATATTACAAGACACAGTAATTTCTGGTGTGATTGTAATAAGTAGGTAATTCCAATCAAAATTTCATATAAGTCAGAAAGGAATAGACATCCTCAACAAGCACAATTTTCTGAGTGATAAAAAATATCTAATAGGATTATGCAAGCATTGCATCTTCGGCAACTAAAAATGACATCAACTCAGCAAAGTCGTGCATAAGACGAAGACAATGTTTGATTACATCCACGTTGACTATTGAGCCCCTCTCGTATTTCATCTCTAGAATGTTCTAGATACTTTCTATCTATGATAGATGATTACTCAAGAATCACATGAGTATTCACGATGAAACACTAGAGCGAGACATTTGAAGCCTTCAAATAGTGGAAGGTGAAGAATCAAACATCGAGAAAGATGAAATGATTTTGTACTGATAAAGTCTTGAAGTTTTGTTCATTCGAATTTGATCAATTCTGTAATGGTGAAGGTATTTCCAGACATCGCATCGTCAGAGATACACCGTAGTAGAATGTATAGAAGAACATATGAACAGAGCACTTTTGGAGAAGACACAGTGCATGCTCTCAAATTTTGATCTGAATGAGTCATTGTGAGTTGAGCCTATTAGCACAGCATGTTACTTGATGAATCAAGGTCTTGCAATTGCGATCAATGACTCCTATTGAGATATGGTCAGAAAATTTTGCTAATTATAGTAATCCAAAAATTTTTCATTCTCTAGCATATTACTATGTCAGCGAAAGAAAGCTGAAACTAAGGATTAAATGAGTCTTTGTGAGCTATGATGCAGGTGTAAAAGACTTTAGAATATGATCTCCTTTTGAGCACAAGGTTATATACAACAGAAATATATCTTTTAGTGAGATGTTTATGCTCAAACAGAAATCGAATATTGTTGACTCAACAGAAGTGTGTGTCAACAAATAAGAGGAGTTTAGATTAACTCCAATTCAAAATGTGACAAATGTAGGATCGAAAGCACTAAGAGAGGGGAGGGGGGGATTGAATTGGTGTTTTAAAATTTAACCAAAAAAGTCGTAAGAAGTCAAATTTTAGAAAATGCGATAACAAATAAGTGGAAGATAAGTAAGAGGAATTAGAAACTAGAAAGACTCAATATGTTAACGAGGTTCGGCCCAACTCCTTGGCCTATGTCTCCGCTCTAACTTCCCGACCTCGAGATCGTCGGAGATTCACTAGCTTTCTCTTTTCTTGTAGGAAGAGAATAAACTTTTTTACACCACAATGCCTTCTTTTTTACTCAAGAGGTAAAGCACACCTCTTCTTATAAGGAGCTCTCAAACTCTCTAAACAAGAACACAAGAATTCCCTCCAATTCTCTTTTCTTACAAAGGATACTCACACTTAAAAACTAGAAGAGGGAATGGATGATTTGTAATTTTAAGCTGAAGAAAAATGCTTTAAACTTGAAGGAAGCTTTAGAGTGATTTGTCTTACATTAATTAAGTTCCTTCATCCTTTTGAATCAATTTTATAGGCTTTTCTAGAAAATATGGCCATTGTAAATCAATTTGAAATATGTTATGCTGTCATTTCAGAAACGGTCGCCCGTTTCAATATCGGTCGTCCATTTTGCACAGTAACTAGTCGTTATGACTTTTGTCGCATATTCAGCGACCGTCCATTATAGTATCAGGCGTCCATTTAATATAAAATAATAGCCGTTGCATTTGTCTTTTCTGTGCAATTTTCTATTGATCATAGTACGTAGAAGGATTATAACCGTTTAATTAATTTTTCTTCCATAATGGTCGATCAAAAGGGACTCGGTCGTCCGATTTAGAAATCTTGTGCTCTCTGTAATCTGCGATCATCCATGCACCAGCTTCAATCGTTCGATTTATGCATTTTTTTATCTTTGCTGCCCAGAATGATCGATCGTTAGAGTTTCGATCGTCCGTTTTAGAAATCCCGTGTTCTCTGTAATATGTGGTCGCTTCATCCGTCACTTTGGTCGTCCGTTATGTACTTTGATATTTCATGTAATACATATAACGACTGACTGAAAATAAATCGGTCGCCCGATTTAAGAATGTCATTTCTTTCTGGAATTAGCGGTTGTTCCAGCTCCTCTTTGGTCGTCCATTACAAGTCAAAATGATCGTCCATTATAGTTACAGTCGATCGTTTGTACTGCTAAAAAATATTTTGTCTATTTTTCTTCGTAAAAATATTTAACCTGTTCACACTAATACTTCAAGCACAATTAGTACATCATTTTCCTTGTTTGCTATCATCAAAATACTTAGAATATGATCTTTGGACCAATAACAAGAGAATTTCATGAAGCTGAACAACCAAAACCTAAAGAACAAATAGAAGCAACGACAAGTCTAGCTGCTGGACGTACAAGTAAGCAAGTAAGTCCTAAGCGTTATGACTTTAATGACATTGTTGTAGATGGCTTCCAAGTAGCTGAAGAAGTGGCGTCGTCAAAGCAATGAAGCTACAAGGATACTATTACATGTGCGAAATCAGAAGAGTGGTTTGCGGCGATGAGTGAAGAGATGGAATATCTTCAGTTTGTCAAGTTACTAAAAGGTAGAAAAATCATTGCAAGAATAAGCTTAGAAGTTTAGAAGCTGAAGACATCAGATTCAAAGTACATTTACTTGCTAAAGGCTACAATCAGAAAGAGAGAATAAATTATAACGAGATATTCTCTTCAGTTGTAAGACACACTTTCATTCAGGTGCAATGTGCCCTCGTAGCATATCAGAATTTGAAGCTTAAGCAATTAGACGTGAAGACCACATTTTTACATGGAAAACTTGAAGAAGACATCTCATGAGTCAGGAGTTTCTCTATCTTAGGAAAAAAAGACCAAGACTGCATATTAAAGAAGTCATTATACGACTTGAAGCAGTCTTCTAAGCAGTGGTACAAGAGGAACATGTCAGACATTCAAAATTTAAAGAAGCTCTTTGGTGCAGAATTTGATATGAAGAATCTTGGTGCAGTAAAAAAAATTTTAAGGATAAATATTTACAGGGATCGTGTAAAGACGAAAATTTTAAGTACTTCATCAGCTTCAAATGTTACCTTTCTACAACTGAACTTATATTTGATGGCGAAAAAGAGTACATGTCTCGAGTTTCATGTGTCAGTGCAGTCGAAAGTATGCTATGATATGCAAGACCTGAGATTGTGCATGTCGTTAGTGTGATTAGCATATTCATAAGCAATACAAGGAAGGAGCATTGACAGACAGTGAAGCGTATCTAAGAGTGATATTTAAGAGGAATGTTTGACATTGGATTTATCTATAAAAGTGGTAAAGAATGTTAGATTATAGGTTATTTAAACTCAGATTATGGTGTAGATGTTGATGAGAGAAGATAAATAATAAGTTATGTTTTCATTTTTGATAGTTCTGTTATCAGTTGAAAAGTCATACTCCAATCATCAATTACATTGTCTACCACATAGGCAGAGTACATGACATTGATAGAAGCTGCTAAGAAAAACATCTGATTAAAAGATCTTGTCGGAGATCTTGGACTACAAGCTTAAGTGCAATATGCTTAGCCAGGAATCAAATGCATAATGAAAGAACCAAACACATCAACTTCAAGTATCACTTCATCCAACGGACATGTTCACCAAGTTGGTTCCTACTAACAAGTTTCAATATTATTTGAATTTGCTAAATATTGATAGTTGGCAGTAGTCGCAAGATGGGACTGACGACGTTAGAAATTGTTAGATATCTGATTGGAGGATTCAACTCAAGATGATGCCTTGAATCCTATCCCAACTGAAAATTCATCTGAATTCAAGACACTCCAAAATAAAAGAAACTCGTCTGACATATTCTCTATATTTTCTTATTACAATATTATTAAGGAATTGATTCATTTTCTTATTTTAAGAGATTAATATAGAGTCCTAATTGGTCTGTAATTCATATCATCTGTAAAGAAAATATTTATATAAACTCTCTGAGGGTTCTAACATAAAGAAATATGTCTTTTAATAGTCTATTTTTTCCATATAACAAAACTCTACATCGTCTTAAATTTTTCAATTTTTCTTATCGTCACCACAACAAATTTGATTTATACTTACAAATTATTTCGTGAATATAAGCATATTATGACTGATTATATTTATGGTTGCTCGGAGATGGCTCCTTGTACTTGCATAGGATATGGTCTGCTTTGGTCCTTAGCTCGCATGATTTGACTCTGATATCATATGTAATATCCTTGTACTTTCATAAGATATTATCCTCTTTGGGCCTCGGCTTATACGGTTTTACCAAAATACATCAAGTCAAGACTTCTCATATATACCCAACTTCTCTTTCATGACTTGTATATCTAGGACTAATCAAGGCATGCCTCATGCATGAACTTTAATTAATCCAAATGCTTCGAATTATTTCACTTGTTATTGACTTAGTTTAGCTACTAATCCTTATCGAACCTCAAGTTATAAAGTCAATCTCAATAACTATTATTCAAATAATTTATATGATTAATTAAATCATACAACTTTATTTAAGTTTAATGTAAAGCAAAAACACTTATTAATGTAATTTTATCAATAAAATATATCATTATGATTTTATAAAAACCTTACATATCATTTGTTGCAAATTTTAAAAATGTAACAAATACATAATATTGCATTCAACAATTAGTTATGAATTTTTTGTGGCTAATATTGATGATAAAGAATATAGTTTATTATGAAAATAAAAATTGTGGCAATTACTTATATTATTTGTCACAAAATAAATCTTCATAACAATCACTAAATCATTATTGTCACGATATAAATTATTTGTGACTACAAACTCATCAATATTTAAAAAAAATCGTGACTATAAGATATAATTATTATCATGAACTAACATATTATGATTATTAATTTGTAGCTATAAACCATATCTATTGTAGTGCGTGCATAAATCCTTACATATATATATGTGTGTATATATATATATATTGAAATTTCTCACTCTCCTTCCTATATCTCTAGGTTTAGTTTGATACAATTTCTTTTGTTTCTTTGATTCAATAGATTAGTCGAAAAGATGTGTTTGAGAAAAAAATGAGAACAAAGAAAGTGGAGTTTCATGAATGTTTGGACAGAATTAGAATTTTTAATGCTAACTAAAAAAGTTATCTTTTGTTTTTCATGAAAAATAAAAAATATTAGGAAAAACTAAAAGAATAAAGTAAAGCAAACGAAATATTTTTTGAGCCAAGAAGGAAAACATTTTGGTAAAAAATATTATTTTGAGTAAAGTAACAAAATTGGATAAAGCAAAAAAAGTGTAAAACAAATATAGTAAATAAAATCTTTGGACAAAAAAAATCTTTGTATTCTTGGGTAAATAAAATAATTTGGCATAAAGCACAAAAAAACTCCTTTGGGTAAAGGGAAAAATGTTTTTTAGTAAATAAAAATGAAGTTGTTTGGGTAAAGAATATTTTTATAAAGAAAAATAGTCTAGGTGAAGCAGGGCTTGACTAGGAAATAACTAATCAAGGGGTGGGTTGAGGTGACTTGAATGATAGGGTGATAAAGTATGGTATGTCATTAGAAAGTTTATATTTGAATAATAAATTATATAAAATATAGGATGGGATAGAAGTTTTCATTTATGCAAAAAATCATTTTTACCTTTCATTATATATTTAAAGTATTTATATTGATTAACTATTAGCAAATATTTATCATATCTTTATTTATTACTTAATTTATTTTTCTCTTTGCTTTTTTATTTGGCTTATTTCTTCAATTGTTTATTAAGTTATTTATTCTATATAAAAATTTCATTCATTCATCTAATTTAAAAAGTAAAAATGAGAGATAAATATAAAGAAAAAATAATATAGATAAAAGTTAATTTCATCATAATATTTATTTACTAGTATGAGAAAGAGAAGAGATTGCTCAAAGAAAAGAGAAGAGAGATGGAGGGATAAGAGAGAAGGAAGAGTGAAAGTTAATTTAGTTTAAAATTATTAATCTCTTTTCCTTTCACTAATTTGGTTGAGTGAAAAATATGGTATTATGAGATCTTAGTTATTTCATCCTATCCCTCGACTAATATAAAATTATTATCCAACGAACTTATGCTCCCATATACCACCTCACCTCCTTAAAACCTTCAATGTAAACATGAGAATTTGATATTTCTCATGCCTTATATGAGATTATCCATTCCCAAATCTAGAAACCAACTATTTGATGCGGTCATAGCGTTCCTAGAACAAGGACAAATATGTAGTATAAATCATAGCTATTTATTAAAAATAAAAGGTTGTTCTTCTTTATTATTGAAGAATGAGTTTTTATTTTTGCAAATTTCGAGCAAGAAAAGATGTGGGCAATAGAATTTTTTCTATCACTGCATTTATCCTTATGGTAGGGGCATTTTGATGAAGGGATAAGAATAAAAGCATTATTTGTTTGGTATCAAACTATCCAATAATATTTATTAGAATCTCTTGAAATCAAGTGTTAAAATTTCTCCTCAAATGCAAGTTAGATTTTCTACCTTCCTAAGTTGTATTTCATGATTTATTTATTTTTTGTAATATTTTTTACAATGTTATTCCTCCATCGTGCCATTTTTTTCAATCAAAATAGCTCACACTGAGTTATTATCATCTCTAGTCATACATCTAACTATGAGTACTGTGAGTGTGAACTTAAATACCTAGATTTAGAGAAAATAAAAGTATGGCCGGAAAAGAAAAGAGATAAATATATTATAAATAGGAAATAAATTAAGACTTAAACTAGGTGTATTAGGACAATTAAATTTATAATTAAGAATTTAATTATATTATAACTCAGGATTATATTTGTATAAATAAAATCCAACATCTTCTTTCTTTCATCCTCCTGTACTTCACCTCTCAATGTGAGTGCACGTTGCTTCTTTCTGCCTAATCGATTATGAACTCAGTTGGGACAAGCTAAGGTTACTATGAAGGATAATTTATAGAGAACTCGACGTTCATTAACTGAAGATAGAAAATAGGATTCGAAATTGAGGCATATAAGACTTTACATTCAATTTTATATGCAATTTCATAATAGATTAATTCATAAGAGTAGTTTATTTATGACTATAATTGTGTTATAGCTATATTATTTTACTAGGTTTTGTAATGTTCACATGTTGTTACAAGGGTCAAAACCGTAATAGAAAGCTAGGATAGTTGGTGTCAAATTTTTGCAGAAGCACAACCTGAGCTACGTGGACCCTACTTGGGTTCCTTCAGTATCTCCATCACTGCAGCTCGCCGTCCAAAATTTGAAACTAGGGCTGCATATCGATCCAACACAATTTAAGTTAGAGTATGAATACTAGTGAGTTGAATGACACTTTGTTAAGACAACTTAGTTTGTGTTGTCGAATGACCTGACACGAGATTTCTTGCAAAAGAAATGTGAAATCCAACTTAAGTTTGTTCGCAAAAGAAACATGAAATCTATGCAGACAAAGCCCAATTTAGGAGCATGGGTCGATAAAAAAAGTTGTTGAAGACTTTTCATCGGTAACCTGATTTGACTCTACTTTAAACTCAACCCAAGTTTTAAAGTTATCAAATTTGTGCTAAAGAATTACTAACTGAATGTCTCCTTTGTTCAACTAGTATTTGCTTCACTTGTTAATTGTTGAATAAATTTTTATTTTATGATTAGTAGAATATTTAATGAAAATGTCTTTAACTTATTTGTCTTTTGATTTGATTCACTTATCAATTTGGTGATAATTTGTATCCGGATATTAAGTTCTTACAATCTTATGATTCTTCGGATAGAAAATGATTCTGATCCTACTCGGAGGATCTTAAACATAGGATGTATAATTGGGTCTTAAAATCAGTAGGATCTTACGATCCTAATGATCCTACAATATTAGTAAAAATTTATATTTGAATAAAAAAATAAAAGTAAACATAAAGGTCTTTGAGAAAATTAGATTTAACTATTTTATTTGTATATATTGTATATGTTAGTCTCACTTTCGTGAATTTAATATCTTCTAATAATTTAATGGTATGTTAGGTATCTAATACTATATTATTTTACATCAAAATTATTTTTTTATTATTGCACATATATTAAGAATTATATTGCACTTTAATAAATGTTATAATTCATTAAGATCAAACATTATATATTATTATTTTAATATTTTTTTTAAGAATATATCATATTGTCTTTCAAATGATATAAAAAATTATCTATTAGACTTGAAAATATAAATAAAGTATTAATGGCTAATGTTTAATTAACTTATATATAAATATAATATTTATGAATAAATATATTACTTTATTATTTTATATTAAAAAAATTTATTCATGGTGTAGAATCTTACGATCATCGATCCGATCCTACGATTCTTGATTCTCAAAGCCCTTTATGGTCATACTTCAGAAAGCGATCCTAACAACCTTAGTATTTGATATATTTGAAAGTCATGTGGGAGGCATGTTTGATCACGAGATGAAAGATGTAAAAAGAGTTGAAGAAAAAAGAGGGCAACTAGTTATTTCCATTTGGTACAATTTTATCGAATGGGAAAGGAGGGAAAAAGATTGTTTCTCATATGGAGTAAGTTATCCACTCATACCTGAAATATTACATTATTAATTATATTTATTTTGCCTTACATCATTTTCTCCTTCACATGCGTCATTTCGTTTGAAGAAATTGTTGGAAATATTGTTTCCCCTTTCATGAAGCACAAGAACTATCCTAAAGTATAGTGACATGATATTCTTTTCCTTTTGGAGCTAATTCTTTTCTTTTTTTTCCTCATTTTAAAATCACATTTATCTTATTACACATCACTAGTTCCCTTAGAACCATATAATATTTACCCCCTCTTCTTGATGTTCTCTTACACATTGTTTTTATTTATGAATATAAATTATTCAAATATTTTTTTATTCTTAACACTATCATATAATTATTAACATATTACTATACTTGTCTCATATAATTTTTAACACTATTGTATGATTATTAACATATTAGATTTGGAGAAATAAAGATGCAATTAATTATTTAGGCATTTATAGATGAGAATGAGGTCATAAGAGAAATTAATTGCTGTTTTGGAAGGATCACATGAGGAATTAAACAACTTTCAATTAAAGAGGTTTATAAGATGATGGAGGAATTATGGATTACGCATCCACATATCACTTTCTAATTTAAAATTATGAAGAGTTTGATAGTTATATTTAGTTGTCAATCATAAATGAAAAAAGGATGTTGTTATGAAGATTCTTTGATATATCTTACTTTTGACTTTGTTGGGTTGTAATTTGCTGGAGAATTTTTCTTTTTCACTCTACCTTCACTAGTTATGAATAATGATGAGAATTTTACAACTCTGGTATAGACTTTTATTCCATGGTTGCCCAATTAATGAAAGAGTAAGTCTTGACTAGACATAACATATCTTTTGGTCGTTTTGTTTTCATTAATGATGTGAATTATGGTGCCAAACATGTATTTATACAAAGCATTTTTTTAAATCTAGAATGCACTTCATATGTGTCATTAATTAAATTCAAATAAATTGTACTTTAACTCATTAGATTTTTTATCACTGTGTAGAATTGTCTTTTTGAACCGTTTACATTTCTTTCCCATCCTTTATCTTTATAACGAGATACCACGTGAAGTTAATATTCACCATTTCCCCCTCTCTTTCCCCTAATTGATCAGCATTCAAATGAGGTAGAACCATTTATTTTTATTTACCTTCTTTCCCCCTCTCCTTCATTTTCTTTAATTTCATTATCTTTCCTTCCCTTCTTCTTAACGTTTATTTGGTTTAAAGTTTATTAGAGGACGGGATGGTAAGTAAAAGGAAGGAAAAGAATTGAGAAGAATGAATGTGAATAATTGTCTTCTTTGGTGGACATAATTAAAAGGAAGAGAAGAGAATAAATATTAAGTGATATATAATTTGTTTAGATAATTTTATCTTTTATATGCATATGTATATATATAGTTCATAAGACTAACGATGAAAATGTGTATTAAATATATCTTTCCACTCTTTTTAATTCGATCTGGAGTTGAAAGAAAAATAGGATGTTGGAGAAAAATAATGAATAAATGACTCTAATTTTTTTCCATTTTTCTTCAACTTGAATTCAACTAAACATAAGTGATAGATTTTTCTTTTTTCTCTTTCTATTATTTCCTCTCATTTCACCTCCACCAAACACACTCTAAATAATGTTTTAAACTTTCTGCCCTATCAATTGTTAATAGATTCCAAAGATAATTCTATAAATAAATAAAAAAATATAAAAAAGTGACTCGGGATTGTATCATTTTTTTTCATTTATAATGAGTGAAATATGTCTTATAAGGGTTAAAGAAAATCCCACTCATTTGTATGGATTGAAATATATTTCATATGGGTCAAAGAAAATCAGCATTGGAGTAACATATATTATTATCTTTAAAAATGAGACCTTGGTCATTGTTTGATTTCCTACTTTTGCTCCACATCAAAGTATTATGACATTTATAATAATTGAAGAGGTCCTTATAAGGCATACATATGAAAAGGAGTTGAACGAAAACCTTGTATAATAGTGTGTAAAAAACAATCATTTTAGCACACTTGAAATAAAATAAAGAGAAGCATCATACTTGACAACGATATTTAATGATTAACATTTGGTATTTATTATTTGATAAGATGCCAATTGACACATAATTGATAAAGTGATATTATCATTTAATTATTATTCTAGTACCTGATTATTTATCATCACTTGACTACTTGATTAATTGTAATTTTATCACTTGATTACTTAATTAGTTATTATTTGGTTACTTAATTATTTGTCATCATCTGATTACTTGATTGACTATAATTTGGCCATTTAATTAATTTTCATCATCACTTGACACTTGATTATTTGTCATTTAACTATGTGGTCATTTATTATCATTTGATCATTGCAGCCGATATTTGTGATGCTGTTAATTTGCACATGAGTCAAAGCGGTAGAATGTCATTTAATTTCTTAATTATTCATTTGTATCGAATATTTGAATAATATAATTAGTTAAAACGTAAAAGCATCTCATAGCGAGGCCCTGTTAAGAATTCGAAATTAGCAATGATCATATATAGTTTGGCCCATTTAAATTTTACTCTTTCATGTTCGCACGGTAAATTGTATAAATAAATTGAAATTTAACAACAATAACAATCATTATTATGATTATGATTATTTATTATTGCTATTGTTGTTGTGAAAGAACTTAATTTTATTGAAAAATAAAAAGTTCACAATTAGACTTAAAAAATTAAGAAATTAAACGGTAAAATAACAAAGTCCAAAAGAACTTCCTTTGTCCTACATCGTATCTAATTAGATTATCTGGGTGCATGTTTGGTCTTAAAACACCTATCCATTAATTGTTTGTTAATATCGAAATAATAATATAGGCATAGTGTATACCAAGTTCAGAGATTAAGGCTGAGTTTGGTACGGGAATATTGAGAGAACATTAGTTTTCGAGAATTAATTGATTTGATATAAAAGTTTGGGTTGACGTTTGGATGAAAAAGTGTAATGATGAGGATTTAAAAAGTTGATGTGATGGATAAGTTTTAGTGAGTGTTTGGATAAAAAAGAAGAACTAAGAATATAATTTATTATTTTATTAGGTATAAAAGTATAATAAATAAGAATATGTTATTAATATTATATTTTACGTAAATAGTTATATTATTAATATTATTTTTATTTATTTTGATTAAATCTTTTAAATATTGTTAATATTATAATTTCCATACATTTAATATATATTTTTAATATAAAAATATAATATTTTTTTAAAAATAATTTAATAGTTTAATTAATAAAATATTTATTAATTACTAGAACTAATTATTTTATAATTTTTAATTAATAACATTTAATAAATTATGTTGTAATATCCCTAATAATGTATTAATTTATTCTAAATTATATATGCATACATTATAAAATAATTAAAAAAATAAAATTAAAAAAAAAGTCAAAGAATGCGACGGTACAATTGAAAAAAAGAAATCTTCTTGCCTTTCGGCAAGAACTTTCAAGAACTTTTGACGAGAACTTTTCGTAAAAAGTTTTCGTCAAAAGTCACGTGACGTGATGGTTGTTTGGGAACATTTTGCGATGTTCTCACGAAATGTTCCCAACCAAACGCAACCTAAGGGATTATTTGGCAAAAGGTCAATGGAATATGGAACAAATAACTTTGTTCCCAACTTATTCTTCAGATGGGAGCACAACAGGAGTAATGATATTCTTGGGTGGGTCAAGAACTCATTTGTTCTTACTTCTTCATTGTTCTTCTTATTATTGTGAGGTCCACATGTCATTTTTTTGGTAGAAAAAGCAAGAACAAGGGTGTTGTTCTTATTTTGTTCTCATACCAAACAGACTCTAAAAGCCTGTTTGGCAGCACATAAGAATAAAAAAGAAAACCTCATTATGTTCTCACGATGGGAACAATCAAGTTCCTTAAAGCTGTGTTTGGATCGGAACAATCGGCTAGAACAAAGTTATGTTCTGCCAAACACTTCAAAAAAATTCGGTGGGGCCCATAGGGATTTATCCCGGTCAACGCGATTTGTTCGTGATTGTTCATGCAAAAAAGTTTTAGCGAAATGCCAGAACTTTCGAGACGCCAAGAACTTTTTCCCACGCCAAAAATGTTTTTCACGCCTCGATGTCCACACACTTCTCTCTCTCCCTTGAGAACTATAGCCAAACACATTCAAGAACTTAAACGTCCAATCAGGAAAAATGTTTTGATCAACGTAGAACTTTGCCAAACACTCAATCCACACTTATACGTCAAATCTTATTAATTCTGAGAACTGAAATTCTGAAGTTCCAATAAAGTCAAACACAGCCTGACACTAAGAACACAAAAACTCTTGTTCTTGTCATCATGAACTTGGGACCCACCCAGCTAAAAATTAGCTATTTGGATGTTCTAGGATAAGGCTTCTAATCCCCATGCTAACCCCAATTTAAATAGACTTGGGCAAGTTCTTGCCCAAGTTCTGCCAAACACCCTATGGCTATGTTTGGTTCTAGAAATTGGGTTAGAATTTTGCCCAAGTTCTAGAACTTGAACCAAACACATCATGTGACAAGAACTTGCAAAGTTCTCGTCATGTGATGTGCGAACATTTTGTCAAATATTCCCGCCGTAAAGTTCTTGCTATTAGCAAGAACACCTTATTTTTTTTAAATTTTTTTTTGTTATAGGTCTAAAAGCAGGTGGAACTACTTTTAGACCTATAACTTATTATTTTAATAATATTATTATTTGTATGTATTATATTATATACATATATTATATACTTATAATATAATATATATTATATTATCATAAATTTATAATTTATTTAATTATAATAAAAAAGAAGTACATTTATTATTTATTAAAATTTACTTAGTGTTATAATAATATAACTATATATTATTTAGTTATTTATTAATACATTATTAATTATATTATAAAATAATTTATTAAATATCATTAATAAAAATTTATAAAATGTTTAGTTCTAATCATTAATAAATATTTTATTAATTAAACTATTTAATTTTTTTAAAAATTATATTATGTAAATTATAGTATTAATAATATTTAAAATCAAAATAAATAAAAATAATATTAATAATAATATAACATTTTATGTAAATTATAATATTAATAATATTTAAAAGATTTAATCAAAATAAATAAAAATGATATTAATAATATAATGATTTACGTAAATTATAATATTAATAACATATTATTTTTTACTATAATTTTATACCTCATAAAATAATAAATTATATTCTTAGTTCTTATTTTTTATCCAAACACCTCCTAAAACTTATCCATCAAATCAACTTTTTTAAATCCTCATCATTACATTTTTTCATCCAAACACCAACCCAAACTTTTCTATCAAATCGATTAGTTCTCGAGAATTAACTTTTTTTCAAAATTTTCATTCCAAACACAGCATATGAGATCAGCCCGTGATCATTTTTAAGAACAAAAAGTTATTGTTAACTTTCTTTTTTTTACTTTTTTTACGTTTTCCCTTTTATCTTTTAATTTTTTAATGTACATATTATTTATTTATTAATACACTATTATTAAACTTATAAATTAAATGATTCAATTTTATTGATTATAAAATATTTAGTTCTAATAATTTAAAAATATTTTATTAATTAGTTCAAATATTTTTCTTGGTGTTGTAGTATAATAAAATTATAAAAAAAATCATATTAATTAACTAAAAAATATTATAATTACATTTATTGTATTATAATATTAATTAAATCAAATTAATGTAGAATCTTGTGTATAATATTATATTTAATATAATAGAATTTTATTAATGAAAATTTTCATTTATTTTTAGAAAAAAATTATATTACTTAATATTTATGTAAATTATAGTATTAATAACCTATAAAAGATTTAATCAAAATTAATATTAATATATTACGACAAAATTTATTTTTTAATAAAAATTTAAGTAAATAATTACATA
Source organism: Pontederia crassipes (assembly GCA_030549335.1). NCBI lineage: Eukaryota > Viridiplantae > Streptophyta > Magnoliopsida > Commelinales > Pontederiaceae > Pontederia > Pontederia crassipes. Next base: position 59,642,253 of record CM060194.1, on the reverse strand, counting down.
TAATGTTTTATGTGCTAGTAATTATTACTTTAAATAAATAAATACATATAATATTTTATTTACTATAATTATATATCTCATAAAATAATAAATTATATATTTAGTTCTTAATTTTTATTCAAACACTCTCAACTTTTTAAATTCTCATCATTACATTTTTCATCCAAACACCAACCTAAACTTTTATATCAAATCGATTAATTTTCTGGAACTTATAGGAACTCAAAATTCCTATGCCAAACCCCGTTTGTTTGCGGAACCCCACAGGAACTATGTTCTTGTTCCATCCGGTTTCACCAAACATCGTCTCAGAATCAGGTTTCGGAGCGGGAACAACTATGGTGAAACCGGGGTCACGTGACCTCGATTCCACCCTCGCGGTTCTTGGTGGAACTAGGAGCCACATTCAATTTTTTTTCTTTTGACTTTGACATGACGTTTGTTTTTTCAAAATTTCTTTTTCTTTTCTCTTACACCATATCTTTTCTAAAGTAATTTATTTATATATTTATTACTTATTATTTCATTAAAAAAATTAATATTTTATTAATGTAATTAATTTTAAAATGTTTATTTAAATAATATATTTTAAACAAAATTTTTGCCATAATTTTTTTTATTTTATAATTTTGTTTTAATTAATAATAAAATTATATTTCATAATTATAATAATTATTTTTAATTCAAAACTCACCAATGTTTCATCCATCACGTCTATTTTTTTCTTTCACAGTAATCACTTAATTTCTCATCATCAAATTTCACTCGAACTAAACACAATCCGAACTAATCTATCAATTTAACTATATATCAGAAATTTAGAAGGAATCGTAATTTCGTTTCCAAACGACCCTTAAGACGAGAATCCCAAATTGTCTACTTGTGGCAGAGAGGAAGACTATTCAAAGGCACTTCAGTCCAGTGTTTACGTTCATGTTTGTCATAATCCTGAAGAAAAGTAAATTCATTGAATCAATGGAAGTTAGAGTCGGAGTCATAACTTTATCATTAGGATAAATCTCTATTTCAATTTCTTGACGCATGCTGTTACAAGTAGAGATAGGTATGAAAGCTACTTAAAAGTGAAAATAATTTGTAAGTATTGTTTTAGCTACTTATAACTATAAGTCAGAATAAATCGAGGGATTCCATTTTTTTTGTAAGGAAAAATAATTAGTCAATTAATGAATGTACTATTTTTAGTCTGAAAATATATATGATTTTTCTTCATATTTTTTTTATCTATTATAATATTAAAGACTTTTGATCATTTGACTAAAATAATAATTTGATTTTTTATTGACAAATATGTTTTTTAAAATAAGTTTCAACTATTAAACTACTTATCAACATTTAAACTATTTTATATCAGCTAAACTAAATAAAAAAACTCCATCTCCAAGGTCACCCATGCATTTACATCCAATTTAAATGATATATATATATATATATATATATATATATATATAGAGAGAGAGAGAGAGAGAGTGAGTGAGTGAGTGAGAGAGAAAGAACCGGACCGACGATCGGACTGGATTCATCACTGGATCGGTCCGACCGGGTTCGATTAAATTGAATCAGATTCTATTAAAATAATATTATTTATAATAATTATAAAGATATAATATAAGTTATATGATATAGTATATGAATATTGTACTAATAACTTATTAAAAATATTTAAAAAATAATATAACATAAATTTTATTAATAAAAAGTTTTATAATGATAATATAAATAGATTATTAATAATTTAATATAATTTATCTTGAATTATTCTTGTTTCTTTTTTGTTTAACACTCTCCTTTTTATTTCCTTTATTTTATGCCCTTTGATAAGTTTCTATTCTAATATTATTCAATTTTAAATACTTGCATTTTTATTTCAATTCCTATTTAATTATATGCGTATGGTACTCCCTCCTATTTAAGTTTCCTTATATTCCTTTCCTTTCTTTTTCTCATTTAACTTTTCTATTTTTATCATTTTTTTTATTTTTTTTCAAAATCTGCATTGAACCAGGTTGAATCGATTCAACCAAATTTGCCCAGTTCAATGTCAAAATGAATTTTAACACCAAATTGGACCAAATCACGAGCCGGTTCGCGATTGAACTGGCCGGTCCGATCCAATTTTAACAACATTGATCAAGACTCATAGTATTAGACCAATAATTATGCCACTCATGTATTCAGCTCTACTGCAGTCGGGACTTTGTAAATGGTAAATAGGTTTGCATTCCCTTGAGCTGAATAACAATATTTTCAGAACCGGTTCGGACAACGGATCAGATTGTCAACTGGGTCACGATTGAACCTATTCAATCGAGTTCGATCTGATTAAACCATATTTTTATTAAAATAATATTATATATAATAATAAGCTATAGCTTGAAGTTAAAAATCAAATTGACATGCAATTTTGAGTCATGATCACAACAACTTCATGAGTGGGAAAAACTTATGTTTTCACTTAACCTCACGAGATAAAAGTTTCTAATATCAAAAGAAATTCTTTTAATGATCCATCAAACAAAAATTTAAATGTTAAACTAGAATTGTTCGATACTTCGTTCATAATTCTTGTCATCTTCATCACTCATCATCATTTTCATTTCCATTGTCATCTTCATTTTCATCTATATTTCCATCTCCATCTTCAAACTCATGCTCCTTCATGTCTGAAAAAAAATAATAAATTCACAAAGCTTCCAAATATTCTCAATTGATATGAAATTAAGATATTATATCATGAAACAAACCTAGAAATTGAGTATCTTCAGTTTCTTTTGGAAATTCTTCTTGAAGCATATTCTCAAGCTCATCATAATTAAGTTCTCCTTCTCCTTCTTCTTCCTTTTCGACAATCCAAAACTTAGTTTTCTCGATAGACTCATAATCAATCGGATCATATGGTCTTTTGCATATTTATAATCTGATAAGTAATCACTATGACATAATTAGTTAATATAAAAAAGTAAAAAAAAAACATTGCTTGATAATAGCTTACCTATTTTTCAAACGTAAGTTGTAATGAACATAAACAAGATCATTTAATATTTGATGTTCCAATCTATTTCTCTTCTTAGTATGAATTCGTTCAAATACATTCCAATTGCGCTCACATCAGTTTGAGCAAGAATCTTTATTGCCAACTTTTGCAAATTGGGAACATCATAACCAAATAATCTCCACCATTCATCTTTTTTTAATATGAAAAAACTGCAAAGTAAGAAATAATAATTGCAAATCAAGACACAAGTTTGATAAAATGAAATTAATAATTAAGAAAATGCATGAGATTTTATTCTTACCTGGTCTAGTTGTTTTGGTACAAGCAAGCACTTTCGGACGAGAAAAGCATAACTCACGCTCTCAAAAGATTCTTAACTCAGCAAACATGATTGTGCTATTAGAATCATCGCATGACTTATCAATAACATTATACATACCACACATAATATCAGGTTCCTTGCATACAGTGGATTCACTATATTGAAAAATAGGATTCAAAAAATATGCCATTGCATGGAGATCTTGACGCAACATACGGTCCCATCTGGTATCTATAATATCGATGTAGGGCTTATACAACAACTTCTTATTTTTAAACACATTCATAATTCTAGAGCGTGCTCTATACATGGCTTCATAAATGTAACCCAAATATGGCTTTTCATCACTATCACAAAGCCTCAACAAGCGTATGAGTGGTGTCATGATCTTTACAATCATCAAACAATTGTTCCAAAAACTTTCATCCAGCACAATCGATTTTGTATCTTTTCCTTTTGGCTTCTTCAATAATTGTTTAAAATCAGCACTAACAACCAAAGCTTGTAAATCATCCTTGTGTTTATACAAACTCTGTAAAGCAATAAAATTAGTTGCAAAATGAGTTGTCCCATGACGAATAATTTCCCTCCAGCCTTCTCTCTTTCTTAGCCAATTTAGAGTCACCTTGTGATTGTACACAAATACTGTCACTTTAGAAGCAAGAAGAGTAAGGCTTTCTACTATAGACATATCCAATATCTTTTAATATCAAGTTAACACAATGAGCAGCACAAGGAGACCAAAAAATAAAAGGATACTTCTCCATAAGCTTAAATCCTGCAGCTTTATAATTTGCTCCATTATCTGTCGCCATATGAACCACATTTTGAGGACCGACCCATTCCACAATTTCACTAAAAAGATTGCATAAATTTTTTGCATTTGTGTAAATATTAGAGGCATCAACAGATTTAATAAATGAAATCTCCTTTGGACAATACACTAAAAAATTAATCAAAGGTCTTTGTCTTTTATCTGTCCATCTATCTCCCATTATGGTGCAACCATGTCTGCCCATATGTTCCTAAAGGAGTCAATAATTAGCTTCACATGGAGCTTAGCATCATTTAGCAAATTGACACGGAAAGCATGATATGAAGAATGCTTATATCCATGACCAATGCTAATTGCTTTATCAATAGCACGCCAAAAATAAGGGGAATTGCAAGTATTGAAAGGAATACAAGCATCATAAAACCATAATGCAAATTCTAAATATGTGTCCTTCCATTTTTCTTTACTTTGCATGCATGCTTTGATACTAGGCTGAGAGAAATTACTTGCATTTGGCTTAAAATATGATTCCATCTCAAGAGAAGTTCTTTTCTTTCCTATGGACACTTCATTATCATTTGCTTCATCCAATGATATGTCTTCAGATAAGTCCTTTTTTGTCTTTGCTTTTTTGTGCAATTAAATCCAATGAACTTTTGATGTCTAATCGAATTTGTAGAGGAACTTTTTTGCATGATTCAATATTTCCTTTAGTCCCTGCAAGATGTTACTTCATTCTATTAATACCACCACCTGTGACCTTTTTTTGACAGATCCACATATTAAATTTTTTTTTCCTTGTGCATTTGTTCCCTCGCTAGCATACTTCCATGCTTCATCTGTTTTTTGTTTTATTGAACGTTCGAGGCAAGGTGTTGAAGAAGATTGTGTTGCAGATGGTGCATGAGTAGACATGATTCTGTTGGAAAAAAAAATAAAAGAATAATTATATAAATTATTGCTGCCATTTTGAGATAAAAGAATGTTGTAAAATATATTTGATGCTAGTTAAAAGAACAAAAATGAATAATAGATAAAGAAAAGTGAAAAGAAAAAGTTAAAATAAAAAATAGTGTCCAGCTAATCAAATATTATATAATGCAATATATAATTCGAGAAAAAAATCTAATGTAAAATAAATGGAAAAAAGATTGTAGAGATTATGGCTTAAATAAATGGCACATGTTGCATGCTAAACCTTACATAGATGACACATGTGACACATGCCATATGATTCCTTTCCTCTGACAATAGCATATTTGGACTCATAATAAAAGTACACGAACTGAAGCAAACCAAGAGGAACCTAAATTATAAAACCCATACATAAGCATATGAATATTGATATTATCAAAATAGTATAGATCAAATTAATTGAATTCATAATATTATACATAAAATTAAAGGAAAACTCTAACATGCGTAAGAAATATATAGTCTCAATCCAAACTTCTAAGTAAATAAACATGGAAAAAATGCAAATATGATAAATAAGGAAAATAAATAAATACCATACCTTTGGGGAGTCACAGCGAAAGTATCAACGTGTTACTTGAATACTTCAAGAGAGAGAAACCATCAGATGGCCTATGAAGCAATTAAAAAACCTGTGTAGCAATATCATTTTGAGAAAAACCTAAATATCAATAAAAAACTTGCAGATCAATAAAAGAAAATAATTGATGTGCTCAATATGAATCACCTCAAGGTTTAGAGAAGTCACGAGAGAGAAATATCGGTGGCTATAGTTTTCCATTCTTTTGGAGGTTGGAGAAGTCCTAATAAAATAGTAAAAAATCTTATCATAATCAAATTTTTATATTAATCGGATTGGACCAACTCGGCTGGTTCGACCGATTTTTTCCGGTCCAATCCGAACTTACCCAATTTTTTATCAATTTCGATTTTTAATATTGAAACGGACCAGTTTTACTATCAGTTCATGATTCAACCGGTTCGACCGGCTGATCCGAACCGATTTTAAAAATATTGCTGAATAATTAGGTGCATGCAGCATGATGTGTGCATAATAATATCCTTTGAGCTGAATGATTTGGATCCACATAACTTTAGCTGTTGCATGCACTTTCAAGTCAACAAGGCCATCCTTGTCATCAACAGCTAAAGTTAGCAACGCCATCGGCACCGATTGGATGGCCCATTTTGGGTTCCCTTCGTATATTTATGATGTGGTGGAAGAAGATAATTTGCATGACTGATTAATGGCAATAGTTAGGTAGGAATTCGCTTCGTTCTGTTGGAAGTTGATCAGATTGAGTTCTCTATCAACTCTCTTTCCTTCTTCGGATATATATATATATATATATATATATATATATATATATATCATTGCATTTTATACATTTCATATTGCAGAAATATTTTCCGGAGAGAGAAAAAAAGTGAAGATTAATTGGAGAATTCAACTCAAATATCAGCAGTATTAATGAATTAACCCACTGTCTGAGGGGTAGGATGCAAATATACCATTTCAGAAGTAATACTAGTTGGAGACTCAGAAGTAATAATTACAGTTTTAAAAACCGGTTCGGTCCGGCCACTTTGATCGGAGCCATGCCTATCTTGACCATGAGGTTGTTCCGTTTTAGCACGTTCGACTGATTCGATGAATTTGAATGACATGACTTGATCAAGTTGAAAAATAAAAAGAAAAATATTGAGATTTCACTACATTCTTTATATATATTTAAATCTAAAATTTATGCTCTAACGGATTTAATTCATTAATAATTTTAAAGATTAGATCCGTCAATACTTTTAGTAATAAAATATTAAAAATATACTTATATTATTTCACACTATTATTATAAATATATTATCGACGGATCTAACTTTCGGAATTAATCCGTCGATAATTTCAAAGGATCTTTTAACTCCTAATATTTTGAAAAAAAAATTATCCGTCACAAATGTTGTCAAAAAATGCAAAAAATTTTTATCCGCCAAAACTGTCCGTCGATTTTCTTATAGTGGGTCGGATCCGACTCATCGGTCAATTTGATCTTTACATGTAAGAATTAATGTACTTTTTGAGGATATATAAATGCGTGCATTCGGGTAATCAAATATGTCATTCCAGATCTTTCGAATTGCTGGTCTCACAGTATCTTCTTAGTACATCAAATCTGGATACATCTACTACCGTCCTGCGATGTACCTTGAGACTTTTAAATGCTAAGTCAGTTCTTGACAGAGCTACACAGCTAGCATACTTGGGCTTTTCATAACAACATTGCTGAAATGTTGTGGTTCATTCTTCATCCACTTACTAATATCAATAGATATGTGAGAGGACTAATGAATATCAATAAGAGAGGATTATTTCTAAGAATCTTCCTAATATATATATATATATATATCATCGAGTCTCTAAGTAAATTTCACTTCTTGTCTGCAAACGGGGCATGCACCGTGCCGTAGCAGCCACTTGTCGATGCAGGCAGTGTGAAAAATGTGCCTACAGTCTGGTAATCTTCTTGCAGCTTCCCCTTTTTTGAAATCCTGCAATCATAATTAAATGGAGATGTAATTCTCAGAAAAAAATGGATCAGAATTGATTATCCTGATCACGACTTTTCAATCAAGAACCCATGCCTATGCATGTGACAGGGAAGACCATGACATTAGAAAAAAAAAAGACCAGTGGTCCGAAAATGATATCGAAGATCAGAGTTTGCATCAAGAGCCATGCCTGTGATAATAGCTAAAAAAAAGGATCTTTCAGGTATTAGTGGCAGTGTGGTGATGTACTACATCCCCATTGAAACATATATTGCCTTTTAATTATCGAAAAAAAAGTACAAACAGAAGAAAATAGAAGCATAGAGATTGAAATAAAGTCTAGTACGCAGACTAGCAGCCTACTATTAAATTTATACAAAGTCAATATTATTACTTAAAAGAAACTGTTTATTGTCACGAAAGACAACATAGATTTTCAAAAACTGATATATTGGATTTTGATAGTTGGACAGCTGCATAACACAGCAACCTTGATTGTGCAAGGGAACTGAAAGACAAGCTCGAGTACTGCATCCATTACCAGCAAAGTACGAGAAATTTATGCAGCCACCTACCAGACTTCCCCATGTATGCCAAAGATATAAGATTTGAAATACAAGTTTGCGTCCCTTTCTACAACACTATACTACATTATGAACTTTCAGAGGCAGATTCAAGAACAGCAATATCGAGTTGAGGGTTTTTACTGAGTACTTGTTGCAGAACTACATGGAAATATAAGTTGCAGTATGTACGTACTGTGCTGTGCAATGGCAGTAGTTAATATGCTCCATGTGGCAGAGCTTCACACGCTCATGAATTGAAAGCCATTTATTGTAACAGTAAGAACACCATTGAGGGGGGTTTCTTTTCCTTCTGTGTATATTTAAGTTAAATAAGCTCATCAACCAAGTCTGAGCTATGGGTCAAAACCTAGGAATTCATACATGGTCTTTAAATAAGACGGGACCAATTTGATCCCCCTTATCGGCTCAAACCAACGAATTGTCTCCCGATTGAAATCCAATTTTTTCCTTGATTTTGGAATATAGTTAATTACTATGCTGTTCAACTAGCATATACACAACTGTCCCAGAGTCCTTGAACTGTGAATGCATGTGCAATTCATTGCTGTCAGCTAAGGTAGCTAGGTTTGCATAGCATGCAATGAAGTGGTCAAAATATCTTACTGCAATACAGTTGGAATTCATGAAATTAGCGAAAATGAAAGCATAATCGTACTGCAATGGAGTTGCTCAATACCTGAAGGCAGACAACACAAGAGATCATCTTCATGTTCAAGTCTCTACTTTCGCGGCAGCTGATATTGAGCTCTGGTAACATGCTGACAATGTCTGGAAGCAAACCTCTGGTAGTTGGCGTACAATAGATATCTGAACTTTCAGCAGGACTAGATTCTTCTGTGTTCACCTGCAAGTAAGCCGTGCGATTAGCATGATGTGGAATGCAATTAATGTATCAGAACCTTGAAGCTGATGCATGCATGCATGCTAACAACTTACTTGCCATTGGTACGCTTTCAGCATCGCAGGGCTCACCCACTCGAGGAATACTTTTCCATCCAGTAGACTGTTAAAAATGGCCACCTGAAAGAACGTGTCACATGGAATGGTAAACTCCATCGATCATCGGAATATTCTAAACAATTAGTTTTCTGAATAAATTAATTGTAGCTCTATTCCTTTCTCAATACATTCTGTTGCATTTACTTTCTTGTTTGAAAGAGAGTGGAGTATAAGATCACAGAAATGGATATATGATTTATTGTGTTCTTTTGTAAGCACAAGATCGATTTTATAATCTGAACAAAAATATAAATAACAATGTATATATGTATATGCATGCATGGTTCCAGATAAATCCACATCTAACTTGCTATGGGCCATTTATTGCTGCAGGAGTTGTTGTATTTACCAACTACATATCAGGAAAAAATGAACTCTTTAATACGTGTTAGTTGGAATGTTGTACAAATTATGTCTGGGCACACAACTAGATTGCGAACCTAGCTATATGCAAAGGACCACTGTCTACTTTATACTTTTCGTAAATGGGCCTAATTCGTAATGATGCTAATTACCCAAATTACAGATATTATATTAATATCATTAGCGAGTGAATATTATCATTTTGGTACTCTGATAATTAACTCATTTCAGTACTTCTGCATGGCAGCAAGTGAGGCACGCTCATGATCAAGCGGGATTGGTGAGTGCAAAAGCTTTGCTAGAGAGAGAGAGAGAGAGAGAGAGAGAGAGAGAGAGAGAGAGAGAGAGAGAGAGAGAGAGATCCATTCCAACCTTGGAGAGCAGCTCTCCTTCGAGGCAGGACTCCAAGATCTCCACAGATAAAAGAGCGCCAGCCACCACTCCTACTCCGGCGCCACCGAAGAGCCCCGTCTCAGTTGTCAGGCCATTCAGTGCACCTGAGATCGAGCCAATGAAGGATCCACCTGCGACATTACAATTTAAACGAAACAACAAATTAGTTAACATTTAAAGCATTCACCTGATCACCGCATACAGCTTTACATATATATATATATATATATATATATATATATATATATATATATATATATATATATATTTATATATACATACAGAGAGAGGGAGAGAGATTTACAAAGAGCGAATGTGCAAGTGAGGCTGGCAAAAGCAAGCTTCCTGAGAGCTCCCTTGCAAAGCTCAACGACGAAGGAAGAAGGTTTCCACAGAAGAGACGCCATTGGAGAGGCTGGAGAAGTTTTGCAGATATGGTCTGCTCCCTACATTTTTTCACAGGACAAAGAGAGCTTTATATAGAGATGGCATGGCATCATGGCAAGGAAGCAATCGACTGGGGCCATGCAGCCATGATGAGTAAGTGGGAGAGAGAAAGTATGTGAATATTTAAGATGAAAATGACAATTAAGGCAGCCTTGGGGAACCCATGCACGGAGCGGCACAGAAATCTACTTCGCCTACCATGCAGTAAAGCTAAAGCCGTCTCCATTGATTTGTTGCTTTCGCTTACTGCTGTCAATGCATGAACTTAATTTGAAACCGCAGAAAATAAAAGATGAAGCATCAAATGAATCAGCCGCTTAAAACATGCCATCGCCCACGATATACATATCAATATTAGGCAGCTGCCTTTGGCCTGGCAAATGGAAGTGGAACGGTAGTGGTTTTCGATTCTTTGTGAATAGTTAAATTAATATATTAGTTCTTTGGAAGGATGAAATTGAAAGTAACTATGAAATTAAATTTAAATAAAATATAAGAATTATATATATAATTTAATTAATAAATATTGATTATAAATAAAAATATTATGTTTAAAAAATAATTATTAAAATATAATAATTTGGACTGTTAATACAAATATAATAAATAATTTTTTTGCACAAAATGATAAATGATAAATAATATTAAATTAATATTTTATAATAAACACATTATATCTAATATATAAAACTTTTTATATATTGAAATAATATTTTTTAAAAAGGAAACATCACATAAAAAATGTTGAAAATAAAAAAATTTGTATTAATGAATTTTACTTATTAATCAATCTAGCCTAATTCCATTGTGGCAGGAACAAGGCACACCATCTTACTTATTAATCAAATCCAAATTTATTTTCACTGGTGAAAATTGTATACTTTTTTTTTGTTTTTATTGTTCCCTTTGTAAATAGACACTACAAGAAAATCGTGATTTTCCGACGGATAATTTCCGACGGTTCTAAATTCGTCGCAATTTGCGACGGATTTTTCGACGGTTCCGTTTTCGACGAATTTTTCGACGGTTATGACCGTCGGAAATAATTTATATTATTATTTAATTTTTATGACGATTAGGAACGTCGATATTTTCGACGGATATCCATCCGTCGCAATTTCCGACGACTTTTCCGACAGTTATGACCGTCGGAAATAAAAAAAATTAAATTATATATTTTTTATATTATTATTAAATGTTTTCGATGGATTTTCCGACGGTCACGACCGTCGGAAATAAAAAAATTAATTATATTATTATTTAATTTTTTGACGATTAGGACCGTCGATATTTCCGACGGATATCCAACCGTCGCAAAATCCATCGCAATTACCGACGGTCAAAACCGTCGGTAAAATAAAAAATAAATATTATATATAACTAAATATATTTTCGACGGTCACAACCGTCGATAATTATAAAATATTTAATATTTACGTTTTCGACGGTCGCAACCGTCGGTAATTAAAATTTTGTTATCCCGCTTTTTTTTTCCTTTTTCCCGCTTTCTTTCCACTTTTTCCCTCTATATATATTCCTCATCCATCTTCTCTCTCTCTCCTCCCTCTTCTCTCTCTCCCTCCTCCCTCCACTCCTCTCTCTCTCCCTCCTCTCCTCTCTCTCTCCCGGTCGCGAGCACCCCCTCCCGCTCGTCGGACGCCGGCGACCATCCCACGCTAGACGCCGGCGACCCTCTCCTGCGCCGGACGCCGGCGACCCTCTCCCGCGCCGGACGCCGGCGACCCTCTCCCGTGCCGGCGTATCTTTCTCTCTCCCGCTCCGCGCCGGCGTCTCTCTCTCTCTGCTGTTGACCGGCCGGAAGCCGGCGGCCGGTTCCGGCCTCCAGCGGCCGGACCGGCCGCAGGCGGCCGGATCTGGCCGCTAATTTTTTTATATTTAAAAAATTATTTGCGACGGTTGCGACCGTCTAAAGATCGACGGTTGCGACGTCCGTCTAAAGTTTCGACAGTTGCGACCGTCGAAAAGTTGCGACGGCTCGAACCGCCGGCCTTTTCCGACGGTTGCAACCGTTAGAAATATCGACGGTTCGAACCGCCGGCCTTTTCCGGCGGTTGCAACCGTCGGAAATATCGACGGTTCGAACCGCCGGGGACTTTTCCGGCGGTTGCAACCGTCGGAAATATCGACGGTTCGAACCGCCGGGCACTTTTCCGGCGGTTGTAATCGTCGGAAAATTTCGACTGGTCGAACCGCCGGGGACTTTTTCGACGGCCAGAACCGTCAATATTTGCGACGGATTTTTTTGATCCGTCGCAAATCCATTTGCGACGAGCGTTTTTCCGACGGATCAATTCCGACTGAAAAACCGTCGATAATTGCGTTATCGACGATTTTCGGGCTGATTACCGACGGTCCGGACCGTCGGTAATTCGCGTTTTTCTAGTAGTGAGAAAACTAGTTGATTTTTTAAAATATTTGACCTTCATGCTCTGAAGCATATACTTGAAATATATTTTCAATCAAATTACATTTTAGTAAAAATATATGCAATAAACAAATTGATCAATGAAAAATACCGTAAAAGTATGTACAACTTTGAACAATTATTTTCCAAATTTGTAAAGAAAAAAATTTAAAAATTCTTATATATTAACAATTAATTATCATTGTAGATAAAAAAATAAAAAATAAGTTATTGTGTAAATTTGTTTTCCCATAAATATATTATATAATTTAATTTTCTATGTTTTACTCTCTTTAATATATTTATTTGAGTTTATTTACCGAAACTAATTAAGTTCCTTATGTTTAGGCGAATTGCATGTAGCTTAATTGCAAGTAGGTTATGAGGTCATAATATAATCTCTCATTAGTTTTGATTAGTAGAAGTTTCATGGCTCATTACCCCTAATTTAGTTTTATCTAGACACGAGCTTTTCTTTGCTAATTCTGTTTTCGGATAGTACATGAGCTATTTTTTTTTGGTCAATATAGTGCCTGATCTTTTCTTCGTTAAATAGTAAATGAGCTTTTAATTAATAAAAAAACCAAAATTATTCGTTACCCTGATAATATTTCGAGATATCTTCTAATTATAAAATATATATTTTATTTCAATTGCCACTTTAGTAAACTAGAAAAGACGTTGATTATCTAATCCACATTATGAAACAAATGTTGTAAAAATTGATTCGGACTTACCGGTCAATCAGCATGGTTCAATTTTTTTTTCAAAATAAAAAATATTAAAAAAAATGAACCAGTTGAACCGTTTTAACTCAGTTTTTTTTTGAATTGAAAATGTGAAACTATAAAATTGGAATGGTAGAATAAAGAAAAGGAAAGAAAACAAATGATCAGCAAAGCAAAAAAGGAAGGTGATAGTGTGTAAGTGAAGTGAAAAGTTTAATAAGAAAAGTGAAGTAAATTTTGATGAAAAGAGGAAGTGAGAGAAAAAAAATAAAATGGAAATAATTGAACCGAATAAGGAGAAATAATCTAATAGAAGGATATAAAATGTCCCATTCGATTTTTCCTCTCTTCCAATCGGCGGGTTAAAGAAGTGTGAGACCTGTTCTTGCATTCGAACCGGATTTGTTTTTTGCAAGTCTTAACCATTCTAATCCGGTCAAACCACAGATTTTAATTTTGAACTTCATCCATTTTTTACATGATAAAATTAATTTAGAATAATACTGAAAATAATATTCTAAATATCTCAAGCCTCAACGACTACTGTGCATGCAACTAAAATGTACAATTTAAGTATCAAATATGTATAAATAATTTTCTTGTCACCATATAAATTAAAAATATAAAAAAATAAAGTTAAAAAAATTAGATCGAGGGGAAAAAAAATCGAGGTAAAAGAAAGCATTATTAAGTTCTATTGCTTATCTATCTTAACGCCTTTTATATATAGCGTGCATGAGATTATGGCTTTATTCTGTTTTTTTTTTTCGATGTCATTTTTTATGTACGTGTTCTTTGTTTTTTTTTTTTTCAATTCGTAATTAGATGTAGTGCATTATCCAGATTTGGAAATGTTTTCATCAATGAAACACAATTCGCTCACCCATGAATATAAAAAGGTACGTTGAAGCAACATATATGTGTACGATGCCAAGTTTTATTATCAGTATACTAGGAAATATTATATCAGAGCATTCTTCTCCTTATGAAAGGCACATAGTCCTTTATTTAATTTCCTCTAAAAATAAAAAAAATTGGAAAAAATAAGAGTATGACTGTGTGAGAAAGTTATTTAATGTTCACATGTCGAGTTGGGTTCGACTGCAGAACAAATTCGATCAGATGAGATCACAATTTCATTAAAATAGGATCAAATGATCGGATCTTTTTTATTATTTAATATTAAATGCTTTTTAATATATATTTTAAAGCACAAAAAATATGTTTTTTAAATATTATTTTCATATTTAAATTTTTATTTTTTAAAATTAAATAAAAAAGTAAAAGTAAAAAATAGACTTGACCATGGACCCCAGGTTAGGTTATTGAGTTCATTGGTAGCCCCACCCGTCATGCATGCCATTTCTTTGGAATTGGAAGTCCCACTTTCTCTCCATGCTTAATTTGTATGTGTGTGGAGGGTGTTGGTTTGGGACCATAAATATATGACGATGACCTGCGTGTGTTATTACTTTGGAATTATGATGCCCCATTCAGCTCGCCAGAATGGTCCCCTAATTTATTTTAAGGCCTTCATCATATTATTGGATGTTTAAAATGTTAGGTTATATACTCTATGGACAAAATGTGTACACTAATGATAGAAAGATATTTGTCTGGGTTAACGTGGCAAAAAAATCTTGATTAAACTCATGTCTATTCGGGTAGGTTTCGTTAACTAGAATCGACACGTGTGACGTTTGACAGAATCGATGAATTTTTTTAAGTTGATTTTTCTTTTTCTCTTTCCTTATTTTCTTTCTCTTATATTTCTCTCACAAATTATTTATTATTTGTCTTTGTAGAAAAAATAATATTTGTTAAATATAATTAATAAAAAAATAATTTTCTATATTTAAAATTTTATTTTTTAGAAAATTAAATTATATGATTATTTTTATTAATTAATATACTTATATTTATAATACCTATATTTTACAAAATGTCCATTAAAATTAATCTATCACATCAATTTTTTTATATTACATAAACTTTTTAATTTCATATGATATATTTCACTCAAGTCAAACACACATAATCAATTCAATTATTCACATATAACTCGAAAGAGTTATGATTCTATTATCCAAACATTACATTGATAATTGCTTCTCGAAGGAAACAACATAAAGAAGTAGTACATGGACGAAGTGCGGAATATTTAAAGGGCTTCCTCATCAAATCATCACTAAAATAATTGTAATTGTGACTAAGTTTTTCGTCACTATGATTTTGAAATTTGTCACAAATAATTATTAATTTCAGATGGATCGCAGAGTGATCACGTGTCAATACGATAAATAGATATCTCAAATTTCAAGCATGATGATGATGATCTTCTTACAATCTGGCATTGATATAAGTGTCCTATGAATGGAATAGAGAACTTAATTTTGCACCTACTTAATTAAATCGCTGGAAATAAGGCAAAAAATGTTACATATGTCTATGAAAGGAAGGCAATTATGTGATAACATGGAGCTGAGATGGATTATAATCAGATTGAGCATGTTGCATCAAGCTGTGAAACTTCTTTTGATTTGCATTTCACTCTGAACTTTTACCACCGGTGAGCATGTTGCATCAAGATGTGATCAGCACTAAATTGCTTCATGATATACAAGGGAATAGAACAACCATTAATTAATTAAGTGTTTCTTTCATGAAAGAGTTAAAATATGTTACAATACATATTTTTGTTGCCACCACGATATCTGAAGTGATCGGATAAAAATTCAATCCACTATCATTCGATTAATTTGTGTCATCCTGGATCGCATACTTGACCATGACATATGATCTTATTAGCGGGAATATTCTACGTACAATAGATTTTGAACTCAATCTTTTTTAAAAGTTTCTTATCATTTGATCTCAACTTCATTGCGTTATCAGATTATGCTACCTAGCCATTGACTATATATCATTTATACATACTATTCTTTTAATGAAATTGTGAAATTGAATTAGAAGTAATATGTAGGATCCCAAAGCATCAAGAGAAGGGAAGGGGAGGGTGAATTGATATTAAAGCATAAATTATCGATTTCACAAAATACGTTGTGAAAACTTAAAATCGATTCAACAATCTTTAAACCAAAACAAATCAAATCATATCACAGACATAATATGAGAATGAGCGGGAGAGAGAATTCAACATAAGAACACAAGGTGGTTGTTGACGAGGTTCGACCACATCTTGGCTTACGTCTCCGCTCCGACTTCTCGACCTTGAGACCGTCAGAGATTCCACTAAAACTCTTCCTTTATTCCAAATGGAGCAAAGAAGAAAGTTCTTTACATCAATCACATTTTCTCTGCTTCGAGAGGTAAGACACATCTCTTATTCTAGAAAGCTTATCTTTTTTCTCGTTCAAGAGGTAAGATATGGAACCTCTTTTATACATGATCTCTCTAAATTTTTTGAGGAAATGTTTCTCTCTTTTACAATATCATGCTCACAAAAAGAGAAGATAGAAAGAAAAGAAATTAGAAGAGAAGGATCTTCTTTTGATACATTGAAGTTTTTCTTCCATGCTTGGATGGATACCTTTGCTTCTGACTTTGGCAATCTTTTTATAAGCTTCTATGTATGAAAATTTCGTCCAAAAAATTTTTCATACTTTTTCTCCTTGAAAAATAACCATTACTATTCATCTTAGCCGGAGATTGGTCGGCCGCACTAATGGATTGGTTGACGATCTATATGACTGTTGTGCATTTTCTTTAGCATCAGTGCTTAATCGATCGATCGAACTATCGATCGATCTGTCGATCGGTATAGTCTCGACATTTTAATTTTCGTTTGTTGAACTGATCGGTCAGTCAGTGCATCGACTAGACTCGATCGGTGTAGTCTCGACGTAGAATTGGCCAACTCGTGCATTGATCGGTCATCCGGTATAGTATTGACCGATGTTCATTGTTTTGACTTACAAGTTGACCGACATGCACTATTTTGAGTATAATTTTTTGTACAGTTATTCAAATGAGATAATGTTATATTCTGTGGATAGCTAACAGGATTATCTACAACTATGATATTTATCATTAATTTAGAATCTAATAAGATCATAGTCAATTATTTAATCAAAATTTAGTGCATAAAGTTGTCCATTTTTATTTAAACTTTTTCAGCATATAACTTTGATCTTTCGATGTCTGTATCATTAAAATATAATTTTATAGGCCATTAAAATTTTACTCCAACAATATCTCCCTTTTTATGAAGAAAAATCGAGAAATATGAAAAATATATAAGTTACGAAAACATAATAAAATCTTGTAAAATTAGTTTTACTCCCCTTAAAATTTAGCTTTTCATATAATGATAGATATGCACATAAGTACTAATTTTAAGATACTCTTCATATAAAATTATATTCATATCATATTTCTCCTATATTTCTCCTCATCAGAAAATAGTTTGCACATGTAACTCTCCCTAAATCATGTTGTCTTTTTTTTTAAAAAAAAATTCTTCTCTTTTGTCATATAATAAATATATAAATTATTATATCATAAAGATTTATAAAATATGCAAAAAATAACTCCCCCTAAATTTATGAATATTTTATAATGACAAAATGAAATCAAATTGATCTAGAGATAATGAAAGCCACAAGTTTCAAAAAATTATATTAAAAATCAAAATATTGCATAAAACTTTGATGCAATAATGATATCAATGATATGTCAAAATAAAATTAGAAGATTTTAATATGCTCCCTCTATCAAAAGCAGTATTTTTATATGTTCTATTTTCTTTTAAAAAAGCAATAATTTTGAAATTTTGAGTGAAATGAAAAAGGAAATGATACTTTTACCATTACCTTCATGCCTTCATATTTTCAATTCCCCTTGCCCTTTGATTTATGCGAGGCACACAAAAAAAATAATTATTTAACCTTTGCTACCTAAACTTCTTTGGGTCATATTTTGTTAGTCAAGGTTCTTTTTGGAACCTATATCATCCCATGTTAAAATTATTTTATAATTTTGCATTGAAATGCATAATGATCGTGAAATCCACAAGCAAAACAAATAATACGTGAATTTACGGATTTTTCATAAGAATGTTTAGATCTCCAATAAATATTTCCAAAGTATTTCCTAGAATTATTTTCCTTTGCATAAGTGCTAGTTTTATCATTATTTTGTGTATTTTTTTTTTAAAAAAATTTCTTGCTTTATTTTTTTAAAAGAACATATTAGTTTTACAATTTCACATGCATGAGCAATTTCCAAAAAATCAATTTCATTTTTCAAATTTTTATTTTCCAAAAATTATGTATCATTTTCTTCTTTTATTTTTTCAAACTCATATAGTAATTTTTTGTTTTTCTCTTTAAGTGAAAATACCTTTTTATAAGAGAGAAAAATCATTTATTTACATAAAAAAGGTATTCTTCAGATGTGCTTGATGAGTCATTATTTAAATTTGAATGGCTGAAAATCATTTCATCGTTGTGTACTATTAAGCATAGATATGCTTCCTCACTAGAGAAGTTTGATGAGTCATTTGTTTCATTTGTCTCTTCGTACTTTTTATTCTTTTGCTTTCTGAAATGTCTCTTTTTTGTCATTCTTGGTGATACTTGAGTTTCTTTTTTTTATATAGTATTCTCTTTGGCTTTTCAGACTTTTATTTGGATTTTATCAACTTGAGATATTTGTTAAGTTTTCTTGTGTACCGTGTGAGTTTCTTTCGTCCACTTCCTTTTCACTTGAGTCTTCTTTCTTTTCATTTGTTTTCAATGTCAATGTCTTCTTTTTTGAAACATTAGCTTTTTCTTCTTCCTACATTCATATCTCATAGGTTAATAGTGAACCAATTAGATTATCAAAATCCAAATTATTCAAGTCTTTTTCTTCAATATGGTCTTCTTTGTCTTTGGAGGAGAAAGAACTAATAAACTTTTTCACTTTTTGAGGGTTAGTTCTTGGCTCGTCCAAGAAGGCTAATCCATTTACAATATCATTAAACCGTACAACCATATCATTAATGGATTCATTTTCATGCATATTGAAAGAATCATATTGACGATTTAAAATATTTAATCTTGATTATTTAACTTTATCCGTTCCTTCATAAGTAATAATTAGTTTCTTCCAAAACTCATTTGCACTCTCACAACGAGAAATTTGATTAAACTCCATTGAATTCAAAGTACAATAAAAAATATTTTAGGCTTTTCAATCATGTTTTGCAAAAAATTTCTCTCTTTTGGTATATTTTGAAGGTAATTTTTCATGTAAATAATAACATTTTTTTAACAATATCCATATATCAATATCAATAGAACAAATGCATGTTTGTATCCTAATTTTTTAATATGTAAAATTTGAAGCATAAAAAGCGGAGGATGATTAATTGATTATGCTTTGAAAAAACTAAATCCACTTGATGACATAGCTCTAAAAGACTTTTAAATCTTAAAACAAGAGTAACCTCACTCTGATACCAATTGTAGGATTCCAAGACATCAAGAGAGGGATAAATTAGTGTTAAAACAGAAATCATCGATTTTTACAAAATACGTTGCAGAAACTTAAAATCGATTCAACAATCTATAAACTAAAACAAATCAAATCATATCACAAACATAATATGAGAAGGAGAGGGAGAAATAATGCAAACACAAAAACACAAGGTGGTTGTTGACGAGGTTCGGTCACACATTGGCCTACGTCCCCACTTCGACTTCTTAACCTTAAGACCGTCAGAGATTTCACTAAAACTCTTCCTTTGTTTCAAAGGGGACAAGGAATGAAGCCCTTTACATCAATCACATTTTCTACGCTTCGAGAGGTAAGGCACACCTCTCATACTAGGAAGTTTATCTTTTCTCTCGCTCAAAAGGTAAAATATGGAACTTCTTTTACACATGAGCTCTCTCAATTTTTCCGAACAATTATTTCTTTCTTTTACAATATCATGCTCACAATAAGAGAAGAGAGAAACAGAGAAAGAAGAGAAACTAGAATGGTAAATTCAAGAGAATGATCTTCTTTTGATAATTTGAAGTTTTTCTTTAATGTTTGGATAGATGACTTTGCTTTTGGTTTTGACATTCCTTTTATAGACTTCTATGTGTGAAAATTTCGTCCAAAATTTTTTTCACATTTTTCTTCTTGAAAAGTAGTCGTTACTGTTCATCTCAGCTAGGGACCGATCGACCGCACGAATAAACCGGTCGATCGATCTATATGATCGTTGTGCATTTTCTTCAACGTCAGCGCTTGATCGGTCGACCGAACTATCGACCCTCGTTGAGCTGATCGGTTAGCCGGTGCATCGATCAGACTATCAATCGAACTATCGACCGGTGTAGTCTCGACATAGAACTGATCAACTTATGCATTGATTGATCGACCGATATCTCCAATCGGTCGACCGGTATAGTCTCGATCGATGTTCATTTCTTCGACCGACAAGCTAGTCGATCTATACTAATTTTGAACATAACTTTTTGCACAGTTATCCAAATGAGATAATATTAGATTCTATGAATTGTTAACATGATTCTCTACAATTTTGATATTTATCATTCATTCAAAATCTAATAAGACCACAGTCAATTATTTAATCAATGTTTAGTGCATATACCATTTTTATTTAAATTTTTTTAACATATAATTTTAATATTTCGAAGTTTGTATCATCAAAATATAATTTTATAAGCATTAAAACGTTGGTCCAACATAATCAAGTGTACCCATTGTGAAATTGAAATAAAAGTAATCAAGTGTACCCATTGTCATTTGTGTGCCGTTATCAACGGTTAAAGCAAATGCAATGACAAAAGTATATAGGGAAAATATTTATGGTTGGACTTCAATTGTTTAAACATGAGTTTGTATTTTTAAAATTTTATATAAATTATTTTTTCAAAATCAGTTCAAATCAGCCAATCTAATATTTAATTCTTTTGGTTGAATCGAGTTTTCTTTCAACCCAAAATATAACCCCAAGATTAATTCACTTGCACCCATGGTTTCAAAAAAGGACGAAAAAGGACATAAGCCAAGGTAACATTGGCCGGGTTATATTGGTTGAAGTTAATATTAAATTCAACTTAAAAAATTTAATATGTTAGAAAAATTGAAATCCAATCAACTCAAATGACAAAATGTTTAGATTGTTCTCATCAGATCATTCTACTCTTTTATTTCAATTTTATAATAATAATAATAATAATAATAATAATAATAATAATAATAATAATAATAATAATAATAATAATAATAATAATAATAATAATAATAATAATAATAATAATAATAATAATGCAGTTAAAACACATGCACAACAATGATCCAATAAAATTAAAATTATGTTAAATTCTTGAAATTATTAAAAAGTGACATTTAATGATTAATTTTATTATATTCATATACCCCCTTATCAAATCGTCTCTTCTCGTGGTCAACATCACATGTATTCATCATTTTTATCAATCGTGATCGATGAAACCAATTATGCTAAGTCAACATAAATATAATATAAATAAATAACAATTATAAAAATTAGTGTGGAAGCTTGATATATAATCCAAAGTACATATGATCAAATAACATTTCAAATTTGGTGCTTTGTTACAATTTAATAGTTGACATAAGTTCTCTAGACATATGAAATGACAATGCGAGCCACATCATCACACGTATTCTAAACCATCTTAAAAAAATCAAATATATGCAGAAATCCACATAAGGGATATAATTATTCCAAAAGCAATAAAGTTGAATGTAATAATACTATAACATTACATCATGAAATATATATCTTTTATTGTGGTTCAATATAATAATAAGGTATATTCGATAAATGATATAATCATTAATAATTATTGTATAAATTCACAAAACATTGAGGCAAAATGAAGTAATAGAATTGCGATAATCACAAAATTAGAAGTAATAATTGAATCACTATTCAAATGATTGGTTAATAGTACATTAAATTTGAAATATGTATGATACATTTTGGAACGTGCTATCTTCATGAGCGGACATTCAAACTTACAAGCATTCATCTAGATAATCATCGCTCATCCAGTTGTTTCATTTTGATACATGTTTCGGCATTGGGGCCTACTTGTGGGATGTTTTAGAACATGGATGACGAGGGTTTAGAGTTTTGATCTTTTAGATGTTCGAATCCATTAGTTTGTTGTCCAATTTTTAAGAGCTTTGGAGTGAGTTTTCTATATTCGAATATCCAGTTTGAAGGTTCAAACATTCAATTATGCTAAAATTTTGTTAATTCACAAGATGAAATGTCTACATTTCAATAGGGCCATCTGAAGTTTTTAGTAAAGTCAAATAATGTTGTGAATTTCTTAAGTTTTTTATGAGTTTTCAAAACCAAACATTTAAAGGCAAAATGAATAAAGTACATGATATAATATAATCATGAAATCATTTCTAACTATTAAGACATCAAAACAATCACTTCTAACACACTTCTAGGATTCTTGGTCAAATTTAATGTACATGTCATATTATTTTCCTACTTTAATCAAAATTAAAGTAACAATGTATGCTTCGCAGAGAGCAATTTTGATATTAATCAGGAGTATTTTTAGTCTAAGATTCTAATTAGATAAAGAAGACCATAATCCATCACATGTAAGCATATCTAGGGGTTGAAAATAACATGATAATGATGAGGTTTGAACACAAGGATTGTTGATTGTATTTAATGTATCATATCCGATATTATTCATGTCATATTATATGCCTACTTTAATCAAAACTAAAGAAACAACTTATGCTTCGTGGGTAGCAATTTTGATATTAATCAATAGTACAAATGAATGGATCATATGAGTATTTTCAGTCTAAGATTCTAATTAGATAAAGAAAATCATAATCCATCACATGTAAATCCTATCTAAGGATTGAAAGTAACATGATCTAGCTTGAGCGCATTCAATTTCTTAGAGAAAACATTAAAATTTAAAGAGTGATTCAAATTAAGGTTTATCCTTAAGAATAGCATACAACTATTTATAAACAACATGTACTAAGAGCATAATCAAACAATCATTCATGCACAAGCACATAAGTACCAGTTATTCACACATTTTCAACGATCTGTTCGATATTTTCGTGTTCTTCTTTAGTTAACTATCTTCTTTTTTTTTCTTTTTCCATTGTCTACTTGGTCTAAAGCCTAACCTAGATCTCTCCTCTTGTAAGATTCATGCTGAAACTCTCGGTTATGAAGAGGGCCAAATGAGAGAAAGAATTTAAGAAAAAGAAGAGGTTGAAAAAAGAAATGAGGACAAGAGTTCTGAAATATAAAAGGTTGAATTGAGAAGCAGGGCCGGTTCATAATATTTAATAATATTAAGTTATTAATAATAAGTTAATTGTTTTTTATCTTATTTTTCTCATCTTTGATTACTCATGCTATTAAATCTAACTAATTCAAACAATATTTTTCCTATCTTCTTGTTATATTCTTATTTTTATTTTGGTGATCAACAATATTCAAATTCATTTCACGACAAAACTCATTTTCTTTCTCCCAATTGATTCCTTATTTATTGAATCTAGAAAAATAAATATTCACCTTACGTATTCCAATTTTTCTTTTAAATTTTCTCTAACATTCTTAAGATCTTATTGTCAAAAGTTTGATTGTTAAATTTAATTATTTTTAAAAGGTTGAAATGAACTTTAAATAAATATTTTTTTTATTTACATATTATATTTATATAGATATATCTTTTGCTTTAGGCCTCCCAAAAGGTTGAGCCGGCCCTGTTGAGAAGTAAATAAGTTAATAATCCAAATGGTCAAGATAGGAAGGAAAAAAAAAGGTCAAGAAACAAGAAAAATGTAAAATAATTTGCTCCTCCCTTATACATGTTAAACTTTTAATCGTCTAATCATTATGACCTAATTCTTCTATTTTATTTCAGGTGTTCTAAAAATAGAGTCCGTCAGGATGAAACTAGTTTGAATCACTATTTGGCTTGTCACTTGTGCCTTATGTTTGGGGCTACAACCTTTATTCTCTTCCTTAAAAAAACATTGGCCACTGTTTGAAACCATCAAATAAATAGGCACATTTGATCATGCATGCATGTTGGTGATAATTATTTGTGAAGCTCGATCACCCATTGTCATGCAAAGTTGGCACCAAAACTTTTCGATATCATTCGGCACAAGGCATATTTTTCTTTTATCGCATGCAGAAATGCAAAGTTTATGAAGAATATTCTTCAAGATCACAACACTGTAATATAATCATTAGGAGAAACATATATTATTATTAATTAATAATGTCGATATTTTTTTTTTCTTCTTGCGATTTATAATTTGTTCCTCGAAGCGAACGTACCGCGCGCATATCCGGTTCACGTTCCTCCGGCTCAGCCGAAGAATTTGGTCTGGCTCGAGACCGTGTCGCGAACCCGGCTCATGTCGCGGCCCTTCAGCGTCCGGCCGACGCCTTCGAACACCGACGTCGCCACGGCGCCCTTCCGGTGCTCCCGCGCCAAGTACTCGTGCGGCGGCTGCCACTCGCTCTCATCGTCACCGTCCTCGTCGCTCGGCCACGCCGGCGGGCGCACGCGGGGGGACTGGGATGAAACGTACCGAGGGTGGCTCGGCCAGGCTGGCACGTTCACGGGCGCCGAGGCGGCCACAGATCGCGCCCTTGGCGCCCCCACGGCCGTCTCGACGCCTCGGCGCCGGTGGACGACAGTTGTCCCTGCGGCGTCGACGTCGCGCTCGTCTTCGAAGGCGAGGGATAGCCCGCCGATGCGGCGTTCCCGCGCGGGTGCTCGCCGGCGCAACCGGTCAGGATCGGAGACGTCGTGGTCCGGGAAGCCTCGAACGAAGTCGTCTTCTTCGTCGTCGAAGGCGAAGAACGATGCGAAGAGGACTTCCTCCTCGGCGAGATCGGGAAGGTCTCCGACTGCACGACCAACATCGGTGGCTGAGAAGGCCACATATCCCAGGAGGCGTTCGGAGGCGTTCTCTCGCTGGCGCCTTCCCTTCGCCATGGTCGGCGTATGACGCCGGGCGACGTAGCAGAGCAAAGTTCGCATAACGTGATTGGTAGGCGGTCGGTCTTGGCTTATTTAAACGCATGCAGCATACTTAAAAATAATAAGCCTAATGGTTTTAATGAAGTTAGAGACCTCTTGTTGCGCTCAAAAAACTATTCTTCAATGGTTTCAGCTAATAAAATGCGTCCACAGCGTAGGTCCCATCCTAGCAACATTGTCTGAGTTCATCTGCAGTTCGCCACGTAGCACAAGGTAGACGCGAGCTGGTGGCATATATATAAGAGAAGTAAATCTCGAGGTAAACACCACTAAGCGCGAGGGATTAATGACCCATAATCTCAAACTGTGACGCTTCTGATCCTTTTGATCGAGATGCTAGTGTTTGCGTGTGTGAGAGAGAGAGAGTGGTCAAGGATCAAGAGGTAGTAGTAGGCACTTTGGATGGTTGAGAAAGAGATGAGCAGGAACCTTGAAGCTGCAGGAAACAGAGGATCCAAGACCCACTTCGCTTTGTCCTTAAGAAATATAATTAATTACAGAGACCACTACCACCCGCAGAACGATGGATCAACCGTGCATGCATCTCCGCCATCATTTGCTCATCGTCATCATAGTAGTAGCAGTAGCAGCAGCGGAATCTTTTCGAGGGTTGACGGCTCGCTTGACGCACATTCTCGAGTCTCAACCTACTGCATGAACCGAGGCTGGCTTCACAGACCGAAGGCATAAAGTAATTTTTAATTTTTTTGTTCAAAATATATAACCCATCAGTTCATTTATGTATGTATATATTTTCAATTTGGAAGTCCCATTCAACAAAAGGGAAAGAAGAGAAAGAGCTGCAAACAGAAGTTCATTGTCATTCGAGTCATTTGTCTTGTTACCGAGACCTATAAAAGAAATGGATACGATAGGAGCACTCAAAATTTAGACGCTGATGAGGAAAACTACAAGCGAAAGGACCGCCTCTTGAATTCAGATAACCAAATTACTAAATGAAGTCCAACAGAGAGGTGTGTGAAAGAGTTCAAAAGTTTTAAGAACTACATTTGTTTGGCAGTCCATAATTTAATCACGTATTCTGAAGGCTTCCAAGATGTGCTGGAACATTCATCCATAGATTCAACTAAGAATCAGAACCCAATGAATTCTGTATCGTGACAACAGGATGTGGCGTGAGATACATATATACCCAGAATCAGGACTACAACAAAAAATCAATTTTGATAAGAAACTGGTTTGTGGTTGAGCAATCCTTCATCACGCCTCATGTTCAGTGGCCTCTCGTGGTAGATGGACATGCAGTGCCAGCTTCAGTGCACTGTCAACAGTTGATGTTGGTGCATAGTGCAACTGCTTAGATTTCTCTGCAATTCTGTTTTAAACTACCACAACATAAGCATCTTCCTCTTTAAATTACCTAAAGCTCAGGGATGCCGTAGATGCATGCATCAGGTGCTACAAAAGAACGCTATTAACCTTGTTTAACATTCTTCTTAGATGCTTTGAGTGATAACTATGCTAATTTTTTTGCTCAAGAACATGTCGCAGCTGATCCTTTTGCCAATCCACTCTTGCTTCAAGAATCCTTCCCTTTAAACTTTGCTTCTGAATGCTTCCTGGCCATCCAATCCGGCGTTTTGCAGCCTTTGTTATATGAGGCTTAATTGAGTCTGGGTAGCTCCATTGCCCCACACTTGGGGAGCTTGCACCAACACATCCTGACTTAATATTAGGTGGCAAAGTGGCATTTGACAGTCTTCCATTTGACAATTCTGCTGAAAAGTTTCTGGTGTCGCCATTGCTTGTACATGATGACCTCCGCAACTTATCTATATGCATTCCCTTCTTCCTGGACAGTTTTGTGATTGATGAAAATATGTCACTGATTTCACTATTATCATTTCCCTCGTCTGCATTCTCATCCCAATCTGCTCCGCTAAATGATGCCTGGCTTTCCTCATAGATGCCATCCACAGAACACTCGTTGCTTTCAGGAGAATTGCAGGAACCCTGATCCTCAACATGGCTCACAGTTTCCCAGCCACTGTCCTCTTCTAAATCTCCATCCATTGTTCCATTTGCACATCTTTTGGTGCGCCTTTCCAGAAAGATGTCGGTTGCAGGACTTGCGGTATAAACCTTAGAGGCATAACTTGCAGGGCTGCATCCATAGCATTGTCCTACCTCCTGTTTGTTTGTCTCCTCCCTTGGTTGGAGTTCCTCAAACACGGATAAGATGTCTTCAGATGTAGGAGGCTGGTAATTGAAATCTTTGATATGTGGAATTTGGAGCAGGCTGATTGCTGCCCTAAGGGCTTCTGCTTGTTTAATGGATGTTGCATTCAAATCTGTGCCTTGCACCTGGAGAAAAGCCTCCATATGATCTTGAAGTTTTTTAAGATGAGAATACTTTTCCTCTAGTAAGATCTTTGCATCCAATAACTTCATTTGTACCCTCTCTTCACGCCAAACTTCTGCCATTTGTAACATCTTCCTCTCTTCTTCCACTTCCTCGTGTATTTTTAAGGATTCCCTCTTCAAAGCTTCCGCTTCAGCATTGTCTTCTCTAATCTCCTTTGCCAATTCATTGCACACCTCTTCCAGAAGCTGGCGTGATCGCCTCTCCTTCTCGTAGTCCTGCAAGTATCGCTTTGTTGATAACTTAGCCTCAGCAAGATTGTTGATCAGCTTATTATTTATGATCTCCATTCGCTGTCTGCTTTTTCTCTCTTTAACAAGTTCATCATTCATTATTGCAATCGCTTTGCGAACCTTCTCGTGCTCCCTGATTCTCCATGATGTTTTCTCCTCAGCAAGTCCCTTCAAGAAATTATCAAGCTTTTTCTTTATTGATTGCCGCTCATTCATAAGTTCATTTATTTTGTTCTGAGCCAGTGATAGTTCTGCCTGGAGGGTAGATACAATGGAGATGGTTGCTGCTTGCTGGTCCTCGAAAATCTTTAGATTACCAAAAATCTGGGAGAACTCTGCTGTCACGGAAGGCCCTGTGTCCCATTTAGTTGTTCTTTCCATTGTGCAATTCAGTAATGCAGATGAAGCTTTCTGAAGTTTAAAGAAAAAAACCATGTCAAATGAACTCAGATTAAAATGAACATTAATGGTTGATGCAAGTGTTTAGTCACATATTTACCTTCCTGAGAAATACATTTCTCACGTCATGACTCCCATGCATAGGCAGGCCTGCTGGCCTTTGATCACATGCATTTGCAATGTGAAAATGATGAGGAATAGGCTGCATAAAGAAAAAGCAGAAAATGGTAAGACACAATTCTAATTACAAATCAGCAGCACAAAGATTTGTAAGAAGGTTGGTTATATCAGGCTCGGCCTAATGTGAGAGATTTGGATCTGTTGGTGAAGGAATTATTATGGGCACACTTCCGGTTTGATTTCCTGGGATAATTGTTTGGCCAGATGATTCCACTAATTGCTAAAGATACCCAGGGACCCAGAAGCCAAATTACAATGGAAAAGTAAAATCCAAAGGGTGCCAGAAAATCAAGAATAATGCATCACGAAAGGTGCACATGGAACGTTGATCAAATTGCAAGTCCAATCAGCGTACATATACCTGAAAAAATCAACATTTTTATTGCATACCCATGCATCATTTGATCAAGGCATCAGCACATGAACTTTAGATTTTTTAAGATTGGGGCAACTAGGCCAAACAAGATATGCCTAACTTTTTGTAATCAGAAAAAATCTAATTCCAGCAACAGAGCAGAAAAAATATAGAGAGCAACTACAAAGTAGAATTGCAGGATGTTTCCTACATAATACACACAACAAGTTCAACACGAACTATGATCCCTCAGACCAAAGGGGATGCCGATTCCTGAAGGAAAGAACAAATCTTTTAGTTATTTAGAGATTCAGTACAGTTGAAAACGAATTATTTGCAAAGTTGCATTTGAAATCCACATTTGTCAACTGAAAACCACCAGAAGCCATCAGAGCCAAACCTAGAACCATAACATGGAAGGATGTCGGTCCTACCTCAAGCCTCAATCCAGGGCCTCCCGTTAGATGCCACAACCCCGCAGCAAGCCTCCTGGCGGAGACCAAAGGCGGCCGAGGTGCCCCTAAGTCAACTCCGGTACTGCTCCGGCAATGCTTCTCCAACTCCGGCAGCGGACTGGAACCATCCTGATTCCACTGAGAGAGCGGCGTGGTGGAACTTGCACTCCGACGGCCATCTGCGCCCGTGGCGCCGGGTAAATGCGGGTTCTTTGGACGCCCGAATCGGCAGCGAAGGTGGTGCTGACGGGGCTTCCGCCGCCGACGCAGGAGACTGGCGGAGAGAGGTTGCGGCGTCGGGGGCTTGTTGGTGTCGGCGACGGATCGCGGCATTGCTCAGGGTCAGGGCGGTCACTTCCTGCGGCGGGGCATGACAGGCATTGGGATAGAAGGTAACGTGGAAATACAAGAGAGAAAAAAGGAGAGAGCATGTCTGAAAGATAGGAAAAGAAGGCAACACTTGTATAGGTTGCGAGAGAGCGAGAGAGAGAGAGAGTAGTGAAATGAAGCATTGTAAAAAAAAAAAAAGTGATACAGTGCATGAGATGGAATGTAGCATATTTTAATGAAAATAACGAAAAGTGTTTTTTTTCTATTTTTTATTTTAACTCAAAAATATAATTTTCCAAATTAAAGCTATTTTTGGGAGTAATCAATGTAACAATATTAGCTTTTAATTTCTCCACTAATATATTTGAAAGGCATATGTTCCTATCTTTTCTGTTTTTTTTTTCTACATACACAAACGAAAACCCATTGTTTACCAACCAAATCAATTCACTAGAATTGTCAACAATATTAGAATTAAAAATTCTGTAAAAAAAATCAGTAATCCAAAATTCAACCTTCTGAATATAAAGTTTTTTATTCTTACTCAAGCAGGCATTGAATAAATTTATCAAATTGACGAATCCAAATTTGTTACTGGATTGGGTCCAAATTTATTACTAGCTTGTGATTCTTTTGCAATTTATTTCTGAAAATTTTAAAGTGCATATAATTTTAATATAATTTATGCATCTCAATATTTCTCTTCGAAAAAGGTTTTTTCTATAAAAAAGGTATTTATATCTCTTTAGATTATATTTTTTTATTGTCCAGTAAGTCTTAGGAGCAGAAACAATCGTAACACGTGAACTGTAGGATCAACAGAGATGATAACATGGTCCACTAATTTTTTTGTTTCTTTTGTGGGTAAAAAAATAAAATGTCGCACTCGATGCAGACAAGCGGCGTGGGCCCGCGACGTTTCATTGTATTATTAATAATTAATTTTGTGTACCAAAATTTTATTGCAAACAGCACCTCGATCTCTGGACTACATTATTATTTTCGGCAGTAGAGAGTCAAAATGTTATTAATTTAAAAATAGTAACATTTTAGCGTAAACGTAAACGATACACAAAATTTTATGCCTTTTTTTTTAAAAAAAATCAAACGGCACAAAAATGGAAGAAAAAAATTGTTGCAGCCATGTCTTTGTACATGTGCTGGCCTTCCGGAAAGAAGGCTAATTTTAGTGGGTTGAATAATTATATAAGAATTTTAATATCTTAGATATCTCATGACAAGTTTAAAACATCAAGATTTTATTAAAATATGTACGCACAATATAAAATAATAACGTATGTATGAAGAATATTTTTAAACACGATCACATGTTATGATTAATTTAATTGAGAAAAATAGATTTAATGGCTGTGATGCATATTGCATGTATGCAGCTGCATGTTTACTGACCTCAATTAATTTAGTTAAAAAATTATTAATGGGGAGAAGAGGTCTTCCGGGTCTCTTCGGTTTAATGATTTGGTGAAATAGAAGTGTAAAGTTTCAAAAATATTTACACCACATAAATGCTACTTTATCTTCTCCCAATACTAATTATTTTTTATCATATTGATAATAACGTACCTTTTATTCATTTCTAATTGTTGTAACTTAAAAAACGTCCTTAACAACCTTTAATAATTTTATTTATTGTTTTGCCGACCAAATATTTTTTAAAAATGTTTTAAGTTTAATAATCATTGAATATATTTTATATTTAAAGAAAATGTTAATGATTCCTAAAGAGATTTAAATTAAGCTTTTTAATAATGATTTTTTGGTAAATCGTTGAATTTAGATGATTTTTTTAAAACAATTTCACTAGACAACCAATATAGTAAAATTATTAAATATTGCTAATTTTTTAAAAGATATCACAATGCATACATTAAAAAAATCATAATAATCTCAAATAAAAGATTACATTCGTTCGATGTATTTATTTATAGCACTGGGAAAAAGTCAATGTATATTTTTCCTATGAAAATATAAAATATAATATTATTTTTTAGCCAAATAAAATATATACTATTATCAACACAATAGAATTTAACGAAATAGCTTGATGTCGAGTGGCTGGCTTTTCGTGACCTTTCATCTTCTCTTTTTTCCCTTTTGATTCTATAATAATTATAATATAATTGTTTATAAAACAATGAAATTATGATTATTAAATAATAATGAGTATAAAGGCGGTGGTATTTGATATAAGATATCCTTAAAACGAACGAGGAGCTTCTTCAAATTAAATATATTTACAATGAAATTGATTACTCATGATTCTACTTAGTTGCATATATTAAAAAGCTAATTCATTAATTGCCTAGGAATCCATGTGCTTTTAAGCCTTATATGGAAGAGAGTGCTCTGAAACGATCATCTATATCAATATAGTTTTCCCATAAAGTAAATATGGCATGTTTGGTATGAGAACAAAATTAATAGGAATTAGATGGAATATTCCTTTTTTTATAAAGAAAAATAAAAGTGAAAATTGTTCTTGTAACAAAAGCTAAATAATGCTTGAATACATCAAGAGCAAAAGAATATGAAATTACATATTTTATTAAGTAATGTTATGCAATTATTTAATAATTAATAAAAATAAATATTCATGATAAAAATGCTAATACTTGTGAAATAAAATAGATAATTTTAAATAAAATAATAAATAATAATAAAATAATTTTATTTATTTAAAGAAATATTTTTTTAGAAACAATTGGTATATTTTTTATTTCTAACAAATATTATATAATTAAATAATAATATTTTATATTAATTAAATAATAAATTAATCATGAATTAATATTTCTCATTGGTAGCATTTAAAATATTATTTTTATGTACCATTTATTTATAGTGTATTGTCTACACAACTTAATAAATATAAAATATTATTAATTAAGTGAAATTATTAATATCAAATAATAAAAAAAGAGTGAACAAAATATTTGTTCTTGCCATGCATAATGTTCTTGCAATTACAAGAACATGTTCTTATTTTAAGAACGAAACTTAGTGATTTTTATAGTTTTCAAGGTGATTTTAATTGTTTAAAAATTTGACTAAAATATTTGTTTATAAGATATTTGGACGTAAAATTAAGAATAAGCACCTTGTTCTAGGCTTCTAGCCCTTAATCCCATACCAAACATCTCTTATGTGAGACAAAAATTGATTCGTATATATAAAGTGTTGGATCATCATAATCCACAAAAGGGTGATTCAGCATTCTCCATATCTCTACAAACAGACATCTATTTATAGACATGATCTAACCACGTCGCATATATATCTCCATAATTTTTATTCCCTAAAAATTTAATGGTGTCTCCTTGAAAAAAAAAACTAATTTTCCTCTTTTTTAATCACACAATTAAAAATATATAATTAAATTAATTCCAAACGAAAATAAATCGCATACCAACAATTTCTTTTCCCAACGATTAAAAAAAGAGACACTATATCTCTCATTCTTAATAAAAAAAATAGAATACATCAAATATCATGCGTACATATTTAATCGCTTTTTTCGGTGAAGCATAAATATTTAATCTAATGCTAGGAGAATACCAACCTCCATTTATCATATATCATATATTACAAAAAAATCATTAGGTTGGTTAACTTAAATTGCATTTCCGTGTCTACCTCTACGTCCTGTTGAGTTGGATGTGAAAGGAAAAGAATAAAAAAAAGAGAAAGTTGAAGAAAAATGAAGAAAAAAGTTCTCTTCTTTTTTTATTCTTCTTTAATTTTTTACTCTTAAATTAACGTGAAAAAAGAAGAAATACATATTTAATATATATTTTTATTTTTAACCATATAAATTAATATATATATAATGGTCAACATAAAATTATTACTTAACATTCATTTTTTTCTTTTCTCTTTAATAATGTGAATCAGTAATTATTCATCTCTTCTCATCCTTTCCTTTCTTATTCTTTACCCTCTTTTTTCTTTAATGAAATTTGGACCAAACTGAAAAGTTTTTTTACTTTTGAATTACTAAAAAATTACTGTTCCATCTCACATTAAAGACCTTTACTTTCTTCGTTATTTATCCAACAATATTGATATTTGTACTCTTCATTACCATTCAAAAAGAGAAAATGAATAAATAAATGTACCTTTCGAAAAAGGATATATCTTTTCCCGTTTCTCCTTTAATAGAAACTCTATGTCAATTAAGGAACCCAAATGACTAATTTTTTTTTGTTGTACACTTCCGAAGAGAGATTATATAAAAAAATCCTAAAAAATATTGATATAAATATATATTAAAAATAAGTCGTAAAATGGGTAAACAAAAATTATGAAAACAGGATGGCCCATGGGCCTCTTCTATTTGATAACAACAAGGAAACCCAAGGTATACAACTTTAATATGGGGCCTGGCCCAAAAGAGTTCACTTCTTAGTGTTGATTGCAAGTCTAGGCACAAAGTTTAATTTAATATATTTTTAAATTAGGAAGGTCCATGAAGTTAATGTAAGAAAAAAAAATTAAAGATTCAATGTTTGAACTCATGGACTCTTGACCTGTGAGTGATATGTACATGACCCTGCCAGACCCTTGTTCTTGAGTTTAATTTTGTTGAAATCGACAACTTCTTTATTTCTTACGATGTCTCCAATATATATTATATTATATTATATCAATATTATATTATATTATATTATATTATATTATATTATATTATATTATATTATATTATATTATATTATATTATATTATATTATATTATATTATATTATATAGAAGAAGGGCAGTTGAAGTCAAATGGTTGGTGTATTGAGATGCGTAGCCAATTTGAAGAGATAAAAATGAAACGGCACTTACTACGCCCAAAGCGTTCAACGGTTCAAGTTGTGAAGTTGGAAAATGCACGGAACCACTACTTAATGATTGAGGTTAATTTGGTGATCAAAGTGGACTTGAGGTTAGGTGGGTAAACGGAATGGTTACATGTAAATTCTAACTAGAAATCTCGTTCAAGTGGTCTTCTTAGATGATTCAATAGGACATTTATAAAATTATTTTCCAAGAGACCTCCTCCACTCATAGGGCAGTGTCGGCCCGACCTGGCATGGGTTCAGTCCGAGACCGATTTTGTCATGTCAGCCCGGCACGATATGGGCCCAGCCCGGCATGGGGCTCGGGTTCTGGCTGAGCCGAAGTGCCCACTGAGGACTTAAGCTCCGCACAACATGAGTCCTGTGAGCATATCTTTGGTCAGACCCAACGCTGTCTATTTTTATTAAAATATGTTAATTTTATTTTATTTTTTAAAATTAGTAATTATTATAATCATATTTATCTAACTAATAAAAAATATTTATTAATATCGCATATTCCCATCTATATATATTACATATTATGTATTTAAATATTATAATATAAATATAATTTAATATTAAAATAATACCCACCGCTAAAGAAAAAAAAAAGGGCAAGTCCGTCCTATGCGGACCAACCTGGCCGAGCTATGCTCAAACCATACTAGGCCGACCCAAGTGCCTTTTGGCATGACATGATCTCGGACCATGTCCTCTTGGCACGATCAAATCTAGTTTGACGGCTCAAGCACGAGTTAATTCAAAAGTTCATTTCTAATATGATTTAACTAAATAATCAAGTAGGTAATAACAACAACAACAACAACAACAACAACAACAACAACAACAATAATAATAATAATAATAATAATAATAATAATAATAATAATAATAATAATAATAATAATATGAACATTTTATAACAAGTTCCAACATTCTAATGCAAAAATCTCGAAAGACCATATTTACATGCATGACAAAGGAGGACATGCCCTCATATGTAATAGCTCAAAATCAAACCGGTCACATAGTAAGATCCAACTTGAATGTTGTTATCAATCATGTAATACTCTAATTGAAATATTGACTTTGATATATCTTTTGATATTTAAAATAAAAGACAATAAAAATACCGTTGACAATAGAAGTTCCTCATAATCATTAAATGAAGTATAACGTCAAAATCATAAGGAACTAGATAAAAGTTTGATAAAGCTATTATAGCCAGAAGTTTAGGAAAACAAACATGAATTGCATGTAAATGATAATAAACACCCTAGGATCATCACATGTGTACATTACAATCACGACCTACATCAATCTGTTTTAGCTCATCTTTCGATAGTCTATTTATTTGCAAGATCAATGCAAAGAAACAATAACCCATGAACATAATAATTCAATATGTAAATAATAAACTAGAAATTAAATAATTAATCAACAATAGAAAAGCATGGATGAATATATCAAGCATGGATTAATACTTAGGTCATAGATATGAAAAAGCTAGTAGGATATATAGTATAAACATACTAATAATCCATGTGATGATTTGATGAGTAATAATGTTACAAGAATTCAATGAAAGTTCAAATTGAAGATACAATCATTATATTAATATACAACAATGTCTATATGTATTAAATCAATAATGATGAGACAACAATGATATCAGATTTATAGCCATGAGGCATAATAGTTATTCATGAAACATTTTATAAGTCACTATATAAGAATTATTTTAGAGATATGTAAGTTACAGTCACTAAGATTAATCAATACAATGCTCTAATTTCTTTATTCAATTTTGATGCTTTGTCCAATGCTCTTAGCTAGTACTTGCATTTTAATCACCTGAAAGTGAAAGTGGTATCAATTTTTAAGTGTGATGATTCTATGTAATGTCACTATTCAACATTGTGCCCATGTACTTCATGAATTACCAATTGAACCCACAAGGCAATCATGCGATGTTATGTAATCATTTATCATCAATTAGTAATATAGACACCTTGATTTTATCATAAATTATTAGGTTATCATCTTCATCCATATGGAACTTTAATCATATCTCTATAGTGATAATAATAAAAGAGTCAAGACTGTTATAAGATTAGTGAAGTCAATGAGGTTTAGGCTTGATATTTAATCTATACAATGAGAGATGACCAATCATAACAAAATGTTCTAAATTTATAATATCGATATATATATATATATATATATGGTTTAATTTTGGTGTTCCATACTTCACCTTATTCTCTATCATTTTCACTATCAGATTTTCATCCAACAATTCATGATTGAATTTTTCAAATAGTTTATCATTGTTGGATGCAGATCTAATGGTGAAGACGATAGGGAATAAGGTGAGGTAGGGAACACTTCAATTTTCTCTCTCTCTCTCTCTCTCTCTCTATATATATATATATATATATATATAGGATTTAGATAATAATTTGTCAAGATCAATAATTAAATTTAGAAATAAAACTACGTGCATTGTGACCTGACCTAGGCCAAATTGGTTTTAGCTTAGGTCGAGTTTCATAGATGTTATAGTCTGCAATGGACTCCGTCCAATTTATGAGTTCTAGCATCTCATATGAACACATACTTGGTTTGATGAGGCTCAACCTGAGTTCTAGTTAGTTGTTTCAACCTGGATCAGTAGAATTTGGATCTTGGTTCTGGTATGCTAACTACATATCCATAGGAAAATGCTAAGTGGGTGGAGCAAAGCTTAATTAGCCCAAGTTTCATCAATTTTTTTACATGAGTGGTACATGCTTAGTCCGAGTTGTCTCTACTTTGATATTGGTTTCAATTTGATGAAACTATAAAGAAATATCTCAATTCATTGTGTGAGATTTTGAAACAAACCTCTTGGGAAGCACGTTATCATATTCTTTGGATCATTGAGATAAAGGACAGAAATATGACCCTACTATAGACAAAAGACATGCAAATTAAGACATGCAAATTTTATTGTTAAAAACTTATTCAAGGTTGATTAAACAATGTACCTACTTTTCTTATTGCTTGTATGGATCCTCCTTTTGTTCAGCTTTCTCATTCTTCTCTCTCCTTCGTCGACAATTCCTAGTAATTCTTCGATTTCAAAGTTAACTTGTCCTTGCTCTTCCTTATCTATTCATTTGGCCCAAACAAGAGAAATCACGATGAATGGAGGAGAGAAAAAAGGGAAAAAAAAGAACATGATAGCCTTTGAATTATTTCTTCCTCCTAACCTCATTCTCCTCCTTGATAGGTGTGCTCTAGTTCACAATCTTCAATGTTTGCACCCCTTTGCCCTTGTATGTGCAGTCTGCAAGGCGGACAATTGATGGGAGATTTATGAGGATAGAAATAAGGTTAAGAGGACGTAAGTAGTTTAGTAGATAATTGGGTGGTTATACCCATTCAATAAGATATAATATTTTTGGAATATTTTATAACAAAGATTTCAAATTTTCCTAATATTAACTAATTATTATTTAGTAAAATTTATTTTGGTTAGGCATTATAATATTTAATTAATCGACATTATCTGTATGTGTATGTGTTCAACATTTATGTACAATAACTATTTTTTTATACTATGAAAATAAACTATCCATATATGAACCATGTAAGCTTGTATAGATTTAATAATAAACAATTACATGTCTAATATAACGGTAATAAAAAAATAGTCCACTGGTTCACACAAATATTTAATAATAATAAAATAAAAATAAAGCGTATTTATGTTTTCATGAGTGCATTCACACTACAAGAATATATAGCGTCTCTTTGGCGTCTAACTCGCACCGACAACATGCGACGTCGGTAATCGATGGCTAATAGCGTCGCAATAGAGCTAAAGAAAAGGAAGATGCTACTAGCGTCAACAATAGACACTGTCTCGATGTTAAGATAACGTGTAATGTCTCGTTACAAGCAGTCGACAGTTGTCGCTAAAATGATACTAACGTGGCGCAGACGTGTGATTAGGGATGGCAATATCCCCCGCCCCCTGTGGGGCACGAACTCGAGGAATTTTTTTCCCGTAAGGTTGGGGATGGGGGAAATTTATCCCCGAACCCTCTTTCGGGGATTGGGGTGGGGGGAGTTGTCCCCGCCCCGCGGCGTCCCGAATCCCCGCACCCAAGTGAGCGTACAAAAATAGTCCCACATTGATAGTATTAGTAAAATGAGAGTTAATAGACAAGTATAAATGAAGGGGAGACTAATGTGTCAATATGAATGTTTATGGAGAAAGTTCATCGTTGGATATTTTCTAAATTTATAATAATAATTTTTATCAAATTATCTATTAGTAAAAAAATTTAATAAAATTTTTTGGCTAAACCAAGTGGTTCAACCTGGTTTTGGCCGATTTTAATTGGTTTTGATCAGTTTTTAATCGGTTCGATTCAGTTCAATCTGGTCCAAACTAGGATCCGACTTTTGGGCTTAGGACGACGACAGTGGCAGAGGAGAGCACCGATAGTTCTTGCTAGAAGAGGGTCATATGGTTCGGAGAATCGAGATCCCCGTGGGGCTTCGAACCCCCGCGGGGATCGGGGCAGGGGATAAAATTCCCCCGGACCGGAGATTCGGGTCGGGGGCGGGGGCGGGGGTCGGTCGACAGAGTCGGTGCGGGGGAGTGTCCCCCGCCCCGAACAGGGTCGGGTGCCACTCCTACGTGTGAGGCGCTATTCCGACGCTCAAGAGATGCTAAGTTTATGCGTTAGTTGATGCGATTTCGGTGCTACTGTGAGGCCAACATCATGTCTATTGGGTCGCGAAGGCGACGCTAAGGTGATGCTACAATTGTCCATGCTACTGTGATGCTCTGACGATGCAAAGAACGATATATTTAATGTAGCATTGACTATGCATGCGAAGCTATTGTGACGCTACGGAGGCGCTAACGTCAGATTTTTTGCCCCATTACAGCCATAGATATGCTGCTTGCATATCCTCTGCTCCTCCTAGGTATCCGAGCAGCTGTACTGAGGCCACATATGTATCCTCCTCATGTCGTGCCGACCACCTCCTCCCAAATAGTAGGGTTCTCTACGAAATAAAAAAAATTATGCAATCATATAAACATTATAGATTATATAAATTATATAACATAAGAAAACACATAAATTAAAAATGTGAAGCGCTTAGGAGAAACGTTACCTGGTGGCCGAGATCTCATATCATCTTCGTACTTTTCAACTATCTTCGCATTATACTCATCCTAAAAAATTTAAATATTGCGCATTTAGAAAATAGTTTGCACTAATGTCCGCCATGTTTCTCTTCTTGCTATAAAGTTTCAAATTTTATAAAAGAAGTATAAGTTAAAAGTTTGATTAATCGAATTTGTATGTAAATTATCATGTGTCGTCGATGCTCATCAAACCACATCGAACCGCCTGTGTGGATGTGGGCCTCGGGCTTCGGCAATCGGTTAACTCTTGTATTTTCTGACTTTTTTTGTCATTGTGCATCCGTCCTTTATGAATATCAAATACTTAGACTTTGAAAAATTATAAATTTCATAAAAATATTTTAAATGTAAACATACTTACCACTTCCTGGATAAGGACTTTCAAATCGAGCGCCTAATATGCCTTGGGCATCATTGTATGCTTTGCTCCAAAGTAAGATCGGAGGATGTGGCAACCTTGTGAAATTTATATAATTAATTTCGGAGGCGTTTCATAGTCACATCCTCAAAAGCTCTCCGAATCATCCCCAACTAAGATTCGGATGAAACTGATTTGCCTCCTAAATAATACTTTAAACTTAGTAATTTAAATATAATATAAAATAAATTGTGTAACCCTAAAAAAGATCATACCGTAAATGCCCGAAAGATGTCATCCCACACTTGAATTGGGACATATTTTCACGATCCTGCCCCTTCCGGCAAGTGGGAAAGAGTAAGAGCACCGACATCCCGCACGGTACTAGCGGGTATAAAAGTGGTCCTACAAATTACAAAAAAGAATTAATTTTTAATGATAATAAAAATTATAATAAAATTTCTACAACATATTTAACTTACGATCGAGTAATATTATTCACGATGACTACCCCATTATCGTGTAATCCATTTTCATCTGTCGAAGAGGAATCATCATCTAGTACAAGTGGGTAGGCTGAGAAGGTCCGACATCATCTATGGGCCCTAGTTCTCATTTTAGTTAATGATAATGTTCATCCACATTCTTGTTAATTGTAATGAGAACATGATCAAAAAAGCAAAAAAAATGATAATAATTTATCAGTATTTGATTTGGAGTTGAATATCATCGAATATAGATTTGATGCATAATTCAGAATAATATAGTTAATTTATTCATTTATTTTTTAAGACATGATGTTCATCTAATTAGAGGCATATATTTAAGAAATAATTTATTTTGTTCATCTATTTTTCAAGTCACGATATTCATATAGTTGAAAGCAGAGTTTCAAGTTAACATAATTAAGAACATATATTCATCTAAATTAAGGCATAATTAAGAAATAATTTAGTTTGTTCATATATTCATCTAAATTGAGACAATTAAGAACATGACCATCTTCAATAAGAAGTTAACAAAAATCAATTAACAAAAAGGGACTTATTGTCTGATGGTGGAGTGGCCGAAGAGGGCAGCGTTCGGTGGAGCAGCCGAGGCGGGCAGCGGACGAGGGTGGTGTCCGACTGCGGAGCAATTCAGGCGGTGGCGGAGCAAGTCGCGCGGCGGCTGAGCAAGTTCCACGGCGGTGGAGCAATACAAGCGGCGGTGAAGCAAGTCGAGCGACAGCTGGGTAGAGGAGGCCGGCGGAGGGCGGTGGAGGCGGAGAAGGAAGGCGACTAGCGACGGAGGAGGGCAGCACCGGACGGAGGAGGTCACCGGTAGAGGGCAGCGGTGGAGGGCGAGGAGGTCGCCGGTAGAGGGCAGTGGTGGAGGGCAGCGGAGGGCGGTGGAGGTGGAAGAGGGCGGAGGAGGAATGCGGCGGGCAGCGGAAGGGGGTGGAAGAGGGCCGCACCAAGTGGAGGACGGCAGCAGAGGATGGTGGAGGAAGGCGACGGGCGGCAAAGGAGGTGGAAGAAGGAGGCACCGGGCAGAGGAGGGCAGCGGAGGGCGGTGGAGGAATGCGGGCAGAGGAGGATGGGACCGGACGACGGAGGAGGAAGGCGGTGCACGGAGCAGGGCAGCGGAGAAGTTGTCAGGGTCGTCAGTCGAGGTCAGAGGAGGTGTTGGGGAAGTTGCCGATGTCATCAGAGTTGTTGACTGAAGGAGGGCAGCGGAGGA
This sequence comes from Pontederia crassipes, assembly GCA_030549335.1. Classification (NCBI taxonomy): domain Eukaryota; kingdom Viridiplantae; phylum Streptophyta; class Magnoliopsida; order Commelinales; family Pontederiaceae; genus Pontederia; species Pontederia crassipes. The sequence continues at coordinate 59,600,143 of CM060194.1, read as the reverse complement.
GGCAGAGGCCGAGGGGGTCACAGTCGTCGCAGTAGAGGAGGGCGGCATCCCACGGTGGTGTTGGAGCAAGGCACCGGAGGACGAGGTCGGTGGTCGCAATCATCGGTCGGCACAGTCGAAGAACAATAAAGAGTAAAAAGTAAAAAACGGGAAAAAGCCTAGGGATTTAAAGTCATTTTTAGCATTGCCAAGTACTGCGATGCTAATTAAACGCTGATGTGACTCGATCTTGGCATTGCGAAAAAGTCGACGCTATGTCAACGCAATATTGATTTTTTTTAAGTTTATATTATATCTATGTATATCTATATAAATATATAATATATGTATGCATGTATGTTAGGTCTATATATATAAACTATAGGTGTATATTCATATGTAGTTCATACATACATATGTATATATTTATATGTAGTTCATATATATTTCATAAATACATGTGTTACATCTCTATTATAAGTTTATAAGTATATATATGTATATATATAATGTATATATTTATTTATTTAAAGTATATATGTGTATGTCTATATATGTGCGAGATTAAGTGACAATAACATGTATATGTATACGTATTAAAAGTATATATGTATATGTATATGTTTATATGTGCGAGATTAAGTGATAATAATATGTATATGTGTACGTGTTATATATAAGTATATATACATGTGTATTTATATATTAATATGTGTCCGATTAAATGAGGGTAATAAAAAGTCTCTTACTACGACGCTCTAGAGACGCTAATGAGTTGCTAAAATTTATTAACGACACCCTAGTGTCGACATAGCATCTCAATTTCATGATGTCTGGGAGACGCCAATAGTGCCTCTGTAGCGTCGACTATCATTGCGGCTTTATTGTGGCGCTAGTGTAGACGCTATTGAGTCTCCACTGAGGCGTTAAAATATGATATTTTATAACAAATCATGTCACTTAATTCAAGGACTTAATGGACGTGTCTCTCCTTTAAATGAGGGACACGGTGTTTCCCTTCTTATTCTTCAGATCAAAATATATATGTTGAAGGTACACATATAATATATATTGAAGTATATGGGGTTACGTCAAAATAAATATCATATACATAGTTATATAAATATAGATAACGTATAGTTAATCTATTTATTAATTAGCATACATGTTCCTCAAACATATATAATTATAAGCCGCCAAGTAAGTGTTAAAATAATATCAATTAAGCGTTCTTTGTGTTACATGTGTAGACAACAACAGGAATATGCTTTTATATTGACATCTACATAGCGTCGCATTATATGGGACGCCACCTAGCGTCGCAAATCTTGGCGCCAAAATTGCGCAAATATACGACGCCCGTATCGATTCCTCTCTAATGTCGACAGAGCGTCTCAATGACTAAGACGCTAGGTTCGCATCGAATGATGTTGACGTTACGTTCTGTCACGCATTTTCACTTCATCGCGCGCAATAATAACAGCTAATTAGTGTCTTTATAGTGCCTCGGTTGGCGTCTATTTTACGAAACGCCAAGTAAATGCTAATGTGATATTATTCGAAGGCAAGTAGCATCTTCTATGTATGACTCAATTGGAACGCTCGTAGCGTTGACCCAGCGTCACTGTTAATTGAGACGCTATGAAAGTGAGAACATGAAGTCCTCACCTCACATGTCCTTTTAGCGTGTTATTTATTGCAATTGAGTGCACCCACAAATTAAGAACAACATCTCTCTCGATGTTTATTGTCTTCGCAAGAATTAATTACTCTGCAACATCGTCAAGTTATATTGAATTTCTACTAAAATACAGAAGAGCTCAAAAACATGCAAAAGAACCGTATGAATGTGTAGTCTCATGTTTGACATCGATGGTATAAAAACATGGTTGATTTTTATATAGTTGGAAAAAAACAAAATTGGAAGACTCGGTAGCAAGGATTAATATTGTCTTTTTGCTAAAAATGGTTGGATCACTAGTGCCGAAAGAAGAGGTCATATGATACATAATTTTCCAAATCCAAGGAGTTTGTTGAGTTCACTCATGAATGACCAAGTACATGGAGCAATTAAGTCAGAGCACACTGATGAAGCTACTTGAACACTTGTTCCACAAAGAGCTGTGTGGTTTTGGAGCTAAACACGATCTGTAAGTTATTTATGATGATTCTTTTAACACTATTCAAGCATCAAACTCGATCAATTTTTAATATTATTTTGCTTTGGCTGTTACTGTTAGGAAAAACAGATATTAATTTAATTAGATAATTTTTGGATTAAGTACATATATATCGATCTATTACGATTAGTAGTATGTATGCATACTCCGATTCTTAATATTTTTAAGAGTGTTCTGAAATGTGAAAAATAATCTTGCTAATGAATGATTTATAAAGAAAATATAATGTAACTGAATAAACGTGAGTAACATATAAATTAAATACTCATTAATGCATTCATTTACAATTTTCATTTTTATATTTATTTTATGAAAAATTTTGAAATCTACAAAATAAAAGATAAAGAGACTAATGAATGGAAATGATGCTTTACTAATTTCATAACTTTATATTATATTACATTATTTATTCTTAATGCGACCAAAATGAATAGCGAGTACTAACAAGTATTAGGGTGAAGTGATAAGCGGCTTCTCCCCGCTTAAGCATGTATCGGATTTGTATCCCTGCAAACACATAAAATCCTTATTGGGGCTTCACCTGCCAATGCTGGACACGCGACGCGGGACGATCATACCAAATTAGGTGAACTCGACGATGGACCGATTTCTAATACGGTACGTTTTTTAACGTCGGACGAGTTGGATATCCGTTCGCTTCCCAGAAGGCTGACCGCCTAAAAAAATTTGAATAACGAATCAGAAAATTAATTGGATCACAAAAGAAGAAAAATAGCGGATATGAACGTATTGACTGAGTCGGTCTTTCTAATTAATTAACTGATACAATTTAGTGGACATGAGAGCATGTTGCTGATCTCTGGGGTCCGGCAATTATTGTCAATGTTTGTTCTAATGCTTACTCCAAACTTAGGAAATAGTAAAAAAAATACAATTAGATAAAGCAAATACATATAGGGGATTATACCAATTCTGAGTATTGGGAGATAAACCAATTTTCCATATTATTTAAATTAATTAAGATTCATTATATACTCCCTTGCATAGCATGCCTTTAAACTGGAAAATTAATTATATCTTCGTGTCTTTTGGCATGGATCAATTGTGATATATATAAAAGAAAAAGGTTGGAACTTAGAAGAGAGTAATAAAATGATAAAAAAGGGAAAATATGATGAAATGACAATGTCCGTTGTCTTGACCGATGACCATTCATTAGTAGACATCATAAGGGTCAAAGATGAATTATGCTTCCACTTTATCAAATTTACAATGTACTTGGACCATTGACATGTTCATCCTTACGAGACAACTTAGCGGACACAATATATATATATATATATATATATATATATATATATATATATATATGTGGTTTAATGATTCTATAACATCCATATGGTGGAGGATTGTGTAACGTTTAATCCAATGGTCGAGATGAATCGAATGGCCGTGAGCGCTTGCTGTTAGTCTCTCTCGCGCTTCTTTCTCTTCCCCTGATCAGCACCTCGATCCAACGAGTTTCGCCGCTTCCCCGCCCCGAGTTTTGTTGTCGTCGTCGTCGCCGTCGCTGCCGCGCCGCCGCCGCCCAACTACCCAGCTTCTTCGTTGTCCCCTCTCTGCCACATCCTCATCTTTCGCCGTTGCCCCAATCAGCGCCGCCCAAGTCAGTTGTCGTCGATCCCCTCTCTCGCCCCCGGTCAGTTATCATCGACGTCGATCCTGATATATATATATATATATATATATATATATATATATATAATGCAATGTTATTTTTGGATATTGTTGAAACTGAGGTGATTGGCTAGTCTAGGTAATAGAACGTAACTACGAAAACACCTGGACTGGTTGGAGTTTATTGAAATTAAGATTTCTGAGAATATCATGTTGACACTTGTTACTTTTTTGCCACTTTCCCTTTATGGTGCAATTTTCTCATTAACCTCAACCTTTAAATATTTGAAATCTACATAACAGTAGAAGTCTCATGCCAAATATTGTTGCCTTTTAAAGCATTTGATAATTGTTCTTCAATTGTCAGCTTTTATATTAGTTCAGATTTTCTTGATTAATTCTATGAAAGAGAAGAAAATATATAAATCCAATAAATATCGTAAATATGTTCCTAGTAAATAACAAGGGCAAACTTACATCCGTTGGCACAGTTGATCAGTGAGGTTATGCCTCCAGTGACGTGATGAAAGGTAATTATTTTAAACTAAATTACCTTACTCTTGTATGTTTGAATTTTAAATTTACTAGGTGTTAATAACCTTGAACATTTGTGGAAGAAGAAAAATGAGAAAAATAGTAAGGACAGAATTATACATTTTACCCTTTCAGTAAAAATTGTGTAGAAAAAGATACTAAGGAGTGAGATACTAAATTTCTTCACATGTTTTTTATCTGAATATATTTAGAGTTAGAATCCGACAAATGAAAAAAAAATTAAATATCAAAATAATATGTTTCACGATGTTCTTTTTTATCAATATATTTAATTGGGTCCTCTAAATTGTTCAAAATTTTCTTCTTCCTCCATCAATCAATATATTGATTTTTATTTCTCATTTTCCACTAAAGAATTATTTGTAATAAATTTTTTGGCCTCAAATCCTATAATAATATGTTTAAAGCTTATTCTAATATTTTATTAGAATGAATTTCATAAAAATGATCGTCGGAAATGTATTTATGAAGGACGATCAGTCATAAACTGTCAAGAATATATAAATCAAAAGAGGGACCTCCAATGATCTAGTGAGAACCCCTGTCCCGATGTTGGGTTAAATTTAACACGAACGACTTCTTTATCGAAGCTTTCGGGGTGGATGGTAATGACTACATTCTTCGGTGTGATACTGGTCTTCTCTTTTTGCAGGTACCTCCTCGTACTCAGCCTATTCTGTGCTTGAGAATAAGGCTTGTGCTCTCCTTTTGAGGTTGACTCACTCTGCTGCTTGTGTATACCAGGATCCGACTTTGGAAGATCATAAATCGTCAATCCCGATTCCGTCGATCTTCAAGACATTCTTATCGACTTAGCGCCTACTAATGTAACTCACTCTCCACGCAATCATAACTTGCCCACGGATTTTGTTAGGTCGCACATCTTCTAATAATAACTTTTGAGAGGAGCACTTTCTTCGGCCTCACTCACCTTTTGTACCTTGATTTTACGTGACCAAGTCTTTTTGTTTAGGCTCTTTTTGGCAACATTAAAATTAGCGTTTCAACTAGCGTTTAACTGTTCAAATGTTAATTCTTTTATTTGACAAATGATAAAAAAATAAATAGCATTTAACGTTTCATATAAAAATATTAAAAAGCTATTTCAACTAGCGTTTAGCGTTTAGAGGTTATCATTTTATATATTTTTTTCAATTTTATCCTTATTCAAATACATTATTTCTTTCTAACTTATCTTATTATTTTCTCATTTTTTATTTTATAATCATTTAACTATATTTATTTTTATATTAATGCTTAATTAATTGCAAATTATTTATATATTAACATTGAATAAAAAATAATTTCACAATTAACACTTTTATATTATATAAAAATTATTGTCAATATAAATTTCTATATATTTTAACAAAAAAATTACTTGTGAAATTTTATTTTATTTGATTAAGATATAAATATTTAATTCGTTTGAATTATCATATAATTTGTATAGTGCTTAAATTAAATAATTTAGTATGTGTCTCGTTATGTTATTTTATATTCATAAGCTAATTCTATCAAAAAGTTTATCAAACACTTATTTATTACCACCTCTAATCACTAATGATCATTCGCTATTTGCTATTCGTTAGTTAATCCGTTATTCGTTAGTTAAATCACTGTCCGTTTGTGAAATCGTTAATAATGCCAAATAGAACTTTAAAAATAAAAGAAGAGGAAGGAGAGATAGATAATAAAAAAGGAGAGAAAGTTTCCAAAGGAAGGGAGGAAAGGGGAGAAGAGACAATGTCCATGTTTGGATAGAAAAGACATGTTCTAAAATAATTTTTTTTAATTCTAAGTTGATCTCATTTTTTAATTCACCAAGAACCATATGTTTTGAGTCCTAAAATATTGGAAAAAATATTGTTTGCATACAATCAAAGAACAACCCATTGTTCTAACCGTATCCCATACCAAACGAAGCCAAAGAACGCAAGGGAAGAGAGAAACAAAGGTGGAGAATGATGAGGAGATTGAGGAGACGGGGAGTCTGTATATATGAAATTTTTTGTGTCAGAGTTTTCCGATGATCATTATGTAAAAGAAATTATATTATAATATATTATTTTTTTTATTTTTCAGTTAATTTTGTCTTCGTAATTTGTAACGAATTTAAAATCGCAAATTATGAAGAAGGAATCTGTTAAAAGATTTATATCATAATATTAATTATTCGACCACGGAAATCAAGAAAATTGAAATATCAATGTATTTTTAATAATATATTATTTTAACGTTTTAATCAGATTTTACTTCATAAATCAAATTTAAAGTCCGAAAGATAAATTCTTCAAAAATTTATATTATAATATAATATATTGAATTTCTGAAATCCAAACTCCTGAGATATTAAAATATATCTAATAATTCTGAAGGATTTAAAAACTATCATAAATTATGGAGGAAAAAATTATTGCAAATTTATATCATAATATAATAAATTAAATATCAGGAATTCAAACTTCTGAAGTGTTAAGATATATTTAATCATATATTACTTTCAAATTTCCAATGGATCTTGCTCCTTAATTTCAGATGGAAAATCCACGGCAAATTACGAAGAAAAACATCTGTCGAAAATTTATATTACAATATAATATGTTGAACCACGGTTATCCAAACTTCTGAAATATGAAATAATATATTTGACAATATATTATTTTCAAATTTTCTACGGATTCTTCGTTTGTAACTTTTTATGAATTTTAAATTCGTCACGAATTATGGAGGATAAGTTCATTGAAATTTTATATGATAAAAGATGAAATAGTTTACTTTCCATTTATCATAAAATGATTCTTTTTTTTTTGTCAAATATTGAGAGAGGGTAAAACTCGAACGTAATGGATAGATAACAAGACAAAATAACAAAAAAAGTAGTGGTGAAAGTGGGGTCAATTTCCCGGTCTGATATTTATCATTTTTCGAGTCAGTCTTTTAAAATTTAAAACTATTATAAAAAAAGCACTCTCTAATGATTTGATTTTTCAGAACCCTATTTGATTATATAATATTTAAAAAAATACATAATAAACTAAAATTCATATAAGCACATTTGATTTTATAGCTAAATATAATTTTAAAACTATCAAATTAGGGTTTGATAAAAAAACATTACATTATATAAAAGTTATTAAATAAATTAAGTATATAAATAAAAAGTAGTCTCAACGGGTCGTTTCAAATTTTTGGGTGGAACCTTAATTCAAGTAAGTCAATTTTGTTCTATTAAAAATTATCCTAAATTACACATTTTTGATGGATAATTTTTGAAGAATAAAGATCCTTCGCATTTTTTAACGAAATGACAAAAAAATCTTTTTGAAATGTCGACGGACAAAATGTTTGTTGCAAGTACCAATGACAAAATTCATTGATAATTTATCGACAACCGACGCCTTTGAAATTATCAATAAATTTTCTATATCTTTCGATAATTATGAAGGCTAAATCGCTAGTCATTATTTTTATAATAAAAATATATAATATAATATAAGTATATATTTAATATTTTAAGAGGTTAATGAGTACATAGAGCACTCCCTTCATGTATAGCGCTTATTTCATATCTTTTAATTAATTTAATGATTATAATTCATTACTAAATTGATTATATACTTCTTAAATGAAATAATATATATTTATTTGGATAATTTGATAACAAAAATGTATCATCTAAGACTAAATACATTACAACCTGAATAGTCATATTTATTAACATGCCTTGATCATGACCATCGGATAATCCGATGATCTTCATTTTAATCACCTTTACTATTTAACATATACTTTAAATTAATATATAATTATTTTATTAATTTAATAAGTAAAATTAGTGCTCTACACTTGTTCTACGTCAAATGCTCTACATATGCATTTTTCTCATATTTTAATATTAAACTTTTTAATGGGCTTGGTCTTCGAAAGTACCGACGGACTTCTATTCGTCAATAATTCTAAAGACTAACTAAACTCATTGATAATTATACTAAAAATATATATAATATAAGTGTACATTTAATATTAAACTTTTCGATGGGTTTAACTTTCGAAAGTACCGACAGATTTCTATTTGTCGATAATTCTAAAGAATAGACCCATTGAAAAATTTAATTTCTCCCGCCCAACTTTCCCGTCTAATTTTTCCTGTCTTATTCTCTCTCCCACACCCTCTGTATATACTTTCTCCCTATCTCTCTCCATCTCTCGTCGACACTATTCCTCCTCTCTCTCGAATCCGACGACCACTAGCTCCGCCTCCGACGACTCCCTCACCTTCTCTCAGCAACCACCCACCGCAGCTTTGGCGACTCCCTCTCCTTCTCTCAGCAACCACCCACCGCAGCTTTGGCGATTCCCTCTCCCTCTCTTGGCGACCACCCATCGCGGCTTTGACAACTCCGGCAACTCCCTCTCTTAGGGGTTAGGGGTTGTTTGATATTAGAATAATATTGGAATTTCTGTCTTGTTCTAGTGCATGCATCCAAACACCATAAGAATAGGGATTAATGAGTCAAACATAATGATTTGTAATTTGTTCATTGTCGGTGCTTTGAAATATGAAAAAATAGAGATTAGATGTTCTTGGTCCTAGAATAAGAATAGGGATTAATGAGTAATAAGAATAAGAATAAGAATTGGTCCTAGAATAAGAATAAGAATTTCTGTCTTGTTCTAGTGCATGCATCCAAACACCATAAGAATAGGGATTAATGAGTCAAACATAATGATTTGTAATTTGTTCATTGTCGGTGCTTTGAAATATGAAAAAATAGAGATTAGATGTTCTTGGTCCTAGAAGGAACATCAAAGTGCTGAAAATAAATTTTGTTCTTCTATGTTGATATCCTTGTCCTAGGGGCACCTTAACATGATACCAAACAGCCTCTTTAGTGACCATCCAATGTGGCTGTAGCCTCCCTCTCCCACTTGAGGTCGGATCCAACCTACAGGTGGCTGATCCAACTGGATCCGACCTACAGGCGGTAGGACAAATCTGACTATAGCAACCGATCCTGGGTGCCTACATTGGTCGACAGTTGATCCGATTGCAAGGGGCCTATTTTTTTGCATTCGTCGAAAACTGAGAATGTCATTGAAGGTTCTGATAGGACAACTCTGTAAGATCCCAAAGGGCACCAAGAGGGATGGAGTGAGTTGGTGTTAAAATAAAAAATATCGGTTTCACAAAATCTATCGTGGAAGCACAAAACCGATTCGTTAATTCTTTTAAATCAAAGCAATTCAAATAATAAACATAATATGAGAGGGAGTGAGAGAGAAAATCAAACATAAATGAACACGATGATTGTTGACGAGGTTCGACCACACCTTGGCCTACGTTATCGCTCTGATTTCTAGATCTCGAGATCGTCAGAGATTTCACTAAGCACTTCTTTTGTTTCAAATAGGGCAAGGAAGAAAAACATTTACACAATCATCTTTTCTCCGCTACGAAAGGCAAGGCAACATCTCCTCCTAGGAAGCTAATCTTTTCTCTTGCTCAAGAGGTAAGATTTAGAACCTCTTTTACACAAGAACCCTCGCAGTCTTTTTGAAAAAAATGGTTTCTCTCTTTTACAATAGAACACTTATAAGAAGAGAAGAGAGAAGGAAAAAAAAGCTCTAAATGATAACTTCAACAGAAATAATCTTCTTTTGATTTCTTGAGTTTTTCTTCAATGCTTGGATACGTGCCTTTGCTTCTGGTTTTGACTCCTTTTATAGGCTCTAGCATGTGGAAAATTCGTTCAGAATTAATTTCACATTTTTCTCATTCAAAACTAGTTGTTGCTGATCATTTCACTAGTGGACTGGTCGATCACATTTATTGACCGGTTGATCGGTCTATATGATCGTAGCGCTGATTTTTCTAGTTGTCACAGCTAGTCAGTCAACCGGTTCATCGACCGGTATCATCTCGACATCGATCGGTATAGTCTCATCATGGAACCTGGGCAGTACATGCATTGATCGGTCGACTAGCATCTTGGATCGGTCGACCGATGTTGTCTCGACCGGCCTGCTATACTTCGACCAACAGATTAACTGATATGCACTCTTTTTATCATAACAATCTGCACAGTTATCCAAATTATATAATCTTGGATTCTATGGATAACTAACAGGATTCTCTACAATTTTGATATTCATAATCTAACAAGATCATAGTCAATTATTCAATCAAAGTGTAGTGCATAAAATTATTTATTTTATTTGAAATTTTTCAACATTTAACATTAATCTTTCGAGATTTGTATTATCAAAATATAATTATGTAAGGCATTAAAACTTTTTCCCAATAATCTTCCTCTTTTTGATGAAAACAAAATAGAGAAATATAAAAAATATATAAGTTGTGAAAAAATTGTAAAATTCTTGTAAAATCAATTTTACTTTCCTAACACTTAGCTTTCTTTACAATGGTAGACATTCTCATAAATATTAATTGTAAGGTACTCTTCATATAAGGTTATATTTAGATCATATTTATCATATATTTCTCTACCTTTTGTTTCATAAGAAATAATGATTTGCATATGAAGCATATAAGAAACCATATAGAAGTCCCACTTAAAAAATATTCTTCCCCTTTTGTCATATAATAGAGATGTAAAATATTGCATCATAACAATTTTGAAAGATAACTCATCCTAAATTTATGACTATTTTATAATGAAAACACTTTTATGAAAGCGACAAAAAAATATAATAAGAATCATAATATAGCATAAAACTTTGATACAATAATTATATCCATGATATGTTAAAAATAAAGTTGAAAAGTTTTAACATGCTCCCTCTATCACTATGACCAATTTTTTTTGTTCATTTCTTTTCTTTCAAAAAATAGTCATTTTTTAAAATTTTGAGTGAAATCAAAAGAATATGCTTAATACTTAAAAAAAAATGCAAGGGTATACTTAATGATACTTTTACCATAACCTTTGTTTTTCACATTTCCATTCGTCCTTTACTTTACATGTGAAGCACATCTGCAAAAATAATTATGTAATTTTTGGTACCCAAATTATTTTGGGTCCTTTTTTGTTAGATAATGATCTTTTTGAGACCCAAATCATGCCATTAAGCGATGATTTTCTTATTTTGCATTGGTCATAAAATTCGCATACAAAATATATAATATGTGATTTTCTATCATAGGAATGATTAAATTTTTAATAAGAAATTTTATGTCCAAAATGATTCCTAAGATTATTTTTCGTTACATGAGAAATAGTTTTTTTCATTATTTTATGTATTTTAAAAAAATATTTTTTTTATTTAACCTTTTCTAAAGAACATGCTAGTTTTACTATTTCACATGCATGTGTAATTTCTAAAATTTCAATTTCATTTTTGAGTTTTTCAATCTCATTTAGTAATTTTTTTTATTTTATTATTTAATTAAATGATATCTTTTTATGAAAGAGGAAAGTTCTTCATTCACATTTAAAAAAATATTTTCTTCAAAAAAACTCGATGAGTGATTATTTGAAAGATTAGAAGTTACCTCATCGTTGTGTGTCATTAAGCATAAGTATGCTTCATCATTTGAAAAGCTTGATGAGTCATTTGTTTCACTTGACTCTTTATACTTTTTCTTTTTATCTTTTCGAGATGTCTCTTCTTTGTGATTTTTGCATGATCTTCGAGTAGTCTTCTCATTCTTCTTGGGCAACTTGAGGTACTTATTTAGTTTTCTTGTGTAGTAGGAGAGTCTCTTTTCGTCTACTTCTTCACTTTATTCTTCATTTGCACTTGCCTTAAATGCCAATGTTTTTTTTGGAGTATTTAATTCTTCTTCTTCTTGGATTCCGATCTCATAGGTTAATAGTGAATTAATTATATAATCAAAATCTAATTTGTTCAGATCCTTTTATTCGATCACGATCCTCTTTGTACGTCATTAGAATGAGAGAGACATGAGAAATTTTTCACCTTTTGGGAGTTAGTTTTGGCTCGCTCAAGGAGGCTAAGTCATTCATAATATCGTTGAAGCAAACAATCATATCATTAATGGATTCATGTTCAAACATTTTGAAAGAATCATATTGATGATTTAAAATATTTAATATTGATTCTTTAACTTTATCAATTCCTTCATATATAGTAATAAGCTTCTTTCAAATTTTAGTTGCACTTTTACAATTAGAAATTCGATTAAAATCCGTTGAATTCAAGGCATAATAAAAAATATTCTTTGCTTTCCAATCTAATTTGAAATTTTTTTTTTTGTCTTTCATCATGTTCGAAAGGTAATTTTTCATATAAGTAATAGCCTTTTTCAATAATATCCTACATGTTTATATCAATAGAATATGTGTAGGTTTCAATCCTAATTTTTTAATATGTAAAATTTGATGCATTTAAAAAGGAAGGACGACTAATTGATTGTCCTTCGACAAAAATAACTCCGCTTGATGTCATGGCTCTAAAGATTGTTAAATCTTAAAATAAGATGATCAAATCTTAAAAATGATAAACCTTTAAAATGATATGATCTTAAAATAAGAGGGAGGTGAATTGATGTTAAAACCGAAAATATCAATCAATTATAGGATCCCAAAGGGCACCAAGAGGGGGGGAGGTGAATTGGTGTTAAAATCGAAAATATAAACCAATTGTATTATCCCAAAGGGCATTAAGAAGGGGGAGGTGAATTGGTGTTAAAATCGAAAATATCGATTTCACAAAATCTGTTGCAGAAGTACAAAACCGATTCTTTAATTCTTTTAAATTAAAGCAATTCAGATAATAAACATAATATGAGAGGGAGTGAGAGAGAAAAAATCAAACATAAAATATGGTGATTGTTGACGAGGTTCGGCTACACCTTAGTCTACGTCCTCGCTCCGACTTGTCGACATCGAGACCGTCGAAGATTTTATTAAACACTTTCTTTGTTCCAAATGGGACAAGGAAGAAAGTCCTTTACACAATCATATTTTCTCCGCTTCGAAAGCCAAGTCAGCCTCTCCTCCTAAGAAGTTAATATTTTTTTTCGTTCAAGAGGTAAGATTTAGAACTTCTTTTACACAGGAGCTCTCACAATCTTTTTAAAAAATAATTTTTCTCTTTTACAATAGAACACTCACAAGAAGAGAAGTGAGAAAGAAAGAAAGAAAGAAAGCTTTAAATGACAACTTAAAGAGAAATGATATTCTTTTAATTTTTTTGAAGTTTTTTTTCAATGCTTAAAAAGGTGCCTTGCTTCTGGCTTTGGCACTTCATTTATGGGCTCTAGCATGTGAAAAATTTGTACAAAATTAATATCACATTTTTTTCATTCAAAATTAACCATTACTATTGATCAGTAGACCGGTCGACCGGTCTATACGATCGTTGTGTTGATTTATCCAATTGCCGCAGCTGGTCAATCGACCGGTTGTCGACTGGTATCATCTCATCGTCGATTGGTATAGTCTCGTCACGAAACTTGGGCAATACATGCATTGATCGATCAATCGGCGTCTTGGATCGATCGACCGGTGTTGTCTTGACCGGTCTGTTATGCTTCGAATGACAAGTTGATCGACTTGCATTCTTTTGATCATAACTTTCTGCTCTTTTATCCAAATTAAATAATCTTAAATTTTATGGATAGCTAATAGGATTCTCTACAATTTTGATATTCATCTTCGATCATTAACCTAACAAGATCATAGTCAATTATTTAATCAAAATATAGTGCATAAAGTTATCTATTTTATATGAACTTTTCAGCATTTAACATTAATCTTTCGAAATTTGTATTATCAAAATATAATTATATAAGGCACTAAAACTTTGACCTAACAAACTCCATCGGTGGTTCCGAAGACAACTCCATCGGACACATCGATGATTTCATATTATTCGTAAGAAGATTGTGACCGGCAAGGGAATGGTTATTCCGATGAATGTCTTTCCGTTCAAAAATTACTCAGAAAATTATTAAAAATATTGTAGGGTAATTTTTTTTATTTTCCTGCTTCATTATTTGCGATTTGGGTAGAATTTTTGAGTTAGCCAAAATTTTCTTACATCCCTACAAAAAAGATTTATTGCTGGTTTATAAAATGAGGGCAATTTTAAGAGAGTTAATATGTATTTTTAATAACAGTTATTTTCTTTAATAGTCTTTCAGTTATAATTTTTTTTCTTCACGTTTCATGATAAAGTATAAATTTATAAATTTTAGTTCCTAAAATTATGCAAATCAAACATTTAGAATATTCCATTAAGTTCCATCAAAATGTGTTAGCATATTTTCTTGCTAAGTATGAAGTATCAACTGTACCATCACTCTATTACGATGATAAAATAGTATGAAAATAGATAAAAAAATAAAATTAAAATCACATTTTAGTAATTAGAACTATTATGATAATGTTATTAATTTTCTAAAATTTTTATTATGTTTTCTTATACTAGTGAAGTAAACATAAAATTGATTTTCTTATAATTATTAAGAAGTTTCAATTTATTCATAAAGTCATGTTAGCGGAAAAATGATTTATCAAAATTTTTATATCATTTGTTTTGTAGATAAATCATGAACACACGTGAAAATAATTCTTAATTTAACAAATATTACTACTATATATATACATATATTCTAGCAAAAAAATTTATTTAACACCAAATAACATTCCTTCAAATGCGAAACTATCAAACCTGTTTTTATTAAAATATATTATTATGTTTAAACTTTCAACGGTCCATGGAAAATGGGGACAAGACGAGCAATTAATTTTATGTCTAAAATTGACCATGATGTGTATATTTTTGACACACAAGCTTTGTCCTTCCATTCCATAAGTTTTCATGGTCTTCATTAATTTGAAGCAATAGGAAATGTGTACTTTGTAAAACTAAAATTGACTTAATTTAACCTGAATCTTGATACAGAAGTAAACTAGTCCACTTTCTAAGCTTAAAAAAGGTGAGAGTGGATTACCTCTTTTTTTTGCATTATTGAATTTAGCATAAAAGAAATAGATGGAATCTAAATAGTCGATCAGTACTTTAATTCACACATCAATTTATTTATCATTAAAAAGAGCCGCACATTAATTGTGATAAGTGGACGGTAGAGATGTTCATCGGCTCGGATCGACTTGTAAACTCGATGATTTGACTCGATTCGATTATATGTCGTGTCAGCTACATGTTAGATATTTTTTTATCCGAGTCGATTTCACTACAAGAAAATCGCGATTTTTCGACGGACAATTTCTGACGGTTCGAAATCCGTCGCAATTTGCGACGGTTATGACCGTCGAAAATAATTTATATTATTATTTAATTTTTCGACGATTAGGAACGTCGATATTTCCGATCCATCCGACGCAATTTTCGACGAATTTTCCGACGGTCGTGAAATTATGTAATTTATTATATTATTATTTAATTTTTCCGACGGATTTTTTGATGGTTATGACCGTCGGAAATGAAAAAATAAATTATGTATTTTTTATATTATTATTTAATTTTTTTGACGGATTTTTCGATGGTCGTATTGTATTATTATTTAATTTTTCCGACGGATTTTTCGACGGTTACGACTGTCGGAAATGAAAAAAATAAATTATATATATTTTTTTATATTATTATTTAAATTTTTGACGATTAGGAACGTCGATATTTTCGACGGATATCCATCCGTCGCAAAATCCGCCGCAATTTCCGACGGTCGTAATCATCGATAAATGTATAATAATATTATATAAAGAATATTTTATTAATATAACTAGTGACGGCCCAAACCGTCGCAATTACCGACGGTTCAAATTGTTGATAAAATAAAAAAATAAATATTATATATAACTAAATATATTTTACACAGTCACAACTGTCGTAACTTTAAAAATAGTTAATATTTACGTTTTCGACGGCCGGAACCGTTGGTAATTAAAATTTTGTTATCCCGCTTTTTATTTTTTCGTTTTTCCGCTTTCTCTTTCCCCTTATATATAATTCCTCTCTCCCTCCTCTCCTCTCTCTCTCTCTCCCTCCTCTCCTCTCTCTCTCCCCCTCTCCCTCTCCCTCTCCCTCTCCCGCCCGCACCGCACCGGCGGCTGGAGCTGGCCGCGGTCCGATCCGGCCGCTAATTTTTTTATATTTAAAAAATTTTTTGCGATGGTTACGACCGCCGAAAGATCGACGGTTGCGACGACCGTCGAAAGTTTCGACAATTGCGACCGTCGAAAACTTTCGATAGTTCGAACCGCCGGCCTTTTTCGACGGTTGCAACCGTCGAAAACTTTCAGATGGTTCGAACCGTCGGCGTTTTCCGATGGTTGCAACCGTCGGAAACTTTCAGACGGTTCGAACCGCCGGTCTTTTTCGACGGTTTCAACCGTCGGAAACTTTCGACGGTTACTTTTTTGACGGTTCTGACCGTCGATTTTTCCAACGGATTTTTGTCGACCGTCGCAAATCGATTTGCGACGAGCGTTTTTCCGACGGATCGATTCCGACTAAAAAACCATCGATAATTGCATTACCGACAATTTTCGAGCTGATTACCGACGGGTTGGATTAGCATTTTTCTAGTAGTATTTGACCTAATCGACTCGATTTTTTATTTCAACGTAAGCTTATATTTGATTTAATTTTTTTAAAAAAAAGTAAAATATTTTACAAAACCAATATGAAATAGTCAGAAAATTTATTTTATGTTTTAAAATAAATATTAAATATTATTTTTATATTAAATAAATATAAAATAATAAGAAAAAAAATTTAAACAATCAATGATCGAGTAACTCAATCATCCAATCCGAACTTGATCGGATTGGATTAAATTTAACCTCCAAACCATTTTTATCCGACTTGAACAAATTTGTTAGGTAGTGTCGAACTTGTTCACGATTTGGACACGTGAATAACCCAAACAGGCAGTGGTTCACAAGGGGACGTGCATCTGAACGACATCTCGACTTAACCATCAGGTTTGAGTGATTGTTGTTGGGCGTCTTCACTCTTCACGTGGCCATTTCCTGAGCAAGATTAATATTATTCCATCACGTAACAAAACCCTAGAAAAAGTTATTAGTTTTAACTCTGACGCTGAGTTCATCTTAATATGACCAGATTTAATTGACACAAGAAATTATCTTGTTTCTTTTTTAAAAAATGAACTTAATTAGTACTCGATGAACATGCTTTTTAAAAGATAATGGATTGGGTTTAAATTGTGAACAACTCATTGGAGGTCGATGTTATGTCTATAAAAAATAATTTGGTTCCCAAAAGTGATAATAACGGCAATTTGGGAGCAACGTCAAATCAGGACCATGAATAATTTAGATCTAAAAAATGGAGCACAATTTTTTAAAAGGTTTTTTTAAAATATATTTGGATACGCACAATGGTCGGTAACCCCAAAGAAATGACCATTTATATTCCACCAAACGTTCGTATTCGTAATTCGCAGTACAATAATAATATAATAATATAACACTAATAATTATATTCCACTTCTAAGCATTATTAGAAGCAAACACGTAAACTAGTACGATGTGGTTGTCACGACCCGGGGGCGCGAAGCTTTATAAAAGATTCCCTCGCAAGTTCCCACGAGTCCACGTTCACACGGCCCACGCCAAAGAAGGGAAAAAAATATAATAAAACTATAAAAGAGAGAGAGAGAGAAAGTGAGACATCCTAAAAGATTCCTCCCGGGACCCGTTCACACGGCAACGCCAAGCCAAGCGGCTTCGTCCCAATCGCAGCGCCGTAGGACCCCGACACTGATGACTCTCTCTCTCTCTCCTCTCTCTCTCTCTCTCTCCCCACATCCAAAGTTTTAACGCTTCCAAGGCGGCGGATCTGCTGACGTGGATGTCACAAGAAAGAAGACCTCGAAGGCGACGCGCAGCTGACTCGTTTTCCTACTTATCATTTTAAAAATCACTATTAGGAATGAATTTGGAAATAAAATAAAATGACAGACGCAATAAATCTCATTTAAATTATACGTCTAACTTTTACGATAAATTTATATTTCAGAATTGACGCGAAAAATTATTATAGTTTGAAAAAAAAATTATGTTGAAAAATAAAAAAAAGGGAGAGGCAACATCCCTCACCTCAATCAGAGTTATTTGGGGGCGTGAGAAGGAAATCTAAAACAAAAAAAAATAACTAAAAACTCAGTTCGATAAAAATATTTGGGAATCGAAATACAACGCATTTATGTTAAAAAAACACACGAAAGGATCTCAAAAAATTAGTTAAAACTGTCATAAACACAAAGTTATTTTTTCAAAGAAAAGTATGAGATTCAAACTAATTAAAGAGATCAATCCTTTAGAAAAAAATAGAGTGGATTTTTTACGATTAAGAAATCACCTCGCTCGCATCACTTGGGTCCCAATTAATGTCATTCATGTTTATTTATTTAATAATTCTTGAGCATTTTGCTATTGATTTATGTGATAGCATTATTTACACGACTCTTGGTGATGACATCTTTTAAAACAATACATCAACCGTCAAATTCTAAGAAAATTGCTGGCTTAATAAATTCCGCATCGATTTTGTTTAATTGTTAATTATAATAATTCCGCATAAGGTGCCTGCCGTAAGGTTGACAGAAAAATATGTTCATAGAGATAATTCAATACATTATGTTATAATTGAGTGATCCATCATGTACTCAACGATAAAACACTATATAATCTAGTTAATTAATGATTCTAGAATATTAATAAGATACCTCGAATTAGAGTTACATATATATTTTTTATTAGCTCGTAAACATGAACATATAATAAAAACAGTACAAAAAGAATGATAATAGCAATTTTAATTTGAACTAGTTTGGTAAAGAATGAGATTTTGAAATTAATCCAATAATTTACTCATGCAAATTTGAACTAGAACTTATCCTTATGGTATTTTTGTGACTACTAGGAATAGTTTACATTGAGGACTAAAATGTCGTACGTGGCACTTTGAGATGAGCTGACCTCTTCAAATCAAGGCTCCATGCACATGTACTCCTTTCATTCCTCCCTCTTTCTTCATGAACAACTACGCAATAATTAATAGTGTGCCCAGAGACACCCAACCACCCTGTGTTTAACAATTCTATAAGTACGTGCTTCCTACCTCGGTCATCGCCTCCATTCTCAGCATCTTTGTCTTCTCCTACGAATCACCCTCCCTCACCATACAAACACGAACCTAACCAGTCCATCATACCAGTCAAAAACCTCCTCGATCGATAATCTTAATTGTTCTATCACACAACAAAGCAGCAGCAGCAGCAGCAGCAGCTAGCTAGTTATCGAGGTCCGCCATGGGCAACTGCCTCCAGAAGCCCGTCACCTGGGTCGACGACGACGACTGGGAGACGGCCGAGGAGAGCCCCGACCGCTACCGGCAGAGCGGGAAGAAAACGAAGACTACTACGTCGACGGCGGCGGCAAGGGACAACGGCGTCGGCGGCGGCGACACGACGAGTACGGAGGTCAAGATCAAGATCAGCAAGAAGCAGCTGGAGAAGATGCTCCAGCAGGCCGGCGCCGGCAACGGCAAGGGCATGCAGCTGGAGCAGGTGCTCACGGATCTCGTGAACATGGGCCATGTCGTGTACAGGGCGCAAGAGCAGGAAGGCGCCAATAGACACTGGAGGCCGAAGCTGCCGAGCATACCAGAGATCGCCGAGTAGAGAACGCGATCTCATGTCTGTACATAGCCATACATCTCAGATCGAATACCGATGCTTGTGCATCATGACGAGTTTTGATTAGCGATCGTTTGATGAGCGGACGTGTGCATATATGCATCGCTAGTTAGCCGATCGATCATCCATATATATCTCCTTATTGTTGAGTCAATGGTAGGTAGCCCTTGTATGGGGATGTTAGGTAGGAATCAAACTTAGTTGATGTGCATACTAAAAAGGAGAAATGGCCCAAGGCGGAGTTTTGATCTCTCTATATATGGTTTTGTTCTTGATTGCTTTCTAAGATTTGTTACCTGTATAGTCGCATATGTAGTATATAAGTAATAGTTTCTCTCAAATTCCTGTATCTTTCTCGCTCTCTTATGATGGAGTTAAGAAGTGGCATCTCCCATCACTCTCCCTCTTTCTGCCCAACTCCGACATGACCTTGGACACGGCCGGCGACCTTTGGCATGAGCACTGAACATGACTAGTCCAGTCTCTGCATTCGTCGACTTGGGCTCCAGCATCCGACTCAGGCAAGCGAGATATGTCTCCATCCTCCTTCCGTTCTCCATCAGGGACTCCGGCGTTCTTTTAGGGGCAAACTGGATCAAAAGCTACCTTCTCCTATTGATTCCTGTATCTAAAATTTCATTAAGCCTAAAATTCACTTTGAATTGCAATTTCATAATCTTAACTAGCTTTCGTTAATAAAGTCTCATCTAATGATAATACTCATCTACCCGATATGTTACCCTAAATACTATAATTGATATAATGTGCATTTGTGATAAATTCAGTTGGTATAAAATTTTTTAAAACTCTACATAGTATTGCTCTGATTAAAATTGATGATAGATTTCAAAAATTGACCTACACATACGTTTGTACACCCCCATAGTGTACAGTCGCAATAGTAAAAATCTTGCTCATGCTTAATTTTTAACTTTGTTTTAGCATGAATCATAATTTGTCCAAACACCCAGAATATATACCTTGTTAAAATCAAAAGTGAATCATACTCTCATGAAGGAACGTGTTGATGGTTATAATATTTTAGAATGTTAGATGGTTATGTTTCATATCGTCTTTAGTGAAGAGTCATGGTTGTCGTGTCTTTTCCTTGCGATTACACTTTTACTGAGCTAGTCAATTTTTGTGAATTTGTATTCAACAAATTTGACTGTGAATGATATGAGTTAGACGGAGCAGAATATTTTAATTATTTTGTACAAGTTAAAAATAATATTTTCATTAGATATTTTAATTTCATGGAACACTTACCAATGCATTTGCTTTACGAAGCTACACTACAAGAAAATCGCGATTTTCCGACGGACAATTTCCGACGGTTCGAAATCTGTCGCAATTTGCGATGGATTTTTCGACGGTTCGTTTCGACGGATTTTTTGACGGTTATGATCGTCGAAAATAATTTATATTATTATTTAATTTTTCACGATTACGAACATCAATGTTTCTGACGGATATTCATCCGTCGAAACGACGAATTTTTCGACGGTCACGACCGTCAAAAATGAAAAAATAAATTATATAATTTGTTATATTATTATTTAATTTTTTCGACGGATTTTTCGACGGTTACGACCGTCGGAAATGAAAAAAATTAAATTATGTATTTTTTATATTATTATTTAATTTTTCCGATGGTCACGATCGTCGGAAATGAAAAAAATAAATTATGTATTTTGTTATATTATTATTCAATTTTTCCGACAGATTTTTCGACGGTTACGACCGTCAGAAATGAAAAAAATTAAATTATGTATTTTTTATATTATTATTTAATTTTTCGACGATTAGGAACGTCGATATTTTCGACGGATATCCATCCATCGCAAAATCCGCCGCAATTTTCGACGGTCGTAACCATCGGTAAATGTATAATAATATCATATAAAGAGTATTTTATTAATATAACCTGCGACGGCCCAAATCGTCGCAATTACTGACGGTTTTGACCATCGGCGGTAATGATTATCGACGGTTCAAATCGTCGGTAAAATAAAAAATAAATATTATATATAATTAAATATATTTTCGACGGTCACAATCGTCGATGATTATAAAAATAGTTAATATTAATGTTTTCGACGATCGAAACCGTCGGTAATTAAAATTTTGTTATATCGCTTTTTTTCTCTTTTCCCGCTTTCTCTCATCTTTTCCCCTTATATATAATTCCTCCTCCTCTCCTCTCCCTCTCTCGCCCCGCGAGCACCGGTCGTCCCTCTCCTGCACCGGACGTCGGCGACCCTCTCCCGCACCGGCGATCCTCTCTCGCGCCGGCCAAGAAGGAGATTGCGCCGGCGTCTGCTTCTTCCTCTCCCGCGCCGGCGTCTCTCTCTTTCTCTCTCCGGCCAGAGGCCGTTGGCGGCCGGATCGGCCGCCGGGCAGGCCGCCTGGCGGCCGGATCCGGCCCCAGCGGCTTGGATCAGGCGCCGGCGGCCCGGATCCGGCCCCCAGCGGCCTGGATCCGGCGCCAGCGGCCGGATCTAGCCCTCAGCGCCCGGATCGGCCGCGGGCGGCCAGATTTGGCTGCGGCCGGAGCTGGCCGCGGCCTGATCCGGCCGCTAATTTTTTTATATTTAAAAAATTCTTTGCAATGGTTGCGACCGCCGAAAGATCGACAGTTGCGATGATCGTCGAAAGTTTCGACAGTTGCAACCGTCGAAAAGTTGCGACGGTTCGAACCGCCGACCTTTTTCGGCGGTTGCAACCGTTGGAAACTTTCGACGGTTCGAACCGCCGGGACTTTTCCGACGGTTCTGACCGTCGATATTTTCGACGAATTTTTTTCGACCGTCGCAAAAATCGATTTGCGACGAGCGTTTTTCCGACGGATCGATTTCGACTGAAAAACCGTCGGTAATTGTGTTACCGACAATTTTTGGGCTGATTACCGACGGTCCGGACCGTCGGTAATCAGCGTTTTTTAGTAGTGCTAATGTAAGTTAGACTAGTTCAATATAAGTAGAAGTATCCATTTGAGAAATACCTAAATAGGTTAAAAAATAATAAAAATAAAGTCCAAGATGAAAGTTCTATATGTAGGCATATATAACTCGAGAGATTTTTTTTTCTTTCTACTATTTTGAGGATCATGTAAATGTGCAAGAATAAGTCGTCAAAATGACAAAGTTTCGTAAGGAATGTTAAGATGTCAAACTTTGTCAATGTTTAATCATGTAGATTTAAAGTCGACAAGCAAAAAAATGTTGGTTAAATGATGTAGAGTTAAAGTTATCAACAAGTCAGTCCTCCTAAATGCGAAGGAAATGCATTGCTACATTAAGTGAATATAGTTCATTCTGTATTTATTCTTAATAAATATTGAGGTATTGTATGAAAACATAAAA
Source organism: Pontederia crassipes (assembly GCA_030549335.1). Classification (NCBI taxonomy): domain Eukaryota; kingdom Viridiplantae; phylum Streptophyta; class Magnoliopsida; order Commelinales; family Pontederiaceae; genus Pontederia; species Pontederia crassipes. The sequence continues at coordinate 59,576,744 of CM060194.1, read as the reverse complement.
TATTATGACGATTAGTATTTTTAACTTGAAAAATATCTAGTATGAAAATACGAAAAAATTACACCAAATCCCTTCAACTTTAGGGTTTATTCAACGATGCCCTCTAACTTCACTTTGTAACAGTGATGCTCTCTATTTTTTAATTCGTTTCACCTGATACTCTCTTTATATGGGATAGGCAGCCTCCCAATTTTTTATCTACGTGGCGTCCACATGACCATTTCCTCTCTCCTCCAAGTAACTAACCGTTTGACATGACAATATTAAAAAATAAAAAAATAATTAAATGCCACGTGGGAGGGGGCATTGTGCCCACCCTCTGCGACCTCGTGGGCAAGGTCGCGGCGGCGAGGTCGCAGAGGATGGGCGCGAGGTCATAATTTTCAGTAAATTTAGAGTAAATACACTTATCTGTATCATTATGGTTAAAGTCATATGATAGTATTATCGAATCAAATTTTGTATGTCACTATTTAAACGCTTGTTTTAATCCTTATAATGACTTAACCAATCTACAAAGTTTCTTTTCATTTTCAAAAAGCACACCATCTTGTTGTTCCATATAAACTTCTTCATTGAGTTCACCATTTAAAAATGTAGTTTTAACATCCATCTGATTTACATGCAACTTATAGATGAATGTTAATGCTAAAAGAATTCGAATAGAAGTCATCCTAGCAATTGGTGCATAGGTATCAAAATAATCTAGGCCTTCTTGTTGTCTATATCCTTTAGCAATATCAGTATCGTATTTTCTTTTACATATCAACTTGCACTCAATTCATTTTGAACCTAGTCATAAATCTACGAGTACTCAATATTGTTTTATAGTATTGAATGCATTTAATCATCGATAGCTTCTTTCCAAAATGTTGAGCCCCTTGAAACTACTCCTTCTTTATAAATTTGTGAATCTTCTTCCACATTCGACATTATAGGAATTTTATTAATCACACTACTTCTATTTCCTTCAACAAGAAATACCATTGATTGTGATGAAATAAAATCAGGATCTAAATCCTTTTCTTATACGTTGACTTTTTCTTGGTTCTATAGAATTATTGTCACTAAGACACTTATGACTCTTATCACCAAAGATTTGCGGATCTATTTGTGAATCCTCAAAATTAGAATTAAACTTTTTTCTTGGTTCTATAGAATTATTGTCACTAAGACACTTATGACTCTTATCATCAAAGATTTGCGGATATATTTGTGAATTCTCAAAATTAGAATTTGAATCAGTATCAATAAATTCTACATCTCTAATTTCAACTATTGTTAGATGTCAAATCTAATATTTATATGCTTTGGAATTTTGAGCATAACCCACAAAAGTTCATTTCAAAATATATGGACTTAGTCCTTTTATGATTATGGACTATATAAAATGCCAAACACCCCTACACTTTCAAATAACCTATATTTGGTTTTCTTTCTATCCATACTTCATATGGGGATATATTTATTTTTCTGAAAGGAACTCCATTATGAATATGGCATGCAGTCAATAATGTTTCACACCATAAATTATAAGGCGATTTTGTATTTAAAATCATGGAATTAATCATATCTACTAAGGTATGACTTTTACTTTTGGCTAATTATTGTAGAGAATAAGGTGTTGTACATTGGTGTATAATACCAATTGATTCTCCGGTTATGTAAATTATTCAACTTAGGAAAATGTGATATAAGACACAGTCGATTTTTAGGTTATTAATGCTTAAAAATATTACATTTGTACATATGATTTGCTTTCATTTCAATAGTATTATTATTATAAACATCAATTATTTCATAATTGTTACTTTACATATTATTCATTTAATAAGAGGAAAAGGGAAAAGAAGAAGAACTCCTTCTAGACTAGAAAGAGAAGCTACTCCTACTATAGGCATTCAAATTGTGAAGAGAATAGACTAGACCCGATCAATGATCGATTCACAATTGAATCGATCGGACTCGTCAATCTAGTTCGATTCTCAAAACATTTGTTAATATTTAAACATAACGTATTTCGTTGGAAGAATACTATTTAAACATGTTAATATATCCATTATATTGATTGAAATAAAGTTTAATATGTACATCATATTGATAGAAAAAATTTTAAAATAGAAGAGACAAAAAGCTTAAATTATATCAATGGTTTTAGTTCTTATAATATTATCGTTACTATTACAAATCAAATTAAATATGAAGAGGTACAATTTTTTTCATATATTTATTAAAAGTGTTAATAATGTCTTGAATCTGAACCCAGTTAGTCCCCTACATAGTCAGGCGCTTCAGCAGAATTCCCCTACGGGGGTCTCGCTTTGGATTTAATTTATTTTCTTATAACGAGATAGGTGTCCTATCTTCAGGGGATTTATTTAGAGTATCAGTCCGTATATAATTCCTATCATCTGTTAAAGGGAGTGTCTATATAAACTCCATAGGGTTATAGACAGAGATCCATCCTTGTAATCATCGTTATTCCATAACAAAGAGCCACCGCCATTTTTTCTCTTCGTGTTCTTCTGTGTTTCGTGCGATCCCTCTCTCCCTCTTTTCGTAACAAACTAGTATCAGAGCCTTAGGGTTTGTCAGTGATTCTCGATCAGTAGGGAGATGACGTCGCACAACGTGAGCGTGGAGAAGTTCAACGGCCGGAACAATTTCGGGTTGTGGCAGATCAAGATGCGAGCACTTCTGAAGCAACAAGGAGTCTGGGCGCCGCTCTCAAACGTGTCGAAGAACAAACCAAAGGAGGAAGACTCGAAGGGCAAAGAAAAGGAGATCGACCTTGCAACTTTGGCGGCACAGGAGGAGAAGACGCACTCGATGATCCTGTTGTGTTTGGCGGATGAGGTGATAATCGAAGTCGTAGATGAAGAAAAGGCGGTCGGTCTGTGGTTGAGACTCGAGAGTCTGTATATGACGAAGTCTCTTACCAACAAGTTGCTGTTGAAGTAATGTCTGTTCTTTCTCCGCATGCAGGAAGGTACACCTCTGAAGGAACATCTTAATCAGTTAAATTCTTTGTTGATGGAACTCAGAAATATCGATGTTAAGATCGAGGATGAAGATGCTGCCTAATTCTGTTAGTTTCGCTTCCTCCATCATATGAAAATTTCATTCAGTCTATGATTATCGGGAAGGAAACTATAAGTATGGAAGAAGTAAGATCGAGTCTCCATACTCGTGAACTTCGGCATAGGGCATCTGAAAATTCTACAGAGACTTAGGCCGCGGGTTTGATATCGACCGCAGAGAAGGGACAGTCCTCGAATTCGAAGAAATCCAAGCTGAAGAAGAAGAAAATCACTGCGAAAGACATCTGTAATTACTGCAAGAAACTAGGTCATTGAAAAAAGAATTGCCCGAAAAAGAAGAAGGCCCCCGTCGCTGCGTTTGGCACATGAAATTGAGAATTCCGAATATGATTTGGTTCTGGCTGCTTCTGATCAAGGATGTCTGACGGATAGTTGGGTTCTGGATTTGGGGTGTTCCTATCATATGACTCCGAATAAAGAATGGTTCTCAACTTATTAGAAGATTGATGGTGGAAACGTCATCATGGGCAACGATGCAGCCTGTCAGATAGTTGGGATCGATTTTGTGTAGATCAGGACTCATGACAATCTTGTGAGGACGCTGACAGATGTCCAGCATGTTTCGCAACTGAAGAAGAATTTGATATCACTTGGAGTCCTCGACTCTAAAGGGTGTCAGATCAATGCTGTTGGAGGCATCCTCACGGTCATGAAAGGTGATGCTACGATTCTGAAGGGAATCAGACAAAAGTCCTTGTATATATTGCAAGGCAAGATAGTCTCTGGCGTTGCTGCAGTGGCTAGTTCATCCGAATCAGAAAGGTCCAGGCTGTGGCACATGCGTCTTGGGCATATGAGTCAGAACGAGATGAATATTCTCAGCAAACAAGGTTTTCTGGGAGGTCAGAAGATATCTGAAATTGATTTCTGCAAGCACTGTGTATTCGGCAAACAGCGAAGGCTTTAGTTTGGCAAGACAGTGCACAGGACGAAGGCGACACTTGACTATATCCACGCCGATTGTTGGGGTCCCTCTCGTGTCCCATCATTAGGAGGTGCGAGATACTTCCTATCTGTGATTGATGATTACTCGAGGATGACTTGGGTATTCATGATGAAACACAAGAGTGAGTCCTTCAAGGCCTTCAAGTAGTGGAAGATTCTGGTGGAAAATCAGACGTCGAAGAAAGTGAAGCATCTTCGCACTGACAATGGTTTGGAGTTTTGTTCTGCTGAATTTGATCAGTTCTGCAAAGATGAAGGCATTTCCAGGCATCGCACAGTCAAAGATACTCAACAGTAGAATAGAGTTGCAGAACGAATGAACATGACACTTCTAGAGAGGGCAAGGTGCATGCTCTCTAACGTTGGTCTGAATAGAACATTCTGGGCTGAAGCTGTTAACACGGCTTGCTACTTGGTGAATCGAAGTCCGACGACTGCGATTGATCTCAAGACTCCAACTGAGGTATGGTCAGGAAATCTTGCTGATTATACTTGTATGAAAGTTTTTAGTTGTCCAGTATATTATCACGTTAATGAAGGAAAGTTGGAGCCGAGGGCCAAAGAAGGAGTGTTCATGGGATATGGTGCAGGAGTGAAGGGCTACAGAATCTGGTCTCCTTCAGAACACAAAGTCATCCACAGCAGAAACGTGACCTTTGATGAAGCATCAATGCTTCAGTTGAAGGTGGAGGCTGAAGAGAGTGTCAGTAAACAGGTGGAGGTTGAAATCACTCCAACTGAGGATGATGCTGAAGGATCATATCAAGAAGCAGAACCAGAAGATGAAGAATCTGATAAGCAACATGAAGAGAAGTCACTACTAGGCGTCCTCGTAGAGAAGTGAGTCCTCCTAAGCGATATGGTTTCGAGGACATTGTTGCTTATGCATTGTAGGTAGCTAAAGAGGTGGAGTCCCTAGAATCGTCCTCTTATAGGGATGCCATCACATGTGCCGAGTCTGAACAGTGGATCGCTGCTATGGGTGAAGAGATGAAATCTCTTCACAAAAATCAGACGTGAGAGCTGGTCAAGCTACCTAAAGATAGAAAGGTTGTTGGCTGTAAGTGGATATTCAAGAAGAAAGCTGAAATTCCAGGAGTTGAAGGCACAAGATATAAAGCACGACTGGTTGCCAAATGTTGTAGTCAGAAAGAATGTGTGGACTACAATGAGATATTCTCACTTATTGTCAGACATACTTCCATCAGGGTGCTACTTGCTCTTGTAACACATCAGAATCTAGAGCTCGAGCAACTAAATGTGAAGATTGCTTTCCTCCATGGAGAACTTGAAGAAGACATTCTTATGAGCCAACTAGAGGGATTCTCCATTCCAGGCAAGGAGAATCAAGCTTGCAGTATGAAGAAATCTCTGTATGGCTTGAAGCAGTCTCCCAGACAATGGTACAAGATGTTCGACAGCTTCATGATTAGTAAGGGATTCAGTCGAAGTCCCTATGATTGCTGTGTATACCATAAGAAGGTGAAGAACGGCTCCACCATCTATCTGCTCTTGTATGTCAATGATATGTTTATTGCTACTAGAGACATGACAGACATTCAGAATCTGAAGAAGCTCCTCAGTGCAGAATTCAACATGAAGGATCTTGGCGCAGCACAGAAGATTCTGGGGATGAAAATTCTAAGGGATCGCTGTAAACTCTTCTTATCTCAGAAAAGTTATATTGAGAAGATTTTATCTACATTTGGAACGTTATGAGCGAAACATTTGAATACCCCATCAGCTGCAAATGTTCATCTTTCTGTTGCCTTCGCACCAAAATCAGAAGCAGAGAAGGAGTACATGTCTCGAGTTCCATATGCTAGTGCAGTTGAAAGTCTGATGTATGCCATGGTTTGCACAAGACCAGACATAGCTCATGCAGTCAGTATTGTCAACAGGTTCATGAGCGATCCAGGAAAAGAGCACTGGGTGAAGCGAATCTTTCGGTATCTGAGAGGAACATCTGATATTGGCTTCATCAGAAGTGATAAAGAGTGTTTGGTTGCAGGGTACTCGAATTCAGACTATGCTGGAGATGTTGATGGAAGACGATTTATGACAAGCTATGTCTTCACTTTGAATAGGTTGGTTATTAGTTGGAAGGCCACACTTCAGTCATCAGTTACATTGTCCAACACAAAGGCTGAATACATGACATTGACAGAAGTTGCCAAAGAAGACATCTGGTTAAAAGGCTTGGTTGGAGATCTCGAATTACATCAGGAGCAGGTTATAGTGCACTGTGATAGTCTGAGTGCAATATGTTTAGCCAAGGATCAAGTACATCATGAAAGAACCAAACACATTGATGTCAGATATCACTTCATCCGCACTGAGAAGAGGATTAAGGTGAAGAAGATTGACACTGAAGATAATCCAGCTGATATATTCACCAAAAATTTCAGCATTGCTTGGACTTGCTTAACATCAATACTTGGTAATAGCCCCAAGGTGAGGCTGGCGGCGGCGTGACATGGTATTGAAATTTTTTGTGCTCTAAATATGATTCAAGTCAAGGTGGAGATTTGTTAATAATGCCTTGAATCTGAACCCAATTGATCCCCTACATAGCGCTTCAGTAGAAAATTTTTAAGAGTATTCTGTATGTGATTCGGATTTAATTTATTTTCTTATCACGAGATAGATGTCCTATCTTTAGGGGATTTATTTAGAGTCTCAGTTCGTATACAATTCCTATCATCTGTTAAAGAGAGTGTCTATATAAACTCCCTAAGGTTTTAGACAGAGACTCATCCTTGTAATCATCGGTATTCTATAATAAAAAGTCGTCGCCGTTTTTCTTCTTCGTATTCTTCTGTGTTTCGTGCGATCCCTCTTTCCCTCTTTTAAACATAAAATTTAATTTTAAACTATAAATTCCCATATCTTGTTTCCTTACAACAAAGATTACGAGCAAAAAAAAAATGAAAGAAACACATAAATGATAAATCTGATTCATAAAAATTAAATTCAAAGTCTTGTTTTTTCCGGTTATGAAGCTGCTCCATTCCACCCCAACAATGGGAGATGTTTAACATTGAGGACGAATATGTCGTACGTGGCACTTTGGAGATGAGACTTGACCACTTCAAATCAATGCTCCAGGCACATATACATAACGCGCGCGCGCGCGACACACATGACACACCCCACCCTCCTCTCTCAACATTCTATAAGTACGTGCTTCCTACCACGGTCATCGTCTCCATTCAATATCTTGGTCTTCTCCTAGGCATCACCCATCTCTCTCTCTCTCTCTCTCTCTCTCTCTCTCTCTCTCTCTCTCTCTCTCTCTCTCTCTCTCTCTCTCTCTCTCTCTCTCTCTCCACCACACAAACACGAACCTAACTCAACCAGTCCATCTTACCAGTCAGACAACAATCCTCGCACGAATCTTATATTCCTCCTAATCAAAGACCTCCTCGATCGATAATCTTAATTGTTCTATCACACAACATAGCAGCAGCGGCAACAGCAGCACTCTCTCTCTCTCTCTCCACCACACAAACACGAACCTAACTCAACCAGTCCATCTTACCAGTCAGACAACAATCCTCGCACGAATCTTATATTCCTCCTAATCAAAGACCTCCTCGATCGATAATCTTAATTGTTCTATCACACAACATAGCAGCAGCGGCAACAGCAGCAGCTAGCTAGCTAGGTATCAGAGGCCGCCATGGGCAACTGCCTCCAGAAGCCCGACACCTGGGTCGACGATGACGACTGGGAGATGGCCGAGGAGAGTCCCCACCGCTCCCCGCAGAACCGGAAGCAGAAGAAGACTACGCCGTCGTCGACGACGACGACGAGAGACGATTCCATCGACGATGGCGGTACGACGACGAGCACTGAGGTCAAGATCAAGATCAGCAAGAAGCAACTGGAGAAGATGCTCCAGCAGGCCGGCGCCGGCGACGGCAAGGGCATGCAACTGGAGCAGGTGCTCGTGGATCTCGTGAACCTGGGCCACGTCGTGTACAGGGCGCAAGAGCAGGAAGGCGCCGATAGGCACTGGAGGCCGAAGCTGCTGAGCATACCGGAGATCGCCGAGTAGAGAACACGATCTCATGCCTGTACATAGCCATGGAATCTCGATCGAATACCGATGCTTGTGCATGATGATGAGTTTTGATTAGCGATCGTTTGATGTCAATTAATTAATGTAGTGGACGTTATCCCGTGCATATATGAATATCATTAGTTAGCATCGATCATCCATATAATTAGTTCCTCTTATGGCCATTTTTGTCCTTTAAATTGTTGAGTGAATGGTAGGTAGCCCATATGTGTATGTAGTTAAGAAGTGGGTGCAGGGCAGACAAGGGAGGAGATCGAATTGAATGAGATCCAGCCAACTCAAGTGCAGTGAATGAGGATCCAGGATACATCACATAGTTATTACGTGGGTGGGTGGCACCATTGATAACCCAATAGATACATCACATAGTTGATCTGGTGTACAAATTGGATTATGAGCACTAATGCTTCACGGATGCCTCGGCAGCTTCTTAATTTCCCATACGGAAGAGTCGTTGAGGCGACGACGCCAAATGTCCAACCACCAGAATTAATTATTGTGGGAAGGATTAATTTATACCTGATCAAATGCTTAAATTCCTGTCCCATTTGCATTTGCTAGTTAATTAATCACACTCTTATGTTGGTTGAGGCCATGATGCGCCAAATGTGCAACCACCAAATTACTGCAGGCACTCGTCTCCGATAAAAATGCTCTAACCTCTCTCTCTCTCTCTCTCTCTCTCTCTCTCTCTCTCTGCCTGCCACATATGTGTACATCAACAGTTGATTGTGTGTGTGTGTACAACTGTACATCATCAGTTGATTAATTGAATTCATGCATCCGATTTTGAATAGTTAAAGTTCAAATTATCAAAATATATGAAATCGTCAAACGCCCTTTTATATGATCCTGAAAATGGTATGACATTGTGATTTTTTCCTTGTTTATATAAACATATTTTTTTAGGATAGCAAGAAAGGGTAATTAATGTGTCACGACTCACGAGCAGACTTGTATCACTTTTATCAACTCAGACTTATATATACGAACTTTTTCTCTCCTTATGAATAAGCATAAACAATATGAAGACATGTATTTAACATAATACAATCTTCTTAATCATTATGAACAACAACAACAACAACAAAGCCTTATCCCACTAGGTGGGGTCGGCTACATGGATCATACGACGCCATTCGTTGATCCATGTTCATAAGATTCGACATGATTTTATGCTGGTTGTCGGGACTTAACACAACCCTCCTCCTTTATCCGAGCTTGGGACCGGCTATAAAATATAGGCGGAGTTTATGAACACAAGAAAAAAATATATATAAACAAAAGATGTCGCAACCAAATAAATTTTATTGTGATTACAATCCAAGTCTACAAGTCCATATCGACATATTATAAAAGTGAAATTTTATTATACAATAAGTCGATCAATTTATTGTATAATATGTTGTACGCATATATATATATATATACTATTATATATATGTTTTGAAAATCTTTTATCGAGACCCATTAGTGGAGAATTAACCAAAAAATAGTATGTACTCTGTTGAGAAGTTCGTAAAGAACTTGGCACCCGCCTAATTATTACGGACGACGACATATATAAGAAAATTAATGCTATAGTTTCCTGATGAGGACGTGTTCCTGTAACAATTAACGCAGACGGGAAAAAATAAATTATGAACAAAAAAAGTGAGGATTCGTTCGTGAATGATTAATATATGATTTAGTGGGGAAAGGCGAAGAGAAGGATCACTATAAATGTACGAGTTGTGATAGTTGCAAATAATATAACCGGGTATATCTAGGAGCATAGATCACTTCAAAGTATTGAAGAATAGAACATTTCATTTTGTTTTAGATATAAGACAGATTCTGGATTGAAATTTTAAAATTGTGTACATAATTATTTTACAACTCTCACGTGATGGCCAATGGAATAATTAACTGTAACAATACATGAAAAAATTGAATAGTTCAACCACTCTTTGTCCGCCGTAACTTAGACCTCCATACGCCGGCACGAACGTTCACATGATCATGCATCGATCTCAATCAGTATATATTGTATCAGTGCCGACATAGATATTAATTGATTGATCATTGTTGCATGTATATATACAACTTATTTAGAGAGACATATATTTCGAAATTCGCAAATTCGTCATTTTCAGAGAGAGAGAGAGAGAGAGAGAGAGAGAGAGAGAGAGAGAGAGAGAGAGAGAGAGAGAGAGAGAGAGAGAGAGAGAGAGAGAGAGAGAGAGAGAGAGAGAGAGAGGTGGGGGTGTTCCTTGTTCTCAGATATGTATGAATGCATGCAATAATTACTCGAAAAGAGTAAGCCAATTTTGGCAAAAAATAATTAAAGTTAATTTAAGATGATTGATTTAACTATCCTAAATCTAGAGGTAAAAAATATAAAACCAGCAGTAAGCAGTCACCAAATGTGTCGATAAATTATTATCCAATTAATTTTGAATTTTAATTTTAAGATGAACAAAAGAATAAAAATGAATTTAGTTTTAATTTTTACAATTTTAAGATGATTAATTCAATTCGAGGAAGAATTCCTTTCGGTCAGCAAGGACGCTTGCGATCGAATACAATTCGAAGAACTCATTTGGTATATAAAAAGCAACACATTTGATTAATTAACTAACCTTCTGTTCTGTTCACCGGTAGATGCTATAACACTTTTTAAAGCACCGACGAGGAGCAGCGTGTGTGTATATATATATATATATATATATATATATATATATATATATATATATATAACCCCCTTATGGTGCAATCTTGTGTAACCCCCACATTGCAGCCGTCCGATCTAACGGACGGATGAGATTAGATCGGGAGATTACTCTCCTCTCCTCTACCGCCCCCATTGCTTCCCCTCCGGCGGCCGTCGTCGTCGCCACCCAGCTAAGAGGCGGCGAACATCGACGACGATCGGGGCAGATGGCACAGAGGTCGGCAGCGGTGGATGACACATCCATCGACACAACGGGACGGTGGGTTGGGAATGTTGAACTGCTGGCCGGCCATTAATCCCCTTCGACCTCTTCTTCGTGAGATACCGCCGAGTGCGAGATCCCGCCGCCGTTGAGCATCGTCGTCCCCACGTCCGATCTCCAACCCCTGTGCCGCCGATCTGTGACCCCCGTGCCCGATCTGCGACCCCCGCGTCGCCGATCTGCAACCTTCGCATGTTCGTCGTCGAGCCCATGCCTCTTCCCCTCAACTTCTCGTCTTCAACTCTGTCGTCATCCGCCATCGCCAACGGCCGCCGACCACCGATGCCCCCGCGCCTCTTCCCCTCGTCTTCCCATCATCTTCTTCTTTGCCACTGACTGCCATCGCCAACCGCCGCCGACCACCGACCCTCTTGAGCGGTCGTCCCTGCTTGCGCTGCCGCCGTCGTCGATCTCCATCCATGGCCGCCGCCCTCCATCAAGGAAGGGGCGAATGGAAGAAAAGATTTGACCATAAATCTTCCGATCTAATCTCATTCGTCCGTTAGATCAGACGACTCCGAGTTGGGGTTACACAAGGTTGCACCATAAGGGGGTTACACCCCCATTATATATATATATATGTGTGTGATTTTTTTGTACATATTATAATTGAAGCCCATTATAATTGTAGATGCATGCATGACTAATTAATTTTAAACACTTTATGTGAACAATACTTAGGCCTACAAAGCATTATCTCTTTATATGACGACAAAATGGCTACTAATTAGAATCCGATTTTTTTTTCAAAATTTATCTTCTGGAGGTAGATAAAATAAAAGTGACCTGCAGATAATGCAACTAGTTATAAATATTGAGGACTAAAACGGACTTAAATCTAGAAGTTCTTAATGTATCGTTGTAAATAGAATAATATTTTCTCTGAATTTTTAGTGAGTATATAGTTGAATTGTTATGATTGTGTTCGGATGAAAATAAATGTACTGTCGAGAATTGATAGAAATTAAAAAGGTGAAACAAATAATCTGCTAAATTAACTCTACTTTAAAATTTAGTTTTATTTTTTATCACTTGTTTTCACAGAATCAACTAATTAATTGGTTGATTTTTTTTAAACTTTTTCGGAGGTTCCAATGGAGAACTCATAGTTGCTTGGGGTGCATTTGTTTGCAAAACCGGACAAGAATCGCGCTCTTGTTCCACTCAGTTTCATCACATTTGTTTCCATTTTAGAATCACGACCCCAGTTTCATCTTTTCGATTCCACCATTTTTTATGGAACAAAAAATCACACTAATTTTTTTTATCTTTTGAGATTGACGAGACGATTTCTTTTTTTAATTTCTTTTCTTATTTTCTTTTTCTTTTCTCTCACACCATATCCTTTGTAAAATAAATTATTTAATAAATATAAAATAATTTTAATAAGAGATTAATATAATATTATTTATTACTTATTATTTCATTAAAAATTTTAATATGTCATTAAATATAATTAATTTTTAAAATGATTTTTATATTTAAATAATATATTTTAACATAATTTTTTATTTTATTTTAATTAATAATAAAATTATACTTCATAATTATAATAATTATTTTAATTCAAAATTCATAAAAAATTCATCCATCTCATTTATTTTTTTTATCACATCAACCATCTTATTTCTCGATTATTAAATTTTACTCCAACTAAATACAATCCGAATTAATATATGATTTCAACTATACATCGGAACTTAAAAAGAATACCGATTTTGTTTCCAAACGGTCCATTGGTGAATGGAAAGAAAGATTATGAATGATGGATGGGAGAAGGCAATTCACTGCATTCAAATAAACAAAGGAGAACAAGGTGACGACACACAAATTCACACACATCACACATGATTTCTTCATGTATGCAATTTTGTCATAAGGTTTTAAAAAAAAATATTATTGTTACTACTTTTTGTGTTAAAAAACTAATTGTTGATTTGGTTGCACATACCTCGCCCACAAATTCCCAGCCTGTGCAGCACGAGCGTTGATTAATAAATAAAAACATTTTGTCAGAGGGTAGATGCAAGACAAGCAACTTTTTGCTTTAATTATTCTAAATCTAGGGGTGAAAAATAACAAAACAAAACCAGCCATCGGCAATCATCAAATGTGTCAATCAATTATTGTCCCAATTAGCATACGTGTAAATTCAAATAAACGCCTACAGTCATCACAAAATTAACACATAATTAACTATATTACAGATATCGTATCAATTGCTTCTGTAGGTTGATCCAAAATAAATTTCAGCTGATATATTTTCTTCATCTTTTGATTATGCTGATTTATTGATTAATACCTGCAACAAAGAGATAATTCGACATTAGAAGAACCTTGCAATGTACGTGTACAAATTGTTCTGCTTTGCCCGTAGGCGGGGACGCCATTGTCTTATCAATAGGGCTAGACACAAATTAGATTGAGTTAGACTTCAATTTAAATAAGTTAAGTTTGTTATAAAATAAAAATATTTAAATTTGACTTATAATTTATAATTAAGTCATGAATATAAACTTAGTCTGATTTATTTGATTAATTTTTAATGTCTGGCCTACCTTATTAGCCAGTTAAGTTAAATATATTTTTTGATGATCTATTAAATTAAATATATAAATCTTATATTATTAAATAAATAATAGATATGAATTAAATAAAAGAGACATCACTAATATATTTTTCTAAACATATAATAAAAATAATAATATTGAACACAAAATTAAAGATTTAAAAGATGAAAGATTAAATATATATATATAATATTAATAATTTTTGGTCTGATAAATTATAAGATTAGATCAATTATTAAAAAACTAAGTCTTTTTAAGAAAATAGACTTTATTTAGTATTTCAATTTGACTTATTTTGATAATAAGTCGAGTTGAAGTAGGTCAAACATAAGTCGAGTCACGAGTTGCTCACGAACGATTCGACTTATTTCCTGTCCTACTTGCCAAACATGAGGTCCATTCAAATGCTACCTAAGGAAAATATGTCATTACGACGTACGACATATATGAAATTTAAATGGCTCGACTTATTTCGAGCATGAGATCCATTGAGATGCTACCTAAGAAAAACAAGTCATTATGACGTACGACATACATGAGATTTAAGAGTTTGTGATACATTTCCTCTTTACCTCGATGACACCAAGCCCATTTATAGTTTTTGTTTAATCGAATATTGGCGTCTTTCATCTGAATGTGTTGTATTTTAATTAAAAGGTTTCATGCTTTATGAGCGTCATTGCTGATGAACAGCACGTCCCCTGGTGATATCGTCTTGTAGATTACTTCAACTTGGTGTATTTTATTGCACGGAGATTTCAGGGTGACAACGCAGTACGGGAAAAGGCATATTATAATAAATCCAAAGAAGATAAGCATGAATTATTGGTATGATTATATATATGATATCATACAACATGAACTATATACACGAACATGATAAATGCATTCATATTACAGAATCCAGTTCTTACGAAAGTTTGATGCACAGTAATCCTGCCCTTGAACGATACAACGCAAAGCTCCAGCCATAATAGCTGTCCGTAATTAATTAAGAGACAGGGATGGATCACACACAAAGCAGACAAAAACCATACATGCTGCATTATTAATTAATGTTGGACGTAGCAATCAACAGCAGACCCACCATGGGACACGGAATGAAGAGCTTACTTTTTTTTAACTTTTTTTTTCGGTCGTGATCGGTAATTCACGGATGTTAGCATCACTAATTCAATGTTCAAACTCGAACGATAAAAAATATTTTGATAAAAAATGATGACTCTAAAAATCGAATCTGAAATTACTAATACTCAACGTCTTAGAACACAACCAGACTAGTCAAATTATTGACAATAAGAAAACATGATGCATACATTTTTATTAGGACGTTGTTACGTGATCTTATGTGATGCAACCCAACGCACACCCTCACGTACCATAAATATTGAATTTAGATTGAACAAAAAGGAAAATATTCATCAGTGGCCACATCTTTCAAGGGTCAATTACAAGCCTCAGGTGGTGCAGCATTATCCTCCATCTCGACTGTTTTTGTTCGATCAAACTGCCAAATTTCTATGTACATGGTCAAATGTAGCGCTCCGAAATTCGATCCGTCATGTGGCGCGATCTCCTCTCTTGTGCTATTTTTTTCTTCTTTTATTGACTCTTTTGTTGGCTCTAATGATCAAGAAAAGTGACACGTAAGTGAAAAACTTACAAATAAAATAATACAATAAAGAAATGCGAAAACTAAATAGGTAATGGTTTATCTATAAGGCATGTAAAGTCCATGCCATAAGTGTAACTCTATAGGTCCCTTTTATATTCTAGATAACCATGTGCATCCGCCATCAAGCTGTAGTCATCGCACACACATCAACAGTTCGCAAAATAATCATCAAGTACCTGTGGGGATCACATAGGGGAGCAAGCTCAATCATTAGCATAAAGCTAAGTGTGAGTTCGTATAAATTATAGATTAGTTCTGTCAGAATAAGCATGAGATAAACATTTCAAATCAAATACGAGAGAAAATCATAATGAGGAAATAAATAAGGAAATCATGTTCATAGTTCATTTCTTTTCACGCTCGTGTTTCTATTCTTTGATTTCTATCCATTGTTCATACTCTTAAGGATAAGGTCCTTTCATTCATCGCACGAGGCAAACATATAGATCGTATAATAGAATGGATCAACACGAAGGAGTAATAAAAAGAAACATCATGAGCATTTGCTCATCATTCATACATTCATTCGGTCATTCATTCATATTCAGGCATTCATTCATTCAATTCATTCATTCAATCATTCATTCATATTCAGGCATTCATTCATTTAGTCGTTCATTCATATTCAATGTTTGCACTCGTAGTGCTACTATCTAAACTATTATGGGCCAGTGGGTGATCAGTGCCACGGCTAGTCCCGTCATGGGCTAGGATGACCTTGTGCCATGAGAAAACATCCGTAAGGGAGAAGACTCCCATCTAGATAGGACAAATGATAACCACGAGGGAGTATCTTGCTTAGGGCTCGCTCAACTTCCCCCATCAAATGATAACCATGAGAGAGTACCTTGTTTAGGGCTCGCTCAACTTCCCCCATAACAATGGATCTTTCTTTCAATCCAAAGATCGATCAAGGTCGTATGGAGCATAGTTCCATATCGTGTGGACATGTCTTCCAATTTGTAAATTAGTCAAGGCCGTATAGAGCAAAGCTCCGAATTATGTGGACCTATCTCCCAATCCGTAGACTGGTCAAGGCCATATGGAACAAGGTTCCGACTCTTCTTTAAGTTCATTTCATTCATTAAAAATCAGGTGGACAAAAGTCTTATATTAGAGGAGTTCGATTTGAGTCATGTTCTATTCTGTCCACGTAACGGTCGACCATTAGTAAAATAGTCGCCCATTATAAGTCTATTCAGCGATCGTCCGATAGGAGGAAAATGGACGTACGTCACCAGTCTATCGATCGACCGAAAGATAGCGGTCGACTGTTTGATGTTCAATCTTCAATCAAGTGGACGGAAGCTCGTCAAATCAAAAGGGTCGATTAAAGTCGTGATCTTTCCGTCCACATAACGGACGCCCGAAAGTCGAGGGTCATCCGCTTTGGGTCTATTTAATGGTTGTCCGAAAAAGAAGGCGGACACTCGTTTATTACTATTCTTAGGTTGATTGGAAAGGGAGTGGTCGACCATTCTATGTTCATTCTTTGTGCATTTCATTGCTCATATTCCTTCGATCACTTAGATCAATCAAACTGGTAGGGAGCAAGAGTGGCTCCAAGTCATGTCATTCAATACCAATCAAGTGGACAGAGGCTTATCAAATCATGAGGTTTAATTTAAGATCATATTTTCTCTGTCCATAAATCGGAGGACCGAAAGGTTAGCGGTCGTCCATTTGAGATTCATCGTCGGTCGTTCGAAAGAGGTTCGAACGTTCGTTGATCAATATCCATCGGTCGACCGGAAGAGTGGGGTCGTCCGACATAACATGCGAACATCCTAAGACATTCGGTCGAGAGTTTGGTTTGGTCCACAGTCCTCAATATTCTACCATTCGATAACAGACGCTCGATCCAAGATCAGTCGACCATTTCTATTAGGCAGGACCACAGGTCATTTGTGGAAGTACTTATGTTTCAATTGCTTTTCGAAACACTATATTCTACAATTACTTCCAACCTTCATCTAAAATTAACTATCATCCAGAGAGCATTCAAACAAAGTTCATATTCATTTCGTGCATCACATCTCCTTTGCTTTATTCATAGCTTTGACCATTTCCATAACCTACCATAGTCCATCTCTATATCATACTTCAGTCCCCAACTTATAAATCATAACATGACTTCTACAACCTTAAGCATGTATAATCATATGAGAAGAACTTCCAATACGGAGGATTAAGCAATCGTATGGCGGCAATTCCCCAACTTATAAATCATCTAATTGATGTATCATAATAACATATAAGCAATCACATCTTAGTAACATATCATAGCATTACCTAACTTTTCCTTGTCATCGTCCAATAACTGAACATGCATTTCATTATAACAACCTAATGTATAAACTTCCTTCTCCCTATTCGTTCTATTGCTCATTCCGTTCGATAATAAATCAGGTGGACAAAGGCTTAAAAAATCAGAGGGTTCGATTAAAGTCGAATTCCTTCTGCCCACGTACCGGACGCCCGGAAGTCAGGCGGTCGTCCATCTTTAGGTATTTTCCGTGGTCGTCCGAAGAGGGAGCGGACGACCGTTTGATATTTCATAGTGGCTCATAATGGTTCATCATTGTTCTTCATTAGGGTCATCATCGTTCATCGTTCATGGAGGATCATATCAGGTTGGCATTACATTCTATCAGTTCTATTTGATCGTAAGAATGTGTAACATAGTTCTATTGGGCATAATTTACTTTGTGGATAGATCAGATATCACATACGTAAATAGGAGTTCGTGAATCATGCGATTATCAATCTGTTGGTCAGGACCCGGGCCGAGTACTGTACTCGGGCCGAGTTCCTGACCGAATCAAGTTCAGAAATTCTGAATGGAAACTCGGACCGGGTCAGGGTCATACCCGGGCCGAGCTGGGTTTGTGATCGGATCGAAAAAGTCAATGCTCGGGTCGGGTCATGCAGAGCTCGGGCTGAGTCGTTAGCAGAATCATTCTCGAAAAATCTGAGTTAGAACTTGGGCTGGGTCAGAATCACATCCGGGCCGAGTTGGATGTACGATCGAGTCAAAAAAGTCGATCCGCCCGATCGTGTTCTCCAATCGATACCCGGGTCGGGTCAGGCAGAACTCGGGCCGGATCATTGGTGCGATCAGAGCTCGGGTCAAGCGTTAATGGCGGATCCGGGCCGAGTTGGGAAGGACTCGGTCCGGGTTGGCTTGATCCGGGCCGGGTTATGGACAACCCGGGCCGGGTTCTTTGTTCGCAGAAACTGTGCGAGTTTATGTATTCAAATCATTTTATTTCTTTCTACAACCTAGGTGATCATGCATCGGTATAATGAGTTCGTAAGCATAACTAAGGTCTCATCATATGATTTACATCATCTACATCACATATTGCCATTTGACCATAGCATGAAACCTACTGAAATCAATTGAGAACTCCATGAAACATACTGCACAATATGAACCAAGAGCACATCCGCTCATTCTATTAATGCAATGAATCTTCTACAAACTATCCTAATCGTACACTAGCAGAAATAATCATATATCAAATCATATCATGTTATGCATTATCAATCGGATGAATTCCTAGAACTCACCGAAATATATCTATAAGTTTATGAGTTCATATGTTACGACTTCCACTCATGCCAACAGGGATTCTTTGTCTAATTAAGTCCTTAGATCATGATTGATTCGTCCAGTAATAAATCTATGAAATAGATCCCGAAATCACACCTTAATGCCTACGCTTTGGATTTGTCGTGCAGGATTCGTCCTCAGGTTTGTTGCTGCTGCCCTCTGTCGTTGCCTGCGCCTGGAAGGCTCACTATAATGCATTCTTCTTCTTTCTGGCGAGCAGGGGCTGGACGTGAGTGCACGCCGATGAGGTAGGAAGAAAACGAGAGGGGAAAAGCCAAAAATGAGAGAGAGGGAAGTGCTGGGGGTTTTAAGGTGGTAAGCATGTCCTTTGGCCTCCCATTTTGTGAGTGGGAAAGGAGATTAAATCTCCTAGCTGGTGTAATGAATGGGAGAGGAAGAGAGAGAGGTGGAGTGAAATAAAGAGGGGAGAGGAAGGTGAAACAAACATCTCTTCATTTCATATTCCTTTTTTTTTTGAACTGTGGAGAGTTACATTATAATACCCATAGAAAAAGGATTCGTCATCGAATCCTGTACGAAGCAAAGTTTTCTGGTAACTATATTTTTATCATGTCCTTACTTTCTCCTTAACCTAAGTCACAACTGTAACATTCTCTATAACTACCATGCATACTTATCTATGTCCTTATTCTCTCCTTAACTTTGACATAGTGTCACAATTGCCGCATTTTCTATGATTTCGGTGCTTCATTACCTATGCCTAGTACGATATCCTTAGAATATTTTAATCCAATAATAAATTTTCATCCATGCCCAATAAACGTTTAACATCTATCACTAATTGACTCTCAAATGTGGAGTCAAGTCTATCGGTGGTAATCTCTAGAGTGGCCGCTACACGGTCACCTCCACGTTCGTGCCCACGACCTCTGTCGTGTCGGGCTGTTGAACATGTCGGGGAGCCAGTATAAAAAACACAATGATAACTTTCAATAAAACAATCATAATCATGAAGGCAAAAATGATTCTTACTTTTATTTGTAGCGGTTGAGTGTGGTGGTAGCTCTGGTGCATGCACATGGATCATACTTAACCTAGCTATGCTCTATAACTAAGACGTCAAGAGAGTCCTATCATTAGACTCTGATACCATTAATGTAGCGCCCCAAAATTTGACCCGTCACGTGGTGCGATCTCCTCTCGTGCACTATCCTTTTTCTTCTTTTATTGACTCTTTTGTTGACTCTAATGGTCAAGAAAAGTGACACGTAAGCGAAAGACTTACAAATAAAATAATAAAATAAAGAAATGCGGAAGCTAAATAGATAATGATTTATCTATAAGGCATGTAACGTCCATGCCATAAGTGTAACTCTATAGGTCCCTTCTATATTCTAGATAACCATGTGCATCCGCCACCAAGCTGTAGTCATCGCACACATCAACGGCTCGCAAAATCATCATCAAGTACCTGTGGGGATCACAGGGGAGCAAGCTCAATCATTAGCATAAAGCTAAGTGTGAGTTCGTATAAATCATAGATTAGTTCTGTCAGAATAAGCATGAGGTAAATATTTCAAATCAGATATGAGAGAAAATCATAATAAGGAAATCATGTTCATAGTTCATTTCTTTCCACGGTCGTGTTTCTATTCTTTGATTCCTATCCATTGTTCATACTCTTAAGGACAAGGTCATTTCATTCATCGCATGAGACAAACATATAGATCGTATAATAGAATGGATCAACATGAAGGAGTAATAAAAAGAAACATCATGAGCATTTTCTCATCATTCATACATTCATTCGGTCATTCATTCATATTCAGTCATTCATTCATTCATTCAGTCATTCATTCATATTCACTGTCTGCACTCGTAGTACTACTATCTATACTATTATGGGCCAGTGGGTGATCAGTGCCACGGCCAGCCCCGTCGGACTGGGATGACCTCGTGCCATGAGGAAACATCCGTAAGGGAGAAGACTCCCATCTAGATAGGACAAATGATAACCACGAGAGAGTACCTTGCTTAGGGCTCGCTCAACTTCTCCCATCAAATGGTAACCACGAGGGAGTACCTTGCTTAGGGCTCGCTCAACTTCCCCCATCACAGTGGACTTTTCTTTCAATTCAAAGATCGATCAAGGTCGTATGGAGCATAGTTCCATATTGTGTGGACCTGTCTTCCAATTTGTAAATTGGTTAAGGCCGTATGGAGCAAAGCTCCGAATTATGTGGACCTATTTCTCAATCCGTAGACCGGTCAAGGTCGTATGGAACAAGGCTCCGACTCTTCTTTAAGTTCATTTCATTCATTAACAATTAGGTGGATAGAAGTTTTATATTAGAGGAGTTCGATTTGACTCATGTTCTATTCTGTCCACATAACGGTCGACCATTAGTAAAATAGTCGCACGTTATAAGTCTATTCAGCGGTCATCCGATAGGAGGAAAACGGACGCTCGTCACCAGTCTATCGGTCGATCGAAAGATAGCGGTCGATTGTTTGATGTTCAATCTTCAATCAAGTGGACGGAAGCTCATCAAATCAGAAGGGTTAGTTAGAGTCATGTTCTTCTCATCCACATAACGGACGCCCGAAAGTCGAGGGTCATCCGCTTTGGGTCTATTTAATGGTTGTCCGAAAAAGAAGGCGGACACCCGTTTATTACTATTCTTAGGTTGATTGGAAAGGGAGTGGTCGACCATTCTATGTTCATTCTTTGTGCATTTCATTGCTCATATTCCTTCGATCACTTAGATCAATCAAACTGGTAGGGAGCAGGAGTGGCTCCAAGTCATGTCATTCAATACCAATCAAGTGGACAGAGGCTTATCAAATCATGAGGTTTAATTTAAGATCATATTTTCTCTGTCCATAAATCGGAGGACCGAAAGGTTAGCGGTCGTCCATTTGAGATTCATCATCGTTCGTTCGAAAGAGGTTCGAACGTTCGTTGATCAATATCCATCGGTCGATCGGAAGAGTGGGGTCGTCCGTCATAACATGCGAACATCCTAAGACATTCGGTTGAGAGTTTGGTTTGGTCCACACTCCTCTATATTCTACTGTTCGATAACAGACGCTCGATCCAAGATTGGTCGACCGTTTCTACTTGGCAGGACCACAGGTCGTTTGCGGAAGTCCTTATGTTTCAATTGCTTTTCGAAACACTATATTCTACAACTACTTCCAACCTTCATCTAAGATTAACTATCATCCAAAGAGCGTTCAAACAAAGTTCATATTCATTTCGTGCATCATATCTCCTTTGCTTTATTCATAGCTTTGTCCATTTCCATAACCTACCATAGTCCATCTCCATATCATACTTTAGTCTATTTTCATGTCATGCATTGTTTCTATTTTTCATTCTTAAACACATATCCTAACCAATTAATAAGGATTTACATATGTCATCAAAGTACTAAATCATAACTTGACTTCTACAACCTTAAGCATGTATAATCATATGAGAAGAACTTCCAATACGGAGGATTAAGCAATCGTATGGCGGCAATTCCCCAACTTATAAATCATCTAATTGATGCATCATAATAACATATAAGCAATCACATCTTAGTAACATATCATAGCATTAACTAACTTCTCCTTGTCATCGTCCAATAACTGAACATGCATTTCATTATAACAACCTAATGTATAAACTTCCTTCTCCCTATTCGTTCTATTGCTCATTCCATTCGATAATAAATTAGGTGGACAAAGGCTTAACAAATCAGAGGGTTCGATTAAAGTCGGATTCCTTCTGTCCACATACCGGACGCCCGGAAGTCAGGCGGTCGTCCATCTTTAGGTATTTTCCATGGTCGTCCGAAGAGGGAGCGGACGACCGTTTGTCATTTCATAGTGGCTCATAATAGTTCATCATTGTTCTTCATTAGGGTCATCATTGTTCATCGTTCATGGAGGATCATATCAGGTTAGCATCACATTCTATCAGTTCTGTTTGATCGTAAGAAAGGGTAACATAGTTCTATTGGGCATAATTTCCTTCGTGGATAGATCAGATATCACATACGTAAATAGGAGTCCGTGAATCATGAGATTATCAATCTGTTGGTCAGGACTCGAGCCGAGTACAGAGGAACTCAGTTCCTGATCGAATCAAATTCGAAAATTCTGAGTGGAAACTCGGACCGGGTCAGGGTCATACCCGGGCCGAGCTGGGTTTGTGATCGGGTCGAAAAAGTCAATGCCCGAGTCGGGTTATGCAGAGCTCAGGCCGAGTCGTTAGCAGAATCATTCTCGGAAAATCCGAGTTAGAACTCAGGCCGGGTCAGGATCACACTCGGGCCGAGTTGGATGTACGATTGGGTCGAAAAAGTCGATCCGCCCGATCGTCTTCTCCGATCGATACCCGGGTTGGGTCAGGCAGAACCCGGGCCGGGTCACTATTGAGATCAGAGCTCGGGTCTAGCATTAATGGAAAATTCGAGCCGAGTTGGGAATGACTCGGTCCGGGTTGGCTTGATCCAGGCCGGGTTATGGACAACCTGAGCCGGGTTCTTTGTTCGCAGAAACTACGCGAGTTTATGCATTCAAATCATTTCATTTCTTTCTACAACCTAGGTGAACATGCATCGATATAATGAGTTCGTAAGCATAAGTAAGGTCTCATCATATGGTTTACATCATCTATATCACATGTTGCCATTTGACCATAGCATGAAACCTACTGAAATCAATTGAGAACTCCATGGAACATACTGCACAATATGAACCAGGAGCACATCCGCTCATTCTATTAATGCAACGAATCTTCTACAAACTATCCTAATCGTACACTAGCAGAAATAATCATATATCAAATCATATCATGTTATGCATTATCAATCGGATGAATTCCTAGAACTCACCGAAATATATCTATAAGTTTATGAGTTCATATGTTACGACTTCCACTCATGCCAACATGGATTCTTCGTCTAATTAAGTCCTTAGATCATGCATTGATTCGTCCAATAATAAATCTATGAAATAGATTCCGAAATCACACCTTAATGCCTACGCTTTGGTTTTGTCGTGTAGGATTTGTCCTCAGGTTTGTTGCTACTGCCCTCTATCGTTGCCTGCGCCTGGAAGGCTCACTATAATGCATTCTTCTTCTTTCGGGCGAGCAGGGGCTGGACATAGTGCATGCCGATGAGGGAGGAAGAAAACGAGAGGGGAAAAGCCAAAAATGAGAGAGAGGGAAGTGCTAGGGGTTTTAAGGTGGTCTGCAAGTCCTTTGGCCTCCCATTTTGTGAGTGGGAAAGGAAATTAAATCTCCTGGCTGGTGTAATGAACGGGAGAGGAAGAGAGAGAGGTGGAGTGAAATAAAGAGGGGAGAGGAAGGTGAAACAAACATGTCTCTTCATTTCATATTCCTTTTTTTTAACTATGGGGAGTTACATCAAATTAACAGATGGAACCTGTTCAACATCACTCTATATATTTCTTTTGAGCTCCGCTTCAAACTCTTTTTCTTTTTGTGCCCATATATATATTGACCCTACAAATCCATTTACTTCTTACCATACAACTGGAATTAAAAATTGGGCGAAGCCCTCGAATATATACAAATCACTTATGATCTTTAGCGTGGTTCTGTATACACTAAAATAAGCTAGACATAAGGCGAATTTTAGTGACAGGAGTGAGTGAACTAACCGGGACCAATCAGGAAATTGAGATAACTCCATTTGTTGATGTAACGCTCTCAAAATCAATCCTTCTATCACGTAGACAATCAGATTGACTAAGAAAGTGCTACACTACCTACTACTTCCTTGACTTTGATCAGTCAACAATTGACACACGTAGCAATATAACAATGGAGAAACAAATGAAAGAAAGAATTTTATGGAAGAAATATTATTGGAAAATCAAAGATGTCACATTTAATGAAATCGTTCGAGAGAAAGAAAAATTCAGATAATTCGAATAGTTCGAGCAAATATTCACATATGCCATATCAAAGGAGAGAGTCACAATATTTCGGGAATACAAGAACTTATAATTCAATTAAGGAAAAAAAAAGAGCGGAAAGTTTTTGGGCTTGGCAAGTCATGTGCGGCTATCCTTGAGCTCTACGTCATCCATCTCCTTCTTATGCAGGATTCTCATTTGCAAAATCTCAATACAAGGCATGAAATATCTGTGAGCTAAACGCCCAGTATACATAGATACATAGACGATAACATTGATAATCAGATTCAAATCAATAATAATAATAAAGGAGGATCAATAGAACACTTGCTTTTTAACAATGATCTCAATACCTTGATCATAGTGGACCATGGACAATACTTATCCATGTCTATAATTTGTTCATTACTATATCAATCCCTTGCTCTGTTCTGTATTGTGATAATATTTTATATTTACTATACCATGTTCTGTACTTTACTTTAACCATGATGTCTCTATTATGCCATGCTCTGTACTTTGACATATTTGCAATACAATACTTTACCGTGTTATACTTTATTTTACCATACTTTATTCTGTTGTACATAACCATGCTTTGCTTTATTCTGTGTGATACTATATCTTTTACATTATTATAAAGTCCTTGAAGTTTGTTATTCTATGCGAGCTCGACTTGATTAAGTTGAGAAGCTAGGGGTGCCTCTATGCATATGTGTAGCCAAGATGCTCATGAAAGGAAAGGCGTATGCTAAGGCATATCCTTTTCGCAATACAGGTGGGAGAGGACCTACACTCTAGGAACAGCGGACACTAAAGATCCGTAAGTTCACTGTCTCCTCAGCTGAGCAACATGTCCTTCTGGCATTATACTTTATAATTCATATATAGCCCCCGTGGGGGAAGAGTATGTCAATACATCATCCTTATTCGGAACACAGGTGGGAGAGGACTTGTGGTCCAAGAGCAGTGGTCGTTAAGACCAGTAGGTGCACTATCTCCTCAGTCCAGCTACTTGTCCCTTCTCTGTCTCTATAATACCATCACAGTAGGGCTATTAATACCCACCTCATGACGTTGGCCGTGGTGGAACTATTAATATCCACATGTTGCCTCTGTACTCTGTACTTTGGATGGCGCATAGCTATCATGTTATTTATCTTAACTTTACTTATCTTCTTTATCATCTGTGGAGTTTGGAATCATAGATGATAGAAGGGGTAAAGCCAGATCCCCTTCCTGTGAGAGAAAAACCCATTACATGTCTTGTCATATTGAACATGATCTCAGGTGGGCCAGTCGAGATTTGGACCCAACTATGAGTGTTTGGGCCACAAGGGTATTTTTGTCTTTTATTTTAGGATTAAAAAATCCTTTTTCTCTGGACCGGTGACTGCTATTATTGGGCCGATCGACTGCTCCAATTGGACTAGTCGATCGATCGCAAGTTCGGTCGACTATCTCATTGCACCGAGCCGGTCGACCGTTCATCTTGAATCGGTCAGCCGGTCACTCCGCTTCGGTACGTCGCGAGATCGATCGACCGTTCCGTTGGAATCGGTCAATCGATCTTACGCGAAAGGCCTCAACAGATTCAACCGGATCGATCGATCGATTGTATTGGATTGATTGACCGGCCATAAGGTTGACGTGAGGTGTCGAAGATCGATCAACCAATTCTTCAAGGCAGACAGGGACGCCGGTCTTCTTCCTCATTTCCGGTCAACTTTCGGCCGTCGGATTGTGATAGTGTCAATACGAAAAATATTGCTAAGAGTTTCAGGATCAATATGGAATCATAAAATGCATCGAACGATTTGCATTTTATCGTCTAGGGAATTTTATGTCTATGGTACCTTTCTCGGTCATTTTCCATTTGACGGACGTACTATCGTCAATCTATTAGGTCGCCAGTTGTTCCTAGCCTGCAGAAATGTGCACCCGACTTTCACGAACGCGTCGAAGGAGGTTGTTGCACGTCAGATCATCCGTCGGATCGTTCCTTGCTCTGTGCGGTCTGCGTTCGTCGGAGCAGGAGAAGAAATAAAGGAGAGAGAGAGGAGCTGCGGCGGCCGAGTGGGGAATCCCAAAAGAAGGGTGTGGGGAGTCCTCTTCACTCCCCCTTGTAGCCCCTCCACCCTCTCTCTCTTGGGAAGGCATCATGGGGAAGTGGGGGAGAGAGAATGGGGGTGCAACCGATTCTCTGGTTCTACTCTTTTTTTTTTTCATTTTGAATTTGAAAAGATAAAGAGCAGGCCGTTACAGTTGAACTATTTAAATAGGCTTCATCACCCAGCTAAAGATTGATAGTCATACTCAAGTGAGATAATTGAGATAACTCCATTTGTTGAACAAAATGTAACATTCGGAAGTTAAAAAAAAGAGAGAGATTGAGAAAACAATTTCCTGCCGCCAAAAGCCCACCAGTCCACCAGGAGAGCTCAACTACTTAAAAGACAATTAATAAAGTGATACTCTAAAAGCAAATCCACCTCCTCCCTCTCCCACTAAATACTAATATTTTTATAATCAGACCACTTGACCGACATCTCAATTGGGTCGTAATTAGACCGATTTAATTGAGTTTAATTATAAAAAATTAATTTTTATTAAAATAATATTATTTATATTAATCTTGAATAAATATAACAACTAACATATTATATTCTGTAATAGTAAACTACTAATAATCATAAATTAATATAAAATTATTATTTTATATATTGTATAAAGTTAAATTATCCAATTCTAGTGGATTATTATTAATATAATATCGGTGATGTTATATTACTTTATTTAAATCTAATTCACTTTTTATTTTCATCTCTTTTGTTTTTATTTCCATTTATTCCTCCAATTTTATATCTTTCGATATCTATTTCTTTTTCCAATTTTGTTTTTTCCATTATTTCTATCTTCCTTTCTTTCCTTATTTAATTATAATTTAATTAGGCTTCTTTTCAAATTAGTTATTATATTAAAAAACTAATTCTTACTCAATTATTTTATTATATTTATTTTTTCACTTCCAAAATTGTTTTCTTCTACCTATTAATTATCAAGTATATTATTTTTGCATCATGCCTTAATTCATGGCTTTTTTATTTCTCCAATTCCAATTTTGTTTTATTCCAACAATTAATCATCTTCCTACATTTATGTTTACATTTCCATTTTTAATTTTAATCCTGTTACTACATTCCCTCCTTAGTGCCTACTTTAATTTGTTTTACATTCCATTTTATTCAATCTACTTTCCATTTTAACCAATTTTTTTTCAAAATTAGTGTTGACCCAATTTTTTATCGGTTCACCGGTTGTCGATTATTTTTGGTTCAACCGGACTTTTACCGGTTTGTTGATCATACTGATTTTGAAGCCTATTTGGACCGGATCAAGTGTCGATTCGTGATTGAACCGATCGAACCGGCCGGTCCGGTCCAGTTTTAATAATATTGCATGCTAAACACCCATTCGGCTGCTCACCTCAAAACCCATCCCCAACTATGGTAAACACTTTCTATGTCACCATCTACGTGCCTTAAACTTTCCCAGTCGTGTGGACAGCACTTGTGAGTTGAAGTGAGGAGCTGGAGTTGCTAAATTGAGGAGGAAAGATAGGAGGGACAAGTGCTTCAGCTAGAGACAGGAGGAAGAAGAGAGAAGAGAGGTAGAAGGTAGAAGGTTGGGAGTTTTGTCTAAAATTCTATTAAGGTATGTTTGAAAGAATTCAAACTTTAATAAATTCTTACTTTCATATGCATATTTGGATTCAGAATTTTGAAAGTCAAACGAGGTATATTTGGATGATAAGATTAGGGTTTGTGCATGATTGTTTACATTGTTTCATGATTATACTAGGGTTACTGTTTCATTGACAAGCCTAATTAGAATCCTAATGTATTATGTCATTTAAGCTTAGTTCATGATGAAATTGTTAAATTATTGAACAAGAATGTGATTATTGAACTTAATAGTTCTTCCTCATTTCTCTCCTTATTTTCATGGTTTATTGTGCTAAATTGTTGAAATTAACTTTGGAATAGAGAATTGAGACTAGGAAGAAAACCAAAAGAAAGCAATCCTCTCAAAATATTTATAACAAGGTTTTAACAAATTCTGATGGGTAAAAACTAAAATAGAAAACAATTTGTATCTCTCCTATTCAACTAAACTAGCTGATAGAAATAAAAGTTTATCTCCTAATGAGAAAAGTTATTAACCAACAAACTAACTGCTCAGGATTAATTTTTCAACATAAATATGTTATGATATGAAGCTACTTTAAGATTATACTACTTTATATACTACATAAATATTATTAATTTTTCAACATAAATATGCTCCCTCCAACATTTTGAGATTATACTACTTTATATATGTTTTAATATTATAAAGTTATATTATATATACGTCGGCCCGCTTGAAAATATCAAATGATCAATGTTAGTCCGGTAGAAAGTGTCATCATGCATGTGTTAAGAGGTTGAGATATTGATTTCACTCATTAAAAAAAATACTTCACACATTTACATATTTTTTTATTTATTAAACTAAAATTAATTAACATTTTAATTTATTACATTATAATATCTGTAGGCCCCCATAAAATTTTCCATGGCTCCGTCCCTGGACGTGACCCTCCTAGTGTGTCCACACCCATGTACCTTGGACGCACAATGGCCTATCGAAGAGAAAAAGGGTTGCGGCCATGACCATAACCCGATGTATGCCTTAGAATATTTTGTGCCGAGGACAACCAGTCTCGACAATGGTCGTGACCATAATATGCCTTCGAATAATTTTCAAGGTCAAGGAAAACTAGGCACAACCATTATTTTGCTAATTGTTTACACTTAGAAAATTTGATACACGAGCATTCTTAAATATGATTAATACGTGTCACATATATTGAATGATTGTATGTATTGATGTATGTAATTAATTAAAAGATTGATTGGATGAATTCATGTATTGAATGATTGTAAGTGTTTATTTTAATATTACTTTTTTAATATATGTTGGGCCCCATTAATTTTTTTCTCGGTCCACCGAAGATTGAGTATAACTTCTTGTAAAATCTACAAAATGAAGACATGACAAGAAACATATACATGATGTTGTTGTTGGAAGTAGTCTTGTCAATACTGGACTAGTTCGTTCGGACCGTCGGCCAGTCATAAAAATGGCTCAAAATCACCCCAACATCAAAATGGAAATTGGACCGTTTTGAACCATTTCAAACCAGTCAAGAACTAGTCAAAATCAATCAAAACTATGTAGAACCGACCAAAACCGATTTAAGTGAATCGGTCAAGGTAAAAAGGTTTTAACAAATCAAAATTTCTTTTGGTTCACTGTGGCCCATTTTATAGTGGAGGTTTTGCTTAGAAAGCCTTTAATGTGGAACTATTCACTGGTATATATGTCTCTTTTGCTCTACTTGTTTAATAACTAATTTTTGTCAATATTATTAATGCGTGACTGTTTATTTATATATTTTTTCTTATTTATTTAGTGGATTAATGGGGGTGTAACACCCTTGGGGTTAAACATTGTGTAATCGATCGTTGGATCTAGATCTATCATCCAGATATATAACATTTTTTCTCTCTCATTCTCTCTCTCTCCTCTCTCACGTCGTCCTTGTTGACCTTCCGCCTGTTATTGCTGCCATTGATCTCTCGTCTATTGCCGCCATCGTCGTCACCGATCTCTTGCATGGTGCCGCTGTCGTCGATCTCTCACCTCATTGTTGTCGATCTCTCACGCTCGCGTGTTGTCGTCTTCACCGCTGACTTCTCACGCGTTGCCGCCACTGATCAGCGATCACGTCATCCTCCTTTTCGAGTACCACTGACGTGCCCGTCCATGACCCTCTGCATACTCTATCCCTCATCCTCCCCTCTTTCTTCCCCTTCCTCCAATCGTCTTCTCCCCTCCCTCTCCCCCATCTTCTCCTCCTCTCACCCCTATCGTCGAGCTTGGATCCCGCTGCCATCGGTCATAGAGAGAGACAGAGAAGAGAGAGGTTCGCGCTGCCATCGTCGAGATCCGATCCCACCGTCGTCGATCATCGAGAGAGAGAGAGAGAGGAGAGGAGAGGAGTGAGACAAAGAATAGAGATGTCATTTGTCGACGTCGATCATGTGCTTGCGTCGTCGACTGCCACCGCTATTGTCATTCCTGGCGCTGCAAAAATCCTATTCTCGCGATTTAAACTGAATTGTTCCTTAGATCTAACGGTCCATATTGAAGTGTTACACAATGTTTCATTCAAGGAGTGTTACACACCCATTACTCCGTTATTTAATCTATGAATATTAAACTATTTTGTACACATTTTTTTCCTTTTTATTCTCATTTTATGTCATTTTAATTTATAATACAACAACAGTTTTCAATAATTGTCACTTCATTTTTCATATAAAATTTTTATATTAATTATTAGTATAAATTTATTAGCTATTAAGATAATATATATTAGTTTTTAAAGTTTAACTTATGGTGTAATTTGATATGATTAATGCAATATGCCATTGAATTAAATATATATTTTTTAAATTATAATATTTTATTATTATCCGATCCGATCGAATGTTTGAAACGCTCCAATTGGTTCGACCTGATATGGTCCAATTGGTTCACACTATCCGAGTCGATATGAGGTCCGACTCTTAGAACGTTGGTTGGAAGGGCTGGAAAATTAAAAGCCTACGAGACGACCTAAATGAAAGTACACATGTCAAGCATTCTATCTACAACAGATCCAAAGTATATGTAAAAGCGAGATACATTGACTAATAGCAGGAGAACAAAGTAACACTGATATTCTTTTCTCGGCATCACAATTCGATATAATTAAATGACGCAAAAGCATAATGCATTCAATGAAACAGGACAACCTCATATCTCATCAGATGAAATGGTCCAAAGGAACAAAGAAATAATTTACCATATTGGAAACGTATTCAATGAACCGACATAAAAAAAATAAAAAATTACACGAATCAGGTGCTAAAAAGCAAACCACGGGCATACACTTATTGCAGGAAGATGTTGCTCGATGGCATGGCTGTTATTATTGGTAAAAAAACACAACAATTGAGTTACTGCAATAGATTCTTAATGATTTGGATATAAAATTCATAATTCTAAACCCCAATACGAAATTCTCTAACCATATACCACGTAATGTTGTCTAAAAAAAAATGAACTTAACATCCACGACAGGAGTAATTATCATTTTCCCATGTTTTGGCTCCACTAGAAAGCAAAAAGGTGCATTCTAATGTTGATTTACATAAATCAACGCATTTAAATTTGATCGAATTCATTTAGATTTTATTAAAATAATATTATTTATAATAATTTTAAAGATATAAATAGTCAAAATTATATAATGAATAAAAAAGATAATCATAAGTCATAATTCATAGTAAAATATAATAGAAATATATTAATTAAGATTTAATATTCATAGCAGACTTTAAGTTATTTATATTGACATACTATATTAATTGTTTTATTTATTATTCACTATTATTTTATTATGATAATATAATAATTTATTTTTTCATATATCAGGCTTACTTCCTTTCATTTTTTTTTCTTTGCTTTCATTTTAATAAATTTTTTTTCTATTTCCATTAATTCCTCTCTCCCTATCAATTTTCCATATTTATTTCCTTCTTATTTTTCACCTATTCTTAATTCAAATACTTTCCCACTTTTTACTTTCTTTTCTAACTTTTTATTTCCTATTTTTACCTTTTATTTTCTAATTTGTTATCACTTTTAAAGTTGAACCAATTTTCCCGGGGTTAAACTAGTTTTTCCTTGTTGAACCGATTTTTGGTCGGTCCAATGCCTTTACCGATTTTGCATATGACTCAAATGAGACCAACCTCTAGTTGTGGTTGAACCGGTTTAACTGGCCGGTTCAATCGAGTCTAGTCTTAGTAACATTGCTTCTAACTCCTCGGTCCGCTTATACATAAGAATATAATTTTTGGTTCACTTAAGATACATATCACCTTTTTCACCACTCTTTAATGGTCTAAATTTGGATTCCTTTGAGGGTGCATTTGGTTTGCCCCTTCCGAAATTCATGTGCATCCTTCAATTCCTTGGAAATTAATTACCTGGAATCACATTCCTAGACAAGTAGCATTGATGTGTTTGGTTCGATTAGAAATATAAAATAATTATAATAAAGAAATAGAAAAGATGTTCACTGCCGCTTACTGTCAGAAATGGTGAGCTTCGGCATGCCTTGCTGTTCACTCGCCGGAGGAAGAAATGAAAGGTGGAAGAAGGTTGCAGAGGAAAGAAAGTAAACTTTGTTTCTACTCAAAGAGAAGAAGAGGCAGATGCCGATGAAGAAGAAGACACCCATACTGCAAAGGTCCAATATGCAGATGCCATAGAGACGAACGTTGAACATGGTATTCATTATTGCAACGGCGCCTCTAGTTGAAGAAGGTTCTCGTTCTGCTTGTAGGAAATTCGTAGATGGCATCAGAGCAAGCCCAGCGCCAAAGGACCAAGAAACAAGAACTATTTCGTCAAACCAAAGGCAAGAGAAGATCTGCATCTTCGTTCCATCGGCTCTAGTTGCATAAGGAGAAGATTTTCTTCCCCAAAATCTCGCTGCAAACGAACTCGAAGTACTCCAACTCCATGCTGCAAATGAACTTATGCACCCTAAATCCTCTTTGAGATGCAAAAAGTATGAGCATCTTGGTCGATGACAATACAATGTGAATTGACATGATTTTTTGGTGGAATGAGATTCCTTTGTTTTATAGCAATGTCATTGATGCATGCATTTTACAACATATAATTAGTCTTGCATTTAGGCATATTTTATATAATTTGCTCATAGCATGCATATATTTTTATGTTTATTTCGCTAAATCCTTTGAAGTTGACATCTACCTCTAGTTGGTATATTTGGCAATAATTATTGATGAAAAATGGCGGAAGAAGGGAATAAAAGAAGAAGCACACAAAATAGAGATAATTAAGCTTTCGAACAATCAATTCTTGAATTTCACGGGTCGTTACTTTCTTCTCACGGACATTTAAAGGTGGTTTAACGGATTGAGTAGAGCATGACATTGAAGATTGAGTAGAGCACTCATCATTTCATTATCTTTAAAATCCATATGATTAATACCCTAGGTGGATTCAAAACTCTAGAACTTTTATTCTCATTTTTAATCATAATCAATTCTCATTGCTTCTCGTCGTTCTAACTTTTATGCACTCATTTCGGCACTTCATTTTTATTTAGTTTTTATTATTATTTATCTCTTTTCTGACTATTTAGATATCATTTAGAATTATATAATTCTAATACTTGAACTCTTCCCTATAAGACGATATTTTATATACTACAACATTAACTCCGTATACTTGCAGGAGATTTGTCAGTCCTGCAGAAGCGCTCGCTATCACTAAAGAGAATTTCATGGGATGTTAAACATGTCTCATGACCGTGAAGACTGAGTTTCACACACCAGCTTTTCATTTCGCGGATCGCACAAATCGTATTTCAGAACTCTGAAACTTACGGGCCGTGGCAAATGTCTCACGATCGTTATATTAGAAATTCACAGATGCGCAAGCTTCATGGATCTCACGATTTGGAGAAGGGAATGTTATCACGGGATGTGAAACAATAATAACGGATCTCACAAAAAGGACATATGCTTAAATTGAGCTTCACAGATCGTTAGTTGTTTATTATGAGCCATGAAGTCAATATTAGTTGCGTGTTTCAACCCAAAAATCCTGACTCAAGAACGTGAAAGCCCTTTCACACCCCGTGAAGGCAGTAGAAAACTCCGATTTGGACTCTGGTTGGGCCGTTAATCCAATCATAGGTGGCGTAATAGACACAAATTTTGACTCATAGTTTATTTTCGGAAGAATTCTTAACGCATCATGGCTTCAACTCCTACCGATGTTCTAAGGATCAATCGAAAACTAGTTAGATAAAAAATTTCGGAGTTTTACAAGGCAAAACTTTTAGAATCAATAGGACTCTAAATTCACATTATTTCACATGGAAAAAGTTTTTGTTTATTCCGAATTATATGGAAACATGAATCCCTATAAATAGAGCATTTCTACTATCTAGAGAGATCATGTTAGAGTCTGCAACCTGTGCTTTGAAGATAAAAATGTGGGAGCAATATGAAGAACAACCGAGAAAATTTCTGCGTGGTGATCTCATGCGAGAATCGTGATTGATCATTTGTTCCGAAGAGTACTTCCAGTTTTAATTCATGTTGGGATGCATCTTTATGCTTTAAAGTTTTATCTTTTTAATCTCTGTAATTCGGATAATTTAGTTTAGTTTAGTTTTATTTCTGCAAGAGAATTATTGTTAGGAAAAAACTTGTGAACTTTTTTTTAGGATCGATTATAATTTGTTTAGGTTTTAAGAACATGATTACTCTATTTAATCATTATTTTTTATTGAATTATTAGTTGATTATTAATTGTGCAGTGTGATCAATCTTTTAATTCATAATTTCTATTATGCAATTCATGTCGTAATTTAATAGAGCCATGCAGAGTATTAAATTGCATGGTATGCCAAGTTGACTCGTGCGAGTGGTTTCGTAGCGTAGGAATCACAACTCATAGAATTCTAATCTAAGTATGATTAAGAGTAGAGCCGTGCGAAATATTCTCATCTTATTAAGATTAAGAATAATTTATTTACCCATGTGAAAGATCATACTTTAGGTGTTCCTAATCTATCTAAAAGTTGAATTTAATTATCTTTGATTCAATCTCCACAGAAGTTAAAAAGTTTGTTCTTAATCAACTTAATCATCCTAAGACCTAGACATCAGTAGATTAGTTTAGTTTTAATCTTTATTTTTTTGTAATTTTATTTTATGCAACTCGTTTACCCAAATCATATTGTCTCATATTGGTCTCAGAAATTAGTTTAGTTAAATAAGTTAATTCCTCGTGAATTCGACATTCTACTCTTATAATTTATTACTTGAGCAACTAGTGCACTTACTAGCATTTAATTATTATCAATTCTCGCATCAGTCATTTCCAATCAGTGTCTCATATTCCAAAGTACATTACCGAACAAGATAAGCCAAATAGAGTAATCTAACATTCTCGACAAAGATGTCAAGAAATTTAAAAAAGATAGAACAAACGAAACACACCATAATATCTTTTTAACATTCCAACAAAAGCAATGTCGCACCTAGTACAAACTTTAGCATACATGTGACTACCTACGACTAAAACTTATGGAATATTTCACATTTATTCCATTTCCAACTCATTTTTGGGAACTAATTCAAAAACTTGTTGATGCTAAACTTGGCGAATAAGCTTTCATTGGAAATCTCTCTAATACTATTAATACATTCATTTACAAAATAGGAGTCTTCAGTAATTTCATTGAACAAATCTCTTGTAGATCAGTATTGGCACTCGGACTTCTTAGAATTTGTTGGACGTATCAAAGACAATAATTTGCATGCATCGAATCCAGAGCTAGCATCCAAGTTTCTCTAGTCGATTATGTTATTAGAATAATAAGAGTGGACTAGAACTGGGGGTAATATTAGGTAAAATCACTAGATTGGAAGTAATATCAGTAAAAGAATAATTTGACACACACTAGAAGTTAAATATACTCTCGGTATAAATGCAACCACTCAAGCACTATTAATCTTAGGCATTTCCTTATGAAACTAAAAATCAACATGATCAATGGACTATCATCCAAGATACACTATGGGATCAAGAGACTATAAGCTTAATACATAATTTATTTCCTACTACTGATGTTCACGAATCGAATTGGACCAAATCCAACTTGGTCAAGCTTGACCGAATAGGATCACTCTACCAACTTTTTTGTATTTTTATTTTATATTTTTATACAAAAGTATATTTAATATTTGATTTTAAAGAATGAAAATAGTTTTATCTAAATATTTTTATACATTTGTATTTAAAATTTTAAATTACCTTAAAACCTTAAATTAAATGAAAATAATAATCCTAAATAAAAATAAAGAAATGGGTCATTGGATCATTGGACGGGGTCAAGTCCAATCCGATACTGAACCAACCTAACCCAAGGTCGGAAGATCGAATTCTCGAGTCGTCCCGATCCGGTGAACACCCTAATGTATACAAATATATGTTAATTGATTTTATTTAGAAAGAGATTTTATTTGAATATTCATTAAACAATTCAACTTAATGAGACTAAGACAATTCGAATGATAAAAGTTTCATCAACAATGAATTTCAATATTTATATAAAATGATAAATTTTATTTAATGATACTTATGCATAATTTAATCAATATGAAATCCTCACGAACAGTTAATTTCGAGGTCGCATTTCTGAGTAGCACTGCACAGTGTGATCGTTGAATATTGTGATCCCATCGGTCAAATGAAAGATATGTTCCTGACCGATTATTAGAGATGCAACATTTGAATATGGTTCAACCCCATGAAACATGGTGTAAATTGACATCGCAAAGGAGGATGGGGATAATATGTTTGGAACACGCAAAAATTGTCATTGTTGAAGAGAATATTATCAAATAACGGACAATCACATACAATTTGTGTAATCTTGTAGCAAACTAAAAATTTTTTTAGTGATGTTGGTGGTCATGGAGATTAATTAGTTCAATACAATGACTATAAATTTATCCATAATGGGGAGGTCGTTACCGAATTCTAGAAACAAATTATGAGATCTCATACGATTCAAGACTACTGTTTGGTCCATCATTTTGGTAACATTTTGTGTTTTCTATCTCCTGCCATTAGTCAATCAACATATACAATGATCATAAATTTTAAAGATTTAGGAACTATATAATCATCATGTTATTAGTATTTTATGTTTAACAAAAACTTGTTGAACATAAGTATAAAAAAAATGTACTATCAAATCATCTATATTGCATGAAAAAATACTAACTAAAATATACTCAAAATTCTAAACTAAAATATCCACCAGCTCAAAATGTTTATATATGTTAAGAAACAACGAAAGTACGATTTAAAAAAAATCATATTGGGCGAAAATTCTTGCCAAGGTGGTGGTCCACGAGAATAATTATATATATTGTCTACTTGTCATTCGTAACATTGATAATGACATTATTACAAGATTACATAAAATGGGAGAGGTAAGATCAAATACTACCTATTAATAAAAGATATTCTTTTTAATAAATTTATCATATTTAAATCTTAAATTACACTTAATTAAAACATATTTATATTGGTTATTAAAAATTATGAAAATTTATTAAACTTTATCGAAACTATTTTTATTATCGTAAATATATAATTTTATTAATATTAAAACAATTATTTTAATTATATAGGATTGTAAGATTGCGTGGTAGATTGTACTAACCTTTTACATATGAGATATGAAGATAAGGTCGAGATTGATTGCCAGGGATAAGAGGGCCTCGTAAAATTGAAAGGGTAAGGCGTGGGAACACCGACGAGGTCACCAAAGAGAGTGCTACCCAAGCACAATTGCAGTGCAACAGTGGCTCGGATGTCATCGTCTGAAAAATAAAGTTAACATAACAACGTCTTTTATTCAAAGTTTTCACTGCTTCATAGCGTCGGCAATGATCTCAAGCGTCTCGAATGAGCTCCCTCCCTTGGCGACGCTCGCCATGGCCATCCGCTTCAACTCCTGCGCCCTCTCCTTCACCTTCTCGTCCCCGAGCAGCTCCTCTATCTTGCACTTGATCTGCTCCTTGGACACCACCCCGTCCGCATCCGGCACCAGCCTTAGGCCCGTCCTCCAGACGTCGCACACGTAGCACTCGCTGACGAAGTTGTCCGTTGAGTACGGCCAGGACAGGAGCGTCGTCCCGTTTGCCACGCCTTCCATCGTCGAGTTCCAGCCGCAGTGGCACAAAAAGCAGGCGATGGCGGGGTGCGCTAGCACCTGCTGCTGCGGCACCCACTCCGCCACCCTCCCCCTCTCCGCCACGCGATCTTTGAACCCGTCCGGGAACGCGCCGCTGCGGTCGCCGCCCTGCGCAGGGCCCTCCACGCAGTCAGGTCGCACGACGAGCAGGAACGGCCGGCCGGAGATCTCGAGGCCTAGGACGAGCTCCTGAAACTGCTTCCGGGTGAACATCGCCGTGCTGCCGAAGGCCACGTAGACGACCGAGCCAGGGGCCTGCGCGTCAAGCCATGACGCAGACGTCAGATCCTCAGGCCAGAAGTTTCCTGCGAGCTGACCGCCCTGCCCGGTCCTCAGCAATGGTCCGATCGGACGCATGTGTGGGGCGTGTGCAAAGACCGCCTCTTCAATGCCCTGAAACGAGTTGCAGATGACGAAGTCTGGCTCGACGTTCTTTCGGGCTTCATGGGCGAAGAAGTGGAATATTTTCTTCCCAGATTCGCTGTCGCCGAGACAATTCCATGGGAGGTGCGCGGCCTTTATCGGAGGCACACCTGCGCCGAGGCAGAACGCCTCATCTGTCATTGGAGCTCCTGCAACGATGGCAAGACGCACAACATATATGCATACATTTACCCAAAAAACAATAAACGTATATAAAGACAGACTTAGTACATTCTTAATACCATTTGCATCAACTATGCCATCTTCAAGCAGCTTGGGGATGCTGTTGGCCGCAAGGGTCATCAAGGCGGACATGGGTGAGAACTTGACCGCGCGGACGCCAGTGGCCCTAGCCACACTGAGGGCGGCCCACTGCAAGGCCCCGTCAAAGATGAAGCACCGGACCTCGTCCCCTCCTCCCCCCGGGGCACGGCTCGCGGCCACGAGCCCCTCAAGGAACTGGGGTAGAGTCCTGGGCAGGCCTTCGTTGAGGAGCTTCGTCAGATTGTTGTGATCGTCACCGGGTTCAAGGCCGTCGGGGACGGAGACGAGGCGGATCTTGCTCGCCCGGACGGCCTCCTCGCCGGACACGGCCGCCACGACGCGCTCGT
Organism: Pontederia crassipes; assembly: GCA_030549335.1. Classification (NCBI taxonomy): domain Eukaryota; kingdom Viridiplantae; phylum Streptophyta; class Magnoliopsida; order Commelinales; family Pontederiaceae; genus Pontederia; species Pontederia crassipes. The sequence goes on along the minus strand of CM060194.1, from coordinate 59,536,871 downwards.
GGTTGTGCTCTGTGTTCACGAAGGTGACCTTGAAGCCATGGTCTACCAGGCGGTGTGAGAGCTCCATGAGAGGGATGACATGGCCCTGGTATGGTAGTGGCAGGACGACGGCGTGCGGGACGCCCATGCCTCGCCGCTGCATGTAGATGGCAGTGCTTTGCTCTCGCAGCTCTTGGGGTTTTAGGGTCTCGATCTCGACAGGTGCTGTGTTTTTTTCGTGGGTTGGTGGCTATGGCCCTGCAATAATTGTACTATGTTTGATATGTTATTTTGAGAGCGCAGAGGTTGGTCTGAACGTCTCTTTGGTAGATTGCACAACAGAATGTAAAGTCTTCTGTTATTTTTCCAGAATAAATAATTTTAGTTTCCATTCAAGATCTTAAAAGAATTACAAATAGAGCCAAAATGAAAACATGTGGAGCAAATGTTAATAGTGGATTTTATTTTATTTTTCATAACTAAATCACTTGGTTATCAATATAATATAATTATTGATTTTTTTACTGCTATTCATATTTGTTCGTAAATAATTTGTGATAGAAAAATGTATCGGGCGAATATAACAAAATTAAATTATATTTCATTGTTATTCATACAAATCTAATTTTTTTAACAAAAATCTTATGTTGTTGATTATTAATTATTTTTACTGAAGTAGTTTTTTGAACTCACATAAATTAATCTTTAAATAATAAGTAAAAAATTATTGCATCAAAATGAATATCATTTTATATTTATTAACTAATTTTACAATTAGATTTATTAAATATTTTATTTATATAGACCATTCGTTACTCATTGATTAAATTATTGTTCACTGTCAATCCGTCTATGATTGATTTGACTGTCCCATGAAAGATGCCCATGACAATTGTTGGGCATTGATCTGAAAGTTCAACAATGTCGACACATTGTCACCACTCATTTAAATCATTCCAATGGCTTATAGGGCGAAAATTCACTTTGTTAATTATGTAATAATGAAACTCTTATTACCCATGATATGTAAAATATTACTTTAGTATCACAAATAATGATTTTATATATTCAACTGGATATAAATTTTAGCATATACCTATTGGATAACTAAAGAAGAAAAAGTGTCCAATGTTCCAATAGCGATTAATTATGTCATATGCTGGATAAATTTAAGCAATGATATTCAAATTTTAACATTGTTTTCTTAATTCGATCATTAAATTTTATTGTAAGTACAGTTATTAACACTACAAAAAAAATGTGATTTTTGGACGATCATGGTTCCATCTCAATTTCAAAAGGATTTATGACAAAAAAACGAATCCTTCACAACTAAAAACGGCAAAGTTTTCAACTGCTAAAGCTGTCATAAGTCAAATTTAATATATTATATTAGTGTACTTATGTGAACTTTATTATATTATATTATATTATAAATATCACTACAAGAAAAATTCGTATTTCCGACGGTTCATTTTCGACGGTCCGACATCCATCTAAAATATCGACTATTTTTTCGGCGGATCTTCCAAACCGTCGATATTTTCGTCGGATAATTTTCGACGGTTTTAGTCGTCTAAACTTTCGACGGTGCTTAATTCATCGAAAGGTTTCGTCGAAAATATTTATATTTCGACGGTTATGACCGTCGATAATTTCGGCGGTTTATCTAACTGTCGAAACTTTCAGCGGTCTGAACCGTCGAAAAATTTCAACATTGGTTGTGTACAATTATTGAACTTATCGACGGTTTTGACCGTCGAAATTTGCGACGTTCGAAGCAACCGTCGATATTTCGACGGTCATACCCGTCGATAGTATTTAAATAAAATATTCTAGCTTAATTATTTTCGACGGTCTCAACCGTCGAAAATGGAAATTTATAATTTACACAAACCATAGATCTGTTGATGTTTTGAAAATTTATTATTATGGGAATCGACGGCTAAAACCGTCAATATTTTGACAGTTTGAAGAACCGTCGAAACTATCGACGGCTAAAACCGTCGATATTTCGACGGTTTGAATAATTGTCAAAACTATCGACGGTTTTTCCAGCGGATTTGAGCAATCGAAATGTAAATTAATATTATATTATATTTACCTATGTTGCGACGGTTTCGACCGTCGAAAAGTGATTATATAAAAACTCGACCCCACTCTTACTTTGAACGTTTTGAACGTTCGTCCGGCCGCCGCGCGTTTCGTCCGCTGTTCGTCCGGCCGTCGATCACGTCCCGTCCGAAGCTTCCGCCGCCGACTGGAATCTCCGCCGCAGGTAGGTCCGATCCCCGTCCTCCTTGGATATATAATTTGTCTCTCCGACGGCCAGATCCGGCCGCCCTTCGTGCGGCGGCCAGATCCGGCCATTATTCACGCGCCATCCGCGCGCGGCGGCCAGATCCGGCCGCCATCCGCGCGCGGCGGCCAGATCCGGCCGCCCTCCGCACGCGGCGGCCAAATCCGGCCGCCCTCCGCGCGCGACGGCCAGATCCGGCCGCCCTCCCCGCCGGCGGCCATATCCGGCCGCCCTTGCGCATCGAAGGCCAGATCCGGACGCCCTCCGTGCGATGGCCAGATCCGGCCGCCCTCCGCGTGCAGCGGCCATATCCGACCGCCCTTGCGCGGCGGCGGCTAGATCCGGCCGCCCTTCTGGTGGCGGCCAGATCCGTGAGCAAAAAATCTTCCGCGCATAGGTCCATGAGCAATTTCAAATATCAATTAAGCCACGTGACTCGGTTACAATCATGATAGTCATGACCAAGCATGCTTCGTAGCTAGTCAATTATGTTATATATACTTATTATAACAAAATAATCTTATAATCTTTTATATGACAGAATAATTTATTCTTCCACCCTGAAAGATAGTGAAGTATTTTTCTTTTTAACGAAAGAGTTAACTATTAATTTGCATGTCAAAGGACATCTTGATACAAGATACTAAGAAGATTACAAGGAAGATCCTCCTTACAAAAAATTTTGAAATCCTGAGATTTATCAATATCAACCAAAAGGTCTGTAGCCCTATTACACAATCTATAGCAATGTGTATGCTATCTCTATACCTAGCAGTATGATTAGTAAACTTTAGCTAAACAATCTGTTCTTCCTCAGTTGTTTCATAAACTTTTTTCTTTCCTTATACAATTTTGAATCACTGAATTTGTTTATGATTTGCAAATAATGCAGTCATTATGTCATACTTGAACGATCGTCGATGGATGTACAAAAGAAATAATCCTGATCGTAGAGGCTTGACACAAGAATTTATAGATGGCGTTGACTATTATGTTACTGTGGCTTGTCAATTTTTACAATTTCAGCGGGAGGGAACAATTAGGTGTCTTTGTTTGAAATGTGCTAGCACAAAGTTAAAGACGATAGAGACTGTCAAAGTTCACTTATATAGAAAGGGTTTCAAACCCAATTATTGGGAATGAGATGATTTAGGCGAAGGAGCGCCTTCGACAAGCGTCCCAAATCCAGGTCTTCATTTTGTGGATCCTGAACCAACATTTGCTTCGCAATATGAACAGTCTGTTTATGACGCAGCTGCAACTGAGTATGGCAATATTAGATTTGAGCAGAATGAAGAGGCACCAAATCCAGAAGCAAGAGATTTTTATGACTTACTAAACGCATCGAGCCAACCCTTATGGCCTGGGTGTGAAAGACATTCGGAACTATCACTTGCTATTAGATTGTTGAATTTGAAAGCCGACCACAATATTTCACAAGCATGTTTTGATGCATTTCTAGATATTTTAAAAGAGGTCACACCAACTGGGGCTCGTATTCTTGAAAATTTTTATAGGACAAAAAGATTGGTCAGTAAACTTGGTCTTGGCTCAACTAAAATAGATTATTGTCGTGATGGTTGTATGTTATATTACGGCGAGGACATCAATCTAAATGAATGCAAGTTTTGTGGGACCGAACGATATAGAGTGACTAACAAGTCTCAAGTCGCTGTGAAAAGAATGCATTATTTGCTTCTTATTCCAAGGCTTAAAAGACTATACTCGTCTATAGGGTCAGCGTCACAAATGAAGTGGCATGCACAACATAATACTTCTGAAGGTGTCATGCTTCACCCATCAGATGGTGAAGCGTGGAAACATTTTGATCGTAAGCATCCTGATTTTGCTAGGGACCAAAGGAACATAAGGCTCAGATTATGCGCAGATGGGTTTACACCATATGGTCAGACTTCAGTTCCTTATTCATGTTGGCCGGTAACAATAACACCTTATAATTTGCCACCTGAAATTTGTATGTCCGCACCTTATATATTTTTGACATGCATTATTCCTAGTCCTCAGAGTCCTAAACAGAGGATAGATGTGTATTTACAGCCTCTAATAGACGAGCTAAAAGAATCGTGAGATGGTGTCGTCGCTTATGATGTGTCGACCAAACAAAATTTCACATTGAGAGCTGCCTTATTGTGGATTGTTAATGACTTTCCAGTCTACGGGATGTTGTCTGGTTGGATGACTGCAGAAAAATTAGCTTGTCCATCTTCCATGGAACACTCAGATGCGTTCACTTTGAGAAATGAGGGTAAAAATAGTTGGTTTGATTACCATAGACGGTTTCTTACAGCTGATCATCCGTACAGAAATAACCGAAATGCATTTCGACGGAATAGGGTTATAGAAGACATGCCTCCGGTCAGACGCTCAGGAGCTCAATTACGTCACATTGTCAATGCTTTATGCAGAATTGTCGACGACCCAAATGTCACATACAATGAGTATGGTGTTTGTCATAATTGGACCAAACGAAGTATATTCTGGGATTTACCTTATTGGTCTGATTGTTTGATACGTCATAACTTGGACGTCATGCACATTGAGAGAAATGTGTTTGAAAATGTATTCACCACCGTAATGGACATTAAGGGTAAAACAAAGGACAACCTCAAGGCGAGACTAGATTTGAAGGAGTATTATCGAAGGCCAGAGTTGCACTTAGTGACTTTATCTAATGGAACATTATCTAAATCAAAAGCAAGTTATGTTCTTACTAAGGAGCAGAAGACTCAAATGTGTCGTTGGATCCAAGAGCTAAGAATGCCGGATGGTTATGCATCAAATCTGATCTGATGTGTGGACATGAATAACTTGCGTTTGTTTGACATGAAAAGTCACGACTGCCACATATTCATGGAAACTTTGCTTCCTACTGCTTTTTCTTCACTCCCGGATAAGATTTGGAAGTCGATAATGGAGTTGAGTCAAATCTTCAAAGAATTGTATTCTACAATATTAACGGTGGAAAATATGATCCAATTGGAACGTAATATTTCGATAACATTATGTAAATTGGAACGAATATTTCCACCGAGATTCTTTGATTCCATGGAGCACTTACCTATTCATCTGCCATATGAGGCAAGGGTAGGTGGACCAGTACAATATAGGTGAATGTATCCTTTTGAAAGATATCTCAATCGAATAAAAAGGACGATTAAGAACAAAGCACGTGTCGAATGATCCATTTGTGAAGCGTATATGATTCAGGAGATTTCATACTTCTGTTCTTACTACTTCGAGTCCTATGTTAAGTATGCGAGGACCAGAGTCCATCGAAATGATGAAGTTCCAGAAGAACAGTCTGATGTGGCATCTTTGTCGCTCTTCAATCAGTTAGGATGACATTTTGGGAAGCCAAGGAGTAGATGGCTCAGTGATGCAGAATTCAAGTCTGCCATGAATCATGTCCTTCTAAACACGCCGGAGGTGCAAGGCTACATTAAGTAAGTTTAATATCCATGCATTCTTTTCTTTAACGTCTTCCCAAACACCATTTTAATTTAGCCATCACTTCGTATGTAGTGCTTTCTTGTAATACTACATTGTCCCTGAAGAACATGTACAAGATAGAATCGAGAATGACTTCGCACCGTGATTTAAGGAACAGGTAATTCTCAAAATATTCTAAACAATTTGATGTTTTCAGCGTCTACTATACTCATTTATTTTCATATTAGGTTCTCAATACCGACACGGCGTCTGGTCTCCATAATTTGGCATGGGGACCGGCTCGAGAGGTGAAAAGTTGGCCGGTGTATTTTGTGAATGGTTATAAGTTTCACACTGAAACTTGGTCGATCGGGAAGAAAACCGTGAACAGTGGAGTATGTGTCGTGGGATTCACGGATGGAGAAAATGAGCATGACTACTACGGTGTTCTCAAAGACATTATTCAGCTGCAATATACTAGAGGTAATAAAGTCACATTATTTGAGTGTAATTGGTTTGATCCAAAGGAAAGGAGAGGGATGCGAGTTCACAAAGATTTCAAAATAGTTGAAATACGTCACAATAGGTGTTATGATCGTTTTGTTCCTTTCATTATTCCGTCTTCTACAAGACAAGTATATTATGTGCCATATCCGGAGAAGACCAAGGACAAATCATAATGGTGGGTTGTAATAAAGACGAAGGCAAGAAGCAAGATAGAAGTTGATGGTGCATTGCAATGTGCCTTTCAAGATGACTCGCAGACGTCTGTGGCTCCTATTGTCGACACCGAATTAGTCGACGATCTACATGATTCGGAACACGTATTTGAAGACTTCGATAACGTCGACATACAAAATGATGAAAAGGATTCGGACGAAGATGAATTTGAAACTACGATGACTTCTGATGATGATGATGATGACGAGTACCAGTCATGTGGAAATTCAGATGATGAGTAAATGTGTCTTTACTTGTCATCACGAATTATCAATTTTTTTTACCTTACGACTAGAATATTTTATTACGAATGTTGTCATCTTATGGATTGTTCATTTACGACTCATATTTATTTTGTTTGAGGCAATAGTTTGTTTGAGGCGTTAGCGATGCATGTGGACAAACAATCGGATCAACGGATGCCTGACGCGGACGATGCATTCTTATATTCGCTACCATCTCGTGAGTGTATGAAATAATGATCAGAAGAAGTCATTCGCAAAAGCTTATTCGAATTAATTTGTTTATTTTTTATAAGCGCCTCCGGATATTAGGAATTGGTTCTCGAGTTATACGTACAATTCCGTTCCTCAAGATGCAACACAAGACGTAGCCGAACATAGTCAGGTCGAGACGTTGTGACATTTGAATTTTTTGTCAATTGTGAATTTGACTTGGAATAAATTTTGTACTATGCAGATGTATCGATTTGTTAAAAGTAAAAACAAAGGAAAGGAGTCGGTCGTCCCTAGAGCTCTCAGTATTCCGTCTGCTCCTATATTAGTAACGGGCATTCGCATAACAGAGCGTTCTTCTCCTCCGTCAGCTCCTAGATCAGCCACGGGCATTCACATAATAGAACGTTCTTCTCCGCCGGGTCCTTCCTCTCACGCTGATATTGCGGACTTGGATACACAATTGCCACAACAACCCGTCAGAGCTCATTGTTCTGTGGAAGACTCAGACCAGGCTTCGTTAAATCATGTTTAAAAAGCATACGTGCAGCCAGATGGGAATTTAGGGTAAGTGTTATTTTATGTATATCGAATCCTTATTCATGCTTTGATTCAGCAATAACATTTTATAATTTTGTGTCCTTCCAGATTTGTACCGTCGAAACTAGCGGTTGCAGCAGTTACTAAAGTGTTGCGACATAGGTATACTGAAGCGTGGCTTACATGGAGGGAAGTTCCTTATGCCACGAGACAGATGTTATTTAATGAATTTCAGGTATCATTAGAAGCCAACATGATCATTAATATTTTTCTTCGTAATACATTAATTATTTTTAAACACTTACAGGCTGATGTGTGGTGGGAGCCCGAGCATACGAAAAAAATGTGGAAGGCTTTTAACTCTCGGTGCTCGAAGAGATTGTCCGCGATGCTTTCTGAAGCTCGAGCTGACAGAGAACGACCCAATTGGATCTCCGAGGCCGTTTGGATCGATTTGCTAGGAAGGTGGTCCACCGAGGAGTACAAAGTGAAATGCGAAAAAGCAAAAACCAGTCGAGAGTCCGACCAGGGAGCGTGCTTGCATTCGGGTGGATGTCTATCCACGAGCATGATTGCTAAGAAAATGGTAAGGTCTTTCTCCGAACTCAGGACGAAATATTATACTTTAAGAAAATGGTAAGTGTCGAGAAAATATTATACTTTAAGTTGCAAATTTTAAAATATTATCTCATTGCAGGAGAAAGAGACGGGTAGACCACCTACTCAGAATGAAATATTTCTCCGAACCCATCAGAAGAAGAACAAAGAATGGGTTTCGAATTATGCCCGGGAGACATATGTATGTAAATTTTTGTGCATTTACTTTTTTCTAAATTGCAAGTTAATAATTAATTAACAAAACTTTGAAGTCGATCACCTAGTCATCGTTTGTAGTTAATTATTTTTTTTATATTTCAAGAGTCTTATAAAACAAAAGAAGTTGATCATATTACGCAAGCCACGCAGGAGGGGACCACACCGTTGACCCTAAGACAACTTTGGACGGACCACGTCGGCGTGAAGAAGGATCGCATTTACGGACTTGGATCTTCTGTGAGTGACACATATATTGGATATGGTCGACGAAGTACTTCAAGTTCATCTCCTTCTAGTATGCAAAAAATTATGGATCAGGTGACCATCAAGATTAGGGAATAGGTCAAAAAAGAATTCGAAGAACGTGAACTTCGTAACAGGCTTGAAATGAAGAAAATGATGCGTGCCTTCATGCGTGGCGAATTGAATGACGACGACGCCGAGGTAGATTAATATATAATACATAATTATTTTTGGAATTTGCTTTAATTTGATGGTTCATTGTACTCATTAGATTCATATGCACTTTGACATCAACATGGGTACTAACTTAGATTTTACTCTTCATCCCTTTCAGTTAGATCTATAGACATTCAAAGTTTTCACCGAAAATGAAGTGCAGACAGCTGGATCATGTAAATGTCAGTACTTAGTATAAATAAATATACTTGTAGTTTATGTTTCCTATTTTTTCCTGATTGGCCATGAACTTTAACATACTTCCTGATCACCGCACGAAATCATAGGAAAAAAACTTAGCAACCTTATTTTAATGATAACTTTGACATTTTGGATTTAAATGATAATGATGATTAAAAGTCATATGCTTCTTTCTATTATTTTGGATGATTATGCTCGATTTTGCTTCAATTTTGAGATTCTGCGTTAGCTTGTTAGTTTACGCATCTTCTATTGAATTTATCAAATTATGTTGATGTTAAATTCAAATTATTTTTTTATATTTTAGATTTTAGATTCAATTTAGTGCGCACTTTAGATTTTGCTCTTCAACACTTAACAAAACTGAATTCATGTTTTTTTTGCATTTTCATATGTTATAACTCTTACTCTATTTCAATTTTGTGCAGTGATGTTTTGCGACCAAGACGTTATGCGAATTGAACTTCAGCTCTTCGTCGTGACGAAGACGTTATGTCGTTCCATTATGTGATGTTCAATTTGTTTCAATGTTTGGATTATGTAAATTAATTGTGTCGTTCCATTATCTCGTTCCATTATGGATCATGTTTGGATTATTTGCGATGTGATGTAATTGAATCTGTGATGTGATGTGATGTGATGTGAATTATCTGTGAATTACGTTATGTCGTTCCATTATGGATCAAATGTGTTGTATTATATGTGTGAATTATCTGTGAATTCACTATTTTTTTTTAAATTTTTTTATGTTTCCGACGGTCCTGACCGTCGGAAATAGCTGAAATATTGCAATATTCAGCGGATTTTTTCGATACTTACCGACGGTTATATCCGTCGGTACACAATTATCGACGGTCGTAGCCCACGAGTAAAACCGTCGATACAAGATTGTCGAGGTTTGAACCGTCGATACTATCGACGGTTCAAGCCGTCGATATATATCGACGGTTAAAACCGTCGATAGTATCCATGGTTCAAGCCGTCGATAGATATCGACGGCACGAACCGCCGATACTATCGACGGTTTAAGCCGCCGATAAATATCGACGGGTCGAACGTCAGTGCTATTGTCAATTCAAACCGTAGATATATATCGGCGGTCCTAACCGTCGATAATATTGACGGTTCGCACCGTCGATATTTCACTTTCGACTGTCGCGCCCATCAGCTAGACCGTCTGTAATACCGACGATTCAGAAGAAACCGTCGCAAAATATTTGCGACGCCCCTTTTTCGCACGGACACTGTCCGTCGAAAGAACCATCGGAAATTGTGATTTTCGACGGATCTGGCCATTTTACCGACGGTTAGGACCGTCGATAAAAGGCAGTTTTCTTGTAGTGTATTTCGACGGCTTTTTCGTTGAAACTTTTGATGAATATCTATTCGTCAGAACTTTTGATGATTTGGACTATCGAAATTCAATTTTAATATATTATATTAGTGTACTTAGGCGAACGTTCTTATGTTAGATTATATTATAAAAATATTTTAATGGTCGTACCCATCGAAACTTCTAACAGCTTAGATCGTCGGAAGTCAAAATTCAAAATTATATGATATAATATTCTAATATATAAACGAATGTTAACGTATTATAATATATTATTTAGCTTCCAATGAATGTACCTGTCAGAACTTTCGATGAATTCCTATCTATCGAAATTTCCCAAGCCTAGGCCATTGGAACTACCGACGACATGCCCTATCCGTCAATTGCACCCGTCATAACTAGTGATGCCCCAAGCTGTCATTATATCCATCGATAGGCCACTTAAAACCCGACCCCCCTGCTTTCTCCCATGTTTTCCTCTCATTCTATTCCTCGGCTCCGACGAACACAGCACTCTCGACTCCGGCGACCTAGCTTCGGTGACTCCCACCTTCATCGATTGTGTGCGCCATTCTCAACCCCTCTTACCTTGAGGTTCATCAGAGAGCTTCCCACCCCCCACCCCCACCCCTGCTGCATGTTTGACCGCCCGCTTTGGCTGCATGTCCGGCCACCCGTGGCTGCTGCGATAGTGGCCTGCGTGTTTGGCCACCCGCGGCCGCTGTGATAGTGGCCGATGCAGGCGTTGGCAGTCCGATCTGATCTAGCCACATGCAGACGTTGGCAGTCCGATCTGATCTAGCCGCATGCAGCCATTGGCAACCCGATCTAATCTGGCCGCTACAGTCGTGAATCCGACATATGGGTTATTTTCGATCGAAACTCATTTTTAAAATATATGTCATGAAATTTAAATTATAGTTACTAATTGTTAATATTGTTATCATTAAATTTAATTTGTACTTAGTAGTTCACATGTTATACTTGCTAATATTGTTAATATTGATTTATAATTAAATCAATGTTTAGATCGGGCCGCCAATAGTTGCGATCCGAATAGATCCGACAGCGAGACAGATGAGCTATTTCTGACTGGATCTCATTATTTTAATATTTGTTATGAAATTAAATTTGTAGTTAATAGTTGTTAATATTGTTACATTTATAGTAGTTGTTAATATTAATTTATAATTAAATCAATGTCTATGATTTATTAACATGTTAATATTTGTAGTTAATACTTGTTAATTTCACATGTTTTAGTAACATTTATGATTAAATTCATTTTCAGTAATTTTGGTAAAGTAGATTGATTAATATGTTGTAATTGTGAATAATGTTACTTATGTTGGAATTATTATTATACACTGATTTATGTCCGATTGAATAGCGTTGTTGTTAGATATTGATATAGTTAAATTTCTAATTAGGTAGTAATTCTAGAAATTATATTTTCATCGTCGATGGATGTACAATAGAACTAACTCCAGTCGCATAGGATTGATACAAGAATTCATAAATGGAGTTCAATACTACACAAGTATAGTATGACAATCAATATAGTTTATCATTTTGTCTTCCATAAGGCAACTCTATTAAGTGAATTATCAAGAGAAGACAAGAGACAAAGCTCAATCATGGGTAGTTATTAGAAAGAAATAGGATTGAGATTGAAAGTGCATTACAAGTTGCATACCGATGATTTGCTTACATCAATGGGCCCAATTGTAGACATGGAACTGATTGAAGATTTATAGGATGAAGAACATTTATTTGATAACTTTGACAATGTTTATATAAATAATGAAGAAGAAGTTGATGATGGTAGCGTCGATGAAAATGATTATGAAAGTACATCATCTTCAAAAGACGATGAATATGAATTGTGTAGCAATTTTGATAATGATGAATAACTTCATCATTAATGTTATGTTGTAATTTACTTTATAACGTTGCATTACATATTCTATGACTTTCGATATTTTTTAAACATATAATTTATGTTTTTTGTAATGTTTTCAAACATAGTTTGTTATGCGTCCTCACGATTCATTGGACCATCGGTTTATGATGATGGTGAATCACTTCCATATTATTATCTTTTGGTAAGTGTTTTTCGTATTGACCACAAATTTGAAGTTTCAAATAGAGAATTTCTTAATTTTATGTCCTCCAAAAGCACCTCTGGATATTAGGAATTTATTCTTAAGTTATATGTATGATTCAATTCATGAAGATCCGACACAAGGTGTAGCTAGATTTCATATTAATGTGATGCAATTATAGTCTTAGTGTTGTTTGACAATTAAACCTATTATGTAATATTTTTTTCCTATTTAGATGTTTCATTTCGGTAAAGGAGAAGATAAGGAAAAATAAAATGACACTCATTCTAGAGAAAGAGAAGGAGACATATCGTCCAACCTTCAGGCATTCGCATAATGGAGAGACATGCTATATTGGAGGCTCCTTCGAACGATGATTCCCACTGATGCTTCTACATAAAGGCACCAATTTAAGGCATACATACAGTTAGATGGTCATTCTATGTGAGTGACACAACTCAGCAAGTATGTAGTTATTAGTGCTCCAATATAATAAAATTTTATATTATGTTTTATAGGTTTCTGTCATCAAAACCCGCTAGAGTCACTTGTACTAAAGTAATTCGGTAGAAATATAATCAGGCATGGCTTACATGGAGAGAAATTTCTTATGCTACGAGACAGATATTGTTTAAAGAATTTTAAATTTATATCCTCATAATTTTTTTTGTGAATTTTATCATTCTCAATTTAAATTATTATGATATTATATTATATCTTTCTTTGAAGGCTGGCGTGTGATGGGACTTTAAACACATAGAATAAATATGAAAAACTTTTAATTCTAGGTGTTCAAAATTATTGTCCTCGATATTGTCAAATGCACGAGTTGCATGAAAATGTACCAATTGGATTTCTGAAACTATATAAGTCGAGTTATTGGCAAAGTGGTCCATTGATTTGTACAAATCAAAGTGTGAAAAAAGCTAAGGCAAATTGGGGATCCAAACAGGCACGAGTTGCATGAGAATATACCAATTGGATTCCTGAAACTATATAAGTCGAGTTATTAGTAAAGTGGTCCATTGATTTGTACAAATCAAAGTGTGAAAAAAAAACTAAGACAAATTGGGGATCCAGACAGAGAGTTTGCATGCACATGGGTGGTTGTATATCTACATCTACAATTGCAAAAAACACGGTTAAGCACTAATATCTTTGTAATTTTATTTAATTATCTTCAGTGAAACTCAAATTCAAATTTTTGTTCTAATTGCAAGAAAAAAAGATAGGTAAAGCACCTATTGAAGATGATTTTTTTCGAAACCCATCAAAAGAAAAATAACGAATGGGTTTCGTTGTTTGCTCGGAAGACATATATAAGACTATAAATTCAAAATTATTAAGAAGATCACATTTTTTATTAACAAATGTCATTTTATAAATTCCAATAGGGTTTGAAAATAAAAGAAGCTGAACATATTACATAGGCCACGTAGGAGGGAGTGACACCGCTGACGTCTTGACAATTTTGGACAGATCATGTCAGTGTGAAGAAGGATCGCATCTATGGTCTCAGATCATCCGTTAGTTATGTGGATATTGGATATCGTCATAAATTGATATCCGCATATCCAAGTCAGCATGTGCAATGACTTTTCAATAACATGTGGTAACAACAATTGACGGAAGTACGACAAGAAACATGACAAGAGATTCGAGAAAAAAATACGACAAGAGTTTAAGCAACGATAACCACATATGCTAAGAGCTCAATGAAAATAAATGAAGACCATGATGCGGCAAATGATGTGTGCCCAATAAGACGATGACAACAACGACGACCAATAAAATATTAGAAAATATGTATTTTATAAAATATTAGAAAAAATATCGAAATTTCAGCATTAATCCAAAATCATGAAATAAAAAATTTTGAAATTTTACTTTTTTATATTTTTAAAATTATTCAACAATATTCGTCAGAACTTTCGACGAATACCAACCGTCGAAAGTTTCCACAAATTTATGTCCGTCTGAAGTTTCAACGGAACTCTAATGCCCATTGGGAAATGTTTGCAACGAGCTATTTTTTTAACGGTTTGTTTCCATCGAAAAATTGAAAGTTCATTTTCTGATGGAATTTTTTGGATTTGCAACGATCGATGCAAATAAAAATGATATTTATTTGTTAAAAATATGAAATTGCGTATAAAAATCATCCAAAAATATTTTCTTAGAATAGGTTAAACTTAATAATTATTATTAATAAAAATAAATTATGAAAATTTTATAATTGCGCAAAATGCAAGCTAAATTATTAGTTATTATATAGGTAATATAACTTTGGTATCCCTCTCACATAATCTGATAGTTTGATTTCAATTGTTTTCATGCCCATCACATTTGGGAGGTTGATTTACAAGTTTTTTTCTCTTTAAATCAAATATTTAATTATATCTAAGAACAAAACAAAGTATATTATTATTTATATGATTAATTAATGAGAATAGACTATATACATCATAGATAATAACATGTTCTTATTAATTGTTGTATGTAAAATCTAACAATAGGCGTACGTGTATTTTGTACATATATTTACGTACATTTTTTTGTGAATTTATGACAAGTGTTCATGATAAAAGTTTGGGAATAAGGAGCCTGTGGCCACTTTTGGGCCACAGGTGTGTCCTGTCGTCGATCGCGCGATCGACGCAGGATGAAAAATCTGATGGGGGCGCGGTTCGCACAAGCGGTCCAGACACTGCACCGGTTCGCACAGGCGGTCCAAACATTGGACCGGTTTTTCTCACCCCAAATTTTTTACTCCGTGCGCCCGAAAATTTTTGACCCCAAATTTGGACCTGTTCTCTGCGCGACCTCCCCTTGTCGCGATCGATGACAAATCTCGCCGGCGACCCCTTTTCACGATCGACGCCACATCTCGCCGTCCGCCCGACCTCCCCTTGTCGCGATCGATGACAAATCTCGCCGGCAGCCCCTTTTCGCGATCGACGCCACATCTCGCCGACGCCTTCAGGCGCTTTCCTTCTTCGCCTGCCGCTCGATCTTCCCTTATCGTGATCTAAGCCACATCTCGGCGGCGGCCCCTTTTCGTGTTTGAAGCAACATCTCACTGACGACTCCTATTCGCGATTGAAGCAACATCTCGACGGTCTTCACCTGCTCTACTTGGCCCGACCTCGAGAAGTTCATCAACTTCGGCCAAGTGCTCCACCGTTGCCGACTTCGCCCGACTTTTGTTGGCCCTCTTCTCCTCATCTTGTGGCGACTAAGCATCTACCATTGCAGGAGGAGGTGACGGCCGAGTTGAGGTAATCAATTTTTTTGTGACTTTAAGCTAAGCATGTACTGGGACTGTGATATCCATATCTAAATTCGGATGTAACGAGTGATGTTATTGTAACTCTGATTATGATGATACTCGAATTGTTCAGCTTCTGTTACGGGGAGGATGAATCCAAGGGGGGCTCTCCTTCTATTATTTGGTACTTGAGTGATGTTATTATAATTCTTATGTACTGTAAGGCATAAAGACATAAAGAATGAAATCCCAGCCACGCTAGTGAGGAAGCTCGAGTACAAAATGAAGACCAACTTATTCGATATGGATGTGGAAGAGGTGATTATCATGCTTGCAACTCATATACTTTATTTTGCTCTATATGTTCTCGATGTAATGCTTCTGTCATAAACAGGTTGTTACGATCAATGGTAACATTGTAGACAATGAACAACAACAAGAGTCAAAAGAAGCTTTGGACACAGAACAAAGGTATGCATGTGTGAATAACAATTCATGTATGTTTAACTGGTTGTTTTAATGTTCTAACAGTCTTGCATGATCAGAGATTACCATGCTACTATAAAATCATATTTAGGTATGGTCTTCGAATGTGAAGATCAAGCGTATGAGTACTATAATCATTTTGCTAAAATGGTTGGTTTCTCTGTTCGAAAATCTTTTACCTCAAAGAGCAAAAAAACAAAAGAAATTGTTAGAATGTTATTCGTATGTTCAAAACAAGGCAACAAGGAAGTTAGTGAGAAGGACATTGAAAATCAAGCGAAAAGAAGAAGAGACGTTCATTCTGATTGTCATACTCACTTACAAGTTGTAATGAGAACATATGAAATGTGGGAGGTAACAAAATTTAAAGAGGAACACACACATCTTCTTGCAACTCCTACAAAGATTGGAAGGTTACGCTCACACAAACGCAGTGGCTAATTCTTCTAAAGGAGTAATGACCAACTTATATGATGTTGGAATGGGACCGAGTAGAATTGCTAAAGTTCTCAACTATTATGGTGAACCATCAATTACACCGCAGGAGGTAATTGATCATTTGAAAAAAGTTCGAAAGAATAATGTTGGCGCAGAGTGTTTGGGTGTTATTAAATATTTTCAAAGTAAAATGGTTGATGACAAAGGGTTTATTTTCGAATGGGAAGTGGACAAGAATAGCATGGTAAGAAGTGTCTTTTGGACAGATTCAAGATCAAGAGATAGTTATTGCACCTTCAGAGACGTTGTAAGTTTTGATACAACCTACCGAACTAATAAATTATGCATGTCGTTTGCCCCTTTTATAAGTGTAAATCATCATAGGAAATCCATTTTATTTGGTTGTGCTCTATTAGCTAATGAAACTGAAGAAACATTTGTTTGGTTATTCGAAACATGGCTTAAACGTATGCATGGAAAACATCCTACATGCATGATCACGGATCAAGATATTGCTATGGGTAATGCAATTCGAAGAGTATTCCCAAGCACACGACACATGTATTGCATATGGCATATTCAAAAGAACGCTATGGCCAATTTGCATGATTTGTATGCTCGAGATGGTTTTGAAACAAACTATAAGAAGTGGATACATGGGTCTTCAAATATGGAAGAATTTGATGAAACATGGTTACTCTTGAAAGAAAATTACAATATTGAGAAGGACCATTGGCTGGCTATTATGTATAAAAAGCATCATCATTGGGAATCAACTTATTTGAAAGATGTATTCGTAGCAAACATGCGCACAACCCAGAGATATGAAAGTATCAATGCTTTCTTTGATGGCTATGTGAATTCTAATACGTCTTTAATCGATTTTGTTCACCAATATGACAAAGCAATTCATTCTCGTCGTGAGGCGGAAGAGCGAGAAGATTTCAATTGTATGAATAGCGAGGCTGCGATAATCATAAGAAATCAACTAGAGTTGCACGCAGGTTCAATCTACACACAAGAATTTTTGTTTGTTTCAGAAGCAATTCTTACATATCTTTGATTATCATTCCACGAATATTGAATGCACATCAGAAAAAGTTGTCTATTCAGTTTATTTAGGTGAAACTGAAGATAAGGAGAAGAATAGTGTGATGTACAGTGGTCATCTGAATCTTTTAGTCCGTTGTTCGTGCAAAATATTTGAGAGAGATGGAATCTTTTGTTCTCACATTTTGTGTGTGTTGTATGCAGAAAAGGTTGGAAGGATACTCGAACAATATATTCTTCGTCGTTGGACATTGGATGCCCGATATTCAAAGGCACGCACAGTTCGTTGTGGTGCTTATGACATATGTGACGGACAAAGAATTATAACTCCAATCCAGAAATTAGATTACAAGTATATGAGGATGGCCACCGAAATGGGTTTACGATCACCTGATCATTTCGATCTTCTTTCCACGCTCGCAGAAGAGTTTGTTAACAAATTAACACTTATTAGTGCACGCTCCACGACCTTGTTTGAAAAGAATATTTATCCACAATGTTGTTATACATGACCCGCCACGTGTGAAATCCAAAGGTCGGCCTAAAAAATTAGGAAGGATTAAATCCGGTATTGAAGTTTCGTTGTCTCAAGCGAAGAAAAAGAAATTATCGAAAACTAACAAAAGCACAAAGAGTCAAAACTCGATCACAGGTTCTTCCTCTCAGGTATTTCTTATTTTTGTACTTATTTTCTTCTTCCTCTTGCAACATTTTTTATGAATTCTTTCTTGCTACAGATTCAGCAGACATATATAGAAGAGAATTCTTCTTTAAATCTAGTGCAGACAACTAATTAGGATATGAGATGATGTATTCAGTGCAGTTATGCTTAGATTATGTTTAAAGATTACATTTAGATTCTTCACAATTCGTCTTCTGTTCTTATTCCTAAGTTGACATATTTTTGGGCCAAATATTAAGTTTTCAGTTTTGGTGAAGCTGATCATAATTTGTTGATGGCATATGTAGGCTGTCATAGGAATTGACTTTGTATTGGTTTCATGCACAGGTTTTGAAATTGAAACCGGTAGAAGGGAACAGGTTCAACTCAAGTTCTTAAAGCTGGTAGAGTTGGAGAATTTGAAGGCACAAAGAAGTTATTTTTTGCTAAATTATGGAATTTTCAGTGTATTTGCGCACTTAGATTCCTAGCTTTTGTAATACTATATTGTGCCAATCATCTAGTTTATTAATGGACACATATATATGTAATACTATATTGTGTTAATCATCTAGTTCTAGTTGTCACACATAAAATATCTCTCGCTGAATGATCTGAATGTCACACAATGAAGAAAGGGAACAGCCTTGGAGCTTATATTACTCAAGAACCGCCTTGTAAGGAAAGTTCATAAAGTAACTACACCACATTTCAATCATACAACCACATCACATTTCATTCAAACGAGGAAGGAAAGTTCATAAAACAACCACACCACATTTCATTCAGGCAACCACACCACATTTCATGCTTTGGATGTCTCCACTGAAGAGATTGTTCCCGGAGAGGGGATGCCAATCCATAAAGCAACTCAGACAAAGACATTATACATAAATGCACAATATGTCGTCACACAACTGAATACAACTCAAATAAATTGCACGATACCAAGTTAATGTACAATTCACTCCAGCAAAGGGTAGCGTTCTATAAGACAATAAGTCAACTCTATTACAAACTTTGTTTAATGTCGAGATAAGACATAAAATGACATAACGATACAAAACTAACTAAAGGAACCCCATTTTACACACAAAATAAGCTATTATAAAAATCCCAATACAAGGTAAAGAAGCTGAACATGTTGCAATCTTCGAATCATATTATCTCTAGCCATGATTTAATTGAGCAATCCTATGCAAATCATCCTTTCTTTATCTCCTTTACGTCTCGAGATTTCAATTGATTCGGCGTCATTGAGCAATGCTTTTAAAATCGTCTTATGTTGATCTTCTATATCTGGATCCAACCATTGAAAGAAGCCACAATCTTTTGAACATTTGGCCTGCAAAGCAAGTAAGTAGCAAGTAAGTAACTATCAAGATACGAAATTATTATATATAGAACTTGTACCCGATAATTTGGACATCCCCAAAATAGTCTTGCTGGATTTTTTTATTATCCATGACGTGTTCAACTTTGCCTTTTCAGCACAAGCACAAAAAGGAGTATCATCATGTGACGAGTATGAACAACAAGATGTGGTAAACGACATCGTCTCATCAAAGGAATAATGATCTAAATGCAGTCAGAACAATTGTTTTCATAAGACTAGAAATTATATAACATAAACAAGGTATAGAATAATGATCTAAATGCAGTCAGAACAATCGTTTTCATAAATCATTTTCATAAGACTAGAAATTATATAACATAATAAAGGTATAGAATAATGATCTAAATGCAGTCAGAATAATCATTTTCATAAGACTAGAAATTATATAATATAAACAAGGTATAGTTAAAGTTTAATTGCAGAGGTAACATTAAGATCTAATATTCAGCAAAGTAAATAAGATCTCAACAGTTGCATAAGGAATAACAATTTTTGTCATTTACAAATCAACTATGAAGCTAAAGTGGAAGTGGTACAATCGTTTGCACCGTGCAACCATGGTCCGTGGAGAACATTTGGTCCGTGAGGAAAAAAATTGTGCAGAAACATTTGGTCTATGCAAAAACATTTAGTCCGTGAAGAAAAACATATTGAGCTGATCTCACATCTTACTTAGATTTGCGGCGACAGGGAGGTGGCAGACGTGAGGCTCCACTGTCCTCATATCTGCAGTGATATCCAGCAGCAACGACGGCTCACGACAGGGAGGCAGTAAACCGGCACAGGCTACGTGGGGCTCCACCGTCCTCAGATCTGTGATGATGTCCGGCACCGGTGATGGCCCGCGAAGGAGAGGCGGCAAACAACACAGATGACGTGGGGCTCTACTGT
Source organism: Pontederia crassipes (assembly GCA_030549335.1). Classification (NCBI taxonomy): domain Eukaryota; kingdom Viridiplantae; phylum Streptophyta; class Magnoliopsida; order Commelinales; family Pontederiaceae; genus Pontederia; species Pontederia crassipes. Next base: position 59,516,324 of record CM060194.1, on the reverse strand, counting down.
CCTTAGTCGCCGACCAGAGGCGATGGTAGTGGACGAGGTGGCGGCAAGCAAAAAAGGCGTCGGGAGCTCCATGGTCCTTAGTTCTATGACGATGTCCAATAGTAGTGACGACCCACGATGAGACGGCCACGATGAGGAGGCACCATCCAGCACAGGCGACGTCCAGCAACGGCGACATCTAGCAGCGGTGACGGCCCATCACGAGGAGGCAGCAAATGACACAGGCGACGGGGCCTTCACTGTCCAGATCTGCGGTGATGACACACGACGAGGAGGCGCCAAACAGCACAGGTGATGGCCCGCGATGGGGAGGCGGTAAACAGCACAGTCGACGCCAGTGTCCTCAGATCTACAAAGGTAAGAAGAGGAAAGAGAGAGAAAGGAGTCCGACGACGGTGTCCTTAGACCTAAGACGAAAAAGGGAAAGAGTGAGTCGGGCGCGTGGGGCAAAATATTTGGAGTGGAAAAAGAGTCGGACAGCTTGTGCGAACCGGTTCAATGTCTAGACCGCTTGTGCGAACCGCGCCCCATCAGATTTTTCATCCTGCCGTCGATCGCGCGATCGACGGCAGGACACACCTATGGCCCCTTAGGGGCCACAAGCTCCTTATTCCCTAAAAGTTTATTAATTTCAAGTCCAAATGTCCAGTTGGCAATCTCGCCTGTCCCAGTTGGACTTGATTTTTCAAAAATTTGTCAGAACTTTTGGGATGCATCGGATTGCTTTTCGAGGTAGGATTGTAAGGAATCAAGGATCGTAAGATCCTACCTCACGAATAAAAATTATTTTTAATATAAAATAATAAAGTAGTATGTTTATTCATAAATATTATATTTATATATAAGTTAATTAAACATTGACCATTTTAATACCTTATTCATATTTTCAAGTCTAATAAATTTTTTATATCATCTGAAAACAATATGATATATTCTTAAAAAGCAATAAAATGATAATAATATATAATATTTGAACTATAAAATTTATTAAAGTGTAATATAATTCTTAGCATACGTATAATAATTAAAAAATATTTTGATGTAAGATAATATATTATTAGATTCATAACATAATATTAAGTTATTAGAAGATATTAAAATTCATGAAAGTGAGACTAATATATACACTCTTTCTCTCTCTCTCTTTATATATATATATGAAAAAAATTTAGGTGTTCCCTACCTCACCTTGTTCCCTATCATTTTCACTATCAGATCTTTATCCAATCGTGATAAATTATTTGAGAAATTTAATCATGAACCGTTGGATGAAGATAAAGATAGGGAATAAGGTGAGGTAGGAAACACCAAAATTGGATCATATATATATATATAGAGAGAGAGAGAGTTAAATTCAATTTTCTCAAGGACTTTTACGTTTACTTTTTTTTTGTTCGAATAAATAAATTTGTACCAATATCGTAGGATCGTATCTTAAGACTCGGCTATAGATCTGATATAGATTCTATATTTAAGATCCTCTGAGTAGGATCGGAATCATTTTCTGTCCTTATGATCGTAAGATCTTACTATTCATATCGGGATCCTAACAACCATACTAGTTATATATTTTATTATAAATCTTGCTTTAAATGTTCGTTGTATAAAGTAATTATATTAGTAACATATAGTAAGGGGTGGGTTTTCTAAATGGTTATAATTATTAAATGTTATACTTTATTTAAAATATATTGATAAAAAAATATTAATTAAGATAATTAAATCAGTTAATGCGAGATAATTACTCAGACCAAATCCATATTTTAAAATTTGACAAAAACTGAGTCGAGATGAGAGTGAACTGTTGTGCCCAATTTTGCTCAATATCTATATATGGCATGTGACATTTTTTGTAATTATAAATAAGAAAATATGAATTGCCAAATAAATTAGACATACTATAAAATAATATATTTTACTAATAATTTAATAAAGGACAATCTAGAAAGACCGATCAATACCTTGAAAGTTTTAATCTGTTGAATAGTGAATATTCTAAGAATGTGGTCAGATTGAAGAAAAAAAGACGAATGTAAATGAAAAATTAAAGATGTGGTGATTAAAATGAAGTAAATTAAATTAGTAAATAACATATAAAAAACTAAAATACTTGTCAAATTTAGAAGTTGAAAAATAATAAGTATACAATTAGAAAAAAAATGTTGAAACGCTAGACATTTAGAAAGAAAAAATGTAATAAATAAAAAGAAAAAGAAAAAAATTAACTAATGTGTTATGATAATATCTTTGACCTTTATGATATCTTATAGACTCCTTTTGGCTTTGGAATTTGAGTCAAAACTTGACCCAAGTTTCGGAAGAATAATACAGACAACGTGACGGGAAATTTGAATGGTCAAAGTTCTCCAGCAAGAACTTTCTTTCTTTTTTTTACTTTTTTTGTTTCATTTTTTATTATAATTAAATTATTAAAATATTATTAATTAATAATTGATGTTAATATTATTCACTAAATTATTTTAATATTATCTAAAATAATAATTTATTAAATATTTTATTTATTAATATATTATCATTTAGTTTATAAAATAATAACTTTAACTTAATATAAATATTTTTTGTAAGTTATAATATTAATGACATATGAAAATAATAAATTATAATAATATTATTTTTTGTAAACAATAAATTATAATATTAACATAAATGTTTTCATAAATTATAATATTAATATAAATAATTTTCATAAATTATTATTTTAATTAAATAAATATATAATATTTTTATTTATTATAATTTTATACCTCATAAAATAATAAATTATATCTTTAGTTCTTACTTTTTATTCAAATATCCATTAAAACTTATCTATCAAATCACCTTTTCAAATTCTAGTCATTACATTTTTCATCCAAAAACCACAAACTAATTTTTTCTATTAAATCAATTAGTTATAAAAATTAACGGAACTTAATATTCCCAATCCAAATAAAACCATAAATAATAATTCTAGAGATGTGATGTATACATTTTTTCCTATCGTTCTCCTTAATTGTTATAATGATGGATAGAAGCACATCATCATGATTTCATGGGCTGAGGAAGAGGTAAAAAAAATTTGCCCACCCCCCGGCCATGGGAAGTGGGGAAGGTTACTTGTGTCAAAATGTACATTTGTCCAAGTATGGAATTTCATAGATGATCTCGACCCTCACTGTAAGAAAAAGAGAATTTTCTGACGGATAATTTTCGACGGGCACAATTCCTTTATAATTTACGAAGAATTTTACAATGGATACCTATCCGTCAAAATTTTCGACGGTCATGGCTGTCAAAAATTTTTTAAAAAATAAAATATTAAATCTATTATACTATTATTTTAATTTTCGATGATTTGAATCATCAAAAGTTTCAATGGATAAGCAACCATCGAAACTTCGGACTGTCGAAATTGTCAAAAAATTAAAATAATAATTAAATATTATGTAATATATAATATCATATAATATATAATGTATATATTATTTTAATTATCGAATGATTGGTCGGATAATCGGTAATTCTAATTTGTTTCTTGCCAATTTTTCTCTCACGTCCTTATATATTTCTTCGCCTGATCTTGCTATCACACTCTCCAGCTCTATCACCCTCTCCAGCTCTGCCTCCCTCTCCAGCTCCGCCTTCGGCTTCGTCTTCCTCTCTGGCACCGTCTCTCTCTCTTCCTCTTCGGATCGATCGCCAGGCGACCAGAACGGCCATAGGTGACCTAATCGGTCGTGGGTCGCCAATCGGCCGCGGGCGTCCTCATCGGCCGCATGGTGACCCGATCAGCCGCTTGGCGGCCTAATCTTGCAGCAGGCCGCCGGATCGATTGTCCGTGGTGTACTACGGGCGGCCGATCTGTCCGCCCGCTACACCAGGCAGCCGATTGGCCACCCGTGCGTGGCACCAACTGACCCGATGGGCTGCCCGAGGCACGATCTAGCCGCAGGCGATCGGATCGGCTGCGGGCGGGCAATTTTTTTATATTTTAAAAAATTTTGCAACAATTGTGGCCATCGAAACTTTACGACGGTTATGGCCACCGAAACTTTTCGATGATTGTGGCTATCGGAGCTTTGCAACGGTTGTAGCACTCAGAATTTTCTGATGGTTAAAGCCATAGGAACTTCCGACGGATTTTTTTTAACCGTCGGAAATCATTTTGCGACATCCTCTTTTTCGACTGATCTATTCTATCAGTAAACCCGTCGAAAACTTCCATTTTCAACGGATTCTTTCATTTTTCCGACGGACAAAACCATCAGAAAACATCATTTTTCTTGTATTGCCTTTTAGGTCAATTCATTAACATTATTCATCATTTCATGATTTGCATTAGCATTGTTGTAACTTGTTGAACGATATGAAAACATAAAGAATGGGTCATTTTTATAAATCTCTCCTAAAACATCACAATTTTTGGTATCTATCCTTAAAGTACAAACTTATTTTTTCATATCCCTAAATTATTACGACTTTTTCATTTTAATTCTTTCATGTATTGTTAAGTTTTTTATTACTTTTACTTTTTTTCATTTATGAAAAGATTAAATTATCCCTCCCTTCAAAACACATCAAATAATAAATACAAAAAATAAAAAAAAATATGCAACAGCCTGCTTCGTTGAGATGAGTCTCGAGGTGTGCCACGGATGGTTCCACTAAACATGAGCACAATCTCGTCGAAGAGCTCCAGGATTCGGAAACCTGGCCGGTGGAACGCGAGCACGACGGTCTTCCCCTGTATCGCCGCCATTGACTTGAGGACAATGTCGAGCACCGAGGCGGAATCGAGGCGTTAGCTCATCGAGCAGGAGGACGGCCGGGTCGTGCACCAGGTCCACCCCGATGGACACCCGACGCCTCTCGCCCCCTGATAACCCCTGAGCTCTGTTCGCGCCTACATGTGAACTAGCGACATGATCCAGGCCAAGCTCTTTCATCAGTTTCAGCACGCGTGTCACGGCTGCGCTTCCCGATGCTTTGAGCCTGAGTTTGGAGCTGTAGGAGGGGACTCCTCGATGATCAGCAACGGGAACATCACGTCCTCTTGTATCCTTATACAAAATGGACGCACGAAGCGCAAAACATAGCTCAAACCTTGGAAGTCACCCGAGTCAAAGACCAAATCCAACAGAGAGCAGCCCTCCTGACTTGAGACTCTTCAGAACTATGATTGTCCATGAGTCAGCCATTGATGAGGACTCGCGTGGAGACGGCACTCGGATGAATGACGCCAGCGAGCAAAGAGAGCAGCGTCGTCTTCCCCGCATCACTGGGGCCCACGATGGCGAGGAGCTCTCTGGGCAACACCCCGCAGGTCACATTCTTGAGGATGGTCCTTGGTGCATTGTCCGCCCCATGGGAATAGCATCATTGGAAGTGCTTGGTGCTCGACGGTGAATCGTAGGACACTGACTTGGTCTCTATATGGAACGAGGGTTTCTGCTCGCCTGGACGTGGCAGCTCCATTCAGCCGAAGGTCGCAGAGTTGTCTCCCTCTCCCCTCCCCTCCCCACCCCCACCCCCACCCCACTCCACCCACCCACCTCCCCCGCCCCCCCCCCCCCGGCCCCCGCGCACCGACGCGCGCGAGGAAAAAGGCAAACCCCAAAAAGCTCGAAGTCGCCTCCAATTGCCACATGGTGACAAAATCCTTTGGTCGGAGGTCGGCGGCGCGGACTTCAGACTCCTCCATCGGCTCTTGTTTTGAAGAAGTAATTTAGTCTTTTTATAAATACAAAAAGTAAAATTAAAACATAACAAAAATAAATAAAAGAATTAAAATGAAAATATCACAATAATTTAAAAATATAAAAAAAATAAAATCGTATTTTAAAATTAAATATGAAAAATAATCTAAAAAATTACAGAAGTCAATAATTTAGAAGAGATTTATGAAAATAATATTAAAAAATTAGAGAAGTCACCCTTTTCGCGTGACTAAAGCACCTATAGTGCAACATCAGCGTAAGTGTTCACAAATCATAGTATTGGCTCACATATAGCTGAGTCGCTATACAACGATAACACGTTATAGCATGAACTCACACGTTGAGCAGTTATGTCATCATAACTTTTAACTCTCAAAATTGATCAAGCAACTATGTATCCTTAACAGGTCATAGTATAAGCTCTTAAGCGGTTGAGTGATTTTGTATCCTTAACAGATCATAGTTCTCCCTTAGTTGTGGATGAACTCGTGGGTCGCACGATCCATTTTTCATATCGGACATTTATTCGAACATTTTTCAATGGCCCATAAGTGCGAGTGGGAGATTGTTGGACGTATGTGCCCTTTTGGGCCTCACAATAGCACGCGATATGGTGCTCTCGCACCATGCACACAGGTCTCATCTTGTGATTCATGTTTCTTTTTATCTTATTCATACTTTCTCTACACATTTTTATGTCTATTGCATCGATCCTACTTAATCGAGTCAATGTTAATCACATCCACTAATAATGTAAGACATTTTCATTTATTTCATAACTCTATTATGGTTTGATCTCACCATTATGACCAGGCCATCTCAACATTATTATCAAAACCGGACCGGATCGGCTAGTTCAATCACGAACCAGCTAGAAATTCGGTTCGGTTTGATGCCAAAACCATTTTTGACATTGAATCGGGAAAAACCGGTTGAACCGGGGTGGTTGGATCGGTTCAACCTTGTTCAAGCTGAATTTTGGAAAATATATTTAAAAAATGGTGAAAATAGGAAAATTAAAAAAGGAAAAATGAAAGAAAGATAAGAAAGATAAAAAAAAGGAAGGAATATGACATGTATAAAATAAATTAGAAATTAAAATAAAAAAATGTAAGTATTTAAAATTGAATAACATTAAAATGGAAATCATTAAAGAGCATAAATAAAGGAGATAAAAAGGAAAGTGTTAAAGAAATAAGAGTAATTTAAGATGAAATTTATTAATATAGCATCTATCATCAATAAATAGTAGATATTAAATTAATAATAATCTATTTATATTTATATGTTAATCATTATTAAACTTTTAATAAATAAAAAATATTTTATATTAATTTTTAATATTATTAATAAGTTATTAATACAATATTCATATATTATATCATGTAATTTATATTATATCTTTATAATTATTATAAATAATATTATTTTAATAAATCTAATTCAATCTGGTCGAACCCGAACGGACCGGTCCAACCGTGACCCAGTAAAAAATTTTGTCCGGTCGCCGGTCCGGTTCTGAAAACATTACGTCTCAAGGTATCAGGAGGCCTAAAGCAAATTATACAAATTTAATATAAATAATTTTTTAATTGCATTATTTTATATTTTTTTAAGATGTAAAATAACTAATCAAATGTTATACAACACATTCAATTATAAGTTAATTATCATTAAAATATATAATTAACGAAAGATAATAAGAACTAAGATTAGTTTGATAATAGAGATAACATGCACACTTATCATTAGTTCAAATCGAGTTCTCAATATTTAAAATGATTAACATCCGAAGTAAAGATAATAACTAAACATCAATTTTTTTACTTAAATTTTGTCATTCAAACATCAAATTCAAAATTATTAATAACTTAATATTGTTACTCTTAATAAAATAGGGGCCTTAGATCTTGGGAAGGCCTCAAGCCACCGTTTTGGTGGCTTCACCCTAGGGATGCCAATATTTCCCGCCCCCTGTGGGGCTCCCACGGGGAATCTCCGATCGGGGCCTTGAACTCGAGAAATTTTTTCTCCACCGGGGCGAGGATGGGGCAAATTGCCCCCGAACCCTTGTTCGGAAAATTTCCTCCGCCCCACGGGGCCCTGAATTCCTGCGCCCTATATATATATATATATATATATATATATATATATTAATCCTTAGATCAAATCACAACCATCTTTCCTCTCGTATATATAACAAAAACCCTAAGCTCTTCCTCCATTCCCTTTCTTCCTCCACGTCGGCCGATCCCTTTCCCTTTTTCTTCTACCTGCGGCTGCGATGGAACCCCATCTCTTTCCCTGAAGGCGGTCCGGCGATGGCCGATCCCTTCCACCATGACTGCAACCCATCCATGACGCTGGAGGAGGACGACGACGACGGCGACGACGCTCAGCGCAGATCTTGCTAGAAGAGGGCGGTGTTGCCCTCCTCAAACGAGGGCGCACCGCCAACGGTCACATTCATGATGACCGTCGCCACCGACCTCCGCCGCAGTCTCATGGCCCTCCCGTCCTCCACTCCATTCGACGTCGACCTCTGCCGCGTGACCCTCGTCGGCATCTCCCCCTGCCGGCCTCTCCCTCCGCCGCCTCGATCGCGTTCTGCTCGATCTTGGCCTCCCCCTCCACCCCAAGCCGGGACTCTGCTTCTTCTACTTCACATCTGATCGGTGCCTCTTCCAGTTCAGCCCCAACGCCTACGCCCACCTCCTCCACTCCCAATGATGGTTAGACTCTATGCTCCCGACGACGGCCGAATGAGCGAAGGCTGGAGCTCCGCATAGGCGAAGCTTGCACCGGCGGCCTTCGATCCGCAATCGCTCCATGCTCCCAACGACAGTCGGTCGGACGAGCCTATGACCACCATGCTATTTTTTTACATATGTTTTGAGGCTTGAATTTCAAAAGATGTAATTCTACGGAAGTGTCAGATTAATGTTGTTAAATTTCATTATATATAAAATAAATATTGTATAAATATTAAATATTTTTTTTTAATTTTTTCACTATTTTCATTTTAAAAAGCGGGTCCCCGCGGGGGTTCGGGGCCCTACGGATCGGAGCGTGGGATAAAATTCCCCCCGGACCGAGGTTTCGGGGCAGGATCGAGGGCAGGGCCGATCGACGGGTTCGAGGCTGGAGAGTGTTCCTCACCCCGAATAGAGTCGGATGCCACTCCTACTTGGCCCTTGAGCCGCCCCTGCTTATGACACCACGTGAACTTTCCTAATAAGCCAAGTAGATTTGTAAACATGTGATCATCTGTAGTCTTTGATTCCTTTTCGGTTACGTGACCTCATTATATATTTGGCTATGTCAGTGTTGATCCAAAAAATCTTTATGCTGATTAGCTATACATATTCTGTGCACGATTAGCTACTCATTGTATTCTTTGCACGATTAGCTACTCATTGTATATTACTATATACAACATATATCATGTTGTTCATTTTATGATTTATAAAGATCCAATGCTCTTGATCATTCTATTATATGACTTTCTGATATTTGTACATGAAGGTAATTATAGGTTAAATCAGATAAAAATAAAAAAAAAATGAAATGAATAGATCTAATGATGTTTTGAGGAGGGTCAAGTAGGAAGTAGAAATATACTTCATTGGATAAAAAAGAAGAAAAATATTCCATCGATCCTTTTTAAAGAAAGTTGAAGTGTTTATTTTAAATATCAACTTCAATAATGAAGTGTTTTTTTTAAATGCATCCTGCATTCAATTAATCAGAAATGGGATACAACAAACTGAAGATACCCGAAGGTGGATCTCCCTCCTAAAAAAGATCACTATTCGATCGTCTACCAAAAATTTCTAATGTGTCAGCCTCTACGTTATATAAACGTTTTATATGATTACATTTAAACTGAATAAAGTTCGAAGTGAGAGTCCATATGTCACGAATGATATTCTGGGTGTGCCAAGGACATGGACTTTCTTTGTTTATAATTGACACTGCAATTAAAGAACCCAAGCTTCAGCCTGTAAAGCCGAGTAGAAATATCCAGGACCTGCACCTACATGAAGCCAGTGTTAGACGTTCTAACCAAGTAGCCTACTCCCCCCTCTCCATTGCTCACCAAAGAGCCATCCATGTACAATTTGAACCATGAATGGGATGGAGGCTCCTAGAAATTGTTTGCTGAGGAAGTTCCTCAGAAATGGGTGTTTGTAACTCATAATATGAGGTTAGTACCCGCGACCAGACCTCAACAGCGGTTGTATGGCTGGAATTGAAGTGAGCATCATTTCTCATTTTCCATATACCCCCACAAGGTTAAGGCAAATAAGGTTTGAAAACTGGATTTAGAAGCAAGATCAGGAAGGTCATTACCTTACAAAATCCAAACCCCCATGCTCCAAGTGGTAACATAGTTAAAGGTATGGAACATTTCCCACACACGAAAAACCACCGTACAATCAAATAATTGATGAGCATTTGTTTCAGGAAGAGTTGAATCTAATAAGCATATGTTTAGTAGGCAGCTTAATGTGAGCTAATTTCCAAAGGAAGACCTATATTTTGGGGGATATTGATGCTCCAGATTCTTTTCCAGCTAGGCCATCCAGATTGCCTTGGTGTCACAGGCGGCTTACATATGAAATTATACACCGACTTGGCAGTTGGAATCCCAGAATGATATGGGTCCGGACCCATGTATCATCATTGGGGAAAGTATGTAATCTAATAGCAAAAATCTTATCCAGTAGGCAAGGGGCAAAACAGTTCATCAACATATCAGCATTCAAGGAGCCATGCAACATTAGATCAGCAGTCATATAAGTATCCAGAGGAGAGTAAAACATTGACATAAGTAGGCAAATAACTTAAAGGAATGTTAAATATCCATGGATCATAGTATGCATGAGTTGTAAGACCATTACCAATATATTTTCTAAGCCCAAGTTTAATGTTATCCATAGTTTGTACCATTTGTTTCCAACACCAAGCCTGATGGCTAGAGACATTTCTATGTTGAAGAGTGTGCTGCCACAGGTGTGGGGAGCAGTATTTTTTTGTTAGAAGGGAAGTGTACAAATTCTGAGATTTGTTTAAGATGGATGATACTTTTTTTTTGCAAGAAGTGCAGACTTCATATAAGCAAGAGATTTAATACCTAAGCCCCCATCCTGTTTAGGCAATATAGTGGTATCCAATTGATGAGATGCAAACCTTGTTTCTCTCCGGATGACGACCATAGAAAGGAACTAGAATTTTTTTTCCAACGAATTAACAAGGCCTGCCGAGACATGTATAGAGGTAAGGGTGTAATTTGACATGGATGATAAGGTAGATTTGAGGGTAATCCTTCCAGCTTGAGTAAGTATTTTTTTTTTCTTCCAACCAACTAATCTGTTTTGGGCTTTGGCTTCAATGTGTAGGAGGGATCCCCAAGATAGGTGAAAGGAAATGAGTCAAATTTAATGTTTAATGTGTTCTAGATTAGTTGTTTCCTTCTCGAGTGAATTTTAGGGGTAGATAGATAACCAATTTGTCCAAGTTTATTTTTTGGTTGGTTAACCTCTTATATTTAGTGAAGATTTCATTTAATTTAGAGCAATTGGGGGTCGTGGCAGCCATGTAAACAAGTAGATCATACGCATAAAGGAGGTGACTGATAGCAATAGTACCCACTTTAAAAGGTTTGATAGCTTCCCTATTGATCTAATCCTTTAATAAGAAAGAGAAAGTTCATGACACTAATATAAAGAGATATGGCGATAAAGGATTACCATGTCTCAAACTCTTATGACTTTTAAATTTCTGGAAGAATGAGCCATTGATATTGCAAGTGTATATTGATAATTTTATGCAGGTCATGATCCAATCAATGAATTCAGGGGAAAAACTCATAAGAGTAAGAACTTGGAAGATAGCATGCCATGAGACCATGTCAAAAGCTTTCTTCATATCTGCTTTGAGTAGTTGGTATTTAGTTCTACCCCTTACCATAGAGCGTGCAATTTCTTGGGCCATCATAAGATTATCTTGGATAGATCTGCCTCTAACAAAGGCAAATTGATTGATGTCTATTAGATTTTCCAAAGTGGGCCTAAGTCTGTTGACAAGAATTTTTGCAATTACCCTATAAATTATGTTGCATAAGGAGATGGGTCTATAATCAACAACCGACACTGGATTGGATTTCTTAGGAATGAAAGTGATTGAGGTAAATTCAGAACCCATTGGCAGTTGATTATATAGGAAGAAGGATTGTATTTCAAGACATAGATCAAACCCAATTATATCCTCGTAGTGCCGAGATAACTCAGTCGTAAATCCATCTTGACCAGGAGCCTTCCCTGGTGCCGAAAGGAGTCCTTAATTTCTTTTGTAGTTATTAGAGAGATTAGGTTTGGTACCCAAGAGTTATCTAGAGATGGTAGGATAGGACAATCACTAGGGTCAAGCAGAGGAGTAGAGTCATGAGCCCACAGGTTTGAGTAATGATTAACAAAGCATAATTTAATAGCATTTTCCTTAGTTTACATTTTACCATTCTCATCTTTAATGGAGGTTATCTTGTTTTTTCTATGTATGATAATTGTTCTGAGATGGAAAAACTTGGTATTTTTGTCCTCATTTTGATCCAATTCATCCTAGATTTTGCCCACCATTTCAGACTAATTTGCCTTAAGAAGGCAGCATCCTGGTTATATTTGGATCTTATTTTCATCTTTCTGCTCCATATTATAGATCTCTTGCCTGACTAAGGTGTCATGATTTCAAGTCTCCCAAGGCTGGACTTGTTCCATTTTAATATTTTCTTTTTTATCTCATCCAAAAATTTTTGGATGGTAATATGGTCATTTCTCCTAAGCCAGGTGTCTCTTACAATTTCTCTTGGCTGCTTGTAATCAAACCAAAAACTATTTATATTTGAATGTTTTTGGTCTTTGAAATTTATTGTTTGTGTTCAATAGGATTGGGGAATGATCAAAAGTGCCCCTGGTGAGGGTTGACAGAGTGAGATTTGGATAAGGGATGAACCTGTGATGATGAATTAGTGCCCGGTCTAATTTGCATAATATTCTAGCATTGTTTGTTCTATTTTACACCAGGTAAATTATGATCCACTCAAGGGGAGGTCTATAAGCCCTTGCTAATACATGAAATTTCTAAAGATCCTTATTGATTTTTTGAGGGTGAAGGGATCGCCCCTTCGCTTATCCTCAAGTAAATTAATAGAGTTCATGTCTCCCATAACTAGCCATGAAATGTCATCAAAATTTAATTTTTCTAAGGACAGCCATAAATCATTCCTAATTACAAGTAAAGTACTAGCATATATAGTTTTTAAAATGAAGGACAAGTCATCAGTAACTATCACATTCATGTTCTGATATAAGGAATTGAGAAAGGAAACCTTGGCGATACCAATTTGCCAAGCAATAAGGATGCCACCGGATGCTCCAGAACCTGCCTGATAATAACCAGTCCAATTACTACCTAGTCTTTTAATAATAAAACTAGTATAGGACACACGCGATGCGTGGTGAAAAAATGCATCTCACCTTTTAAAATAAATTATTTAATTAAAAGTATGCATTTAAATCAAACATAATAACAACATATAATGAAAATGTAAAATATTATTTCAATATATTATTTTTTATTTCAAATTTTCATTTGTTATTTAACCCTTATTAATAGCTAAAATTGATCAAATAATAGTTTAAAAAATGGCAATGTCAAATTAGTGTATATAAGTTAATTTATTCCACAGAAAATGCCATTTTAAAGGTAATCCTAAACACCAACGTTCACAATTTTTAATATGATTATTATATCAAAAAAATTTATTGACTTACTAAAATGTGTGTTATGGAATTATAATGGAGTTTTAATTATTTAAATAAATTATTTTCTTTAAGTACCATTTTTTATTTTCATATGTAATTCTAATTTTCCACATTCATTCAAATCAATATATGTCATGAGCTTAAGATCATTATACATGGAGATAAGATTTAAGGTAAATGATTAAAGAAAATAATTATTTCTCTCTCTCTCTCTCTCTCTCTCTCTCTCTCTCTCTCTCTCTCTCTCTCTCTCTCCTCTCTCTCTCTCTCTCTCTCTCTCTCTCTCTCTCTCTCTCTCTCTCTCTCTCTCTCTCTCTCTCTCTCTCTCTCTCTCTCTCTCTCTCTCTCTCTCTCTCTCTCTCTCTATATATATATATATATATATATATATATAGTCATCGCCGGTCTATCATATACATGCAATCTCAAGAACCTCTTGATTAAATTAGATCACATATATTCCACGTTAAAAAGATAAACCGATGTAAGCAAATATTGCATAAAAAATTATTTTAAATCAAGAATGTGAAAGTCATCTAAACAGTAGAAAATGTAGTAAAAAATAATAAATCATGTAAGCATGTTTCTATGCCATGCAAAATATGGTTAAAATGTGTTTTTTTTTAACAATCCACATGTAGACTATCAAAATACAACTGAGCTATGGTATATGCATGCAATCAAGAACTTGCACATGAGAGATCCTCCCACATTGGCATATATCAAACAATATATGAGACTTTGCATGCAACGAATTAGTATACATGAATAGAGTTCATACGCACGTAAGTTAGGAATCTAGAAACATGAACACTATTAAATATTCTAAGAAATATCACTATACAAATAAATCAAATAAAATCAAAGTGTGACCATAGATGAATTAAAATTATACGACACGAATTAACTTTTGACTCATTCTTCATTTGGCTTGTGTCATGTTTTTTTTTTTTTTTTTGAGAGCGGGTTTTTATATCATTAATAATTCACTACATTTAAAAGTAGAATAATATTAAAAATATATGAAGCGTACAACATTTTTTTTCATCATGTAAGATCATATCAACAGATAATACATTATTATGATGTTCAAGTGCCAGAACTTGGCATATTTGTATCACGCACACTTGAATATTAAATGGCATCAGTCATTATCGCTAATAAAATATATATTTAAAATATGCATAATGCTACAGAAAAAAATTATGAATGCAAGAAATAAATATAAAACTTGAAACAGAATATCCCTTTGCTTTGTCACAAATGAATTACTTAAAATAATTCATCTCCTATAAAAAAACAAAGGAACAAATCTTACCAATCGGACAAACACTTCAAGACATCTGCAATTTTTTTACTTCCTCTTTTTTTTTTTCCTCCAATGCGTTCAGTGTTTACTCCTAGGAGCAAAACAATTAGTGGGGTGGATGGTTAAGTGAGGGTGGGGGTGGGTAATGGCCATCCTTTATATTATAGTTTTATAACTATTCAGTTATATGTAATATGAGTGGTTGCTAATTCTCCGTTAGTTAACTCTATTCAGTTGTTTTCTAACTTCTCAATCTCACAAACATGTGTAAAGGAAACGTGGAACATAAAAAATTCATATTATTATTTTCTATTATATTTATTCTAATTTTAATACCTCAGATAAATTATGAGAATCATGATATTGACAAAATTCTTAAATACATATTTGGCGACATAACCATGCCATGTGACTTTTAATAATATAACCTTTTCTAATGATAATCAATAAGCATTATCTTATTATATTCTTCAATACATTCAAATTATAAATATTTTGTATTTTTTCTCCTGCTAATTATTATTCAATAAAACCAATTTTCTAAAGTAAAAAAATGAGAAATTTACTATATTTTTTTTCAGATATTTTATCAATTATATGAACTTCATTATTGAGGAATTTCTGAGATATTGTAAAATTACATAATTATTATATAACCTTTATTAGTGAATTTTCTATAAATATTTTTAAAATTTTCAGTGGAGGTTTTTACTTGAACGGTTACACATCCCAATTTCTATGCACGCTAATCATTTAGATGGTGGAGTACGTGTATATATACATTAATTTTTATTTATAATATTTTTTCAAAAGCATTTTAATAATACACTATTATGATGAAATTATCAAATTATCTCTCTTGTGTTTAACAAATTATTTTATATAGTTATACAATCGTATAAATAGTTAAAACATAAAATAATATCTAAAATTATTATTAGAAAAAAATATAATTTATGCTGATTTATTCGAAAGCTGACTCCTTGCACGTTATATTTTTAAATTAAGTAGTTGTATTTTAAACAGGTTGATCATGGGTTTCATTAACTATATATAAATTTCTAATGTTTAAATCATTACTTGTAAGATTTATCTAGCTGTCTATAATTATCATAACTATCTAGTTATTTTTAGAAAATATGTATTTAATATTATTACAGACACTTGTCATTATATAGTTATGCCAAGTGTCAACTTCTCCTTGCATGCTATTCTCCTTTTAATATAATATAGATATAGATATAGATATAGATAGAAGATAATATTTTCCTATTTTATTGTGATAGTCTATTGATAACAATATAAAATAAAAAATAACTTCAATATTTTATAATTGCATGAAGTATTAGTATATTAAAAATTTAATTAGTTATAATATGTTTAAGACACGTATTCATCTGCTTAGCATTTTTATCAAAATGTTATGTATAACATTTAAACCAAAACTTATTTTGATTCAGTTACTATAACTATTTAGTTGGCTATTAAAACGAACCACCTTATTTTGTTTAGAAGTTTTGTAATTATTAAAATTAAATATTAAAATCCGTTACTAAAATTAGTTTTCTAAATAGTCACGTAAAAAATAATTAGATTGATAATTTTTTATTTCTTGAATATATATGGCAATCCAAATTTTATTGTCTAGTATTAATTCATATGAAAAATTATATTTATAATTCTTGAAATGTATTGCGTATTTGTTTGTGATTTTGAATATTTTCTAAGTGAAAATAACGTATAGATTTAAATTTTCCTTTGGAAATTAATTATATGACTACTAAAATTTTAGTATAATATATAAATATGAATTTTTATTATTAAAATATTTTGGTTGGACTATATATTTCTATAATGTTTTGATGAAAGTTTTCTTAACTTAATAATAACTATATATGTTAAAATTTTTCATTAAAAATGAGGGTGTGGCATGGGACTACTCTCAATATATATATATATATATATATATAAAATAAATTATTGATTAGTTATGACTCTATTATGATGAATACTTAATTATCATTTGAAATAGTAATTTAGGATTAACTTGTGATATGCTTATTCAGAAATAATAAATTCAAAAAATCATAACAAAGATTCATCACTTGAACACTTGTCAATAGATGGTTATGACGAATGTCACATTCTCATGCAAAGTATTCTCTCTTTAATATAATATAGATATGAGGACTAACTTATAGCATGAGTTTCTAGAAGGATAATGATGACTAGTGCATGCTCTCGTGTGAGATTCCGCGGCCGATCTCTAACTTTGCTTCTAAGCGCTCCTCGGCAGTTCTATGCGAGCACTCTCATTGTATAAACTTGAAAAATGAAGGGTTGGGAGGTCCTCTGTAGCCTGCACTGGAGAAGAAAAGGAGTTAGAACGAGTGTGTGAAGAGTTGGTCTTACCCTTCTTCTTTTTACTGCCTTTCTTTTTTGAGAAGGTGGGGAATGGCGTTGAGAATCTAAATGTAGCCTTCCATGTGTGCCTTGTCTCTAGGAAAAAATCTGCCACTCTCTCCTCATCTACATCCTGAGATTCTTCTTCTAAGTTTACATCGATGTCGCATCATAGGGACTTGAATCGTTCCATCACCTGAGCTACAAATTCCTCATGTGCGTAGGAAGAACTCACCCAGGCAGCAGCAACAAGTGTTGGCGCCGAAGATTTGATGGGAGATGGGGTAATGTTTGTGAAATGAGAGGGATTGGGGAAATAGTTTCTTGTTTGGTCTAATGATTCTCCTCCGTGTGATGCGAAGCGGAGCCACGCATCACGATCCTAACCCCAACCTCTTTCTCCAATGTCCGATAATTTGCATTGGCTGCATTGATAGAAGCGAGGTGAGAAGTGGGTTTTTGGGTCATACAATTTAGGTCAGACCTTCCAATGTGCGCGTCCAATTTTTGTAACGTTGGAGGCATCATATGTCCACGTGGATGGCTGAGATTTTGTGGAGCTAGGGCAGACAAGTTGTCACCAGGGACCGGTTTAGGATGGCAAACCGGCCGACGGCCCATGGTCCACAGATGACCCAGTTCACGAGGGTGCCCGACACAACCATCCCCTCCTGGAAAAGTCGGCGGGCGTCGGCGACATGAAATCCCATATCACATCCATGTGTCGTACAGTAGGATGCTGTCCTTCCTCGTCAACAACAAACTCGTCTCGCTTTGCCTCACCGGACAGAGATGAGACTTTCATATGTAACAACCTGAAAATACCTAGATCCATTCGGTGACTTAATCCAAATCCCCTGTTTCACCGGTAATGCTAGATCTAGTTCAATACAGATACATGCATACTGGAAGCGTTCACCTCTTATCGTCTGTTGATCGAGTTTGAGAGGCTTACCAAAGATCTCGACGATGCGCAGTATGGTATTTGTGTCCCCTAGTTTGTAAGATAGGCCCAAAAGCTGAATCCAGACCAGAGAAGTAGACAAGGATTCTGCATGTGGCCGAAAAAAGGGTTTTGCTTGTGAAAGATGAAGAACATCGCTAATAAAAATCCAAGGACTAAGAGTTAAGACTTGTAACCTTTCTTCCTCGATTTGGAATTTGAAGATATAATGGTGGTTTCCCAGATCGGTGATCTGGATCGGGCTGGTGGTTGACCACAAGGTAGAGAGGTTGTCCCGGAGAGCATCGAGCGGCCCTTCCGTAGCAACAATCCTTCCTATTAGTGCAAGTTTTAGATCCGCAGCAAGTTTTAGATCGCGACCTGACAACCTCGAGTCAGCTTCTACCTTTGCCATTCGGAGCTGGAAGGAGGGGGAGAGGGGTTGATAGGGTTTGCGTTTGGGAGTGGAGGGGGAGGGTTGGGAAGGGGGAGAGGAGGAGCTCATTTTCGCAATAAAATGTCTTTCAATTCTCTAAAAAGGAAAGTTCATCGTCCCTCTTTAAATAAAGTTGAAAAATATTTCACAATAAGTAAATTTTAAAAATAAAAAATTGGTGCCTCAATGATGATGATGTTCTTCATGCTGACTCCTAATGATTCTTATGATCATGTGCAATGATGACATGATTTGTGATCAAGAATGATTCAAGAATGATGATTATTAATCCATGATGACATGCAATGTTTCATTTGATCTTATTTATCATTATGATTATTCCTTGTCATATAATCGGTGATGTTCTATTAACTACATACTTATCATTCATATGATTTCGATGACTCATCCTGTTACATCTTTTATATTATGATTCGTTTACACCTCATATCCTCGTGATGTCATTATAGATTATTTTATTTTGGAAAAAATGAAATTTTTTCGTATCATTCACGTGTGAAACAACTTTACACATATGTTTCTCTATATTTTTTATTAATAACTTAAATAATCATTGATGATAATAAAAAATTATAGAATAGAAATTATAGTAAATAATTATATTCTTATGAAGGATAATAATGTTCAGAAGTTTACAAAATTTTAAAAATACAAATATAATGTAGTATTGTTTATTTGAGTTCTTTCTTTATTATCATCTATGATCCTCTAAATTATTAATAAAAATATTTAAAAAATAAAAAGATATACGTAAAGCCACTTGGCATATATCTAACACGCTTATTAAACCATTTTATTTTACATGATTATTATTTTTTACAAAACCAAAACTCAGAGGAGGTTCATCTGATTATTATCTTTCAATTGTGTGGTATTTGATATATATTACTTGATAATCATTCATGATTAGTTCAGACTTTCATATCATTTTATGATTATATATATTTTAGTGATATTTTTTTCTTTCACACTATGTATTTATTTTTGTTGATCAAAGTTTAGTTTAGACCCAAAAAAAAAGTTTCAATATATGCTTGTTCTGTAGGTTTACCAGATGTATTATCCTATGGAAGCGTGGGTGTTACAAATTAATCATTATTCAAGTATCATAATAACTAGAGCTACATATAAATATCCATCAAAATTGTTTTGCTTTTTTCCCTTCATTTGTTTTTATCACAATTGCATTGTGTACTCAGTCCCTTGCCTTTTAAATTATTACCATGTGAATAAGAAAAGGGAGATGCGAATTAATTACGAGAGCCATTATTTATATATGAACTTAATAGACACGGTGTCTCCCTTCTTTATTCATCAGGTAAAAATTTATGAATCAAATTTAAAATTTTTAAATAAAAATAAATAAAATAAGATGCATAAATTTTTAATCTAATAAACAAAAACATAAAGGACACGGTGTTATCATTTGAATTAAGACCCAACGGCTATTAATTAATCCTTAATCTCATGTGCCCAAGGACCGAGTCCGTGAAGTCAATGTCATCGACTGCTGTGGGATGGAAGATAATTTGGTGTTGATAAGAATTTCACCACTTTTTTGTAAAATATAACAAATACTAAAATATCGTGACAATTAAATGTTGAATCTATATTATCATCTACAATATTATAATATACTATAACAATAATAGTGGAATTTAAATTTGAACGAAATTGGTTTAAATTTGTTTTCCCATATCAAATTGGGAAGGGGATGAGCTGGGAAATGAAGTAACAAAATAGAAAGAAGAGCAATAGTCATCTCTTTGCAATCCTTGCAACGGCATTGTCTCAGTGAGCCCCAACAGTCTCAACTTTTTCTTCTTCTAACAGCGCCTAACATTTCTCTGCGGCGGACGCAAACATATCTGTGTCTCTCCAAATCCAATCACATCCAGATCGAAATTAATCATGTGAAGAAGGAACTATACCTCCTTGCCTGGATCCAGATCTATCTGGAGCGATCACCTCACCTGCCTGTCAGTCTCTCTCTCCCACCTCCCTCCCTGTGTGTGTGAGAGAGAGAGTGTTTTAATGATACCATGTCAATATTTTGATCAAATTCCTTGAGGTGTCTGCATTCATCTTGATGTAGAAACCCCAAAGATCCAATCTTTCGAGTTTTTCCAGGCCATCGGAATCCATAAAATTTATGAAGTTTAGATCTTTCGCCTTTGTGTGCATACTACCATCAAATTTTGATAAGGACAGTGGATTGGGCTTCTATTTGGTCGATCTTTTTGTTATGTTAACAAATTTTCCTCATATATATCTCTAAAAGCACAGTTTTTTTTAATGTTTTTGTCGACTTTTCTGGTTCTAGGGCGATTCGTCTGTCTTCTGTTCCTGACCAAGATTCAGCGCCATGGAAGTTCACCTAAAGGAGCTGTCTGAAAGGTTCCATGCGCAGTTCGGCTTGGGTCCGGGCGTCGGCCCGAGCTACGGCACTTGCCTCCTCGCCGTCGAAGGAATCTCCCCTGTTTTCATCAAGTCTCTCTTTCGGGCGGCGGCCGCGCTCTTTCGGACCGAGCCCTGGAAACGGCTGCGGCCGAGGCATCTCTTCGGTATTCGAATTGGCAAGGACTCCGATTGGTCCAACAAGAAGCAGCTTTTTCCATATGCCCAGTTCATTGGTGGTGACGGAGGGGACCTTGGGTTCCATTTGTTCAAATCCGAGCAGGATGCCCAAAAGATGACGGGAGCAAAGGAGACGAATCGCATTCCAAACGTTGAACTCTTGAGGGTCATATTTGAGCCGACGTCGCTGCTGTCGCCTCCCAACAGAAAGATGGTGAGGTCACTGGCCCTGGAGTCCTCTGGCCCTAATCGATTCCCAGTCATTGATGTCGCTCGGTGCACTTCGAACGGTGGCCTGCGGTTCAGAAATCCTACACTGGAGGAGCTCCGATATGCCTATGCTTTTATGAAGTCCATAGCTCTCGTACATCCGCTGCTCCAGTTGACCGATAATGGGACGCCAAAGAGAGCGAGGTCAGTGAACTTTGAGCCATTCATCGAGACAGTAGATGTGCAATGGCCACTTGAGGTCATCAAGGGTGGTGATCTCGTTGCGGTCACTGTTTCCCATCCCCCGAATCAGGTGTATGAGGAGAAGAAGCTCGTCACAAGTCCGATGAAATATGTGGAACCACCAAAGGTAGAATTTCCTGCGGCAGAGGCAACGTCTGGCTGGAACGCATCGAGGCGGTGTGCATTGTGCGAAAAGGAAGTCCACGGAGATCAGTCTGTATGTTGCGGACGGTGTCGCGGCGTGGTTTACTGCAGCCCGGTGTGCCAGAAGCAGCACTGGAAGGACACTCATAAGAGCATCTGCGGTTTGTACAAGGCCATGATGGAAAGGGAGGAAGAGCTAGCACTGAAGATTTTTGCCTTCCCTTGCTTTGTTGAGCACCCTTGCAAGTGGCTTGAGTCTGTGGGTCTGCACCACAAAGGTATGTGGAGAAGGAAGTGCAGCTGCTATTCTCATTGCTCGTATGGTCTCCTGCCTGTGAAGACTGGTACAATATCTGAGGCCTGGGGTGGACTCCGCGATGGAGAGTGCCCGCCTGATTCTGCATTCTTGAATTACTTGAATGGAGCTCCGAATCCTATCCTTCTCTCCAGTTGGTCTGAGTACTATAATCTTCGTTCCCTGCCGATGTCGAGCCCGGTTGCTGCCATCTTGTCACATCCTTTGACAGTTCATCACATTGTCACCAGCCTTGCCATTAGTACCAAGAACCGGCTCATCAAAGGGAAAGAGATGATTGTCCATTATCTTGGTCCTGCAGGGGAGCTGGACTGGATGCCTGCATTTGCTGAGATAGGACATCTAGTGAATGGACTGGGTAATGTACAGATAGTCATGATTGGACCGGATGTTCCAAGTAACTTATCAGGCACTGTGTCAGGAATCAGCGATCGGCTGAGGGTGAACCTCGTGAGGGGCATATATCAGGAGCAGGCCTCCTACCTGTCTTCTCCTCATGTTGTGATTTCTCTGAACTGTGGTCTGGAGAACTATGGGAGCTGGGGAGGTGCTCTCGAGCTGATCAAGTCGATGAATGTGCCCGCCTTCTTCACAGAAACGTCTGAGGTCCTGTGCGCAAATGCTAAGCAAGTTTTGCGAGGGGCAGGTCTGCACATAACACATCCTGTAATGCCAAATCCTTTCCGTTCGCCACTTCGCGAGCAGGCACCTTCGAACAATCTACCTTCCTTTAGCAATGGCTTTTTGTTTGGTGTCAACACTTAAAACCAACTTAGTGAAGTTTGTGGTGCTTGCATTGCATGCCCTCATATGGGGCTTGATTTTGAGTGAGGTTTCTTAAGATCCAAATGTCTGGATTCTTGCGTTCTTAATCAGTTTACTTCAGATGGTGTTGTTTGTGCTATTAAAGTTCAAATTTTGTGTTATCTGATTCTCATTATTTGGCTCCTAGCTACACTCAGTTTCCATTCTTATGATCAGACATATTCTTAAGCACAAAATATTGGTCACTGCCTATATCTATACCCAGTTACAGCAATTGATTTACCAGACAAATTTGAAAACATTGCCTCTTAAAGCATTTTGTTTATATGAAGTCATTAAACAAGTGGGCCAGATTCTAATGATAACTAGGAAAAGTAATCCACATATGCTCATTTTGTCTAGCGGTCAATTGAATAGTTGAAAGATATAATAAATAATAAGAGGTGGACAAGAATAATGTGGGTGTTTCTTTTTGCTTGTGATCATAAAATTAGAGGAAAGAAAAGGCTGACATATGTGAGCTCGATGGAACGAGTAACCTCTGATCCACGCGCAGTACATGTCTTGGAACATAACTGCGAGGTGGATCTTAAATGAGTGTTTTAGCATTCACAGAAATACTTGTTTCCCAATCACATGAAAGTAGGAGCAAGATCACTTAAACATGAAAAGACTCAGGTTCTTGTCGGCAAACAATTCACAGATCCACAATGGAGAATTACTTAAACTGTTAAAACATATAAAATTTCAAATAAGGTTCTACGTTTCCTCTCAATAACACATTAATGAACGTTTTCCTCAAACCAAAATTCTCATATAGGAACACATCTGGGACACTGAATTTTCCCATTATGCAGAAGAGTTACAAAAAGCATACTAGGAAGTAAAACAGTACATGGGGCATCAAGAATAAGAAACTTCTCGAAAGGACTGGCCGCATGCCATCATTTGCCCTTTATTTTGGGGCTTATATGATAGATGGGTTACATTGTCTTCTTTTTTCTTTAACACCATCCTATTAGCATATGACAAAATATACCAACAAAATATGCTTACTGGAACTGGACTTCTTGGCTTCCATCCTTATGGGCTCAAAGAAACAAGATACTTCTTGTTGGAAGAGCAATCTAAGGTAAAATATCTCCTAAGCTTGCGCTTTGGAAGCCATTTCATACGGAATACACCACTGACACTTAACAAGCATGAGTACGCATACAAAAGCTACACCCCCTGAAGCACAAACATCACCGTCACATGCCTCCTTGTTCGCACAGGTCGAGGAGCTTCAAAGTCTAAACAGAAAGTAAAACAAAGGTTTAAAACTAGATGCCTTATTAAAAGTCCAACAAAATATTACATGCTGCAAAATGAAACTGCATATAAATAAGCAAATATTAGAGTAATACCAAATAACAAAGAACTTATCAAACAATAAGAAAACAACATCACCAAAAAGCGCAAGATATATGGGTAAATGAAAACATTACCTCTGTTATGGAGAGTTCAAGACGGAACTTTGGACCATCATAATGATGCAATACTGGCCTGAATTCATCCTCCTCCAGAGGCTTACAGAGCTTTCTAACACGAATTCTCACCTTTATATTAACCAAATAAAATGAGTTAAAAAACAAGCAACACGCAAAGAAATGTAAAGTTAATGTTTATGGCTACCTGTGCAGGAAACCTGGACTCCCCTTTGCATTTTTTGTCCTCCCAGGCTGTTGGATCGATGTTAGATCCCCCAAAGCTAGATGCCTACAGAAAAAATGAGGAAAACATAAGTCACAAAAGTGCCAAATAAATCATTACCTTTGAATATTGAATTCTGTGACATCGTAACATGAAAAAGGAGAATGATTTGGTCGCACAATGTTTCTTGTAATGTAAGCCATCAGCCTAGAGATCACTATAAAATTCCAGGATCATACCTCAAATATCCCATGAAGCTGATGAGTTGTATAGTTGTACAGAAACAGAGGTAATCCTGGGGTAATTGCACGGACAGAATCACGATATCGAGGAGGCAAGCCTGTAAGTGAAGAGAACCATAAGCAACACTACAAACATTCATTAATGCTACGCCACATTAGAACTGATTAACATTATAGGAATATCAACATCAACGTTATAAATTAATTCATAACATGAATGAAGAAAAAATATCAACAAGTTCTTGTCTCAAACCAGGAAATTATAAACATAAAGGTTCAGTCCATAGTCTTTTGAGAGGTGATATTCAATCACCAAAAAAAAAAAACTGGCTAACTGCAGCCAGTAATGTGATCCCAACTTCTTGTACTTGGTGCTTATTTGAGCAATATTAATACAAGACAGAAATATGCAAAGATAACTAGATAGGTCTTGTTCCTGCAGAAAGAAGTTTGTGAGCTATATTTATGTCATATACACAGTCTCAGAAATAGACAATTTAATGGAAATTTAAGAAAGAACCCTGCGGAACGAGCTAATTGATTCAAGGAAATGGATATATACCAAAGAGTTGTCGCTTGAGATCTTCCTGCATAGTATCATTGTTGCAGACAAAGATGTAAACCCCAAGAATTCCATTCCTCGGAAGCATCTCGGTTGAAGGCAATGTTTTAAACCGCTTGTCAGCAGCAGCAGAATTATTATTGTTGTTGTTGTTATTGTTGTTGTTACCATTGCTGTTACTGTTATTGGTGTTATTGGTATGCTTGTTGACACCTGTGTTCAACTTGAAGTTGTTGATGTTGTTGGCATTTCCTTTCTGATATATAATATTCATGTTATAAGCACCACGCAGAGGATTCTTAGTTGATGCTTCATTCATCTTGAGATCCAAATTCATCAAACCAAGGTTGAGAGCATCAAATTTGTTTTCTTCCTGATAACCAACCTTATGATCATACACTTTGGGTTCGAGCATGTTCGTTGAATAATCAATGTTGTTTGTCCGATCAAATTGTGATCTAGTCAACTCAGCCAACTTTGAGGTCATAACAGACCACTGGTGGTCCTCTGAAATCTTTGATTGTCCCCTGAATTCATCACCCAGTTTCCACAAGCTATCCATATTCTATATGGTCAATCTGTTTAAAGAAGGAACATTTCATAATTAGTTAATGATGATAACGTCAATAAGGATGACTATTTTCATTATTTTGATTATGAAAAAATCCGAAAGATACTTGTTTTCGCTGTGTTAACAGAAGAAAGTAATTATTCTAAAAGAAGCCAGAATCATACGGAAATTTGATTGAGCAAAAATCACAAACAAATGATCTAATTATTAGAAAAATATTGCAAGTCATCCTTCCTTGTAGCTACTACATAAGCAACTCTTAATATTCATCCTTCACCATCTGACTCAGGGAAAAAAGAAAGAAATGATGCTTCAAGTTCATTTCACAATCATCATCTTCATCGTTACATTATCAAAGATCAAAACTTTTCAGCAGAAACACGTATCTAAAAGTTCGAAGCTTTCTGCTAAAGGAAGAGATCGTTGTTCGAAATGCTCGACTACGGCAAAAGTCTCAACACTACAAATCGCAGGCTCCATGTAAAAAAAACAGTGAAAAAGAAACAGATCCTCCATTCAGACTAAAAATTAAGGACGCCGACAATAAAACTCGCCTCAAAGATCAATTTTGACTCAAAAAAATCCGACCTTTTAAAGCCAAGATGCTTGTTTGTACTCGCCTTCAACTGGCCAGGGGAGATGGGAATCCAGGATCAGGCAGCTTTCCAGAAGACAGAATGGAGAGGACTTGGAAACCCTAGATTTTTTTTCCCTTTGGTAAAGTGAGAGATGGAGAAGAAAGAATATAAAGATCTGCAATTTTGCTCCTTTTTTTTCCTTTTCTTTTTATTTTTCCCTCTCCTCCTCCACAAAGACACCAAGAAGACAGAAGAAAAAATTTAGGACATTTGGACAAGATGATGGTAGAAGAGTTGTCCTCATCTTAATAGGAAGAGCCTCAGGCAACTGACCTCACAATTGTCCTATATCTACATTAATGCCATTGAAATTTTGATTTTTTTTTCTCCTCCTTGCTCTCCATTAACAGGAATATGCTTTGTCCTTTTGGACTGTCCTGAGTGTTCAATGCCAGCTGCCAAGAGAAGGATTGGTTCAAAATTGAAAATGGTTGCTTTCTTTTTTGGATTCCCCCATTAAAAGTTATGGTCACTGAGAAGTGAGAAATAATAATGTTTATTGCTAGATTCACTGATGCAAGAACAGTTCAAAAAAAGTAGAGAACTTTTCAGTTGTTGCATGCATGAATTTGGAGGTGGACTGCAACTGTTGGCCCTTCCTGGAACTCCAAAAGCATGGGCAGCTCTGTTTACTACGACTTATGTTGTGAAGTGAATCGCCACCTTTTGGTGGCCAAGTTTGGCTGTTAATTTTCCAATGTATAAATATCATAATATGACATGTTATTATTATTACAATGTCATTTTTTTTTGCTTTATATCTCTGAATGTGTAGTTTCTTTAATTAATTAATTGACAAAGAATTAAAGAAGGATTCATACCTCAAGATTAAAAGGTTCACATGCAACCTCTGGTCAGTTCAATTTTCACATGATAAGAATATCTTTAATAATACATCTAGTCAATTCAATTCTCACATGCATTCAGCTTATGGTAGAAAGTATCCCCCCTTTTTTTTGCATGCGGTTGAGGTATTAAAAGCTTCTAGTCATCATCTCCTATATCTTGGCCCCTTTGAATGGCTATTAATGCTGCTCACCTATCAGTAATAATTGTATCAAAGTCGACCTAGGGATTGTTAATTCAAGTTGGCTGAACGAATTTTTAAAGGTTTTTTTTTCTCTCGAATTGGATTAATTTGTCATAGTAAAATTCTTGATATTAGAATTATTATCATTTGAAACTATATGTATCAGTTGATCAATACAAGATAAATATTGGATCCGCTTAAGTATTTGTATACACTTCAACGCCACACCACACGTACAAAAATACACATGCATGATAAGTATCAAATAAGTCTCATTAATTTACATTTAATTCAAATCGCATAAGTGTCTGGGGAAGCTTCATGTAGGTTCAACATTACTGATTTATTTGAAAAATAAGGTCTTCACATGGCAAGCAAAAGAAATTTAAAAAGAAAAAACCAAAAGATGGAGCTGTTGACCAGCACCAGCACCAGAATGGCACAACACATCTTGATGGAGATTGGAAGATATGTTAATATATGTATCATTTTTTCTTATTTTCAATTTTCTTTTTTTGTAGGAGATGGGCCATGCATCGAATGTATATAATTTGAATAATTATAATAATGTATATTTGGGGATGCATGGTTAGGTCACAGGACTTGTTCCATTTTAATGGAGGTTGGTGGGGTCTCCCCCTCCCATTCTATCATTCATCATTTGGAAATGATTTATAAGAGAGAGAAGTGTATTGTAATGGAGGGCATCACTTTCTTCATTCAAAAGTTTTAGTTGTATCAGGCCATTTGGCAAAGGCATGAATTTTGGCAGTCATGATCTTTTCTTTTTTTTTTTCTTTTGCAAATTTTCAAATGTGTTGGGGGTTGGAGAATATGTTGTTCATAATACACGCTTCCTGATTTGGACATGTTACCCTACAAGATGTTGATGCTTCTGATATCATACTTTTGTTGCACTGTTTATTCTCTAATTTGTGCCATTTATGGGGGACAACATGTTTAAATTGTACTAGGAACACATGTGCACCTACAGTTTAGAAACAACTGATTAATTAATCACCCTAATTCACCCCTTTCATCATGACATAATGCTCATGTATGACCAAACTTCAAATCATGGATTGGTTCAAGCTCTAATTTGCTGGTTTTATTGAAGCACCATGCATATGCTATGCAATTATGGACTAATTAATGGTCAATGCTAATTTGTCCTTGTGTAACGAGTTTGTTCTTTGTTATATATCTATTCAGAATCCTTAACATCTTTATTTTTTTTCCCCACTTCTAAGAAAACGTATGTGGCTGCAAACCATAACATCTCATCTTGTTCTAAATCATAAGATGCAGCAAACCACTCCAACTTCAATTCACGACATAAATTTCCTAATGGTGATCATTAATTGATTGATTGTCATACTATGATATGTCACATAGAGACAGATGGGAGTGCTTCAAACAAAAAAAAAATGAAAAAAAGAACCAATGGACTTAAACTGATTACTTTATCTGATTTGATCCGATCAAATTAAAGATGATATGATAGAACACAAGATTTTTTTTCAAAATAAATCTGACTTGATCAGAATCAACTAAAATTAATGCTGGAGTGTAGTTGAATCTAATTTGATGAATGAACATTCTTGCATTTAAAGAAAATTATTGTTCATTGACGTTAATTATTTCCAAACTCATACCTAAACTATTGAATTATACCGGACACCAATGTTATTATAATCATATAAGATACTGAGTCAATGCATCAACTGGATAGTGGGTGAATGAGTTTTATGACATTCAATTGAATTAAATCAATGTTTTATTAAACAATATTATTTATAAGAATAACAAAACAATAGTAAATAATTTTTCGATATTTTGTTGAATTAAACAATAATCACTCATGAAATGAGGGCTAAATTGTGAGTTGATCCGAAAATATACTCGAATTGGGACAATCGTAAAAAAAATAATCTGATTTATTTTGAGTTAAGATCATATCTTGGTTCAAAATTTTGAATTCATTCTCGATCAGATTATCTGATATTATAATATATTATGAATGTACTTTTTATATACCATATTATAACTTTTCTATGCATAAAATAATTTTATTGAAAATTAATAATAAAATGAGGGATTAAAATATTTATGAATAATATTTATAAATTATTTAGTTTATTTTAAAAAAATCATATAAAAATTAAACTAAATTGGGATAATCTCGGGTCATCTCGGTTTAATTTATTATCCAACTAAGATCAATTCCAAAATAGATTGTGGGATCGAGTTCAAACCTTTGAGATCCGACTAAAGCCAAGTTGGTAGCAAAAAAGGGTGGTCTAGTCCCAAATTCGATTTTAGTCACTCTTACATGAAGCAACATGAATGCACACTATTCATAATCAAATATTCATACTTTTCAATAGAGCATTCATGAATTTTCCAAACTATGTAAAAAAGTTGAATGATTAAAAGGGAATGAAAAAGTAAGGCCTTAGAGAATGTCGATAGGATTAAAATGTATACTTCCAATTCAAGGCAGACAAAGGAAAGAAATCATTTAAATGATAACATCAAGCAAAACATATAGCTCTTCCTCTCTTATAGGGAAAAAAAACCTAACTAGGTTTTGTTAGGATGTTGTGTGAGAGTATCGAAGTAACATTGAGTTTAATTTATACAATTGCAAATGTGATTAAGAAAACATATCTAACTCCAACTTAATAAGATACCTAAAAAAATCTTCCTCTATAGTTTTCAAATCAACAAAGGGCAATATCTAGCCTCAAACTTATAACCGAATCATCAAGGTGAGTTTTTTCCAACCTCTCTATACTTCAGTCATCTATTAGGGACTGGATTACATGATCAATTACATACATAGTTATGAAGATTTTAGTGTAAACATGAAGATATTTGATACATATAATTCCCTATTATTAGTCTCTTACAAAAGTTTTCCACATAAGGAACTAATTCAAAATTAGCTCAATAGTTAGAAAAACTTGATCCAAAAATTATTAAAGTCATTAATTAGAGTATTGTTGTCATTAGTGTTAACTTCATAATTATTTCTTTCCATTTCTCTTAGTTGACCATGAGTGAAAATGGGAACACAATTTGATTATGGCTATATGAGTCCTATATGAGTCTTGAAAACTTAGAAGAATGACAACCAATTAAATATGTTTTTGGACTAAAGTCACACTATGACTTTCCATTATTCATAAGCCAATCTAAATCAATTCAGCCGAGTACATTTTTTATTTTCATTGTTTGTCTAATACATTTTAGTTTTTTGTTAATGGATGAACATATGAGATGCAACACGATTGAGTCTCCACCAACACTCAACCATATACACATTTTAAAACCCCTAGTTTGAGAAAAAGGAGCATATGTTCATTAACCTAATAACTCAATGCCTACCTAATACAAACTCATTAGAACCTCATATAAATATATACTTTTATCATAACCTTTCATTTCTCCTCATTCTTTCTCTTTAGGCCTCCAAAAACCCCCAAAATGTAACTCAAGAAGAAACCACAATCTAACCATCAAAATAGGGCATCAACCCAAGAAGACACCGGAGGAGAAGCACAAAAGAAGAAAAAACTGGAGAGAACTAGCCAAGGAAAAAGTTAGGATCGAGGAAGAAGAAGAAAGAAGGAAAAAAAAGGGAAGGAATGAAAGGAGGAATGTAGGACCCTAGATCTATAATGTTAAGATAAATGCTATAACGTGCTTTAAGAACCTTGAATCCTCATTCAATAATGTTTACATAATGATGAGTAATAATGATTAAATAATTCTCAAGCGTTACAAAATTAATTTCCTTGATATTCTCACGTGGTATCTCTTTCCTCGATAAGGTGCTATCGAACATGTGATATATAAGTTTCTCTCTCAATACAATGATATTCATAACAAATATATTAATTTCCTTGTTCTTAGTGCATCCTTTATTATTCTTGAATCGTAGGT
Source organism: Pontederia crassipes (assembly GCA_030549335.1). Taxonomy (NCBI): domain Eukaryota; kingdom Viridiplantae; phylum Streptophyta; class Magnoliopsida; order Commelinales; family Pontederiaceae; genus Pontederia; species Pontederia crassipes. The sequence goes on along the minus strand of CM060194.1, from coordinate 59,484,734 downwards.
TGTCCCCTTCCAACCAGAAAGAACATATGTGATTTAAATAAAAATCACATGTCGCAATAAAATTTAATGTGGGAATATTTTTGCTACCATGAGATTTGAGAGTGTTGAATTTATATACTTCAATATGTACATGTGTATCATCGATTCTCCCAAAACAAAAGAAATGAAGCTTTGGTGTTCAGTGATAGAACTTTAAAATGTATCCAAAAAATTATTATTGAAGTATGGCCTACCCAACTACAAAAAAATAAGACAATGAATTTATTAGGAATCTTGTGGATTAGAAAGCTTTTCTTCATGTTCAATATTGGATCCAACACATTATGAAAATATTTACTTATAGTCTCTCCTAATCTTTCACATTCAAAATATGAGTTCACAATTGTTAACATTATTGTTATTATATAAAGAGCTCTAATGACTTATTTTTTCTATATTTGCTCTACTATTGGTTTTAAATTTGTAGACATTATTTGTTTGAGTTTTTTTGTTCTCGTACCATGAAGAATGCTTTTGAATTGTATAACATTATTTGTTAAGTAGCTCTTATGATTTTTTCCTTTATATTTAGTAAAATATATAATGTCATTGTTGCTTTAGTTATGAATCATTTTCTTATGCAAATTGTATTACTAATATTGATATATGAATTGAGTTATCTATTTTTATTTGATTGTGTAGATCATTGTGTAGACAATCAAACTTCAAGAAAGCAAATGGATGAAGATGAAACGTTAAAAAGAAGGGCGAAAATCATGAAATTGATACATGGAAGGAATTATTAAATTTGCTATGTTTTATATTTTGATGACAATAAATCATGTAAATGGATATATGCCATAAAAAGATAGTTATATGCATCAAAATTATAAATATCTACTTTTTATGATAGTATAACATTGCTTTTCAAGTGAATTGGCTTGGGCAATAATTCTTTACACAAATAGAAAGAAAAATCATTTATTCCATCACATGATCGATCAATCGGTATGATCGATTGAAGCTTTATTGGCAACTGTGGTGAAGACAAAGGTGTGAATTTCAAACAATATTAATCAACTGAATTGAACTTAAACAATGTGACCAACCAAAAGTTAATAGAATTCAATGATAAGGATCATGATTAGTGTAAGGAAAAATGATTAAGGAATTGTTTTTGTTTAAGATTCTGAGCTCTACACACTCGGTTATATCATTTAACATGGCATGCCTTAAAAGTGAAAAGCTTTTCCTAATAAAAAATGTTAAAAAATTATAAAAGAAAATAAGATAATAAAATATCCACATTTAATTATGATGATGAATGAATATCAATGAAATGTTCATTTATAATAAAATCCATTGCGATCATACCAAAATATGACATGTATCATGATGAAAAATTGTTTTCATTTATATCATCCCTTTCTTATCACATTTATGTTGTTATCCTATAATGAACTATGAACGTTTTATTGTAAAAAAGTCATAATTTATGATCTAGTTATTCGTGAACTCTTATATATGAATTTGATGATCCAATCTAGTTTTATGTGAATGCTTATGTTCTAAAAAGAAAATATTTCTGCCTTACTTATAATGTGTTATCATATTAAGCTTTTTACTTACAGAAGGATTGCCTCCTCTATATAGATCTTTGTAAGTGCTTTTTTTTTCCTGTGACAATGTGACTTGAGTGAATGTCATGCACATGGTTGTCAGGATCGCTTTTCGGATCGTAAGATCCTACGATCCAAGACTCGATCTCGATCTCACTTTGGAGATCGGAAACATAAGATCGTAGTAGGATCGATCGCTGGATCGTAAGATCGGTAGAATCTTAAGATCCCACCGATCCTATGTATTTATTTATTTAATATTTTTAAAATTATTTTTTATTGAGAAAATTTAAAAAATAGAATATTAAATTTAAAAATTGGCAAGAGAGGAGGTAACTTTCTTTGTCTATCATATCATTCTTATGATTTTATTTAGTTTATTTTTTTATTTTTTTTTAAATTGGAAAAAATTTTAAAAAAATAGAATATTAAGAAAAAAATTGGCAATGAATTATGTTAAATTCTCTCCATTCTCTCCTCTCAATTTCTCTTTTCATTTTTTATGAATGATCTAGAGTAAATTAATTAACTTATGTGAAAAAATGATATTTAGGAAACAAAAAAATATATGTTTTTTCATAATTCAGATGAGAAATTTGATTTACCATTGTGAATTATCATAATTAGTTTTTTTAACTTTTAACTTTCTATATTGTTATGTATCCCATGAAAATTATAAGTCTAAGTATAATGTAAATATTGAGAGTAGAATATTAAATAGTTATTATTATTATCATCATCATCATCATCATCATCATTATCATTATATTATTATTATTTTAAAAAATATATTTTTTATTCATAAGGTAGGATCTTATGATTCGTAAGATTTTACGATCATCGATCCTCCGGACCCTTCCGATCGTACCTCGGAAAGCGATCCTAACAACTTGGTCATGCATTACTATTGTCTTTGTATTATCTTATGTTATATCTTTTAGGTTATTGAGCTATAATAAAACTCTAAGCTTGGGACGTTATGTATCCATTATGTAATTAGGATGATGATGCCATTTATAACATTATTTATCATGTTTTACATTTGTGCAAGTAGTTATTTCTATTTCTACATTCATAATTTATATTATTAAATTTTGTATATCTAAAATTTTTCACCGTTGTGTCATCCTCATTGAACACCTTGGTCGAGATGTATGACAAAGTAGCACCAACTAAAGGAGTCTTCGACATGTGGCGGGTGAAATTTTATGGGATGTTACATTGATAATATTTTCACCTAGGAATGTAATGCATGTACAATAGTAATTAGATTAAAATATTTAACATATTTGTAATGTATTGATAATATAATTAAAAGTCAAATTGAAGATGGCTTATTATTGGTGGAGACGAAGTCTATACTCGCTTGCAGATATGTAAAGTCTTTATGAGATGTGCGATATAAATTTTGCTGGAAATAATAATCTAACTATCTAGCGTAATGCTTTTGAAAAATGAAATTTAGACCATATGTGTAAAATATCTCAAAGGTAAAAGGATGACATGATCTAATTGACCATCAATGATAAATCTAAGTGGTCTTCTTAATCAACAATGTAATAAGTTATCATAAAATTATGATGAAAGATGAATGATGTCATGATAGGACTTTAAGGTTCTGACTTCAAAAACAAAGAAAGAAGTAACATGGCCACAATTATTATGTGTATTCATAAAGAATGTGAAGAAAGGACATCTATACCTAAAAAGAATAGACATTGGTGATATTTAAGAAATATAATAATATAAGAAAGATAAGCTAACAATGTGTTTCAAAACTATATGTCATGTTTATTCTTATTTTATCATGAGTAATGTGTATTACATACCATACAGAGAGCATAATATAGTTCATAGTATGCTAACTTATTTTTTTGTGTTATAATATTATTGCATAATGCACATGTCATGTCATGTAAAGTTTATAACTTAGATATTCTCTACATATTCTGATTAAGAGATTCACCCTAATATTCTCTTGCAGACGAAAGAGCTTAAGTTGTTGGTGTTACTATTGTACAATGATTGCACATGTGATGATCATGAACAAGAGATGAAAATTCGTGCGGGCTACACGGATTGTGGTCAATCCAGCTCGGCCCCGTCACGATCACCCCGGCGGACTCAGGCCAAACCATGTCGGGCTGCTCAGTAGAATGTTGGGCACGGTTTGGCCCGGGCTCGACGCTCGGGCTTGGCCCGAGCTCGACCCACCAAGCACGTTTTTTTTAATTTTATTATATTAGTTTTATAATTATATTATACATATATTTATTCATATATCTTAAAGTTTATAACTATATCATATATAAAATATTTTAATATACATATAATAATATTAAATATAATATATTATAATATTTTTTTATTTTTTGTTATTTTTAATTATTCTAAATCTTAGGGTAAAAAATGTCAACCATATTTTATTTTCTTAATTTAATACATATGACAAAAGAAAAAGAAAAAAAAATGGGCGGCCCGACCTGACTAGGGATGAGCAAACCCGGGACCGGGTCTGGGTCTACGGACCCAGTCCCGACCCGGATTATGTCGGGTCAAAAAGTTTTCGACCCGGCACCGGACCCAAACCTGGCCAGATCCAGTTCCGGGTCAGACCGACAATTCGAGAATGTCATCGGATTTGCGACCAGGAATCTCGAGAAACATGGAAGGCGGACGCCGAAAATCAGCCCCAGTGGTCAGATCCAGCGCTGGGCGGCCGGATTGGCTCACCTGAGGGCCGATCCGACGTCGAATCTGGCCACTTGCCCATAATTATCCTTTGAAAATAAAGAAAAATAATAAATTATTTTTTAGTCTTTCAAATATATTTTTGCAACTTTTTTTTATTTTATTCTTTACAAATATTCACAGAGGGGACAATTGTAAAAAATTTATAATAGTTAAAGTAGAAATATTATAGTTTAGGGCGAAAAAGAAAAAAATGAAGGGGAAAAGGAACCCAAAAACAGAGAGAAGAAAAAGCCCAATCCAATTGCAAGCATCAAAACTCCATCAGAATCGCAGCACTAATCTTGGTCCATCGGACGGTCGACAAGGCAGGGCAACGATAGAAAAAGTATCGAGAGCGGGAAAACTTTCCCCAAAAATCCCAAATCTCGATTTGATTTCTAGGGTTCCTCTTTCAACCTACCAATGGACCTTTATCCGTCGTCGCCAGGGGTCTTCGGAGATGAGTCCTAGAACGGAGAATGAGGACTCGCCGGCGACGATCGGCGAGCCTACGGGGGGACCCTCCTCCTCCGGCACCGCCGCCGGCGGCTTCCACCAGTTCCTCCAGCCCAACCGCGACCTTCAGTCGAATTGGGAGGTCGACCTCGCCCGCAACCTCGAGGAGTATCTCTTCAAGATTTGCTCTGGGGAGATCTCCGCCGGCCACGATCACGAGTTTCCCCATCCCTCTGTTAACTTCGCTGAAGGTTAGGCATCTTTTTCGCGCGCCTTAGCTACAAGTTCTTGTTGTTTATGTTCTCGAGTGGAAAGCTTGGATTTTTAATGTAATCCCGCGTGGAGGTTTCAGCCGCGCTTTTGCTCCAAGGTTCGGTCCAGGTGTACAGCCGGAAGGTGGAGTACTTGTATTCGCTAGTTTTGCATGCGTTGGACTTCCTGTCTCAGAAAAGGTCCGCATTTGACTCTTATTCCAATTGTTTTGTGATTTGCAGAGCTGTTAAATTATTATGTTTTAGCTATGTGCAATTTTTTTGAGAAAGCTAGGCGAATGTAGTGGCACGTACTTCTTAATAACAACGGATTGTTTGTTTGGGTGCAACTTATAGTCACATACGAGGATCATGAAACCATGATTAAAGAGACTCAAAATTTCATCATAGCATCAACGCCTAGAAATTAGTTCACGATAAGAAACATATGATGAGATCCCTAAAGTTTGAATAAGAACCTTCTAAACAACAACATGGATACCAGGATATGAATGGACGCCACCAAGGTTTTGTTTGTGTCAAGTGACAGTCGGTTTTACTAACTTAGATTTTTCAAATGCATTGTTTTTTTAATATGAAGCATGTGATATCAGTTCATATTTTTGAACAGGCAAAATGAAAATGAAAAAACATCTATGCAACCTAATGAAGGAGAAACCAGCGCAGTTGTTGACGAAGACAATGAAACATTTTTAGGTTTAGATGATGTGCCAGGTAATTCGCTTTTCATTCCATTTTTTGCCAGAAAGTAGGCCATCATCACACAGACTGTAATTCATTTGTATATGCAGTCGAAGCGAAGAATTCTTTGGACCCTTCAGTTGACAAAGGTGAAAATTCTCGGCATGTGTTACATCCTCCTGCAAATTTGCTTGTGCTAGAAGGAGACTGTTTAGCAACAAATGGTGATGGTAGTGAACTGGATTCATATTTGGTAATTTACATTTGTTGTTATCATACTTAACAATTATATCTTATTCACATCCTTTATTGACTTTGTTCTTTGACTGTGCAGTTAGCTACATGTGATTTTTTTGAAGATTTCCTTCTGTTAGACCCGTGTGATGCTGAAGCTGTTCATGATTTGAAAGCAAAGGCTGCTGGAAAAGAAGGCACTGCACACTGTAGGAGTAACTCCGTGAGACCTAAAACTCATCGCAGTTCCTTACAATCTCCAGATCTGAGATCGATTGGAAGTGGCCGGAAATCAAGCATAGGGAAGAACCTTAATCTTGATAAACCATTTGAAAGTGATTGCCCTATAAGTATCGATAACATTCATCGTTCAGGTTCACAGAATGAGTGTGATTACCCTGATCACGAGATGCGTAATATAGATGACCAAGATATTGGGTGTTCATATAATGTGGATGAATCTGACGACGATGATGATCCATGGAAACCGTTGAATCCTTATGAACCTGGAAACTTGAAAATAAAACCTTACAGGAAGGGTAAGAATTCTTGACGTTTGTGTACAAAATGGATTTCTTGATGTGTTTTCTGTCCTATATCATTTATATCGCAATGTCAATTTACCTTTTTTCCCACCACTTGAACAGTCAAGAGCTTTGCAAGGCGTGCAGTTCAACACAGCAAGAGAAATTCTTTAGCTTCTCAGTTTCCCATTGCAAAATTAGATTCTGTCGTTAGTCCAGAATTAAACAAATTATTTGAAGTACAAAAAATCCGTTTGCAAGAGAAGCTTCGTGCACCCCAGTCACCGCCTCTTTTTGAAAAGGTCCTCTGCTTGTTATGCTGCATAATTTTTATCACCTGTTTCTCATCGGTCATTTGTAAAGTATGATCTGTTTCTTAAATGCAGCTAAGGAGAGAACTTTCTTCTGGAGAACAAGAAACTTCAGGTGGTTTTGTCGACATGGGAGGTGATCACGATGATGATCATGAAGCTGAGTTTGAAGCTCCTGATTTTAGTCCAGATTTGCCAGATAATGCATACAACATGGATGCAGAAGTGCCATTGTATGATGGGAAGGTTGGTTTTAGTTGTTTCCTTACACTTTATTATATTTAGATGATTCAACATTTTTTTCCTTTTATCAATTCACATGCAGCTGAAGGATACTAATTTTAACATAGCTGAAGATGTCGACCATGATAATCTAGACACTGTTGGAAATCTTGAGGATTTGTGTCGCTCACACTTGGTAATGAACAAACTTAGCACTTTTTATTCAATCCTGTAAAGTAGGTGCATTATAATTTCTGATGAGTAATATATTGGTTTTCAATGCGACTAAAATCTTCTCTCTGTACAACTGTTTTATTCCCTTTGAAAAAAAACCTTATTCCAATGTGGTTCAGTACTCTGACAAGTTCATCTTTTTTGCTTGGTGGTTGAAGAGGGTTTTTCAATCATCTTGATTAGGAGGAAACACATAGATGCTGTCAATGATCCACTCAGTGTCCAATTATATATTGTCCATGTCATTTTCTTGAAGACATGGCTACTAATATTTAGACAATCTAGATCAAATCCGGATAAGTGTCTTGACTAGAAAGAGAGTAGTCATTATGCTAAGTCTTCAATTTTCCTTTTCAGAACTCTTTAAAATTTACTCACCACAAAACAGGAAAGACAATCTGGTTTGGAGATTGATGACAAATGATAATTGAAGGTGATGCCCCAGTCAGAATTCTTTTAATGTAGTAAACACGTCTTAGTTCTTATTGCTAATAACTTAGGTTTTGTGAGTAGATTCATTTAGTCGATTTCCATCACGTGAAACTAGCAATAGGTGAGTTATCACTTATCATGCATTGTTTTGTATAAATCTTTACCTATTAATTAGATTTTTTTCAATCAAAAATTGTGTTTTCTTGTGGGAAGAATAGTGAACTCTCATATGTGCATGTCTTGGCTTCTGTTGTTTAGACTTATATTAGTCATAAGTATCCAATGGGTGTTTGCCTGGTATGGCCGAGGTATGTGTAGCCCTGAGATCTATTTGTGTTTAGTTGCTTTCTTTTGCACGTGCAAGAGAGCTTAGATAAGACAGAAAAATGCAAGCATAGAGCTGCCTGTTGACTCTTAATGGCGTTGAACTAGATATCTGCATATGCTGCTTCATGTGTGCAAATGACATGTAGGTTGTATGATCGTCTCTTTAACTGTCAAGTTTTTTCTAGGCCATTGTAGATTTGACCTTGCTAGATGATAACTTCGTCTAAGTAAGACTTTTCATTTGTCTCATCCCTTATTTTGAGTGATTTGTGGTAAATAACTTTGACGTGTTATTTTTTTATGCAAAAAAGGATGGGTTAGTAATATTTTTTGGAATCTTAGGTGTAGAAAAAGATCTTTTATGTTTATACGATTATGATTGTCATCATGTGTGGACTATAGTTTTATTTTATAACCAGTCATACAGATTGAGAAAACAACTTTTGTTTCTAAACGAGTTCGGTGACATGACTTCTCTTTTGTTTTGAAAAATGTTTAAACACATTGCATGCAATGATGCAAATTTGTTTTTGCTACGCATAACTTTTATTTTGCTAAGATAATGATATGTTCTGAAGTATGAATTTTTGCATTTTTCTTACCTATATTGTCATCAAATCTCTTTGCAAGGATGCTCTTCTTGCTAGTATAGCTGAGAGTGAGAAGCAAACTGAGTTAGCTGCACGGGTTTCCACATGGCAACAAGGTGTTGAGTGTGCTTTGGAGGAGGAGGTAGGAGGCATTGACATGTACACCCGATATTACTGGGATGCCATTTTGATGCCATTATTTATCTTCATTGATTTTGGATTACCGACACAGGATAAACAACCACCTTTTGATATCCATATATATGGTGAGAGAATCTTGGATACACTATCCCTGGGAGTTGGTGGCCCTGGAGGAAGCATGTCCTTTACAGATGTTGTTACTGGTCAAACTAAGCAAAATGTTGCCAGGACATTTTCTGCACTTTTGCAGCTGGTATGATGCCCTTTCAATTTAATTTGGGTGCTCTAAAAATAGGTGATAAAAGATTTGTTTAAGTTTAATTGCTTTGTCCTTCCACCAACTCTGAAATTTTCTTCAGGTGAACAATGGTAAGGTGGACCTCGACAGGAATACAACTGGTAGCGAGTTGGTCTGTCACACATCTGAAAATCCATTTTATGTGAGGTTTCTCAGCCATGATATAAGGGTTGAGGAAATTAATAACGGATCGGCATCAGCACGCAAGAGATCCAAGTCAATCACAAGGGAAGGGTGTAAAAAGTCCGATACAAAGAAATTAACTCTCATTTCGCCTTCAAGATCGTCCCTTAGAAATGGGGGCTTAACTGTAAAGCTTATGAAGGGAAGCATTACTAGGTGCACTCCAGAAGGAAAAAGGAGGCGGCGATCTGTGCGACCGACTGAGCCCTTTGATTTGCAGTCCGCTATTTGATTCAAGGCGACTTGTTTCATCAAGTTTTTGATACTATTGAATCGCCATATTGATGTTAGGGGATCTTTCTAACCGTAGGTAGTTTGTATTTGTAAGTTAATGTTGCACCTAGATATCATTTGTATATAACTTGATATCTTGTAATCTCATGTATCATTCATTTGAGATTTCTACAATTCATCCAACATTTTAGTTGGCGAAGTCGCTTTAACACATACTTTTAAAAGACAGAAGTGGTCCGAGTGACCTAAGCATTGCATCTCTCTCGATCTCGACCTTGCATTGCATCTAAGATACTTTTTCCAAAGTCACATTTCAAGTATATATTTCCACGTGCTATTTTTTCCGGCCAATAACAATGACTGAAAGATGAAAGCATCCAATGGAACAAGGAAAAAAGAACAATTCTTAACATGATAGCAAACAATAGACCGCGAAAGCATTGGCAGCTGGGTTTAGAAGACCCCACCTGGTCCTAAACGCCTGGCTCTAAACCCCACCTGGTCACGAATCCGGACTGATCGGGGGCAAATAATATAAAGCGGTAAAAACTAAATAAGAGATTATTAAATGATATACCGAATGCATTAATAATATAAAGTATAATATAATAACGTAAGATAAAATAATATAATGAATTAAGTACAAATCACATTATAAATCAAACATTTAGTAAACAAAGGAAAAATTTTATAGTAAGTATAAATAAAAGATATTGGCAAATTTTATCTATGCAAGTGAGAACGAAAGAAAAAAAAATGTGATGGAGTATAAATTCCAAATAAAAATAAATAAAAGTGATGTTCCCGAGAAAATTTTAATTATTTTACATCTCCATATTAATTTTTCTTATTTTTTATTTTTAACTTAGACTCGGACGAGGTTATTCAAATCCAATTGAGACCGGTTGAATTCTAGTTTTAACGTGGCTCCCTAACGCTCGGACACTCTGATGGGTTTGACGGGAGCTTTAAAACAGTGGTTTTGAATAACTATTATACTTCCAAACTGATATCAAATCATGAAGGCCGATTTTGCAAAGCTCCTGCAGGTTCCTCCGAAGGTGACTGCATCGCCTGCGCCATTAGTCCTCCGCAGGGGCAGGTGCCTGTGAAGTGTGAAGGACCGAGCTCCTGCAGCTACTGAGAAAAGCCCTGAACCCCTCAAGAAAGGCCAGCCTGCCTGCCTGCCTGCCTGCCTTCGTCGGCATGGCGTCGCCGTCTTCCTCGCCGGATTCGGATTCCCTCCCTTGGAGCAGTGGACAAGGAGCTTGCTTCTATCAGAAAGCATGCATGTCTCGCGTGGATTGAGTTGCATTTGTTTGGATGAAGGTTTTGGCTCGTGAGGTCACGTCCTCTTTCTTTTGCTCAAGTCATGAGTTCTTCCCTACTAACATGTCCATCATTTCGTTTGGAATTTGCACCATGAAATACGAAACTACATATGTTCGCACCCAAAAAAAAAAAAAAATAGAACACTCTTTTCTCGTAGAATAGAATTTGATATAATTTTTTTAACATATGATTTATTCGATTCATTTGTCAGAATTAAACTAAAAAAATTGAATCTGTTAGCTTTCGTATTCCAAAAGTATACCGTATTTTCATCATATAAAATCAAACACCCATTACTAAGACTCGCGTAACTATTATAATCGTAATTATATTAAAGGGCTTTTTATCGATACTTAAAAGTGTGCTTAAATTCAAAATATCCCTTTTTTCCATTTTCAAATCCTTAATACTTTTTGTTAAGATGATTTCAAACTTTGTTTTATTAATCATGCATAAAAGCAGTGTTATTATAGGACCCTAAGGACAATTAAAGCGTGTTTAGAATTGAAACGTGGAACTTGATGCAATTATAATTATCTATTCCACGCAACTACGGATGAGGAGGACACCTGCGTGCACGCTCCTTCCACGTGCCCAAAATCTCTCGTGGTAAATGAGGGTTGAGTTTTTTTTTTCTTTCTTTTCACATATGTGAAGGGGTGTCGTTGTTTGAAACTTATGCTAATATCCTTTTGTTTTAAATTTTAATATATAGTTTCAATAAACAAAATAGAAATTACTTTAAGTCATCGCTCAAAATAATAACAATAATAATACGAAATATCATGCCATCCAATTTAGGAAAAAAAAACTAGACCATATTGATTTGTTGAATAAATTATATCTTTAAAAATTTATGAAAAATACATCTGTTAATTAAAATTTTGACGACCTCCTTTCAATAGAAAAAAGATGAATTTAAACTTGAAACAAGAATGGAATATGTCTACGATATGACATGCGATACGTGGACCAATACATGATGTAATAAATCGATTTAAGAAACGAGTAGCATAAATTTTTGTGGAAGTATAATGAAGTTTCAGTGATCCGGAAATTGAAAATTGAGTAAATATTTTGACAAAAACTAAAAGCGATTTATAATTTAATCAAAAATTATTGTCGTTTAGTACTTTATGGTTGTAGATGCCTCCAAGTCCCAACACGTCCAATTAATGTTCCTTGTAACATGAGCAGATCATGCGCCATGGGAGTCCTGGTCATCTTCTCGGATCCTGATCACAAGGAGCTCTCGCTCTCGCTGACTTATTAAAACACCAAAAAAAAAAGAAAAAAAAGAAAAAGAAAAGATCCCTTTTGAGACAAGAAAATAAAAACCCTACTGTTTTTTTTAAATCCATTGCTTTATCAACTTGATAAATAATAGAAATTGGGGAAACAAAAGTAACGCATTGTACAAACCTGATTTTGATAAAAAAGAACTCTTACGTAGACACATCAACCAAAATATTCTCTTCCTTTTTTTTTTCTATCAGTGAGGAGCAACATTTTTTTTTGGCTCCCATCTCCTTGAAACATACACTATGCGATGTTTATAATTTCATAATTTCTTAAAGGGAAATCCCAGAAAATGGCACCACTGCCATTTCTTCTAAATCAATTAAACTCATTTTTTTCACAAATAAATATATTTTAATAATATATATATTAAATAAAAAAGCCAGTTCAAATAACAATCCAAATACATAAAAAGTTCATATGTTATTACATTGTACAAAACTCCTGCCCCATGTTCTCTAATTCCGTTGTCTCGTCGTCGTCGTCCGCTTCTTCCTTCGCTGCCACGGGATGAAACGTTTGGGTCTCAAGCTCCTCTCTCTCCCTCTCTTCCTTCTTCTCCTCTTCTCCCTCCTGCTTCTGTACTCGCCTTCTTCCCTCCCTCACCGTTGGCGCGCGGGCAACGCTGCCGATGGCTCCTCCGCCTCCTGGGCCCTCCCGTTCCACCCGGCAGACCTGCTGCCCCTTCTTCCGGCGCGCGTGGCGTGGCCGGTCCTCCGCTCACTCCGCAGCGCCGTGGACCTCCTCCCGACCTTCGTCGGCACCGCGACCTCCTCTGGAGACTCCGTGAAGTGGAAGGGCGCCTGCTTCTACGAGAACACCGCCTGGATGGAGTTCCACAACAAGTCCGGGTCCGAGTTCGGGGGTGGTACGCTCCACATCAAGGTCCTGGGAAAGAAAAAAACTCTTTCGATGATCGCGTCTTTGCAATTCTGAATTTAATGAGACTTTTTTGCTTTGGGGGTTCAGACTGAGATGCGAACAGTGTTGGCAATTCGATGGGAAAAAAATGTCCAGTTTTTATATCTTGGATCCATTCGATGATTATTAGGGCCAATTTTGATGTTTTGTCCTGTTTGTCCGTTTCGCGATGGGATTATTGACAAAAACATATCTCAGCGGGGAAAACCGCTTTGTTGATGATGCCTTTTTGTTCGAAATAGGGATTTGATTGATTAGTTATTACTTTTTAGTCAAAGTAAATTTATAATAAATGATAATTTTAAGATGGGTATTAGAATGAGTGAGATTTCCCGGTGGCCCAAGAGGCAGAGGGTTGCTTGAGACATAGTCCTTTTTCATTGATGCCTTCCACCTATCTGACTGGAATTGCCCTTATAGTGTTTGATGGAGCTCTAACATTTAATCTGGATGATGTATGAAAACTATGAATCTGTTGTATGCACTATTTTTGCTTTAATATCATCTTGATATTATTGTCTCTGGGTATTTGGATAATAATTGGTGTTCTTTACTTCAGACAGTATATCATTCATTTGGATAATAATTGGTGTTCTTTACTTCAGACAATTATATCATTCTGGTAGTGTAATAATGATGCTTTTAGCGTAATTGTTGGCTTACCCTAAAAGAAGGAACGAGAAAACTTTATTTGAGTAGAATTTGACACTGGTGAAAAATGTCTTCCAATCCTTGGAGAAGGAACACACCTGAACTAAGATTCTGGATATGACAAATATTTGCATTTGTAGTTTTGGTCATCTTCACTAAGTTATTTCTTTGGTTTTGTTTTGCGGAGCACATTTGACTTAACGATTGAGTCTTAGAGTAGCATTTTTGTTCTGATTCTTGATTGACATTAATTTCAGTTTTTTTAGCTGAGTTAGGTTGTTAGGATAACCTACATAATAAGAGGGGTGTGGTAATCCTTTCGGCATTTTCTCTGTTTCGATTTGTTATATCCAGATTGACAAAGCACATAGTTGGACATGCATGGATCTTTATATCTTTGCGACTCCGTATCGAGTAACTTGGGATTACTACTTATTGTCACGGGAACATACTCTTGAATTTAAAGAATGGGAGGGAGAAGCCGAATATGAATATGTAAGTCCTCTTTTTCTGCACAATAATTGGCACAAATATTTATAATAGTCTATTAATATAATTTATTTTTTCTGATTCTTATATTACGTTTTCTTAACCTTTTTGAGGCAGGTGAAACACAAAGGAGTATCAATTTTCCTAATGGAGTCTGGGATGATTGGTACTCTTAGGGCTCTTTGGGATGTTTTCCCTTTATTTGTAAATAATGGATGGGGTGAAAACTCAAATCTTGCTTTCCTTAAAAAGCATATGGGTGCTACAATTGAGGAACGTCCACAACCATGGATATCAAGTATAAATATTGATGATATTCAGTCAGGAGACTTTTTGGCTATATCAAAAATCCGTGGTCGTTGGGGTGGCTTTGAGACTTTAGAAAAGTGGGTAACTGGTTCTTATGCTGGTCACAGTGCAGTTTTCCTGAAGGATTCAGAAGGTAAACTTTGGGTAGGAGAATCTGGCCATGAGGATGAGAAGGTTAGATATTGTTACTAAACAAAAGCATTCCTCTCTATTTAAACATGCAAAATCTTAACCTTTCATTCTGCTGTCGTTGATAGTCATCAGCCTACATGATCCAGGTCCTTTTTCCTCTTGGAAAATAAACTTCTGTGTGAATGATTTTATTTCATCAATGACTTGGTAATGATGCTACATCTTGGTATTCATTTACAAGTACTTCTAAATTTTTACTTGATGGTATAGCTCTGGTGTTTGCTTCCTGTGTTACATTTTTCATAGTATTTAGCTGTTCCTTCTAGTTCTTTTCTTTTATTTCCTTTTCTATATTTGATTTGATCCGGGTGAAAGAAAAATATTTCAACTGCATAGTAGGTATCCCCGTCAGAAGAAAAAGAAAATTTAGTTGATAACAACCTCTTAGCAATACACTCGGAATTCATTGACATCACATCTTTGCTTTCACTGTAATCCAATACTATCTAGGATGCTATTATGTTGTTACTAATTAAGATAAAGCATGACTACAACAACAACAAAGCCTTATCCCACTAGGTGGGGTCGGCTACATGGATCATACGACGCCATTCCGCTCTATTAGTAACCAAACCTTTCGGTATATTATTCACCAATAGATCTTGCTCTATTAGTTCGCCAAGTGTCCGCCTTGGCCTCCCTCTTTTAATCGGACTCCAGGTTATTTGATCTACTCTTCTTACTGGCACATCTAATGGTCTTCTTTGAACATAATCAAACCATCTCAAACGATTCTCTACCATTTTTTCGCTAATAGGAGCCACTCCGACTCGTTCACGTATATGGTCATTCCTAATCTTATCTAATCTTGTATGACTACACATCCATCTCAACATCCTCATTTCAGCTACCCCCACTTTACGTTCGTCCCTTCATAGCCCAACATTCACTACCATATAACACTGCCGGTCATATAGCAGTACGATAGAATTTTTCTTTAACTTTATTGGGTACTTTTCTATCACAAAGAACTCCAGTGGCTTTTCTCCACTTACCAACCAGCTTGAATTCTATGATTAACATCGTCATCAATCTCACCATCTTGTCTTACAATTGATCCTAAATATTTAAACTTTGTCACTTGAGGAATCATATCCTCCCCTAGCCTAACTTCCAAATCGTCTCTAAGTTGTTTATTTGTGAAATTGCAATGCATATATTCTGTTTTATTCCTACTTAAACGAAAATTCTTTGACTCCAACGTATTTCTCCATATTTCCAATTTTGTATTAATCTCTTCTCTTGAATCCGCTAAAAGTACTATATCATCCGCAAATAGCATGCACTTAGGTACCTCCTCTGTGATAGTCTCGGTTATAGCATCGATAACTAAGTTAAATAGATACGGGCTTAAAGCTGATCCTTGATATAAGCCAATTCCTATAGGAAATTCATTTGTCTCACCTCCGGGTGTCCTAACCCTAGTCAATGCTCCATCGTACATATCTTGTATTACCTTAATGTAGGCAACACTCACCCTCTTCTTTTGCAAGGCTTTCCAATGTACATCCCTTGGTACCCGATCATACGCCTTCTCTAAGTCAATGAAAGCCATATGTAAGTCTCTTCTCCTACTTCGATACTTCTCCACCTATTCCCCTTAGTCAATAAATCGCCTCTGTAGTGGATCTTCCTGGCATGAACCCAAATTGTCTCTCAGAAATACTAGTCTCCATTCTCAATCTATGCTCAATCACTTTTTCCCATAATTTCATTGTGTGACTCATAAGTTTAATCCCTCTATAATTTGCACAGTTCTGAATATCCCTTTTATTTTTGTAAATAGAAACTAATGTACTTAATCTCCAATCATCAGGCATCTTTTTCGACCGTAAAATCTCATTAAATAGTTTACATAATCACAACACACCTTTTTCTCCTAAACATTTCCAAACTTCAATCGGTATACCATCTGGTCCAACGGCTTTACCATTCTCCATTTTCTTAAGAGCTTCGCTAACCTCCGAGACTCTAATTCTACGATAAAATGACATGTTAAGCTCACATTCGCTAACTGTCAAGTCCTCCAAATCACAACGGGAACCTTCACATCCATCATTAAATAGCTTATAGAAATATCCTTCCCATCTGTTCTTAATATCTCCCTCAGTAACTAAAATCTTGCCAACTTCATTTTTTATGCATCTTACTTGATCCAAATCTCTCGACTCCTCCTCTTTATTCCTTGCAATCTTGTAAATCCTTTGTTCACTAGCCTTTATCCCTAACTCCTTATAAAACCTCTCATATGCTTTAGCACGAGCATCACTAACTGCCTTCTTAGCCTCCCTTTTCGCAATGATACTTTTTCCAATTGTCAGAGCTATTGTCCAAGTGTATCGCCTTGAAATAATTCTTCTTATTACGCACCTTTTCTTGGACCTCTTCATTCCACCACCAAGTCTCCTTATCTCGTGGTCCAAAACCTTTTGATTATCCTAAAATGGCTTTAGCAACCATTTCAACTTTTTTTGTCACATTCTCCCACATGATACTAGCATCTCCTTCTAACTCCCACACACTTTTTAAGATGACTACTTACAATTTTTAAGATGGTTTTTAAAATATTACTTTTTTTAGATCACTTTGTTTCTTTTCTATTAGAGTTGGTCTGATGCAGAATTAAATTTCTTACCCCAGGGAGATGATATAATTGCCATTATGCCATGGGATGAATGGTGGGAATTTGAGCTGACAAAAGACGATGCAAATCCTCATATTGCAGTACTTCCTCTACATCCAAATATTCGAGCCAAGTTCAACAATACTGCAGCTTGGGAGTATGCCAAAAGCATGATGGGGAAACCTTACGGCTATCATAACATGATTTTCAGTTGGATTGATACTATAAGTGGGAACTACCCTGAGCCATTGGATGCACATATGGTAATGATGTTTTTTTCTCATCCAATTTCTTTAGTCCTATATATAGTTCCTTATCTGCTTTACATTTGTTGATTCAAATATCTGAACTGAACAAGTATACTAAGTGCTTTGCTGTTTTATGGATTGCCAATGCTTTGAGTAGTCACTTGTCCAATTGGATGACTTTAAATTTATTGGATTTCTTTAACTTCAATGCCATCTGTGTGACTCCCATTGTTCGCAATTGCAATTCTGTCTCTCTACAGTTGTTCTTTTGAAATGCAAACTTTGATTCTTCCTGCAATTAAAGTAATTCTATAGCATTGATGAGTTGCTACATTGGTGTAACTTAGAGTTGTGCTTTTATAGGTTGCTTGCTTTATGACCGTGTGGACTAAGATGCAGCCAGATTATGCTGCAAACTTGTGGAGTGAAGCCCTGAATAAGCGACTAGGAACCGAGGTTTGTTTTCTTATTGACATAATATATATTTAATATCTATTTTTTGTTGGCATTTTCATTCAAAAATAAATTCTTTAGTATTGCATGTGCATATTCTTCTTTGCCATTGTCGATCTCTTCAAATGTAAAATGGAATATGCAATTGAATTGCACCGTTTTCTTTCAAAACAATCAGGACATTGTAGAAAGTCGTGGTTCACTTTAGCTCCAGTATCTTATTCTGTTATCTTGAGATATTCTTCACTATAAGGATTCCATTCCAAGAACTTTTTTGAGTTCTTAGTGATTTGAGCATAAAATTGTGGAGTGATGATGGGTTGGGTCAGGTTTGAGTACTTGACTCTACTGAAAAAGGTAATATCATGTCAGGTTGGAGCAAAAAAAACTGTAATTGTACCTGACCCAAATCAACCCAATTTAAAATTACTCCTGTCATTAGTTTGGGCTGGAGACTTTTGTGTATATATGAATTTTTTATGATGAAAAATATATTTAAAATTAAAATTAAGTATAATAGTGATCAATATTAATACTAGTGACAGTAAGTATTCAAATTATTTAATATATTAAGAAAAATTAATGTTAATTAAATATTCAATTTATTAATATTATAAAAAGTCTATGTTAATTAAGTATCCAAATTATTAATATTATAATTTTGTGTCATTCCAATTGAGTCGGGTTTGGCCTAAACCAATGACCCAACTTAACAAGACCATAGCTCATGTCGTATTTGAAGGACTCATATTCATCCCACAAAAAAAAATGTTGGTGGAAAAAGAATGTACAAAAATAAAGAATTAATAAGTGACACTGAATTGCATGATTGTATAACCATCTGTGGATAGCTCGAGATGTTTTCAGAAACCAACAAAGATGTATGGTTGTACAACCCGGCAACCATCCTTTACCTTTTCAAGAAATAGTGGAGTACAAATACCATTTCTTAGTAGTTCTGTTAACAGTACCAGTATATGTAGAATGGGCCCAAAAAGATAATTATAGAAGTAGAACAACAACAACAACAAAGCCTTATCCCACTAGGTGGGGTTGGCTACATGGATCATACGACGCCATTCCGCTCTATTAGTAACCAAACCTTTCGGTATATTATTCACCAATAGATCTTGCTCTATTAGTTCGTCAAGTGTCCGCCTTGGCCTCCCTCTCCCTCTTTTAATCGGACTCTAAATTATTTGATCTACTCTTCTTACTGGCGCATCTAATGGTCTTCTCTGAACATGACCAAACCATCTCAAACGATTCTCTACAATTTTCTCACTAATAGGAGCCACTCCGATTCGTTCACGTATATGGTCATTCCTAATCTTATCTAATCTTGTATGACCACACATCCATCTCAACATCCTCATTTCGGCTACCCTCACTTTACGTTCATGTTGTCCCTTCATAGCTCAACATTCACTACCATATAACACTGCTGGCCTTATAGCAGTACGATAGAATTTTCTATAGAAGTAGAACAATGAACAATTTTTTTTTTTCTGGTGTAAATGTCGCTGTAACCAAATATTACAAAATGTAAATTTTCCTAGTCTGTTATAAGAATCCTTCTATTTATGTGGTTGTCAATAAACTTTTTATGCAATTGATCTATCCTTTTTCTTGAGGGGGTCATCTTTGCCTCTTGAAGAATGAAAGTGAGTTCCCTCTCTCTATCTCTCTCTCAAGAAAGAGAAGAGTGAAAGTGAGTTCATCAGTAATCCAATGTAGGACTGCAAGTACACCTAGATCTCTGATGAATAGTGCGATGGGAGGAAAGTGTTGATTTCTATGTTAGCTAATTTTCCTTATCTGCTTTCAATTTATGTGGAGTCTTTTTTGGATTTAAGAAAGTTATAATTTACCTTGTTTTTAACCAATTCATAAATCTTAATAAATATGACTGGTCAACAGGGTCTTGATCTGTCTGACATTATAGTGGAAGCAGAGAAACGAGGGACATCTTTTGACAAATTGTTGGCGATACCTGAACAAGATGATTGGGTCTATGCTGATGGCATATCAACCTCATGCATTGCCTTTGTTCTTGAATTGTACAAAGCAGCAGGGCTCTTTGGTCCAATTGCCAACTCCATACAGGTTACTGAATTCACTGTAAGTCTTTAATCACCATTGAGGAATTCCTGTTCATTTCCAAACCCCTATATGTTCATTGTATTTTTTTATATTTCTCGCTCTCATCAGATCTTTCAATACATCAATCAAAGAACGTGTTTTTGTAATCCCTTGGGTTACCTTTTAAACTTGAAAGAAAATGGAAAAATCTAATTGGCTGCATCCTCTATGTTGTGCAGATAAAGGATGCCTATACTCTCAAGTTTTTTGAAAACGACACCAGTCGTCTACCACAGTGGTGCAACAAAGATGATGATGTGAAACTTCCGTTCTGCCAAATCAAAGGCAGATATAGGATGGAATTACCAGGTTACAATACCATTCAGCCTTACCCTCACATGAATGAGAAGTGTCCATCCCTACCACCAAACTATGAGAGGGCCGAGCACTGCTGAAGTTCTATCATAAGAATTTGACCTTGTTTCACTGCTTTCTTTCATTGGGAAACAGAGGGAAAAGTAGGTGGGTGGAATGATTGACATCAGAAACATGTAAATATGTATGTACATATAAGCATCACCGTACTAACTTACATGGACCTTCCACTTATATATTTTGCTGGGATTTCTTCCCAGTTTGCCTATTAGTTGTGTACATGGATCAGTAGACATATTCTTATGATCTCAAGCACATGCACATTTGCATATTAGTATACATGGATCACTAGGTATCTTCGTATGATCTCAAGCATATGCTCGCATATCAGTGGAGTACATGGATCACTAGGTATCTTTGTATAATCTCCAAGCAGATGTCTGTTCTCTTTAAGTAGCTACGAAGTCATATTTGGCTATAAGGAGCCACTTTATGTTCTTTATGCACCACAATGTGTTCTTGTGTTTTTACATGTTTATAATAATTAATTTTATTTGAATTAGATGCAAAAATTGGATTAGATGCTGTCAAATACTACTTGCACCATTATATAGCTTAAAAGGTAAAAATCATCATGGCTTTTCGACACTTTTAGTTTGTTTTAGTGAAAAAGAAAGATCTCAATATATCAATTTTACGGAGTTGTAGTACGTAAGCTTTTTATTGCGACATAAATAACAAGTTCTACTAAAATTATAAGACTTTTTTCTTATGTATCGAGCTCCAGACATAGTGTTCTAATATGATCAAGTCAAGAACTAAGTTTATGCTATGCAGTGCATGTTTTTTGATTCGTAGATCAAGGTGTTTTTCGAGTTTAGAAAAAATATTTATCACAGATAGGAAGCTACCATCGTATTTATAAGTGCATTTTTGCTAAAGATACTACAAAAAAGACATGCTTATTGAAGCAACAAAAGCAGTAATTTATTATATTAGTCATCGTAGCACAATTAACGATAATTATTATGATGGGATAACATAAGAAAACATAGAAGATGCTCTAATTAAATTCCATTATCCGAGGATTTATTAATAACAGATTAATGAAAATTGGAATGCGCTTTGCAACTAAAATCGACCTCAACAAGATTTTAGAAAGAGTAAAGGCAATAATTCAAAAGTACAAAGAAATAAGAATAACATTATTTCACAAAGATTTTTTTCTTTTACTTCCATGAGAAAAATCAAAATACCAACCAGTCCACATAACAACTGGTTGATACAATTGCGGAAATTAGACGCGTCATCTGTTCCTAAATTAGACGCACCATCTGTTCCTTAACACGTCTTCAGTTGATAGCTTATTCTTACAGGACAAGTTGTCGTCGCATGAATTGATCGTTTGGCCGACATGTTGAGTAATCTTCACGTCTTACACGATTACTTAATTTTAAATTATTTTTAAATCAGTCCCTCAACTTTAATTTCTAATCATAACGTTCTTCATTTTTAATTTTCTTACACGATTAATCCTCTTGACCGATGATAATGGATTTTCTAGTTGCCTTGCGTACGTGGCTGACATGTGAGTCGTTTGTCTCTCATCCACGTCATTTAAGTTATTCACGTCATTTAACGCTATAAAACTGGATAAATTACACGGATCGTCCCCCAACTTTGAGTCAATTTTTAAACGGTCTCCCAACTTTGATATTATTGCACGATTTATCCACTTGACCGGTAAGAGACATTCTCCCAATTATCTTGTTGATGTGACGTAATAAAATATAATAAAAAAATTTAATTTAATGACATGACATAATAAAAAAATAATATAATATCAATAAAAATATTACAAAATTTAACAAAAGTAATAAAAATGACTGAGGACGCTAACGAGTTCGCGAGGGAGCGTTGGCGCCTCCTTGTGCGAAGCTCGCCAGAGGACGAGCTTGGAGAGGGGGCTGATGCCCCCTATGCCAGCTTGCTAGAGGGCGAGTTTGGAGAGGAGGGTCGACACCCCATCTGTCAGCTCGTTCACGCTCTTAAATTTTTATAATATTATTTTTTATTATGTGATGTAAACTAGTTAAATTTTTTTATTATATTTTATTACATCACGCCAATAAGATAATCAAGAGATTGTCTCTTACCAGTTAAGTGGATGAATCGTGCAATAATATCAAAGTTGGGAGACTGTTTAGAAATTGACTCAAAGTTGAGTGACGATCCGTATAATTTACTTGATTTTGTAGTGTTAAATGACGTGGATGAGAGAAAAATGGCTTACGTGTCGGTCACGTATGCAACGCAACCGGAAAACCTACTATCACTGGTCAAGAGGACTAATCGTGTAAGAAAATGAAAAAAATGAATGACGTTCTGATTATAAATTGAAGTTAAAGGATCAGTTTGAAAATAATTCAAAGTTGAGAAACTAATCGTGTAATTTATCCCACCACCCATGGGATGATGGAGAGTCAAATTTGGAACACTAAAGTTAATTAAAGAGAGAAAGGCATGCATAGTCTCCTCCTCTATCCTAGTAGGAACACTAACTCATTCAAGGGATTATCATCTCAGTCTAAGAACTCGATCCACAAGTTGCCATCTTAGATGCAAACCTCTACTCACAGAATCAACAAGTATCTGATAGCATGCTTCTGATGAGGAGATATAAACAAATTCCTTTTCTTGCAAGGAGGGAGACAACAATCTCCTTAATTGTACGTATATGTTTTGCATCTTTCACTCCAAGAGCATGCATGACGCTGGTAACTTTCACATTTGGTTCTCTTCTTCTTTCTTCCATAGCAGAGCTTAGAGTTTGCTCTTAATGGGCTGGAAAAAGGTTATGTACATGAGTAATGAGGAGATGAGCAAAGATTGGGAAATCTATAAACTTGTGGTTGAGTATTGGTGGGAATTATGTGTAGATGCAAAACTTGTAGCTTTCGGCAACGGCAATGGTAATGGCATGGAAGAAACATAGCTCAGAAGAGGCGGAGACCTTGATAACTCCAATAACTCGGCTTGGAAGGGGTGAGGCCTTAGTAACACTCCTTTCACATGGTAGTATCTAATGTGAGGGTTTCCAATGTTTTTCTACAGCAAATATTCACATGTGGTGAAACCGACACATAATTGTAATTAGAGTGCTTCCTACATATGTCTTTATGTCACAACAAGGTAATTATTATCTAATCGTTTCATATAGTTAATTAAATTGGGTCTAGTCATTCTCCATTTATTAACCAATCATTAGTTAGATATAAATTCACACCACTTTATGCATTCAATCATTAACTTAGTGGTTATGACAAATCGTATCATCATTAATTATATTACGAAACTACATATGCTTACTTAATAATCATCTAAACAGACTCATTCATGCAATAGCTAATTATTATTTAAGGCCAAATACGTTTTTATTGATAACCACTTCTATTTCATATGAATACAATTTAATATATTATGAAACATTATTAAACTTATTGGACTTAATACCGTGTCTCCTATCTTATTATTCATCATATAAAAAATATGTCGACCAAGATTAAAAGTCATTAAATGGAAATAGATTAGATATCATCCGCACATTTATAATATAACGAATTAAAAAAAGAGAGATATGGTATCCCTTCTTTGAACGAGGGACAGATCAATTTTATCCAAAGTTATATTATGCCTTAAAAGGTAATGATGTTGTCTAATTTCCAGAATTAAATTAAACTAAATTCAGAAAATAAATATGATTAACCTAGTTCGAGCAGGGATAGGAATTATTTTTTTGGGAGGGGCTAACATATATTATAAAATAACAAATTAAAATAGATAATAAAACATAAATATTAAATTTTAGATTAAACTAAAAGAGCACCTAAATAACCTAGAATCTATAACATATATATGTATTAAGGTAAAAATTTCTAATGTTATGTCATCTTAACATATAATGGTACAGAGAGACCAAATCCTTTAGGCACTATTTGGTTGCTGCATAGTTAATCTGGAAGAAGAGTTCGTAACTCATGAGTTTGATTTGATTATGGCGGATTATCTTTAATTCATCAAATTGAATAATACAAAAACTTGCAAAACATCGGCCCGATAAGATTATACATTCATCGTGAATTGTGCGACGCTTATCTCCTCTTAATCCTAATCCACTTCACGTTTGGTGATATTCCGATGATTATCGTCTTGGAGTTGTTTAGTTCAAAAGTCATTAAAAAGAAGGGAAGAAAATAAATGGGAAGAGAAAGGAAGAGAATGAAGAAGAATAACTAATCTTATTTGAATGACATGAGTAATAAAGAGAAAAAAATAAAAATTTAATAATAAATTTATTTTGATTATTTTATCTCTCATATGTGTATTTGTATGTTAAGTTTATAAGCCCTAAATGTGGAAATTTATTTTAATTATACATTTCCCCTCTTTTTCACCTCAATTTGAAGAGGAAAGAATAATAAAATACTGAAGGGGAATGGAGGGAGAAATTTTCTCATTTCCTTTTCAACTTAAACTAAATTAAATCCAAATAGTCAAATTTAATTATATGTGGGTTGAGTGCACTTGCTCTTTGAAGGATTAATAATATATTTTTTGGGGTTGGTAAATACTTCAGGATCTCTTGTTTCTCACACCGGGTTCGCCCACGTGAGCTTAGGAGAATATGAGTATTACTCAATTACCTGTGCTGCTGGCGTACGAACAAAAGAGGGGGTTCGGGAGGCCCGTCCCCCCGACGGCGGTCCCGCTCGCCGGTGTGGTTCGGATTAGGTTTTTTCTCTATTTTGTTCGGATTTTTGAACCCGTTTGGGAGAGACTATTTATAGCTTATTTTCAGATGTAATCTGTGTGGCGGCTGTAATCAAAATGATATAGTGAAACCTCTTTGCAGGACATAGCCCTAATCTCAAGGGTGAACCTGGGTAATTTGTGTGCCTCCTCTATTTTTCTACAATCTCTTTGCGATCTTCTCTTCCTGTTCTCGAATTTTCCCATCAATATTCACTACGAGCAAAATTGATGGGTCAAGTTAGAAAAAAAAATCAACTTTAAATGATAAATCATGATCTATCATATTAAAGTGCAAAAGTTAAGTAACAATTGCTCTAGTCTGCCTTAAAAATCATGTTTATCAAATAAACTAATGATGCCATTAATATGTTCCTCCATCTATACCTAGTAATATCAATTGCTTGCGAGATCCAAATGTTGAAAAATTAAATTTTTATTAGCTAACATCCACTATATAAATGGATGATGCTTTTTAATAAAGATTATTCAGATTGATCAAGTACATCTATCAACGACAAGTGACAATTGATCAAACAATTAAATGAACAAGGGATCAATTAGCCAAGTAAACAAACTGGAAGTAACAAGTATTTTTATCAATTGCAAATGAATTTTCTTCTACAACAATGTTCAAGTCACAGGTGTCAATTGACACCTTATCAAATTACAAATATCATATGTCCATTATCAAGTGTCATATGGTCAAGTACCATGTTTCTTCTTTACTTTGTTTTAAACGTGTTGCACTGCATGTTTTTATTTCAAATACTTTGCTAATACATAAGTTGTAATCCAACTCATTTCATCCTTATTGTTCGTTATCTTAGGTGAAATCTTGAACTTTTATTATAGGTTTGTCATGGTACTTTCATCATATAGGGTCATTGGTGGATCAATCCACGAGCCCGAGCTCTTTTGACTCAACAAATAAGAGGTAAGGAATATATACCACTCGGCAGGGTTTTCACCCATGTACAAGTAATGAGTATCTGCAACTCGTAGGTGGAATATATTCACCACTTCATAGTGGAGCATTGAGTATTCATCCATGAACAAATAACAAGTGATATGATCAATATGCATGATTTATTTTTTTTTATTTTGATTTCATAAACCTATTTATTTATCGATGTAATCTTTTAGCATTACATGGTCAAGTGAACAAAAAGATCAATCAAATGTCAATCAAGTAATAGGTTCAAAATTCATCTTAAAATCATGATAACTCGGCTCAAGTTCTTACAACTCAAATCAATCTCGAATCTTAGGTCAAATATGATCAAAACTCGAGGTGGATGTCACTTTGAAGATCTTGGAAAAATAATTATGACAAAATTTGAAATGAGTCTGAAGGTGACTCAGATTGAGTATTGTTGAAATTTGGAACGTCCAGGGGTGGACCCATCTTATGTCCAAGGGGGCAATGGCTCCCCTCCTCCCTAGAATTTTTAAGTCTTACATATTATTAATACTAATCATGCTAAATGGGTCCCTTAATTAATGGGGGTAAATTACATGAATGATTCATCAACTTTGAGTCGATTTCTAATTGATCCCCCAACTTTAATTTATAACCAGAACGTCCTCCATCTTTCATTTTTTTTTGCACGCTTAGTCCTCCTGACCGGTAGGTTTCTGATTGTCTTGCTTACGTGACCGACTTTCTCTCTTATCCACGTCAGCTTAAGTCATCCACATCATTATAAAATTTTTAAAAAATAATAAAAAAAGATGAGGTTGTCCACGTCATTTAAAAAAAATTAAAAAAAATAAAAAAGTGAGCTGCGAGTCGCCCCCTCCCTCTCTTGCCGTGCGGGAGAGAGAGAGGAGGGGGCGACCACCCCCCACTGGTCGAGCTTCGCGAGCTCGACCAGAGGGGGGGGCGGCTCTCTCGCTGTCCACTTTTGACTGCTAGCACGGTCATACACGATAATCTAACTTGATCCCAGGGAACATATTGGAGCCCGGAAAGAATGAAGAAAAAGGGGACCAAAATGTCGACCTCCCTCCGTGTTCGAAACAACGATCGGCGAACCACGCGTGCGGGCGACGGCGAATGGAAGTTGTTCTCAAACCCTAGAGGGCTCGATCCCCTTTCACCGTCGAAACCTAATTGGTTTCTCTACTTCTCTTTGATTTTTAGTTGTGTTCCTCCTCCTCTTCCGCCATGTTCGTCAACTCCGATCCCACCGCCGGCGGCCTGGGATCCCCTCCGAGATCGAATCCTAAGACCTCAATCTTGCGTCTCCCCCTCATAAGCCGCACCTCTTCGACTCCTCCGTTGTCGCGTCATCTTCATCGGCCCCCAAGTTCGCCGCAGTGGCCGTCCCTCAGGAGCTCACCTTCAGCTACCTCTGCCACAACCCCAAGCTGGCTCTACATGAGAGAGAGGGCTTGGCGGGGGTGTTGGCGGTGGCGATCTCTTGTCCTCCCGATTGACCAAGGGCAAGGAGGTCACGGCGTCCGCCGCCGCCGACGCGTATCAGCAGCGGCGGTGGGTTGAGAGGGATTCCCTCTCTCTCATATGAAATTTTATTATTTTTCAAAAATTTTCTAATGACGTGGACGACTTAAGCTAACGTGGATGAGAGAGAAAGTCGGCCACATAAGCAAAGCAATTAAAAAATCTGTGATCACCGGTCAAGAGGACTAAGCGTGCAAGAAAATGAAAGAAGGAGGACGTTCTGATTATAAATTGAAGTTGGAGGACCAATTAAAAATCGACTCAAAATTAGAAGACCATTCGTATAATTTATCCTAATTAATGGTAATTATCTACCATCTAAAATTTCATATATAAAAAGTTATAATGACCTCATAGCCTCATATTTTCACTTTAATGTATTTAATATAGTAATATTAAATTAAGGCACTAATTAAGATTTCCATATATATTAAGTTATATAATATTGGTACTCATTACAATTTTCATAGATAACAAAGATTTTATAGTATACTACTATTATACTATTATAATTCAAGTGTAATGATAAGTATAATGATATTATTATTTAAAAGTCTTAGTGTTTATATTTTTCATATTTAATATTTGCAGTAATAATTATTGAGATTAAAATTATGAATTGAGTTTAATAAGGATTATTAATTAGTTTAAACCTATTCTAAACTAATTTACTAACAAGTGAAATGACTCCAAGCATTTGAATTAATTGAATATAATTCAAATTTAGTATATCTATTTTCTTAGCTTTTATTTCACTATAAATATAATCCTTTGATATGTTTTTTGCAATTACTGTGCATTTAAATCTCTTAACAAATTGTTTTTAAAAATCAAATAATAAATTATATATATATAATCCTCCCAAATTTCTTATCCTCGTTCCGTCGTGGGAACATTCTCTGTCTCCTTTTTACTTATGGAATCTAAGACTAACTGATAATTCAGTATGAAGGTGAGTTGTTTCAACAAGGTAAATTCTTATTGGGTTCTTGCAGCTCAACCAAGATTTTGCAGAAATAAATGTTTTTAATAATCAAATTGGAAACCGAATCATTTTTTGAGATTTAACTAGTTCAACTGAATTTTTATATAATAATATTGGTTATAATTATTTAAGAGTAATACAATATATAAATTATTATAAAAATGATTAACCAATTAAATAATTATTATTTTGACCATATGTTAGTTTAAATAGTAGTTTTCTTCATTAAATTATTATTATTAAGAACAATCTAAATTTATTACTAATATATTATTACCAAATTTTAACCTCTTTACATATATAACTCTTTTTTTTTATTTTACTTGGTTAGTAATATGTTTCTATTTTTTTCATTTCCTCTTATCAAGATATTTCCTTTTATTTTCTTATTTTAAAGTTTCTTTATTTTTTTGTCCCTTCGTGTGCAGAACTTTCCAAATTTTTTTATAAAATCATTTAAACTTTCATATCCCACAATAAAACCTTTTCATATTTCAATTTGTTTTGAAAAAAATTGGGTTGAACTCGGTTTACTGGTTCAACCCAATTTTTTTGAGTCGAACTGATTCTTTAATTATTTCGATTTTATTAACAAATTGGATCAGGTTCAAAGTTGGTTGAACTAACCTGTCTGAATCGATTGTTTAATCATTGGCGAAAACTAAATTGTTGATCATCCTACTTTGGCCATAATATATTATTTTAGAATTTTGTACAACTGACATGATAACCTAAGAAACTCTTTCAAATTTATAGAACATTATTAGGGTTGCAATTAAACTTATTTGGTGTAATCAAATTATTAAGAAATTGTATTAAAAATGAATTCAAAATTCTATGTATCTTGACTTTGAACTCAAGTTTTCCACCTTTGATTTCAATGCATACTAAACTTCTCTGTAACATATCTTTTGCTGCAACCTCGGCCCTATCCTTCCTAGGTCATCATTCACAATGGACTAGGCAAGCATGTGGAGTTGCATACACATTGAGAGAGAGACATTTGAAATTCCATTTATATAGAAGCAACATCATGTAACATTTTTCGAGCAATGCATGATATTATCCGCTCTAAGTCATTTGATATCAAAGTAGCGTAGTAGTTCATCACTATACATAGCATGATACTATCCACTTTGCTCCACTGGCTCATGCTTGTTTGACACGCCACGCCTAATTAAGACCATATTCTCATATATACACAGCATCTATTTCATGATTTAGACATGTTAAACTAATCTAAAACATTCCTCTTGCATTCTTCCCAATTCAAGAGACAATATCCTTGTTGAGTGATTCAACCCCACCGTGCACAGAAGTTCACGCTAATTAGCTTTGATATAACATGTAATATTCCCATGCAATATGTGATATTATTCACTCCGTACCGCAACTCACACAGTTATGTCAAAACGTGTCACCCAATGTCTAAGTAGTACAATAACCCACATCTATACTCAACGTGGTACTGTCCTCTTTGCCCTCATCAACTCACGATTTTCTAAGGTGTCACGTTAAGTTAAGCCATGTTCTCGTATATACTCAATATTTCTTCCGCGACTTATTCATATGTAATTAAACCTCAATTATAAATTTAATCAACTCTGTATTCTTACTTTAAAAGTTATTTTAAAAAATCTCTATTCCTAATCCCTTCTATTTATTTGTTTATTTTATCTCTATTCAAACTTTATTATTCCTTTAAATTTTCACAATATTTAAATTTAAATAAGTAATTATTATTAACTAATAATTTTTAATTAAAAATAACATAATATAGTATTTTATTTTGAATAAAATATTACTATTTAATATATAATACTCTTAGTTTTTTAGAGAATAAAATATCATATCATTTGGATAACTATACAAAGTTATATTTCAAAGAGTGTGGTTTGAAAAAAAAATTAAATTCGAAATTATACTTAATATTTTACTATATCTCTATTGATTTTGAATGTGATAAATATTTGTAAAAAATTCTCTTATTTTTTACAAAGTAAAAAATTATCTCATAACTATATCAAAAGTTATGTTTAAGATAGTCTAGGTTTATTAAGTAAAAAATAGCAAGTTATAAGAAAAGGATCACACATTTGGTCCAAAAATTTGGACATCCGAAATTGCATAGTAGTGGACACTTTTTGGAAAAATCAAGTTTGAATGTCCAATCCAAATTTGAGACATCCAAAAGTATAGATTGAACAATTTTTTTTTAAAAAAAATGCAAATAGTTAGATTTGGACAAAGTGAATTTTGGAAGGTTCAAATAGTTATTACAAAAGAGACTCCAAGAGTACAAGGAAGGTTGTCTTACAAGAAAACATTATTTTGACAAGAGTTAAGCTCAAAGAGTGAATATTGTATAAAATAGAGAGGTGAATGTGATAAAAACTTATATCAATATTGGGCTTAACTCCTTTATTAAAAATTAATGCAAGAAAAATCATGCATTAGTTTAAGCCATTTGATTAGCATTTTGGAATGTTTTATGCTTAGAAAAAGAAGAGTTTTGATTTGTTTTCATATAATTTTATTAAGATTTGATTTCTACCTAAATTTGAAAATTATTCATAGAAGGATACGAGAAAATGTCAAAATGAAGATAAGAAAAGGCCTAAAACAGCTCAGAAGACCGTCACGGCCGTGACAGTTCTGGTCATGACCGTGATAAAAAGATTCAACACTCAGAAAATTGGCTAAGTTACTGTCACGGCCATGACAGTTTCTGTCATGGCCGTGACAGACAATTTTTCAGCAGAAATTTGGCTAAGTAATTTTCAGTCTTTTTAGCCTTCTGTCACGGCCGTGCCAGAATCTTTCACGGCCATGACGACAGTCTGTTAGGCCATTTTAAAGTCATTTTTATCCACTTTTTAGATATATTTTTTATTTCTTTCTTTGGGGAACGAAAAAACCTATAAAAGAAAGCAGAAGAGGACTTGGAAAAGCATCCCTAGAGCATTGTTTTGAATCCTAGAAAGAGGAGAAGTATAAGGACAATAGCGAAACTCTGTCGAAAATTCGAGAGAGGACACGCTTAGCCTATGCTAGAGTTTTTATTTTCTTTTCCCTACATTTTTACATTAGATTTGATGTTATTATTCTCAGATTTATTCCTTCATTAGGGTCATCCTAGTTGAACCCTATTTATATATTGGATTCTTCTTAATATTAGTTTGATTTGAATCTTTAATAGCATTGCAATTTCATGTTTAATGCTTTCCTTTGATTCCATGATTTGTGATTTAATTGCTATATGAAAAGAAGTGATTATTTTCATAATAGTTTCTAGGATTGATCTTATTTATTGCATGCCACAATTAAGAAAATCGAAAGAGACCTAATTTGTGTAGTTATTAAAGTGACTTGAGAAAGTCCTTAATATTAATTCCGATTGAATGCATCTTATGATTTAATTAAGTAAATTAAAAATCAAGAGGATTGATTTACTCTAATTATTCATAAGATAGTAGTTAAAGTCTGAAACATTGGTTAACTAATTTTGGGAATTCACTTTGTTATTGATTCAATTAATTCTAAGTTAACAAAATTCATTACATTCTAGTGGTGATAATTAGGTGCCTTAATCATCAAATCATTATTTCTCCAGGTGATCATTTATTTTATTTTATTATTTTCTTTTTATTCACCTCTAAAAATCATATATTTTCTTAATTTCTTAATTAACAAAGTTAAAATAAAATTTAAGTTATTAACCGTCCTCGTGGGAACGATAACTCTACTTGTTCACTTTATTACTTGAACGACTAGTGCACTTGCTAACGTTTGCTATCAATTCTACACGCATCAAAAACTTATATTCGATGTGACTCATGTTAGGCGAAACCCGAGCCCTATTGCTACAATCTAATCTTATTCGATTTCCATTAGAACCTAGGTTGGGTTTGATGAAACTCGAGTTGAGGCAATTCGATTCAATTCTATTTAACTATTTGTAAAGGGAACCGTGTTAGGTCAATCGAAAACTCGGTCTGGATCTAATTCAATTTCAACATATCTATTATATTAGTGGAAATCAGTTGTACATTGCCCAATCCTGGTCCGAATTCGTAATGATCTATACTTGCCGCGCTCAGGTTAGGCTTTGAGTTGGTCCGATTA
The DNA here is from genome assembly GCA_030549335.1 of Pontederia crassipes. Lineage (NCBI taxonomy): Eukaryota > Viridiplantae > Streptophyta > Magnoliopsida > Commelinales > Pontederiaceae > Pontederia > Pontederia crassipes. The sequence continues at coordinate 59,451,904 of CM060194.1, read as the reverse complement.
TTCTCTTATGGTGGTGTATGATGAGAGAAGGGGAGACTTCTGTGTAGAAAGAGGGCTCTTGGTGTGAGAGAGAACTCAACACCAAATCATATTTATAATTTTTTGGGTGAAGTTTGACTCTAATTGGATTACCAAATCAATTCTAAATTAATCATTACATTTTTGCCTTAACCCATCAATAGTTGATTTTGAATTTAATATTTAATCCACATGTTAGTCTCAATCTCAATCAAATTATATCTTAGTCCAATGTCACTCGAATTCCTTCTCTTTGACTCATCAATAACTTATCTTAATCAAACTATACTTTTATTTTATACATTTATTTCTTTCTTTCTCCATTTTTTTCAAAATTATTTAATATAATACTATTTTATCAATAAATTTTCGGATTAAAATAATAAAATATTATTATTTTAATGACAAAAATATTTGTAAGCCATAAAACTCTTAATCCTACCATACTTGGGAGTCCTTTACCCATTAGACTTCTATTTAGATATTAATTCAATTTAAAATATCTAATCTCAATTTGCTTATAATTCTCACTCCCAATAAGATTTAATATTTCTTTCTTTTCCTTTATCCTTTGTAATCATACTTTTAATCATACTCAAACTCTTATTTTTTTCTCTAAGTAAGATTAATCTTTCTTTCTTTTTATATTTCTTTTCTAATTATATTCCTATCCCTTATCAAATTCATCCATTAAGACTTCAATAAATTTTCTAACAGTATGGAAGTTGAGAAGTCTAATCGAGAATGTACGTCAAGGCATGATTGAACATCGTTAATAAATTTTGTTTCCTTTGTGTTTGAATTCACCCTTTCCCTCATTCTTACTCTTATTATGTTAAGAAGTTTAAGTTTTATGGATCAATTTTGTGCTTTCCTGATTCTTTTTACATAATAATTTTACCGATTTAAACATCAATTTATCTTCTCTTGGTACCACATGTGTTCTAGCAATTAATATCAGATCTAGGTTGATTTCGATTTTAAAATTTGATTATCTTTAAAGCTAGGGGATCTTGGCGAACATCACTCCATTGTTCGCTCACCTTTTTTTGGCTATTATAACTTTGCCTATTACAACTTAGAATACATGTTTATGTCATTCTATTGATTTATATATTTGGAATGTGATAGAAAATAATTTTGATTTGTAATATTGATTCCACTAAATTTATTCACATTTCTACTTGTGTTTCTTCAGATGAATTTTGAAAAAAAGTTGTTAATTACTTATGAAGGAATCAATAAAGTTAGAGAGCCTACATTATTCTAAATCGTGAATATAATTCATTTAAAAGCTTAATTATGAATATGTTATATTGATATTGAACAATAGACTAGCGACAGATGTTGTCACGACCGTGACAACGGACAGTTAGGCGGTCTGAAGGCGAATTTTATTCATTTTCTGGATAGATTTTCGATTTTTCCTTTTGAGGGACGAGAAAATTTATAAAAAAGGAGGCGGAAGAGAGAGGACCTCGAAAAGTATCCCTGGAGCATAGATTTGAAGTGTAGAAAGAAGAGAAGAGCGAGAATAATAATGAAGCTCTATCGAAAATTCATGAGAGCACGTGCACAGTGGCTGTCAAAAGTTTTCATTTTTTTCCTACTCTTTGATATTATATTTGATGTTATTCTTCAGTAGATTTATTCTTTCATTATGGTCATCTTAATTGAACTCTATTTATATTTTGTAGTCTTTCTTAATATTAGTTTAGTTTGAATATTTAATAGCATTGCGATTTCATTTTTAATGCTTTCTTTTAATTCCAATATTTATGATTTGATTGCTATCTGAAAAGAAGTAATTATTTTCATAATAGTTTCTAGGATTTGATCTTAATTATTGCATGTCGCAATTAGGAAAATCGAAAGAGACATAATTTATGTAGTTATTAAAGTGACTTGAGAAAGTCCTTAATATTAATTCTATGTTAATGCATCTTATGTTTAATTAGATAAGTTAAAAACCAAAATGATTAATTTATTATAATTATTCTTAAGATAGTAGTTAAAGCTTTAAACATTGGTTAACTAATTGTAGAAATTCAACTTTATTATTGATTCAACTAATTCTAAGTTGAGAAGATCCATTATATTTTAATGACGATAATTAGGTGCTCTAATCATCAAAATATTATTTATCTAGGTGATCATTTTTTTATTTTTATCCTTTTATTTTAATTGCACTTGAAAACAAAATTTTTCTTAATTTCTCAATTAACAAGGTTAAAATAGAATTCAAGTTATTAACTGTTCTCGTGGGAATGATAACTCTACTAATTCATTTTATTATTTGAGCGACTAATGCACTTGTTAGCGTTTGCTATCATTTTTACACACATCATTGATGAAAGAAGGCGTTCATTTTATGTTAAGAAATTTGATAATTAACTATAAAATTGGTTAAAACAAAGAATAATAAACTATAGACTGTGAATTAGAAAAGCATAAAAAAATCTAAATATATAAAACTATTCTAATAAATACATATTTAGAAATAAGAAAATACTTTATTAAATTTATTATAATTAAGATATGTTGAAAAATATTTATCAATGTTTAATTATTTTAAAATGATGATTAATATGTAATTATCTAACATTTTTTTTATTTTTCATTCACGTATACTATGTTTTTAAAAGAAATATAAATTAATTATTCTTTAATAAAAAAATTGATTTAATTCAATCGAACTTAGAGGATCAATGATCTGACTTAGGTCGGGTCAGGTCCGAACCGACCCGACCACAACCCGAATAGTGGCCGGATTATATGCAGGTTAAAAAATGTTCATTCGAGTCGACCCAATCTGATGTGATTTGAAGACTCGATATTTTATTTTTTAATTTTTTATTAAATTTAAGCCTATATTAGATTTAAAAATATTTAAAAATTTGAATAAAAATATTTCAAATGTGAAAATAATATATAAATATTTATAAAAATACATTTTATGCTTAAAATAAATATCAACTAGTATTTTTATATTAAAAATTTATTTAAAAAAGAAAAATTAGTGATGAGGTGAGCCGATCCAAATCAGATGGGATTGAATTTAACCTCCCAAAATTTCTTGACCCGACCAAAATATTTTGACCCGACTCTAAAGTGATCGGATCAAATGGAACTTGTTCGTTAGTCGAGTCTAACTCGACGTGTAAGCATCCGTAATGACAATATCAAATACCGACAGCTATGCGCTCATAGTAAATTACTAGGGTTATTTAATTATATATATATGTTATTATAATTATAAATTATAGTTAAGCTATTATTATTATCATCTCAAAATATTATTGTTACGTAAGCGATGGACATTTTTTTGCTCGGAGAGTGACACGAATGGCCGCAATAGTCTACTTAGTTATATGACACCATGTCCTTGCGCCATCCTTCAACAGCTAGCAAGCATTGACCATGTGATGTCAGTGGAGAGTGATGATACGCGCATTTGCGCCTCCTTTTCTCTTTCCCTTCTTCCCTGCGTTCCCTTTCGTTTTGAACCAAATGAGCAAAAACGGTTCATCCTTCTGCTCTGCACTTGGAAAGTTTACCAGACGGGAAGAAATTATCATGGTGACCCCGAACCATCCTGCGGTATCTTTCATCATCTTCTTCTCCTTCTTCCTCTCTTGCCCCATCGCACTCTCCATCTCCAGCCATCACAACAACTGTCCGCCGTCCTCTTGCGGCAGCCTCCGGAACATTTCCTACCCGCTCCGCCTGAGCGGCGATCCCCAGGAATGCGGCGAGATCGAGCTCCTGTGCGATGGGAAAGCTACGTCCCTCTACGTCGACGGGAACAAGTACTTCGTCACCGGAATAGACTACCCCAACGACACCCTAACTCTCCTCTACGCTGGCCTCGCGGCGGTAGCGGGCGCATGCCGATTCCCGAACCCCCCGTTTGTCGTGAGTGGGGGTTCAGACCAAGGACAGGGACGACGACTCGCGCTGTCGTATGCGTTGGCAAATCTGTTGAACTGTTCTGAGAGGATTCAGAGCTCAGACTACGTCGTCCCCGTACCATGCTTCGGCAGCAACAACAGGTCGACGGTGTACGCTGAGCTCGGTGGCAACATGGTATCCGACCTCCTAGTATCCTGCAGCTTTCTGACCTCTTTCCCTATAGACGAATCGTTTGCTTCGGGGACACTGATCCGCTCGGAGACGGAGTTCTTACGACACGCACAAAAGGGTTTTCGCGCCATGTGGATAACCGATTACCCACGTCTTGCCAGTGCCACCACGATTTGCTGGAGGGAGACCGTAAAGTAAGGATTCGTCAAGCACATAGCTTACCTGTGCCAGAATTACTGAGCGATCATGATTCATATGCGTTATTGCAGGTCGTACGAGAAAGTCAGCTTTTTCTCCATTGTTTTCTTCCCCATCGTGTTTGAGACGAGATTCTTGAATTGCCTTGCCAGTTATGTCTGCCAGAACGGTAGCAACAGGGCGTGCCTTGCACTGATGTCGTTAGATTTCATACAGTACGCACTGATTGGTTAGTGGAATTTCTTCCATAGATCAGATTAATCATATGAATGCATATCTCTTACAACAGTATTTGCAGCGTTGGTGATCTTGAACAGGTTTATATCCCCCCCTACAATCATCTTCGTGTTCCTTGCGCACAAGTTTTGGAAGACGCGGAAGGAAGTGGACGCCGTCGAGAAATTTCTTCGTACTCAGCAGGCAATTTCGCCGGCACGTTACGCATATAGCGACCTAATCGCCATGACGAACAACTTCAAGGAAAAACTAGGCCAAGGAGGCTTCGGTTCCGTCTTCAAGGGGCGGCTGCACGGAGTCATTCCTGTCGCAGTAAAGATGCTGGGCGGCTCCAAGATGAACGGAGAAGAGTTCATAAGCGAGGTGTCCACAATCGGCAGGATTCACCACGTGAACGTAGTGAGGCTCCTGGGGTTCTGTTCAGACGGATCAAAGAGAGGTCTCATCTACGAGTACATGCCCAATGGCTCGCTGGACAAGTACACCTTTGCTTCTGGCGGGACCGATAGCTCTACCCTGACACTGGACAAGATGAATGAGATAGCAATGGGGGCGGCCAGAGGCATAGATTACCTCCACCGGGGCTGCGAAGTGCAGATCCTGCACTTCGACATCAAGCCGCATAACATCCTCCTGGACAGAAACTTCGTTCCAAAAGTTTCGGATTTCGGTCTCGCGAAGTTGTACCCAAAGGACCACAGTCGAGTGTCTGTTAGCGTTGCCAGGGGAACGATAGGGTACATAGCTCCTGAATTGGTGTCAAGGAGCTTCGGAGTTGTGTCTTACAAATCTGACGTCTACAGTTTTGGGATGCTGCTGATGGACATGGCCGGGAAGAGAAGTGGAGATTTCGGTGTTGCAGCGTCATCTCAGGCTTACTTCCCTTCTTGGATCTACGATAAACTCTTGGAACAAGAAGGGGATAACGGCGTTGATGTCACAGAGATGGGGGAGGTTGAGCGGAAGCTATCGAAAGTTGGCCTTTGGTGCATCCAGATGAAGCCATCCGACCGCCCCACCATGAGCAAGGTTGTGGAGATGCTGGAAGGGAACGCAGATGACATACAAATGCCACCCAGGCCGTTCTTCTCGTCCTCGGAGTCAAGCTCCACACGACACCCTTCCTCTATCCCTGCATCGACCTCTGTGGAATTATCCATCATTTCTGAGCTCGATGATGTTTCCTGACTTCTGTATTATACACGTTTGTTCTTTTGTGGTTGAAAAGTGTTACATTTTGTTTGGTGAAATGGATCTATGTTTACCTATTTTTTTTTCAACTGCGTTTTTACTTCGATCTGTCAAAATTTGATGACAGATTTGAAATGCTTTGCAGATCATGATTTTTTCTGCGCAAGCTTTCCATTTATTACATTAGTGGACTTTCAAGCTGTTCAATCATTAATTACATTAGATGACCTTGGCATCATTAGATTTTAGATGGTCTGTGATACCTTACAAATTTTTTTTTTTTTTTGCGTGGTAAGGGATGAAATCGAAAAATTAATTCATTAAATTCAAATTCAAATTTTGAACGAAATCAACGTTTAAAAAATAAATTAACTTTAAAAATTTTCAAAAATTTCGACATGATGTATGCGTAAATTCGTCTATACGTCATGTACAAAAATTCATATATATATATATATCATCACAAATAAATAATTTCAAAACTTTAATCACAGATAATTATAAAGATATTACTGGCAATTCAAAAGAGTGAGAACACATGTCCAAATATAATAAGTCACAAGCTCACTCTCAAATTAAAATCACGAGCTTGATGCTCGTAAATCATATAACGTGAGCGTCCATCGCTTCACACAATAATTCAACATCTCCCAAAATCTTTCAAAGCATTTTTTGAGGAATAAATCCGTATAGAAAAACTCAATGAAATGCAAAGTTAGCAATACGATAATCGCGCCCCTCACACATGTTAATTTTCTAACCCCTTTACATTCCTTATTTTATGCTATGCAACTCATTCAATACCTGAAAAAAATATGAACAAGAGGAGTAAGCATAAAGAGCATCAATGAATAAAACGACTATCTCAAATATTAAAACAACGAAGAAAAAACCAACCTTTTTCATTTTAAAAAATTATTCCAAATACTTTTCATTTCATCAAGAAAATTCATTTAAAAAATGATCATACCGAAATGAATGTCATGGATGCACATGCATGATAATAAAATAACATAATAAAAACTTGAGGAACATCATCAAACACGGATATCCAATCTCCTCAATGGAGGAATCAATCTCACCCCTCGTATCCCATTGACACAGGGCGATTGTTCTAACTGCGTCCTCATATCCCATTGACACATGACATTGAATTGTCCTTCTTATTCCATTGACACAATGCTTATCCTTTCTTTCTATTCCGCGTATCCTATTGATACAGGATGGTTATTCTAATTTCACCCTTTGTATTACTATATTGACATAGGGTGTTGAATCTGTTCTTCGTATTCCATTGACACAAAGCATACCGAGTCCTAAATCGATCTACCAAGAGTTGGTCAATCCTCTGAGGTAAAAACACTCCGTCTTATACGGATTTTTACATGTAATGCATACGATACATGTATGCAGTTGCCAAATAGAAGTTTAGAATAAACTTTCCTTTTCAAAAATCAAATATTCACTTCAATTTCATAGGGATAAACTTCGACAGATTTTCAAAATTCATAATAAAAAATCACAAATCATATGATGACACATATATGCAGCATACAAATATATGAATATGCATGAAGAAAATTATCACGAAAATCCATTTCACATCGGGTGGAACAATGTCATCACTCCGGAGAGTTTAGCAATTCATATCAATTGAGATAAATTCCCTCATCTTGGATTCCTCAAGTTTCATCTACCTTCTGTCCGAATCCGCTCAAAGAAAAAAAATGCCTAGTACATTCATTTAAACTTTATTTAGAAATATAGACTTATCGTTTAAAATATTTATCACTTCTAGGTATCATTTATCTTTTAGTTCATTTCTCATTTCATAATAATCCTTTCTAACAACATTTTGGTACCTAGAGTTATAATTTATAATTTTCTTACCTAAGTTCATAATTAATGAACTACAGCTATCATATAAACTAATTTCCATACATCGATCATCACTATAAATTTTTAGCATACTTACCGATAGGAGAAAAGAAATCGCCAACTAATTGCACCCTACTCAAAGCTCATCGGACAACCACCTATCATGTCCAATTAAGCATATAATAATTCAAATTAGACCCTATAACTAATTCTTATCAAGTATGAAATTAAATATTATAAATAGTTTCGACCACCAATCATCTTTACCATAATAATGAAACCACCCGCTCTCTAAATCGGAATCACACCTGTCGAACGCTGAACATCGTCTTCTTCGTTAGTAGCATAATAAAATTAATTAAAAAATCAGATTCATATCCGAAATCAAATTTATCGTGCATTTTCATTCGCTTACCAATACACATTGAGGACGAGTCATCGAAAATATCGTCCGATGATCGAAATCCGAAATCGATGAACCTATAAGTAATTTGTAATTATTTTTTTTACGGACAGCAATCCAATACATATTTTCCTTGTGTGTGCACCTACCAGAACGCCGTGGTTCCCTATCGATTCGTCGAAAAAGTTCGCCGAAAAGTCTCAAATCTCGGCCTCCTATGCGATTTGGATAAAGACATGATTAAAATCCCTCAAAATGATCTTAATTGACCCGAGAATGATGTACAACTCATCAAGAGAAAGATAAGTGCGAATCGGAGTCGAAATCGTCGCCGAAGGATTTTTTATCTTCCTCATGTTTTCCCTCATTGCGTGCACAATGGATTGATCATTTCATACTATATGTCAAAATGTTCGTCTTGTCGTCCTCTTTTCATCGATATCTCTCGTGTGAAAAACGATGATCAAACGAAAAAAATCGGACGGCCGAAAGAATAGTGGAGGCAGGGTCCACCTTTTCACGTATATAATTTTTTTAATTTTTTTCTTATCAAAAGATCAAATTTTCGTCTTCTTTTAAAAGTTATTACATTTTTTTTAAACTGACGGGACGTTACAACTTACAATGCTCGGGAGCGCGTGGAGCCGATTGCTAATCTAAGGATAGTCAAAGAGCATCGACTTTGACTCAAAGAGATGGGTCCAATTGGGCCCTTTCTATTACCACTTCGTATTTTGCGATCAAAAAGATTTGAGCCAAGCAAAAGAAGTTTTGTTTGTTCTAAGACCATGTCTGCTGCTTTCCTCGGTGCACTTCTCAATCTCTTCCTCTTGGCTCATCAGGTCATGACCGAGGGCGATCAACAAGAACAGGACTTGGCCAAGAACTGCCAACCCTTCAACTGCGGGGGAACGGAGATCAGGTACCCGTACCGGCTCAGATCCGGTCCCGAGTACTGCGGTGCTCAAGGGATGGAGCTGTTTTGTGACGGGGGGAAGACGGCCCTTCTTACTTTTCCTGACGCTAAAACCTACAAGGTGACTGCGATCGACTACAGCAACGCCACCATTACGATCCAGTTGCCGGACTCGTCAGCGGAATGCCCACTTCGAAACCTCAGCTCCACCAACTTGACCACAGCAGTTTACTATCCGTCTTGGAGTTTGGGCGTGAGCTTGCTGAATTGCTCAACCGAATTCAAACCAGACGATGGAGAACTGATCACTGGCCCTGTGAGATGCCTGGGAAGCGAAGGCCACTTCGTCTACGCAGCAGATGACATTGGTCCCTTGAACGAGCTCCCTCCGGACTGCTTCTTAATTTCTTCTGGCGGATCAATCCCTGCTTCTGTCGGGAACAAAGCCTTCCGAACCTGGAAAGACGCGGTGGATAACTTCGTCCGAACGCGAGAAGTGATCCTTGCCTGGTCCATCGGCGCCATCGGCGGCGCGTGCCAATCCTGTGAAGCGGATGGAAAAATATGTAGTGGATTCAACAACACAACGAAATTGGTCAATTGTGTTCGCAGGAAGCCCCGCCGTGAGTTCTGGGACTTTTCTTCTTGTTGTTAATTAATTAATTTTAGTCACACTAGCACGTAATCTGGAGGCTCCCTGCTCAGTATTTTCCTCTTCTTGCTGTTGCTTTGCAGGTCATATTAACGTTGGTCTTATCGTAGGTGATGAATTAAGTTCCAACATCGATCAATTTCTGGTACGTAAAAAAAAAAAATGTTTCGGCGATTAATTAGTGCATACTCTTATTTGCATGCAGGTTCTTGCGTTGCGGGGCTCCTCATCGCCATGGCTGCAATAATTATTCTGGTCTACACGCTACGAAGACTCGATGACGAAGAAGAAGCGAGATTGAAGGTGGAAAGGTTCCTCGCAACTTACAACACAACAAAACCAACTCGATACACTTTCTCCGAACTCAAGAAGATGACCAAAAGGTTCAAGCACCGGCTGGGGCAGGGCGGGTATGGAAGCGTGTACAGAGGCGAGCTGCTAAATGGAATCCCCGTAGCAGTGAAGATGCTGGAGAACTCCAAGGGGGAGGGCGAAGAATTCATCAACGAGGTGGCCACCATCGGGAGAATTCACCACATCAACATCGTGCGCCTCCTGGGATTTTGTTCGGAGAAATCCCGCCGCGCTCTGGTTTACGAGTTCATGCCGAACAAGTCCCTGGACAAGTACATCTTTTCGCAAGAACCTAAAGAAGGTCGAAGACCACTGAGAGTGGAAAAAATGATGGATATCGCAATAGGAATCGCCCGGGGCATCGAGTATCTGCACCAGGGATGCGACCAGCGCATTCTGCACTTCGACATAAAGCCGCACAACATTCTCTTGGACTACGAATTCAAGCCAAAGATTTCGGACTTCGGCCTCGCGAAGCTCTGCTCGAAAGATCAGAGCTTCGTGACGATGACCGCTGCCAGGGGCACGAGGGGTTACATCGCTCCGGAGATGTACAGTAGAAACTTCGGAACGGTGTCGTATAAATCAGACGTGTACAGCTTTGGGATGTTGCTGCTGGAGATGATCGGCGGCAAGAAGATTGCTAATCCTGAGACTGGCAATGAGATCGAATCCTACTTTCCAGAATGGGTGTACGATCAACTGGTGGACGCCAGGAAGCCGGAATTGACGAGCGAGATGAACGAGAAAGAATCAGAGATCATGAGGAAGCTGGCCACTGTGTCTTTGTGGTGCATCCAGTGGAGTCCGAATGACAGGCCTTCCATGAGCAGAGTACTCCAAATGCTGATAGGGGATCGGCCGCACAGCTTGCAGATTCCGCCTAAGCCTTTCGTTTCCGCAATTGAAAGTGATAATGGTCAACCGAGTTAGGAAAATAATATTAATCCATTGATCTCCTTCAAAATTCTGGAAGGTTCATATTTCTCGTCCTTCAACCTTTGAATAAAGGTCCGACTGGAGAAACGTTCCTTGTGAAGGAACCATCTATCACAAGGTCACCGACTTAAAACCTTCGAACGCATGTGTTTATGCAATTTCCAATTCCTAGCTTGTCCTTATACGTCTGGAAGATGAAACCTGCCAATGCTGCCTTTCAAAATTATACTTCTTAGTTGTCCTATTAAATGTTATTTATGCAAATTTTACTGTAGCGCGATAGTACGTAACATTTTTTTATCTATATTCTTTTTGCCAACTTATAACTTCCTAATAGCTGTCTATCTTTTCTTTAAGGTTCTTCAAATATTATCTATTATTCAAATAATTTTACATTAAATAATTCATAAAGGATCCTATCACTTGTCCCATGACATTTTTGCATGGTCACAAACATTATCGTCATTGGCTTTTATCTTTACTTATTAGTCCAATATTATTCGAAAAATTCGAACGCATGAACATAAAATATTTAAAAATAATTACACCCGTATAATACAAATGGATGAAATAATTTAAATAAAAAATAATATTATCATTAAGTTATGATCATCATGGAACATATGAATATCATTTCTTTACTTTGTTTTCCATTCTTTCTAATTTTTCTATATATTTTCATTTTTTTCCTTATCTTATCAATTCCTTTTTTTTGTATGTTACACTACATATTTTACTTTAAATAATTTGAAAAATTTTCATAAGTACAATCTTATGTGAGATCAACTTATTTTATTACGGATCAACATGACACATTCATATGATTATAAAAGATGAATTAAGGTGGATCAAATCAGACAAGCATTTGGAATTCACATAAGCACCCAAGTAGAACCGCAATGATCTTTCTTTTTTAATCATACTTTCAAATTATCGTGGTTGTGGTTCTTTCTTTTTTAATCATACTTTCAAATTATCGTGGCGGGACTATTGATGCCCATCTTATGGCGTTATCATGACGGAACTATTAGTACTCAACTTATTGGCTTATAGCAATCAATTCACACGATGAATATCATTTTACAGCTTTTATCTTATCCTATTTATCTATATTTTTTGTTCAATTCTTCTAGTGTCCTCATAAAGGCACTAAGGTCAATTTACACATCCACAAATCAATACAAAATTATATCTACAAGCACAATCAAATTCAAGCCGAGTTTGGTATAACTCAGGTCGAGTTATATGTGACTCAAGTTGGGCTCTACATAAACTATATTATATCATTCACAACATGAGCTGGGTCTGGAGTGGCTTAGGCCGGGTTGGTCAGTTTGAAAGTATTCTCTTTTTCTAATGGGAACGGTGTGAATTAAACTTGAGTTGGATTTGATTTGATTGAAAACATGTGTCTTGTTGAAAGAGGAACCCGAGTTGAATCCTATAATAATACAATAATAATTACTTATTAATTTTAATATTTGGAACAAAATAAAAGTATCATATTATTTTATTTTTCAAATATTTTTAACATAAAACTTTTATTTTATCTCTCATTGGAGTCCATTATATCACAATCTTATGATGAGATTCCAAACTCAAATGTAAATCCCTAACTTTATTATAGTTTGAAGTCCTAATCTAATTAGGAATTATCTTTTCCTTTTTTCTATCTCTTATATAATTATACTTCTACTCACTTTCAATTTTTTGTTATTTTATCTTTACCTCTTTTCTTATTCATTGTCTAACTATATTTTTATTTCTTTTCAAACTTTAATTTTCCTTAATAAATTCTAAAATTTGAATTTATTTTATTTATAAAAATTTATTTTAATTATAAAAAATTATTTTTATTTTAAAAAAATTTCTCAGTGTTACACAATCTCCAAACACTGTAGCTTGGCACCAAGTTGTGAGATATGCTCCATCTCTATAAATTTTCGTTTTAAGTCAAGTTGGTCGAACTACATAATGATAACATATTATAATTTTAAAAATATGTTAAATCAAGTCATAGATTACTCATAATCATATAAAATGATAGCATAAGCTAAACTTTAAACATCAACATATTAATTTAATTGACAATAAATTTACATTAATATTTAATAAAATTTTAATGTAAGGATTTCATATAGCAAATGAAGTCACAATTAAAATAGAATTTATGAATTATGTACTAAAATTCTACAAAATGATAATATATAATAAAAAAATTAATGGATAAAAAATTATAGTCTGACATTAATGATAATAAAAGAGTAAAAACAAAGTTTGACCATTAAATGGAAAAACACCTCATTGGAAACACTATAAAAGTGAGGGTATGAGATCCATTATAAAATGGGCCTGGGCTTGAAAATTTGGTTGATTAATTGTTTTTTTTTTTACCTTGTATGATTTGCCTGAGCAGTTTTGATTGGTTTTCGACACTTGGAGTTGATGTAAGAAGAAAAAATGTTGCTATATCTAACACTAGCAAAAATAATAGTGCTCTTTCTTAAATGTGTTTACCTTATTGTTAACTCAAAACATATGTAATTAGTTTACTAATTGTGATAATAATTAATTGGTGAAGTTTAAAAATGATGTAAGAAATTCTTAATTAAAATAAAAACAATTTACTTTTGGATATATATATATATATATTTATATAATAACATTTATAAAATTTATTTATGTCTAACACTAGCAAAATTGATAGTGTTCTTTCTTAAATGTGTTTACCTTGTTGTTAACTCGAAACAAATGTAATTAGTTCACTAATTGTGATAATAATTAATTGGTGAAGTTTAAAAATGATGTAAGAAATTCTTAATTAAAATAAAAACAATTTACTATTGGATATATATACATCTTTATATAATAACATTTATAAAATTTATTTATATCTAACACTAGCAAAAATGATAGTGTTCTTTCTTAAATGTGTTTACCTTGTTGTTAACTCGAAACATATGTAATTAGTTCACTAATTGTGATAATAATTAATTGGTGAAGTTTAAAAATGATGTATTAAATTCTTAATTAAAATCAAAATAATTTACTATTGGATATATATATATATATATATATATAATTTATATCTAGCACTAGCAAAAATGGTGTTTTTTCTTAAATGTGTTTACCTTGTTGTTAACTCGAAACATATGTAATTAGCTCACTGATTGTGATAATATTAATTGGTGAAGTTTAAAAATGATGTATTAAATTCTTAATTAAAATTAAAAATAATTTACTATTGGATATATATATGTGTGTGTATTTATATAATAACATTTATATAATTTATTTTGATTATATAGAAAATGAACATCACCTAAATGTTTTGCATTAGGACACTATATTGTGGCATAGAAGATATCTAAACTTGTGTTTGACTTTTACGTATGAATCAAAAGATTCATCCAATGAGTTGAAAGGTACACAAATGCACAAAGAGAAAATCTTTTCATGAATTATATGGCATCTCAATGCAATTAAAACATTAATAAGTTTATTGAATCGTAACATAAAAAATATCAAGTCAAATACAATTTTCATTGACATCACATTGAAAAATGTATTCATACAATGTGGTAAAAAAAAATATAGAGGCAAAGCATTGCAAAATAATTAAAGTAACAACGCATCACCTTAGTTCGTAGTGTATTGATCGACCATTATATATCACATTGCATCCTAGTGATTTATCATGACATTGATTATGATTTTTATTAAATTTTATTATATCATAATAATTTTTTGTATTAACAATGAGATTGATCGATTTATATTGATCCTACTCTTATTTGATATGAATATTATTTTAGTAATTTATTATTTCAAATTAGGCTACAAGGCTCACAACTGAATTTTCCTTCCTACATTAATCCTTCAAATAATCAGCGTATAAATGATGGAAGCGTACATGATGTGATGATGTTGAACTTCACATGAGTCTAGAGTTTTTAGATACTTACCTTTTTCTTTTCATAATTGGAGCATTGGATTAATTATTTTTTAAAGATGATGCAATAAGTTCCACACTTAATAGATTTAATTCTCTTGTTGATATTGGTTTTCATTGTCACAATCAAAGTTAGTCAACATGTAGGGTAGCATTTCTACAAAATTACTTAACTTTTATATAGTAAGAGAATATGTTTTGAAAGCATTAGATCTTTATGGAACCAAGTGTATACAAGAGAAAAAGGTGTGAACTAATGGTAGGTAAGTAAAATTTGCAAGCAAACTAAAGGTGGGTTGAGTGCAATTAGATCTTCAAAGGAATAATCATGCATTAGTGACGAAATGGTCAAGCCATGTTTGGGACCAAGGGAAGACTTGGTGGAAAAAAGTTTTCTTTGCAAGCAATGGATGGAGCTTAGAATCAAACTACCTTCTCAGCCTCCCTTATACTTGGAGTTAATTTTCCATGGAATGGTGAATGATCATCATGTCTTATACCTTAGCAATTAATCTGTAAACTTGTGTTGCATTTCATCATTGCCATCATGGATGATGACAGTGGTGGTGTGTAAGCTTCATCAACATGTGCTGACCCTTTTTAGATTTCAAAGGGAGTTCGACGGGCCTAATGTAAGGAAAGAGATGAAAATTTTTAAAAAACAAAGATCTATATGGGTTTTATTGATGAGAATTGAACTCGAAAAATTTTGTGAAGTACAAGTCAACAGTGAGCCTCTAAGTCATGTGTTCCCGCATGTGCTCACTTTTTGATATACATGTAGATGACCTCGTGGGGTTGTGGAGTCATCGTGATATCACAAAGGTGGATGGACTTGGACTTGAGCTTCAAGGTAAGTTCACTACATTACCATTGAAAATTATCCGACAATCTAAATTCAGTCAGAAAAAATTATCACTTACTAAATTGTCAATGTCTGTTACTTTGTTTAATATACATATTATTTGACAACCTATATTGTTTGTATATAATATAATAAAAAGTTGCTAATTAATGTACTTATTTTCCCATATACCCTTGATCAAAATAATTAAGTTTAACTATTTATATAGTTTATTTTAAATTATGTAATCTTAAGTCGTAAACACATACTCTAGACACATAAAATTTGAATAATTAAGTGACAATCTGAACAGTAATTTTCATCATTGATCCCCAACTTTCGTTTGATCTCATTTTAGTCCTTCAACTTTCTTTTGTAACAAATTAGTCCCCCAACTTATAAATTTATAACAAAGATATCCTCTTAACATACAATAACAGATTACTAGATCAACTTATTATGTTAATGTCACAGTCATATAAAATATGACATATTTATTAAAATAATATATACATAATTATTTAAAAATAAATTAGAAAAAGAGAGAGGAGGGGTGCAATGCCTCCTCCCTCTCTCTCTTTTCTTTTTATTAATTTATTTGTAAATAAATATTTATATATAATTTTTTATTAGTGCACATAAAAATATGAGAATACTATATTATTTTTTTATTAAGATGTTAACTTGGCATACTCTAAAATAAAATACTATATATTTATTAAAATAATACATGAATATTATAAGAAAAGATAAAAAGAGAGGGGGACGTTGCACTTCTCCTCTCTTTTTTTTTAATTTCTATTATAAATATTTATATGTTATTTTATTAAATCTATTTTAGTTTATTTTGAGTATGCTAAGTTAACATCTTAATAAAAAATTAATATAGTATTCTCATATTTTTATGTGTGGGGATAAAAGAATAATATATAAATATTTATGAAATAAATAAATAAAAAGAGAAAGAGAGAGGGGGAGCTGCACCGACCTCTCTCTTCTTCTAATTTTTAAATAAATATTTATATATTATTTTAATAAATATATCATATTTTATTTGGCTACTACATTAACATAGTAAGTTGACGTCCAGGAACTTTTTGTTACAAATTTATAAGTTGGAGGATTGCTTTTACTACATATTTATATATTACTCTTTTATCAGTGCACATAAAAATATGAGTGTAACTATATTAATTTTTTTATTAAGATGTTAACTTAGCATACTCTAAATAAAATCAAATATATTTATTAAAATAACGTATAAATATTTATAATATAAATTAAAAAAATAAGAGAGGAGAAGTGCAATGCCCCCTCTCTTTTTTCTTTTCTTATAATGTTTATGTATTATTTTAATAAATATACAATATTTTATTTTATAGTATGCCAAGTTAACATCTTAATAAAAAAATTAATGTAGTAATGTAGTATTATCATAATTTTATGTGCATTGATAAAGAAATAATATATAAATATTTATTTACAAATAAAATTAAAGGAGAGAGAGAGAGAGGAGATATTGCACTCCTCCTCTCTCTTTTTCTAACTAATTTATTGCAAAACGAAATTTGAGGACTAAAATGAGATCACACGAAAGTTGGGGGATCAATGATGAAAATTACTCCAATCTGAATTACCATCCCTCAAATAAATAATCTATAATAACATTAACATTTTGTCGCCATTGTCAATTGTATAAACAATCCAAATTGTTTATTACTCATCAAAATCTTGATAATGTTTTGAATTTTAATTAAAACGTAAGTATTTCTCACTCCTCTTATATAGGCATTCAAATAATTAGGTCAACAAAGTTGTTCATCCTGTATGAAAATCTCGCTATCTATGCAACATGCCTGGAGATCCACCCGCGAAACCTAGATAGAATTACGATTTTTATTTCCTATTTTATATTAATTTTTTTATGTAAACTCCATGAGAATTGGATTATTCTCTATCTTTTTAATTATTTTGTTTTTTCATTAAAAAAACTCCTATGTTTAGGGTGAATCTTATAAATAATCTCAAGTTTACATGATTCATTTCTATCTTTATGTAACAATAAGTGAAAACAATAATATGATGATAAGTCGAGATAATTACATATAATACCATTTGATAATCTACAAAGATTAACTTTAAAGAAATGCCCCTACACCATAAAAGAATCTTATGCGCAAATTAAATACTTAATGGAAGATGGCAATCAAAGAAATGACCACACGTGGGAAAATTACACACACTATCTTTCATCTTTGGCTCAATGCCTATATGCAAAGTGCAAACATTATTTTATAATTAGACTACCCTATAAAGATTGGATGTTTTCATGTGTTGTCCACGTGATCACCGATAGTCGATTTCCCAATTTCCTTATTTGCATGGCTACCACCTCCTTTTTTTTCTCTCTCCTCTACGTCATCCAACAACTAATAGCTCAAGTAATTGCATTACAAATAGTGAGGCAAAATATGACCTTCCCTTCTCCCACCTCTCTCCCCCTTCCCCCCTCTCCTTTCTCTCTTCTTTGTTTCTCTACATTTCTTTGTCACTTCTTCTCAGAGCAGCCAAAGAGCTCTCTTTTCTTCCCACAATCTCTGTCCACTTACTACCCTTTGATCTGGAGAAATGGATGTCAACATTAGAATCTTGGAGAAGTCGTTGGACGAGTGCAATAGTGGTGGAGTGCATGATGAGGTGGATGCCTCTTACAAATCCAACAATTTCGTCGTAATACCCATTTAATTCCTCTTTTATTTTGGTTCATTTGCATTCCCTTTCCAGTTTGCTAGATTTAATCCGACGAAACTATGTGCTTTCCTATTAATGATTCAAGCTTCATCTATCAATTCAAAGAAACACATCATTTTCCCAACTAAAAATTCAACTTTTGTCGTGATTTTAGGGAAGCGATAGTCCATACAATATGCAATTAGCTTAACCACAACATTTCCCATCATCCTTAATTTTTTTTTTTTTTCACAAAACCCTACTTCCTTTGTTACTCTAATAAAACAACGGCCTTCTTTCTGAGTCATATCAACAATGGTAGGGCACTCTATGGCGTCTCAAAGCTTAGGAGGAACTCACCCTTTGCCGAAATAGGTTAGGCTCCCCCGGTGACTGCAAGGTCTTTGAATCATGATGTGTTCTCTTTGTTTGGGCGAAAAAGAGGCATTTACTTTTTTATTGGTTGTTGCATGTCATGAAGGAGAGAGAAAAAAAAGAAAACGGAAGATGAAGCCGCATAA
The DNA here is from genome assembly GCA_030549335.1 of Pontederia crassipes. Lineage (NCBI taxonomy): Eukaryota > Viridiplantae > Streptophyta > Magnoliopsida > Commelinales > Pontederiaceae > Pontederia > Pontederia crassipes. Next base: position 59,432,988 of record CM060194.1, on the reverse strand, counting down.
GGAAAAAAAAATGGAAAATTGACTATCGATTATGAGGATAAAACGTGCAAATATTCAAATAGTTTAATTATAAATTAAAATTTGAGAACTTAATAGACACTGACAATGTAGTTAGAGGACAATTGTGTAATTTACTCGACCATATGCTACGAATTCTTCATATCAATCAAAATGAGCTAGAGATGAATTGCATTTTCTTATACTCACTTGGGACTCTCGATATTTAAATTGGGATAAAGAGCATAACAGAGCATAACAAAAATCCAACTTGATATTACTAAATAATTCAACTAAAATAAAATAATAATTCAACTTCATATAATTTTACTTGCGTTAATTGTTTGAGACTCATTTTTTTCTTCTTACTTTAGAATACGATCGGGGAAAATCCGAACTAAAATAAAAAAAAATTTATTTGACCTTGTTTACAATAATAAAAATATATTTGTTTAAACAAAATTTTCACTTAATGTCATTCTCTTTCCCTACGTTATCCCCTTCCGCTTTGCAACCAAAACAGAGAGCACGGGTCTTCAGTCTTAGCAGAACGGATGTAACTTAAGCGGTGAAAGATACATTGTGGACAGTCATCCAACAAGTGTTGTGTTCCCTTGCTGGGTCTTTGTAACCTGGGCACTTGTAACACTTGCACACATAACATGAGCATTTGAAATCCTTGCATAAATCATAATAAAATGGATGTGTCCAAGAAAGACAACTCAACCTCTTCTTTCTCCGAAAAAGGAAGGGATAGAAGCATCAATCCTTCCATTCAAAGCTGGTCGAGAACCTCAACTTCATCGGAACGCCCAAAACAACTCTACATTGAAAAAGTCTTCATCTTGGATAAATGAAGCTGTCAGACAAGCAGTTAGGTGACACGATCCAGGAACCAGAATAGCATTTGTGTGTGCCTTCTAGCGTACTATGCATGTTTAAACCTCATGCTTGATTGCTATAGCCCTCCGGTGCAGAAGCTATCTACGGCGAAGATGTTGAAGGCCATAACCTACGGAGGATGCTACTGTTGTTGAAGCCACCAGCCAACTGCACGATTACACAATCTGTTAATACTGCTACGACACCATCTTGACAGATAACAATACAAGATACAAGATGAGATATGAAAACTATTCTTGAGTAAGTTTTGCCATACTAAGCACATGATAAATGCACTGATACTTGCTTGCCTAAGTTAGATAGCAAAAATAATCAGAAAGATTTTGACTCTATTCCAACATCCAGCACACAAGACACAAGACATGAATGCATTGTTCTACCGGAGTTTGTTACTTATTTGCAAAATCATGTTTCAGGATATTCTTTTGATCAAGACATGGTCTGATAAGAGTCTTACTATACAAATCGGTTATAGAAAGAAGCTATGTGACATTATCACTAGGCAACTGCAACAGCTTTTGGACTATAGACATGAGAAAGGAAAGACGGGTATTGAAGGAGGCATGAAGGTTTTTGGTTAAAAGAAATGAGTCCCACCATCACCATGGTCCATGCATGCACTCAGCAACCAGAAACAGCCACTACCATGAAGTATTTAGTTTTAAAATCAGTTAGTTACTCCATGTATTAGTATGAATATACAGTGTATTTACTTTTAAGGTAGGACACGTGTTTGATGTAATGAATTAAGAGGACTCTCCACTAAATACGTTAGTTTTTATGTATTTCTTTTCAGCGGTGTTAACTTTTTTTTTCCATCTTACTTCTGGTGTTTATCATGGACCAACACATTTTAAATTACAACTTTAGTAGTTGATTTTTTCTTGAAATTGTAAAAGATAGTAGACCATGATAGGAAATCAGTGAACAAAACATGTTAAAGCAATGAAAATGACACTTGTTGGATCAAGAACAAAATTAATTTCTTATTAAGTCAATATGGGTCCAAATTTGGTATGGGAAGGGCTCCTGGATTCAAGTCAACCATGCTGAACCAGAAATCCTATTTCTAGAGAATATTAGCATGTATTTTATATGCTGATACGAAATTCAAACAAGTAAAAACTTCCTTCTGACATCATACAGCATTGTTGTAAAATCTTCAATGCGATAAAAAAATTCCTTTCTATTTCTCGAGATCAGTCCTCTTTTTTGCAAATAACTTTATTTTGTTCCTTAAAAAAAATAACTTTGTTTTGTTGTTGGTAATGTTAAGCACAAATGTTGCAGTTTTCCTATTAGTGAAATTCAGGAGAACAACAAACAGAAAAAGCAACTATAGAAAAGAACCACGAACTGAGCACTTACTTTTCCAGAAGATGTCTCATAATGTACTAATTTTGTGAAACAAAAGGAATAAAGGAAATGTTTTTTTTTGTGAAACAAAAGGAATGAAATTTGAAACACTATAATTACTGATGTTGAATTTTCTTTAGGGGCCGCTGATGATGACTAGCAGACAGCTAAAGTTTTGCAAAATCAATGGATAAGATATTGTGCACATCCAATAAATTAGTCACTCTTTTTATGTAGAAATTAGTGAACACTTTAGTATGAAATATATAAATCAAATGAAAATACAATATAATCATAAAACATGAACTCACACTACCTCAAGTATGAAATGTAGATCTGTGTATGTTCAGAACCCAATTCTGGTTGTAGAAGAGCAGCAGCAACTAATAGCAATTGGAATACCGTGTTCACCTGAATCATTACTTCTCAGAAAAGTGCAAGTAATAGATGTAAGCACAAATGTGCCCAAATGGAGATCATTTTTACATACAAAAGGAACAAACCTTGCTAATAAATATGGGCTCCACCTTTTTCTGAAAAGTTGCATCGAGATTGACAAATTCAGACCAATTTTTCCACTGTACAAGATAACAGAAAATATGAGTAGAAACCTTTCTTTGAGAGGGATATATGAGAACAAAATTACTGATCAGATAGGATTATCTCATATAACGTTAGATCTTACCTCCCATCCCAAGCTAGAAGCTCTTTTATACAATGCACCACTGACAAGTGCAACATCTCTTAGAACCACTAAGCTGACAAGTCCAACTTCAAAACCACAAATAAAAATAATCATATGCTCCCATATACCAAGTATTTAAACTCTCAAAATATGGATTATATGGATTCTCCCGTTGATGTTTTCCAACTATTCAAAGGAATTCTTTTATTTTCTTTTTCTGGAGAGGGTAAAGGATGAGTACCAGTGTTGCAGCCATCTTCAAAGGGACATTAATAAGTATATACCGTATTATGCCATATGATAACCACTTACGTTTTCCATTTTTACATTTGTGGGGATTGTCTTTTCAGGATATTTTTCTTTAAGCATTGTACACAATTTCAATAAACTGGACAGAACAGGCTCAATAGCATAAAAGAGGAGCCGCTAAGGGTTAGTTATTTTTAGAGGATGTCACAAGGCAGTACTTGTTCATCCATAGTATTAATCATAAATATACAATAGAATCTTATAAAACCAAACCACATGCCTTCAACAAAGACAATGATGGCGAAAGAAATATCTGCCATGGCATTTCATGATTGAATTTGGAGGGTCATAGCAATCTCTCAAGAAAGGCAATTTAACTAGCTATTTTAGTACAGTCAACAAGAAGGCATCACAATTGTGTCAAAGAGAGAACAATGAATGGCCAAAAGCATTATATAATCAGAGAGTTAATCTTCATTTGACTAATTACCGTGCAGGAGATCCTTTTCCACCATTGCTAGAGCAACAAAACCAATGAGAACCTGAACTGTCATGTTTTGCAGCATGCAACCATAAAACATTGACGTCAAAGCCAAACCAGAACAACAATGTAAATTTATCAAGTTGACCCCCCAAAAGATGTATCAAGCTGAAAACAGAAATTTTTACCTTGTCAGCAAGGGGATCAAGGTAAGAACCAAAAACTGAATTGACAGCCATCTTTCTTGCTAGGAAACCGTCCAACTGACATGAGGGTGATGTATTAGAATACACATATGATAATAGTTCCTAGATCAATGTGGTAAAACATGATTTACCCAATCAGTTGCTCCTGCGAGAGCTAAGGCACCAAAAGCTGGAAGATACATATCATGAATAATCATCCTGCAACATTTTCTAGTTTATAAGAAATACCATTATAAGACAAATTACAAAATAATAGGGAGTAACGCGGAAAACAATTATATGACAACCAAAACAATTACCAAATAGCAGGGTTGAGAAAGCAAACACAACTTATAACAACTTGCATCCTAATTCTTCCAACATATTGCCACGTTTAGTTTGAATGAGCCAACAAAACAATCATGAAATCAGATTATATCTCCACATTTCTGTTTAGTATTTTTTTCCCTTTCTGGTTACTTCCTTTATATTAGTATTTTTTAAATGAACAAGTTCTTTGTTTTATGACTTCAGAACACTTAAAATTTTGCATGAGCACATCAAAACAGTTTCTTTTGAAGTGGACAAATCATCACCATGCGATTACTGGGCCTGAAAACATCCGACCGAGCGAGATCAAATTCGGCAAATTCAGGAACTTCTCCTTATCTAGGACCGCTCGATCCTCTTCACCGGCATCACGCTTCGGCCTCCACCCGACGGCATCGACGCAACGCCTCCCTACACCGCCCGCCGACCTCAAAGCGACGAACTCGAGGGGAAAGCTGCGAACCTGGAGCAAATCAGTAGGAAAGATCCCGTCTTTCCCGCGGAGATAGAGGGGGGTCGCCGACTGAGAGAGTTTCCAGGGCGGCGAGGAGAGGAAGAGAGGGCCGGAAAGAGGAGGAGTGGATGGCCATCGGGAAAACGGTAGTGGGATGTGGGAGGAGGCAAGGCGGAGGGCGAAGGTGGAGAAGGGGAGAGATGAGAAGGTGGTGGAAGTGGCGGCGGCAGCGGCAGAGTTGGAGAAGAGTCGGGAGGACGATGAGGAGAGGAGGCGATCTCTGGCGTTGGAGTTTCGCCGGAGGGAGGAGACTAGGGTTCTGAAGAACGTCATCTCGAGAACTCCGACAGAGGAGTTCGTGAGGTTTTAGGGAACCGCGTTTTCTGTGTTCTTCTTACGGGCGGCTTGGTGACGACGGCGGTGTAGACCTTGTCGTACTGTTAAAACCATTTTACCTTTTTAAATAAAGTTTTTACATTTTTATCCTTCTATTTCAATTTTTAGGACATAAAAATTCGATCAAAGAGAAATAAGCAAATCAAATAAATTAATAAAAGATCAATTAGATTGTAGATACAATTAATTAGTTAACATAGATACATTCAAATTAGAGCCTATCAGTTAATAAAATATATTTTTTTATTATTTATTTAGATTTCATTTTTATAATCCATTTTCTTCCAATATATTAAAAGTTTTGATGTTAAATTTTAGTGATAATATTAAAAGGGGATTTAATGGAGGTCCTCGCCCCTCACGGAGGAAGATCCCTCTCCCCTCATTTGCGTCCGTCGGATGGGAATCTCATGGACACATTTTTTTATCGATTTTTTTTGCTTAGGGACCGATTTAGGGGTGGAAAAAACCGCGCCGCGTGTCGTCCCCCATCCACCCGATCGTCGCGAGGTCGGCGTCGCTCGTCGCCCTTCCCCCACGAGATTGGCTGCTCGTCATCTTTCCCCAGCGTCGCGTGTCGCCACCCCCCCTCCCCCCGAGATCAGCCGCTCATCACCCTTCCCCATTGTGTCGCGAGATCGCCGTCGTCGCCCTTCCCCTGCGCCATGAGATCGGTCTTCCCCTGTGTACATTGTCGTCGCCCTTCCACCATGAGATCGGTTGAATGTCGCCCTTCCCCCACGTCGTCGTTTCCCTTCCCTCGCACCGTGAGATCGCCCGATCATCGCGAGATCGCCGCCCGCAAGTTCCCCGCTTGATCGTCATTTCGGCCGTGTGACCTCTACTGCCACGAGTCTCCTCAGCCTCAAAGTCGTTGTCGCCCGCAAGTTCCCCGCATCATCGTCTCGGCCATGCCACCGCCACCACAATCAATGACCGTCCTCCCTCGCAACGATCTTCGACGTGAGATTGCTGCTTGCTCACTATGAGCTAGGTCATGCCCTAGGTTGAGGTCTTCATTCTCAAGGCCTCAAGGTTGCCCGCCGCGAGCTAGGCCGCCGCCCGCCGAGTTCTGACCTTTTCACCACCGCCGCCGCTTGCTGCCACACCTAGGCCGCCGCCTACAGGCAAATAAACCAAAAATGAATCATGAATTGAAAAAAAATGCGCCCGTCGGCTCTCCATCCGACGGAGGTGGGAGGACCTCCATTAAATTAGAGTAGGAGTTAAAAGGTATCAATACCGAATTTTATACCATCATTCAAACTCAATGTTATCAGAGTAGGAGTTAAAAGAATGGCATTCTACAAAGTGATTTTTTTATTTCTCTCAAAATTATTTTAAAGAAAAACCGTTTGAATAATTTCGAATAATTGACACTTCACAGGCACAAAATGATACATGAGCGAATTGATGTTTAATTGTCATTAAAATAAATAGACAATCCAAAGTGATGCATCGGAGCATCCTTTATATCCTCATGTATATATGAAAAAATAAACATTTTGTAACTTCCATCAATTGAGCTGGTCTTTATGGATCTAGGCTTATAGCAGCTTATGGGGTTCAAGGAAGCACAAGTGGTCCGACTCTCCTTATTGGAATGGGGTGGCACGCCTACCTAGGTGTGTGGGCATACTATTCTAGATGCACTATGAGTGCGATTTGGTCAGTTTAGCTTGCGTTAGACGAAGGTTGGTCGCACTTAAGCCGGCCGATTTAGCGTACGGATAGAAGGGTTCAAAGGGCGATGTCAATGGCTTTTGAGGGTGGCGATATCGGCAAGGTCGAGGGTGGCGAATGAGAGCTCCATCAAGGGCGAATGAGAGCTACGTCGAGGGCAGCGATGGTGGATGAAGATGAAGACGAGGTCGAGGACACGAGGGCCAAGGTCGATGGTCAAGGGCGGCAAGCGAGGGAGATGATGATGTCAACAATTGTGACGACAGGCGAGGTTGAGGACGGCAAGCAAGGTCGAGGGCACAATTGTCGGTTGCAGCAAGGTGCATCACTAGTGGTAGAACATCGTCGTCATGACCCTTGAATTGTGGAGGAGTGTCATCTCCCTCGAAGAGCACTTGAACGCCTCATCTGTCGACCCTTGATCTGTCGGACCACCGCCCTCGAACATCACTATGGAGGAGTGTCATCGTCCTCGAACACTGCCTGTGCCGACCTTATTTTTCCTGAGCCAACCTCATTTTCCTAGACCGCCAACGTGAACCACACCTCCTCCATCTGGCCGTCCTTCGCGCATCGTGCGACTCACACGATATGAAAGAACGGCCACCCCATTTTAATGGGATGGACTTAAATCCTATAGGAAGCCTATTATACTAATTTTCACTTTTGTCTCCTAAAATAAGGCAATTAGCTCCTGTTTTATCTGGACTTTTTTCAAGATTTTCATTTACCTCATGTCATTGTTTATAGTTTCTTTATTTACTGAATATTCTTTCACTCTTTCAATAATATCATAGTTTTCTTAAAAAGAAAACTAAGGTCAAAATCTTTGATTTCTAAAGTGTTATTCTTAATGATAATAAAAAAGATAAAAATGTAATCGGACAAATAAAGAAAAGGAAGTCAAGAGGTAAATTAACAAGGGATAAATTCAAAAAAGGTTAACAATGCTTTTGTTTTAGTAATTTTTCACATCAAGGGGGTTCTTCAAATCACTCTCAAATCACCTACTTTCTAGGCTTTGCATAAAACTCATTTTCAAGCTTGCATAGCATTAATAAAACTAATTGACATAGTTAAACACGTGAAAAAATTGATTGATATTATTGGTTGACAAGATTATGTTGGAAACTATTAATCATGAGTACTCTCATCCGAACATCAAATTAATTGACGCTCTTTCCCAATAAGGTAGTCAGGAAGAGATCCGTAAGATCGTATTAAAAATCGTAAGATCGGATTGAAGATCATAAGATCAAATTTATATATTAAAATATTTTTTTAGTATATAAAATTATGTAAAAAACATTTTTTAAAATAAATTTGTAATGATTTAGATCATGAATAATGTAATTTGACTACTATCCTATTAAAACTTCCTACACATGCATATATACTATTTATATAATAGTAAATTAATATAAAATGACAACAATAATACGGAATACCATTGCATATATAACTTGTAATATACATTGACAATAAAGTTGTTTTGTGAAGAAAATATTTTTAAATTTTTAGTTAGGGTTTAATGTTTGTACTATTCCTTTTAAAGGGTAGTACCATGCGACGTCTATTGATCACTGTCTAATTTATGATGAATGATGGATTCATCGGTTGAATAAATATTTTGATCCATCGTCCATCATGAAATCGGATGATGATTAATAGATGTCTGATGATGCTACCCATTAAAAAGGGCAGTACAAATATTTTTTAATTATAATTAATCATCTTCCTTTTAATTCTATTTTATGTAAAAATCATGTTCCACTAAAAAATAAAAAATCAAAATATTTGAAAAAAAAGTGTTAGGATTTTTGCACGAGAGATATTATGCATCGCGAGAAAATTCGATAAATTTAAGACGACAGAGAATTTTATTTGATGGAGAATAGAAGATTATTACAAGATCAAATTATTTTTCTGTTTGGACTCCTAGTGAGTTTATATAAGCACTTCCTTTTACAAACGATAGGAATTACATACTATTTGGGTCTCTAAATTAATCGTGATAAAGAAATAAATCAATTTCGAATCACATACAAAATACTCATAAAAAATTTTGCCCAGGAGGCGGACCGCTTGCACCCCCGCGGGGATTCCCCTCTTGACCTCCCATAGAATCGCTGACCGGACAACGGGACCCCTTAGGGGAAATATAAGAAAGGATCATATATGATTACAACTAAGTTCAGATTCAAGACATTATTAACAAAAATAATTAGTAAGATTCAGTACGATCTTGCTATTACGATTTTAAAATTGAGATCGAGCTCTAGCCATTGATAATCTTGTTTCCCAAAATAGAAGAAAGTTTGTATAGCAGCAAATTTCAAATTATATATGACAAATATTTGAGAATATCAGTTAATGAATTCATGCCTTCTACAGAGTATACAAATGCACAGTTGACACAAGGTACCCAACAAATCAAAATGCCGTTAAAATGTTGTCTTCATCCTCTGGTGGTAACGTAACCAACTGGGGGCGCACATTTTTGTCAGAGCTAAACAACTCAAACACTAAATTAAATGTACAAAACATCCAAATATCCAAAAATAGTTCAAAGCTGCTGGCCATGTTGCTGGCCATGTCTCCTCATCAAACACAACAGGCAAAACCTCTTCCGTTGTACTTTGTTAAACAATATGCATGCTTAGGTATTTGCTTAATTAGGACAGAGACAAGAAGAAGAAGCTCTATCTCTCATTTGCACCATTACTGTTCTCCATGCATTTTGTGGTAGCAGAGCTCCATTAGGTTGCATCTTATGGGGATGCTAAGTAGGACGAAGAAGAGAGGCAAGAAGTTGTTTGGATGGCTATGCTGCATTGATGATGGTAAGGAGAAGCCCCCGGAGGAGGAGAAGAAGAGAAAGAATGTGCAAGACCAGAACGATCAAAACACCAAAAGGAAGAGGAGGAGGCTGCCGAAAATGTTCATTTGTCATGATCACAAGAAGTCGCCTAATGAAGAGAACATGATGCTAGATCAGAGGTCGCAGCAAGAAGGCAGCGGAGAGAAGAGGATGAAGAAGAAGAGGAAGAGGAAGTTAGTGCCCAAAGTGTTCTCCCGAAACAAGAAGTTGACGCCGAAGGATGAAAGCAATGCACCAGTCACAGTGCAAGAAGGCGAAACGAGGAACAAGAAGAGGAGAAAGCTTCCCAATGCTTCGTCTCGGAACGGGAAGTCGCCGAAAGATGAAACTAGCAATGTATCAGAGGATGCACAATTTGGACATAACGAGCAGAAAAGAAAAAAGAGGAGGAGGAAGTTTGTGAAGCTTTTCCATAGAAACAAGAAGAAAAGTAGCGAAGGCAATTTGGCAACAACAAACACACAAGAGGAGGATGTGAAGGCGAAAGATAAGACCGTCAAGAAAATGAGGGTGACGAATGGCACTAAGGACGGAGATATGTTGGCACCAAAGGTTACACGGGAGGAGAATGAAAAGAAAAATAACAAGAAGAAGAAAAAGAGGAGGAGAATAAAGTTTTTGTTTCGGAAAAAGAGCGACTCTAAGGTTGATAGTGACATGATGACAAAGAATTCAGAAGAGAAGGGGAAGAAGAAGCGGAGGAGGAAGATTTTGTTCAGGAAAGACAAGGCCCCTAAGGTTGAGGGAGAATCAGAGGGTTCAAAGAAAAAGAAGAAGAGCAAGACATCGACAAATGAAAATAAGATACCAGGAAATGTTCATGAGGATAATAAAGAAAAGAAGAAAAGGAGATGGAGGAGGACGCTGAGGACGTCTCAGAAGAGGAAGAGGAAGATGAAAATAAGATTATGGAGGAAGAAGAAGAAACAGAAAAACAAGACTAACCATCTCTCATCACTGATTAGCACAATGACATCCATATCAGGTACTATGCCTTGTCTTGATCATATAAATCAGATCTTATTGCTTTTTAGAATAGGAGTCTCCTTTTTTCTAGTCTAATGAATGTTTGATGGGTAACATGTCGAATGTTTCGTATTAGATTATCATAGTTATAAGTCATTTACTTCAATTTTCCTCTCATTGATTTCAGTTGAATACTCTTTTTTAAAGAATGTTGGCATGTTACATTTGATGGTCCATATATGTTTTATTAATCAATAAACAAACAATGAAAACATTACATTACACATGATTCGTATTTATATGCATGGTACCATCATATTATAATAAGGAAAGAGAAACAAGCAATAACGATATTATCTAATTAAGCACGTACCACTTCTTGTGCGCCTTTCGCAGATAACGTTCAACAAACATCTGCGGTGGAGGAGATCTTGCGCCTTGGCAGCACCAACATTCCTACTCGTGTCTTCACGCTCCGCGAGCTCGCAGCAGCAACCAGGAACTTCCATTCTGAAAATCTACTTGGGGAAGGTGGATTCGGGAAAGTTTTCAAAGGACAACTCAAAGATACTAATGAAGTAATTAGCAATAACATAATATAGATGCCTTTCTTAGCTTCCTTTAGTGTTTGTTCAGTGTCTGATATGATGCTGAACCATCAACTTTTTATGCAGACAGTGGCAGTTAAACAGCTTGACAAGAATGGGTACCAAGGTAACAGGGAATTCCTTGTTGAGGTGCTAATGCTAAGCCTCTTGCACCACCCAAATCTTGTAAAGTTAATTGGATATTGCGTTGAAGACGATGAAAGGATATTAATATACGAATACATGCCATTAGGTTCATTAGAGGATCATCTTTTAGGTGCGTTCGTTGCATTTCATTTCAACTTTTGTATTCTCTCTTTCCTCGAGCAAATTACATGGACGAATTAACAAGTCAGTTCGTGTTCCTTGTTCTTTATTGATCCAAGCAGACATATCAGCAAAGTCCAAGCCACTGGACTGGCAAACGAGGATGAAAATAGCAGCTGGCGCAGCAAGGGGTCTTGAGTATTTGCACGACAGTTCGAATCCACCGGTGATCTACCGGGACCTCAAGGCATCGAACATACTCCTGGACGAAGATTTCAATCCGAAGTTGTCGGATTTTGGCCTCGCCAGGGTCGGTCCGACCGGAGATAAGAGCCACGTTTCCACGAGGGTGATGGGCACTTACGGCTATTGTGCTCCAGAATATGCATTGACAGGGCAGCTGACGAAGATGTCCGATGTCTACAGCTTCGGGGTCGTGCTTCTGGAGATCATTACCGGACGGAGGGCCGTAGACACCACCAAGCCTAAGAAGGAGCAAATTCTAGTTCACTGGGTATGTTACAGTGATATCAGATCTTTCTGTGCTCTTAATTCACCATCTAATTCTGAAGCATGCATGCATTGGCTACGCCATGCATCATCTTGCAGGCAGAACCAATGTTCAAGGACAAGAGGAAGTTCGACATCGCAGATCCTTTGCTTGAAGGCAGGTACCCGGTGAAGGGTCTGTGTCAGGCGGTCGCCGTGGCCGCCATGTGCCTCCAACATGAGGCAGCGATACGGCCCCTCATCAGGGACATTGTGACCGCTCTCGACTACCTGGCGAATCCGAACTACGAGGTGCTCACTGGCTCCAGGGAGTCGATTCCTCGAACCTTGCTGCCTACCATCAGCTCGCGGGCACCTGAGGAAACGGCAAGGACTTCCGATGACATGTTGGTGTCAGAATCAACCACTTATCCAGAATCGTTCTCCAGCAGCGATAAGGAATTAGACGACGGAATTGTTATAAATCTACCTTATCCTCCGTGAGATACAAAGACTTTCTTTCTTTGTTTTTCTTTATAAATCTGTTTATGATGATACGTCGGAAGCAAAACAGGAATGTCAAAATGTTTGCTTTTCGTGAACAAGCTAAGAGAGTTAGTCAAGAAGCTTCATTTCTCATGCTTCAATGACTTAAGAATCGGCAAAAGTGTTGAATTTCATTCAAAATAGAGCTAGCTGCCAACATGCTCTTAGCATAACAAATTCCTCATTTCATTAAGGCTTAGAATCGCTGTGAATTTTTGAATGCGTAATAGCATCGAGCAAAATAGAACATTGTTATTTGTTACCTTAGTTATAGTGATACCATCTACGTCAGAATTCCTCATATGCAACGTTGCTAACATCTAACCAAGATTATTATAGCAATATGAATAAGGATCTCATCTTCACTCTCCCGCTGTTTTTTTTTTCTTTTTCGGCTTATATATATCTTATTTCTCCCTCTCTCCATTCTATTTCTTTCCCCCTCTCTCCTCTCTCTCTCCCTCTCCTATTTTGCCCGGCGATGCTCTCTCTCACGGCGCTCTCTCCTGGACGGCGACTCTCTCCCCCTCTCTCTCTTTCTCTGTCCAGCCTGGATCGGCCGATTTGGCCGCCTCGCAATCCGATATTGTCGCCTGGCGGCCAGATTTGGCCGCGGGAGGCAAATCGGCCGCTAGTCGGCCGGATCCTGTCGTTGACGGCCGGATCTGACTGCTGACGGTCGGATTTGGCCGTTGGCGGCTGGTTCGGGCCACTGGCTGTCAGATCCGGTCATTGGCGATGGGCTAATTTTTTTATATTATAAAATTTCTTTGCGACGGTTGCAACCGCCGGACATTTGCGACGGTCACAATCGTCTGAACTATCGACGATTTTTTTACGACCACCGCAAAACGATTTGCGACAATCATTTTTTCGTCGAATCGGTTCCGGAAAATTATAATTTTCGATGATTTTTTGCAAATTACAATATGTAATTTGCATTTTTTCTTGTACTGCTAGTGCGTGCTAAGTTCACCAAAGAGAATTGCATCCACAATCCACGTGTAGACTTTGAAAAGGTTTGCACTATCACACGCATATGTGAAGAAGAATACATTAAGAAAGAAATCATATGGATGAAAGAGAAAAAATTTCTCCTGAAGAAAAGTTTTTGTAACTTCTTCTCATTCATTTTCTCAATATAATGGATGAGACAATGGAAATTAATTGGGCAGTCACACTATAAGAAAATCATCTATTTAGGACGGATAATTTTTCGATAGACAATAATCCTTTACATTTTTCGATGAATTAGAAAAAATCTTCAAAAATACTGAGGACCAAAATGTTCTTCGCTACTACAGACGAAAAATTTTCGTTGGTAAATTATCGACGGACTTAGCCTTCGAAATTATTGACGGATTTATATTCTGTCAGTAATTTCGAAGGATAGGATCATTGATAATTATATTTATAATAATATATATGTAAATACAATATAAGTATATATTTAATATTTTATTATTAAAATTACCGATAAATTTAAATTCATCGATAATTTCAAAAGCTAGAACCATCGGTAATTATATTTATAATAATATATATGTAATATAACATAAGTATATATTTAATATTTTAGTATTAAAATTACCGATGGGCTTAGCTTTTGGAAGTACTGAAAAATCTAAATTTGTCAGTAATTTTGAAGGCTAGGGTTGTTAGTAATTATATTTTATAATAATATATATGTAATATAATATAAGTATATATTTAATATAATATATATGTTTAATGTTTAATATAATTACCAGGATATAACTACTTTTAATCATAAGTATAAATTTTGGATTACATCTTTAATTCACAAAAGATAATTTTTGTAAAAAGCACATTTACAATTTTTTTATCATTATAATTTATTCATAAAAAATATTTTTTTCTAAAAAGTACATTTAAAAATTGTGAATATAAGTATTCTAAGTTATAGCAATTTTTACTCTTTTTCTAGTTATATTTCTTTTTTTCTCACACTTCTTGCATTCTATATAAATCAAGCATCCATCACTTGTATCATTATTTTTTTATTATATGTTTTAAAGACTATGCACTAATTTGAAAAGTAAGAACATAAAGCTAAAACTATATGATCCTTAAAATTCTATATCAATTGATGACATAAAATTAGAATATTAGGATAAATTTAGATGAAGATTAAGATTAAGATATATGTGTCTTAGGATAATATTAAGATATATAATATTATTAGTATATGTTGGATCCCAAAGGTCACCAAGAAGGGGGGAGGCATGAATTGATGTTTAAAAACAAAAATATCGATTTCACAAAATAAGTCGCTGAAGGTAAAAATCGATTCGTTAATCTTTTTAAATCAATGCAATTCAGATCATATCACAAACACAATATGAGAAAGAGAGAGAGAAAAATCAAATACAAATAAATACGGTAGTTGTTGACAAAGTTCGGTCATACTTTGGCTTACGTCCCCAATCCGACTTCTCGACATCGAGATCATCGAAAATTTCACTAGAATTCTTTCTTTGTTTCAAACGGGAAAAGGAAGAAAAACCTTTTTACATAACCACCTTTTCTCCGCGTCGAGAGGTAAGGCAAACATCTTCTCCTAAGAAGCTAATTTTTTCTTTCGCTCAAGATGTAAGATATAGAACCTCTTTTACACATGACTTTTCTTAATTTTTCTAAAAAATTTGTTTTTCTTTTTTACAATTTTATACTCACAAGAAGAGAAGAGAGAAAGTAGAGAAAAGCTAAAATGATAACTTCAAGGAAATGATCTTCTTTTGATAATTTGAAATTTTTCTTTAATGCTTGGATGGATGTCTTTGCTTCCGATTTTGGCACTCATTTTATAGGCTTCAGCATGTGAAAAATTCGTCCAGAATTTGTTTCACAAATTTTTCATTAAAAAATAGTCATTACTATTCATTTGACCCGGAGGCCGATTGATCGCACATCTGGACCGGCGACCGATTTATGTGACCGTTGCGCAATTTTCTCAGCTTTTACACTTGATTGATTGGTCGGACTATCAATCGGTCAGTCCACCGATATAGTCTCGTCATTTTTTATTTTGCCCGTTGAGCTGAACGGTCGACCGATGCATCCACCGGTCTGTCAATCGGTGTAGTCTCGACGTGGATCTGAGCAGCTCCTGTAATGATCAGTCGACTGATATAGTCTCGATTGGCTTTCATTGTGTCGACCGACAGGTTGACCGACCTACACTATTTTGAGCATAACGTTTTGCATAATTATTCAAATTAGATAATCTTAAATTTTATGGATAGCTAACAGAATTCTCTATAATTTTTATATTCATCATTCATCCAGAATATAATAAGATCATAGTCAATTATTTAATCAAAGCTTAGGGCATAAAGTTATCCCTTTTTATTTAAACTTTTCAGCATTTAACGTTAATCTTTCGAGATTTGTATCATCAAAATATAATTTTATATGGCATTAAAATTTTACTCCAACACTATATACACATATTGATTAACATTAGTATTATATATAAGCATATCTTCTTACAAGAAATATTTATTAAAAATATAAAACAAATATGGATAAAATTATTTATAAAAAACACATTATGTATTTTATAATATGTCCTTTTGTATATTTTAAAGGGTAATTTTTAATTTATAAAAAATTAATAATTATTTTAAAAATTTTAGTACACATTAATTAAGGACGCATATATATAATATTTATTATTATAATAAAAAATAATGAAATATAATATAATAATATGATTAATAATTTAATATTATTGTTACCAATGATTTTGACCTTCGATAGATCCATCGGTAAATATTATTATAATATTATATAGATAATATAATATAAAACATACGAGTAATATTTTAATATGATTATTATCGACGATTTTGACCTTTGGTATTACTGGCGGATCTTTGTCCGTCGATACTACCGAAGGATAGACTTGTTAGTAACTATTAATATAACATTATAGATAATATAATATATACGATTAATATATTAATATTATTATTATCGACAATTGAACCTTCAATATTACTGATGGATTATTTTGATCCGTTAATCATTTCGAAGGTGCGACCAATCAGTAACTATATTTATACAACAAATTTATAATATAATTTATACATATGACTAATATTTTAATATCGATATTTCTTACGACTTTAACCTTGGAAATTACCGACGGAATGAAATCCATTGGTAATACTCAAAGGCCAACCAATTGGTACTTATACTAGAGAGAGGGAGGTGGGAGAAAAATAAGAGCGAATATCAAGTGACAAAAAAAAATTAATTTTAATATTTTCGACGAGTGGGTCTTTTGGAGAAATTTCTATCCGTCGGCAATACTGAAAGGCAAAGCCGTCGGAAATCATATATATAACAAACAACCCTCATCTGTTCTCTCCCCGCCTCTCCCTCTTGCTCTCTCCTCGCTCTCCCTCTATCACTCTTCCCCTGTCTCTTCGGCGACAACCGGCGGGCTCGTGACTCTGGTGACAACGACCTTCGTCTCCCCCCTTCTCTCTGCTGCGGATCTAGCGGCAGGCGGCCAATTCGGCCACTCTCGGCCCCCTGGCGGTCAATCTAGTTGCCTGCCGCCCGATCGGCCATCAAGCGGCCCGATCCAATCGATCACCTGGTCGTCGGATCCGGCTACAAGCGGCTCCTCTAGCAGGCGGATCCGGCAGCAGACGGCCGGATTTCCCTCTCTCTTGTGTGTCCTTTTCTCTCTCGATTATGGCCAACTCCGACGTCCCTCTTCCTCTTGACAAGATCAGCCGCCAATGGCTAGATCCACCCTCTAAGCTATCGGATTCATTCGTTGGTGGCCAATTTGTTTATATTTTAAAATAATTTCCGATGGAAAATGCGTCGAAATTTCAAAGGGTGAACTCCCATCTGAACGTTCCATGGGTATGCTCCGTCAGACATTTCGATGGGTGTCACTATCGGAATGTCTGACGAACGCTCTCCCATAGGGAAGTCAGACGGGTTATGCTCTGAAGACTACTTAGGAAAGTGGAGCCACAACCAAAATTTTTTAAGGATGTCTTTGTGATGGCATGACCCGTCAACGATTTTTCGACAATCGTCATCTTATCGGAAACTTGAGTTTCTGACGATCATCGTCTTATTGGAAACTTGAGTTTCCGATGGATTTTATGAAATCTGTAGAAGTCTTGAATTGCCACTCATTAGGGATTCAAATCAATTCTTATTTATTCAATCAGTTTGAATAACGACAGCCCAAGTTATATCAATCAATATCTTATTATCTATATCATTTGATCGATGATTTCTATTAAATCGTCATTCAGTTAATTGATCGTGAGAGGATAATTAGATTGAATATACGAGATTTTCCATCGTTATGTTGCTACTTGAAAGTGCATGTTCATGAAGGGCTTAATGATCACAGTCTTTGGGATAGGTGTTAGCTTTAAATAGAGTGCGCAACGAATTTAAGATTTTTTATTGCAAAAGAAAAATCCTTGGCTAAGGATTTAAGCTTGTTTAAATAGCTTTATCCACCTTTCATTTGTTTCAATTCAATAAATAGAATAGCTTCAATAAAATAAGTCATAAATGGGGTATTTCAAAGTCCATGGATAATGCTGTAAAAAAAATAAAAGTTAAACGGTAATGTCCTTTTAAATTACCAAAACAAATTGTCTCATAAATACCCTTTTGCATATATCAGTAAATAATTTATGTTAACAAATCTTATTTTTTTATTTATTATATTAAAATCTACAAAAATAAAGAATATTTTAAAAATATACTTCTGAAGTGCGTTTGGTAATTGAAACTAGATGAAATCAATGCCTACTGCCAGTCAGATTGAACTAAGAACCGAAAACTAGGGTCTTCTGACTCTTAATTTTCCACCTTTACCAAGAGAGATCTCTCTTTTTCAAATTTTTTTGACGTGACAATTATTTTTTTCAATTTCATTTTCTTTTCCTTATTTTCTCTTTCACACATTTCTCTCTCAGAAGAAACTATTTGTTAAATATAAAATATTTATCATAAAGGATTAATATAATATTATTTATTACCTATCATTTCATAAAAAAATTTAATATTTTGTTAAATATAATTTAGCAAGAAATAATTTATGATATTTAAATAATATATTTATTAATAAAAAAATTTAGTTATAGTTTTATTTTTATTAATTAATAAAATTATATTTCATATTTACAATATCTATTTTTTATTCAAATATTCACTAAAATTAATATATCACGTCTAATTTTTTTATCTTATAAACTACTTAATTTTTCATTATTTCACTTCATGCATACACACTCTAAATTAATTTATCAATTCAATTATTTGGATGAAACTCTAAGATTGCGTTTGAAACGGAACTAGGATTCCTCCCAAGTCCCTCATGATTAGTTAAATTAATATATTAGTTCGAAGTGTATTTAGATGGAGTGAAACTTAATGACGAGAAAATAAAAAATTGATATGATGAATTAATTTTAGTGAGTGTTTAAATAAAAAATATGTATCATAAATATAAAATTAAATAAATATAAATTTAAAACTTTTTATAGTTTTTTTAAAAGATATATTATTTAAATATAAAAATTATTTTTCTAATACATTATATTTAATGAAACATTAAAATTTTAATAAAATAATAAGTAATATTAAATATTTAATTACTATTTTATAATAAATATTTTTATATTTGATAAATAAATAATTTTATATAAGAAAGGGAAAAAATATAAAATAGTAAAAAGAAGATTGAAAAGGAGAAAAATGCCAACTAAAAAAATGAAGAAAACTAACACTGGATGGTTCCACCAAAAAGGTGGAACAAGAGGTTGAAACTAAAATTACGTGCTCTAATTCCAACCTAATTATAATGGCTTAATTTTATTTTGAGAGTTAGATCTCCATCCTCTATTTGGTGGAATTATCGAGAAGTTTTCTTTTTTGAAAGAAAGATCATTATAAATAAAGTGTCAAAGCCTCTTGATATAAAAATTGAAGGTTTTCCTTCTTAAAAAGTGTCGTTCATATGGAGGATGTTTGGCAATTGAAATCGGATGAAACTAACCCCCTGGTTTCGCCAAGTACTTCCTTGAAATTTCAACTTGGAACTAGGGTCACGTGACTCTGGTTTCAAACTACCGGTCAAAATGGTGGAACCGATAGTGGGCCCTTTTTTTTGTTGTGTTTTCACTTTTTTTTTATTTGACGTTTCACCTTTTTTTCAAACTTTTTTTTCTTTTATCATTTTCTTTTTTAACCTTTCATATATAACTTTATTTATTTATTATATGTAAAATATAAATAATAAAAGAGTAATATAATATTATTTACTATTTCATTATAAAATTTTAATATTTCATTAAATATAAATTACTATAAAATTGATTTTTAAATTTTAAATAATATATTTTTTAACAAAAATGTTGTCATAATTTTTTAATATATATTATGTATTTTATTTTTTAATAATTTTATAATATATATTTTTTTTAATTCAATCACCCACTAAAATTAATTAATCACATCTACTTTTCCTATCACATCAACTATCTTATTCTTCATCATCAAATTTCAGC
The DNA here is from genome assembly GCA_030549335.1 of Pontederia crassipes. Lineage (NCBI taxonomy): Eukaryota > Viridiplantae > Streptophyta > Magnoliopsida > Commelinales > Pontederiaceae > Pontederia > Pontederia crassipes. The sequence continues at coordinate 59,412,953 of CM060194.1, read as the reverse complement.
GCTCCAAGTGGTTCAACGGGTGCTAGTAGCTCCGGGATCGATCCTTGGAGCCGCCGCGTAGGCCAGGGATTTATCGTTCCACTCCCGTCCCGAAACTGGATTAGTCAGGTGCTAGTAGCCCTGAACACCGGTTGGTTTCGACCGAAAAAATTTCACTCCATCCAAACACAATTCGAATTAATCTATCATTTCAACTATTCACGAGAACTTGGTGGAACTTCAATTCCTGTTGCCAAACGGCCAAGTTGAAAATGACCGAAGTTTGAAAGATAATCAATTGCTTTGTTAGTCTCTCTATAGCAATGTTTACAAGCCAAGTTGTGAACTGAGTTAATATTATAAAAAAATGCTAATATGTACTTGATCCGTCATGGACAAGTTAGCTTGTTGTTGATTATTTGAGCCAAAACAGTAGAGTCAATATCAATGATGATATTTATTGTAGCCTAGTTGTCTTGCGCTTCTAATGCATGCTAATATCTCATGCGCCTCTAATTCCAACACGGTCTCTATGTTGCACCTAATGGCCCCTGCAACAATAAAAACATTATTAGTAGATCTCAGCAAAAAGCTTGCTCCCTCAGTCTCAAATGAGAAGGATCTATGTGAGTTGAGCTTAATCAACTCGATTGGCGGGAGCTCCCACCAAACTCGGATTGGGTTCTAGGGGCTAAGGGTCTCATGTATTTGGTATCTAGCATGTTCAATATAGTCAGTTAGAATCTTCTCCCAGTCTATCAAAATAGTTGTTCTCATAGACTTGAAATGCATATCATTTCTTATATTCCATATCCCCCTGAATGAAAATAAGGATTACAATTTTAATTTTGAGCTACATTCAAGGCTTGAGCCCTCGTGTAATTAGGACCCAGACTCCTTACATATGTTCAAAAGTAAAATTGAGCTTGAGTTGAAATAGAGACTATAATTGTAGGGAAATAGGAAAATGAAAACATAAATGGATCATTGTTTCCATTTCATTACCATACAGTAAACATGTAGAATTTATAGCTGGAGTGAAATCTGAAATAATGTCGAGAGTAGGTAAACGATGATACAATAATTTTTAAAGAAAGAAATGCATCTTACGGGGATAGGAATCTTCCAAACATGTTTCCAAGAGGACCCTTCAAATTCTGACAACTAATAGGATTGATGACTAATAAAATGATAAATTGAGCTAGCACCTACAATGCATGAGTTCATATCCACATATCATCCTTGACTATAACATGCAAATAAATAATAAATATGCAAAAAAACTAAGGATTTAATGGGGCCATATGCCTTGTATGACGTATAACCAGACGACGCGCCAAATCTCTTGGCCAAGAGTCCGACGATCAGAGGATGGGAGGAGGGCGAGAGAGGGGTCGGAGATCAGAGGATGGGGGTGAGAGAGGGAAGGGTGGGGGCAGCGATCAAAAGGGCGATCATAGGTCGGCTGACGCTCGCGGAGGGCTTGGGTGCTCACAGAAATTGGTCAACGCTTGGGTGCTCGCGAGGGGCGATGATCGAAGTCGGGCGTTCGTAGGCGATGGCGCTCCGAGGGGATGAAGGGATGAGGTTGCAGTGGCCATCATCGACGACAACCTTTGTCACGGATCTCCACAGATTGATGACAACCTTGGTCACAGAGGTCGTCATCGACATGGTCGACGATCGCAAGGAGCGCTCGCGAGTGGCAGGCTCGGAGAAAGTTGCAGAGGTCGGGGTTGGGGTGCCGACGACGATGCTTGGAGGTTGGTAGAGGTGGGTTGCCAGCGGCGGCGTTGCTCGGAGGAGAGGTGGGGAAGATGAGATCGGAGAAAAGGAGAGAGGGCCGGTGGTGGGCGGCTGCAGCGTCCTCGATCGCCCATCGGGGGGACAACGTCTGGGATAGTCCCGATCGAGGCAAGAGCGGAGGGGGGCATCGGGGGTGGACGGCCGCAGTGCTATCGCTCACCGTCCGATCTAATCGAACGATGGGCGGGTGGGTATGAGAGTATAAGGCAAAAATATGATCCAAAAAGGGAATAAAAATTGTGTGGGGCAAAAATATAATCTGACAGTTCATAAATAAACACTTATTTATAAATATCTTGATGATTCTTATTTATGAAGAAAGTCATTTTTTACCCTCACATCATTTTTATCCCAATACAAAAACTAATACATCTCCAAATAGCTCATAAAGCATAAAGAGTATTTGACGTATTATCAATCATTAAATCACAAGCTTTGAAGAAATAAAGAAAAACGTTCATATTTATATAAGTATATAACCAAATAAGAGGAATGTAAGAAATCCAAAAGCCAAAAGTAACCCTAGTTCATTGCAAGAGATCCGAGTATCAAGAAGTAAACATCAACCAATGGACTCAGACCGTCCATGTTATCCACCTCGCTTTAAGGAAACAAATCCACGACGTTCGATTTGTCTCTGGAACCGAGATGTGTGTCGTTGACCCCTTGAGGAGTCCGAGCAAGATGTCGTCCGTTGGTCCTACAGAACATTCGGTCGCAATAAAAATACACCCGGCAATAATTTTTTTCCCTCCAGCATTCGATTAAACTAAAGGGGGAAAATATGAATAAAAGCAGCGCCGCGTAGTGGATCACGTTTGTAGAAACGTTTCTGGAGAATAACACACCCGACGGCAAATGCTCGTGAAATAAACACAAAAAATCCTCGTGACAGCGACGCTGCTCCGCTGCTCAATGCACCAGTCCGACCAGCTTTTTCAGAGTATTTATTGCTGCAAAGACTAATATTTTTGTAACTTTGCCCATTGTTCTTTTTTTTTTTTTTCTGTTAACCAGAAGCTGATCTCGATTGGTCTGCAGTGGAGAGAAGTGGAGGAGCACTTAGATCCCTCTGGTATGTTTTTTTTTTCCTGATCCTGCATTGCAGATCTATGTAGATTTCCTTGTATGACAAGAACCGTTGCAGTTCTTATGCTTTTTTAGCAGAGTTAGATTCCTAGGCAAGTTTTGATGATTCTTCTCTCATCTCCGGGCTGGATTGATGTTTCTGGTGAGATATTGTCAAGTTCTGTGATGTTATTGACCAAATTTTCAGGGGCGTTTTGAATATTTTCTCTGACAGGAGAAATGTACTTTCAATTGCATTCTTCAAGTTATTGTTAATTTCTCGGATGTAGCCGGTGATTGATGGCTTGATTTATGTGGATTTTGTTAGCTTCTGTCTTTTTTCTCGTTATTTATATCTTAACTCTTCCTGATCTGTAAGATTTTGTAAGGGACAACTCTCAGTTCCCGTATACATATTAAAAGATGTTCATAACTTCATTATTTCGCTTCTTTTGTGTACCATTTTGCTTATCTAAGTAGGATCTTGTTGGAAAAGGCAAAAAAGAAAATCCACTGTATTCTCTCCGTATGTTTCTTCATATTCTAATAGGAATTTCACTTTTCTCTCGACAACAGGAACAAATTTTTTGTTCAGGATTTACTGCAATTCCATCAACCACCGGAATCAGAAAATGCTGGTTCACTCGTGATACGCTAAATTCCGTTTGATAAGCATTTGCGTAGATTTGCGAATTTTTGCCGGATCAGACCACAGATAAGGTATCATGGATCGTACCACAGATTCTCCAAGCACGGGTGACGACTCCATCAAGATGGGCACGACTGGCACGATCGGCTCCTTGATGTCGAGAGAGATCGACTCCATGAACGGCTCCGCAAGCGCACCAGCTGCTCCTCCGGCTCCAATGAAACAGCAAAGCAGCCCAGTTTCAGTTCCCTGCGGTGCCATTTCGAGGAAAATAGTGCAGCACAGGAACTCGCAGAATGATTCATGCAGCAACTCCAGCAGCAGCAACAACAGCAGCGCCAGCAGCAGCAGTAACGGGCGTAGTCAACTGCAGAGTGCTGGAGCTGCAGCTGCTGCTCAGAAGCCCCGGAAGAATGCACACCAAGTTCCGATGCTGGAATCCGTTGGTAACCCTAAAGAAGGAAATCATGGGACCAAAAAGACCGAGAAAAAAGATCGCATTCGCATAGTCGAAGTGGTGGATCTGAAATGCAACAATCCAATGAGCAGTCGACTGAGGAAGCTCGGCTTCTCTAAGCTCTCCGAAACCATCTCCTGATGCTCAGACAGCAGATTCGCATCAGTCCTCAGATCTCCTTGGCAAATAATTTGAAGTCGTCTTCGAACTTCCTTCTGTGCAGAACAGATACTAAGGGACGGATCGATCCTCCATTGCTTGCCACCTCTTCCTTCTTGGCAACAGTTCTGTTTGATATTAGAATTTTCTCATGGAGCTTATATCTGTGAGACTTTCCAATTAAAGGCTCCCATGGGATCAGTTTCCACTTGTGATCCCTGCAACAATTCAATGGTACTGCTGCTGCTTTACCTTCCTCAGAGAAGAAAGGGTGGTGTTTTGTTTTGTGTAGTCGTGGAGGGCGATGAAGGACTGGTTCTGAATGCTGTCATCGTTCAATAGATGCAGATTTCGTAGTTCTCTGGTGGTACAAGGAGTTAGTGCTCGGTCTCAACATACATGTTTCCCATTAGTAAGAGTAGTTTAATTTATTCCAACGGTATGTTGGGATGATGGGGCGTTCACTCCATTGGCATAACAAGAGTGGACAACTATATGAAATTTCAAATTTTGTTCTTACTATTTGGTCTCTGTTCTTGGTCTGTCAGAAAGGAAATATCTTTTCAGGTTATCAAAGTTTAATACCTCATCTATTGTATTGGAAACAACCTCTCACTTAAGTTCATAGAAGTAGTCTATTCTTTAGTCCTCTTCCCTCTCCTACCTTATTTAATTTGTCTTTATTCACCATACTTAACAATTGCTAGAGGAGTGGTGAATGCACAAGGCACAAAAGGAGGGGTGATTCGTGTGTTTTGAAAATAAAAAGTGTAAAATTAATTCGGTAAATTTTAAACTATCACAATAATGATAAACATGCATAATAGAGTAGTTCTAATTTTTCGACTTCGAGATTATCGGAAATTTTATTAAATTTTTTTTAATTTCAAATGGGGCAATGAAGAATCATTTTACACCTCTTGCATTTTTTCTATTTCAAAGGTAAAGCACATGTCTCATACTCTGAAAGTTTTCACTCTTTTTTTTCGCTCAAAAAGTAAAACACAACGTCTTATCACTCGGGAGCTATGTCACATATACAAGATTACTACAATACCATTCAATCTCTCTTTTTCAATTTAAAAGCTTCCACAATAGAAAAAGAAAGGAAGATTACAAATATTGCAAGTTTTGACTCGGACTTCTCAAGAGTTCTCTCCAAGTTTTCTTAGAAGTCTACTTCATTCCTCCATCATGAGGTTCACTTTTATAGTCTTCTTAATTCCATTTAGTCGTTGACATCTGTTTCATACTTTTTGAATCGAAATATAATCGTTATAGTACATTATGCGCACTCACTGATTGATCGTTTTGCTTATGCATAGTGCATCGATTGAATGACCATAAGTTTTATCGATTGAATGATCTTTCACTTTTATAGATTTTGTAAGTATATTATCACAAGTCAAAAAAAATATTATGTAATAAATTTAAAATTCACCATAAGTTTGTATTTTTAAATATTCAAAAGATATTCAATTCTTATTTCAATATTATGACTTCTTTTATTTTTAAGATATTGAAACATCAATGTCATTAACAAAAAAAATATGATACTCAAACTTCAACCAAATAAAGTCATTTATTATTTTTTCACTCATATTTCAAAAATATGATTCATTTGTACTTTAGAGTCATAGGTATCGTACAAGTATATTGAATCACAAATGCCAAAATGCTAAGTACTATACAAATTTTATATAAATTAAATATGCAATCTCAATGTAAAAAATAATGTATTTTGTGGAAAGAGCCATATATGCATACAAACTTTAGTATTGATATGCCCTTATTTTTTATAAATATGATTTTCACTTTAAATTAATAAGATAGTTTAAAAATGTCAACTTAGCAACTATCATGCACAATTCAATAGACATATTTTCATTAAGCATATTTAGTCAAAATGAATAATATAGACACTTTCAAAATTAAATGAGCAAGATAATTTTAGTATGAACAATGATCATAATCTTTTATCAATTATTAACTTTATGCACATATTATGATAATAAATGGCATAAGTATGCATCATATCAAAATAACTTCAACTTTTCATATTCATATGCTAAAGTACTTTTACCATAAATTTTATGCATCCATATCATTTCAACTTCGATTTTCTTTTCTTTTCATGTGAAGCAAACCTACAAGCAAAATACTATTTGAATTTTGATACACATATAAGCTTGGGTCCAAGATTATTAGTCGTGCTTCCTTTTGTAACTCATTTTGTTCCATTACGATTAGTTTTTTAAATTTGCATTAAAAAATATAGTGATCATGAAATTTATATGCATAACAAATAGTTAGATATTTCAAGTATTATCATGGACATGTCTAAATTTACAAAAGTGAACGTAATGATGCCAAAAATATTTCTTAAAAAATATTATTTTTTATCATATTAAACGATTACATATCCAACTTAACAATGCATAAATGATTGTCAATTATTAATAAATAAAATTATTTACCAAAGATGGTCACACATATCATTTTCTTAGGATATGCATATAGTTTACTTTATTTAACATGTGAGAAAAGGTGTTTTAAAAATACATTATTACAAATCGAAAGAAGTTATCATATCAAAATTTAAAGTTCTCACCAACTTTGTTTTAAAAAACAAATTGTCAGTTCGTTTAAATTCCAAAATTAAAAGTTATTTTAATTTATATAATGCACCAAATGTCTAAAGAAGAGTTAGTAAGAACGTAATCAAATATACACACTCACATTTTCAATAATTAAGCATATACATGCATAATCATTTTTAAAGTAAAACAATCCTATTATGCATAAAAATTATCTTTTAAAAATCATAGTCTTGTGTAAAAATTATAATAACTAGTAAATAAATTTAAAGCTCAAATAATTGTGACACAAAATTAAATTCAAAATATCATCATTATGTATTCCGTAACTTGCATAAGATAGATATTTTAATATATTAAATTTAGTTCAAATCATAAAATAGATATTAAAAGGCATAGTGACCATGAACATCTCAATAATAAAAAGTAGTAGATGGTCTAATGAAATGATCATGAACATATAAAAATTTTGAATTATCATGATGAGAATATTAAACGAGCGATCATAAGAATGTTTATTCTTCAAACAATAATCACTATTTTTTAGGAAATAATAATACTTTAAGTAATATCCATATAAGTTTTTGTAATATTTTTTTAACAAGATGTATGGACAAACATTTTACCTACTTTGCAATTAATTGTAGGCTTTTGAAAATCACCATTGATAATGCTTTTCAAAGGCATATCAAGTTTATCATTTAAAGATCTTTGTCAAAAAATAATTTTATTTTTCAAAATTTTATTTTCATTTACACAATATTATTTTACTTTTTCAAATTTTCACTTTCAAGTAAACATGTTTTCTTTCATTTTTTAATTTTTCAAAATATTTTTTCCATAATATGAAGATCATTAATCAAAGTTTCATTTTTAAGTAGACAAGGATCTCTTTCTTATTTCAAAGTTTCAAGCTCATTTTTCAAAGCAATATATTTATTTATTAATGATCCATTTTTTTTAAGAGAAAGATACTTTTCAATAAGAAATGAAAATTCTTTATGAACATAGAAAAATAATATCAATATCATCATCACTATCACTAGTAGAGCAATAAGATGGAGTTGAAGTTACATCACCTATTACACTTTTTGTCGTTAAGTACAAAGCTTCATTGTCGGATGTTGTGAAAGTAATGTTATCATCATCTTTGTCCATATTGATGTGCCCTTTTCGTTAAAATTTCTACCTTCATACTTATCTAACAAAACTTATCAAATGTTAAGAGAAATAGAACATTTGAAAATAAGATTCATAACATAAGAATTTAAAGAGGAATAAAAAAATATTTTTAACCTTATCATCAAGTTTTTCAATCAAAATTTGAAAATCATCATATTGAAAAAATGAAAAATCAATAGAAACACCATATAACTTTCATTGTCTTTTCAAAACCATTTTATAAAACTTTTCACATATCAAAATTAATATAACATATATAACCTTACAAAATGCATCATAAAAGCACAAAACTGATTTGATAAACTTTAAATATCACAATAATGATCAACATGTGCAATAGAGTAGGACGAAGAGGAAGATAGAAAGACAAATACAAGAATGCAAAGTAGTTTGTTGACGGGATTCAGTCATACTTTGACCTACTCGTCGGAGATTTCACTAATATCTTTTCTTGATTCCACTATCACCTCGAGAGGTAAGGTACACCTTTCCTATTCAGAAGCTTTCATCCTCTTTTTATCTGCTCAAGATGTAAGACATAATCTCTTATCACTCAGGAGCTATATTACATATACAAGAAGACTACAACACTTTCCAATCTTTCTTTTTCAATTCAAAAGCTTACATAATAGAGAAAGAGAAAAGAGTTACAAAGATTATAAGTTTTTGCTCAAATGAACTTCACAAGAGTTCTCTCCCATTTGTTAAAAGTTCGCATTATTCCTCCATCTTTGGGTTCTCTTTTATAACCTTCTTAACTTCATTTAGCCATTGGAGCTTCTATGCATTCATCATTTGATCGTTCTACTCACAGATCGATCGCTTCATATAGTCGACCATTGGTGAATTTTGCTTATTGACTGATTGAACTATCGGTCGAACACCATTTCATCCGACATCAATATTAACATCACCCGATCGATCATTGGGTCTAACTGGTTGACCAGTGGTTCGATCGACAAGGCTACTGATGTCACCGATCGACCGTTGGCTTTAATTGATGGATTGATTTTCAAATATTGGCCTATTTTTACATTTTTCATGTTGATCGGTCGATTGGTTTAGCTGGCATGTCGATCGGTTCACCAGATCGACTAATCGATCATTCTCCACTATTTTGAACATAATATTTTTTTTCCATCTATTCAAATGAGATGATTTTTTATTTTATAGAAAGTTAACAAAATTTTTTATAACTTTGATATTCTTCATTCATTCAAAATATAATGAAATCATAATCGAATATTAATTCAAAGTTCAGTATACAAAATTGTTCATTTCAAATTAAACTTTTTAGACCTTTATTCTTTTATACATAATTTTTCCTGGAGTATCCAAATGATATGATATTTGATTTTATCGAATTCCAACAATATTATCTATAAATTTTCTATTAATATCTTGATCCAAATCACATAATAAAATATTCAAATATTAAATACAAATTTAGCACACAAAAATATCAACTTCAAATTGAACTTTTTGACCTTCATTTGTTTAAACATAATTTTTTATGTTATTGTTCAAATGAGTTGATTTTATATTCTCTAGAAAGATAAAAGGCCACTAGAAGACCATACCATTCTTGCTTTGAGGCATTTTTTTAGATTCAATTACCCTTATTACATTCATGCTTGTATTCCCAAAATTGATGTCACAACAACTTATTGTTTATTGACCATAAACATGTTTCTTCATTAGTCCATCTGATCCTTAATGCATGCATATTCAACCTGATATGGAATGAATGATTTTGTCACATCTGCAAAATAATATTAATGTCCAAGCATGCTTGATATGGTCATAGCATGATGGAGCATCTTTTCATTATTGCCTATTTGACAAGTGAATTATTTTGATTTCTCAATGTATTTATATATAATTAAATGTAATGATGAGAATTAATTATATTTTATTTGAGTGTTTGGTTGAAACATGAGAATTGAAAAATAAATTTTATTTGTAGATAAAACTAATTAAATAAAAAACATGATAATTTTCTTCAAACAGTATTATACAAAGACAAAAATATAAATAATATTAAATTGCCAAACATATTTGTAATAATTACAATATATTTAATAAATACAATATCATGATTTTTATTGATTAAATACAATGATTAGTTAGTGAGTTAATTAATATATTTAATTTGATGAGTTTAATATTAAAATAATTAATTCATCAAAATATGTTAATATTTATAACTAGGAGTTAATTAAAATTATTAAAGTTGACATGAAGAAGACCAATAAATGCTCAATGGAATGGTCATGTGATTATCTGTTCGATTTTGCATTCACATCATTTGAAAAATCAGTTCTTTAACATCATTTTGACATATCAGTTGAAAGCAAGAAATTAGTTCTAACATATTTTACATCTTATGTGTTAATTATAAGATTGAGCATATCTTAATACTTCCATATAAACATCTTTATCGAATCCATGTTCCACTCATAACGAGGTCACTCAATGTAGGATTCAATGTGCTCATGTTTTTTCCTCGTGTGGTGTGCCTCATGTTGCTTCTTCCAAGTTTCCCCCAAATGTTTTCACAATCGGAGGGCATCGGACCCGGTTCGGTATGGCGCTGTGATTGCAAATTTTATAAAATAATTTTATTTATATTAATTTTCAATATCTATATCACAATTAACAGATACTAAAATATATTATACTACTATTACTAGTAATGAATTAATATAAACTAGTATTCTATAAATTTAATATCCAAATTATATCATTAGTACATTATTATATATTTTTTATTATTTATATAATATTTTATGATGTATAAAATCTAATTCATTTTTAAAATTTTTCTTCTTTTATTTATTTTTCATTTACTCTTCTCGTTGTTTATTACCCCATATATATATTTATTCCTTTTTTGTTTTCATTTTTCCCATCACTGTTCCTTTATTTTTTAAAATTTATTATTTTTATAATTACTTATTATATTTTAAAAATTAATACTTACTCTTCTTCTATTATTATTATTATGATAGGCTCATTAATATATTTTATCCCAGATAACTATTAATTTTTTATTATGTTTATTTAATTTATTTTCTGGTCAACTAATAATTACATATATTTTTAGCTGATGAACGCATATAATTTCAAAATTTTCTCCTCTAATCATCTCCACTAATAATTTCTTTTCTCCAATTATCATTTTTTTCTTATTAATTATCTTCCTATATTTAGTTTCCCCTTTCGATTATTATTTTAAATATCTGATTATGTCTTTCCATAATTATACTTTTTTTAAAATTTACCTTCTATTTTTTTAACTTCTTCACTTTTTAAATTAGTTTTTGTTAAAAAAGATGTATTGAACCAATTCATAATCTTGTTCATCCGAATTTGGCCGGTTCGATGATCAAAATGGTTTTGAACACAAACCGAACCGGGTCAAACACCAATTCACAATCAAACCGATCGACGACCAATCTGATATGATTTTAATTACATTGGTTTCCTTAAACAACCAGTAGCTCATCATAACATTCCACAACATATCACATAAGGATATTCGTAGTCGGGTAAATTGAGTTTTTTTGGGCAGCAAGCTCGAACTGATTGGATCTAATTCAAATTAGATCGGATAATCAGATTATCCAACTATTTTTTATTTTTATTTTAATTTTTTAATATAAAATATATATAAAAAATTATTTTATGTGATAAAAACATATTTTATTTGTTTATAATTTTTATACTTCAGGGACGTTATTTTTCTTTTTAATCACATAAAAATTTTAAACTAATTTTAAAATAATTTATTTTTAGATAAAAATTTAAAAGGTTCGATTATCGGATCATGTCAAATCATCTTGAATTAAATTTTTTAACTCATATATGACTTGTGTTAGGATCGAGTTGAGTTGACGAAGTCACTGGATCGACCCGACTTGCATGTATCAATTGAGTTTTTATAGTGCGACATTTCAAATTGTTGGAAAATATATAGGAATTATCAATTGTTTTATCTGTTTTGTTTGTTTATATAGGAAAAATAATTTATTCCATCTCATTTTTTTCTGCATTCATGTAGAATTTTAAGTCGATCCATACTTTCTTTTTATTTATTGCATAGGCCCCCGCCCTCACCCATGCTCCGAATTCTCGAAGTAGACGAGTGTCCTGAGCTCCCATGGAGATTCAATTTCTCAAATTTTAAAATATAAAATTTCAATTCATAATATATATTTAAAAATATAGAAAATAATATTCTTATGAAGCAAAAAAAAAAAGTTAAAAAATTAAAGAATTCAATAATTTTATCTTGATATTTGTGAAAAAAATGAAAACAACAACCATCACGTGCAAAAAAATAAAATAAAATAAAAGAAGAGTGAGAACAGTGCCCTCCATCGGAAAAGGCAATAGGAGGGGCAGGCATCGCCCTTCCTTTATGCATATGGGGAGGGGCAGCACTCTCACTTGTTGGTAGAGCAACACCGAGCCCCTCCGCCCCTCCCCTTAAACATCGGGAGGGCGGCGTCCTTACAATGCTTGAGAGTAGGCAGCATCCTCTTAGACTTCTCGATGGCCAAGGTGAAAAAATTTAGAATTAGTTTGTTATTTATTTGATAGATTGAATGATTGAGTTTTAATATTTTTAATTTTGATGGCTGACGATGTACTAATAAAAAAATAGGGGCACATATTTGAGGTTCCCATGGGGCAGGGATACATACCGTATCCTGATATTCGAAAGAGGATGTAGGGAGGTAGTTTGTTCTCATTCTCGATCTTACAAGGACAAAATGTTTCGAATTTAAGATTCTGATCGAAATTTTTCATGAGAAATGAAGGATATTATCATCCCTAAGTTAAATGAGAGAGAAAATTGTAAAAAAGAGAGAGAGGGAGAGAGAGAGAAAAGATTAGATACCATAAAATGCAAAAGAAAAGAGAATGTAAGATTTATCTTTTTATATAAAATGAAAAGTAGCTATATGATTATATCATCACACTACGTGTGGATTTTCTACCATTCGATGATATCTGACTTTTTTTTAAAAAAACTTTATCATTACCCTTACTATACAATTATTAAACAGATTTCAAAGAAATCAGAATGTTTTTTTTTTCTTTTTATGACTTTGCGTCTCATGTGTTCACCAATATATTAGAAAAAGTAAATATGCCTATATCATGTGTTCACCAAGAGACAGGGCGGACTGGTGGATAAAATAGCTGATTACGATATATTTAGTGTTTATTTGTCTCTTCTTAAAAAAGTCTAGCAATGAGATCACGATGGTTGTGGAAAGAGTCAAATTCTCTAATAACATATATTTGTAGTGGGAACCCACACAAATAATCACATTACAAGTAAATAAGGGTTGACTGACTCGACTCTCCAAATCTTTTAAATATAAAGTAAATATATATATATATGGGATTAATGGGACTCCTACCTAAATTTTCAGTCGTCCAATCAAATCGAATGTCTAGGGTACTGAACACTATCCAATGAAAAAAAAACGGCCGACGAAATCATCATCTCCGGTACCTCTCTTGTTCGTCGGCGTAGTCGTCCCGGCCGACATTGTCACCTTTCTCGATCCAAATAACGCGACATGAAGAGTAATGATGATGTCACAGTGATCTTCAACGGCTCCTCATCCTCCTCCATTATCTTGGAATCCGTTGGATCAGAGGGAGGAGTTCTAGGATGGTCGGCGCCATCGGAGACGTCTTCGACTTTGGCAAGGAGGCAGCTCCTCGAATCGACTATGGACTCGCTGTCATGGACACACTCGATATCAGTGACCTCGGAATTGTGTCCCAAATGACGCTCGCCGCCACCCTCGACCTCGTTGACCCTCGCCGTCGTCGATCTTGTCGATCCTCATCATTGATGCTTGTGCCCTCGCCGTCGTCCCTCACCCTCGCCGTCGTTGCTCGCGACCGCCACCAGTGCTCGTCCCCTCGCCCTCGTCGATCCTCGCCACCATCGTTCGCGGCCTCAACTCTAGTGATTCTCCCCCTCACCGCTCTTGTTCCTCGCCGTCGTTGATGCTCGTGCTCCCGCCGCCGTGCGTCATCCTCGCCATCGTCACTTGCGCCCTCACCGACGCGGATGTTGCTCAATCTCGTCATCACCTTCGCCCTCGCCATTTTTTTTGTCCAACGAACCTTATTAATGTCCCAGCCGACCGATATGAGTCGAGTCTAAGTAGGAAGCTCATACATCATTGAATAGGTAGGAGCTCCGTTAAACCCTATATATATACTTTACTTTGACCGATTTAGTCCATGACTCTATCTCTATATATAGTATTTATGTGGTTGTCGTTCATAAAATTATATATATAGTACTTAAGTAAACTATATTTTTATTTATTCATTATTCCAAGCTTACGCAAAAAAAAAAAAAACTGTGTTATTGCGTTAACTCATAGCCATCTTTACCGATCTTTTGGACTGGTAAAATTGAAGACTCTCTCTCTCTCTCTCTCCTCGCATGTAATATCTAGTGAACAGCGGTCAACCTTTTTGTGCCATACGCAACGCAATCGACTTGGCACGATTTAATTTTTCAGCCGAGTATTATGACCATCTCTCTCCGGTTTAGCTATTTTATATATCATTTTAAACAGAAGACACACACATATTTGTATAACATGCTAATTAAACTCATATTTCAAACAATTTTTACTTAAGAAGATGTATATATTTTTTTAATTTAATTGCTTTTTAAATGGCTATTTGTCATCTCAAACAAATGAGCATCTAAAGAATGGCTGACATAATTTAGACTTGGTAAAAAAACATATATATATTTTTTTCAAATGCAATTTGCAAAAAGATGAGTAAAAATATTTATTTCTAACAGATCAACTTTGTTAATTACTCTCGAGAAAGTCTTTATTTTTATTTTCTTACTTAATACTTGTCACTTCTTACATTTAATTACTCTCATTCCATATCACATCTTTTATATTTCGTTGATTAAGAGTTTCGTTTCTCCATCTTAATGATAAAATAATTAGAGTCCAAAATAAGCTAATATAATTTGAAACAAATATAACAAATGGAATTGCATATTATTACGTTGTAACAACAAACATAAGTTACGCGCGTTTGTTATTTCATAGTTATCAATTAGTTCATGATTGACATAATTAAATATTTTTTTATTAAATTTATTAATTTAACAAATATATTGTGACATATATGCTGAAAATATAAGAGCGAAGACTTCGTTTTTTTTTTGTTTTTTGTGAAGACCCTGACAAAAAGAGAGAAAGAGGAGAGAGAGAGGGAGGGAAGGAAGTGGTAAACAAAACACTGACCAGCAATATTATATACCTTACCAATATTAAACTTACTTTATAGTTTTTAGGCTCCTCCTTTAGCCTTTTGCTTCTCCTCCTCCTCCTCCTTCCCCCCCTCCCTCTCGCACCGCCCTCTGTTCATGGCCGAACTCTCGGCCTCCGACCTTCCGCCGCCACCTCATCGCCGCTCCATCACCTGAACGAGCCATGACGACGCAGAAGGTCGGCCGGACGCCTCCCGCCGCCCGCCTCGACGCCAAGTGGCTCCGCCTCGTGCGACTCGCCGTCGCCCGCCGCTTCCTCGGCCTCGTCTGGAGCCACGTCCTCGCGTGCTCCTCCGTCGACGCGCACCGCGGCCGCTACCGCCGGCTCGACGGGTGTTGCTTCTCCCCGCGGTTCTCCCATGACGAAGACGATTTGGCCGCTGCCGCCGAGGTGCGCCTCGGGACGCGCGCCGTCGTGTCGTGCAAGGATTTCCCGGCGGATGCCGGCGATATGGTGCCCTTGAAGGTTAGCCTCCTCGGGGACTGCCGTATCGGCAAAACAAGCTTCATGGTACAGACACCGATGCCAACCCCCTAAAGCGTCCTACTTGTTTCTTCGCTTGTATCCAATTTTGTAATCGCTTTTTTTTTTTTCAGGCCAAGTATGTAGGAGATGGGGAAGAACAGGAGGGTTTGCAGCTGACAGGACTGAATCTGATGGATAAAGTTTTGCAGGTTAGAGGAACAAGGATTGTGTATAGCATATGGGATGTAGGAGGTAAATTATGAACTGATTCAATACTTCAATTTACATGGCTATTGTGCACATATGAGCGACTCAATATTTCTGAACGTGGTTTGACGTTTGCAGGTGATGACCAATGCAATGGTCATATCCCAATCGCCTGTAAAGACGCAGTCGCCATCCTTGTTATGTTTGATCTCACTAGTCGTCGTACCCTTAACAAGTTCGTATTCGTGTTTATATATCAACTAATTTTTTCAATCAATACCTTCCTCCTTATCTGTTCTTCCTCAGAAGATTCTTCTGCTTCTTTGAATTACTTGCATGGAAAGCAATTAGGAAAATACTGCCAAATAGTGAAACTTTGGATGCATCTATGAGTTCAGTATCTGATATCTTTATGTTTTTGTTCTGGTATCTTTTCAGTGCTATTGGGTGGTATAAGCAAGCCAGAAAGTGGAATAAGGTAATCATATATCCCTTGTTACCATTACTTGCCTCTGTGCCAAACATTCTGCCATTTTTTTCGTTGATATATCCAGGCAAATTACTAATGTTCTAAACAATATTTCTTTGTTTTTGGCCTCCAGACAGCTATGCCCATCTTAATAGGAACCAAGTTTGATGACTTTGTTCAGCTTCCTCTTCAGATGCAATGGTTGATTGTGAATCAGGTATTCTGCACTCTTTAAGTTTCACTTTTTTCCTTTCCCAAAAGAAAATATTGAATTATCTTTAGGTAAAAACGCATCTGTCCTTATACACTTATTAGAGTATACTGTATATCTGCTAGCAGATAAGATTCTCAAAAAATGTTGATTAGATGTTAGAGTTCTGTCAACAACAACAATTTATTTCTCTGTAAGTATATTTAAAAAAAATGTTTTATTTCCGTACATCAGGGAAAAGTTCACCTATTTGTTGATTGCTAGCTATATAGGTTTATAGCTCTTTGTAATCTATCTTCATCTGTCATTAATTTCCGTTCGATAAATAGTATATTACTCAATAAATCTGAAATTTCAAAATGGCAGACTACATAATTGAAAGAGTTTTTTTCGATGGTGTAAAAAAGTTAAAGTTTTTTCCTGCCTGTGTACTATGCTTTCAAGCACTTGCGAATTGCATTTATCATGCTGTAAGGTTTTGATAGATAGATAGATATATTATGCTGGCGACAATAAAAGAAGTTGCAGACATCTTTTTCTTGATTCATGGGACCAGGCAAAAAATGTCACTTTACTATGGAAATTTGTATTTATATCCTGACCTCCTGTGCACCATTTTCTCAGACGAAAGACAATCATCTATCCACCTCTATTAGTAAAACAAAAGGATTCGTCCATACATGGTAATTGGAGGAACCTCCAGAGTCCAGATTGCAGTTTTTGCTTCCACAACTTATTGGTGCAGGAAACTGCTAATCAATCTCATGTAGGGCCAGTAATTGGATGAGAGAACTAAAAATGGAACCTCAAAATAGCAGCCTAATGTGTTTTCGAACTTTTGGACTTATCATTAACACAGTAACAAATATAGATGTTGAAAGCATCATTAGACGAATCTATAAATTCTAGTTTGGAACTTCACCAAATGATTGAAAAAAAGCAAAATAGGACATTTCTGTACAGTGGTCCTGATACAATGGGAACCTTGGGCCTTTCATCCATCACAAAAAGGCAATAACTTGCATGCCCCCAAGTTGCTCCTCTGGTACTGACCCCATGGCTGAAAAGAAAGACAGTCATGTTGGCTTCTTGCTTTTCACAAGATTATCAGATTAGATTCTGTTTAAGTGGAAGAGAGCACAACATCCGTGACGTGTCCAAGGTACACAAAATGTTGGGAGATAAAATTATTATGGAACGGGCCAGGAGATTTGGATTGAAACAGTGATAACATCTGATGCATGCTATCTTAAAATCTCTGTCTCAGCAAACTGATTATTGTGAACAATCTTTGTAGTCCCTACAGTAGTAAAAAATTATTATTGAACTTTGACGACTTATTATTTAGTTTCTTAAAACTTGGCCATGAGTCGCTATGCTGTTGCTAAGAAATTCAGCTAGAATCCTGTGTACCTTCCATTTCTTTGATGTCGCTGATATGAAATAAATGTCTTTCTTTCTGTAATTTTTTGGAGCAGGCCAGAGCATATGCAAGAGCGATGAAAGCAACGCTGTTTTTCTCTAGCGCCACACACAACATAAACGTCAACAAGATCTTCAAGTTCATCACTGCCAAGCTCTTCAATCTGCCATGGAAGATCGAGAGGAACTTGACCATTGGGGAGCCTATAATTGATTTTTAGGTTCTAGTGGTATAATTTTTTTTTGTGATATAGTTTTTCTTTTTACCTTTCTTCGTCTCTTCACCACAGAAACTGTCTTGCCAAGGGCAAGAATGTACATAAGCAAAGCAAATGAAGCACAACAGAGGGCGGATAACCTTATAATTTGAGTACTAGATCAGATGGGTATTATATTCTACCAAAATTTGATGAATGAATGCTCCTGAAAGATAAATGGAGTAATGTACCATCATCATCTGGAAATTGCTTAGAAATAAGGGTGGCACCTCAAATTCTTACGGACATGATAAAATCGACACAACTAAAAATGTTCCATCAAATTTTATGAATTAAGCTCAATTCATACTATAAAATTTCATTGTTAAATCCTACTAACGTAAGGGTAATTCAAAACACTAGGATTAAGATCACAAAATTCTTACAATTATACTAAAGGTATTGTAACGGTCTGAGGTCTAACGATTAAGATGGTTTGATTGAATAATTTTATATGAGATATTTTCTTTTGATACATTTTAAATTTGTGCGGGCCGAAAGTTCAAAGCGAACAATATTTTAATTGAGTTTGTGTTACAGAATGGTATCAAAACCTAGGTTCATGTAGTTGCTTGAGCCATGTGAGAAACACGAGACATGGACCAACACGGATCCCGCTCAACGAGGACGTTGACTTCTTTATGGAGAGAAAATTGTAATGACACGAGGTATAAGGATCAAGATGATCTCATTGAAGGGTCTTACATGGACAAAATATGAAGATGGTCATGAGCTTATACGTAGCTATCCTCTTCACATATTAAGACGCATTTTAAATTCGTACGGGCCGAAAGTCCAAAGCGAACAATATCTTGATTGGGTCGGGATAATATCTTAATTGGGTGGGTGTTACAAAAAGCTGACCTCGCGTGCTCACTTGAGCCATGCGAGAAAAATGGACCATCGGCGTACTCACCTCAGCCATGCGAGAAAAATGGACCATCGACGTGCTCACTTGAGTTCATGCGAGAAAAACATACCATCGGCCAACACAGACACCGTTTAATGAGGACGTTGAGCCCTTTATAGGGGACCAAGATGATTTGATTGAATAGTTTCACATAGACAAAATACGGAGGTGATCATGGGCTAATATGTAACTACTTCCTTCACCCAAAACGTGTTTTAAATTCGTGCGAGTCGAAAGTCCTAAGAACCAAATATGAACAATAATAGAAGTCTTCTCATTTATAATAATAATAATAATAATAATAATAATAATAATAATAATAATAATAAAATGTTTATATTACTATCGGGATATGGATGTCAATATAATTTATATAATTTCTTGTATAAATAATCAAATCACAAAGTTCCAATTTTGCTTAGACTATAATAATATGAACTAGTAAAAGTAGTTCCAAGAAAATCAACATTTAATCAATATTGGTTTAGTACATTTTAAATATTGAGTAACATTGATTTTTATAATTTATATTAATTAATAAACAACTCTTTGAGTGATTCCAATCATATGTGACAATAAATTTCAAATGATTTAGGGCACAAAATTATTAGGATTCATATTTTTTTGGAATAATTATAATAAATTCAGCAAATGAACTCATGCTCTATGATATTCTTTATACTTACAAATCCTAACAAAAAACTCATCTGTTGATTCTTCAATTCGGTTGAAAATTTATTTTATACTATAGACGCTTATGACATCCCTCTCTATGGCCTGCAATAATAATTCATTTGGCATTATGGTCTTTACCACAACAATACTATCCAGTGACTTTGGCATTGGACATTCTCAAATATGGATCGCGTCGGGTGAATTAGAGAATAGACAAACGTTTGTTGACATTCCTGCCTTCCCTCTGTAGGATCCCAACGGGCGCCAAGAGGGGGGGGGGGGAGGGGGTGAATTGGTGTTTAATTGAAAATATCGATTTCACAAAAATCGTCACGGAAGCACAAAATCGATTCTTAAATTCTTTATAATTCAGATCATAAATTCAGTATGAATGGGGGGGAGAGAGAAAGAGAAAATCAAACACAAAGACACGATGGTTGTTGACGAGGTTCGGCCACACCTTGGCCTACGTCCCCGCTCTGACTTCTCGACCTCGAGACCGTCGGAGATTCCAATAACACTTCCTTTGTTTCAAATGGGGCAAGGAAGAAAGCCCTTTATACCACCGTCTTTTTCTCCGCTTCGAGAGGCAAGACAACCTCTCCTCCTACGAAGCTAATATATTTCTCTCTCAAAAGGTAAGATTTTGAACCTCTTTTACACATAAGCTCTCTCTAATTTTTCTGAACAAAAGTGTTTTTCTCTTTTATAAAACTAAGCTCACAAGAGAAGAAGAGAGAAAGAATGAGAAAGCTATAAAATGAAAACTTTAAAAAATGATCTCTCTTTGACAATTTGAAGTTTTTCTTCAATGAGTGAATGTGTGCCTTTGCTTCTGGCTTTGACACTCATTTTATAGCCTTCAATGTGTGAAAAATTCGTCTAGAAATCATTCCACAAATTCCTCCTTCAAATTTGACCGTTACTGTTCATTTGACTCGGAGGCCGCTCGACCAAAATTCTGAACCGGTCGACCGGTCTATGTGACCGTTGCACCATTTCTCCAGTGATCGCAGCTGGTCGGTCGATCGGACTATCGATCGGTGTCTCGATCGGACTATCGATCGGTGTCTCGATCGGTACAGTCTCTCAGTTTTGATTTATAACTGTTGAGCTGATCGGTCGACCGGTGCTTCGACCGGACTGTCGACTGGTATAGTTTCGACGTCAACCAATTCTGGATCGATCGACTGGCATCTTCATTTGGTCGATCGGACTGTCGACCGACCTTCTTTGCGTCGAGCGGCAGGTTGACCGACCTGCACTCTTTTGATCATAACTTTCTGCACAGTTATCTAAATTAGATGATCTTGGAGTCCATGGAAAGCTAACAGAATTCTCTATAAATTTGCTGCGAATATTCATCCAAAATCTAATCATTTCATAGTCAATTTTGTAATCAAAGTTATGCATAAAGTTATCTCTTTTTCTTAGACTTTTTCTTAGTCAATCTTAATCTTTCGATGTTTATTTCATCAAAATATAATTTTATATGTCATTAAAACTTTGACCCAACAATCTTCCCTTTTTTATGAAGACAAATCGAGAAATATGAAAAATATATAAGTTAGCGAAAAAGTTGTAAAATCTTGTTAAAATAATTTTAGTCCCCTCTAACACTTATAGAATATATCCAGGTCATATTTTTCCTATTTTTCTCTCCCTTTTGTTTCATAAAAAAGTCGTTTGTAATTGAAGTATATAGGAACCCATATGTAACTCCCTCTTAATCAATTTTTCAAATAGAATATTCTTCCCCCTTTTTGTCATATAATAGATATGTAGAGTATTGCAAGTTTTGAAAGATAACTCCCCCTAAATTTATGACTATTTTATAATGAAAACTAATTTATGGCAAGCATAGAAAAAATATGTTAAGCACCAAAATATGGCATAAAACTTTGATACAATAATGATATTCGTGATATGTCAAAAATAGAGTTGAACATGCTCCCCTATCACTATGATTAATTTTCTTTTGTTCCTTTCCTTTCTTTAAAAAAAATCATTTTGAAATTTTTTTTGGCGAAATTAAAAGAATAGGCATAATCACTTAAAGAATGCAACCAATGATACTTTTACCATAACCTTTGTGCCTTCACATCTCCAACTCTATATGTCCTTTGCATGTGAGGCACACTGAAAAGAAATTATGTAATCTTTGGTACCCAAATTTCTTTGGGTCCTATTTTGTTATATAATGTTCCTTTCGGAATCCAAATCATGTCATGTTGTGTTAATTTTTTTATTTTGCATTGATATGCATAATGCCCATAAAATTCACATGTAAAACATTTTATATGTGATTTTGTACCATGCAGATGATTGGATTTCCAATATGATTTTTCATGTTCAAAATAATTTTTAAGTTTACTTATCGTTACATGAGAAATAGTCTTATTTTGTGAGTTTTTCAAAAGGTCATTTTCCTTCTTTACCTTTTCTAAAGAACATGCTAGTTTTACAATTTCACATGCATGCGTGATTTCCAAAGTATCAATTTCATTTTTTAGTTTTTTATTTTCTAAAAAATATGCATTATTTTCCTCTTTTAATTTTTCAATTTCATGTATTAATGTTTCATTTTCCTCTTTGATTGAAAAATATTTTTTTATAAGAGAGGAAAGTTCTTTGTTCACATCTAAAGAAAGAATTTCCTAGGAAGAGTTTGATGGGTCATAATTTGAGTTTGAAGGGTTAGAGATTACCTTATCGTCGTGTGCCATCAAGTATATGTCTGCTTCATCACTAGAAGAACTTGGTGAACTACTTGTTTCACTTGACTCTTCATATTTCTTCTTTTTATCTTTCCAAGATTTTTCTTCTTTGTGGTGTTTGTATGATTTTCTTGTTGACTTCTCGTTCTTTTCTTTCTTCTTTACCAACTTGAGATACTTATCTAATTTCCTTGTGTAGCGGGCGAGTATCTTTTCGTCCACTTCTTCTTTACTTGAGTCTTCTTCATTTGCATTTGTCTTTAATACCAATGTTTTCTTCTTGGGGGCTTTTTTTTCTTGATCTTCTTGGATTGAGATCTCATAGGTTAAAAGTGAGCCAATAAGATCGTCAAAATCCAATTTGTTCAAATCTTTTTCTTCGATCACGGTCCTCTTCGTATGCCATTTGGAGGAGAGAGACCTGAGAATCTTTCTCACTTTTTGGGGGTTAGATCTTGGCTCGCCCAATGAGACTAAGCCATTCAAAATATCATTAAACCGAGCAATCATATCATTTATGGATTCATTTTCATGCATCTTGAATGAATCATATAGATGATTCAAAATATTTAATCTAGATTCTTTGACATTATCCGTTCCTTCATAATTAGTAATGAGTTTCTTCCAAATTTTGGTTGCATTTTTGCAATTAGAAATCCGATTGAAATTCGTTGAATCCAAACTACAATAAAATATATTTTTGACTTTCCAATCAAGTTTTGAAAAAATCTTTTTTTTTCTTTAGTATCAGTAGGTAACTTTTCATTGACATAATAACCTTTTTTAACTATGTCCCACATGTCAATATCAATAGAACAAATATATACTTGAATTCTAATTTTCCAATATGCAAAATGTGATGCATCCAAAAGGGGAGGACGACTAATTGATTGCCCTTCGGCAAAACTAATTCCACTTGATGCCATGGCTCTTGAAGATTGTTAAATCTTAAAACACGATGATTGAATCTTAAAATGATTAGATTTAAAGAAAATTAGATCTTAAAACAAGATGATTCAAAAATCTAAAATAAGAGCAACCCGCTCTGATACCAATTGTAGGATTCAAAATGGCACCAAGAGGGGGGGATGGTGAATTGGTGTTCAATTGAAAATATCGATTTCATAAAAACCGTCACGGAAGCACAAAACTGATTCTTAAATCTTTTATAATTCAGATCATAAATTCAGTATGAATGGAGGGAGAGAGAGAAAGAGAAAATCAAATACAAAGATACGATGGTTGTTGACGAGGTTTGGCCACACCTTGGCCTACGTCCCCGCTCCGACTTCTCGACCTCGAGACCGTCGGAGATTCCACTAGCACTTCCTTTGTTCCAAATGAGGCAAGGAAGAAAGCCCTTTGTACCACTACCTTTTTCTTCGCTTCGAGAGGCAAGGCAACCTCTCCTCCTAGGAAGCTAATCTATTTCTCTCGTTCAAGAGGTAAGATTTTGAACCTCTTTTACACAGGAGCTCTCTCTAATTTTTCTAAAAAAAAGTGTTTCTCTCTTTTACAAAACTAAGCTCACAAGAGAAGAAGAGAGAAATAATGAGAAATCTATAAAATAAAAACTGATGCATATGATGATGTAGCAAAATAAAATCGCTAGCAAGTGCACTAGTCGCTCAAGTAATATAGTAAAAAGGAGTAAAGAGTGTCGAACCCACGAGGAATATTATTAATTCAATATCTGAATTTATAAATTAATAAGAG
This sequence comes from Pontederia crassipes, assembly GCA_030549335.1. NCBI lineage: Eukaryota > Viridiplantae > Streptophyta > Magnoliopsida > Commelinales > Pontederiaceae > Pontederia > Pontederia crassipes. Next base: position 59,388,664 of record CM060194.1, on the reverse strand, counting down.
AGGAAAAATATGAATTTTTGAAAAAAAGTTTTGTAAAAATAAAGAAAACAAGATAAGATAATGTAGTGGTATTAAAGTTAGGCCTTAGGATGAAAATAGATCAGGATAAATATTTGAATCATAAAAGATAAATTTAATCTTTAAAGATGGATTAGAAATTTTTTCAAGTTATTAATTTACAAGATTAACATCACAGAGTCCACAAACTGGTAATTCTGTTATTTAATCCAGCAAATCAAACTATCTTAAATTTAATCAAACCTAAGGTCCCACAAACTGGTATTCGTCAGATGAGATTAAAATTAAGATGCATTAATATGAAAATCTTAGACTATTAATTACTCCACAAACTGATATAGATTAACATACCACATAAATTTGATTCTCCACACACTAGTTATCAAATTTATGTCAATTATTAATTTCACATAAAATCATTTAATTTAATTAATGAATTCTGAAATCAAATAGTCCACAAACTGGTAATTACTCAAATCAGAAATCCAATAATTAAATCAAAAGTACTAAGCACAATTAACTAATTGATCATAAAAGATTAAAACAAATAATATAGGGTCCAAATAGTTTTCCTTCAATAATAATCTCCTAAAATAAAATAAACAAAAATATGGAGTTCATCCTAGAAATTCTGGAGAGATAATAATAATAATAAAAATTAAAAGAATTACACCCAAAATAAAAGTAGAGATCTCGATATGGGCAGACAGTCGGGCAGCCTCTCGGACTTGATCAGGGTTGCGATTAACCTCCAGCCGTCGCACCTCTCTCATTTTGGTCGTAGCTTGCAGAGCGCACGACTCGCCGTGAAAGAAATCTGAACTTCAGAGCACCAATTGAAATGACGACTTCTTCACGTATTTATAGGGTGCGAACGGTCTTCAATTTGATCACAATCGTAATATTGTACGGCTGGATTTAAATTTGCGGGATAAACTCGGCCAATACGATAAATCATTTTCATCATTACGACTAAAGATAAATCCTTCTTATCTTTACCCCCTTTGAATCTCAGCCAAAACAAAGAATTAAATCTCGTTACGCCCAAACAATTTTATCTTTATCCCTTCATATCTTGGCCAAAAACACAAATTTTCTCTTAATCTCGGCCAAAAGGATGATTTCATTTGAATTATCGGCCGTAACACCTCTTTTGAATCGGTGTTGGAGTTCTCGGGTGATAAACATATTTGAGTTGGAGATCTCGGTCGTAAAGATAAAATCTTCGAAATCTCGACCGATACGTCACAATCCATCTAAATCTCGGCCGATACGTCCAATCTTAGTCATATATTCGATTTTTCCTACAAAATAATTATCAAAATTTAGTTAATCCATCCACAATTAAAATATTCAAAGAATTAATAATTAAAATTGATAAATCCGGAATTATGATTAAAAGTGACTAAAAATGATGCATGCCATGATCAAATTACAAAAAAATTAACTAAAATAATAATATAAAATATGTTGTATTTTGCATGCATAAAAAATTTCAAGAAATGATATCTCTTTGACAACTTGAAAATTTTCTTCAATGAGTGAATGAGTGTCTTTGCCTCTGGCTTTGACACTCATTTTATGGCCTTCAATGTGTGGAAAATTCGTCCAGAAATCATTCCACAAATTCCTCCTTCAAATTTGACCGTTACTGTTCATTTGACTCGGAGATCGGTCGACCGAAATTCTGGACCGGTCGATCGGTCTATGTGACCGTTGCGCCATTTCTCCTGTTATCGCAGCTGGTCGGTCGACCGGACTATCGACTAGTGTCTCGACCGGTACAGTCTCGCAGTTTTGATTTATAGCCGTTGAGCTGATCGGTCGACCGTTGCTTTGACCGGACTGTCGATCGATATAGTTTCGACGTCAACCGGTTCTGGATCGGTCGACCGACATCTTCATTTGGTCGACCGGCCTTCTTTGTGTCGACCAGTAGGTTGACCGACCTGCACTCTTTTGATCATAACTTTCTGCACAGTTATCCAAATTAGGTGATCTTGGAATCCATGGAAAGCTAATAGAATTCTCTATAAATTTGTTTTCGAATATTCATCCAAAATCTAATCATTTCATAGTCAATTTTGTAATCAAAGTTGTGCATAAAGTTATCACTTTTTCTTGGACTTTTTCTTAGTCAATCTTAATCTTTCGAGGTTTGTTTCATCAAAATATAATTTTATATGTCATTAAAACTTTGACCCAACACCTTCTCTTCAAGATAATTACATATTTACAAAATACAATATCAATTTATCATATTTGGGTTGTGATATGGTTCCGAAGGATGAACCGAATATGGATAGTTCCAATAAGATTTCATTCTTAAACAGAAATCCATTTTTTGATTTGCATAAGAAGTTGCTCATGGGAGGGAACAACAAATGAAATCGGTTGCTAATAGAGGAGTAAAAGGAGGAAACCACACGATGAGGGGTTTGTGTCTGATAAATTTATAATTTTTTGAGGCACATCATCTTTTTAAATGTTTCCACTTTGGAAATAATCTTAATTTCAATATTTGTTTAATCCTTAAATATTGAATAAGAATGTGTAGTGTTTTTTAAAAAAATGCAAATATTTGTACTAACAATATCATTGGATAGAATAATAGTATTTTAAACATGGAGGCATATTTTTTTGTATATATATGACTCTCATGATTACAAAGTATAAACCAGACTCAAAGAGCATCACCACATAATTATATTCAAATTTTTAAAAATAATCAGAAGATGCTCAAATGATAAAGTTTCAATTATAGTTTAAATTACAACTGAACTTTGTTCTTCATCCTGATTAACTAGGGTTTTCTTTACCTTACAATTATGGAATTGATGGAATAGCTAAAGCCAAAGAAACCTAGGCTACAAAATGATGCCATGTGATCCACAAAATTGCATGAAATGAACAAGAGAAACACTATGGTTTGCTCTTACCTGAGTTCTCCCATATTTCTTTCAATTTTTCTATGTTTTTTCCGACCCCCTTAGAGAAGGCTAATGTTAGCAACTTTTAAAGTTACGTTCACTACATTATCATTCAAAATTACTTATCAATATGAATTTTCTCTCAAAAATATTATTAACAATATACATTATTTTTGTTTAATATGCATAATTGATCTATCTCACAATTCATATTAATTATTTCTAGTAACAAATTATGAGTTAATAGATAATTTTACCAAGATGCCTTTATCAAAATAATTATATATAAAATTTATTTTATACTACATATACTTAATCATAAACGAATATTTTCACCCGTAAAAATAAAGTTTATAAAATAATTATATTTTTTAAAATTTATGATAATAATATTTCCATAAAAATTAGTTCAGATTTTTATTTAATTTAAGTTATAATTTATTAATTATTTTCATAATTTATTTAAATAAAATTTTAAAGGGCAAAGTAAAATAAAAAACTATAACTCAACTGGAAATATGAAATCCAAATTATTCGTCATAAATTATTTGTCCAAATAATGTGACCTAGATAATCCCTATAAAGGTAAGAGCTAAGTGCAACAAACCGGTCCATCTTGAAATTGTTTACATAAAATGTTATATTCATTTATCCCCATTTTTTATTTTAGCTATTCATTTAATTAAGCTATTAACATGTAAATAAAAAATTATTCTCCATTTGCATTGAGATAAAATATTTTTAAAATAAACTTCCACATAACAAAATCATATATTCATATTCATATAAAAAACAGTTGCGAAATTTTATTCCAAATTATACTATTTAAACAATTATTTTCGTGACTTAAACAAATTTTGTCAATTTTGTGTTCAATTAAAGTCGAAACTTTTATCTTAACACATATATCATATTACATATTAATTAGTAATATAATTATATATATATTAAATTAGGAATTTTAAATAGAATCTCAGAATTAGGATGGCTATAACTTACATATTAATTAATAATATAATTATATATATAACCGTTATAAGTTATCCCAAATTTTGAAAGAATAGTCCGGTTATTTTTTCGATGAAAATTTAAAATTCCCTATTATCCAGTTAATCTATGTCATTTCGTATTACATGTTTTAAGATAAGGCTCCCATCGAAAAAAAATGGTCTTCAATATTGTTCTTTTTTTTTTTGTTAAATCATAATTTATTTACAAAATGTATTTGGATAATTCAAAATACTCTTACTATTTTAGTGTTTCATTGACATGAGGGCCATAAATAGCAACTAATGATTAATTTATTCATAAGGTGAACGAAATCTAAACGTTAAATATCATTGATATAATTTTTTGTCATTTCAAAATATTTTTTTATTCGGTAAAGCCATTAAAAATGATATTGTCATGGGTGTTTTATCCACAAGGTCCTGCGCGGCGAAGTAACTCGCAGACTCAGAAGTCGGAACGGGGAGAAAGGGAGATTTTGTATCACATCATTCGTCCTCTCTGAGGGATTCCTCCTGGAATCGTCTTCGTTTCCCCTCATTGCTGCATCATCTCACCAAGTGAGCGCCATGCCATGAATTCCCAGGAGGAGTTTGACCTCTCCTGTGTTGTACAATAAAGATCGGTTCTTTGCCCAACTGCTATTTCCACTGATTTCAGGTAAAATTTTCCTTTTTCAGACTTGTTGGGAGCGGCCTTCATCGATTTGAGCTCCACCTGTTCGAAACATTTCCTGAATGGCTTTCACGTCCTCGCTGGCCCATCCCTGTGTCGTTCCTCAGAGGCCGAGCTCCTCTTCCTACTCTCTGCCGCAAAGGCATTCTCCTTTCGTTGCCTTCGCGTCTCTTAAGGGCTTCGCGGGACTGTCGACAGCGTTCGAGTTGAACCCTGCCCATCAACTCCCTCCCAACTTCACCTCTAAGGATCTTCTCGCCCTCCTGCGCCGCCAGAAGGATGTGGAATCCTCCATCCGCATGCTCAATTGGGCTTCCAAGCAAACGCATTTTACGCCCTCCTCGTCCGTCTATGAAGAAATACTTCTGCAGCTCGGCAAGAAGGGTTCTTTTGATAGGATGACGGGGGTACTCAAGGAGATGCAGCTCTCTGGATGCAATGTCAGCCAAAGTACTTTCCAAATTTTCATCGAAAGCTACTCCAACTTCCAGTTGTTTGATGAAGCTATTAACGTTGTCGTCAAACTGATGGAAGAGTACGGAGTTGAAGCTGATACACATATTTACAATTTCCTTCTCAACACTTTGGTGGATGAGAACAAGCTAAAATTGATTGAATCGGTCTATTCTACAATGATCAGTACTGGAACTAAGCCGGACGTTTCTACATTTAACATCTTGATAAAAGCTCTTTGTAGAGCTCATCAGATTAAGCCAGCCATCTCAATGATGGAGGAGATGTCCAACTATGGCTTGTCACCTGATGAGATAACCTTCACCACTCTGATGCAGGGTTTCATCGAATTAGGAAACATGGAGGCTGCACTGAGGGTAGAGGCTAGAATGAGGGAGATGGGATGCATTCCTACCAATGTAACAGTTAATGTTCTGATAAATGGGTACTGTAAGCAGGGACAATTGGAAGAAGCTCTTGGCTTCATACAAGAAAAAATTGTTAAGGGATTTCTCCCTGATAGGTTCACTTTTAACACTTTGGTTAGCGGCCTCTGCCGAGCTGGGCATATGGGACATGCTCTGGAGATTTTGGATGTCATGCTTCAGGAAGGCTATGATCCTGATATCGTAACATATAATACATTGATAGGAGGATTGTGTAAATTGGGAAAAATAGAAGAAGCTATGACAGTATTGGATCAGATGGTGGAGAGAGATTGTTTACCTAATATGGTCACTTACAATACACTTATCAATACATTGTGTACCGACAATCGACTCGATGAGGCAATGGAACTTGCCCGCACTCTTACCCTTAAAGGTCTTTTCCCAGATGCATACACTTTCAATTCTCTAATCAGTGGCCTTTGCAAAGCTGGCAACTATGAAATTGCTTTGCAGATGTTTGAAGAGATGAAAAATAGTGGATGCCCACCAGACGAGTTTACTTACAATATTTTGATTGATCATTTATGCTTCAAGGGAAAAATGAGGAAAGCTTTGGATTTGCTGAAGGAAATGGAGTCAAATGGTTGTGCAAGAAGTATTGTGACTTATAATACTCTAATAGATGGGCTATGCAAAAACATGAGAATTGAGGAAGCAGAAGATTTGTTTTATCAGATGGAGATACAAGGGGTCTCACGGAATTTAGTGACTTATAACACTATGATTGATGGGTTGTGCAAGAATGGAAAAGTTGATGAAGCTACTGAACTCATGGATCAGATGATACTTGAGGGGCTGAAACCGGATAAACTCACTTACAACTCCTTGCTTACACATCATTGCAAGCAAGGGAACATAAAAAAAGCAGCAGATATTGTACAAACTATGACGACAAATGGATGTGATCCTGATATTGTTACATATGGAACTCTCATAAGTGGTTTATGCAAGGCAGGTAGGACGCAAGTTGCTTGTAAGCTTCTTAGAACTGTGCAGATGAAAGGAATGGTTCCAACCCCAAAAGCATATAACCCAGTAATTCAAGCACTATTTAAGCAGAGCAGAACTAGGGAAGCTATGAGGCTCTTTCGGGAGATGATGGATAAGGGTGGTCCTCCAGATGCTTTGACGTACAAAATTGTGTTTCGTGGCCTGTGCCTTGGAGGTGGACCAATTGGAGAAGCTGTTGATTTCCTGGGGGAGATGACACAGAAGGGATTCTTACCTGAGTCGTCTTCATTCTCTATGCTTGCAGAAGGCCTTTTGTCTTTAAACATGGAAGACAAACTTCTCAGTGTTGTTGGACTGGTCATGAATAGAGCTCGGCTATCGAAGAGTGAAACTTCCATGATTAATGGGTTCCTTAAAATCCACAAGTTTCATGATGCAGTTGCTAATTTATGCAATTTGCTAGATAGCAGAAGGAACGAAAACAGATATAGGTAGGAACTGATCATGGATAGGGTTCACATCTCAAAAAGGTAAAACTTCCAGCAAGTTTCATGACATAGTAGCTGAGCAGAAAGGATGTAAACAGGTATAGGTGATATCAAATCACTTTTCTGAAAACAGAAATTTATTTGGCTTTGTTCTTTGAAATGATTTGTAGTTTTTAACAACTTTTGACAATCTGCAAGGAGGCAAATGTAGAGGGTTTGACGTGCCCATGAAGAATGCCAATGAAGAAGAATGCCAATGAAGGTAGGGGGACGAAGTTGAGGTTACTTTAAGAAGTAAGATGTGGTATTTGCATACAGAGCAAACCATTGAATCAATATTCATCAATAGAGAATCTGCTTTTTTTCCATAGATTAATTCTGCTATATATCAATCCTGCAGATTTTCTTGCTATGTTCTGATGATGTTCTTAGTGGTGATAGTTCAGTATCAACCAAAAATGATTCTGGTATTTGATCTAATATTTTAAGGAAAATTCTAGGACTAAGATAAAATGTAATGGGGTTTGTTCATCATGTCATGGATAAGTAGCACATATGACAAATCTCAGGCTACTTGTATGAATCTTTTAGCTTGTTCCTACAAATGTTGACACAAATTCACCTACCAGTAAACTCAGATTTCTCAACTAGCTGGAAGTTTTTTGGGTTGAACTGTGCACTAGTGTTTTCTTTTTTTTGTTTGAGGAGAACTGTGCACTAGTTACAGATAAAAAAATGTGAACTCGTACAAAAGCTCTTTTGCTTTTTTTTTCTGAGTTACAAAAAGCTCTTTTCTGATATCCGTTGTTTGCTCTTTGTTCCTTACAAAGGTTAGCCTCTTTATATTTATCTTGCTTATTGGTGCACCTTTCCTAACAAATTAATAAACACGTGTCTGTTTATTTTCTAAATAACCTTCAACGCTTAATTAAAGTACTCAAATTCAGCCTCCAAATCACATAAGTGTGCAGGTTGGAGAAATGGAAGGGTCAAACTAACGAATGAGTTTCTTCGTAGGGAGCTTGACATGTAGCATTTCCACAGGAAATTATGAAGCTTTGGAGGCACAAGAACCCGATCACTTGATTATGGTGTTTGAACTGCTGGCATGCGCACGAAATTGTGCACAGATTTTACTTGCGCTGTTCCATGGGTGTCAGACGCATAAATACTTAGTTGTACATTTTAAAGAGGGAAATTGTTAGAGTTGGTGAATATTTCAGGACTTTGTTTTTCACACCGAGTTCGTCCACGTGAGTTTAGGAAAATCTGAGTATTACTCAATTAGCAGTGCTGCTAGCGTACGAACGAAAGGAGAGTGAGGAAGAGATATATATGAGACAACGTTTTGAGGTTTAAGGTAAAGAGAAGTTGGTGTGCAAATTGAAAAAGTTTCTGAAGCAATCGCCAAGGATGTGGTACCAGAAGTTTGATGCGTACATGCTCGAACTCAAGTATGTACGTTCAGATTCAGATCATTATGTTTATGTTAAGAGAGTTGGAGATTAGTTTGTCATTCTTACACTGTATGTGGATGACATGTTGCTGATTGGAAACAGTATGAAGATGGTGAATTCAGTGAAGGATTTGTTGGCCAAGAAATTTGAGATGAAAGACTTGGGGCCAACGAATTTTATTTTGGGTATACAGATTAGAAGGAATCGTCAGAAGCGAAAGTTGTGGCTAGGACAGGAGAAGTATATAAAAGAAGTGTTGAAGCAATTTAACATGTCGGACTGCAAGCCAGTGAGTACTCCTATGTCTTTAGGAACCAAACTTTCTGTAGAGCAATGTCCGAAGATGGATGAAGTCGAAGAGATGAACCGTGTGTCATATGCAAGTGCAGTAGACAGCTTGATGTATGCCATGGTGTGCACGCATCCAGATATAGCTCAAACAGTGAGAGTTTTGAGTCGGTATATGTCTAACCTAGGCAGGAAACATTGGAATGCTATCAAGAGAGTTTTCAGGTAGCTTCGTGAAACTTCAGATTTTGCTTTGTGCTTTGAAGGTGCGAGAAAATGAAAGAGGCTTGATATTATAGGCCATGTAGATGCTGATTGGGGTGGAGACATTGATAATAGACGGTCCACTAGCGGATATGTTTTTACATTATTTGGGGCTGCACTAAGTTGGATGAGCAAGAGACAAAGTGTGGTAACACTTTCTTCTACAGAAGCTGAATATATGGCTCTTACTCATGCTGCAAAGGAGGCCATATGACTACGGCGGTTGTGTTTGGAGCTCGGATTTGAGCAAGGTGTCATAGAGGTGAGATGTGATAATCAAGGTGCTATTCAGTTATCTAAGAATCCTGCATTTCACTCACGCACAAAGCATATTGACATCCAATACTATTTCATTCGGGAAAAGGTGGAAAAGGAAGAGGTTCAGTTTGAAAAGGTTGATACAATAGAGAATAGTTTCAATTTTCTGACTAAAGTAGTTATATGTGCAAAGTTCGAGTGGTGATCTACTGTTATCGGATTGAAGAAGAATGTTACTGGCAAGGCTCTCATTGGTGTGAAGTATCCATCAAGTAGGAGAATGTTAGAGTTGGTGAATACTTCAGGACCCCTTATTTTTCACACCGGATTCGCCCACATGAGCTTAGGGGAATTTGAGTATTACCCAATTAGCAGTGCTGCTGGGGTACGAACGAAAGGGGGGTTCGGGGGCTCCGCCCCCCAAAACTACGGATTTTGGTCTTTTGTTTAGCCGGCCCGTGTGGTTCGGATTAGATTTTTTCTCTGTTTGTTTGGGTTTTAAACCCAATTTGAAGAGGCTATTAATAGCCTAATTTTTGATGTAATCTGTGTGGCGGCTATAAACCTAAATGATATAGTGGAACCTCTTTGCAGGACGTAACCCTCATTTCAAGGGTGAACCTGGGTAAATTCGTGTGTCTCCTCTATTTTTCTGCAATCTCTCTGCGATCTTCTCTCCTTGTTCTCGACTTTTCCCATCAGAAATAACATTGCCAACAATAAAAAAACACGATGCTGCTTGTAACACCTCGTAAATGCACCCCGTCACGTGGTTGAATACACTCCGAGAACGTTACGGGATATGACTTACATGTACAATAATTTGACCAAAATAAAATTTTAACTGGTCAACATCATAGAGGCATAATTGCGGAAGAAAAAATAGTCATTATTTGATTGAAAAGTGACATAATAGAAAATGAGTGCGAAAGTCTTAATAAAGTAACATAATGAGTCCCAAATAACTCGATGACAATAAAAGAAAAACTAAGGAGACTCGACATCATGTGCAAAGATCACCACGAGCTCAATCGGTCGCCTGCGCCATCATCTTTTTACTGGGACAGATTATTACCTGTGACATTGAATACACAGGGGAGGTGAACTTCCCTGTGAGCTTTGACGTCCAGTACATAATAAATATATGACATATAAGCAGTAATGACATCATAAATATAATTATAAATGATAGAGAATGTAGTCATAATTGGTGCGATAACATCATGATCAAGAGGCGTGACATAGAATGGCATAACATATATGATAATATGATAAGTGTAACAAGAGTAACATAATTATCATTACAAGATCATAATATCATTGGGCATTGCCCATCATCATAATCATTTTCATCTTTACATTTTCATTATGTTACACTTATTTTGGAGTGTCTTTCAACTCCCTTTAATAAGGCCGATAGGAGTATCTTTCGACTCCCTTTTGGCCACGGCGGAGCAACTCAACGTCTAATTTGGGCCGATGGAGTATCTTTCGACTCCCTTTTGGCCAGGTTGACCGTCGTCAACCAAACATAAGAATAGCTCTTCATTTAGCACGTTTCATCTTTTATCTTGTCTTATCCTATAACTATATTTGCTTAGGGATGATAAATAATAAAAATTTAAAAGAGACATTTGAATCAAGAGCATAGACCGGTATGATCAGATTATAATTATGTAATCGTCTGAATATTATTAATATGCCGTGAAGTAATAGCTATGCAGTTAAATAATTGGCAAATCAATAATCATAACCGATTCAGATAAATAAGAAGAATATATAAGTTGTAAGGTGCATCCGACGATAGCATACAATATTACCTTACATGCTGTGTATCATTTGAGTGCCTTATGATGTCATTTACCACTTTAGTAGGAGTACATTCCATGCACCCATGTTTTGATTCATTCATACGTGGTAGTGTGCATGTAATGCACTTATACTGCACATAATACACCTGTTATGTGCATGATCATGTGAGGCTTAGAGTGTCATCACTATTACACGTGGGAGTGTGCATGTAACATACCTATAATGCACATAATACACCTGCTATGCGCATGATTACGTGAGGCTTATAGTGTCATTACTATTAGTGGTGCATTTAGTAGATCACTGGAGGGATACATGTAACGCAATAATCACTCTAATTACTTGATCAATGACAATATCAGGCGCCAAATGACATAGGAGAATTTTAATGCCCGAGACCCAGATATTTGCATGAATTAAGACAAGGCAAATTTAACAAATGCTCATATATTGACATACAATTTTGGTACAACTCGCAATGGAAAGAGTATTTATATTTAACTAAATAGAATTCCAAATGAATTTGATTTGATCATTAAATGTCTCGATCATCTAAGGAAAATGACGACTACGAGTTCTAATATATTTATGGAGAAAACTCTTATGTAGTATTCAATTTGACAACAACAGGATGAGAGATTCTTATGTCCACAGGGGTTTTTCTTACCTTTTTCACTTGATCGGCCGAATTAAGTTCCACGCCCACGACCTCTCACTCTACTCCTTCGACGTCCACATTCGTGTATGTTACCGTGTTTTTCCTCTTCGTCTCCTGTCGCAGTGATGCCCAAAATGAAAATCCTAAAAAAAAGTTTTCCCCCGGCTCCCCTTGGTGTTGTTTTGAAAGGGTTTTATGTATGATGAATTCTTCGGAAGGGGCGTGGCTTCGTGGAGGTAGTTAGGAGAAAAAGTCATAACAAATTTATTATTACTTTTATTATTTTTTATTTACGACATTCTCGGATGTTATATTATAAACCCCTTAAAATAAAATTCGTCCTCGAATTATGTAAGGTGTACGAGCTTACCAAATAATCTGAGAAATTGTTGACGCATTTCTGACTCGAGTTCCCAAGTCACTTCATCGTCTTGAAGGTGGCTCAATGCGACTTTAACCAGTGGCACATCTCTATTCTTATGACGTTGGACTTTGAATTCTAGGATTCTCAATGGCTGCTCTTCATATGTCAGATCTTCTTTAAGATTTGGCTCCTCATATCTGATAATGTTTGCCTCATCATGCTTATACTTTTGGAGCATAGATACATGAAAAACATTATGCACTCGTCCATATGATGGGGGTAGTGCTAATCTGCATGCTGCCTCTCCGACTAAGTCCAGTACCTCGAACGGACCCACATATCTCGGGCTGAGTTTTTCTTTCTTACTGAATCTCATGACTCCCTTCGTCGGGGAGACTTTTAGCAGTACTTGATCACCTGCACGAAAGATTTGCCCACGTCAGCCTTTATCTGCGTAGGTCTTCTGGCGAGTCTGTGCTGCTTTCATTCTTTGTTGTATTAACTCCACCTTCTTGGCATATTCCTCAGTCTCCTTTAATTCCTTAGCACTCAGGAACTTTCGTTCACCAACCTCATTCCAACAAGCTGGTGATCGACATGGCCTCCCATACAAGGCCTCAAATGGAGCCATGCCAATGCTGGAATGATAACTATTATTATAGGCGAACTCGATAAGAGGCAAGTGATCGTCCCAACTGCCATGGCAATCAAAAGCACATGCCCTCAGCATGTCTTTTATCGTCTGGATGGTCCTCTCTGATTGACCATCTGTCTGGGGATGAAAAGCCGTACTATAGTTCAGTCTTGTCCTAAAAGCATTCTGCAGACTCCTCCAAAATCTAGCTGTAAAGCGAGGATCTCGATCTGACACTATAGAAACTGGAATGCCATGCAATCTGATAACCTCCTGCACATATATATCCATCAACCTCTCGATTGACTGTCTCCATTTGATCGGTATAAAGTGTGTAGATTTTGTCAATCGATCGACCACTACCCAAATAGCATCATGTCCTTTCTGTGTGCAGGATAGACATGATATGAAATCCATGGAAATGTCTTCCCATTTCCACCTCGGGATTCCTAAAGAGCTAAGCTTGCCATATGATTTCTGATGCTCTATCTTCACTTGCTGGCATACTAGACACGTAGAGACATATTCCGTGATCTCTCACTTCATATCGTACCACCAGTAACTTCGTTGTACATCCTTGTACATTTTCGTGCTGTCTGGATGGATGGCAAACTCTGACTTATGGCATTCGTCCATGACTTTCCTCCTGAGTTCAGCATCATTCGGGACCCACAGGCGGTCCCTATATCTGATTCCGCCATCAGCTGATATCTTGAAGTCCTCTGTTTCTTTCTCACACCTACTAACCATCTTGACATATTCTGCATCCTTTGGTTGTGCCTTGATGATTCTATCAACCAAGTTCAGTTGAAGCTGATGCATCATTAATATAGCTCAATTTCTGCCCAGCCTTGGATTCCACATATTGAGTTCGTCAGTCATCTCAAATACTCGGAGCCTCATAAATGCTAATGAGCCTTCCCACTTACGACTCAATGCGTCAACAACTGTGTTTGCCTTACCTGAATGGTAGTTAATAGCGAACTCATAGTCTTTCAAAAACTCCATCCACCTGCGTTGCCTCATGTTTAGATCTCGCTGAGAGAAGACATACTTTAGACTTTTCTGATCGGTGAACATTTCAAACTCCTCTCTGTACAAATAGTGTCTCCAGATTTTTAGAGCAAATATCACCGCTGCTAACTCCAAATCATGTGTCGGGTAGTTCACCTCGTGCTTCTTCAGCTATCTTGATGCATATGCAATCACCTTACCATGTTGCATTAGTACGCATGCCAATTTTGTACCACAGGCATCACTATACACCTCATACCTACCACTGCCAGAAGGGATGGTGAGTATCGGTGCTATAGTCAATCTAGTCTTCAGCTCCTGAAAGCTATCTTCACACTGTCGTGACCAAATAAACTTCTCACCCTTCTTTGTCAGCTTCGTCATTGGGGAGACTATATTCGAGAAGTCCTTTATGAATCGCCTATAGTATCCGACCAATCCAAGAAAACTGCGTATCTCGATCACATTCTTCGGTCGAGCCCAATTTGTCACTACCTCTACCTTCACTGGATCAACAGAAATACCCTTCTTAGAGACAATGTGTCCAAGGAACATAATTTCTTCCAGCCAGAATTCACACTTCGACAGCTTTGCATAGAGTTTGTGCTGCCAAAGTGTCTCCAATACGATCCTCAGATGCTCTCTGTGTTGCTCGGGGTTCTCTGAATAGATCAATATGTCATCAACGAAGACGATGACGAATTGGTCCAAATAAGGCTTGAACACCATGTTCATCAGATCCATGAATGTTGTAGGTGCATTCGTCAACCCAAAAGGCATAACCAAGAACTCGTAATGCCCATATCTCGATCGAAAAGTAGTTTTCGGAATGTCTTCTTCTGCAATTCGTAGTTGGTGATAACCACTCCGCAAGTCTATCTTGGAGAATACAGAAGTCTTGGACAATTGATCAAACAAATCATCAATACATGGCAATGGGTACTTATTCTTCACAGTGACCTTGTTTAGCATTCTGTAATCTATACATAATCTGAGGGAGCCATCCTTCTTCTTCACGAAGAGCACTAGTGCACCCCATGGTGAAACATTGGGTCGAATAAACCCCTTATATAAAAGCTCTTGGATTTGCTTATTGAGTTCTTGCATTTCAGCTAGAGCCATTCGATATGGGGCTTTGGAAATAGGAGCAGTGCCCGGATGGAGGTCGATGCGGAAATCGATCTCCCGTCATGGTGGCAATCCAGTGACGTCTTCTGGAAAGACGTCAGGAAATCTCTAACTATGTCCATCTATCGTGGGTCTGGACTGGGGCATCTATTTTCACGACACTAGCTAGATAACCTCTGCAACCTTTATGCAACATCTTCTGTGCCTTCATTGCAGAAATGATCACCTTGCCTTCCTTGCCAGTAGTGCCCTTTACAGTAGCCTTCGGCTTGCCTTGAGTACCAATGATAATCTTCTTTTGCCTGCATACTACTATAGCATCGTGGTATGACAGCCAGTCCATACCAAGTATGACATCATAATCTGTCATGGGAATCACGATCAGATCTGCAGAGAAATTTTTGCCATCGATCATCATTGGTACTTCTGGGATGTACTTCGTAGTGCAGAGAGTACCCATAGGGGTTGCCACACTCATGGAACATGTCATATCATGCAGAGGCAAATTCAAAGCCATAGTACAGTCTTGAGAGATGAATGGATGTGATGCACCCGAATCAAACAATACTGTAGTAGGCATGCATACTATAGGTAAAGTACCTCTGATGATGTCGGCGTCAGCTGGTGTAGTATCCGTTTGCATATTATAAACTCTGCCTTGCACCAAGGTATTAGCACCTCCAGCGCTACGCTGAGCTTGTTCCTCCCTTGCCTTCTTAGGACAGTCACGGATAAAGTGTCCCTACTGACCACAGTGGATACAGGCACCTGTTCTTCGTCGGCATTCTCCTGGGTGAAACCTCCCACAATGTTGGCAGGCTTTATTATTTTGCTGGGGCTGCTGCGGTGTCTATCGCTGTTGAGGCTAAAATCATTTATTCATTAGTCATCATCATTGCATACCTATAATTATTTATTTATTTTACTTCTCACTTGACGATAAGGTTGCTGTTGTTGTGGTGGCTGGCGTGGCGTGTTGCGAGGCTCATATGGCCTCACACGATTATCACGTCGGTGGTCCCTCCAGTTTGAACGCTTGTCATTCCACCTATGACGACAATGCTCAAGGGTTTGTATAGGGGCCTTCCCTTTTTGTTCTTCCAATTCTCTTAAGTGGTCTCGCTCCATAGTAGTCGCTAGCTCGACTGCCTCCTTCAGATTTTGCAATTTTTCGGATAAGGTCTTGGACCTGATAGTGGTGTTTAAACCTTGAGCAAATTGATCTGTCCTCTGCTTCTCACTCATGCGCATGGTATTATATTTTTCCAGTTTTATGAACTGAAAGTGGTACTCAGCAATAGTCATCTTCCCCTGACTAAGCTGTAGAAATTCTCGCTGCTTTTGAATGCGATCATGCTCTAGAAAATAGTGTGCCTCAAACACCTCATAAAAGCTATTCCAGGGAATCACGTTCTGCTCTCCAAACTGAGTTGCTTTGGTACTTCTCCACTAATCAAGGGCTTCACCCGTCAGACGATTAGTGGTGTACAAGACCTTTTTGTCCTCAGCACAATGCGTGCATCGCAAGGAAAATTTCTGTCATACTTATGATCCACCTCTCCGCCTTATCGAAATCACCTGTGCCATCGAATTGTGGCGGATGCAACCTCAAGAACTCTTGTAAGGTGCCCTGAGGTGGCGCTGGCATGAGTTGCACAATCGGAGGCTGCATCGGCCAAGGCTACGTCGGCCAAGGCTGCATAGGCCAAGGCTGTCATAGTGGAGGCTACATAGGCAAGAACTGCATATGTGGAGGATAGCCTGGTGGAGGCTGCACCGGTGGAGGCTGGACCGGCGGTGTCTACACCGATGGAGGCTGGACCGGTGATGTCTGCGTTGGTGGAGGCGCAACTGGCGGTGTTTGCACTGGTGGCGGATGGACTGGTGGTGTCTGCGCCGACGGAGGCTCAACTGGTGGGGGTTGCACCGGTGGTGGCTGTCCAAACTCAATCTCATTTTGATTCATCCCTTCTTGTTCAACATCAGTTACTCTATCACGACGAGGTCGACCACGACCTCTACTAGTGGTAGTACGTCGTGGAGGCATCTACAATATTGCACATCATGGAAACATTTAATAAAACATTTAAATAATAAAAACATGACTTTCTTACTTGATTTAGCATCGGTTGGCGCGGCGACATGCTCGTGGCTCTTTGCACATGGATTACATACTTGACATTTCAGAACATAAGAATGTCCTGACTTTAGGTTATGATACCTAACTGTAACGCCTCCGAAATGCACCCCACCACGTCATTGAATACACTCCGGGAACGTTAAGGGACATGACTTACATGTACAATAATTTGACCAAAATAAAACTTTGACTGGTCAACATCATAGAGGCATAATTGCGAAAGAAAAAATAGTCATTATTTGATTGAAAAGTGACATAATAGAAAACGAGTGCGGAAGTCTTAATAAAGTAACATAATGAGTCCCAAATAACATAAGCATGACAGTTTGGATAAGATAAATATAACTCAATGGCAATAAAAGAAAAATTGAAGAGACTCGACATCATATGCAAAGATCACCACGAGCTCAATCGGTCGCCTGCACCATCATTTTTTTATTGGGACAGGTTATTACCTGTGACATTGAATACACAAGGAAGGTGAACCTCCCTGTGAGCTTTGACGCCCAGTACATAATAAATATATGACATATAAGCACTAATGACATCATAAATATAATCATAAATGATAGAGTCATGTAGTCATAATTGGTGCGATAACATCATGATCAAGAGACGTGATATAGAATGGCATAACAGATATGATAATATGATAAGTGTAACAAGAGTAACATAATTATTATTACGAGATCATAATATCATTGGACATTGCCCATCATCATAATCATTTTCATCTTTACATTTTCATTATGTTACACTTATTTTGGAGTGTCTTTCAACTCCCTTTAATAAGGCCGATGGAGTATCTTTCGACTCCCTTTTGGCCAGGGCGGAGCAACTCAACGCCTAATATAGGCCGGTAGAGTATCTTTCGACTCTCTTTTGGCCAGGTTGACCGTCGTCAACCAAACATAAGAAGAGCTCTTCATTTAGCATGTTTCATCTTTTATCTTGTCTTATCCTATAACTATATTTGCTTAGGGATGATAAATAATAAAAATTTAAAAGAGACATTTGAATCAAGAGCATAGACCGGTATGATCAGATTATAATTATGTAATCGTCTGTAATCGTCTGAATATTATTAATATGCCGTGAAGTAATAGCAAAGCAGTTAAATAATTGGCAGATCAATAATCATAACCGATTCAGATAAATCAAAAGAATATATAAGTTGTAAGGTGCATCCGACGATAGCATACAATATTACCTTACATGCTGTGTATCATTTGAGTGCCTTATGATGTCATTTACCACTTTAGTAGGAGTACATTCCATGCACCCATGTTTTGATTCATTCATACGTGGTAGTGTGCATGTAATGCACTTATACTGCATATAATACACCTGTTATGTGCATGATCATGTGAGGCTTAGAGTGTCATCACTATTACACGTGGGAGTGTGCATGTAACACACCTATAATGCACATAATACACCTGCTATGCGCATGATTACGTGAGGCTTATAGTGTCATTACTATTAGTGGTGCATTTAGTAGATCACTGGAGGGATACATGTAACGCAATAATCACTCTAATTACTTGATCAATGACAATATCAGGCGCCAAATGACATAGGAGAATTTTAATGCCCGAGACCCAGATATTTGCATGAATTAAGACAAGGCAAATTTAACAAATGCTCATATATTGACATAGAATTTTGGTACAACTCGCGATGGAAAGAGTATTTATATTTAACTAAATAGAATTCCAAATGAATTTGATTTGATCATTAAATGTCTCGATCATCTAAGGAAAATGACGACTACGAGTTCTAATATATTTATGGAGAAAACTCTTATGTAGTATTCAATTTGACAACAGCAGGATGAGAGATTCTTATGTCCACAGGGGTTTTTCGTACCTTTTTTACTTGATCGGCCGAATTAAGTTCCACGCCCACGACCTCTCACTCTACTCCTTCGACGTCCACGTCTGCGTGTGTTACCGTGTTTTTCCTCTTCGTCTCCTGCCGCAGTGATGCCCAAAATGAAAAGTCTAAAAAAAAGTTTTCCCCCGGCTCCCCTTGGTGTTGTTTTGAAAGGGTTTTATGTATGACGAATTCTTCAGAAGGGGCATGGCTTCGTGGAGGTAGTTAGGAGAAAAAGTCATAACAAATTTATTATTACTATTATTATTTTTTTATTTACGACATTCTCGGAGTTATACTGCTAATTTGACATTAATATTGCAAGTTCCAGCAGCAACCCATTTGCAAGCATATGCTCAGTGAAATGTCAAAATGAAGTGCCTTAAAACCTGATCAGCAACTTACAACTTTGTGAAAGTTTGGTCGGCTTCTTCATGTAAATTTTTTTTCTGGAGACACGATTTAGCATTACCTTATACTTTCTTGAACGGATCAATTGTTGATATCCACATTAACATATGAAATGATACATGCCTGAGATGTAACGACCAGCCAAAAAAAAAAAAGGGAAGAAACCGTGAGGGGCGGCTGGGCTAATCACGAAAGGAATAAAACATAAACAAAGCCCAATTAGGATTGGACTCAAGGAAGGGTTTAACTATGTGATGAGATAAAAATCTGATCTCATTAATTAAATTAGAGTGAGATTAGGAGAGGAAGATGAGATAAAAATTTAAAACCCTTTATAAAATCATGTACGGCTGACCTCACGAAAGGAGGACCCCCTTTTTGACATCCTGCAGGCATCTTGCTTTCGTCCAAGAAGCAAGCCGCCGGGGATCAAGCACGTCTTCCTTTCCCCTACTACAATTACCTGCACCACACGCCCCGTCCTTCAGCCCTCTTCGTTGAATTGCAAGCGCTGATTGGCCGAGAGGAACCGGGGGAAGAACAGGGGCGCCAGGATCGATTTTTCGACGAACGAAAAGATGGATTGATCGCGAATCAAGGTGGGTGAATCGAAATCACCTTGCATGGCCTCTGAATTATTCAATTCATGCCCGAATCGTTATGAAAAGAATATGAATATGATTCAAGTTATTATTTTTAAATTATTTGATTTCTTGAATTTTTTTTGATTGGTTGATTGTAGCATGCATAGTTATTTCTGTTTGTTATACTTCTGTATTATTGATTGCTAGGATGTAAGATTTAGAGGGGATTCCGTTTCGGTTTTATAACACGACCCAATTTTAAAATAGGAGTATTACGACCGTAAATTTGTTGGGCGTAATTGTCTTACGGTCGAGAAAAAGATGGAGAGAGAAAGAAGTGATGGATTGGCCGTAAAGGAGTTAAAAAAAATGGAGACGAGGTTTTACGGCCGAGAAGTCGGAAGAGAGAGAAAAGAAGAGAGAGAAAAAGGGATAAATTCTTACGGCCGTAATGCAATAGAGGTAAATTTTTACGACCGTAAGGATTGGCCGTAAGAGAAAGAAAAAAAAAGGAAAAAGGGATGAAGCTTACGGCCGTAATGCAATAGGGGAAAACTTTACGGCCGTAAGGAAAAGAAGAGAGAGAAAGGGGAAATAGATTGTTACGGCCGAAGAGTTAGGTTTTCGGCCGTAATAAAATAGAAAAGATAGAGAGAGGGAAGATGTCGACCGTAAAAGATGTCGGCCGTAGTAGATGTCGACCGTAACAGATGATCTTTACGGTCGTAAAAATCCGAGAAGTTGGGAGAGAGAGAAACAAAGAGAGAGAAAAGGGGAGATAGATTGTTACGGCCGAAGAGTAGAGTTTTACAGCCGTAACGGGATAGGCCGTAACGGATGAGAGTAACAGATGATGGCCGTAACGAAATAAGGGTTGAATTATTATGGCCGAAATAGAATGGAGAGTAAGGTTTTACGGCCGTAACGTAATAAGGGTTAATTTTTATAGCCGTAAAATGAAAGAATTTCTCGGGCGTAAAATCCAAAGAATTAGGGTTTTACGGCCGTAAGATGGAGGAGATTCTTTGGGCATAAAATCCAGCAAAATTCACCTATTAATCTCTCTTTATTTTTATATGAATATTATTGATTTCCTTATAATTCCAACATGAACTCTTTGTCTTGATTTACCTCATACCGATCATATCTCCTTCATCACATGATACAAAGAATGAAAAGATAATAAAAGTGATTAATAAGTTCAGATGAAAGATTAATGATGGGTTGCCAGTCCAAGCCAAGTGCATCAAGATAAGGGTCGCTCCCTTGGTCATGGTTTGATCACCCATTGACCCGCACAAGGCCGTATCGTTTGCTGGGCATATCCCAAGAATTAAAGGCACCTCAAAGTCACCCTGATTGTTAATTAATAACCAAGATCGACAAGCATGTTCAAGTTCAAGTTCAAGTTCAAGTCAAGTCAAGTATGTCATGATTCCAAGTTTACTATGTACTATTGATCCTCATGATTCATGATATCGCTGATCTTATCCTTATTATGATCCATGATACTTATGTTATCTTTCATGCTCAAGTTAAGTCTGATTAATTATCGCTGATTATTATATTCATGTCATGCATTGTATATCATGTGGTTCCCCACTAGGCTGTAAAGCTTACGGGAGGACCTCCTCCCCTGTGTCTGATTTCCACAGGACCAGGTCAGTAACGTGGTGAAGTAGGCGTGTGGTGATGAGGCTCTGGCGATAGAACAACACATGAACTATAGGGCTTTTAGAGTGTTATTTAGTTTTTATTTACCTTCCGCATTTTAAATTCATGATGTAGAACTCAGTTTATCTCTTAGTAATGACATAGTTACTTTTAGACTTCCGCATAATTATGTTATCTTCTTTTATTTTATTATTTTTCCGCTGACGTGTCTCAGTTTCTGACTGAGATATGGTCAATATTATGGTCAAGTTATAGCATGCCGTAGCATCTCCAGGTTGATCTTCGCCACGTGGCGAAGGTCGATTTGGGGGCGTTACATGAGACCATAAGAGACTGTTCTTCGATTGCCTCCACAACTTGCGAAGTGCCTTCATTGCCACAGTTTGGTCCGTCAGAATTTGTGACGGGTATCCGAATCCATCATAAATTCATTTGCCAATAAGCATAATAAAATATGTCGCAAATAACTACTTGAGACGGCAACGGATTTATTTGAACTTGCGGCGAAAAAATCCGCCACAAATCATGATTTCTATTGTACTATGCGGTTCAAAGGATTTTGTTTATTCATTCACATTACATAGAATGTATCATTCGTTATTGTGTTCAACGAAATCAAACTCTACATTTTGTTGGAAACATCGTAACTAAAAGTTTATTTCATTTTTCTTGATGGTATGTAACCTTTTCATGTTTTGGTTACGAGGAAGTCATAATTTGAAAACCAAATATATTCTTACCTTAGTAAAGGCATTACCCAACAGTAGGAGCCATTTTTTGTTGATATATAGCAAACTTGATTCTCCATATGGAAATAATGTTCTATGATGAATACCTTGTGGGACTCCGGAATCATAGTTTTTTATGAATAATTAAATTGGAGTGTGTTTGAAATGAGTGTAACATGAAAAATCATATAGTAGATGTGATGAATTAATTTTTTAGTAAATTTTGAATTAAAAATTAGTTATTATAAATATAAAGTATAATTTTATTATTAATAAGAATAAGAGTATAATTTTTTTAAAAAATATGTTATTTAAATATAAAAAAACATTTTTTAAACAAATTGTATTTAGTAAAATATTAAAATTGTTTAATAAAATGATAAGTAATAAATAATATTATATTATTTTTTATTATAACTTTTTTATATATAAAAAAATATATTTAATAAATAACTTATTTTATATAAGTAAGATTAAAAAATGGTTGAAAAGAAAAAAAATGAAGCTGCCAGATAAAAAAAATAAAAGAAAAAAGTGGCAATAATCAAAGGTGGAACGGGGGGAGGAATAAAGTCAGTGAGTCGAGAATGCAGCAAATTGAAATTAGTCCTGATTTCAGTGCGGTTCCACCTATCCAAGCTTACTTTGCGTCAGCACTAATTTGCTCTATGTAACTTTGGTCTGCTGTACAATTCTCTTGTCAAAAAAGCTGAAAGTTCATCAATTATGATGATCTAGACATTTTGCTGTAACTTGGTTTAGGGGTCGTGAAATATAGGCTGCATAATAGGCATGATTATTCCTTGATAAATCACGATGGCTAGAACCTTGGCAGCAATCTTTTTTCTGCCACAAAAAACATTTTGATATTTGTCTCGAAGCTTGTGATGCATATATCATTTTCATCTTTTGCATCTCCTCTCTATTTCCTGCATGTTTTTAACTTCAATGGAAAGAAAACCTAATATAAGTATATAACCACGGGAAGTTGTCAATGAAAAACAAATACTCATCAAGGAGTATACTGCATATTATGTGTACAAACCATTCGTGGTTCAAATTAAGTGATATATATATATATATATATATATATGCAAATCAAGACGCACATGTGCAACATGGTGTTGCATTTACATTTTTTTTCGCCTTGTACATCTCTTGGAGGACACATTAATGTATTTTGGTACAATGTCAACAAAGGACTATGTTCCAAAACGTTAGATAAGATCAACTAATGATTTGATGGTAGGTGATTTGAACTTTATAAGAAGACAGCACATGCATGTTGATGCATATCAACAGAAGGCAATATAAAAAAAAAAAGATCTAACTTGAGTAGGAAAAAATGACACTTGAGAAAAATATTACAGTTTCAGATCATGAATAGGGGGAACATTAACGCATATGACTGAATTTATCAAGAACAAAAATATATAAAAAAGAGATGACAATTGAGGCAAACCAACTAGCTCTACTTTCAACACTCAAGCATCAAATCAATCAGCTAGTACAGTATGCATCAAGTGTGGGGTATTTCGCAAAATATTATACCCGTTGACATCTGAATTTATGACAGTGTCAGTGCAGCTGATTGTAATATTGCAACACTGCAAAGTCAAGCTGGCCATTTTTTTTATGATAATGATTCTTCAAGTTGAGATGCCCCATTTTCCTATCGCTGAGGTAATTTAATCACACACATTAATGCCACGGGTTTTCAAGAGATCGGAAATTGCAAAACCCATCTTGGCATGGCAGCCTGAAGCTGCTGAGATTCCCATGAGGGCATTATGCATGAATTCCCCTTCTTCCTTTTCTCTTTGCCCTGCAGATGTCCTGTATCCCGAGCCTTGCATGCAAGCACATAAATTATTTCAGGGTGGTACGGTGGATGCTCTCCACTACCAGGGTTAGTGGAGGCTTGTCCTCAAGCAATGACGGACCATGAAGGCACACATTCTATATTTGTTTACAGTGATTGGGTTGCATTATGTAACCTTTATTTCCCATGAAGGTTTGAGAGTTGTTTATGCTCTCCGGACTGATTCATGGCCGAAGCGATCCAATTAGATTATTATATCCAAGTTTGTCTTTCTTTTCTTTTTGCTAACTTTAACTATCTCATGTATATTGGTTCATGGAATGATAAATTATGGTTTAATCATTAAATCGACATACTTTGCTTCAGATTGTTCTAACTTGTTCCTTGAATTAGGCTACGGTTATCAATCTTAATTGATTATATTTTAATTGTATTTTTATTTGTTTATAAGGAATGGTAGGCCATCAAGCATTACCTCTGTTAAATTGGAAAGCTGAACTCATGGCCAAGTCAATACCATAATATTTATTAATAGCTGGTTATGTTGGTTGAATGTCTATGATTATTGATTCTCCCATGTTCATATATTAATGAACAAGTCTGTCATTTCCATTGATTCTATGCATCTAAACTGTGATATCAATTCACATATATTCAAGTCTTTTTACAGTATTGAAACAGAAGCCTACAGTTATGATGTCAATTCACATAAACTGTTGGAATTTCAGAGCCATGCATGCCAATGGATATACCACCATTTTTGTTTCCATTGTAAGGATGGTTTGCGCTCTTAATATAAACAAATGTTACGATGAGAACTGAATCCGAGACTTTGATTTACGGTCTTAATATGTGAAAGCCTGTATCACCAGACTGATTTAGAAATGGATGTTGCTTGTATGCATATGTATTTTTGGGTACACCGGAGGTGTCTTAAATGCAAAAGCAGGAAGTGAGTGGGACTGATCAGAATGAATGGCCGCTGGATTACACATTTCTGAGGGCATTTGAGAAGTGACAGGAACAGGTGCTGAGATTGAACGGTGTTGAGACTCGAGATCAGGGAAATGAGGGGTCGAAGCAACTTGGCCGAAGTAGGGCCATGGAAGGGGAGGACAGTTGCATCGAAGGCCACATGGTTGTGGAGCACATCTCCCCCACAGCGGGAAGAAAGATGCCACCAACAGGTTAACGAGGATTCGCTTAATCGTCATATCTGTAACATCACCCCTTCTGGCTGTAATGACCAACCACCAGGGCCTTAATTACCTTCTGGCTGATAGCTACCCGTCTCTTTCAATCTGTGTTAAACACATTTATTGGCTTGCAGGCAAGAAAAAAGTTGCAGAGCAAATTGTTTAACCCTGAGTTAGAACAACGAAGTGTGTGAGGTCATGTCAGGCATATAACATCGCTAGGAACGGTCTCCAGAATAAAAGAAAAAACTACAGTTAAATTTTCTCCCTGTCAATGCCAAGCTTATCTATGGTCGCCACGTCAAGACTTTTTCTCTTTTCTCTCTCCCTCTCTCTCTTTCTCTCTCTGTGAACGAAGCTGTTATTATTCTCAAACAGAGACCAAGTCAAGCTTTTTGTTTTATGACTATCACCTGAAGAAATTCTCCTTGGGAAAAGAAGTGTATTGTGTTTTCTTCTTGCTTCGGTGATGGAGGATGGATTCTCTATGAATTCAATGGAAAACATTCACTAGAAAGGTCACGCTTTTACCTAAGCTTGGTTGGTAGCTTCTCTAAAAAAAAAAAGCGTTCTGTATTCTTATTAGTCAAATCCTTATTTCTTCAGAATAAGGAGCTTTAACCATAAAGGACTCCTAATCATCAAAGAGATAGAGGAAACATTTCAGCCCTCCTCATTTATAATCAATGTTTCCTGCCCTTTAATTAATCATGAAAAACTATTATTTTTTAAACACCACCTGCTGCTACGCCCGCAAGCATCGCATCACCTCCTAATTAGCATCATTTTGTGTATTGTGACCAGGAAGTGGGTGGCAAAATTGCTGCACTGCCCATACAAAATCCACGGCCAGGGAGTTCTTTATTATACCTCTTTTCCAGTCATGGAGCCAACCATCACTAATCAATTACTCAAATCTATTAATATAACTGTAAAAACGGCTCGACAGCATTCGCGACGCCGACCAAAGTCGCCTAAGCTGATCTTAAAAAAAAAATGTCTTACAAAAGTGTTAATTTTAAAAGCATTATATTATACTGAATTTATCAGAATAAAACTTGTGATGATTAAATTTTGGGGAAAAAGAAAACAAAATGTTAACTAAGAATAAGAATTCGATCGAGCGGTGTTGCATGTTAGGTGTGGAATTTTTGTTTATGGTGCTCATGCCAAAGCACACTTCTCTTGTGTCCTCCTGCACGTTCAAATATCAACTCGCTTTTGTTTCCAAGTGCTGCTTTTTAAGTTTTAACCCCCTCTTTCCTTTCCAACTCCCTCTACCCTCACGTCAATTATAATACACGTCGCCCTCCTCCTCCTACCTTTTGCGCGTATATAAGACTCGTCAGGCCTCTCTTCCTGCAGACTGTTCATCTTGAGGGCTTTCGGCATGGAGGAGGAGTCCGTCAACTCGTCCTTCAGCAGCACTCTGGTGTGCTGCGACGAGGAGGACGACGGAGCCTCCGCTTTCTCCGATCGCGAGAGCAGCTGGACCACGTACTTCGAGGACTTCATGGCGTCAGAGGATCAGAGGTCATCGTCGGCGAGAGGCTTCTCTTCCGTCACCGGCGCCGTGAATTGGTCTTCGGCTGCCGTCTCTGATGCGACTTCTTGCGCTGCATGGACGCTCAAGGCCGTCCGGCCCGGCGAGTCGGACGGATACAAGAAGCTGCGACCGAGGAAGAAGAAGAAGAAGAAAGGGAGGAGCTTGTTGGATGATGACCCGTTGGAAGATACCGCGAGTTCTCCTGTGGATAGTCCTAAGGTCATTGTGTATCCGCAATGGATACTTCTGTTTCTAGTACTGTTTCAGATTTCTGAATAGTTTCTTGATGCAGGTGAACGAATTGAGTTATGTGGATCCACAGAAGAAAGAAGAGCACATGGAAATAGTTCAGAAGGTAATAACTACGAGCAGCGAACAATGTCATCATGAATTATGAGGTGTTCGAATATTTTGCAGTGTTCTTCTCTTTTAAGGAAACTGATCAGATTGTATCATATTTGGCTTATTGCAGGAGGAAGAGGATGTGCTTAAAACTGAGTCAGCGCTGGAAATGGAAGTTGGCAGTGGATTCGATTGCATAGAAGGCGCAAATGAGTGTACAGAGTTGAGGAGCAGAGGGGTTTGTTTAATTCCCATGTCCATGTTAGTAGAGTATCTTGGATAGATCTTTTCACTACATATATACGAATTTTCGTTGAGAAAAAAAAACCTCAACTCTCTCTCTCTCTCTCTCTCTCTCTCTCTCTCTCTCTTCCCTCCCCTTGCCTTTACATGCATGGATGCAAACATGCATGTGGTGTTCATCCATTCCTCAAGCACCTGAGCAGATGTGAATATAGGTTGGATGACTGATTTACACAGTATGTTTGACAGATTAATCAACTACTTCCAATCATTCTCAAAGAAAAATCACAACACCAGATTATCCAGAAACTCTGGTAGTTTTACAGGAATGATATAATTTTTTTTACAGAGTACCGCGATTCCAGTAAGAACTTTATCCAACTCCTTAATCGTGCGTTAGCATAGCTGAGAAATTAAGAACTTAATCCTATTCATGTCACTCCTAAAAGAACATATTATGGTTTGATTTCATTTAAGTATTTAATTATGAGAAGCTGCAGCTTGTTTGCTGTCAATTGTTCCTCATCCATAAACTAATTCCGCCAAAGAATTTTTCACAAGCATTCTCCTCCGAAATAACCAAAAGGCTAAACTTTGCAAATAATAATCATGACATTCATTCTCTTCTCTTTCCTGTCTTTGATTGCTTTGTATGATTTATAAATTAGAATATATATTGAATATCCGAAGAAACCTGTCTTTGATTATGTTCATGAAATCCTAGTCACTTTCTGATTGGAAGTGCAACTTAATTGTCAGCTTTTTCAGTCTAGAATTTTCCAGAAAATCCTATGATCCGCTAGGAATACAATGACAAGTCACTGGGCATACTCAATAGAAAGAAAGGAAAAGATACAGGAAAAAGAACACAATGCATCAAATTTACAATGTTATCTTTTCTGGCACCTTCATAAATGAGTTGATGATATGGATCGTCTTTGTCCACTCAATTAAATCAATCTCAATATTTTAGCTCTTCAATTCACAGGTTTGCACGTTTACCAGAAGGATGTATAGAACGTCCAAGACATAAGGATGCATAGTTCACCGTAATAATAGAGTGCACCAAATACTGCGATTGCTGTGATAAATGGTTGAATGAGCTCATCTGTCGGAGCATGTCTGTCTTAAGAACTAATACCTGAATCAGTATAAAAACAGTCACAGAAACTTTTTTTATGAGATATTTTTCATTATCGCACACTGAAGATCAATGGAAGAGAAAGAATGACCCCTCCATGTGCAATGGCCGCATGAAGGCAAGTCAATAGAAATGACTTTGCTATCAGGAAACAAAGATGTGGCATAACAGTGCACTAGAAATGTACACAAGTAGCTTGGCTACTATATACGCATCAATCTGATTGAGTTGGGGGTTGTACCGCTGGCTGGCATAATGCAAGAACATAGTAATTACGTTTGTAAACAGTATGTGCAGACATTGATACGGTGGCTGCAGAGGATTTTGACAAAAAAATCAGGACAATAAATTCGACCATTATGGAAACCTACCTGCCATTTATTCTCACCAAGCAAACCACATGCAAACTTTTGCTATCAATGCCACATTGCCACCAGGTTGTGCAGTAATGTGTTCAAGAACAGAAACCATGGCTAGCTGTACAGCATATGGCACCAACTCTGACATGCATGTTCGTGACAATAAGTTCCTGTGGATTTCTGAATCATAAGCCACTTTGTTGAGTAATTAAGATGAGCAACAGGAGGCCGTAAAATTGATCACTCCTCTGCTTGGGCTGCTAAACTTTTAATGGTGCTGTGTGTATTTGAATCTTCTCCTGTTTTTGTAAAGTCTTGGCACTTACTGAACACAAAAGCCAGAAGAATGCTCAAGATGGATCAACTGTGGCCGTGGGGACATGGTGCAGAACTTGGTGGCACACTGGCATGACTCAGTGGACAGGGACTTGGCAGCAGGGAGGAGCACGTGCACATGGATCTCAGTACATTTCTTGTGCCAGAGAAGCGACTGATTGATCTCTAGTAGCACACCCGGCGTGGCGTGCGCCGCGGCTATCTGTCCTCCCTTGTTGATGCTCTGGATCCACCCCTTGTGGGTCTGAGACCGTCCTGCAACTATCAAGCAGGGATCGACTTAGTTTTAAACTTTACAACCACTTTATCATGCTAAATCTATTTAGAACAAGACTTGAAATCGGAGTTCTGGTGCTACAATGACTCAAACGCTTTTGCTGTTAAAAAAAAAGATGACATCTTTAACTTATATCAGGTCCCCATACGTCTCATGACATCAAGGTCGTCATCATTTTGAACCTTCAAATGATAAGGCCGGTGAAGGGTGAAGCGATGCATATTAAGTTAGAAGAAGATGATATTTATGAAAGGTAAACAAAAGAACCAGAAGAAGAAGAAGAAGAATAACAAGGGAAAAGAAAAAGACAAGGAAAAATAAACAGATCAGAGAGGAGGAGGAAGAAAGAGAAAAGTTGAGGAAAGCGGTGACAGCCAGCCATTGGAGCCTGCATGTCACATGTTGTGGGCTCTTTTGGTGTGCCTCAATCGGCGTTCTGAACTCTCATTCGTCCCTGACCTCTCACATACATGAATATAATCAATTTTGCCAATCAACACATTTGCATGAGATAGAAAAAAGAAATCAGTACGTTCTGGTAACAGTGAGGCAGCTGTCGTCCCCGTCTTAAACACATATGCCAATTGATCATGTAGCAGTTCTCACATGGACTTCACTCCTAAACTTGCGGAATGTTGCATGCAGCAATCAGCGCTTCAAGTTGTATATGTGATTTATTCCCTCAAGTCTCAAGATGAAGCGGCTCAACTAATTACTATACAAATTATACAATCTTTTTCGGTTGCTTTGTTTCTGAATAGTTTTGATAGAGATGGTGATTTATTTCTAAGGCTTTGTCACTGTGTGTGTGCGTCGAATCCTCAGAGGAGATAAAAGGAAAGCCTAAAAAGAATGCAAACTAGATTTTTAAATCCTCGTCGTGTGTTCTGTCAGATTGGATAGAGTCCTAATTACTGCAAAATATTAGAGCATGTTCTATTCTTAGTTTCTTTTAAAAAAATGTTCTATTCTTAATGTCATTTCAACAAATCCTACGGGTCTGCAATTTGACTCTAATTAATTAGAATTGTGATGAATTCCGTATATAGTGCATCTTTATTATTATTATTTTTGGGTCTCCTGGGCCTAAACACAGTAGATGTGAATCACATATTTTTACAGAACATACATATTGTGGGTTCCTTGTACACATTAATTTTACTCAAAGTTCTCAAATGGTACGCCTTTTTCTCGGTTGTCATCCCAGTGTCCGAGAAGCGGCTCCGATCGTTCAATCCAGCTGGCACTAAAAGTTATGCGCATTGATCACAAATTGAAGTCTCTGTCCATCATCAAGCCCGACTATTGTGATGTCACCCCGCGCACTGATCACGAATTGAAGTCTCTGTCCATCATCAAGCCCGACTATTATGATGTCACCCCGGGCATGCTGGCTATGGCAAGTGAGGATGGTACGCCTTGCATCGCAAAATACTAAGACAAAAATGAACGCTCTCTCTCTCTCATATATATACAAGGTAGTCAAAATCGGGATCTTACATAAGATCGGAGGGGGTCCGTAAGATCGAAGATCGTAAGATCGGATCGGAGATCGTAAGATCCTACCTATATATTAAAATAATAGTTTAATATATAAAATTATGTAAAATAATATATTTTAAATAAATTTGTAATATTTTAAATTATAAATAATGTTATCTTTAGTATTATCCTATTAAGACTTGTTACAAATGCATATATATACTATTTATATAATAATAATTTAATATAGATTGACAAAAAGTGGCAATATTATGATGAATACAAAATAACATTATATAATAACTTTTAATATATATTTATAATAGATTTATTTCGTGCAAAAATATTTTTAAAATTCTAATTATAACCAATAATCTTTTTCTTAATTTTATTTATAAAAAATCATGTTGCACTTAGTGAAAATTTAAAAACTAAAATAAAAAATTGAAATTTTTTTGAATTAGTAGGATCGGTAGGATCTTACGATCTTACGATCTTGCTATTACGATCCTACCGATCCTACAAAAACGATCTCAAAGTTAAGATCGGGATCGCAGATCCTTGGTAGGATCGTAAGATCGTACGATCTTACGATCAAGATCGCGATTTTGATAACCATATATATATATATATATATATATATATATATATATATATATAATGATAGTTGACATTCAACTTCTATTAAATTTAATGTTAAGTTATTAAATTTAATCTCAACTATGTCATAAGGTTCAAATTCATTAGATGCATATTGGTTGTACAATTTTTAGTTGCATATTACTTAAACCCTCTCTCTCTATATATATAATATGTGTTATATTAATTCATTATTAATTCACATTATTAGCGGTTTGATAAGAAAATAATGATTTGATAGCGAATAGTGATTTAAGGTTAGCGAATAAGGGATGTTTAGCGGTTGGAGATTCATATAGGATATTAACAAATAATAATTTGATAAATTTAGCGGTAAAATTAGCTGATGAATATAAAATGACATAATTAGACATATGATAAATTAGTCTATACAAATAATGCAATAAATAAAATCTTTATATCTCAATTTAATAAAATAAAATTTGAAAACTATTTTTATTAAATATATAGAAATTTATATTGACAATAAATTTTATGTAGTGCATAGATGATATGAAAATATTATTTATTAAATTAATTTTGCATTCATTATTGACAAATAAATAATTTGCAATTGATTAACATGAATATAAAAAATATATTTAAGTGATGATAAAATAAAATTGAGAAAATAATAAGTTAAGTTGAAAACAAGCAATATATTTGAGTAAGAGTAAAATTGAAAAAAAAATGAACTGTTAACATCTAATCTTCATATTTAATATTTTCATATGAAATACTAAACTTTATTTGGTTTAAATCTGGACTGAGTTATCCTTTTAAGAAAAAGTTGGACTTAATTATATATTTATTCTATTTATATAGAAATGATATTGTACATATATAATGCCCGATTTATATGAATTTACCTGATCAGTAACTTTTTATGAAACAATATGGAAAGTTGATGTTTTATAACAAAAAAATAATATATATATATATATAATATATACAAAATTTAAACTGATTTTCTTCAACAAACAAAAATTTGAATTTGACATGCAATATATAGAAGTTTAAGATTTTATTGTGCATTTTTTGGATTGTACCCATACCATATGGATGCATAATCTTATCATACACAAAAGTGAAAACACCAACGGACATTTGAAATAAATTATATAGATCGTCCTTCAATTTTGAGTCAATATTTTAATGGTCCCCATCTTTTATTTATAACTAAAATGTCTCCTACTTTGATTTTCTTTGCACGCTTCGTCCACTCGATCATTAATAGTGAGTTTCCCGATTTCCTTGCTTACGTGACCGCCATATGCACTATTTCTTTTCATCCACGTCATTTAACAAAATAATAAAATATATAATAAATAATATTAAAAAAGCTACAAAGGGGACATTGTCCCCTCACTTTGGCTTGCGCCGATACAAGTGCACGTGAGAGAGCCAACTAGCAAGAGGGGCCGACGCCCCCTCTCTCTCCCGCACGCGCTCACCGATGCACACAAGAGAGGGGTGGGGCATCAGTCCCCCTCTGCAACTCATCCAGGGGGTCGACGCCCCCCTTTCCTCTCTCGCTCAGGGGGCCGGTGCCCCCCTTTCCTCCCTCGCAACCGGCCCCCTTTTCTCCTTTGCAGCCGCTCCCTTTCTCCCTTCGCCAGTCGCGAGGGAGAAAGGGGGGCACCCCTTTGTCGGTCGCGAGGAAAAAAGGGGGCGTCGACCTCCTTTTTATGCTTCGTGGGCTATGAGAGAAGGAGAAAAGGGCCGCCCCCCTCCCTCTTCGTCGGCCGCGAGGGAGAAAAGGGGGGCCCGACCCCCCATTTTCTACTTTGCATGTGTCACCGACGATGCAGAAAAGATGGGCAACAGTAGTTGGAGGCTAAGGGCATCGAAGTTGCGGTCGACGTTGCCGACACCACTGACGTACGTGCGAAGCAGACCGAGGAGCGATAGGCTGGCGCCTCTGCCTTCGCCGGTGATCACAAAATCGGAGTAGGTGCGAAAGACCTTGTTGAGGATGGCATCGATCTGCTCCTCGCTGAACCGGACGCGAGGGTTCACGGCCACCACCAAGGTCGCGTTCTCCATGCGGCCGAAGGCGCCGTCCTGCTTTGCATCGAATCGCTCGAAGATGGCTCGCACACCTCCGCCGCCACGGCCCTTTGGCCCGCTATCAGGCGAAGGGGGGCGCTGGCCCCCCTTTCCCCCTTCGCCGACCACGAGGGAGGAAAGGGGGGCGCCGGGCGTCACCCCCCTTGTCGGCTGGCTCTCTCGCGTGCGTCGGCGCCAGTGGGCACACGTCGGAGAGAGGGGGAGATGGCCCCTTTTGTATTTTTTTACTTTAATATTATTTATTATATATTTATATTATTTCATTATTTTGTTAAATGATGTGGATGAATGAGAAATAGTGTATGTGACGGCCACATAAGCAGCGAAATCGAGAAAACCACTATCAACAGTCAAGTGGGGATATTTCAGTTACAATTGAAGTTGGAAGACCATACTCAAAATTGGTGACCATATGTGTAATTTACCTTAGACATTTGATGCATTTGTATTTGAATTAATATATACTATCATTTTTTAAATTGCCCATATAATAAGTACTAATAACATAAATCATAGTTAATAAAAAAATTGTTAAAATTGTAACGTTCTCAAGATTCGTCTCACGAGGGTTCCCAGCAGTGCCACATTTTACGATAATACTATCAAATGTAATTTAAATTTCAGCACAAATGATAAATTCAGAGAAATATGAGTCCACATTATCCATTATCTGTACATGATTCAAATAGATTGATAAGATGATGTTGAAAATCATATGAGTTTTTAAATTTAATTAAGATATTATTTGGCTAAGTTTATAAGTCACTTAAAATGACTTATAAATAGTTTTGAAGATTTTTTTATATTTGGTAATTGACAAAAAGAGACGATGCTTATAAGTCCGAATAAATAAAGTGATGGACACAACTTATTTTGTACGAGAAAAAAAAGTTATCGATGAATGTATTATTTTATCCTTATAATATAAATAATTTTCTTCATATATTATAATATTAAAGATTTTTATCATTTAACTAAAATAATAACTTATAATTTTTTATTATCAAACACATAATTACTTATTTTGAAAAATAAACTTTAGACATTAAATTATTTATCATCACTTTAACTTATCAATTATTTTATTTCAACTAACCTCAACGGATAATGAATCCAAGAAGTTGCAACTATTATCTATTATAATAATCAAATATAGTAGGCCATCTATAAGCAAATTGTTGCACTTGTTTCTTATCCAAATCCAAAATGTTCTCACACACACACATTTGGCACCTAAAAATATTATACGTCCTTGAATGATACTAAATTTTCATATCCAAAGTTCTTGCGTAATTGGAAATTGCGAACTCGAGTTCTAATTATTATTACTACCTTTTTAAAAAGGAGAAGAAAAAAAGATAAATGTATCACTTATTAAGAACAAAAAAAGTAACTCCTAATTAGTAATGAGATAACCATAAAGAACGCGGAGTGACCATCGCGCTTGGAATACCGGAGACGAGGTCGAGGAGCTACCGATCCACCCACCATGGTTTCCTCCGGCAAGCTCAAGTCCGTCGATTTCTTCAGGTTTCGATCCATGGCTTCCTCTCCTTCCGCAATTCCGGTTTTGTTTTTGTTTCTTCGGTGCCATTTTGGATTCGTTTGATGCAATGCCGTCGTCTGTCGAGGGGCTTCTGACTCAACGTGGCCGATGGGTCCTGGGGGGAAAGCCGAGCTTGTCCTTTTTTTTCCCCTATTTTAGTGATCGTGGGGTTGCAAAACTTTCGACGTTTCTAATGTTTGGCATCTAATGAGATCGATGGCGAAGTGAGAATCTCGGAATCTTACGGCGCGTCGGATGCAGAGGAATGTTGTGAGTTGGCGATGACGACAAAAAAAATGCCTTTTTTTTAAGGGTGGGGCTCATTGCTTCCCGATTCAAATGCGTTAAGGACAAAATAGTGTGAATAATTTATCTGGTAAATTGTGTGAGAAATTTTCAATGTTTTTTCAATGGTGGTCGGCCGTAAGATTTTGAGATCTTTATGATTTGAAATTATTTCCTGCTGGTGGTTGGAAAAATGTGCAAGATCTTGATAACTGGTCATTGATGGCAGGAGAATACCAAGAGATTTGACGGAGGCATCACTTTCAGGTGCAGGATTGTCCATCGTAGCTGGACTCTGCATGGTGTTTTTGTTTGGAATGGTATGCCCTTCC
Organism: Pontederia crassipes; assembly: GCA_030549335.1. Lineage (NCBI taxonomy): Eukaryota > Viridiplantae > Streptophyta > Magnoliopsida > Commelinales > Pontederiaceae > Pontederia > Pontederia crassipes. The sequence continues at coordinate 59,352,787 of CM060194.1, read as the reverse complement.
ACATTTACCCTTCATTTAAGTATCGAGTGGATGATGCCATTGGATGCATCTTTCTGATTCATATGCTGCCCACATTTGCATTTGTTTCTGAAAGGAAACTGAACAATTCTTCTCATGTTTTGAATAACAATGCATCATATTTCTACTTTGCATTCATTGCACCTTCAATTTGGCAACAAGATTTAGCTTTCATTAGCAGTAGAAAATTCTAATATTTCCTTATCTTAATAGTTGATATGTTGAAAATTGTCATGCAGCAGCAGCTTTTTCTCACAAGATATAGGCTTTTCATGGTCTAAAAGGAAAAGTTAGATAAAGATCTTAAGAGTGTAGTTGTGAATTAGACATCAAATGAATCTTGAAAAGGCTTGTAGGTAATCTAGAATGATGTAATATAAGAACCGTTGCATTATGATAATCATGATTTCTTAGGGGATACATATAATTGTCAGCCTATATACATTCAATTGTTTAAACCTCAGAGAATACTTCTGCTAGCTATTAGTTATTGTAATATCACCTTCTATACAGTAAAATCATTCCTACAAATGTTGGAAGCAAGTTCAGAAGGTTTTAACTCTTTGATCTTTCTGGCATATGCATAACTGCATATATTTAAAATGTAATGGAATTTTATTCTTTCAATGCAGCCAACTCACTAAGAAGATAAATGCCGCTCAAACAGAAAAAAAAAGGAAAAATGAATGAATAAAAAAAATGGAAAGAGAGATCAAGAAAACCAGCATTTTAATAAAATAAGTTCCAGTGCATAAAATGCATGATTGGTTTTATTCTGGAACCACTATGAGTCTGAAATTTTGTAGGAAAAGTTTACAGATAGAGGATAATTTCATCTTGATCACCTATGGGGAAGATCAAGGAACCAAACAAGAGGCTGTCACGATGAAGAAAAGTAGTTAGCTTGCTGACTCTTTCACCTATAGCCTTTCTTTATTTATTTGACAAGTTAACAATTTGATTAACTGTTTCTATGTAAACATAAATGAATCATGGAACATGACTTCTTTGGGACTTGGCACCACTTATGCATGGTTCATATGATAACAACATGGCGTTATCTATAACAACAACAACAAAGCCTTATCCCACTAGGTGGGGTCGGCTACATGGATCATACGACACCATTCCGCTCTATTAGTAATCAAACCTTTCGGTATATTATTCACCAATAGATCTTGCTCTATTAGTTCGCCAAGTGTCCGCCTTGGCCTTCCTCTCCCTCTTTTAATCGGACTTCAGATTATTTGATCTACTCTTCTTACTGGCGCATCTAATGGTCTTCTCTGAACATGACCAAACCATCTCAAACGATTCTCTACCATTTTCTCACTAATAGTAGCCACTCCGACTCGTTCACGTATATGGTCATTCCTAATCTTATCTAATCTTGTATGACCACACATCCATCTCAACATCCTCATTCCGGCTACCCCCACTTTACGTTCATATTGTCCCTTCATAGCCCAACATTCAATACCATATAACACTACTGGACTTATAGCAGTACGATAGAATTTTTCTTTAACTTTATTGGGTACTTTTCTATTACAAAGAACTCCAGTGGCTTTCCTCCACTTACACCAACCAGCTTGAATTCTATGATTAACATCGTCATCAATCTCACCATCTTGTCTTACAATTGATCCTAAATATTTAAACTTTGTCACTTGAGGAATTATATCCTCCCCTAGCCTAACTTTCAAATCGTCTCTAAGGTATTTATTTGCGAAATTGCTATGCATATATTCTGTTTTATTCCTACTTAAACGAAAATCCTTTGACTCCAATGTATTTCTCCATATTTCCAATTTTGTATTAATCTCTTCTCTTGAATCCGCTAAAAGTATTATATCATCCGCAAATAGCATGCACTTAGGTACCTCCTCTGTGATACTCTCGGTTATAGCATCGATAATTAAGTTAAATAGATATGGGCTTAAAGCTGATCCTTGATGTAGGCCAATTCCTATAGGAAATTCATTTGTCTCACCTCCGGGTGTCCTAACCCTAGTCAATGCCCCATCGTACATATCTTGTATTACCTTAATGTATGCAACACTCACCCTCTTCTTTTGCAAGGCTTTTCAAAGTACATCCCTTGGTACCCGATCATACGCCTTTTCTAAGTCATACCCGATCATCCATATGTAAGTCTCTTCTCCTACTTCGATACTTCTCCATCATCCCCCTTAGTAAATAAATCGCCTCTGTAGTGGATCTTCCTGGCATGAACCCAAATTGTCTCTCAGAAATACTAGTCTCTATTCTCAATCTATGCTCAATCACTTTTTCCCATAATTTCATTGTGTGACTCATAAGTTTAATCCTTCTATAATTTGCACAATTTTGAATATCCCCTTTATTTTTGTAAATATGAACTAATGTACTTAATTTCCAATCATCAGACATCTTTTTCGACCGTAAAATCTCATTAAATAGTTTACATAACCACAACACACCTTTTTCTCCTAAACATTTCCATGGCGTTATCTATAAGGTGACCTAAATATATATTACTTATAGCAGTGAGTCTTTTTATTTTCAGGAGTTGAACGAGTACTTGACGTTGAGCACATCAACATCAATAGTTGTTGACAAGAGCTTAGATGGAGAGTTCTTACGCATTGATTTTAATCTAAGGTTGTGCTGTGTTCCCTTCATTCCATTTGATGGTTCTACTTGTTATTTTTGCTATTATTTTGTTCACATTTATGGCTTGTCTGTCATGATTTTGTGGGCCCATTAGTACTTTCTTTTTGCATTTTTCTTACAGAATAAAAATAATGCTACAGTCATGCATCCTCTGAGAGGATCAGAAAGGATTTTTTGCAGATGACCACAAAACAGATGAACAGAATACATGATGTTTCAAGCATTTAACTTGTGCATTGCCTCAATAGTTCTGCTTCATATATATTAACAGCAAGTGCTATATAAAATACTTAGCATGCTGTATGATTTAAGGTGAATCCTCTGTCTTTTCCTTCGTCTTCTTTGAGGCCGAAGTCTCCTGCACTTCATCTCTGCAAGTTTCATATGAACCTTTATGGTAGATTTTGGAATGGTTATAGATGTCAATAATAGTAGTTTTATCTGCACGCAAAAGAAGAAGTTTGAATAGTAGGCATTTCCTGGATAATATGCTTGTTTAATATTCTCATTTTCAAGCATCTCAAAGCATCCCTATATGTGCCACTTTTATGCATCTTAGTGATTATTAATTGTCTTAAAAGTTGTTGTTGTTCAATTTATTATTTTTTTCGGAACTAAACAATTTTGCAATTAAACCTTTTTCAGTTTTCCAGCTCTGTCATGTGAATTTGCATCTGTCGATGTGAGTGATGTTCTAGGAACAGTAAGTTTCTGACTCCCATCAATTACTATTACTTTTCCTTGTTGACAAGAGATTAAGACCATATAATGTTCTGGAGTTGTGTTTTCTTCGACTTCTAACTAAAATGTACTGAGGACCATTTCCATTAAGTTATATGCTAATCTTACTAAATTGTTAATGCTATGTACTTTGGTTACTTGCAGAGGAGATTAAACATTACAAAAACTATTAGAAAATTTCCAATTGACTTGAATCTAATTCCAACTGGGTATGAGTACCATCTGGGATCAATCCCAAAAGTCAATAAGCATGGAGATGATGTTCAAGAAGATTATGCTGAAGGTTCAACTTCTTTAAATGCCAACAACTTCGATAGATATGCACAAAAGTAAGTATGCAATTCTTTGGTTTTGTTCTATCCATGGTTCACAAACTCTCGAGTTTGAGACTTGAACTCTTACGAATTCACGAGTTTAGCCATAAAATCGAGTAACTCAGAATGGAATCGGACTTGGTACTAAACTTGGGTAGACTCTGGTGAACTCAGGTAGACTCGAGTAAGCTTGAATAAACTCGATCGAGTCTATAGGTAGAATCGGTAGATGCGGAAGTTAGGTATTTAATCAAGATTTGAAACCAAAATTAAAATAAAAGTAGCATTAAACCTTCATAATTTAATAATTAATAATAATTTATGTTTTAATTTGCATACTCGTGGACTACTTTAGTAATTTGATGTATAAATTTTGATCTTTTTACGTTTTAACGTGTGTTGAATCAACTTATATAGTGTATTTGTAGAATATGATGAATTGTTAAAAATAATGAATGGTTATGCAATTCAATATGAGTGAGTTGAAATATGACCAATGAATTTATTACGTTTGAAACTAACATATAGAAACTATTTTTCACAAAATGCAACATATAATATTAAATATATATATAGTCATGTACATAAACTCTATGAGTTTATATTTTGGAGTTTGTCTCAAGTTTACCAAATGTAAAATGAGTCAACGTAAACTCTCGAGTTTGAAAACCTTGGTTTTATCATCATTTTCACTGATGCTGACAATGTTGGCATGGCTTGGTATAATTTATTTTTTTAACTGCTGATGCAGCATTATATTTCTTGAGTTGTTTATATTCATTTGGCTATTTAGTCTCAACACGATAACAGGACTTTTCAGGAAGAGATGCCATGTGATCAATCTTGTGTTTTTTGGGAGGTATATGATCTAGGTGTGGAGGTTGTCCTTTTTATTCTTTAAAAAATCTTTTTAAATGCCAGGTGAGAATCGTATTGTAGCCTTTTATAATCAATAATCCAGGATGACTCGATAACTTGGCACTTCGGCCATCATCCTTTTCCCTCTCAAAAAGGCTATTTCCTTGCCAGATCACATATATAGCATAACTCCATGCAATATGGTGCCAACATACTTCATTAATGCATGTTAATGATATTTGAACCCTAGTCATCATTATTGGTTAACTCATCATCTTCATTCCTTTATTCTGAATTTTGATGCATCATTATTTGCAGTTTTGTCACAGATTGTCTTGCCTACTGTTTCATAGAGGATTTGATGAAATTTTCCTTGGTTATTGTTATCTAATCCATGTAGGTGTATGCAGGACTTAGTGGAATTACCTTGTCTTTGTAATAATCTCTTGAATGATCTCATTTTTTATATATGTTGTAATTTTCAGGTACTCGATTTTAGTTGTCAATTATTTTGCACCTTGGTGTCACTGGAGCAGTCGTTTGGTATGCTTTCACACTTGACCTTTCATCAGAGACACTCAAAACACAATTTGTTTTTCAGGTGTACAATAATTATCACTTGAAAAAAGTATTATTTAAATTATAGTATATATAGCTGGGTGATGTTTACGTACTGAGGTTTCTGTGCATCATACTTAGTGAACTTCTCGAGTTCTCAAGGCCTACTTCGAAAAAGTTGTGCATTTGCCAAATTGATTGTATGACTCTTCTCATGCCAATTATGACCACGCATGCTTCATGTTTTCCTTTTCCTCTTATTTGACTAACTAGTTCTTGTGATATTATTGAATGTTTCTAATCTGTCAGTACATCTATGAGGATCTCATTCATGATTATATTATTCACTTTTATTTTTTTTCAACAATTTTCCTCTTATTCAATTTTGTTATTATTTCCATCTTTGCAGAAACCATCATGGGAGAGGACTGCTAAAATCATAAAAGAAAGGTAAACACATTAACTATTGATTCTTATTGTTAAACTTTCTTTGTTTTCTTCCCAGTGGATTTACTCCTGTTTATCTTGTTTCGTATCCACTAGATATGACCCCGAAATGAATGGGCAAATTGTTTTGGGTAAGGTTGATTGTACTGATGAAGCTGATCTGTGCAGGAGGTATTTTCCACGTTAGTATTGTCTCTTCACCTAATTGGTTGAACGTTTTGGCCTTTTTCCCTTATTCTTTGACCGTTATACTCTAATGGTGCTATGTAACAATCATCTTCCTACACTCTAGATAATCATAATTCTGTATTTTTTTCCTGTCTGCTCAAATATTGATATTTAGCGGTGTAGCCAATGGAGGCCTTAATAGCAGTTAAGCTGGTGTTCATTTGATGGGTTTTTTGTTAACTGGAACCTTGAAACCTTGTGGTTTCTGTGCATGATAGTTTCACTTCATGAAGTTTCCAACTTTTCTTTATGTTTTTGTCTTTTATTTTCATGCCTACAGTGTTGGTCTTTCCAATTTAATGTCAAGCAACAATTCACTGGATCATTCTGCAGGCATCATATTCAAGGGTACCCATCGATTCGAATTTTCAGGAGAGGAACTGATGTTAGGTAAGTGTAGGTCTTAATGAAATGATCTGTTTGAATTGGAATCATAATACTTAGTTGAATGCAATTGATCTTCTTCAGCCCCGTGAAAAACTATATTTTGATGTCTAATATTAGTTACAGTTTAATGTGTTTCTACAATTGCTTATCTACTTCAGAATATGCTGATGGATATTATAGCTTACTTATTAAGTAGCTGTTTAGCCTAGATTATAGACTGCTTATCCACTGGTGAAGTTACTAAATTCTAATTTGGACAAGTAGATCTTCAAATATGGCTTCGAAATAGGAAAAGCTTTTACGACCTTGTTCAAAAATTTAATTAGTTAGTTTAATTTAAAGTTTTTTTCTGATTATACAATTTCTTACACCTCAATTATACTGGATAACCTTCTACATCATATGCTATCTATAATAACACGAGGAGTAGCTTATTTTGGCTTCAAATGATTCCAATTAATACTAAAATCATATTTGGTGACAATTCCAAAGATTTACCAAGTGAAGCAAAACAAATGTCACTTATTTTGACACTCATATGTCAATATTTTAATGCCATCTTAAAAGTATTGTTTTCAGTAGGATGAAAAATTAATCTCCAGAAGTAGAATATTAAGTTTTCTCGTATTTTCAGCAATTTTGTTCTTCTGCACTGTTAGTCACATGCTGTCTTACTAATTTTGAGTTTGATAATTGATGGCACAGGGAGAAACGTGGGCACCATGATCATGAATCATATTATGGAGAGCGTGACACTGAAAGCTTAGTGGCGGTATGGTGACTAGCCATTTACTTATTATTCAAATTAACTGATATGATATATTGACTAGCCATTTACTCATTATTTTTTGTTACTTCCCACACTTTTGCACTTTCAAATAAATAAGATTTTGTTCAGATGTTATTTCTAGTCAGAGGTTGTTCAGATGTTACTGCCTAAAGGTTGTCGACTTTATTATTCTTGTGGGATACAGGCAATGGAAACTTTAGTTGCATCTGTTCCAAAAGAGCCTCACAACCTAACATTGGATAGTAAAGCCAATCAAACTGAAGATGCAGTACAACATCCTGCACCATTGGCAGGTGGTTGCAGGATAGAAGGCTTTGTGCGTGTCAAGAAGGTAACCGATTTTGTTTATTGCACCACTACCCTTGAGTAACGGTATTATATGAATATTTGTCATGATTTAGGTTAACATTCTGTTTTATTGAAACAAATTAACAGTCTTTCTTTGTTATTTATTTATTTATTCCTACCTATATTTATTACCCCTCAACAAATAATCTACATTGATCACTATTGATGGAAGCTATAGAAACCGAAATTTAGCAGTATCTAGTGTGTCAAAATTGTCCATTCGTCTAACACTCTTATATCCACGAGCCAGTTGGGTTATATATCCATGATCTACTTTATCATTAACGGAGCCAGTTGGGTTATATATCCACGCTTTCAAGAATTATTATTTTGTTCTATCTGTAACTTTTTGTTTCCTTCAATTGTAGGTTCCTGGAAATCTTGTCATCTCAACACATTCAGGGGCACATTCCTTTGATCCATCTCAGATAAATGTCTCACATGTCATTTCACAATTTGCCTTTGGTAGAAGACTCTCACAGAGAACTCTCAGTGAAGCAAAAAGAGTGATACCTTCTCTTGGTGAAAGTCATGATCAATTGACAGGGAAATCATACATTACTTATTATGATGATACCAGTTCCCACGTTACTGTAAGTGTTCCATAAAATAAGTCGCTCTCAAGTAATTTCACTGTTGATTTCTGCCGAACTCCTTTCAACTTTAAAAAGGTCAATTCTAATATCATGCGGTAATGACATTTCACTTGTAGATCATGTTTTCTTCTCATCATGTACATGCTACGAAGCTACATGTCCCTTTTCCCTTTTCTATATGCATTATATAAATCTGAGTATCAAAATGCCACTCTAGTATTGTAGAAGCGTGGAGATAGTGTGGCCCACTATACTAATTTGAACGGGCTTAAATTAAGGATGTCGTGAGCTGAAGATTGCTAAAGATGATTGAAGAAAAATGTACTATAGTCTAATATTAACAAAAAATTTATCACAATTATCACTACCTTTCTAATGATTCATGCTCTGAGGAGGGTCTCTCAATTTGTGGGCCCCTAGGGCCCTTCTACATGCGAGATATTTATATGTTTATTACGTTTTGGCTAGATTTCTGTGCACAATAATATTACATAGGATTAATTTACCTCCTCATTTTTTGACTTTTAACTCCTAAACCAAGGAATTTGTCATTTACCTCTACTAAACTATTAAACTTTTTTCACTTTACTCCATTGTCCATTTTCTGTTTTCTTTTTTTTATTTATCCACTTCCATTTGTATCCTTCATTATCATTAAAAAATAAAATACAAAAAATGTATCTTAAAAAAGTAAATGCATTTTCTTAATTTTCTTTTATGGTTTAGATTACCAACTATGGTTTGTAGATGTTATTTCATATGATAATAAAGAGAAATTCCCCTAAAAAATAATAAAGAGAAATTGTAACTTGATAAAATCAAAGTATGAAAACAGAAAAGTGAGACAAATTGAAAAGTTTGGTAGCTTAGGAGGGGTAAATGATTAATTTCTTAGTTTAGGATTGTAGTGGAAATAAGTTATATACCTGTAGTTCAAGAGATCAACAAAAGCAACTCTGTTTACTATGCATAAACCTTCTTTTTTGGGTGGCCAATTCTCGTATCTGAGAAGCGGAGCCGACGGTCCAACCTGTGCGGCGCTAAACCTTCTATAAAAGGTTTCTTGAAGTTTTATAGGTGAGATCGTATGTGGGCTTTGTCTTGCATGTAACTCCGTGCCAACCATAGGTTGGTTATATTGTGCTAAATTAAATTGACTTTCCAGAAAAACTTAGTTGGCTGATGCTATTTTTTTGAACACTACAGCTATTATTTTATGTACCACGAATATGATGAATTAATTTGAAAACAATGAGGGAAATGCAGTTTTCTGGTATTTGGTTGCTCTCTTTCTATCTATGCATATGTATATATACACATACTATAATTCTCAAGGAAACTACTGATTTTCAAGGTTGTCTAACATGTTGATAACCTCAATCATTTACTTGAAGTAAATAACAAGCTTCCATGGCCGAAGATAAGAGATTAGAGAAGTAGACAAAATGATTTTCCATGCTTGAGACAATGACTACTTTTGCAGATTGAACATTATCTTCAATTGGTGAAGACTGAGATAGTGTCGAGGGCATCATCTCAGCAACATAAATTGGTGGAGGAATATGAGTACACAGCTCATAGTAGTTTGGTCCATAGTCTGCATATTCCTGTTGCTAAATTTCATTTTGAACCCTCGCCGATGCAGGTTAGTACTAAGATCGTGATGTTCTTATGTGCTATATTTTCATATTGGATTCACCTTTTTTCCCTCCATATTTCAGGTCTTAATAACGGAAAATATTAAACCCTTCTCACATTTTATCACAAACGTTTGTGCCATAATTGGGGGCGTGTTCACGGTCGGTAATCTGACTGGTTTCTCCTTCTGAGATTGCATCTTACTGTCTTAATCCTAAAACAGCCTCATCAAATTTTCAGGTGGCGGGAATATTGGACTCCATTTTGCATAACACAATCCGTCTGGTAAAGAAGGTTGAATTAGGAAAACACTTTTGATGCTGAAAAGTGAAATTTAGGTTAATACATCTCTTGTAATTTTTTTTGCAAGTTTTAATTAGAATATTGATTCATGCTAAAAATTTAGCTTTCACCAAATGTTGGCAGTGCCAACCCTTGCAATAATGCAATTTTCTAAATTTTTTGACAGCAATTTGCTAATTGATTTGAGAAGTTTTTTTTATCATCATCTCTGCGTGATCTTCCCCTTACGAAAATTACTGATGACCACCTGTACATGCACATTTACTGTCATTTTGTAAAAGATGATACTGTAAAGAATCATTGATGTGTCACCAACTCAACAAAGTGGGGATGGAGGGAGGAAGGGTGAGGGAAAGAGACAGTTGAAAGAAATATTCGTTCATCACAATGCATCATCTCGTTTACAGGCAACAGAAAAACAGGTAACAAATTTCACATGAACACTCCATCAATCCAAACAAAACAAAACAAAGGAAAAAAGCATCTGAAAGTTGCACACTCAGGTACTTCAGAAAACGTACATAAAAGCACCAACCGCGGTGCCCATGATGCCAATTAGCCCAGTCTCCTTTGAAGAAGACACTCCATTAGGAGTGTGGCTGGCACTCGGCTGTCCGTCCGCCTCCACAGAAGGTGGCGGAGGAGCAGATGAAACATCGGCCGTAGGAGGAGGAGATGGTGCTGCAGCAGGACCAGTTTTGTTGCTCCTGTCGGCCATGACGACGACCGCAAGCTTCTCGCTCTTTTTGCACTTGTCTTTGCTTCCACTGATGAAGTAGAAGGGGCCGGAGTGGGTGAAGGTGTACACCGTGTTCCCGTCGTCGAAGCTGTCGATGTAGGATGATGTGTTGCAACTGCTGTAACCATTGGCGTCGACTAACAGCACCGAGTCCTCGTCGGGAGGATAGACGAACACTGTGTACAGTCACCGATCGCCACCATGTTAGAACTGTATATATACTAACAAATTGCATGCACATAATGAATGCTAAACTAAACACAATGGGCATGCATATCTACGTAAAACTTACCCAATGAATCCCCCACTTGAAACCGATTCTTTTGAGCCCATTGGTTGTATGAGGTTGCATTAGGGTCAGGCACTCTCCACCCCTGCGAGCCTCCTACCTTGAATTGAGTTCCGGCGGCTATGGATACGAGCATGAAGAGTAGCAGAGCCACCAGCTGGGAACGACGGTTTGCCATGAGGGAGGGAGGGACGGAAGAAATTAGCAATTGGATGAATGCTTTTTGCTATGAACAATACGGGGGAGCTCAGAATTGGATCCTAATCTTTGATCAGCTCCTGGAACCAAGTGTGTATTTGTAGGCCAACGAGTATTGAGTTCTTCAGCTGCCGGTCGGCAGTAGCACTGTTCTCATGCTCTTTATGGATGCCTTGGTCTCTGGAGCAAAGCACATCGTACTTTATGCCTGCCAAGATCACTTTTATATATGTTTTTTCCCCATTCTAACTTCCGCTGGGTACTCTTTTCAAGTTATCCTTTGCTTGCTGGCATGAGAATATTCATATCTTCTACTCGCATGTAAAGCGCAAAGTGGATGGACCTCGTATGTTCTGTCGATGAAATTGTGATTTTGTTCTTGAACAGAAATGTTATGATGCTTGTAACATCCCCAAAAGAATTTAGCATCATGCATGGTTCAAAATGCCATCACCACGTGCGGCTCAGATGTTCTCCATGCTATATTGAATCCATTATAACTCAACTATTGACTTTGGGAGATAAAAAAAATTGTCATTTAAAATTTCAATTTGATGTACAAGCTTTCTAAAGTCAAATAAAGTAGTTATTTCAGACCCACAAAAAGGTACCATAAGCCTCTGAAATTATTATAGTCTCTAACCCATGCTATAAATGTCTGGACCTCCAGAGGATTGATCGGATTCGTGTTCAAATATTCAAAATGGTTCGTGGATCATTTTAAATTCGTCCTTGAGTTTAACTCGTTTAATCATATTCGACGATCCAGCGAGTTTGATTACCTAATAGGGTCAAGATTAAAAAAATGATTGTGACAAAAAAATTTGAACTTTTTAGACACATTACTTGGGTATATAATTTATCTTTTTTTACTACACATTACTTGCACATTATATATATATATATATATATATATTATATTCATATCTTTTTTAGACACATTACTTTTTTCCTGTTTTCATCACATTTCATTGACATTTCTTTTATTTATAATTGTGATTTTTTTCATCTTACTTAGTTTATTATATTATTTCACTTATTAAATTATTTTTTATTTATTATGTTTTAATTTTTTTATTATGCACCTTATAATGCATTGAGAACATGAGAGAAATTTATTTAACATATTTTTTTACTAACTTATATTATTCGGTCTGGCCATTCGATTGACTCGAACGTCAATATCATCAATCCAAGTCGATGGATGGGCCAAGTTTCACAGCATTGGTTGTAGCACTTCTTTTTGGCCTGCATGAATTTAATATACATTTTTAAAGATAAAGATGGATGTCACTTATAAGTTCATAATCACCTTTCGTATATTACTCTTGATCTTTTTCAAACTTTAGAACCTTACAATTTCCCCCATTAAGCTCAATGCTCTTTAAAAAAAAAGAGGGCCTATGGGTCGGGTTTTCGCATGGTTCAAGAGATCACTCGAGGTTAACTCTATACCTTTTGTAATACCCGACCCCTTAGTTCGTGAAAATATTGTTGCCTTTGGACTTTTGGATGATACAAATTTAAAAAGTGTCTTGAAAGATTAAAGAGAATGCTACTTATAAGTTCATAATCATCTCTGTATTTTGTCAGCATGGGACCATTACCTTTGATCTTTTTCAACCCTGAATCATTACTAAGTAGTGCCATGAGCATTATTTAGTGTTATCATGGTATGTTTTATCTTGCTCACATGAAAGGTGTTCCGGAGGCCTCTCACTTAAATGTAAAGATTATATGTCTACATATACACAAACATTTTTTTTTTAGAAAAATGCATTATCTATTATAATTTATTTGAAGAGTCATTATACAAAATGGGGAGTCAATAGAGGAGGACTATCTTCTCAAAAGTGGTTGCCGCTATGTTCGTGATCAAAATTCATAAAAAAATGTACCTTGTGATTTTTCTCATGGTAACAGTGATTTTCAATTACTGATGGGATGATTGATAATAATATGGTGTTAACAAGTGTACTAGTCGATGAAGTAATAAAGTGTAATGAGTAATAAAGTAAAATTAAGTTACTTAACTAAACTAATTTCATAGGGTAATAGAAGACAATAAGATCGTGTTAAACGATTTGCAAAACATTAAATAACATAAAAGGTAAATGCTATAGTGATTTATTTAATCAAATATAAACATGTTCAACTCTTAGATGGATTATGAACACTTGAAGTATGATCTTAACTAAGTAAATCAACTATTTTATTAATCCTAATAGAATGAGAATACTCCATTCGACTATACTCTCAATCCTACTCAAATTATAATTCTATGAGATGTGATTCCTACACTATCAAATCATTTTTTATTCGGTCAACTTAGCAGACCATACAATCTACTACTTCACCGAGCACTACTAGATTAAGACATAAATTACTTAATAAAAAATTACGAATTAATAGATTATTCACAACCCAATTAATAATCAGATAATAATTCAATTAATAATAATGAAAAGTGTCAACACAATAATCATATTCTTAAAGGTTTAACAACCTATAATGAACACTAAAAAGTTTATTTTCGCAATAAAACTCTAACAGAAATAAAACTAAAAGATAAAAATTAACTCGAAATTGTTGAAATTATAGATGTCATAAATATAGATCTTTAAAACATAAAATGATGCATTTCAACACAATATAAAATTGAAAGTACTCTCTAATGATTCTTCGAGATTCGCATAGAAATCTTCTCGATGTTTTTCAATATGCTCTCACATTATTTTCTTCAAAATACATGTTGCAAGTCCTAACATCTCCTCAATTAATAGGGGTTCGGATTTTTATGTGATCCATAAAGAAAAAGAACCACTTTCTATGCCAAACAAGGTGAATTCTGATCATATTTAATTCTATTTTTTTGAAATTTGAGCCATAATATGTTTGGATAAATGTCACTAAATACACTTTATTCTCTTTTCCAACTCTGTCCTCCAAGTTTACTTTGTAATTAGAGTACCATCCAATTATTAACTTATTTCATGAACTATCCTTTCGACTGAGTATAGACGGTTTCCCAATTTTAGGTGGACGTCAGGCAATGTTTTTCTCTCTCCTCCATGTATGATGATGTCTGACATGAAAAAATACTCCTTTATAATATTCTAATACAATAAAACCCAATTATTGCCAGCGCCGGAGGGAGAGGGGGAGGGGGTGGTGCCCCCCCTCTCGTCGGCGGCCTCTCTTGTGCCAAAGGGATATGTGGAGCGAGGCCGTGACTGTGGGATTGAGCAGGCCGGTGATGGGGAGGCTGTCGGCATGCGGGGAGGTGATGGCGTCGATGTCTAGTAGGTGCTCGGAGCATAACATCTCGATGACGCTTGTAGAGTCCTCCCTCTCTAAAGAATCTCACCGCCAGTATCATCCCCCCAGCCCTGCCATAGTTACCTCCTCCTCTTGACACAACTATCGCCTCCTATTTCTCCTTTTAATGTCGACCACTGCCCCTCCCGAACAACCGCAAGTCTAGTCAGAGGTATAACCGCACCCCCAGCTCCAAGGCCTGCTTGTTGTGCTTTGTCGATGAACCCACCATTGGTCGGATCACCCTTTGCATCATAATCTCCATTCTCTCTAGTTACATCGGTCGATTCCTCAGTGATGCGTCCTTTTGCCGTTGCTTCCAGGACTAGTGGTTGACATGTGTCACAGCCACCGCTGGCAAGGGCGCCGCCTGCTCAAAGCTTGTGGACCTCGAGAGCTTCATTGAGAGAGTCCAACACATGACTAAGAGGCCGACTCCTCCATTAGCCTTCTCGAAGCTTTCATCGATGCCCCTTACCTAGCATGCAAGAAGCGACAAAGAGGGTACCAAAGTCCGACGAGAGAGGGGGGTGGCGCCCTCTCCCCCTCTCCCTCCAAAGGCCTCACCAACGAGGCCGCTGGAGGAAGAGAGGATGGGACCCCTCTTTTTTATTTTTATTCATTATTATATTATCATTTTAATAATATTTTATTATTTTTATTTATTATATTAGAATATTAGAAGGGGTATTTGCACGTCGACCAGTGTCACACGTGGAGGAGAGAGAAACACATCCACATAAGCTAGGCAATCGAAAAATTGTCTATACTCGGTTGAAAGGACAATCGGTAAAATAAGTTAATAGTTGGGAGGTATTTTAATAACAAAGTAAAGTAGGAAGACAGAGTTGACAAAAAGATAAAGTTGGAGGGTATTTAGTGAAATTTATCTAATATATTTTCAAACCATCTCAGGAACTTGGAGTCCTTGTGCATGTGAAATTTCTTTGAAAAAAATTTTAAGTCTCAAATTCAAACTCTATCACGACCCTTGTCATGTCATGTGACGGTTCTGTCACAGCCCGACCGTGACTCTTGTCACCACCTCTAATAGTCTTGTTTTTTTATTTCTCACTCCATTTGGTCTCTGATTCAAGTGTGGTTGTGTCTAGTGACTTCGTAACTCTTTTTTCTTACTTCTTAGATAATAAAGAACAAAACTTGTGTAGCTTTTTATTTTCATAAAATTAAAGCAAAATAAGTTGATGTTTGTTATGAGAAAAAGAATCGAAATAAGATTAAATGCAATCCTAATCACATGATAGATTATGCATGCATCAATTACCAATCAAAAGTTATATTGTGGACAAATGTCTAACATCATACTTCTAATTGTCCAGGGACAAGGTGTTTGGCATCTAGTAATCTTGACGAAATTAACTGAGCTGTTTTTGATGATAATGTGTATGATGCCCTTTGATACACAACTTTGGAATCCTTTTAATAAATTATGTGTCGCCATTTCTAACTAACATTGAGTTGTCCTTCCTTGTACATTCCCTTCAAAGAATTAATAAGACATTTGTTAGTGCACAAATTGTAGCTAGTTCCACCTGCCATGCCGGGTCTGATGACAGACTTAATTAAATGGGTCCTTCATCGGACCCATACTCTCATAAGTTGATCGTGGACCCTATCACTTGAGTCCCATGAATCAATGTACTCAAACCTTAGGTTAATATTTTACTTAAAAAGATACCATAATTAAAACATTGTAGGGCATTGAAAAAGCGAGTAGATGTTTTGTTTATGATGCTAGACAATAGAGTTTGCATGAAGGATCAATACTTGTTAAATCTTAGGATGGTATCCATTATAGACAAGCACTTATGCAAGAGTATCCATAATAAGAGGTTAATAGTTTGGGGTATTAGAATTTGCAACACCGTTCACCAAAATGGTCTTCCTCCTAATCACGGTGACATATCAATCGATAAATAGATTTGATGTTTGCCTTTCCATGGGTATTTGTCACCTATAAGCATTCATCATCACGTACATTCAACAAACAATAGATGAAATGAAAACACAGATCTTTACCAAAATATTCCATGAGTAGTGGGAGGTTCCAATTGTTGTAGATAAGTAAGGACTTCACATTTAAATCCTCAAACCAAGCTTGCCCATGTAGGCTTCGAGAACTTGGCCATGGGTGGAGGGTCATGTATTTATTAATGATTAGGTTGACCAAGGTGAGCCGACTACGTTAAGTACATCCATTATATTCCTAGCATACAGTGACGTGTGGATTTATGAAATATGGCAAATCATTCATGTCCCTTCCTCATTTGAAAGTTGAATGGTAGACCAATTGATGAGATGAGATTCCAATGACTCCCACTTGGATTCCAAAAGAAACATTGAGATATTTTTCAAGTGAATAAAAGACCCCATTTGACAAGTAAATTGATCCTACATAGTAGAGTGAATTGTTTCTATAGTCGAGTTTATTAAGGTGGTTTTACTCGCTTTTGATAAGAGCATATTTTTCTATCCTGTTAATCTATTGGAAACTTTTTCTTGAAGGAAGGTTTGAGTTTTGACAAAAATGTATGATATGAGAGCTCCCTATTTTGAACAATAAGATGAATTTTACTATGTTTTTGTGATGGCCACTTAATTAAGAACATAGGAAGGCAAAACTTAGACTTAATAATAGTTACTATATATTTGTTTTGTAAGGAAGCAAGAATTTCTTTTAGTGCCTTACAATTTGTCTTGGTGGCCACCATGCAGATCAGTAAGACATACAATTATGTGGCTCAAGGATAAGGTACCTTTAGTGAATGTAACAATGGAATCAAAATAAACATGTTGGAATAGCATGGATGAGAAGGCCTCAAAGATGATTATGAATATGCAAGGTCACATGGTCCCTTTTCCTTGTGGCCTCTAAAGGGAGCAAAAGTAGAACCATTTGTCATATAAGTGTAGACTAGGGATTGTATACAAGTTGGGATCTAAGAAGTGAAATTGGATGAGAAAGAAATGATTGTCAATGCTACAAAGAAAACATCCTAGGAGGCCTATTCAAAGGCATTCACCATATTAGATTTGATCATCATGTATTTCCTACTACCAAACCCTGAAGAGTGTGCCATCTCATGTGCTAATATGATGGTTGACTGAATTGATCTGCCAAAGATAAAGGTCGATTGAGAGGTATCAATGAGTCGATTGACCAAAATCTTGGAAAGTAATTTACATAGGGCACCCACTTGGTTTCCATAAATTCAACAAAAGAATCTCTAATTTGGTTATTCTCATAGGTTGATCAACTATGTCATGCAACTGGTCCACCGAGTACTCTTTGGATAAAAAACAAAATGTCAATTCGCATTCATTGTTATTTAGTAGTAAATCAGTGTCGATTTACCAATGAATGTGCAAAGTCAAAGATAAATATCAAGTATAGTAGCATGTTCAATTGAAGTATCGATAGATAGGTCGATGAAAGGCTTGATACATAGCTTGGGTGACGATGGATCAACTAATTGAGCAAGACAGAGGTTAAGCACATCGTGATATGGCATCAGTCGAGAAGGTTTGACCATTCTACACACCAATGATGATTTTTACAATAACTACATAGTTTGATCGAACGATTATCAAGATCAATTGAAAGAGCATTGACCAATCATTAGAGTGATAGCATATCAATGACTAGTTTGGACCACAACTTTAAACGAATTTCAAGGACCATTTCAAGTGTGAAAGCCTATAAAAGTTTTAACATTAAGTGACTTGCAGAAAGTATCCATTGATAATTCATTCTCAAACTAAGTCAAATCATTATTAAGCTTATAATGATTTTGGAGCAATAATTTGTCTCGGTTGTAAAATCTCTTTGTCTCTCACGTTCTTTACAAGTTAGATCATTGTAACAAACTGCGAGTATAATCTAAAAAGCTCCTTATTGTAGAGGTTTCCTTTACCTCTTAGATGGACAAGAAGATTGTTGCAAGGGTGTTGATCATAAAGTGAAGATTTTTTTGATATAATGAAATTTCAATAGTATCTAATGAGGAATCAAGAGATGTAAAGTATGCCAAGGCATTTGGATTAAACTAATTTATTTGCTTTTTAATTATATTTTAATTTTCTTCTTAATTTTCTTATATTATAAACTTGCGTGTGAATTGAGTCCATTTGAATTGAATTTATTATTTTAAATTTTATTATAATGTACATCAAATTTTTATTCACCAATTCATTCTTTCTCTCTTTGTGTCTTACGATTCTAAGATGAGAAGGTAAATGAGATGAGATAAAAGAGAGGAACAAAAGATTGAACGAATGATGACACCAAGAGTAGAGGTGAAGAAAAAATAGAGTTTTTATAGAGATAAAATAATTATAATAATGAAAATTTTATTTACAACATTTTTAGTCAAAATGGTATTTTTTATTTGATCAAAAAAATTTTGCCAAACACTTATTTAGGAAAAAAAATCATAGCAGAAGTGTACATATATACTTCAAAATTGCAAGGTATCCAATTAGGCTCTCAATTTGCATTTTGTTATTTGGCGCACGCATCCGAGCTAAACATGGAAGACAAATCTTCATAAATTTCCTTGTTTCAACGTAATAGCTCAACAAGCTATTATCCAAATTTAGTTAGGACATTAGTGCACGTGACTAACTCTACTTTATATTAATGTTCACAAATCATCTAGTTTAACTAGTCTAACAATAGTTAACAAAGAGTTGAACCAATAACCCAACATTGCATAGAGCAATAAATTTTTTTTTACATATTTAAGTGTTTTGGATTATCTAATCATGAAGTAATTTTCAATGTGCAATACAAATTCTTCACTTGGGAGGAGAAGATGACCACATATTAGCTTATATATCTTTTGGGGAATTGCATGTTTTTCGATTAATTCCTTCATGATGTGAGATACTTGATCACAAATTAGTGCTTCTTTAAACCCCTCGAAGATGGTCTTGATTGTGGCTCGTTTCTTCAATTGCAGTGGCATATGAAGAAGATCTTGATCTTGGAGATCTCTTTGAAGGCTTTGACGATGAAGGAGATGAGATTTTGTTTTTCTTTCGCCTTGTCCTCTTTTGGACTTTAGGAACATCATGACCACTCGAGTATGTTATAGGTTGATTGTCATCTGTATTAAATGCACTTAATCGTTTTCCTCTTGATTGATTAAAATCTGTGGTCACACATATAAAATAAAATAACAAAAAAATTATGTGATTATATCAAGAGGTTAAGTGTTGAACAAATTAAAATCTTGGACTAAGGACAATATACAAAGTCAAATAAAATATTTAAAGAAGACGTAAATTCTTTTAGCTAAAGAATTCGTAGCAAAATGATTATTCTATACTACACAATATACATGATTTTGATGCCACACCATATATTTTCATAGCATTACACTATTTGGAAACATGATGGAGTAAGTTCATTTGTATTACGAAATAACATATTGTAATATTCATGCACTAGATAAGTCAATATGAAATGTTACTTATCATGTGATCTAATTCTTATAATTTTATAATACAACAAATTTTTTTTCTCTATTGAAACTGATTGTTATAAGAAAGACCTATTCATCCCCTAAAAAATCCAATTATTGAATATGCCCCTTATTATAGATAGTTATTTTTTTATTTTGTTATTGGTTTGTTCTTATAGGTTTATAATACTAAAGTAATTATATTAGTGTAGATGTTCTTATATACTTAGGTGAGTTGAAGACCAAAATATGTTTCTCGAGTTTTTTGTTTCTCGATTTCAAGAAAAAATGTGTAAAAGAAAATTTATGTATAATATTTAAATAAAATCATATATGCAATAGAAATGAGGCTTCACTTTGCTACATTGGATCTTGCACAATCTAATAATAGTACATTACCATGTCATCATCTGTAACAATTGTTCAAACCCTATGCGAGTTTCATTACTTCTACAAAGTACTCTATCGATTAGTCGAAATGATGCCTCCAAGTTTTTTTAACAACATGAGATTAATTATATGTATATTTCAAAATTTTAAAGTAATACCTTGAGAAACCCAAGATTGTTCTCTAGATTGCTCGAAATCGCCAAAAGATGCTGATGAAAAATCAGAATGGAATTCTTTCATCTGCATGTATAGTCGAAAAAAAGAAAGAAATCAACTACCCTACACAAGTTTGTTATGAGCAATATGGACAAACTTCATATCAATCTTAATAATAAACACTATCATTTCTAATACATACATTCATATATACATACCCAACTCGGTGCATTAGTAGAATTACTATCCCAACCAATATGTGCCACGTGCTTTACATCGGTTGGATATCCGATCACCATCTCATGTTCCTTCACAACTACAACAAAGGCAACATCAATCACTCATAAATCAAAGGGAGCCAACACCTTCTAAGACTTTTATTTTATTTACAAACATAAAAAAAGAAAGTATCAAAAGATGTGTACCAAAGAAGTGTTTAAACACCTTGAAGAATCCTTTCACCATGGTCGTCATTGGATGAATCCCCACTAAAACACACAATTTGGCACAAACACAATAAAAAATATTAGTGTCATGCTTGATCATTAAATAACTTGTAAGAGATTGAAATTTCTTTTGTCATAGGCATTCACCATTAGTAAGATTTCAAGGACAGTCACATAAGGGGGAGAATGAAGGATAGAAACTATAATTCTTGATATACAATGCTTTCTTCTTTTTTCATATAGATTTTGATAAATCCAACACATATTTGATCAAATAATATATTTACCAAAGTTATAAAGGTCATATAAAGAAAAAAGGCAAGGAAGAAGAGATAAAATAAGATAGAATATTATTTACCTTTATATGTGATTCGCTAATTGTGTCCAGATACAAGGCGGCTTCCAATTCACAACAAAATCTCTTAACTAATAAGAAGTTTCTCCTTCCAAATTCCATCCCTTTTCATTTTTTTTTCTATAAAGTGGTCTTGTAATAAGCAAATACAATTCAAAACTTTTAGTAGAGATCTGACCGAGAGATAAGGAGGGCAGGAGGAGGAAGGAAAAGCGAAACACGAAAAAAGAGATGGGCACACTACAAGAATAAAATGATGGAAAAATTAACAATTTACAAGAAGGGAGGAGGGATGGAGGGAAGGAGGGGGAGGGAGAGATGAAAGAGAAGGAAGAAGAATAAGAATAAGAGGATGGCAAAATCAACAACCTTGTAGGAATACTATTTAAAACTAGAAGTTGAGGGATAGGGGAGGAGATTCAATTAAGGAGTTTCAATGTTCTTTATTGGCTAGTGAGTTGGTTAGTGAGTTATGGTGGTTTTTAATGTGGATTTCCCTATCAAATCCTCCATATGTGCTCAAACTGGTTGGCTTCCTTAAAAAAGTAAATATGTGTTGTCATTCTAATAAAAATAAACAAAAGAAAATAGCTTTATTATTAGTATAGAAAAATTCAAGAAAGAACAAGTATATGTTATACTTGTTGCAATAAACTCGTCTACAATCTTAATTTGATTCTTTGATTTAATACAATATGTCCTCCATCATGCACTCTCCATAAGATTGCATGATGCTAGAGTGAAATTCATTGAAGAAGAACATTTTTTTTTATTGATGTCTTGGTAAACTTGCAAACATAAGCATAATACTAAATGAAAACAGAATGGCCATCCATTTCATGTGCTTGAACATATTGATCTTTAACATTAGTATAGCGATATAAAAGTTTTAGTTAAGCTAATGAAAATCTCGTTCTTTGATAAATTTGATTATGGTCACGTCAATAATAAAAATGATCTATGAATTTGAATCCCTTTTATACTTTCCTTAAATTGTTTTATCATGTCTACTATATATGCATACTATTTTTATTAATAAAGATAATCTAAACTAAATGCTTATCTAAAAATAATTAAAGCTCTAAAACACTAGAATATGATTAAATGGCCCCTTTACTTTCTTGGGGAAAAAATTTCAACATAATTTCCAATTAATTATTTAATCAATGCCATTGTTTTCCTATAAAGTCAATTAATTAGTTAGTGGCACGTCATTTTTTGTGAAAGCATGCTGTAATTTATTTATGTTGATTAATGTTAAGATTAGAATATTAAATATTTTCACACATATATAATTTATTTATGGTGATTAATGTTATAAATAGAGTTTGTCATTGATGGTAACCTAGAGGATGGATTTAGTGCATGAATTTAGGGCCGATATGCATATTAGAAAAAAAAAACATTAATTCTTTAGCATAATCTTTTAGTAACAAAGAGAATTAAAATTGAAGTAAAAGAAGAAACTAAATTAAGTTTTCTTTATCAAGTTAATAAATAAATATTAAAAAAGTGAAAGATAATTGTAGTGTCATGAAAGAATCATGCAATGATATTATACATGTTGATTTTAGCATATCTTAATAAGGTGTGGAATTGATAAACTTTTTGAGATGAAAAATATTTTGAGACTGATGATCAAAACAACTAAATGAATACACATATATATATTCATAAGAATTTGACTTTTTGTAATGTTTATCACCTACCTTACATATCAGTTGCTATAAAAAGGCAAATACCATCACAAAAAGGAATGAATATGTTGAGTTACTTATTACTCATTTTTGCACCTCACACAAAAATGGCAAAACACTTATGTATTTTATCCTCCTATATTAGTCATCACTCAAAAAAGATATATGGAATTGTTAGATTTTTAATCCAATATTATATTCTCACTGAAGTTATCAATCATTCAACTATTTGTTCATGAACATTTTGCATGTGGTAAGCTTAATAAGATAAAAATAAAATAATAGTCCCTGTAGTGTTGTAAGAAACTACGAGATTGGTCATTATAAGTAAGCTTGTTTCATTTTTCATGAAAAGAAAAAATAATTTGGTTACAAAAATATCTACTCGTATATCATTGTTATTAGTGTATGGATCGATGTACATATTTGGGGTGTTAACATATCAATTAATACTAGCCAATTTCTAATGGAGTGGTTGAGATATGCCAATTAATACCAATTAACTTTTACTAGAGTGATTGACCTTTATCTTGTAGAGGTCAAAAGTTTGGATTCACGGCAGGATATGTTTTGTTTTTCTAATTTCTTCATATGAGGACAATGCCCTCTCCTTCTAACTGAAAAAAAATGATTAGTGCTAATGTATCTTGTAACTAGTGGTGGTGTCGTGATATCATGTCCAACTTTGCATCTTATGGAATGAAGATTAATGGATAAGAACAATTACATATGCACCATCATAGTCATTTCACCATTATTAAGACCTATCAATTATTGGTGGATTATCTTAGTTACACCATACTGGTAATGTAAAAATAGATAACTAGTAAATTATAAGTAGATAACATTTTCTTTTTATTACATTTCAGAAGAAGAGGAATAACATCATTGTTAACATGTAACATATCGCAAGAATAAGAAAAAAATTAATTACATTTTTTCTCACCAATTTACATCTTATCACCACTCTCATCATAAAAGAAAGAAAGAAAGAAAGAATGCCACAATGTAAAACTTCATATCCTTGATTTCTCGTCCCCTTCCAATAATGCAATGAAAGCACATCATCACTATTGAAATTGATTCATGAAAGGACAAGAAATACTAAAGAGCAAATAAAATCTCTATGCATCACCTACATCCCCATTTTTTGAAGTAATCAAAGCTCATGTTGAATTGCCCCTACGAATCTTCTTCGATGCATTTGGCCTTCCACTACCATACTACATTTTTTCGAACATCATCATTACAGTCCTTGTGTTCCAAAACAAGAATAAATACTAATCATTACTTGGCTAAATAAATAGATAAAACAAAATTTTAAATAAACACCATACAAGAGTATGAACTTATAATAAGGCTAATATGTTGTACAATTCTTGGGGTGCTATTGATCTCGGCAACCTCCATCTCAGTCATGATCATCTCAAGCATGACTCTCTAATGAATTGTCTTATATCACATTCATCTTGAGGGCCTTCATTTGGGTTATGGAGTTGAACATGATGATGCTACTTTATTCGCTTGGTGCACATGGTCCCAAATGGCTCATCATGACAATAGGAGATCACCATCACTTTGGTCTACATCATGACTCTAGTGTCATGGTTCTATGACACAAGCTCCCTATTGGTCACTACTCTGATGACATGATCGCTCTTCATATTGAAGTTCTCAACAATGACCACATTGAAGAGCTTGAAGTTGGGGTGGGCTAGGATGTGGATCATGATGGTGAATAGCACAACATGCTAGATTACCACATAGCCATTGGCTTAATCGTTGGGACCATGAGCTCATTAAGGATGTAATAGGAGGGTTTGTGGATCACCATGAAAACAAAACACATAGCGGGCTGTCAAGCCATGACCCACCTCATCTAGAGACCAACATTAATGCTAGGTCCCTAAAGAGTTTGTAGGTGTAGGAGAAGCCAGTGGCTCTTGCTTCATTGATGATAGCATCAATTTCAATAGTATGGATGATCATTTAGACCATTAGAGACAGGTCATTTCATAGGAGATGATGATTTCTTTAAGAAGAAAAATGTTGGATCATGAGTAATAAGGGGAGGGGTGAACTAGTGTTATGTGGACTGTATTATTTTTCCTACACTATTTTTGAGTCTACAAACTCAATAAAATGTTGATCCTCACTAATCAATACCGAGCTTTGCTCTGGATCTAGACATGGTGAAATTTCTATAGTGTATATAATTATGCCTAATGTAGTACTTATAGTGACAAGTCTCTTGAGTCTACTGTTTGCAGACTCATGTGTGCATCTACAATCTCCAAACTCATTTTCATCATATACTATTTATCCACTTACCTTATGACTTGAGTTAGTAATCTATTCCAAAACCATTGACCAAATACGAAAATAATTTATAAAGATACAAATAGCACACACAAAGATTTATAGCAATTTGGTCAACCTAACCTACATCCACTCAAAAATTATTGTGTGAGGGTTTAGAATGCAGAATATCATATAATAATCTAAATTCAGAGTGGAAATCAAGCAATGCAAAAGCTAAATTTTCCCGAAAACACAAAGTGACCCTACTTGACCACACTTGCATCAAATCAGTTTTGAAAATTTATAAATCTTAGCACATAATCGAGACTGCAAGTGCATAACATCACTGTAATACTAGAGGTCCAAAATATCAAAGCTGAAAACTAGATTGAAGTCAAGAGAAAAAAGATAAGCCTAAAAATGTTGCTTGAATTAATATAATAAAATGTAGAAGAACTAGAAATTGCATGTAGTAGATGAAACTACATTAACTTTTAGAAGCTAATAATATGATTAAGAGATTGCGATCAAAAGACAAACTTGCAAAAAATGATTGGGACAAAAATTAGTAGAAATGGATACTAACGTTTAGGCATTGCTTATTTTTGAAGCATTGAAATACAAAAAAAATAGCACTTGACGACACTCATGGTGATTCTGCTCTCACAACAATCGCCTTCTAAAGCCATTTCACTCTTGTGCGATTGAATCTACTAAAAACATCCACATATAGAGTATTCATCATGCTTTTATACTTTTTGAACAATCTAGGTGTCTCTTTTATTATAAACTAGATCACAACAACGTCTCTTTGTTCGAGCTTGCTTACAGTTGCACAAATTGTCCCCCTCAAGCAGAGACAAACAAAGACCAAATGATAAATAAAATAGTCAACAAAATCGATTATACCTAAGTTCACCTCTCAATCTTACTTGGTATTGACCATCAATCCCTGTTTTGATACAACTCAACTATAATTCGACCTCTCGACTCATATGCTATGATTGAGGAATAAGGTTATCCTCTCAAAATGTCAAGAAATTTAAACACTCAAAAAGTATAGGCAAACAAAATATAGAAAATGATATTACCTCACAGCTTCCATTAGACATAACTCAATAATGGTCTAGCTTATGAGTCTTGAACCACTATTGAGGAATACAAACACTCTCTTGGGTTGTAGGGAGGAGTGAGATAAGAAAATAATGATTGCATGAATTATCCAAAATAAGAATGCCTCGAAAATAGTGTAGGATAGTAATGAACAAGTGGCGAACAATATAGGATAAATGCTAGTTGCTTAAAAAATAGTAAAAGTAATAATAAAAAATAACATTGATTCACAAATCTCAGTCTTAATTGATTGATTAGCATCAATATCCATAAATTCTAAAAATGGAAAAAAAATAAAAATAAAGAAAGGTGTTGCTAAAGTTCCTCTTCCTTAGCATCTTCGTCCCAAGATGGAATTGTGAATCTCCCTTTTTGGCTGCCTCTTTTCTTCTTTTATAGTCTTAGGATTTGGTGCCTCCCTTTTCACCTCTTTTATCTTCTGCTTGTGGATGCTTCCTGCAACTACCAAAAAGAATTCATAGATTGCTAGAAAAGTATTTTGTCTTCTTGTAGCAACTTTCTTTAAAGATGAAAGTGACATCAACTGGTGCCCTCACTTGACAACTTCTCACACAGAACGTGACATAATTATCTTCTCCCAACCATCTTTCACCTCCAAAAGACTTTCATAATTCGGGAATATTGTAATTACACAAGAAATGAAAAAAAAAATAGAAATTTGTCCCCAAAATATCAAACTTTATTTCTATATAAATGATGTAGAAAAACTTAAAAAACTCAAAAAATCAATAATTAAGATCACAAACATGCATTAAAATATAAAAGAAATTGGGATAAAATGCAAGTTGAACATAGTAAGAAAAATGTATATGATTTCTCTACATCATCCACTATACTTATTCTCCACAAGGCAGTTTTGTTATGAATCACAAGCTTAAGCTTTGAATTTTTCAGTATGACAAAAGGTCTAACCTCTTTGACATATCTGATAAGTTTGGATGATCCAATAATGTATAGATAGGTTTGCATGATGTTTTTGAAGCAAGACTTTTCCAAGGTATATGTAGTTGCACATCTCTTTTCAAGGTTTGTAGAGTTAAATACTTTGTAGGCTTTCATATGACGTCATAAGGTTAGTTTGGATGTCAAGTCGCCTTTTGTTAGCATCAAACAATTAGTAACCATTACATCAAGCATGTCATTAATCATGACAAGGTGCTCAGTTATGCTCTCAAATGATTGTTTCATAACTTGGTGGTATTATGGAACCTAGCATGGCTCTAACCATAAATAACATATTGATATTAATATTTCATATTCTAAATCTATTATCTTATATTAATTCATTGTAACTCTCAATGAATAGCTTGACCTTTATAATCAACTAATTATGAACACATGATTTGATTAAAATCATTATCCATGTTAATGATATATAGATAATAGACTAAATGAGATGCATAATAAAATCTATAAATGAAGAGCTTTTGTACTATACATCGATAATGGTCAAGTAGAGAATTGAATTACAAAAGAGTCGAAAGATACTTCACCTATAGTTTCTTTTATGTAGTAGAAAAATACTCCACCATGTGACGTTAAGTTTACCTATCCTGATCACAAAGAGTTGAAAAATAATTTATCGAGCGGAGTTGAAAGATATGTTATTCATAAAAGTTTAACATAATGATATTATATATATTTGAACGATGATAATAAGCAATGGCCTTACTAACCTTATTAATTTGTCTCATGATAATATTATATGATGATCATTGACTATGCCTTAATATTTCACATAATGATTCTCTTATCATTTTGATAAGATAATCTACCATGTATTTAATATTGCAAATTATAACTCAACATAATAGTTTAGGGTCGGGGTAAACGCTTAGGTAGTATGGTGGGCCAGAGAAAACTCATTGTGACACGCAATTTCATTTTATTCCTTTTTTATTTGACTCGCATTTGCTTATGATATTTTATGATAACCAGTTGAGACACTGAACTATCATTTTAAGAGCAATTTTCTTTTGCACCATGTACTTCTTTTTTTATTGAATTGTTAAAGTTCACTTTCGATAAAAATATTTTTTGTGTGTGAAAGTTATGTGAAAATACCTTATGGAAGAATGAGTCATTAATTCAAATTTAGAATATAATGTTATTCACAGTTGGCAGGTAGAGGGAGTGGCTTAGAAAACTGGTAAAAAGATGATCGAAATAAATAAAAAAATAAAAAAGAATTCAATTTGGGCCCGACTCAAATACCATCTTAGATATGGGTCAAGGTTATAATTATCGTTGGCAACTGCCTAGATCGAAGTTTAGACCCAAAAGAAGGGAACCAGACCGAATCCAACGTTGTTTTATTACTTTGAACCAAACCGGAGGTTTTATGCAAGGCCAGTGGTGAAGTCTCGATCGGTTGGGAGGGAGAAAGGGTTTTAGGAATCGTATAATTGTCTCCGTCGAGGTCAGCCGTGGTCGCCATAGTCGGATGGATTCCGGTAGAAACTGCTCGCTTCGGATAACATCTCTTGACGAGGACGAAGGAGGGAGCGAGGAGGTGGATGAGGAGGAGGTGAACAATGGAGACGAAGTTGATCAAGGCGAGGAGGATGATGAGCAAGAGTACGGAATAACGCTGGGATACATTGAGAAGCCTAAGAACCCTGGAATTCTCCTCCGCCACATGTTCCTGAGCAAAGTCGGGGGCGTCCCTGTATGCATTTTTTAATTACAAAGTCATAACTCTTACCCGATCGCTGTGAATTTTGTCTAATCCTATTGCTACAGGTGTGGTTGAATCTCGTGGACTTGCCAGTAGAAAAATCATATCTATGCAGCTTTTGTGTCGAGCCTTTTCAGTTTCTTCTGTAGGTAATTATCTCATGTTCTTGTTTCCTCATAGCTCTTATCATCAACAAAATAGATCAGTAGTGGAATGATTCGTGTTAGTTTTTGTGTTTGAAAGTTCCTTGAAAATAACTTATGGAAGAATGAACCATTAATTGAAATTTAGAATATAATGTTATTCACAGTTGACAGGTAGAGGGAGTGGCTTAGAAAACCGGTAAAAAGCTGATCGAAATAAAGAAAAAAACATAAAAAAGAATTCAATCTGGGCCCGACTCAAATACCATCTTAGATATGGGTCAAGGTTATAATTATCGTTGGCAACTGCCCAGATCAAAGTTTAGACCCAAAAGAAGGGAGCCGCTTCAGACCGAATCCAACGTTGTTTTATTACTTTGAACCAAATCGGACGTTTTATTCATGGCCAGTGGTGAAGCCTTGACCAGTTGGGAGGGAGAAAGGGTTTTAGGAATCGTAGAATTGCCGCCGTCAAGGTCGGTCGCCATAGTCGGATGGATTCCGATAGAAACTGCTCGCTTCGGATAACATCTCTGGACGAGGACGAAGGAGGGAGCGAGGAGGTGGATGAGGAGGAGGTGAACAATGGAGTCGAAGTTGATCAAGGAGAGGAGGATGATGAGTAAGAGTACGGAATAACGCTGGGATCCATTGAGAAGCCCAAGAACCCTGGAATTCTCCTCCGCCACATGTTCCTGAGCAAAGTCGAGGGCATCCCTGTATGCATTTTTTAATTACAAAGTCGTAACTCTTACCCGGTCTCTGTGAATTTTGTCTAATCCTATTGCTACAGGTGTGGTTGAATCCTGTGGACTTGCCAGCAGAAAAATCATGTCTATGCAGCTTTTGCGTCGAGCCTTTTCAGTTTCTTCTGAAGGTAATTATCTCATGTTCTTGTTTCCTCATAGCTCTTATCATCATCAAAACAGATCAGTAGTGGAATGATTCGTGTTATTTTTTGTGTGTGAAAGTTTCGTGAAAATACCTTATGGAAGAATGAGCCATTAATTAAAATTTAGAATATAATGTTATTCACAGTTGACATGTAGAGAGAGTGGCTTAGAAAATCAGTAAAAAGCCGATCGAAATAAAGAAAAAAACATAAAAAAGAATTCAATCTGGGCCCTACTCAAATACCATCGTAGATATGGATCGAGGTTATAATTATTGTTGGCAACTGCCCAGATCGACATATAGACCCAAACGGAGGGAACCATTTCAGACCGAATCCAAAGTTGTTTTATTACTTTGAACCAAACCGGAGGTTTTATGCATGGCCAGTGGTGAAGCCTCGACCGGTTGGGAGGGAGAAAGGATTTTAAGAATCGTAGAATTGCCGCATCGAAGTCAGTCGTGGTCGCCATAGTCGGATGGATTCCAGTAAAAACTGCTCGCTTCGGATAACATCTCTGGATGAGGACGAAGGAGAGAGCGAGGAGGTGGATTGGGAGGAGGTTAACAATGGAGGCGAAGTTGATCAAGACGAGGATGATGATGAGGAAGAGGACGGAGTAACGCTGGGATTCATTAAGAAGCTCAAGAACCCTAGAATTCTCCTCAGCCACATGTTCCCGATCAAAGTCGGGGGCGTCCTTGTATGCATTTTCTAATTACAAAGTCATAACTTTTCCCCGGTCGCTGTGAATTTTGTCTAATCCTATTGCTACAGATGTGGTTGAATACCGTGGACTTGCCACCAGAAAAATCACGTCTATGCAACTTTTGCGGCGAGCCACTTCAGTTTCTTCTGCAGGTAATTATCTCATATTCTTGTTTCCTCATAGCTCTTATCATCAACAAAATAGATCAGTAGTGGAATGATTCGTGTTAGTTTTTGTGTTTGAAAGTTCCTTGAAAATAACTTATGGAAGAATGAACCATTAATTGAAATTTAGAATATAATGTTATTCACAGTTGACAGGTAGAGGGAGTGGCTTAGAAAACCGGTAAAAAGCTGATCGAAATAAAGAAAAAACATAAAAAAGAATTCAATCTGGGCCCGACTCAAATACCATCTTAGATATGGGTCAAGGTTATAATTATCGTTGGCAACTGCCCAGATCAAAGTTTAGATCCAAAAGAAGGGAACCGCTTTAGACCGGATCCAACGTTGTTTTATTACTTTGAACAAAACTGGAGGTTTTATGCATGGCCAGTGGTGAAGCCACGACCGGTTGGGAGGCAGAAAGGGCTTTAGGAATCGTAGAATTGCCGCCGTCGAGGTCAGTCATTGTCGCCGTAGTCGGATGGATTCCGATAGAAACTGCACGCTTCGAAAAACATCTCTCGACGAGGACGAAGGAGGGAGCGAGGAGGTGGATGAGGAGGAGGTGAACAATGGAGGCGAAGTTGATCAACACGAGGAGGATGATGAGGAAGAGAACGGAGTAACGCTGGGATTCATTGAGAAGCCTAATAACCCTAGAATTCTACTCCGCCACATGTTCCCGAGCAAAGTCGAGGGCGTCCCTGTATGTATTTTTTAATTATAAAGTCGTAACTTTTACCCGGTCACTGTGAATTTTGTCTAATCCTATTGCTACAGTTGTGGTTGAATTCCATGGACTTGCCACCAGAAATCACGTCTATGCAGCTTTTGCGGTGAGCCTCTTCAGTTTCTTCTGCAGGTAATTATCTCATGTTCTTGTTTCCTGATAGCTCTTATCATCATCATCATCATCAAAACATATCAGTAGTGGAATGATTCGTGTTATTTATTGTGTGTGCAAGCACCGAGAAAATACCTTATAGAAGAATGAGCTATTAATTCAAATTTAGAATATAATGTTATTAACAGTTGACAAGTAGATGGAGTGGCTTAGAAAACCAATAAAAAGCTGATCGAAATAAAGAAAAAACCATAAAAAAGAATTCAATCTGGGCCCGATTCAAATACCATCTTAGATATGGGTCAAGGTTATAATTATCATTGGCAACTGCCCAGATCGAAGTTTAGACCCAAAAGAAGGGAACCGCTTCAGACCGGATCCAACGTTGTTTTATTACTTTGAACCAAATCGGAGGTTTTATGCATGGCTAGTGGTGAAGCCTCGACCAGTTGGGAGGGAGAAAGGGTTTTACGAATCGTAGAATTGCCGCCGTCGAAGTCGGCCGTGGTCGTCATAGTCGGATGGATTCCAATAGAAACTGCTCGCTTCAAATAACATCTCTCGATGAAGACGAAGGAGGGAGTGAGGAGGTGGATGAGGAGGAGGTGAACAATGGAGGCGAAGTTGATCAACACGAGGAGGATGATGAGGAAGAGAACGAAATAACGCTGTGATTCATTGAGAAGCCCAAGAACCCTGGAATTCTCCTCCGCCACATGTTCCCGAGCAAAGTCGGGGTCGTCTCTGTATGCATTTTTTAATTACAAAGTTGTAACTTTTACTCGGTCGCTGTGAATTTTGTCTAATCCTATTGCTACAGGTGTGGTTGAATCCCATGGATTTGCCACCAGAAAAATCACGTCTATGCAGCTTTTGCGGCGAGCCTCTTCAGTTTCTTCTGTAGGTAATTATCTCATGTTCTTGTTTCATCATAGCTCTTATCATCATCAAAACATATCAGTAGTGGAATAATTCATGTTATTTGTTGTGTGTGAAAGTTCCGTGAAAATACCTTATGAAAGAATGAGCCATTAATTCAAATTTAGAATATAATATTATTCACAGTTGACAGATAGAGGGAGTGGCTTAGAAAACCGATAAAAAGCTGATCGAAATAAAGAAAAAACATATAAAAGAATTCAATCTGGGCCCGACTCAAATACCATCTTAGATATGGGTCAATGTTATAATTATCGTTGGTAACTTCCCAGATCGAAGTTTAGACCCGAAAGAAGGGAACCACTTCAGACCGAATCCAACGTTGTTTTATTACTTTGAACCAAACCGGAGGTTTTATGCATGGCAAGTGGTGAAGCCTTGACCGGTTTGAAGGGAGAAAGGGTTTTAGGAATCGTAGAAATGCCACCGTTGAGGTCAGTCGTGGTCGCCGTAGTCGGATGGATTACGATAGAAACTGATCGCTTCAGATAACATCTCTCGACGAGGACGAAGGAGGGAGCGAGGAGGTGGATGAGGAGGAGTTTAACAATGGAGGCGAAGTTGATCAAGACGAGGAGGATGATGAGGAAGAGGACGGAGTAACACTGGGATTCATTGAGAAGCTCAAGAACCCTGGAATTCTCCTCCTCCACATGTTCCCGAGCAAAGTCGAGGGCGTCCTTGTATGCATTTTTTAATTACAATGTCGTAATTTTTACCTGGTCGCTGTGAATTTTGTCTAATCCTATTGCTACAGGTGTGGTTGAATCTCGGGGGCTTGCCACCAAAAAAATCACGTCTACATAGTTTCTTCTGCAGATAATTATCTCATGTTCTTGTTTCCTCATAGCTCTTATCATCATCAAAACAGATCAGTAGTGGAATGATTCGTGTTATTTTTTGTGTGTGAAAGTTCCGTAAAAATACCTTATGCAAGAATGAGCCATTAATTCAAATTTAGAATATAATGTTATTCACAGTTGACAGGTAGAGGGAGTGGTTTAGAAAATCGGTAAAAAGCTGATCGAAATAAAGAAAAGTCATAAAAAAGAATTCAATCTGGGCTCGACTCAAATACCATCTTTGATATGGGTCAAGGTTATAATTTTCATTTGCAACTGCCTAGATCGAAGTTTAGACCCAAAAGAAGGGAATCGCTTCAGACCAAATCCAATGTTGTTTTATTACTTTGTACCAAATCGGAGATTTTATGCATGGCCAGTGGTGAAGCCTCGACCGGTTGGGAGGGAGAAAGGGTTTTAGGAATCGTAGAATTGCCGCCATCGAGGTCAGCCGTGGTCGCTGTAGTCGGAAGAATTTCGGTAGAAACTGCTCGCTTCGGATAACATCTCTCGATGAAGACGAAGGAGGGAGCGAGGAGGTGGATGAGGAGGAGGTGAACAATGGAGGCGAAGTTGATCAACACGAGGAGGATGATGAGGAAGAGAACGGAGTAACGCTGTGATTCATTGAGAAGCCCATGAACCCTGGAATTCTCCTCCGCCACATGTTCCCGAGCAAAGTCGGAGGCATCTCTGTATGCATTTTTTAATTACAAAGTCGTAACATTTACCCGGTCGCTGTGAATTTTGTCTAATCTTATTGCTACAGGTGTGGTTGAATCCCGTGGACTTGCCACCAGAAAAATCACGTTTATGCAGCTTTTGCGGCGAGCCTCTTCAGTTTCTTCTGTAGGTAATTATCTCATGTTCTTATTTCCTCGTAGCTCTTTTTATCATCAAGGTTTACGCGCCCATATCAAAAAATGAATCCACTTTCCACCGGAAGTTGTACTATTCATGTGCCAGTCCATATCTCGCCTTCTTGGAGATCAGCATGAGCTGTGGAAACGTAGAGAAGATAACTCTCCTCGAAGGTAGAGCTATCATTTCTATGTACCTAGGTTTCTATGTGCTTACTTGTTTTATTTTATTTTTCTTCTTCTCCTTGTGTGCTTCCCATGTTTAAGATCAATTTTGCTCTCTATTTGTCGGATCATAGTATAAAGGCTTTCAGATGCCAATTACCGTGAGCGAATCTTTTCTTCTCGAGCCAACCACCAAAATGTGATGCAAGCCACTGGCTGGTGGAGGTAATTCCTTTCGTCCTTTAATATAAAAGGTAGTTTCTTTGGTTGCATACTGCGTTTGATTGGTTGTTGTATGATAATTTGATCAACTAGCAGGCTTGATTGCTTCTAAAGTAGTTGAACGATATTCTCAGATGTCGGAATCTAGTGGATTGTAAGGTTACTGGGTTAACAACTAAAACACTATTACAATAATATTAATCTAAATTGCAAAGATAATGGGGTCGAGGCAAGATATTCGACTATTGGTTATTACTGCATGTTATGAAATGCTTTCATGGGATCAGAGGCAGAAAATTACCTAACGGGCTTTAGTGTTTTGGAGAAGCACTATGAGAGTTATGCCATGATATTTGGCAAGATATTTGATTATTAGTTATTACTGCATGTTATGAAATGCTTTCATGGAAACAGAAATAGAAAATTACTCAAGGGACTTTAGCGTTTTGAAGAAGCATTGTGATAGTTATGCCATGAGTTAAACTATTCTTTGAGGCGACACTAGAAGTCAGAAAGGATTTTAGATTTAAATATGTAGTAGTCACTCAATATTGGTTAGACAACTACTTCGATGGCGACTTATGGACCCACAGTTAGGATAAATGATTGCCGATTTATGGATCTTCTACATATTGCCGATTTATGGATCTTCTCCAGGGACAGGATAAATGACACAAGAGCTGATCTTCTTGCGCAAACGATGGAATACTTTTCGTATTTTAATTTAATTAGCTATTCATATGACATTCTTGTAAGATTTTTCTTGTTCCATGACAGAGTTTGTACTCGTTCCATTTGTTTCTCCATTCATGAGAAATGTCCTTTCTCTATTCTTCTGATTATATGCTTATTTTTTTGTTGTTTAGTTGGATTAGTTATCGTAGAGGGCTTGCTCGTCTCCATCACAATGCTACTAAAAATTAATGGATTGCTTGAAATGTTTACAGTAGGTAGAAAACATCTCTTAGCTAAGCAACTTTGACAAACTACAACGAAGGAAAATAATATTATCTAAATATATAAATAAACGCTGCCTAGTTTTAGTTAATTGGAAAAGGTATAAATTAAATTCAGAAAGTAAATTAATGAAGTCATGGTAATATTTAAGTAGCGGAGCTAGACAAAATGACGAGTTGGTGCACTATAATATATACTTGAATAATAAGAAAATTTAATATGATAATAATAAACATTATTTATATAACAATTGAAAAAATATTTGTTTTTTCAAAATATATTAGAATTCACGTAAAATTTTAAATATACATTCAATATGCATTATTATAATCATGCCATTTTTTACAGTTATTTTACTTCATTGTGGAAGTATGATGTATTTTTTATTTATTAAGATATATATATATATATATATATATATATATAACAGTATCATATAGGTCGTACATGAAAGATTAGAATATTATAAGATATAGTATTGAAGTAAATATATTGAAAATAATATATAAAAATATTGAAATTTTAAAATATAAGTTCAATACGTATTATTAATTTAATTATTATAACCATGTCATTTTTTATACTTATTTCATTTCATTGTGAAATGTGATGTGTTTTTTTCTCATAGTATATCATCTACAATTTATTAGATAAAATAAAAAAATATTTGTTAAATAATTCATAACTATAATACATGAAAGATAGAATGGATAGTAAATAATATTGAAGTTCATCATTAAATCTTATTACAAATTTTTTTTGGAAAAATTTTACATAATGGTAATATTAATTAACATAAGTATTAAAAGTGTATAGATTGGTTATATGGTAAAACAAAATAAAAATATTGAAATACAAACATGATAAAATAAACTAAAAAAATATTGAAATAAGATAATGCATGAAATAAAATCTACTATTTGAAGTAAAAAATATTTCAAACAATATGATAATCGACACAAGGATAAAATCTGCTATTTAAAGTAAAATTTTTTTCAAACAACATGATTTCCGATAGCAAAGATAGATTCTTCATCAGTTTTGCAGTACTGTCTACCATCACCGCCATATAGTTGAATTTGAAACAATTACTACTATATAATGCTTATAAAATACTTCACTTGATGCACTTGCACTCATAGACACTCATATAGTTTCGTCCCGATAGTATTTTAGTCAAAATGAATTCGTATAGTTTCACAAGATAATTGGATTTAAAATTCAAAAAAAATGTTGTAATATTTTTTTCTTCTAAAATTTTCGAGAAGGTATAAAATAAAATAAAATAATTAAATTGAAGGATGAAGAGACCTCGACTGACGAGGCAGCACCCTCCCTCCGGTTTCGATTCAGTGCGTTGGATGGCAAGGATAAAATCCAGACCGTAAGTTTTATTTATTTTATTGCATCTTACTTTTATTTGTGACCTCGTTAGATGACACCCCACAGGCCACAACCCACAGCGGTACTACCCTAGTCCCCTTCTCCCTCCCTCCTTATTCTGCTGCCGCCTGCCGCCTGCCGCCTGCCATTTCTGCCGCCGTGAATCATCGGTACTCCCGTAGTCCCCTTCTCCCTCCCTCCTTATTCTGCTGCCGCCTGTCATTTCTGCCGCCGTGAATCATCGGTACTCCCCTAGTCCCCTTCTCCTCCCTCCCTCACTCGTTCGCCATTCTTTTTCTGTCGCACGATTCTTTTTCTGGCGCCGTCCTGTTCGCCGGTCTGCTCCTTCTCCCTCCCTCCCCGCGTGAGCAATGGAGACCTCAGCACCTCTCGGCGTCTCCTTGCTCCCGATAGGCGCGGGGGTCTCCCTGCTCGCGAGCAGGGAGGCGTCGAGGTCTCCATGCGCTCCCGAACAGGGAGACCGTGTTAAGTAGGTCATTGGTGACCATGTTAAGCAGGTCACTGACATTTGTAGCCACAGCCTCATTGAGATGAGTTATGAAAAAAAAATTCTCCAGAAGGTGTCTCATAATTGAATTGATGGGCAGGAAACTTGAAACCAATATCCTTGGCAACGGCCCAGATCGGAGTTTGAAGGGAACCGCTTCAGACCGGACCCAACATTGTTTTATTACTTTGAACAGAACCGGATGTTTTATGGGTGGCCAGCAGTGAAGTCTCGACCGGTTGGGAGGGAGGAAGGGTTTTAGGAATTCTAGAACTGCCGCCGTTGAGGTCAGCCGTGATCGCCGTAGTCGGATGGCTTCCGGTAGAAGCCGCTTGCATCGGATAACATCTCTCGACGAGGACGAAGGAGGGAGCGAGGAGGTGGATGAGGAGGAGGTGAACAATGGAGACAAAGTTGATCAAGACGAGGAGGACGAGGAGGAAGATGATGAGGAAGAGGACGAAGTAACGCTGGGATTCATTGAGAAGCCCAAGAACCCTGGAATTCTCCTCCGCCACATGTTTCCGAGCAAAGTCGGGGGCGTCCCTGTATGCACTTTTTTTAATCTGCAAAGTTGTAACTTTTACTCAGTCGTGGTTGAATTTTGTCTAATCCTATTGCTTGCAGGCGTGGTTGAATCCCGTGGACTTGCCACCAGAAAAAGCTCGTCTATGCGGCTTTTGCGGCGAGCCTCTTCAGTTTCTTTTGCAGGTAATTATCTCATGTTCTTGTTTCCGCATAGCTCTTATGATCATCAAAAGAGATATGTGGTGGAATGATTCGTGTTTTTTTTTTCTGCTGAAGGTTTACGCGCCCATATCAGAAAATGAATCCACTTTCCACCGGATGTTGTACGTATTCATGTGCCCGTCTATGTCTTGCCTTCTTCGTGACCAGCATGAGCAGTGGAAACGCAGAGAAGATAACCCTCCTCGAAGGTAGAACTGTCATTTCTATGTACTTAGGTTTCTATGTGCTTACTTGTTTTATTTTATTTTTCTTCTTCTCCTTGTGTGCTTCCCATGTTTAAGATCATTTTTGCTCTCTATTTGTCGGATCATAGTATAAAAGCTTTCCGATGCCAATTACCACGAGCGAATCCTTTCTACTCAAGTCAACCACCAAAATGTGATGGCACTGACAAGCCACTGGCTGCTGGAGGTAATTCCTTTCGTCCTTGAATATAAAAGGTAGTTTCTTTGGTTGCATACTGCGTTTGATTGGTTGTTTTACCATAATTTGATCAACTAGCAGGCTTGATTGCATCTAAAGTAGTTGAATGATATTCTCAGATGTCGGAATTCAGTGGATTGTAACGGTTACTGGGTTAAGAACTAAAACACAGTTACAATAATATTCATCTCAATTGCAAAGATAATGGGGTTGAGGCAAGATATTTGTCTATAGTTATTACTGCTTTCATGGGAACAGAGGCAGGAAATTACCCGGGGGCTTTATCGTTTTGGAGAAGCATTATGACAGTCATGCCATGAGTTAGACCATTCTTTGAGGCGACACTAGGAGACAAAGGATTTTCGATTTTGGATGGATCCTTGGCCATCCGGGGAATCACTATCAATCTCTTTTACAAGGCTTTATGTGATAGCTGAGGATAAACTGGCAGTGGTAGCTCAATATTGGTCAGGCAACTTCCTCAATGATGCTGTATGGACCCCAGGGTTAGCAGCCCACCTGATAGAGGATCTTCTTGCACTAATAGAGCGTCTCCGGGGACGTAGGATAAATGACACAAGGGAAGACTCTTGGATTTGGAGTAAAACTCTAGATCTAGAGAGTTTCACCACAGATGAAGAGCTTAAAAGAAATCGTCGGCTCCTTTGGGGCATTAAAGTTCCTATGCGTATTTGGGTATTTGCATGGTACTCAGAAGTACAGAATGAAATGGGCCACAAGAATGAACACCGCTTGTGTCTTCTGCTATGACAACATGGAGGATATAGATCACCTTTTCTTCCGCTGTCCAATAGCACGAAGGACATGTCAGGATTTTAGATGTGATTGGCTGGATGTGAGCTCTGTGATAGCATTCTGGCGATCATTTAGACAAGGTGGACATGGTAACAATTTACGCATATATGTATAAAAAAGATAACGAATCAAAACAATTACGGTTTTATGGGCGATATGGAGACAACAAAATGATTGCATTTTCAAGGGAGAAAAGTGTTATGTCGATAACATTCTAATAGCAGCTAGAAACTTGACAAGTGAATGGGCAAGATTATAAGATATGTTGTAATAGATACAAGTTTTTATAATGAATAAAAAATATACATCAGTTCTAAAGAGTTGTGTCTACTTAGAAGTAGAGTTATCTATGGAAATCCAATAGTTTACACCACATAATTGGCTTAGCTCTATCTCATAATGCTTCCTGATGAAATCATAATATTTTTATGGTTAAAATGTCTTTTAAATTCAAACAGAAACCTTTGAATACCTAATGGGAGCAAAAAAATATAGTAACCCACAAAAAAGGAGATGGATAGAGAAAAATGAACTGATATAATTTTGTCAATAAAATTTTTTTTGAGGAATCATCAATTAAATTATAGGCATATTCCAGCATGGGAAGCTGGAGTTCATGGAGTGTTATGGAAGGTTTTCTCAATTAATTTTCAGGCTTGTATTTTTTTTATTCTGTCATTCATTTCCGCTTATGTCAAAGTATGATCGTGTTGGTTCTCTAGCTGCACTTTGTTCCTGGTGTGGTACATGGAAAGGTGAGAAGGTTTGTAGCAGTTGCAAAAGAGCACGATATTGTTCCGAGAAACATCAGGTAGTCAAATGAATTTTCTCGTGTCCACTATCCAGCTCTTCACAAGAGTATTTCTCAAAAGAAAAAACCTTCACAGGAGTTGAATCTCTGCATATTTTTTTCTTACTTCAGGTTTTGCATTGGAAATCTGGTCACAAAGTTGAGTGCCATCAGGCTATTAATTCTCTCGAAGCTTCTTCTTCCACCGCAAGTGGTGGTGGAGCTAGGCTTCTAGCTATGACTAAAGGTCAGAATTTGATAATATTTTTGTATGTGAAACTGTTCAAAATTTAGCTGACAAATAGTATTTACTTCAGTTTCCTGCAGTAGACTGTGGTCTGAATATGAGATCATTATCGATGATGAATGTGCTTATGATTTGGAACCTTCTCCTGAAAATAGTGTTTCTGCCTCATTGATGCCTAGACATAGCAAAACAGATGAGACGTACGAGCAGTTATTAGACAAGTTTGAGGTTTTGCCCTAGTCGTTGTTGCATTGCAGAGAATCTTGTTTCCAAGGAGAATTTGATCTAAATGTCAGAATTTGGTTGCAGGCTGACAGCGATAAAAGAAGTTGGGCAACATTTCAAGAACGAGTTTCCAGAGCTCCTGACCAAGTATTGAGGTGAGAGATCATATGCATAATTTTTTTGAAACGAAGATCATATGCATAATTGTTCTTGTCATACTGTAAAATAAATTCCTTATGTTGATTTCATTAATATGTAGCTTAATCTAATAGACTATAAGCATAATTTATCTTATGTCACAATGCTTTTTTGCATGCAAATTCCATAACAAGAAATCTTGGTTTGATGATCCCTTTTGTTTAATTCTCCTGAAAGTAGAAGGATGCATCGACATGATGCTATTCTTATGTAACTATCATGCTTTATTTGATCAATAATTGGTTCACACAGTGATTGTTCACACCTTTGAATTCAATAGATATTGCAGAGGAGTGATGGCGAAGCCCCTATGGCCGTTGTCAGCTGGTCGCCCCCCAAAAGCTAATATTTCTAGGTGCATTTATTGTAAGGGTCCTTCAAGCTATGAATTCCAGGTATGAAAAGCTTTGGGGCTTATTGTGGAAGTTTGTTGTTGTTTTGGCATAAATTAAGCCTTTTTAAGTTTCTCAGTTATACGAATTCATGCTCAATTTATCATTCCTTTTCTTGATAATTATTTATCATTTCTTTTTATGAAAAAGAAACTTTAATCACCTATACCTTTTTTTCACATGAAAGAAGCATGCTCCTCCGTGGTAACCAATATACATCCAGACATGCTTCATCATGACTGAGCATTCCTTAGCAGACCTTCATAATCAAATCATCCATTTTTTTTGGGATGATCACCATCATCTTGGTATTGTTCTGTTTCTAACTATTCTGAACACAAAAATAAAAATCATGTGACATCCATTTTTTTTGGATGCAATTGTTTGAAGAAGAATTTGTACATTTTTACAGATCATGCCTCAGTTGCTTTACTTCCTCGGTGTAAGAAATGACCCTGACTCTCTTGATTGGGGAACCATTGTTGTATACACATGTTCGGCATCTTGCGAATCAACTCTCAGCTATAAAGAGGAATTTGTGTGGGTTCAGTTGTACCCTACGGCTCCTATAACTTGACAGTCATTTTGAACGCTCAAAACTTCAAAAAGACCAGGTTGTGTAATGTTCTCTACTCCTTGTTGGCCGTCGCATTAACTGTTGTTATTTGTTTATGTTGAATGGTTTAAAAGCTAATGGAAAATACAAAATGCTGCTTGTAAAGTCGGATGAAGCCAAATATTAGTGACTATACTTTCAACTGGAAGGTTACAATCTTTTGATTTGTTGGTTGTTGTACTTTTCCTTTTATTTTTTTTATCGGTCTAGCTTTATCCAATAAAAAAAAATACTCGAAATAATTGCTTTATCTCTTTATTCCATGTTCTGCTCATCAAATGCTTGACACACCAAATTGCACCAAGTTATCTTTTTATTTCTCCATTTTTCTCGCTATTTTACTTTCTGATTTTAGTTGAGCGATAGAATGCCGGACTCTTGGAAGACCGTGACAAGCCTCGTGTGTGTTTTCTTATGTTGGCTTTATAGTTTATGATGATTAGGGTTATCAAACTTTAAATTGATTGGCTGCTTCCTTGAAAGTAAAATAAAGTATTTTGGAGGAAAATTTCTATTACATTCTGGATAAACTGATAAAGGCCGAAGGAGAAGATCAAATAATGGATTTCTTTTGTCCAATAGTTAAGAAGTTTTTACATAGGAGGTAAAGTTTCATATTATCAATATCTTACATGACGTATGATGGGCTAAAATGATTTCTTATGTATTTTATTACACCAAATATTCTTAGCATGCTAATATATATATCTTTTCTGCAGACCCCCCCATCCGGCCTCGACGACTTGCCTC
The DNA here is from genome assembly GCA_030549335.1 of Pontederia crassipes. Taxonomy (NCBI): domain Eukaryota; kingdom Viridiplantae; phylum Streptophyta; class Magnoliopsida; order Commelinales; family Pontederiaceae; genus Pontederia; species Pontederia crassipes. The sequence goes on along the minus strand of CM060194.1, from coordinate 59,309,885 downwards.
CATGATTACGTGGACATTGCGCAAACGATGGAATACTTTTCGTACTTTAATTTAGCTATTCATATGACATTCTTGTAAGATTTTTCTTGTTCCATGACGGCGTTTGTACTCGTTCCATTTGTTTCTCCATTCATGAGAAATGTCCTTTCTCTATTCTTCTGATCATATGCTTATTTTTTGTTGTTGGATTGGTTATTATAGAGGGCTTGCTCGTCTCCATCACAATGCTACTAAAAATAGATGGATTGCTTGAAATGTTTACAGTAGGTAGAAAACATCTCTTAACTAAACAACTTTGACAAACTACAACGAACTAAAATAATATTATCTAAATATATATAAAAAAGCTGCCTAGTTTTAGTTAATTGGAAAAGGTTTAAATTAAATTCAGAAAGTAAATTAATGAAGCCATGGTAGTATTTAAGCCAACATGAATTCGTATAGCTTCACAAGATCATTGGATTTAAAACTCAAATGTTGCGATGTTTTTTTTTCTAAAATTTTCGAAAAGGCATAAAATAAAATAAAATAATTAAATTGAAGGATGAAGAGACCTCGACTCGACGAGGCAGCACCCTCCCTTCGGTTTCGATTCGGAGCGTTGGATGGCAAGGATAAAATCCAGACCGTAAATTATATTTATTTTTATTGCGTCTTACTTTTATTTGTGACCTCGTTAGATGACACCCCACAGGCCACAGCCCACAGCGGGTGGGGTTATCATGAAGCGAGCGATTTCCCACCAGTTTTCGACGACAGCGATGCTAGAGATCATGGCACGCACGGGAGGAGGGCAACAAGAAGAGTTCCTGTTTTGAGCAGAACTCGATGGAAGCCCCGAAATCCAGCAACCCTTCCTGAGATTTCCGGCAGCGGCGCTTCCCACATTTCTCCGTTTCTACGCACTTCGCTCGGGGGAGCCGTTCTCGGCTTTCATTTGCTCTGCGCTGCTGCCGCCTGCCGCCTGCCATTTCTGCCGCCGTGAATCGTCGGTACTCCCCTAGTCCCCTTCTCCCCCCCCCTCTCTCTCTCTCTCTCGTTCGCCGTTCTTTTTCTGTCGCACCGTTCTTTTTCTGGCGCCGTCCTGTTCGCCGGTCTGCTCCTGCTCCTGCTGTTGTCTCCCCCCCTCCCCGCGTGAGCAATGGAGACCTCGGCACCTCTCGGTGTCTCCCTGCTCCCGAGAGGCGCGGGGTTCTCCCTTCTCGCGAGCAGGGAGGCATCGAGGTATTCTCCCTGCGCTTGCGAGCAGGGAGATCGTCGACCGTCTCCAACAACGGTCTCCCTGTTCGCGAGCGCAGGACGCCTCCCTGCGCTTGCGAGCAGGGAGACCGTCGACCGTCTCCAACAACGGTCTCCCTGCTCGCGAGCGCAGGGAGACCCCCTACGCTTGCGAGCAGGGAGGCGTCGAGGTCTCCCTGCTCGCCCAATGCAGCAGAGAGCCAGAGAGGTCGGTTGAATTTTTTATAACCTAAGTTAAAAATTAGGATTATATTTGTGCATGTTTTTTGGGCCTGAATGTTTTTTAGGATTATAACCTAAGTTAAAAATTAAAAATTAGGCCTGCTCCCTCCAGATGTTGAAGTTGATATAGCTGATGAAATGGAGAAGGATAGAAATGAAGACAATTTGGAAGATGAAGATACCATCTATGATGGAGCTGATTTGAATGATTTCCTTTACTTGTATTAGTCCTTTAGGCATATGCCAATTCCTTATTTTGATAGAAGTCGTCTCTTGATGCATCCCGTGATGTTTTGTTATTCTGAATTTTGATGACTTGGATGTCAAAACTTATTTTACTTTCGGTAATTTGGAATTTGGTATTGATCCTTTGACATGTTGCTTAATATTTGATAACTTGATGAAAATTTTTCTTTATTATAATATTATATTCAGTTTTGTGCTAATTAATATGTTAAAAAAATAATCTGGTAGAGATAAGTTCACGATTTATGTGTCGTGTTACATGTTCATGATTTACGTTTTTCCCTGGCCCTCCGCGTCGTGTCCGTTTTACGTGTTTGACAACATTGTTGGTGATGTTCTGGCTCTGCTAGTTTCTATTTTAAGGTGCTAAATTATGCATTTGTATAATTTTGTGGGTTATCCAATTGATGTGATGCCATTTTGCTTGGAAGCTGTTCGATTAAGTGTCTGCGTGAACTGATGTGAGTCAATAGTATTGGTGGAACTTCTATGCTGGTAGAGATAACTTCTGTCACAGATGCACATTTGCTAGAATCAATACTAAGATCCCTTTTAGGGTGATTTATTTTAATACATATATCATATATGAAGTTCTTGTCTTCGTATGGAGTGTATATTCTGATATTGATTACTTCTTCTTGGAAATTGTACCCTCTATAATATCGATCAGCCATTTCAAAACAATTAAATACTTAGTTATCAAGTGTTAGTTTAGTCCTCATTTTTCATGTATATACTTGTGGATTTTGTTTTGTGATTTTCCATGTAGTTTCGTTATGGAAGATGTTCAGAAATGGTACTTCTCATGCTTTTATAGTAATGGGATTGCATCTCTCAATTCTCTTATTTTTTTTATACAGGTTTAACATAGTTTAAGGTTATTGATGTTCCTTTTTGTTTAGTAATAGTATATCTCAACATTGTCATTTGTGTTTTTTTTGTTCCCTTCTCATATTGATGATCTGTTACGGTCATTGGTGACCATGTTAAGTAGGTCACTGACATTTGTAGCCACAGCCCCAACGAGATGAGATATGAAAAAAAATTCTCCAGAAGTTGTCTCATTATTGAATTGATGGGCAGGAAACTTGAGACCAAAGATGCTGAAGTCTATGTTAACTTGCTGCAAGCTATACATATCTGAAAGTCGAAATGCTTCCGCCCTTGAATTGATTGAGCAAGCTGCGAAGTTATTCCCAGAAGCTGTCATCATCAATAGGTTCAAAGATGAAGCTTATAATCGAGTTGGATATACTCTTGTCTCACAATTTACTCCAAACTCCTCATATGATTCAACCCCATTGAAGAATGCAGTGTTCAGTATGGTCAAAGCAGCTCTTGAAGCCATTGATTTGGAATTGCACTCTGGAACACATCCCCGGCTTGGTGTTGTGGACCATATTTGTTTCCACCCTTTGGCTCAAGCTTCATTGGACCAAGCAGCAAGGCTTGCAAAGGATGTAGCTGTTGACATTGGCCGGAAGCTGGAAGGTTTGCCTTTGTTACTTGTTCACATGGAAATGCTCAAAGTTTTTGTTGCCATAAGATATCTAAAATATACATTGTATTTTTTTGTCTCATTTTTCTCTGTTTTTTCTTACTTTGATAAATATGATACAGTGCCAACCTATCTATATGGAGCAGCTCACAATGATGGTAGGACTCTCGATTCAATCAGACGAGAGTTAGGCTACTTCAAACCAAACTCAACAGGAAATCAGTGGGCAGGAGGTTTAGGATTAGAGCTGTTGCATCTGAAGCCTGATGAGGGACCCTCTCGCACAGTTCAGGCTAAAGGCGTTGTAGTGATTGGCGCCACCCGATGGGTCGACAACTACAATGTGCCAGTACAGTCGACGGACATAAATGTTGTTCGTAAAATAGCCAGGAAGGTAAGCCATAGAGGAGGCGGACTTAAATCCGTTCAAGCAATGGGTCTCCTCCATGCTGATAACTGTGCTGAAGTAGCATGCAATTTGCTTGATCCTGGTGTGGTAGGAGCGGATCAGGTTCAACTTGAAGTCGAACGATTTGCTTCCGAAGAAGGGTTGACAGTTGGAGATGGCTACTTTACTGATTTTTCTCAAGATAGGATCATTGAAATGTATATGAAATATGTTGCATCCAATCCAAATTTGGGCATGACAAGTTCAATCTAAAATCAAACCGTTCTCACGATGATGCAGAACATGTCCAATGAAGACAGCAAAGTTCTTGGAGATGATTTTACATTATGTTTAGATTGAGATGAAAGAAGGGTAAAGAGGGGGAGGGGAAGGAAAAAAAAATTTTTCTCCTTGTTTGGATAAAATTTTAATGGAGGAGAATGGAGAGGAATCTTCATATTTTTCTCTCAGTTCTTTTTCATTTGAGCTATTTTGTTTAAATCCCAAATTGTAATTTCCTTTCCCTCTCTCCCTTTCTCTTCCCTCTCATTTTCTTTTCTTCCCCTCAATGAACCTTTATCCAAATGCAGTGTTACTTTCACTTCAGGATCTTTTAATTAGGAATGTTCACCTTGTTTGGATTGATTTCAGTTCTCATGATAAAAATCATAACCATGGATATGAATCCTCAGGAATATCGTCAAATGGTTCTAACATATATCAAGGTTGCTTCCAACCACCGACCATATCGTCTAAACCTGGGAAATAATTCAAGAGCTCCAGCCCCGCTGGTACAAACACACACATCTAGTTATAGTCTTCGCCTTTACCTACCCACTGTTAACTCATGGCACGGCTGGTACCAACACTTTGTGCTGGTCACTCTGGTTTGCTTCTCTGGTTCCAGCACAATGGCCGCTCCTTTTCCGCGCATCCCACGCCGTAAATACGAGGGATTTCATGAGAGGCTTCAAGGCTGGACACAGAACAAAGGGATGTGGGCTGTTGGCGGCCTCGGCAGCACCCCGGCCAAATGCTGCAGCAACGAACAGTGCCAACTCCTGAGCGACGCTGCTTGCTACCCGAACCCATATGCCTGGTCCCGCGGATGCACGGCCGTCTTGCTTCCTGCACGTCGCGCTCTGCAACGGCGAGATGTACAATTTGGCTTTCGGACGTGGCATCACAATTTGGGGATGCCAAGTGCCAACATGAAGTTGCCCATTGGAGCTACTTGGTTTGCGTCGCCATGATATGCCAATGCCGGATGACAGCAGCGTGCGTGGGGTACTCCAACTTGGGCAACTTCCAGCAGCAGAACAGTCAGTCACTTCGCGTGTATGATTTGCCGAACGGGAGGTCGTCCCTCAAGACTCGAGCGTTAGAGTGCGATCACCTTAAGATCACGCAAACAACGGGATCGCCGTAGCTCTTCTTTGTCTACTGTTACATTTCTTTCTTTCTAGTTTTAACTTCCTGCTCATTTGATTTAAGTGAATCTTTAAGCCACGTCTGCACGATTTCTGAACTCGTTAATGAACTCGCAGCGATGCAGACGTTGATCATGTGATCATCAAGTTAGTCCAACACTGATACATAAATTTTTTTTTTCGATAGAAGATACATACAATTATTTGTTTTTCTCATAAATTCAAAATTTAGTCCAACATTTGCTGTGTAGTTATTATTCGGTTGTACTTTTTTTTGTGATAAAAAAAGGATTTTGGGCCCGGAATCATAAATACATCCTCGACCACTTTTTGCCCCTCCCTCTCCCCACATTGTGTGCGGCGGTCATGGAATCTGATTGTATAATTAGCCAGCGTTCAAGTCAGAAACAGGCATATTCTTGTCCATGCACAGAGACAGTGTAAAATACAACAGCAACAGTGTTCCCATGCTAGACCTGCAGTATGCATCAAGAACACCACATATTAAGTTCAATTAGAGGATTCGCTTCATAATTAGTGCCACGAATCTTTTTCGTTTCTCCTAATTATTCGGAAATGATAGTTTTGTCAATTACAAAATTTTAAGACCAAAAAGTAAGAAACTAAAGACCTTTAAATATTTATTGTGTGATTCATAATCGCGGACATATCTAAATCATATATATGTACCTCAGTGGGATTAATTTATGACATTTTCTTCTCGAAGCTCTGAACTTTATCTTTTAAGAAGATTAATTATCAGACATAGCCAATTACAATTTCTTCCAAGCTAGAAGTATCTATATCAACATACGTCAAACATACTAGAAAAACTTTGTTAGTCTCTTAGGATAGGAGGATAATTTTTTTATTGGAAGAGTTGTTCATCACAAGAAAGAAAATTGATATAAAGAACGCAATGTGACGAAAAAAGCTCTCTGAGACGTTCTAAAGAAATGTCTTGTAACGTATCAATACTATGTCCGCATATTGAGAAAAGTAAATAATTTATAATCATGCGACTTTTCTAGCTTAAATACTAAAAGAGTAATGCATATATCACAAAATAAATATAATATAAAGAGTCCGAAATCGAAAAACATCTTTAAGTTTCCTTTTTAGTCCAAAAAATCCATTCTGAAATTATCGTACACTGTTTTTTATACTTTAAAAATCTCACGACTTTAAACCTAGCAAAATACTACCAATAATAAGTGCTAAATGGTACACAATGCCCTCGTGCATGATAATTAATTAATATAGTTTTATTTGCAAATATCACTGTGCACATTAATATTACTCTATAAACAATGGTGGTGAAGGAATTCACTATAAGAAAAATGACTTTTAACGATCATAATTAATGAAGAGATTTAAATATGATCGTTATATTAACAATTAGAAAAAATTTTGATCGTCAATAATAAGGACAAAAAAAATTATGATCCTTAATATTCTTACGACTGATCGTTAAAAGTCAACAATAAAGACCAATAAAAAATTGATTCTTAATATTTAAATTAACGATCATCATCTTGTCATTAAAAATATGAAAGAAGGAAAAAAATAAGTAGGTATAGAAACATAGTTTCACATTTATTATTGTAGTATGATGAGAGCAAAGTGACAAGAATTAATAGAGGAGTAGACTAATGAGTTAATGTAAAGTTTTATGGAGAATGTTCATCTTTGAATTTTTTTAAATTTAAAATAATACTTTTTATCATATTATTTGTTAAAAAAACTTTAAAAAATTAGTTCTAAAACTTTTTAACGGCGGGACATATAATGAAGAGCCGCGACCAATTATTCATGTTGGACGCTAAAATCTTTTAGCGGCAGTTTAACGACTATATATCTTGTAGTGATTGGAGATTCTTACAATGTGGCGAAAACGAGCAGAACCCGCCTGGCCGGATCCAACCAAGGAAGCCACGGAGATCGCCGGCCATTTAACAGTCTTCGAGGTCTCATGCCTCCGGAAGACATCGTGGTCGGGGTGGCCGCCTGATGGGGTGCGTCATTGATCTCCTTGTCGACGGCTACACGTATCACGAGCGGCAATTTCTCAGTCCCGTTGTCGACTGCATCAGCATGCGCGCACGTAGTGCACGTATCCATTACGCAAAGCTTTTGATAAGACTAATACGAAATAGTCAAGTTGCCGTGACCCGGACGGACGAGTCCGGTCGACGATGCCGACCGAACGAGTCGCACTCACCCCTAGCACTGTCAGCGTCTCCTTGTGGAGTAGTTGCTGTTCCGGCCGTTGCCTGAGCGATAATGTCGCTGCGCCTCTCTCCATTTCTCAGGGATCCTATCCTTGAGAGGCAATTCACCACCTTCTTAAAATTATATTTCCATTCATTAATTAGGTCGTTATATCAAGAAAGCAGTTCGACCATTATGAACCCCAACAGATAAAAGTAAGGTCCATTGATCACTGGATCTATAGTAAGAGATGAGAAGAATTCTCACAGAGAGTCGAGGACTTGTGCAACTGTTGCAACCCTTTACGTCGGCCAATTGGAGTTGTTGTCGAGTTTGATGGTGTGCGAGTCTTCCGATATCGACGGCAACAAAGGCGCCATCGCCGAGCAGCTCTTGCCGTGTACAATTATCGTCATTGCTTATCGCAAAAGCACACGGTTCAAAGTCCTGCAGAGAAAGTAGAGTTATGCATGAGAGTTCATGCTGCTGAAACAATTAATATATGAATGATGTTGTAGAAAGACTCACGGTGCCGGCAACTTGGGCCATATGTACATAATTAAAGTGCTATTAATTTGTGTAGGAAGAATATATTGTATACTTGTAGTCGATATTGTTGCGTGTGATGTGTGGCTACACTCACTGATAAGTTAACATACTTATATGTGCGATCGAGATGGTTCGTGCATCTATGGCTGGGATGGGAATTAGAAGATACTTTTCTTTTTCGGTGGAGGAAAAGTGAGAAGATATTGATCATGGGAAGGCAGTGGCATGTGTCATGAAGTGGTATGTATTGTTTGCAGCGAAAAGTTCCGAACAGGAAAGATACGCTCACGTCCTATAACATTTTGGAAGCGAGGAACGTGGACACAATAAGATGGCGATCGTATAGGATGACAAGGCCAAAACGATAAAAATGTTCCTTGTCTGTGCGTGCGTCACAGAGAAAGAGAGAGGTTAACATAACATGCAAATTGACGTGCATGCAATAATGAAAATGTACTATGTATGCCGCTACTGCCATCTGAAATGTGTTTTGACGCTGTTACTTTTCTGAAGGGTGGTTCTGGTTTCAACCTCGCACTTTTCTGTCTCCAAGTCCCCACTCTTAGTTGGAAAAGAGAGGAGGAGGAGGAGGAGGAGGAGAACTGGAATGGAAGATAAGAAGTGTTATCTTAGTTCTGTGAGCTTGCGACGTACAGTGTAAGCATCAGCATGTATCTGAGGCTGCAAAAAAAAAAAAAAAAAAAAAAAAAAAAAGAAAAAAAGAAAAAAAAAAGTATCCGAGGCTGCGAACGCTTTGAGTCAAGAATGGCCATCGCGTGCTCGACAAAACGTTATCTCTAAGCTAGCGATGGGTAAATTCTACACGTGGTTAATTATAAGGATGTCTATGATTGAGTAGGCAAATTAATCAGACAAAATATCGTCATATTTGATGAATTCGAGTTCCTTCCCGGTAGAATCGAGAAAATAAATTCGTGTTACCCAAAAGTATCTGAATATTGGAAAGCAATTTATTTATGTATTTGATTATAAAATTTGTTTGATTATTTTAATCATAAGTCACATATGAATGAAAAAATATAATTAATTATTTAGCTCCCCAAGACGAGGGGGAGAGTTCCCCTCCTACATGGGAGGAGGTGGGATTTGACGAGAATTGAAATAATTTAGTATAGTACTCATTGATATTTGGTAAAATATTAGAATCATCAAGATAAAATATATTTTTGAAAGATATAAATAATAATTTTAAAATTTAAAATTATGATAAATATGGATGCGCTCATAGGCCAGGACTAAATAATTAATTGGCCTAGTCAGATTACATAAAAATCTTGGTAAATTATACGAGTCATCTTCCTGTTGACGTGGCAAAATAAAATAAAATAATCTAAACATATAATAAATTAATAAAGCAGCTGCCCAAGAAAGAGGATGTCGAGAGAAGAGGAGGGGCCCCCGGGGGGTTTCTCTCTCCGCGCACATGACACCTCCTCTTCAGCGTCCAAGAGGAGAGGGATCCTTTTGCGCACGCAGGGGGAGAGGAGTCATTCCATTCCCTCTCCTCTTCAATGCTTCTCGATACTATCTCTTTTTTATTAATTTATTATATAATTTTATTATTTGTTTATATTATCTTATAATTTTTTATTGTGTCACATTGGCAACGTAATCGAAAAATTCATTATCATTGGACATGAGAACAACGCATACATAAAAATAAAATTTAGAGGATATTCTAATTACAATTGAAGTTAGAAGGCTAGATAGTTACTGCAGTCACCTTAAAGGATGATTCATGTAATTTACCCTAATAATCTATGAGGTACAGACTAATACATCCAATAATATAATATTTAATGTTCTTATAAAAGAGGAGCAACCTATGACATGGGAGCCACAAGCTCAATGACACAAAACATTGCGATGTAAAGGAGAAGAAATGACATTGGTGATCCATCTCTTAAGGATATGACACAAAATATTGCGATGTAAAGGAGAAGAAAATGACCTTGGTGATCCATCTCTTAAGGATATGACATATTTACTTTCTTGTGTAGTATTTTCATATCAATATAGATAATATTACGTCTAACTACTTTGAGATTCAGAAGAAACACTCGCTTAAGCAAGTAAGGTGATAAGATTTCATGACAAAGTTCAATTATTTTCCATAGGATAAGCCCACAAAGACAAATATCGTTACCAACATCCTTAGCCAAATCATAGAATTGGCAGCAATATGCTTCTCTAATATATATTGACCTAATCAAGAGGATAAAAAAGCATTACATTAAGATCCTATGAGAAAGAACTTATTCGAGCAAGCAAGAACAATCTCATTGATCGAGGTGGAAGATGAGTTGATATTCACCAAGTAATATTGTATATATGTTATCTGGTTTGACAACTTATGATGTACTATCAATAATGTCATGACTCTAAGATGTAGGGATATTCAGACATCCGTCACACTTCCACACTAAGAGAATTATTTTGGATTGATTATGAAGCATGATGTTGAAGCTTTTCTGAATCATGCCTAGTTTGTCAGCAATATAAATGCGTCTATGAAGTGCCCGATAAAATTTTGAATCGCAACCTAATCTAGAATGATCATATGGAATGATATTTTCATGGACTTCATCATGAGCTTGTCCAAATATGATGGAACAAGTACCATCATTATGGTTGTAGATCAATTTCCAAATATGTCATTTTCGTTATTAAATCTATGATTTTCCCTACTATTGAAGTTACGAGATTATTTGTGAAGCATTGGGTAAAGTATAAGAACTAAACAATCGAGATGGACGATTGGTAACTTCTCGAAGAAACTTCTTAAGATGAGGCATCAATTTATATTTATCCAACACACTTAATCACTAAATAGACGGTCAAACAAAAAGAGCGAGTTGCATCTTGGAGAACTACCTACATCACTACGTCAATGCCAATTATAAAGACTAGGCGAGCTACTCGATCTACATGTTACAATTATTCTATAACCATCGAAAGAGCGAGTTGGAAAATCAAAGTCCTTTTAAGAAGATACCCCTCACTCCTAATGATGTCAAAGTCATGCCATTTACTGCATGAACAAGAATGACACGAGCAAAATGACATGGTCCAAGCATGTCTCCACAAAATGACAAAGCACATGAAAAAGTGGACCTACCCGGCGAAATGTCAATTTCAATGTTGGATATTGAGTCCAAGTGAAGTTAGTTCAACATCGGTGAAAAGAATTTGTAGAAAGATATTATGAAGTATTATGAGGGTTCCTTTAAGATCTCGAGAAAAATAACAAGGTGGCTTACAAACTTAAATTCCCCCTTAAATACATTGGCATCTCATCTTTCACAACATTCTTTCGGCCATCCTTTGACAAATCGAGAAGTTATTGCCATTTGAATCACAAGCTGGTGAAAACAATTTGGAAATTCAAGCAAAAAAAATGAAGAGTTTGAAGTCACAATGCTAAGGACGACGTCAACATGCATGAGTGGGGGAAGATGACATACTTTTTACATTATGAGCATTGACTATGGGTATTGCCTAAGTTATGTTATTTTTTTATGAACATCAACTATGGGTGTTGTCTAAGTTATGTTATTTTCCATTATATTTTTTAGGTCCACTTTTGTAGTTAACTTTAGCATATATGTCTAATAATATTTCTATCGTAAGTGGACTTAAACATTATAGTATCAGTGATGGGTCTCTACAACATGTATCCCCTGATCAATATCTTAATTTATTAAATAATAGAGGAGAGCAACTTAGTACACTTCCAAAAAAAAATTGTATTTAATAATTCTATTCTCACTACAATTCTTTTATTCTAATTGAAAGAAAAATAGCTTACGAATTTGGGGCTCCCTCCGATCAATCTTTCCGCTCGACAACGAGATATTTATATGGATGCCTCTTCATCCATGGAGTCTACCCATTTCACGTTTGTTTCGTTCGTCCAATTTATTTAGTCATCATCATGACCATAGCGGTAATCTATAACATCTCCCACTTGACCAACGTGAAATTTCAATACTTACATTATTCATATAACGTTACTATAACTTTAATATTCCCACTATTCGTGAGGTACTAGTTTGGAGATTAAAAAAATTCTAACTCATATATTCTTGAGTCTCATTAATTCAACATATTTAATAAATGTTCCGATTGCAATTTCTTTTGTGAAAGAATCAATCAATATATTATTTGTAGGCATATAGGTCATGGTCATTTCTTTTTTTTTTCACTTTATCTTGAATATAGTGATGTTCTATCTCAATGTGTTTTCCTTTAGAACTGTTAGCTCCACTTTAATCAAACTTATTACTGCTTGATTATCACAGTACATTTGAAGTGGTCCAGTAGCTAAATTGATCTCTAGTTCCCAGAGAAAATGTTTGAATTAGACTCCATGGGTGGCTACAATGTATTCAGCTTCTTGTGTGTTTTGCCACACATCCTTGTTTCTTGGTACTCCAAGAAACGGTTGCTCCACCCAATAAAAATAAGTGACCTGAAGTGGACTTTCGCAACCGAACACTCTATATCCTCCAATGTATCAGCTTGATATGTCAATCTCAATTGTATTGTGCCTTTTAGATATCGTAAAATTCTCTCAATGACCTCCCAATGAGCCTCTCTGGGATTATTTTGAAATATGCTAACCAAGTTTACTGCATAAGCTAAATCAGGCCATGTACAAATTAAAGTAAGCATTGCATACATCAAGCTATCCACTGCTTGTGCATAAGATTCTTTTAAAATTTTTTGCCCCACATTAGGACACTGACTTTTATTAAGTATTTTTTCAATCACAAGTGACATAGGCGTGGGACTATAATTTTACATTTTGAACCTTCTTATTATCTTATTAATATACCGTTCTTAGCTTGAACTCAACATTCTTGAGTTTCTATCTCAAATAATTTGAATTCCTGGTACATAGGATACATCTCTCATATATGTCATTCTTTTTATCTTTTACTTCGTTGATACATCATTACCAACGAGCAAGGTATCATCTACATATAATGATGATATCATAAATTGCTCCCACTTTTTTTGAGGTGCACACAATGATCCAATTTGTTCGCTTTAAAATCAAATTGGACTATCGTCTCATGAAATTTTAAATAGCATTATCTAGATGGTTCTGAAAACCTTCATTGACACATGTATATAACTTCTGTTAAGTCACAATTTAAAAATGTTGTCTTAACATCCATTTAGAATAACTCCAAATCCATATACACGACTATCGCTAATATTATTTAAATTACGGCAAACTTAGCTATTGAAGAATAAATTTTCCGAAAGTCAATTCTGACTTACTGAGTATAACCCTTGATTAAGAGAACCATCAACCCGATCAAATTGCACCTTATGGATTGCCTACCTACTGGCAAGTCACACATTGTCTATACTGTTCCAATCGATTGAGTCTAATTCACATTTCGTGTCGGCCGATGATACGAGAATTGATAATAATTAAATGCTAGTAAGTGCACTAGTCGCACAAGTAATAAAGTATAAGAGTAGAGTGTCGAACCCACGAGAAATTAACTTAGTTAAACTATTTTCAGAGGCTAATAAGAGATGACATAAAGTTTGGGTAAAAGAGTGCAAAAAATAAAATAATAGAAAAATAAAGACTAAAACTAATAATGCGTAGGTCCTTATTAGGATGATCTACAATGATTCGAACAATCTAATGTCTATAAAATCAAGCATAAAAAATGAAGTTCAGGTTTAGTTTTTATATGAATTAAGGACACTTAAGATATGATCTCCTGCACGAGTAAATCAATTATCTTAAGACAATAATAATTTGAAAGTATTCCGCACGGATATGCCCTCAATTATATTGAAATCAAGATGTAATATGTTATAATCCTTAAATTACTTAATCGTCTGCACAAGTCAATTATCAAATAACACAATCTAATATTAGATTATGACATGCTTCAACATAAAGTTAAGAATCAATTCGGACAGAAAATAATGAATAAAGAATTGATTACACTACATAGTTAATAATCAACCTAGAAATCATTAAAATATGAAGGAAAGCATTGAGCATAACAACCATGTTCATAAAAACTAAACTAATATTATTTGATTAATCAGAAATAATAAATTGTTAATACATTAAACTCTTGCAACTAAAACTAAATGATAAAATGAAAATTAATAATCCAGAGTGCTAAGATAGATAAAACATGAAAAATTTAAAATATCATCTAAATAATATGTAGAATAAGGAGTACTCTTCAGAAATAATGATGAAACTGTTGCGCAATCCTCGCACGATTCTACTGAGTAGAAGTCTTCTCTTTTGCCCTCCAAAAAATGCTCATTCGTTCTCGACTTGAAAGCTTCTATTGTAAGCCATAGCATGCTCTCTTGGGGCTATAGAAAAATTCATTTTAACTTCGGTTTGAGCGTGATTTTCATCGGTGACTTCGCAATTCAACTTTCTTACTTCTAGATAATAAAATACAACATTTGGATAGATTTTTGTTTTTGTAAAATTAATGTAAGTAAGGTCATAAAATGATGCATGTGATAAGAAAATGATTCAAAATAAGATTAAATGTATGACTAAATATATCTAATATTTTGCATGCATCAGTCAATCCGATTCTGACTCATTAGTAGCCATTGATTCTTTATAAGTAATAGGTTCTATAGTATCCCCTATGTCAACATCAATGGAGTAATATGAAACCTCGCACTCGTACAACATATAATCATCCAAATGTGCGAGTTTCATTCGTGGTCTCTTGTTTGTCGATTATACTCATGGAGAGTGTGGGTTCCTCCACTTCATCCAAATGTATAATATTCTGTGTAACAACAACCCCCATGGTTGGATAATTCCGTGTGTGTTTAGATTTGACTCTACCATCTCCCACAGTTATCGAAGGATCATCATTCTCTTGGATGCATTGCTTCTCATTTTTTAAAAAAGTAGCATCTCGATTCTCTGTGAGACCTCTAACTCGGTGGAAGAATATATACCTTTTGGAATTTTGACTATACCAAATAAATTTGCATGTTTTCGTCCTAAAATCCAGTTTGTCCCTCAACTGACTAGTAACTAATGCATGTGCTTTACATCCCCAATTTCAAAGATGATATAACTCGGGCTTCCTGTCATTTCATAACTCGTACGACATCAATTATACGAACTTTGTAGAAATCCTATTTTGTATGTAACTCGCGATCAACACTATATCTCGCCAAAATTGTTTGGGTAGACCCGAATGGGACAACATACATCTTACTACGTTCATTAATGTCCTAGTTTTTTTTTCTACCACTCCATTTTGTTATGACATATATATCATCATAGTTGTCTACGTACGCCTTCTACAATGCAATAGTTTTCAAATTTATGAGAGGTAGACTCTCCTCCTCTATCTATCCTTAAACACTTAATTGGTCTTCAATTTGATTATTTGATCCATTTTAAAGTTTTTTTGAGTCTCCTAATCTCTCGTGCCAGAGATCAAAATCAAACACATAGCATAGAGTATACTCAGAAGAATCATTCAATGATTCATTGTTATTTATAGACAAGAAAACTAAGTTATGTCCAGGTGCATATTTTCTCATGGAATAAACTTTTTTGTCTTTGCCAATTGTCACACGACCATTATAGAATCTAATTTCTAAATTATTTTGCAGTAGATTTGGGACGAAGATTAAGTTTCATTGAATTCACAAAACTTCTTGAAATATCGTGAACCTATCTCTAAGATCAAGCTTGTACTTTTCAATACCTACAACATTCAAGTAGGTGTTGTTTCCCATGTAAATTTTTCGTTCCCCCTTTTGCAGTTCTTTGAATTCAATTAGACCTTCTTTTGTCTCGGCAATGTGGCATGTTGCTCCAAAATCAATCCACCACCCTTTTATGTTTGTTGTTGCATCATTGCACTCATCAATACTGAGGAATGACATCTTGCTCAAACTTGCTCATTTGCTATACTGTTCGCTACGTTGTGGGTCCTTATTTTGGCCATGTCCAAATGTCAATGACAAAATGTTGAGTCTTCTTGACTTTGGACTTAAATTGCCTTCTATTCAGGTCGAGATTCCTTTTGTGATGAATATTTCATCCTCTTGCCCTTCTTCATTTTCCTCGGCATATTTCTATTTTCTTCTTTCTTTTAGTTTGACATATCTAGTTCGACTGCTAAGATGGAAGGCCATTGTGCCACTTGTAGATAGACTCATTCACATGAACAATAGTCACAACCATATCAAATGTAGATGGCAAACTACTCAGGACTGTTCTGTAGGAGTTCAGGTAAGGGGCATCCTGTAGTCTCCAAGTCCTTAACCATCACTATCATTTGATTGGCGTGATTTGATACATTATCATATACTTTTATTTTACAAGTAGTGTATCTATGTAATAGGAGCATTAAGTTCATATCTCTTTTGGATGCATATGTCTTTTTCATTTCAAAGTTCATGTGCACTTTTATGTGTTTCAAAAACTTTGATGAGATTGTCCTCTATATACATCAGTATGGAGGTTCTTGCTTTCTCATCATTTAACTTTTACTATTCCATAACCCTTGTATGAGCTAAGTTTTATTCATTTGTACTGAAAGCGTTGGAGCAACATTAACAACATATTTTTGCCAATTATCATGAACTAGTCTATACTGAATTCTTCGGCTCCACATATCATATTTGGCACCATTAAAGCGTGCCAACTTGGCTAGTTCAATGGCAACAAATTTTGACATCTTTTTTTATCTTACACCCAGGGGCGCAAACTCACAATTAGTGGAAAGGGGAAATGTCGGCCGGAGTTTGTCTCAGATCGAATCAAGTGTTGAAAAAGGTTCACTCGGATGCGAAAGAGCTCTAGCACCGTCAATTTCAGATCTTGCGCAGCCAAGAATAGTGTGCGCCAAAAAATATTTTTTGCTGAGATCATCGAATTCGCAAGTCAGCGTTCATCCGTCGTTGGAAGCATTTGGCTCGGGTTGCTGATGAGAAGAAGACAATGGACAAGTGGAGTAGGTCAGAAATAAAAAATTTGCCAGAGTTTGCAACTTGGCTATATACCATTGAAAGAAAAATAACTTACAAATTTGGGGCTCCTTCCGATGGATCTTTCTGGTCGAGAACGAGCTGTTTATATGGATGCCTCTTCATCCATGGAGTCTGCCCCTTCACTTAACAAATTTGGGGCTCCCTCTGATGGATCTTTCCTCATCCGTTTCGTTCATCCAATTTATCCAGTCATCGTGCGCACTACTTGCTCCACTCGACGAATGCCTATTATGCTTCATCAAGTCATGACCATGGCAATCATCTATAACACTAGTGTATTTGCACCAAGCATGATGTCACAAATCCATATCAAAATATTTTAGAAATTTGTTATCCCTTAAATATGTGCCCGAGTGTTTTCGTTCGACACAGGAGCAACCAATACAAATAAGGATTGTTTGATAAGCCACATAATAAGACTTCACTTAACAAAGTTTAGATAACTAACATGTAATATGGATCAAATCGGAGCTCTAGACCAACAACATTATGGTGAAGCAGTAAGCAGTTTCAAATTTTTGTCGGAAGTTTTATGACGCACGATGTGAAGAGACTTTATCGAATTAGTTGAACTCGATGATAAATTAATTTTCAATCTCTGAATAGTGCGTAGGGGTGTTCACGGGTCGGGTTGGACCCGACTCGTGAACAAATCCGACCCGACCCGATCAAATTTGGTCGGGTCGGGTTAAGGCCCCTAGGGGCAGAAAATCCGACCCAACCCGACCCGGTTCGGGTCAGGTTGGGTTGGGTCGGGTGGTCGGGTCACCCGACCACCCTTTTTTTTTTTATTTTTGTCTTACTTTTTATATGTATTTTAATATAAAAAATTATTTAATAATTATTGTAAAATATAAAATATCTTTTCTGACTATTTGTTGCATTATTTTCATAATTAAAATATTTTATTTTAATATTTTTTCTATTTTAAATTAAGTGTAGGACTAATTTTAAGTAAAAAATTAAAAAAATAATAAAAAAGTCGGGTCATCGGGTCGGGACGACTCGGGTTGAAAAATTCCAACCTGTTCCCGACTCGAACTACCATCGGGTTGGGTTCGGGAGGTCGGATCGCCGGGTTCACCAGGTCGACTCGACCCGATGAACACCCCTAATAATGCGTAATGCTATATGGATTGAACCGTCGAAACGACTTTCCAAAAATCGAAAGCTGACTAAGATAAAAAATAGAGATCTACATAGTCTGGTGTTGAGGAAGCCCAACAATTAATTCTACATTCTTGTAGTTGCTTAACTGGCCCGTTGGTTTCGGGCTGCTTGGATTCGACGAGTAATATGAGGCCGAGGACCCAACTCAACATAATTGCCTTTACAACTATTTGGCAGATCAGCTTTCGAGTAGAAAGCTAAAACTTTTCTTGTAGCAAATCAAGAAGGCAAGAACCAACAAAATGTACGAAAACCATAAGAATATGGAATTACATATTTTTTTTCAGATGGGAGAGTATCTTAGGTCCTAAATACTTGGAACTATTTCTTTTTTTTTTATGTTTCACTTATTCTTCTTCGGTTAAGCATGTTTTTGTCCAATGTTGACTTGAGCACTTGATTAATGATTGGTTCTGACAGCCTACAAGCTTCCTGGTCCTGGAAAATACATGTTACCAATTAACCCAATCTTCTCCAATAATATGTTTTCTTTTGACACAAAATTATTCATCTTCTTTTGTGCCCACAAAATTGTAGGGATGGGACAAAAATATGACATTTTTTTTAAAAATACATTATTCGACTAAAAGATAAAAGAAAATTTCAAAATATTATTAGAGTAAAAATAAAGTACTTCCTACAGGGTTTTTTCTATTTCCGAAGGCTTATTTTCTAAAAAATGTCCAGAAAATATTGCATCATGAATCGCTTCCAACCGAAGGCTATTTCTATCACCAACTATTATTCAAGAATTGTTTGGTATATGAAAGTAAAAAGACAGAACATAATTGGAAAAAAAAAAAAACTTATCAGACAGCTCTGAAAACCATGAATCAGCAATAGAACATCGATGAATATTCATTACGACAAATGGTCAATCCAGAGCCTCTACTTGACATGTTACGATCCATGTGCAAGTTCATTACAATAAGGAATTAAGATAAGAATTGCTTTCACTGCTTAATTAAGCTGATGATAATTGTTAATAAATAAATAAACAAACATAAATATAATAAGAGTTCATGAAATCATGTGTACGCCCTCGTTACATGGTTGAGGAGTAATTTTTTAAGGTCTTGCTAATTTCCAAAGATGCAATTTGCTAGGAAGTCACATGCCCTTCCCTTAACATATGGTACAATTTTTAAGTCCTGACTTGAGAGCTATTAGCAACATGCATCTTATGACTTTCTTGGACTTCAAAAGTGATGTATCAGAATTAGTGCATGTGTAGCTTAGCGAGGAAGAAGAAAACAATTAAAATATTTTACCATGAGCTATGAATGATGATGAACTGTATATGTTTAGATGTAATATATATTACTGAGAAAAAGGGCTATTTTTTTCTTTAATGATTCTGGTGTAACACTTCACAAGCACATTTCTTCTAAATGTTTCTTTTTCAGTTGCTGCCATAATATTCAAAGTCTTATATATTTTGTGCACGATTCTGAATTGTAGATCTAGATTCCAACCTCCTCAGTTCTTTTAGAATTTGAACTTAATGGCTTGAGTAATTATTAGTGTCCTTGTCACTAACATTAGGAGTGGTCCTGGGTTGATAACAATTTGAACCTACTCTATGGAAATGGATTGGAGGATGATTTTAATTTTTCAAACCCAATCAGACGACTTGGTCAATTTGTTTATTACTTGGAAATTTAACCATTTTTGTTTAATTTAAACTCTAAAATTGAAAATGAATCAAAATAAAATTGTTTATATCAATAAAAGAAGAACTTTGAGGATAAAAAAATTGGTCATACTTTAAAATGATCCTAATTAATATTAAATGTTGTATAAAAATTTAATTCGGTAAGTCAATGATTTGATAAAAAAAACCCCGACCGTTGAGCACCTTAACTGTATCACTAAATTTCTGCCCTTTAAACAGGGGAGAGGTCACTGAAATCTCAAGTTCATGCCCATAAAATAAGAAAGGTGGAACTGACTTGATTCAATTAGGAGATTCCATACTTATCCCAGACAATAATAAATTACATAAATGAGGGGTAAACTCATGAAACCAAATGAGAAAAAAAATATAATCGATAAATTAATGGTCGTCCTAGCTGGTGAGAGACATTGCACAAATGTGCAGCTGCTTGATATGATGGGAAAATCCGAGAATAAAGAGAGAAGATCGCAGAGAGATTGCAGAAAAATAGAGGAGACACACGAAATTTACTCAGGTTCATCTTTGAGATGAGAGCTACGTCCTGCAAAGATGTTCCACTATATGTTTAGGTTTACGGCCGCCACACCGATTACACCAAAAAATTAGGCTATTAATAGCCTCTTCAAACCGGGTTTAAAACCCAAACAAACAGAGAAAAAACCTAATCCGAACCACACGGGCCGGCTAAATAAAAGCTCAAAATCCGTCTAGATTTCGGGGGCGCTGCCTCCGAACCCCCGCCCGCTCACCGGCGAGCGGGACCGCCGTCGGGGGGCGGGGCCCCCCGAACCCCCTCCCCTTTCGTTCGTACGTCAGCAATAGTGTTAATTGGGTAATACTCAGATTCCCCTAAGCTCATGTGGGCGAACCCGGTGTGAGAAACAAGGGGTCCTGAAGTATTCACCAACTCCAACATTCTCCCACTTGGTGGATACTTCACACCAATTAGAGCCTTGCCAGCAACATTTTTCTTCAATCCGACAGCAGTAGAGCACCACTCAAACTTTACACCTGTAACTGCTTTAGTCAGAAAATCAGATTCTCTGTTGTATCAACCTTTTCAAGCTGAACCTCTTTCTTTTTCACCTTTTCCCGAATAAAATGGTATTGGATGTCAATATGCTTTGTGCGTGAGTGAAATGCAGGATTCTTAGCTAACTGAATAGCACCTTGATTATCACATCTCACCTCTATGACACCTTGCTCAAATCCGAGCTCCAAGCACAACCGCCATAGCCATATGGCCTCCTTTGCAGCATGAGTAAGAGCCATATATTCAGCTTCTGTAGAAGAAAGTGCTACCACGCTTTGTCTCTTGCTCATCCAACTTAATGCAGCCCCAAATAATGTAAAAACATATCCGCTAGTGAACCGTCTACTATCAATGTCTCCACCCCAATCAGCATCTACATGGCCCACAATATCAAGCATCTTTCCTTTTCCCGCACCTTCAAAGCACAAAGCAAAATCTGAAGTTCCACGAAGGTACCTGAAAACTCTCTTGATAGCATTCCAATGTTCCCTGCCTGGGTTAGACATATACCAACTCAAGACTCCCACTGCTTGGGCTATATCTGGACGCGTGCACACCATGGCGTACATCAAGCTGCCCACTGCACTTGCATATGGCACACGGTCCATCTCTTCGGCTTCTTCATCCGTCTTCGGGCATTGCTCTGCAGAAAGTTTGGTTCCTAGAGACATAGGAGTACCCACTGGCTTGCAGTCCGACATGTTAAATTTCTTCAACACTTCTTTTATGTACTTCTCCTGTCCTAGCCACAACTTTCTCTTCTGACGATCTCTTCTAATCTGCATACCCAAAATAAAATTTGCTGGCCCCAAGTCTTTCATCTCAAACTTCTTGGCCAACAAACCCTTCACTGAATTCACCATCTTCATACTGTTTCCAATCAGCAACATGTCATCCACATACAGTGTAAGAATGACAAACTGATCTCCAACTCTCTTCACATAAACACAGTGATCTGAATCTGAACGTACAAACTTGAGTACGAGCATGTACGTATCAAACTTCTGGTACCACATCCTTGGCGACTGCTTCAATCCATACAGAGACTTTTTCAATTTGCACACCAACTTCTCTTTACCTTAAACATCAAAGCCTTTTGGTTGTCTCATATATATCTCTTCCTCCAAGTCCCCATGAAGGAATGCCGTCTTCACATCCATCTGCTCTACCTCAAGATTATATGCTGCTGCCAGAGATAGAACAAATCTGATTGAAGTCATTTTCGCCACGGGAGAAAAAATTTCATCATAGTCGACTCCCTCAACCTGATAGTACCCTTTAGCTACCAGCCTCGCCTTGTACTTCTCTACAGACCCATCCGGTTTCAGCTTTCGCTTGAACACCCATTTGCAACCAATTGTCTTTCTATCCTTAGGCAATTTACACAAGCTCAATGTTTCATTCTTATCCAGTGACTGCATCTCATCTGCCATAGCAAGCTCCCACTGATTTGCATCATCCATAGACCTTGCATTTTTTACAGAACTAGGTTCTTCTCCGATGATGCTCAAAGCATGAAACGAACTCAGAGCACTAAGAGAGTATCTCAAAGGTGCTCTTCTTTCTCGTGTCGATCTCCTGAGAATTGGTATGGTAGTACCAATATCTGGGTCTTCATCTGAATCTGCATCTTCAACTTCATTAACCGAGTCCTCTTGATCCGGTTCTGTAATAGACTCAACTGAAGTATCTTGTGCATCCACCTCTGAAGTTTCAGAATCAGAATCTTCTTCGAGCACTACTACTTTCTTAGGTTCATCACCTTTTTGAACTTCAACTTGGGAATGTGATTCACGAAAAACAACATCCCTGCTGTAAACAATAATCCTTGACTTTGGATTCCACAGTTTGTAGTCCTTGACCCCTTCCTTATATCCGACAAATATGTTCTTCTCAGATTTACTATCAAGCTTACCCCGCTTTTCCTTGTGTATATGAACATATGCATCACATCCGAACATCCGAACATGAGACAAATTTGGCTTCTTCCCAAACATTGCCTCATAAGGCGTCTTATCCTTCACTGATGAGGTCGGTGAGCGGTTCTTCAGGTAGTTTGCTGTGGCTACAGCTTCTGCCCAGAATTCTTGCCCCAATTCAGCCCAACTCAGCATACATCTAGCCTTCTCTATGAGTGACCGATTTAACCTTTCAGCTACTCCATTCTGCTCAGGTGTATATGGAGTTGTCTTCTGCCTAGCAATACCATTGTCCACGCAGAACTGCTCAAACTTATCTGAAGAAAATTCACTTCCATTATCTGTACGAAGGACCTTGATCTTGCAGCTCAATTGATTTTCCACCAAAACTTTAAATTCTCGAAACTTATCGAATACATCTGATTTATTCTTGATAAAATAAATCCAACTGTATATCGAAAAATCATCTATAAAAGAAACATAATACCTGAACCCTCCAATAGATGAAGTGGGAGTTGGTCCAAAGACATCACTATGAATCAGTTCGAGAATCTTTGTTGCTCTTGAACCTGTGTGTTGAAAACTAACTCGGTTCTATTTTTCATGGAGGCAATGTTCACAGAACCCGAAGCCCACAGAACAATCCGGAACTCCTTCTACCATCTGACTTGATGCTATAGTGGAGAGTCCTTTTTCACTGATATGGCCTAATCTCCGATGCCACAACATAGATTTGTTGTCTTCATCTTCTTTGACATCTTCAGAAATAAATTCGCAACCCACAGATATTATCTCTCCGAGCAACTTGTACAACGTGCCATAGCGAACCCCTCGTGCAATTACAATCGATCCTCTGATCATCTTGCACGAATCCTTTTCGCAACTGAATATAACACCCGAGTCAGCCATTGTACCAACAGATAATAAACTCCTGCTCATAAGTGGTATATGCATCACATCTGGTAGAGTCTTCACCGTGCCATCATTCATCCTCAACTTCACCCTGCCACGTCCAACAATCTGAACTGTAGTGTCATCTCCGAGCATGACATCCCCACCATTATACTCCTCATATTCACAAAACCAGTGTCTATGAGGTGTCATGTGGTATGAAGCACCAGTATCGATGAGCCAGACATCCTTATCTGACTGTACCATACATGCAGAAGCCACATACATATCTCCTGCCTCAGCCTCCTTTTTATCCGAGGTTGACTCAGCTTCTTTCTTATGAACCGGTTTGTTTTTGCAATCTCGCTTCAGATGGCCCCACTCTTGACATCTCCAGCATTGCATCTTCTTATCCTTACTCTTCGAACGCCCACGAGATTTGGATCTCCCTCTCTGATTTTGATTCCTTTCTGGTTGCCTTCCTCTGGCCGCCAGCGCCTCTTTACCAGAACTTGCCGATCCCTTTCTCCGTATTTCCTCTGATAACAAGGCAGCACATACACTTTCATACGAAAGTTCTTTATCCCCGTCACCAATCACGACAATCAGATTGTCCCATGAATCCGGCAGCGAACAGAGCAATGTTATTGCCTTATCATCATCTTGAAACTTAACACCGATTGATACAAGTTGACTGATCACCGTATTAAAGTTATAAAGATGAGTAGAAAATGAGTCACCCTTCTGCATCCAAAGATTGTACAATTTCTTCCTCAGAAATAACTTGTTAACCAACGACTTACTTTGATATAGGGATTCCAACTTCCTCCACAGATCTCTGACAGTAGGCTCGCCCATCACATTCGTAAGAATTGAATCCGCGAGACACAGCCGAATCAAACCCTTCGCCTTTCTATCAATCCGATCCCACTCTTCGATCGCCTTTGGATCTGCCTAACTGGAGGAGGCCTCGTCCGCGACCTTCGCCGCCTCCATGCCTGGTCTCTCCTTCTCGATTGTCGTCCAAAGATCTCGATCACAAAGGAGATCCTCCATCTTCATCTTCCAGAGATCAAACCGTGTTCCATCAAATTTTTCTATCTCAATCCGCAATCCTCCTGACATCTCGAATAAATCCTAATTCCTCGAACCACTTGTGCTCTGATACCAATTGATGGGAAAATCCGAGAACAAGGAGAGAAGATCGCAGAGAGATTGCAGAAAAATAGAGGAGACACACGAAATTTACCCAGGTTCACCCTTGAGATGAGGGCTACGTCCTGCAAAGAGGTTCCACTATATGTTTAGGTTTACAGCCGCCACACCGATTACACCAAAAAATTAGGCTATTAATAGCCTCTCCAAACCGGGTTTAAAACCCAAACAAACAGAGAAAAACCTAATCCGAACCACACGGGCCGGCTAAATAAAAGCCCAAAACCCGTCAATATTTTGGGGGACCACCGTCGGAGGGCGGGGCCCCCCGAACCCCCCCCCCCCTTTCGTTCGTACGTCAGCAATAGTGTTAATTGGGTAATACTCAGATTCCCCTAAGCTCACATGGACGAACCCGGTGTGAGAAACAAGGGGTCCTGAAGTATTCACCAACTCCAACAGGATGAACAAGTCAAGAAACTTTTGTTCAAACTGTGAAATCAAATTTGTTGATGACAGCTTCCTTAATTACGTGGTCTGTCCGGATTAATTTTTATCAATTTCTGCTGGCTGCTGTTTAGTCCCTTCGGACTGTGCTAATTGACACCTCTATTAGCATATGTACTATGCTAATTAAATGGCTGTTCAAATCAGCTGTTTTTTCCTTGTACTTCCACTGAAGTGGGACGAACGTACATGATAGGTACATTTATGGGTGGAACATAACTTTATGTTTACATACATCAATGTCGATATCGATATAGTTACAGCACAACCTGATGTGCCCATAAATCCCGCAATTGGTATGACTTTGAGAAACCTCCACCAAAGGTCTAATATACTTCTTAATATTCTGGATTGTTGAGGCAAGCAAGCTGAATCTTTAATCCAAAGTCTTAATGTGACTTCTGACGAAGTCTTGTACTTGGGTGATCCAAAAAGTTTATAGTTTGGTTAAACCAGAAGTGAGTCCCTGTAGAAAACAATGATAGGAAGAACAAGCCTGGAAGCATCAAAATGTCTAGATATATTTTTCCGGCCACCAAACCATGTCTACAATCTGTACTTCGTCAGCAGAGCCATTTGGCTTGTGCAAATAGAACTATACCCCTAGTTAGTACGTACAAGCGATGGAGAGAATTCTCAGTTTAACAGTTGAGCAGCCACATGCATGCATGGATCAGAACCTTGAGTACTTTAGCTGCAACGCCTTGTCACCTACCTCGTTGTTTTCTAATTGGACTCTCTGATAAAAAGAAAAATAAAAGATTAGGTAGTAAGTCAAATTTTCCTTGAATTATTATCATCTCTTTTCAATTGTTTTTTTTTTTTTGGTGCGATAAGTAAGCGCATAAGCTGTAAACCACAGATAAGCGTACAGACTCCCATGGATATATCTGATGCAAGAATGGATCCGCCTGGTTCGTCATCGTTTTTTGTCCCGTCAATACCTAAAAGCACTTCTCTTCCTTTTCCCCAAAACTGGCAGCTTCTCTTTGGGTGTTGTTATGATATCTGGCAATTTATGCAAGGAACAAGAAGTTGCATTATAACGAAGTTGATGTGGACCCTTTGTTCTCATAAGAAGAAATAACTAAGCATAACGCTACATCAAAAGAGTTTTTTAGAAATCAAACACATTAGTTCTTAAAACATCAATTTTAATTTTTAATGTTTTTTGAGATCAAAATATTTTGATTCCCGTGGTCTTTACAAATTGGTCATTAAAAATTCTTAATGATCAAAAAATTATTATTAATCTTTAAAGAATAATATTTTAGTGACCACAAATTAAATTTTGATTTCAAATGAATAAGAACTTGAAACTAATATCATATTAGTATCTAATATTTATATTTTTAAAAATAAAATATAATTGGTCTCTAAAAATTGATCAACAAATCATAATTTTGTTGTAGTGCAACCATGTCGTGCTACAGTTTCTAAAGTAATTAGGGTGGAATGATTAGCACACTGGCAGCACTAATACCATATCCCACCAGTGGATGAATTAGGTTGGTCTGGCATATAAATCTTTGTCATGTTGGGGATCATATATGAATTTGATAAGCTTTAGAAACGGAATCGTACATAGGTACATGTGATCAACAACGAATTAAAAAGACATGATAGGATTCTGTCGAGGCCTACTGTGTGGTTTAAATACTACAAGGGTCCAAAAAATCTAACTCTTTCTTCATCACATATTCCAACTACTACGTGCTTCACTGAAAGATGCATGTCAGATGATCAAAGATTAATAATAAGAACCGGGTCGTGCCATTCTTTGATAGAACCTCTCATGTTAGATGATAATATGGCACGCCCAATTAGATCAAAGATGATTTAAATTTCTAATTGGATGTCTGCTTTCTCACGGCTCACGTAAACGGTGCATAATTCTGTGTTTGATTTGACAGCTTCACAAAAAGTAGTATCAATCATGTAGTACACTTTTAATCTAGAGGGGCACCCATAATATTATAAAGCTAAAAGTATGTATAACAAAAAGAAGAAAAAAAAATCAAGACTCGGGCACGCATACAGCTCGGAAAAGTAGATGCGAGTTCAGTTTTCATCACAGCTCACCGCATTGCAATTGGTGGAACATGGCAACATCTCAACCAGGTCAGAAATGGAACATTTGGATCGCTGAAGGATAAGGCAATTGTTTAATGCACGAATATATAGAAGTTCGTAATACGCATACTCGTAATTGCTGGCGAGTAGACTTTGCACGACTTTTTTGTTGAAAGCAATTTGACCACATGGATATTTACCCTTGTAGCTAGCAATCACAATTCTCATCTCGTTGGATGCCGACAGGTACTAACAGGTATATATACACACATACATGCAAACAAAGCCAATGTTTTCAGAACCGAATCGGCGACCGGACCGAATTTCTTATCAGGTCACGATTGGATCGGTCCGATCAAATTCGATCGAATTGAACCGAATTTTATTAAAATAATCTTATTTATAATAATTACAAAGATATAATATAAATTACATAATATAGTATATGAATATTATATTAATAATTTATTAATAATATTAAAAATTAATATAAAATATTTTTTATTTATTAAAAGTTTAATAATGATTAACATATAAATATAAATAGATTATTATTAATTTAATATCTACTATTTATTGATGATAGATTCTATATTAATAAATTTCATCTTAAATTACTCTTATTTCTTTAACACTTTCCTTTTTATCTCTTTTATTTATGCTCTTTAATGATTTCCATTTTAATGTTATTCAATTTTAAATACTTACTTTTTTTATTTTAATTTCTAATTTATTTTATACATGTCATATTCCTTCCTTTTTTTTACCTTTCTTATATTTCTTTTCTTTTTCTTTTTTTAACTTTCCTATTTTCACCCTTTCTTTAATATTATTTTCCAAAATTCAACTTGAACCGGGTTGAACCGGTTCAATCACCCCATTCAACTGACCGGTTCAATCAGTTTTTTCCGATTCAACTTGCTCTATTAGTATTTTCCTATTGAACCGATCGGTCCGGTCCAATTTTGATAACATTGAACAAAAAAAAGAACAAAAATAGGAGATTAATATTTGTTACTAATTTCTTACATTCTATCACATTTTTAAAATTCATTTCTTGCCCAATTGCAGTTAAAATACTCCACAATTGAAGGCACCAACTCGCTCTGAAAACTCTCGTTTTTTCAGCGATTAATATCTCTCGCAGTAAACTCCACACCATATATACGTACATAAATAAG
Source organism: Pontederia crassipes (assembly GCA_030549335.1). Lineage (NCBI taxonomy): Eukaryota > Viridiplantae > Streptophyta > Magnoliopsida > Commelinales > Pontederiaceae > Pontederia > Pontederia crassipes. The sequence continues at coordinate 59,281,441 of CM060194.1, read as the reverse complement.
CAAACAAGAGGGGGAAAGAATTAAGACCGTACGTAGACAGAGACCAGGCGCCAAAGTGTCGTATTCAGACTTATCTTTACGCTCAAAAGTTCCATTATTTTGCTGGATCTGGATATGGCAGCGACAACAAGTTGAGGCAAACGCAAGCCAACCCTTGGAGAAGGCCATTGGACAAAAGAAGCATATCCCATGCATGCACGTCTCCGACGCAGGCGTCAGCGTCACCATCATATCCAAAAGCAAGGGGAGAGCGAGGTCGAAGAATTAAGCATCAAGCATCATAATTTAACGAATGCGTCGTTCGAACTTATATTGTTATATTGTTTAAAGAGTTAAGCATCAAGCATCATCACGTCTCCGATACCGTATGTTATATTGTTTGAGTATGGTTTAACTTTATTCAGACGTTCCCAAGCACTATCAGCAAGCCCGGTTCAAGGGCAAAGCTAGTAGAGCAAGTGCTTTAGGCCTCTCCATAATTAAAGCCTCTTAAATCCTAATATATATATAGATTGATATTAAGTTATTAATAATCCATTGATGATGATTATAACTGCGAAGCTTAGTTTAAATTAATCTCCTTATCATCTAGCATTAATTGTGTATTTTAATTGTAACTAATTCATAGTAATTATACTTTTTTTCATATTTGATATTATTTTCAACAATCAACAACTAATTTTGCTGGTAATGAATGTGAATGTCATTCTTTAAGAATTAGTAAAAAAAAAACTAGTATTAACTAATTATTTTTAATTAAAAGTCAAAATAATATTTTAAAAAATAAAATATTTTATTTTGATTATGCTTTCGGCCTCAAGCTTTCTTGACCGGCCCTGGCACCATGGTCAGCAAAGTGAAAGAATCACTGTAGTATTTTGGACCAGGATGCATGGATCATCCATGAGAAGCCGATGCATAGCAATGATTAATCTAATTAAATTCTTGTGATAATATATTATATTCATGTATTACGTACTGGTTGCGGTACGACTACATAAAACTGTATTGATTGCGTGCATGCTAGCTATTAGGCAATCTCCAATAGTCCACAAAGTTCATTCATACTTTCCTGACAACCACGATTGAGTCATTTAATTTGGCTGGTGTCCAATCCAGAACAATAGTGAATGATATAAAAAAAACATGTTTAATCCACAATAATTAAGGAAAAAAGTTTGCTCAAACCTGGATGCATCGATGAATGAGTTGCACTAAAGTTAGTGACATTTGTTTTAACCTTGACACCTATGTCGATTTTCTATACTTTGATATTAACCATATATATGACTACAAATGGGTAACACATACAATATATATGTTATATGCATAGTCTGGTCAACCCTCTACCAACTCGAATAAAAAACAGTCGACCTGTACTAACTACTCACTGTTGTCCCATAGAGAAACTTTGCATTAAAGCACTGGTATGCATACACCTATATACAAATAATGGTTCTAGCTAGCATTATTGCAAGCATCACAAGAAGCTATATAAATGCTCCCTCACTACATTTCAAATCGCCAGAGCCACATAGGGAGCCTACTCAACTCTTCTTGTCCTCTCTCCACAAACCATGGCCTTCAAGTCTCTCCTGCTGCTCATGCTCCCTTTGGCTCTGGTTCTCCTATCACTATCAGGCTCAGCAAATGCTCAAGACCTGACAGTCGGGTATTACAGCAAGACATGCCCCAATGCAGAAGCCATAATCTTCTCAGAGATGTCCAAAATCATCAAGCTCGTGCCGAGCCTTGCAGGCCCTCTCCTCAGGATGCACTTCCATGACTGCTTTGTTAGGGTACATACAGATATTATAGATCTATATATATATAATATCAAATAAAACACTCGTAGTATACATGTATTTCAATGGTACCTACAAGATTAAGCTAGGAAAACAAATTGCATGCATGCAGGGATGCGACGGCTCAGTTCTGTTGAATTCCACCAAAACTATGACAGCTGAGAAGGATGCAATCCCGAACCTGACACTCAGAGGCTACAATGTCATCGACAGGGTGAAGGCCAAGCTCGAGGAAGCTTGCCCTGGGATCGTCTCATGCGCCGATATCCTCGCATTCGTCGCCAGGGACGTAGTCGTTCTGGTATGGATCCATGCATGGCAAGCATATATATAGCATGCTCTCTTCGTCTAAGACTAATTAAGGCTGATGCTTACCGACGTAATTGAACTGACCCGGGCGACCAAATCTGAATTGATTCTTACCGCAGAGCAATGGTCCATCTTGGCCAGTGTGGGCCGGGAGAAAAGACGGCAGGATGTCTAATGCCTCAGAAACAGTAGACCTTCCGCCACCAACGGCAGGCGTCCAAAAGCTGATCAAAATGTTCGCCAAGAAGGGACTCAGCGTCAAGGACCTCGTCGTCTTATCGGGTACATATGAACTCTTGGAATAATACGTTTTTACCTGTAATATGTAATTAAATAGTATCTATCTGACTGTGTGTACTTCTTCTGTACGTATAATTCATGTTTAACAAGGCGGGCACACGATCGGAATCGGACACTGCCCCACCTTCAGTGACCGGCTGTACAACTACACCGGCAAGGCCACCCTCGCTGACATTGATCCCACGCTCGAGAGGCACTACTTGCTGAAGCTGCGGACCATCTGCAAGCCCAACGACCAGAGCACCTTCGTGCAGATGGACCCGGGCAGCTTCACGACGTTCGACACCGGCTACTACAAGCAGGTCTCCAAGAGAAGAGGTCTGTTCCACTCCGACGAGGCACTCCTCGCCCACCCGTTGACCAGGTCCTACGTCTTGGGTCACTCCGGCGCCTACGGCTCATCGGAGTTCTTCAAGGACTTCGGCGACTCCATGATCAGCATGGGCAACATCGAGGTGCTCACCGGCGCCGCCGGCGAGGTCAGGAAGATGTGCTCCGTTGTCAACTAGGAATGCCGTAGTCTTTGATGACTACAGAACTAATTGACTTCTTTTGATCGATCTGTCTGGTGAGGGCATCAAAGGGAAGCTTCAGAGTGACGAAAATTATGGTGTCTTTTGACGAGCACTTTTAGCAGTGTCTTTCAAATGTTGTGGATCGTCTCGTGCGGTCGATCGCTTGGTTTTCACATGATTAATTCTTCCATTTTTCTTTTTGTGGTAATAATGTGTCTGTTCCATCGTTGTGAATAAGGTGGCTCTCCGCCATTGTAGCTTCCTCTGCAAAAGAATAGTATCTTCTTTTTTACGGAGTGCCCCTTCGCACTTTGACTTCAATATTGAATCCATTGGTCTTTATTTTTTCATTTACTCACCGGTTCGATCATTAATATTTATCTAATCCTAACTTCTACGTTAAGATTTAATTATCAATATTTAACTAATTAATATTTCAAAATTTAAAAGCATCAAGTTTCTTCTACGATCTACTCCACTTATAGTTTAATTCAGTTTCTGTTTTCGTGCTAAACTTATGACTCTTTTTTTTCAGTGAAAATATTAACAGATATAAAATATTATTCACTTATTTCTTCTCGATTTTTCAAATATTTTGGCTCCACCCAAGATATCTAAAATTCATTTATCCTATTAACGTTATTTTTTATGTATATAATAATCAGTACTGGCCCTCACCTATTTGAATTTTCCTAAAATTTATAGATTTCAATGAGGGTAAATAAAATGAAGATTAATGACGGGTCCCCCTTGAAGAAGGAATATTATGTTATCTATCTTTTTATTCATCTGATTAAAAGTTATTAAATGAATATAGATCAAGTATTATCCATAAAATTTTAAGCTGGCGAATAAAAAAGAATTAAGAGACACATATGCCTCTGTTTCAAGAGAGAGAGAGAGAGGAAGAGAGAGAGAGAGAGATCCATTTTATCCAAAAGTAAATACATGCTCTTTCTGAAAATAATTATACATTTTTAGAGTGGGTGAGGAACTTAGGAGAGCTACATTAAAATTTAGAAATTAAAATAAAATATAGAGAAAATTTTTATTAATATATTTATTTTACTTCATCTTGCGGATAGAGAGGAAAAAATGGCTTGGAAGTAAAAAAATAATTTATCTTTTATACTTTTAGTTTCAACTAGAGTAATTGAAAATGTTGTATTTTTTTAGAGTTATTTCCTCAAGCCACCTCTAAACTATCACGATTTTTCAGATTTAACCTAAAACTATGAACTTCATTTTTTTTATCCTTAAACTATTATAATTTTTTTAATTTGATCCTTCCGTTAAATTCCGTCACTTTCTCTCTTTGATTTTTCGCATTTGTAAAAAATCCATTATACCTAGTAAGTGTTAGTCTATCTTTTACTTAAAATAACAACGCCCCATGCGTGGCGAGGGAGAATAGGGGGACGCCGTTGGCCCCCCTTTGAGGGGAGCCCTCCTCCCGTGTCGTAGGTCTAAGTATAATGGCCTTCTCTCCACCTCCTTTTTCTTTAGGAGTGACCTTCTCTTTTCCCTTCCCATGTTCCTTCTCATTTTCCTTCTCTTGCCCCTTCTATTTTTCTTTACTTTTTCCTTTACCAAAATGAAACATCTACAAAAATTAATTTTTGCATAATAAATTAACTTATCGCTGCACAATAAAAAGTATAATTGCATCATATTAACATGAAATTCGATCACATCTTCAGAAATTGAATCATATGTATAACTTAGAAACCAAATTCTAATATCCGGAGGCGCTTATGAAAAAGAATGAATTAATCTAAATTCCTATGAAATGCTAAATCTATTGAATAAAATAGAAACATTTACGAGAAGGTAAAGAATGAGGATGTGATTCACTCTCGTCAGGCAATCGTTGGTCCGATGATTTGTGTTGAGACATCATAAACTCTATTTGCGATAATTTGAAAAGCATAAATCATAACTAAATTGTGCTTTGACATTTTAAACAAGGCCATCTAATAGTTCCTTTTGATTCAAATCGTATTGACATCCACCGTTATTAGTTCTATTGTACATCCACCGATGATTAACGCATGTCCTTAACAATCACACTACTTAAATTACTAAAGTCATCCAACAATAACTAATTTAAATTAATAAAGTAGATAATAAATAATAACAATTTGAAAGGATTTGATCTCTCCACTCATGGCTGTTACCTGTCGTTGATGGTCTGATCTAGCCGTTCATGGCCGTGACGGTCGTGAATGGCTGGATCTGGCCGTTCGAGGTTGTGATGCCTGTGAATGGTCGGATTTAGCTGTGAATGACCGGATGAGGCCGTGACGACAGTGGATGGCTGGATTTGGCTGTGAATGACCGGATGAGGTCGTGACGATAGTGGATGGCTGGATTTGGCCATTGATGGTGGCCGTGATGGCCGGATTTATCCGTTCATGGCCATGAACGGTCTGATGAGGCTGTGACGGCTGTGGATGGTCAGATCTAGCCGTTCACGGCTGTGATAGTCGTGAATGGTTGGATTTGGCCAATAATGATCGTGAACGGCTGGATGAGGCCCCGACGACCAGTTCTGGTTGTTCATGGCCATTTGTGGATAGATGAGATCATGACCGCTGTGGACGGTAGGATCTGGTTTAATAGCTTCACTCATTGTGTTAGAAGCTTCACACATCATCCTAGCCTTCAATTCAGACTTTAGTCCATTCACAAAGAGATTCACTCTCATCCTTTCCGTCTTCACCAAGGTAACTCCTCTTGCTTTTTCTCACTCATACTTTGTGGAAAGTACTGATCCTCGAAGTCCATCATGAATTTTCACCATGATGGATCTCTTTCATTGACATACTTAGACGTAAGGATAAAATTCCACCATTGCTTTTCTATGAGCAGCACACTTCACTTTGCTTTCCTTTGGACATTTCATCGCTTTGAAGATATCCATGATGTCTTCCAATCATGCTTCGACTTTCTCCAGATCATCAATGCCATTGAACACAAGAGGATTGAGGCTTAAAAACCTCATCAAAGGTTCTTTGCACGAGTCTTCATCACATTCCATAGTTTGGGACATGCCTTCGTTCGTTGTGCAACTCATATCCATCTACAATTATACAATAGCTAAACGTCATTATCTAGCATCACATAATTAAAATAATACACATACCTTTAGGCTCGGTGGCACCTCATGACGATTGCACATGGACTTTACACTTAGACATTTTACTTAGATAGTTTAGCCAATCTATGACTTATATGTCCTAAGACCTAATACATATGAGTCAAAACTATGACTCTGATACCAATTGTAACGTCCCCAAAATTTGACCCCAATTTAATTGTCGAACCCTAGGCGATGTTACTTTTACCCAATTCCTATTAACCTAATTCCATAAAATATTATAGTGGAAACATAATAATATAACATAAAATGACAATAATATAAGACATCAGAAGACTTTTAATCATATAATTCCAAGATAACATATTAGCCTATGGGTCACATAGGGTCTAACATAAAACCCAACATAGGGTTCATAATATATGAAGTGTTCATACAAAGGTTTATGACTCAAAGGCCCATACTCCATACATTCTTGATTCAATAAAGAGAACATAAGATAAAAAGGGCCATAGCCCGACCACATGTGCAAACTTTTCGTCATGAGGCTTCCACCGCTGAGCCTATGCCTCGTCCATATCTGCACGAATTCATGAGGTGCAAGGTATTTTTCCCGCTATAGTATGTTGATTCTTATGCATACTATGATCCTATAACATGATATCTACATGTCATGGCTCATAATGAAAACATAGAACATGAGCATGTTATGAACTACATATGCACTCTATATGACATGTGAACAATCTATCATGACAAGATAAGATCATTAACATTATGTCAAAGCATATCATAACTTATTTTGTTTTACTTTAACATCTTCATTTATAACATCATATGACAAGGGGGCATGCATTAGCATCCTTTTAGGTGCTTTCATTATCATCATCTTCATATTTATGTCCCAAGTCATTCATCTTAGTCACTTTAAGTGATTTCATTTTTTTATCTTTTATCTTTATTTAGATAGCTTCTTATCTTGATCATTGGAAAGACCATATTTATTCGTGGGTCCTTGGCTAGCTATGTCGGGATCATTTTAGTCCTGCATTTAGAAACCCCACCTTGGTGGTGTAGTAATTTTTCCGGGAACACATCGCATAAGCTAGCAAGTGAAGACTTTGCTCCTTTCCACGATTACAACAAGACACTTTCATACCAATCCACTTTTTACTTTACATTCATTAATACATACAATCAGTGTTGCATGTTTTAATCCTAATTAAAGTCATTCATACTTAAAATCATTCTAAGGGTAAACAATCAGTATCACATAAGCATTGAACCAAGAATGGACGACAGGTCTACTTTTGATCGATCGTCGAGTCAGATTTTGAATGACCGAACTGGTTGTCAGTTCGATCGCTAGTTACAGAGGGGAGCGATCTCTCTAAATTGGATGACCGAAAAGGTTCGGGCGACTGCTTCATGATTTTTGGATGACCAAAGTGGTCATCTGATCGACCGTTAGTTACAGAGAATAACAACCTTTCTAAATCGGACAATCGAAGGAGTTACAGACGACCGTTAAAAACTTATGGATGACCGAAGTGGTCATCTGATTGATCGCTAGTTACAAAGAACAACGACCTTTCTAAATCGGACGACTGAAAGGGTTTTGGATGATCGCTAGGAGGTGTCAGATGATCGAATAGATTTGACTCGATGATTTTTCCTCTAGAACGATCAACTGAAACATTTTCGATCGTCCGTTCTGGTACGATGGATATCATCTTTTCTACATTCATCTTCTTTCCAACCATTCATACATTGATAATGTAACGTCCCCAAAATTTGTCCCAAATTTAGTTGTCGAACCCTAGGCGACGTTACTTTCATAACCTAATTTCATAAAATATTGAAGCGGAAAACATAATAATAAATCACAATTAACAATAATGTAAAACAGCGGAATACTTCTAACATATAAATCCCAAGATACATATCTAGCCCATGTGGCCACATTGGCTCTAACATAATACCCAACATAAGTTCATGATACATAAATGAGTTCATACAAAGTACATGACTCAAAAAGCTCATAGGTCATGCATACTCGACTCTTTAAAGAGTTTATCATCATAACATAAGACAATATAAAATAACTTGGGCCGTAACCCTACCGTCACATGTGTGATATCTCCATCATGAGTCTCTCGCCGCCGAACCAAAATCTCGTCCATACCGATGCATGCAAAATATAACATATTTTAGATTATTATTTTAGTTATTTTTTCTGTAATTTAATCATGGCATGCATCATTTTAGATCACTTTTATTCGTAATTCTGGATTTATCGATTTTAATTATGAATTCTCTGAATATTTTGATTGCAGGTGGATTACTTAAATTTTGATAACTATTTTGCAGGAAAAGCCGAATACATGATTATGTTTTATCAAGCTTAAATGAATTATTGACGTATCGGCCGCAATTCGGATTATCTTTGGCTCACCATCATTAGACGATAATGGACTTTGCCCCCGTTATCTTATCAAATTGGGCAAAATATCATCATCAATCAATATTATCGACCGAGAACTCCAACGCCAAAGATCTATCCTTAACTAAGGTGTATCGGCCGAGAAATCCAACGAATCCTGAGGCAAAACATTACTAGTATCAATAATATCGTCCGCAAAAGAGTCCATGAAGTTTTATCCTTAACCAATTTATCAAGCGGCCATTAACCAATCCTTGGGTGCAAACTGTCATTAATGATAGATTTTGTGGCCGAGATTTATCGAGGATATCATCAGGTGCAAAATGAAGAAGCTTTTATCATGATCAAGTTTATCGGCCGTGAAACCATATCGTCAAAGTGGATAGAGTCGTAAGCCACTCAAGTTTTATCTCACGAAATTAAATTCGGTCGTACGATGTTATAAACCGTAACTTGAAGTTCGTTCGCACCTATAAATAGAGGAGGAAGCCATCACCCAACTTGTGCTCTGAAGTTCAGGTTTCTTTCACAGTTGAGTCGTAAGATCTGTAGGCTACGACCAAGAGGGGAGAAGGTGCGATGGCTGGAGGTTGATCGCGACTCGGATCAAGTCCGAAAGGCTGCCCAGACTCGAGATCTCTGCTTTGGGTATAATTCTTTCAATTTTTATCATTTATATTTTATTATCTCTCCAAAATTTCTAGGATGAACTCCATGTTTTTAGATTTTATATTTTAGGAGATTATTAATTGAAGGAAAATGTTTGGACCCTATTTTATTTGTTTTAATATTTTCTAATCAATTATTAATTATGCTTAATGCTTTTATATTAGTTAATTGAATTTCTGAATTAGGCTATACCAGTTTGTGGAAGTGTTTAATTTCAGAATTCATGATACTAATTTTAATTGATTTTATATGAAATTAATAATTGATATAAATTTGATAAATAGTGTATGAAGAATCAAGTTTGTATGGTCTATTAATCTATACTAGTTTGTGGTGTGATTAATAGTCTAAGAAATCTAATTTACTGCGTCTTATTCATGGAGACTTCAATTTTTATTAAATTAATATAGTTCTTCATACTTAGTTTGAGGGGATGCCAGCTGTGGAGACCGTAATTTAATCATGTTAGATTACTTTAGGGAGACTCTAATATATTTTTAAAGATTAAATTTATCTTTTTATGGTTTAGATATTTATCCTGATTTATTTTCATCTTAAGGCCTAACTTTAACACCATTATCTTATCTTATTATTATTATTATTATTATTATTTTATTTTATAATTACAAAACCCATTTTCAAAATCCATATTTTTCCTCTCTTAAAAATTTACAAATTAAAATATTAAATTAATAATATTCCTCATCGGTTCGACACTCTTACTCCTATTTTCTATATTACTTGAGTGACTAGTGCACTTGCTAGCGATTTTATTTTGCTACATCATTTTACGCATCAAGTTTTTTGCGCCATTGCCAGAGAATATTTTATTAATTAATTTCTAATTTTTATGAATTATTAGGAGGTGTAAATAAATTGTAAATAATTTTCTGTACATAAGTTTTTTGTAAATACATATGGTTGTACTATTTGTTTTAATAATTTTTATTGGTGTAAATGATCTAATATCTTTGTTCTTGCAGATCAAGGTCACGGGGTTATTAATTCTTTTGAACTAAAGTTTGTTGACTTTTCGTCAATACTGGAAATATCGTGATTTACGATTTATGGAACGATCGTAATTTTGTTGGTTACACCCGATGATTTGTGCCTTCTTTTGTCAAAATCATCGCTCAAAATCTTCTGATTTCTAAAGTTCTATTTTTGCGACTGACATGTTTTTATTTTCTGAACCTTTATTTTTACGCCACCATACAATGATGATTTGACCTTGTTTCGGCTAGTTTATTTGTGGTTTATTCGTTATGCCTTATTTGGATCACGTTTCATTGGTTAATGTCCGATTTACGCCTGGTATGAATTTTATTCCTTCTCGGCCGTAATGATTCATCTGTCGACGTAAGAGTTGGGGTAATACATGATTCTCAAGTTTCATTCGATTTTTATTTTGGTCGAAACCTTGATAATTTTTTGTTTTGTGGCCAATTGAATCAGGTTGTCGACTTCATTTTGGTTCTTTACGCCTAGAGTTTTGTATGCAAAGAGTTGATTAATTTTTACGCCCAAGTGTCAGTTTAATTCTCTTTTGGCCATAATGATTCATTATTAATATTTTTTTTCATTTTAATCTCAGGTTTCGGTTTGGCCCCAATCGTTTATAGAATTTTATTTTACGCCTTATCAAGTTTTATATTCGACAGTTAAGAAATTGAATATAATTATTTTCGGATGTGGTTTGATGACTCTATCGTTTGGATATTTTATCGGATGGTTTTCTGAAACGTTTGGACAAGTAACTTGCATTTAATTTTTTTTAAACATTTCGATGTTATTTGTTATTCTTGGATTCATTGAAGTTATATCTTTTTGTTGAATTTTGGGCAGAATTTATTACAATATTTTCTCTTATTCCGATCTACATGAAATTTAATTTCAGTCGAACGACTCATATTGAAATTTTTTTTCATATTTTTGACTCGTTTTGTATCACGAAAATAGTCATTGCCAACAAGTTAAATCTTTATTGATTAATTGTGACTCTTTATCTACATGTATTATATTTGTGTATATATATATATCTATTTTTTTATTTTTTTGGCAATTAGTTGTTGCATGTACTATTGAAGAACTAATCACAACTAATTCTGAAATCTTCTGGTAGTTAGTTCAAATCCGCTTATGGAATTTGATCCTAAAATTGAAAGAACTGCTCGCCGATTAAGAAAAAAATATTAAAAAAATGGCTAAACTAGCACGTAATAATCAAAGACTAGAGCAACAAAATGAACTAGTTCCTCCACAAAACAATCGGCGGAAAAATGAAGAGGAACTTTCTACGAGAAAGTATGTCTCAGCCAGATAGAATGACCGAGAATCATGCATCGTGCTGCCAGATATTAATGTAAATAATTTTGAGATCAATCTGGCAATTGTGAGGATGATACAATCATTTCAATTTGGAGGAGGATTTCATGAAGACCCTCACGATCACCTTGACAAATTTTTTGCTACTTTGAACACCTTTAGAAATAATAATATTTCTTCTGAAGTTATTCATCTATTATTATTTCATCAATATTTACGTGATAAAGCTTCCACATAGTTTAAAACTTTGCCTGTAGGATCGATTCATTCATGGTTGGAGCTGGTAGAAAAATTTGTTGGAAAATATTGCCCACCACAAAAAATAGGCAAATATCGAAGAGAGTTAAGGGCATTAGTTTAAGACGTGATGAGACATTATATGAGGTCTGAGAACGATATAAGGGACTACTAGCTAGAGTTCATGATAATAGAATTTCAAAGTGATAAATGATGAAAGATTTCTACCATGGATAGTGAGCTGCAGATCAAGATAAACTCGACCAATCAGCAGGAGGGATAGTGATGGGATCTAAACGCCCTAGTGAGATATAAGATATTATAAGTTGTAGCCCTCAAGTCAAGCCAAGAAAGAAGACCATCTCGCCGAACTCATGATGTACATGCTGCACAAGAAGTACAATCTTCTGAAGTAGTGGCTCAGCTGAAGTCACTTAATAAAAACTTCGAGCAAATGTCACTAATGGTGTGCAACAACTGTGGAGGAGGAAATGCGAGCAATTATTGTCCAACAAGTAATAATACTTCTACTCAAATTGAAAATGCTAACTTTGTCTTCAATCCATTTTTCATAAACAATGATTATGATTGGAGGAACAATAAGAAATTTCCTTATAGGCCAAATCAAGGACAAACCAATACACCTTCACAAAATCCTACACCTTTTAGAAGGCCACCTGAAGTTCCTGTCCAACAATCAACTAATCCTATGGAAGAGATGATGGCAAGAATTAATGATATTATGCAAACCATGCAAAAAGCAATGGAAACAATAGCAACCAATCAAGATGCCTCAATAAGAAATTTGGAAATGCAAGTAGGCCAAATGGCCAATATGATGGCAAGTCGTGCACCAGGAACTCTTCCAAGCAACATTGAAAAAAATCCCAAGGAAGAGACTAAGGCTGTGACTCTTAGAAGTGGCAAGCAACTAACGAGTTCAGTATGAACTGTAGGGATTGATGATGAAACCTCCAAGATACAATATCACAAGGAAACCGACAATCTAAGAAATACCAGCAACATAGAGGATCTGCCCTATCTATAAAAATTTCGCAAAGAACAACTAGATAAGCAATTTTCTCACTTAGCATTCCTTTTCATGAAGCCTTACAGATGATGCTGAGCTATGCTAAATTTATGAAGGATATATTATCTTCAAGAAGAAAGTTTGAAAACACTCGGAGAGTAATGTTGACATCAGAGTGTAGTGCCATTTATGATCGAGATATGCCTAGAAAAATGAAAGATCTTGGAACCTTCACCATACCTTGTACTATAGGAACATTCTTTTGTGCTCAAGCTTTATGTGATCTTAGTGTTAGTATTAGTTTAATGTCATATTCTATATTTGTGCAACTAGGTTATGAGGAACTTGAAGAGACAAGTATGACTCTTCAATTTGCATATTCTTCATGCAAGAGACCCCGAGGAATACTAAGAGATGTTTTGGTAAAAGTTGATAAATTTATTTTTCCTGCAGATTTTATTGTTATGGATATGAAGGCAGATGAAAAATCCACCATCATCCTCGAGAGACCATTTCTAGTCACAGGAAATGCACTTATAGATGTTCAACAAGGATGCTCACACTTCGCGTCAACAACAAAGACATTACTTTTAATATAAAATATTCTCTCAAACAATCTTACGAGTACTCATCTTGTTATGTCATTGATTCATTAGAAGATGATACTACTGATACTTTTGATGACATTGTTGCATATTTTATTTTAGATCCATATGCCGACGAGGTCATGGAAAGTATTGATGATTCCAAGGAAAATGTGGAGGGAAATAATGAGCAAATAACAAAAGAGAGCATCAAGGATTGCACCCAAAAATTTGAACTTAAAGAACTCCCATTTCATTTAAGATACGCCTTTCTTGAAAATGACACTTATCCAGTTATGATATCTGCCGATTTGACAGGTGACATGGAAAACAAACTTTTAGAATTGTTGAGGTAACACAAAAGAGAAATCGCCTAGTCGATCTTAGACATCGAGGGAATATCTCCTACTAGTTGCATGCATAAAATTTTGATGGAGGAAAATGCCAAACCAATTGCGCAGTACCAAAGAAGGCTCAACCCAACTTTAAGGGAAGTTGTGAAAAAGGAGGTCATTAAACTCCTTAATGCAAGTATTATATATGTCATTTCTTATAGTTCATGAATAAGTCCGTAGTCCCTAATAAAGGAGGCATCACTGTGGTAAGTAACAAAAATAATGAATTGGTTCCTCAGAGAATAGTTATAGGTTAGAGAGTTTGTATAGACTATAGAAAGCTTAATGATGCTACCCACAAAGATCATTTTCCATTACATTTTATTGACCAAATGTTGGAGCGTGTTGCAGGTCATAACTACTATTATTTTGTAGATGGCTATTCTGGATACAATCAAATAGCAATAGCTTGAGGATCAAGAAAAAACAATGTTCACATGCCCGTATGAAACATTCGCCTACAAAAGAATGCCACTTGGATTATACAACACTCTAGCAACATTCCAGAGATGCACGATGTCAATCTTTGCAGATATGAACGAGAAGATACTTGAAGTGTTCATGGACGATTTCACACTTTTTGGTAGCTCTTTTGATAATTGCTTGAATAATTTATCTTTGGTTCTACAGGGATGTGAAGAAACAAATTTAGTGCTTAATTGGGAGAAGTGCCACTTTATGATTAAAGAGAGAATAGTGCTTGGCCACAAAATCTTGAAAAAAGGAATTGAAGTGGTCATTGCAAATCTGCCTCCTCCAACCAATGTAAAGGGCATTCGAAGCTTCCTTGGGCACGCAGGATTTTATCTCCGTTTTATCAAAGATTTTTAAAAAATGGCTAAACCCTTAACTAATCTTCTTGCTAAGGACAGAATTCAATTTTAATTCAAATTGTCTTGCTGCCTTTAATCTGTTAAAAGAAATGCTAATTTTTGCCCCTGTTGTTGTAGCACCAGATTGGTCTCTACCATTCAAGCTGATATGTGATGCGAGTGATGGTGCAATAGGAACTGTTTTGGGACAAAGAAAAGATAAAACCTTTTGTGTCATATATTATGCAAGTCGAACGTTGAACGCTGCCCAGATGAATTATGCAACAACAGAAAAGGAGTTTCTTGCTATTATTTTTGCTTTTGACAAGTTTAGATCATATCTAATTTGCTAAAAAATTATTGTTTATATAAATCATGCAGCAATCAAGCACTTGATGAACAAACAAGATGCCAAACCAAGATTAATTCGATGGATACTACTTCTGCAAGAGTTCGATGTTAAAGTAAAGGACAAAAAAGGAACTTAGAACTTGTTAGCTGATGCATGCAAAATACAACATATTTTAGATTATTATTTTAATTGTTTTTCCTGTAATTTGATCATGGCATGCATCATTTTTAGTCACTTTTAATCGTAATTCCAGATTTATCAATTTTAATTATTAATTCTCTGAATATTTTAATTGTGGATGGATTAACTAAATTTTGATAATTATTTTACAGAAAAAATCGAGATTTAGATGGATTGTGCCGTCTCGGCCGAAATTTCGAAGAATTTATCATTACGACCGAGATTAGGATAAAGAATTTATTTCTTACGGCCGAGATTTGGCTTTACCCCCAAGACGTTTTGGTCGAAATTCAAAGGGGGTAAAGATAAAAGGATTTTATTTTTTGGGCGTAATGGCATGAAGACTTTTCGTTTTGGCCGAGATTTGGAGGGGGTAATGGCAAGGAAATCTTGGTTTTGGCCGAGATCCATAGGGTGTAAAGATAAAAGAATTTCGTTTTGGCCGAGATTCAAAGGGGTAAAGATAAAAGGATAAAGAATTATCATTTTTTGCCGAGATTTATCCCGTGAATTTAAATTCGGCCGTACATCGTGATCAAATTGAAGGCCGTTCGCATTCTATAAATACGTAAGGAAACCATCGTCCCAAGGTGTGTTCTAAAGTTCAGGTTTCTTCCACGGCTACGACCAAGAGAAGAGAGGTGCGACGATTGGAGGTTGATCGCGACCCTGATCAAGTCTGAGAGGCTGCCCGACTGTCTGCCAGATTCGAGACCTCTATTTTGGGTGTAATTCTTCCAAATTTTATGATTTATATTTTATTATCTCTCCGGAATTTCTAGGATGAACTCCATATTTTTAGGATTATTATTTTAGGAGATTATTAATTGAAGGGAAATCTTTGGACCCTATTTTATTTGCTTTAATCTTTTCTGATCAATTATTAATTGTGCTTAATGCTTTTATATTAGTTAATTAAATTTTTAAATTAAGCTATACCAATTTGTGGAGTGTTTAATTTCAGAATTCATTATACTAATTATAATTGATTTTATTTGGAATTAATAATTGACATAAATTTAATAACTAGTGTGTGGAGAATCAAGTTTGTGTGGTCTGTTGATCTATATCAATTTGTGGAGTGATTAATAGTCTAGAGAATTCAATTTAATGCATCTTAATTTTAATATAATTTTGGGGGTATCAGTTGTGGAGACTTCAATTCTTATTAAATTAAGATAGTTCTATATGATTAGATTGAGGGATGCCAGTCGTGGAGACCACAAGTTAATCATGTTAGATTACTTTAGGAAGACTCTAATCCATCTTTAAAGATTAAATTTATCTTTTATGGTTCAAATATTTATCCTGATCTATTTTCATCCTAAGGCCTAACTTCAACACCACTATCTTATCTTTATCTTATTTTCTTTATCTTTTAAAACTCATTTTCAAAATCCATGTTTTTTCTCTCTTATTAATTTATAAATTCAGATATTGAATTAATAATATTCCTCATATGTTCGACACTCTTACTCCTATTTACTATATTACTTGAGCGACTAGTGCACTTGCTAGCGATTTTATTTTGCTACATCATTTCAACACATCAAGTTTTTGGCGTCGATGTCGGGAAATATTTTATTAATTAATTTTTTATTTTTATGAATTATTAGGAGATGTAAATAATTCTTTGTAAATATGTACTATTCTAATTATTTTTAATTTTTGTGAATAAACTAACATTTTTTTTGCAGATAAAGGTCACGACATTTTTAAAATAGTTGACTTTCGACTCAAATTCTGACGTCGATTAGGAATTTTCAGATTACGTGGACCTATGGTTTTACGATCGAGATTTATTTTGGCGGCTTTATTAGTTTTACGGCTGATTCTGAATTTTAAACTCAATTTTGCGGCCGCAAATTTTTAACTTGACCATCTTATGAGATCTTATTCTGTTTGATTTAGTTATCGACCAAGAAATAGTTTTGATTTTTGCAGCCGTAAACTTCTAATCTTCTGACCCGTTTCGGCTTTAATAGCAATCTTTATCTAAGATTTACGGTCGAGATTTACTTTATCCATATGATCGAATTGATTTCTTTCTTTGCGCATTGAATTAAATAAGAATTCGATTAATGCACAATTTTACGGGCGAAAAATCTCCCGCACATACTTTTTACGCTTTGGATTTTCTTACTGTCAACAATTATTTTCTAAACTACTTCTCGGCCGTAATGTTTTCAACTTTGTTTTACGCCACGATTTCAAGTTTTCTTTCTCGGTCGTAAAAAATTTTCTTTCAAGTTTTCTAAACAACCGTGAAAAAATCCATAAAATGTTTTCAAGTTTATTTACGGATTTTCTTTCTCGGCCGTGAAGGATCATGTTCGACTTAATTTTCATCGATTTATGACCGATATGAATCTTACTCTTCTTCGGCCGTAAAGGATTAAATCGTCAACGTTGCGTTCGATTTTTATTTCGGTCGAACACCCTATTTAGTTTTCTGTCTTACGGCCGAAATTCCACACTAACTAGTTTGTTACGGCCGTAATTTAATTGGTTTACGCCTTCACGTTGAATCCTTTTGACACTGTTTCAATGTTTTTTTTTACGGCCGAACAAGCCTCGGGTTATTTAATCTTTTTTCAGTAGAGATATTAATATTTGGCATTTAAATTTGTTTCTTTTGAGCTGAGTGTTCGAATTTTACTTTTTCGCCGTATTCGACAAATTTCTGTGAATTTTGGTGGCCGTAGTTAATTTTTTGATAAATTTCTCTCGAAAATAAATTTTAATGATGAGTTTTCAATTTTATAAGTCCGACAGACTTTTATCAATTTAAATCTTATTTCTTCGTGATCTATTATCTATATTTCTTTTTTCTTGTATATATTTGTATTTTATTCTTTTATCTCTCTTACTGAAAATTAGTTGTTGCAGGACTTGAGTGAAAATCTAATCACAACTAAGTTAATCCTTTGGATAAATTTATATGTCACACATTCTGATCAGATATTAATTTTTTATTTTATTTAATTTTTTTCTGACACTTGGTTGTTGCAGTGACAAATTGAATATTTAATCACAACCAATTCTCTATATTTTTTTTAATTAAGTTAATTTTTTTATTATTTTTATTTAATTAGTTAGTTGATTGGCATTTTAATTAATAGTTTAAGGAGTCATCTAATCGATATTTCTTTTTGTGCACGGAGAGGAACTCGACTAATCATTTCTTCGGATACATGGACCGAGCGATGCATGAATTAACACGTCGGGTTCATCTCAGACATGACAAGGCGAGAGGAAAAATCATCTTGGAATCGGCCGATCGCTGCGCTCCTTGAATTTGATGTGACCCTTCACTGCGCGCATCACGTGGGAAAGGTAAGTTTACGCCTAAAGTTTCCTTTAAATTCTTTCCCCTTCCACATCCTTGCAGATCAAGCACCACACCCTTACGGCCGAAGTTCCAAAGCTCTTCCTTACGGCCGAGACATATTACGGCCGAAGTTTCAATGCCTCTCGCCCAAAAGCCCTTACGGCTGAAGCCTCACCGACCTAACCTCAGCTCCCTTACGGCCGAGCTTCCACACCGAGCCAACTCTTTACGGCCGAAGTCTCACGCCGTCTCCGCTGCTCTTTTACGCCCGGACAAGAACTGATGCCATCATCGCCACTCCATTACGCCCAAAAACATCACAACACATTACGGCCAGTTCCTTACGACCGAGATTGCACGGCTGAGATCTTCATCAACAAAATTTTGCGACCAAGCTTTTACGGCCGAGACTCTTCATTATCGGCCGAGATCCATCAATTATCGGCCGAGATCTCCTCTCACTGACACCATTTGCGGCCATGAAGTTCATAACACTAACACCACAAGAATCTCGGTCGAGTCTCTTCAGCTTTTGCGGCCGACACCTTCATCGATATATATATTAAGGCCGAGCATCTCTCCACCGACAATAAATTCGGTTGTATCTTTTCCCTTTTCTTTATTTTCATTTCTTTAGCTTTTCTATATTATCTTTACTCTTTCCCTTGTTGGCCTAACACTGAGGACAGTGTCTGGTTCAAGCTTGGGGGAGTTTGCATTTCATGCATTGCATGTTTCTTTCTTTTTATTTGCTTATATATTGCATCTATTTGTAAAAAAGAATTCAAAAAAAAGTGAAAAAATTGAAAAATTTTCGAAAAATATCATTGTATGCATTTATTTTTGCTACCATCTTACAAACTCTTGTCTTACTGTTTTAATTATCTTTTAGTAGAAGTTCAAAGACATGTCGTTAATTGATGAAATTTGAATACTTTTCTTTCTTATCACTTGCTATTTTAGTATCAGACTTATGGACTATGTGCCTATGCTAAGTAGAATTATGAATGACTAGATGACAAAATCATATTCATGCCTTTTTATTAATTTCTTTTAAGTCTTGATAGTAGTAGCCTTCTTATTGACCATATCAAGTACTTTTTGAGCCTATAAAAATTGAAAGTGAATAAAAAGAAGGGTTAGTTGAACCCCAATAAAAAATAATTTTTGAATAAAGTTATGTGTAGGTACAAAAGTGTTATCCGGAACCAAGGTGTGTTCGGGTAATTAGATCCGTAGGGGTTCATGCCTGACGACATAAGGGCAACTGCTCTGGGATCCGTCGATCGAAAACATGCTACATGGACCATCTTGTGGAATATGGAGAAGCACCGGAGTACTGAATCATGGCTAAGTTCGAACTCTTCATTCAGAACGTTGGTTGTTCGGACAAGTAAACTCGAGGGGTGCTTTATCACCTGGTGCCCTAAGGTCATCTGGTTTGGGAGTCATCAGTCTAAAGCCCGATACATGGATCTCCTTGTGCAATCCTACTTGAAGATTAGAACTTTTAAAATGATTGAAAATAAAAATGAAAAGAAAAAAAAAAGAAAAAAGTTTTAAGCTCAATTAGTATTTATGTGTTCAATATTAATGCTATTATTGGACAGACAATTTATTTTTCTACAAGGCTAAATTTGAGATTGTTTAAATTTGTGTAGCATTCAGAAGCTCTATGAAGCTAAGTGCATGGAAAATGGTGAGATACTGAGTAGCAGGTGTGCAGAAGAATTGTGTGAAAAAATTAAGCAGTTGACAATGTGACGGCTATGATGGAACTTTCTTGAGCCTTACCTTAAATTTTTGCTTGAGGACAAGCAAGACTTTAAGCTTGGGAGAGTTTGATGCATGCAAAATATAACATATTTTAGATTATTATTTTAATTATTTTTTCTGTAATTTGATCATGGCATGCATCATTTTTAGTCACTTTTAATCGTAATTTCGGATTTATCAATTTTAATTATTAATTCTCTGAATATTTTAATTATGGATGGATTAACTAAATTTTGATAATTATTTTACAGAAAAAATCGAGATTTAGATGGATTGTGCCGTCTCGGCCAAAATTTCGAAGAATTTATCATTACGGCCGAGATTAGGATAAAGAATTTATTTCTTACGACCGAGATTTGGCTTTACCCTCAAGACGTTTTGGCCGAAATTCAAAGGGGGTAAAGATAAAAAGATTTTATTTTTTGGGCGTAATGGCATGAAGACTTTTCGTTTTGGCCGAGATTTGAAGGGGGTAATGGCAAGAAAATCTTGGTTTTGGCCGAGATCCATAGGGCGTAAAGATAAAAGAATTTCGTTTTGGCCGAAATTCAAAGGAGGTAAAGATAAAAGGATAAAGAATTATCATTTTTTGCCGAGATTTATCCCGTGAATTTAAATTCGGTCGTACATCGTGATCAAATTGAAGGCCGTTCGCACCCTATAAATACGTAAGGAAACCATCATCCCAAGTTGTGTTCTAAAGTTCAGGTTTCTTCCAAGGCGAGTCGTGAGCTCTGCAGGCTACGACCAAGAGGAGAGATGTGCGATGATTGGAGGTTGATCGCGACCCTGATCAAGTCTGAGAGGCTGCTCGACTGTCTACCAGATTCGAGACCTCTATTTTGGGTGTAATTCTTCCAATTTTTATGATTTATATTTTATTATCTCTCCGAAATTTCTAGGATGAACTCCATATTTTTAGGATTATTATTTTAGGAGATTATTAATTGAAGGGAAATCTTTGGACCCTATTTTATTTGCTTTAATCTTTTCTGATCAATTATTAATTGTGCTTAATGCTTTTATATTAGTTAATTAAATTTCTGAATTAAGCTATACCAGTTTGTGGAGTGTTTAATTTCAGAATTCATTATACTAATTATAATTGATTTTATTTGGAATTAATAATTGACATAAATTTGATAACTAGTGTGTGGAGAATCAAGTTTGTGTGGTCTGTTAATCTATATCAGTTTGTGGAGTGATTAATAATCTAGAGAATTCAATTTAATGCATCTTAATTTTAATATAATTTTTGGGGTACCAGTCGTGGAGACTTCAATTCTTATTAAATTAAGAAGTTCTATATGATTAGATTGAGGGATGTCAGTCGTGGAGACCACAAGTTAATCATGTTAGATTACTTTAGGGAGACTCTAATCCATCTTTAAAGATTAAATTTATCTTTTATGGTTCAAATATTTATCCTGATCTATTTTCATCCTAAGGCCTAACTTCAACACCACTATCTTATCTTTATCTTATTTTCTTTATCTTTTAAAACTCATTTTCAAAATCCATATTTTTTCTCTCTTATTAATTTATAAATTCAGATATTGAATTAATAATATTTCTCGTGAGTTCGACACTCTTACTACTATTTACTATATTACTTGAGCGACTAGTGCGCTTGCTAGAGATTTTATTTTGCTACATCATTTCAACGCATCATTAGCTGATCACCTATCCCGTTTGGAGTCTTCTCCAAAAGAAGTCACAGCCATACTTGAAAAATTCCCAAATGAAAAACTTTTCTCTATTTCTATAATTTCTCAAATTTCTAACAATACCCCATTGCTAATTACCTTGCAGGACATTATGTTCCGAAGGGCATGAGCACTCACCAAAAAAGGAAATTTTTATCTGATGAAAAAAATTACCACTGGGAAGATCCTTACCTTTTTCGATTATGTGTAGATTCAAGTAATTTGAAGATGTGTCCACGAAGATGAGATTGAGAATACCCTAAGTCATTTCTATGATGGACAAGCTGGATGTCACTTTGGACCTAATCGAACAATGGCTAAGATACTTGCATGTGGATTATATTGGCCAACAATTTACAGAGATGCACAAAACTACTATAAGTATTGTGACAAATGCCAAAGGACAGGTAATATTTCTCGTTGAGATGAAATGCCTTTCACAAATATTCTACGGTGCGATAGTTTTGATGTGTGGGGCATTGACTTTATGGGACTATTTTCTAAATCCTTTAACAATCAACACATCTTAGTGACGGTTGATTATGTTTCCAAATGGGTGGAAGTTATAGCCACCCCAACAAATGAGGCCAAGGTAGTGCCAACTTTCTAAAAAAATATATTTTTACTCGATTTGGAACACCTAGGACTATCATAAGTGACAATGGAACACATTTCTATAATAAAATAATGTAAACTCTTCTTAACAGATTTGGAATCAAACATTTTTTGAGTACACCATATCATGCCTAATCTTGTGGACATGTGGAAATTTCAAATAGAGAGATAAAAAGGATTCTAGAGAAAACTGTAAATTCATCTAGAAAGGATTAGTCCTTGAAATTAGATGATGCACTATGGGCATATAGGACAACTTTTAAAACACCCATAAGTACTTCTTTTTATAGATTAGTTTTTAGAAAAGCACGTCACCTTCCATTGGAATTAGAACACAGGGCTTATTGGGCAACAAAATTTTTAAATATGGATCTAAAATCATCACAATCAGAAAGGTTATTACAATTAGATGAGCTTGATGAATTTAGACACTATGCATACGAAAATAGCAAGCTATATAAAGAACGCACAAAAAAAATTACATGACATGCATATTAAACAGAAAGAATTTTTACCTTGCTCCTTTATAATAGCAAACTCATATTATTTCCTGGAAAACTTAAATCAAGATGGACCGAACTTTATGTTATAATCAATTGTTCACCCTATGGAACTTTTGAGATTGAATCATTAGACAAAAAACAAAAACTCAAAGTGAATGGACATAGATTAAAACTTTATCATGGTGGCACTTATTATCATAAGCTTTCAATGATCACTCTCTATGATATGTGAATTCTGATCTGACTAAGTCAAGCTGAGGACTATAAATCAGAACTAGTTTTACCTCTTTTCTTTATATTAGTATTTAATTAGTTGCTGATTAATATCTTAGTTACATAAAATTAGTTTCGATGATAGTTTTATTTTATTTTATTTTTAAATAGACATCTTATTCATTTTATTTTATTTCATTTTATTTATTTATTTTATTTTTATTTGGAGTCATCTTATTAATATTGTCTTTTGTGCGAGGAGAAAATTTCGGATAAGTACTTGCTCATGAAATTTATGTGCATGCTGCCACCTGCGCGACAGCTCCCAAAAGAGCGATAAAGAGACAGAATCCTCGAAGACCTCGGACAAGACATCTCCCGGCCGCTAAATTCCATCCAGCCGCAAAAGTGGATCAAACACCGACACATGAGGACAGCTTACATGCATCACATGGCGGACGCAAAATCCAATGGAATCAATGTGCCACCTGACGCATAATTGATAGTTCACGGGCGTAAAATAAAATAAAAAAAACTTTTGACAATTGTCCATGATTCTCGCCGAGCAGATTCTGACATCCGACACCGAAATGACATATCGGCCGCAAAAGCTCCAATTGAACAACTCGTGCCATGCATGCATCTTATCAAACACGTGCACGATTTGCGACCGAATTTAAATCTATGTGACTGTTCAGCACAGATAAGTTCACGGTAGTCCTTCATCTATAAATACTTACCCTTTCTTTCATTTGCAGGTCGGAAATGAAGACGATCTACTCCGTTTGCGCCCGACGTCGACCGCCAATCTCTCTGTTCTCGATTGCGGCCGAGACCCCATCGATCGTCGTCATCAACTATTGCGGCCGCAACGTTCCTCTCTTTTCTTCCTTTGCACTGGACTGCTCGAACTCTATATGGGCCGCCATCTTTCCATTTCCATCATTTGCGGCCAAAAACCTTCATCGATAGCCAGTCTTCAGTGACAACTATTGCGGTCGAAGCTTCTCCCTTGTACATATCGCAGCCGAGATAAGCTTACAGCCGGGGATCATCACCGACAACAGTTGCGGCCGAAACCACCTTTCTTGTTCAACATTACCGATGATCAGCCTCTATATTATGGCCGAGATGTTATCCTGAAGCACCAATTGCAGCATCATCCTTTTTACGGCCGAAAGCCCACCAAACTATGACCAAAGTTCTGACGTTGTTCTTATCGGCCGAGTCTCTCTTCAAAGGCCGAGCACTTCACCACCTTTCTTCCGTGGGCAAATTTTATGTTTTATAATGAGGCAATTTGCTAATATCTGGAGGGGATGTCGTGATTGACGACATTCGGACGCCCAGACAGTGCCACAATCTTCGCAGTTAATTTCATATCCGAGAGATCATTATTGGACCAAGCCTGCCTACCAAGATCGTTTTGAAAGATTGTCTACTGTCTGAGTAAATGCCACTAGATTTCTAGACACCGAGATACTGAGGGAGTACAATTTATTTGTCGATATCCATTTATTATTTTCTCAAATTGGCCTTTTAGATTTTGTTCAACAGTGGTGGCCAACTTATGAAGTACTTACTATGAAATTCTTGTCATCTCTCGAGGTCTTCAATTTAGATGGCAGACAGTATGATCAATCCCGCATTTCATTTCAGCTATACGGGCGACCTTTCACATTGACTCTAGAAGTTTTTAATAATATTTATGGATTTCCCAACTATGGGGCTCGTTCTGTTCCTACTGACTTTCATGCTGAATTTTTTTTGAAACAAATAACTGAAAAAAATCGATTGGTCTTGAGTACAGCTAAGGAAAGCACAATCCAAAATCTTGTACTGCGCTTTGTCCATCGCATGCTCAGCAACACCCTTAGCAGACGAACTGATAGTGATGGAGCCGTCTCAGAGGGAGAGTTATTCTTGATCCACGGTATGCTCCACAGGACACAGGTCAATGTCGGCGCCTTCCTCATTCGTCATTTTCAATGCCGTACTACTCTTCGGAGCGGTAGCATCAGTATGGGCGCCCTTATCACGCCAATAGTGCAACACTTCAGACTTGACCTGAATGATCTTTAAGCTGTCCCAAGAATAGCCCACCTCATCGAAGAACTATTTTGGCCATGGGCCTCGCCAAGACTAACACTACAGGAGTTAAAGTTTTTATTTTTAAAGAAAGTGATATGGAGATGCTCCACTAATTTCATCTGCAGGACCATCTACCTCTATCGGTCAGCCACACCAGGATGAAGCCTTCTTTTAGTTTGATTCTACTAATTATGCGGCAGCCCAACAGTACTTTCAGCAGTCACAAGTCTTTCAGGCTGCATCACCAGTAGCTTCCCGACATGAGGCATCTACCCTTTCACCCTATATGCCGGTGTCTTCTCCGATTCTGTCTCTAGCACATGAGAGCTCTTCTAATTCCTCATTCATACCAGCCACTCCTTATGAAGAAGGAGATCAGATGGAAGTATCTGCCCCTCTGCAAGAACTTGGGCCCGCTTATTTGTCTCCACATGAGCCGGCATATTACACATCGCCTCTGCAACCTTAACCGTCGCAACCTGTGTGGAATCACTTTCTACCACTAGAGCCCACTTTTACCTCACCCCCGGAGCAGCCTTACTATCCACCTCCGCCACCTCAACCTAACTATGCTTTCGTACAAAATCTATGTGAATCTATGTATGATGAGCAGTTTCGCCAAGCAGGGGAGATACATGCTATTATAGAAGAGTAACACCGACAGGCCCAAGAGTTGACCACTATTCGAGCAGACTTCACAAATATGCAGGAGCATCAGGGTCGCTTCGAATCCCTCCAAAATCAGCATGTTCGCATGACGAGACACATCCACGACTATCATATGCGCCATGGACATTTCGGCTACCACCCACCTTCGCCACCACACAGATAGTAAATTCGATTGTCTCTTTTTTCTCTTCTTTATTTTTCCCTTTTCTTTAGTTTTCCATTTTTATTGAGTCTGTATCTCTTTCCTTTGTTGGCCTAATACTGAGGACAGTGTCTGGTTCAAGCTTGGGAGAGTTTACATTTCATGCATTTGCATTCTTCTTTATTTTTCTTTTTATTTACCTATGTATGCATTTATAAAAAAATTAAAAAATTGAAAAATTTCCCAAAAATCCATTGCATGCATTTATTTTTGCTATCATCTTACTAACTTTCGTTTTATTGTTTTATATAATTATCTTTTAGTAAACTTTAAAGACATGTCATTAACTAATAAAATTTGAATGCTTTTCTTTCTTATAACTTCTATTTTGTATTAAACTTATGGACTATGTGCCTATGCTAAGTAGAATTATGAATGACTAGACGACAAAATCATATTCATGCCTTTTTATTTTTCTGTTAAGTCTTGATAGTAGTAACCTTTTTATTGACCATATTAAGTACTCCTTGATCTTTAAAAAAATGTGAAAAAAATAGTGAAAAAAATGAATAAAGTTATGTGTAAGTACAAAAGTGTTATCCGGAACCAAGGTGTGTTCGGATAATTAGATCCGTAGGGGCTCATGCCTGATGATCTAAGGGCAACTGCTCTAGGATCCGTCGATCGAAAACCTGCTACAAAGATAATCTTGTGGAATATGGAGAAGCACATGAGTAGTGAATCATGGCTAAGTTCGAACTCATCATTCAGAACCTTGGTTGTTCGGGCAAGTAAACTCGAGGGGTGCCTCATCACCTGTTGCCCTAAGGCCATCTGGTTTGGGAGTCATTAGTCTAAAGCCTGCTACATGAACTTCCTTGTGCAATCCTGGTTGAAGATTAGAACTTTTAGAATGATTGAAAATAAAAGTAAAAAAAAAACAAAAAGAAAAAGTTTTATAAGCTCAATTGGTACTTATGTGCTCAATATTAATTCTATTTTTTGATAGACAAATTATTTTTCTACAAGGCTCAATTAGTACTTATGTGTTCAATATTAATGTTATTATTTGATAGACAATTTATTTTTCTACAAGGTTGAATTTGATATTATGTAAATTTGTGTAGCATTCAGAACCTTTATGAAGCTAAGTGCATGGAAAAAGGTGAGATGCTGAGTAGTAAGTGTACAGAAGAATTGTGTGAGAAAAATAGTCAATTGACAATGTGGAAGCTATGATGGAACTTTCTTGAGCCTTGCTTTTAAATTTTTGCTTGAGGACAAGCAAGACTTTAAGCATGAGGGAGTTTGATACCTGCAAAATATAACATATTTTAGATTATTATTTTAGTTAATTTTTTTATAATTTAATCATGGCATGCATCATTTTAGATCATTTTTAGTCGTAATTCTGGATTCATCGATTTTAATTATTCTCTGAATATTTTAATTTAAATGGATTAATTAAATTTTGATAACTATTTTGCAGGAAAAGTCGAATACACAATTATCCGAGGGATTATATTTTATCAAGCTTAAATGAATTATTGACGTATCGGCCGCAATTCAGATGCAATGTGATTGTCGGCCGCAATTCGGATTATCTTTGGCCCACCATCATTAGACGATAATGGAATTTGCGATCGTGATCTTATCAAATTGGGCAAAATACCATCATCAATCAATATTATCGGTCGAGAACTCCAACGCCAAAGATCTACTTAACCAAGGTGTATCGTCTGAGAAATCCAACTAATCTTGGGGCAAAACATTACTATTATCAAGAATATCGGCCGCAAAAGAGTCCATGAAATTTTATCCTTAACCAATTTATCAAGCGGCCATTAACCAATCCTTGGGTGCAAACTATCATTAATGATAGATTTTGTGACCGAGATTTACCGAGGATATCATCAGGTGCAAAACGAAGAAGCTTTTATCATGATCAAGTTTATCGGCCGTGAAACCATATCGTCAAAGTGGATAGAGTCGTAAGCCACTCAAGTTTTATCTCACAAAATCAAATTCAGTCGTACGATGTTATCAACCGTAACCTGAAGTCCGTCCACACCTATAAATAAAGGAGGAAGCCATCATCCCAACTCGTGCTCTGAAGTTTAGGTTTCTTCCACAGTTGAGTCGTAAGCTCTGCAGGCTACGACCAAGAGGAGAGAAGGTGCGACAGCTGGAGGTTGATCGCGACTCTGTTCAAGTAAGAAAGGTTGCCCTACTGTCTGCCCAGATTCGAGATCTCTGCTTTGAATGTAATTCTTTCAATTTTTATCATTTGTATTTATTATCTCTCCAAAATTTCTAGGATGAACTCCATGTTTTTAGATTCTATATTTTAGGAGATTATTAATTGAAGGGAAATGTTTAAATCCTATTTTATTTATTTTAATATTTTCTGATCAATTATTAATTGTGCTTAATGCTTTTATATTAGTTAATTGAATTTCTGAAATAAGTTATACCAGTTTGTGGATTGTTTAATTTCAGAATTCATGATACTAATTTTAATTGATTTTATATGAAATTAATAATTGACATAAATTTGATAATTAGTGTGTGGAGAATCAAGTTTGTGTGGTCTGTTAATCTATACTAGTTTGTGTTGTGATTAATAGTCTAGGGAATCCAATTTACTGCGTCTTAATATTAATATGATTTGATGGGATGCCAGTTGTGGAGACTTCAATTCTTATTAAATTAAGATAGTTCTTCATGCTTAGTTTGAGGGGAATGTCAGTTGTGGAGACCGCAGTTAATCATGTTAGATTACTTTAGGGAGACTTTAAACTATCTTTAAAGATTAAATTTATCTTTTATGGTTCAAATATTTATCCTGATCTATTTTCATCCTAAGGCCTAACTTCAACACTATTATGTTATCTTATTATTATTTTATTTTCTTTATTTTATTTTATAATTACAAAACCCATTTTCAAAATCCATATTTTTTCTCTCTTAAAAATTTATAAATTCAGATATTAAATTAATAATATTCCTTGTGGGTTCGACATTGTTCTTCCTATTTTCTATATTACTTGAGCGACTAGTGCACTTGTTAGCGACTTTATTTTACTACATCATTTTACGCATCACATAACTGCACGGATCTATGGAGTGCAAGAAATTTCTCTCGTTAGAATATGTTGAGACTCATGTATGCTATGATCCTATAATATGATCTCTACGTGTCATGGCATATGCATTTCATCATAATGGAAATATAGAACATGTGCACGCGATGGACTGCATATGCACGCTATATGGCATGTGAATCATCATAGACAAGCTAAGCATATAACGTTATTAACATTATGCTAAGGCACGTCATTACTCATCATTACGCTAAGACATACCATAACTTACTTTACTTTGACATTTTAAATCATAACATCAATGTAACAAAGGGACATATATTAGCATCATTTTAGGTACTTGCATTATCATAATGATCTTTATGTGAAGTCATACATTTATCTTACTTAGCATTTGTCATCTTCATCATTAACATCATATGATTGAAAACATAAATTAGCATCCCTTAAGATACTTTCATTATCATCTTCTTCTTTATGTTCCAAGTCATTCATTTTAGTTACTTTAAGTGACTTTGTCTTTAACATCATATGACTATGGAACATCCTTTGCATCCTTTTAGGTGCGTACTTAATCATCATCTTAATCTTTATGTTCCAAGTTATTCATCTTCGTCACTATAAGTAACTTACATCTTTTCATCTTCTTTATTTAGATAGCTTCTTATCTTGTTGATTGAGAAGTTCATATTGGCTCGTCGATCTTAACTTAACTATGCCGAGATCTTTTTGTCCCGTTGGAGGCCACACCTTGTCCACTCTTATGTGGGGTCTTGGTATGCGGAATGCCACATCTTATCCACTCTAGGGTGGGATCTTCGTCATCCCATAGTTCCTTTATCGGGATCTTTTTGTCCCAAGAGAAGTCACACTTTGTCCGCTCTTATATGGGGTCTTAGTCTTCCCTTAATTCCTTTCTCGGGATCCTTTTGTCCCATGAGAAGCCACACATTGTCCACTCTTATGTGGGCGATCTTCCCCGAGAGCCACATCTTATTCCCTCAAGGTGGATCTTGGTCTTCCACTTACATCCGACCACATCAACAAGACACCTTCATCAATTCGTCTTTTAGTTACATTCATCAATACATACAATTATTCAATACATGTTGCATATTTTAATCCAATTTCAAGTCATATATATTTCAAATCATGCTAAGTGTGGGCAAACAATCATCACATAGATGTCTGGGACTGGTCACAGCCGTGTCACTATAGGTCACGGTCGTGCCCACACATGGGCACAGGCATGCAACTTGTCGGCACGGCTGGACATTTAGTCGATTTACTCGGCATCACTTGGTCACGGTCATTACCAGTGATGGCATGGCCATGCCTGTCTCATTGGTCATTCATGGGTGGATGACCGTACTTGCACGCCCGTGACAGAGCAACCATTTTCCACATGTTTTTTCTAAAAACTATAAGGCCTGGGCATTTGGAGTGTCACGGCCATGCGACCTCAAGGTCACAATCATGACAGAACGTCTATTTTTCTTCTGAACACATTTCAAGGCTAAGGCAGGGGATCTTAATGGACATCACAGCCATGCTCCAAATCGTCATGGCCGTGCCCGAGCTCCAGACAACATCTCCCTATTTTATCCCCATTTTTTTGTCTTTTACACATTCATACAAACACCTTTAGGGCATACATTTACACATACATTTGAACATGCATTTTACATTAATCATCACATAAGTTATGCGTGAACATTTACACCATCATAATCTTGAACATATGAAGAGATTTGCATAAAGCACATTAAGAGTTACTAATTATATTCATACCAACAAATAAAGAGACATCATAATGAATTAAACATGGATAATCATAAATATCTTAATTCTAAACATGATAAGCAATGAAATAGTAATCTTAATGATGAAAGAATCGTCTTAATGCAAACATAAATTTTTCCTAATCATGCATTAATAAGATCTAGTTTGGTCTTAAAATCCCTTAATCCAAGCATGATTATATCATTAAGGGATAATTAGGACTTAGGATCCCTTCAAACATATTTTTTAGAGTTTAGGTTAAAATCCTATTAATTTTAATCTCTTCTTCCTTCTTCAAACCCTCTTAGTTCTAATCTTTTCTTCCTTCTTCCTCTTTCTTCTTCCTCTCCTTTTTTCTTCTTCCTACAATGCTAGTCACTGTAGCATGGGAGAGGGTGAGAGAGTAAAGAGAAAGAGTGGGTGAATATGAGAGGGGCTGGAGCTTCTTTGCTCCTGTCGGCTGGGAGAGAAAGGAGGTGAGAAGAGTGAGATGGGAAGAGATTTAGGGCATAATGAGTGTTTTATATATTAAATTTTGGGCCTTATTAGATTAATGGGCTTTATAGTTGGGCCTTAATTGGTTTTATATTTCTTTTACTTATTTTCTTTTATTTTTATTTAAATTTTTAAGACTATTACAAATACATTGAGCACACATTTTGCTCTATCCATCGTACAATTCATTCCTAAGCATTCTTTGTGCAATAATCATGGAAACAAGTGGGGTTTTTCACAAGAATATCCAACATGCTAATCACATTCTTATATGTACATGAACACTAAGACATTTCATTATGAGCTAACATAATAATCACAATACATCATGAACCAAGCCAAATTAGCAACGGAACAATAATCATAAAGTAAAATGGCATAAAGCTATACCTTAATTCCCTACTCTTCCATTAGTAAGAACAATAATTTGTTCTTTTATACCCTAATCCAAATATATAATCATTATTTGGAAGAAAGTTAGGAATTTAAATCTCCTCAACATACTTTTAGGGTTACGTTAAAATTCTAATTCTAATTTCTTCTTTTTTTTTCTTCTTCTTCTTCTCTCCTTTTTGCATCACCTTCCTCTCCTTTGCTGAAATGGCCTCCTCCCTGCTGTAGAGCGGAGAGGAGAGAGAAGGTGAGTGAGGGAGTAGAGAGAGCCGTGCTGGGGAAAGTTTTTAATTTTTACTTTGTAATATATAAAGTATAGATGTTACAATTGCCTCCCACCCATCCACCCCCAAAAAAAAAATCTTATGTTATTTCCTTCTCATATGTTGAGTGGGCCAATTCCAAGCTGAGGCCCACAAGACAAATTTAAATAGGATTAAACTTTAAACCCTATAAAAAAAGACACAACTAATATCTCATGTATCTTTAACTTTTCTTCATGTCATCGTCTCATCTCTTATTGCGACTGCAAGATAAAATTTATTATTTTTTTTATAGAAAAAATGAATTATATGTTCTTGCTATACAATTATTTTATTATTTTTCTCTCCTATAAGATCTCACTTCTTTTCTATCTCTTCCTTCTCCATGTGTTATTTTTTTATTTGTCTACTATGTTGAATATCTTTTATTATTATTTACGAAAATATATTTAAATATGAATATTTTGTGTTTAAATGTTTTTCACTTTTCAGATAGATAGTAATTTTTTTAGATTTTTTATTTAGTTTATTTCAAATGACAATAAATGGTACAGTGTAATTGGATAAATATAAAAAATAAAAAAGCTAATAAAAACTGAGGTAAAATTGAAATTTTAGTTTCAAAAAGATACATGACAAAGCCCTTAAATTACTCATACAGATAGAGGTGATAAATAGAAAAAAAATCAAATTGTTCATCATTAAATATAATTATAAAGAGTGTTCATTGAATGTGTAACATTATAAAAACAAATTTATATAATCATTGACTATTAAAGGAATAATGCATTTATTTTAAAATTAACATGAATATTCTGACATTATCATTGTACATGTGATTCATCTTGTAGATCAATAAATTGCATGACATTAATTTTTTTTAATTCTTTGCTTAATTTATTATACATAATTGGATCTAAAGTAGATCTAAGTTATGTATTAAGTAATGATAATTAATATGTTTTTTGCAGAATTTTAACTAATTGAGCACAAAACTAATGATTATTCTTGCATAAGATATTTCTTTTGGAGTTGAAGGTATGCAATACATA
Organism: Pontederia crassipes; assembly: GCA_030549335.1. Lineage (NCBI taxonomy): Eukaryota > Viridiplantae > Streptophyta > Magnoliopsida > Commelinales > Pontederiaceae > Pontederia > Pontederia crassipes. The sequence goes on along the minus strand of CM060194.1, from coordinate 59,248,250 downwards.
ACTTCATAACATTTCTCTTTGATTAAATATGAACTTTTTAAGTTATCTAAATATTTTATTCATATTTATATTTTTATATAGATGAAAAAATCAACGACCTATGAAATCTTAGCCTACGTGCACTAGAACTCTTCCTTTGTTTCAAAATACATCTATGAATATTTATCAATTAAATCATGATCACAATCCTATGAAATCTCATAGAATCGACATCAATCACAATTTTGATATCAATTCATTTGAGCGTGATCCTAGTTTACAAAAGCAAGTATCCTATTGATATGTGAGATGAAATTCGAAGAGTTTATATTAAAGCAGATCCATATCAATGTATTCTTTTGGAGTATCCAAAATTTGGTAAAAAACATCTAACAAGTTTGCAATGACAATGGTTTAAACCATTTTCGTCATGGTTGGAATATTCTCCATCTAAGGATGCAACATTTTGTCTTCCATATTTCTTATTTCATAAGCAAAATGGACTTTCTAGATCAAATGCATTTACTCTACATGATATTTTAAATTGGAAAAAGGTGAAAGATGGTAAAAAATTGTGCATTTTTAGTTCATAGAGGAAAATATCAAACTTCGCCTCATCGAAATGCTGAAAAAGTTTGAATGGATTTAGTTGACCAATCTTCACACATTCAGAATAGATTGGAGCAATATAACAAATTAAGAAGGATGATTCATTTAAAAACATCAATTGACGTGGTTAAATGGCTTGCATTACAAGGATGTATTTTTTGAGTGTATGATGAAACCAAAACATCATAAAGACCTAGAAATTTACGTGAATTATTAAATTTGTTGAGTTCTTACAACGATGAAGTAAGAAAATGACTAGATAAAGCTCCACAAAATACTTCCTACACTTGACTACAAATACAAAAGGAAATTTTGCAAGTTATTTCAACAAAAATAAAAATATGATCCGTGAAGAAATTGGTGATGCAAAATTTTGTATTTATGATTGATGAAGCTCGAGATGAATCTAAAAAAGAGCAAATGTCTATTGTTTTAATATTTGTTGATCAGAAAGGATTGTAAAAGAACATTTTTTCGGCCTTGTTCATGTTAAAGATACTACTACACTGACATAAAGACATGTAATTTTTATAGTACTATCAAATCACAACCTTGATATTCAAAACATTAGAGGTTGAGGTTATGATGATGCAAGTAATATGAGGGGAGAATGGAATGGACTACAAGCGTTAATTTTAAATACATGTCCTTATGCTTATTATGTTCATTGTATGGTACACCGACTACAGCTAGCATTAGTCACTGCTTCAAAAGATGTGATCCATATCCATCATTTCTTTAATAAGTTAAGTTTAATTATTAACCTTGCTTCTGCTTCAAGTAAATTACTTTCTAATAATGAGCTTCAACTCGGAAAAGGTTTCTTTATAAAAACCTAGAGATACAAGATGGAGTTCACATTTAAAACTAGTTTTGAGCCTAATTAAGTACTTCAATACAACATGTCAAGTTTTGTTGAATATTATTGATGATGGTGGAACTTCAGTGTTGGATCCCAAAAGCACCAAGATGAAGGGGGGATGAATTGGTGTTTAAGTCAAGAATGTAGATTTGATAAATGCGTCGCAGGAGTTCAAAATCGATTCGTTAAATCTTTTAAATAAATGCAAATCAAATTAAATATGAGAGGAGAGAGAGAATGCAAACACAAAGTGCACGAGTGATTGTTGACGAGGTTCAGCCACATCTTAGCCTACGTGCACTAGAACTCTTCCTTTGTTTCAAATGGGGCAAGGAACAAAATTCCTTTGCACCATCTCCTTTTCTCCGGTTCGAGAGGTAAGGCACACCTCTCCTCCTATTAAGTTAATTTTTTCTTTCGCTTAACAGGTATGATCTCGAACCTCTTTTACACAGGAGCTCTTTCAATTTTTCTGAACAAAAATGTTTCTCTCTTATACAATGCTATGCTCACAAGAAGAGAAGTAAGAAAGAAGAAAAACTTTAAAATGAAAACTTCAAGGAAAAAGTTTTCTTTTGATAACTTGAAATTTTTCTTCAATTAATGGATTGATGCAATTACTTCTGGTTTTGACACTCATTTTATAGTCTTCAATGTGTAAAAAATTTGTATAGAATTTTTTCCATTTTTTACTCAATCAAATTTAGCCATTACTATTCATTTGACCCGGAGGTCGGTCGATCACACATATGGACCAGTCGATCGGTCTACGTGATCGTTAATTTCTTCAGCTTTTGCGCTTGATCGGTTGATAGGACCATCAACAGGTCACTCGACCGGTATTATCTCGATGTCACCCAGGGTAGGCTCAGTTTTGATCGATTGACCGGCATCTCCATTTGGTCGACTAGTATTGTCTTTACCGGCCTTCTTTGCTTCAACCGATAGTTTAATCGTCTTGTACTATTTTGAACATAACATTTTATATAGTTATCGAAATTAGATAATCTTGAATTCTATGAATAGTTAATAAAATTCTCTATAACTTTGATATTCATCATTAATCCATAATCTTATAACGTCATAGTCAATTATTTAATCAAAATATAGTGCATTAAGTTGTTCCTTTTTTCTTTAAACTTTTTCAGCATTTAACGTTAATCTTTTGAGATTTGTATCATCAAAATATAATTTTATATATCATTAAAACTTTACTCCAACAATTTCCCCCTTTTAACTGAGAAATATGAAAAATATATAAGTTGCGGAAAAACTGTAAAAATTTTGTAAAAATCAATTTTCAATTTTACCCCTTTAAAACTTAGCTTTCCTTACAATGATATATATATTTACATAAGTACTAATTGTAAAGCACTCTTCATATAGAGTTATATTCATATCATATTTCTCCTCCCTTTTGTTTCATCAAAAAGTGGTTTGTACATGAAGGACATAAGAAACCTAATTCCCACTTTATCTTTTAGAAAAAAAAGGATTATTCTCTCCTTTTGTCATAAATATGTAAAGTGTTACATCATAAAGAGTTATAAAATATAAAATAAATAGCTCCCTCTAAATTCATGACTATTTTAAAAATGAAATCAAATTGATCTATAGGTTATGAAAGTCACAGGTATCAAAAAATTACGTTAAAAATTAAAATATTACATAATGATGTCAAAATAAAGTTGAAAGATTTTAACATATTCCTCTTATCACTATGACCAATTTTTTTTCCTACTTTCAAATATAATGATTTTGAAAATTTAAGAAATAAAAAAATAAATGATACTTTCATCATAACCTTCATGTCTTCACATTTTCAATTCCACTTGTCCTTTACTTTACATGTGAGGTACACCTGAAAAATAAATATGCAACTTTGATACCCAAATTTCTTTGTGTAGACACTTTTGGAATCCAAATCATGCCATGTTGTCTTGATTTTTTTTTATTTTGCATTGATATGCACAATGACCATAAAAGCCACATGTAAAACATTTAAAATGTGATTTTCTATTAAAGGAGTGATTAGATTTCTGACAAAAATTTTTATTTCCAAAGTATTTCTTAAGATTATTTTTCGTTACATGAGAAATAGTTTTATTTTGTGTATTTTTTAAAATAGTATTTTCCTTCTTTAATTTTTTTAAAGAACATACTAGTTTTACAATTTCACAAGCATGTGTAATTTTTAAAGTATCAATTTCATTTTTTAGTTTTTCATTTTTCATAAAACATGTATCATTTTCTTCTTTTAAATTTTTAATCTCATATAGTAATTTCTCATTTTTTTCTTTAAGTGAGAAATATCTTTTTGTAAGATAGGAGAGTTATTTATTCACATTTAAAGAAATATTTTCTTGAAGAAAGCTCGATGAATCATTACTTGAAATTGAGGGATTAGAAATTATCTCATCATTGGGAGCCATTAAGCATATGTATGCTTCCTCACTTGAAGAATTTGATGAGTCACTTGTTTCACTCTCTTCATATTTTTTCTTTTTACCTTGCTTAGATTTCTCTTCTTTGTGGTGTTTGTATGATCTTCTAGTTGGATTCTCATTCTTTTCTTTGGATTTACCAACTTGAGATATTTGTCGAGCTTTCTTGTATAGCATGCGAGTCTCTTTTCATCTACTTCTTCACTTGAATATTCTTCTTTTGCGTTTGATTTCAATGCCAATGTTTTCTTCTTAGGAACTTTTTTTTCTTGATCTTCTTATATTAATATCTCATAGGTTAGAAGTGAACCAATAAAATCATTAAAATCTAATTTGTTCAAATTTTTTTCTTCAATCACGGTCCTCTTCGTATGCCATTTGGAGGAGAGAAATTTGAGAAACCTTTTCACCTTTTGAGAGTTAGTTATTAGTTCATTCAAGGAGGCTAAGCCATTCAAGATATCGTTAAGTCGTGCAACCATGTCATTTTTTGATTCATTATAATGCATTTTGAAAGAATCATATTTGTGATTTAAAATATTTAGTCTAGATTCCTTAACTTTATCAGTTTCTTCATAATTAACATTTTTCCAAATCTCAGTTGCACACATTCACAACTTCAAATACAATTAAACTCCGTTGAATCCAAAGTACAATAAAAAAATATTTTTGGCTTTCCAATCAAGTTTTGCAAAATGTTTTTATCTTTCGTTAGAATCTGTGGGTAATTTTTGGTAATTTTTCATGTAACTGATACCTTTTTTCAATAATGTCCCGCATGTCAATGGAACATAGGTATACTTGAATTCTAATTTTTCAATATGCAAAATTTGATGCATTTAGAAGGGGAGGATGATTAATTGATTGTCCTTCGGCAAAATTAAATTCGCATGATGTCATAGCTCTTAAGATGGTTAAATCTTAAACTAAGACGATTAAATCTTAAAATGATTAGATTTTAAAATAAGAGCAACCAATTCAGATATCAATTGTTGGATCCCAAAGGCACCAGGGGGGGTGAGTTGGTGTTTAAGTCGAAAATGTCAATTTCACAAAATGCATCGTGAAAGTTTAAAATTGATTCGTTAAACCTTTTAAATCAATGCAAATAAAACTCAATCACAATCATAATATGACAGGGAAAGAGAGAGAATGCAAACACAAAGTGCATGGGTGATTGTTGACGAGGTTCGACCACACCTTGATCTACATGTCCGCGTCAACTTCTTTACATCGAGACCACTGGAGATTCTGCTAGAACTCTTCCTTTGTTCCAAACGGGACAAAGAAGAAAAGCCCTTTACACCACCATATTTTCTCCACTTTGAGAGGTAAGGCACACCTCCCCTCACATGAAGCTAATCTTTTCTCTCGTTCAAGAGGTAAGATCTCAAACTTCTTTTACACATGAGCTCTCTCAATTTTTTTGATCAAAAATATTTTTATCTTTTATAATGCTATGCTCACAAGAAGAGAAGAGAGAAAATAGAGAAAACTTTAAAATGAAAACTTTAAGGAAAAATATTTTCTTTTGATAACTTGAAGTTTTTCTTCAATTAATGGATGGATGTATTTACTTCTGGCTTTGGCACTCTTTTTATAGGCTTCAATGTGTAAAAAATTCGTCCAAAATTTTTTTCATATTTTACTCATTCAATTTTATTTGTTACTGTTCATTTGACCCGGAGGCCGGTCGACCGCACATCTGGATCGGTCGACTAGTCTATGTAACCGTTGCGCGATTTCTTCAGCTTCTACGTTTGATCGATTGACCGGACTATCAATCGGTCAGTCGACCGGTATTATCTCGGTGTCAACTGGGGCAGGCTCAATTTTAATCGGTTGATCGGCATCTCCATTCGGTCGATCAGTATTGTCTCGATCGACCTTCTTTGCTTCGTCTGCAGGTTGACTGACCTACACTATTTTGAACATAACTTTTTGAATTGGATAGCTAACAGTATTCTCTACAATTTTGATCATCATTAATCTATAATCTAATAAGGTCATGTCAATTATTTAATTAAAGTGTAGTGCATAAAGTTGTCCCTTTTTTTAAACTTTTTTAGCATTTAATTTTAATCTGTCGAGGTTTGTATCATCAAAATATAATTCTATATGTCATTAAAACTTTGCTCCAACATTTATCTCATTGTGCAAATGCAGATGCAACATATGAGACATTGTCCACTTTTGAATTTATTTTCATTTTACATATTATGAAAAAAGTTTCTTACAATCTGATTCATTATGTTAGACTCTACAAAGTCAATCCCAAAAAATTGAGCTTTCAGAAGTTAAGAGACGATGGATATGATAAATTAATTTTGTGAAAGAGTTAACATACATATTCCACAATTAAATGCTCCTTATGTCGTTAGAAGAAGGGCACAACATCAATCAAATGCATAATATTGGAACATCATTACAGAATTGATATTTTTAATGTTGCAAGAACTCAATAGTAAATTCAATGATCACACTGTCGAATTATTAACTCGTAGTTCAACTCTTGATTCGAGAGAGATGCGCTTATCATTGATAATATATGATATTTGCCAACTAGTACCAAAATTTTATTCGAAAGATTTTTCTAAACATGAGATGTCACAACTGAGGATGCAAATTGAGCATTTTGATCATCTTAGACAACTTTTTGATTTTGAAGAATTGTCAACTATAACTCATCTTAGTCAATGGTCGGTGAAAATAAGAAAATCACAAATCTATCCTCTTATATACAGAATAGTAACCCTTATTCTAACTCTTCCAGTTTCTACAGTAGCTACTACAGAATGATTCTTTTCGACAATAAAGATAATAAAAAAATAAGTTTCGTAATAAGATTGAAAATGAATTTCTTTATGATCGTTTGATGATTTATATCGAGAAAGAAATTGCAGAAAAATTTAGTATTGGTTCACTTATAGATGATTTTTGTAATTTAAAAGAGCGTAGAGCTCTTTTTTGACATGGCAAATGTATAATAAAATAATTATTATTAATAAAGTTATTATTTCATGAGTTGAAATATTGGCCCCCCTAGCTTTTTCTCCTAGCTCCATACCTAGAATAGAGGGAGTGGAGAAGAGGAAGAGGATGAGGATAGCTCATGACCGGAAAATGGAGAAGGGTGGAATAAGAGAGATTAGTGAGGGAATGGAGGGTTTTAGGGGTTTTTATACTTTAGGGTTATAAGATGCTTTAAGTCATTGGGTCATGAGCTTTGGGCTTCATAATTGGTCTTTAAATTGTTATTGGTTTTCATTTATTTATTTCATTTTATTTTTATATATATTTGATTTTTTTAGAATATTACACTGTAGTGGGAACGTCGTCCTTTTAATATGAATGAGGCATCATCACATAAAATATTATTTTTAGATTTCCCACAATGGCTAGGACGTCGGAACATCATTCTTGTAATATGAAATAGATGTAATATAAAATATTTTTTTTGTTTCCCAATGCTGCACTCGTGGGAATGTATGATGGCTCCACAATCATCAGCAATTCCAGCGGGAGTGGTCGTGAAAACTTAGGACGGTTGAACAGCCATCGGAAGTTGTGACGATTTAGGTCATAAAATCCATCTAAAAATGCGAGGGATAAGTGACCACCAGTAATATCCATCAAAAAAATCAAGAATGTTGGAAAATTTTTGGACGTTACTAACGGCTCCCCATTAGAATTCAATGCCAACCAAGAAGAATCACTACAAGAAATTTATGATTTTGCGACAAATATATCCGTTGCAAAACTTTCAAAATCCGTTGCAAATATGCCTTTACAATGAATTTTTCGACGGATAGCATTTTGCTAGAAATTTCATCAAAAAATTATTGATAGTCCTAAAATGTTCCTTCGAAAGTATCGACGGTTCTCGACGGATAACTTGCCTTCAAAATTTTCGACAGGTAGAATCTGTCGAAAGTTTCGAAAGGAAGGTCATCCTTCGAAATTTTCGATGGATTGTGCCATTGGAAGGTTCCTAATCATGCTACCGGAAATGTTGGCCCTTCGCAGGTTCCAACGATTTTCGACGAGATCTCTCATCGATAGTTTTGACGGGAGCCCTCCTGTCCAAACCTCGAAGGCTTTGATGGATGCGACCATTGAACGCACCGACAGGCGACACCCGTCGAAGGCACCGACGAATTGCGAAGGGATACATCCGTCGAAAACTTTTTAAAAATATTAGAAAAATAGGCCACCTCCTACCAGATCGGCTCTAGCAGCCGATCCGGAGCAGATGTGGGAATCGAGATAATATAGAGAGAGAGAGGGGAGGAAGAGGGGGATGGGGAGGCAGGAACAGACACCCTCCATCATCCGCGCACCGGATCGGTCGTTCGCACGCTGGATCGGCCACCCGCGTGTCAGATCCGACCTCATGTGAGCCCGATCAGCCGCCAGCTGCGAGCTGGATCCGGTCGCCTGTGAGCCCGATCCATCGTCTGCGGTCGAATCTGGCCGCCTGCGAGCCGAATCTGGCCTCCTGCGAGCCGAATCCAACTGCAGGCTAAATCCTGCGCCTATGGATGGATACGGCCACCTACGAGTTGGATCATGTTGGCTGCGGCCGGATCTGACGGCCGTGATCCAGCCACCTGTGTGCTGAATCTAGCCACCTACGAGCCGAATCCGTCTGTAGACAGAGGCAGCCGGATTCGATCACAGGCCACAGTATCCAGCCTCCCGTGAGTTGGATCCGGTCACATGTGCAGCGGATCCATGACCACGGCTACCTGCGAGCTACATTTGACCGCCTGCGTGCGGATCCGGCCGCTTGTGCGTCGGATCTGCCGCCTACGAGCCAGATCCAGCCGCACTAGCGGTCGAAGTCGAGAGAGAGGGATAGGGTGAGGGAGTAGGAGAGCACGTCCGGAGTCGACAAAGAGGAAGAGGAAGAGGGGGAGTTGCCACCGTGGGAGAGAGAGAGGAAGAGGAGGAGAGATAGAGAGGGAGAGAACGAGTAGGAAAGGAGAAAGGTGGAGGGGGAAATATAGGGAGGGTGCGGGAACGAGAAGGCGTAGGAGGAAAATAGGCGGGAAAATATTAAAGTTAGCGACGAGTATATCCTTCGAAATTATCAATGGATATAATATCCATCGGTAATTTTGAAGGAAATACCCGTAGGTAAATAAAATAATAATATTTGTATCAATGTTTATATAACAAAATTTATTATTAAACATTATAATATTATATATATTAACTTATATGACTAAAAACACTAATAATTATAATATTATATTATAAATATTATAAATATTTGAAAGATGGATATGTATTATATTATAAACATTCATAAAAAATAATTATTGTAATTACCGATGGGTATATCCTTCAAAATTACCGAAGGAGATGCAATCCGTCGATAATTCTGAAGGAAGCACCCACCGGTAATTACAATAATAATATTTTTTATCAATATCTACATATATTTTATCTCATAGTTTATGTACTGATAATTATATTTCAATAAATAATTATATATTAATGCATCTTTAATTAATGTGGACTAAAATTTTAACATAATGGTTTTTTTTTATAAATCACAATATGACTCTTTAAAAATCTAAGAGGACCATCTCAGTTTTGAATCTTAGAGTTACGACAACTTACGTTCGATAACAGCAGACTTTAAAAGCTTAAGTTTGATGACCTTATTGTTATATTAATTTAAGTTTGACGACCGCAATATTTAGACTATTATTTTCTATATAAAAAAGTTGGTGTTCACTCGAGAAACTAGTCCACTTGCAATGGCTAGACCTCTAGGTAATTAAAATAATAATTTATTATTAATATTTATGATATTTATTATTAACATTAATACTATTATATGTATTTATTTTTTCATAAATAACTTTAATTACCGACGGGTATCTCTTTTGAAATTACCGACGGATTTTAGTCCTTTGATAATTTCGAAGGCATTATCCTTCAGTAATTACCGACGAGTAATGTCCTTCGAAATTATCGACGGATGCTAAATCCTTTGGTAGTTTTGAAGGCACTATCATTCGGTAAATAAAATAATAATATATTATTAATGTCTATAATATAATACACATCTCTCTTTTTCATTTACTTAAAATATTTATAACATAATATTATATTTCTAATGTTTATAATCATATATATATCAATACATATAATTAATATCAATAGATATACTATTATTAATGTTTAATAATAATATTATATATATAAATATTGATAATAAATTATACTATTTTAATTATTGATGGGTATCTCTTTCAAAATTATCGACGGATGTTAATCCTTCGGTAATTTCGAAGACATTATCTTTTAGTAATTACTGACGGGTAGCATCCTTCGAAATTATCGACAAATGCTAAATCTTTCAATAATTTTGAAAGCATTTTCATTCGGTAAATAAAATAATAATATATTATTAATGTCTATACTATAATACATATCTCTCTTCCATTTTTATAAAATATTTATAATATTATATTATACTACTAATGTTTATAATCATATATATTAATACATATAATTAGTATCAATATATATAATATTATTAATGTTTAATAATATTATTATATATAAAAAACATTGATAATAAATGATATTATTTTAATTACTGACGAGTAATATCCTTCAAAATTACCGTCAGATGCTAAATCCTTCAGTAATTTCGAAGGCACCATCCTTCGGTAAATAAAATAATAATTTATTAAGAGCAATATTAAATATATACATATATTATATTACATATATATTATTATAAATATAGTTACCGAAGGGTCTACCCTTCAGAATTATCGACGGATTTAAATCTTTCGGTAATTTCGAAGGCTATACTTGTCAATAATTTATCGACGGAGATTTTTCATCCGTAGTAATGAAAAACTTTTTTACCTTCGATAATTCAAAAGGAATTTTCTATTCGTCGCAACTACCGTAAAAAATACGAAGAATACATGTCCATCAAAAAATGTTACTCGCAAATTAGCCATTTTTCTGTAGTGAATAAACACTCGTTTAAATCATTAATGACCATCACCTATTTGATCTCTAAATATTATTTTATAATTTGAGGTTTTAGTCAATATTATTTTTTTACAACCATTGTGGTCCGGGTCATTGTTACAAAAATAGCAACAAAGATCAAAATGCTGATCATTTAACTATTTTAGCATCCACAATATGATGTAAATAAAGACAAAAATACTAATGATTAAAGGTAAGAATAACATCGACCAATGTGGTTGGCCTGAAACTAATGGTATAAAAATTAAAATTTAATGCATTTTCATTACATCGCAAAACAAAAAATTACATGACTAAAAGAGACATCAATTTCCATATAGTACTTTTCACGTTCGACATCCATCCAACATTTAGTAAATAATAATAATAATAAAAAATAATAATAATAATAATAATAATAATAATAATAATAATAATAGTAATAATCCAACATTTCACAAGAAGTATTCCTAGACCAGGGGCTGACTATATATAAAAAAAAAAAAGCAAAACCAGGACGATGCACTTTCACAAGAGATATTCCCTAACCACATATTTACGTGTCACCTGTCTCGTTGTTTACTAAGTGGACTCTCTGATAAAAAGAAAATAAAAACGATTAGGTAGTAAGTCACATTTTCCTTGAATTATTATCATCTCATTATTTCATATTGGTCTTTTTTTTAGTGCGATAAGGTAAGCGCATAAGCTGTAAACCACAGAAAAGCGTACAGTCTCTCATGGATATATCTGATGCAAGAATGGAGCCGCCTGGTTGCATCATCGTCTTTTGTCCTGTCGATACCTAAAAGCACTAATTGCTTCTCTTCCTTTTCCCCAAAACTGGCAGCTTCTCTTTGGGTGTTGTTATGATATCTGGCATTTTATGCAAGGTAAAAGAAGTTGCATTATAACGAAGTTGATGTGGACCATTTGTTCATTGTTCTGTATAGCTTTGTTCTCATCGAAGAAATAACTAAGCATCAACCATGTCGTGCTAAAGTTTCTAAAGTAATTAGGGTGGAATGATTAGCCCACTGACAGCAGTAATACCATATCCCAATGGATGAATTAGGTAATTGGTCTGGCATATAAATCTTTGTCATGTTTGGGATCGTATATGAATTTGATAAGCTTTAGAAACGGATTCGTACATCGGTACATGTGATCAACAACGAATTAAATAGACGTGATGGGATTCTGTCGAGGCCTATTGTGTGGTTTAAAATTTTAAATACTAAAAGGATCTTCCTTCGAAAAAAGTTTTATTTTCGAAAATCTCATATGAAGTATCACTATTTTTCACATTTAATTTCAAACTATGAATTTATTTTTTTATTTTTAAACTATCGTGACTTTTTCATTCTCACGTTCACTTCTGTTATTTTTATTTTTTATCATTTATGATAAGACTAAATTATCCCTCCACAAAAAATATAAAAAATAAAAAATCATTGGAAAAATTAAAATGATAAACAAAAAAAATTGTCATTTATAAAAAATATTAAATTATCCTCTTCCAAATTTTTTTATTTTTTATATTTATTATTTGATGTGTTATGGAGGGAGCAATAATTTACTCTTTTATACTTTTCATAAATGAAAAAAAATTAAAAATAACGAAAAATATAATAGAAGTAGATAAAAGGATTAAAGTGAAAAAATAGTGATAGTTAAAGAATAAAAAAATAAATTCTTTAAAATTAGAAGTGAAAAATTATGATAATTTAAAAATATTTATAAAAATAATCCGAACAAAATAGTACAAAGATTCAAAAAATCTAACTGTTTCTTCCTAACATACTCCAACTACTACGTGCTTCACTGAAAGATGCATGTCAGATGATGAAAGATTAATAAGAAGAATCGGATCGTGTCATTCTTTTATGGAACCTCTCATGTTAGATCAAAGATGATTTAAATTTCTAATTGGATGCCTGCTTTCTAATGGCTCACGTAAACGGTGCATAATTCTAATTAATTGTGTTTGATTTGACAGCTTCACAAGAGTCACTACAAGAAAATCGCGATTTTTCGACGGATAATTTCCGACGGTTCTAAATCCATCGCAATTTGCGACGGATTTTTCGACGGTTATGACCGTCGGAAATAATTTATATTATTATTTAATTTTTCGACGATTAGGAACGTCGATATTTTTGACAGATATCCATCCGTCACAATTTTCGACGACTTTTCCGACGGTTATGACCGTCGGAAATAAAAAAATTAAATTATGTATTTTTTATATTATTATTAAATGTTTTCGACGGATTTTCCGACGGTCACGACCGTCGGAAATAAAAAAATTAATTATATAATTTATTATATTATTATTTAATTTTTCGACGATTAGGACCGTCGATATTTCTGACGGATATCCAACCGTCGCAAAATCCGTCGCAATTACCGACGGTCAAAACCGTCGGTAAAATAAAAAATAAATATTATATATAACTAAATATATTTTCGACGGTCACAATCGTCGATAATTATAAAAATATTTAATATTTACATTTTCGACGGCCGCAACCGTCGGTAATTAAAATTTCGTTATCCCGCTTTTTTTTCCTTTTTTCCGCTTTCTTTTCACTTTTTTTCCTTTATATATATTCCTCATCCATCTTCTCTCTCTCCCTCCTCCCTCTTCTCTCTCTCCTTCCTCCCTCCACTCCTCTCTCTCTCCCTCCTCTCCTCTCTCTCTCTCCCGGCCGCGAGCACCCCCTCCCGCCCATCGGACGTCGGCGACCATCCCACGCCGGACGCCGGCGACCCTCCCACGCCGGACGCCGACGACCCTCTCCTGCGCCGGCATATCTCTCTCTCTCCCACTCCGCGCCGGTGTCTCTCTCTCTGCTATCGACCGGTCGGAGGCCGGATCCGGCCGTGGCCGTTCGGATCCGGCCTCCAGCAGCCGGATCCGGCCGTGGCCGTTCGGATCCGGCCTCCAGCAGCCGGATCCGGCCGCTAATTTTTTTATATTTAAAAAATTATTTGCGACGGTTGCGACCATCTAAAGATCGACGGTTGCGACATCCGTCCAAAGTTTCGACAATTGTGACCGTCAAAAAGTTGCGACGGCTCGAACCGCCGGTCTTTTTCGGCGGTTGCAACCGTCGGAAATATCGACGGTTCGAACCGCCGGGGACTTTTACGGCGGTTGCAACCGTCGGAAATATCGACGGTTCGAACCGCCGGGCACTTTTCCGGCAGTTGCAACCGTCAGAAAATTTCGACGGGTCGAACCGCCGGGGACTTTTTCGACGGCCAGAACCGTCGATATTTGCGATGAATTTTTTTGAACCATCGCAAATCCATTTGCGACGAGTGTTTTTCCGACGGATCGATTTCGACTGAAAAACCGTCGGTAATTGCGTTACCGACGGTTTTCGGGCTGATTACCGACGGTCCGGACCGTCGGTAATCCGCGTTTTTCTAGTAGTGAGTAGCATCAATCATGTAGTACACTTTTAATATTATAAAGCTAAAAGTATGCATAAACAAAAAAAATTCAAGGAAAGATTCGGGCACGCATACGGCTCGAAAAAGTAGATGCAAGTTCAGTTTTTGATACTACTTTTAATACTTTTAGTGTAACATTTGGATCGCTGAAGTGTAAGGAATCGTTTTAATGTGCGAATATATAGAAGTTCGTAATACGCATACTCGTAATTGCTGACGATTCGACTTTGCACAACTCTTTTTTTGAAAACAATTTGACCTTTACCCTTGTAGCAATCACAGCTCTCATTTCGTTTACTGCCACCCAGCCCAAAATTGAAGGGCACGTATGTAAGATTGATATAGTTCTAGTTTTTTTTTTTCAATTTTTTCCATATAAATCTATGAAGAAAATAAAAATTTTGAGGTGGGGTCAAGCCTATCCCTGCATACATAGCAATAAAATAAGAAAATAAATACCGTGAAATAAAAAGTAACTCATATATATGGATCATCGTCGGATCCTCGGATCCTGATCTAATGGTTAATAAATAGGTGCATTTTTATTGAGATCTTAATAACGTTGAATGATATCTATTTATGAACTATGAGATAAGGATCCAACAATAGTCCATATATATAGGTCGTTTTACCTTACATAGTCCTTATTATCGTAAAATAAAGAAAAAAATAGGAGATTAATATTTGTTAATGTCTTAAATTCTATCACATTTTAAGATTCGTTTCTTCTCCAATTAATTGAAGCTAACATTACTCCACAATTGAAGGCACCATCTCGTTCTGAAATTAATCTCCTATTGTTTTTTCAGTGTTTAATAGACAGAGGCCAGGCGCCAAAGTGTCATATTCAGACTTATCTTTACGCTCAAAATCTCCATTTTGCTGGATCTGGATATGGCAGCAACAAGTTGAGGCAAACGCAAGCCAACCCCTGGGGAAGGCCATTTGGACAAAAGAAGCATATCCCATGCACGCCTCCGACGCAGGCGTCAGCATCATATCCAAAAGCAAGGGGATATATAGGTCGAAGGATTAAGCATCAAGCATCATAATTTAACGAATGCGGGGTTCCAACTACCGATACCGTATGTCTACTGTTTGAATATTGTTTTGAAAGAATCACTGTAGTATTTTTGATCTGGATGCATGGATCTTATATTCATATATCCATGGGAAGCCAATGTTTAGCAATGATTGATCTAATTAAAATCTTGTGATAATGTATTATATTCATGTATTACGTACTGGTTTCGGTATGACTATATAAAACTGTATTGATTGCGTGCATGCTATTAATCAATCTCCAAAAATATCCATACAGTTCGTTCATATTTTCCTGGCAAGCACGATTTAGTCATTTAATTTGGCTAGTGTCCAATCCAAAAAAATAGTGAATGATATAACAGAAAAAGCATGTTTCATCCACAATAATTAAAGAAAAAAGCGCATCGCCTTCTGCTCAAACCTGGAAGCATGGATGAATGAGTTGCGCTAAAATTAGTGACATTTGTTTTAACCTTGACATCGCTGTTGATTTTCTAAACTTTGGTATTAACCATATATATGACTAGAAATGGGTAACACATATATACAATATATATGTTATATGCATAGTCTGGTCAACCCTCTACCAACTCTCCCAAAAAGGAATAAAAAACAGTCGACCTGTACTAACTACTCACTGTTGTTCCATAGACAAACTTTGCATTAAAGCATTGGTATGCATATATAATATACACCTATATAACAAATAAAGTAATGGTTCAAGCATTATTGCAAGCATCCTAAGACTCTATATAAATGCTCCCTCCCTACATTTCAAATCGCCAGAAGCGCATAGGGAGCCTACTCAACTCTTCTTGTCCTCTCTCCACAAACCATGGCCTCCAAGTCTCTCCTGCTGCTCATGCTCCCTTTGGCTCTGGTTCTCCTATCAGGCTCAGCAAATGCTCAAGGCCTGACAGTCGGATATTACAGCAAGACATGCCCCAATGCAGAAGCCATAATCTTCTCAGAGATGTCCAAAATCATCAAGCTCGCGCCGAGCCTTGCAGGCCCTCTCCTCAGGATGCACTTCCATGACTGCTTTGTTAGGGTACATGCAGATATGCATTCTTGCATGTATATATCTATATATATAATATAAAATAAAACACTCGTAGTATACATGTATTTCAATGAAACCTACAAGCTTAAGCTAGGAAAACAAATTGCATGCATGCAGGGATGCGACGGCTCAGTTCTGTTGAATTCCACCAAAACTATGACAGCTGAGAAGGATGCAAGGCCGAACCTGACACTCAGAGGCTACAATGTCATCGACAGGGTGAAGGCCAAGCTCGAGGAAGCTTGCCCTGGAATCGTCTCATGCGCCGATATCCTCGCATTCGTCGCCAGGGACGTAGTCGTTCTGGTATGGATCCATGCATGGCAAGCATATATATAGCATGCTCTCTTCGTCTCAGACTAATTAAGGCTGATGCTTACCGACGTAATTGAATTGACCCGGGCGACCAAATCTGAATTGATTCTTACCGCAGAGCAACGGTCCATCTTGGCCAGTGTGGGCCGGGAGAAAAGACGGCAGGATGTCTAATGCCTCAGAAACAGTAGACCTTCCGCCACCAACGGCAGGCGTCCAACAGCTGATCAAGATGTTCGCCAAGAAGGGACTCAGCGTCAAGGACCTCGTCGTCTTATCAGGTACATATGAACTCTTGGATAATACGCTTTTACCTGTAATATCTAATTAAATAATATCGATCTGACTTTGGGCACTTCTTCTGTACGTATAATAAATGTTTAACAAGGCGGGCACACGATCGGAATCGGACACTGCCCGTCCTTCAGTGACCGGCTGTATAACTACACCGGCAAGGCCACCCTCGCTGACGTTGATCCCACGCTCGAGAGGCACTACTTGCTGAAGCTGCGGACCATCTGCAAGCCCAACGACCAGAGCACCTTCGTGGAGATGGACCCGGGCAGCTTCACGACGTTCGACACCGGCTACTACAAGCAGGTCTCCAAGAGAAGAGGTCTGTTCCACTCCGACGGGGCACTCCTCGCCCACCCCTTGACTAGGTCCTACGTCTTGAGCCACTCCGGCGCCTACGGCTCATCGGAGTTCTTCAAGGACTTCGGCGACTCCATGATCGGCATGGGCAACATCGAGGTGCTCACCGGCGCCGCCGGCGAGGTCAGGAAGATGTGCTCCGTTGTCAACTAGGAATGCCGTAGTCTTTGGTGGGTACAGAACTAACTGACTTCTTCTGATCGATCTGTCTGGTGAGGGCATCAAAGGGAAGCTTCAGAGTGACGAAAATTATGGTGTCTTTTGACGAGCTCTTTTAGCAGTGTCTTTCAAATGTTGTGGATCGTCGCTTGCGGTCGATTGCTTGGTTTGTCACATGATTAATTCTTCCATTTTTCTTTTTGTGCTAATAATGTGTCTGTTCCATTGTTGTGAATAAGGTGGATCTCCGCCATTGTAGCTTCCTCTGCAAAAAAATAATATCTTCTTTTTTTTCCGAGTGCCCCTCTACACTTTGACTCGATCATTAACTGAATCCATTGGTCTTTATTTTTTGAGTTAAAACCTCCATGACTTATCACGATAACTATCACGACTTCTCCACTTTAATTCTCACTTTAGTACTTCGGTCCACGCTTTTATCATTTTACTATTTTTATTTATGAAAAGAGTAAATTAACACTTCCTCTAGAAAAAAACATGAAAGAATAAAAATAAAAAGTAAAAAATAAAAAAATTATTGACGATTAAAGTGGTAATAAAAAAATATCATTTATGAGAAAGACTAAATTATCCTCCCTCGATTTTTTTTCTTTTTTCTTTTTTATATTTATTATTTGATGTGTTATGGAGGGAGATATAATATAGTCTTTTTATAAATAAAAAAATTAAAAGTAACAAAAAATATAACAAAAGTAGATAGAAGAATTAAAGTGAAAATCATGATAATTTAGGAATTAAAAAAAATAAATTTATAGTTTATGATTAGATACGAAAAATCGCGATAGTTTAGGAGAGATTTATGAAAATAACACTTATTTTTTTATTTACTCACGACCATTAATATTTATCTAGTTCTAACTTCTAAGTTAAGATATAATTATCAATAGTTAAATTATTAATATTTCAAAATTTAAAAGCATCAAGTTTCTACTACTCCACTTATAGTATAACCTAATTTCTTTTCCTGGCTAAACTTATGATTCTTTTTTTAGCAGTGAAAATAGTAACAAATATAACATAATATTCACTTATTTCTTCTCTAATTTTCAAATGTTTTGGCTCAACCCAAAATATCTAAAATTCATTTATCTTGTTAATGTTATTTTTTATGTATATAATAATCAATACTGGCCTCTCACCTGTTTGAATTTTCTTAAAATATATGGATTTCAATGACGTATAATAATAATGATGGGTCCCTCTTAAAGAAGGAATATTCATCTGATTAAAAGTTCTTAAATGAATATAGATCAAATATTATCCATGAATTTTTAAGCTGACGACTAAAAAAATTAAGAGACTTGTGCCTGTTTCCAGAGAAGGAGATATCACACGCTCTTTCTGAAAATAATCATACAATTTTTAGAGCGGTTGAGGAACCTGGATGAGCCACACTAAAATTTAGATATTAAATAAAATATAGAGGAAAATGGTATTAATTTATTCCTTCTTGTAACCACTTATATGTGATTACACATTACTTAAGCTCATATATATATGGATAATATTTAATCTATCGTTATTTAAGAACTTCCAATGTAGTTCATATATTTTTAATTGATGAATAATAAAATAAAAGACACAATATTTGTCCTTTAATGAAGGATATTGTTATTAAATTCTTTTTATTTAATATCAAAATTTAGAAACCAAAAACATCAAGAGCCGCGTCTTGAAAGCGGCCCGAAGGTCTGGGACCTTTATAAAAGAGATAAAATAACTTGAAAATGTCTTAAATGTCAATATAGAGCCCATCTCGAGAGTTCTTGCCTGTTTCCTTGGGCTGCGTCCAATTAGGTGAACGAAAGCTTTCTTAATTTTGGTATATAGGCGATATTTGCTTGTCTTCTTACTTTTTCTAGAAACCTAAAAAAACTTTTAATCAACAGTAACCAGTTATTTTAAAAGATATGATAACAGACGATCGTTGGATTAATTATATGTTCCTAAACAATGTAGCGAAAAATGATATTGTGCAATGTGTTGGATTGATCTAAAATTATGAGGACAAGCCAAAATGATCAATAGATAATCAATGGATGACTATGGGCTTGGCATTGAGCTATCCTATGTTAGATACATGGATCAAATTCCTAAGATTGAGACCGTATAATAAAGGTGAGGGTTCGACTAAGGAGATTAAAGACTTTTTATAATGTGGTGTGGTACCTTGAGTTTAAGGCCTCCCCACAGTCAATGCTCATGAATGCCTCGTCTATAGGATGCGACAAACCTATGACGGCATTGTCTTTGTGAAGGCGTCGATCATGGAAAGTGGAATCAATTAAGACATGGGAAGAGCTTGGATACACTCCCTGTCTCTCAAATGTTATGCAACATGATATAATATTTTATGTAACAATTAAGATACTTTGCAAATACTTAATTTTTGACTTTAATCTTATTAATAAACTATCTTTGGACTTTAATTATTTAAATTAACAATACGAAAATAAAAAAAGCAATAACCACCGATCACACAACTTTTGGCTTACATATGGACAATAAAAAAAATCAGATTGGGTAGTCTTGGTATGCACCGACTGGGTTTTGGGTGGGGTGCAGATTATACCAAGGCCAAATCACTGACACTACAAGAAAACATATCTTCTGTGTCGAATCTTTTGTGACGAAATTTTGTCACAATATTCAATAGATTTGTAAGAAATTTATGATCGATACGAATTTGACATTTTAATGATCGATATATATCACAAGATTATTTATAAAAAATTTGTCATATTTTTGTGACGCTTTTGTGACCACTATTTTAATTAAAATATTTAGTAATCCAAAAGTAATAAATATAAAAGCGTCACAATATATTTGTCACATTATGGTCATATTTATTTATTTATCTTATTTTTTATCACAACATTATCACAAAATTTTTTTTAATCCACCAAATGTTTCTATTGTTATACAAAAGAAATAAAGAACTCTACCTAATTCTACATAGAACAAACAAATTTTCATCTATGTAGGTAATTTGTTTTCTTCTTCTTCTCCTCCCTCATCTCCATGACCAGCCTGCAAAGGGCCTGATGCCAAGGTGTCAGGTGCGTCAGGGGCCTGACGCAAGGACTGTTTCGTCTGCCATCGTGCGCCCTGTGCATGGCTATAGACGCAGCCGCCCTGCGTCAGGCCGTGCCAAAAGCAGACCTGACGTCAGGCGACAGGGCTGCCTTGCAGCCCTGCGTCAGGCGCTGCCTGACGTCAAGCAACAAGCCTGCTACGTCAGGTGCTGACAAAAGCCCTACATCAGGCGCAGGGCTGCTTGACAACTTTGCGTGCGCTGCAGGCTCGTGCCCCCGACGTTGCATCAGGGCGCATGACAGCTCTGCGTATGTAGGTTGCACAGATGTGTTGCAGCCCTAGGGCACTTGCACTTTATTTTTTTATAAATATTTTTAATAGAAAATAATAATAAAATAATTAACTTGAATGTATATTTTTTAGGAAAAGTGTTCAAGCTTCACGTTATTCCGACATTAAGTTCGTGTTACTTCTTTTTTCTTATTTAATTATAGAAATTTTGTACTTGAATGATAAATCATCTCTTAATTATTATTTTTAAAATTTATTTGAAAATTGTACAAATTTGTTGAAATGTATTTATGATGTGAATGGGAAATGCAATAATAATCATTTGTTATTATATATGTTCTATTTGTTTAATAACTTTTTGCATGTTATATTACTTTATATTTTTAAGTAGCAATGTTGTGGTGCTGCTAGCATATATTTCATGTTTATATCATTGTTCAAAAGTTATATGTTAACATATGTAATTATGCATTTTTCTATTCATTTTGGACAATTACGATGATATATATGAAATAAATTATTTGAATTATTTTATTTGGATTAATAATGCATTGTTATGGGACATTAGTTTTACATTAATTAAGAATATTTGTGTAGTATGATTTATTATTTGAGTTTTTATCACAGATTAAAAATTACAGTATTGTGTAAATTTATATCATGTTTATTATATTTAATTTTTGTTTGATGTTATCTTTCACATTTTTTGTTAGTAATTTGGATCACTAATATTTAAATGTATATTAATTATATGAAATTTTATTCCTTATGTATACACAGACCATGTCAAATGATCATAATTGGATACGTAATTGATTAAACAGAAATGGATATATAAGTGACGAATTCAAAGTAGGCGTGCAACGTTTTATTAACTTTGTATTTTTCTCAACCTGGAATTTCTTATTAAGGAAAAATTAGATGCCCTTGTTTAAAGTGCAAGAATTTTTTATTTCATGATAGGGATACAATATCCATTCACCTTTGCATGAAAGGATTCAAAAAGGACTATTTAATTTGGGATGCTCATGGAGAACAAGTTAAATCTGAAACATTTAATATGGGTGATGTTGTGCATTTTAATTCTTTTAGAAGCATGGTAATGGATGTTGCTGGGTCCTAATTTCAATCAATTTATTGATGGAGGTGAAATGGTAAATGAACCCCCAAATTTAAAAGCTTCAAAATTGTATTCATTTACTAAATGATGCTTGAGAAACTTTGGGAAGGTTGTGAAAATCATACAAAATTATCTGTATTAATAATTGCATCTTATATTACAAGGAGAATGCAGATAAATTATTTTGTCATGTCTGTGGGCATTCTCGATATAAACGGAGAACAATGCGCCATAATAGATAGAAGGATGTGCTTTATAAGGTGTTGTGATACTTGTCATTATCACCTAGACTTCAAAGATTATTCATGTTAGAGAAAACATCAGAGCATATGATGTGGCATGCTTCTAATGAATGTCAAGAAGGATTTATGGCACATCCGGCTGATGGTGAAACTTAGAAGCATTTTGATCGAACTCATCCTTCTTTCTCTTCAGACTCACGAAATGTGTGAATTGGACTTTACACTGATGGTTTTAATCTTTTTGGACAATTTAGTACTCCTTATTCTTATTGGTCAGTAATTATTTTTGTGTATAATTTGCCTCCAGGTATGTGTAATAAAAGTCCATACATGTTTTTGACATTGGTTATCCCTCTGGAAAATATATAGATGTGTTCTTGAGGCCACTAGTTAATAAGCTAAAGGAATTGTGGACTGTTGGGGTCAACATTTATGACACATATAAAAAACAAAAATTTCAAATGAAAGTAGCACTCATGTGGACAATTAATAACTTTCCAGCTTATGCCATATTGTCTGGTTGGAGTACTCATGGTAGATTAGCATGCCCATATTGCATAGAGTGCACAAAGTTATTTCACCTTGATAGTGGAAGGAAGATTTCTTTTTTTAATTGTCATCGTCAATTCCTACCTCAAAATCATCCTTATAGGAAACAAAGGGATAAGTTTAAAAAAGAAATTATTGAGAAAGACTTCCTTCCTCCATGACTGTCTGGACATGAGATGCTTTTTCGAATTTCTAAACTTCATGATATCATTTATGGAACAAAAGCTGGCAATAAAAAGATAGATGGATTTGGTGTGCAACACAATTGGGTCAAAAGAAGTATATTTTGAGAATTGCCTTATTGACACACCAATTTAATTTGTCATAATCTTGATGTGATGCATGTTGAGGAGAATGTATTTGAGAATATATTTTTCACAGTGATGAATGTTAAGAATAAAACAAAAGATAACATTAAAGCTAGAGAAGATTTGTCTAAATATTTCCACCCACTTGATTTGGAATTAATACATTCAAATGGGAGGGCTTTAAAAAAGCTTCTTTCACACTAAGTCAAGAACAACAAAGAGATGTTCAGATTTGGCTTAAAGAGTTAAAACTACCTGATGGCTATGCTTCAAATATATCTCGATGCGTAAGTGCTGATGGTAATAGATTTTTTGGTTTAAAAAGTCATGATTGTCATATACTAATCGAAAGGTTACTTCTTGTTGCTTTTCGTAATTTCTTGCCTATACCTATATGGGATGCATTAATCACTACAAAAACAATATGGGAAATATAGACGGTCAAAACCGTCTGTAATTTCCTCGAAAACTGTCATTTTCGATGGTTTTTTTGACAGAATCGATTCCTCCAAAAACCGTCCCAAAAATGGTCATCGCAAATCAATTTCCGATGGTTGAAAAAGAGACGCCGGAAATTTCGACGGATTTTCGATGGTCACGATCGCCGATATTTGTGGCGGTCGACGAAGGCGGTTGCTACAGCCGAAAATTTCGGCGGTCGTCGCGCGACCGCTGAAGTTTCGACGGTCAAAATCGTCGCAAAGAATTTTTATAATATAAAAAAAATTAGTCGACCGGCGGCCAACGCCAGCGACCGAGATCCGACCGCCAGTAGTCGAGCGGCTGGATCCAGCCGCCAGCTGGCCGAGGTCGGATCCGGTCGCCAGCCGGCCGAGCGGCTGGCCGGCCGCCCGCGGCCAGATCCGACGGCCACAGGCTGGATCCGACCGCCAGGCGGCCAGCGCCCAGCGAGAAAGAGAGAGAGAGACGTCGGATCTGGCCGCCTGGTGGTCCGGGCCAGAGAGAAAGAGAGAGAGAGACGTCGGTGGGAGAGGGTCGCCGGCGGTTGACGCTTGACGTCCGGTCAAAAGCTCACCGGCCGGGAGAGGAAGAGGGAGAGGGAGAGAGAGACAGAAAGAGGACAAGAGGGAGAGAGGAGAGGAGGAAAGAAATAAGGGGTATTATATATATATATATATATGTGTGTGTGTGTGTGTGTGTGGAAAGATGAGAAAACGGGAAAATGAAAAAAGCGGGATAACATTTTAATTATCGACGGCTCTGCGAAAAAGTAAATATTAATTATTTTTAAAGTTACCGATGATTATGACCGTCGAAAATTATTTAATTATAAAAATTAAATACTATATTTAGTTATATATAATATTTATTTTTTATTTTATCGACGGTTTGAACAGTCGCTAATTATTACCGATGGTCGGAACCAACGAAAATTATGACGGTTTGGACTATCGCTAATTATATTAATAAAATACTCATATTGTATTATTATACATTTATCGACGATTACGACCGTCGAAAATTACGGCGAATTTTGCGACGGATGGATATCCGTCGAAAATATCGATATTTCTAATAGTCGAAAAATAAAATAATAATATAATTAATTATATAATTTATTATTTTCATTTTCGACGGTCGTAACCGTCAGAAAATCCGTCAAAAATTATGACGGATGGATATCCATCAGAAATATCGACGTTCCTAATCGTCGAAAAATAAAATAATAACATAACATATTACATAATTTATTGTTTCCATTTCCGACGGTTGTAACCATAAAAAAATCCGTCGAAAATTGAGACGGATGGATATCCGTCAGAACTATCGATGTTTCTAATCATAAAAAAATAAAATAATAATATAACAAATTACATAATTTATTATTTTCATTTCTGACGATTATAACCGTCGCAAAATCCATCGCAAAATGCGACAGATTTCTATCTGTCGAAAATTGCCATTGTCAAAAATTGTCCGTCGAAAAATGGCAATTTTCTTGTAGTGAATGGAGGTTAGCCATTTCTTTAAAGATGTTTGCTCGATAGTTTTAAGTGTTGATCACATGCAAATGTTTGAGAAAAATATTGTAGAAACACTATGCAAATTGGAGAAAATCTTTCCACCTGGATTTTTCGATTCAATGGAACATTTATTAATCCATCTAGCTTATGAGGTCAAAGTCGGAGGACCAGTTCAATGTTGTTGGATGTATCCATTTGAGTTGTAAGTGTTTTTCTTTTTATCTTAATACAATAATTGAATCGTAAACACAAAATATCAATGCATTAATATTGTATTAGTTTTATCGATTTTAGGTATATGCACTAGACAAAGAAAAAAATGAAGAATAAAACATGTGTCGAAGAATCTATTCGTGAGGTATATATCATACAAGAGACTTCAACATTTTGCTCATTTTATTTTGAACCAAGTGTTCAAACAAAGTTAACACAAATTCTGAGAAACAATGATGGTGGAAATGTTGAGCACTTTGGACGTCTATCTATCTTCTGTCATCTAGGACAATCACTTGGAGGTTATTCAAGAAGAATGATGCCGGATGTCGAGATGGATGCTGCACATATATATATTTTATTAAACACACTCGAGCTTAAGTCTTTTATTGAGTAAGAATTACTATTTTTTGAAAAACATCACTTATATAATTTATGATTTTTTATTAATAATAATTATTCATGTAACTATAGGATGTATGATGAAGCATTATATCAAATCAATCCAAATATTAGTGATGAGGAGAAAGATAGATCACATGAGAGTATGTTTGCAAATTGGCTAAAGCAATATGTAAGTAGGAACAATGAATTTTTTGTACTTTTAATAATAACATAACTATGTCATAATTGTTAATCATTATTCTTTTATAGGTAAATTCAAATGAAGTAGATACTCAAATCACTGATACAGCACAAGGTTCTTCACGTAGAGTGAAATGTTGTAAGGAATATTTCTCAAATGGATTCATATTTGATATTCATCAAGGTCAAGGAAGAAAAATAAAGAATAGTTGTGTGTATATAAAAGGAAGTGTGTATAATGACTATGAACAAGATTATTATGGGATATTAGTTGAAATCTTAGAATTGAATTATCCTGGCTTGAGAAATTTAATTGTTTTATTTAAATGTGATTGGTTTGACACGGAAAAAGGCTTGAAAGTTCATCATTGACATGGTCTAGTTGAAATTCATTATGCATATAAATTATCAACAAATGAGTCATTTGTATTTGCAGAACAAGCTCAACAAGTTTATTACATATCTTACCCATCTACAAATCGAGAAAGGAAAGATTGGTGGATTGTATGCCAAATCGAGAGAGAAAGAATAAGCATTCCTTCATATGATGTAAAATAAGAAGACTCAATTCCTACAATTGATGATTATTATTAAGAAGATGAGATGTCTACTCCTATTTTAGTTAAACCAACAATCAAACATGATGAGTCAAGTCTCCTTGTTGATGGAAGGCACTTCAATTATGTGAATGAAGTAGAAGAGAGAAGTGAAGATGATAGGAATAAAAATGAGGATGAGGATGATGATGATGACGCACACCTATATTTCACATTTATACATCCAATGATTTATTTTTTTATTGTATCATGTAGTTTCATTACTAATTCGATTACTCGGACAATTGGTATGATAGTGAAAGATTTTATGTAAACTGCATGTATATGTTGGAAAAAAGTGTCACAAGAAACTCGTGAAAAGATGTGGAATGTGTCTAAGGTATCATTTAACAATCAAGGTCAATAATGTGATTTTAATGTAAGAAACTTTTGTAATGTTTTAACATTAATTTGATTATTTTCAGGCAAGTTATGTGTGGGAGCAATAAGACATTCTCATTAAGGAAGCATTTATTAAAAAGTGTGGTGATCTCTACTCTCTCACACTATATTACACAAGATGTCATTTGATGAAGAGACATAATAAGATGTATATAAGTGAAACCAAAGGTTTTGGATCATCATGATGAGAGGAGATGTTTGGAATGACATGATTGATTTGTGGATGGAAGATGAGTGGCAATAAAAATCAGAGGCTAAAATAAAATAAGCTCACTGAGAAAGATGGTGAAATCACAAAGCACACTATTGGTTCTAAACCTATGACAAAGCATCGGATAAGACTTGTATATCAACTAACTATTTGAATATTTAGTTTTTTCAAGTTGTGCACTATTTTCTAGTCATATGTTTTATTTTCTTTTTGTAGGCACAAAAGTTAAGTAAACAACCAATTGGCTATGAAGTTTTTAAGCATTGTCATAAGCATCGAGGCAAAGAAAAAATTGTCGAATATGTTAATGGAAAATAAAAAAAAGTTTGTGTAAGTTTTTATACAAAAAAATATTTATTCATCCACCTTATATATTCTTTTAATTTTTCTAACATATTATGTTTGTGCTGAATCTAGAAAGATTACAATGCATTTCTTAACACCAAATATGGTTAATATGTTAGCTCTCAACCAGGATTTGATGCTGTTATGTGCATTGATGTGGTAGGAGCTCTAACAAAAGGAAGAGTATATAGATTTGATGCTGGGAAATATACTCAAGCACTAGTAAATAATTTAAGTTATGATATATCAAAGTACATGGGTGAGACTCTTCATCAAATGTTGCTACTGAGGATGATTTGCAACGTATAACAAAAGAAGTGCGACAAGAACTAAATAAGAATTAGATGATCACATTAAAAGGATGAATGCTGAAATGGAAGAATGTGTTTGTGCAATTGTATTACAAATTACTCAACATAGAAGTAGTCAATCACCTTATGAAGATTCTGTTCCACGTTAGTAAAGTAATTTATCTTATTTATATATCACTATCTTATTATGCTTCATTATTGTAATATTTCTCTATTTAAATCACTAGATCTTAATATTTTATGTATATGATTGATTACAAGTTTCAACTTTTTATGTAGAGAGAGGATCACAATTCATTAAGAAAAAAAGTGGATATGTTGTGTGGCTAGAATTTGCTTAAAGTTTCATTATTAAATTTGGATAATCAAAACTTATGTAGTGGATTTAATATTCTGAATATTTTAATTACGAATGTTTAAACTATATGATCTTTGGCATGTTTTGGAAATGAATATCTTGCATTGTATTATTTTAGTGTATAATTATTTATGTGTAGTAGTATATTTAGAAAATAAATTGTCACACAATTGTCATAATGATTATTAAAAATTCTATAAATTTATCATATTAATTAATTACATAAGATTCCGTCACAACTTCATCAAAATAATTAATAGTGAATCATCATAATTTTGTCACAAAACGTCGACGTGAAATTTATCACAAGTCTATCACAATCATAATCGTCACAAAATGATTACAAATAATCATCACAAATTTGTCATAAAAATCATCACAACATATATCCGTCACAAATTAATAATCAGTAATCCGTCAAAAAATCATCACATTTGTGATGGAATACTCATTTTATTAATTATTTTATGAAAATTTTGTGACAAAAATTTTTTAATCTTGTGACGATCTTATCCATCACAATTATCTTTCTGACGAAAATAATCTGTTACAACACAATTTGTAGACAAAAAATCAGTGACGGATGCAGATTATCACAAGTCCGTCACAAAAGAGCATTGACGGAGTACACTTATATTGTGACGGAATTATCTGTTACAGATACCTTATTTTCTTGTATTGTAAGTTTGTGTCAACGTGTCATCATCACATCATACTCAGAATCGGGGTGAGCTTCAACTATTTCAATCGGGTCCTTCCTATGCCTGAGTTTGGTGGTACAAAATCCGATCAGATTATACATGCTTTTAGGTGTACAAATTTTTTTTTTTGTAACTTTAATACCTATCTAGTACTCTATGCAGTAAGCATGCAGACTTTAAAGAATCTAAGTCTTTATTGTAATGCCCTCGCTATCCATTCCCTCTCTTGATACTTGTTGCAAACGAGTTCCAATCGACACCACATACATAATTCGATTGATAATTCATAAAAAAATTAATACAAATGAAATGGAGAATTTATTCAAAATATCAATAAAATCCCATTAACATAAATACGATAGCAAAGGATCAAAATTATAAGACACAATTAATAAAGTCAATATGATATAAAATTATTAATGACCTAATACAATAGCATTGTAGGGAAATATTGTACAATATCAATTAAAGCCCAATAATGTAATGACATAGGAGTGAAAGATCCAATATAACGCAAAGGATTCAAGATTCTATATAAGCCAACCCATAAGAGTACTTAAGCATCGCAGAAGTATAATACATAATATAATACCATGGTGGAAAGACTAACAAAATAACTTAACTCAAAACATCAAAATACCTTCATGATATAATCGACTCCATGTGCAAACTATGCTCATGAGCTCGCGAGTGACCCATATCATTCTTGCTTGCATACACATACTCAAATTCAAAGGAGGTCAACCTTTCATTAATTGTATGTAAAGACCGAATTTAATAAAAGACATTATATTTTTATTAACATGAAATAGTTAAATAGAGGGAAACAAAATTAATAATTTCATCTAAAAATGAGCATGTTCGCTTTAAGGTGTATTACGAACTTATCTTTAACTTCTTAAGTATTAACATTAATTACAATGGATATATAATCATTGGATACTTAATAATGTATAAAACTAGACACATTTCATTACATACTCAATGATCATTCATGGAAGACACATTTCATCAAATACCACATGGACAACACTAAAGTTTTAACTACAGAAGTAATTTAATAATGAAGTATATCTATAAAAGATCAATTTTCAAACATTCATTCATTAAGCACTTCCTAATACAAACTGATGCATTTATCATCAATTAAGAATCACAAATAATTTAATCCATTTAATTTGCTCTTATTCCCAATGTTAACTGAAATGAGATGAATTCACCTACTACATACCTAGGGTTTTTGACAAAAAAATTCTTTTAAATTCATACTTCATCATCATCATTGTCTAAGAGCTCTAGGTTTTCTTTTATCTTTCCCAACATGTCCTTCTTCACAAGCTTCCACCATGAAGGAGAAATGACACTTCAACCGCAGCTTTTGGGAAATGAGATGATGGGTGAGAGGAGACTTTGATGGCTGGTTAGTGGAGAAAGAAATGAGGGAGGTAAATGAATTCAAGTTTACATAGGTTGGATTTTGGACTATTGGGTTTTAATTTAGGTTAATGATTCAATACCTATTTTGTTTTTCTTAAGCCTTTACAATTATGAAGTTCATATTCGATCCATAGAAAATTATACCTTTGACTTGAGTAGAATAATTCCTTTGTGCTAATCATTGGCCTTCCTGCACATCCTTGTGCTCGCTTTCATCAATTGATGAGCCTCGGATGCCATGACAAATTGAGCGAGGGGGAGGAAATTATACGAAGAAAAAATATTTGGGTTGAGTGCATATAGGAGTTAAGGTTCATGTAAGTTAAGTTCTAATATGGCTAATAATTATAGATCAAATCTAATTTTAATCTGCATCCCTAAATTTTTTTCTTTTTCTTCTTCTTCTAAACATATTTCTATTTTCTTATAAACTATCCAATTATATCCTTAAATTTACTTTATTTTTTAATTTATTTAATAAAATAAATATAATTTCATTTCTTAAACATCCGGGGTGTTACATATTATCATAAGTTGGAAAAAAGATTGCCTTAAAATTATTAAAAGAGAAAATATTGATCTAGATGTCACAATTTTTATGGACATACCCTTATGGCATTCAATAACATGAAATTCATCACATTATGTGTTTTAAAATTTTAAATAACTATGAAATTAATCTTATATGTAAGATTCATTCTTACAGCTATGATTGAACGACTACAATACTAATGATCTATTCGACTGCATCAAATTTGAAATTTAATTCAATAATTTCCAAATTGAGCTATATCAAATAATCTAAGACAATAATAATAATTGATGTAACCAAGAATGGGAAATAAATAGTAGAAATTAGGAAAAAAATAAAAAAAATGGGAGCAAACTTTTGAATATAATTTAAAAATATTTTAAATTTGAGTTTGGTTAGGATCCATGTCTCTTTTTGTTAGGTTAATTTAGATGGGGTTGGGGTGGGGGGAGTTCTTTGTTCTTATGTTGTGTGTTTTCTTTTGCTCAACTTTCCCAACGCTTCGAGTTGTTCTTAGGTTTTCTTTGGAATGCTTCTGTTAGAGCAAAGTTTTTATATCCTATATAATTATATTTTGATGATACAAACTTCGAAATATTATAGTTATATTTAAAATGCCGAAAATGTTTAAATAAAAATGAGTTGTTTCATGTATTAAACTTTCAATTAATATTTGTCTATGTTCCTACGAAATTTTTATTAAGAGTTGAATATAAAAGTTATAAATAACTCTCTTATCTTTATAAAGAATCAAGAATCACCTTTACTTGAACAACCACATACAAAGTTATGTTTAAACAAGTGAAGCTCTAAAAGTTCATTTTGAAATTGATATTTTTATATGCTAAACTTACACCTAATATTTGAATATTCTATCATGAGATTTGGATCAAGAGATTAATATTTATAGATAATGTTGTTAGCTTTTCATAGGATCAAATATCATATCATTTGGATACTAGTATAAAACATTATGTATAAAAGAGTAAATATCTAAAATATTTTATTTTAAAATGGACAACTTTTTGTATTGAAATTTGAATCAATATTTGACTATGATCTCAGTAGATTTTGGATGAATGATAAATAGAAAAGTTATAGACAATTATGTTAGCTTTTCATATAATCAAAATTAGATCATTTGGATAACAGATCAAATGTTATGTTCAAATAGTGTAGTGCGGTCGATCTCGTAGTCAAAGAACCGGTCGACGGGTCAAGCAAACCGGTTGACTGGTTAGTACAGAAATTGACAAATTTAACCAAATAGAATGTCGAAATGATGCCAGTCGAGATACCGATCGATCGATCCATATAGAAAATGCAGAAATTAGCTGAGCAGAATGTCGAGATGATGCCAATCGAAGCATCGGCTGGCGAGTGCAAAATTTACCAACAGTCATATTTTTCAAGGATATGTGTACCGATCGATCGGTGGGGTAGAGCGGTCGATCGGGTAGATTGCAGAATGCATTATAACGATCATATTTTGACTTAAAAAGTGGGAAACAGGTCCCAACAGCTAAATGGAGTTAAGAAAGTTATAAAACCCAAATATGTAGGAATGATTAGGACTTCTAAGAAAAAGTGGGAAGAACACTTGAGAAGTCCATTTGAGCTTCAAGTTGTAAATCTTTCATTTCTTTCTCTCTTACTCTTGTGTGAGGTTCCAAATTATAAAAGAGAGATTGTGGAGTGTTATATTTTATAGTTGTTTAGATCCTGAGTGAAAAGAGGTTGTATCTTACCTCTTGAACGAAGAAAAGACAAGTGAAAGTTTATGAGTAAAAGAGGTGTGTCTTATTTCTTGAAAAGAAGGAAAGACAAGAGTTGTAAAGGCTTCCCTCTTTGCCCCATTGGAACAAAAGAAGATTGTTAATGGAATCTCCAGTGGCCTCAAGGTCGAGAAGTCAAAGCGGGGATGTGGCCTGACTGAACCTCATCAACAAATCACCGTACATCTTGTGTTTATCTTTTTCTCTCCTTTCCTTCCTACTTTATTATGCATATGCTTTGATTGCTATTATGTTGGTTTATATATTAATGAATCAATTTCAAGCTTCTGCGATAATTTTCATAAAATCAATTTTTTTTTGTTTAACACCAATTCACCCCCTCTTGGTGCCTTGTGATCTTACAATTGGTATCAAAGCTTTGCTCTTATTTTAAAGATTTAATCATCTTTTAGAGCAGGCACTATTATCTGAAGAAGGCCATTTCATTTTCAACCCACCAAGTTTTAAAAACCATTATTTTTCTGCCTGAGAAATTAGAATGAAAGCTTATATATGTTCTATTGATTTTGATATGTGGGATGTTTTAGAAAATGATTTTGTAAAGCAAAAGAAAATTATATCGATTGAAAAACTCGAGCACAACGCAAAAAATATCTTTTATTCCTCTTTAAATTCTTATTTCATGAATCTTATTTCCAAATGCTCAACTTTTTATGAAATTTGGCAAGTTTTGTTAGAAAAGTACGAAAATAGCAACTTTAACAAAAAGGGTACAAATGTGTACAACGAAGAAAATGATAGTTCTACATTTACAACATCTAAGAATGAAGTGTTATGTTTAATGGAAAAAAAAAGTGAGTATAATGAGGTAACCTCAATTTCATCTTATTCTTCTAGTGATAGTGATGATGATGTTGATATTACTCTTGATGTTCATAAATAGTTTTCATCTCTTATTCATAAGCATCTTTTTCATAAAAATAGAATATTAATGAATGAGTATATTGCCATGAAAAATGATTTTGAAAATTTTAAAAATGTAAAGAATAAATGTTTAGTTGAAAATGAAAATTTGATAAAGAAATTAATTCACTCTTCTTGGAAATTTAAAATTATGAAGTTTTAAAGGTAGAGAACTCAAAATTAGTTATATTACAAAATGAGTCACAAAAGAAAATAACTTCTTTATGAAATGCTTTACATGATAAAAGTGTTATACCTTTGAAACATAGTATGAATGAAAATTATTCTTGTTTGTAGATGTGCTTGACAAGGTATGAGAAGAATAATTCAAGTAAAGTGAAGGCACACCTTTTTTTTGATAAAATTATCATTTGAAGCAAAAATTTAAATTTATCTTGTGCACATGTGATTTTAATTATGACGTATCATATTTAAAATGTGTACTTGATGTGTCTATTCTTGATCATGATTATTTGCAAGATCAAATTTATAAAAGCCTTGAAATCTTGACTTTGACAAAAATGATGATACTTTCTATGATTAGGTATGCATAGGCATTTTTTAAAATTTAATATATTAAATATCTTTCTCATACAAGTTGTATTTTAATATTTATTTTGATGATGACATTGCAATGATCTTACTTTGACTCATAAAGATTTAAAACATTTAAGTTTATTTTGACCTTTTCAAATATTTGTGAGGAATATATAATGGTGATATTTTGTCATAATTTCTCAAATTTTAAATGTATTCACTAGTTGTTATAATTTCTACGCAAAGATTATGATTTTTGGAAAGATAATTTTTTATTTTGAAAATGATTATGCATGCATGTGCTTAACTATTGAAACAAGAGTATGTATATATGACTATGCTCTTATTAGTTCTTATTTAAACTTATAATTTTGGAATTTAGAATTAAGAATTGACAATTTCTTTTGAAAATAAAGTTGGTAAAAATTTTAAATTTTGATACTATAACTCTTTTGACTTGTGATAATGTATTTGCAAAATATCTTTCCTCACATGTTAAATGAAGTAAACTACATGCATATCTTAATCCATTGACATATTTGTTATATTTGTCATCTTGATTTAGCAAATATATATATGTGATCATCTTTGATTAATATTTTATTTATTAATACTTGACAATCATTTATGTAAAGTTTAATTGAATACAAGTTTAAGGAATATGCTTATTTTTATAAATCTAGATATGTCCATGATAATGTTTGAAATATTTTTCTATTTGTTATGCATATAAATTTCATGATCAATGTTTTCTTTTATGCAAAGTTGAGGAAACTAATCATGGTAAAATATAATGAGTTCCAAAAAGAGATGCGACTAACAACTTTGGACCCAAATTAATTTGAGTACTAAAATTCAAATGATCTTTTATTTATAGGTTTGCGTCACATGAAAAGAAAAAGAAAAATAAAGTTGAAATAAGGTGGAGAAAAAGTTTGCAACAAAAGTATTTAGTATGAAAATGAAAATTTGAACTCATTTTAATATGATGCATATTTATACCTTGAATTCTTTATTATCATAATATGTGGATAAAGATAAACATTGACAAAAGATTATGAATATCTTTGTGTATACCAAAATTATCTTGCTTATCTAATCTTGAAAATTTCTATATTACTCATTTTGATTAAATATGCTTAAAGATTAGGATCATTTCTAGGTTGACATTTTTGGACTATCATGCTAATTCAATGTGGAAGCTTGTTTGGCGAAATAAGAGCACTTATATCAATACTAAAGTTTGCATGCCTGATTCTTCACACTAAAAATATGTTGATTTTAGCATTAAGAACGTATAATTGATTTATACAAATCTTGTGTGCTATTTTTCATCTTGATATTTGTGATTCAATATAATTATATGATGCTTATGATTTTGATAAAAGAATCATATTTTTATAAGTGAAAAATAATAAATGACTTTGTGTGGTTGAAGTTTGATTATCACATACATTTTGTTGATGACACTTGATTTTTTAAAATATTGAATTAAAATTGAATATCTTTTGAATATTTAGAAATGCAAAATTATGAAAAATTTTAAAATTAATACATAATATCTTCTTATTGACTTGTGATAATATATGCTTGCAAAATTTATGTTATTCACATTCAAAAGAAAGAGAATTATATGTCTATTTTTACTCTTGTCATATTTATTATCATAACTATTCTTTCAATTTGGCAAAGGAAAAGACACATAAAATATGAATGCTAAGTCTTCTAAACTTGAATATTTTGATTTATCTATAAAGAAGACTTCATAATTATAATTAATATGTTTGACATAATTTTTATTTGACTCTTGTGTTCTGAGCCTTATGTGCATGAACTTATTATGAATTTTGACTTGTTACACTATATCATTTATACTTGCACATTATAATTTGGAATAAGATGATTAATCATGTTGGTGTATCATTTGAAAATTGTTGCATAAGACATCTAATTGCTAAACTCTATGCCTATACACATGTTTGAAATGAAGCATATTACTAACAAAATCATTTTCAATTTGCTATATACATCTTCCATCAAAGTTGATTTGTATGCTCACCTTTGCGAAATACTTGGCATGAATATTATTTTTTCATATTTTAAATTATCATGTCAAGTAATGAAAGTTATATTTCTAATTCATAATTTGAAATAGCAACTATCATTCTAAAAAAGAGGGAACTTGTAAAAGACAAAATGAATATCTTTTTAGTTTAATTTCTTGCCACCAACTTTGATTATTATCTTGTGGCAAATAAAGAAAAGGAAAAATGAATTTGAAGGAGCGCAAACACAATTTTATGGTAAAAGTATTATTTTGAACATAGAAATAGAATTTTGGATATACTTATGTGTTATACTTGTCAACTAGTTAACATAATTTTTGCATAAACTTTTGAACATATTTTGATATGTTAAACTTTGGAAATGTTTATACTATTTATGCTGCTTATTGATTTGTCTTGGCATATGGACTTTTATGCTATAAGATTAATGTGCATAGATTTATATGATTATAACTTGTTATCATTTGAATATCCATATGATACATGATCATCAAATTTGAAATGATGTTATCTTGCACAAATGAAAATATATATAAGATCTTTTAACTTGTGTAATAATGTATTTACATTTGAAATATTTATGTTATACAATGAAATATATCAATTATATGAGCATGAATTTACATTTTCATGATTTATAAAATCATTTTATTATCATATCGTAGTATAAATCTTTTAAACTTAAAATCTTCGTGCTACGAAATTTAAGTTTTGACTCCTCATTCACAATGTTATATTATTATTGTTTCTTTGAAAGAAAAGGAAAACATATAAATGACTAATTAAAGGAAGATAAAAAAAGAGAGAAAATTGGTCATAATGGTAGGGGGAGCTTGTTCAAAAAGTTTGACAGATTATTTTCTCCATTCACTTTGAATATGATTTTGTTACCCGTATTGTCAAATCCCTGATTATTTGATATAATCCAATTTAGTTTTGACATATCTTGTCTCAAAGTTTGATGTAACATTTTGATTCGTTATATAATTTTTTGAAACTTGTGTTATTCATAACCATTAGATAAATTTGATTTCATATTTTGTTCTTACGAATTAGTCATGAACTTAGGGAGAGTTATTTTTACCTATAGCATATATTATACATGAAACAATTCTTATAAATGTGATAAAAGAATAAAAATTATTTTTGTCTTACTTTATATATTGTATCTTATATGATAAAAGATGGAGAATGAAAAATTTAGGAAGATTGCATGATTAAGGGGGAGTTACATATAGTTTCTTATATGCTTCATGTGCAAACTACTTTTTTATGAAATAGAAGGGGGAGAAATATGATAAGAACATAATAGAAATTTATATATGAGAAATATATATAACCCTGATTTATTACGTGAACCTCATAAATATAACTCTATATGAAAGTACCTTACAATTAAAACTTATGTGCATAAAATGTTCGGGGGAGTAAAACTGACTTTAATATTCTTTACTTCCCAATTCATATGCTTTTCATATTTTCGGATTGTCTTCATAAAAGAGAAAATTGTTGGAGTAAAGTTTTTATGCCTTATATAATTATATTTTGATGATACAAACTTTGAAATATTAGAGTTATATTTAAAATGCCAAAATGTTTAAATAGAAATGAATTGCTTCATGCATTAAATTTTTTATTAATATTTGTCTATGTTCCCACGAGATTTACATTAAGAGTTGAATATAAGAGTTATACATAACTCTCTTACCTTTGTAGAGAATCAATAATCACCTCACTTGAACAACCATATAAAAAGTTAATTTTAAATAAGTGAAGCTCGAAACATTCATTTTGAAATTAATATTTTTATGTGCTAAATTGACACTTAATATTTGAGTATTCTATCATGAGTTTTGGATTAAGAGATTAATATAAAAATTATAGATAATGTTGTTAGCCTTTCATAGAATCAAATATCATATCATTTGAATATTTGTATAAAAAGTTATGTAGAAAAGAGTAAATGTCTAATAAAATGGACAAGTTTTTGTACTAAATTTTGAATCATTATTTGGCAATGGTCTCAATGTTGTAGAGAATTCCGTTAGTTTTTTATAGAATTAAAAATCATCTTATTTGAATAACTGTGCAAAATGTTATGCTCAAAATAGTGCGATTGATCTCACGGTCGAAGCACCGATCTACCGATCAAGCGCACCAATCTACCGATCAAGCACACCTGTCGATTGTGAGTGTAGAAATTGCCAAGTTAAACAAAACAGAATGTCGAGATGATGCCAATCGAGATACCGGTTGACCGGTCCACATAGAAAATGTAGAAATTAGTCGAGCAAAATGTCATGATGATGTTGGTCGAAGCACCAATCGACCATCCGACCAGTGTAATATTCACCAATGGTCATATTTTTTAACGGATATGTGTACCGATCGACCGGTAGGGCAGAGCGATTGATCGAGCAGAGTGCTGAATGCACTATAACAGGCATATTTTAGCCCAAAAAGTGGGAAATAAGTCCCAATGACTAAATGGAATTAAGAAGACTATAAAAGTGGATCCAAAGGTCTAAGAATGATTAAGATTTTTAAGAAAAAATGGGAAGAACATTTGAGAAGTTTATTTGAACTTTAAGTTGCAAATCTTGCATTTCTTTCTTTCCTATTACGAGGTTTCAAATTATAAAAGAGAGATTGTGGAGTGCTCTTATGATATTTTAATAATTGTTTAACTCTTGAGTGAAAAGAAGTTGTGTCTTACTTCTTGAGTGAAGAAAAGATGAGTGAAACATATGTGCCTTATAGTTGTAAAGGGTTTCTTCCTTGTCCCATTTGAAATGAATAAAGAGTGTTAATGGAATATGATAGTCTCGAGATCGAAAAGTCAGAGCGGGGACGTAGGCCAAGGTATGACCGAACTTCGTCAACAAATCATTATGCATATTGTGTTTATCTTTTTTCTCTTCCTCTCTTTCCTACTTTATTATGTATGTGCTTTGATTGCTATCACATTGATTTATATATATTAACAAAATGATTTTAAACTTTCGCGATCATTTTAGTAAAATCGATATTTGCGATTTAACACTAATTCACCCCCTTGTAATCCTACAACTTGAAATCAGTGACCAAATAAAGTTTAGAATATATACATTCGTTCAAACGAGTTATCCACTATTTTAACTTCTATCCACCTATCAAATCATTAAAAATCTCAAACAAAATCTTAAAACAATCATTCCAACACTACAAGAAAATAAGGTATCTGTGACGGATAATTCTATCACAACATATGTGTATTCCGTCACAGATGCTCTTCAGTGATGGACTTGTAACAATATGCATCCGTCACTGATTTTTTACTCACAACTTTTGTTGTGACGGATTATTTTTGTCACAAAGATAATTGTGACGGCTAAAAATGTCACAAGATTAAAAAGTTTTTATCACAAAAGTTAGATAAAAAAATTAATAAAATGAGTATTCCGTCACAAATGTGATGATTTTTTGACGGATTACTTACTATTAATTTGTGATTGATATATGTTGTGATACTTTTTCTGACAGATTTGTAATGATTAATTGTGAACATTTTATAACGATTATGATTGTGATAGACTTGTGACAAATTTTACGTTGACATTTTGTGATAAAATTATGATTATTCGCTATTAATTATTTTGATGAAATTGTGATGAAATTTTATGTAGTCAATTAATATGATAAATTTAAAATTTTTTTAATGAATCATTATGACAATTGTGTGACAATTTATTTGCTAAATATACTACTACACATAAATAGTTATACAATAAAAATAATATAATGCATGATATTCATTTTTAAACATGTCAAAGATCATATAATTCAAACATTTGTAATTAAAATATTCAAAATATTAAATCCACTACATAAGTTTTGATTATCCAAATTTAATAATGAAAATTTAATCAAATTGCAGCCACACAACATATCCACTATTTTTCTTGATGAATTGTGATCACCTCTCCATATAAAAAATTTAAATCTTGTAATCAAACATATACATAAAATATTAAGATGTAGTGATTTAAATAGAGAAATATTAAAATAATGAAGCATCATAGGATAGTAGTATTTAAATAAGATAACTTACCTTACTAAAGTGGAAAGAAATCTTGAGAAAGTGATTGAGTACTTTCTTGTTGAGTAATTTATAATATAAGTGCATGAACACATTCTTCTATTTTAGCATTCACTATTTAATGTGATCATATAATTCTTGTTGCAATTCTTGTCGCACTTCTTCACGCACTTCTTTTATCTTATACGTTGCAAATCATCCTCGGTAGCAACATTTGAAGAAGAGTCGCCCACGTGCTTTAATATATCATAACTTAAATTATTTACTAGTGATTGAGCATATTTTTCAACACCAAATCTATATACTCTTCCTTGTGTTGGAGCTCCTACCGCATCAATCCACCTAGCAACATTAAATCCTAGTTGAGAGTTAACATCTGAATCATATTTGGTGTAAAGAGATGCATTGTAATCTTCCTGCATTCAACACAAACATAATATGTTAAATAAAGTAAGAATATATAAGGTGGATGAATAAATAATTTTTTGTATAAAAACTTAAACAAAGTTTTTTTATTTTTCATCAACATATCCACGAGTTTTTTTTGCCTCGATGCTTATGACAATGCTGAAAAACTTCATAGTCGATTGGTTTTATGCCTAACTTTTGTGCCTACAAAAAGAAAATAAAACACATGACTAAAAAATAGTGCACAAGTTTCGATTCTCTGTTATAGGTATAGAACCAGTGGTATGCTTTGTGATTTCATCATCTTTCTCATTGAGCCTCCTTCACAATCATATCAATAGTCTGAGTAATCGAATTAGAAAACAAAATGATACAATAAAAATAAATAAATCATTAGATGTACAAATGTGAAATATAAGTATAAACTTTAAAAAATAGTATAATAGTGAAGAATTAACCTGTCACAATTCAGTATTATAATTGATATATATTTCAATATTAGTGATCCAAATTACTAATAAAGAATGTAAAAGATAACATCAAATAAAAATTAAATAGAATAAACATGATATAAATTTACACAATATTGTAGTTTATAATATGTGATAAAAACTCAAACACTAATCATACTACACAAATATTCTTAATCCACATGTAAAACTAAAAATATTTATGTTCCATAACAATCCATCATTAATCCAAATAAATATAATATAATGCCTTATATTTCAGTACATTTGTAAAATTCTCAAATAAAATTTTTAAAAAATAATTAATAGATGATTTATCATTCAAGTAAAAATTTACTACAATTAAATAAGAAAGAAAAAGTAACACGAACCTGTGCCGAAATAACACGAAAGCTTGATTTCTTCCCCTGAAAAATATACATTCAAATTAATTATTTTATTATTCCTTTTAATGAAAAAATTATAAAAAAAATAAGAATAGGGCTTCACTTGCGCACAAATGCCACTGCATCAGGCGGCATCCCTGACGTCGCTGCATCAGGCGGCATTCTACAGGGGTGCGTCAGGGATGCAGGGGCAAACACATGTTTGCCCCTGCGTCAGGGCGCGCAGCCTTGCGTCCCTGACGGACGTCAGGCGCAGGGCTGTTGCGCTTGCAGCCCTGCGCGCCAGGGGCAAACGCAGTAGACGCGCAGGGCTGCTACAGCCCTGTGTTGCCCTGATCAGGGCATGCAACAAGCGGCCGCCGCTGTAACATGGAGACGATAGAGGAGAGAAAGAAAAAAAAGTGATCTTCTTTGCCCTAGCAAGAATTAGGTACAGTTATTTATTATTTATCATAACAATAAAAATATTTAGTAGATTAAAAAAATAAATTTGTGACAATATTGTGATCAAAGATAAGATAAATAAATAAATGTGATCATAATGTGACAAATATATTCTGACATTTTTATAATTATCACTTTTAAATCACTAAATATTTTAATTAAAATAGTGGTCATAAAAATGTCTTAAAAATATGACGAATTTCTGATGGACGATCGACAAATATTATCCTCACATATCAGTCACTCAAATATCAAATTTGTATCGGTCATAATTTTTCACAAATATATCAAATATTGTGACAGAATTATTTCGTCACATATGCTATGTTTTCTTGTAGTGCAACTTTTTCATCAGAGTTTAAAATAGTAACATTTTTTGGATGATTTCTCTAGATCCAATATATTTTTCAACTTTTTCTTACTTAATTTCCTAAATTTGAGTACGATAATTGACTTAAATTATTTGGGTATAGTAAATGTGAAAGCTACTAAATTGTGTTATATAATGTTAAGTGAAGTTGGATTGATTTCAGTATCTTATATTATTTAGACGTGGTTAGATATTTATATATTGAACTTTTATGTTCAAGTACTATTTTGAAAATGGGTCCCGACTCAAAAGAATTATTTTTCCGTTTAAATGATTTGAAGATAATTTTTTACATTCAAAACTCATTTTAAAAATTTTAGGTATTTAATACTTTAAATATAATAGTTATCAAACTCTAGCTACATTATTCACTCTCTAAGGGACACATGCACATGAGCCACCTTTTTATTTTATATGATGACGATATTTCTTATATCCAAAAGAAAACGAAGTATGAAGCTTATATAAATCAAGAAATATGACATTTCACCTAAAATCCTACAGTTGTGTGTCCCCTAACCTACTTGCTCAATGGCACTGTTTAATGTACTATAGAATCCCCCGATCCCAATGGATTATGCCTATATAAGTTGTAGCTAATTAATCGTTAATATTTCCAATCGAATGCCATTGATGGTCATATTTTTAACTAAATCTGCATTCGATCTTAATTACACGTAACAATCCTAATTAAGTGTGTGGATATATATAAAATAACAAATAGCAAATTTCATAGTATAAGTA
The DNA here is from genome assembly GCA_030549335.1 of Pontederia crassipes. NCBI lineage: Eukaryota > Viridiplantae > Streptophyta > Magnoliopsida > Commelinales > Pontederiaceae > Pontederia > Pontederia crassipes. The sequence continues at coordinate 59,205,209 of CM060194.1, read as the reverse complement.
CTATGTTCTAAGTCATTTTTGCGCTGGGAATTAGTAATCAATGCTACTTGATTAATCAAACTTTTGCAGTTCTAAATTGACCCGATCGACGTGAGTGTTTCTATAGTATTAGGGTTTGAAAAAACAGTGAACGTAGTCTTTCTTATTCCTGAAAAGACAAAATAGAGCTGCATAGCAATGAATTGTCAGTTGCCTCATAAATGACATTATGTAACATCGCCTTTATATGACACACCACAGCAATTATATATATCCATATATACATGCACATACTGTGGCATACACCGATGAGAACGTATTCCAGGTCCAGTGCAATGCTACCATTTGTGATCTGCATGCATGTTAGGTAGCATGTTTTGTCAATGGCGTTATGCGTCTTTGTTTGTTCTATAAATTTCTCACGTGCATGCGTTGTCTATGTCGTCTCTCTTCTCTTCTCTTCTCTACGTGTAGCTGCATCTTAATGAGCGATTTCTGAACCAGTCCAAATTGGTGACTTCAAGTTGCAGGCAGTCAACTACTTGATATATGCAAAGACTTAATTCTACCAGTTGCTTCTTATTTATGTACTCTCTTCACTGCATGATTGGAGTAGTAGAACTAAGCTGAATTTGGATGAACCCAAATGAGATAAATTAAATTCTTAAAGTTCTATAATGCTAACGAATCAAGCTTTTATGATAAAACTCATTCAGCTTATTATGGGTAAATTTGCTTTTTTTTTTTGGAATAACTAATCCAGTTTGAAATGTGAAGGATTTCAAACCATTACCAAAAGTTGATATATAATCTGCTTAACTTAATCGGAAAGAGGATAAAGTTGATAGTTGATACTGTACTTGGGTAATGGTACTTATATAAAGTTAATGACATACCAGTTGTAATGCTTGCATGTCAAGGTCACTAATGTTATTAATTAAGATCGATGGACTGGTCGGTTGGATTAGTTGACGTCAAATCGGCGTACGGTCCAGTATGGTTCAACATCAAGATCTGAAATGACTTTGAACTCAGAAGAAAACGGGTCGACTGATAGAATGTGAAAATCGAAAAAAGAAACTGGTTCAGATCCAAAAACAAACATGAAGTAAAGAAATCATGAGAAACAAGATTAGAATGTAATGTGTCAGAGAGGAAAACGATTTGAATTGATAAGGGGCAGAAAAATAAAACATGAACTTAACATTAAAGTAAAATAAACATGAAAGGATTAACCAGAGAGAAATATAACAAAAATGGAAATAAAAAGCCAGAGCGTGAATAGAGAGTAAAAGAAAAAGGCATGTGGTAAGTTATATTGATATATCATTACAGGTATATATCAAATAATAAATAAAGTTGAATGATAGCAGTCCTGCACATTTGTGGATCTACATAAAAAAAATAATAAGTAAAGTTTAATATTAGTTGTCATTTTTCGATCTTTTAATAGTATATTTATATCGTAGTTGATCATTACGAGGCTATTACTAACTTGATATATATATATATATATATATTATAGAAAATTAGTTGTTCTAGAACTTTAAAATTATTATAAATAATATTTTTTTGATGAATTCTGATTATGCGTCACTTGATTCAATCATGATCTGATTGTCAATTCGGTCCGGCCTTCTTCCATCATATTATTAAAACATTCATTCAAACACGAAAAAAATAAGAAAATAAAGGGAGGTGAACAGGGCTCTGGATCAAATGGGATCCGAGTTCTGTTTTCAGAGCATTTTTTGTTTTCTCGTGTCGGGTTTATCTATCATCATTATCTTAGGATTGGATGCATACACGCAAGTTTGACCATGTGGATCTTTATCATCCCATTGGCGGCTAAGGCAGCATCCGTGACATTTGCTGTGGCCACTAAAGCGACTACGTATGATCGCATTTGTCGGTTCGAATACATCGTGTGAAAAACGACCCTCAGATTAGATGCGTCTCTCTGATTAACACAGAAATAAATCACATATACATACAAGTAAGCATACCAGAGATGGACCTATAAATCATTGTTCTGAACATTACTCAAATACGACACCAAGTTGTAAGTAACAGCAATCATAAATAAGGACAGTACTAATGACAGCAACTAATAAATAATCAACCATCTGCATTAAGAAGACGTGGATGGCGAGTCCTATATAGATCTCAGTTGACGGATGCCTTTGAGCATAGCGAGCACAAGGAGCTGCTTACAAGGAAAAAGTCGGCTCTGTAAACAAAATGGTGCAGAAAGCAGGCGCCAAGTGCCTCTTGCTGTGTGCTCTGCTCGGCCTGCTGAGCTGGGCGAGTGCAGAGCTTAGGTTGGGATTCTACCAGCAGAGTTGTCCGAATGCAGAGAAGATCGTACATGATCTCGTCTACAAGAAAATACGTAGTGACCCGGGTTTCTCCGCGGACCTCCTCAGGATGGTTTTCCATGACTGCTTTGTGAGGGTGTGTTGTTGTTGTTTGCTCGTTCTTCATTGCTTGCAGTTGCTTCCTTGCTTTTGCTTAGTTCCTTGGCTCGTGTGATCTTTAAGTGTTACTACTTGGATTTTGGCTCAGGGTTGCGATGGCTCTCTGTTTATTAATTCCACTAGCACGAGCAAAGCAGAGAAGGCATCGGAGCCGAACTTGACCCTCGAAGGCTTCGATTTCATCGACGAAGTCAAGAAAGCACTAGAAGAAGAATGCCCAGGAGTTGTTTCCTGCGCAGATCTCATTGCCTTGGCTTCAAGAGACGCAGTTGCAACCATTGTGAGTGGCTCTTGCATATTACTTGGTTCACATTTGGCACTCTGCTGGCTAGTTAATCAGACAGAGACACGCAAGAAACATTTCCTTGAATTTCCATACGCACACACACAAGAAAGAAAAAAAAAAACACATCATGCATCTTTATCAATTTTGGTGTAAGGTTTATCAAGGAATGAATAAAATCAGAAATGCAGAGAAGTACAACACGCATTTATCTGTTTCCGTTGGATGAACTGAAGTAGTAAATAAATGGACCGTTTTTTTTTTTTTTTGTGCTGTTGCAACAGGGAGGACCCAGTTGGACTGTTCTTACTGGTCGCAGGGATGGACGAATTTCACTGAAATCCGAAGCCGACAAGATTCTGCCACCGTCATCATTCCATTTCAGTCAGCTTCAGGCATTGTTTGCCAGCAAACACTTGGACATAAAGGATCTGGTGGTATTGTCAGGTACAATCTGATTCTGACCACATAAATGGTATCACGTAGGCATGTGGCTCCTTAGTTCTGTCGGTTGATTTTGAACGGACTAAATCGAGCTGACGATCAACAATGCAGGAGCTCACACAATTGGGATCGCTCACTGCCCAGCATTCAGCAAGCGGCTTTATAATTTCACTGGCAAAGGTGATGTGGATCCTTCTCTGAATCCTCGCTATGCTGAGACTTTGAAGAGGAACAAGTGCAAGACTCCCACCGACAATACGACAGAAGTGGAGATGGATCCCGGTAGCTTCACCACCTTTGATCTTGGATACTACAAGAATCTGCTAAGGCGCAGAGGTCTCTTCGAATCCGACGCAGCTCTGACTACTAATGGCCTTGCCTACTCCATCATCACCACGCTGGTTAATAGTCCTGTCCAAGTGTTCTTCCATGAATTTGCTGCATCCATGGAAAAGATGATCGTGATTGATGTGAAGACAGGATATGAAGGCGAAATTAGGAAGAATTGCGCCGTGGTCAACAGCTAAATTACGTGGGCCATGGAACTGCATGTTTTAAGTTTTATCCGAGAGGAAGCTGATTGTATGTTTTCAAGCCATTTCCTGTTTTCCTTATATGTTTTTAGTTTGAGTGTTCTGTAAGTGAAAGTTGTTGCCTGAATACGTTTTACCAGTGGTATAATGTACTCGCTGCTTCATCACATCAATACTCAATAAGAATGAGACAATGTTCATCATATAATCTGAAGGAGAAATTTCAATTTAAATCTGTACTTTGTTGTGATGTCATGAGGCAATTGCCCCCTTCCTATTTTGCTTTAAATCACTTGAAAACTTGAACGGGAACGGGGGGTCGTCGTAGGCTCTTTCACTTATGGATGAACAGCTTTTCGAGTTCAAATTGCCTTTTATTTTAAATCAATTATTTCTCCTCCTCTTGTATTCAATCTCCTTTATAATGAAAAAAATAGTTAATTTAAAAGGCTTTGGAAAGGTGAAGCTGCGTCATAATTGTTAATAGTGAACGCACAAATTGAATTCACTGATCTTGCTGGGCCCTCCTACTGTGTAAATTTGCCATTGAATTATGGAACTCGCATTTGTTTCCAGAATATTTTGAATAGAACGTGCAATCTAACCATAATAAACACCGACAAATAATTGAAAAGTCAACTCAAAGCAGAGCACTAAAAATTAAGTCATGGAAAGACCATCAATCAGTACTACTACTCAGTATAATAACTCTTTCGGTCCATAAAATCGATATGGGGTTCAAGAGTCACTCGAGGTATCATTGTTAATTTTTCGACAGTTCAATCGGATCTCCCCATCCTTCCCTGTCAGCACCCCGACATTGCCGAGTTTGATCATGGTTTTCGAAAACTGTCTGATAAAGAGCTTGGGATTGTTTACGTATGTTACAGCTAATGAGCTTGTAATATCAGTAAAAGCCAGCCTTTGGTCTAAATGCAGAAGTGCCTTGTTATGGAGCACAGCTCGGTAGAACGAAGTTCCCAGGATGAATGGAGTGGTTGAGACTTGGTTCATGAAGACCTTCGGATCCTTAGTTATGTTATTCATCTGCACGACCTCCGGGGGGCATTTCTTTGTCAGATTCCTGAACAAGCCAGGGTCAATATCTGGGTCAGCTGAACCAGTGCCATGGAAGTTGTAGAGCCTGTCAATGAAGAACCCACAGTGGCACAGTCCAACGCTGTGTGCACCTGAAAGTGAAGGAACCAATCAAGACATCACAATGCCAAACAGAAAAATAAAATTGACCGGGCAAAATCCTCGCTTTAATCAGTATTAATAGTTTCCTTTTTTAACCAACCGACCTCTTCACATAAAGAAAAGTACCTATCACTTCACAGAAAGAAAGTGATGTTTTTCTGAAAGATAAAAATTTACTTGGATGTCCTTTGGTTCAGCAATCATATCAAAAGAAAAGAAAAAAGCATGATAGGAAATCTGTGAATTTATTCGAATCTCGGGTTAACCATGGCTGTCGGTACAAATAAAGATTTTTATATTCAGCAACGGTGACTATCTTAAACACATAATAACCACAGTGCACAAAGCAATATCTTCTGTAAAACCATTACCATATGTCCTGAATGGCAATCGTGTTTACAAATATCAATATCACTTTGACGTTGATGTTAACCGATCATTACAACTTCCAACAACTGGGTATTCACATGGAAATAAAAGAGATCTAAAGCCACATGTAGGAGAACCAGGAGTCTGATAATTAAGTGATAATTGACACTGAACTACATGTTTAATGTTCATTAATGAATACAGCAACGACTAGCGTCTGTGGGGAACTAACTGTACATAGCGTAGCATCCATTCTTTATTGACAACTGATCTATGCGGATCACGTACCTAACAGTGTGGTAAGATCCTCCAGAGTGAGATTGATGGTCTTGAACGCATTCTCAGCAGCCTGAACAGTCCAAGAAGGGCTGGGCAAATGCACATCTGCCATAACAGAGATCGTCCCATCCCTCCTCCCAGTTGGAAGGGCATAGTTTTCTCCCCCTGATATTGCCACCCCATCCCTTGTGGCCAACGCCAGTATGTCTGCACAAGACACAACCCCACTGCATTCCTTCTCCAATTCTTCCTTGATCTCATCAATCAGCTCAAATGTTCTCAGTGTCAGATTCGGGGGAGCTTCCTTCTCTGCAATGTTGTCATCAGTGCTATCAATGAGAACAGATCCATCACAACCCTGTTGAAACAGATTTGATCTTAAGGGAGAACGTCGACTGTGACATAAAGAGCAAGAGAACAAAAAGAATGTAGAGTACTCTTATGAAACAATCATGGAAGTGCAGGCGAAGAAGGCCGGCGGGGACTGATGGGTCTCTCCGCACGTACTTCTGAACCACTTGCTTCACAATGAGTTCGGCTCTGGGACATGAGTTCCTGTAGAAGTGCAGCTCCAGAGCGCAGGATGTTGCTGCAGCATGGACTAGTAGAAGAAGAGCTATGGGGAGTGATGCAGCCATTCTGGAGAAGCTCTCTGCTCTTGTCTGATGATGTGGTGAGTGTTAAATGTCATTATTGATCATGGAACTTTCTTACGGGAGTAAATTAAGCATATTTGTTCATCAACTCCAATAGATTCTTGGGAATCCGGTAAGGGTGGTCGATAGCTTACCATCTACTTCATCTTTCTTGGGATGGTAGTGCCAGTTCAGTGCAGTGAGCAGTGTGCACATGCTCTTCATTTAAGAGTAGTACATCTTAATTAGTTCAATTGAGTTTTTCATTACCAAGTTCAAACCAAAGAAGAAAATTAAATCTCCTGGAGTTAACGTCTACAACAACATTATTAGTCACTAGCCATTTTGAACTAATTTCACATATCGTGCTATTTCTTTTTTTTTTTCACTTTCATATATGTAAAGGCGCATAAGACAGCACTCTTTTATTTTAGAAAAAAGCTTAACTGTTACTGAGCTGATCGTTATCCCAGTATAAGAATTCCTTGTGGTGGTAGTCCTGCCCAGAAGATATCCGATTGAACTGTGCACCTTACATTAACGAGGTTGTCAGCAGCATAGTTAACCTCACGGGGAACATAAATAGCAATAAAAGATTCAAAACAGTCCAAATATGGAGCATGATATTTTATATCCACCATGGGCAATAGATTTCCTTAATTCACGACTTGAATGAGGGAGGATCAATCTCTCACACATTAGGTCGTTGTGTACCCACATTTGGCCAAGCCAGAGAGCAGACCCAAGGCTTCCCTATTTTAGTACTATGGCAAGAATTCTTTTAGGATCCGTTTGAAGACATTTTTGGTATTATAGAATAAATGTTGTTTAATCCATCCTTAATCTCATCTAGGTATTCTCATTGGCCTCGTTTGATATAGGAATAAGTCCCTGATCTTACTTTTGATGCTAAGCAGCACTTTTTCTCAGCCAATGGGCTCCACATTAATTATTATTAAACATGAGAGAAGTCACTTCAGGGGAGAGATGGAACACATTTGTTCTTGTCAAGTTAATACAGTGAGGTTATATTGAGGTTACCATGAATTTGTTCTAAAATAGAACAAATCTATGAGTCCATATAGAGTAGCATGTTCTTCATAAAGAACACAAAGCCAATTTTTTTACAACAATTAGATATGGGACCATAGGCTAATCAAAAGCTTTATTCTCACCTTATGACTAGCTTTCCTTGATATTTCAAAAATTCAAGACAATGTTGTCCAATTGCTTGTTCGTTAGACTAGCCAATTTTGTTAGGAGAAAAGGCTCAACTGATGATTGTATTTTTTTTAATTTAATGCACAAATTCAAATTAAGTTATGACAATAGTGTAAGAAAATAAATCAGACTAAAGATATAAAACAATTATGTGGAAAGCTCCTTAAAGCGAAAGAAAAACTAATCAACAAATGTTTAATCCATTATGAAATAATAATGAGGTACAAAAATATAGAGAAATATAATAAGAATCCTAAAAATTTCAACTTGGATGTAAAATATATCTCCCAAAATAAAAGATAGAAGTCAAAATCCAGAATATGAAAAATTGATGAAAAATGAATAAAAACTTATTTCCGCATTAGATTCCAAATTTCTCTTTTCTATTTTCTCTCTCCTCGCCTCGGTGGTGGACGTAGACTGGACAAGACTTCATGTGATGACTTTTAATCAATCTTTGTGCTACTGTTCACATTTATCACAATCCTCATCTTCGTCACCATAGAGCTTGTTATTGTCGACGGTGATGAACACACATTGTCAAGAAGACATGTTGTTATTTCCTTTAGTCTTGTAGTAGTTATTTGTTTATTTTGTATCATTTCAATTTTAGCATAAATAGAGCTTTTGATTGTAATTATGGACGATTCAATTAGGTTGTAGTTCACTTTCCATTTGATTAGATTCTCTTGGTTTTCTCGCTAGTTCTTTGTCTTCACCAACTTTTCCTTCACTTCTTCTTCTCCTATTTTGGCAGGCGAGCAACCAACAACAGGAGCCCAAATTTTGATATGGTATTAGAGCCACGTTATCGGCGATGAGCTCCTTCTTCATTGTCGAGCTTTGCTATCGTTCTCGAAAGCTTGCCACCATTCTTCCTCATCTTAGTCATCGGGTGACGCGCCATCAGTTAAATGTCGCCCACAAGTCTAGGAATCAATGATCTGGTCGTGGAAAGTGGACCTCATCCGCGATTGGAGTTGATCGCATCCGTTCTTGCTTCACAGCTCAACGACACCAACATCGACCTTCATCTTCGACAGGGCCAGATGTTCTTCATGTTGTCATCAATCTCTTTGGTCAATAACAACATGTGACAATACACACAAGATTAACTTCGTCACGCAAGTTTGTCTTCATCTTCTCCCCTTCTGTAACGCTCCCAAATTAACCTTCGCCACATGACGAAAACTAGAAGACGCTACGACCCTATGACTTTGACCATACATTTGATCAAGACTCGATTAACAAACATAACACATCAACAAAGAGGGAAAACGAAAATGAAAGGATAAAAATGGAAGACATTAATGAATTGCGGAAGTCGAAAGGTCTTTACATAATCTCAAGATAGAAATGTCATAATGAAAGTAAATATGACGAAATAACTGGGCCTTCTTATTCATGTGCTATCTTATTGCCTGAGCATCATCACGACACATCATCACTAACTTGGCCCTATGAAAATCAAACATAGGAAAGGCAATTCTCCTGTAAGCTTTACAGCCTAGTGGGGAGCCAATAATAATATACAATGCATAATTCAATTAGAATAAATCGAAAAATGATTAGATCACACCTTTGATAGGGAGATAATCATAAGAGTCATCATAAAGATATCATGAGCAAGGGAGAATCCACTACAAGAAATTAATCAATTAGCGACGCACGTATATTGACTCTAATGCGTCGCTAAACAATGTAGCGACGAATTAGCGTCGCCTACGCGTCACAGTCATGGCGACGCCAAAAAACCGATGCTATTTGCGTCGCCGTTACTAGTTTGACACTAAAATGGCGCTGGAGTGTGCGACGCTAAGGTGACACTGGGTTGACGCTAAAATAACGCTAATATGACGTTGTTTTGACGCTGGTATGCCGCTAAAACAATGCTTAAGTTTATCCTCGTCGTTTGTTTGTGGCGCTACGTAGATGCTATTGTGACTCTAAGTGGACGCTAATGGGGCGCTAATTTGCGACGCTAATGTGACGCTAAAGAGACGCTAAGTACGACATCTTCATCCAACAAAAATAGCATGCTTTGTACAATCTAATTTACATTTCACATTTCTTTACACAAGTTTAATTACGATACTCGATCATGTACACGTTCTAATTAGGTTCATCAAATTTATCAAATTACACATTATACATCAAGTTGACATATATATTTCAAATTACACACATTCGAAGGGGAGAAGGTGGTGCAGGGAGCAGGCGGCGCAAGGAGCAGGTGGCAGCGGGGGCAATAGCAGACACATGGGGGGCGGTAGCGGACACATGGGGGCGGCAGCGGACACATCGGGGGGCAGCATTGGATGGCGTCAGGGAGGCAGGCGGTGGCGGCAGTGGACGGCGTCAAGGAGGCAGGTGGTGGCGACGTCAGGAGGCGGTGGCGGCATCAGGAGGCAGGCGGTGGCGGCGTCAAGAGGCGGTGGCAGTGTCAGGAGGCAGGCGGTGGCGGCAGCGGACGGCGCCAGGAGGCAGGCGGTGGCGACAGCAGACGGCGGCGACAGCAGACGGCATCAGGGAGGCAGGTGGTGGCGGCAGCAGAGGTGGTGGAGGAGGAGGAGGCGCGTCAGCGTGAAGAGGTGGAGGAGGAGGAGGAGGCGGTGGCGGCGTCAGAGAAGAGGTGGAGGAGGAGGAGGAGGAGGCGGCGGCGATGGAGAAGAGGTGGAGGAGGCGGCGGTGACGGAGGCAGTGGCGACGGAGAAGAGGTGGAGGAGGAGGAGGTGGAGGGAGGGAGTGGTTAAAAGGGGGAAAATGTGACGTTCGGGCAAGCAAAACCGTTCAATTAAATGAAAGGACGGTTCGGATTCGTTCTTCGACGAGCACACGGATTGCCATTTAGCGTCGCACATTTGGTGATGTTATTGCGTCGCCAATGTGGCGCCACATTAATTTAATTCTGATAGATAATTAATTCTAAAATATGTTAAATAGCATCGTAGATTAGCGAATCTGAAATTGCGACGCTAAGTTGGAATATAGTGTCACATTGGCATGTTTGAAGCGTTAAACTAGCATCACAAAATGGCGACACTAGTCTGACACTAAAATGGAGTAGCGACGAAACTATCGAAGCCATTGAGAAGCCATTGTGTCGCTATAGATATGTGGCGCTAATGCGCCGCAAAGATGGCGTTAAAGTACTATAAAGTTATTAACTATGTATATATGTAATATATATGTAATATATATATATATATATATATATATATATATATGTGTGTGTGTGTATGTATATGTATGTATATGCATATATGTAAGTATATGTGTATATGGATTAGATATGTATATATGTATATGTTTATCAATGTTGTCTAAAAAATTTGAAAGTCATATGTCAATCAAATGAGGCCATTTTAAGAAGTATCAAGATGTCTGATTTTCAAGAAAAGTAAATTTTAATATTTTTTTTAAGCGCACGAAGAAAAATAGATGAATACTCTTTTCAAATTTGGATACAAAAATTTTTTAATAAAATCAGCATTTCTCAAAAAAAAAAATTTGAAAACTCTATGTCAACTAAACAGGACCATTTTGAGCACTCCCGAAAGTCCGATTTTTTAGAACGCACATTTTTAAATTTCTTAGGTGAGTCAGAAGTTTTGAGGAATTTTTATAATTACAAAAAATATATATTTTGAGAATCGGAGGAAACGGAAAATATGTGTGAAATGTTTGTTTTGCCCAACCTTCTTGAACCCTTTGAAATGCCTATTTTTTCGTAGCAATCCGATCTAGGGCTGTGGAGAACCGATCGTTTCTATTCTGAAACTTTGCCCATTTTATTGAATTTCTTCCGACCTCCGATCGCTACGATTATTGTGTGGTGGACAGCTTGTGTCAATCTCTACGAGTCCATAATTTTCGTTTCGACTAATTCCCGCTGGACTCACGTCAAAGACCGTCGAAAGACTTTTTTCCTAGGTTCTTAACTCTAGCGTACGACTTCCTAAAATCACCAAAAAATACTGAAAAATCTGTGTTGTTGTGCTCTATGGGAGGTACAAATTTTGTGATGATCCAACGGTCAGATCCCTGGCAATCATCATTTGAATTTCTTAAAAAATGAAGAAGCACTATTCCTCTGATTTTGAAATTTGGGAATTAGAGTATAATGTATGTATAACATATAAATTATAATATGTATATGTATATGTATGTATGTGTGTATATGTATATGTATACAAATTAACATTACCTAAATATGAATAATAATTAACATTACTTACATAAATACTTGTATATTCTTAAAATTCTAATGTTGGCGCCGCATTAGCTTCACATTAGCGATGCAAGCTTTGTGACGCTCATTAGCGCCACAGCTGGTCGACGTCAATACAACGCAAGTTGCAGGCGCCAAAATCGCCTCCTGAACTTGCGTCGATTTAGCGCTGCACTGTTGTTGGCGTCAACTTGCGACGCGTCTTGTTGAAGCTAATACGACGCTATAATTTATCACGCAATTTCTAATCTTGACGCATCGTAATAACGTCTAAATAGTGTCACGATGGCGCCGAGTTTAGCGTCATTTTTTTGTAACGCGAATGCGACGCTGAGTCGACGCTACTGGGAGGCAATTAGCATCTCATCTTGTCGACCCAACGTCATTGCTATTTAAATGCTAGTAGCGACGAATTAGCGACGCATCATTTTACGTCGCTAAATGACAGTTTTCTTGTAGTGATCATTAGATAATATGGAGCGATATAATCTCATAAAACATGATGAACTTGAAGTTAATAACTTGCTTGATAATCATGACATTTGGATATGGTGACATGCTTGATAATCGCGATAAGATGTGATATCGGTAACTTGATTTGATATTCGTACTTTTTTGCTTGACAATGCTTCATATTCTTATAACTTGTTTAGCAATTAGGTGATTTTGAGGTTCCTTTAAATCTCTCATCCTTCACTTATTATAGGATGGGTCCTTGTTCACTTATGAGATGCGCCGAGTGAAACGATACAACTGTGTGCAGATCAATGATTGATCAAGTCATGATCAAGGAGCGACCCTTATCATAAAGGCATTTGGCATAGGTGGGAGATCCAGTGATTATCATCTTATCTTATTAGACACTTTAGCATCTTGTATTTCAATGTTCACTGTCAAGTTAAAATCAATGATTCAATCATGAATATAATCATATGACGGTAACATAAAAGTTCTCATTGTGGATCGATACAAAATCTGATATTTATGATCAAGTCAAGTCATGTCGTGAAAATCGAAAAGTTTCTTATTATAATCACAATCAAAGGAAGAGAGCAAATGGGGCATTTTGTAGTCATAAATCGGGTCGGTACAAGGTGACTCGGGTCGGGCTCATAGTATGAACCCGAGTCGAGTGTGAAAACTACTCGGGCTGGATTCATGGAAATCGTCGCAAGGTGTCAGTGTCGACACTGGACAAATTCAGACTAGGTCCAGTGGAACCCTGGGTCGCGTACAAAAATGTTGAGAGTTTGTCATTTCATTGTCCGCTAACTCGGGTTGGTTCAGGATGAACCGAGTTGGGTTTCGCAAATGCGGGTCGTGCGAACACGCTGTCCGGTCGAATATCATATGAACCTGGGTCGGGTTCATACTAATTCGCCAGGTTACAAGTTTTACAAAATGTCGAAACTTAATCTACTAGTAACAATATATGAACGATGCACCAATGATTGGGGCCCTTGAACATAATCATGATTCATAATATTTATATGTGGCGCTAATGCGCCGCAAAGATGACGTTAAAGTACTATAAAGTTATTAACTATGTATATATGTAATATATATGTAATATATGTAATATATATATATATATATGTGTGTGTGTGTGTGTATGTATATGTATGTATATGCATATATGTAAGTATATGTATATATGGATTAGATACGTATATATGTATATGTTTATCAATGTTGTCCAAAAAATTTGAAAGTCATATGTCAATCAAATGAGGCCATTTTAAGAAGTATCAAGATGTCTGATTTTCAAGAAAAGTAATTTTTAATATTTTTTTTAAGCGCACGAAGAAAAATAGATGAATACTCTTTTCAAATTTGGATACAAAATTTTTTTAATAAAATCAGCATTTCTCAAAAAAAAATTTGAAACTCTATGTCAACTAAACATGACCATTTTGAGCACTCCCGAAAGGTCCGATTTTTTAGAACGCACATTTTTGAATTTCTTAGGTAAGTCAGAAGTTTTGAGGAATTTTTATAATTACAAAAAATATATATTTTGAGAATCGGAGGAAACGGAAAATATGTGAAATGTGAAATGTTTGTGTTGCCCAACCTTCTTGAACCCTTTGAAATGCCTATTTTTTCGTAGCAATCCGATCTAGGACCGCGGAGAACCGATCGTTTCTATTCCGAAACTTTGCCCATTTTATTGAATTTCTTCCGACCTCCGATCGCTGCGATTCTTGTGTGGTGGACAGCTTGTGTCAATCTCTACGAGTCCATAATTTTCGTTTCGACTAATTCCCACTGGACTCACGTCAAAGACCGTCGAAAGAATTTTTTCCTAGGTTCTTAACTCTAGCGTACGACTTCCTAAAATCACCAAAAAATACTGAAAAATCTGTGTTGTTGTGCTCTATGGGAGGTACAAATTTTGTGATGATCCAACGGTCGGATCCCTGGCAATCGTCATTTGAATTTCTTAAAAAATGAAGAAGCACTATTCCTCTTATTTTGAAATTTGGGAATTAGAGTATAATGTATGTATAACATATAAATTATAATATGTATATGTATATGTATGTATGTGTGTATATGTATATGTATACAAATTAACATTACCTAAATATGAATAATAATTAACATTACTTATATAAATACTTGTATATTCTTAAAATTATAATGTTGGCGCCGCATTAGCTTCACATTAGCGATGCAAGCTTTGTGACGCTCATTAGCGCCACAGCTGGTCGACGTCAATACAACGCAAGTTGCAGGCGCCAAAATCGCCTCCTGAACTTGCGTCGATTTAGCGCTGCACTGTTGTTGGCGTCAACTTGCGACGCGTCTTGTTGAAGCTAATACGACGCTATAATTTATCACGCAATTTCTAATCTTGACGCATCGTAATAACGTCTAAATAGTGTCACGATGGCGCCGAGTTTAGCGTCATTTTTTTGTAACGCGAATGCGACGCTGAGTCGACGCTACTGGGAGGCAATTAGCATCTCATCTTGTCGACCCAACGTCATTGCTATTTAGATGCTAGTAGCGACGAATTAGCGACGCATCATTTTACGTCGCTAAATGACAGTTTTCTTGTAGTGATCATTAGATAATATGGAGCGATATAATCTCATAAAACATGATGAACTTGAAGTTAATAACTTGCTTGATAATCATGACATTTGGATATGGTGACATGCTTGATAATCGCGATAAGATGTGATATCGGTAACTTGATTTGATATTCGTACTTTTTTGCTTGACAATGCTTCATATTCTTATAACTTGTTTAGCAATTAGGTGATTTTGAGGTTCCTTTAAATCTCTCATCCTTCACTTATTATAGGATGGGTCCTTGTTCACTTATGAGATGCGCCGAGTGAAACGATACAACTGTGTGCAGATCAATGATTGATCAAGTCATGATCAAGGAGCGACCCTTATCATAAAGGCATTTGGCATAGGTGGGAGATCCAGTGATTATCATCTTATCTTATTAGACACTTTAGCATCTTGTATTTCAATGTTCACTGTCAAGTTAAAATCAATGATTCAATCATGAATATAATCATATGACGGTAACATAAAAGTTCTCATTGTGGATCGATACAAAATCTGATATTTATGATCAAGTCAAGTCATGTCGTGAAAATCGAAAAGTTTCTTATTATAATCACAATCAAAGGAAGAGAGCAAATGGGGCATTTTGTAGTCATAAATCGGGTCGGTACAAGGTGACTCGGGTCGGGCTCATAGTATGAACCCGAGTCGAGTGTGAAAACTACTCGGGCTGGATTCATGGAAATCGTCGCAAGGTGTCAGTGTCGACACTGGACAAATTCAGGCTAGGTCCAGTGGAACCTTGGGTCGCGTACAAAAATGTTGAGAGTTTGTCATTTCATTGTCCGCTAACTCGGGTCGGTTCAGGATGAACCGAGTTGGGTTCCGCAAATGCGGGTCATGCGAACACGCTGTCCGGTCGAATATCATATGAACCTGGGTCGGGTTCATACTAATTCGCCAGGTTACAAGTTTTACAAAATGTCGAAACTTAATCTGCTAGTAACAACATATGAACGATGCACCAATGATTGGGGCCCTTGAACATAATCATGATTCATAATATTTATGCAAAGAAGATTCAAACAACAAGATATAGAACATTCATGCAAAGACAAATCAATCAACAAAATAGGAACAACCTAGTCTAACTATGAATGGATGAACAAAACATTACAATGATGCAATTAGAGTGCAGAGCAGGACAATCCAGGAAATCATATCATTTCGTTCAGCTTATCGATCTAGTCATCTTTGGGGCGATTTACATACATAATCATGCATTGAACTTGAGTAGAAATCATGGATTGGGCTAGATCTACTCTTAAAGAATTATGCAAAGTGTTTTCTGGAATCATCCATCTATTTTCACGATTGATCCTTCCTTAATCCGTCCAAATCAGCAATGTTGCCCCCCTCTTTGCTATCCCTGCACCGACGTCTCCTCCCCAACAAGATCTCCACCCGAGATGAACCAAAAGGTGCTAAAGTTCCTTGGTGATGCATGTGAGCTTCCCAGCAATAAGGAAAAATTGACTTTTTCTTGCAGATGTGGGAGATATGAGAAGATTATGGGTGTTTGCGATGTAGTTATTTGGGTATTAAATCCAAGATTTGTTGGGATTTTACTTTGATAAGATGGGGGTCATGATTATCAATTTCATTAATTTTTTAATTCCAAATTTATCTCCAATAGTTCCTATTGTTCCCTCTCATTACCCCCTATGATTCTAGGGATGCTAGTCTTTATTTCCATTAAATCGGTTAAGAACATATTTTAATCCCTTATTAATTATTTATCTCCCTCACAAATATCGCAATTTGAATTTTCATGTTATTAGGGATCTACCGGGGGTTTGTTACTAATGTGGAGGTGATCAAGAGAGAATATGAGCATTTGTCATATTAATTCTCTAATAATTGCTGACAATTATTACTCCTTGATATATGGGATCTAGTGTTTGAATTTTTTTTTTACAGCTGCCCGTTTCATTTTTTTATTTTTTTTTAGTTATTACACCTTCAATCATTGTCAGTATGTCGTTGACATTTCTTGGATTGTCGTCTGCGTTCTTCAAGTTGTTTCTCTATTTTTCCCATCTGTGATTTCCCTTCGGCCAATAATCGCAACTCGTTTCACACATTTCTATATTTTCTCCTTGTCTGGCCGATGATTGCAGCTTTTTCTCTACGCTTTGCTCTGGGTTTTTACTCTCTTCCGCTGCTTCCTTAATTTTCTCCTTTGTCGAAGTTTTCTTCATTTTGAACTTTGTGGCGCTGTTGTCATCTCCAGCTCCTATATTGCTCGTAGTGGATTTCACCATTGTTTTTTCCAACATTGAGTATATAGGTTCTCCCTTCTGCAGGATTCGTCTTCTTCAGAGCTCCGATTTCACTTTATGGTGAATCTCGTCTCCTTTCCTTAATTTGTAGTGGTGTTCATTGTTCTTCTTCACCGATGTTTGTCAGATTTTCTTCCTTTTCAAAATTGTTCCGAGCTTGTCTCCATTTGTTCACGGAGGTGATCAACGTTCATTCTTCAGAGCTTAACCTCCGTCGCCGACATTGTTATCAACGATTAGATCTCCTCGATTAGTCGGTGGTTCTCCGATGTCTTCGAGTGTTTCAGAACTTTGGTTCTTTCTTGGCACATGTTGGTTCCTACATGTGGCAGCAATTAATTCTGGTTGGTTCTCCAGCATTCATCACCTCTGGTGAATTTTTTCATCGTTTCGCCTCTCACGGTGTATCACAACCCGAATCTCTTCTTCACAGCTTTGGTGGATCTCTTTGCCACCACCACACATCTTCACTCTCTTGTTGGTTGACTATTAGTAGACGCTATCAGCATCTTTTCTTGTTGTCTTCACCTCTATTTTTCCTTTTCTTCTGCCACAGTGCAAACTTTCAAGTTGACATGAGAACTTAAGTTGTTAAGAACTAATCAATTAGATAGTTTAGTTATAATATGACATTTGGATAAAAATTATAATGATTGAGAATAAAAAAGATGATTAGATCGTCTAGTTCTAAGGTGTTTTGATGAAAATAAGAACTTGGTATCTTATTTTATTATATATAAAGTATAAAATAAATAGATTCACTAAGATTTAAATATATAAAATAATACAATAATAGAGAAAACTTAATAATAAAAACATTAGAATAGCTAGGAGTACTTTATTTACCTTCCTAATTCATTTACATAATTAGTTTATTTTTATTTTCATATTTTAAAATGAAGTATAGTTATTTCATTCAATCACAAGTAATTAATAGATAAAGTCATTCTCTCTCACCTTCTCTATTTTTAATTAATTGGAATGAGATTCACGTTTTCTCTCACCCCCTTTTAATTTTTCTCATTTAATCATAAATAATTAATAAATTAAATAATCCTTCCTCACCTTCTCTATTTCTCACCCCTCTATGCTCTATCTCATTAATAACGAGTCCCACCAAAAAATTGGGAAAAAAAAGAAGAAAAATTAGTTCAACGCTTAGACAATGTGTAGAGCAAATTTTTTTAAAAAAAAATTGAGATTTGACCGGAATTTAAATTCCAGTCAGACCTAAAAATAAATAAATTATGTTTGACAAAACTTGGATTAGTTTCGACCCAAAGATGTCACTGCCAAACATAATTAATCTCTCTCTTCTTGTGCCCAGGTTCGCGCATATGGCTTCGTTTGATTTCCCAGCTGCAGACCCGTGCACGGTCCTTTTGTGAGGTCAAGCAAAGGTTGTTGATCCACACGAGTTGTGTAATATCCTAAAGTAAATGAAAAAAAAAGAAACAATACACCCTCATCCGGCTCAAGCCCAGCCGCACAAAACCCACCAGCCCACAAGACTAACCATCACACTATAAATAATAAAACCTAAAGCTACAGTGCCACCTACCTAACATGTCGGCCAACTAAAACCTCTCCCACTGTAGCTGCTACAGTAACCTCATCTCTCCCTCACTTTCTCTCTCGGCAGTAAAAAGGAGAGGACTCTCTTGCTACAGTAACACGGTTACTGTAGCTACAGTAAATAGCTCTGTTATTTTTCCATTCGTTCATCCTTTCTCTCGCACTCTTCTCTCTCCATTAGAGTCCTTGAAAAGTTAGAAGAAAGAAAGAAAGGAGAGGAAGAAGCTAGGGATTAGGATTTTACTATTAAGGTATGTTGAGGAAATCTAAATCTTCTAATCACTTCTTAATGATACTTGTGTGTTTAGATTAGAGTATAAGAATCTAACATATGTTCTTTAAATAGATGATTAAGGAATATGCATTTAATATTTGTATGTTTCATGTTCTATTAAGATTCATGCTCTATTGCTAATCATGATGTGAATGAAGATGTTTCATGTATTATTATTATGCTTATGGTTCTATTGCTAATCATATTTAGGATTATGATGTTCATTATCACTTATGTTAACTCAAAATGAATGATCTAAAGCTTATGTGCATTTATGAACTCTATTAGGATATTAAATGTCTTCATGTGAAAATCTCATGGAAATCATGATTAGAGTGTTAAGAATGTTATGGAATGTCTCATATGATGTGTAGAATATGTGCTCAAAATAATGATGTATGTAAGATTTGGAAAAGAAAACATGTAAAATCGGGTGTCTGCCGTCCCAGAACGGGTCGGTCGACCGTTCTGAAGGGGCGAACACATTTTGTGATTAGCGGACGTTTGAATGCTGTGATTCGGTCGTCCGAAAGTCAGGAATCGGTCGATCGATATGTAAACGATCATCCGATATATGGAGTCAAAATATTCAAAACATTCTGTGATTAGCGGATGCCCGAGCACTGATTTCGGTCGTCCGAAAAGCTAAGTAGCGGTCGGCCGTTAACCCAGCGGTCGTCCGATTTGTGTAGCAGATACATTCTATGATTAGCGGACGATCCGAAATCCATTTCGGACGTCCGAAAAGACCAATAGCGATCGACCGTTATTTCAACGATCGTCCGATTTAAAAAAATGTCACAATCTGTGATTAGCGGACGAATCGAAGTCTCAATTCGATCGTCCAAATGGACCATAACGATCGATCGATAACCCGACTGGTCGATCGATACTCTTCCAATGGTCGACCGTTACCCAAAACAGTCGTCCGTTCTAGAAGTTGATTGGCTATGATTGAATGTCCACTTATAGTATGATTTGAAGTATGTATGACTTTAAATAGGGTTAAAATATGCAACATGTATGAATGATTGTATGTATTAATGAAAATAAGTAAAAGACGGATTGGCGTAAAAGTGATTTATTATAATCGATGAGGGAAAATGAGTTCCACTCTTGAGTGTGGCATTTCTTAGGGAAACGAGTTCCACCTTTGAGTGTGGCATTTCCATAAACTGAGGTAAGTTCCACCCTTGAGTGTGGCGTCTCTATTGGGCCTCCGTGGACCCGAGGGGCGAGCTCCACCCTTAAGTGTGGCGTCTCTATTGGCCTCCCACGAACTCAATTATGGTCTAGCTAGTCATTTTTCCCATGAACTCAACATGGTCTTCCAAATCAACAAGATAAGAAAGTATCTAAGTAAAGATGAAAGATGAAAAGTTAAATGATGAATGGCTTGGGACATAAAGTAATGATGTTAAAGAAGTATGATGAAGTATGCACTTATGAGGATGCGATATAAATGTCAACTTGTCACATCATATTATAACTTGATGAAAAATGATAAAGTAATGTAAGATAAGATCATAATATGCATTAGTATAATGATAAATTATGATATGCTTGACTTAAAGATTATGATGTTACATATTATCTTATATTATCATGATGATATGCTCACATATCATGTAGTATGAATAAGTACCTCATAGCATGCATGTAATTTATGTTCCATGATGATGATATGCATATGCCATGACATGTAGAGATTATGTTATAAGGTCATAGCATGCATGGTCCTCAATATATTCTAACGGGAGAAATTTCTTGCACCCCATGGATTTGTGCAGGTATGGATGAGGCTTAGGTTCGACGGTGTGGGTCTCTTGACGAAGACGTTGCACATGGACGAGTCGAACTACAGTCCAAGTTATCTTCCTTTTATTATATCATTATGTTGAGCTCTTGTAGAGTCGTTTATATATGGTTTATGAGTATTATTGAGTCATATACTCCACTTGAACTCATTATATTGTAAGAACTCATTGTTGTGTATACGTTAGAGCCTATTAGGCCCATGGGTCAGATTATGTTATCTTGAGCTTTTATTTTATTTATCCTTGAAGTCTTCCGCTGTTATGATGTTAATGTCTTAAGTTTTATTATATTATATTTCCGTTGCAAAGTTTTATGAAATTAGGTCAAGTAAAAGTGACGTCACCTAAAATTCGACGACCAAATTGGGACCGAATTTTAGAGGCGTTACAAGTTGGACCTTGTTAGTTTCTCCTTTTTACTTCACTTATTTCTCTCCACGATTCTTCCTAATTCTCGCCGCTCGCAACCAGAGATTCTTTAATTTCACAAATCATAAAATCTTTAAATCCTTGCAACGTGTTAATCTGTAAACCCTCGCATTAATTGGCCTCTGCTTGCAAATAGTTGGGCCGGTCTTTTGTTTCTGTGTGGCCCAGAAGAAGTCCAACTCCAGTTCATTTCTTTTTTGACTTTACCCATTCGTTCTACGCCATTAAAAACAAAATCAATTCAACACTTGTGAGGAAGACGATGGTGAGTGAGATCTACTATTTGCAAGTAGGGGACAAGACGAGGGTTGGGAGCTGCGAGATTGGGACGAACCATGGAGAGAGGGAAAATGCAATATATATCAAGTTGCCTTTGTTTCTTTTTTTTTTTTTATCATTTAGTTTTCATTGAACAAATGCTGGTCGTTGCTCAAATCAAGTCCATTTTTCTCTTAGTTAAAATAAAATAAATATTGGAGTTGTATTCTTACTATCATCAAATTTATATTGTTCTCATTAGAACATTTGATTAGCCGGATAATTGAGTGTAATAATCCTGAACGACCATGGACTCGATTAAAAGATAAAATATCATCAAAATTTTATATTAGATTGGAAGCTACAGAATCGATGGATGGCTGAACATGTGTATAATCTTGGTAGGATTGCACGTGTGCAATAATAATTGATCGCGATGATGATAACGTTGCACATAGTAGACCTCACAATCGTCTTCCTCTTTTATTACTTTTTGTCTCCTGCGGGACTTTATTACGTTTTGTAATATAATTATCAACTTCAGTTCTAGTTCTTCTTTACATTCGAATTAAGTTATACTTTTTGACGCACCTATTATGTGACTAAGTTTTAATTTCAGTTATTATCTTCTTTAATTATATTTAGTAATTCTATAAATAAAATCAACAAAACCTCCTCCCTTACTTATTCAATACATACAAAGAATGCATATATATATTCATCAAAGTTTAAATAAATAGTTAAAAGATATATCATTCACATATTATCATTATAATTTTTTTCCACTAATCACCTCACATATAACACCCCACAGGATCAAATTTTATACAACCTTATAAAAAGTTTTCTCACAAACTTAATTATAACATTTAGGATTATCTATTACATACATGTCTCAACAACAAAAGTGAAGGAAAAAATAAAAGTGAAAAAAAAAATAGCAATGCTCCGACGGTTCGACCTCTTTTATATGCATCAAATCAAGTTTCGAGTAAACCCAACTTAAGAACTTAGAATCATTTGAAAAATTCAACAAGGGTAATGTGAGCAACAATCGTTTGCTTAGTGAGTGGAATAAATATATAACATAGGGAATAATACAAGTGCATATAACATTTAAATAATCAAGTTTTTCATGTGAGAAAACATTTAAGTTTCCAAATCATATGAACTTTTACATAAATAAAAATTATTCATGATATCATCATATTCAAAGTTAAACTCCACACATGTATCATTGCACATACTCATCATGGGTCAATACGTATCCCTCTATGATCATGTGTCATGTAGTTAAGCAGAGCTTCATAATAAAAAATATCAGATATGCAGAGCAAATCATGAAATAATACGTATCCCTCCATGATTGTGTGTCATACAGTTAAGCAGAGTTTCACAATCAAAGAGTCTCAAATACGCAGAGCAAATCATGAGTCAATACGTATCCCAATCATGATTGTGTGTCACTCAATCATGATTTTCAGATACATAGAGCATATCATGAGTCAATATGTGCACGCAGAGCAGCTCTTAAAGGGCAAAGACGCCCGATATACGCCCCAAAGACTTCATGTATATCGAATGCGGTCTCAAAGATCTTTTTCAAACATCATGGCCAATGAACACATGGAGTTTAACAATATCAAAATACACATGTCATAATCACATATCATTATCAAGTAAAACTTATTTTAACTTCATAAACATTGTTCCTTGAAAATATTTTGATGTAAGAAGATACTCCATCTTATGTGAAATCCTTGAAACATATCATAAATATCTTTCTTAATTCAAGATATGTTTCAATAGCAATACTAATAATAATATTTGCTTGAGATAATATCATAAATAAAAGAAGTAACATATATCATTTTTCTATGTTGTAAATTTACCCACTCACCTTGTACTTTATCCTTTCAAGGAGATTTATTAGATTTCCTTCCTTTCACTTGCAACTTAATGTTTTTCTGCAAGTAATAATGCCTTTTTTCTTCCCAGTCACCAATAAGATAATATGCAATGCATGCTCTTGATACATGAATGTTTATGCACCCTACAATGTCTATAATCTCCTCTAATACTTATTTCTAACTTCAAGTATTTTTGTTCATAGGCTATTTCACAATTGGAACTTCTCAATCCTCCACAGTTCAACTAGGTGTTGTCTCAGGATTTCAGACTGAGTATCTGTCAATGAATAATTCATAACTTCTTAACCACAAAGGCAAATCTCATGATTTTGGATAAATTAAAAATTAGATTTACTAAGGTTTCCAACCCCCAAATATCATTAACTAAATTCAAGTGAGTAATTCAAAGCATTCCAAGAAATCTGACCTAGGATTTGTGTCCTAACAGACTGTGTATCACTGAATGATTAATTTATATCTTTAACATTACGTATCAATTTGACGAGATCCTAATTTTCCTACAATGTAGACTTCAGTAGTGTTTAGTCATAAAAATTATAGAATTTAACTCATTGTATGTCTTTATAACAAAGATAGTTAATTCAGATCGTGATTTGTCCATATCCTAAAATCTGACAGAAGAATCACTATGTAATGAAAAATTCATTTCTTCTAAAATACAAGTTCAAATGGGATGATTCCACTTCTCACCGACATGTATAAATTTCAAAACCTAATTCGTTTTATACTTATCATGCCCTAATTGACAAGACAGACCTATTTTTTATTAAGGATAGAGTGAGCGACCTACGGTACTAGGTTCATAACTTTCTTTACAAATTTTTTTTTACACGATTCCTGTGGTCTCTGAAAAACTAACGTTTAAAGGATGAACCATGAAAATTTTCAGAATTTATGAAGAACTGACCATGAATAAATGATCTCATGATGTGGGAGCTCAATTTCGGATCTGAAGATTCACCCTGAACAAGCGATTTTGCTGAATTTCTTACCGCAATTCTTGTAGGTATTTCGGCTTGAAAAAATTTATGCTATCCAAGGATAAGATTATTTAATTTATATATTATTTTTAGATTTTTAACACGTCATGTGGTGGTTTGGAAAAATTATTTTCTAAGTAGTTGATGAGTTGTCTGCTTGAGATGCTTGAAACTCTATTTGTTAAAATAAATGTCCAATCATATTATTATTTTAAAAATTAGTGTTAAACATCTAATTACCCTTAGTTAATCATAGTTAAATATATTTATTATAATATTAACAAATATTAGAATTTATTCCTAATATTATCATTATGTTTTAACCAAAAAGTCAATTGCTACATGCAACCATGACTATATAAGCATTTAAACTGATTTAATATGCTAATTAAAATCATAATTATGTTAAAATAATATTTTTGGAGCACGCCTGTAATACTTTCACATTTAACAATATCTTTATTTTATTTCTAAGGACTTTCAAATTTCCTAGAGCCATGCTCCATGCTCGGTCATGAGTTCGGATGTATTTTGATTACATTCAAATCTTATATTTTTTTCATGACATAATCCAGTTCTTATATTTTTCAATGATAACATCGAGAAGTTCAGTTTAATCTTCAATATCTCTCCGAACTTAGTTTTTTTTTTCTATATGACTTGGTCCGAATGATTAGTGGACCTATTTGGATATTAGAACTAACGTTCTGATGAGTTCTCAGTAACTTTTGGAATAGATATTTTTGCTATCACAAATTGTTTGGACCAAAGTTATGAAGATGA
Organism: Pontederia crassipes; assembly: GCA_030549335.1. Lineage (NCBI taxonomy): Eukaryota > Viridiplantae > Streptophyta > Magnoliopsida > Commelinales > Pontederiaceae > Pontederia > Pontederia crassipes. Next base: position 59,180,142 of record CM060194.1, on the reverse strand, counting down.
AGAATTTTGGAAATTGATTAGATAGTTAGCAGGTTTCATAACGTGTGTGACCATCGGAACTTCAAAGTTCTTAATCGAGAATTATTTGCATTGACAGAAACTTAATTTCAAGGGACCCAATAATAATTTTGTTTGTTGTTTGATTGCACTTCACTTTGTTCTCATGAAAATCCTCATCCAAACACCATGTTTTTTTATTGTGTTCAATGTATGAACGTATGAACATAATTTCTCATGGGTTAAACTATTAACGCTGAGGGCGTCACTTTTATCTTCTCTAGGGATCAACGTACGCGTTCATGAATGCTCCAACTTTTTTGGTCTGAAATCGAATCCACATTTATGTCCGAGTAAAATACGGGGCACACGTTGACATGGGGACATATCTTCTACTGCACTTAATTAATTTCTAATGGATAATCAAATCTCTTTTGTGATGTCATGTATCACATGCACATTGATGCAGAGCTTACATCATCAATTAGAAAAGTTTTATCTTGTGTTAGCAACCTTATAAATCAAGTGGTATATATCTTAGTAAAGTATAGTCAATTACCACTTATTCAACATCTAATTATGTCATTTGAGAAAATAAATAAATCAACAGATAGTGAAAGATCAGTGACTAAACTCCACCAAACCCGACTTTTCAAAATTGAAAGATGCATGTCAAAAAAAAAATAATAAGGTCAATTTCAACTAACTCTTAGAGGCTGTTTGAGACTCGTCGTTTTGTTCCGAGAACAAAAATTTTTGTTCTTGACGTGTCATTGCAGTGGGGGCAATATGGGAGCGGCGCTGTTCCTCGATTGGGCTGAAATGTTTTTGCTCTTACTTTTGCCTTATTTTTACTATTAATTATGTGGACCCCACTGATCAATAAAATTATCATTTGGTAAAAATGTTGGGATTAAGACATTGTTCTTCTCTTTATTAGTGTACCAAACGTCCTCTTAAAAAACTTGACATTGGAATGAGTGTACGTATATGATATTCAAAACGTAACCCTCTTTAGAACCTTACTAAAAAATAACTATCTTTTTCAAAGAAATAAATAACGTAAATTCTAATTGAGAAAACTTACACCGATATCCAAGAGTTTTAAATTAGCAATCATCATGAATTGGCAATGTTGAATTCATAATATTGGATATTATCTTGAATTTACGAGATTAGATATTCACTCTCTGTGTGTTTGTCTTCCGATTGTGTAGGAATAGTTCATTAAAATATTCAATTGAGTTAGAACGGAACTTAATAATTAGTTAAATGTAGAATACAAAATCACACGCCAACATGAATATTTATATGAAACGAAAACAAAATTAAAAGTGTGTTCGACTTTGTTCTTCCCTGGCATCAATCAATTAGACAATAGGTTTAAGTAGACTAAGCTCTGAATGGGAAGCTTGAGCTGTGAAACACTAATGAATGCTCTCTCGAATAGCAACATTGGAATCATTTACTTAGCGTCAAACTTGATATCATGCTCTTATCTCATGTTAGGTTTTTGCTTCAAGTTTCATTTATGATCAAATCATTGCTCTCTTGGTTTTCAGATCATATTTATGCTTTATATATATGGCCTATGATTGCTTAAAAGTTCTACAAAATTTAACACGCGTATCTTTTAACAAGCATGGTAAAGATCTCTCGTGAGCTTAATTATAATAATATCATCGTCTAGATCATTAAAACATCGAATTTTGACAATTTTATGCATAGCAATTTGAGACCCTTTTATATATGGAGATTCTGCACCCTCTTCTTTTATAATTTTGTTTCAATCCCTTTTATTAAACTTCATGTAGTTTCGTATTTTTTATTATACATTCTTCTATTTTTTAATTTGATCAATGACACGAGTGAAAAAGAACACGAGTTAAAAAAATTGATATAGTCTTTGATAGGGACGGAGATTAAGTATTAAAGTTAAGTGATGAAAAAAAAGGTCCAAATAACGTTTACCAGATGTATAACGCGCTTCCCTCTTGGATGCATTTCATAAAGTATTGATATGTCATGTCCAAGTTACTATTATTTCTTTTCGATAAGGGCCCAAAAAGCTAATATATAATAATAGAAAGAAAATTGCATACGCAATATGTAAAGAATGGAGTTTGAAAAAAAAAGTTTATTTTCTCTAACCACTCATAAATTATTGTGATTTTTTATATCTAATTTCAAACTACGAACTTCATTTTTTGGGTCCTTAAATTATCACGATTTTTTTAATTTGATTCTTCCGTCAAATTCCGTCAACTTCTCTATTATTTTTTATTTTTCGTATTTGTAAAAAATTCGTTATACTCATTTCTTAAGTGTTAGTCTATTTTTACATAAAATAATATATAATAATAAAAATAAAAATAATTATAAAAAATGATCACGTGTCACCGGAGGGAGGGGGGGGGCCGGACCACAGCCACCCCCCCATCCGCGTCGACGACGGGGTTGCCCCACTTCCTGCGACCTCCGACGAGGTCGCAGGAAGGGGGTCGGCGCATGGGGTGTGGAGGTCGCCCAGAGTCGTAGGGAGGGGAGCGACTCCCTCCTTCCCTGCGCTCGACGTAGGGGGTGGGGAGGTCTCCCACCTCTCTATGACCTCGTCGGAGGTCGTAGGAAAGGGGGCGACCCCCCTCCTTCCCTGCGCTCGCGCGGTGCGGGGGTGGGGGTCGCCCCCCTCCTTGTGACCTCGTCGGAGGTCTCAGGGAGGGCGGTCACCCCCTCCTCCTTCCCTGCGTTCTACGACGTCCGACGAGCAGAGGGGGCCCCCCACACGTGGCTATTTTTTAAATTATTTTTATATTTATTATTATATATTATTTTATATAAAAATAGATTAACACTTAAGGAAGAGGTATAATGAACTTTTCACAAATGCAAAAAAAATAACGAAGAAGTTGACGGTATTGTACGGAATGATCAAATTGAAAAAATCGTAAAAGTTTAAGGATTCAAAAAATGAAGTTCGTAATTTGAAATTAGATGTGAAAAATAACGATAGTTGAGGGGTAGTCGGAGGAAATAAAAAAAGGACAAAAGATGACACAATGAAGATAAAGCATGGAGTTTGACTTTTAGAACTCGATGGTCATGTAGTCAACGATAAAAAATTACCTACAAATAAAATATTTAATACCGGCTATATATCTGCCTATTTAACGTAGTTTTCAGCAGCTAAAAACACGAGTCTCTGGTTAAATGTAGCAGGATTTCTTCTCCCAAATTAATATATGTAACATTCGCAATTTGCCTGTTTAATTTAGTATGCATAAGTGGAGTAATGAGTCTTTGGCAAATAAAACAATGAAGGCGTCGTGGGGATGGGACAAGGAAATCTGTCTCTTATCTCGCAGCCGAACTTGGGGAGGTTCTCATACTGTCTCAGCATGACCTCTAATAGCAGCTTGCTACTGCTGGGGCCATCGGCGAGCTTGAGTGGGAGCAGCACAACAGGTGCAGTTCAATCCACCCCCTTTCTCAGTGTCCCGGGGTACTCCCTGTACTACATCTCTCTGCAATGGATATCTCTTGGTGCAACTCTCCTGCCGATCCCGAACGGGACGTTCCAGAACAACGCAGATGGTACCGGCGGAACGATTATCGACTCAGGTAGCTCGCGCACTTACCTTCATAAGTCGGGATACGACGTCCTGAAGCAAGAAATCATCTCCCTGGTGGACCTGCCGGTCGTGAACGACAGCAGCGGGTATGACCTCTGCTTCCAAGTGTCATCTTGGCCTCCTCCGGACATGCCGGATCTGACGCTCCACTTAGACGGGGCAGACATGACCGTACCGCAGAAGAACTACATGTATGCAGACCAGGAAAGTGGCACGCTGTGCCTGCTAATGGATCCAGTAGATGATGATTCGTATAGGTCGATCATCGGAAATTACTTGCAGGAGAACATACACATACTCTACGACCTCGACAACCGAATGCTCTCCTTCGTGCCTGCACAATGCGACCAGCTTTGATTCGAGTTATCTAAACTCATGAAATATGCACGAATAAGTTGATTAAACTATAACGCCAACCATTTTATTACGGGATTGTACTCAATTAAGACAGTGCTTGGTGACATAACTTGCAAACACACCATGTGACAAATGTCAAATATGTTGTTATCAAATAAAGCATTTATTTGTGCCATGTTAATCCTATATAAAATAGCCTTTCAAAAATCAAAGATGGCCGGCACAAATCCGATAGCAGGGTTGTGTCTTGAATTACCGTGTGTGCTAGTAGCCTGAGCTTCAATTTTTAGATTCACCACTTTGGCCAGACTTTATTCCTACCACGCCCACCCGAACATTAGTCGAGTGATAGTAACTTTAGACCCCGCTAAATAGCGATTCTAATTATTATTATACAAAAGATGGTTACATAATCCTAGGAGTCTTCACGGGTCGGGTTGGAGTGTGAATAAATTGGACCCGACCTGATTTAAATTATTCAAGTCGTGTCAAGAAGGTTTTGGGGGCTAAATTTGACCTACCTCGATCACTATTTTTTTATTTTTTTCTTACTATTTATGTTTATTTAATATAAAAATATTATTTAATATTTATTTTAAAGTATAAATAAATTTTCTAACTATAATATTATTTCTGTACTTATACTGTTTTATTTTTTTAAAAAATAAATCAAATATAACCTTACATTTAAATACAAGAATAAAAAATAAAAAAAAATAGATCAGATTGGATCGACTCGGATTGAAAATTTTCAATTCATACATGACCCTGGTGAAGTTCACAGGTCGATTCGTTTCGGTCAACATCCCTAAATGATCTTCTCAGTGACAAGAGGCTTATAAATATTAGCAAAATTTCCATTATAATTTTCACAAAAAACGGAGCACGACCCAAATTCTCGGCTTAACTATCTCAGCCCAAAAGCCCATCTAATCCAAGGTAGAAAAATAGAATGTCATGACGTAGGAAAATGTCACTCCACTACTCTGAGATTCAAAAGGTTCAACCCAGTTGCTATTTTTTTCTTTAAGAAGAGGCTATTTCATTTTATAGCATTCAAACTCATTTACATTCAAAATATTAAATTTCAAATTCAGCATTATTATAATATTCAACTCAATATTAATATCCAACATGCAACATTTTCATTCACAAAGGTATAGAAAAACAATCTCAAGTAACTTTGTCAAAAGGACATTTCCAAAACAAAATAGACAAAAGACAATATTTCTAAGGACTTTCAAATTCCCTAGAGTCATGCTCCATCACTACAAGAAAAACGCTGATTACTTGACGGTTAATCAATCCAAAAACCGTCGGTAATGCAATTACCGACGGTTTTTCAAACGGATCGAATCCGTCTTAAAACGGTCGTCGCAAATCGATTTGCGACGGTAAAAAAAATTTCGTCGAAAATATCGACGGTTCTAACCATCCGAAAAATATCGGCGGTTCGAACCGTCAAAAGTTTTTGACAATCGCAACTGTCGATACTTTCGATGGTCGTCGCAACAATCGATCTTTCGAAGGTGAAAACCGTCGCAAAGAATTTTTTAGAAATAAAAAAATTAGCGTCCGGATCCGGCCGCGGTCGGATCCTGCCGTGGACGGCAGGACCTGACCGCTGGGGGCCCGATCCGAACGCCCGCGGCCGGACGGCCAGATCCGGCCGCCAAGAGGCCGGATCCTTCCGCCAGCGGCCGGAGAGAAAGAGAGAGACTCCGGCGGAAGAGGGTCGCTGGCGGTCAACGCTTGACGTCTGGCCAGAGGCTCGCCAGCCGGGAGAGGGAGAGGGAGAGGGAGAGAGAGAGAGGAGAGGAGGAAATAAAATTGAGGTGTTATATATATATATATATAGGGGAAAAGATGAGAAAAATCGACAAAACGAAAAAAAATAGGATAACAAAATTTTAATTACCGACGGCTCCGACCGTCGAAAACGTAAATATTAATTATTTTTAAAGTTACCGACGGTTGTGACCGTCGAAAAAATATTTAGTTATATATAATATTTATTTTTTATTTTATCGACGGTTTGAACTATCGGTAATTATTATTGATGATCGAAATCGTCGATAATTGCGACGGTTTGAACCATCGCTAATTATATTAATAAAATACTCCTCATATGATATTATTATACATTTACCGATTGTTACGACCGTCGGAAATTGCGACAGATGAATATCCGTCGGAAATATCGATGTTCCTAATCGTCAAAAAATTTAATAATAATATAACAAATTATATAATTTATTTTTTCATTTCTGACGGTCGTAACCGTCGGAAAATTCGTCGCAAATTGCGACGGATGGATATCCGTCGGAAATATTGACGTTCCTAAATGTCAAAAAATAAAATAATAATATAACAAATTACATAATTTATTATTTATATTTTCGACGGTCGTAATCGTCGAAAAATTCGTCGAAAATTATGATGGATGGATACACGTCAGAAATATCGACGTTCCTAAATGTTGAAAAATAAAACAATAATATAATAAATTACATAATCTATTATTTTTATTTCCGACGGTTGTAACCGTCAGAAAATCCATCGAAAATTAAACCGTCGCAAAATCCGTCACAAATTGCGACGGATTTCAAACCATCAGAAATTGTCCGTCGAAAAATAGCAATTTTCTTGTAGTGCATGATCGGTCATCAGTTCGGATGTATTTTGCATGGTTGTCAGACCCGGCCCGGCCGGTCGAACCGGTGTCCGGGGACTAAAATGGCCCGCGGGTCAGTCGAAACCCGGGGACGGGTTTGACCCATTTTGACCCGGTCAAAATTCGAGTTCAACAAGCCGACCCGGCGGGTTTAACCGATCTGGCCGAGTCAATTGTTGAAATAAAAAAATTAAAACATAAATAAAATTATTAAAACATTTAGACATATTATATATATATTTCATGAAATTTATATTTTAATGTCCTCTTGTCACATATATAATTTTTTCATTATTTTTTATTTATAATTACCTCAAAGAATTTTTTATTTATGTTGATAAATTAATTTATGTTAATTTATTATATTATTTAATCTGCATTATATTATTTTACTTTATTTTACTATATTTTATATTTTTTTTAAATAAGATATTATATATTAATAAAATTATAACAATCTCTTTAACTTATTTTATTCTTTTATTAATTTATATTATCCGGTCCGACCATTTGATTAGACCCAGTCCAACCGGTCCGACCTGACCTGTTGATCAATCCGAGTCGACGGTCGGGTCGGGTCTTATAACATTGGTATTTTGATTACATTCAAATCTTATATTTTTTTCATGACATAATCCAGTTCTTATATTTTTCAATGATAACATCAAGAAATTCAATTTAATCTTCAATATCTCTCCCAACTTAGTTTTCTCTATCTGACTTGATCCGAATGATTAGTGGACCTATTTGGATATTAGAACTAAAATTGTGATGAGTTCTCGGTAATTTTTGGAATAGATATTTTTGTTATCACAAACTGTTTGGACCAAAGTTATGAAGATGAAGAATTTTGGAAATTGATTAGATAGTAAGCGGACTCCATAACGTGTCTGACCATCGTAACTTCAAAGTTTGAATCGAGAATTATTTGCGTTCACTGAAACTTAAATTTCATTGGACCCAATGAGAATTTTATTTGCTGTTTGATTGCATGCACTTCGCTTTGTTCTCATGAAAAATTCTCATCCAAACACCATGTTTTTTTTTATTATTTTTATGAACATAATTTCTCATGGGTTAAACTATTAACGCTGAGGGCGTCACTTTTATCTTCTCTAGGGATCAACGTACGCGTTCATGAATGCTCCAACTTTTTTGGTCTGAAATCGAATCAACATTTATGTCCGAGTAAAATACGGGGCACACGTTGACATGGGGACATATCTTCTACTGGACTTAATTTCTAATGGATAATCAAATCTCTTTTGTGATGTCATGTATCACAATTGATGAGGAGCTTACATCATCAATTAGAAAAGTTTTATCTTGTGTTAGCAACTTTGTAAATCAAGAGGTATATATCTTAGTAGTGTATAGTCAATTGCCACTTATTCAACATTTAATTATGTCATTTGAGAAAATAAATAAATCAACTGATAGTGAAAGATCAGTGACTAAACTCCACCAACCCCACTTTCCAAAATTGAAAGATGCATGTCAAGAAAAATAACAAGGTCAATTTCAACTAACTCTTAGAAAACTTGACATTGGAATGAGTGTACGTATATGATATTCAAAACGCAACCCTCTTTAGAACCTTACTAAAAAAAAACTATATTTTTCAAAGAAATAAATAACGTAAATTCTAATTGAGAAGACTTAGACCGATATCCAAGAGTTTTAAATTATCAATCATCATGAATTAGCAATGTCGAATTCATAATATTGGATATTATCTTGAATTTACGAGATTAGATATTCACTCTCTGTGTGTTTCTCTCCCGGTTGTGATCATGATTGAGTAGGAATTAATAGTTCATTGAAATATTCAATTGAGTTAGAACTCAACTTAATAATTAGTTAAAAGTAGAATACAAATTCACATGCCAACATGAATATTTATATGGAACGAAATTAATTAACCAAACGAAAACAAAGTAAAAAGTATGTTCGACTTTGTTGTTCCCTGGCATCAATCAATTAGACAATAGGTTTAAGTAGACTAAGCTCTGAATGGGAAGCTTGAGCTGTGAAACAATATTGAATGCTCTCTCGAATAGCAACATTGGAATCATTTACTTAGCGTCAAACTTGAAATCATGTTCTTATCTGATGTTAGGTTTTTGCTTCAAGTTTCATTTATGATCAAATCAGTGTTCTCTTGGTTTTCAGATCATATTTACAGTTTATATATTGAAGCAGGGCGAAGAAAAAATGAAAGCGATTGGAGACTTCCAACAGGTGTCAATGACGGTCGTCCTCGACCTTAATTTATAGCGCTCGCCCACGATCATTCGTCCCCAAAGTTCCGCTCCCTTTACGCCCGCCGACAACGTCCGAAGGTCGCGCGATCCTTCATGATCCGTGCCTCGTAACGTCCGGCGATGTGTCCGTCGTCATTATTCCTCCACGATCCGCGACTGGCTCTTAATGACGGATTCCGCCAGTAGTTTACCGTCGAAGCCGGTGATCACGCGGATTGTGGAGTCAGCAGTGATCGTTGTGGTCACTTATTCAACATCTCCCACTTGACCACAACGATCATTATTTTCAACACTCCCACTATTCGTGTAGTGCCATATGGATATGTCATTTTTTTTAAAGTTCACTATTTGTGAAAATTTTATCTTAGCTCAGTTATTTCTAAGTCCCATTAAACCAACATGTTTAATGAATGTTCCAGTCGGAATTCCCTTTGTAAGAGAATCAGTCAACATGTCACTTGTAGGCATGTAGGTCACTGCTACTTTCTTCTTTTCCACTATATCTTGAATATAGTGATATTCTATTTCAATATATTTTTCTTTGGAACTATTTGCTTCACTGTTTATCAAGCTTATTGCAACTTGATTATCACAAAACATGAGCATTGGCCCATTTGCCAGATCGAGCTTTAGTTCCATAAGAAAACGTTTGATCCATACTCCGTGAGTGGCTGCCATACTATAGGCAATGTATTCAGCTTCCTGTGTGTGTCTAGCTACACACCCTTGTTTCTTGCTTTCCCAAGAAATAGCTGCACCATCCAACATGAACAAGTGACCTGATGTGAATTTTCGATCATCAATGTCTCCACCAAAATCAGCATTTTCATAGTCTACAAGTTCAAGTGTATCAGTCTGGTATGTCAACCTCAAATGCAATGTTCCTTTCAGATATCGTAGTATCCTCTTGATGGCTTCCTAATGCGCCTTTCCAAGATTACTTTGAAATCTACTAACTAAGCTTACATGATAAGTCAAATCAGGTCTTATGCATAACATGGCATACATTAGACTACCCACCGCTTGTGCATAAGAAACTTCCAAAGGTTTTTGTCCAGGATTAGAACACTGACCTTTATTAAGCCTTTTCCCATTCACAAGTGATGTTGGGACAGGGCTGGAATTATGCATCCCAAATTTCTTTAGTATCTTTCAAATACTGTTCTTGAGTCAAACTCAATGTTCTTGAGCTTCGATCTCGATTAATTTGAATTTCGAGAACATATGATGCATTTCCCATGTCTTTCATTTCAAATTCTTTGCTCAAATTTTTTTCTGATTGAGCATCGTAACATCATTTTCGGCGAGCAAAATGTCATCTACATACAGTGACATTATCACAAATTTGCTCTCATCTTTCTTGATGTACACACAATGATCCAATTCATTTGTCATAAAGACAAATTGGATTACCGTCATATGGAACTTTAAATATCATTGACGTGATGATTGTTTTAAGCCATATAATGATTTTTTCAGTTTATATACCTTATTCTCTTGACCTTCCACTTGAAAACCATCAGGTTGTTGCATATATATGTCTTCACTCATATCCCCATTGAGGAAGGCAGTTTTAACATCCATCTGAAATAATTCCAGATCCATATATGCAACTATCGCTAAAATGATCCTTATAGATGCAAATTTAGCTACTGAAGAATAGGTTTCTTAAAAATATATTCCGGCTTTCTGAGTATAACCCTTTGCAACAAGTCTTGCTTTGTGCTTTTCGATAGTACCGTCAACTCGGTATTTTTTCCTGAAAATTTATTTGCACCCTATGGATTGCCTACCTTCCGACAAATCACATAATGCCCATACTCCATTACGATTAATTGAGTCCAATTCATCCCTCATGGCGGCCGTTCATGATTCCGACTCTTGAGAAGTCATTGCTTCTTTGTAAGACATGGGATCTGTACAATCCTCTATGTCTATGTCCACGGAGTAGCACGACACCTCGCACTCGTACAGAAGATAATCATCCAAATGTGCGGGTCAATTCCTGGGCCTTTTGTTGCCAGTTATACTCATGGAGTGTATGGGTTCCTCCACATTCCCTAAAGGTATATTATCATGCATAGATTCATCTCCCACTTTTGGATTAATGTCCAATGTGCCTTGTCCTGAGTCATTTTCATTATCCCCAAGGATAATTAGAGGCTCATCGTCCTTTTCTTCATGCAATACTTCTTTTCCTTTCTCATGGAAAACTGCATCTCGACTCTCAATAAGGTCTTTATCATTGTGAAAGAATCTATATCCTTTGAATTTTTTACTATATCCTATGAACCTGCATGTTATCGTCCTTGTATCCAGCTTGTTTCTAAGCTGATTAGGAATTAATACATGCGCTTTGCATCCCCATTTTCGAAAAATGGCCTAGATCCGGCTTCTTGCCATTCCATATTTCGTATGGCGTGGATTCAACGGATTTTGTAGGAATTCTATTTTGTATGTAATTAGCAGTCACTATTGCCTCGCCCCAAAAACTCTTTGGGAGTCCCAAGTGTGACAACATACACCTTATTGCATTCATAATGGATTTATTCTTTCTCTCTGCCACACCATTTTATTTTGGCGTATAAGGCACTGTAGTCTGCCTATATATACCTGCTCAAATTCTTGAGAGGTATATTCACCTCCTCTATCCGTTCTTAATATTTTAATTGGTCTTCCCAATGTTTTTTTCCACTTCCATCCTATATCTCTTACATATTTCAAAAACTTCAGCTTTTCTTTTAAGAAAAAAATATAGGAAAATTTGGAGTAATCATCTATGAATGTTATGAAGTACTCTTTTTTGTTGTGTGTAGCGACACTCAATGGACTACAAATATTTGAATGAATTAGTCCCAATAGTTCCGTTGACCTAATTCTGGTTGGGAAGGATTTCCGAACCATTTTTCCGATCAAGTAATGTTCACAAGGTGCTATACTTGCATTTGTTATGTTGAGCACTAAATTCATTTTCTTTATTTGTTCCATTTTAGATTTTTCTGGATGTCTAAGTCTTTCATGCCATAAATCATAGTTAGATACACACACAGAGTACTCAAAAATCACATTCATAGATTCATTATTCACGGTAGAAAGGCAGAACAGATCGTGCCCAGGGACAAACTTTCCCATAGCTACGATCTTTCTGTTCTTTCCTATGGATACACGACCATTATAAAATCTGACTTCAAAATCCTTCTTCAGAAGGACGGGTACAGAGATGAGATTTCTACGAATTCCGAGGACATATAGTACATCATGAAGTATTGTGATGCTTTCTTCCAGAACGAATTTGTAAGTTCTAACACCCTTAACGTCTAGATAGGTGTTGTTGCCCATGAAGATTCTTTGTTCTCCTTCTTTCATTTTCTTGAAGTCAACAATGCCTTCCATAGTTTTGGAGATGTGACGGGTGGCACCAGAGTCAATCCACCAACCTTTAATATTCGTCGTCGCAGCATTACACTCGACGACTACAGCAAGTTCAGGCTTATTTTGGCTTTGCCTAGACGAAGCCCTACTTGGGCCTGCCGACTTGTTGTTAGAAGGACAATTGGCCCTAAAATGATCATACTTCCCACAGTTATGGCAAGCGCCCTTAGCTGGCTTTCGTCCGTGCTTTTCCTTGAATTGCTTCTTTTCAAGTCCAAGTTTCTTGCTATTGCTATGGTGCACCGAATGAATTTCTTCAACGGGATCTCCAGCATCCTCCGCTTCAAAAACTTCTGTTGTCTTCCTGCTCTTTGTCATATCTTGTTCTATGGCTAGCTGGGTTGGTAGGTCAGTCACCGACTTAACTATTCCATTAAGCCGCAGTATGGTGACAGCCATGTCAAAAGATGGTGGAAGACTACTTAGCACTACAGAGACCTGTAGTGGTTCAGGTAAGGCAGATCCTGCAGTGGCTAAATCTTTAGCCATGACAATCATCTTATTTACATGCTTTATGACATTTTCATCTTCCTTCATTTTACAAGTATTATATTTATGAAGAAGGAGCTGTATGTTCGGTTGAGTTTTCGAATCATACTTTTCTTTAATAGCATTCCACAAGTCATGAGCATTTTTATAATTTTCGAAGACCCTAATCAAATGATCTTCCATATGCATCAGTACGAAAGATCTGATTTTCTGTCTTTATCCTCCCACTATTCATGAGCCCTTATTTGCTCAGCATTAGCTTCTTGAGGAAGCACAAAAGCAAGGGAGTCAATTATTGGTTCAAGATTGTCATACATCAAGTCATACTTAATCTTTCTGCTCCACATATCATAATTAACGTCATTTAGGTGTTCCATCTTGACCAGTTCATAAGCAATAAATTTGTGAGTCATTTTGCTAAATGATGCTTTTTCTAAAAAAACACAAAAAAATATTATTAGTACCAATAAAAAAACTGAGAGTTGAGGAGAGTTAGAGAGAATTCCACGAAAAGATTCAGTGAACAAATATTTTGAATAATAAAAATAAAGCAAAATACTTAAAATTTATTGCCTTACGTTGAAATAAATACTTATAGAAATGTGGTCTTGTACTTATTTCAAGGTAATTTTACCGATAGACTAATTGTTAAAATGAAATGTTTTAGTTAAAAAAAAAATTGCTTTGATGAAATAGATTCACAATTATGAACAAGTAATAACTATACGTATTAATTAGAAAATAGAGTAATAATAATAGTAATGCCTTATGATTTCAAAACAGAATAAAAAATATTAATGTTAAAAAAATGAAATCCCAGAAAATTTCCAGATTCAGTTTCGGTATATATAAAAATTCCAGGTTCAGTTTCGAAATTATATATATATATATATATATATATATATATATATATATATATATTATCTAAAACAGAACCGAAATCATGTCGCAAGGCAAAAATTAAATAAACATATCTTATAGGCCGACGACAAATAACAGAAATTAAATAAAAAATTCCAGGAACATAAATTTATGAGAAATAATAAAATTTCAAACAAATAAGAATAAGATAAGAATTATATAGGCCGACGACAAATAACAGCGACCCGCAGAAATTACACGAGCTGATAATATAAGGCAAGCATTATGGGCCTCTTACTATTCTGATGATTATAAAAATATAATTATGACCCCCTTTTACGGCAAGGATTTAAAATATGCAGATCAATTGTTAAAAAAATTTAACAGATTATATTTAGCAACTATGATAAAAACTGATCTAATCAAGCATGCGTCGCGCATATCAATAATAGTATGCGGATCAGAAAATTATTGGTGCAGATATTCTGATTTAATGAACTAAATAATAAATCTAAAGTTGATACTTATCGAGACCAAGATTATGATTAATGGCTTAGTTTAAAAAAGAGGTTAATGATTTCGTATAGCACTCCGTTCTACACTTCCGTGTACAACACTTATTTCATATTATTTAATTAATTTAATGATTATAATTTATAATCAAATTGATTATATATTTTTTGGATGAAATAATATATATTTATTTAGACAATTTTATAATAAAATGTATTATTTAAGGCTAAATAAATTATAACCGTTGAATTAATTATATGGTTTACATGACTTGATCACGATGATCAAATAATTCGATAATCTTAATTTTAATCACTTTTACTATTTAATATATACGTCAAAATAATATATAATTATTTTATTAATTTAATAAGTAAAATTAATATTCTATACTCATTCCACGTGCTCTACATATACATTTTCCTTTTAAAAAAATATGCAGAATAAAGGTTTATTATTTCTGCGCAATAATATGTCGCAACAGATGGCGATCTAAAAAAGAAACAGCATGCAGTAATCTAATAAGCATGCAACAGATGGCGATCTAATCAACCATGTAACAATGACATAAAGCAAAAACAACATGCAGATCAGGCCAAAAAAAATATTGACGGCGCAGATGGGTTATGATGCGATCAGGAATTAACAGCGCGACGCGGATCACACACAAAAATAAAAAAAAATTAACGGTGCAGATTCGTTACGATGCAATCTAGTAGTTTTAAGTCATATTGTCACTGTTCGTTTTCTCCAGACAAATCTAAAATATGCGCGTACCGTTCACCGTAGGTGATAGGGGAAGAGGTGAATGCCGAAAGGGACTCGTCGAAGGCGCAATCAACGGTCGGAGAAGACTCTCCAAGGATGTGGAAACATTCCGACAGCGTCAATTGCGAGTCATTCGCAGCGGGGATTGATGGACGTCGGCAGCGGATTGAAGACACCGAAAGGGAAGGATTCACTAGAATTCGCTATTGGTTTACGAATCCTCGGTAGAGAACACCTTTGTACCTTCGGGCGTCGCTGTAGAAAAATGGAAGGGCTTCAGAAAGAACACCAGCACCGGGAAGAAGAGGATCGACAGAGTTCACCAGAAGTCACCGATCTAGAGCTTTGATACCAATGAAGCAGGGCGAAGAAAAAATGAAAGGCGATTGGGGACTTTCGACAAGTGCCGATGACAGTCGTTCTCGACCTTGATTTATAGCGTTCGCTCACGATCGTTCGTCCCCAAAGTTCCGCGCCCGTTACGCCCGAAGGTCGCGCGATCCTTCATGATCCGCGCCTCGTAACGTCCGGCGACGTGTCCGTCGTCATTATTCCTCCACGATCCGCGACTAGCTCATAATGACGGATTCCGCCAGCCGTTTACCGTCGACGCTGTGATCATGCGCACAACTGATCACGCGGATTATGGAGTCAGCGGTGATCGTTGTGATCACTTATTCAACATATATATGACCTTTGATTGCTTAAAAGTTCTACTACGTATCTTTTAACAAGGATGGTAAAGATCTCTCGTGAGTTTTTCAAAAGATATTATAAGGATCTTAAATATCCTATTATGTACGCTTAATTATAATAATATCATCATCTAGATCATAAAAACATCGAAATTTTGACAATTTTATGCATAGCAATTTGAGACTTTATATATGGAGATTCTGCACCCTCTTCTTTTATAATTTTGTTTCAATCCCTTTTATTAAATTTCATGTAGTTTCGTATTTTTTATTTTACATTATTCTATTTTTTAATTTGATCAATGACTTGAGTGAAAAAGAACACGAGTTAAAAAAATCGATATGGTCTTTGATAGGGACGGAGATTAAGTATTAAAGTCAAGTGATGAAAAAAAGGTCCAAATAACGTTTACCAGATGCATAACGCGTTTCCCTCTCGGATTCATTTAATAAAGTATTGATATGTCATGTCCAAGTTACTATTATTTCTTTTCGACAAGGGCCCAAAAAGCTTATATATATATATATATATAAAATAAGAGAGAGCAAATTGCATACGGAATATGTAAAGCATGGAGTTTGAAAAAAAAAAAGATGACATAATGAAGATAAAGCATGGACCTTGACTTTCAGAAGTCGATAGTCATGCAGTCAACGATAAAAAAATACCTACAAATAAAATATTTAATATCGGCTATATATATGCCTCAATATTTTAAAAATCAATTCGGACCGATCGGTCCGATCGCGAACCGATAAGAATAATTATAGAATTCATTAGTAAAATCGGAAATAATAAAAATCGAATTGGCTCAAAAAAATTGAAAAAGCCGGGTCGAACCGATGAATCGGTTGAACCCGATTTTTTATTTTTTTCAAATATAAATATACTGAAATAATTTATTAGGAGATATTAAAGTTTAAAGTTACCAAATTATTTTAGATAGAATTAAAAGATTATGAAAATTGAAGGAGAAACAAAAGGAAAGTATTTAAAATAAAAAATAAAAGAAAAATGGTAGTCGGAGAGAATGAATAAAAATTGGAATATATTATTAAGAGAATAATAAAATATGAAAAGCTTTTATTAGGGGATATGAATGTTTAAATAATTTTATAAAATTGGAAAGTATTGCACGTGAAAGTGAAAGGAGAGAAAAAGGAAAAAAATAAAAATAAAAATAAGAAAATAAAAGGAAAGATCTTGAATTCTTGGTTAGAGAAAATAGAAACAGAATATTAATCAAATTAAATAAAAAGAAAGATATATGTGGAAAGAAAATAAAATTCGGTAATAATATATTAGTAATAAATTTAGATTAAAATTAAAATTAAGTTATTATATTAGTAATAATAAAAACAAAACTACTAAAATAAAAGAGAATGAAATTCGGCAATAAATTTATATTGAAATTAAATTTATATTATTATATTAGTAATAAAAGGAAATCTATTATTTAAATTAACATTCGGTAAAAAAATATTTAATTGGTTTAATTATTTTTGTAATAATTTATGTATTAAATTACTCTTAAATAATTATAAATAATATTATTATATAAAAATCCGTCTAACTCTATCGACATGCCGATCCTACTTTTAAAACATTGATCTGCCTATTTAACGTTGTTTTCAGTAGCTAAAAATTGAGTATTTGGTCAAACGTAGCAGGATTTCTTCTCCCAAATTAATATATGTAACATTCGCAATTTGCCTGTTTAATTTAGTATGCATAAGTGGAGTACCGAGTCTTTGGCAAATAAAACAATTTTAACTTCAGGATGACCTCTTAAACTCTCGTATTTAAAATTTGCTTCACTTTCCCTATCTGACTCTCTGCACATCTATATATACGTGTTGCACCCCCAGACATGCTGCATGTATCCTGGGGATATTTGTTAACTAAGATCGATCGATTAGATGGGCATGGAGGCCGAAAATAATAATCTTCTTCTTCTTCTTCCCTTGGTTCTTCTCCTTGTTCTTGTTCAATGTCCTCCGAGTGCAGCCTTTCGCATCGGCCTCACCCACGTCGACTCTAACAACAATGATATGACGGTCGAGGAGCTCGCCGCGCGCGCCGCAGACCGGAGCAAACGCCGCATGGCGCTCGTCCAATCAAAACGATCAGACTCCACCGTTGATATCCAAGATCCAATCTTCTATGGCGGCAACGTTGTTGAGTACTATATGCGACTGACAATCGGCACGCCCCCGACGCCCATCACTGCTGTGATGGACACAGGCAGCACCCTCGTCTGGACGCAGTGCCAGCCCTGCGACCAGTGCGATCCGCAGAACACATCCATCTACGATCCATTAAATTCTTCCACCTTCTTGCAGGTCCCTTGCGACGATCCTCTGTGCCAAGCCCTCGGTTCGAGCTCCAAGTGCAGCAGCACCGGCCAATGCAACTATACCATCTCTTACGCGGACAATTCCAACTCGACGGGGTATCTCGGATACGAGACTTTCACCTTGGGCGACAGCACGGTCAACAAGATCGGCTTCGGCTGCGCCCAAGAAAATAAAAGCATCGTGGGGCTGGGACAAGGAGATCTGTCTCTTATCTCGCAGCTGAACTTGGGCAGGTTCTCATACTGTCTCAGCATGACCTCTACTAACAGCTTGCTACTGCTGGGGCCATCGGCGAGCTTGAATGAGAGCAGCACAACAGGTGCAGTTCAATCCACCCCCTTTCTCAGTGACACGAGTTACTACTACATCTCTCTGCAAGGGATATCTCTTGGTTCAACTCTCCTGCCGATTCCGGACGGGACATTCCAGTACAACGCAAATGGAACCGGCGGAACGATCATCGACTCAGGTAGCTCCCTCACTTGGCTTCAAAAGTCGGGATACGACGTCCTGAAGCAAGAAATCATCTCCCTAGTGGACCTGCCGGTCGTGAACGATAGCAGCGGGTATGACCTCTGCTTCCAAGTGTCATCTTGGCCTCCTCCGGACATGCCGGATCTGACGCTCCACCTAGACGGGGCAGACATGACCGTACCGCAGAAGAACTACATGTATGCAAGCGAAGAAAGTGGCACGCTGTGCCTGCTAATTGGGCCAACAGATGATTTGGATGGATCGATCATCGGAAATAGCTTGCAGGAGAACATACACATACTCTACGACCTCGACAACCGAATGCTCTCCTTCGTGCCTGCACAATGCGACCAGCTTTGATTAATTCGAGTTATCTAAACTCATGAAATATGCTCGAATAAGTTAATTAAACTATAACGTCAACCATTTTATTACTGGATTGTACTCAATTAAGACAGTGCTTGGTGACATGACTTGCAAACACACCATGTGACAAATGCCAAATATGGTTGTTATCAAATAAAGCATTTATTTGTGCCCTGTTAATCCTATATAAAATAGACTTTCTAATTATTATACAAAAGTAGGGTTGGAAATGAGCCGAGCCGTTCGTGAGCAATTCGTGGCTCGACCTATTTTTGACCTACCTCGACTCGACATATTATCAAAATAAGTCAGGCTGAAATATTAAATAAAATCTATTTTCTTAAAGAAGTTTAGCCTCTTAATAATTGACCTATCCTTATAATTTATCAGGTCAAAATTTATTAATATATTATATATATAATTTTTAATCTTTTATCTTTTAAATCTTTAATTTTGAGTTTAATATTAATATTTTTATTATATGTTTAGAAGAAATATATTAGTGAAGCCTCTTTTATTTAGTTCATATCTATTTTTTTTAATAATTAAGATTTATTATATTTAATCTAGTAGATCATAAAAAAATATATTTGACTTAACAGACTAATAAGCTAGGCCAGATATTAAAAATTAATCAAATAATGCATGCTAAGTTTATATTCATGACTTGTTAAAAGTTATAGGACAGACTTAAATATTTTTATTTTGTAATAGAGTTGACCTATTTAAATAGAAATCTAGCTCGGCCTAGCTCGTGTCTAGCTCTATACAAAAGATTATTACATAATCTTCTCGGTGACAAGAGGCTTATAAATATGAGCAGCACATTATATTTTACGTAAAAAACTAGTGTTTTAAAATCGGACCGGTCCAGCCGGTTTGACCGGTTCAACCGCGAACAGGTCATCGGTCCGGTCATGTTAGTGTACAAAAACCATTTTTGCAAAAAACCATAGTGAACTGGGTCAATTCGGTCAAAACCGGGTTGAACCAAAAAATCGGTTCAATCCGGTTTTTTCAAAAACAATTTAAGAGAGGTGAATAAATGGAAAAAAAAGAAAAGAAGGAAAGTGTATGATAATAGGAAATCTAGAATAATAAAAAGAGGAGTAATACAAGTGATTCGATTGTAAAGAATAAATGAATGTAAATAATAAGGAAAGTAATTGAATTTGAAATGAAATTGGAAAGATAGTAATAAATATAAATTTGAAAAAATTATCATGAACATAAATAAGAAGATGACAAAATTTTAATTATTATAAATATTATACAATAAAATATGAAAATGAAAACATAATAATATAGTAAATTTTATAGGATGAATTTATACAAGAAATCAAATAATAATGGAAAGAAAATATGAATTTGAAAAATAAAATGAGGGCAAGATAATAGTGATGGAAATACAAAAAAGGTATTCATGAAATTATTAAATAATTAAATATAAAATTAATTAATGATAAACAATATATGTTCTTAAAATGTAAAAATAAAATATTAATATTTGATTAATTTAAAATGATGATTAATATACTTTTATTTCATTATTTTTTTACCTTTTATACTTTTATTTGTAATATGTTATTCTAAAGTAATAACATAATACTATTTTAATAAAAATTCAATTCAATCTGGTCGAACCGATCGAACCATGACCCAGTTGGCCGATCGGTTTGATGACCAGTCCGGTTTTAAAAACATTGATAAAAATCCAGCGCGGCCCAAATTCTCGGCTTGACTATAACGGCCCCAAAGTTCATCTAATCCCAAGGTAGAAAATTAAAATGTCATGACGGAGGAAAATGGCACTCCACTGTTTTGAGATTCGTTTGGCTACGAGTATGAGAATTTTAGTTCTGGGAACCAATGAGATTTGACGCATAACTATCCGTCGAGTGTTTGACAAAATTATGCATCGACAAGAATTATTTTTATTGATTTGATAGAAATTTTGTCGTGTGGGCATTGAGGCGTGGAGGAAGTTAAGGCGTGAGAAAAAGTTCTAGCATCTCAAAGGACTTTTCCTCGCGAACACTCGGGAACAAAATGCTTTGACCTGAACCAAAGTTCCTGTAGGACCCATGGGAACTTTGGCTGTTATTTGGCAAAACTTGCAGAAGTTCTACCCGCAAACTTTCACAAGTTCTGATCCAAACAGAGCGAGGTAGGTTTGGATAGTGGAATAAAGTTTCGTAAAGTTCTTGGAACTTTATGATGTGACGGTGGAGTTCTTGCTAGTGTTTGTCTCTGATGCGAAAAAGTGTTTGTCTCTAACACAATAGCTAGCAAGTGCACTAGCAATAAAGTGTAAAATAAATTTGTCGTTCCTACGAGGAACTATCTTATTAAATAATGCCTTGAATCCTACTTTAACTGGAAATCTGTTTGGATCCAAAGAAGTAATAGAGAGACTTCGAGAGATACTTGGACGAGAAGTGCAAGGTCGGAAGGATTCCTACTCCTAGTAGGAATAGGAGTCGGCCAATTTCCAATGTCGAGAAGGATGTGGCGGATTCTTGGAGGGCCGAGCTCCCTTCTGGACCGAGGAGCACTTGGATATGGAGTCTGGACGTGGAGGAAGACTTGAAGACAGCAGGGGCGCCTGGAGGATTCCCAGTCCGAGTGGGACTCGGACTAGACAGCCAGGGCGCGCCCGGGCGTGGCGGGCGCCAGGTGGGCGCCCGACCCAATTTGATTCCAAAGAGGAATTCAAGTTTGCCGAGATCTTCAAGGGTCTTCAGGAAGTCAGATTTCTACTCCTAGTTCAAGGAGGTTTTTGTAGAGAAGGGGCTTACATGCCTAGTAGGATTAGGTCCTTAAGTTAGAGTAGGAGTTGTTTCTCCAAGGCCCTATAAAAGAACTTGTAATCAAGACTTATAAGACCATCCTGGATAATCCTGGATCAATCTGATCTTGTAATCCTCTTCTGTTTCTTCCATCTAATATAATTCTGTGCCGCCTTAAATTTCTCGGATTTTCTCGCAATGCGTAATTTCTCTCGTGCAGAAAAATCCTAACAAACTGGTATCAGAGCGAGGCTTCATCATCGATCCTCCGTCAGGCGTAGAGATGGCATCGCACAACGTCAACGTCGAGAAATTTACTGGACGAAATATATATGTGAAGCTTGAGGATGAAGATGCTGCCCTATTTTTGTTGGTGTCTCTTCCTCTGTCGTACGGAAATGCCTTGAATCCTACTTTAACTGAAAATCTGTTTGGATCCAAAGAAGTAATAGAGAGACTTCGAGAGATGTTTGGACGAGAAGTGCAGGGTCGGAAGGATTCCTACTCCTAGTAGGAATAGGAGTCGGCCGGTTTTCGATGTCGAGAAGAACATGACGAATTTTTGAAGGGCCGAGCTCCCTTCTGGACCGAGGAGCACTTGGATATGGAGTCTGGACGTGAAGGAAGATTTGAAGATAGTAGGAGCGCCTGGAGGAGTCCCAGTCCGAGTGGGACTCGGACTGGACAACCAGGGCGCGCCCGGACGTGGCGGGCGCCAGGTGGGCGCCCGACCCAATTTGATTCCAGAGAGGAATTCAAGTTAGTCGAGATCTTCAAGGATCTTCAGGAAGTCAGATTTCTACTCCTAGTCCAAGGAGGTTTTTCTAGAGAAGGGGCTTACATGCCTAGTAGGATTAGGTCATTAAGTTAGAGTAGGAGTTGTTTCTCCAAGGCCCTATAAAAGGACTTGTAATCAAGACTTGTAAGACCATTCTGGATAATCCTGAATCAATCTGATCTTGTAATCCTCTTCTGTTTCTTCCATCTAATACAATTCTGTGCCGCCTTAAATTTCTCGGGTTTTCTCGCGATGCGTAATTTCTCTCGTGCAGAAAAATTATAACAAACTGGTATCAGAGCGAGGCTTCATCATCGATCCTCCTCAGGCGTAGAGATGGCATCGCACAACGTCAACGTCGAGAAATTTACTGGACGAAATATATATGTGAAGATTGAGGATGAACATGCTGCCCTATTTTTGTTGGTGTCTCTTCCTCTGTCGTACGGAAATTTCGTACAATCTATTATCATCGGAAGAGACATAATTACTCTGAAAGAAGTAAGATCGAGTCTACATACTCGTGAACTTCGTCATAGGGTGTCTGGCAAGGCTGTGAAAAATCAGAATAGGGATTGGCGGCGGCAGAGAGTGTTAGATATCTGATTGTAGGATTCAATTCAAGGTAGAGAATTGTTAAATAATGCCTTGAATCCTACTTTAACTGGAAATCTATTTGGATCCAAAGAAGTAATAGAGAAACTTCGAGAGATGCTTGGACGAGAAGTACAGGGTCGGAAGGATTCCTACTCCTAGTAAGAATAGGAGTCGGCCGGTTTTCGATGTCGAGAAAAACATGACGAATTTTTGGAGGGCCGAGCTCCTTTCTGGACCGAGGAACACTTGGATATGGAGTCTAGACGTGAAGGAAGATTTGAAGATAGTAGGAGCGCCTGGAGGAGTCCCAGTCCGAGTGGGACTCGGACTGGACAACCAGGGCGCGCCCGGGCGTGGCGGGCGCCAGGTGGGCGTTCGGCTCAATTTGATTTCAGAGAGGAATTCAAGTTAGCCGAGATCTTCAAGGGTCTTCAGGAAGTCAGATTTCTACTCCTAGTCCAAGGGGGGTTTTCTAGAGAAGGGACTTACATGCCTAGTAGAATTAGGTCCTTAAGTTAGAGTAGGAGTTGTTTCTCCAAGGCCCTATAAAAGGACTTGTAATCAAGACTTGTAAGACCATCCTGGATAATCCTAGATCAATATGATCTTGTAATCCTCTTCTGTTTCTTCCATCTATTACTATTCTGTGCCGCCTTGGATTTCTCGGATTTTCTCGCGATGCGTAATTTCTCTCGTGCAGAAAAATCCTAACATATCTAAATCAATTCTATCCTAAAAACTTATTAAGAGAAGGAAAAGGGTTTTATGTTGCAAAATAGAAATATAAAAATTGCATAGAATAAATTATTGACAATTAAAAATAAAGTGATGGATGATTAATGTAAAGATAAATGTCTATGGATCTTTGTAATAGTTAAACTATAACATAAATACTAGTATCGATCCTTGAGATGGATTAAGAGTACCTAAGGTATTGATCTCCTTAGGTATTGATCAATCATGTTGCATATGCTATCCTTTCTGTACGAGCCATAAGGGCACCTTAACGACCCGTGAAATCGACCTTCCGACCATGATGGCGGTGTTATGGCTCGTGAAGGATGGTCCTTTCTGCTTTTGGTTACCATATATTATGGTTGATTGCATAGTTAGTTAAGAAACTCATAACTAATAATAAAATAATATCGTATTTCACATTTTTGCTATTAGATTTATAATTGTTGTGTAAGTATCATTTCAGCCTACTTATGTCCTTATTGATTCTAAATTCTTTAGAGATTAGACTCTCTGATATATAACATATTTCATTCTTAGAAAACCCTAGGGTGACAGCCATATGAATTCTTTTTTGCAATCCGAGAGGCAAAGATATGTCTATTATAACAGTTCTTTTACATGCTACTAAATTTTGAGTGATTATCAGAAATAGCTATCCTATTAAAATACTTGAGATTTTATCTAACTAGTACAATTTGTGGTATAATTTATAAAATACGAACATGGTAGATACTCTACAGTTCCTACGTAATTCTCAATATGTATATGATTTTGAGGGATTATAAAAACAAGACATACAATTTTATGCCAGGTAAAATATGTATTTTATAATTTTTTTTTCAATTCATCATGCAACTTTCGATCATACAAGAAGCAACATGTTCAATTTATAACCTATTTGATTTTACTGGTTAACATAAAATCAATATACTTTTATTAGTCATATGAAACTTGATCAATCAAAATTATATTTTAAAATGTAATGATTAAATGATCTAAAACAATAAAATTACGAGAACTTCACCTTACATTTTTTTCCTCGCTTCTAACGTTTTCCATCTCCCCCTCTGTTCGGTCAGCATCGGGGAGATAAGAAAAATCTTTTTACTTTACTTCATATATTTCTTTTCTTCGCTTTCATCCCCTATCATTCTATTTTCTTTTGCTTTTTATTTTGCTTTCTCTGGGTACGCACTTGGATGTTACATATATATGTATATCCCTACTCTAATACAATGCATAGGGATAGTTAGGTCGGTTGACTAATATTAAAATAAAAGTATAGTATAATATGTATGTATATATATATATACATACATACATATATATATATATTTTATATTATAAGGTTGTTACTAAATAAAGTTTGAGTGGTAATAAATCGCATGTGCAGTCAAGTCGGTTGTTTGGAAGTGGTAATATTATTCAGAGGAGGTTGACAAGGTTGGAAGTGGAGTAACAAAATTTCCTCAATACTTGACAGAGATAATTCGGTTAGGAGAAAGAGAATAAAAACAAATATCAAGTTAAACAACTAATTACGATTCAGTTCTAAAATATAAGTTTAACCATAGATATAAGAATACAAATAATGCATTATAATTAGTCCACACAACAAATTTCGTTAAGTTATCTAAGTAATTTGTTAAATTAGATAATTAAATTATAAAGTTATAAAGAATTAGGAAGTGTAATCATTTACTAAATGACTAATTCTCAAAAGTTCCTCATTACAATTATTTAGTTATAATAATTAATTTATATGTGCCGATATTACAATATAATAATTTGATGTTACCTATTAAATTCTTAATTAAGTCAATTGCTCGTTACAATTATCATTAATTACTTGAAGATAATTAATATTAAACTAGTAAATAATTAATTTAAATACTTGATCAAGTTAATTATTTAAGAGGTGGAATCTTGGAATGTTTGATTCAACAATTTTCATCTTTTACCTTATTTATCTAATAAATCTATCTTTAATAATTTAGTTCAGGTTAAACAAAGACTCAATTATGAGAAAACTACTGGATAGTCACATGATCAGATAGAACAATGATATCAATAATCTCAAAATCAAATCTAAAAAATATGATGAGGTCAAATCTATTAATAATACGATCACGAAATGATTAACAATAATAAGCATTCACTTTCCATAATAATATATTCGAAAATAGGTTTTCTACCCCTAGAACTCAACCCGTGTTGGGTAGAACCTAAACTGTGTTCAGAAACGACCAAAAACCTCTCGGTAGGTCAAAATCCAAGCTGTGTACGGTGAACCGGGACCAAGTTGGCCGGTTCACCTCCAATTCCATCGCACCACACCCGAGTCGAGTCGAAGTCAAAATCCCAGCCGAGCTAATAGGAGCCTGGGCTGGGTTATCCAACTCGATTCGGTTCCGAATCCAACTCGGTCTGAATTTCATACAATCCAGGCCGAGTTCTGCCGCCGACGAAGAAATGCGCTTCGACGTGACTTTCCGATCAATGTAACTATACTATATGATGTCAAAATGATGCACAATTCATATCAATAAATTCTCAGTACAAAATAGAAGATAATAGGGTTCTATGTCGTAAAAAATCGATAAGAATTTTTTCTATGTACCTAAAGTTGGCTGAAAAATTAACTACAATTCTTTTTCTCGAAAACTGCACAAACGCCGATCTTTGACCGATGATTACTCTCCGTCCACATTTCAAAACTTGTGGCCATCAATTTAAAGATCTTATTCTATATGTCGGCTTCAAAATCAATCGCCGCGTGCACTTTGGGATGCCTGGATTTACATGAAAATAGAGGACAAAGTGGAGCAAAAATTCTATTTGGTTGAAAGAGAGTTTTTAGTCACCCATTTATGTTTATTTATAGTTGTAGGCTAGGGTTACAACTTCTATTAGAATTTGAACTATTTTAAAATCAATTTTGACCATTCATCACTAATAAATCATCCTCTAATTTATCAGATTTAATTAAATATGAATTTCTTAATAATCTCATAAATATCTTCTTAACAATTCCACCTCTTTTCGGACTCTCTTTTTCTTTTCAACTTCTCTCATAATTTGCATTAATTTTTAGAGTTAAATAATTTCAAATATTAAATAATAATTTTTCAAATCTCATTAATGAAAAAATATTTTTGTTTATTTATTTAACAAAAATAGACGTCACATGCTCATCCTTCTAGCTAGTCACTATTAGGGTTGTTCAAAGATAATTTGTCGTATGAAAGCATCCCCAACGTATTCAAAGTTTCACGTGCTGACCATCCCTATGTTTTTCTATTTTTTTTTGTTTGGGCGTATAATATGGACATTGATCATCTCACTAATTTATGATTTTTTGACATATTTTAGAATAGAGGAACCTTCTTCATAGGTGTCCATCACGCCATGCATTATTTGCAAATCGTAATGGAGATCTCGAACATTAAACTGATTTATAATTTTTGTGCACACCTCTTTTCGGACAGTCATCCATCCAACATTAATCCAAGGGTTCTTGCCCTTTCCATCTCCTTATATTATTGCTAATTATTGTTTCTGTTATTATTGTATTTTTCTTGATTAACTTCGAACGCCCAGTTTGCCAGTTTTATAGTTTTCCTCTTCTATGTTATAAATTTACTAATTAACTCTCTCTCTTTTTTTACTTGTGGTGTACAAATTAATGAGAAATATTTTTAGTGCAATAAAAATCAACAACAACAACAACAAAGCCTTATTCCACTAGGTGAGGTCGGCTACATGGATCATACGACGCTTCGTTGATCCATGTTCATGAGATTCGACAGGGTTTTACGCTGACTGTCGGGACCTAACACAACCCTCCTCCTTTATTCGGACTTGGGACCGGCTATAAAACATAGGCGGAGTTATAATCCTTAAATCTTCTTTCTTAACAGATCATATTCATCAAGCAGTACGAGAAGCAACATTCGTTGCAGAGAGGACATGATTGTAATAAAGGCTTAGTTCACACCTGAACTAACCAAACATTAAAACTGCAATGTGAAAGTAAGTGAAGATTTTACACTATGCTCAACCTGGTAAGGTATACCGTCAGATCTAGAACATGACGAATTCATTAATTTTCAAACTCTTCAACATGTATAATCGAACAATAAGAAGAGTGACATTGTCATAAGTTCTTAACAAGAAAGCATCAACATTTGAGGGATGCATAAATTTGGAAGAAAATGATTCAAGAACAATGGAAAAATCCATAGATGTAAAATGAACAAGTTCTATGGACAAAATCAATCTACAATTTTTTAATGAAGAACTACCAGAACCACAAATACAGAAACTGCAACAGGATAAAAAGTGAAACAGACTTAACCCATAATAACAAAAAAAATAATCCAGAGAAGCCAATATGAAATTTTAGCTCAAAAGAATAGTGTACAAACTTGTAAATAAGTGTTTAACAGCTCAGGTAGTTTAATCAGGTAGACTCCATACATTTGCATCTCGTTGTAAAAATGCTGGATTTGCAAACTGACAAGGTAAAATTTTTAAACCCACTCAACAAGTATAAATCAGTTCATCAAATGTATAAAATAATAAGTTTTTGTCAGCAGAAGGAGCTGACAAAAGCCCTCCATCTTAGCACATTGAGTCAACAACAACAAAGCCTTATCCCACTAGGTGGGGTCGGCTACATGGATTATACGACGCATTCGTTGATTCATGTTCATGAGATTCGACAGGGTTTTACGCTGGCTGTCGGGGCCTAACACAACCCTCCTCCTTTATCCGGGCTTGGGACCGGCTATAAAACATAGGCGGAGTTTGAGGTCACAAGTAATACAAAGAAATATCATACATCATTATCTATAGCTGGAATAGTCCAATAAGAATGTAGGCCATAAATTATGCATTAGATTAGAAATGGTTTACATGGATCCGTGAAGAAGTAAACTTGTCCTGATAAGGGTGAATCCTCAAGCAACAAAAGAAAGTCTTACAGTAAAAAGGAATTGGCTTTTTCAAAACTGATTCCAAGTACTTGACATGCTAAAGCAAATTTATTGTTTCCTCATATTATTCAAACAAGACAAGTTTGGAAAGATTTGGTTTGCATAGCATGCTATGTTTTTTAGAGGAGAACAATGTAAGACATTTTTTCTTCAGAAAACAAACACATTTCTTTTAAAAAAAAATTACGGGTACATTTCTTAACATGTGTTGGCTCAAAGGAAAACATTGTTAATATCACAAACCTGTCGTGCTTTTGTTCCAATTTTGTTCAGATATACAACAACAACAACAACAAAGCCTTATCCCACTAGGTGGGGTCGGCTACATGGATCATACGACGCCATTCCGCTCTATTAGTAACCAAACCTTTCGGTATATTATTCACCAATAGATCTTGCTCTATTAGTTCGCCAAGTGTCCGTCTTGGCCTCCCTCTCCCTCTTTTAATCGGACTCCAGATTATTTGATCTACTCTTCTTACTGACGCATCTAATGGTCTTCTCTGAACATGACCAAACCATCTCAAACGATTCTCTACCATTTTCTCACTAATATGAGCCACTCCGACTCGTTCACGTATATGGTCATTCCTAATCTTATCTAATCTTGTATGACCACACATCCATCTCAACATCCTCATTTCGGCTACCCCCACTTTACGTTCATGTTGTCCCTTCATAGCCCAACATTCACTACCATATAACACTGCTGGTCTTATAGTAGTACGATAGAATTTTCCTTTAACTTTATTGGGTACTTTTCTATCACAAAGAACTCCAGTGGCTTTCCTCCACTTACACCAACCAGCTTGAATTCTATGATTAACATCGTCATCAATCTCACCATCTTATCTTACAATTGATCCTAAATATTTAAACTTTGTCACTTGAGGAATTATATCCTCCCCTAGCCTAACTTTCAAATCGTTTCTAAGTTGTTTATTTGTGAAATTGCTATGCATATATTCTGTTTTATTCCTACTTAAACGAAAATCCTTTGACTCCAACGTATTTTTCCATATTTCCAATTTTGTATTAATTTATTCTCTTGAATCCGCTAAAAGTACTATATCATCCGCAAATAACATGCACTTAGGTACCTCCTCTGTGATACTCTCGGTTATAGCATCGATAACTAAGTGAAAGAAAATTGACTTGTGGCTCGTTCAAGAAATTGTTGAAATTATTAAAGACTTCCATACTTATTCAAAGAGTCACTTGTTGAAGCATCTCTTTTCCATATATAATAATTAGGCACCTTCAAGAAATTGATCTGGTCCTTCAGTTTTTTTTGTGATTTTTTGCAACATATATAGGAATATAGGGATATTATCTACTCATTGTAGTTTTTTTTATCAATGTTATTAGGATCGGACCGGACGACGATTCGAAAAAGTGTCCGTTTCAACAAGAATTCAAGTTCTTGAGTTAGGGTCACATTTTTTCTTCTTGCTAATTTTTCGTAGAATTTGATCAAGTTCTGATTTTCTGATGTGTTATTGCAATTACGACACCATTCTTTATATATTTTCTCACCGAATAATTTTACAGTATTTATAATATATTATTAATTTTTGGCTTATTATGATATTTTTATAATACTAAAAAAGAATAGGTTATTATAATATATTATAAAACATTATGAAATGTTTCTTTATTAGTTAAACGTTTCTTAATGATTTTGCTGATTAATGATGCTGACGACTGCAAGCGTTGGAGACGTGCATGGAACTTGCTTCCTTTGTCGACTCGAATGGTCTTCCCGAAGGGTTGGCATGTGTTTGCTTCAACGTGTCGCTGCCGTATCCATGCATATATGCAGTTCCAGCAAAATAATGGGAATTTTGAACGTGAACATAAAGTCTGAATATGACACTTTTGTTTGTGTATGATTGTGGTTTACAAACCAATGTTATCAAAATGGGGTCGGATCGGTCGGTTCAATCATGAATCGGTCAGAAATTAGATTCGTTTTGATGTTAAAATTATTTTTAGCATTGAACTGGGAAAAATCGATTGAACCGACCGGTTGAAATGGATTAATTGAACCGGTTCAATGTAGATTTTGAAGAATAAAATTAAAAAATAAAAAAAAAGGAAAGTTAAAAAAGGAATAAGGAAATAAATATAACAAAGGTAAAAAAGGAGGGAATATGACATGTCTGAAATTAAATAAAAATTAAAATAAAAAGGTAAGTATTTAAAATTAAATAACATTAAAATGAAAAATTATAAAAGACATAAATAAAGGAAATAAAAAGGAAAGTTTTAAAGAAAAAGAGAAATAATAATAATTTAAGATGAAATTTATTAATATAGCATCTATCATTAATAAATAATAAATCAATAATGATCTATTTATATTTATATGTTAATCATTATTAAAAAAATTAATAAATAAAAAATGTGTTATATTAATTTCTAACATTATTAATAGGTTATTAGTATAATATTCATATACTATATCATATAATTTATATTATATATTTATAATTATTATAAATAATATTATTTTAATAAAATTCGGTTCAATCCGATCGAACTCCGATCGGATCGGTCCAACCGTGACCTAGTAAGGAACCCGAACCGATCGCCGGTCCTATTCTGAAAATATTGGTATAAACGAGAAATATTTTTTAGTGCAATAAAAATCAAGATGAAAGAATATTGGCTTGTGATCGAGTCAATAAGAATTATAGAAAACCAAAAAAGACTTGTGAGTCAATGAAAATGAGAAAAAAAAAGTGCAATGTGCACAGTAGAAAATGTTCTCATTTATCATCAATACAAATGCATAACAATCCGAATAGAACGGATGCTGATTATGATGCATAACAACGCAGTCGTCAGCATATATCATTTATCATTATAAAATGTTTCTTTATTAATTAAACGTTTCTTAATTATTTTTGCTGATTATGATGAAGATGACTGCGTTGGAGACGTGCATGCAACATGCTTCCTTCGTCTAATGGTCTGAATATGACACTTTTGTTTTATGTATATGATGATTGTGGTGTACAAATCAGAAATTTTTTTAGTGAAATAAAAATAAAAAAATGAAAGAAAATTGACTTGTGAGTCAATGAAAATGATAGAAAACAAGAGACTTGTCGAAAATGAGAAACAAAATTGTGCAATGTGCATGGTAGAGTAAGAAACTTGTGGCTCATTCCCAAGTCTTCACAGACATGACGTTTATCATCAATAGAAAAGTATAACAAAGCTAGCAAGCTCACCCTTCCAACTACTCACCATATTTGAAACCTTTCCAGTAAAAATTAAGGCCTTTCACTCTATTTGAAGAAATTGTTGCAAATTTAGGCCATATTTGGGTATACTGGAAAAGCTCTGGCATTTTTTTCATTAAAACTTTGTAAAACACTATAAAGATGTGCTTGGGTATTATTTTGAAAGAGTTCTCTTTTTTGCATTCTAAACATTACGAAACATAAAAAAATATTATTCTGCACGGCAATTTTTTCGGTGAGAGCATTAAATGCAGATATTACGCTTTCACTACAACTGCTGCTCCATTCTTCATACCTTTTTTTACTGGATAACTCTATACAGTATTTATGATATATTATTTAAACTTTGATGGTTATGATAAAATTTTCACTCCATTTGTTCATATATTAGATAGGCAAATGAGAAATATAAAATGGAATATTAACATTAAAGTCTAATTGTATCGATCAAATTTTAACTTAACTATTGTGCCATCCAACATATACATGAACGGTGCAATTTCTTTTAGAAATAATTTTGATAAAAGAATTACAACTATAAATTTAAAATTTGATGATTAAAGTTAAACTCGACACAATAATATTAAAACAGTGAATGACATAGTTATTTTCCCCGTTTAAATTGTGATATGCGATTTTCCTTGTACTTCTAATTAACCATTGAATAATTTACTACAATAATTTAATTATTTCCTAGTCAACTATATATCCCGATCGAAAGCGATAAAAAAATTATGTAATATATTGAATTATTAGAATAGATTAAATGGTATGAATTCGCCATCGTCATAAATGAAGACGATTAATTCTTAATTTGAAAATTCATGGATATGGAAATTTTGCAAGTTTTCTCAATCATAATTTAAGGTTTTTTTTTCGAAAATGACTGAAATTATTAATAGAGTTGTACCTTCAATGTCTGTGCATTAAAATCATTGGCAAGTTTTTCTTCCTGTATCTTTAAATTTTGGAAAAATCTGTTCTTGTATTTTGTTAAGTCATATAGAAGCAGCAGTAGCAACAGTCGTGCAGGTTTCAATTGCAGAGTTGCTGGTGCAGGATTAACTGCAGATACATTGTTCTAATGATGAGTTGTTTTCTTTTGTCTGCTAGTGATTTGTTTCTCGTATAAATAGACATGTACATGTTTTTTACTTCTTGAACTCTCCTTTTCCTTGCAATACGAGTTCCAGCATTCTTGGGTGTTCTTGGAGGTTCCTGTTTTTTGATTGTTGTGTGTACAATTGAGATGATCTCTAAAGTTTCGACATGGTATCAGAGCAAGGTTCAATCTAATTTCTGCAGAAGAGACCAGCGGAAGATTTGAAGAAGTGATCAACAGGATAATTGATCAGTCATCTGAATGATCTTTTGAATCTGATCTCCTGAAACTGATTTGATCGATTTATGGATTCGTCTAGTTCTAATCCTAGTTCTTCGATTGTTATTGATATAAATAATCTACTGTTTCTAAACCCATCTGATTCGCCTGGCTTAGTTCTCACTCATTGTACATTGGTTGATTCAACTAATTATATAGATTGGAGTAGTGCTTTCTTCAATGCTTTACTCACAAAAAATAAGCATGTTTTCCTCGATGGATCTCTTCCAATTGAATCAGTAGATCGGGCATTACATTTCCAATGGAAAAGGTGAATGCCTTAATTATTTCTTGGATGATCGGTTCAGTATCAAAAGGTTTAATAAGCAATGCAACATATGGGCAAGATGCAAGGGCAGTCTGGATTGATTTGAAGGAAAGATTTCAGAGGAAAGATGGCACAAAAGTATACATGATCCAAAATGAAATCTATAATATTTCACAAGGGGGAATGTCAATCGAGGAGTACTATAATAGGTTGAAGTTTTTATGGGAAGAATTTTCATTAATTGCTCCAAGTCTACCTGTTATTGAGATAAACAAAGAGTATTCAGAGTTCATAATGCAGCAAAGGGTATATAAGTTTTTAATGGGATTGAATGATGTATACATCCAATCCAGATCTCAAATACTACTAATGTCACCTACCCCTTCTCTTAATCAAGTTTTTTCAATGATTGTTGAAGAAGAACAAAGGAATAAAGGCAGCACAACAAATTCAAATCAAAATATGACATTCTATGGAAATTTTAAACAGAACAATCAGCATCAGAAAGGAAAGAGAGATTACTCTATAATATGTGAGCATTGTCACAAACCAGGGCACAAGAAAGCTCAGTGTTACAGAATTATAGGATACCCTCCAAATTGGAAATTTAATAAAAGAAAGAATCAAGTTAGTGGTGCCAATTTAGCCTGTGTGCAGACAGATTCAGAAGTAGCCAAGTCAGAAATTGAAGCTGTGAGCAATGGTGATAAAGATAAAGGGGTAGCTATTTCTGAAGAATAGTATCAGTTCATACTCAAGAAAATTGAGAAAGATCTCAAAATCAATCAGGATAATAATCTGCACATGGCAGGTATGACAAGTCTTTCTTTGCCTATAAACAATAATCCTTGGATTCTGGATACCGAGGCATCTCAGCATATGTCTTCTAGTTTATGTAATCTTGATAATATTGTGAAATTACCTGTAAAAAGGATAGTGGTTTTACCCAATGGCAGTAGAGTATCAGTGACACACAAAGGAACTCTTAATATAGGGTTTAAAAAAGTGTTGTCAGAAGTTTTTTATATACCTGAATTCAAGTACAATCTGATAGCAGTTTCTCAACTAACCAAGGACCTGCACTGTTCCATTGTTTTCTCTTCACAATGCTGCATGATACAGGAGCAGCACAATGAAAGTTTGCACCTGATTGGTAAATAATTCAATGGTTTGTACTACCTCTCAACACATAAAGGAAGTGCTGATTTGATGCAACTTCACAAAGTGATGGCTGTACAAGAAGAGGACAAGGAGGCTCATATATGGCACAAAAGACTTGGACACTTACCTTTGGAGAAGCTCAAGTATGTTGATAGCTGTCAAGATTCTGAAGTTAATAAGACATTTCATTGTGACATATGTCCTTTAGCAAGACAAATTAGATTCCCTTTCAAACATTCAGAAAGGAATAATTGTATGGTCAAATTAGATACACTACATGTTGACATATGGGGTCCTTACAAGTTTGTTTTTCACAATGGATATAAATACTTCCTTACTATAGTTGATGATTTCAGTAGATTAACTTGCATTTATCTTCTCAAGAAAAAATCGGATTGCTTGTCTTCTCTAAAATAATTCATTGTCCAAATGGAGACACAATACAAAGAAAAGATAAAAAGGGTCAGAACAAATAATGGGGCAGAATTCTTTAGTAAAGAATGCACTGATTTCCTGAGTAATAAAGGAATAATTCATGAAAGTTCCTGTCCATACAGTCCATAACAAAATGGACTGGTCGAAAGGAAGCACAGGCATATTTTAGAGATATCAAGGGCACTTTTATTTCAAACTTCTATGCCAATCAAATTTTGGGATGAATGTGTAAAGGCAACAGTACACATTATGAATAAAATTCCCTCACAAATACTAGGAAATATATCAGCTTATCAGAAGTTTTTTAATCAAAAACCTGAACTCCAACATTTCAAGGTATTTGGGTGCCTTTGTTATGTTTCAAATTTAAATATATCTGATAAGTTTGGACCAAGAGCCACTAGATGTGTTTTTATGGGATATAGTAACACTCAAAATGGTTATAAATACATTGATCTGTCCACAAATAAAATTTCAGTCAGCAGGAATGTCAAATTTCAGGAAGACATATTTCCTTTTTCCAGACAAAAAGATTTATTGGTTAAAGAGTTCAGAAATGATATTTCAGTGCTTCCATAGGAATTTTTTCCGGATTGTGTACATGATCCTAGGTTATCTGAAAACTCAGATAATTCAGTACAGAATGGACAGACCTCGGCACCACAGAATATGGCTCAACAAAATGCAACTTCATCATCACAGAATATGACTCAGCAGAATGCTTAGCCTTCAACTTCTCGGCCTACTCTCGGCCTTCAACATCACAGAACATAGCTCAACAATCTGTTTCCACTGATTCCTCTTTGCCTACTCTCGACATACAATTTTCATTACCTATAATATCAGACAGTAGTTCTACTTCAAACTGCCAAAGATCTGGAGTGCCAGACACTAGTTCCAGTGACTGTCAGAGACCAAAGAGAACTATCAAAAGGCCAGAGTGGATGAAGGATTATGTCATTAAAACTCCATATCCAATGTCAAATTATGTCAGCTTTAATAATTTGAAATCAGATTATATGGCTTTTCTAACTGCTACAGATGATCTCATTGAGCCAACCTCTTATTCAGAAGCTATGAAAAATCCAAAGTGGTTAGAAGCAATGAAGTTAGAGCTAGATGCTCTTGAAGCCAATCACACTTGGGACTTGGTCGATATGTCAAAAGACAAGAAACCCATAGGCTGTAAATGGGTATTCAAAATCAAACTCAAGGCAGATGGGCAGGTAAAAATATTTAAAGCAAGATTAGTTGCAAAGGGATTTAGTCAAAAGGAAGGTATAGATTATAAAGACACTTTTTCCCCTGTGGCAAAGATTGTTACTATAAGAGCTTTTTTAATATGTGCTGTCCAGAAAAATTTACCACTGTATCACTTGGATATTAACAATGCATTCTTGAATGGGGACCTATTTGAGGAAGTATATATGTGCACCCCACCTAGTTTTTCAGTACCCAACAAGGTGTGCAAACTTAGAAAATCTCTTTATGGATTGAAACAGGCTTCAAGACGGTGGTATATTAAATTTTCAAAAATTTTGCTAGCTGATAATTTTATACAAAGTAAAAATGATTACACTCTTTTTTCTAAGTGTGTTGATGATAACTTTGTAGCCATTCTTCTTTATATTGATGACATCTTGTTAACTGGAACTTGTCTCACATTGATTCAACAAGTGAAGGCCAATCTAAATTGTAATCTCAAGCTCAAGGATTTGGGGAATCTAAAGTACTTCCTTGGTATGGAAGTTTTGAGATCTGAAAAAGGCATCATACTGACTCAAAGAAAATATATACAAAGCTTAATTGCTGACACAGGTTTGAGTGCATCCAAACCAATTTTACTCCTATGGAAGAAAGTGTTAAGTTTACATCATATGATTATGATCTGCACATGCAAAATTTTGGTCATCCAATAGAAGAAGATCCAGGTCCATTTCAAAGACTCATTGGTCGACTCATTCATATTACTCAAACCAGGCCAAACATCACTTTTTCTGTTCGACATTTAAGTCAATTTATGCATTGCCCCAAGGAGTCACATATGAATGCAGGTTTTCGAATTGTTAGGTACTTGAAAGCTGCACCAAGAAAGGGTCTATTTTTTTCAGCAGATAAGAATTCTGTTTTAACAGCTTTTTTAGATGCCGATTGGGCGGCTTGTCTTATTTCCAGAAGGTCTGTTTCAGCATTTGTCATAATGGTTGGTTCATCTTTAGTGTCGTGGAAGTCCAAAAAATAGGATGTAATTGCTCGTTCATCCGCAGAAGCTGAGTATCGAAGTGTTGCTCTCACTGTTGCTGAGGTAATCTGGTTGCAACAACTTTTTTCTGAATTGCATCTTCTAGTTGTTCTGCCAATACAATTTTATACAGATAGTGAATAAGCAATTCAGATAGCTGAAAATCCTGTGTTTCACGAGCATACCAAACACATTGATGTGGATTGCTTATTTGTCCGGGAGCGTACTGTTCAACAATTCATCAAACTTTGTTATATTTCCACCATTGAGCAACCAGCTGATCTACTGACTAAGGCTTTATCTCGACGTCAACATGAATACTTGTTATCCAAGTTTGCTCTCCTCGATATCTTTCGGCCGCCAACTTGAGGGGGGGGGGGGGTGTTAAGTCATATAGAAGCAGCAGCAACAACAGTCATGCAGGTCGTGCAGGTTTCAAGTGCAGAGTTGCAGAGTTGACAGAGTTGCTGGTGCAAGATTACTGAGTGCAACTGCAGATACATTGTTCTAATGATGAGTTGTTTTCTTTTGTCTGCTAGTGATTTGTTTCTTGTATAAATAGACATGTACATGTCTTTTACTTCTTGAACTCTCCAGCATTCTTGGGTGTTCTTGGAGGTTCCTGTTTTCTGATTGCTGTGTGTACAATTGAGATGATCTCTAAAGTTTCGACATGTTTAATCATTGATCAATCATTCAATTGATTTATTTAACTTCTCAATAACATAACTAGAGGTCGAATCTATCACACTTCATGTATAGTAAGATATTAAATTTACCGACAACGGTTGAGCTAGAGTGATAATTATGCGACTCCTCGTAAAGCAACGTCTCAACTAATATTTTTATTGAAAGACTTATATATCACTATAAGGTATGCAACACAACGATCTAATTTGAGTAGTGAAACTTAAATGATGGGTCCTCCATCAACTTATGGACAGTGCTCCATTTAGCGCGTGTGAATTGGTCGGCACCGTAGTGTCTCGAGTCCTAGCTATATATTAAAAAAAGATATAAAATTTACATATCACGTAGATAAGATCTTAGCAAGCCTTTCGATACATGCAGCCATGGATGCACACTTGTATATACAGAGAAAGGTGAAAATAATCCCAAACTGCGAAATTAGCCAAAGACTCGGCTAATTAGAACCTTACATGATGGGGAAATGTTCGCTCCATTTATAAAGGTATATTAAATAGGCGGATTGGAAATATTACATGGGAAGAATGAGTCTACTGTTAAGAATGATATCATATAGATAATCTTAATAAAAAAACATAGTTGTATATTTAAAGTTTGATTATTAAAATTAAATTTCATAGGGTAAATAACTGAATCATTCTTCCAATAATAAGACACGCAATAGCTTCACTCGCATGAAGTTCTTTAATGAATTTCATCAATTATTTGATATTGTTCCTCTTAATGTTCCACTTGAACTTGCAAGTGATGGATTTCGGCCATTTGCTAAGTCAGACACCATCGGACAACAAAAACAAGAGAGTATGTACTACAAGAAAAAGGCTGATTACAGACGGTCAAGAGAGTTTGTAATTAGCCCCAGAACCGTTTGTAATATCATTACGGACGGATTTATCAACGGAATCGATTCGTCGAAAAAATGATTGTCGCAAATCATTTTTCGACGGTGGAGAAAATTCATCAAAAGTTTCGACGGTCGTCGCAACCCGCTGAAACTTTCGGCGGTCATTGCAACCATCGAACTTTCAGCGTTCGCAACCGTCGCAAAGAAGTTTTAAAATATAAAAAATAGCCGACCACCCGCGGCAAGATTCGGCCGCCAAATCACGCCAGCTGGCAGCCAATCACGCCACGGCCGGCCAGCCGCCCAGCGAAAGATCCGGCCACATTCTAGAGAGAGAGAGAGAGAGATTCAGCCACATTCTGGAGGGGGAGAGAGAGATCTGGTGAGAGGGGTGCGCAAGGGTCGCCGGCGATCGTCGTCCAGGAGGGAGAGGGTCGTCGGCCGGGAGGTCGTCGGGCGGGTCGTCATGTCGTCGAGGGAGAGAAAGAGGAGAGCGGGAGAGAGAAGTAGATAATGGAGTGGGATTGGAAAGATTATATATATATATATATAAGTGGAAAGATGAGAAAGCGGAAAAATAAAAAAAAGCGGGATAGTGAAATTTTAATTGCCGACGGCTCTGACCATCGGAAAAGCAAATATCAATTATTTTTAAAGTTACCGATGGTTGT
Source organism: Pontederia crassipes (assembly GCA_030549335.1). Taxonomy (NCBI): domain Eukaryota; kingdom Viridiplantae; phylum Streptophyta; class Magnoliopsida; order Commelinales; family Pontederiaceae; genus Pontederia; species Pontederia crassipes. The sequence continues at coordinate 59,140,405 of CM060194.1, read as the reverse complement.
GACCATCGAAAATTATTCATATTATATTATTATACATTTACTGACGGTTACGACTGTCAGAAATTACGACGGATAGATATTCGTCAGAAATATCGACGTTCCTAATCGTCGAAAAATAAAATAATAAAATAATACATAATTTATTATTTTTATTTTCGCATAAAAAATATTCTTAAAAAATATCGATGTTCCTAAGCGCCAAAAAATAAAATAATAATATAACAAATTACATAATTTTTTATTTTAATTTTTACAACCGTCGGAAATTTTGTTGGAAATTGTGACAGATGGATATCCGTCGAAAATATCGACGTTCCTAATCGTCAAAAAATAAAATAATAATATAATAAATTGCATAATTTATTATTTTTATTTCTGACAATTGTGACCGTCAGAAATTCCATCGCAAAATTCATCGCAAATTGTGACGAATTTCTATTCGTCGGAAATTGTCCATCGAAAAATGGTAATTTTCTTGTAGCGATGGTTGAACCAAGTTAAAATTGCTAAATAAAGCTTTTAACCGTTAATTAGAAATTTTGAATGGACTAATTTGATTAATGGTTAGAGGGTAAAGGATAGAGGGTTAATTTTCATTTCAAATTTATCCTTGAATTAAATGCACTATATATATTTTACTATAAGTAATTTAGAGGTCTTATATTATATTTTTAAAATTTAAATTATTGATGTAATAAAATATTTACCATTTGAATAAGTAGATGCATAATGGATATTATGATTTTAAGTTAAAATTTTAGTATTTTTTTTAAGAATATCCTAATTTTTAGTGTAAACAAATAGAAAAAAATGCAATTACATTAGAATAAAAGATATTTTTATACAATATCTATAATTAATTATAATTTTATGTCTATTTATGTTATTTTATATAAATAAACTAATTCAGTCGCTAAATTTATTAAACACTTATTTATTAATCCTTTAAGTGAATCTCTAAACGCTACCATCTATTTGGTGACAACTATCTATCAATTAAATCACTATTCGTTGATCAAATCATCCACTATCAAACTTCTAATTATACTATGGCTTAATTAAGATGAAATGCCATAGTTAATTCAAATATAATGGATGAACGTTTTGTGGCCATACTTCGAAGAATCCTTCAAACGACGTTGATTTTCTCTTAACATGACGTTTTATTATATTTTTTTCAATGATAAACCGAGAGCCAGTGACGAAATATGAAAAAAAATATAAAATATGAGGCGATTTTTATAATAAAAATTAAGTTTGAAAACATGTTCTTTGGCTAATGTTTTTCACACTCTTAAGGTTGGATACAAGGTAGGCCGAGCTAGGCTTCCACTTAAATAGTTTATAATAAGTCATGAATATAAACCCTGACTTGTTTGATTAACTTTTAATGCTTGACTTAGCCTATTAGTCAGTTAAGCCAAACATATTTTTTATGATCGACTAGAATAAATATAATAAATCTTATTTATTAAAGAAACAATAGATATGAACTAAATAAAAGAGACACCACTAATATATTTTTTTAATATATAATAAAAAATAGTAATATTGAACTCAAAATTGAAGATTTAAAATATGAAGGATTAAAAATTATATATATATATATAATGTATTAATAATTCTTGACTTGATAACTATAAGGTTAGGTCAATTATTAAGAGTCTAAGCCTCTTTAAAAAAATAAACTTTATTTAATATTTTAGCGTGGCTTATTTTGATAATAGGCCGAGTCAAGATAGGTAAAAAATAGGTCGAGCCACGAATTGCTACGAATGACTCGACTTATTTTCAATCCTACACAATCTAAAAATGTAGAGTGCATCTATGCGTTGGCCGCCTACTAACAATGACATTATTCCAACTCGGCTGTTCTACTTTGGAAACATGCATTTGTTTTGATTGGAGATTTATCTCATATCTCTACCTTCTCCCTTTCTTTTTTCCCCTTATTTTTTTGGAATTATGCTTAGCGGTATATCATCGATTGCAGATTAAGAGGACACCCTTTCGAAGGCCTCTCAAAATTTGCAACTAAGATATATATATATGGGTAAAATGGGCGCGTCACGGTCTCCCACTACACACGCTGTCATGCGCGTATCCGACCGCCCATATGAGATTCGACGGTCCAAGTGAAGGCGCCCATTGTCCACAATCTAGATGCTGCGGCCAATCAATTTCTCGCGAGATTTGGATGCCTAACGCACGAGTGGGTTCCTGCCTGGTGGCTACCTCATCACTGTATGAAAATTGGTCGCTGTGATGTCGCCTCATCATCGGGGAACTGTTAGTGAAATTGAGAAGTATAATGATAATTTTGGTGCCATAAAATGATAACTTGATGTCATAAAATGATAACTTATCATAAATTTAGTCGTGGTTATCCAAATGTGATCAAATCAGAGCAGCAAGGAGTTATGACAGTAATTTAATGATTGCCTAATGCTTTTATGCAAAAATATTAGCCTTGCATATCAAAATAATAATTTTACCCTAAAAACGATAACTTGACACAAAAAATGATAATTTGTGAAATGGAACGATAACTTTGCACAAATTGAAATATGATCATCCAAATATGATTAATTCATGATAGCAAGGGATTTATGGCAAGATAATCACTAGAAATCAGCTCAATTTGAAAAATGATAACTTTGCACATTGGAATGATAACTTGTCTAAAAAATGATAATTCGGCATAGAATTATTATTTTTATGAATTTTAGCAACTCAGAACCTCTATGAATATGGAATTAAGTATAAAATGAGAATGATCAGCTGGTTATCACAATCCATTGCATTCCAAGCATAAATGGCCAAAAGTTAGGCAAAATGAGGGCTCGATATGGGTGAATTAAATAGAAAGTGGGATAAAAACCTATTGTGATCAGCTAGTGATCAAACTCCCACAAGCTTAGCCTTTTGCTTGTCATCAAGCAAAACATTCAGAAATTAAGAACAAACTTGAATTAAACAGTCCACAAATGAATAAAAAACTAGCTAATTTAAGTCTAATGAGTTTCCCACTTTGCCAACACTTCATTCTTTCCAAAAACTCAATTTTTAGCTAGGGAATCACAGAGGCTAAAGCAAATTTAAGTCATGGCAGAAAGTAGTAGCAATAACAAGTTTGAATTTCAGGAATTGTCAACTTTACTACAAGGTTGAACTACAAATCCCTTCATGAATAGATTTTCACTGCTTAAACAGGTTTAACACCTGACTTTTATTCATGGAAATGCAATAAACAGGTTTGAACCTAATTTTTATTCATGTTGGTTACAGGATAAAAATCCTGGCTTTATTCAGGAGAAGTTCCTTTTTGAAATTTCACTCTCTTTATTGATGCATGCATACAATGTAAAATGTAACTTTTCACTTTTCCTTTTTCTGATTTTCCTTTTTTTCTTTTATGTTCATGAAGTGAGCAATAGTTCAAACTCAAGTAAATCCCTTGGTCCAAAAAGTCAAGTTTTCCTATTTAACATGGCAACAAGAGTCTTGACTCCCTTCTAGACATCTTATACTTTCAAAACAATCCATAGGTGTCAGCTAGTGTTACCCACAAAATGAAAAAAATTTCAGCTGAAATTTTGATTCAAATGCACCTGAATTGATAGGCTGATTAAAGCAAGAAGACTAATGGCCAAATTGGCCACTTGGTATTGGAGTGTACTAACTATTATATTAAATAATTTCACCCATTCTAGAGTTAAAATGAAAATTAGTGATAACCAGTGATAACTTGTCAAAACTAATGATAATCGAGTGAAAATAGTGATAACTTGATCAAAACAATGATAACATGGTGATAATGAATGATATGAGCATTAAAATGGATTAAAAATATGGTGTAAAGTTTAGAAAAGCACCAGATTTCCTCTCTCAAGCTTATTCTCAGCATTGTCCTCAGTGTGAAAAAGATAGGCAAGGGAGAGGATTGGGAGGGTATTGAATTTTTGGATTTTTGCAATTGTCCTCTCATGTCAATTAGAGTCTTTGGGTGGTCCATATTTCTGGTTTGCCTTCAATGCTGTAGAGAAAAATAAAAGGGAATTAATGAAATATGCAATATCAAATTTTTGGAATCAATAAAGTGCACAAGTTGGTATTTTATATGAAAATTGATAAATGCACTAAAATTTGGCATCAAGTGATTTGGATAATTGATATGAGTGATGATTCAAGTATCATTATGATATATAAAGCATGGATTAGTAGATACTATCAGTTATCATTCAGCATTTCAGTGTGAAAATTAAAATTGAGGGTAAGAGTACTCCCTAAGTGAAAGGGTGAGAGTGGTTCTAATTCTTCTCCGAATTATTCCTGCAAAATAGAGAAAATTAGGTATGAAATGACTTGGCTTACCTTCCAAGAAGCGCTCTACTTTAGTGTCTTAGGCTAGACATTGTTACAACTCTTGATATCAAGGAGGTTTAAATATTATGATGTGATCAAGTAGAGATTTCAATCTGTGGACAACTTCACTAATCAAGTATGGATCTCTTAGTTTACCAATGATTGACCTGTGTTTTTCAGTTTGATTCCCTCCTCCATTGTACTAGAAATCTACTAACTTCTCATTCCAAAACTTCTCATGTATGACATATGAATCTCTTGGATTACCATCTTGTTTAAGCAGCCATTTCTTCATTGACCTATTAAAATGCAACATTATTGGAAGATCTTTGAGCTCTTGGGTTCATTTTTTAATAGACAAACAATGATCTTCCTTCATTGAATGTTCCATTCCTTCTACAAATTTAAATTCTGCTATAGCCTCTATTTGGAAAGAAATTTCTTCTATTTTTGTATCCTTCTTGACCATTTCAGTTTCATCATGTGGCTTTACTGTCATAACCTCTTGCGCAATGGAAAATGACATGGGTGTGACTTTGAAACTTTGAATGACTTCAAATGAATTAGTGCTTGCTTCAAGTTCAGGCCACTTCTTCTCTTTTAATGTTTCTACATCTTTGATTCTATAATGTTGACATTCTTCAGCTGATGCTTCAACAATTTTTGGAATTGGATTTTCTCTAGTTGGATTTTCCTCCACATTCTTCATCGGTTCTTCAAAAAATTTTCCATTCTTGAGCTGGAAAACTTGAACTTGTTCCTTAGGATTGACTTCTGGTTGCCCTGGGAAAAACATTGATGGCCTAGTTGAGGTGCTGGCTTATTGGGCAAATTGGTTTTCAAGAATCATTTGATGGGCACTCAAGATTTCATATTCAGTAGTCAATTTCTGCATTGCCTCCTCCTGCTTTTCTTGCTTCTTCAGAATTTGTTGCAACAACTCCTCCATTTTTTACAATTGGGTGGCTTGGACTTGTGGCTCATAAGGAGGTCTCTGCATTTGAACTTGTGGAGGCTGATATGAAGGTGGATGAGTCCTTGGCAAAATTTTGAGTTGCCAATTTGAATTCTGCATAGGTGGGGCTTGGTAATGATTGGCCTCATAGGACAAGTAGGGGTGATTCCTATTTTCAGGTGTATAATACTCAGCATGGGCTTCATTCCAAAATTTCTCACAACATTCACTTGATCAATGGACTGTTCATATTGCTGCATTATCAAATTACAACTCTCAGTGGCATGGCCTTGATTTCCACATACATCACACCTAGTTTCAGGGTTGAAAACTTTGTTGATATTAGGTGTTAAATTTAGCTTCTCCAAGGCCTTGTGCAACACTTCTTCAATCTAGATAGCAATGTTGTTGACTTGATTATCACTTGATGACCTTCTTGTCCTATCATTAGTGTGGAAGTGGTGATTCTTGACATCTATCAATTGGTAGGCTTCATCAATGTTTTTTAATGCAAAGATCCCTCCTGCAGTAGTATCTAATACAACCTTGCTAGAGTAGTTTAGTCTCTTATGAAAATAGTTAACCAATTGTCATTTTTCAAACCCATGGTGTGGACATGCCCTCAACAAGCTTTGGAGTTTTTGCCATGCATCACATATTTTCTCCTGGTCCAATTGGTAAAACCTGACAATCTGGTCCCTATAGTTATCAATTTTGCTAGGTGGAAAGAATTCAGCTAGAACCAATTGAACTATGGACTCTCAAGTGGCAATCTCTTCAGGTTTGAGAGTCTTGTACCAAGTCTTGGCCTTGTCATTGAGTGAAAAAGGAAATAGCCTCATGTAGACAGCATTTATGGGAGTATTGTTGAAGTGGACAATGGTACATATCTTCATGAAGTTGTCAATGTGTATGGCTGGGTCTTCAGTCCCCAATCCAGCAAATTGATGTTGCCTTATCATAGTGACCAATGCTGGATTCACTTCAAAATTTGCCGCAAGTGCTATGGCTCCATCCACAGGTTGATTTCTGATATTGCTGGGTGAATGACAATCCCTAAGTGTCCTAGGAGCAGCCATGTTTTGATTGGTAGCCTCCTCCTCAAAAAAAATTCTTCCCCTAGCCTCTTCTCTTTGCAATCTCCTTCTCCATTGAATCTTCTTTCTTTCAGGTTCAGGATCAGATAGGTGGAAGTCTCCTTGAAGCTCCAAATCCTGCATAAATTGAAATCAAAAGTATCAATTTAAGAAAAGAAAGAAAACTAGACAAAAATTCAAAATTGAAAATGATAACTTGTGAAAACTGAAAACTAAGTTAATAAATGGACTGATAACTAGTCTAAAACTAATATAAACTATCTAAGTTAATCTAATTGGCCTCAAATCCCTGGCAGTGCAAAAAACTTGCTAGTGAAATTGAGGAGTGTAATGATAACTTTGGTGCCATAAAATGATAACTTGGTGTCATAAAATGATAACTTGTCATAAATTTAGTTGTGATTATTCAAATGTGATCAAATCAGAGCAGCAAGGAGTTAGGACAATAATTTAATGATTGCCTAATGCTTTTATGCAGAAATGATAGCCTTGCATATCGAAATGACAATTTTATCCTAAAAACGATGACACAAAAAATGATAATTTGTGAAATAGAATGATAACTTTGCACAAGTTGAAATATGATCATCCAAATATGATTAATTCATGATGGCAAGAGATTTAGGGCAAGATAATCACTAGAAATCAGCTCAATTAGAAAAATGATAACTTTGCACATTAGAATGATAACTTGGCATAGAATTATTATTTTTATGGATTTTAGCAACTCAGAACCTCTACGTACATGGAATTAAGTATAAAATGAGAATGATCAGTTTGTTATCATAATCCATTGCATTCCAAGCATAAATGACCAAAAGTTAGGCAAAATGAGGACTCGATATGGGTGAATTGAATAGAAAATGAGATAAAAACCTATTGTGATCAGCTAATAATCAGGAACTCATCACCAAGGATCATCGATCTCATTGGCTGCCATGGAATGCACAGAGAGAGAGGGAGGAAGGGAGAGAGAGACTGTGGAACACACAGAGAGAAAGAGAGAGGGATGAAGGGAGAGAAAGAGGAGGTAGAGAGAGGGGAGGGAGAGAGAGTACCCAAGGAGAGAGAAAGGGTAAACATTTTGGCTGCATCGAAAAGGGAGATAGAGAGAAAGGGAAAATATTTTGGCCACTATGCAGAGAAAGAGGGGGAGGGGGAGGGAGGAAGGGAGAGAGAGGGGGAATGAACGTGCAAAGAGAGAGGGAGGAGAGAGAGAAGAGGAACGAACACGCAGAGAGGAAACATTGTTGAACATGCACGCGTTGTTGATGCAACATTGGACGAATGATCTCATCGCCGGAGTGTCGCCTCGCAGCAGCAACGTTGATCTCACTCATCGGGGATTGCCATGGTAGGGGAGAGAGAGATGATGCCCCATTTCTCGTAAGACGAACCAAAGACACATGATCGAATATGGATGGTGTGATGCTTCCGTGATCAAGCCAGATGTCGGGTCTGCATTTGACGCGCAGGATACGCGCGTGATAGTGTGTGAAGCCGGAGACGCGTGACACGCCCATTTTACCCATATGTATATATATATATATATATATATATATATATATATAATTTATATTTGTATATTGTTTTCAGTATTATCTAAGGCTAATCAAATTTTTTAATTTCTAATTCAAGTAAACTATTTGACTCTTAATTGTACCAAATTACACGATATTTAAATATTTGTGAAAGGAAATGATTTGATTTTTTGTGATAAAGTGATACTTATTTTTGTCTTAAATAAAAGGATTTAATGGATGTGCTACCCACTTAAATTGGTAGCACCCTACTACCTAGTTAGATGCGACGTCAATGGTAGATGCAAAGTCACGTGGTTCACTGTAGCAAACCGCATGATTCAGTGTGCCGGTTCATGCCTCCCTTGTCTCTTTGTGTCCTCGCGCGTTGGAGCCCTTGTCACAGCCCTCGCCGCCAGTCCTCGTCGCCTCCTTTGAAGACATCACTGCCGAAGCCATCGTCGCGTCACCACTAAAGCTCTCACCGTCGAAGCCTCATCGATTCGCTGCCGAAGCCCCATCGCCCCACGCCCCCACCCCGTAGGTCCACCCTCAGCTTTTCGTCATGGATCGATGGCTTGATTTTGGCACCGGCGACATAAAAAATGAGGAGTAGGTCACGGACGAGGAGGCCATTGATGCCAGTTCAGCTTCTTGTTCATCCCCAAGTTGAAGACCTCGTCGCTCACCGCCGAAGCCCCCACCATCTTCATCTAAGCCCTCATCGTCGAAGCCATTGTCGCCACTCCGTCGACGTCATCGTCCCCTCGTCCGAATCCCTCGCCCCCTCATTTGAAGCCCTCGTCCCTTGCAGTCGAATCCCCTGCTCACAGTTGTCATCGTGATCACTTGTTTGCTCGCCTGCTCATCGCTCGATCGCCAGAGGATGATCAATGAGGCGAGCCCTCGCTTGCACAGAGGGAGACGATGGCACGAAAATGTAAACCGCGAGAGCCGAGAGAGATCGCTAAACTGGCCTGTGAATCGTGTTGAATCGAATGATTTGCTACAGTAAACTGCGCATTTTTCATCTGCCGCTGATCTTGCCTATGATGATTGTGGATATAGGTAGCAGGGTGCTATCCATTTAAGTGGGTAGCACCCCATTAAATCCCAAATTAAATGATATACTTTTTTCTTGGAAAAACTTATGAATAAATTAGTTATTATCTTGTAACGAAAATTGATCTCTAATGCATGATATAGATTGTCATTATATGCTCATTTTAAAACGCTATATTCATCAAATATTTAAATTTATTAATCAGACAATTCTACACTATGGTCAAACAGCTAATTGTTATGTATTAATTAATTTCTTTAAAAAGGATTCATGTACGTATTAATTAGAAAAATATCCGATAATAAATCGTTAGCCCTGCCAACAGGCCAAAGTAGAATCAGGCGAGAAATTTTGTAGAAATAGATCATTTGAAAAACTTTTCATCTATTTCTATTTATTTATATTAGAAAGCTGATGTAATATTTTTAGAATTGAAGTAACAACAGGAGAGTCTCCAAAAGATTACTATCTATCACCGCATCAACCAATATATATAATGGTTAGCTAAAGTGAATTGTTACATTAAGAGGTTGAGGCTTTGAATTCTTTCAAGACCAAAAGATCAAATCTTACGTGGATGGTTCATTTCTAAGTTTTGTACTATGTCAATGATCTTCCTTCCTAATGAAGGAAATAAAAAACCTTGAACCCTTCTTTTTCTAGTAGAAAGATCGACGATTACATTTGGAAAATTTCCGTTCATTTTCTTGTACTAATATTCTCTTCGTTGTCGATTTCATCCACTGATTTTCATCGTTCATGAGCTCCTTGCATGTCTCTTAATTAACAATTAATAAAAGTTAATAATTTTTTATTCGATTCTGAAGTGATTCCTTTTACGATCTAGCTTTCAAACGTGATCGCTATATAGAGCTCTTGTCATCGCCGGTGATCTCGGTCCACTTTTCCCTATATAGAGCTGTGATTCGGCCGTCATCGAATCATGAGCGGCCAGTGAAGTATCTATCTTATGATTACGTCGGACGTTGGCGGCTTGCCAATGAGGAGTCTTTTGAAGTACTGACCAATTACGTGTGAAAAGTATATATGTAAACATTATTTCAATAGGCCATATAAAGCCATAATCATGCTTTACGTACACATAACATACTGTGTTATTTTATTTAGCGATCGAATGAGGCCCAAACAAGCGCCACATTTTCACACACATTCATAAACATACTGTGTTATTTCATTTATGTAGTAGACACGCACATCAAAGCTGGTCGCATTGTGCAGGCACGAAGGAGAGCGCTCTGTTGTCAAGATCGTAGAGTATATGTATGTTCTGCTGCAGGTAATTTCAGTCCTTCCACTTGTTTTGACATTATAAGGGGTGAGGTCGAAAAATCATTCGTTTAAATTTTAATTCGAACATTTAAGGAAAATCAATATTTCAAAAATTAACTAACATTAGAAATTTTCAAAAATTTTGACATAACGTATGCGTAAATTCATTCATACGTCAAATATAACTTTTATCCATAATTCTTCACTTCACAGGCAATTTATAAAATTTAATGTGCTGTAATTTATAATTATCAAAGAATATGGGACTCAAGTTCAAAAAGTTTTGTCTCAAAACTATTACACTAATACAATATATCGAATGCTTGCCAAAATTCATTAAGGATCAAGCCCTTATCCAATTTCATGATAGGGACTTGCCCATATCATCTCATCCATAAACTGTGGAGCCTCAACTCACATCAATCAATTTATATCCACAATAAATCATGATCCACAACCCATGATGTCAAGATAAATAAAATCATAATAGTCAGTTTAAAAGAATGATAAGTATCATAAGAACAACATTATCAGATTTGTTCTTCGTGGAATCTCACACACAATCCCTTTTGAATCAATACTCATTTTCAAACAAACATGCAGGATATATATTTCTTTCATGTAAGCATTAAAAGAGAAAGGATGAGCATAGATTAAGCTTGAGTTAAAACGACTATCTCAAGTATGAAAATCATCGCGAAAATCAATTTTCAGAAAATATTTAAAATCCACACTTCTTCAAAAGGAACTCATTCATGTAATGATTATGCAAAATGAATGTCATGTATGCACATGCATGATGAAATCATACATATATAATATATAAGTTGGGGAATCATCATCAAATATGGATATCCGATCTCCTCAATGAAGTACTCAATCACACCCCTCATATCCCATTGACACAGGATAGTTGTTCAAATTCCGTCCCTCGTATCCCATTGACACAGGACGTTGAACCGCTCCTCGTATCCCATTGACATAGAGCTTGTTATTTTTTATTTTGCATTCCATCCCTCATATCACTATATCGCCACAGGATGGTTGTTCTAATTCCACCATTTGTGTCACTATATTGACACAGGGTGTTGAACCTGCTCCACGTGTCACTATATCGACACAGAGCAAACCGAACCCCAATCGGTCTACCTGGAGTTGGCCAATCCTCCGAGGTGAAAATATTCCGTCTTATGCGGGTTTTTACATGAAGTGCATATGATGCATGAATGCATATTCGATGTGAAGATTTGGAGCTTGAACTCATCACGTCAAAATATTTCATTTCAAAACTAAATATTTTATTCAGGAAAATAATAGAAACTTTTATCAAAATTGTTAAGCTTCCAAAATTCATAATTAAACATCACAATTCATATGATGACACACATATGAAGCACACAAATAAGTATGATTATGCATGAAGAAAACGATCTCAAAAATTCGCCCCACATCGGATGGGACAATGTTACTATTCCGAAGAGTTAAGTAATTTATATCATTTGAGGTAAGTTTCCTCACCTTGGATTCCTCAAGTTTCAACTACGTTCCGTCCGAATCCGCTCAAAGAAGAGAAATGCCTATTACATTCATTTAAACCTTATCTAGAAATATAAACTTATCATTTAAGACATTTATCACTTCTAAGTATTATTTATCTTTTAGTTCATTAATAACTTCATAATAATCATTTCTAACGACATCTTGGTACCTAGATTTATAATTTATAATTTTCTTACCTAAGTTCATAATTAATGAACTACAATTATCATATAAACTATTTTTCATAAATCAATCATCATTATAAATTTTTAGCATGCTTACCGATAGGGGAAAAGAAATTGCCAACTAATAGCACCCTACTCAAAGTTCATCGGACAACCACCTATCATGTCCAATTAAGCATATAATAATTCGAATTAGACCCTATAACCAATTCTTATCAAGTATGAAATTAAATCTTATAAATAGTTTCGGCCACCAATCATCCTTACCATAATAATGAAATCATCCGCTCTCTAAATTGGAATCACACCCGTCGAACGTTGCCTTCTTCATTAGTAGCATAATAAAATTAATTAAAAACAAATCAGTTTCATATTCAAAATCAAATTTATTGTACATTTTCAATCGCTTACCAATACACATTGAGGACGAGTCGTCGAAAATATCGCCCGATGATCGAAACCGAAATCGATGAACCTACAAATAATTTGTGATTAAATATTTTTTATGGACAGCAACCCAATACGTCTTTCGCTTGTGTGTACACCTACCAGAACGTTGTGGTGAACTTGACTAAAGTTCATCGTCGGTTCGCCGGAAAAGTTCGCCAAAAAGCTCCATATCTCGACCTCCTATGTGATTTGGACAAAGACATAATTAAAACCCCTCAAAATGATTCTAATTACCCGAGCATGATGTACAACTCACCAGGAGAAGGATCAGTGCGAATCGGAGCCGGAATCGTCGTCGGCAGATTTTTCATCTTCCTCACATTTTTCCCTCACTGCGTCACGCATAGTGGACCGATCATCTCATATCATGTCAAAATATTCGTCTCGTTGTCCTCTTTCCATCGGTACCTCTTATGCGAGAAATAGTGGCCGGACGAAAGAGATCGGGCGGCCGGAAGGTGACGCGACTGTTGCTGATTTTTTTTCTCTCTCCGTCACGCACTATAGCGCTTGGGGGCTCTTGTGTGGAAGGGAGGAGATGGGTTTTCTCTCTCCTCCTTTCCACGTATTTATCTATTTTTTTCATTTCATTTCATTTTTTTGCCAAATGACCATAACGCCCCTCATTTTAAATTATTGACACCTTTTTTTTAAACTAGGACGTTACAATTACAACATCCATAAAAATAATTTCGTTCTCAAAATTGCTAGAGGTTAACTAGACGAGAATTTATTTATATAAATATCTATATATACATCACTTGCCTTACTCTCTAATCCCCATCTAAAGGAATCAATAATTTATTATATTTTTTATACTACTTATTACTATTATGATGATTGTATTTAAATTTTAAAATAGCACCCCTTTGTTCTTAAAAAAAAGTAAAATTTAATTCGAATTTGAATTCAAGCTAAAATTTTATCCCATCAAATTTTGATCAAATCGTCATAAAATTCGAAATAAAATTTATTTTCATTAATTTTTTTAAAATTTTATCTACCACAATTGGTCAAGCTTTTTAAGAAAGATTGGTTGCAATTACAAATCAGAGTTTGCCATATGGACTTTGACCTCCACAAATTTTAACATTCTTAAAACTCAATTGACTACCATCTATAGCACCGACATCTTCAAATTTACAATGACAATACAAAACTCCAAATATGAGACTTATCTTTCACTTCCACCAAAATTCATTTTAAGGAATTTTCCTAACACAATCACATTTCCTCTCCTTTTTTTTGTTGACAAAAATTAAGACCAATGAAACTCTAGATACAACAATGTTATAAAAAATCTACTTTACTCTAAACTAAAAATATGATCTACCCACCACCGAATAATCTCTTCATCGGCTAAATCCCACAAACTTTAATATAAGAATCTAACCAATTTGATCTTGTTATCCATCAATCTTTAAAGTATTTGAAATTGTCTTCCATTTAAAATTTCTTCCACCAACGTTCTTTAGAGACTAACAAAGAAAATTCATAATCTTGTATTCTTCAATCTTAAGTCATAAATTGTCTCCACTTAAAAGTACTACTAAAACAACTCCTCATCCACCACCAACTATGACACATGATGTGCTGATTCAAACTTACGATTGAGGATTGAAAGGCGTCCCACTCCAATCGCTCTCCCGATAAGTTTTTAATCAACACATCATGCATGACGTAAACTATGATTAAGTTCGAGTTTTCAATCAATGACTAGAGGGCGTCCCACCCTAATCAATCTTTTGAAAAAACTCCAACTCAACATACCCTAAGTAATGCAGAGGTAGAAGGCAAGGCTCAAGTGGTACTTGAGGGCATTTCAAATGAAGATGTGGCTAGGTCCGAGAAGATTGTTCAGCAGAAGCCTGAGGTGATACAGGCTGGGCCGAGTACTCTACCCCCCATGAGGAGATCAATTCGGGAGATAAGACTACCTGTGAGATATTCTCCTTCTTTGAATCTTATATTGCTAACTGATGCTGGTGAGCCGGAATGTTTCAAGGAAGCCTTAGAGGTTGATGATTCCTTCAAGTGGGAGTTAGCAATGCAGGACGAGATGAACTCGTTGTACAAAAATAATACTTGGGTTCTGGTGGAATTGCCTAAAGGGAAGAAGGTATTGCACAACAAGTGGTTGTATAGGATTAAAGAGTAGGCAGATGGTGGCAAAAGGTATAAAGCAAGGCTAGTTGTGAAAGGCTTCAAACAGAAGGAAGGTGTTGACTATACTGAGATTTTTGCACTAGTTGTGAAATTAACCACTATTAGATTAGTGTTGAGTATAGTTGCAGCTGAGGACTTACATCTTGAACAGTTAGATGTAAAGACAGCATTCCACCATGGTGATTTGGAAGAGGATATTTATATGAAGCAACCTGAAGGTTTTCAATTTCCTGGTAAAGAGAACATAGTGTGAAAGCTGACTAAAAGCTTGTATGGTTTGAAGCAGACGCCTAGGCAGTGGTATATGAAGTTCGATAACTTCATGATTAGCATGGGATATGCTAAGTGTTTTTTCTGACCACTATTGTTATATCAAATATTTTGATAATTGCTACATCATATTGCTATTGTATGTGGATGATATGCTCGTCACATGTTCAGATATGATGGAAATTAAAAGGCTAAAGAAATAATTATCAAGTGTGTTTGAGATGAAGAATTTGGGAGCTACGAAAAAAATTCTTGGGATGAAAATTGTTCGGGACAGGAAAATAGGTACCCTGAAGTTGACACAGGAAGTCTATGTTGAAAAGGTACTAGAGAGGTTTTCCATGCAAGATGCCAAGACAGTGCAAACATCCTTGGCGAGTCACTTCAAGCTTTCTATGAGAAGGGAAGAATATGGCTAAAATGGGACAAAATAATCAATAATTAGCATCTCATTAGCATTGCATTAGCAATGCAATATGATTAGACGCTATTTGAAATATATCGTAATTGGTGTCACGTTAGTGTTACATTAGCGCAACCTTTAGCGTCAAGTTAGCATCGCATTAAAGACACAACACGACATCATTTTGGCGCTACTATAGTGTCAAGACTTGCACATTTAGCGTCACTTGGTCGTCTACATAGTGTTGCAACATAGTGCCATCTTAGCGTCTATGTAGCCTCACAATACGGATAAATGTAGCACCACCTTAGTGTCGGAGTAACGTCACAAGTCTTAGCGCCATGTTAGCGTTGATTTAGCGAGGAGTTAAAACATCAATTTAGGGAAATGGTACCATTGTGAAATCATCATATATGTTACTATATGAAATTCTATATAATTTTACTTCATAGTAATCATATTGTTATCATTTTTTTTTCAATTCATATTAAATTATTATTAGATAAGTTATATATGTATACATGCGTAGAGAAATCTTAATGGGATACTAGTTAATTTAATATTATCTATAATATAAATAATTATAGATTTATTAAATGCTATTTTAATATAAATTTATATATTAAATTAATATTTTAATATATAGGTAAGATCTTACGATCCTCGATCCGATCTCACAATCTTCGATCTTACGGACCCCTTTTGATCTTATGTAAGATCCCGATCTTGACTACCTTGATTATGCATGTGCTGCTATTATGTTGGTTTATATATTAACGAATCAATTTGAAGCTTCTACGATAATTTTCGTAAAATCAATATTTTCGGTTTAACACCAATTCATCCCCTCTTGGTGCCTTGTGATCTTACAATTGGTATCAGAGCCTTACTTTTATTTTAAAGATTTAATCATCTTTTAGAGCAGGCACTATTATATGAAGAAGGTCATTTCATTTTCGGCCCACCAAGTTTTAAAGATCATTATTTTTCTTCATGAAAAATTAGAATGAAAGCTTATATATGTTCTATTGATTTTGATATATGGGATGTTTTAGAAAATAATTTTGTAAAACAAAAGAAAGTTATATCGATTGAAAAACTCGAGTACAACATCAAAAATGTCTTTTATTCATCTTTAGATTCTTATGCCATGAATCTTATTTCTAAATGCTCTACTTCTCACGAAATTTGAAAAGTTTTGTTAGAAATGTACGAAAGTAGCAACTTTAACAAAAATGGTACGAATGTGTACGATGAAGAAAATGATAGTTCTACATTTACAACATCCAAGAATGAAGTGTTATGATTAACGAAAAAAAGTGAGTATGATGAGGTAATGTCAACTTCATCTTATTCCCCTAGTGATAGTGATGATGATGTTGATATTACTTTTGATGTTCATAAAGAGTTTTCATCTCTTATTCAAAAGCATCTTTCTCTTAAAAAGAAAAATAAAATATTAATAAATGAGTATATTGCCATGAAAAATGATTTTGAAAATTTTAAAAATGAAAAGAATAAATGTTTAGTTGAAAATGAAAATTTGATTAAGAAATTAGTTCATTCTTCTTGGAAATTAAAAATTATGAAATCTTGAAGGTAGAGAATTAAAAGTTAATTATATTACAAAATAAATCACAAAAGAAAATAACTTCTTTACAAAATGCTTTACATGATAAAACTGTTATGCCTTTGAAACATAGTATGAATGCTCAAAAACTTATTAAAATGTTTGTAAACTCTAATGATTGTAAAAAGGAAATTAACTTGAAGAAAAATATAAAAAACACAAAAGGATATTATTTGAAATATTCTTATTCTTTAAAATCAAAACATACTAATGATTATATATGAAGAATAAACATTCTTATGAACGCTCTTTTCATGTTAAACATTCTAATGCTTCTCATCATGATTATTTAAAGTTGAGATATGTTCATGATCATTTTGTTGGATCATCTATTAAATGTCATTATTGTAATGTTCACAAGCATTATTAATTTGAATGTCAAATTAAAAAAAATTACTAATATGGGCATGGAATTGATGTGGATTCATAAATGAACCAAAATTAATCATGTTGGACAAATGATTATTGTTTGTATGTGTGCTTGACAAGGAATGAGAAGAATGATTCAAGTAAAGTGAAGGCACACATTTTTTTTATAAAAATATCATTTGAAGTAAAATTTTAAATTTATCTTGTGCACATGTGATTTTAATTATGAAATATCATATTTAAAATATGTATTCGATGTGTCTATTTTGATGATGACATTGCAATGATATTACTTTGACTCATAAAGATTTAAAATGTTTAAGTTTATCTTGACCTTTTCAAATATTTGTGAGGAATACATAATGATGATATTTTGTCATAATTTTTTAAATTTTAAATGTATTCACTAATTATCATAATTTCTGCACAAAGACTATGGTTTTTGGAACGATAATTTTTTACTTTGAAAATGATTATACATACATGTGCTTAACAATTGGAAATGAGAGTATGTATATATGACTATGCTCTTATTAGTTCTTATTTAAACATTCCGTGCATCATAATTTTGAAATTGAAAGAACTTATAATTTTGGAATTTAGAATTAAAAATTGACAATTTCTTCTGAAAATAAAGTTGGTAAAAATTTTAATTTTTGATATCATAACTTCTTTTGACTTGTGATAATGTATTTGTAAAATATCTTTCCTCACATGTTAAATGAAGTAAACTACATGCATATCTTAATCCATTGATATATCTATTATATTTGTCATCTTGATTTAGCAAATATATATATATATATATATGTGATGATCAATATATATATATATATATATATATATCATCTTTGATTAATATTTTATTTATTAATATTTGACAATCATTTATGTAAAGTTTAATTGAATACAAGTTTAAGGAAAATGCTTATTTTTATTATTCTAGATATGTCCATGATAATACTTGAAATATCATTCTATTTGTTATGCATATAAATTTCATGATCATTGTTTTTTTATGCAAAGTTAAGGAAACTAATCATGGTAAAATATAATGAGTTCCAAAGAGAGAAGCGACTAACAACTTTGGAGCCAAACTAATTTGAATATCAAGGTTTGCATTACATGAAAAGAAAAAGAAAAATAAAGTTGAAATAAGGTGGAGACATAAAGTTTGCGACAAAAGTATTTAGTATGAAAATAAAAATTTGAACTCATTTTGATATGATGCATATTTGTGCCTTGAATTTTTTATTATCATAATATGTGCATAAAGATAAACATTGACAAAAAAATATGATCTTTTTGCATATCAAAATTATCTTGCTTATTTAATCTTGAAAATTCATACATTACTCATTTTGATTAAATATGTTTAAAGATTAGGTTCATTTATAAGTTGATATTTTTTTTACTATCATGCTAATTCAATGTGGAAGCTTGTTTGATGAAATAAGAGCACTTATATCAATACTAAAGTTTGCATACATGATTTTTCACACTCAAAATATGTTGATTTTAACATTAAGAACGTATAATTGATTTATATGAATCATGTGTGCCATTTTTCATCTTGATATTTGTGATTCAATATAATTATATGATGCTTATGATTTTAACAAAAGAATCATATTTTTATGAGTGAAAAATAATAAATGACTTTGTGTGGTTGAAGTTTGATTATCACATACTTTTGTTGATGACACTTGATTTTTTAAAATATTGAATTAAAAATTGAATATCTTTTGAATATTTAGAAATGTAAAATTATAAAAAAGTTTAAAATTAATACATAATATATTCTTATTGACTTGTGATAATATATGCTTGCAAAATTTATGTTATTCACAATTAAAATAAAGATAATTATATGTCTATTTTTACTCTTGCCATATTTATTATCATAACTATTCTTTGAATTTGGCAAAAGAAAAGACACATAAAAATACAAATGCTAAGTCTTTTAAACTTGAATATTTTGATTTATCTATAAGGAAGTCTTCATAATTATAATAAATATGTTTGACATAATTTTTATTTGATTCTTGTGTTCTGAGCCTTATGTGCATAAACTTATTATGAATTTTGACCCCCGCCACATGGCGAAAACCAATCTGAAGATGTTACGAACCTATGACTTTGACCATACATTTGATCAAGACTCGATTAATAAACATGACACATCAGCAAAGAGGGAAAATAGAAATGAAAGGATAAAAGCGGAAGACATTATTGAATTGCAGAAGTCGAAAGGACTTTACATAATCTCAAGATAGAAATGTCATAATGAAAGTAAATATGATTAAATAACTGGACCTTCTTATTCATGTGCTATCTTATTGCTTGAGCATCATCGCAACACATCATCATTGACTTGGCCCTGCGAAAATCAAACATAGGGAAGGAAATTCTCCCGTAAGCTTTACAGCCTTGTGGGGAGCCAATAACAATATACAATGCATAATTCAATTAAAATAAATCGAAAAATGATTAGATTATACCTTTGCTAGGGAGATAATCATAAGAGTCATCATAAAGATATCATGAGCAAAAGAGAATCATTAGATAACATGGAACAATATAATCTCATGAAACATGATGAACTTGAAGTTAATAACTCACTTGATAATCATGACATTACGATATGAGTGACATGCTTGATAATCGCGATAACATGCGATATCGGTAACTTGATTTGATATTCGTATTTTTTTTGCTTGACAATGCTTCATATTCTTATAACTTGTTTAGCAATTAGGTGACTTTGAGGTGCCTTTAAATCTCTCATCCTTCACTTATCATAGGATGGACCCTTGTTCACTTATGAGATGCGCCGAGCGAAATGATACAATTGTGTGCGGATCAATGGTTGATCAAGCCATGACCAAGGAGCAACCTTTATTATACAGGCATTTGGCATAGGCGGGAGACCTAGTGATTATCATTTTATCTTATTAGTCACTTTAGCATCTTGTATTTCAATGTTATCAAGATAAAATCAA
This sequence comes from Pontederia crassipes, assembly GCA_030549335.1. Classification (NCBI taxonomy): domain Eukaryota; kingdom Viridiplantae; phylum Streptophyta; class Magnoliopsida; order Commelinales; family Pontederiaceae; genus Pontederia; species Pontederia crassipes. The sequence continues at coordinate 59,120,101 of CM060194.1, read as the reverse complement.
TGATTCAATCATGGATATAATCATATGACGATAACATAGAAGTTAGATCAATATATAATCTGATATTTATGATCAAGTCAAAGTCATGTCGTGAAGATCGAAAAGTTTCGGGTTGGGTACAAGGTGACCCGGGCCGAGTTCATAGTATGAACCCGGGCCGAGTATGAAAACTACTCGGGCTAGATTCGTGGAAATCATCGCAAGGACAAATTCGTGCCGGGTTCGGTGGAACTTTGGGTCGCGTACGGAAATGTCAAGAGTTCGCCATTTCGTTGTCCGCTAACTTGGGCCGGATTCAGGATGAAGCGGGCTGGGTTTCGCAAACGCGGGTCGGGTGAACGAGCTGTCCGATCGAATATCGTATGAACTTAGGTTGGGTTCATACTAATTCGCCAGGTTACAAGTTTTATAGAATGTCGAAACTAATCTACTAGTAACAATAGATGAACGATGCACCAATGATTGGGGCCCTTGAACATAATCATGATTCATAATATTTATGCAAAGAAGATTCAAACAGCAAGATATAGAACATTCATGCAAAGACAAATCAATAAACAAAATAGAAACAACCTAGTCTAACTATGAATGGATGAACAAAACATTACAATGATGCAATCAGAGTGCAGAGTAGGACAATCCAAGCAAACAAGTCAATAATCATATCATTTCATTTAGCTTATTGATTTTGTCATCTTTTGGACGATTTACATACATAATCATGCATTGAACTTGGGTAGAAATCATGGATTGGGCCAGATATACTCTTAAAGAATTATGGAAAGTGTTTTCTAGAATCACCCACCTATTTTCACGATTGATCCTTCCTTGATCTGTCCAAATCCGCAATGTTTCCCCCCTCTTTGCTATCCCCGCACCAACATCTCCTCCCAGCAAGATCTCCACACGAGATGAATCAAAAGGTACTAAAGTCCCTTGGTGATGCGCATGAGCTTCCCAGCAACAAGGAAGAATTGACTTTTCTTGCGGATGTGGGAGATATGAGAAGATTATGGGTGTTTGTGATGTAGTTATTTGGGTATTAAATCCCAAGATTTGTTGGGATTTTACTTTGATAATATGGGGTCATGGTTATCAATTTCATTAATTTTCTAATATCCAAATTTATCTCCAATAACTCCTATTGTTCCCACTCATTACCCCTTATGATTCTAGGGATGCTAACCTTTATTTCCATTAAATCGGTTAAGAACATATTTTATTCCCTTAATAATTATTTATCCCCCTCACAACTGTCGCAATTTGAATTTCCATGTTATTAGGGATCTACTGGGGGTTTGTTACTAATGTGGAGGTGATCAAGGGAGAATATGAGAATTTATCATATTAATTCTCTAATAATTGCTGACAATTATTACTCTTGATACATGGGATCCTAGTGTTTGAATTTTTTTTACAGTTGTCCGTTTCATTTTTTCATATTTTTTCTGGTTATTACACATTCAATCATTGTCTCCATGTCATTGACATTTCTTGGATTGTCGTCTACGTTCTTCAAGTTATTTCTCTATTTTTCCCCTCTGTGATTTCCCTTTGGTCAACAATCGCAACTCGTTTCACACATTTCTATATTTTCTCCTTGTCTGGCCGATGATCACAGCTTTTTCTCTATGCTTTGCTCTAGGTTTTTACTCTCTTCCGCCGCTTCCTTTTCTTCTTTGTCAAAGTTTTCTTCGTTTTGAACTTTGTGTCGCTATGTCATCTCCAGCTCCTGTACTGTTCGTAGTGGATTTCACCATTGTTTTTTCCAATGTTGAGTAGGTTCTCCCTTCTGCGGGATTCGTCTTCTTCGGAGCTCCGATTTCACTTTATGGCGAGTCTCGTCTCCTTTCGTTAATTTGCGGTGGTGTTCATTGTTCTTCTTCACCGATGTTTGTTGGATTTTCTTCTCTTTTCAAAATTGTTCGGAGCTTGTCTCCATTTGTTCACGGAGGTGATCAACTTTCGTTCTTCAGAGCTTAACTTCTGTCGCCGATGTTGTTATCAATGATTAGATCTCCTCGATTAGTCGGTGGTTCTCCGATGTCTTCGAGTGTTTCAGAACTTTGGTTCTTTCTTGGCACATGTTGGTTCCTGCATGTGGCAGCAATTAATTCTGGTTGGTTCTCCAGCCTTCATCACCTCTGGTGAATTTTTTCATCGTTTCACCTCTCGCAGTGTATCACAACCGGAATCTCTTCTTTGCAGCGTTGGTGGATCTCTTTGCCACTACCACACATCTTCACTCTCTTGTTGGTTGACTATTAGTAGATGCTATCAGCATCTTTTCTTGTTTTCACCTCTATTTTTCCTTTTCTTCTGCATCCACAATGTAAAGTTTCAAGTTGACATCATTCAAGTTCTTTCACCCGTCAACTTGCGGGAAAGTGTTGGCATTTATCACATCATTTCTGAGAATAAGACATGTTGTCATTTCCTTTAATCTTCTACCAGTTACTTATTTCTTTTGTAATATCGGTTTATCTTCATTGTATCATTTTAGTTTTAGTATAAATAGAGTTGCTAATCGTAATGGATGATTCAATTAGTTCATCATTCACTTTCCATTTGATTAGAATTGTGTGTTTTCGTGCTAGTTCTTTGTTTTCTACAACTTTTCATTCTGATACTCTGGCACTGGCATGCCGGCGATTGGCACAAGAGTTCAAATTCTGAAATGGTATCATAGTCACGTTATCGGCGATCATTTTTAGCACCTTCTTCGTCGTATTCATCTCCATGAATAATTCAGGACACCCTTGCCTTTGTTTCTTCGTCAATTATTGGAGATAAAGTTTCCCTCAAGAATGGATAAGCACTCGACTCCAAATTTGACCTCAGACCACTCTCTCTTTCCTCACCTCATTGGATTCGCAAAAAAGTTGTGTTTCACAATGAAAACTTAAGTTGTTAAGAACTAATGGATTAGATAGTTTAGTTATAATTTGACATTTGGATAAAAATTATAATGATTGAGAATTAAAAAGATGATTAGATCGTCTAGTTCTAAGGTGTTTGAATGAAAATAAGAATTTGGTATCTTATTTTATTATATATATTATAAAATAAATAAATTCACTAAGATTTAAATATATAAAATAATATAATAATAGAGAAAATTTAATAAAAAAACATTAGAATACCTAGGAGTACTTTATTTACCTTCCTAATTCATTTATAAAATTATTTTATTTTTATTTTCATATTTTAAAATGAAGTATAGTTATTTCATTCAATCACAAGTAATTAATAGATAAAATCATTCTCTCTCACCTTCTCTATTTTTAATTAATTGGAATGAGATTCACGTTTTCTCTCACCCCTTTATTTTATCATTTAATCATAAATAATTAATAAATAAAATAATTCTTCCTCACCTTCTCTATTTCTCACCCCTCTATTCTCTTCTCTATCTCATTAATAATGAGTCCCACCAAAAAATTGGAAAAAAATGAAGAAAAATTAGTTCAATGCTTAGACAATGTGTAGAGCAAAATTTTTAAAAAGAAAATTTAAATTTGACCGGAATTTAAATTCCAGTGAGACCTAAAAATAAATAAATTATGTTTGACAAAACTTGGATTAGTTTCGACCCAAAGATGTCGCTGTCAAACATAATTAATCTCTCTTCTTGTGCCAGGTTCGTGGATTTTTTTTAAGAAAGAAGCTATCTATTACTTATTAAAGTAGGGTGATCCTGATACAAAAGAGATAACAGTTCGCGTGGAGGATTATTCTCCCAAAAAATGCCAGAGTCTTGAGAATGGCCGAGGTGAGACAAAAAATCCGCCGCCCGATTACATTCGTGGTAGATGTGTTTACATTTGAAGTTGTATAAAAGAGAAATGTAGTGCCAGACGCTCCGAATGGTGTTCTAAATGCGCCAAGGACAAGGGGAGGTTTTGGTGATGATCTTGTTCAAAAGCTCGGAGTCCAGCCCGCAATCAACCTGCATGTAGCCCCGCTGCGAGCACCACTTCACACCTTCAAGAAGAGCTTTGGCCTCCAACTCCAGTGCCGAGTGACCCTGGGACAACTGAGCATATGGAAAAAGAAGACACCCATTAGAAGATTGGATGATGAAACCTACACCCCTTGAAGGTTCAAAATAGCAGTGTGAGCTGTCTGAGTTGAGGGCGACCCAACTCTGAGCAGGGGGCTCCCACAGGACCTTGGGCGGGTCGGGGGGGGGGGGGGGGGTCCTTGCCTCAGACCGTGAAAATTCAGCATATTCATTATAACTGGCGAGGGTCCTCTCCCACACAACCCATGTGGTGACAATCTTAGACTAGAAATGAGCATCGTTTCGAGAACACCAAATATTCGAAAAAATAAAAGTAAAAAGCGATCTCAGGTTCGATCCTGAGCGAGGCTCAAGGTCAGCACCTTCCTCGATCCAATTACCAACATTCCAGGAGTCAAAAAACCTAAAATGATATGGAGTGTTACCCAAAAAGAAACGCCAAATATTCCTTACAAAAGGGCATTGAAAAAACAGATGCGACAAAGATTCCATAGAAGTGCCACACAAGACACAATTTGGAGAAAGAGGCATATTAAAACGAGACAGAAGATCGAAAGTAGGCAAGCGGTTATGCAAAAATTTCCACATAAAGAATTTAAGCTTCTGCAAAACATTAAGCTTCCAAATCATAGTCCAAGTTTGTTCGCAGAAGCCGACTGTGGAGTTACCCTGCCACATAAGAAGCAGTAAGTGCTAGAGGTGGAGGCGCGACCAGGGGTCCGACCGCCAGAGCCATCGGTCATCATCGGTAAAGAGGGGAAGGCTCAAGTCAGAGATACACGAAACAAGGGAGGGACCCAAATAGTCATTAAGTAAAGGCACATTCTAGGCATGATTTATAATAAGATCAGAAACTCTGAGCTCCGAAAGGGAGACATTGCCATTCACAAATGTAGGCTTCAGACTGAGAGGCAAGGAGAAAAGCCATGGATCATACATAAGAGAAGACGTTAAACCATTACCAATATGTCGTGCGATGCCCTCACAGATCTCCTGCAGGCAATTCAAAATAATCTTACAACTACCCATCGGAGGATGAGAGTAAGTAAGCGGGAGCCACGGATGAAAAGTGCCATACTTATTCTCCATTAAATTAGTCCACATATTATTAGAACGGTTAAGAAGATCGAAGACCTTTTTAGTTAACATGGCAGTTTTAATGGCATGCATATTGTGAATACCCAGACCACCAGCCGAGCAAGGGAACTGGGCCGTTGGCCAGCCGATCAGGTGAAGACCCGACCTCTCTGCATAGAAGACCATAAGAAGCTTCTTGCACATTTCTCAATTTGGTTAATGGTCGTATTAGATATGTGAGTAGAGGCAAAGATGTGAGTGGGCAGTGAATAAATTATAGATTTGATAAGAGTAGTTTTACCGGCCTGATTCAGCATCTTACCTTTCTAGCCAGAGAGCTTTCGAATCACTTTGTCGATCAGGAGATGCGTCTTGCCCGGGATCTGCTTATAAGAGATATATGTGCCAAGATAATTAAATGGGAATGACCCAATATTAATGTCCAGAGAGTTGTCAATGTATTGCCTATGGCGAAGACATAGCCGAGGAGGGAGATAGACTTGGAATTTGGCCGGGTTAATAGTTTGATTTGTGAGGTCACTGTATTTCTTCAAGATTTTAGTAATCTTTTTACAATTTTTGGTGGGCATAAAGCACGTGGGTGGCAGTAAAATTGTTGATTTTGAAAGGTTGGATTGTACCAAGGGCCGAGTGAAGATTTAACAGAGAGGATAGAACCTGAGTAACCAGAACAAAGAGGTAAGGTGAAAGCGGGTCACCCTGCCTCACGCCCTTGAAGCTTCTAAAAGACTGGGAGGGGTGCAATTTATGATACAGTGGAACACCGGCGAGGTGACACACTGCATGATCCAGGTGGTGAAACACATGGGAAAGTTCATATGGGTGAGAACAAGTCGAATGGCCGACCAGGAGACACAATCGAAGGCTTTGGCGATATCCACCTTAATAATCATGTTTTTTTGTCTACCACGACTAAGGGAGTGCGCAATCTCTTGAATGGTCAGGATGTTGTCATGAATCGATCTCCCAAAAATGAAGGCACTTTGGGAATGGTCAATGAGCAGATTGAGGACAATTTTGAGCCTGGTAGCCAAAATCTTGGCTACAACATGATATAGAACATTACAAAGTGCAATGGGCCGAAAATCAGAGATGTTGATAGCAAGCTTGGACTTAGGAATGAAGATAAGGGAAGTTTGGCACCACTCTTGAGGCAGGTGACCAGTATGAAAGAAGTTAAGGATATCAGAGGAGATGGTGTCGCCAATGATTTCCTAATAGTTGCGATAAAATTCAATGGTGAATCCATCCGAGCCAAGAGCCTTACCATTGGGCATGCTCCATAAGACGTTTTTAATTCTCCCGCGTGATCGGGGCGACCAAAGGAGGGTGGCATTCGATAGGGAGCAAGGGAAGATCAGGCCAGGTACAAGGAGTGGGGTCATTATTGGGTTTCCAAAGATTAGTGTAATGGTTAACAAAGGCTGATATGGTTCTCATCACAGATGTAGGAGTTAGGGTGATCCTGCATCTTGAGCTTAAAATGGTGTTATATCTAGATCTAGTGATGGTTGACATGTGAAAAAACTTGGAGTTCTTGTCACCGTGTTGGATCCAAGAAATGCGCGACTTGCTCCACCATTTCAGAGTGATCTGGCGGAGCAGAGCCGCATGGGCATTATATAGTGAACGCAACTTAAGGACAAGGTTGTCGCTAAGCTGCCGAGTCTCATCCAGTTTCTCAAGTTTGCTAATCTCATGTGCCATGCGGCTAAGTCTAGATTCAAGGCTACCGAGAATGTCACGATTCCACTCAAGAATTTTGTTTTTAATTATGTCTAGGGTGATAGCTGTCTGTTGACCAAGAGGGCGGTTGTTCCATGTTTGTTCAATAATTTTCCTAGGCTCCTCATATTCCAACCAGAAGTGTTCAAATTTAAATAAAGGAATTTTCTTGCGAGTAAAATCGATAGATAGAGTGATAGGAGAATGATCAGAATAACATTTAGTGAGATAATCAATAGTTAGTTTGGGTGGGGAAGGAGAGAAACCAATGGGGCTCACAATGAACCTATCCAGTCGGCACTTGATGCGAGCCCCACCGAGGTGGTTGTTGCACCAAGTAAACCTCTTCCCCGAACAATCGACATCGACAAGACCCTGCAAGGAGATAAAAGTCGTTTAAGCCCTGTACGAATTTAGTGTAAACAAAAGGCTTGCCGCCTTGCTTGTCCGCCTCCGAGGAGATGGAACTAAAGTCCCCCGTGAACAGCCAGGGGATGTTGTCAAGCTTCAAGGAGGAGAGATGTCTCCAGAGCTCCAAGCGCAAGTTAGGAAGAACACTGGCGTAAATACATGAGAGAAAGAAAGAGAAATTGTTGATGGTAACAATCGCATGTAGGACCTGTGAGTCGTGTTTAACCATGGAGACAGTGATGGCAGGATCGTGCCAGGCGACGAGGATCCCGCTCGCACGACCACTGCCCGGCGCAAAAATACCCTGCCAGCCGAAACCTAGCCGCCGAATAACCTGCATAAAACAATTAGAAGAGGAGTGTGTTTCTGCCAGAACCAAAATATCAGGGTGGTCCTTTCTGATGATATCCCGAAGACGCTCTCGGACCTTGCTACGGAAGGTGCCTCGACAGTTCCATGTGATAATCTTCATTGATTTATATCCAAACCTGCAGCCCCAGCCATAGGTCGTGAATATGTAATGAGAGGAGTAGAGGGGTCAGACAGCTTTTTGTGATTTAATATGTTCTTACCTTTAACTTGCGCCCTCCAATCACGGAGGCGGAGCTCCGATGCCGTGAGGGGGATTGAGGCGCGGTTGACAGTGTGCCTCTTCCTTTCAGTACGCATGAGGGGGGTTCCAGGATGAGCTCCTCATCAACTGGCTCTGGGTCGGAATCCGAGAGGGCCTGCTCCAGCTCCGTCGCAGTGAAACTGTCGAGAACAAAAGCGCGCACAGCCTCATGATCCATCCTGGAGGGGGCGGAGGGGGGATCGAGGGCCGAGAGGTTCGGGAAGACGTAGGGTAGAAGAGCTGGAGGCCGGGATTGCCAGGGGGAAAGGAGCGTGGTGAGTGATTTGAAGGAGGGGGAGCGTGAGGAGTGAGAGGGGGATGTTTTAGGGTTTCGGAGCTTTTATCAGAAAGATGATGGGGTCCACTTGTCGGGCAAACAAGGGTGCAAGGCGCCCGCGAGGGATTGTCACCATAAAAAATCCCTGATTTATTTCATCCGTTGATTTACTAGAAGGACAAGTGTCAAGCATCGACGCGGCTAATAGATCCGGAGTGCGAGACAGCTGTAGCGCATCACTACATACGAGGGCAGCATGGCCGTCAGATGTACTGCCAGGACAGGTTTCCTCAATCTGGCGCTCTTCCTCCGCGTGGTGGGATCCAGCTAGTGGACATTACCTGCATGAGAGAGTAAAAGGACGTCGTCAGTAGCCATTAGAGATGCCCTCGCGGTAGCCGTTAGTGATCCGCCGTCGGAGACGTCGTGACACCCACAGGGATGTCAACATTCGCCATACGCACGGACTTAACGGCCATAAGAGCATTGGCCCGCTGGCCCACCGGCGGCGCCAGGAGCCGCGGCCGCGATGGAGGGCGCCGGGAAGAGGCCGCAAGCATCCAAGGCCCAAACAAAAGAACACCCGCTTCACCGTCGGAAGGGGCAGCTTTGCTCGGGCAGACTTCCAGGCGACACCACACCCGAAACAAAAAAGAGGAACATTTTCATATAAAACACGTTGGAAAAATCAAGATCCATCCAGAAGGTTCACCCATGTGCCCTGCTTGACCAGGAGTTTCCTGTTCATGTCCACACAGAAAATGTGGTGCTCCGACTGCCGCATGCTCATCAGGAATGTCAATGCGGAGAGGGGTGCCGAAGCATTAGGCGATTCGCCGAATGACGTCAGGAGAGCAGAGCTCGAAAGTCAGTCCAGGTAGCTGGATCCACACGGGGGTGGAGTCTGGTAGGTCAACGTATGGCCGAAAGAAAGGCTTGTATTTGTTAATGAGGAGGATGTGGCCACGGAAGGTCGCCAGCTCCATGGTTAGGACCTGCAAGTAATCGTCAGAGTTTGAAAACATGTATAGAAGATACCCATTACCTATCTGCCAGAGCGAGAGCTGCCCGACAAGGTGCCAGACGGTGGGGAGGTTGGAGGCGAGGGCTGCGAGGTCCACCGCGTTACCCAGGAAGCGGCCAAGGAGACACCGCTCTGTAACTTCCAACTATCGGAAGACATAAGAGAGAGGGATGTCCACAGAGACGGTGACAGATGAAGTTGCCGCCATTGTCTAGGGGAGATTCGGGATTGTGACGAGGCATGGTGATCTTTTACGATGTCGAACCAAGTACCGCGTGGAAGTGGAGGTTTTGCAGAAGACGATTGTTGAGGGACTGAAGGGGTTGGTAGAGGGGGAGAAGAAGAAGAAGATGGAGGGGGGGGGGGGGGGGGGGGGGTGGGCTTAGGAGGTTGACAGATGAAGAAGAAGAAGAAGAGTTTGGGGTAGGGGTTTAGGAGTGGTTGCCATGGCAGTGGAGCGTCAGGGGTGGACGCTGCCCGGAGAGGCCGAATGCCGACGGGGAGGAAAGAGGGCCTAGGTCATGGGGAACGAGACAGGGAGAGAGCTGCGTGTTTGCTCGACCCCCCTTATAGGTTCGTGCATATGGCTTCGTTTGATTTCCCTGCTGCAGAACCGTGCACGTCCTTTTATGAGGTCAAGCAAAGGTTGTTGTTTATCCACACGAGTTGGACCTTGTTTGTTTCTCCTTTTTACTTCACTTATTTCTCTCCACGATTCTTCCTAATTCTCGCTGCTCGCAACCAGAGATTCTTTAATTTCACAAATCATAAATCTTTAAATCCTTGCAACGAGTTAATCTGTAAACCCTCGCATTGGCCTCACCTTGCAAATAGTTGGGCCAGTTTTTTGTTTTTGTGTGGCCCAGAAGAAGTCCAACTACAGTTCATTTCTTGTTTTACTTTACCCATTCGTTCTATGCCATTAAAAACAAAATCAATTCAACACTTGTGAGTGAGATCTACTATTTGCAAGTAGAGGACAAGACGAGGGTTGGGAGCTGCGAGATTGGGACGAACCATGGAGAGAGCGGAAATGCAATATATATCAGATTGTATTTGTTTCTCTTAGGATTTCTGCACGAGAGAAATTATGCACCGCGAGAAAATCTGAGAAATTTAAGACGATAGAATTGTATTAGATGGAAGAAATAGAAGATGATTATAAGATCAGATTATTTTCTCTTTGGACCTCCTAGGGAGTTTATATAGGCACTCCCTTTAACAGATGATAGGAATTAGAAACCAACTGAGACTCTATATTAATTCCAAAAATAGGACACCTACCTTGTAATAAGAAAATAAATTAATTCCTTAACAATCTCATGATAAGAAAATATATAAAATATGTCAGACAAATTTACTTTTACTTCTTTGGATCCAAACAGATTTCCAGTTAAAGTAGGATTTAAGGCATTAATTAACAAATCTTCACCTTGAATTGAATTCTACAATCAGATATCTAATACTCTCTGTCGTCGCCAATCTTTGTTCTGATTTTGCACATTCGATAGCATCCTTGTAGCTTGATCTGACGATTCCACATCTTCATCTAGTTGGAATGCATATGCAACCATGTTCTCAAAGTCATAACGCTTAGAGGACTTACTTGCCCGCGAGCACGTCCTGCAACTAGACTTGTCGTTGCTTCTTCTGCTTGCTCCTCAGACTCTGGTTGTTCAACCTGATGAGATTCTTCTGGCTCATTCTGAATTAGAGTTAGTCCAAACTTCACCTGTTTGTTGACACCCTCCTCTGCTGAGTCAACAATATCTGATTTCAGCTTGAGCATAGACATCTCATCAAAAGATACGTTTCTGCTATGAATAACCTTGTGCTCTGAGGGAGATCAAATTCTGAAGCCTTTTACACCTGCACCATATCCTACAAAAACTCCTTCTTTGACTCTTGGTTCCAACTTTCTTTCGCTGACATGATAATATGCTGAACAGTCAAAGACTTTCATATTAGTATAATCAGTAGAGTTTCCTTACCATACCTCAATGAGAGTTTTCAGATCGATCGCGGTTGCAGGACTTCGATTGATAACGTTGCATGCTGTGCTAATAGCCTTAGCCCAGAATGACTTGTTCAGATCAGAATTAGAGAGCATGCACCGTACCCTCTCCAGAAGAGTTCTGTTCATGCATTCTGTTACACCATCCTACTGCGGTGTATCTCTGATGATGCAATGTCTCGCAATGCCTTCATCCTTACATAACTGATCGAATTCAAATGAACAGAACTCCAAGCCGTTATTAGTACGAAAACGTTTCACTTTTCTCAATGTCTGATTCTCTACTAGAATCTTCCACTGTTTGAAAGCTTTGAATGCATCGCTCTTGTGCTTCATCATGAACACCCATGTCATCCTTGAGTAATCATCTATCACAGATAGTAAGTATCTAGAACCTCCTAGAGATTGAACACGAGAGGGGCCCCAACAGTCAGCGTGGATGTAATCGAGTGTTGCCTTCGTTTTGTGCACGACTTTCCTGAATTGATGATGTTTTTGCTTGCCAAAAACACGGTGCTTACAGAATCTGATTTCAGATATCTTCTGACCATTCAGAAGATTGCGCTTGCTGAGGATGTCCATCCCTTTCTTACTCATATGTCCAAGTCGCATGTGCCACAACTTGGATGCTTCTAATTCTGATTTGGATGAACTACCTACTAAAACCACGCCACAAATTACTGTGCCTTGTAGTATGTACAAGGACTTTTGCCTAACTCCTCTCATGACTTCAACATCACCCTTGGTGACCGTGAGAACATCTTCTGCAGCATTTATTCGACATCCTTTGGAGTCCAAAACTCCTAACGATATTAGATTTTTCTTCAGTTGTGGAACATGACGGACCTCTGTCAATGTCCTCACTCGATTGTCATGACTTCTGATCTGAATTGAGCCGATTCCAACTATTTACAGGCTGCATCATTGCCCATGATGACATTTCTGCCATCAATCTTCTGATAAGTTGAGAACCACTCTTGTGCGGAGTCATATGATAAGAACATCTCGAGTCGAGAACCCAACTCTCCTCCAAACATCTCTGATCAGACACCATAAGAGCCAAATCATCACCAGATTCGCTATTTTGGTGAGCTACTGCAGCAATCGTGTCCTTCTTCTTTTTCTTGGGACAATCCTTCTTCCAGTGACCCGATTCTTTGTAGTAATTACAGATGTCCTTCGGATTGATGTTCTTCTTCGACTTACCCTTCTTAGGGTTTGTCTTATCAGCGATTGTTACCAACCCTACGGCCTGAGCCTTCACAGCCTTGCCAGACGCCCTATGACGAAGTTCACGAGTATGTAGACTCGATCTTACTTCTTTCAGAGTAATTGTGTCTCTTCCGATGATAACAGACCGAACAAAATTTTCGTATGATAGAGGAAGAGACACCAACAGAAGTAGGGTTGCATCTTCATCCTCAATCTTCACATCTATGTTTCATAATTCTATCAACAGAGTATTCATCTGATCAAGATAATCTTTCAGAGGGGTACCTTCTTGCATGCGGAGGGTGAACAGACGTTGCTTCAACAGCAACTTGTTGGTCAGAGATTTGATCGTGTACAGACTCTCAAGTTTCGACCACAGACCGACTGCCGTCTCTTGATCGGCGACTTCGATAATCACCTCGTCCGTCAGACACAAAAGTATCATAGAATGCGCCTTCTCTTCCTGTGCCACCAAACTTGCGAGGTTGGACTCTTTTTCTTTGCCCTTCGAGTCTTCCTCCTTCGATTTGTTTTTCGGCACGTTTGCGAGCGATGCACATACTCCCTGTTGTTTCAGAAGTGCCCGCATCTTGATCTGCCAAAGATTGAAACTATTTTGTCCTGTAAATTTCTCGATGTTGACGTGCGATGCCATCTCTACTCCTAACAGAGGATTGACGATAAAGCCTCGCTCTGATATCAGTTTGTTAGAATTTTTGCACGAGAGAAATTATGCACTGGGAGAAAACTCGAGAAATTTAAGGCGACGCAGAATTGTATTAGGTGAAAGAAACAAAAGAATATTACAAGATCAGATTATTTTCCCTTTGGACCCCCTAGGAAGTTTATATAGGCACTCCCTTTAATAGATGATAGGAATTAGAGACCAACTGAGACTCTATATTAATAGCAAAAATAGGACACCTATCTTGTAATAAGGAAATAAATTAATTCTTTAACAATCTCATGATAAGGAAATATACAAAATCTGTCAGACAGATTTCTTTTTACTTATTTGGATCCAAACAGATTTCCAGTTAAAGTAGGATTCAAGGCATTAATTAATAATTTCTTTTTTTTATCATTTAGTTTTCTTTGAACAAATGCTGGTCGTTGCTCAAATCAAGTCCATTTTCTCTTAGTTAAAATAAGATAAATATTAGAGTTGTATTCTTACTATCATTAAATTCATATCATTCTCATTCGAACATTTGATTAGTCGGATAATTGAGTGTAATAATCCTGAATGATGATGGATCTCAATTAAAAGATAAAATATCATCAAAACTTTATATTAGATTGGAAGCTACAGAATCAATGGATGGCTGAACATGTGTATAATCTTGGTGGGATTGCATGTGTGCAATAATAATTGATCACGATGATGATAACATTGCACATAGTAGACCTCACAATCGTCTTCCTCTTTTATCACTCTTTGTCTCCTACGGGACTTTATTACGTTTTGTAAGATTTATTACGTTTTGTAACATAATTATCAACTTCAGTTCTAGTTCTTCTTTACATTCGAATTAAGTTATACTTTTTGTCACACCCCACTCTGTGACTAAATTTTAATCCCAGCTATTACTTACATTAATTATATTTAGAAATTCTATAAATAAAATCAGCAAAATTTCATCCCTTATTCAATACATACAAAGAATGCATATATATATTCATCAAAGTTTAAATAAACAGTTATAATATATCATTCACATATTATCATTATAATTTTTTTTCCACTAACCACCTCATATAACACCCCACAGGATCAAGTTTTATACAATCTTACAAAAACAATTTCTCATAAACTTAATTACAACATCTCTGATTATCTATTACGTACATGTCTCAACAACAAAAGTGAAGGGGAAAATAAAAGTAAAAGAAAAATAACAATGCTCCGACGGTTCAACCTCTTCTATATGCATCAAACCAAGTTTCGAGTAAACTCAATTCAAGAACTTAGAATCATTTAAAAAATTCAACAAGAGTAATGTGAGCAATACACTACAAGAAAATCGGTTCTTAGCGACGCAAAGTAGCGTCACCAAGAGCAGTGATGCTACATAGACGCTATTAGCGCCTTTATGGCGTGTACTTTGGGTCATAATATTGAGACACTACTTGCCTCTCGATAGCGTCTCATTAGCATCTTCTTAGCTATTCAGGAGATAGACGCTAATGCTGGCGCAATCGAGACGCTACGTAGACGCTATTATTTCACGCCACGAAGCAGAAATGCGCGGCAGCATCTAGCGCCGTTCTCGCGTCGACGACGTTTGACGTGAAACTTACGTCGTAAGTTCTGCGGCTCTCAAGAGACGCTATATGGTGTCTCAGTCGTAGGCGACGCTATTTGGACGCTACCGTGTTACTCATACCTTATCTACGTTTATCTCGCTATTTGTTTTATATTTAAACCCTATATATTTTATGTATACTATATGTTAATTAATAAATTAATTAAATATTATATTAGTATTAATTACATGATTATCAACATATTATCAATAGCGTATTATCAACATATATATGTATTAATTACACGATTATATATATATATATGTATTTTTATATGATAGGAGTGTAAATATAATTTGTTACCTATATTATTTATGTTATCTATACATATAATATATATAATATCTTAATTATGCATATATTATTATATACTTAATCATAAAATTATGGTGGTTGAATTAAGAGAGTGATTTGCTACCATTTTAGCGTCACCGTGGAGACTCAATAGTGTCCAGTAGCGTCTAACTAGAGCCTCCGGTAGTGTTAACGCTATTGTGACACTATTGGCGTCGCTGTAGCATCGCACAATTGAGACGCGAAAAAGTATTAGACGCTAGTTCTGCGCTACGGTGTAGCTAAATATAAATAGCGACTCAATAGCGTCGGTATTGCGCCTCATAAGCTAACTTTTTACCCGCTCGCTTAATCGGGCACATATAAACATTAAATACGCGTATATACTTATACTTATATATAATAAGTGCATATATACATATTATTATAACTTAATTTCACACATATAAACATATACACATATATTCACTTCGAATACGTATACATATACGCGTTATCTATATAATATGACTCGCACATGTATAGACAGGGACGGAGCCAATGTATTCTTAGGGGGGGCCATGGCCCCCCTAACTTTTTGTAATATTATTTATATACTACTATATATTATTACATACATATATAATACATATGATATGCCCCCCACCCCCCTAATTTTGTAAACTTGACATAATTAAGCTCCTCCTAATTTTTTGAAACATTATATATAGTAATATATATTATTATATATATGGAGAATCCCCTAATTTTTTGAACTTGGCATAATTATAATGTGTCATTATATTAATAAAAGAATATATGTGTACATTTATAAAAGATTATAGTATAATATGTGCTTTTTATGAATGTATAATATATGTACTAATAATTTAACTCTTTTTTATAAATAAAATAAAATAAATTAGTTGTCATAAAAAGTTAGTTACATATATTTTCTTTTAACATGATAAACATAAAAAGAAAAAAATATGCACAATGAATAACAAAAAAATATTTTAATCTAAATAAAATAATAATTATAATTATATGTTGATTGTATTGTAATATTTTTTTATTTCTTAATTTGATTAATAAAGTTAATCATATATATATTCTTTTCTTGGCCCCCCCTAAGTACTGATCTTGGATCCGTCCCTGTGTATAGACATATACATACACATATATATTTATAATACATATAGATAAACACATTGTTGTAACTTAATCTCCCACATGTCGACATATATATACATACGCATATATTATATATGTATATATATACACACACAGTTTTGTTATAGACACATATACATATAGATTTATAATTTTATATACATACATGATAGATTGTCGGAAGGAAATACAACAATTGGAATGTGGCACAATGCGATGAGACACTACATTGATAAGTAAAATTTCATACATACTAAAAATTTGAAAAACAATATTAATGAGCGTCTCAATGGCGTCGCATCCTTGAGACGCTAAATCCATGGAGATGCCCCTACGACGCTATAGTGTCGCTACATTATCTTAGCGATACATTAGCTTCTCCATAGTGCCGCACTAGACGAATTTTGACATAATCGCCGTCTACATTGCGTCTACGTAGCGTCGCGTTCATCGGAGATGCTAAAAAATTTACTTAAATTCCTAACGCCTCTTCTTGGTTTTCACTTTCACTATTTACCCCTTTTACTGTGCAACCCACGACTGTTCGACCTCCGACGCCCGACACCCGACGCCCGACGGCCGCCACCTCCATTGCGCCTCTCCACCGCCCTCCACCGCCGCCTCCGCCTCCTCCACCGCCCTCCGCCCACGCGCCGATGTCCGCCTCCGCCTCCACCGACGTCTCCTCTTCCTCCCTCCGCCTCGTCCGTCCTCCGCCTCCACCAACGCCTCCTCCACCTCCTCCCTCCGCCCACGCGCCGACGTCCGCCCCCGCCTCCACCGATGCCTCCTCCTCCTCCTCCCTCTACCTCGTCTGTCCTTCACCACCGTCAACGTTCGCTTCCGCCTCCCCTCCGCCTCCACTGCCGCCCTCTGCCTCCGCCTCCACCGGCGCCTCCTCCTCGTCCTCCTCCCTCCACCTCTTCCGCCCTCCACCGCCCTTCGCCTCCGCCACCCTCCGCCTCCACTACCGTCCTCCGCCTCCACTACCGTCCTCCGCCTCCACTGCCGCCCTCCGCCTCCACCTGCCCCTCCTCCTCCTCCCTCCGCCTCATCCGTCCTCCGCCTCATCCGCCCTCCACCACCGTCGACGTCCGCCTTTGTCGCCCTCCACCTCCTCCGTCGCCCTCCGCCTCCACCGCCGCCTCGTCTGCCCTCTACCTCCGCCGTCCTCTGCCTCCGCCGATGTCTGCCTTCGCTGCCCTCCGCCGCCTCATCCGCCCTCCGCCCTTCGCCGCTTTCCTCACCTGTTAAGAAGGTACTAGCTCGCCACCATAATTATGAACTAATGCATGTTAAGTTAAGTATTACTTAATTACTTGATTGTTTTGCTGCATGTTAAGTTAAGTTATGAACTTATGCATGTTAAGTTAAGTTATGAACTAATGCATGTTAAGTTAAATATTACTTAATTACTTGATTGTTAAGTATTACTTAATTACTTGATTGTTAAATACTATTTTTTTTCATAATTCTAGAACCACTTTTTGATCATGTTCTCATAAATTTTACTAAGAATGTACTTTCACATTCTTGGTGATAAAATGAGACTATGATTCAACGATGAAGTACTTGACACATGTGATTTTGGACTTCATAAGTTCAAAATCACACGTTTCAAGTACACGAATTTATTGACATATGGCTTAATGTTGTCCATTACATAAATGCTAAAGCCAGATCGTAGTTGGATTTGTCGTTGGAAGGATAAACATGGAGTCATAACTGAAGAATATAAGGATGGTGTTGATGAATTCATTAATGTGACATATCAAAATGAAGGTGTTGCTTCTTCATATGGCGAAATCTTATGTCCATGCCGAAAGTGCAAATGTTATCAGTGAAAAGTAAAATATAATGTGCAGAAGGATTTATATTACAGTGGTTTCTTACTGACATACACCAATTAGTTCTTTCATGGCGAAGAAAGATGGGCTAAAGAAATAAGTAATGTAGATACCGTTGTGGGTGACTCGAGCAATCCGTACAGGGACATGATACGAGATGCAATATTAGGAGAAAATAATTTATTATGTATTAGGGCCTGTAGATGATGTTGGACTTTCACAACCTACCCCAGCTGTATCGGATGATGATTCCTCTTCGAGTGATGAAGAGGGGTTACACTATAATGGGGTGGTCACTGTGAATAATATTGCTCGACCGTAAGTTAAATAAGTTGTACAAATTTTGTTATAGTTTTGGTTATCATTGAAAATTAATTCTTCTTTGTAATTGGTAGGACCACTTTCATACCCGCTAGTGCCGTGTGGGATGTCAATGCTCTCATTCTTTTCCACTTGTCGGAAGGAGCAGGATTCTGGAAAGATGTCCCAATTCAAGTACGAGATGACGTCTTTCGAGTCTTTACGGTACGATCTTCTATTTGTGTTATACTATTCGATTTATATTTATTTTAAAATTACTAAGTTTTAACGTTCTATTTGTATGAGACAAATCAATTTCATCCGGATCTTAGTTAAGGGATGATCCGGAGATCTTTTGAGGAGGTCGCTGCAAAACGCCTCCAAAATTGATTATACAAGTTTCGCAAGGTCGTCACGTCCGTCGGCCTCACTTTGGAGCAGGGTATACGAAGATGCCCAAGACATATTAGGAGCTCGGTTTGAGAGTCCCTTTGGAGGAAGTGGTAAGTATGTATATTTTTACATTATTTTTATGAAAATTATAGTTTTTTGAAAGTGTAAGTATTTGATGTTCACAAAGGATGGATGAACGATGACAAAGGAAGTCAACAAAGACAAGAGTTAATCGTCTTTCGAAGCTTGAGGCACACATCCACACAGGGGGATCGATGTGATTTGATGAGCATCGACGACGTATGGTAATTTATATATAAATTCAATTTATCAAACTTTTGACTTATCTTATGTTATCAAATTTGAAACTTTATTGTAGGAGGAGAAAGAATGCGGTTGCGTAGACTTTCGTGTGGTCTATAAGACCACGCATAAGAGCCGGAAGACAAACGACCTAGTCACGCCCACTGTTCGTAGGCTTCTGGTAAGTCTCATGATATGGTCATTTGGTTGTTGCCGGTGCACTATTTCTGAAATACATAATGTTTAAATTTTATAGGATGAGTATAATGCAAAAATGGCTGAAAAATATGGAGATGATCCGAGTACTCAGCCACCAGATAATGTTTCTTCGTTGGTTTTGTCATGTTTTTAATTTGTGATTCTTGATATATAATTTATATATTAAATGATTGTATGATTTTTCTATTTCGTAGAGGACCCTACTGTTTGGGAGGAGGTGGCCGGCACGACACGAGGGGGTACTTGTATGGCCTTGGCACAGCCGTTCAGATACCTAAGAGGATCGAAGGATATGCATGCGGTCCATCTGTTGCGAGCTCATCCGCTGCACATGATGTGTTGCAGCTGTCACAGCAGCTATCGCAACAGTTATCAGAGCAGATATCGCGGCAAGTGTCAGAGCAGTTGTCGCAGCAGTTGGCTCTGCTATTGCAGACGATTCAAGGATTGATCCCGACGCAGAATCCATCCTCGCGAAGCCATAGACCGAGCACGTCTGGGTCGAATGTTCAGAATGATAACAATAACTCCCAAACCTAGGATAGAAAGAACCCATGAATATAGAAAATGCTTTTGCTACTTATAGATTTAGATATACATATAGTTTGTTAGTTCGGTTTATTACTTTTCGTATTCTTATGTTCAATATTATGCCTATGGTGCTTTTATATTACCTGTGATGCTCTTATACTCCATGTGATGCTCTTATACTGCTTGTGATGCTTTTATATTGCCTGTGATGAATATTAATGCATTTTTATATGCATTATATAATTGTATGGTCTGGGAAGGAGAAAAATGAGGATTGAATGGGTAAAAAAATATGTAAATAGCGACTCAATAGCATCCCATTCGCGTCGCAAAGACTATCGACGTTGAGTTAAATATATTGTCCTTAGCGCCATAGTTGCGTCTCATGGCGATGCGTACACCATCATATTGCGTCACTCTAACGCCTTCCTAGTGTCTAGAGTAGCGACTCGTGGGCGTCGAAATCACGTCTCAGAGCTTGCGCCCCTTGCACGTCGACTTAGCGATGCCTATCTTCTACGCATAATCGCAAATCGTGCGTCTTAATAACGTCGAGATAGCGTCAAGTAGTCGCGCTAGTAGTGTCCCATTTTCTTTGATTCCATTGCGACGATCATAGCCACCGTTATGCAGCGTTCCATTTTTATGGCGCTAGATAGACGCGAATGAGACGCTCTTATAATAGTGCTACCCTAGCGTCGCTTATCTTGGGTCGCTAATCACCCATTTTCTTGTAGTGCTTGTTTGCTCAGTGAGTGAAATAAATGTACAACATAGGGAACAATACAAGTGCATATAACATTTAAATAATTAGATTTTTCATGTGATAAAATATTTAAAGCATAATTCATATCACATAAGTTTCCAAATCATATGAACTTTTACATAAATAAAAATTATTCAAGATATCATCATATTCAAAGTTAAACTCCACACATGTATCATTGCACATACTCATCATATGTCAATACGTATCCCTCTATGATCATGTATCATGCAGTTAAGCAGAACTTCATAATCAAGAGTATCAGCAGAGCAAATCATGGATCAATACGTATCCCTCCATGATTGTGTGTCATACAATTAAGTAGAGCTTCACAATCAAAGAGTCTTAAATACGTAGAGCAATACGTATTCTAATCATGATTGTGTATCACTCAACCATGATTCTCAGATACGTAGAGCATATCAAAGGCCAATACGTGCACGCAGAGCAGCCCCCAAAAGGCAAAGACACCTGATATATGTCTCAAAGGCTTCATGTATATCGAATGCAGTCCCAAAGACCTTTTTCAAACAGCATGACTAATGAACACATGGAGTTTAACAATATCAAAATACACATGTCATAATCACATATCATTATCAAGTAAAACTTATTTTAACTTCACAAACATTATTCCCTAAAAATATTTTGATGTAAGAGGATACTCCATCTCATATGAAATCCTTGAAACATATCATAAATATCTTTCTTAATTCAAGGTATGTTTCAATAGCAATACTAATAATAATCTTTGCTTGAGATAAATCATAAATAAAAGAAGTAACATATATCATTTTTGTATTTTGTAATTTTATCCACTCACCTTGTACTTTACCCTTTCAAGGAGATTTATTAGATTTCCTCCCTTTCACTTGCAACTTGATGTTTTTCTGCAAATAATAATGCCTTTTTACTTCTCAGTTACCAATAAGATAATATGCAATGCATGCTCTTGATGCATGAATGTTTATGCACCTACAATGCTATAATCTCCTCTAATACTTATTTTTAACTTCAAGTATTATTGTTCATAAGTTATTTCACAATTGAAATTTCTCAATCTTCCATAGTTTAACTAGGTGTTGTCTCAGGATTTCAAACTGAGTACCTATCAATGAATAATTCATAACTTCTTAACCATAAAGATAAATCTCATGATTTTGGATAAATTAGAAATTAGACTTACTAAGATTTCCAACTCCCAAATATCATTAATTAAATCCAAGTGAGTAATTCAAAATATCACAGGAAATCTGACTTAGGGTTTGTGTCCCGACAGACTGTGTATCATTGAATGATTAATTTATATCTTTAATAATACGTATTAATTTGATGACATCCTGATTTTTCTAGAATCTAGACTTCAATAGTGTTTAGTCATAAAAATTATAGAATTTAACTCCTTGTATGCCTTTATAACAAAAATAGTTAATTCAAGTCATGATCTCTCCATATCCTAGAATCTGACAGAAGAATCACTATATAATGAAAAATTCATTTCTCATAAAATATAAGTTCAAATAGGATGATTCCACTTCTCACCTAACTGTGAAGTCTAATTAAACATGTATAAATTTCAAACCCTAATTTGTTTTATATCAATCATGCCCTAATTGATAAGACGGACCTATTTTTTACTCAGGACAGAGTGAGCGACTTACGGTGCTGGGTTCATAACTTTTCCTACAAAAATCTTTTGTACATGATTCCTGTGGTCATAAAAAACTAACGTCTAGAGAATGAACCATGAAAAATTTCAGAATTTATGAAGAACTGACCATGAATAAATGATCTCATGATGTGGGAGCTCAATTTCGGATCTGAAGATTCACCCTGAACAAGCGATTTTGCCGAATTTCTTCCCACAGTTCTTGTAGGTATTTCGGCTTGAAAAATTTTATGCTATCCAAGGATAAGATTATTTAATTTATATATTATTTTCAGATTTTT
The DNA here is from genome assembly GCA_030549335.1 of Pontederia crassipes. Classification (NCBI taxonomy): domain Eukaryota; kingdom Viridiplantae; phylum Streptophyta; class Magnoliopsida; order Commelinales; family Pontederiaceae; genus Pontederia; species Pontederia crassipes. The sequence goes on along the minus strand of CM060194.1, from coordinate 59,097,641 downwards.
AACACGTCATATGGCGGTTTGGAAAAATTATTTTCTAAGTAGCGGGTGAATTGTCTCCTTGAAACCCTATTGATTGAAATGAAGGTCCAATCATATTATTTGATTAAAAATTAGTATTAAACCTCTAATTAACCTTAGTTATTAAACATGTTTAATATAATATTAACAAATATTAAAATTTATTCCTTATATTATCATTTTACTTTAACATAAAATTAATTGGTACATGCAATCATGACTATATAAGCATCTAAACTGATTTAATATGTTAATTAAAATTATAATTATGTTAAAATGATATTTTTTTAGCACGTCCGTAGCACTTTCACATTTAACAATATCTTAATTTTATTTCTAAGGACTTTCAAATTCCCTAGAGCCATGCTCCATGCTCGGTCATGAGTTCGGATGTACTTTGATTACATTAAAATCTTATATTATTTTCATGACATAATCCAGTTCTTATATTTTTCAATGATAACATCAAGAAGTTCAGTTTAATCTTCAATATCTCTCCGAACTTAGTTTCTTTTCTATATGACTTGGTCCGAATGATTAGTGGACCTATTTGGATATTAGAACTAACGTTCTGATGAGTTCTCAGTAATTTTTGGAATAGATATTTTTGTTACCACAAACTGTTTGGACCAAAGTTATGAAGATGAAGAATTTTGGAAATTGATTAGATAGTTAGCAGGTTCCATAATGTGTGTGACCATCGGAACTTCAAAGTTCTTAACGTGGATGAGAACTTTGAATTGAGAATTATTTGCATTGACAGAAACTTAATTTCAATGGACCCAATAAGAATTTTGTTTGTTGTTTGATTGCACTTCACTTTGTTCTCATGAAAATCCTCATTCAAACACCATGTTTTTTTGTTATGTGTTCAATGTATGAACGTATGAACATAATTTCTCATGGGTTAACTATTAACGCTGAGGGCGTCACTTTTAACGTACGCATTCATGAATGCTCCAACTTTTTTGGTCTGAAATCGAATCCACATTTATGCCTGAGTAAAATACGGGGCACACGTTGACATGGGAACATATCTTCTACTGCACTTAATTTCTAATGGATAATCAAATCTCTTTTGTGATGTCATGTATCACATGCACGTTGATGCAGAGCTTACATCATCAATTAGAAAAGTTTTATCTTGTGTTAGCAACTTTATAAATTAAGTGGTATATATCTTAGTAAAGTATAGTCAATTATCACTTATTCAACATTTAATTATGTCATTTGAGAAAATAAATAAATCAACTGATAGTGAAAGATGCATGTCAAGAAAAATAACAAGGTCAATTTCAACCAACTCTTAGAAAACTTGACATTGGAATGAGTGTACGTATATGATATTCAAAACGCAACCCTCTTTAGAACCTTACTAAAAAATAACTATCTTATTCAAAGAAATAAATAACGTAAATTCTAATTGAGAAGACTTACACCGATATCCAAGAGTTTTAAATTAGCAATCATCATGAATTGGCAATGTCGAATTCATAATATTGGATATTATCTTGAATTTACGAGATTAGATATTCACTCTCTGTGTGTTTGTCTCCCGATTGTGTAGGAATAGTTCATTAAAATATTCAATTGAGTTAGAACGGAACTTAATAATTAGTTAAATGTAGAATACAAAATCACACGCCAACATGAATATTTATATGAAACGAAAACAAAATTAAAAGTGTGTTCGACTTTGTTCTTCCCTGGCATCAATCAATTAGACAATAGGTTTAAGTAGACTAAGCTCTGAATGGGAAGCTTGAGCTGTGAAACACTAATGAATGCTCTCTCGAATAGCAACATTGGAATCATTTACTTAGCGTCAAACTTGATATCATGCTCTTATCTCATGTTAGGTTTTTGCTTCAAGTTTCATTTATGATCAAATCATTGCTCTCTTGGTTTTCAGATCATATTTATGCTTTATATATATGGCCTATGATTGCTTAAAAGTTCTACAAAATTTAACACGCGTATCTTTTAATAAGCATGGTAAAGATCTCTCGTGAGCTTAATTATAATAATATCATCGTCTAGATCATTAAAACATCGAATTTTGACAATTTTATGCATAGCAATTTGAGACCCTTTTATATATGGAGATTCTGCACCCTCTTCTTTTATAATTTTGTTTCAATCCCTTTTATTAAACTTCATGTAGTTTCGTATTTTTTATTATACATTCTTCTATTTTTTAATTTGATCAATGACACGAGTGAAAAAGAACACGAGTTAAAAAAATTGATATAGTCTTTGATAGGGACGGAGATTAAGTATTAAAGTTAAGTGATGAAAAAAAAGGTCCAAATAACGTTTACCAGATGTATAACGCGCTTCCCTCTTGGATGCATTTCATAAAGTATTGATATGTCATGTCCAAGTTACTATTATTTCTTTTCGATAAGGGCCCAAAAAGCTAATATATAATAATAGAAAGAAAATTGCATACGCAATATGTAAAGAATGGAGTTTGAAAAAAAAAAGTTTATTTTCTCTGACCACTCATAAATTATTGTGATTTTTTATATCTAATTTCAAACTACGAACTTCATTTTTTGGGTCCTTAAATTATCACGATTTTTTTAATTTAATTCTTCCGTCAAATTCCGTCAACTTCTCTATTATTTTTTATTTTTCGTATTTGTAAAAAATTCGTTATACCCATTTCTTAAGTGTTAGTCTATTTTTACATAAAATAATATATAATAATAAAAATAAAAATAATTATAAAAAATGATCACGTGTCACCGGAGGGGGGGACCACAGCCACCCCCCCATCCGCGTCGACGACGGGGTTGCCCCACTTCCTGCGACCTCCGACGAGGTCGCAGGAAGGGGGTCGGCGCATGGGGTGTGGAGGTCGCCCAGAGTCGTAGGGAGGGGAGCGACTCCCTCCTTCCCTGCGCTCGACGCAAGGGGTGGGGAGGTCTCCCACCTCTCTATGACCTCGTCGGAGGTCGTAGGGAAGGGGGCGACCCCCCTCCTTCCCTGCGCTCGCGCGGTGCGGGGGTGGGGGTTGCCCCCCTCCTTGTGACCTCGTCGGAGGTCTCAGGGAGGGCGGTCACCCCCTCCTCCTTCCCTGCGTTCTACGACGTCCGGCGAGCAGAGGGGGCCCCCCACACGTGGCTATTTTTTAAATTATTTTTATATTTATTATTATATATTATTTTATATAAAAATAGATTAACACTTAAGGAAGAGGTATAATGAACTTTTCACAAATGCAAAAAAAATAACGAAGAAGTCGACGGTATTGTACGGAATGATCAAATTGAAAAAATCGTAAAAGTTTAAGGATTCAAAAAATGAAGTTCGTAATTTGAAATTAGATGTGAAAAATAACGATAGTTGAGGGGTAGTTAGAGGAAATAAAAAAAAGGACAAAAGATGACACAATGAAGATAAAGCATGGAGTTTGACTTTTAGAACTCGATGGTCATGTAGTCAACGATAAAAAATTACCTACAAATAAAATATTTAATACTGTCTATATATCTGCCTATTTAACGTAGTTTTCAGCAGCTAAAAACACGAGTCTCTGGTTAAATGTAGCAGGATTTCTTCTCCCAAATTAATATATGTAACATTCGCAATTTGCCTGTTTAATTTAGTATGCATAAGTGGAGTACCGAGTCTTTGGCAAATAAAACAATGAAGGCGTCAGGGGATGGGACAAGGAAATCTGTCTCTTATCTCGCAGCCGAACTTGGGGAGGTTCTCATACTGTCTCAGCATGACCTCTAATAGCAGCTTGCTACTGCTGGGGCCATCGGCGAGCTTGAGTGGGAGCAGCACAACAGGTGCAGTTCAATCCACCCCCTTTCTCAGTGTCCCGGGGTACTCCCTGTACTACATCTCTCTGCAATGGATATCTCTTGGTGCAACTCTCCTGCCGATCCCGAACGGGACGTTCCAGAACAACGCAGATGGTACCGGCGGAACGATATCGACTCAGGTAGCTCGCGCACTTACCTTCATAAGTCGGGATACGACGTCCTGAAGCAAGAAATCATCTCCCTGGTGGACCTGCTGGTCGTGAACGACAGCAGCGGGTATGACCTCTGCTTCCAAGTGTCATCTTGGCCTCCTCCGGACATGCCGGATCTGACGCTCCACTTAGACGGGGCAGACATGACCGTACCGCAGAAGAACTACATGTATGCAGACCAGGAAAGTGGCACGCTGTGCCTGCTAATGGATCCAGTAGATGATGATTCGTATAGGTCGATCATCGGAAATTACTTGCAGGAGAACATACACATACTCTACGACCTCGACAACCGAATGCTCTCCTTCGTGCCTGCACAATGCGACCAGCTTTGATTCGAGTTATCTAAACTCATGAAATATGCACGAATAAGTTGATTAAACTATAACGCCAACCATTTTATTACGGGATTGTACTCAATTAAGACAGTGCTTGGTGACATAACTTGCAAACACACCATGTGACAAATGTCAAATATGTTGTTATCAAATAAAGCATTTATTTGTGCCATGTTAATCCTATATAAAATAGCCTTTCAAAAATCAAAGATGGCCGGCACAAATCGGATAGCAGGATTGTGTCTTGAATTACCGTGTGTGCTAGTAGCCTGAGCTTCAATTTTTAGATTCACCACTTTGGCCAGACTTTATTCCTACCACTCCCACCCGAACATTAGTCGAGTGATAGTAACTTTAGACCCCACTAAATAGCGATTCTAATTATTATTATACAAAAGATGGTTACATAATATTAAGAGTATTCACGAGTCGGGCTGGACTGTGAATAAATTCGGCCCGACCTAATATAAATTATTCAGGTCGGGTCAAGAAGGTTTTGGGGGTTAAGTTCGACTCAGTTCAACCACTATTTTTTTCTTACTATTTTATATTTATTTAATATAAAAATATTATTTAATATTTATTTTAAAGCATAAATAATTTTTTTAACTATAATATTATTTTTGTACTTATAATATTTTATTTTTTAAAAAATTAAATCAAATATAACCTTGCATATAAATACAAGAATGAAAAAATAAAAAAAATCATGTCTAATCAGATCGACTCGGGTTGGAAAATTTCAATTCATACATGGGTTGAGTTCACAAGTCGATTCGTTTCGGTGAACACCCCTAAATAGTCTTCTCGATGACAAGAGGCTTATAAATATTAGCAAAATTTTCATTATAATTTTCACAAAAAATGGAGCACGACCCAAATTCTCGGCTTAACTATCTCGGCCCAAAAGCTCATCTAATCCAAGGTAGAAAAATAGAATATCATGATGCAGGAAAATGTCACTCCACTACTCTGAGATTCAAAAGGTTCAAACCCGTTGCTGTTTTTTCTTTAAGAAGAGGCTATTTCATTTTATAGCATTCAAACTCATTTACATTCAAAATATTAAATTTCAAATTCAGCATTATTATAATATTCAACTCAATATTCATATCCAACATGCAACATTTTCATTCACAAAGGTATAGAAAACAATCTCAAGTAACTTTGTCAAAAGGACATTTCCAAAACAAAATAGACAAAAGACATTTATTTAATTAATCTTCCCTTTTTGATCCAAAGAATATTTATAAAAAGCCTATAAAATAAAAATAGGAATTACTATTGTCAATAGGTAAAAGTATTTTACTTATTAAAAGCAATTGAGATTATATGTCTACTCACCAACAAAAGACCCCAATTTGTCAAATGTGTAGTCATTGATGCTTCAAAATAGGATTGCAACTATATAAAAATAATTAGTAGAATAAATTTTGTATAACTACTAACCTTATTAGTCAAGTTCTTGTTCATAAGACTATGGCGTTGTTAAACTTTGAACATTAGATTGTTGACTACACAAGAACTCCATCAATTATTAAAACTAGTATTCCATTAAAGTTGCTTGTTCCTTAAGTAATTGAGTTTTCTCAATTGTCGTATATAACTTATCCAATAATTCATGTTTTAAAGAATCATTTTTTTTCATTTTGCTTTGTGCTCACCAACCAAAGCCATCACGTGGCTGCAAGCATGGTTAGCTTGCACAATCTTTTGCATTTCAAACTGCAAAAATATAAAGTCATATAAAAATATATTTCATGAAAATGAAATGAAAAATTATCATCAAACACATATATCTTTTGATGGTCTCAAGTATAATAAGCGTGTTATCTTTCTTGTGTGTCACAAAAATATACTTGCCACATATGGTGGATTTACCATGTTTACCTTTCTCTACATAAAAAAATAATACGACATCAAGCAAAAAAAAAAAAATGAAAGAAAATAATATTATAATCTTGACATTAATACCTATTGATATACGAGTTCAACTTGCTCATGATTAATTTTACTCTATTTCTTATATTTCTTGGACTTGCATCTGTTATAACATATAACATACAAAACAATTTTATATAAAAGACAAGCATCAAAATTGCAATCATAATCATAACAATTCCAATATATAATCAAATTTTAAAGCTTTTGTTGATATAATACTCTTTAATAAACCCTTTCTATTTTTTTTCCATCCATTCATATTTTTCAAAGCATCTTGAATTGATTGATTTTCCACATATTTGAACTTATGCTTCATCTTCTGTGTCAAAGTTCTTTCATATGTCCTATAACACATGTTGCTTTCAAATTTCTCCTACAAATATATTAGTATAATAAGCAAAATAACAAATACTAAATAACAAATAACTAATTTTTTTCCGCTTACACTAACAAATAAACTAAAATAAAAGTTACCACAACAACAATTCACATGTGTTCTTTTTCTACTTCACCAATGTCTTTTCATAAATGTACTATCAATGGGTATATGCTTTTATCCTATACTAACTTACCCAAATGTCTTAAGAATAACTCACGTTTTAACAAATTACTCCATTTTTTTTATAAATTATAACTTTCAATTTTTTTCCAACAAGTCAAGCAACTTGCCTACACCTGTTCCTCCAATGCACTTTCTTTTCCTTTTGATCATCGGCACTAAATAGAATTTATGTTATAAACCCCACAATGTATTGATATAAAAGATAATTTATTCTTGCTCTCAATTTCTTAAACTTTTGAATGTCTTTAGTAGCTTCGGTTAAGATTACAAATAATAATGATGTTGCCCTTTCAATGGGGTTAAGTTTAAGAAAAATTGATCAAAACATTTAATTTCATATGGTATACAAAATAGAGGTGATGAGTTAAGACATTGTTGCACTATTTTTTTAAAAAAATATTTTGTCCCTTAATTGTCCACACGATGGATTGAGCTAGACTAAAATTATCCGCAACCCACACATTATGGAGAATATTAACATTATAAATGCTATGTTGTTACTGTTCCTATCAACTTAAAATTTTAGAAAAATTAGTTAATACATATAATTTTACAACTTTGTTAGATTTAGCATCTTCAAAATGATCGTAATCTTAAAATTGCCTCCTATTTATTTGTGCCATTCTTTGACTTATCATTGATCTAAAAACCTACTTTTTCATTATAGGTCAGATGTATTCAGACACTCACAAGGAAGACCATAAAGATCTTTTTCTCTTGCCTCCTTCCAAAAGTACCTAGTGCAAAGAAATTTTGCTTTGACATATAGGCATCCCTTTTCCTAACTTTGACAACTCATTCTCACAATAAAAAAACATAAATCAAGTTAACTATATATGCATTAGCATAATAAATAAAATAACTCAAGAATAGTGGCACTTCATCATGCATAGTATTTTGATTTATAATTCTACGTCACTCACTTGTTAGTTGTTATAATGTTTCAAAAGTTTCATGAGGTTGCACTTCAATAATTCGAACGGTTTATTAGTTCTAAAAGATTGTCTCAAATTAACACTTACAAAGTTATATTCATTTCTTTTGACTATTTTTCTTTGTCATATGCATCAAAATAAAATAACCTTTTGTCATTGAAAAATTGTAATAACTTATGTGGAGAATTTATGTATATATTTATATTACCATGTTTGCATGTATTTTGCTCTTATGCTATGCCAACTCCCTCTACAAATGCATGCGCAGCGCTGATTGAATATGTTTCCATGCTTTCTCCACATCACGCTTGTTTACACACCATTGTCATTTGTGTTGTGCCAAAATATCCCCTGAAATGAATGTTCATATTTATATTACCATTTTGCATGTATTATGCTCTTATGCTATGCCAACTCCATCTACAAATGCATGTGCAATGCTAGTTGACATTCGTGTTGTGCCAAAATATCCCCTGAAATGAATGTTCATGCAAGAAGCCGACGAGAGATCGGTGGATGAGATACCATGCACTAGTCCTTGCGTCGCGAGAGATGACTTGCTTCGAGGCAGTGATATAGGCCAACAAACAACAATCAACTCCTCCGGCCACTGGAGTGAGGAAGCTTCCTTTGCCTAGCAAAGGGGACCACTGAGGCAGAAGAGACAAAAAGGCGGCAGATGCGGCAGCTACAGAGGAGGACAAAAGGAGAGAAGTATATAAAAGGAGGTAGAAAGCAAAGAAAAAGAGGGATTCGTATGGTAGGAGTTTCCATCGTCCGCTTTGGGAGAGGAACTGACAATTTTTGAAGGGTCTTTTGGAAATAGTGTCTTGTGTAATGGCGATATCATTGGATGTTTGTTCATCCGTGATAAATAGTAACTAATCAGCCTGCTGAGGTCGGGAGGTGTTCTATATCTTACAAATTCATGTTTTCTATTTTAGTTTTACATCGCTATTTTTGTTGACGAAACTGCCTTCGTTTAACGACATCTATCTTTGATCTTGGATGTGTTGTGATGCTTTATTCTTCTGAGTATGAGTCTGGATTGAGATTCTAAATCGTTATCGTCTTGCATCCTCAACCATAGGAATGTTTTAGGCTCTACGATCATACGTAGAGAAACTGAGCACCGACGATAGCGATCCTCTGCTTGGTTTCTCTGATTTCCTTACAACTATATTTAATCAAGATTTTGAATCACTATCGCCTTGCACCTCTGACCGTAGGAATGTTTTAAGCTCTGCGCGATCGTACGTAGAGAAATCGACCATCGGCGATAGTGATTCCTTATTTGGACTCTATGTTACATCGGCAGTGGTCGTTTCTTTTATCATCTGGTTTAGGCAACATGACTCTCAAGCTCGAACCCCAAGAGGGATGCACATTTTTTGAGGCTCTGGCAATATATGATTAGTGAGCTAAATTCAGGATTATCTTCGGTGAGCTTGGAGTGCGTGCAGGATTCTCTTAGTCCACTGTCTTGCATTACCATTGCTATTTTAATTCTCTTTCGATTCTGAGAGTTTTTGCTCGAGAGGGAAAATCTCAAATCATCTTTCCTTGCTGAATCGGTTTCTTCGTTGTCATAAAGCCTTAGCTCAATCCAGAGAGGAAAACTCAATTTATGCATATGAGCATCGTGCACGAGAGTGACTATTGCACCAAATATATGAACTCCTTCACGTGTGCAGCCTGGATGTCCCATGAGCACGAGAGTGTCACGGGTAAGTCGAGTGTCTTCCCTCAGACTAGCTAACCATATACACACGTGAAGGGGCATTTTCACCCATATCGATAGAACAGACGAACTTGAGTCCTTAAGTGAAAGCACCTCCTGTAAGTCCTCAACATATGTTTCTATCGATTGTCTTGCACACCTTAGGTTTTATCATTGTTTCTACATTATTCTTATATTTCGAAAACACAAAAACATTAGATTTCTTATGTTACCTTTACTCATTATTGTTTTATAGTAATATTTATTTACTCCTATTTTTAGCACCTTGTTTTGTTACTGAGTTATTTCCAAAGCACTATCCGAAGATTTTGTTGTACCGTTCCCTGTGGATCGAACCTCAAGCACTACAATAAATAGTCCCGTATACTTGCGGATCACATTTTATAGTGTAGAGATATTATAAATTTTAAGACTTCATTCGACAATTCTTTTTTGTGTTCAAAAGTAATATGCTAATGTACAGAATAAACATACATTTTGAAGTTTCTTGCTTCTCATACTTGTCCCTGTCACATTAAGCGTGTTTGTTTCATTTCACATGGCATTCTCTATACACATTTCATGCGAGTCAACAACTTATATAAATTAGAACTCCATAATAATTAGTATTTTCAAGATGTTTATCATTCTCTCCATAACAATAAGTACTTTCAAGATGTTTGTCCCATGGCTTGCTGAATTTGGAAAATAGTATTCAGAATTAAAAGTTATATATGAAGTTCAAAAAATCTAAAATAAAGAAAAAATTTATTTTCTATATCATTATCCTATGAATAACAGAACTTCATCACAAATTCCCGAAATTTATGTGTGCCTACTCCAATTCATTGGACTAAAAAAAATTGCTTAGCAACTCCTAAAAATTTTCTAGATAGAGAGAAAGTAGATAATCCACCAAGTTATGTACTTACACCAACATCATAATTTCTTTCAAGTTGATTAAACTTGGTGTCCATTTTATGTAAACATATCAATTTTATGTAAATACTTTGAACACAAGGTCATATATTCATTTTGATACAATCCTTTACAACGAAACCTTATGGGGAGTCGTATTACTAATAAAAAAACTCTATAAAGTAAAACCACTCCATGGGATATATATTATAACATCCGGACAGAAAAAAAGGAGGGGAATCAAATTAAATTAAAACAAATTAGATTCATATAAGAAGTTGGAAACTTATCCAACTTAAAGTTATAACAAATCATCCTCTATAAATACTTGTTTTCTACCTATCCTAATTACCTTTGCCCTAGCAATCAAACCCCTCACGTCCTCCCACGTGTGCCTATGTCCAAGAACCCAAGAACACACTGTTGGACGTCGGAGAGTTCGCTGGAATGAGCCTGAGAGAACCAAGGTGAGCAATAGAAATAGATTGACCTTCTTCTTCTTGTTTTCGGTCGTTGTTTTCTTAACCGATTTCTCTTTGTTTTCTCCATCAAATCGTGCCGCCAGCAGATGAAGGGGAAGAGGGGAGAAGGATTTACGAGGTTGGGATTCTATTTGGGACTGCCGGCGATGAAGACGAATGGGACGAGCCTAGAGAAATCATTTAAAATCGCAAGAAGAGCAAACAGAGGTGGATGGATCGTTGGATCAACCTTGGATCGATTGTAACAATAGATTTTCATGCTTAAGGACCCACTTAGAGCCATAGCATCTTTTGAAGACCGTGAAGCCATGACCATGGTTTCGTCAGAATCGTAGAACTCGACCCGGGTCTCACAGAACTCGATCCAGGTATGACACCATCGAACATAAATAGCGTTGAGCCCGACCCGCGCTCCTCGCTGCCCGGTCTGCATGGTCTCCGACGTGCACATAGGTACTAGAACCCGACCCGTGTTCCATTGATCTCGGCCCAAGTACCGACACGGACATACCATCAGTTGACCGAGTTCGACTCATACTAGGCATGGGTTGGGCCGACTCGATCATTGAAGTACCCAGCCTAGGTCAAATTCAACTCGGCTTGGGTTCTGTCGAGATGTGACAAGATGATGTGATTTTATTTTATTATTATTTGAATGCTTATTCATAATATCTGTTACGTCTAATTTATCTAAGATATTGATTGATAGTATAGCATTTCATTGCATGATCTGAAGTTTCAATCTGGGCGAAGATTAGAACCTAATTAATTAATAAAGATAAAAGTTTTTTGTGCCCATGTTACGGATTGATGATAGCTCATGGCATTGTTACCTTCATTACATTTTTTAGGCATCGGCTATGCCTTGTTCCCGTTCACGATTTCTCCTCATCGTGTGACGAAAGAGGATACCTCTCCTATAGTGAGAATGACTTATCGTGATGTGCACAATTGACCTCACAAAGTGTAGATGGCACCTCATTGTAATCAAAATATTCATTGATAACATTGCATAAATGACATTGATCCAGAGCGTTGATTAGCCTTTGATGACACATTGATCTCACTCTTAGCATTGTATTGATTGATCTTATCTAGAGCTGCATTGACCTATTTATTGATCTTTATATAGCATGATATTGATTATATTTCCATTGATTATTCCAATGATATGCCAATTTGACCCATGCTCATATATTGTTAATGTTTATCCACTGATTTATTATCCACTTATTGGGCTGCCAAGCTCACGATTTATTATTTCTCTTGTATTGATAATCAAGGATGAGCTCAAGTAATTGACGACGTTCATGATGGTTCAATGCACATGTGGTGTCTTAATGTTAATTTCGGTTCTTTTGTTTTAGACACTTTGTGTCCATGTTATTAGGCTTCCGCACTAGTGATGTCATAACTATTTTTGGATTATATTAAAGGCTATTATTTGGATCTCTATTTTATTGCTATTTTTATAGTTGTTACCTTAAGTCTTCTGCTTTATAATATTCTGATCAAATGATAGGTCAAAGTCAAAGTTTTGATCAAGGTACATCATTGCTAGTAGCGATCCTCATGTTGGATCTTGCCATAAGGCAAGGACGATTTAGGGGCGTTACATATATCCATATGTTAGGAGTTTAATCCCTATTCTTCTTGTGTGAATTAAATAATATAAGCCAAACACAAAGCATAATGAATAATAATAGGCAAAAAAGATGTCAAATTTATGTGAATGAAAAATCGTAGGACAATCACAAAATAATATCACTAATCTAATAATAAAGTACAATGACTTTTGTATTTCATCTGAATTTGAATAATAATTTAATGGGATAAATAATTTTTTTTAAAAAAAATACTAAATTAAAAGTAGAAATATTCTCTATAATTGTAGTATCAAGGAACTGTTAGATATTCTTCTGATATGACTTTATTCTTGATTCTTTTGTTATTCTAGAAGAAATCTTCTGTCTTATTTTTCATACCCTCAAGTTTTCTCTATTTCCTCAGCTTTTGTAAGAAAAAAGAAAACAATCTCTATTTCCCTTCTTCAATCAACTCTCGGTCACTTCAAGGAAGAAAGAAAAAAGAAAAAAAGCTCTTATTTCTCTTTCTCATCGCCTAAGTCTTGGTGGCTACTCGTGCAAGAGAGAAAAAAAAATCTCTTTTCTTCCACAAGGGAACTCGTCCGTTGCTGATAGAAGAGAGCGAGAAGATGGGTTAGTTAATTAGGTATTACATTAACTTAATCCCTTTAACTCTTCTTATGGGTTGGACTCCTCCAAAAGCCCAATACCATCTATAATGAATAGGCTTATCATTCTTAGCTTCACTAGCACCATGACATAAAAAATGCAACAGGAAAAACTTTTTCTAGCTTGTATAAAGTTATAAGGGGATTTAGAGATTAAGTTGTTACAACCTGTTCATTGGTAACATCTTTTATCAAGAAAATTGAAAAATAAAAATAATTCATGAAGTGGCTCACATACAAACTTGGGAAGCATACCACAAATGGCAAGAGGAGTGTTGTAGAAGTGGATGATGAATTTTTAACCAATCTTGTGTTCCTTAAAAATTGACACATAAGAAATATTAGATGAAAATACATTGGTAACGTTTAGATTTTTTCTAAAAAGGCGCAATTTATGCTTCACTTTAGAACATAGTGCGTAACATGCATTCGACATTCTCATTTTCTTCATTCTTTATTAGATGCAATTATGTCCTCATGTTCATTGCGTGCGAGTATAAAATGATTTTGATTGAGTTCATTGTCTTTCATTTGACATTCATTATCATCCTTCAAATATTTCCATTAATATATTTTTTTCATTATGCACCACATCTAAATTGTGACGCAATAAGAATTTTCTAATGTAGAAGGTAAAAAAGTACTTTTCCATTCCACTTATCTTTCCATTAGTTATTATGTGATATTTTCATTATCCTTTTTGAATTCTTTGTTAATTTAAGCCCTTCTAGATTTTGTACTTGATTAAGTACATCAATACGTGAAAGGACTTTTTGTCACAATCTAATACTCTTTAATGCATCAATTACTCTCTATCATTCCTCCGTTTGTAAATATGTGGAAGAGAATGCCTAAGATCCATATAACAATATTTTCATGGCTAATTTAGGTGAGAAAGTATCTTTATTTTAATATGTTCATGTTAATTTTTCCTTGGTACTCTATCTTGACAAATTGTCATACGATAGGAAAATATTAATTTCATAATAAATATGCATGCAATTTAAATTTTTTATGAGTTGTCATATCAAAAGTCACAAATCTGATTTCTGTAATTCTTTAAATTTTTATATTAAGAGTTAGAGATAAATATCAATCACATCTACAAAATCTTGTGGTATAGAAATAACCATAGATAAAATGAAACTCCTTGCTTCGTCCATATCCAAGGTGACTAGTTACAAACTTATAAGTACCTCACAAATTTTGTATGAGCTATGTTATGCAAATTTAGAAGTTTAATACCAGATAGCAGTTTGATCAACGAATAGAGATTTAATTAATGGATAGTTGTCAGCAAATAGAGATTAGCATTTAATGTGTTTGATAAATTTAATGATTAAATTAGTTCATTTATATAAAATAAAATAAATATATATAAAATAATTTTGAATCATAGATATTGTACAAAAATAACTTTTATTTCAAATATAATGCATTTTTCTATTTGTTTACACTAAATATTAGGATATTCTTGAAAAATACTAAATTGTAACTTAAAATCATACTATCCATTTTGTATCTATTTACTAATTATTCAAATGATAGATATAATATTACATCAATAATTTAAATTCTAAAGTCATATAAATAGTTATAAGGTCTCTAAATTATTTATAACAAAATATATAGTGCATTTAATTCAATAGTATAAGGATCAATTTGAAATAAAAGTTAATCATTTATCCTTTAGGGTATGTTTGGTTTTAAAAAAAATTATTAAGGGGAAAGGAAGGTAAAGAGTGAGAAGGAAAATTATGAGAAGAGAATGTATGAGAATATAGGTGAATAATTATTCCTGTTTAGTTCATATTACCAAAGGGACGAGAAAAAATAAATGTTAAATGATTATTTTATTTAGACATGTATAATTATAGGTTTAATTTATTCGGTAAAAAATGGAAGCACATATTAAATATGTCTTTTTTCTCATTTCCATCCCGATTTGGAAGGGAAAAAATGGAACATTGAAGAGGAATGGAAAGGAAAGGAGATGGCTTTTCTCTTCATTCTCTTCCAACTTAAATTCAACCAAACAAGGGGAACGAATTCTTCTCATTTTTCTTCACTTTCTTTACCCTCATTTCACCCTTAACTAAACAGACCCCCCTTGCCCTCTACTGTTAGGCTCTGTTTGGCAACACCAAAATTAGCGTTTCAAGCAGCATTTAGTGGTTCAAACGCTAATTTTTTTTGTTTGGTAAATGGCAAAAATAAATAACGTTTAGCATTTCATACGAAAATATTGAAAAGCTACTTCTATTAGCGTTTAACGATTAAAGGTTAGCATTTTATAATTTTTTTCAATTTTACCCTTATTCAAATATATTATTTCTTTCTAACTTATCTTATTATTTTCTCATTTTTATTTTATAAACATTTAACTATATTTCTTTTTTATGTTCATGATTAATTAATTACAAATTATTTATATGTTAACAATGAATAAAAAATAATTTCATAATTAATATTTTTATATCATGGGTGCACTATTTGTCAATATAAATTTCTATATATTTTAACAAAAATTAGTTTTACATTTTTATTTTATTTAATAAAATATAAATATTTAGTTTATTATATTATTATAATAAAATTTGTATAGTGCTTAGAATAAATAATTTGTCATATGTCTAATTATGTTATTTTATACTCATCAACTAATTCTACCGCTAAGTTTATCAAATATTTATTTGTTACAACTCTAACTGCTAATAATCATCCACTACCCGCTAGTTTGTTCGGATGGCATACACGATTGAGCGGGAGATTGAGATGCGACATGAAGAACTGAAGAAAAAGCCGACACGATCTACAGAGTCATTTAAGTCGAGGTGGGATGATCGTCGCCCAGCTCATAAGGATGCACGTCGTGACAATCGCCACCGGACCTACCAGAGGCCGCAACACGAGGCTCCCGTCAGCCAACACCTCGTCAGGCTTAGGTGAAGTAAAGAGATAAGTATGAATGTAAGGATAAGTATGGAAAGATGCTAATTGATGACTAATATGATTTTTATCCACAGCCTCAACGACAGACACCTGCACCGAAGCCTACATGACATCCACCGGCACCTCAGCAGCAGGGAATACCAAACTGCGCTTTCTGTCAAAGGCCCCACCCTGGAGAGTGTCGCATGAAGAACGATACTTGAATAAGATGTGGCAAGGCCGAGCACTTCGTCCGGGATTGCTCTGTGAAGAATCGTAGAGATAGGAGGAGTACCAGGATGCCTCTACACCGCAGGCAGATGCGACTCCACAGGATAACGATGTTACCAGAGGTACTCTCTATCACAAGCTTGCCTATGCTTGTATTATTTGATTCGGGTGCTTCATACTCTTTTATTTATAAGGTATGTGGTTCCTCCCTTAGTGTATCTATAAAAGGAATGAAATATAGAATGAATGTAAAAACACCAATGGGGATCCTCCACATAGCAAGGCACCTTTCCGAGGTACCAGTCGATGTGGATGGGAAGAACTTCTCTGCTGACTTGATTGTAATCCCCATGATGGATTAGAATGTCATCTTAGGTATGGACTGGTTGTCATACCATGATGCATTGGTTATGTGTAAGCAAAAGAAAGTCATCATCGACAAACATGACGGAAAGAAGACGGTAATCAGAGGAACATCGAAGTCGGACAGCGAAATCATCTTGTTAGCCATGAAGGCACACAAGCTATTACAGAAAGGTTGCAGAGGATACTTGGCCAGCGTAGCCATAGTCGATGCACCGACACCAGCTCTATAACAAGTCGACGTGGTTTGATATTAGTCTTTCCAAAGAACATCTCCGGATTGCCCCCGCGAAGGGAGATCGAATTCAAAATTGACATAGCACCAGGGACAACATCGGTCTCCAAGGCTCCTTACTGAATGGCTCAGGCGGAGATGCTAGAGTTGAAGAAACAGATACACGAGTTACTCGACAAAGAGTTCATTCGACCCGGCGTCTCCCCTTGGGGTGCTCCGGTTCTTTTTACCCATAGTTAATGTGTGGATTTAAAATTCCATAAAAGAATTAATTCTTTCAACTAATCTTATTACCCATAGTTAATTTTATACAAAGTTCCCATAAAGATAAGTACCAAGGTTATGAGTA
The DNA here is from genome assembly GCA_030549335.1 of Pontederia crassipes. Lineage (NCBI taxonomy): Eukaryota > Viridiplantae > Streptophyta > Magnoliopsida > Commelinales > Pontederiaceae > Pontederia > Pontederia crassipes. Next base: position 59,080,370 of record CM060194.1, on the reverse strand, counting down.
AAAATTAATTGCAAGAAAATCTTCAAATATTTGACAAATTTATGCATAGCAAGGATTATGGGTAGAATTTCAACCATTATAAATTCTATCATGACAAGCAAAAGAAGATGACACATTGGATAAAGGGAACGACAAAATAACCATCGATTATTACATGTCCATAGGTCAAAGACTATCACTATCATTCATAAGAATGATTGTCAGTGTGAGTAACAATGAAATTGATGAATAAGATTTTTCCTTTCTAATTGATTCACAATTTGCGATCGAGGATCAGAAAGGCATCATCATCTAATCACTCATTCGCTTTACATCCAACCAACATTTCGTGATTGATGAACACCCAATTAAAGTTCTCGATAGATGACCAGAGGATGCAGCACTCCAATAACCTTTTGAGAAGCTTTCTCACAACTCTTTAAATTTCCAAAATTAATGGGCGTACTAAAGTAGGAAATGACAAATCATTTATCATCGTAGAGGAGCGACAATGGTGAGTTAATCAATCACTCTAAATGGAATTTGATGAGCTAAAAATCAATACTCAAATATGAGGAATTGCAATCGATGACAACTAATCAAGAATCATCAATAATTGCAAAATCTATAAGAATGTTGTTTGACTACTATGGGTTGAAAGTTGACAATAATTCTGATATCAATAATAGCAATTCAAGGTTTCATAGTGATTTCAAAATCATTGATAATAATTCACATTAGACAATGTTACTTTAATGATCATTATATAAATCCTATCGTAGGTATCAAGTTTTAATACTAAACTGATTTGATGATTGGTTCTCCAATCCTTATGCGTAGTCTAACATTATTATTCATTTCTATAAAATATTTATCATTTCTTATTAATATAGACATCTCATAATGTCTTCATAGAATTACAAGCATCTATTTTCTTACTGATTGTCCCTGCAAAACCTTCAATATCCCATATAATATTCTCAAACTCGAAAAAGAAAACTCAAACTCTCCTATCCACACATCCGACACAAGTAATTTCTAATTTCATATTAAAGATCATTCATATATATATCTATAAAGTTTTCATGATCATATTCATATTTCACCTATGTTATTTACAGCACATTTTGTAAATTGATTTTGACTATTCATAACAACATAACAATACTTTATTCTGATTTTTTTCTATCTTCTTATCCACATATTTTATTTGGATCAATCTCAATCTTGTAGAATTAAACTTCAAAGTCAATTCACACATATGTTATTCACAAATTTAGAATAACTATAATTACTTGAAAGAGTCGAACAAATATAGTGTTCAAACCCAAAGACTTCATTCTTAAAATTAGAATATCAATGATGTATTACATATCTATTATTTGATTCTCATACATATGGACAATTCAATGTATGTTAAATACAAAACTATGAATGGTGGCTTGGAAATATCCTCTCATCACACCTTCATAAGGTTCAAATGTATTTATTCCAAAACACAATGTCTCATTGCAAAAATTTTATAACACAATATCTTAGGATGTAATTTTTCTTATCTTTTTCATTTTCTTTCTGATATAAGATGCAAATTAGTTATTCTTTACGTGACAAGTTCTTGTTTTAATCAACAAGCTTATTCATACTCAATCATAAAATGATTACTTCATATTTTCTTAGATTAGAGACAAGGGAACACATCATACTTCCTTTCTCTATTATGAAGAAAGGTTGCATGATAAAAAATTAATCAAAGTCATTGAAATATATCAGATGATCATACATACTGATGCGTAAAATGATGTAGCAAAATAGAATAGCTAGCAAGTGCACTAGTCGCTCAAGTAATATAGTAAAAATGAGTAAGAGTGTCGAACTCACGAGAAATATTATTAATTCAATATCTGAATTTATAAATTAATAAGAGAGGAAATAACAGGGATTTTGAAAATTAGTTTTATAAAATAAAATAAAGATAAGATAGTGGTGTTGAAGTTAGGCCTTAGGATGAAAATAAATCAGGATAAATATTTGAACCATAAAAGATAAATTTAATCTTTAAAGATGGATTAGAGTCTCTCTAAAATAATCTAACATGATTATCTTGCGGTTTTCACGACTGGCATCCCTCAATCTAATCAGATAGAACTATCTTAATTTAATAAGAATTGAAGTCTCCACGACTGGTACCCTCAAAATCATATTAAAATTAAGATGCATTAAATTGGATTCCCTAGACTATTAATCACTCCACAAACTGGTATAAATTAGTAGACCACATAAACTTGATTCTCCACACACTAGTTATCAAATTTATGTCAATTATTAATTTTAGATAAAATCAATGAAAATTAGTATCATGAATTCTGAAATTAAACACTCCACAAACTAGTATAGCCTAATTTCAAAATCTAATTAACTAACATAAAAGCAATAAGCACAATTAATAATTGATCAGAAAAGATTAAAACAAATAAAATATGATTCAAATATTTCCCTTCAATTAATAATCTCCTAAAATAATAATCCTGAAAACATGGAGTTCATCCTAGAATTCTGGAGAGATAATAACAAAATAACAATAATAATTAGAAGAATTACACCCAAAATAGAAGTATAGCTCTCGAATTGGACAGACAGTCGGGCAGCCTCTCGGACTTGACCAAGGTCACGATCAACCTCCAGCCGTCGCATCTCTCTCCTCTTGGTCGAAGCCTGCAGAGTTCACGACTCACTGTGGAAGAAATCTGAACTTCAGAGCACGACTTGGAATGACGGATTCTTCACGTATTTATAGGTGCGGATGGGTGATCATGAGCGTACATCGTACGGCCAATATTTGTCTCGGCCAAAAATGATATATTTTTTTAATCCTTACGCCCAAAAAGATAACTCTTTTTATCTTTACCCCTTCTTGGAATATCGGCCAAAATGATAAACAATTCTTATCTTTACTCCCAAAATGATGAGTTCTTTTACTTATTACGCCCAAAACAATAGGCTTCTTATCTTTACCCCCATCAAATCTCGGCCAAAACGGAGATTTCCTTGCCATTACGCCCAAAAAGATAACATCATTTTATCTTTACCCCCTTCAAATCTTGGTCAAAACAATAGGTTTCCTTGCCATTTCGCCCAAAAATATAAAATCTTTTTATCTTTGCTCCCTTCAAATCTTGGCCAAAATGATGACTTCTTCTTGTAATCTCGGTCAAAACGAAGAAGAGTCTTTGATCGTTATGCCCAAAACTCAAGTTGCATTCGTTTTTACCCCCAACGAAGTAAGATGTAACTTATCCAACCATGAGATCATCTCGGCCGAAATTTAATTCTTTACGGCCGAGTCATATTGCCTGCAAATAATTATAAGAATTAAGTAAATCCCTCTTCGGTTAAAATATTCAAAACATTAATAATCAAAATCGATAAATCCGGAATTATGACTAAAAGTGACTAAAAATGATGCATGCCATGATCAAATTACAGAAAAATTAATTAAAATAATAATCTAAAATATGTTATATTTTGCATGCATCAAACTCCCCCAAACTTAAAGTGTTACTTGTCCTCAAGCAAAAACTCAAAGCAAGGCTCAAGAAAGTTCCATCATAGCCTCCACATTGTCAACTGACTAATTTTCTTACATAATTCTTCTGCACACCTAGTACTTAATATCTTACCACTTTTCATGCACTTAGCTTCATAGAGGTTTTGAATGCTACACAAATTTAAACAATCTCAAATTCAGCCTTGTAGAAAAATAAATTGTCTGTCAAATAATAGCATTAATATTGAACACGAGCTTAAAACTTTTCTTTTCTTTTCTTTTTTTTTCTTTTACTTTTATTTTCAATCATTTTAAAAGTTCTAGTCTTCAAGCAGGATTGCACAAGGAAGTCCATGTAACGGGCTTTGGACTGATGACTCCCAGACCAGATGGCCTTAGGGCGACAGGTGATGAGGCACCCCTCGAGTTTACTTGCCCGAACAACTAAGGTTATGAATGAAAAGTTCAAACTTAGCCATGATTCAGTACTATTGTGCTCCTCCATATTCCACAAGACGGTCCATGTAGCGGGCTTTCGATCGACAGATCTCAGAGCAGTTGCCCTTAGGTCGCCAGGCATGAACCCCTACGGATCTAATTACCCGAACCCATCTTGGTTCCGGATAACACTTTTGTACCTACACATAACTTTATTCATTTTTTTTCACTATTTTTTTCACATTTTTTTTAAGCTCAAGGAGTACTTAATATGGTCAATAAATAGCTACTACTATCAAAACTTAAAAGAAATAAATAAAAAGGCATGAATATGATTTAGTCGTCTAGACATTCATAATTCTATTTAGCATAGGCACACAGTCCATAAATTTGATACTAAAATAGCAAGTGATAAGAAAGAAAAAGCATTCAAATTTCATCAATTAACAATATATCTTTGGACTTTTACTAAAAGATGATTAAGACAATAAGACGAAAGTTAGTAAGATGGTAGCGAAATAAATGCATGCAATGGTATTTTTTTTTGAAAAATTTAAAATTTTCAATTTTTTTGGATTTTTAGGAATACATGCAAACATAAGCAAATAAAAAGGAAAAATAAAAAAAATGCAATGCATGAAATGCAAACTCCCTCAAGCTTGAACTAAACACTATCCTCAGTGTTAGGCCAGTAAGGGAAAGAGACTTAATAAAAAGAAAAAATAAAGAAATGAAAAATAAAGAAGAGAAAAGATACAACCAGATTTATTGTCTGTGGGGGTGGCGATGGAGGGTGGTAGGGTGCTCGGCCTCGGCCTCAATAGTTGTTGGTGGAAAGATGCTCGGCCGATACTTGATGGTGAAGATATCTCGGCTGAAATTGATAGAGGACTGCTTGGCCATAATGTGTTGTGGATGAAAATCTCGGCCGAGAGTGGTTGCTTAATATCTCGGCCGAGATTTTCTTAAAGCTGGTTTCTCGGCCGCAATGGGAGAGAGAGTTTGGCGGTCGGTATTCGATGAAGAAACTCCGGTCGATATTCAAGGAGATGTTGGCTGCAATGTATTGTCGACGAAGATTTCAGCCACGCAATCTCGTCCGTAAGGAACTGGGCGTGGTGCTTTTGGGCGTAAGGGAGTGGCGGTGACGGTGTCAGCTCTTGTCCGAGCGTAAGAGAGCAGCGGAGACGGCGTGAGACTTCGGCCGTAAGAGGAAAGTTTGCGCAGGTGTTGGATTTTACACCCTGTTGTCATGTCCAAAGTTCTCTCCTTCCGCAGATGACTCAACAAAATAAAAACTATTACCACAACTAAAGATATTAATCAACAAACTAATGAAAGACTAATCTAAAGAAAAGAAATAATAAAAAGGATAAAACTAGTTCTGATTTATAGTCGTCAGCTTGACTTAGTCCTAATGAAGATCAAGGCCTACTTTGCTCTTCTCTCCTTGGATTTTTCTCTGTGTTGTTTGGGAGAGAGCCCGGTGTACGTCCACTCAGTTGTGCCGCCATCCGGCCCAGTTGTCTTTCCAAATTTCGAATTGATGCATCCTGACTTGTGGCTCTAGATTCCATATTCTTTTGTAACGCTTGCATGGTGTCTATAATATGTGCCATCATCTCCTGCATGTGATTTGATGATTGATATTGGGGAGCATCAGGTTTCCTTTTCAGTATATAATCTTTTGATGGACTGGCCTTGATTCTGATTATAGGCAAACTTCGGATTGTGTCTCCAACCATAATCGTTGCTCCTGAAAAATGGGTTGGAAATAAAGTTAGCATTTTCAACTTGATTTGAATCTGAAGTGTTACCTGTAGGGCTATAATTGCTTGAATTTCCCATTAGTGACATCATCTGCTCGAATTTTTTATTAAGTGACTCAAGCTGAGCCACTATTTCCGAAGATTGTATTCCTTGTGCAGCATATACATCCTGAGTTCGGCAAGATGGTCTCCTTTCTTGGCTTGACTTGAGGGCTACAGCTTCAATTATATCATGTATCTCACTAGGGCATTTAGATCCCAGCAATGTCCCTCCCGCTGATTGGTCGAGCTTATCTTGATCTGCAGCTCACAATCCATGATAGAAATCTTCCATCACTTGCCACTTTGGGATTCTATTATCAGTAACTCTGGCCAACAGTTCCTTATATCGTTCCCATGCTTCATATAATGTCTCGTTATCGTCTTGAACAAATGCCCTTAGCTCTTTTCTATATTTGCCTGCTTTTTGTGGTGGGCAATATTTTCCAACAAACTTTTCTACCAGCTCCAACCATGAGTGAACTGATCCTGCAGGCAAAGTTTTGAACCACGTAGAAGCTTTGTCACGTAAGGATTGTGGAAATAATAATAAACGAATAGCTTCAGTAGAAACATTATTATTTCTAAAAGTGCTAAAAGTGGCAAGAAATTTGTCAAGGTGATCGTGAGAGTCTTCATGAAATCCTCCTCCAAATTGGGATGCTTGTATCATCCTCACGATTGCCGGATTGATCTCAAAATTATTTGCATTGATTTCAGGCAGCACAATGCATGATTCTCGGTCATTATATCTGGCCGAGACATATTCTCTCATAGAGAGTTCTGTTTCATCTTCTCCCCGATTATTTTGTGGCGGAATTAGTTCATTTTGTTGCTCCAGTCTCTGATTGTCGCGTGCTTGTTCAGCCATTTTTCTAATATTTTTTCTTAATCGACGAGAATTTCTTTCAATTTCGGGATTAAATTCCAAAGGCGGATTTGAACTCCTCGTGCGCTTATCAGAAGATTTCAGGATTGGTTGTGATTAAATATTCAGTAATACCTGCAACAACTAATTTTTAGTAAGATAAAAGAATAAAATAAAAATAAAATAAAAATATATACAAGAAGAAAGAAATACAGATAATAGGCCACGAAAAAATAAGATTTTAACAAATAAAAAGTCTTTCGGCATGATAGAATTGAAAATTCGACATTAAAATTAATTTCAGAGAGGAACTTTTCAGAAACCTAATTACGGCCGCAAACGGAGGTTCTTCAAACCAATTCAAATGCCAAATAACTCGACCGCAAGTAAATCAAATAGATAATCATAAAAATCATGCACTCGTTCGGCCGTAAAAACCATGAAACAATGTCGAAAGGATTAATCAACGTGAAGGCGTAAAACTCGTTAAATTACGGCCGAAACAAAATCATAAGATGGCATAAACATTAACACGGTGATGAATCATCTCGGTCGAAAGAGAATTAAATTGACTTCTGTGGCGTAAAGAATTAATCAACTCCTCGCATATAAAACTCTAGGCGTAAAGAATCGAAGTCGACAACCTTTGGCCGAAATAAAAATCGAACGAAATGTCGACAAATGAATCATTACAGCCGAGGAAGAGGACAATTCATATCGGCCATAAATCAATGAAAATTAAGTCGAACGTGATCCTTTATGGCCGAGAAAGAAAAATCCACAAATAAACTAGCCGAAAAGGTCGTAAGATGGCGTAAAAACAAATGTTCAGAAAATATCGGCTGTAAAACTAGAGTAAGAAACAATTCTCGACCGCAAAAGACATGCACAACAGAATTAACGAGATGAAAATCCAAGGCGCAAAATGATTAACACGAGAGATTTAACCAACGTCCAAAGAGGATTCAGAAATTTATCGGCCGCAAAACAATTTGATCATATGGAATACATGAAATTTCAGCCGTAAAACTCAGATTAAATTTGCCAGCCGCAAAATATAAGCAAAGACTTTTGCAGCGTAAAACTTTTTTCGAAATCATTAAAGTCGAAAGAGGTCAAATCAATAATAAAAGGAATTTTACAGCCGCAAAACCATGAGATCAATTCTCGGCCGTAAAAAGAAAACATGAGATCATTCTCGGCCGTAAAAAAAATGAGATAATGGATTATCAGAGATTAAATTATCGGCTGCAAGCTTAATCAATCATATCACAAGAGAGAGAAATCAATTCGATCTGGATGAAGTGAAATACTTGCCGTAAAATTTGGATAAGAGTTTGTCGGTTAAAAGTTTGCGGGCATAAAGATTTCTTACGGGGTCATTAAAGCCGAAACGCAATTGATCAAACGTGCACATTCAGAAGATTTCAATTTCTACTGCCGCAAAACAAAAAGAATTTCACGGCCACTAATTAAAACAATTTTAGCATCAAATAGGATGATCTTTAAGCGCATAATAGAAGTTAAAATTTTGCGACTGCAAAATTGAAAGTTTAGAACTCAGAAATCATTCATTGCGAGGCAAAATTAATAAAGCCGACACATTAGATCTCGGTCGTAAAATCATAAGTCGACAATAATTCCGAAAATCCGTAAAGCACTACCGAAGTCAACAATTTTAATCTAAAATGTCGCGACCTTTATCTGCAAAAGAAAAGTGTTAGTTTAGTTACAAAAAATAATTAAAACAAATAGTACATATTTACAAAGAATTATTAACAATTTATTTACATCTCCTACTAATTCATAAAAATTAGAAATTAATTAATAACTATTCCCCGGCAACAGCGCCAAAAACTTGAGGCGTAAAATGATGTAGCAAAATAGAATCGCGAGCAAGTGCACTAATCGCTCAAGTAATATAGTAAAAAGGAATAAAAGTGTCGAACCCATGAGGAATATTATTAATTTAATATCTGAATTTATAAATTAATAAGAGAGGAAAAAATAGGGATTTTGAAAATGAGTTTTATAAAATAAAATAAAAATAAGATAGTGGTGTTGAAGTTAGGCCTTAAGATGAAAATAGATCAGGATAAATATTTGAACCATAAAAGATAAAATTTAATCTTTAAAGATGGATTAGAGTCTCTCTAAAATAATCTAACATGATTATCTTGCGGTTTCCACGACTGGCATCCCACAATCTAATCATATAAAACTATCTTAATTTAATAAGAATTGAAGTCTCCACGACTGGTACCCTCAAAATCATATTAAAATTAAGATGCATTAAATTGGATTCCCTAGACTATTAATCACTCCACAAACTGGTATAAAATAGTAGACCACATAAACTTGATTCTCCACACACTAGTTATCAAATTTATGTCAATTATTAATTTTAGATAAAATTATTTAAAATTAGTATCATGAATTCTGAAATTAAACACTCCACAAACTAGTATAGCCTAATTCCAAAATCTAATTAACTAACATAAAAGCATTAAGCACAATTAATAATTGATCAGAAAAGATTAAAACAAATAAAATAGGATCCAAATATTTCCCTTCAATTAATAATCTCCTAAAATAATAATCCTGAAAACATGGAGTTCATCCTAGAATTCTGGAGAGATAATAACAAAATAACAATAATAATTGGAAGAATTACACCCAAAATAGAAGTAGAGCTCTCGAATTGGACAGACAGTCGGGCAGCCTCTCGGACTTGACCAAGGTCACAATCAACCTCCAGCCGTCGCACCTCTCTCCTCTTGGTCGAAGCCTGCAGAGTTCACGACTCACTGTGGAAGAAACCTGAACTTCAGAGCACGACTTGGAATGACGGATTCTTCACGTATTTATAGGTGGGGATGGGTGATCACGAGCGTACATCGTACGGCAAATATTTGTCTCGGCCAAAAATGATATGTTGTTTTAATCCTTACGCCCAAAAAGATAACTCTTTTTATCTTTACCCCTTCTTGGAATCTCAGCCAAAACGATAAACAATTGTTATATTTACTCCCAAAACGATGAGTTCTTTTACTTATTACGCCCAAAACAATAGGCTTCTTATCTTTACCCCCATCAAATCTCGGCCAAAACGGAGATTTCCTTGTCATTACGCCCAAAAAGATAACATCACTTTATCTTTACCCCCTTCAAATCTTGGCCAAAACAACAGGTTTCCTTGCCATTACGCCCAAAAAGATAAAATCTTTTTATTTTTATTCCCTTTAAATCTTGGCCAAAACGATGACTTCTTCTTATTATCTTGGCCAAAACGAAGAAGAGTCTTTGATCGTTACGCCCTAAACTCAAGTTGCATTCGTTTTTACCCCCAATGAAGTAAGATGTAACTTATCCAACCATGAGATCATCTCGGCCGAAATTTAATTCTTTACGGCTGAGTAATATTGCCTGCAAATAATTATAAGAATAAAGTAAATCCCTCTTCGGTTAAAATATTCAAAATATTAATAATCAAAATCGATAAATCCGGAATTACGACTAAAAGTGACTAAAAATGATGCATGCCATGATCAAATTACAGAAAAATTAATTAAAATAATAATCTAAAATATGTTGTATTTTGCATGCATCACATACCAAGGACGATTTATTTTTCTTAGAATTGATATGATCTAATATCATGAGATAAAGCCAAAACTCACTCATAATTTGGCTCAGTTTTATTTTTCCCATAAGATTTTTGCAAAATAGTGTTTAAAAATTTATGATAAAGTACACGACTTTAGAAATTACGGGATCACAGGTTTATGAGTGGTTTGATGGCCAAGAATTCATAAGGATCATATTGAGTTTCATGTATATAACTTTTGAGATATAACATTCTTTAACTTTAGCTAATGGGATCCATATCCTAAATTCATTTTTGAGAATATGGTTGTACTTCATCAAGCAAGTAACTCATTCTTGATAAACTATTCTTCACAATCACTTAGTCTAGATGTCTATAATTGATGCCCAACCTAGGAACATATTTTCTTCTTCAAGAATAAGCCCAAAATTCGAAGTTTTGATTTGAATACAAACTTCATCGGAATGCTCCTATAGTTCTTTTAATCTTATAGGTGTTATACAATAAGGAGTTTTAGAAATAAGAATAGTTCTATGGAATAGATCCATAAAAAAAATTCTCTCTATTTCCTTGGTTATAATTCTTGAAGATCTTCTAAGACTATTTTATAAATTCCTATATAATTGGAATATCTTCCAATCGTGACCCCTTTTACCTTTATCTCGATTACAAAAGCTTCTCATCCCTTTTTAATTAACTTCTCTGTTATTATTATATAAATAATGCAAGAGGAGAAAATTCTAATATTTATCAGAAAATGTAACTCTTAATATTTCTGGTAACTCAAAATAAACATCTTCCTTAAAACAATGTGAAGTGGCATGTTGACGAACTAATCAATCACCTTCGAGTAAGACAATATAGTCATAGATATTTAAAAAAATGAAATATGTCATCATTTCCCACAATCTCTTTTGACTCCATATTCATTTATATCTTTTGCAAGTACTACTAGTTTGATCCGTAGCATTGCCATCATAAAACATTATTGATGGACCCATTATGATCACATCATCATATAGGGAGGATCATTGTTGGGATCAAATGCCACACCCTGTACTAATGCATAATGCATGAGATGAAAATGAACTCCTAATAGGTCGACCGTAAGACAGAGCAAATTTACAAAGGCTAATAATATCTAATTGGCCCTCACCACATTACTCATATGGTGATAGATTTACCCCTTCAAATAAAATAAGAAAAGTAATCAAAAGCATGCACTATTAATCTAATGCACATAATGTCACATAACCTTAAACTTAAGTCATATTATCTATAGAATCTTATAACCTAAGCTTTGATACCAAACTTTACCACACCCCACTCTGTGACTAAATTCTAATTCTAACTATTATCTTTCTTAATTATGTTTAGCAATAAAATCAGCAAAACTTTCTCCCTTAATTATCTGGTGTAATTTGCCAATACATACAAATATATGCATTTATGTATTCATCAAAGTTTAAATAAAAGTTTTAAGACATCACATTCGCACATTATCATTATTGTTTCACAAACCATTTCACATATAACACCCAACATGATTAACTTTTATACAACCTTAACTACAAGATCTAGAACTATCTATTACATGCATGCTTCCAAAAACAAAAATGAAGGGGAAAATAAAATTGCTCCAACGGTTCGACCTCTTCTATATGCATCAAAGGTAAGCTTTGAGTCGACTCAACTCAAGAACTTAGAATTATCTGAAAAATTCAACATGAGTAATGTGAGCAGTAATCGTTTGTTCAGTGAGTGGAATAAAAGTACAATATAGGGGAACAATACGAGTGTATATAATATTTAAATAATCACATTCCTTTCATATAAGAAAACATTTAAAGCATAACTCATATCACATAATTTTTTCAAATCATATGAACTTTTACATAAATAAAAATTATTCAAAATATCATCATATTCACAATTAAACTTCACACATGTGTCATTGCACATACTCATCATGGGTTGATATGTATCCCTCTATGATTATATGTCATACAGTTAAGTATAGCTTCATAATCAAGAGTATCAGATACGCAGAACAAATCATGGATCAATATGTATCCCTCTACGATTGTGTTTCATACAGTTAAGAAGAGCTTCACAATCAAAGAGTCTTAAATACGCAGAGCAAATCATGGATCAATACGTATCCCAATCATGATTATGTTTCACCCAATCATGATTCTCAAATACGCAGAGCATATCATGGGTCAATACGTGATCGCAGAGCAGCCTCCAAAGGGCAAAGATACCCGATATACGCTCCAAAGGCTTCATGTACATCGAATGCAGTCCCAAAGACCTTTTTCAAACAGTATGGTCAATGCACACATGGAGTTTAACAATATCAAAATACACATGTCATAATCACATATTGTCATCAAGTAAAACTTATTTTAACTTCACAAGCATTGTTCCCTAAAAAATATTTTTGTATAAAGAGGTTACTCTATCTCATATGAAATCCTTGAAACATATCATAAATACTTTTTCATAGCTCAAGATATGTTTCAATAATAACAATAATAATAATATTTTTTGCTTGAAATAATATCATAAATAAAAGAACTAACATATAACATTTTGCTATGTTGTAAATTTATTCACTCACCTTGTATTTTATCCCTTCAAGAAGGTTTATTAGATTTCATCCCTTTCATTTGCAACTTAATGTTTTCCTACAAGTAATAATGCATTTTTACTTCTCAATCACTAATAAGGTAATATGCAATGCATGCTTATGATGCATGAATGTTTATGTACCTTAAAACATTTATAATCTCCTCTAATACTAATTTCTAACTTTAGGCATTTTTGTTCATAGGCTATTTCATAATTGGAAATTCTCAATCCTCCATAGTTTAATTAGGTGGTCTCAGGATTTCAGACTGAGTATTTGTCAATAAATAATTCATAACTTCTAACCAGAAAGACAAATCTCATGGTTCTAGATAAATTAGAAACTAACCAACGGTAGTTGGCTCAACTGATAGTAGGGTTGAGTCCTGAGCGCTCGCTGGGTGCTAGTAGCCCCAGGTTCGAGTCTCAGAGTCGCCACCTTGGCTAGGAAATAAGCCTTTACTGCTCTATCTTCTCAGCTCCGGATTAGTCGAGTGCTAGTAGCCTCGGACACCGGAGGCCTCCCGTAGACCCGGGTCGGCACCAAAAAAAAAAGAAGATAAATTAGAAACTAGATTTATTAAGGTTTCCAACATCCAAATATCATTACTAATTTCCAAGTCAGTAATTCATAATATCCCAGAAAATCTGACCTAGGGTTTGTGACTTGGCAGACTGTGTGTCACTGAATGATTAATTTATATATTTAACAATACGTATCCATTTGATCAAATCCTTATTTTCCTAGAATTTAGACTTCAGTAGTGTTTAGGAATAAAAATTGTAGAATTTAACTCCTAATATGTCCTTATAACAAAAATAGTCAATTAGGGTTGTAATCTGTCAATGTCCTGGAATTTGACAGAAGCATCACTATGAAATGAAAATTTCATTTCTCCCAAAATACAAGTCCAAATGGGATGATTCCACTTTTCACCGAACCCTTCGAATGTCTAATTAATCATATCAAAATATAAAATCCTAATTCATTATATTCTAACCATGCCCTAATTTACAGGTTGGATCTGACTTAGATTTAGGACAGAGTGAGCGACCTACGGTTCTGGGTTGATAACTTTCTCTAGAAAAGTATTTTTTTATATGATTCTTGTGGTCCTGGAAAGCTAACTTCGAGGTGATGGACCATGCAAAATGTTAGAATTTACGAAGAACGAACCAAGAAGACATCATCATATGAAGTTGAAGGTCAATTTCGGATCCGCAGCTTCACTTTAACCCAGCAAACTTGTCGAATTTCTTCCAGTTGTTTGGCTATGGATTTCATCTTGTAAATTTTTAGGCTTGCAAAGGATAAGAATAAATTATTTATATTTATTTTGATAATTTTAACACGTCATATGGGGGTTGGAAAAATCTTTTTCTAAGCAGCTGGTGAGCTACCTGCTTGAGCTGCTTGAAACCCTATTAGTTGAAATGAAGGTCCAATCATATTTTTTGGTTAAAAATTAGTATTAAACCTCTAATTAACCTTAGTTAATCATAGTCAAACAAATTTTTTATAATATTAACAAATATTAAAATTTATTCATAATAGTCTTATATAATTTCTTTATAACACCTATCGATAATTTAATTATCATCATGCTTTAATCCAAAAGTTAATTGCTACACGCAACCATGGCTATATAAGCATCTAAACTGATTTATTATGCTAACTAAAAGCAAGATTATGTTAAAATAAATATGTGGAGCACGTCTGTGACACCAAAGACCGGGTGGTACTGAAGGTGTCTTCGATGAAGGGCGTGATGCGGTTTAGCAAACGAGGAAAGCTCAGTCCTCGATTTGTCGGTCCCTTCGAGGTTCTCGAGTTAGTCGGCGATGAAGCTTGCATATTGGCCCTACCTCCCTTCTACGAAAGAGTCCACAATGTCTTCCATGTATCCATGATCCGAAAGCACAAGCACGATGACGCCAACGTCGCAAGGATCGAAGAACCGAACTCGAAGGATGACTTGACCTACGTGGAGTATCCGACAAAGATCTTAGACCGCAAAGTCTAGTACTGAAAGGACAAGGAGGTTTCGCTAGCCAAGGTCTCATGGAAGTACCACCACGAAAAAGATGCGACATGGGAACTCGAATCTGAGATGCGCAAAGAAGCTTCGCACCTATTCGATAAGCTCTATTCCTTACAGGATTCGAGGACGAATCCTTTTTCTATGGGTATTATATTGTAATGCCTCATGTCTCAACACACAAAAAAATATAGAAGACGAAGAGGAACGACCGAGCCCCATTTCCTCTTCCTCTGCTTCATCTCTCTTCCACTTCCTCTTCCCTCTTCAATGGCCGATGGTTCACCATATGGGTGAGGCCAAGGCACATGCTCTAGCCATAAAACCCTCTCCCCCACTCTCCTTCTCACGTTTTCCTCTTCCCCACTCTCTCTCTCTCTCACTCTATGTTTCTCCCTTCCGTCAACGCGCGCGCAGCTAGAGAAGCAAAGGACGATGTCAGCGGGATCTTTCGTCGTGGACAACGCGGCAGATGGCGACGGACGATGACGCGCGACGTGACGATGAACTACACTAGGACGAACCGTAATTTCATAGGCTAAGAGGTGTGATTTCGGGATCTATCTCATATGTTATATTTCTGGACGAATCGAAGCATGCTTGTAAGGATTTGCCAGACGAAAAACCTCTATTCAATTTCATAGAAATCGCATCATATGAACTTGCAAAATTTCTAATTTTATTTCTGTGAGCTAAGCTGAATGTTTTCTTTATGCTAAGACATGAACCTCTTATAGTCTGTGATGCATGATCTAAGGACGTAGATAGAAGTAAATCATCTGCTCAAATGTGTAGAAGACGTAGTATATGCATTTCTGAAGTGCTTGAATCATTCTGCAAATCGTATGAAACTATTTGATACTTCTTTATATATCTTTCGAATTTCCTAGCCAATTGTATTGTGTATATTACTTCTTGATAGTTTAAATGATTAGATGGTGCCTTAGTTATGTTCACAAACCCACGATATCGATGCATGATCACTCTAACTGTTGAAAGAAATGAAACAACAAAACTTGTAAACTTGCGCAGTTTCTGCGAATGAAGAACCCGGCCCAGATCAGACCAACCTGGGACTGAGTTCTTCCCAACTCGGCTCGGATCTGCCATTAATGCTTGCTCTGAGCTCTGATCGCACCAGCAACTCGGCCTAGGCTCTACCTGACCTATCCGGGGCATCAATCGGAGTATATGATTGGGCGGATCGTCCTTTTCAACTCGATTGTGCATCCAAGTCAGCTAGGGTATAACCCTAACTCGGCCCACGTTCTAATTCAGATTTTTCAAGACTGATTCCATCAGAAGCTCGGCCCGAGTTCACCTGTACTCGTTCCGAGTTTTGGCCAACAGAATGTTGATTTTACTATTTATGAACCCTTGTTTACATATTTGATATCTGATCTTTCCATGAAGTTAATTATGCTCAACAGAATCATGTTCATCCTTCTCATGATTAGACGGACAAAAGAATGAGAAGCCAACTTCATTATGAACCTCCATGAATGATGAATGATGATTCTTATGAATTATATGAAGAACAATGATGATTTCTATGAAATGATAAATGGTCGTCCGCCCCCTCTCCGGATAATTGCTGAAAAGAACTAATGACGGACGATTGTTCGACTTTCGAGCGTCCGGTATGTGGACAGAAGGAATTTGACCTTAATCGAACCCCTCTTATTTGATAGGCCTCTGTTCACCTGATTTGTTAAAGAATGAAAAGAACTTAAAGATGATTCAGAGTTATGCTCCATACGGCCTTTGATCGATCTTCTGATCGAAAGAGATGTTCATTATGGTGGAGAAGTTAAGCCAGCCTTGAGTAAGTCACTTTCTCATGGGTTACCATTTGTCCTATTTAGATGGGAGTTTCTTCCTTATGAATGTTTTTCTCCTGACGCAAGGTCATCCCAGCTCGACGAGACTGACCGTGGCACTGAGCACTCACTGGCCTACAATGGTCTAGCATTACGAGCGTAGGCAATGGTATTCCCTAAAATAATGAAGATCTCTTCCAAAAAAAAAGAAAGAAGGAATGAAGGAATGAATGAAATGAAATAATGAAAGAAAGAACGAAAGAATGAAAAAATGAAAGGAAAGAAAGGAAAAGGCATGAATCATGTTATGATCACTCTTTAATTTATGATGCTTTACATTTCATTATATGATATCTTCATGCTTATTCCGACAGAACTGATATATGATTTATATGAACTCACACTTAGCTTTATGCTAGTGGTTGAGCTTGCTCCCTTGTGTGATCCCCACAAGTATATGATGTTTGCTCGTGACGTGATGGTATGTGCACGATGACTTCGCTTTGGGTGGCATGTGCATATGGTTATGGTCATGTATGTCTAGTATGAGTCATATGTTTATCCGTTATATGAGATGGTATATTTATCTGGACGGGGTTAATTCCTCTATTAAGGGTTAGAGATAAATATCAATCTCATTTCCAAAATCTTGATATAGGAATAAGCATTGATAAAATGAAAGCTCTTTCTTCGTCCACATCCAAGGTAACTAGTTATAAGGAAAAAGTACCACACTCAAATGCTATATGGGCTATTTTTGGCAAATTTAGAAGTTTGATAGTGGATAGTTTGATCAACGAATAGTGATTTAATTGACAGATAGTTGCCACCAAATAGATGGTAGCATTTAGATATTCGATAAATTTGGCGACTGAATTAGTTTATTTATATAAAATAACATAAATAGACATAAAATTATAGTTAATTATAGATATTGTATAAAAATATCTTTTATTCTAATGTAATTGCTTTTTTTATTTGTTTACACTAAAGATTAGGATATTCTTAAAAAATACTAAAATTAACTTAAAATCATAATATCCATTATGCATCTACTTAGTAATTATTCAAATGATAAATATTTTATTACAACAATAATTTAAAATTTTAAAAATATAAATAATTATTATAAGGCCTCTAAATTATTTATAGTAAGATATATATAGTGCATTTAATTAAAGGATAAATTTGAAATAAAAATTAACCCTCTATCCTTTACCCTCTAACCATTAATCAAATTAGTCCATTCAAAATATCTAATTAACGGTCAAATGCTTTATTTAGCAATTTTATCTTGGTTCAACCATACTCTACTGTTTTTGTTGCCCGATGGTGTCTGAGTTAGCAAATGGCTGAAACCCATCACTTGCAAGTTCAAGTGGAACATTAAGAGGAACAATATCAAATGATTGTTGAAATTCATTAAAGAACTTCATGCGAGTGAAGCTATTGCGTGTCTTATTATTGGAAGAATGATTCAGTTATTTACCCTATGAAATTTAATTTTAATAATCAAATTTTAAATATACTATATTTTTTATTAAGATTATCTATATATAATCTTATCAGTAGACTCATTCTTCCCATGTAATATTTCCAATCCGCCTATTTAATATACGTTTATAAATGGAGCGAACATTTCCTTATCATGTAAGGTTCTAATTAGCCGAGTCTTTGGCTAATTACGCAGTTTGAGATTATTTTCACCTTTCTCTGTATATACAAGTGTGCATCCATGGCTTCATGTATGGAAAGGCTTGCTAAGATCTTATCTATGTGATATGTAAATTTTATATCTTTTTTTAATAGCCAGGACTCGAGAAACTAGTGGCGTCGACGGTCAAATTCACACGCGCTAAATAGCACACTGTCTACAAATTAATGGACGACCCCTTCGTTTTGTGTTGCATACAAATAAAAATATCAGTTGAGACCTTGTTTTAACGAGGAGCCACATAATTATCACTATAGCTCAACAGTTGTCGGTAAAATCCTATCTTACTATACACGAAGTGCGATAGATTCGACCTCTAGCTATGTTATTGAGAAGTTAAATAAATCAATTGAATGAGTGATCAATGATTAAACCCAAGAACAATTTTTTCCAAAATTGAAAGATACACGAAGAAAAACTTTCCAATGACTTTAATGCACAAACATTGAAGGCTATTAATGATTTCAGTCATTTTCGAAAAAAAAAACTTAAATTATGATTGTGAAAACTTACACCATTTCCATATCCATGAATTTTCAAATTAAGAATTAATCGTCTTCATTTATGACGATGGCGAATTCATACTATTAAATCTATTCTAATAATTCAATATATTACATAAATTTTTATCGCTTTAGATCGGGATACATATAGTTGACTAGGAAATAATTAAATTATTGTAGTAAATTATTCAATGGTTAATTAGAAGTACAAGGAAAATCGCATATCACAATATAATCGGGGAAAATAACTATGTCATTCACTATTCTAATATTATTGTGTCAAGTTTAACTTTAATCATCAACTTTTAAATTTATAGTTATTCTTTTATCAAAATTATTTGTAAAAGTAATTTCGAAGACATTATCATTTGGTAATTACTAACTGGTAACGTCCTTCGAAATTGACGGATGCTAAATTCTTCAGTAATTTCGAAGGCACTATCCTTCGGTAAATAAAATAATAATATATTAATAATATTTGCAATATAACACATATCTCTCTTTCATTTTTATAAAATATTTATAATAT
Organism: Pontederia crassipes; assembly: GCA_030549335.1. Classification (NCBI taxonomy): domain Eukaryota; kingdom Viridiplantae; phylum Streptophyta; class Magnoliopsida; order Commelinales; family Pontederiaceae; genus Pontederia; species Pontederia crassipes. The sequence goes on along the minus strand of CM060194.1, from coordinate 59,060,890 downwards.
AACATAATACTACTAATGATTGTAATCATATATATTAATACATATAATTAATATCAATATATATACTATTACTAATGTTTAATAATAATATTATACATTTATATAAATATTGATAATAAATTATACTAATTTAATATCGAAGGATAATGCCTTTCGAAGATATTATCCTTCAATAATTACCGACGAGTAATGTCCTTCGAAATTATCGACAGATGCTAAATTCTTCGATAATTTCAAAGGCACTATCATTCGATAAATAAAATAATAATATAGTAATATTTATAATATAACACATATCTCTCTTCCATTTTTATAAAATATTTATAATATAACATAATATTACTAATGATTGTAATCATATATATTAATACATATAATTAATATCAATACATATACTATTATTAATGATAATATATATATATAAATATTGATAATAAATTATACTAATTAATTATCGAAGGATAATGCTATCGTAATTACCGAAGGATTAACATTCATCGATAATTATGAAGACATTATCCTTCGGTAATTATCGACGGGTATTGCCTTTCGAAATTACCGATGGATGCTAAATCCTTTAATAATTTCGAAAGCACTATTTTTCGGTAAATAAAATAATAATTTAATAAAAAATACTAAATATATACTTATATTATATTACATATATATTGTTATAAATATAACTACCGACGGGTATTTCCTTCGAAATTATCGACGAATTTAATTGCTTCGGTAATTCCGAAGGCTATACCCATCGGTAATTTATCGACAGAGATTTTTCGTCCGTAGTAAGGAAGGATGTTTTGGCCAGGAGTTTCATATCCATTGCAATAATCGTCAATAAATGAGAAGTATTCATTTCCTTTGAAAAATGTCCGTCGCAAATTCGCCATTTTCTTGCATGACCATGTATATGTTGGATGGCACAATAGTTAAATTAAAATTTGATCGATACACAATTAGACTTTAATGTAATATTCCATTTTATATTTCTCATTTGCCTATTTAATATATGAACAAATGGAGTGAAAATTTTATCATAACCAGCAAACTTTAAATAATATATATAAATACAGTAAAAAAAGTATGAAGAATGGTGCAGCAGTTGCAGTGAAAGCGTAATATCTGCATTTAATGCTCTCACCGAAAAAAAATGCCGTACAAAATAATATTTTTTATGTTAATATTTTTTTTATGTTTCGTAATGTTTAGAATGCGAAAAAGAGATAACTCTTTCAAAATAATACCCAAGCACATCTTTATAGTGTTTTACAAAGTTTTAATAAAAAAAACTGCCAGAGCTTTTCCAGTATACCCAAATATGGCCTAAATGTGCAACAATTTCTTCAAATAGAGTGAAAGGCCTTAATTTTTCCGGAAAGGTTTCAACTCCATAGCACGAGATCTCCTAATTTACTTTCACTTTTTATATACTTTGCCCAAAAATATTTCTCATTTTGTTACCTCAAAGAAAAATTAAAAACTCAAATTGCCTTCTTTAGACAACAGCAGAAAATAATTATTAAACTAGCAAAATTGAGCTTTAATTCGAAGTCAAATTAAGAAATCAGGATCGTAACACAGAAAACATTGTTAACGGAACGCCTCCTCTTCGGTATAACAGGTCAGTGTTCGAGCGTTCGATGTCTCTATTACTATTTGCTTGTAATAAACATCGAAGAAAGTTCCCTGATTGCAACATAAAAATCACAGTGAGTAGACATTGACCTGATCATGTTCCATATCCCTATATTCCTATATCTGTTACAAAAAATCACAAAAACTGAAGGATCATATCAATTTTGTTGAAGGTGTATCTTTGAATAAGTATGGAAGTTTTTAATAAGGCAAGTTATCTTTCATCCGTGATGGTGAGTAGTTGGAAGGGTGAGCTTGCTAGCTTTGTTATACTTTTCTATTGATGATAAACGTCATGTATATGAAGACTTAGGAACGAGCCACAAGTTTCTTATTCTACCATGCGCATTGCACATTTTTATTTCTCATTTTCCACAAGTCTCTTGTGGTCTATCATTTTTATTGACTCACAAGTCAATTATCTTTCATTTTTTATTTTTATTGCACTAAAAATATTTCTCATTTGTACACCACAATCATCATATACATAAAACAAAACAAAAGTGTCATATTCAGACTTATCTTTACGTTCAAAATTTCCATTAGGCAACAAGTTGAAGCAAACGCATGCCAACCCTTCGGGAAGACCATTAGGCAAAAGAAGCATATTCCATGCACGTCTCCAGCATCATAATAGACGAATGCGTCGTTAGAAATAACGATACGGTTTGTTTATTGTTTGAATATGGTTCAACTTTATTCAGACGTTCCTAAGCACTATGGCCAGCAAAGTAAAAGAATCACTGCAGTACTTTGGATCAGGATGATTGGATCATCCATGAGAAGCCAATGCATAACGATGATTAATCAAATTAAAATTTTGAGATAATATATTATATTCATGTAGTACGTACTGGTTGCAATACGACTATAATTACAACTGCATTGATTACATGCATGTCATTAGTCAACTATCAATAATCCATAGAGTTCATTCATGTTTTTACGGGTGTAACAAAAGCCGACCTACCCGAAAAATTTATCCCACTCAAAAAGTTGAATTGAAAAAAATAAAAAATTATGGACCAAATATGATTTAAAGTAATTTTTTAATTCAACAAAATTGACCTACTTAAACTAGGATACCATCCGATAGAATCATAGAGACCCCTGAAGTTCATTTTTATTTAAATAATTAATTTATAAGTAATTATTTTTATTATTGATATAATAAGTTTTTTTGTATAATTTAATATGTTTCAATATGAAACTCTAATTTAATAATTATATCACTATATCCTATATTTACTTATTAAATTGAATATGATAATATTAATTTTAATTTATTATATTTTTAAAAAAAAATACTATTTTATTAAAATAGGTGTCCAAAAAATCATCTGAAAAATCGTCCCATTAGAGGGTGATTTTTTTCTAAAAATATTAACATATGGTTTGTGAAATTTAATACACATTAATTATAAAAAATACAATAATATATAGTCAAATATAATTTATGAATAATTAATTATGATGTGAAAATTTTAATTCAAAGGTTAATAATGAGAATACCAAGCATTTGTGCTAAGAATTAAATGTTAATATTTATGACACTGGAGGATGAGATTATTAAAAGGTATAAGGAATAAATGATCATTAGTTTACATTTTCTATTAATTCTAATTTTTTTATGCTAAAAAATATAATCAGAGTGAAGAGTTTATGCATGAAATCAAATATTCATATTTCAATAAAAGTAATTAGTAGCCTTAAGTTAACATAAATTTTCATTAGATAAATTTAAAATTCATTAGATAAATTTTCATTATAAATATTAAAATAATTCAAAAAAAAAAGAAAAAGGAGTGGAAGAAGAAATTTAATATCCTACTCCTAGTAATAAATGCAAAACAATTATGACTATTCATATTAACAAAAAATGATTGAATGATCTTAGTAGATATAAAATATGTGACCTTCTAAATTCAAAAATAATTATGACATGTCATCAGTAATTAATAGACTTAAATATCATAATTAATAAACTTAACTTACCGTAATGAATGAAGTTAAAGAGAAGTATCAAAAATAATTTTTTAAAACAAAGAAAATAGATATGGAAGAATAGATGTGCTTGGGTTGATTTATATCAATATAAGATATAAGAAAATTAGCGGAGTCAACATTTGCTTGAACATCACCAAAGGTTCCGTTGAGCCGTGTTCCGTCGTATAAAGCAATTTCATTCTCATGATGACCTATTCCGTATCTTAAATTAGCTTCATCTAATTCCTTCTCTCGACTCTATATATGTTCGTGCTTGTGCATCCATATATGCTGCATATGACTTGTTAATTAAGATCGATCTACTATTTATTCATGGAGGCCAAACCTCCCTTTCTTCTTCTTTCCTTAGTTCATGTCCTCGCTCTTCTTCTTCTTCAATGTCCTGAGAATGCGGCCTTTCGCGTCCGTCTCACTCATATCGACTCCAATGACAAAAACATGTCGCTGGTGGAGTTTGTCAAGCGCGCCGTGGACCGGAGCAAATACCGCACGGAGCTCGTCCAAGCAAACCTAAGCAACTCCACTTTCGACGTCCAAGCTCCCATCCGCTATGACGTTGCTGAGTACTATATGGACTTGGCAATCGGCACGCCCCCGTTACCCATCACTGCTGTGATGGACACAGGCAGCGACCTCATCTGGACGCAGTGCCGCGTGCCGCAGAACTCAACCATCTATGATCCATCGAAATCTTCCACCTTCTCGCAGATCCCTTGTACCAGTTCTCTTTGCCAATTTACAATTAACATTTGCACGTTACAATTCCAACTGCAGCAACACCACATCCGAACAGTGCAACTATTTTTACTCCTACGGGGACAAGTCCTCGACACAGGGAGTCCTCGGATCTGAAACTTTCACCTTGGGCGACAGCTCAGTCCACAACATCAACTTTGGCTGCGGCGAAACAAACGAAGGCTCCTACACAGGCATCGTGGGGCTTGGACAAGGAGTGCTGTCTTTGCCGTCGCAGCTGAACACGGGGAAGTTCTCCTATTGTCTCGATACCAACTCCAAGAACAGCCTTCTCCTGTTAGGGCCATCTGCGAACTTGAATGGGAGCAGTACTGGTACAGTTCAATCCACCCCCTTTCTTACTGACACGAAGTACTACTACATCTCTTTGCAAGGGATATCTCTTGGTGAAACTCTTCTGCCAATCCCCAACACCACCTTCCAGCACAACGCAAATGGGACCGGAGGAACGATCATCGACTCAGGGACGACGTTCAGTCGCCTTCAGCCACAAGCTTACGACATTCTGAAACAAGAGATCGTGTCCCTTGTAAACTTGCCGATTGTCAAATTTAAAAACAGCAGTCTTGATTGCTTCCAAGTCACATCTTGGCCTCCTCCAGACCTGCCTGATATGACGTTCCACTTCGATGGCGCAGACATGACCGTGCCGCAGGATAACTACATGCTCGCTGACAAGCAAGACAGCTTGCTTTGCATATTAATTTTGCCGACTAGTTTTCCGGTGTCCATCGTGGGAAATTACCAGCAGCAGAACATGCACATACTCTATGATCTTGACCACAGAATACTCTCCTTCGTGCCTGCGCAATGTGACCAGTTTTAAGATGTATTTGCAAAGATGTTACTTGATGCGGTGACGGAGCCAGAACAAGATAGTGAGGAAGGCCAACATATCATGAGTCTTTAAATAAAAAATAAAATTGCAATGATATTTTTTTGATATAAAATATTATGTCATGAAAGAGTAAACATTTTAAACGACGAAAAATAATCTACAAGGTGAATTAGTAATAACTTTTCTGTTTGTTGCATATGAATAGTTATATTTATTTTCATAAACACGCTCAAATGAATTGACATCGAAAGTTATGTTGTTATTAATTCGACGAGAATCCAAATGATCAAATTTCGCAAATATATTTGATTGATAAGCTGAGTTTGGATTTTTAATATTCTCTTTTTTAAAAAAAAAAATTGAATCAATTGTCGACGATTTTTTCATTTATATAAAGAGTTTTAACAAAGTATTCACATAATTAAAATATTAAAGCAGGTTGAAATTAATTAGTAGTTTCTAATTGATTAACCATATTTAAATGTATAGCACATGACTTAATTAAATTTCACAACAAATTGGTCGATTAGTGATGCAGCAATATAGCCTCTAATGTACTTCTAACTCAGTAGCGACGCACACTACAAGAAAATTATCATTTTGTGACGGTTATTTTTCGACGGGCACGAATCCTTCGCATTTTTCGATTGCCATTGCGACAAATAAAAAAATCCTTCCAAAATATTGAGCGCCAAAAAGTCCTTCGTTATTAAGGTTGATAAATCCTCGTCGCTAAATTACCAACGAGTTTAGCCTTCAGAATTATCGACGAATTTAAATCCGTCAATAATTTTGAAGGCTAGATCGTCGGTAATTATATTTATAATAATATATATATATATGTAATATAATATAAATATATATTCATTATTCTATTATTAAACTTATCGATGGGCCTAGCTTTCGAAATTATCAAGAGATCAGAATCCGTCAATAATTAAAATAATGTCATTTATTATAAATAATTATATATAATAATATTATTAAACATGAATAATATTATATGTATTGATATTAATATATATGATTATAAACATTAATAATATAATATTATATTATAAATATTTTAAGTAAATGGAAGAGAGATATGTATTATATTACAAAAAATTAATAATAAATTATTATTTTATTTATTGAAGGATAATTACTTCGTAACTATTGAAGGATTTAACATTCGTCGGTAATTTCGAAAGAATTGTCCATCGATAATTGAAATAATATCATTTATTATCAATGTATATATATAATATTATTATTAAACATTAAGAATATTATATGTGTTGATATTTATTATATGTATTCATATATATGACTATAAACATTAATAATATAATATAATATTATAAATATTTTAAGTAAATGGAAGAGAGATATGTGTTATATTATAAATATTAATTATTTTATTTATCGAAGGATTTGAAATTACTGAAGGATTTAACACCAGAAGGAATTGCCCGTTGATAATTAAAATAATATAATTTATTATCAATATTTATATATATAATATTATTATTAAACATTAATAATATCATATGTATTGATATTTATTATATGTATTCATATATATGACTATAAACATTAATAATATAATATAATATTTTAAATAAATGGAAGAGAGATATGTGTTATATTATAAACATTAATGATAAATTATTATTTTATTTACCGAAGGATAGTTCCTTCAAAATTACTAAGGAATTTAGCATCCATCGGTAATTCGAAGGAATTGTCCATTGGCAATTAAAATAATGTCATTTATTATCAGTGTTTATATATATAATAGTAATATTAAACATTAATAATATTATATGTATTGATATTAATTATATGTATTAAGATATATGATTATAAACATTAATAATATAATATTATATTATAAATATTTTAAGTAAATGGAAGAGAGATATGTATTATATTATAAACATTAACAATAAACTATTATTTTATTTACTAAACGATGGTTTTTTCTAAATTACAGAAGGATTTAACATCCGTCGATAATTTCTAAGGAATTGTCCATCAATAAAAATAATATCATTTATTATAAAAAATAAAAACCATTATTTCTTTTATATACATTAACACTAGTACTATATATACATTGACATTATGAAATAAAGATATATAAATTTACTTTTACAATTAACTATATTTATGTGCTACCTCTTTTAAGGATAGCACCATCATACCACTATTAATCACCATCTAATTCATAATGGATGGTGGATTGATTTACTGAATAATTTTTTGATCCACCATCCATTATGAATGGAATGATGATTGATAGATGTATGATAGTTCTACCACCTAAAATGAGTAGCACAATCATTTTTTCCTACATTAAGATACATGCGTCTTTTATAATATTTCATTTTGTACACTTTTAAAGTGTCATTTGTGACGTATAAAAAAGTTCATCATTATTTATAAAATTAGTTATAAATTTTATCTATTAAGTTACTATTTAATAATTGTGAAATGTCAATTTAATATTTATTATCTTATTACAAAAATATATATTTATTAAAAAAATTAAAAGACATTTAGGAGAAAATAAATACATATAATATTATTAATCCATCTCCTTCCTCGTTCCCGCGCCTCCCTCTCTCCCTATATCTCTCTCCTCGCTCGTTCATCTCCTTTTCTCACCCACTATCTCTATCTCTCCTCCTCTCCCTCTCTCTCCCACGGCGATGACGACTCCCATGGTTCCGGTGACCACTCACAACTCCAGCGATCCCGGTTGCCCTCCCCATCTTCCTCTCTCTCACCCCCGGCCGCCCTCCCCCACTCCCTCTCTCTGGACTCTGGTAGCCAGGCAGTCGGATCCGGTCGCAGGCAATAGATCTGACGCACAAGTGACCGGATCCGACCACAGATGATGGATCAGGTGTACAGGCGGCCTGATCCGACCGCAGGTGACAAATCAGGTGCACAGGCATCGGATCCGACAGGCATCGGATCCGACACACAGGCGGTCAGATAGGGAGGAAGGCGACGGATCCGTAGTGTAGGCCGGATCGGGTGGGCCTGGCGTTCCTTCACGACGCGGCGGGATTTGGTCGTCTAGCAGCCGTTCACGACTGTGGTCATTCGCGGCCGTGGCCGTTCATGACTGTGGCCATTTGCGGCCATGGCCATCTAGCTATCGCGATGCTAGGCCGTCGCCGGACCCACTCTCCTTCTCCCTCTCTCTCGACTTCGGCCATCCTCTCCCTCTATTTCTTTATCTCTATTCCGGCCGCCTACTCCGCATTGGCTGCCAGTTGCCGAACTGGCAGCATGAGGCCTATTTTTTAAATATTTTTGACAGATTTATCCATTGCTAAGTGTATGTTTGAATCCTATCGGTGCTGGCGATGGGCTTTCACCATCGAAGACTTTGACGAGTGATGTCCGTCGAAGGCTCCGTCGGGTGACATCCGTCGAAGGCTTTGACGAGTGACGTATGTCGAAGACTTTGACAAGTGACGTATGTCGAAGGTTTCAACATGAGATCGCCCATCGAAAATATTGACGGGTTCTCTCGTTGAAACTTGTGAAGGGGTGAACCCTCCCTCTCCGATTCCGGCAACATGATTAGGAGTTTTCGACGGTAAAATCCATCGGAAGCTTTGAAGGACGTCGTTCCTTATTAATTTGTGACAGATTGCGTCCGTCACAAATTTTTAAGGTTGACTTTCCCTCAAAACATTCGACGGATTGTACCGTTGAAAATTCAGAAGGCAAATTAACTATCGCAAACATCCGTCGAAACTTCCGAAGGGACATTTGAGAATCATGGTAACTCTTTCCAACTGACTATTATCCATCAAAAAATCCGTCGGAAAGGAATATTTGCGACGGATCTCAAATGTTTTGTGATGAATATATCCGTCGGAAAATTGCAAAATTCTTGTAGTGACATTAGCGTCGACTTTGTGCCCAGGGGTTTGTCAATGCTATTACCGTCAAACCGCGGTGCTACTGCCACGTTGTAATGACGTGAAAATTGATGTCGTGAAACACTAATATGGATTGCTATTTTGATGCTAAAGCGACACTGAATATGTTGATGCTACCTCGACACTGATGCGACGCTATAGTGCAATGCTAATATGGCGTTATATCTCAGATCCATTGTGTCACTAATGTGGCGCTACAACGTTGCAACACTAATGTGGCACTAAGAGCTAAGACGCCACTTCGACACAAAAGAGACACTAATTATGATATCTTTATTCAATGAAATGGCATTGCGCAGCAATAGCTGTTGCTAATTCTTTCATTTACTTTCATATTGTTGACATCATTCAATCAGAAGAAATGGCATATAAGTTCAAATTATATCAAATTCATTCAATTACAACTTCCATTACATCAAGTTACATCGTTTATATTCAATTACAACTTCCATTACATCAAATTATGTTGGGGCAGCAACAGCAAGAGGAGAAGGAGGCAGTGGCATCCAGGCAGCATTGAGGCAGCAGCAACAGGAGGAGAGAAGGAGGAGGAGGAGGAGGCGGTGGCAGCGGCATCGGGGCAGCAACAATAGGAGGGGGAAGAGGCGGCATCGGGGCAGCAACAATAGGAGGGGGAAGAGGCGGCATCGGGCAGCAGCAATAAGAGGAGGAGAAGGCGGCGGCGGGGCAGCAGCAACAAGAGGAGGAGGAGGCATCCATGCAGCATTGAGGCAGCAGCCTGAGGAGGAGGAGGAGGCGGCGTCGGGATAGCAGCAATAGGAGGAGGAGGAGGCGGCGGCATTTGGCGGCACCGAGGCAGCAGCATGAGGAGGAGGCAGTGGCGTCGATGCAGCAGCAATAGGAGGAGGAGGAGCCGATGTGGGAGCAACAACAATAGGAGGAGGAGGCGACGGCGTCGGGACAGCAGCAACAGGAGGAGAAGGAGGCGGCGGCATCCGGCGGCACCGAGGCAGCAGCATGAGGAGGAGGAGGCGGCAGCATCCGCCGGCACTGACGCAGCAGCATGAGGAGGAGGAGGCAGTGGCATCGAGGCAGTAGCAACAGGAGGAGGAGGAGGAGCTGGTGTGGGGGCAACAACAATAGGAGGAGGAGGAGTCAGCGTCGAGGCAATATTAACAGCAGGAGGAGGAAGAGGAGGCGACATCGAGGCAATAGAAATAGCAGGAGGAGGAAGAGGAGGTGGCGTCTGGGCTTTATTGCGACGAAGTGGGCACAGAAGATGGTGAACACGCGGGGAACGTTGGATAAAAGAAAATGGAAGATTAGTATTCGTTCTTCGATGGGGACAAGGATCGTTAACCATTTATAAAGTATGCCACATTGCGCCGCACTTTAGCGCCTCCAATGTCGCAACACTAAAGTAGAATGACGCATCACATTAGTGTCACATTGTTTAGACGCTAAATTAGCGTCCCAAATAGGCGACACTATTATGATGCTATAAAGAGCGATGTCACAAATAGGCGATGCGATTGTGACGTGACTGCGATGCTAGGATGAGTGTGTCGCTTTTGCGACGCTGCGGTGGTGCCAAAATAATTAATTGAAGGTATATGTGAATGTATATGTATATCAACATATATGTATATATGTAATATCTATATATGTATATATGTAATATCTATATATGTATATGTTTATTGATGTGGAGAACAATGGCTTATATTTTCACCATTAAGTCACATGCATGTAGTATCTATTATGTACAATTATCCCCTCTAGACATATGCATGGCACTAATTCAACGCATTTCAAATATTCTCCACATGAACTCGCATATTAACAATAAGCATCACTGCCAACAACCACACACTTTTGTCTGCATCAAGGATCGGTGGATTGCTATCGAGCTAAGGAAGAGGCCAAATACCAAAACAACAAACCATCTATAATCTGGGGACCAGCCAACTCCTTCATCTCCCTAGTGCAAGGAAGCTTCCCAAGCGGAAGGGGGACCACAGAAAAAAAAGGTTGTTGAGCTACAGGTGGCGACAGGGGGAGAAACAAAGAAGGAGAGGAGAAGAACTGATAGAAAACAGAGGTCAGGGAGGCAGAGGAAAGGAGGTGGATATAAAATGAGGAGTAGCTATAAGCGAGGGGGGGTGACTTTTCTAGAGAGAAAAATCAAGAGACGAAAGGAAAGAGAGAACGATGAGTTTGAAAACAATGTGATGCGTAAAATGATGTAGCAAAATAAAATCGATAGCAAGTGCACTAATCGCTCAAGTAATATAGTAAAAAGGAGTAAAGAGTGTAGAACCCACGAGAAATATTATTAATTTAATATCTAATTTTATAAATTAATAAGAGAAGAAAAAAAGTAGGTTTTGAAAATAATTTTTGTAATTATAAAATAAAATAGAGAAAATAAAATAATAATAAGATAAAATAATGGTGTTGAAGTTGGTCTTAGGATGAGAATGTATTAAGGATAAATATGTGAACCAGAAAAGATAAATTAAAGTTCTTAAGATGGATTAGGAATTTTCCTAAGTTATTAATTTACAAGATTAAAATCACAGAGTCCACAAACTGATAATTCTGTTATTTAATTGAGCAAATCAAACTATCTTAAATTTAATCAAAACTAAAGTCCCACAAACTAGTATTCATGCATATGAGATTAAAATTAAGATACATTAATATAAAAATTCTAGACTATTAATCGCTCCACAAACTGGTATAGATTAACAGACCACACAGATCTAATTCTACACACACTAGTCATTAGACCTATGTCAATTTTTAATTTTGCAATAAATCATTTAATTTAATTAAAATAAAATATGAAATCAAGTAGTCCATAAACTAGTAATTACTTAACTCAGAAATTCAAATAACTAAATCAAAAGCATTAAAATAATTAAAAATTGATCAAAAGAAATTTAATAATAAAATAAAGGTTCACAAAAATTTCCTTTAATAATAATCTCTTAAAAAAATAATAAAATATATAGAGCTCATCTTAGAATTGCAGAGAGATAATGATAAAATACAAATGATAATCGGAAATTACACCAAGAATAAATCAGGGCCCTCGGATGTCGTCGCAACGTATGGATCAGCCGTCCAACTCTCTCTTTTTTTTGGTCAAAGCCTGTAGAGTCTCAGCACACTTGTAGAAGAAAACCAAACTTCAAAGCACGCCCGTAATGGATGGTTGAACATGTATTTATATTGTATACGGACTTAAGTTGATTACGGACTTTAATCATTATGATAAAATTCCTTTTCTAATCTTTACGCCCTTCTTTTAATCTCGACCAAAATGACAAATTCTTTCAATCATTACGCCCAAAATGATAAAATCTTCTTATCCTTACTCCCTTTTATACGTCATTATTCCCTTCTATACGTCATACGTTTGATTGTTGACCAATAAGTTTCGGCCATGAGTGGATTACTTCATGTCATGCCCATAAAAATTAAGTTGCATTTCTTTTACCCCCAAGGAAGTCAAACGTAAAATTTATCCAACGAAGGTGATAACTTCAATTTTACGCTCTGGATGTGATCATCTCGGCCAACATGTGATAAGATCTTGGGGTAAACATAATTCCTTCACACCTATTTTGCCCAAAATCTCTTTGTCACGTGGATTATGGCCAATAACAACTTTCCAATTATCTTTTATGCCCAAAGCCTCTAAATGATATCCAAATTTGATTTACTCCTTATCTCATTTACGCTGTGATTGAATTAATCCATCCCATAATCCACCATTCGACGTTAATTTAGTTTCCCTTCAAAACTATTTATGAAAATTAACCCTCTTAGTTAAAATATTCAAAGCATTAAAAATCAAAATCGACAAATCCGGAATTATGACTAAAGATGACCTAAATGATGCATGTCTTGATCAAATTATAAAAAAATTAATTAAAATAATAAACTAAAATATGTTATATTTTTCATGTATCACAATGCCTTTGGCAATTTGTGGAGAAGAGTGTATTCTCCATATGACTTGTAACTAACCGATCCTGCTGATGCCGAGAGGTGCTTATGTGACTTGGATTCATGTTCTTTAGCTTCATTTTATTTTGTTGTTTTTCATGATCAATACCGAGTGTTGAGGTTTCTTGCATTTTGATGATATCAGTCTGGTCTCACTATTCGGTCCACTATCTTTTGGATCTATACATGGATTTGAATTCATGAACTATCTTCACCTTGCACCCCTGACCATAGGGACGTTGTAGGCTCTATCGTGATCGAACATAGAGAAATCAAGCCTGGGTGAAGATAGTTCCATACATGGTTCTTGTGTTTTCCACGTAGTTGTGAGTTAGGAGAGATTTTTCGAACCATTTCCTGCCTTGCACCCCCGACCGTAGGGATGTTATAGGCTCCATCGCGATCGAACATGGAGAAATCAAGTCCAAGGCAAAGTGGTTCATGGTGTTAGTTTTTGAAGAATGAGCAATGGAGTTCTTCATGGTGTGGTTTAGATGCCATTCTCCCTTTGATCTGCGACCTGAAAACGTTGTGCGCACTCTGGATTTCTGTCAATAAATGATCGAATTGAGTCAAGAATTTGGGATTACCTTAAACGGTTTTAAAGGATGTTCGCATATTTCTATTTCACCATTGGTGCATTCGATTCTTTCTGAATTTTCTAAAAAGTCTCTTCAATCCTCACTCAAGTCAGTGACCCGAGTAGGGTAGGCAAGAGATGAGTCACTCCTAAAGAACTTTCGGTAAATCTTAGTTTGTATTTCCTGAACCAAAATTTTCCTCTCATTCAAAAGCATCTAAGGCGTGTTGGAGACACTGATATCCCGCATTCTGCCCGGGAGGGTGATCTTTATTCCACTAAGGCAAGCGTGAGCTGCCATAGCCTCCTTGCCTTAGGCATATTCCTTTTGAATGCTCGATACTTAGGGGACATGATACTTAAGCTTAAATCCTAAGGGAAGCTCAATTCGTACTTCGGCGTTAACATGCATTCCTTTTTTTACGAACTCTTTTCATGCACGTAAACACAAGCTTACCACCAACACGAACATGTAGGCGCAATGTCGAGTGTCTTTATTATCGAGATCAACCAAACACATGGGTGAAAAGGGAACTCGGTTACTTCACTCGTATCATGTCAAACTAAAGAACCTTGAATCCTACAGCAGAAGCATCTCCCATAAGTCCTCAGCATGTGTTCTTGATTTATTGTCTCGCATCTTCCTTTAATATCAATTATCGATTTTGCGACTTTACTCTTTTACATTTCGAAAAAAATTACAAAAAAATATTTAGAGTCTTTTTATGTTATATCGCCATCCCTCTTCTCTTGTTTTCGGCATTTGCTTTCCTTACCGAGTTTGCTTCGAAAGATTTTTCAAAGTTTTCTCAGACATTGCTTCCCTGTGGATCGGACCTCAAGCACTATACGATGCACCATACGCTTGCGGATTGCATTTTGATAGTGTAGAGAGATTATAAATTTTAAAACTTCATTCGTTGTATTCCTTTGTATTCAAGGGTAACACACCGGAGTATTAGGTAGACCTGTGTCATAGAGGCCTTTGCCTCTTCTTCCGTGCGATATTCTCTATACACACTTTATGTGAATCATTTATATGTATATATGTATATGTATACGTATATGTATATGTTTATGTGTATATATATATATATATGCATATGTATATGTATATGAATATATATATGTATATGCATATATGTATGTAATAAGAGAAGAATATCAACGTCGTTCGAAAAATTCAAGAATTATATTTCGACCAAATGAGGCCATTCTAAGAGGTCTCGAGTGGTCCAATTTTCTAGAAAAGTAATTTTTAATATTTTTAAGGTGCACGAAGAAAAGTAGACCACTCTTATTAAGTTTGGATATAAAAAAATTCTAACAAAATTAACATTTCTCGAAAAAATTTGAACACTATGTCGACTAAACGGGACTATTCTGAGAAATTATGAAAGATCTGATTTTCAAAAACACACACTTTTAGATTTCTTAGGGGGCGGAATTTTTGATGAACTTTTAGAAATATGAAAATTAGGTATTTTGAGAACCAGAGGAAAGAAAAAAGATGTAAAATGGATCTTTTGCGGTGCCCCACCTTCCCGAACCCTTCGAAATGCTTATTTTTTGTGGCAATCCGAGCGATGGCTGCGGAGAGCCGACTGTTTCTATTCTAAAACTTTGTCCATTTTATTGAATTTCTTCCAACCTCCTATCGTACTGATTCTTGTGCGAGTGGACAGCTAGCGTTGATCTCTACGAGTCCATAATTTTCGTTTTGATGGATTCCTGCCGTACTCATGTCGGCAACCATTGGAAGCCTTTTTTCTAGGTTCTTAACTCTGTCATTCGGCCTCCTAAAATTGCCAAAAAATACTAAAAAATCTTTGTTGCAGTTGTCTATGGGGGGTACAAATTTCACGATGATCTGATGATTAGATCTCCAGCAATCGCCATTTGAATTCCATAGAAAATGAAGAAGCACTATTTCGAATACCCCGATTTTGAAAATTAGAGTATAATGTATGTATAGCATGGTATATTAACTTTTGTGTATTATATAATAGAATAATATAGTATAACGTATAGTATAATATAGTATAGTATAGTATAGTATAGTATTGTATTGTATTGTATAGTGTAGTTAGTATTATATAGTATTGTATAATATAGTATTATATAGTATTGTGTAGTATTGTGTAGTGTAGTTAGCATTATATAGACTATAGTAAAAAGAGTGCAAACTAGCGTCTACTTAGCATCGCCAACACTGTGATGCTAAGTTAGCATCGTCACAGTCGATGCCAATACAACGCAAGAGACTGGCGCTAATACTGCATCTTATGTTAGCATCGACTTAGCGTTGCGTTCACAGTTATGCTAACGTAACATCGCATGATTGCGATGTCAATACAACGCAAGAAGTCGGCGGTAATATCGACTCTTACATTAGCGTCGTGTAGCTAGTGACGCTGACTTAGCGTCGCATCCAAAAACATCAATATAGCGCTACCATCTGTCGTGTGTTTCTTAATTTTAGCGCGTGATAATAGTGCCGAAATAGTGTCGCTTTGGCGTCTCATTTAGCATCGATATTTTGAGACACTGATGCGACACTAAATTGATGCTATAAAGAGGCACTTAGCGTCTCTTCTTATCGACCCAATGATTGTAACCGGCCCTAGATTTTGCCCTCCTCACATATGGCAATCGAGCTAGTCTAGGTCAGGGTTACTTATACACATAACTCTTCGTGGACTTTCATAATCCAATAAGATAATAAAACACTAAAAAAAATAAGGATAACCTCTTTCATAAAAATGCGGAAGCTAAATAACTAATAATAACCAAAGTAAGAATATAATGCGGAAGCTAACAATTCTTCTATTTCGAAAAGTCCTCTACTATCACATACTATAAAACATCTATTACATCAAATCAAACTAAGAGAGCTCTAATAACAAAATCTAAGACTGACTCCCATGTGCAATTGCATACCACGAACTCTGTTGCTGCACGCGCCTCCACCATGAATATGCATATGTTTATGTGTGTGTACACATACACACACAGATATATATATATATATATGTAGGTTTATGTATATGTATATATGTATGTGATGCGTTAAATTTGTAACAATAAATTGCTAGCAAGTGCACTAGCCGTATCAAGTAATAAGGTAGAGAGTAGAGTATAGAACTCACGAGGAACTAGTTAAATTTAATCTATCCTAATAATCTAAGAGAAGAAAAGGGTGTTGTGATATAAAAGTAGAAAATAAATGTGTATAAAATTAAATAATAAAAAATAAAATTAATTGATGTTGAGCCTAAGGATCTTAATGATTAATGATGATGATTTACTAACATGAATCATGATGATGATTGAATTATAATAATGATAAATAGGTTCAATTCTTGAGATGGATTAGGATTATCTAAATTAATGACCTCTAAGCTAAGTCAAACTATTTTAATTCTCGCAAAAATTAAGACCACAAATGATGAGTTCATCTTCAGTTAAGAAAAATATTAAAATGTATTAATTTGTAATTCCTAAACTAATAGTTATCCTCGCTGGGTAAAAATTAATAAACCACACAAAATCTAGTACAAACGATGAGTTACAATATTTGTGATATGATTGCTTCAACTTTAAATTAAAAATCAATTCGCTAAAAATTATTAAATCATAAAACTAAGCACCCCAGACTAGTTTATAGTCTTATCTCATAATATAAGAATCTTAGTAAAAAGCATTAAGTACAACAATCATAATTCAAAGAATCTGAAATAACTATATTAATTCAAATCTAACAATCGAGTTCATGTAGTTTTTTCGTAAAGAATAAATATCTTTATCACAGAATTAATTAGACATATAAAGTATGAGTAAAGAGCATCCAAACAATAGGTACAAGACATAATTCTTCGCCTTCGATGATCTATAGAATGCTGTAAAGTATGCTCCACAGATTCTCTCGAACAAACACCAAAAACTCTAAAATTCTTTCACTGAAATGTAGCACGTCTTCCAATCTCAAGCACACCCAAGCAACGCAAGCACACATTTTTATGTTTACTAGGGCCTTTATTTATAGCCTCCAGGTCCCAAGGGTTTTCGTAGAGTTTTGATTTGATTTAAAGTCTTTTCAGGTTAAAATAAATAAATTCAGAATAGACTTTGATAGGTCTTTAAAATTATCTAAAACTCCTTCAAATATGAGTAAATATATTTTTTAATCATCCTTGAGGCTTAGGATAAAATTTGGTTTCGATATGGACTTAAAATTCTCAAGAAAAATTGAAGAAAACTCAAAAATAGTCTTCGTAACGACCCATAATAGTCCTTTAACGTCTTGAATATGGCTTCTCACGGCCTGTAATAGTGATTTAACGGCACTTGCAGTGTCCAAATCGAAGTAGAAGTATTATTTTAATGCACCATAACTTGGATTTCATGGCCCATAACTCCGACAAGCTTTTTGAGCGATACTGGGCATTTAACGGGCCATTACAGACCTCTGACGGCCTGTTATATTCAATTTTTAACATTTGGACGTCTTTACTAATTTTCACTTTCGGTTACGTTTGAACTCCGATTTGAGTGTGGTTTTCTCCGGTGACTTTCTAACTCAATTCTCTTGCTTTTTTTACAATAAAACATATAATTTAGATAGATTTCCATTTTTATAAAATTAGAATAAATAAGATAAAAAATGATGCATGCTATATGAAAATGAATCGAAATGTGATTAAATGCATGACTAATTATATGTATTTTACATGCATCAAACTCTCCAAGCTTAGATACTTGCTTGTCCTCAAGCAATGTTCAAAGAAAAATTCCAACAAAAATGATTAATCATCGCTTGCACCCTATATTTTATACATGCATCGCCTAAGTATCTCACCACTTTTCATAATAACCTAGTTTTCTAACATTTTTTAATGTAAAACATTTTTAAACTCCTCCTGAATAATAAGAAAATAATTTTTGAAAATAAAAATATCAATGTTGAATACACAAGTGTAACATGAGCTTTTATTCAATAATTACTTTTATATTTCTTCACTTAAAACTTTTCATCATCATTCATTTTTTTTCACTTCTTTTTCTTTTCACATTTTTTTCATTGATTTGGTACTCATGTGCTTTTTCATATTGCGCAAGGTGGTCCATGTAAGGGCTCTTGACCGATGGATCCCAAAGCAATTGCCCTTAGGTCGTCAAGTAAGGATTGCCCTATGGATCTAATTATCCGAACTCACAAAGGTTCCGGATAACACCTTTTTGTACATCCTCATACTTTTTTGGGCTCTACTAGCCCTTTTTTTATATATGATAACAATTTTATATGTACTTATTTATCAGTAAGCTCAGCTATACTTGAATGTTCAACAAGTATATAATTATTATCAAGGTAATATACATAATAAAAAAATAAGAGCATGAACATGATTTGTCATTAAACATCCATAGTTTCACTAAGCAACTCTCTTCAAACCAATTACCCAACACAAAGGTGATAAATGATAAATAATGCTTCAAATTTTGTTAATTAATAGGATGTCCTTGAATAATGCTTGAAGAATAAGCAAATACTAAGACATAAGAAAATAAGACGTAATTTTCAATTAAGCAAAACATTTTTTCTATTTTTTTAAATATAAGATGCAAGCAAATATGCAACTAAAACATGAAGAGAATGTATGCTTGCAATGCAATATAAAAAAATATACATGATGCATGAAATTGCAAACTCCTCCAAGCTTGAACTCAACATTGTCCCTAGTGCTGAAAATCAAACTTGTAGGAATCCAAAGATATGATAATGAAAAAAATATAAACGTAGAAAAGGAAACGAAACAATCTGATTTCTCTTGAGTCGATGGATGTTGAAGCTATAAGAAGAAGCCACGAAGAATCTAGTGTCCTTGGTCGATAGAAATTTGGGAGTCTTTCCTACTTTTCTTCAATTCCAAGGAGGCAATTTTGTTTTTCTTTATTTCTTCCTCTTCTTTTCTTCTTCTTTTTTTTTCTATTTTTTGCCATGCCATTACGGGTCATGAAGGGCATCTAACGGCCCGTGAGGTAATGTTATCAGGTCGTATTGAAGAGCTCACAGGCCTTCTTTGTAATTTAATGGGTCGTGATATGCAAATCACGGCCTTGGTAGTGGCGATGTCGAAGATGCGCAGATAGTCACGGGTCGTGGTCGCGCGCTTACAACCTCCAAAAGGAGCACGACAAGTGAGATACTGCTAATGGCCCTCACATAAGAAGTTGCTAATTCTTCAAAGGAACATGTGTCATGATCTTGGAGTTATAGTCCGTAATTAGTCATCTTCTTCACGGTTGATGGGTTTGTCGGCAGTAAAAACTGATGGCAGTGGCGCCGGAGATGCAAATGAAGGTTGATGTTGGAAGGTTAACTCTGCCTTGTGGTCATCGAGACACTGGGCAGCGATCGGCGGCGATGTTGTCGAGATTGGTCGGTGGCAGTCATGAGTGCATATCGCCGAGAAGAGGGCCACCAGTGAAAATCAAGATGAAATTCACAATTGAAGGTTCATCGGCGCAATGGACAACCGATGGATGTTCGCTGAAGCCGGGTGAAGATCGCGAAGCCCGGTGAAGATCGCTGAGCTTGATGCTGAGAGTCGGAAGGGAAGATGACTCGGCGGTGTTCGCTGGACCTGTCAATAAGAAATAGAAAATAGAAGGGTCGTGAAGATGTTCTAACGGCCTGTACAAGGTCGTGAGTCGAGCAAAATGTAGGGCGTAGGGACTAATGAAATCACTTATGGGCCATGATAAAGTTCTAACGGCCCGTGAAATCGTAAGGTGAGAGTCTATCCCTACTATAAGGCACTTGAATGTTGTATAATGACCCATGACAAGGTCTTTGAAACTCGACAAAACTATTGTGAGTCCCATGAAACAAATGCCCCATGAAACCAAGACTTCAAAATATCGACCATTGTGCTATGCATGAAAGGCGCCTAATGATCCGTGATAAACTAGCTTAATAGAACAACATTGAATATAACATTTGTTACAGATCGTGAGATAAAGGTTATGACCCATGAAATGTGCAAAACTTGAAATTTCCCACTGTGAAGTGTGTCATTCGACCAGGACAACCCGTGATATGGGCTTTAAGACCCGTGAAAGATGCGTCATGACCCGTGATGGCCAAAAAAAATATTTGACATGTTTTCTTGATACCTGTTAAAATAAAAATAAACTAAAAAAGCTAAACAACTAACATAATCAAACTTGATGCGTTAAATTTGTAACAAATAAATTTGCTAGCAAGTGCACTAGTTGTATAAGTAATAAAGTAGATAGTAAATTGTTGAACTCACGAGGAAGTAGTTAAATCTAATCTATCCTAATAATTTACTAAAAGAAGAGAATGGTGTTATGTCGGTTGTTACGGGTCGTTACAACAATGTTACAGCCCGTGAAGATCAAATGTTCAACATATATGCCACTGATGACTTGTATTTTTATATCTATTTTAACATGGAAAAAACATTGAATAGTGAATGTAAAACAATTTGCACTACATATATTTACCCCTTTTTCTAACATTCCAAACCATCCAATCACTTCTCGACCCATGTTTATATATTCTCCTTATATCGACTTGTAATACCTATTTTAACAACAATGTTATGGCCCGTGAAGATCAAATGTTCAGCATATATGCCACTAATCAGCACCTGAG
Organism: Pontederia crassipes; assembly: GCA_030549335.1. Lineage (NCBI taxonomy): Eukaryota > Viridiplantae > Streptophyta > Magnoliopsida > Commelinales > Pontederiaceae > Pontederia > Pontederia crassipes. The sequence continues at coordinate 59,039,465 of CM060194.1, read as the reverse complement.
GCTGAGGGATCACTTGATGGATTTGGACTCGGTTTGATGTTTTTACTTTACTTCGAATGATGTGCTTTCATGGTATTTGATCTTATTGTTATTTTTGTAGATGTTGTGATGACAAGTTCTTCTTCACGCGATGGTTTCCTTGAGAAAGGAACATATGTCGATTAACAACATGCTATGAGCTGAAAGGTTAGCATGGCTGTAGAGAAGAGGAATCGTAATAATGGTCTTTACTTTTCCATGTAGAATGAATCGAGAAAGGGTTTCTATGAATTTCTAATCTGATATCACCTATTAGTGAAGTGGTTCGGTTCGAATACGAGAGTAGGAGAACCGAAGGTTATCTTTCATGAGAATAAAAAATACCCACTAAATGTCGTCATCCGAATGCAATCTTAAAAGAAATAATATCTGTTTCCCGAGTTCCTCCATAAGATGATCCCTCGTACCTCTGTTTTATATACTGTTGAAGAAATGATACTTATTTTAGATTTTACTTTACTCGAGTTTTTTAGTTAAACACGAAAATAACAAATAAATTACAAAATCTAAAACACAAAATACACTCTTACTTCTTAGTCATTTACTTTTTCTAGTAATTTCTTCTTAGTAAACGATACTCTCTCGGCAGTATTAGTGAAATATAATCTAAATTATATCCCTATGGATCGATCTCGATTTATATATTGATGGTGGTTGTATACTTGCAATCTGAGAAGTGTAGTTGGGATCATAAATTTAAAACTTGTTTACATTTCTGCAAAAAGGAATTTGATCTTTGCATACCTGCATCTAACTTGCAAATACTACTTCCCATACTTGCACAGATTTCTCACAAGTTTTTTACGCCATTGTCGGGATTATTTTTTAAATTTGTTTCGTAAATAATGTTGATTTCACCAAACATCACTATTTTATACGCACCTTTTATGTTTTTCTTTCTAATAGCTAGTTTTTTCCGCACACTCGTTTATTGGATTAATATCTTTGGTTCTGTGGATTGTGCATGTCAAATTCTGCTAGTGAAGATGACAAGTTCTTAAACTTTGAACCTGAGAGAGATCGGAACCAAAGAATCCGAAGAGCACAACAAGAGCACTTGAGAAGAAGGGCACGAGTAGTTCAGGAGGAGCAAGAAATGGCAAACAACCTTCATGCCTTGAGACCCTTATAGGAGTTTTGTACGTCAAATGATCTAGGTCTAGTCTCTGGGATTGCTAGGCTGGATATACAAGCTAACAACTTCCAATTGAATCCAGAATTACTATATGTCTTGAGCAATCATGCATATGTAGGTTTGCCTAATGAAGATCCAAATCAACACCTCATTACATTCCTGGAGATCTGCAATACATTCAAGTGTAATGATGTTACCGCAGATGCTATCAGACTTAGAATATTCCCTTTCTCACTGTCCTACAGAGCTAAAATTTGGATAAGATCTCTCGAGCCTGAAACCATCTGGACATGGGATGAGCTACTATCAGCCTTCCTAACCTGGTTCTTTCCCCCTAGGGGAATCATAGCCATGAGAAATCATATGACATCATTTTACCAATGGGAGACGTAGTCAATCTATGAGACATGGGAGAGATTTAAGGATATGTTGAGGAAGTGCTCACACCACGTATTTTAGAAGTGGATGGTGGTTCAAATATTTTACAACGGTCTCACCCCTCAATGTAAAAGTACTTTAGATTTTGCAGCGGGTGGCACATTTATGAGCAGAAACCAGGAAGATGAATATCGGTTGATTGAAAAAGTTAGTATAAATCATCACAACTTGATGCTCGACAGAACAAATTGTCAACAAGCAGATTCTGAGAAGACACCGAGAATGAATAATTGGGATGAGTTTTCTACTAGAGTAGAAGGCCTTATACAAAGAACAATAAATCAGAATAAGATGATGCAATAAGAAATTTCCAACATCTGCTCAGTAAAAATTACTCCTACCAGCCTAAACCTTAACCCCACATGGTGGGATAATTGTGGATCGCCAGATCACATGATGACCAACTGTACATCAATTCCTTATAAAGTGCAAGAAGCATCTGGTGAGCAAGTGAATGCACTTGTACCTTACGGTCAGAATCAACATCAGTACCAAGGAGGGCAACAACAACCCCAAGGTGATCAGAGACAATGGAGGCACTTTATCAAATCCAATCTCTTCTTTCTTACGGTGGCAACAATTATCAAGGAGCACCCCAACAACCTCGTCCGTCACAATACCCAAAGCCTTCAACACCACCTAGTAATCCACCATCACACTTAGCATTACCACAACCACCACCATTTTAGCTTGATGCACTCATCCAAGAAAAATCTAGCCTTGAGACTTTGTTGAAAAACTTGATGAAGTAGCAATAACAGCAGAACAAATTTATCCAACAAATGTCTTCAAAGCTAGAAGCCTTGCTACATTTAACAAGATATTTGAGAATCAGATAGCCCAGCAAGGTAGTTCATCCTCACGTACCCTTGGAACCTTTCCAGATCAACCAAAAGTAAATCCTAGGGAGCAGTGTAAAGCGATGGAACTAACAAGTGGAAAGCAACTGAAGGAGCCAATGGGATTAGAGGAATCTCAAATGTTTGATCTCCCGGATAGTTCAAAAAATGACGTACCTAAAGAGACACCATAGCAGAAGCAAGAAAGCAATTACAATCCAAATATCGTTCCCTTCCCGCAGAGGTTGTCTAAATCTCAGAATGATCGATAATTCGCACGGTTCATGGAGATTATAAAGAAATTGCACATCAACGTTCCATTCGTAGAAGCTATTCAGTAGATGCCCTCACATGATAAGTTCCTGAAAGATATCTTGTCTAAGAAGAGGAAGATAGATGTTCATGAAACTCTAGCTCTGACTGAAGAAGCAAGTGTTGTTATTCAAAATAAGTTACTACCGAAATTAAAAGACCCAGGGAGCTTCTCAATACCCTGCGAAGTAGGGAATCTTCAAGTGGGCAGAGCCTTGTGTGATCTCGGGCAGTTTAATACCCCTATCCCTTTGCAAGAGATTAGATGCCGATGACCTAAAGCCGACCAATTTAACTCTTCGACTCGTAAACAGATCAATCAAAAAACCTTATGGCATTTTAGAGGATATTCCGATCAATGTGGGAAAATCCTATATTCCCACCGATTTTGTGGTACTGGATATAGAAGATGAAATAAATGTACCCTTGAACTTAGGATGGCCATTTCTTGCCACAGTTAGAGAAGTTATAGATGTGAAGAATGGCTGACTCTCATTTCAATTAGGGGAGGATCGGATTGAGTTTAACCCACCACAGGTCATGAAATCTCCAACATATGAAGATTGTTGAGAAACCTCTGATGTCATAGACGAAGCCACTAGAAAAGTCATTGCCATGATCGCCATTCCAGACCCTCTACAGCGATGCTTAACATTTGATGTGAGTGAGCATATTGACGATCCTCAAGGAGAAATTTGCTCAGTTATGATGAACTCCCACGATACTTCTGCTCATGAACTAGACGTGCTCCAACCTATTGATCTGACCAATGAAGATTCTTCGAATGCAAATATTCTTCCAAACGTAGATATGAAGGAACTCTCCTCCACTTTGAGGTATGAATTTCTGGACAAAAACTCTGCATTGCCTATCATTGTTAATTTTGCTCTAGGAAAAGAATAGACAGCTGAACTTCTCACTATCCTTAGACGACATAGAAAAGCCATCGAATATTCCATTGGCTAATATTCAAGGTCTTAGCTCCTCCCTTTGCATGCATAGAATTCTCCTTGAAGATAATGTGAAACCCTCTAGAGAAGGACAAAGAAGACTAAATCCCATCCTACAATAAGTGGTTAAGAAAGAGGTTTTAAAGCTTTTAGATTCAGACTTAAATCTATCCTATTTCTGATGGTTAGTGGGTTAGTCCAATTCAGGTGGTCTCAGAAATGGGTGGGATGACGGTAATTGAAAACTTTAAGGGAGAGATGATAGTTACCCGCACAATAGCGAATGTGTGTAGATTTTCGAAAGCTTAACAAGCCCACGAGAAAGGATCATTTTCCTTTACCTTTCATTGATCAAATGCTTGAACGATTTGCCATGCATGATTATTTTTGCTATCTTGATGGTTTCTTTGGCTTTCTATAAATACATATACACCCCACTGATCAAAAGAAAACTACTTTTACTTATCCTTAAGGTGTACTTTTGCTTATCGACGAATGTCATTTGGTTTATGTAATGATCTCGTTACTTTTCAACGATGTATGACTGCAATATTCTCATATTTTATCGAAAAAATTATGGAGGTGTTCATGGACGATTTTTTCATCTATGGATCCTTTTTTTCTCAATGTCTAACAAATCTTGATCAAGTGTTACAGAGTTGCGATGAAGCTAATTTAGTTCTGAATTTGGCGAAGTGCCATTTCATGGTCCAGTAGGGGGTTGTTCTGGGACATGTCATATCAAACAAAGGAATTGAAGTAGATCCAACGAAAATTGAAGTCATTGCTCAACTACCTCCACCCGTCAATGTAAAGGGTATTCGCAATTTTCTAGGACACACAGGATTTTACAGATGATTTATCATAGATTGCAAGACCCCCTTACAAATCTTTTACACAAAGACATGGAATTCAATTTTTATGACAAGTGTCTTGCTGCCTTTCATATGCTTCGGACAACATTAACTTCAGCTCCCATCATGCGACCTCCAGATTGGACGCTGCGATTCGAAGTTATGTGTGATGCAGTGATTCCTCTATCGGAGCTGTGTTAGGACAAAAAGTGAACAAACTCATGCACGTCATCTACTATGCTAGTAAGACACTCGACTCGACCTAGCAAAATTATACCACTACTGAGAAAGAGCTACTAGCTATAGTATATGCTATGAAAAAATTCAGACCATATTTGGTGGGATCCAAAACTATCGTACACACAGAGTTTTCAAAGAAAGAAGCAAAGCCTCGCCTAATACGGTGGATCCTTTCTCTACAGGAATTCGACATTGAAATCATAGACTAGAGTCACCATTGAGAATCAAGTGGCAGATCACTTATCCAGACTAGAGTCACCATTGAATACCAAGGATGTCACACTGCCAATGCGAGGAACATTACCAGACGATCATCTCTTGTCAATTACTCCAATGCCTTGGTATGCAAATATCGCTAATTACCTAGCAGGGGGAGTACTACCACCAGACCTCAAAAGATATCGGAAGGATAAATTCTTCAATGACATGAAGCACTATTACTAGGACGATCCCTTCTTATTTAAGGAATGTTCTAATAGGATGTTGTGCAGGTGTGTAGCAGCTGAGAGATATTATTGAATCCTATCATACACCAGCCTACGGTGGATATGGGGTCAATAGCGCACAGCTACCCGCATTCTTCAATCAAGTTTTTTCTGGCCAACACTCTTTCGAGATGTTCATCAGTTTGTTTAGTTTCTTCATGCGACAGTTGTCAACGATCAAGAAATATCGGACGACCATATGAGATGTCATTACATGAAATTCATGCAGGAGAGTTATTCGACATATGGAGGATAGATTACATGGGTCTCTTCCCAAATTCTAGGGCATATAAATACATACTAGTTGCCGTTGACTATTTCTCTAAGTGGGTCGAAGCAGTCCCCGTTGTACGATGTGATTCTCATTCTGTCCAAAAGCTTTTTACCAAGATTATCTTCTCACGGTTTGGTATGCTAAGATTAATCATTAATGATGGAGGAAAGCATTTTATCGAATGAAAATTTGAAACTCTTCTAAAGAAGTATGGCATTTTCCACAGGGTATCACACCCTATCATCCGCACACTTGTGGACAGGTGGAGATATCTAATCACCAAATCAAGAATATCTTGGAAAAAGTAATCTCTCAATCTCGAAAGGATTGGAGCTCTAAGTTAGATGATGCACTATGGGCTTATCGAATAGCATTCAAACATCTCTTGGAGCAACACCTTATAAATTAGTCTATGAAAAAGCCTGTCACCTACCAGTCGAATTAAAGCATAAGGCACATTGGGCGATCAAATCAATCAATAAACATCGACTACTGCAATTGTCAGAGCTAAATGAATTACAACTTATGGCTTATGAGAATTCTCTCATATATAAGAAAAAGTACAAGCGATGGCATGATAAAAAGATCCTTTGAAGACACTTCAGTGCTGGTGATCAAACCCTGTTATTTAACTCTAAATTCAAGTTCTTTCCAGGTAAATTGAAGACTAGGTGGTCTGGTCCCTTCGCTATTACTCGAAGTCTTGATTCTGGGGCTATTGATTTAGAGAATGAATGAGGTGAACGTTTCACAGTTAATGGCCAACGTGTGAAGCACTATATACCTTAGAATTTTCATAGAACGGTGGAGAACCTCATTTTCTCATCACCTGACATACCCCCTGTCTGATAGAATGCGTGGTTGTCTAACTAAAGACGTTAAAGTTAGCACTCCTGTGAGGCAACCCAGACATCTACTCCTTTTCCTTTCCTACCTTCCTTTAACTTTTTTCTTTTTACATAATCTTCCTCCTTGATCGAATAATTGGCGTACCACCATATACATTTTACCCTTTTTGTTCATCCAATTTATCCACATATATCAACTCCTATTTTTGAATAATTGGCATACCACCATGTGTCGCGAGCCGGTTCCTCTGCCCCACTACAACTTGTACACCACTATCTCCACTCCAATTACTCTCATACATTTCAATTCATCACTCTATCAACATTACCTCTCACAACCACTTCCATACCTCTGCTACCTTTGTCCCTATGCTCCAACAACCATGGTGTCCACACGTGGCCAATCATCCGCCAAGAGGAACAACCAGCCCCTCCATGCGCACATGGCTCTTCATCTACCTACTGATCCTTTAAAGCTCGAATCCTCTCCTTCACCTAACCTCACCCCACCGGAAAGTTCAGAACCATCAACTGCAGCGCTTCAACTTGTTCCATTACCCATAAGCGCAAAAAGGTTGCCTCAAAGTGCAACAGTTCTCACTCCTCCACCAAAGCTATTCCAGTTCATCCTTCATCACCTCCATTGCAAATACCCTTCACAGGAAAGGAACCCGACGCCTCGCCTACTTCGCGTGAACTGCAAGGGAAACAACGCGTTGCTACTGCAACACTATCATCAACCACATCGCAAAAAGGGAAAGCATCTGCCATCGCACCAGCTCCCATTGTCTTCCAACTTCATCAACTCCATATGCTTTTGATTTTTTGACATCATCGCTTTGGAAACATTAGGGTTTTATGACAATTTTGATTTCTTGACCTCTCGCATCCAAGCACGGAAGTTCTTTTTCTCTCGTTGGCATACCTACCTCAAGTTAGCTCGAGAGTTTTAAGCTCCATCATCATCGAACAGAAAAAGCAGATGATCACATTTTGACTCTTTAACGCCAATTTTAACTCGTCATTCTGCCATTTTTACAACGTTATGGGACTCCCCTATTGCTCTGCCCCTTTTGCTATCCCAAGATATGATGAAATATGGATTGCTATCACTGGAGAGCAATCCCTCATCCACACTAAAGCTAAGTCCGCATCTATTTCCAATCCTATTGTTAGATACTTTCATTGCATCTTAGAGAATACCCAGTTAAGACGAGGGAACACTGAGTCCAGAGTGCGTTAACCTGTACTCCTGATCATTTGATTTTTTCTTACTAGTAACCCAATTGATATTGGAGGTATTTTTCTCAAATTCCTATCTCGCATCACTACCCAGGAACAAGGCCTCGTCGTCCTCGATGGACTCATTATACCGATTGCCGAAGCTTGCAATGTGGATTTTAGCCAATTGGATTTCTTAACACGGTGGACTCTTAATCTTCGTACATTTACTCATATACGCATGGTTAAGTGCATTGAAGATACCTATTACCTTCACATTACTCCCACCAACGAATTGGTACCTCTGCCTAATCAACATCGCACTTCAATTATCTCTAGCGCCAATTGGATACTAGCAATGCTTGTCCTAAAACCTCATCAAGCCCAAAGTGCTTCCACTAATCCAGAAACCCTCTTGAAAATTTTGACAACCACGACCTCCAGCATGTCCACACTACTATATGCAGGCCACCAGAAGCACCACCAGTGATAGAAGACATCGCTTCATCTCTCACTAATGAACTGCAATCGGAATCTCAAGAACAGTCACAGGTAAGTCTTTTTCAACATTCTCCTTCACCGCTAATTTCTTCTCCTCTTGTGCAGGAAGAATCCCCTGCCTTCGATGAAGATGAAGTCCTAGTTTCCAAGAAGACAATTGTTGGCTCTGTCGTTGCTCACTAACTTCAACAGAAGAAATCCTTAGTACGCTAGCTCAAATTGCTTCGTAAGCGAGAGAAGAAACAGATTACAGGATATCAATGCCAAGTTGGAGGTCCTACTGGCCTCCAACCTTTCCCCCTCCAACTAGTACATCTAGCCTCTCTCATTCTTGTTCTGGTGCCAGTAATAAGTTTGGGGGAGCCAATGGTATGGTCCTTGAACTGTTATCTTTTAAATACCATACCATTACTTTTTGGTGAGCATCATCATTTGATTTTGGATTTTGGACCCTCATGAACTGAACAGCCCCCTTACCTCATATAATTATCAAAGGATATTTCTCTCATGTCAAAAGCACTTGCTTGAAATTTTTTTCCCATTACTAAAATAATTTCAAAACCCTCCAAGAAATAATTAGAGAGCATGAGGAATTGATTAGCTATTGACACAAGACCTATGTGAACAACACATTTTAGACATCCCTTCACTGAAAATTGCCAAAGTAAATTAGACCCTACAGGTTGAGTGAAAGTAATGATTACCCATCTAGAACATGATATCAATTCTCTAGTCTTAAGCATCCACAAGTAATTACAGCTTTAAAAAAATTCCAAAAAAATAAAGTGAAGTATACATGAAATTGCATAAAGTTAAACTACAAAATCCCCTACCCCATCTTAAAGCAAGAGTATTAGGAGGAGTAAAAATCTTTTTCAAAAATCTTTTGAGCCTACTATATGTAATATGCGCAGCCACTATGTATAATTACAGATTTGTTGAGCATATTTTCATCCAAGTGTTACTCTTACTCTAAGTTTGGAGGAAATTTGAAAGAAAAGGGGAAAAAGTGGAAGTAAATTGTTAATGAAATAAAATGAAATTAGGAATAGTGGTACGTCTAAACTTTGAAATGGATGTTTAAGCCTAGAGAGATCTGTTATAGAAATCATGGGAAGGATGTCGTTGGGGGAATAGAAACCCCCATTAGAATCATTTCTTCAGTGACTCAACCTTGGGTGTAAACTTAAATCATATTAAAATAGGTTAATTCATGTCTACATTGTTATACATAAGGGGATCTTTGTTGTTGAAGTTCTTTTCCTCGTGTGGCCAATTCTTGTTGAATACCTTACCCTAAATCTCTAACTTTTTTTGTTGAGGACAAGCAAGGACTTAAGTATGAGGGAATTTGATAGCTTGTATTTTTATACCTATTTTAACATGGAAAAGGCACCATATTTTCTCTGATAGTGAATGTAAAATAATTTGCAAAACATGTATTTACCCATTTTTCCAACATTCCAAGCCATCCAATCACTTATCGACCCATGTTTATATATTCTCCTTATATCAGCTTGTAATTCCCTTATCTATTGCACAAATGCATGTGGTCTTTATTGGATGATCAGTAAGACAAGTGGACCTAGCAAAAAGGGAGAGTGCGTGGCCTAATCAGATAAGTGGGGACCACAAGACAAGTGTCATCACACAGGAATCAAGAGGACAAATCCTCACTTGGACACCTGTCAAAGATTAAATGACTAAAGATGTTAATAAAGACATGTGGCACAAATCAGAAAGAGGGGAACGAGAGGAAGGAGATATAAAAGAGCAAAAGCTAGAACAATGAAAAGGAGGGGGGGAGGGGAACAGCAAGATACCAGAAAAGATAGTGAGGGAGGAGGATCGGCAGTAATGAGGAGGAGTTCATCTTCGATCATTCCTATGAGTAGGATGAACATTTGTTTTAATTTACGCCTTCGTTTCTGCATGTTATCCTATTGCATTAACTTTTCTGTTAGCTTGAAGTTTAAGTTCAATATATTTAACTAATCACCACCTGAGGCTGAGGGATCATTTAACGGATTTAGACTCGGTTTGATGTTTTTACTTGACTTCGGGTGATGTGCTTTCATGATATTTGATCTTATTGTTATTTTTGTGAATGTTGTTATAGAAAGTTCTTCTTTACGCAATGGTTTCCCGAGAAGGGAACATATGTCGATTAACGACATACTATGAGCCGAAAGATTAGCATGGCTGTGGAGAAGACAAATTGTAATAATGGTCTTTACTTTCTCATGTAGAACGAATTGAGAGAGGGTTTCTATGAATTTCTACTATGATATCACCTATTGGTGAAGTGGTTCAGTTAGAATACAAGAGTAGGAGAGCCAAAAGTATCTTTCATGAGAATGAAAAATACCCACTAAATGTCATCATCTAAATGCAATTTTAAAAGAAACAATATCTGTTCGCCGAGTTTCTCCATAAGATGATCCCTCGTGCCTCTGTTTTATATACTGCTGAAGCTATATACTTATTCTAGATTTTACATTACTTGAGTTTTTTAATTAAATACAAAAACAATAAATAAATTACAAAATCTAAGACACAAAATATACTCTGACTTCTTAGTCATTTACTTTTTCTAGTCATTACTCTCTCGATAGTATTAGTGAAATATAATCTAAATTCTCTTTCTGTGGATCAACCCCGATATATATATCAACGACAGTTATATGCTTGCAACCTGAGAAGTGTAGTTGAGATTATAAATTTAAAACTTATTTACATTTCTGCAAAAGAGAATTCGATCTTTACATACATGCATCTAACTTGCAAATGCTACTTCCCTTACTTGCACAAATTTCTCATAACAACCACTATGATATCTATTACATGAATATTACGCCCCGTGAAATAAGCATGCAAGACATTGTGGGGCATGTTATGAGTGGTGATGAAGGGATTACGGTCCATGAAATATGAACTACATGTAATAATGTCAACATAATGCCCCGTGAGAATTTAATGATGGTTGATGAAGAAAGAAAATTTTAAATTTTATTAAAATTCAACTTGTGGCATGCGAAGACCTATTAAAAAAATAATAACAAAATAAAAATGACATAAGGAAATTAAAGAGGCTAAGCAGGTATGATAATCAAACTAACTAATCTAACATGAATTAAATTAATCTAAACTAAATTATGCAAAAAATTTAAATTGTAAGTATAATAATTAAGAATGAGTAGTTCTAAGTTTAAAGTCTCTAGCTCGGCTTTGAGACTAATAAGCAATTATCAATAAGAATAAAAAAAAGATATGAAACGATCTCACCGAGTTAATTGAACATGTAATGCAATGGTGGAATTGAGTTTGATCGACTTAAAAGTCGAAGTCCATCTGGAATATAAATTCTTTCCCTTCGGTAAAAGTTGTAGTTGTCATTGCTGATTGGAATATGGAAATTGAAAAACACTGCTCATCTAACTGTTCTATTTGCTTATGAAATAATGTAGGAGCTAATGATTGATTTAAAGATGGTGACGGCATCATATACTCATGAGGTGGAGCTGAACTCTTAGACCTCCATTGTTTTGTCAAAATTTTTGGAGACGTATGTGAACTCCTTTGATTCTATGTTGAACATGAAAAATTGACTTGGATCTTCAGAAGTGGACTCTTGGGTTTCCATTGCAATGATGTGGTCTTTGTTGCTGACATGGATGGAGTGCTCATCTCTTCTGGTAGTTGATTATCAATTTGAGATAGTGTCGTTATGTTAGCTAGAATTTCAGAAGGTGTGTGCCGTCTTCGTACTTGTCCATCCTCAATTATATATGGACTTGTCTCTTCTACACTCCATGTCATTGTCCACCTTTCTAGATAATAACATCTTTGTGGCCTCCATATTTCTTGATGGTGACATGGACATATAATGATTGCAGAATTCTCCTCTATGTTATCATCATATGTGCCGGAGACTTGAAGAGTTCATTCTACAACTTGCATCTCAAATGCGACAATTTTGGCCTCCATCTCTTCGAATTTGATTTGAATGTTTGAATTTTGTGGAGGAGGAGATGACATATCACTAGAAATATTTTGGCTCCTAAGCTGAGACAATTGTGAATCCAAATTGCCGATTAATTGATCTTGCCCTTTGTGCTTCTCTTGGATTGTTGCTGATGTAGATTCAAGTATTGATATGATGTTGTCAATTTGCCTCTCCATATTTTCAATTTGATAACATTGAGGGGAGAGTTTCTGTAGCAGAGGTTCTAATAATTGTTTGAGCATGAAAGATAGATCATGTGATGAATTTTCATTTTGAACTTATTAGGCTTCCCTGTAGTAGTTTGTTTTGACAATGATGCCTCAAATTGAATCTCATCTCGGTAAGCAAGGATGTTTCCTCAACTTATTGGTTGGTTGTCATTTTCTTCTTCGCCATTGAGGGTGTGAAGATATGAATGTTGATAATGGAGTTGTGTACCAAAGATAGTTCCTGAAAAGCTTACACAACACTAAGGTCTTGTTTGGTATCAGAACAAACCCAAGAGCAACTGCTTGTTCTAGATTTTGTTGCCAAACACCATTTTTAGACGTTAGTGGACCCCACATTATTAAATGCAGAACAAGAGAAAAAGTAGAGATTATTTTGTTCCTGTTCCCCCCTAGAACATATTTGGTCCCATTCGAGGAACATCCTGGGAATAAAATTATTTGTTCTAGGTTTCATTAACCTATTTTCAAACACCCCCTAAAAGAAAAAGTGAAGTAAAACAGACCCTTAAATGAAAAAATGAAGAAAAAATAAAAATTCTCAAAGTAGCTTATACGAGATAGACTAAGAATTAAAATGACCCCAAACGATGAGTTAATCTTTAGTTACAAAAGATATTGAGATGCATTAATTTGTAATTCTTAAACTAACAATTATCCTCGCTGGGCAAAAACTGATAGACCGCACAAAATCTAACACAAACGATGAGTTACAAGATTTGTGTTATGATTGCTTCAACTTTAAATTAAAAATAAATTCATTGAAAATTATTAAATCCTAAAACTAACCACCCTAGATCTGGTTTGTAGTCTTATCTCATAATATAATAATCTTAGTAAAAAGCATTAAACACAACAATCATAATCAAAAGAATCTGAAATAACTATATTAATTCAAATCTAACAATCGAGTTCATGCAATTTTCTCGTAAAGAATAAATATCTCTATTACATAATTAATTAGACATATAAAGTATGAATAAAGAGCATCCAAACAATTAGGTAAAAGACAGAATTCTTCATTTTCGATGATCTCTGGATCTTTGGAGAGTACACGCAATGAATTGCTTTGCAGATTCTCTCGAACAAACATCGAAAACTCTAAAATTCTTCTACTGAAATGTAGCATGGCTCCCAGCTCTCAAGCAGACCCAAGCACCACAAGTACACATTTTTTTGTCTTCTAAAGCCTTTATTTATAGCCTCTAGGGGTTCCAAGAGTTTTCATAGAGTTTCGATTTGATTCGAAGTCTTTTGACGTTAAAATAAGTAAATTCAGAATAGACTTTGATAAGTCTTTAAAACCATCCAAAACTCCGTCAAATGAGTGAATATGTTTTCTAATCATCCCTGAGATTTAGGATAAAGTTTGAGTCCGATATGGACTTGAAATTCCCAAGAAAAGTCAAAATAGACATTGTAACGGTCCATAATGCCCTGTAACGCCAGAATATGGCCTCTCACGGTTCGTAACAGTAATTCCACGGCCCTCACAGTATCCAAATTGAAGTAAAAGTGTGGTTTTAACATCACATAATTTGAATTTCACGGTCCATAACTCGGGCAAGCTTTTTGGACAAAATTGAGCATTTAACGGGCTGTTAGAGATCTTTCACGGTCCGTTATATTCAATTTTTCAGCATTTGGATGCCTTTACTAATTTCATTTTCTGGCTCCATTTGAACTTTGATTTGAGCACGGTTTTCTCCGGTAGTTTTCTAACCCAATTCTCTTACTTTTGCTACAATAAAACACATAATTTGCGTAGATTTCCATTTTTATAAAATTAAAGCAAATAAGGTCAGAAAATAATGCATGCTATATGAAAATGAATCGAAATGTGATTAAATGCATGGCTAATTATATGGTGTATTTTGCATGCATCACTATGTAATAAGGGAAGAATATCAACGTCGTTCGAAAAATTTAAGAATTGTATTTCGACCAAATGAAGCCATTCTAAGAAGTCTTGAGTGATCTGATTATCTAGAAAAGTAATTTTAAACAATTTTAAGGTGCACGAAGAAAAATAGACCATCTTATTAAGTTTGGATACAAAAAAATTCTAACAAAATAAGCAATCATCGGAACCCACTTTTTCTAGGTTCTTAACTTTGTCGTCCGACCTCCTAAAATTGCCAAAAAAATACTAAAAAAATTTTATTGCAATTGTTATGGGGGGTATAGATTTCGTGATGATCCGACGGTCAGATATCCGACAATCATCATTTGAATTCCATAGAAAATGAAGAAGCACTACTTCGAATACCCCAATTTTGAAAATTGGAAATCATAGTATAATGTATGTATAGCATGATTTATTAACTTTTGTATATTATATAATAGAATAATATAGTATAGTATGATGTATAATATAGTATAATGTATAGTATAATATAGTTTAGTATAGTATATAGTATGGTATAGTATATAGTATTGTATAGTATAGTATAGTATTGCATAGTGTAACTAGTAGTATTGTGTAGTATTGTATAGTATAGTTAGTATTATATACTATAGTAAAAAGAGCGCAAACTAGCGTCTACTTATAATCGCCAACATTGTGACGCTAAGTTAGCGTTGCCACAGTCGACGCCAATACAGCGCAAGAGGCCGACGCAAATACCGCGTCTTATGTTAGCATCGACTTAGCGTCACGACCACAGTGACGCTAATGTGGCGTCGCATGATTGACGCCAATGTAGTGCAAAAAGCCGGCATTAATATCGACTCTTACATTAGTGTCGTGTAGCTAGTGGCGCTAACATAGCATCGCACCCCTGCAATGCCAATATAGATCTACCATCTGTCGTGCGTTTCTTAACTTTTGCGCGTGATAATAGTGCCAAAATAGCGTCGCTTTGGTGACTCATTTAGCATCGACATTTGTGACACTAATGCGATGCTAAATTGATGCTACAAAGAGGCACTTAGTATCTCTTCTTGTCGACCCAATGACTCTGACGCCCTCAGATTTTGCCCTCCTGACATGTAGCAATTGAGCTAGTCTGGGCCAGGGTATTTATACACATAAATCTTTGTGGACTTTCATAATCCAATAAGACAATAAAACACTAAAAAAATAAGAATAACCTCTTTCATAAAAGTGTGAAAGCTGAATAACTAATAATAACCGAAGTAAGAATATAATGCGAAAGCTAACAATTCTTTTGCTCCGAGAAGTCCTCTACTATCACATACTATAAAACATCTATTACATCAAGTTAAACTAAGGAAGCTCTAATAGCAAAATCTAAGACTGACTCTCATGTGTAACTGCATCACCACGAACTCTGTTGTTGCACGCGTTTCCACCTATAGCATCAATTATCTATGGGGTTCAAACATAGAGACATGGAATATCCGTGAGCAAAATATGATCAGTACGTAGAATAATACAAATGGATGCAATAACTTAAATAGAGCAAGATTAGCAAATTAAGTTATAAGCATCGAGAACATATAAATCAATTTCAAACTTTACTTTTCATTTTAGTTCTTTTCTTTTCCGTTCTTTCTACAATTTTCTTTTCATAGAAATTCTTCTTTGATGTGTTGCACTTCATCTTCTACTTTAAACATTTCCTTATGGACATTTATGTTCGTTGTCCTAAGCGAACTCGACTTCTTTTATTATGGATGAACATGACACTTTCACGTGACTATAAAATGGCTCGAAGTCAAGATCAGGTGAGCGTTTACTTACTCACAAAATAGACTTGGGCTTCTCAAGGTTACTCAACTAGGACCGCAAGGATTTCCCCTTTTTTAACTTTAACTATAATAATGAGGATCCCATCTTTCAGCTTTTATCTTTTCATATTTATTATCTGTTCTGTTCTGTTCATCAAACATCATATCAAGCGCAAAATAGTCTTTTCACATCTCTACACATCAATTAGATCTGCCATCTTTGCAGAAATTGGGCTGGGCACAATCAAACTCGGGCCGAATTTGCTATAACGCAGGTCGGATCATGGGCGACTTGGTCTGGGCCAAACACATTGGTTTCCTTCCTTTCAACCTCCAGAACTCGGGTCGAGTGTACTAGAACTCGGGCTAGGTTTCACGTGCTAGAAAACCGCGTGCAATCGACAATAGGAAACTCGAGTCGGGTCTTTGCAAACTTGGGTCGGGCTCAGTCTGAATCCGGGTCGGATTTAGATTACGTGGGCCGAGTTCGACTCAAACATGAAGAACGCATGTCGAGTTCTTCCAACTCAGGTCGGGTTCCCATACAGAGGAACATCGGTGCCGAAAAATCGAAACTTCACCCTAACTTTCTGATAAATCTAGACATGCTTTTGACATGGAGCAAAAAGGAATCACATCCAAAGGCGAACCCAAAATTTCACGTACCTTGTTCAAGTAGAACTACATCAGCCTAACATCTGACACAATTTTTGAGAAAATGAATATGTTCCCAATGAGAAGTCCAATGTCCTTTGATAGAGGGTTGACCAAAGATTAGATGGCCGACTAGAGCACTCATGCACGTGCACTGAGGAGGGAGAAATAAGGGCTCAAAGTAGGGGGAAAAATCTATTTTCTAGCAAATGAAGGCTGAAGGCTCAAAGGGGTTTATTTATAGAGGAGAGGACTTTGACTCTTCGTGATTTAAAAATCTAATACAGGATTTCACTACAAGAAAAATGTTTTTTCAAACGATCGAAACCGCTAGAAAATCGAAGGAAACCCGTCTGAAATCGAGTTTTAGATGGGTTTACTGATGGATCGTTCGATTGAAAAAGAGGGCATCGCAAAATCATTTTTGACGGCTCAAAAGAATCCGTCAGAAGTTTCGATGGTTGGAACCGTTAAAAAATTTTGACGGTTCTGACCGTCGAACATTCCAACGTCGCAATCACTGAAACATTCCGGCGGTCACAACTGTCGAAAGCTCCGGCGGTCGCAATGAATTTTTATAATATAAAAACATTTACCCGCTGCCAGGCGGCCGATCCGGCCAACCGCCTGGTGCCGCGGGCGGCCAATCCGACCGCTTGCGGTCGGATCCAGCCGCATTGGCTAGATCTGCGGTAGGCGGGCCGGATCTAGCCGTGGGAGGTCGCATCTGGCCGGAGGCGGCAGATTCGGCCGTAGGCGGCACATCCGGCCGCCCCGCAGCCAGATCCGATCGCAGGTGACGAATCCAGCCACCCGTTGCAGATCCGACCGTCAAGCGGCCCGCCAGGCAGTCCATCCGGCCGCAGGCGGCTAGTCAGGCCACTGGCAGCATATCGGAGAGGGAGATCAAGAGAGAGGGAGATGTGGCTGGAGCAAGAGGAAGACGAAGCTCGAGAGAGAGAGGGTCACCGGCGGGCCCTCGTCCGGGCGGAAGTCATCGCGCCGATCATGGCAGGTGAGGGAGAGAGAGGAGAGAGAGAAAGAGGTTGAGAGAGGCGAGAGGAGTGAGGGAGAATGTAATATATAGTAGGAAAAGGGAAAAAATTGCAGGAGAGGCGAAAAGGAAGAAAAAGCAATGGGTGAATTATTTTTAAATTACTAATGGTGGCCGTCAGAACTTGCGATGGAGCTTGGGCCGTCGGAAGTTCTGACAGTTCTAACTATCGAAAATATTAATATATATATATATATATATATATATTATGATATATATGGTTATAATATTTATTTTTTTCAGTTATCGAAACTTCTGACAGTCTGAACTGTCGATAATTATATAATAAAATACTACTTATATTGTATATTATGATATATAAGATTATAGTATTTAATTATTATTAGGATTACTGACGGTCCGGACCGTCTGAACTTGCGACGGTTCGAACTGTCGGTAATCATAATAATAAAATACTAACTATATTATATATTATGAAATTTAAGATTATAATATTTAATTATTTTTACGATTACCGATGGTCCGGACCGTTGAAACTTTCGATGATCAGAACTGTCGGTAATTATAATAATAAAAAACTAATTATATTATATATTATGATATATAAGATTATAATATTTAATTATTTTTACGATTATCGAGGGTCCGGATCGTCGAAACTTCCGACAGTCCAAACTGTTGATAATTATAATAATAAAATACTAACTATATTATATATTATGATTATAATATTTAATTATTTTTACGATTATCGACGGTCCGGACTATCGGAACTTGTGACGGAAAGGGAGCCGTCGAAAATCCCTACGTTCCAAACCATCATAAAATAAAATAATAGTATAAGAAGTTCAATAATTTATTGTTTTTTATTTTCGACAGTCTTGATCGTCAGAAATTTCGAAGGATTTCTGTCCGTCGGAAATTATCCATCGAAAAATCTCAATTTTCTTGTAGTGTTTAATGTTTAACCTCTCCCAAATCTAACTCTGAATCTTATCTATAATCTATTTTAAATACTTTATCTATTCCTTTTTTTTCCTTTCTTTTCTTCTTCTGAAAGTCTTTTCTATACCAAACTTTATCTCTAACTCTACAACTTTTATCCTTTCTTTTAACTGAATTTTCATAATTAAATCAATAAATAAATATTTTATTTATCTAACTTAATTAATTCAAGAAAATCTCGAAGTGTTACATTATTACCCCTTAAAAAATTTCGTCCTCAAATTTTACTCACCGAACAAATGGGAAAACTGTCGGGATCTCTTCTCCAGTTCCAATGTGGTTTCATTGCCCTGATGATGTCCCCACGAAACTTTCACCAAAGCCACTTCCTTGTTTTCTTGCTTTTGTGTTTGAAACTCCAATATCTGAATTGGTTGTTCCTCATAATTGAGATCTCCTTGAGATTGGGCTCCTCGATTCGGATCACGTTAGTCTCATCATGCTTATACTTCCTCAAAAGAGACACATGAAAGACATTGCGCACTCTTGCATAAGATGGCAGTAAGCTAACTTGCAATCCCTTTCTCCTACCAAGTCCAATATCTCAAAAGACCCAACATATCTAGGTCTTAGTTTCCTTTTCTAATTAAATTGCATCATTCCTTTAGCAGGAGAAATTTTCAAGAGTACTTTATCACCTTCCTTTATCAACATATGCATTTTGCCAGTTCTGAGCTGTTTTCATTTTCTTCTTTATTCCTTCCACCTTATCTGCGTACTCCATAGTCTACTTTAATTGTTTAGCAATCAAAATTTCCCTTTCTCCTACTTCATTCCAATATGTGGGTGCTCGGCATGGCCTATCGTATAAGATCTCAAAATGGAGTCATGCCTATCCTGAAGTGATAGCTGTTATTATAAGCAAATTCTATTGGTGATCATCTCAACTACCATGCAATCTAGAGCATATGCCTGAATAGTCCTTTCTATCTGAGGATGAAAGATGGTACTACAATTAAGCCATGTGTCGAAAGCTTCTTGCAAGCTTTTTCAAAATCTTGAGGTGAATTTGGGATCCCTATCGGATACAATGCTGGTAGGGACGCCATGTAGCCTTATGATCTCTTTTACATATAGATCCATTAAACTCTCAATGGACTACTTCATCTTCATGGATAAGAAGTTGGCCGCCTTTATTAGTCGATCCACTACAACCCATATAGGATCGTGGCCTTTCTGCGTACGAGGCAGACTAGTCACAAAATTCATAATTATTTCTTCTCATTTCCACTATGGGATACCTAGGCTCTTAGTGAGTACAACGACAGAAAGAGTATCTGTGATAACGTCAACATCTTCTTGAGGCTCTTTAGCATCCATGTTGTATACTCTTCCTTGGACCAACCGATTTGCATTTCCTGCGCTAGCCTGATTCTACATGTTTGCCACTGGACAATCCTTGATGTAGTGATTAGATGTTCCAAACTGAAAGCAAGTCCTATTCTACACCCTATATTCTCCAAAATGTCCTCGCCCACAAAAGTGCATATGGCTTCATGACTGGATTTTGTTGGGCTTGTGCTGGTTGTGGCCTCTGATGCTAAGGCTGCTGGGCCCGCTGCTGTTGTGGTTGTTGAGGCCTCTGTTGTGGTCGCCTTTGTTGGGCCTTTTGTGGCAATTGGAGAGGATTATAAGGCCTTGTACGATCGTTGCGATGATTTTTCTGCCATTGTTGTTGGCCGCCCTCCTTCCGAGACGAGAATCTCAGCAATCACTTGTTCCGATTTTACATATTGATCATTTTGAACTAAAATCAAACTTTTTGGCGGAATATTGACATTATGTATAACATCTCGACTCTCAATAGTTACATACAAATCCATAGAACATAGAAAAGCAGGATGCCCATGACGGGTGCGTGTGGGATGAACCAAATACTCATCGAATTTTATTTTTCCGTTAGAAGGAGCTCGTACATGTTCAGCAGTACCGCCTGTGAATACTCCACCGGTATGAAAAGTTCTTAATGTTAATTGTGTCCCCGGTTCTCCAATGGATTGGCCCGCAATAATACCTACGGCTTCCCCCAAGTGGCAGAATTTTTTTCAAAAGACTCTATGGGTCTTTAAAGACCCTTTCATGCATTATGTTCGATATCAAGGAAAAGTAATTCTAGGTTCAAAGGGGACTAATTTTCTGATGAAAAAATGGAAATTTTACTTTGTCAATTTATGGCAATATTATTTTCACTTTTGGTCCTTGGATAAGAATCTACAACGCACTAGAACGCCCTTGTTGACGATCCTTTACTCCGACAGCATCTAGGGTTCCTCGAACAATGTGATATCTCACACCATAAGAAGAATACTTGGTATAAATAACTAACTTCTTGGTCTTCGACCCCCTCAGTCACTATGGGCCTTCTACCTCCACGCGGCATTGCTCCGTCGGGCTTTCGCCCATTGCGGAAAATTCCCCACTACTGCCTCCCGTAGGAGTCTGAGTTACCCGTTCCATTGATATGGACAATCACTGTTCGTGACCCAGGATTCTATTTTCTCATCAATCCAATCACCGTTCACCAACTTCTGAAAGGAAGGAGACTAAACAGGAACAAGAGGGATCCACCGAAGAAGACCCTTTCCTTTGTTCGGAAGAAAAGGAGGATCCTGACAAAATAGATGAAACGGAAGATATCCGATTCAACCAGAGGGCGTATAATTTATAGACTTCGCAACAAAGATTCGAGCGATTAGGTAATTTTTTGAAATTCCTTTCATGGGGATACAATTCGAAGTGAAAACTAAATTCAAGAGACTTATTTTCTTCCAAGGAATAGATTCAGAATAAGGAATAAGAAATATGAAAATAAGGGCTTCGGTTCGTCCGCCTGGGGAGTACGTTCGCAAGAATGAAACTCAAAGGAATTGACGGGGGCCCGCACAAGCGGTGGAGCATGTGGTTTAATTCGCCGAGTCAAAGTATAGTGTTGAGCAAGTAGGTGTAACTGTTGAGTTCTATGGTGGTGAACTCAATGGAGTCAGTTATAGTGATCCTGCTACTGACGTGCCCAATTAGGTGAAATTTTTTAATTAGATCGGGCTATATGGTCCAAGTAATAAATGCCCAAGTTTCTTTAGGATCCCAACTCCAATAAGATCCCCATGCTTCATTAGCCCATACTGCTCCGCAAAGAATGCCTATGGTTAAAAATGTAAATCCCAAACTTATGATACGATAACTCCAATAATCCAAACGCTGAGTCAATTGATGTTTATAATAATTTTGAAATGGAAGAAAAAAAAGTCTTTTTAAAAAGATTCCTTTTTTCGTTCAAATATGGAATCTCACCAAAGAAAGATAATTTAATTAAGATATTTTGACTCTTTAAAAAGATTTCGATGTTTTTTCGAAATGTAATGATTAAAAGAGCGATTGACAGTAAGGATCCACATAAAAGAGCTGCATAGCTTAATAACATCAAACAGGATCTATTGAACTCATAATTCATTAGATACTTTTTATGAATGTCAACTAAGTATCGTAAGTAAATTGATCCTGGTTGTTTAATCATTTGATAACCAGAGTCATTCTTTGATAAATGATCACTATGAGTCAGACTCAATAGAATTTGATCAATCCTTTTTTCTATCGTTAAGGTGGAGAACTGAACCAAGAATTCTCTTTCTTCATCATCAATCGAATCACTGTTCGTGATCCAGGATTCTATTTATTGCTAACTGACCAAAGTGAGAAGCAAAAATGTTCTGATAGAGACGTTCCTCAGTAATATCATCATGACTCTCGAAGTCATGCGCGGTAGCAATACCAAACCAAATACGACGAGTAGTGGGGTCCTGAGCTAAGCCTTGGCTAAA
Organism: Pontederia crassipes; assembly: GCA_030549335.1. Classification (NCBI taxonomy): domain Eukaryota; kingdom Viridiplantae; phylum Streptophyta; class Magnoliopsida; order Commelinales; family Pontederiaceae; genus Pontederia; species Pontederia crassipes. The sequence goes on along the minus strand of CM060194.1, from coordinate 59,016,911 downwards.
CCTCGGAAATCTTAATGCCATAATGCCTTTCAAATCCTCCTAGCCATTATCCTACTTCAATAATTCTTGCTAAGAAGAATGCCCATGTTGTGGCAATTCCACCCAGAAGGTAATGGGTTACTCCTACAGCACGTCCTTGTACAATACTCAAGGCTCTAGGCTGAGTAGCAGGAGCAACTTTTAATTTGTTATGAGCCCAAACGATGGATTCAATAAGTTCTTGCCAATAACCGCGGCCGCTAAATTGAAACATTAAACTGAAAGCCCAGACAAAATGAGCACTTAATAAATGTCTGGAACCTTGGGTTACTAATTGGTGGAATACCAGACAATCCGAAACTTTTTTTAATCATATTCAAGAGAAAAATGTTCTAGAAAAATTCATAGAATTAGAGGAACTATTCCTATTAGAAGAAATGCTAAAGGAGTACCCGGAAACACATACACAAAAACTTCATATCGGAATACACGAGGAAATGGTACAATTAGTCAAAACACAAAATGAATATGATCTCCATATCATTTTATAGTCACTCCTCTTTCCAATAATGATGTCGTGCTTGCAGCTTCGTGTAATGTGCGGCATCTCCTTGACATAACTTTTGACCTTAACCCTGAATGAAGGCCATTTATGAATTGGTTGGCCCTATTATGCTCATCATCTTGGGGCCGTACTTCCCATGTTGAATGAATTGTCAAATATTGGAACACTGCCTGAGTAAGTTGCATGAATTCTTCACGCTTCATGCCAAAGACTTTCTTAAATCTTACCCAAGGAATCTCAGTCCTTCTAGAGAATGCCATGACTTTGGTGATATTCCATCAGTCCCTATCATCTTCAGGTTTGTGGCAAACAGTACCTTCTTTCCTTCCACATAGTCCATGAGGTCAAAGTTTTTCTCAATAGCTTCCAACCATCTAGCGGCTATGTCAAAGTTATCCACCCCATTAAACTGAGGTGGCTTCAGCTTCATAAATTTCTGAATGATACTCATTACAGAAGGAGTTTGTTGTTGTCCTTAATTGACATTCACCATTTGGTTGCCAAAGCTTGAGTTTTGCTGAGGGCCCCCTTGTTGAAATATATTTCCGATATTATCTCCTTGGGTTGAATCCAGCTGTCTATTCATATCCCCTTGAATATGAATCATCTACATGAAAATATAATATATTTAGTAAAACAATTATGAGTCAAACTTAATGATACTTTACTTACTTGGATGGTGTGGCAATTGTTCGTGATGGTTGTACATGGACATACACTTACTTTAAACCTAAAGAGGACTTAGGGAATTTAGGCTATGTAATGCCACCAGATTTCACCCTCCTGACACGTGACAATTGGGCTATTCTGGGCCAAGGTTACTTATACACATAACTCTTCGTGAACTTTTATAATCCAATAAGACAATAAAACACTAAAAAAACAAGAATAACATCTTTCATAATAATGCGAAAGCTGAATAAATAATAATAACCAAAGTAAGAATATAATGCAGAAGCTAACAATTCTTCTATTCCAAGAAGTCCTCTATTATCACAAACTATAAAACATCTATTACATCAAATTAAACTAAGGGAACTCTAATCACAAAATCTAAGACCAACTCTTATGTGCATCTGCAACACCATGAACTCTTCTACTGCACGCGCCTCGACCTATAGCATCAATGATCTGTGGGGTTCAAACACAAGGATATGAAATATCCATGATCAAAATACGCTCAGTATATGGAATAATACAAATGGATGCAATAGCTTAAATAAAGCAAGATTAGCAAATTAAGTTATAAACATCAAGAACATATAAATCAATTTCAAACTTTACTTTTCATTTTAGTTGTTTTCTTTTCCGTTCTTTCTATACTTTTCTTTTCATAGAAATTCTTCTTTGATGTGTTGCACTACATCTTTTACTTTAAACATTTCCTTATGGACATCTATTTTCGTTATCCTAAGCGAGTTCGACTTCTTTTGTTATGAATCAACATGGCACTTTCACGTGACTATAAAATGGGTCAAGGTAGATCAAACGAGGACCAGGTGAGTGTTTATTTACCGACTTGGACTTTTCAAGGTTATCTAAGTAGGACCGCAAGGATCCTCTTTTATTTAACTTTAACTATAACAATCAGTGCACATGAGGATCCCATCTTTCAACTTTTATCTTTTCATATTTATCTAATATGTTCAATTCATCAAGCGTCACATCAAGAGAAAAACAAACTTTTCACATCTCTACACATCAATCAGAAATAAGATCTGCTATATGTGCATAATTCGGGCCGAGTTTGCTCTAATTGACATATGTGGATCTACGCTGGTCAGGTCATTTGCGAATCAGTCCAAGCCAAACACAATGATTTCCTTCCTTTCAACCTCCATAAGCCGGGTCAAGTGTACTAGAACTCGGACCGAGTTTCGCATGGTGGAAAAATGGCACCGTGCGATCGACAACAGGGTTCGGGTCCTTGCAAACCCGAGCCAGGCTCAGTTTGAATTTGGGTCGGATTCACGGGTCGAGTTTGACTCAAATATGAAGTGCGCAAGTCAGGTTCTTCCAACTCGGATCGGGTTCCCATACAGAGGAACGCCGGTGCCAAAAAAATGAAACTTCACCCTAACTTTTTGATAAATCTAGACATGCTTTTGACATGGAACAAAAAGGAATCAATTCTCGGATAAACATAGATCAATAATCATGCTTAAATCTTTCGAGTTCTTAATAAATCTATTAAGAAATCACATCCAAAAGTGAATTCAAAATTCCACATACCTTGTTCACGCAGAACTAACAGTCTAACATCTGACACAATTTTTAAGAAGATGGAGATGTTCTCGATGAGAAGTCTGGCATCCTTTGACAGAGGGTTGACCGAAGATTAGATGGCCAGCTGGAGCACTCGCGCACGTGCACCAAGGAGAGAGAAACAAGGGCTCAAAGTAGGGAGAAAATTTTATTTTCTAGCAAATGAAGGTTGAAGGCTGAAAGGAATTTATTTATAGAGGAGAGGACTTTGACTCGTCGTGGGTTAAAAATCTAATCCAGAATTTAATGTTTAACCTCTCCCAAATCTAATTCAAAATCTTATTTATAATCTTAATTAATGATCTATTTTAAATATTTTATCTATTCCTTTTCTTTGTCTTTCTTTTCTTCTTCTCAAAGTCTTTTCTATACCAAACTTCTTTTCTTTTATCCTTTCATTTAAATAATTTTTCATAAATAAATAAATATTTTATATCTAATTTAATTAATTAAAAAAAATCTTGGGGTCTCACAATGATGGCACTATTGAGACGCTATTAGTGTCAATTTAGCATCGCGCGTTATGGTGACACTAATTTGCATCGCTATTCGAAAAAAATTTGTAGTTTAAGCGGAACATTTGATAATTATTTTTTTATCCTACAATAATAATATTAATTAATTATCATATGAAAAAATTAATTATATCTAGTAATGCTTATTTATTTCAATAACCAATTATGTTATTTTAATGACATAATTTATGCACTGCATAACAAAGTAAACATAATTAAATATATATATAATTAAATCATGTATTTTCTAATTTAATAAGAAATAAATGATGAAAGTGCATTATGGATCTATTACTTTTGGTTATGAAACCTCATGTGTTCATTGGCTATGTTGGTTAAAAAAAGTCTTGGGGACTGCATTCGAAATGCATGATACCTTTGGGGCATATATCGAGTGTCCTTACCCTTTGGAAATTGCTCTGTATGCATGTAATGGCTTGTGTTGTGGGTTGCGTATTCGAGACTCGTAATTATTAAGCTTTGCTTAATTGCATGACAGGTGATCATGGAGGGATGCATATTGATCCATAACATGCTTTACGTATTCGATATTCATGGTTGTGAAGCTCTGCTTAACTGTATGATACATGATCAATGGAGGGATACGTATTTGACTTATGATATGCTCTGTATATTCGAGACTCATGATTATGAAGTTTTGCATAAACACATAATCATATAGAGATACATATGGATCCATGTTGAGTATGTGACATATATGTGTGGAGTTTAATTAGGAATATGATGATATTTTGAGTTACTTTATTTGTGCAAAAGTTCATATGATTGATAACTTATTATATATGTGTTATGCTTTAAATATTTTCTCATTTGAAATAATATGATTATATAAATATTGTATGCACTCATATTGTTTTCCTATGTTATATTTTTATTTCACTCACTAAAAAATGATTGTTGCTCATAGTATCAATTTTAAAATTTTCAAATACTTGTAAGCTCTCGAGTTGAATCAACTCAGAGCTTATTTTGCTGCATATAGAAAAGGTCGAGCTGCTGGAGCACTTTTATTTTTCTCTTCAATTTTATTTTTGAAAGCATGCATGTAATAGATAATCCTAGATGTTACAATTAAGTTGTGAGAAACTTTTTGTAAGTTTGTATGGAACCTTATCATATGGGGTGTTATATGCAAGATGGTTTGTGAAAAAAAAACGATAATACATAAACATTATGTCTTATATCTTTTGATTAAATTTTGATGAGTTTATATGCAACTATCGTATGCATTGACAAATAACATGAGATAAATAAGAGAGAAGATTTTGACGATTTTATTTCTAGAATTGCTAAATAAAATTAAGGGATATAATAATTAGGATTTAAATTTAATCACAGAGTTGAGTGTGACATGAGATCACGGCCATGAAAACATGTTTCAAGATTGTTCCGAAAGCATAATTTTTATAGTGTCACGACCGTAACAATTCCTATCACATCCATGACATACCCATAGCAGCCTTACAACAACTCACTAATTTGACCATAACTTTTCACACACGCTGTCAAATGTACTGAAACTAAATTTAATATAATCTAGACTTCAATATCTATCCAATGAAATATTATTCATAATTTTGAAACATTAAAATCTTTTCAAAAGTCATTTAAAAGTGAAGGATCAAATTGGGAATTATAACACAATGTTATAATGTTGGCATATCTAATATCATCATAAATCGATTAAAACAACTAAATCACAATCTAGATTGTGCATCCCTGCTTTATCACTTCATACAAAAAGTGTCAGCTGTGTTATCAAGTACATTAGTCCATCTGGTAATCACAGAATGAGTAAATTTTATGTCTTCCTAAAAGAGTATAGTGAAAAAAAAAAAGAGTATAGTGAAGTGCGACCTACTCAACCTCCAACTATGTTATTGGAAAACTTATATCAATTGAATGATAGATGACCAATTGACTAAATCCAAGGAATAACAATGGTCAAATTTCACCTAACCCTTAGTGAAGCATCCTTATGAATGTAGAGTTCAAAAAATAATTATTTCGAATTTTAATTGAGAAACCTTACACGTCTTCATAACCAAAATTTTTCAAATCAAGAATCAAATGGAACTAACCATGTTGAATTCAAACTACTAAATAACATGCTGAGGCAATTCGAAACATTATCTAATCTTCGATGTCATCTGATCGTGATATGATTGACTCAAAACAATTAATTAAAATATTAAAGGGACTCCTATTTAAGTAGAAAGCAAACCAATATATGATGATAAGTACAATAAAAATTAAATCACACGTTACAAGATGCATATGTGCATGAAACAAGTTAACCCAAATAAAAAAAAGGATTAAACTTTGAAGATATTGAATGCATTCAGTCATTAATTCATTGATCAACGAATATAATTATAAATGATTAAATTTTATTATTTAAGTATATTACGATTGAGATAAACTCAATATCCCAGAAGAAAGTGCATTAAATAATTGGACATTAGGTTTAACTTGGGGAGCTAGCTCCATATATTTTTTTTGCCATGTGGTTACTCAGCAAAAAATTAAAAGAGGCCAAAATGTATTTTAAAAAAATATTAAAATATTTATAACAATTATAAATATGCTAAATAATATGTTCTTAGGTCATATTCAATCTAATTTTGGAGGGGCCAAAATACAATTTTACTTTATAATTATGTAATATTTATATACTATATAATCAGTATAGGTCAAAAAGTTAGGAGGAGGAGGCCAACTATACATGGGACTGTCCTGGTCGTGGGGCCCATGCCTTGAGTCTCTACTTTTACCTCATTTTAAATTTTTTATACGTGCCTTTTGGGGGCTACCCACTCAATCACCCGAAACAAGATATATAAATGAATCATGATGAATATCCAACTCATAGTTTGTACTTTGTCAATGGGGGCTACTCTGTACGATATATATCCTAAGACAGTTAACAAAGGAGTTCTTTGTCAATGGAAATCGAGATAAGTAGTTTGTACTTAAGAAGGTCTCAGTTCAAATTTTAAAATTTATCGTACATATATAAAATATTTTCGATAGGAGCCTCATCTAATATAATCATTTATCCAATTTCATGCGATACAAAATAATTAGGTAATAATAGATAACTGCTCTTGGATAATTTTCATTGAGTATTGATGTTATGTCCCTTTTTTTTACTTTTCCTTTTGGTAGAAAGGCCCAAAAGGCTAATATATCATATAAGAGGGGATTATGCTGCATCTGGAATATATGTCTGAGCCAATGATAAATCATGGAGTTATGAATCAGAAAAAAAAAACAGTAAAGCATGGAGTTTGATGCTGCGGATCCGGTAATAATGTACTAATGGAAAAGTAGGATCTATTTAATAATCCGACAATCCTCGAACACAGAATTAGTCGGGTGTTATCAAATAAGTTGGATTCCTAGCTTATCCGTTGTGGAATTAATATTCTCAGTCATGCTATTTAATATGCACAAATGGAGTGAACAATCTACACAAATATCTAGGGACATCATGCTAGGTTCTTATTAGCCGAGTCATTGGCAAATATGAATATTTTAATGCCATCAAGGCTTCATTTCTCTCTATATATGTGGGAGTGCATCCATATATGCTTCATGTAATGTATATCTACGGGCTTGTCAATTAATTAACATCTACTATATGCTCATGGAGGCCAAACCTCTCTTTCTTCTTTGTTTACTTCTTCTTCTTCTTCTTCTTGAATGTCCTACGAACGCAGGCTTTCGCATCGGTCTCACACACGTCGACTCCAAGAACAATAATATGGGGCTGGCGGAACTCGTCAAGGGCGCCGTTCACCGGAGCAAACATCGCATGGCGCTCGTCCAAGCTAAACTAAGCACAAACTCCACCTTTGACGTACAAGCTCCAATCCACTATGGCGACAACAACGTTGCCGAGTACTATATGGACTTTTCAATCGGCACGCCCCCCGTCCCCATCACCGCCGTGATGGACACAGGCAGCGACCTCGTCTGGACGCAGTGCGAGCCCTGCGTCCAGTGCGTGCCGCAGAACACGGCCATCTACGATCCATCGAATTCTTCCACCTTCTCGGTGATCCCTTGTGCTGCTCCTCTGTGCCAATCCTTTGCTCCAGATCCCAGCTGCAACAGCGCCCAACAGTGCAGCTTCACCGCCTCTTATGCGGACAACTCCACCACAAAGGGAGTCCTCGGATATGAAACTTTCGCCTTGGGCGACAGCTCGATCGACAACATCGGCTTCGGCTGCAGCCACGAAAATGCAGACTCACCAGGCATCGTGGGGCTCGGACAAGGAAACGCGTCTCTTCCGTCTCAGCTGAGCACGGGGAGGTTCTCCTATTGTCTCAGTATGGTCTCTAACAACAGCCTTGTCTTGTTGGGGCCATCGGCAAGCTTGGACGGGAGCAGCACAGGTACAGTTCAATCCACTCCATTTCTTAGTGACACAAGGTGGTACTTTGTGTCCTTGCAAGGGATATCTCTTGGAGAAACTCTCCTGCCAATCCCCAACACGACGTTCCAGTACAACGCAAATGGGACCGGCGGAACGATAATCGACTCAGGGGCATCCCTCACTTTCCTTCAGCAGTCCGCTTATGACATTCTGAGGCAAGAGATCGTGTCCATGATAAACCTGCCGGTGATCGAAGTAAACAACAGCTCCGGCCCAGATCTCTGCTTCCAAGTGGCATCTTGGCCTCCTCCGAGCATGCCGGATATGACGCTCCACTTCGATGGGGCGGACATGACTGTGCCGCCGGAGAACTACATATTGTCCGACGAGGGAAGTGGCACGCTGTGCTTGTTAATCATGCCAACCGATGATTTGAATACGTCGATCCTGGGAAACTACCTGCAGCAGAACATACATATACTCTACGATCTTGACAACAGAGTTCTCTCCTTCGTGCCTGCACAATGCGACCAGCTTTGATGTGTGTGTTTGTGTGTGTACTACATAAATGAAATCACACAGTATGCTTATGATCTGTATGTGTATGTGTGTGAAAATGTGGCGCTTGTTAGGGCCTCATTTGATCCGTAAATGAAATTACACATGATTACGGCTGTATATGGCCTATTGAAATAATGTTTACATGTATACTTTTCGCACGTAATTGGTCAGTACTTTAAAAGACTCCTCATTGGCGAGCCACCAACGTTCGCCGACGAAATCATAAGATGGATATATACTTCACTGGCTGCCCATGATTCCATGACGGTGAATCACTGGCGAACAGGCAAATGAGATCACCGACGATGACAAGAGTTCTATATAGCGACCATCTTTGAAAGCTAACTAGACCGTAAAAGGAATCACTTCGGAACCCAATCAAAATTTTACTAACTTTTATTAATGAGTAATTAAGAGACATGCAAGGAGCTCATCAACGATGACAGATGAATTTTCCAAACGTAATCGTCGATCTTTTCTTTGTCCTGTTGGCAGGACTAACGATTTATTATCGGATAGTGATTTAATCAATACATAACAATTAGTTATTAGACCATAGTGAACAATCGTCAAATTTAAATATGTAATAAATATAGCGTTTTAAAATGAGCATAAAATGACAACCTACATCATGCATTAGAGATCATTTTTCATTATATGATAATAAATAATTTATTCATAAGTTTTTCTAAGTAAACAAGTATATCATTTTATTTAAGACAAAAATAAGTATCACTTTTATCACAAAAATCAAACTATTTCCTTACACAAAAATTGAAATATCATGTAATTTAGTACAATTAAGATTCAAATATTTCACTTGAATTAGAATTTAGAAATCAAACAACCGACTAGCCTTAGATAACAGTGAAAACAATTAATATACAAAGATAAAGTATGATAAAAATAAAGTAATACCAAAATAGGAAAAAAATGTAGACCTTTCTCTATTCGCTATATATGGTTTTTTCCCTCAAATCCTAACATCCTGTTCATCGATCAAACAGTAATGATATATCTTGATTCAAATAAATCGACCGCCCTACTTTTTTTTTCTCCTAATTCTCCACACCTTATTTTATGGTACGTATAATATATTTTTCGTTCTTGGATTCACTACAAGAAAAAACGTCGATTTTCGACGGTTTGTTTTCGACGATTTGAGCCATCGAAATTGAACTGTTGAATCGATGACTCAAATCATCGATATGAAGTATCGACGATTTGAACCGTCGATACATATCGATGGCTCAAATCGTCTTAAATTTCAACGTTCAACAGTCGCGCCCGTCAGCTGGACCGTCGAAGATGTCGACGGTTCATAAATAACCATCGCAAATCATTTGCGACACGTCATTTTCGCATGGACACTATCCATCGAAAAACGTCATTCAACGGTTCTGACCAAATTACATACGATTCTGACCATCTTAGACTATTTTCTTGTAGTGGTTGGCCCACCATCAAATGGAGGCAGTGGCACACAATATTTTTTTTAACGCGGATAGTTGAGTTGAAGATGATAACCCACCAATCAGTTAAAATGGACTAACTTTCAGTGTGATTTAATAATATCATTACCATGTTTACTGTTATTTTGTTGTCTTTAAGAAATGTATGATTTTAGTTTATTTAAAACAAAAAAAACCTTTTCATGATTCTCCACACCTTATTTTATGGTATGTATAATATATTTTTCGTTCTTGGATTCACTACAAGAAAAACGTCGATTTTCGACGGTTTGTTTTCGACGATTTGAGCCATCGAAACTGAACTACTGAATCGATGACTCAAATCATCGATACGAAGTATCGACGATTTGAACCGTCGATACATATCGATGGCTCAAACCGTCTTAAATTTCAACGTTCAACAGTCGCGCCCGTCAGCTGGACCGTCGAAGATGTCGACGGTTCAGAAATAATCATCGCAAATCATTTGCGACACGTCATTTTCGCATGGACGTTATCCATCGAAAAATGTCATTCAACGGTTCTGACCAAATTACATACGGTTCTGACCATCTTAGACTATTTTCTTGTAGTGGTTGGCCCACCATCAAATGGTGGCAGTGGCACACAATATTTTTTTTAACGCGGATAGTTGAGTTGAAGATGATAACCCACCAATCAGTTAAAATGGACTAACTTTCAGTGTGATTTAATAATATCATTACCATGTTTACTGTTATTTTGTTGTCTTTAAGAAATGTATGATTTTAGTTTATTTAAAACAAAAAAAAACTGGCATCGTATATGCGAAGTGATTTGTGTTCAGACACAAATTTTTCATGAGGCGTGACCACATCTTGTTGATCTTAATATTTCAAGTAATTCATGGTTAATTTGTTCAATGTCCCGGTTGATGTTTGCTTCTAAATCGATCAACGTGGTTTTATCGCATTATTATTATTCTGATTTCTGATCATATGAGCACTTTTCTGTTTATGTTTCCTGTCGGGTGTGTTTAAAATAAATTTGGAAATTAATTAAGGCCCTACAAATAGTCCAGAAGGACCAGCAAATGAGAAAAATAATCGGGTAAATAAATATTTATTTGCGATAACAACTACATTCGACTGATACAAAATAAGTTATATTTTCATTAACTATATATATATAATAATAATCTAATTTAGTTGCATCGACATACCACTGAGCTATGAACCCACGCTGACCACGAAAAAAGAAGGAAAAGAAAGGGAGCAGGTACATATATGAGATAAATTTCCGATCAGAACAAATGCATAATACCAAAATAAAACATCCGAAGGAGTTGGTTTGATTCAAATAGTACGTAGTAACGGGATTCAACTCTCAAATAAGAGGTCTGGAGTTGGAATGATGTCACTGTTAGTAGGCGGCTAGCACATTAATGCACTCTGCATTTTTAAGAGTGTGAAAAATCATTAGCCACAATGGTTGACTATTTCTTATAATAAAAAAAACAAAGCCAAAGGACATGTTTTGAAACCTAATTTTTATTATAAAAATGGTATCATATTTCATAATTTATTTTTGTTCATATATGTCACTGGCTCTCCCTTTATAATTGAAAATAAATAAATAAAACGTCATGTTAAAGAGAAAAAAATCAGGGTCGTTTGAAGGATTCTTCAAAGTATGACCACAAAACGTTCATGATTCATCCGTTATATTTGAATTAACTATAGCGTTTCATCTTAGGCCAACTTAATATATATTAACTGTGTACATAGACAATTAATTAAGTTTACAGCTTATCGCACTCGGCGGGAACAAAGGAGAGCATCCCAGCGTCAAGGTCAAAGAGAAAGTGCAAGCCCTGCTGCTGGAAATTGCCCAAGATGGACAACGACTCGCTTTGCCCAAAAATTGCCAGGCAGAACAAGCTGGACGTCGAATCTATGATCGGGACCATGTACTTATCCGTCGATAAGGTCATGTCGGCGCCGCCGTCAAAGTGGAATGTCAAGTCCGGCATCTCCGGTGGCTGAGTCGCGTTTGGCAATGAGAAACAAAGGTCAAAGAGGAGGTCCTTCTTGCCAGAGACGGGCAGGTTCACCAGGGACACGATCTCCTTCCTGAGGATGGCATAGCCGGACTGCACCAGAGACGTGAAGCTGGAACCTGAGTCGATGATGAGCCCTCCAGTCCTGTCTCCTTTGATCTCAAATGTAGTGTTTGGAATGGGCAGCAGCTTGCTGCCGAGTGATATCCCTTTGAGAGAAAGGTAGTAGAAGGAACTTCCAGCGGGATTCGGTATAATCGGCGTGGATTGAACCGGACCTGAGCTGCCGTTCAACTCCGCCAGAGAGCCCAGCAGAAACGGACTGGAGACGTTGGCCTCGGTGAGTGGCGCTAAGCAGTAAGAAAACCTGCCTGCATGCAGCTGAGACACCAGCGACAAGGGCCCCCGTCCGAGCCCGACGATTCCCGTCGAGTTCGCGAAGTCCCCTTCGTTTGCTATGCCACAGCCGAAGTCGAGAGTGGCGTTCGAGCCCTGATCCGAAAGGCCGAAGTTGAATATCTCTACGGCGAGCACTCCGGACGACGTGGAGTTGTCGCCGTACCTCGTGAAATATCCGCAGGACCCCGTGCATGCGGTGGAGTTGAGTTGACCCGGGCACAAGGGATCGTTGCATGGGAGTTTCTTGAAGGTGGAAGAAGCGGAGGGGTCGTAAATAGGAGTTGGCTGCGGGAAGCAGCTGTTGTTGTTGCAAGGCCCGCACTGCGTCCAGATGAGGTCGCTGCCGGTGTCAGCGATGGCCGAGATGGCGAGAGGAGGTGTGCCGATGGCGAGGTCCATGAGGTACTCGAGTTCGCTTGCATGGATAGGCACTTCGACATGGGGGCTGGGAGCAGTAGCTTTCTGCAGGAAAAGCGCTCTGCCCGTGCTTCTTTGCACCGCACGACGTAGGAGCTCCGTCACGCTGTAGTTGCCCGCGGCGTCCACATGCGTCAGGGCGGTGCGGAAGCCGATAGGGGCGGCGCCGTCCATGGACGAGTGAAGAAGGAAGACGAAGAACAGAAACAGAAGCTTGCACACATGTGACATGTTGATTTGGAAAATTTGTCCAAGTTGGATTCAAAGTTAATTAAGTCTTCTCCTTCTTCTTATTGATATGTATATAAACAAAGAAAAAGCAAGAACAGAAGGAAGGGGCAAGGAAAGAGATTCTAAAAAAATAGATCTCCCTATTCAAATTAATGTCTGAGAGATGACTTCGATCTGAAACGAGGCATGCACATAATATACAGAAGAATCGAGTCCATTATTATTTGCATATATAATATTTTACAGAAAATAATTTAAGAACTCTCTTTTTCTTTAACATAACTGAAAAAGAAAGGCTATCTTACTTTCATCTTGCATATATCATCTCTAGTCGTGATTTATAATTTGAATGGTGAGCTATTCAGCCCTGTCATTCTATTTCATCTCATCGATCTTTATTTTACAATAAAGTTATACTTAAGGAACGTCGTATGCAAGCCTCTTTTTTCTTAATGAGTCACAAGTCATTGACAGTGAATTGGTTGTGATACCGATATATATAGTTGCATCAGAAACGTGAGTTGGGTAAAAGTATACAGTCAGCGATCGAAATGCCCACTTTTGTCAAGTGTGACGTCGCAAGGGAAAATTTTAATCATGAAACATGTCCATTTTCTAAATTGAATTAGAACTTCAACAAGAAAACGAGCTTTAAATTTTGGCTAATTGATTGGCTAAAACTTAATATTTAAATATTTCCTGTTTTGTTATCAATTAAGCTCAGTATAGGGAAATGATATCATAGTAAATGCACAAGAAGGAATGAAAAAAAAAAAACCCAAGTCAAGTTGGGTGCAACGATGCCTGAACATTCCTATGTTAAAAAGTTCTAATAAATATTCTACTCGACTTATAATAGGCTTCGACATTTTATTTGATCTAACTTAGATTTTAAAAGTCATTATGTTAACTTGATATCTTATTAATTATAAAAAAATGTGTGAAATGTTTATTTTATTATTTAAATTATATTGGCAATATATATATATATATATATATATCAATCTTATAGGTTAGTCTTATAGGAACAGTCCCGAAATAGGGAAGCTAAACGTAGTTAGCCAGCAATATTCTTAATTAATGTCACTGCGTCATGTGTGCCGCGCCGGATAACTTTAATTCTAATAATGACTTTCGAACTTTTTTTCTTGAAAAGAAAATAATTTCATTACCTTCGGAAGATGGTACAAAGGGTGCGTTTGGTTCCATCTTGTTCAATTCAGATACTTATAGGAATTTTCAATATTTGATTCTGGCGTTTGGTATGACATCACAAGTAATGTGTATGGTAATATTATATTCCACTCAGAATATTTTTCCACATTTTGTTGGAATCCGATTACCTTAGCAACATATGCATATCTAAAATTCCAATCGGTATCGCTACAAAAAAAATGCGATTTTGCGACGGATTTAGCCATCGCAAAACCTTTGAAATCCGTCGTAAATATGTTTTTGCGATGAATTTTTCGACGGATACGATTAGTTAGAAAATTTGTCGTTGCAAAAAATTATCGACGATCCTCAAATAATCTTTCGAAAGTTTTGACGATCGCTTCCGACGGAAAACTCGCCTTCATAATTTTTGACAAATAAAATCCGTCGAAACTTTTGAAGAAAAGGATATCCTTCGAAACTTTGAACGACAAAATCAGTCGAAAGTTCCTAATTCGACTGTCGCAACGGAGGCAAGAGTGTTCCCCCCTTCCCAAATTGCGACCAACTTCGACGAATTCTCTGTCGAACGGCGGATGGGTTCGACCCGTCGAAATCTTCGGCGAGTGAGGACCGCCGAAGGCTTCGATGGGTTCAACCCGTCAAAACTTTTGGCGGGAAACACTCGTCGAAGGCTTCGACGGGCGGTTCCGATCGCACGCATCGGCGGAGTGCGATGGAGACGTCCGTCGAAAAATTTTAAAAAATATAAAAAAATAGGTTGCCTGCTACCGGATCGGCGCTGGCGGTCGATCAAGAGCAGGCGGTCGGAATCGGCCGCATGCGTCAGATCCGGCCGCCTACGAGCCAGATCCGACGCATAGGGGCCGGATCCGGCGCACAAGGGCCCGATCTGATCTTCTGCAGTCAGAACTGGCGCCCAGTGTGGCCGGAGCGTGAAGGGAGAGATAGAGATGGAGTCGGTGAGGGCGGTCGGGATCGTCGAAGTCGAGAGTTGCCGCCGCCGGAGTTGCTGCCACCGCCGGAGTTGGTGCACCGCCGTGGGAGAGATAGAGAGGGGGAAAGGAGGAGGGAGAGAATGAAAAATGATGAGGGTGGAGGGGTTAATATAGGGAGAGTGGAGAGCGCGGGATGGGAGAAAATTAGGCGGGATAAAATTAAAATTTACGACAGATATTTCCTTCAAAATTATCGAAGGATATAGTATCCGTCGATAATTACGATGAAAATATCCGTCGGTAAATAAAATATAAGTATTTTTATCAATATTTATATAAGAAATTTTATTATTAAACACTATAATATTATATATATTAACATATTTGACTAAAAATATTAATAATCATAATATATAATTATAAATATTATTAATGTTCAATAATAATATTATATATATAAATATTGATAATAAATTATACTATTTTGATTATCAAAGGATAACGCCTTCGAAATTATCGATGGATGCAAATCATTCAGTAATTTTGAAAGCATTTTTTCGGTAATTACCAACAAGTAATGTCCTTCGAATTTCGAAATTATCGACGGGTATTACCCTTCATAATTACCAACGGGTGATGTCCTTCGAAATCACCGACGGACGCTAAATCCTTCAGTAATTTCGAAGGCACCATCCTTCGGTAAATAAAATAGTATATTATTAATGTTTATAATATAACACATCTCTTTATTCCATTTTTATAAAATATTTATAATATAACATAATATTACTAATTATTGTAATTATATATATTAATATATATAATTAGTATCAATACATATGTTACGATGGATCCAAATCCTTCGGTAATTACCAACGGATAATGTCCTTCGAAATTACTGGCACATGCTAAATCCTTCGGTAATTACGAAAGCACCACCCTTCGTAAATGAAATATTATATTATTAATCTTTATAATATAATGCATCTCTTTATTCCATTTTCATAAAATATTTATAATATAACATATAATTAATTTAGAATGATATATATAATTAATATCAATACATATACTATTATTAATGTATAATAATATTATTATATATATTACCGAAGAATAATGCCTTCGAAATTACCGATGGATGCAATCCTTCAGTAATTTCGAATGCACTATCTTTCGGTAAATAAAATAATAATTTGATAATAGAATACTGAATATATATTTATATTATATTATATATATTATTATAAATACAATTATCGACTGATATTTCCTTCGAAATTTCCGTCGATAATTCCGAAGGCTATACCAGTTGATAATTTATCGACGGGTGTTTTCCGTCCGTAATAATGAAGAACATTTTGGCCTTCAATAATTCGGAAGGAGTTTCATATCGTCGCAACTGCCGTCAATAAATGAAAAGAATTCATTTTCTTCGAAAAATGCCCGTCGCAAATTCATCATTTTCTTGTATTGTATCTCATCCTTCGCTCTCAATCTCTCTTTCTTGTCTTTGCCAACTGCTTTGCTCAGGTGCTGCCGCCTCTTGACAAGTCGTCGCCGGCAAACCCGATCCTCCTTAGCTCAACAAAGGTGAGTCCAGCGTGTCCAAGAGTGTCATCCCTCTTCGAGGACACTTCCAAGAGACTCTTCACTTGCAGGTGGAGGAATCACGTAGGGGATGCTCGTCTCAAAAGTTGTCACAAAAACTAATAATGCGGCCAAAATTGATCGAGTGATGTGTGGATCGATTTAAACTCCGAGTACAATGTGTTCCTTTCAAACTTGCAATAGATATTTCAAAGAAGATAACAAAAATAGAAAAAGAAAACGTGGCAAGGGGTGGCACCAACACGTGATCTTGGCCCCCCGTTTTTCTCTGGCCCAATCCAGGGGTGTGGTTAATTCTTCCTCCGCCGAGTCCTTGCTTTGAGGTTATGGTGCGCTATCGATATCGATATCAGGTACGAATACGAGTATGAGTATGGAATATGTCAAATTTTTAAAAATTAGAGTACGGATAAAATAATATATTAAATATCTAATATATACATAAAATAAATTTTCATAAGATTTCTATTATCTACATTATGTTTAAGTTCTCAAAATAAGTAATTAGTATTTCACAAAAAAATTAGATGATGTCTAAATGAGAAGTTATTAATAATTTTCTTTCTCTTCAAAACCGACTTATCATCTTTAGCACATATATGTTTTATTGTTCATATTTAAGAAAAATATAGCGAAATATATATTTATCATGTTCTCTAATATTAGTTCTTTCATGATTATCAATCATTTATTATTTATTTTAAATTTTATCTCATAAAATTTTAATACGGTGTATCCAATATCGTAAGTATGAGTACTCATTGAAGTGCTCATTTTTTAAAAATTAATTTTTTATTAAATACGTGTGGGTATGACCCACTGAGTACTCATAAAGTATCAGTACCGAATATGTACCCAGTATGGGTACATCCAAAAAATTGGAGTACTTGTGCATCGTAGCTTTGAGGACTCCGAATCTCAATCATCTTTTATAAAATAATACTTCTTTAAAAATAGAATAATTAATATATAAATCATTTTAATAATTAATAAAAAATAATATAGCACGATATTTCATTATACTATTAAAAAAATACATACAATGACTTTTAAGAGAACACTTTTGTTAAACTATTCTTAAAATTAAGATAATTTTATTTTAATTTTAACGGTCGAGCGCATCCTATGCACGAGGCCTAGTTTGGTATATTTTTCTTGATCCCATACATGTTCTCATTACTTAATCTTCATGGAGTAAGATGTTCTTGCTCAGGGACGAATCTAGGTTATAGGTGAGGGGGGGCTTGCCCCCTCAAAATTTTAAAATTTTATTAATATTACATATTAATATGTGATTAAAAATTAAATTAAGACTTTTGTTAAACAAATTTAGTCTTAAAATTGACATATCTTCCAATTTAATGTAGTGGTTATTTGCTTTGATACCTCTTTTAGAGGTCTTCTGTGCCTGGTCCGCCCCTATTCTTGCTCTAGTAAGAACGACGCGGAACTCAATTTTTTTAAGATCCCATTTGACAATGTAATATCACTTGGGTTATCGTTTAATTCCCATCAATTTATTTTATGACACGGGCCCCACGTCAATAAATACGCAAACAAAGAAAATAAGGTGGGTTACAAATTTGCTGGTCCAGCAAGAATTTACTACTCCAGCCGAATTGACGAGATGAGATCATCTTGCAATAAGTGCTCATGGCCTCACATATATTGATATTAATGTTAATGATGTTTGGACGAAAATATGAAAAAAAAACATAAATTTTGGACGAAAATGAAAATATTTATTTTACTAATAATTAATGATGTTTTTGCAGCAAACCTTGATACATAAAGTTCTGTACCCTAGCGGCCCAAGCTCTTCCTTATGCGCATATTTTCATTTTTTTCTTTTTTCATTTTTTTTTCTTTATCAATTTTGTTTACATGATATAACCGTCCAAGGCACAACAACCAAAATTAACTATTTAGAAAGAAGCAAATATTAGTTCGTACTCCAACTAATTTAATTGTGCTCAAATCATTTGAACTTTCCATAGCTTGACTTGGACAACCATTTTTTTATCATTTCAACGATCACTTTCTATATCAAATAATGCTCTTTAAGTTATTGTAGGAATCGTTTTCAGGAATTAATGCTTCTGCGCATAGCCTCATACAATACACGTTTTCTACCTCGCGGGTTGACGTACATATTTGATAAAAAGATACAAGGATCGTGCATGAATTAAATAACACTACTAGAAAAACGCTGATTACCGACGGTCCAAATCATCGGTAATCAGCCTAAAAATCGTTGGTAACACAATTAACGACGATTTTTCAGTCAGAATCGATCTATCGAAAAAACGCTCGTCGCAAATCGATTTGCGACGGTCGAAAAAAATCCTCCAGAAAAATCGACGGTCAGAACCATCGGAAAAAGTTTTCGACGGTTGCAACTGCCGAAAAAGACCGGCGGTTCGAACCGTCTGAAAGTTTCCGACGGTTGCAACCGCCGGAAAACGCCGGCAGTTCGAACCGTCAAAATTTCCGACGGTTGCAACCGTCGAAAAACGCCGGCGGTTCGAATCGTCAAAGTTTCCGACGGTTGCAACCGCCGGAAAAGGCCGACGGTTCGAACCGTCGAAAGTTTTCGATAGTCGCAATTGTCGAAACTTTCGACGGCCATCGCAACCGTCGATCTTTCGACGATCGCAACCGTCACAAAGAATTTTTTAAATATAAAAAAAATAGCGATTGGATCGGGCCACGGCCAGCTCCGGCCGCGGCCAAATTCGGCCGCCCTCGGCAGGATGGGACAGATCCAGCCTCTGGGGGCCGGATCCGAGGGCCGAATCCAACCGCAGGCGGTCGGATCCGGCCGCTCGGGGACCGGATCCGGCCGGAGAGAGAAAGAGAGAGACGTCGGCGTCTGGTGCGGTGCGGGAGAGGGTCGCCGGCGTCTGGTGCGGTGCGGGAGATCTTCCGGTGCGGGCCGGGAGAGGGAGAGGGAGTGAGAGAGAGGAGGGAGAGAGGAATTATATATAAGGGGAAAGAGAAAGCGGGAAAAGGAAAAAAAAGAAAACGGGATAACAAAATTTTAATTACCGACGATTTCGGCCGTCGAAAATGTAAATATTAATTATTTTTAAAGTTACCGACGGTTGTGACCGTCGAAAATATATTTAATTATATATAATATTTATTTTTTATTTTACCGATGGTTTGAACCGTCGGTAATCATTACCGACGGTTTCGACCGTCGGTAATTGCGACGGTTTGGGCCAACGCTAGTTATATTAATAAAATACTCATATATGATATTATTATACATTTACCGACAGTTACGACCGTCGGAAATTGCGGCGGATTTTGCGACGGATGGGTATCCGTCGGAAATATCGACGTTCCTAACCGTCGAAAAATAAAATAATAATATAACAAATTATATAATTTATTATTTTACTTTCCGACGGTCGTAACCGTCAGAAAATCCGTCGCAAATTGCGACGGATGGGTATCCGTCGGAAATATCGACGTTCCTAACCGTCGAAAAATAAAATAATAATATAACAAATTATATAATTTATTATTTTACTTTCCGACGGTCGTAATCGTCGGAAGAATTACGACGGATCGATATCCGTCGGAAATATCGACGTTCCTAATCGTCGGAAAATAAAATAATAATACAATAAATTATATAATTTATTATTTTATTTTCCGACGGTCGTAACCTTCAGAAAATCCGTTGCAAATTGCGACGGATGGGTATCCGTCGGAAATATCGACGTTCCTAATAGTCAAAAACAAAATAATAATATAATAAATTATATAATTTATTATTTTCATTTATGACGGTCGTAACAGTCGGAAAATCCATCGCAAAATGAACCATCGCAAAATCTGTCGCAAATTGCGACGGATTTCAAACCGTCGGAAATTGTCCGTCGGAAAATGGCAATTTTTTTGTAGTGTAAGTACAACTGCTCTTTCTCTAATGATCGAAATATAAGAAAAAAAAATAAAGTACGTAAAATACGCACTCTTTCAGACTCTTTTGTTTTGACCACTCTTGCATAATTGAGGCCATACCTTTATTTTCTTCTTTAAGTTCTGTAATAATAAGGGCATATTCTTTTTATTGTCAACCTTCAATTTTTTTTTAAAAAAAGAGTGTCAATGTTCTAATCATCACGCGTCGCGGCGTATCACACAACGACAAGTAAGACTTAAATTCGAGACATATTTAAACAAAGAAGAATCACTTAATAAGGTCATATTTCTAATTTATCAGGTTAGAGGTGGGATGTATACATAACAGCGATAGTTTATATCATTGTCACTCGTGAAGGCAATAGTAGAAATTCATAGGATAATACAAGTAATAAATTTCTTTCTTTATTATAAAACGAACAGAGCAGGCCATCGAATCAAACACAATGACAAAACATATAGTAAAATCTCGATGTAGCGCATATATTAAATTAGATGTATAATAAAGTTTTGGTGCGCAACGTGAATGATGATTTTTTGTCATATAGGATCTAACTCGTACGGTCACATGGTCCATGTGAAATCGTCACATGAAAAAAAAATTTTGTTTTTATGACTCATTGACTCACAAACATATATATATATATATATATATACTTTTAATATACGCCATTATAATATAATTATAATTGTTTACCAAATAGTTGTCTTGATTATTAAATTAAGGTTTTTTTTTTGCTATTTGCGATGGTGTCATCTAGTTCATGATCTTATACATGAAAATAAAAAGCAAACTTAGGATCTATAATTGCAAAAAGAAGGATTGAATTTGGTATATCGATCTTTCATTCAATTCACGATTAAAGAGTACTGAAAATGGTATTATACAATGTCCTTTTCATTTTATCGTATTAAGTGAACTCAGAGGCTATATATTTAGAACAGCAACATGTTCCTGTGGATTTAATTTTCTTTTTCAACTGAGTTTAAATACTTAATTATACCAGCATCAGCATCTTCCTTGAGATATCATCTTGGTCACTCAATATATTGCATGCACATCGACCTACAGTTTAGTTATTATTCATCAAAAGCTCGTATGTATGTATGTATATGTATATATGGTTTAATGGACATACTATGCCCACTAATGGTAGCATGCTGCTACCCATGTTTCTCGGTCATGCGATCGACAATGGACGATGGATGGAAAAAAGCACGCTCAATCGGCTGCTGCGTCCTTGAACCGGCTTGGAGTGCACCATCGGCCAAGATAACATGTTTAGGGTCGACCGCGTCGGAAGAGTAGGAGATGGAGTGAGAAGCAAGCTCTTCTGCCTTCTTCACCCGACCACGAAGACGTCGATGTGGGAAGACTAGGAGACGGGGCGAATGGATGAGCAACTCGTCCAGGACAGCGGGAAGACCAGTAATGAAGCATAAATTAGGGAAAAAAGGAACAAGAAAACTATAGCAGAATTGAGGAGCGGAGGACGAATGCGATTAGGGCTTACCGATGTTTGCATCTTCATGCAGGCGCAGGCATCTTAGAGTTGTTGGAGATGGCATCTGCAGGGCTGTCAAGCAGTAGGAAGGGAAAAAATGATCGAAAACAAGCAGATGGAAAATATAATTGGGCATATGTTCACGGAGAAACATGATTAGGGCTTACCAATGTCTTCATCTTCGCAGGCGTCTTAGGGCATCTCGGTGATGACGTTTAGGGCAGCTCGATGATGGCAAAGGCATCATCGGGCTGTCGCGTCTCCAAGGATGTTGGGAAAGAACACAGACATATTGGAAAAAAGTTGATCGGGTTTGCTACTGTTCGAACTATATGTCATAGTGAAACCGGCTCAAACGCACGAAAAACATCGGTTTAGAATGCCAGCAACATCCATCGTGTGTTTTCCATGCAATGACTCTCCTCAAGGCGTCGGATGCTGCTACCATCAAAGGGAGTAGCGTGTCCATTAATTTCATATATATAGCATCTAGGTCTATATTCAATATACCACAACATATATACAATTAAATTAGTGTGCAATCACAAATTAATTATGATAGCACCGTGCAATCACATAGTCCAAAATATAAGTAATCTACACCGTTCGATCAAAATTATGCTAATCCAAATGTTCGGGTATGCTATTGTATGGTGTGACAATTGTCTGTGGTTGCCCATGCTATATATATATATATATATATATATATATATATATATATATATATACATATATATATGGAATTAATGTACCTACAAAGCACCTTCCGCTTTGTAGGGATGCTGAGCACATCTCAATCGTTGATCTATTTAATCAACGGTTGAGATAATTGATAAACCCTTTTGATCAGATCCATTGATAAGTGGATCAACGATTGAGATGCGCTCAGCATCCCTACAAAGCAGAAGATGTTTTGTAGGTACATTAATCCATATATATATATATACATATATAAAAATATATATACGTATATTTATAGAAGTATTAATGTGACACCACAAAAATTGGTACATTGTGCGACCACACATTTAGGTCATTCGATCGCGGATCAACGGTGATCCCTCAACTTCTTCCATGCCTAGTGTGTAAATAGATTTAACTGTCGTATTCAACTGTAGTAATATGGTTGATATAAGTGCTAATGGCTATACTGTGGTAAGACAAAGTCATGTGAAGGATGGATTAATTAATATCGAAACATTGTGATCGACCAAAATATACTGAGCTTACGATTTGTTTTTGTTTACATCATAAAATAGATCACACTTGAAGGTGATCGAAACTTGGGAAGGACTAAGTATATATGTGAGGGTTCTGTTATAAAAATACCAATTTAAATAGACGAAAGAGGTGCCTCTGCTAAGCAGCCTATACCGTCAGATGCAATATGACGGCCCTTCTTTTTCCTTTCTCGTGTCTATCCACCCTCCTCCCCATCCGCTTCATTGTTGGTCGCCGTATCCTCGCCCTCACTATTTCCAATGCCGCCACGGTGCTCTCCGACTCGGGGTCATCGGCATCCGGCTGGGCCGCCCTTTTCGCACACCTCGACTCCGACGTTGCCCATCTCGACGCCTCCAACGCCATCCACTAGAAGAAAATTGCCATTTTTCGATCGGCAATTTCCGACGGATAGAAATCCGTCGCAATTGGCGACAGAATTATTTTCAACGGATTTTAAATATAATAAATTATGTAATTTATTATATTATTATTTTATTTTTCGATGATTAGGAACGTCGATATTTTCGACGGATATCCATCCGTGCAATTTTCGACGAATTTTTCGACTGATACGACCGTCGGAAATGAAAATATAAATTATGTAATTTGTTATATTACTATTTTATTTTTCGATGATAAGGAACGTCGATATTTCTGACGGATAAAATCCACCGCAATTTTCGACGTTCCGACCATCAGTAATAATTAGCGACTATTCAAACCGTCGATAAAATAAAAAATAAATATTATATATAACTAAATATAATATTTTATTTTTACAATTAAATAATTTTCGATGGTCACAACCACCAGTAACTTTAAAAATAATTAATATTTACTTTTTCGACGGCTCTGACCGTCGGTAATTAAAATTTCGTTATCCCGCTTTTTTTTCGTTTTTCCACTTTTTCATCTTTCCACCTATATATATATATAATACCCCTTATTTCTTTCCTCCTCTCCTCTCTCTCTCCCCCTCTCCCTCTCCTGGCCGGCGAGCCTTTGACCGAACGTCAAGCGTCAACCACCGACGACCCTCTCCCGTCAGCGTCTCTCTCTCCGGCCCGGACCGCCAAGCGGCCGAATCTCGCTGCTGATGGCCGGATCCTACCTATGGCCGTTGGATCCGGCCGCCCGTGGCCGGATCTGGCCGTGGGGGCCAGACCGGCTGCCTGGCGGCCGGATCTGGTCGAGGGGCCAGACCGGCCGCTGGCGCGCCCGAGCCGTCCCACAACCGGATCGGCCGCCTGCGGCCCGAATCTAGCCGCAGGCGGCCCAAATCTAGCGTCGGACGGCCGAATCTGACCGCTGCTTGCCGGATTTGATAGCCGACGGTCGGATTTGGCGGTGGGTAGCCGGATTTGACAGCCAGCGGCCGCTAATTTTTTTATTTTTAAAAATTTCTTTGTGATGATTGCGACCGTCAAAAGATCGACGGTTGCAATGACCGTCGAAAGTTTCGACAGTTGCGGCCGTCGAAAACTTTCGACAATTGAAACCGCCGGACTTTTCAGACGGTTACAACCATCGAAAACTTTCGACGGTTGGAACCGTCGGAACTTTTTGGATAGTTAGAACCGTCGGCCAGGACTTTTCGGACAGTTAGAACTGTCGATATTTTTGACGAATTTTTTCTAACGGTCGCAAATCGATTTGCGACAACCACTTTTCCAACGGATCGATTCCGTCCGAAAAACTGTCGAAAAGTGTATTACCGACGATTTTTGAGCTGATTATTAGCGTTTTTCTTGTAGTGATCGCCGTCGAGGATGACCGTCTACTACACAGCCGCCTCCTCCTCCGCTTCACCATCACCCTCCAGATGCCTCCAACACATTCGTCACCGCCTCCTCCGCTTCGTCCTCGCACTCCTCAATGCCTCCAAAGTTGTCGCCACCGAAATCGATCGTCCGTTGTGTCGCCGCCTCCACCTCCGCTTCGCCCTCGTCCTCCTCGATGCCTTCAACGTCGTCACCGCCAAGATCGACCGTTCGCTGTGCTTTCGCCTCCTCCTCCTCCGCTTCGCCTTCGCCCTCCTCGACCCTCCTACATCGTCGCCTATGCTGCGCCATCGTCGCCTCCTCCGCTTCGCCAGGAAAAAAGGAAAAGGTTGAACGTTTAGATGTTGTTCCATCTCGGCCATCCAAGATGCTAGGGATGATGGAGATCACATCATTGGAAAAACAAGCACGAATGAGATCCGATGTGAGATAGTGCTCAGCAGTCTTCTTAGTGTGCTTGCTAAGGAGGTGCGATTTCCTCATTTAAGTACTCTCTATCAAATAAAGAAATATATCACACTTTATATACACCTTTAAAATGTTGTAAATAACCAATCATTGCAATTACAAAATAGGAATGACTTTCTTCACACTTATACGTCGTAAATATTCAAATTTTTGCATGGAATAAACAGAAGAACCATTTTGTTCAAACGATGAAGCAAGCAGGTCACAATCATACGTACGTGTTACACACACAACGCAGGTGCTATGTACGGTAGTACTGCATCAGGCCTACAGCGCGCAAAGCACCCGCATCATATCTCAAAGCTGGTCGCATTGTGCTGGCACGAAAGAGAGCACCCCGTTGTTAAGATCATAGAGTATGTGCATGTTCTGCTGTAGAAAATTTCCGAGGATCGACGTCGAAAAATCTGTTGGCAGCATTAACAGGCAAAGCAAGCCACTCTGCCGGTCGGCGATCATGTAGTTATCCGGCGGCACAATCATGTCTGCGCCGCCGAAGTGGAACGTCATATCAGGCAGGTCCGGAGGAGGCCAAGATGCCAACTGGAAGCAGAGGTCTAAACCAAGGCTGTTGTTCACGCGGACAACCGGCAGGTTCACCGTGGACGCAAGCTCTCGCTTCAGGACGTCATATGCCGGCTGCTGCAGGAGAGTGAGTGACGTCCCTGAGTCGATGATCGTCCCGCCGGTCCCATCTGCGTTGTACTGGAACGTCGTGTTTGGGATTGGCAGGAGAGTTGCACCAAGTGATATGCCTTGCAAAGAGATGAAGTACCACCTCGGGTCATTGAGAAATGGGGTGGATTGGACTGCAACTGTGCTGCTCCCGTTCAAGCTTGCAGATGGCCCCAAGAGGAGAAGGCTACTGTTAGAGGACATACTGAGGCAATAAGAGAACTTGCCGGAGTTCATCTGCGAGGGCAAAGACAGCGCTCCTTGTCCAAGCCCCACGATGCCCGTGTAGAAGCCTGCGTTGTCTAAGCCGCAGCCGAAGCTGATGGCGCCGACCGAGCTGTCGCCCAAGGTGAAAGTTTCAGATCCGAGGAGGCCATGCGTCGAGGACTTGTCCCCGTAAGAGTATAAATAGACGCAAGCTCCGGCACTGTCGCAGTTGGCATTTGCACCAAAGGCCAGGCAGAGGGGAGTGACGCAAGAGATCAAGGAGAATGTGGAAGATTTGGATGGATCGAAGATGGTTGTGTTCTGCGGCAGGCAATGGACGCAGGGCTCGCATTGGGTCCAGACGAGGTCGCTCCCTGTGTCCATCACAGCGGTGATGGGCAAGGGCGGCGTGCCAATTGCCAAGTCCATGAAGTACTCAGCAAAGTTGCCGCCAAAGTGGACTGGGGCTTGCACGTCGAAGGCGGAGTTCGTTAACTTTGCTCCGACGAAAGCCATGCGGTATCTGGTACGGTGAACGGCGCGCTTGACGAGTTCCTCCATCGCCATATTATTGTTATTGGAGTCGACATGCCGGAGGCCGACGCGAAAGCCGCCTGCATGCAACCGACCTGGAAGAGGAACAAGGAGAAGAACTAAACAAAGAAGAAGATTGCGTAGCTTGACATCCATGAGCATAGATCTTAACAAATAACAAGCCTTTGGATACATGCAGCATGGATGCATCTCAACTCGATCTATATATCTAGAGAGAGAGAGAGAGAGAGAGATCTAAAGGCAGATGCATTGCAAATTTCAAATTGGAAAATATAGGCCATCTGCATTGCTTTGTTGTATTGCCAAAGACTCGGCTATTAGATTCAACGTGGCATCCATTACTGCCTTTGGGACATCCAAGCTCAGATTAGTATAAATGTTTTTAAAATAATAGAAGCATCGGTTGGAGCTATGACCTTATTTTTTTTTTCTTTTTCTTCCTTTTTTTTGGCTTAGAGGTCATTAGAACATGTATGATGTATCCAAGTTTATTGTTATAACTTTCGAAGAAGACTCGTTATTTTAGCGAGTAAAAGTTATATTAAATGACCAGATTACTAATATAAATCATGTTGAGTGCACTTTTTTTTTATCTTTAATGGGTCGTCGGCATCAAATTCTATGTTTCTATATACCTTGGCTTTGATTGTTTCTTCATCAATTTTTACACGCATATATACATGTATGTTTGAATCACAACAAAATCCCCCGATATGGATAACGTGTAAGTAATTATTAGTGGTATTTGTTGGAACGAAACAAGAAACACACATAAAACGTACAAATTTATGCGGTCAGAACATGCATATGATTTCTTATTTCCATGATCTTTAAATAGAGTTTTCACTATTGTTTTTTTTTTAAGTTTCACATGTACCTTGAAATCATTTTATAATTCCAATATGAGATTGATGCGTAGAATTACAAATAAGTGATTAATTAGAACAAAATATTATTTCATAACCTTATATATCAAAACAAAATGTCATATGAATTCAAAGAGGGAAAAAATAATATGCAATTTATGAATTTCTTGTGAAGAGTTAATACCATTAATTTGACTAATTTAATATTAGCAAGAGAGCGGAATGACGTCGTATGATTCATGTAGCCGATCCCACCTAGTGGGATAAGGCTTTGTTGTTGTTATTGTTGCTGTAATATTAGCAAGCAAAATAATAAATGAATGTAATCTCAGACTATATACCATCTTACTACAATGCATTCGACTTAAAAAAAATGTGCCTTAAAATGCTAGAAGTTGACTTTACGGTTGAAAGAGGTATTGTCTTATTTTGAAATCATGAAGAATTGACTGTTCAATAATACGAAGAAGCCACTTGATGCAAACTTGAGATTTCCGGGATGATTTTTCTTGGCAATTGTTCGCATATGGTAGGAGAGCTCAGTTATGCTAGACAATTTGTTTGTAAAAACCTTGTAATGCTCCAAAAAGTTATCTGCACGTGGTAGGGATCACCCTTCAAGACTACTAAAAATAATATGACTTTGATTAATTTATGAATTAACCCATCAACAATTATGACACGTTAACAACACTAATAAATAAATAGAAAAAAATAGAAAATAAGGACATAATTCATTTTGTCTTAACTTTCACTTCTCGTAGAATGATAAACTATAAATTGTAAATCCATTTAATTAAGTAATAATAAGTCGTAGTATAATGTTTACAATTCATTCTGTTCGTGAATTTGATCATAAAATATTACGATGAAGATTGTATATGTGCAGTTTAAATTGTGTAGTTAGGGAGTTTGGTCAGTTGCATAAATCTTTTAAACTTTGTTTGAAAAAACGTAGACTTGTATATTTTTCACATATCATCATCATCTATTCATTTTTGCTTTGGTATCTAATTAAACTAAGTCATCTCTTTATTGGGCTTAACCAACCGCACAACTAACCATTATGCCAACTTGACATTTGTGTCAAAAGGTCGCTGCAGGCATTACTTATTGTAGATTTTAATGCCCGCACGTCCAGAGGCGCGAAAAAGCACTCGACTCGACTCAATTGTACGAGAAGTTATCTTTTGCTCCACTGTTCCGAACTTGTTTAACGAGAAGTTAGAGCATGTCTTCTAAGTAAAAAAGACATACGCCATATCAAATCTGCATCAGGGCAACGACAGATTCAAGATCATATAGTAATCACGAACTAGTAGTTACCGCCTCGTTAGTGGAAGGCACCTTGCCTCGTCACCAGCAGAGAACGACGATGGTGTTCATAGGGAACACGATGGAGCACAAGTCGTCGTCACGTTCCTCGCCGGATCTCATGGCCCGGAGCGAAGTGCTGAAGCTGTGACTCCAGAAGCCTTATGAGAACGCAAAC
This sequence comes from Pontederia crassipes, assembly GCA_030549335.1. NCBI lineage: Eukaryota > Viridiplantae > Streptophyta > Magnoliopsida > Commelinales > Pontederiaceae > Pontederia > Pontederia crassipes. Next base: position 58,987,651 of record CM060194.1, on the reverse strand, counting down.
GACAAGACTCTACTGGAGGCAAAACCCGAGCACCGAGAGCCGTCGCGTCGTCGACGTCCACCCGACGACCCGCAAGAAGGTGGAACCTCTCGCTTGGGGGCGAACGGATTGAAATTTTTCGTCAAATTAGAGGGAGGAGGAAATGCATAAGGCGTAAGATGGACGGAGATCATGAGCTGGCCAGTGGCGTAAGGTCGGCGAGAGCGGCGGCGAAACGATGGGTGGTCCTGCGATGCGCGCGGGAAGGTGGAAAAAAATTTCTTACTTTGTTTTTGGGCCAGCTCATGGTCAAACACCGGTTCATAGCAACTAAACCGTGCCTTCTTTCCTTGTCCAACCGTGCACATTTTCTGTCCGTTATATTAGGATCTGAGGGTGGCCCATGTATGTGGGGAACTTCTTTCATGAAAAGTGATCATGCATTCTAAAAAATTAAGAAAAATATAAACCTTCATCCAACTAATTTATTATTATTATCTTAAAGGCTAATTTCATCTCTCTTATAGGATAAGAAACATCAGATAATATAAAATAAAATAAAAAATAAATTTTGTTTGGCTGGTTCGAGTTAGGATAAGAGGTTGATCTCCAAATTCGATGGATAAAATATAATTGCATATATATAAGAGGTTGATCTTCAAATTCAAACCCCTGAGCTCTCCAATGGCCATCACATAAGCTAACCACCAAACAAAGAAACTCGTGTGAAAAGTTGCGTCCGAGGCACTATTTAACGACGTCCAAAATCAATTTTACTCAAGAATTTCTGCATTTATATATATAATAATAAAATTTTAAAAAGTCAGAAGGCCAAGGCTCCCCTAAGGTATACGTAGGTTCGCCCCTGATTATGAGATCATGATCATGACATGATTGACGATAATCAAATTTTCAAAAAAAGAAGAATTTAAATCGTTTTGTTGTTATATTTCTTTTCGATTACGGGGAGAGTGGAAAATAATTTAAAATAAAATTGTACATAAGTTTAATTGGAGAAATATGTCAATACTTATTCCTCAATTTTGGTGTCATCTTGGAGTACAGATATTAAAAGTTTGATAATAGGTTAAATGGGAAGAACTAATGACATTTAAATAACATATAGATGCTATTTACGGAAGAAACCTGGAGGTTCACATCAAGTTACATCTTTGCAAAGATCTCAAAGCTGGTCGCATTGCGCAGGCACGAAGGAGAGTATTCTGTGGTCAAGATCGTAGAGTATGTGCATGTTCTGCTGCAGGTAATTTCCCAGGATCGAAAACGGAAAACTAGTCGGCAAAATTAACACGCAAAGCAAGCCGTCTTGCTGGTCAGCGATCATGTAGTTATCCTGCGGCACAGTCATGTCTGCCCCATCGAAGTGGAAGATCATATCAGGCAGGTCTGGGGGAGGCCAAGATGTAACTTGGAAGCAGAGAACAGGAATGCCGTTTACTTCGACAACTGGCAACTTTACCAGGGACATGATCTCTTGTTTCAGAATGTCGTAAGCTTGCTGCTGAATGTAAGTGAGCGTCGTCCCTGAGTCGATGATCGTTCCGCCGATTCCATTTGCGTTTTGCTGGAACGTCGCGTTGGGGATTGGCAGAAGAGTTGCACCAAGAGATATCCCTTGCAAAGGAATGTAGTAGTACGTCGTGTCATTAAGGAAGGGGGTGGATTGAACTGTACCGTTACTGCTCCCGTTCAAGTTCGCCGATGGCCCCAACAGGAGAAGGCTGCTGTTGGAGTCCATATTGAGACAATAGGAGAATTTCGCCGTGTTCAGCTGCGACGGCAAAGACAGCACTCCTTGTCCAAGCCCCACGACGCCTATGTTGTGTATCCCTGTATTTTTTAGGCCGCAGCCAAAGCCGATGTTGTCGACTGAGCTGCCGCCCAAGGTGAAAGTTTCAGATGCGAGGACCCCTTGTGTGGTGGAGTTGTCCCCGTAAGCGTAGAAATAGATGCACTGTCCTGCGCTGTTGCAGATGGAACTTGCATCGAAGGCTTGGCACAGAGGAGTAGCACAAGCTATCAGGGAGAAAGTGGAAGAATTCGAAGGATCATAGATGGTTGTCTTCTGGGGCACACACTGGACACAGGGCTGGCACTGCGTCCAGATGAGGTTGCTGCCCGTGTCCATCACAGCAGTGATGGGTAACGGTGGCGTGCCGATTGCCAAGTCCATAAAGTACGCAGCAACGTTGTAGTCGCCAAAGTGGATTGGAGCTTGGACGTCAAAAGTGGAGTTGCTTAGTTTTGCCTGGACGAGCTCCATGCGGTATTTGCTCCGGTCCACGGCGCGCTTGATGATCTCCACCAGCGCCATGTTATTGTTATTGGAGTCGACATGGGTGAGACCGATGCGAAAGGCCGCATTATCAGGACATTGAAGAAGAAGAAGAACGAGGGCAAGAACTAAAGAAAGAAGAAGAAAGCGAGGTTTGGCCTCCATCAGAAAATAGTAGATGGATCTTAATTGAGAACTAACAAGCCTTTGGATTGGATACATGCAGCATATATGGGATGCACAAGTACGGACATATATTGAAGCAAATTAAATGTTGACTCAAGCTATATTTAAATATTGGCCGGCTTGGAACTCGGTATAAGTCATGCCACCATGACGTTGGTATTGAAGCAAATGTTAAGGCTTGCATTTTAGGAAGATTGTCAACCTTAGACTTTGGAAGGATAAAATAAAACAACAGTTTCTAGTTAAATTTTCTCAAATCATTAGTTGTTCAGAATATTGACACGTAGGTCTGAATTTTAAAAATATTGATTTTGTTGATCTTAAGCATGTTGTCTGCATCGAACTCTATACTTTGTTTTCGATGCTTCAATGTTTGCACACATTCATTGACGGAAACAACTATGATAAATATCAATTGGTAGGAATTTTTTATGCAATACGGCTCAATATTATATCAATATTACTTGCAAGAGATGAACATTGGCATTTTCTCTTTGTTCTTTGGTTGATTGAGATATTCTACCAAAACGCAGCGACGACTAAATAATAAAAAAATACTTTAGTTAAGAAAAAAATTAAATATACAAAAAAATCGACTAGCTACCACTAAACTTGCGGATGAAGTACGAGTTCCTTTTTATAAATGGCATATTATAGTGTAACAATTTATATTACAACTTAATAGATGCTCAACCATTTTAAATCATTGCACTCTTTTTTCTCTTCTTTTTTTTTTTTTGCACTATAAAACGATTAGATCTCGGTTGTTCAACGTTATAGATTAAAATCACGAGCACTTAACTTGGAGTATTCAAAAGTTGAATTTAATAGTTTCGCGGTACAACAGTTTAAAAAGATGCACCTCCATCAAATCCTTAATATTATTCTTTCTTTTTCTATGTTTTATATCAGTACAACTTTTATTTAATCCCATTATTATTTTTTATTATTTTAGGACTGAGATGAAACCATCCCTAGGGTCAATCGTGGCTTTTATAGAAGAAAATTGTTAACTATAAATCAATAATGTTATTAAAATTTATCCGGATGTTAACTATAAACAATTGTTAGACCAAGTTGATAAATTAAAATGTCATTTGGACAAGTTTCGACCGGGTTGAATGGGTAGAAATAAGTAAACTAGTGAACCGATAAAAAAAGATGGGTAGAAATAAGTAAACTAGTGAAAATAAAAACTTCATTTTTGTACAATTAATAAGAATGGGGGAAAATTAAAATTACAAACCTATAATTCTAAATTCATTTGTGTACAATTATATTCATATTCAAATTTGGATTTAAAGTCTTAATCTAAATTCTAATTTCTATTATAATTGGAACTTATCTTTTCCTTCTTTTCTATATTTTATCTGATTTACTTTCAAAATATAATTATCCCTAATAAATCATAATTTTAAAATTAATTTAATTAAATAAAGAATATGTATTTTTTAATTGACTAAAAACTCGGAGTGTTACATGCATCATCACTTCTTGTGGCCACCTTTGGCATCCGAGGTGTTCACGGTCAACATTGACTCGATCCGAGAACAAATCCAATTCAGCTCGACTAGGGTCGGATTGGATTGGATCATGTCGAGTGATTGGGTTATCCAACTCTCATTATTCATTTTTAATTATTTAATATAAAAAATATTTATTACTTTATTTTAATACTAAATAAAATATTTCTAAATACTAAAAAATATTTTAAAATATCTATATATTTTCTACATTTAAATTAGTTTATTTTATATTTTCAATTTTAAATAATATAGAACTCTTAAATTAAAAAAATAATCATTTAAAATTAAAAAAAATAAGAATAAAAAACTCGAGTCGGATCAAGTTCGGTTGGATTCCAATCCAAATCCAATCCGACCCAAGGTCACCGGATCGGATCGGATTTTTAAGTTTATTGGGTCGACCCGGTGAACACCCCTAGCATCCATCTCCAATTCTGATCACTATTTGCTTCATCTTTCGGTCTCCCTTTTTTTAGAAATGACAATTTATCGTTTAACTACTTTATAAATAGCAAAATTATTTTATTTCCTAATTTTAGTTAATTAATTTGAATAGAATACAATTATTTTATTTATTTTTTATTCATTGCAAATTGTGAAGAACGTCTTGACATTATCAATTTACGTTGCAATTATCCTTCGCAAATGGGGATGGATAGAATAACCTTCTTAATTTGTAAATAAAAAAATCATCAAAAATAACGACGGACAAATTATCCTATGCAAATTGAGAAAGGTTGGTTTGTCCTACTCAATTTTAAATGGATACTTCACAGTTTGTCACTATCGCATAATTAAAATATATTTCCGACGAGCATTATTCCAAAAGTCTGAATTTTCATTCGAAAACTATAGGACAATGCAATTTGCGACAGATTTTACAAGATTTGTGGCGACAAAATCTATCGCAAATTCTATGTTTTTTTAGTCTTCATTTATAGGCTCACTCCCCTAATTATTGGAAACACTATGAGCTTATTTGGCTTATGTGTGTATGCATGCGTGTGTGTATAACTGTAACATATCTACTTTTAACTCAAAAAAGGAAACGACGCACAAGGAAAAACGGCCGACATGAGAGGTAAATCCTCCCCTGATCGCGCGTCGGCCCTTTGGTCGGCCGATGCTACAAAAGGGGGCGCGAGGGTCTCCTCGCGCCCCCTTGAACTCCTGCCGGCCGCCGCTCCTCTCCTCGTCTTCTTCTACTTTTCCTCTCCGGCGATCGACCGTCATGCACAATGAACGAATCACGACTAGGGCGGACGATCCGACACACCTCGACACACGGCGATCTCCTTCCATGTTCGTGAGGATCAGACAAACCTTTCCATTGGCTGAGAACGATCGACGATCGGATGAACGACGTGAGAAAACGCCGACGAACTCAAATCGATCGAAAAACGTACCTTAGCATTTTTAATCCCTAGACGAAGGAATAATGATCGCTTGATGCATAGAGATAGTACATTATGTTCCGATGATTCATAGTATCATTTTTTCATATTTGGATCGTCGAGATTTGACCACCGGGCGGCCGTCAAAATCGAGGAAGATAACCGGCGACCATGTTTTATCACGAGTATCGGTCGACCGGTTCGGAGAACGGTCGATCGATCCGGCAGTGCAACGCGCACTACCGTGCGTAGATCGATCGACTGATCCTACAAGAGTGGTCGACCGATCTTGCACTTAGATGCATGGAGAAGAACTCACGGACGGTCGATCGATCTTCCGAACGGTCGACCGATCCAATACGCATCGCACATAAGACCTCAACGATCGATCGACCGTCCAGAACCGACCGTGAGATGCACAGACTGAGCCGGCCATGTATGCATGGTCGACCGATCCGACAGACACCCGACAAAGAACAAGGTCGGCCGATCCAAGAGGATCGGTGCCAGAGAATGATCGACCGATCCATCAGGAGCGATCGATCGGTCCATGTCAACTGGTTCGGCTCAACCAAATCGGGAGGAGCAATCGACCGGTCCAAATAATGATCGATCGGTCCGGTTCAGACCGTTTGGTTCAGTCAAACCCATTAGTTCAAATCGACCAGTTCAACCCAGTCCAGCCCATATAGAGACATTGAATCAGTTCTAGTATTGACATAGTTCTAATCGGATTATGATTCGATCTAAGTCCGACTCTTGATTTATAATCAGAGACTCTAACCAGTGCACATGTAACTGGCCGAGTCCTATCGTACAGACTTTAGTGCCCATTTGGGTCCTGATTCATAGACATCATGATAAAACAGAGATAAGTAAAGTAAAGATAAAATTACGGGATTGTTATGTGCCGCCCCATTATACGGAATAAAGATCACAGTATGATATAAAGCGGGATAGGTAGCTAGCTGAGGAGACAGCGAACCTACTAGTCATCAATGACCTCTGTTCCTGATACTACATGTCCTTTCTCACCTGTGTCTCGAAGAAGGGTGATGCATTGATCACACTCCTTCCCTCAAAGAATATAGTATTGAGCCAGAAGGACAGGTAGATAATTGAGGAGATAATAAACCTACAAGTTTTTAAATGACCATTGTTCTTAGGGTGTAGGTCCTCTCCCACATACATTTCGAATTTGGTGATGCATTGTCACACCCCACTCCCTTTATGGGCTTACTGACTTTACAGATTCAGAGAGACACCTCTAGTATCCCAATCTAATAAAGTCGAGATCGCATAGGACAACTAACATTAAGGACATTATAGTAATGTAAAAGACGTAGTGCAACTCACAGTAAAGCAATGTAAAGTATTGAAAGGTAAAGCACAGAACATGGTATACTAAAGTATGAAACACAACATGGTATCTGGCTTTCGTAATACGTGGAATTGACGGGGGCCCGCACAAGCGGTGGAGCATGTGGTTTAATTTACCGATATAGTTAGGTCATGACATATGGCTCATCTTTGTCAATGCATAGAAGCCAAAGTATATTATCGTTCATCACTGATACTTTTGCGATATGATTATCACTGATTCTTATTTCATCGTCTATATTGCTATTGTACTGATTTTTTTCCTCATGGATATTCGATTCTCCTACATTGAGATTTTGCAGGTGAAAATTCTGCTCAATGAGGTGTGGATGCGATCAGAGGTTAGAGGATATTGCACATGACTACCTACATCATCAAGCCTCTTTAATTGCAATTAGTTTGATGATTAGCTTTATTATTCATAGACATCAGATCTTTTCGCTTATTGAACTTTTCTCAAATGTTGAACTTGTTAAAGTTGGAGTCGTTTCCCATCTTGTTACAGACTATATCAATTGACTATCTTCCTTTGTTATTTCAACGTTTGAACTTTTGCATTAAAGTCCTCATTTAATTTTTATTATAATATTGATACCAGATATACATTTTGTTGAATAGTCATGGTCAATAGTATAGTAGGCAATGTAGCGCTCACTGTCTACGTGATAAGATGGACGATTTTGGAAGCGTTATAATAACTTATGCTTATGTTTTTACTGTTTTTACATTGAGTTGAATCAGGTTAGTCCCAATCTTGAACCCAACCTGAAGTCGATTAGATTTTGGGTTTATTTTACGAGAACCCAAGAAAAATAGTTAAGTCCTAGCTGAAACCGCCTCTATCTAGATTCTGTAGATATTATAGAGGTGGCAAAGAAAACAAATTATTATTAAAATTTAGACAGGGCGTATAATTCAGACTGTTAACCGTGAGCCATTGCTAGATGATGGAGCTGGTCTAGTTTTAGACGGGTTGAACCGATAAAAATTGGTAAAATATAGTGAACCAGCAAAGAAAACCTAATTCGATTTTAGATTTGAAAATAATAACTTGATTTTCTGTACAATGATAAGAATGGAAAGAAATGAATTAATAAAGCGAAGCAGGAAACGAAAGAATGAATTCGAAGAACAATTTCAAAGAGAATAAGTAGGGGAAAGAGGAAATGATAAAAGGTTGGTAAATGAGAATAAGTAACAACTAGAAATAGAAAAGAGAGGGAATACAAATACAATAAATTATATCCTCAAATTGTAAATCATTGCACACAAAATATATAACAAGAATTTTATTGCATTATAATTAAGTAACGTTTTCGCATGGAGCAAGCGACGCAAAAAAGTATTTACTTTCTCACACTTTAGAGACTTTTAAAATTCTAAATTTTAAAAAGTAATAATGGTACGAAAGAGCCCGTTTGTCAATGGAGCATCTCCTATAATAGCTTCTTATTTGGATGATTATTTATTTTTATCACATGCGTGCCACTTCAATAAATGCAAGAACACGAAAATAATGGGGATAACAGATTCTTTCGTCCAGCAGGAATTTGATGTTCCAAGTGGATTAGGGAGGTAGGATCATATGTTGGGTTACAATTCCTGGATTAAATGGGGATCATGCTATTTACGGATGAAACCTGCAGGTTCACGTCGAGTACCATATTTTCATATACATCTCAAAGCTGGTCGCATTGCGCAGGCACGAAGGAGAGTATTCTGTGGTCAAGATCGTAGAGTATGTGTATGTTCTGCTGCAGGTAATTTCCCAGGATCGACACCGGAAAACTAGTCGGCAAAATTAACACGCAAAGCAAGCCGTCTTGCTGGTCAGCGATCATATAGTTATCATGCGGCACGGTCATGTCTGCCCCATCGAAGTGGAACGTCATATCAGGCAGGTCTGGAGGAGGCCAAGATGTAACTTGGAAGCAGAGAACAGGACTGCCTTTTACTTTGACAACCGGCAACTTTACCAGGGACACGATCTCTTGTTTCAGAATGTCGTAAGCTTGCTGCGGAATGAAAGTAAGCGTCGTCCCTGAGTCGATGATCGTTCCGCCTATCCAATTTGCGTTGTGCTGGAATGTCGCGTTGGGGATTGGCAGAAGAGTTGCACCAAGAGATATCCCTTGCAAAGAGATGTAGTAGTACGTCGTGTCATTAAGGAAGGGGGTGGATTGAACTGTACCGGTACTGCTCCCATTCAAGTTCGCCGATGGCCCCAACAGGAGAAGGCTGCTGTTGGAGTCCATATTGAGACAATAGGAGAATCTGGCCGTGTTCAGCTGCGACGGCAAAGACAGCACTCCTTGTCCAAGCCCCACGATGCCTGTGTAGAAGCCTGCATTTTTTTCGCCGCAGCCAAAGTTGATGTTGTGGACTGAGATGTTGCCCAAGGTGAAAGTTTCAGATCCGAGGACCCCCTGTGTCGAGGACTGGTCCCCGTAAGAGTAGAAATAGTTGCACTGTTCGGATCTGAAGTTGCTGCAGTTGAAATTGTAACGTGCAAAGGGTAATTGGCAAAGAGGACTGGCACAAGGGATATGCGAGAAGGTGAAAGATTTCGATGGATCATAGATGGTTGTGTTCTGCGTCACACACTGGACACAGGGCTGGCACTGCGTCCAGATGAGGTCGCTGCCTGTGTCCATAACAGCAATGATGGGTAATTGGGGCTTGCCGATTGCCAAGTCCATATAGTACTCAGCATTGTTGTAGTCGCCATAGTGGATTGGAGCTTGGACGTCGAAAGTGGAGTTGGTTACTCTTGCTTGGACGAGCTCCATCCGGTATTTGCTCCGGTCTACGGCGCGCTTGACGAGCTCCTCCATCGCCATGTTATTGTTATCGGAGTCGACGTGGGTGAGACCGATGCGAAAGGCTGCGTTGGCAGGACATTGAACAAGGACAAGAACGAAGGAAAGAAGAAGAAAGAAAGGTTTGGCCTCCATGAGCATATAGTCGATCGATCTTAATAAACAAGCCTTTTAATACATACAGCACATATGGGATGCAGATTTATATATATACATGCAGATTTGACTCCACCTCTGTGTAAATGTTGAAGCAAGTGTTGGTTCCAGGTATATATGTGTAAATAATAAATATTGGCTTGCTCGGAACAAGTCATGATGCATTTTGCCAACTTATGGACTCGGCTAGTTAGAACCTACCTCCATTGGCGTTGGTATTGAGGGAATTGTTCAATCAACTTATGAATAAATATACCAAATAGGCAGATTGCTGAGGTTAAGCTCGGATAACGCATAGGCATCCGACTACATGCATTTGAGGAAGACCAAATTAGGAGTTCAGAGTACGTATTGACACGTACGTCTGAATAAAAAGAATACGCAAATTGTTCATATTAAAAATGTTGCGGACATTCTTGTTTATTAATACATTATTATTACTGGGTCTTTCTGCATCGTACTCCATGCTTTGTCTTCGATGCTTCGAACTTAATTGACACATACATATTCATTGACCAAAACAACTATGATAAAGTCAGAGCAAGCGGTAGGAGTGTTTAACCTCAAAATACACTACGGCTCAATATTGTATCAATATTACTTGTCAGACGTATTAGCATTATATTTTTTCTTTGTTTTTTGATTCTGTCATTGATTGAGATATCCTAGCAAAACTCAGCAACGACTAAACTCATATTTTATATATTTAGAGTGTTTTTATTAAAGTCTATATTTTAGTTATAATGTTAACTATATTTATTAAATATTTGAAATCTAGTTTTATTTTAAAGTTATAAAAGATATATTAGATAAGGCAACCAGAAATCATTGCAAAATATTTCACCAAAAATATTATTAACTAAATCAGTGTATACGGTTAAAAAATATTTAAGACGTGTTTGGATAATTATTAAAAGAATACTCTGTAATAGTATAGTCTTTAGTTATAATGTAGGGTAATTTAAAATCAATATTGTAAGACCTGATCCGATCATCGACCCGGATTATCTAATAGTCAGGTCGGACTGGTTGGACCGGGTCGAACCGAATGGTCGGATCGGATAATATAAATTAATCAAAAATAAAATAAGTTCAAGTAACTATTATAATATTATTAATATGTAATATGTTATTTAGTAAAAATATAATGTAATACAATAAAATAATTCAGATAAAATAATATAATAAAGTAAGTATAAATTAAATCATCAATTGATTATTTTCTAAATAAAAAATCTTGTAAGTAATTATAAAAAAATAAAAATATCAATGAAATTTTATATATGTGATAAAAAAGAATATTTAAACATAAATTCAAGCATATATATATGATATGATATTCTAAAAAAATTAATAATTTTTGTACATTTTATTTTTTTATATATTTTATAACTTGATCCGGTCGGATCGGTCAAACTTGTCGGGTCGGTCGATTGAACTCAAGTTTTGATCGAATTTAATTGGGTCAAAATGGGTTAATTTCATGACCGAATTTTAGATGATTTACGAGTCCACCCGGACACTGATCCGACTAATCCGACCGACCGGATAGGGCCGGGTCTCATAAGACTGTCTAAAATCTCATGGATAAATAGAGAAGAAAGAATCAGCAAATATCTTTAAAGAGAGCGGGGAGAGAGAAGAGAAAGTGAGAGAGAGAGAGGGAAAGTGGAGAATCTGACCAATGAACGAGAGAGAGAGAAACTGCACGGAAGAAGACAGAGGAGAGTCTGACCAATGGAAGGGAGTTGAGGTTTGAGTGAAAAAGAGAGTTGAGAAACACTGAAACAGAGATAGCTGAGGACCAATGAGAGGGGGAAAGTTGTCTTCTTTTTGTGTTGTGACACACGAGAGATGTTCTTAAAATTAGACTGGCCAATAAACCTACGAAAGAATTCGCCCAATTGGGTCATATTCAACCAATTTGATTAAATTCGATGGAATAGAATTGAACTTTTATTGAAATAGTATTATTTTTATTGATTTTACAAATATAATAGAAAATAAATTTTAAAAAATTTAAACTATAAATTTCCATTTTAAAATAATTAAATATCAATAAAATGTTTTGTTATTTTTAAATATATTATTTGATGAAAAGTATATTATCTGCTTGATAAAGAAAATTATGAACATACATATATTTTATTTTTCATGTATTCTTATATTATCTTCCCTCCTCAATTCAAATAAACTTGCCTATACTTATTTTCTTTTCTAATTCACCTCTTATAATCTTACCAATTCAAATTAAATTTACTACATTAATTCAAATCAATTTTGTATTTTAATTCACCTCCTGTAATATTCCTTAAGTATTCCCCTATCATCTATTTTATTTCTATTTTTTCACATCTTTCAATTTTTCTATCAACAAATCATCACTGTAATTTCCACATTTTCCCTTTTAAAATTTTCACTATCTTTTGGGACAAATCACTTTTTGGATTCAATTCCATTTTTCTCTGCTTGTCTAGGTTCAAATCGATTTAAAAAAAATTTGGGGGTCTGGGTTTAAGAACAATGCACATGAGCAAGGATAGCTTTACAAAGTGAAAAAAAATCATAAATTTCAATAATTATCCTCAATTTTTTCCTTTTTCTAATTCGATTCTCAAATTTTAGTTTGTACAAAATTATCCTTCAATTATTAATTTATTTTATCTACCATATTTTTTATCGAGAATCATTAGTTCGTTTGTTGTTATTATTGTTTATGTGACACAACATTAAAGAAATGAAATTAATAAACAAATATAATGAAAGTAATAATAAAATAATACAAAAAAATGGTAGCTCCCAAGAGGCTGCTGCCCCTTCCATCGATGCCTCACTCTCTCACCACCAACACACAAAAAGAGGGTGTCGTCCCTCTCTTTGTGCCCTGACTAAAAGTTTGAACTCAAAATTATTTACTGATGGGGTGAGCATGAACAACGCAGGAGATTGTTCCTCATCTTCATTCCCTTTGGCATCCGCAAAAGAGGGCATGGGAAGCGGCAACCTGGACGGCTTGTTGGAGGAGAATGCCTTGGATGAGTTCGGGCTTGGAGATGACATTCGTGGCTTGCTCATCCTTTTGTGAGTGCATCTGGTACTGTTCCTCGAGGCTCCCACAAAGGCACGACAAGAGGGTGTAAAGTCCTGAGTTAGGAATGTCAATATTTTCTAATCCTCGGGGAACATGTGGTGAATCCCTAATAGAGCCCCGAGTTCAGAAAACTTTGCTCCCATGAGGGTAGGAATGGGGACATAGTTCCTCCGCACCTTATTTCAAATTATTCTATAGTTTTTTATATGTAATTTATTATTATCATAACCATCAGTTAATATCTATTACCTCTCAATCATGTCATCTTTTATATAAATAACATAACAAACATAAACTCTTTCTTTCTCCTAACCCCTCTCTCGACTGTCCTAGCTCATGATCCCCTCATCCTCGGCTGTAGTTTGCCATCATAATTGCTGGAACCAAGTTCCATCATCCTCAATCTAGAATATAGGAGATGATTTTCCCTTTTTTGTTATTAATCATCTCAACTTTTTTTATTTTATTTTATTTTTTTGCCAGCGATCGGCTGAGTGCAAGCTGCCGACGGGGCGACAGCCCATGGGGAGAGCATTGGCCCCCATGTAGAGATGCTTAACAGATCGGATGAGCCCCAATGTAGACGTTGATCGAATATCGGATGGATCCGACCAATTCGTTAGCTTATCGGACGAACATCGGGCTGTCCAATAAATGTCTAACCTTTGCCCCCATTAAGATCTATCGGACCTTAATGGTCGGGTCGATAATTAGATGGGTCGGGCTAGTCCATTAAAGTTTTCTAATTTTTTACAATATCTTGGGCAAATTATTTATCCTATAGTACATAGTAAAAAAACATCATAATATGTTATTCCTTAATTTATTATTATATATTTTCTCATTACGCTTTCAAATATAAATAAGAGAGATAAAATACTTACGTGATTCAGCTTATAGCCTACGTTCACGTCTAAAGTAGTTCAAAAATTTATTGTGCTAAAAATGAAATATTACATATTTAGTATCATACTAAGTAAATTAATAAATTATTAGTATTTTAGTAAAAGGTAATGAACTAATAACTTAAATTAATGAAAAAAACCACTATTTTAGAAGTTCAATGTATTAACTCTTAACGGACGAACTATTGGGTAGCTAATACGTTAATGGACATATATTGGATGGATATTGGACTATCGATATCGGACAATAGATGAATAACCTTGTCCATCCCCGAGCCCATTAAGAACCTGAACAAGCTCGGACCTGAACTCAGATGGACTAGCCATTATGATACCGAGTCGGGCAATGAATGAATCGGACAGTCCGATCGAATAAACACCTTTACCCCCATGGGGTAGGGGAGAGGCAGCGCCCCCTCCATTTGTTATAGAGGGAGAGTAAGGGGAGGGAGCTGCCCTCCCTCTCTTCGTGCAGAGAGGGGGAATTGGCCCTTGTGTGAAAGTCTAACAAAGGTGATCACAACTTTCCTCATCTTTTTTTTTTATTATTTTGCTTGCTATCAGCTTTTTAAACTTTTTTTACCCTCACTTTTATTAATTCTTTTGTTTGAGTGTCGAAGTATCTTTTATTCATATTGATATCCTAATATTTACTTATGTATATTATAAATATTAATTATTTTATATTTTATATTTGTTTAGCTTACATTTTGGGGAATTGGGGTTCAAGACTTGCAGGAACTAGGATGGGGAATTAAATTTCCACCCCCTCCCCTCGAAGAATCGGAGTGGAGACAAGGGTGGGGCTATGGACATATCTCCTATCCCGAACAAGGTCGGGTATCATCTCCGGCCTGAGTAGATCCAGTGCACCTCAATCATTACGAAAGTCCTGAAGATCTCATCAGACACCCGAGGGTGTTTCCTCCTTTTCAGTCCTCTTGTTCTTCTTGCTTCTATCTCCATATGGATGTACCTATACCCACTGCTCAACTTTCTGACTGCCACATTAATGGATGCTTATAATCTTTATTATATTTTGATCTATGTAGTTGAATGATTGAGCAAAACGAAATTGACAAATACAAGATGCAGCCGCATATGAAAGTGTTCGTGGGCTTTGTGTGCATCGCCGGCAAAAGGAAGCACCTCCTCTCCCTTATGCCTGCTAGGCGAAGGGGAAGGATAAGTCGTAAGATGCTTTCGTCACATGATGCGGAGTGGAATCTCTTAGAAGAGCCTTTGAATATATCGTGAGTTTTCTCAAGGGTTGAAAAGGGAAACTACATGTCCTTTTAATTTTTCATATTTTTAAAATTTTTGTGTATTATTTATTCTTATTTTTCTATTTTGTATTAATTTATTTTTGTAATGTGATGGCACATAAGTAATAATATTAGTAAATTGAGGATACCTAATCAAAATGATAATAGGTGAAATAAGTTAATACTTGAAGGTAATCTCATTACAAACTAAAGATTGATAATGGAGGAAGAGGTAAAATTTTAAATTTAACCCAAGATGTTGTGATAGTAAAGTCAGAATAGTTTAAAATAACTTCATATAAGTTATATCATTTAGTGGACACTGAGTTTTCTCTCCCTAGAGGTATTTTTTTATTTATTCTAATTTAATTTTACACACCATCGATGATATATAAAATATTATGACAAAATAAATTTACAAACAAGTACGCTAATCTAATCTAATAGAAAAGAGCTTCAAGCACGCAAAAAATATATATTACTTAATTATTTAGTCTTAGTTGATAAAAATAAAATTAAGATTTCAAAATAATTTTTTAATCATAAAATAAATAATAATAAAACATATCAATGATTTGATGATGAGTTAAGATATAACAACTTAAAGATATGCATATGAATTGAAAAGATGAATTGCATTTCCCACAAATTAGTAATCTAATAAGATAAATTGCGCTTTGACAAAATAACACATTCTCAATTAAAATGAATATTTTAAACTATTTCAAATAAAATAAATTAAAATCTATATAAAACTTACATCTCATGAACTCAAGATGCATTAAATTGAATTATCTAGACTATTAATCACTATACAAATTAGTACAGACTATATATTACATAGATTTAATTCTCCATGGTAGCTATTAAATTTATGTTAATTAATAATCTCAAATAAAATCAATTAGTTAGCATCATGAACTTTAAAAATTAAGAACTCTAGAGACTAGTATAGATTAATTTAGCTATTCAACTAACTAATTAAAAGCAATAAATATCATTAATAGGTGATCAAAAGAAACTAAACAAATAAAATGAAATTCACAATGTTGTAATTCAATTAAAAATCTTCAAAACCAATAACCTAAATGAAGTTATCTTATAATTATGAGTGATAGAATAATTAAAATAATAAATCATCATAATAGAACCTGACACCTCAAAATGGTCTTGACATGCGCGATTGACAATAGCAGGGTCCACCAAATGCACCTTTCACTACTGCAACTTCTCTCCAATAGCGACCTGGAAACCTATTGTTAGAATTCAAGCATCGTGGTCATCTGATCCTTTAGTTCACCATTGTTGCAGTTGTAGAGTTGTAACAGTAGTTATTTTTGTAGCAGTAATATCCGATTTAGTTAGTCGATATATTAGTTTCTTAGTAGTATAAATAGGACATTAAGCTGTGATTGATTGAATGAGTTGTAATCACATTTCATTTGGAGTAGAAATGCAGTTCACTTTCTTTTCTCTGCAATTTCTTTTGCTTCGTCCTTTTTCTCCCTTCGGCCTTCTTCTCCTACGATGTCCTCTACAAGGCAGAACAATGGAGCTCACAAATCTTGACATGGTATTAGAGCATGGTTGAACAGCGATCCCGTTGAGCTCTGCTTCGTTGTCTGCCTCATCATTGCAGATCCAGGAAGCTCACCGTCTCCGTCTTTTTTGACATTGGGTGATCAATCAGCGTAAATGGCTCCAACATGTCCCGGGCGGTGCCGATCTGGTCATGGCCGACGATGATTTGGCAGACGTGGTCAACACTGATCTTGGTGTATCGGGATTGATCTCGCTTCCGACCTCGTTGGGTCCTCGACTTCCTCTACTGATCGAAGTTGGATCAACCAGAGTCATTTCTTCGTCTTCATCGTCATCGGGAGGAACTCTACTAGCATAAATGGCTCCAACAAGTTCAAGCGTCGCCGATCTAGCCAACCTCGTCGTCATGCCCCAGATCTAATTATTAGAGTGTGAATGGTGTCCAATTGTGGCCAATTTTTGTTTCACCGCGTGCCTTCTTACGTTCACCGTGACTAAGATCTGAATTTCTTCTACTTCTCCAGCTGCACCCGACTGAAGCTGATCAGAGCGAAACTTGATTTCTTGGCGAATCATTTTTCTTCTCTGTCTTTCATCCATGTTCTTCAAATCTGTCTTTCGGAGTCTTCCTTTCTCTACTTCCTCTTCTTTGTGTTATCATTTCAATCAATTTGTTCTCCATCGTCAATCACAGGTCATTCTTAGTCTTGTTTCATACTCTGTTTCTTCTTACATTTTCTTCTCTGAAGCGATCAGATCAGTCATTTATGTGTTCTTCTCTTTTGTTGTTTTCTATTTTTCCTTCTTCAATGTTCGTTTCTTCTCCGGTCATCACTTCGATCATCACTTCTCGGCGACCTCCCCTACGGCCATGAAGTTCATCATCTTCTCTCCTCTTTCACGATGTTTCACAATCGTTCACTTCACCAACCTATGTCGGAGTTCTTCCTTTTTGGGATTCAATCATCAGCTCCTCCGACAAAAGTCATGTCTCTTCTCCTCTTCTCCCGTCGTTAGTTCTATCATCACCTTTCAACGACTTCTCCTACAGACGTGAAGGTCTTCATCTTTTGTGTGTTTTTCTCATGTTCTTCGTCTTCTTTCCAATCTTTTGTGTTTTGTCTGGTTATTGTCGTAGATCTTTCTCTTTGTTGTTCCTCTTCTTCGTTTCGATCCACTCACAATTTGTTCAAAGCTCATTTTTTTTCGATCGTCATCATCTTTCAGTCAGCGTCTCCATCAGATCACCGACAACAATCACAGCATCTGGCTTCTTCTCATCGTCTCCAACTGCCATGGGTTGCCGCATATCGTCAATTGCTGCAAGCTACCGTGCATTCTCTTTATAGTGCTTGATCTTGACAAATTACACTATAGGTGCTCGACGAAATGTTCCTACTAGCGGATATTCCTCTGATGCCTTCATTCCTTCAAGTTGTCATCATCTGGTGTCTTCCCGGCATCAACTTGAGGGGGTTAGAATTCAGAATCGTCGTCGTCGTCTGATCCTTTAGTTCACCATTGTTGCATTTGCAGAGTTGTAACAATAGTTATTTTGTAGCAGTAGTTGATATCCGATTTAGTAAGTTGATATATCAATTTCTTAGTAGTATAAGTAGGACATTAAGACTACTGTTGCTTGAATGAGTTGTAATCACGTTTCATTTTGAGTAGAAACGTAGTTTACTTTCTTTCCTCTGCAATTTCTTTCGCATCATCCTTCTTCTCTCTTTGGCCTTCTTCTCCTGCGACATCCTCTACAAGGTAGATCAATGGAGCTCACAAATCTTGACACCTACAACTTTGAGCTTTGTAGAATACCTAGCCTTGAGAGCATCCATTGTGATGCTAATGATGGCCTCCAATTATATCTTATCATGATGGGTTGTATGAGATGACTCTACTTAGATTTTGCCGTAAGAGTTAGATTCACTTAGCCAATACCTATATTTACTTGGCCAAAAATTCATAAAAATAATATTAAGAAAATTGAGTTATTTTGCTTTGAATTCAATAAGTTCAGCACAAATATTAAAGAGTGAGATAGATCACTCACAAAATTTAATGACAAGCAATGCTTATCATGATCAAATTATAAAAAAATAACTAAAATATAATAATAGAATATATTATATTTTGTACGCATCAAACTCTTTCAAGATTAAACTCTTACTTGTACTCAAGCAAAATATAAAGCTAAGAGCAAGGAAATATGGGATCCAACAATAGCCTCCATCTAAAAATGGAATGTCCGGTGAGCCCACGCCGTCGGCCTGCCTAAAAGCCGTGCCGGCCTAACTCGGCACGGACACGTCCCACGCACAAAAAATGGGTCGTGTTGTGTCATTCTGTACCGGGTCGGCCATCCGCTCTGTGGGCACGTCATGGCCCGGACATGGTGAACACAAACTTGGTACGACACTGTTCATTTTGGCAAGGCTTATTTTTTTCACGCACCAACATGAACCACTCACCAACACGCCACGCGCTGAAATCACACGGCCTGCGTTATTTTAATTTGACAACATGAACACGGGCGTACACGGTGTCATGGATGCGGTCGCGTTAAAATAGTACAAAACGGGCCATGTATAAAACTATGTGGGACATGTCTAATTATTTTATTCCACTTCGCTGCCTATAAAATGCATCCGAACTCCCTCCTCCTCTCACTATCACTCTTTTTTCCCTCATCTCTCTCTCTCTCTCTCTCTCTCTCCTCTCACTCTCTCTCTCAATATCCTCTCCTCTCATTAAGTAATTGAGATAGCATTCTCACAACAGTCGCTTTAGATCAACTTCGAGTGATGTTGCCTTTTCACTCGAAATGAGTTTAAAAAGAGATTATTGTGAGAATGTTATCACATTTGCTCAATGAGAGTTTGAAAATCCTAAGTCCTGCATTCATGATTCATTATAAAAGCTTATAATTTGGTTTGATGCAGATACTCAAACACAAGATCAGAAATTCATCTTATAACTTAGTACATAGTAAATTAGTACTTAACTGTCTAAGTGTCTATACTATTATACTACTAATATTATAGTCTTATACTTAGTACTTATTAATTAGTTATAACTTAGTAACTAGTATATAGTAAATTAGTATATAAGTTATAACTAAGGTATAAGGTAGCTAAGTACTAATTCACTTAGTATAACTTAGTGTATGCTACTTAGTTATAAGATATTTAAGTGCTAATTTACTTAGTATAACTTAGTTTAGCTATAACTTAGTATATATTATATAGTAACTTAGTTATAAGATAGTTAAATATTAATTTACTTAGCATATAGTAAATTAGTACTTAACTATCTATATTGTTACTAGTATACTACTAATATATATTTATTAAATACTTACCAATTAATTTTATGTATAAGGTTATAACTTGTAACTTATTAGTTATTAGTTATTACTCAATTATTAATTTTACAAATTTATTTACTTAATAGTCATAAAATAATGACTTAATGTATTTGAAATATTATCTATATAATTATTATATAATAATTAAAGTAGCCACTACTCACTAACTCATATATTATAGAATAATTAATAATACTAATTATATTATATAATAATTTAATAAGTAAATTAAAAATTATGGAAAAGTTCAAATTGAAAGGCAAGAAAAAAAAGAAAAAATGAGTCGTCCGACCCGGCACGACCAGACCCACCCAGTCAACCCACTGGACTGTGTGGGAATTGAAAACGAACCATGTGGCTCGTGTCACCAGTTTGTCCATCTTTACCTCCATCCTGTCATGTAACTACTTTTTTATCATTATTTTATATACATCTAGTATCGAACATCTCACCACTTTCTATGTAACTAGGTTCATATAAGTTTTTGATAATAACACATTTAAACACTTCAAAGTCTAGAATTGTGTATTAGAAATATATTGTAACAACCCAAATTTTTGTTAAATAAATAAATGGATTTTATTCATTTATAATATCTGAAAAATCATTATCTAATATTTGAGAATTATTTAATTCTGAAATTTAAAGAAAATTGGAGTAGATGGATAGAAAGATAAGAAGGAATTTGAGAGAGATTGGATTTAATTGGGTTGTTATTAATTAATCTCGGATTTAATTAAATCTGAAAAATTATGATGTGATTAATTATTGATGGATGATCGAGACTGATTCTAAAAGAGTCAAAGGCTTAATAGAATTGAAATCACAAAGTTTACACCTATAAATAGACATCAAAGGGGTGGTTGGAAACTCCTTTTCTGCCAAATAGAATTCTGCCTACAAGCCCTTTTTCTTCTCATTTGCACGTGAACCGAGGCACCCCGAGGATGTGTGATGGCTGGTTTCGAAGCCTGCACATAGGAGAAGAAGTTTTAGGTGGTGGCCGCGAGTTTCAGAGCGATGACAGAGAGCAATCGCCGGTCAAAGTTCGGCGTTCGTGCAAATTTTCAGAGAAGGGAATCCAGTTGGTTTTTCAGCCAACTTTAGGTACGTAGGGGAATCCCTATGTCGTCGGTTTTCCGCGATATGGAACCCTAATCTCTTCTCCTTTGTACCAGGTTCCATTGATAGATCATATGCATAGTTTAGACATCGTATGGCATAGTTATGATAGTCGGAAAGTCACATCAGAACGCACTTTTTCGTCGGCGACAGAATTCAGCCCGGGTTTTGCTTTATCCGGCCCGAATTTAGTTAAATCTGGACCGAGTCGGATTCGGAACCGGATCAGATTGTCCAACCCAGCCCGGATTCCTATTGGCCCGAGCCAAGTTCGACTTCGGCTCAAATCGGGTCGCGGTGCGATTTGGATTGAACGTGAATCGGCCGACCAGGCCCGGGTTCACCATACACCCGGCCGGGTTTGCCCTAGCCGAGGTGATATTGGGTGTTTCCGAACACGGCTCAGATTCCACCCAGCGCGGGCCGAGTTCTGGGGACAGAAAACGTGAAATTGGAATATTTTAATATAGATAATTGAATAATTACTATAATTGTTTCTGATTGTATGGTTAGCAGATCTGACATTATCAAATTTTTATTAGATTTGATTTGTGATTATCTTCATTGTTACCATATCAGATCCTATTACCTATTATGTTATTGATCCAGTAGTTTTCCTCTGATTGGGTCCTTGTCTAACCTAAAGAAACTTGTTAAAGATAGGTTTTTAGGTTAAACAAAATAAAAGATGAAAACTGATGAGTCTACATGTTCTCTGATTGTCTCTAAGAGTTTGTTTAGAAAATAACTAATGGAGGGGTAGCATGAGATAGTGTGGTAGGAGGTGGTGAAGGGTGGTGTGGTATGACTTTACGAAATTCATGTTTGGATAAAAAATAATGGGAATGGATAGAATAAATTAAACCACATTTTGTTTGAATACAATACTTAAAATATGGTGTTTGAGAGGTTATTTTAGATAAAAAGTATTTTTTTTGTTTTATTCTTATTTATATTACTTAATAAATTGTTTATTTTATAATGCAAATTAATATTGGAAGGTAAAGTATAAGAAATCAAGGAGACAGAGGAGAGAGAGTGAGAGGAGAGAGCACAAATCTCGAAAATTGTCTTCCACTGAGAGTTTCAAATTGTTGTCTGCAAAACCAAGAAATCAAGGAGAGAGAGGAGAGAGAGTGCAAACCTCAAAAATTATCTATCACTGAGAGTTTATAAATTGTTGCTTATAAAATAAAGAAATCAAGGAGAGAGAGTAGAGAGAGCGCAAACCTCAAAAATTATCTATCACCGAGTTTACAAATTGTTGCCCGTAAAATAAAGAAATCAAGGGGAGAGAGAGAAGAGAGAGAGAGCGCAAATCTTGAAAATTATTGCTTGCAAAATCAAGAAATCAATGACGGAGAGAAAAAGAAGAGAGAGAAAAGGAGATGAGAGAGAAAGAGAGAGGAGAGAGAGAACAAACTTCGAAAATTATCTGCTACCGAGAATTTTAAGTTGTTGCTTGTAAAATCAAGAGAAAAGGATATGAGAGAGAAAGAGAGAGGAGAAGAGAACAAACTTCGAAAATTATCTACTACCGAGAATTTTAAATTATTGCTTGTAAAATCAAAAAATCAACGACCGAGAAAGGAAAAAGAAAAAGAGGAGAGAGAGCAAACTTAAAAAATTGTCTACCACCGAGAATTTTAAAATGTTGCTTGTAAAATAAAAAATTCAACGACCAAGAGAGAAAGAGGAGAGAGAGGAGAGAGAGCAAATGATGCATGCAAAATACAACATATTTTATATTATTATTTTAATTAAATTTTCTGTAATTTGATCATGGCATGCATCATTTTAGATCATTTTTAGTCATAATTTTGAATTTATCGATTTTAATTATTAATTCTCTGAATATTTTTAATTGTGGATGGATTAATTAAATTTATTAATTATTCTGCAGAAAAAGCTGAGTATATGATTATCTGGGGATTATCGGTCGAGATACAACTAAGAGTTCAAGTCGCAGCTTATGTTTATCGGTCGATACAAAAGGTTTATCGGCCGAGATACAAATAAGAACCTTTATCATGGGGCAAAACGTTATCACCAATCAAGATTATCGGCCGTATGATTTTATCGGTCGTAAAACTTTTATTATCAAAGAGGATAGAGTTGTAGTTTTATCTCACGAAATTAAATTCGGCCGTATGATATTCACGACCATAATCAAATTGAAGTCTGTCTGCACCCTATAAATAGAAGAGGAAGTCATCATTCCAACTTGTGCTCTGAAGTTTAGGTTTCTTCCACATCGAGCCATGAGCTCTGCAGGCTGCGACCAAGAGGAGAGAGGTGCGACAGCTGGAAGTTGATCGCGATTCTGATCAAGTCCGAGAGGCTGCCGACGTCTGCCCAGATCTAAGGATCCTATTTTATTTTTGGTATAATTCTTCCAATTATTATTGTTATTTTGT
The DNA here is from genome assembly GCA_030549335.1 of Pontederia crassipes. Lineage (NCBI taxonomy): Eukaryota > Viridiplantae > Streptophyta > Magnoliopsida > Commelinales > Pontederiaceae > Pontederia > Pontederia crassipes. The sequence continues at coordinate 58,964,203 of CM060194.1, read as the reverse complement.
TATCATCTCTCCAGAATTTCTATGACGAACTCCATGTTTTTAGGATTATTATTTTAGGAGATTATTATTGAAGGAAAACTATTTGGACCCTATATTATTTGTTTTAATCTTTTCTGATGAATTAGTTAATTGTGCTTAGTGTTTTAATTTAATTATTTAGATTTCTGAGTTGAGTAATTACCAATTTGTGAACTATTTGATTTCAGAATTGATTAATTAAATTAATTTATTTTATTTGAAATTAATAATTGACATAAATTTAATAACTAATGTGTGAAGAATCAAATTTGTGTGGTCTATTAATCTATACCAGTTTGTGGAGTGATTAATAATCTAGGAAATCCAATTTAATGCATCATAATTTTAATATGATTTGATGGGATGTTAGTTTGTGAAGACTTCAATTCTTATTAAATTAAGATAGTTTAATTTGCATACTTAGATTGAGGGGATGCCAGTTTGTGGAAACCGCAATTTAATCATGTCAAGTTAATAATTTAGGGAGACTTTAATCCATCATTAAAAATTAAATTTATCTTTTATGGTTCAAATATTTATCCTGATCTATTTTCATCATAAGGCCTAACTTCAACACCACTATCTTATCTTTATTTTATTTTCTTTATTTTATTTTACAAAACCCTTTTTCCAAAATTCCATATTTTTCTTCTCTCTTATTAATTTATAAATTCAGATATTTTATTAATAACATTCCTCATGGGTTCGACACTCTTTACTCCTATTACTATATTACTTGAGCGACTAGTGCACTTGCTAGCGATTTTATTTTGCTACATCATTTTACGCGTCAGCAAACTTCAAAAATTATCTGCCATCGAGAATTTCAAATTGTTGCTTGTAAAACCAAAAAATCAACGACCGAGAGAGAACGAGGAAAAAGAAAAAAAAGGAGAGAGAAAGAGAGAGGAGAGCGAGAGCAAACTTCAAAAATTGTCTGCCACTGAGAATTTTAAATTATTGCTTGTAAAATCAAAAAATCAACGATCGAGAGAGAAAGAGGAAAAAGAAAAAGAGAAAAGAGAAAGAAAGGGGAGAGAGAGAGAGCAAATTTCAAAAATTGTCTGCCGCCAAAAATTTTAAATTGTTACTTGTAAAACCAAAAAATCAACGACCGAGAGAGAAAGAGGAGAGAGAAAGAGAGAGGAGAGAGAGAGTAAACTTCGAACATTGTCTGTCTTGCAAAACCAAGAAATCACCAACCGAGAGAGAAAGAGGAGTGAAAAAGAGAGGAGAAAGAAAGAGAGAGGACACAGAGAGCAATTTTCAAAAATTATCTGTCACCAAAAATTTTAAATTGTTGCTTGCAAAATAAAAAAATCAATGACCGAAAGAAAAAGAGGAGAGAGAGAGAACAAACCTCGAAGATTGTATGCCACCGAAAATTTTAAATTATTACAAAATCAAGAATCGAGAGAGATAAGAGAGAAAGAGAGAGGAGAGAAAGCAAATCGCGAAAATTGTTTGCCATTGAGAGTTTTAAATTGTTATCTACAAAATTAAGAAATCAATGAGAGAGAGGAGAGAGAGCAAATCTCAAAAATTATTTGCCACCGAGAATTTGCAAATTATTGTCAGCAAGGAAGACATAGCATATAAAGAGAGTTAAGGAGATGATGGAAAAGAAAAATAATATCATGGGTAATTTTGTCTAAAAAATTATTAACCCTCATCATTCCACCAATTTAGTGGAATAAAAAAATTGGAATATGGAGGTATAACTCATGCCTTTAAATTCCTCATAAGTTTTAAAATAAATTTTACCAAACAAGGTTTTAAATAATTCACCCTTTCATTTCTCACCCCATCCCACCACATCTCCTCTTATTCCTCAATCCAAACAAACCCTAAGTCCCCTAGGCCATTATTGTTATAGTATTGTATGGGACAGATAATGTACCTAGAGGTTTGAGACGTTATCCTTTAGGGAAGCTATGGCTATCCTGTGATGGTCATAGTCCCCCGCCATCACGAAGCTATTGTTAGCGCTATCATTGGAGAGCGGTTTGCCGTGGTTTGATCCCTCGCTGACCTACATGAAAGAGATATGGAGTTTTCCATAATTGACTGAGCGCTCCCTAATTGAATTGAATTGAATTGAAATTGAATTGAATTGAATTGAATTGAAATTGAATGGAATGGAATGGAATTGAACCTTGGTCATTTGGATTTTGGCGTTAATTGGCTTTGCTTCCGCTTATTGAATAGAATAGAAATTGGTAATTGACCAATGACAAAAAACATTGATAATAAAAAATTGTTAAATTGGATAGGTGCTATAGTGATCAGACATAATTGATAATTGATATTGATTGATCCATTGATCTCTTACATGATCCACTTTATTGATTCATGCTCTCATTGATCTATTATTGAGCTCTTCCTATATGACTTTATCATGTGCTCTATTGATTATTGTTCATTATTTATTATTAATTTTTTAGCACTATTGATCTACTTATTGTTATGGTTAGACTCTACGTAATGAGTATTTTTATACTCATGGATTTTTCCTTGCATCTGAATTTATGTAGGTGAGATGATATAAGATGGTGATGCAGGTGGTCAGGCTCAGTAACAGAGATGTTGCACATAGTGTAGAATTTAGTCCTACTAGATTATCGGATTAGCTTTTATTTTCCGCATCTTTAGTATGATGGAGTTATGGACATTTCCAACTTCTTGTGATTAGAGATTTTTAGATATTGTTATCATTAATTTCACATTTTATAGTTTATATTTCCGCAAAATTTATTTACATAGAATTGCGTAACATCTTCAGGACGACTCTGAGCACGTGATAGTCACGTGGGTCCCAGTGCATTTCAAAAGGTATCAGAGCTTAAGGAGAGACACTTCTTAACTGTCTTAAATAGATAGAATTGAGTCCATGTGCAACTGTCACGAGCAACCGCTGCAGCCATTAAAAGTAAGGTCAAGTAAGTATTGAATTGCTATATGAATTATGGAGCTCACACTAATAGAATTGTTATTGCTATTGTTATGTTGGAGCAGCTGCTATGGCCTTTCCTGATCATGTCCCACGGGACCCAGGAGTGAATCGCAACGGGTCTCTAGCAGGCCCAAGCCTCACAAGCTAGTGAGCGGCAGATCCAAGGCCCTCAGATCAATGGACATGAGGAGGAACGGTTGAGGCAAGGGTCTGTGCCTCATGGACCTCACTCTGCTCACACTGCGTACTCTCATCCCGGGAGTTACGCATGGCAGCCTGCTCAAAATCGCAAGGATATGATGGAAAGGTTTCTAAAGTTGCAGGCCTTCAATATGATGGAAAGGGCGACTTTGAGAATGCTGAGAGTTGGATCGAGGAGATTGAGCAGAACTTCCTTTAAATGGACTGCGGTGAGGCCCGCAAACTGATTTATGCTAGTCATAAGCTGAAGGGTGAAGCCAGAGAATGGTGGAAGGCCCCGCTAAGCTAACAACGTTCTTAGGCCAAGATCATGTCATCTGGGAGGACTTTAAGAAGGCCTTTAGAAATAGATTCATCCATGCCTATAAAAGGGGCAGGAGGCAAAAGGAGTGTCTTACGCTGCAGCAGGGCAACTTGACTATTAAGCAGTACCTGACCAAGTTCCTAAAGTTGAAAAGGTACTCTACCCTGCAACAGACGGAATCAGATCGTGTGAACCGCTGGGTGGATGGTTTAAAGCCAGCCTCAGGGAAAGAGTTAAAGGAGGGAACTATCAGACCCTTCAATTTGCTGAAGAGTTCGTCATATATGTGGAGGATAGCGACTAGGCAGGAGCCCAACAGCAGCACCAGGCACCTGCAAAACAGCCGCAGTACCAAAATCGTAATAGAGATCGCAGACATGGCGACAGACGCGACAACCGTTGCAGCAATGACCGGAATAGGGGCAGACCCTATCCCGAGGGGAGGGAGCAGCAGAAGGCCTGTGACTTTTGCCATCGATTTCATCCCGGTGAGTGCTACCGGAAGATGGGCGCATGTCTGAACTGTGGCAAGGTGGGCCACTTCGCCAGAGAGTATATGGAACCAAGGCGCGTTGCACCACCTCCTCAGTGCAATGATGGATCACCGAAGATGGTGCAAGGCTGAGTCTACAATGTACGGCCTACTGACGAGCAGAGAGCAAACGACACCATCCAATATACGCTTAAAATTGATGGCGTTCATACTAACCTATTGTTTGATTCAGGAGCTGCACACTCCTTTATTTCGGAGCAATTTGCTCCACTATTGAGTATGAAGCCACAAGCAACAGGATTCCTACTCGACATCGGCACACCTTTGGGGTCCATCGTCACCCAAAAGTACATACCTCAGGTGTCAGTCAAAGTGAAAGGCAAGAACTTCTCGGCAGATCTAATCGTCATCCCGATTAAGCATTACGACGTGGTGTTGGATATGGATTGGTTGTCCTACCACGATGCCTACCTACACTATAGAGCAAAGAAGATTATGATCGGAGTACCAGGAGGACCTCAGACTATTATCAGAGACATGTCACTAAAGCTGGGTAAGGTCCTAGTATCAGCTATCAAAGCCCATAAGCTACTGAAGAAAGAATGCCGAGGATTCTTGGCAAGCATGGTCAAGACGGACTGGGCTGAGATAGACCGAGATAGCATTGAGGTGGTGAATGAATTTTCGGACATTTTTTCGGATAATGTTTCAGGACTACCACCACGATGGGAGATCGACTTTCCATCGACTTAGTGCCGGGTACTGCACCCATATCGAAGGCACTATATAGAATGGCTCCAGCAGAAATGTTGAAATTGAAGACCCAAATCCAAGAGCTGTTGGATAAGGGATTCATCCGACCGAGTGTCTCCCCATGGGGCACTCTGGTGCTGTTCGTGAAGAAGAATGATGGATGTATGCGACTGTGCATAGATTATCGGATGTTTAACAAGGTCACCATAAAGAATAAGTACCCACTATTGAGAATTGATGACCTGTTCGACCAATTATCTTCGGCAAAGATGTTCTCGAAGATTGACTTAGGAAATAGGTACCATCAGTTTAGGATAGCTGACGATGATGTGCTGAAAATAGCATTCAGGACAAGATATGGTCACTATGAATTTTTTGTGATGCCATTTGGGCTGATCAATGCCCCGGTTGCCTATGGATTTGATGAACCGAGTGTTCAGGCCATATCTGGACAAGTATGTGATCGTTTTCGTCGACGACATTCTGATTTATTCGTCGAGTCTAGAAGAACATGAGGAGCATCTACGAGTTGTAATACAGGCCCTTCGAAAGCACAAGCTATTCGCCAAATTTTCGAAGTGTAAATTTTAGCTGGAAGAGATAATGTTCCTTGGACATACATCAGTAAGGATGGTATATCAGTGGATCCTGCCAAGGTGGAAGCAATTGCCAACTGGGAGCAACCAAAGAACGTATCAGAGATCAGGAGCTTCCTCGGACTGGCAAGATACTACAGGAGATTTATACAAGACTTCTCCAAGATAGCGTTGCCACTGACGAATCTCACAAAGAAAGGCGTCATATATGAGTGGTCACGGAAGTGTCAAGACAGTTTTCATGAGTTAAAGAAAAGATTGATGACGGCGCCTATTCTGACCATACCTTCAGGCCAAGAAGATTATGTGATATATAGCGACGCATGTAGCACCGGCTTGGGGTGCGTCTTAATGCAGCATGGGAAGGTCATCGCCTACGCATCAAGGCAATTGAAGTAACACGAGAAGAACTACTCGACGCATGATCTCGAACTAGCAGCGGTAGTCTTCACCCTCAAGATTTGGAGGCACTACCTCTATGGTGAAGAGTTCGAGATTTTCACAGATCACAAAAGCCTGAAGTACATTTTTTGTCAAAGTGATCTGAACATGCGTCAGAGGAGATGGATAAAATTCCTAAATGATTACGAGTTTGTCATTAGCTGCCACACAGGAAAGGCAAGCTCGGTCGCCATGCACTTAGCAGGAAGTGGGTAGGGTCACTGGCATGCTTGAGAGTGAGTCGTTGGAATATGATCGACTGCATTATACAAGTTAGTCCAGTGACCAGCAGTGATGGTGTACGAATTATGGCACACATCGACATGCAATCTGAATTGATGTTGAAGATTGAAAGGGCACAACTAAATGACAATGAGTACGACCACCTACTCAAGTTGTGCAAAAAGATTCCTGCCGACTTTTCTGTCTCAGATGGAGTCATCAGATACCGGGAATGTTTGTGGGTCCCTGACTATGAAGGATTAAGAAGATAGGTGCTTGATGAATGTCACAAATAGGAATTCGTCATTCATTTCGGAAACACGAAAATGTATAAAGATTTCAACGGACCTTCTGGTGGAACAATACGAAGAAGGACATAGCAGAATACGTTGCAAAGTGCATAGTATGCCAGCAAGTGAAGGTTGAACATCAAAGGCCATATGGAGTACTAAAGGAGCTTGAAATCCCACAATGAAAATGGGAGAAGATAACGATGGACTTTGTTATAGGACTTCCAAGAACACCGCAGGGCCACGATGTGATACGGGTAATGGTGGACCGATTTAGCAAAGCGGCCCACTTCATTCCCATCAAATGGAAGCAGTCCGTCGAAAGCCTGATGGACATTTATATTAAGGAGGTTATCCGACTACATGGAGTGTCAGTCTTCATTGTGTCGGATAGAGATCCACGATTTATGGCAAAATTTTGGCGGAGCATCCAGAGTGCCTTTGGAACGAAATTAAATTTCAGCACAGCAGTCTGAGTGTACCATACATACATTGGAAGATATGCTCCGAGCATGTGCTTTGGATTGAAGTGACAATTGGGACACTCACCTCCCATCGATTGAGTTCGTATATAATAACAGTCACCACTCTAGTATTGGCATGGCACCATTTGCTGCCATGTATGAAAGATCATGCCGCTCCCTTATCTGTTGGAGTGAGGTAGGAGGACAACAGTTCTTGTCAAAGAAAATGTTGAAGCAAACTATGCAAGATGCTGAAAATGTTCATCTCATTAGAGAAAGATTGAAAGCAGCATTCACCAGACAAAAGACTTATGCTGATAAGAAATGGAGAGAATAGGTCTTCAAGGTTGGAGATCGTGTGATGCTGAAAGTCTCTCCGATGAAGGGAGTAATGAGGTTCAGCAAGAAGGGCAAGTTGAGCCTAGGTATGTTGGTCCATTCGAGATACTTAAATTAATTGGAGATGCAGCCTGCAGGTTGACGCTACCACCATCATATGGACACATGCATAATATCTTCCACGTATCAATGTTGCGCAAGTATCAATATAATGATGCTAATATAGTGAATATGGAAGAACCAAACTTGAATGTGGACCTGACATACGGAGAACAGCCTATAGAGATATTAGAGTACCAGACAAAGCATTTGAAGAATAAGATGGTACCTATGATGAAAGTGGCATGGACACATCATAGAGGTGAAGATGCTACTTGAGAATTGGAAGATGAAATGAGGAAGGACTTTCCATAATTATTTAAATAAGTGATGTAATTTCCCTTAAACAAATTCGAGGACGAATTTATTTTTAAGGAGGTTATGATATAACAACCCAAATTTTTGTTAAATAAATAAATGAATATTTTATTTATTTATAATATCTATAAAATTATAATCTAATATTTGATAATTATTTAATTCAGAAATTTAAAGAAAATTGGAGTAGATGGATAGAAAGATAAGAAGGAATTTGAGAGAGATTGGATTTAATTGGGTTGTTATTAATTAATCTCGGATTTAATTAAATCTGATAAATTATGATGTGATTAATTATTGATGGATGGTCAAGACTGATTCTAAAAGAGTCAAAGGCTTAATAGAATTGAAATCACAAAGTTTATACCTATAAATAGACATCAAAGGGGTGGCTGGAAACTCCTTTTCTGTCAAACAGAATTCTGTCTATAAGCCCTTTTTTCTTCTCGTTTGCACGCGAACTGAGACACCCCCGAGGACGTGTGATGGCTAGTTTCGAAGCCTGCACATAGGAGAAGAAGTTTTAGGTGATGGCCGCGAGTTTTGGAGCGAGGACAGAGAGCAATCGCCGGTCAAAGTTCGACGTTCGTGCAAATTTTCAGAGAAGGGAATCCAGTTGATTTTTCAACCAACTTTAGGTACGTAGGGGGAATCCCTATGTCATCGATTTTCCATGACATGTGAACCCTAATCTCTCCTCATTTGTACCAGGATTCCATTGATAGATCATATTCATAGTTTAGACATCGTATGACATAGTTATGATGGTCGGAAAGTCGCGTCGAAATGCACTTTTTCGTCGGCGGCAGAACCCGGCCCGGATTTAGTTGAATCCGGACCGAGTCGGATTCGGATCCGGATCGGATTGTCCAACCTGGCCCGAATTCCTATTGGCCTGACCCGAGTTCGGCTTCGGCTCGAATCGGGCCGTGGTGTGATTTGGATTGAACATGAACCGGCTGACCCGACCCAGGTTCACCATACACCCGGCCCGGGTTTGCCCTGGCCGAGGTGATATTGGGTGTTTCCGAATACGGCCCGGGTTTTATCCGACGCGGGCCAGGTTCTGGGGACAGAAAATGTGAAATTAGAATATTTTAATATAGATAATTGAATAGTTACTATAATTATTTCTAATTGTATGGTTAGCAGATCTGACATCATCAAACTTTTATTAGATTTAATTTGTTATTATCTTCATTGTTACCATATCAAATCCTGTTACCTACATGTTATTGATCCAGTAATTTTCTTCTGATTGGGTCATTGTCTAACCTAAAGTAACTTGTTAAAGATATGTCTTTAGGTTAAACAAGATAAAAGATAAAAACTGCTGGGTCTTTATGTTCTCTGATTGTCTTTAAGTCCCCTGAGATATTATTGTTATAGTATTATATGGACAGATAGTGTACTTAGAGGTTTGAGACATCATCCTTTAGGGAAGCTATGCATGTCCTGTAATGGCCATGGTCCCCCGCTATCATGAAGCTATTGTTAGCGCTATCATTGGAGGGCGGCTTGACGTGGTTTGATCTTCCACTGGTCTACATGAAAGAAACGTGGAGTTTCCCATAATTGACTGAGCGCTCTCTAATTGAATTGAAATTGAATAGAATAGAATTGAATAGAATATAATTGAAATTGAATTGAATGAAATTGAACCTTGGTCATTTGGATTTTGGCGTTGATTGACTTTGCCTCCGTTTATTGAATAGAATAAAAATTGATAATTGACCGATGACAAAAAAACATTGATAATAGAAAAATTGTTAAATTGGATAGGTGCCATAGTGATCAGGTATAATTGATAATTGATATTGATTGATCCATTGATCTCTTACCTGATCCTCTTTATTGATTCATGCTATCATTGATCTGTTATTGAGCTCTTCCTATATGGACTTATCATGTACTCTATTGATTATTGTTCATTATTGATTTTTTATTTTTGAGCATTATTGATCTACTTATTATTATGGTTAGACCCTATGTACTGAGTATTTTTATACTCATGGGTTTTCCTCTACATCTGGATTCATGCATGTGAGATTATACAAGATGGTGATGCAGGTGGTCAGGCTCAGTGACAGAGATATTACACATAGTGTAGAATTTAGTCATGCTAGATTATCGGATTAGCTTTTATTTTCCGCACTTTTAGTATGATGGAGTCATGGACATTTCCATCTCCTTGTGATTAGAAATTTTTAGATATTGTTATCATTAATTTTGCATTTTATAGTTTATATTTTTCGTAAAATTTATTTACATAGAATTGCGTAACATCTTCGAGACGACTCTGAGCACGTGATAGTCACGTGAGTCTCGGGGCGTTTCATATACATCATATCAAACGCTCACATTAATATTGAAAATATAAGTACTAATTGAGGTTCTCCATATTGCAATAAACATAAACAGTAGTGCTTATTTTGTACTTTTGTAATTCTTTATATTGTGCAAGGTGATTCATATAGCAAGCTTTTGATCAACTTTTTTTTGGTAGTGACTACCCTTAAGTCATCAAGCAAGAATTTATTGTAGATTTATATTGAAAATATAAGTCCTAATCACTGAAACACATGTCTGCATGAAAACATGATTTTTTTAGAAATATGAAATTTTGAAAAAAAAATCCTGGTAATCATTCTTATATGTGAAGTCATGCTATATTTGAGAACAAAATCAAAGTTCATAACTTTTTATGTAAAAATAAAAGTTTATGTTAGATTTAAGAATAAACTGAAAGTTGGGTTTTTATGTAATTTACCTAATATTTAAATATCAAATAGTTTCATAAGAAATGAAGAACTTGGTATCATATTTTCTTGAAGGGAAACTGACTAGTTGATCAAACCTGTAAGAAAATTTCAAACAATCTGCTAAACTTATTTGACTCGTAAAAATCCAAAAGAAATAAAAAAAATTTTATGCATGTTTAGATTTTAGGGTATTGTTTACAATTCTAAAATTGATTCTATCAGTCATGGGAGGCCTCTAAAAGGATTTACTAAATTCATGGAACTGTTCCAAACAATGAAAAGTATAAAATTTTGTCACTTTTCCAACGGTCTCTCCATTAGTACACCCAAAAACGTTATATAGGTTCAAAGGCTCATTTAATATTAATAAATGTTTTATTATTTGTATAAAAGTTTGGATTTAATGGACGTGCTACCCATTAAAATGGGTAGCACAATGCTCCCTATATCATCACGCGTCGATTGTATTTGGACGGTGGACCACGGACGTGCGGTTCAAAGGGTGGTTCAAGGGGCGGTTCGAGCATCGGATCAAGCAGTTCAGCCTCTCTCCTCATGCACAGGCGGTCAAGCGCTCTCCTCATGTGCAGACATGCCACACTCTACCCTATAACCTTCATGGGCAGTATCCGTTGCCTGAAGTCACTACAGCCGACCGAGTTTGCCACAACACAGCCACTCTGCATATGTCACACGATCTCCTCGTTCACCACCTCTCTGTTTAGGTCCCCCAACCATCGAGCGAACCCAGAAGAACAAATGAGCAATACCAAAAGTCGGTCGGACCGGAGATCATTTGCTAACGAGATCGGGCTATGATTAGTCCATTCGGAGGCGGTGGCGACTTGGAGTAGCAACGGAGATTGTTCGGCGATGGCAACTTGGAGTAGCAATGGAGATCATTTGGCGACGACGACTTGGAGCAGCCACGAAGATCGTTTGGCGACGGAGACTTGGAGTAGCAATGGAGATCATTTGGCGACGACGACTTGGAGCAGCCACGAAGATCGTTTGGCGACGGAGACTTGGAGCGGGCGACAGAAATCATTTGTCGGTGGCGACTTGGAGCAGTGGAGATCGCTTGGCGGTGGCAAGTTTGAGATCATTTGGCATCAATGTCGAGGAGTCACCGGCGATGAGATCATTTCGCATCACCAGTTGAACTATTTCGCTGCTGAACTGTCTAATGTCTGATCTAATGTCTGAACCACCCCGAACCGTGCATTCCCTATCCACTGTCCAAATATGATCGAATGTAGGGAGCACTGTGCTACCCATCTTAATGGGAATGGGTAGCACGACCATTAAACCCTAAAAGTTTTATATGATTTAATATTCATCTACTATATTTTAAAACACTTGATATATTTAGATTTTTTATTTATTTATAATACTAAATATATTTACATTAATATTTTTATTATTATTTGAATTTTAAACTAGGAGTTCAAAAAATCATTCCAAAAGAATCAATCCGTCAGAAAATCATTTTTTTAAAAAACAGTCTAAATATTTCTTTTCAAACAAAATGATTTTGCTAATCTGATCCCGAACTTTTATTCGTTAACTTAAAATCACCCATTGTTAATTTCTGTTTAATAATTTTGTTTATCAAACGAAATTTTCTGGTTTCGCCAAAACGCTAATCAGAATATAAAGTAAAAAAAAAAGGTACCTTTCCAACGCATGAAAATTTTATGAGGATGACAATGTTACGGTTTTAATTCGAGTCTCCGAGGATATTAGGAGATGAACAAAAGGCGTCGATTTATAGTTCGAAAATTCTAACGGCCATGATTAGAGGAATCGACGTGGCGCTTAGTCATTCATCTTAATTCTTAGCGTTCCTTTCTTCATTCTTTTTATTTATTTATTTATTTTGCTTCCTTGTCCGATCATGCGGCCGTCGGAAAACTGATCTTGTCGTCGACGACAGCGTCATCTCCGGCGCTTCGCGCTGTTCTCTCTCTTTCGTAAGGCACTCTCTTCTCTGTTTCCCTACTTCTTTGATTAGTTCTCTAGGGATTTCTAAGTTTCTCCCCTTTTTCGTAATAATGTCTTTTTACCAACGTCACGATGGATTCCTGAACAAATTATAGGGATTCAGATTCGTTGTTTTCTGCCATTTTTGACCAACTTTCGGTTTACAACTTTAAATCTTGATATTTTCTTGTTGGTAAACGGGATTGCCGCCTAATTCTATGACTGAATTTTTTGCTGCCCAAACTCTAGGGCTCATCTCTTTTTGAGGAATTTATCCTTGCTGCGCTGACAGATATAATGCGTTTATAACTTTACTGAAGTGAGATGCTCGCAGCCGAGTAATCTAAGCTTGTCATAAGGATGGATTTTCCTCATATGATTGCCCTGTTGACTAATGCATGATTGCCCTGTTCTGGAGTTGATGTGATTAAAAGGAATGCTAAAGAGGTCTGCTATAGCAGGGGTAAACGGAAGAAAGAAATAATGAACAAATTAGTGTATAAGAGGGAATAAATTGAGCTCAAAAGAACATGAAGATACACTCCTACGTAAAGGTGAGTCAAGCATGCTGGAGGGTGCTGATTATCTATTATGGACTGGAAGTTTGTAGATCGCAACTCACCAAGGAGAGATAAGGCATCACTGTTGAACTTGAGCATATTAGAGAGTTGAGTAGGTATAGGAAAAGAGGCTCTTTATATGGTGATGGCCTCATGCACAAGTGCAGTGCTGAAGAAGCAAAACAGGATAACTCCCTAAGGGAGAGAAGGGGGGAAAGATCGTGTTCATTGAGCATTTCCATGAGGCTCTATTACTGAGAAGATGGTGAGACATGAAACTGTTTAATCGTGCAAGTATGAACATAATATGAAGGAAAAGAAAATCTGTGTTACTACTTGGTGAGAGTGCATATCACACTAGGGACCAGTAACATGTTTGGCTTTAGTAAAGTGGATTAAAGTTGGACGGGGAAAAGTAACGACGGAAACCAGAGTGAAAAAAATGTCAATCGTTCAGAAAAGACAAAGGTTAACAATACAAGAGGAACATGTTCCACAAGTTCTAGGTACAAGTGAATGAACTCTTTTGTATCTTTTTCAATTGAATTTTTTGGGTTTTGTTATGCAAATGCATGGGAAAGAGATTACATTCAGTAATTACAACAGAGACTTGGACATCAGGCAACCTAGAGAGCAGGATATTTTCCATAATGTCAAGTTTACATTGACAAGAGATGGAACTGTTATGTCATCATGAGTAGCATGAGGAAGATGTCTTTTGTGTTGGGGAAGTTGCGGCAAGAGAATGTAGGCACCCAGGTGGCGAGTGCTGAGATGGTCCGAGGCCCTACGGCTGATCTGTGTGCGGACCTGGCAGCACAGAGGAGAAGCAACAGGTCAATGCAGGATCAGGGGACAGAGAGAAGCCATGGATTGAAGGCTTAGTGGGATGCACAATGCAACATGGTCGGAGGAGATGGATGGTGGTGGTAATGTCGATGGGGTGATCTTTCCGCCATTGTGTTGGCTTGCCGGATGTTGCCTATGCGTACATGTAGCTCTTGATCTTCAAGCTTGCTGATCGAGCATTCATGCCAGACAACGAGGCTTTGGCAGTTTCCGTGTCAGGGGATTTGCGAGAAAAGACGAGGAGGAATGTTGCATTTGCAGTCTCATCATGGTTTTTTTTGGGGAGGGTGGAAGGAAGAGGACCATTGGATGAAAAGGGGAAATTAGATGGCCAAGTGGAGAGGGTTAGGAGGTTTGTCTTGTTCATGCAAAGGCTGGTTTTCCTTTTTTTTTTTCTTAACCACAGTTACCATAAGGATCAAAACTCGTAAGCTTGATGAAGTTTTCAGAGAGGATGTGAGAAAGGAGACCCTATTTCTCTATTGACAAGTAGAGGAATATTTTGAAACTCATTGCCCACTATCTCTTCAATCTCCTTTCTTTTTTTGGTTTTTTTTTCTTCGTGGGTTCTCTCCGGTGGAAACCAAGAGATAGTGAACCGATTTTATGATCTTGTCCCTGACTTGGCCATTGAATTTCCTTTCGAATTGGATAACTTCCAGAAAGAGGTATGCATTTATTACACCTAGGAATTATTTTACTTCTGTTGGCACCTAAAAAACTCCGCCTATGTTTTATAGCCGGTCCCAAGCCCGGATAAAGGAGGAGAGTTGTGTTAGGCCCCGACAACCAGCGTAAAACCTTGTCAAATCGCATGAACATGGATCAACGAATGACGTCGTATGATCCATGTAGCCGACCCCACCTAATGGGATAAGGCTTTGTTGTTGTTATTGTTGTTTCTTTGGTGGAGAAGATGTTGGATAATACATGTTTGGCAAACACAAGTTCTGATATCGCGGAGTTTATTAATTCACTCAAACTTGATTGATGCTGTTATTACTTCATAGGGTTTATATAAACTAGTTGGAAGTTGTTGGTTACATGAAGTGACAGAGTATGCATTACTGAAGTCATGCTAATAGGACTATTTCAATTAGATAAAGGTGTAGTATTTGGTTTTCTTGTTTCAGAATAGGACCATTGTCAATTTGTCATATTCGAATGTCCAATTTCTTTGCAGAAAAATTCTTCCTCCAAAATTTTATTCATTTCTAAACTTTGACTTTTGTTTTTAACTTGTTTAGGAATGTCTCCTGTTTTTCTTAGACTTTACTATTTTGTTCTCCTGCATTATATTTTGTGAACCAATTTTTTCTTTCCTTTTCTGTATTCAAATTCCCATCTTTGTTTGTTTGGATCTTTTTTTTTGTATCATTATTATATTAAGAAATCTAACTTCTACTCTCTGTTTCCTATTTTCCAATTTTCAAATCAGAACACAGTTTCCATGATCCATTCGGTTAGAGTTAATTTTTTTTCCCGTTGTTAAATTTTCACTCATAACTCCGCCTATATTTTATAGCCGGTCCCAAGCCCGGATAAAGGAGGAGGGTTGTGTTAGGCCCCAACAGCTAGCGTAAAATTCTGTCGAATCTTATGAACATGGATCAACGAATATATTGGCGTCGTATGATCCATGTAGCCGACCTCACCTAATGGGATAAGGCTTTGTTGTTGTGGTTGTTGTTGTTGCTGTTAAATTTTCACTCATATTTAATGAAATTGCTTGCTTTTGGCAGTCCTATAACCATGATGCGGCTCCAAACATATGCCTGGTTTAGTTTCATAGCATCAATCGGTGCGGTTACTTATGCATTTAACAGCAGAAGACAGTTTTATCCTGCGATGGTGTATCTTTCCACATCCAAGATATGCTTTGTCCTTCTGTCAAATATGGGCTTGGCGATTATGTGCATAGGCTGGAAATTTATCATGTGGTTGTTCCTTGGTTCTCTTAGGGAAGCAGAGGTTGAAAGACTGAACGAACAGTGTTGGAGGGAGATCATAGAAATTCTTTTTGCTCTCACAATATTTCGGCAAGAGTTTTCTGTGTCTTTTTTTACTATGGTCACAGCTCTTCTTTTGATCAAGGCATTACATTGGTTGGCCCAAAAGAGACTAGAGTATATTGAGACAACTCCATCTGTTGCTTTATTAACTCATGTGCGAATTATTTCTTTTATGGTTTTCCTTCTTGCCATCGACTGCATTTCCATGCACAGCTTTTTGAAGCCACTCATTAAGACAAGAAAAGCATCGATCGGACTTTTCTTTGCGTTTGAGTAAGACAACCAGATCCCATTTTAACTTTCAACAGCAGAAAGTTATGTTTTATTTCTTTGTATATTCAATTGAAATTATGCCTGTTGAGTTTAATAGACAATTTTCACAGAAGCTCTCCTGTCTATTTTTGCATGGTTTTTACATGTGGTCAGTGATGTACACTAAATTCATTGGTTCTTTGGTAAAAAAGAATATTATGGGTTCTAATGTCTCCTATTATGATATATCCTTTTATTTCTTTTACCTTTGCTTTATTAGAATTTATGGTCACAGTAGATTTTGATAGTGCCTTCAACATAGGTGGTTTATTGTTTTTAGATTAAAAATGTGGCTTGGAATTTTGTAGTTTTTACTAGATCATTTATGTTAGACTAATTCAGGCTTCAAGGATCGTATGGAGTAATTCAGCTTGCGTTAGGAATTAATTTTTATGGTACTGCAACACTGAAAGAGTGTTCTTAATAAGATAATTGTGTTGCTTCTACTGGATCCCTTGCCGACTTTTCAATATGTTATTTTTACACATTCTGCTAAGTTCTATACCATTTTCTAATTTTCAAATATCAATGACCCAGTTTCTTTTTGCTTGTATTCCACGTCTTCTCATATCACTGCTCTTGGCAAAAACTAGTCTTGCTTATTGATTTAGTGATACATAACAAACAGTTTAGTACTGGACCTCCTATAAGCAAAAGTTATTCTGGACGGCATCCAGTGATTCATAACTTTGTTTTCTGAGAAGGGTATTAGTATGAATTCTTTTAAAAAGTATAGCTCTTATATTTCAAATGCAATCCTGCACTGTTTTCATTTATTTTCGTCTTATTCATGGCTATTAATAGTTACCTGGTAGTTTTTTTTATGTTCTCTCATTTGTGTTTCAGGTATACAATACTAGCAATAACAATAATGTCATTGTCTGTAAAATATGTTTTCTATCTAAATGACATGCTTATGGAAGGGCAGTGGGACAAAAAGGCAGTTTGTACTTTCTACCTTGAGCTTATCCGAGATCTTCTTCATTTGTCTTTGTACATATTCTTCTTCCTAGTTATCTCTGTGTAAGTATTTTCCTTTTTGTTTTTGTTTTGGCACTGATGGAACAAATGTGAATAAAAAAAATTCCATGTTTCTTATGAAAATATACATTCAAGTCTTAATTTTTGAAGTTAGTCAGGAATGATCCATATGCTAGGTTGTCATATGCATTTCTAGTTTAAAATTGCCAGAAATAAATATTACCTGACTCTTTTATGACATCATTGCTTGCTTTGGCGACGATGTATACTGACTGATGAATTTGCAAGGCTTATGGAATTATGTGGTTCCTTATTATGATTACTTTTGCATTAGTCCATTTTGCATCACTTCGTAAGTCTTTATAACAGATTTATTCTAAAGAAACTAACATCACAAAATTATGGTGAATTAATTGTGTTCACCATAATTTCATGTGTTCTGGTACAAAAATATGCTTACTTATAGTATTGTTCCTTCTTTTGAGAAGGCGTAGGGTGGTTACCATTTGTCACAACTCAAAACGGATTTCTGAACAATTTGCAGTATTGTTGGCTCTGTTTTCTGTTTCACATGTTCCATCCTGAATGCTTATTTGTATCTGCTCCTGTTATATGATTTAAAAATAAAAGCTAATCATCTATTAAACAGTGATAGTCACTGTCTTGATACATACATTGGAGGGGACTTCTTTCCTTAACATTCATGCGATGTAATACTTCAGAGAATCAAACCATAACCTGTCCTGATCTTCAGATCTAATCTCCTGCTGTAAATTACAAATTGCACCATAATGTGATGCTTTCTACCTCCCTGCTTTATATGCCATATTGCCGATACTGAAATTGTTTTCAGAAAATGTTTTTTCCTTTACCTACATTGTTGTGGTTTAAGTGTAACTTGTTTGTTGATTTAGAAATTATGGTATTCCCTTGCACTTGATCCGTGAAGTCTATGAGACATTTCGCAACTTTAGGCTTCGTATCTCAGACTATCTTCGTTATCGGAAGATCACATCAAATATGGATGAACGCTTTCCAAATGCCACACAAGAGGAGATTAGTGCGTAAGTCAGTTTACTGAACTACATTTTCGTTTTGGCAACTGCTAATAGTTATTATTTCAATGTACAGAAGTGATGCAACATGCATTATTTGTCGTGAGGAGATGTTGACAGCTAAAAAGCTGATTTGTGGACACCTTTTTCATGTGCATTGCCTTCGATCATGGTTAGAGCGGCAACAAACTTGCCCTACCTGCAGAGCTTTGGCTGTTCCTGCTGAAAATCAAGCAGCTGGATTTGGACAGCAGCATATTTCAGAACCTAGGCAATCTGGTAATTTTCTTATAATATTCTGTGATCCTTATATCATGTTTCTTTAGCTTCAAGTCAGTCCATCTTTATCTTGGAATTGTGTAAACAGGAACTTTCCAATTTGATGTATAACAATATTTATTTTATGACATGGAATTGGCATTCACATACTTCATTGTTGTCTGTATTTTTTTTCTGTTTTTGTGAGTTGACCAAATGGTCCAGTAGTGATTTGACCTTTTGAGGGTATGAGTTTCCTGAATAAGAATTAAGTTAAGAACAAAGTTTCTTTTTCTATGAAATAAAGAGCAAGGAAGTTCATAGATGGCAAAATGGAATTTCTAGTATTTTGTTAAGTCATTTCCTTTCATTTATTAGAAGAAAATCCTCGAAATTTGAATTATGTTAAAAAAAGATTACCTTGTAATTGATTTTCTTTCATGGTAATGAAATATATTGTAAAACTTTCATCCATTTTAATTGGGTCGTTTTTCTCATGGTTAGAAACTTTAACCCATGTATTGGGCTGAAAATTTTAGCTTTCTTGAATGACAATGATACGCATGGAAATTTAGAAAACATGAGTGAAGAGATTTTAGCATAGTTTTTCACATATTCTGATTTCTTCTTAAAAATACAACAACAACAACAACAAAGCCTTATCCCACTAGGTGGGGTCGGCTACATGGATCATACGACGCCATTCCTTCGTTGATCCATGTTCATAAGATTCGACATGATTTTATGCTGGCTGTCGGGGCCTAACACAACCCTCCTCCTTTATCCGGGCTTGGGACCGGCTATAAAATATAGGCGGAGTTTAAAAAAATAATATAGTCTAATTGCAAAATATTGTCCTCAAAATTGTGACTATCTAAATAATCACTTTTTTTCTATTCAAACTCGCTATCTTAAGTTAATCCATTTTCAAGGGAGTTCAACCACTCTTAGTCCATACTCAGATTACCAAGGGAACTGCTTGGTCCAATTCTAAGGCTGCTCTTCTGACTATCAAAGCATCTATGGTCATTTATCTGAATCATTTTATTGTCTTTTTTTTGGTAACTGAAATCGTATGGTTGTTGATAGGACTAGTTTCTTGTTTAAGGACAAACCTTATGCTTTTAACTTCTCCAATCATCGGCTTTTTAACATATATATCTACATGTACTGGATGTGAATTATTTTTAACTAGAAGTAAATTGCAGTTGTTCAATGTGACACCTGAACCTGTTCTTTACTTACAGGGCCGTTACCCCAAATTTCAGATGGTGGTGAAAACAGTGGCAATATAAGCCAACATCATTTTAGGATCCAAGCTGCCGTCCTGGCTGCTGCCTTATATGAAAAGTCATTTCCCCATGCAACAAATTTGTATGTATCTTTTATGAGATTTCTAGAAGATGATGAGCTTAATGTTGAACTGCATATTACATTGGATAAAAAAAATTATCCTATACGTGAATTTAAGTTCTAAAACTCATCATATTGCTAGTGAACTAAAAGCTTTGATAGGAAGGTTTTGAACTATTTCACTGATCATCTGATAGTGCAAGGAAGAGAAATTGATAACAAATGTAAAGTTAAAATGAGAAAAAATTTCATAAGCTACATGACTATCCTTGTGACAACGTTTCTCCTTCCATACTTATCCAGGCAACTGTAGTAATTAGTTGATTGTTATATAAGGACACAAATGATGTTATCAATTGCATTACTTTTTTCAGGCCTTCAAGAGATGCATCGAAGTGCCTGATGCATGTTGCAAACTGTGATGAAAATAGCAGGGTGTTTAAGCATTCGAGTGGTGAAGCCATTTATGATCAAGAGCTTGACATTTTGCCTCGTAGCGCAATATTTCCTAGAAATCTTGATCTTCAGCTCTCACATTTAAAAGCTCAAGCAGATCTTATTCAGAGCCAAATACAGGTAAATAACATGTTTTATTGGCATCTTCCTGAATTTTCTTTGTAACCCAAGGAAGATAAGTTCTGTTTGGAATGTTTAAAGCTTATTCAAGCAACTTTTATGCATCAATGACATTTTATGCTACCATAAGTTTGGTAACATTGTTTGACTTATTTTTGTCAGCTTCTGCAAGCCCAGATGCAGGTTCTGGATCATACTATCAACAGTGACGTGAAAGGGAAGGCTGTTGTTGCGTGAATCTCTGGATGAGGAGATTGAAGATACCTCTGCACATTAGCAACAGAGGATAGATACATGCATGGCGAGGAATGTATAAAAGGGGAAGAGCCCTTGTCATAATTATAGGAAGATACATGAGGTGAAGATTTCACAGTTAGTTTGTAATCAGTTGCATTTATGGCTTTGCTCTTGATAATCATTTGGAAAATGACCTTATCACTAACATTGAATATCGTTCTTAAGTTCTATCCTTAAATCACAACATTTAAGGCTGAGTGGAGTAGGTTTCTGAAAGAGAGGAATGCACCCCAGCCTTTATATAATGCCTGGTTCATTTTTGTCAATTGCCTAGTTGTTGGATGTTAATAGCTCGATAATCCTTCAAAATTTATCAGATAGGCTCTTTCTTAACAAAAGGAAAAAAAGAAACTTCTTTGTGCTTTTTGAGCACCTTTTCCTTTGAGTTCCTTCTTATTTTGTGGTGAAAATATAGCTTCATTTTGCATAGTTGAATTGCAAGTATTTGTAGGCATCTTCTTTTTTGAAGTACAATTGTCTTTTTTTATTTCGTTTTCAAATGATAATGAAGGATAAAAAATAGTTTGATAATTAAAAATAAAAACTTACAGAAAAGACAATGGTGCGTAAATGAATAATTCTTCTTGGACAGAATACAAATGCACAAACTAAATATGTTGGAGGTGAATGGCTATTCACTTGGAGTAACTGTAGAAACAATCCGTAACTTAAAAAGAGGTAAATAAAAATGATTATACTTATAATTCTGCAATTTACGTCTCTATACACAATCTTTGGGAGCCAAATATTCTTGAGCATAATTTAGTGGAGAAAGAATATGCTGCTTCCTAAGAAGGTTGAAATTGCATGTGCAAACTAAAAAAGGCCATTTTAAACCTAAATTTAAAAGTAAGGGTTAGCATTTATTCACGCTCAAATTTATATGCACATTTCTAAACGGATAGTTTTGCAAAAATATTTATAACTAGCTTTGCTATGAATATATTAACAAATAATTCCGTTATACCAATATGTGTTAAATATTTCATTTTATCTTAAAAAGCTAATATTTAATGATACAAATATGCACAATTCAAATATAATAATGTGAAAACTTAAAAGTTAGCTCTTTTTTTATCAAATAATTTAATCTTTAGGTCATAGTTGCAACAAAAAATGCAACATAATTCATACTAAAAAATGTTATTTGGTGAGTTTATGACTGATTAAAATACATATATCGGATTTTTATGAAGCTAGGACTTATTGGTGACAATGTCAAAATAAGTATTTTAAGCAGTGTTTATAGTTCAAACATTAATTATTTATTTTGTAAATGGCATAAATAAGTAGGGTTTAGATTTTTGAATAAAAATATTAAAAAGTTATTTCTATTGGCATTTAACAATTAGGTGTTATATGATTATATTATTTTTCGTTTCACCCTTATTCAAAGGGTAAATTGAACAAAAAATGTTCAAACTTTGATTTTATTCTCAAATTCAATTTGAACTTTTATTTTTACATAAAAAATCATTAACTTTGAGTTTATTCTCAAATGTATCCTAAACTTCATTTTTTTGTAAAAGTCAAGAACTTTAATTTAATTCTTAAATATAGCCTGAACTTTATTTTAAAAATTTAAATTGATTATAAATATAGCATATTATTATATTTTTATTAAAAATAATAATTCAGCGATCAATGCATAAATAATTTGTAAAAAATAAAAGGATAAAATTTAAAATATGTTTTAAAACTGTGATAGCAAATTTGTTTAAATTATTAGATTTTTATATCATTATAATCTTGTTTTAACTAATCACGAAATAGGCAAAAATTTAAACTAATTTACTATCAAACTTGTACAAAAATATTTAACTTCTACCCTTTTACTTTTTACAATTTGTCTATACAATGATCACTGAATTATTATTTTTAATAAAAAAACAATAATAGGCTATATTTATATGAAAATTAATAAAATAAAGGTTTAGGCTAAATTTGAGGATTCGATTAAAATTCAAGACTTTTATTTAAAAATATAAATTCAGGTTATATTTGAGAATGAACTCAAAGTTAATGATTTTTATGCAAAAATACAAGTTTAGTCTATATTTGAAAATATTTTTTATGTAATTTACCCTTTTTTAAAATGTATTGTTTCTTTTTCAATAATATTAATATTTTTTTATTAACATTCAACTATATTTTTTTTGTATTCATGCATAATAATTACATATTATTTATTTTTTAATGGTGAATAAAAAATTAACTTAATAATTATAATTTTTTTATATCATATATACACTATTTTTATATATGGTAATAAAAAAATAGTAGTGGGATTTTGTTTTATTTGATTGAGATATAATCATTTATTTATTGTGTTGTAATAAAATTTTTGCAATGCTTGAATTGAATAATTTATCATATACTCAATTATATTATTTTATATTTAACAGCTAATTTTATCGTTAAGTTTATCAAATATTAATCCTAAAAGAACTTCTAATCGTTAATCATTATATAATTAAATGGCTATATGCTAAACTAATTAAAAAATTTAAAATAAAAGAATTGGGTCATCACGTCAAAGCCTAATTCACTTGAGTTAAAAATTTTCAACTCATACCTGACATTGTCATATTCGAATTTTCGGGTCAAGTTTGGGCCAGCAGTACCCCTAACACATTCATTTTAGATGATGTTTTTAAAGTTAAAGTAATTATTTCACTTAAAACTTTTGAAATAGTAAAAAAATGGACAAACAATACGTTTAAGCTATTGATTGATGTCGAATTATAGAAGACAAAAATTTGATTAAATTGAAATTTCATTTGGTTTTTTTTATCTCATTGAGAAATAAAGCCTAAACTTGTAAGTCTTTATTCGTCGAGTTAATTGCCAATAGTGCTTTAAATCATTCAAGAAGTATTTGGTAATGTTTTCGAATTATAAACTTCTTTCGCAAGAGTTTAACAAATAAAGATTGTGGACGACTTTTAGAATTTAATTTAAAATAATTAAAAGTTGAAAAGATAAAATAATAGCGTTGAAATTTCAAGTTAATTAAAACCCTATCTTCCATACTATCTTTTATACATCAATTATTCATATTTTTGTCTCTAGAATTACTAAAAAATAGTCTCGCAATAGCTATTTTCTTAAATTAATATGACCTAAAATTCTTAATTTATTAAATTGCACCGAGTAATAATAAATAAATTATTAATAAACAAAATTGGAATACTTATAAAATTTAAATTACATTTCATAGTATAACCAAGTCATATACTACATGTTATTTTGTAAACACTTTTTCTCTCAAGAAACAAATTTATTTCAATAAAGTAAGAACTATTTAACTTGAAGTACTTCTTCATTATTGAAGCAGAAGACTTGTACATTTCTTAACATTTAACATGACAAACATGAAGTCCGATATTAAAAAAAATACTTATTAATTCAATTCGAAGTGAAAGAACTAGAAATTTAAAACACATTCTTCTTCAAACACTTGCAGCTCTGATTTTGCATCCTCTTTTTTTTTCAAACAACAAAAAAAAGATATCAAAACTTCAACGTGACCTGCTAACCAATTGAATAAATCCCAGCGTCATTCTATTTGGTCATCTTTTTAGAATTTTCCATTAATATTATTCGAGTGAGGCAATTTCTTGAAAAAAATGACAACTTTTATATTATTTGAGCAAGCAATGGATTCAGGTTTTATGGACAAATTATGGACTCTTCACCAGCCCTCCTGCTACGGCTCATTAATTACCTGTTGCAGTGTTGCATCCTTCAGTGGACCATTCCCTCAAACAACTCGGCCTCATCCGCCGACGGCGCCTCAGAAGGAGAGGGCCACAAGGATGGCTTGCCGGCAGCGGGCGCGGGCCTGCTCCAGCCGCTCCTCGAGCGTCTCCTCCTTCACGGCGGCCTTCACCATCACCAGGTCCATCTCCATGAGCCGCAGCACGCGCCCGAGCTCCGTGACCATGCGCTCCTCCACCTCGCCCCCGGCCATCAGCACCTCCGCCTCCTCCCGCGCCCGCTCCGCCACTACGGTCCCCGTCGTCGCCAGCAGATCCGCGGACCCGTATCTCCGGCGAGCGATCAGTCCTTCCAGCTTCTCCAGGACGTCGGCGATCACCCACCCCTTGGGTTTCTCGAGCTTGATCTCCTTGGTGCGCTTCCAGCCGATCTCGAAGTTGGGCGGCTCCCGGCGTTCGATGGCAGGCGTCCGGCGGGGGTCCCGGACGATGGTCGACTTGATGCGCTTCTCGATGGCGAAGGAGGTGGTGGCCGCGGACGGCGGGAGTTCCGGGAGGTCCTCGCCGTCGTCGGAACTGGTGGTGGCGGGGTTGGCCTCAGAGGAGGAGGAGCAACGTGGAGAGGGGACGCCGGTGACGGGAGGTTTCTGGCGGGAAGGGTGGCAGTGCAGAAGCCCTGCGTTTGGTGGTGAGAAGAGGCTGAAGGCGGAGGAGGCCATGTGAAGCAGAGGTGGAAAGGTGATGGGCGTAGTAGCGGTACAAGATAAGGTTTTTTTGGTATTGCAGGAGATCAAATTAATTTTATTTATAGGTTTTATGATGGTTCTCAATCAAAGAATTAATATGTGCAACATGCCAACATACGCTTATAGTACACAGAATTATAAATGTGTTGAACTATAATTATTATACTGTTTAATTTTGACTGTATATCATTTTTACTAATTGAATTAATAATATGTGATTTATGTTCATTACAAGGCATTTTCACTTATTTTATCACAAAAATTATATATCTAAGTAAAAGTCGTTTTATTAAGATAACACGTTTTACATACACTTTTTTTTATTTATTCGATATATTTCTTTATTAATAATGTAGAGTATTGTTGCTAATAAAAAAATAATTTTATAACATAATAAATTATAAAAAATTACTATATCTATTATGAAGGATAATAATGTACATAAGTTCGTAAATTTTTAAAAAATAATTAATATAATTATTATTGATGATTTAAATTAAGTTTTTGTCAATAATCATTTAAATTATTAATAAAAATATATAAAAAAATAAAAATATGTGTAATATATATATATATATATATATATATATGTATGTATTGAGAGAGCATAAGCACAAAATATCATTCCACATTATAAAGAAGAAAAAAAATTATGGGTGTTTATCTATTTTTTTTCTTTTGGATATTTGATAAGTAAGAGTTGACCTTGGGAAAAGTAAAAAAAAATGAAGGAAAAATTGAGACGTGGCGTGAGAAGGAAAATTTTTTTATTGTCCATTTGATGGTGGAGTGTTAGAAGATGAACCAATGCTTACGATTATGTTATTGTTCGATGCTACAACTTTCTTAACTCTTATTTGTCATTTTAAATAATCGTATCAATTTCATTTTGAAAGTTGTACTTATATATGATGCACTATTATATCACAAATTCATGACATTAGATCCACGTCTTGAATGATTCAAATTCTAGAAATCAATCCGTAAGTTGATGGTTCAGCCCAAAATTATTAGTGCTTCCAATAATTTGTTCTGCTGCGTGTCAAGTTGATTATTGCAAGTGTGCAATTTTAATTGGCAATTTAATTTCCTATTTTCTTAAATGGTTAAGATACTGACACAGCCAAAGTCCAAATTAATGTGTTCAGTCGAGTCCAAAATTGATTATGATTAAGAAATCGAAATTTTAAAAATAACACGATAGTTAATTCATAGAAAAAGAGTTTAAATATATCTATAGATTTTCCAATCAAATTATAAACAATACAAAAAAATATATAAGAAAATGATAATATTTTTTTCCTATTATAATATGTAACGCTCCAGTCACGTGACGAAATTTCCTTTCGATCGTTATTTTCTTCAGGCCTTCTTTAACTCTTTTACTGATTCATTTTTTGTCGTTCATGTTCTTTCATTTTATCCACAGTTTGAAAGAACTCATCACTTTTAGATAATACTATTGTCTATTGCTAATACATGTGTGTAGCTATTTAGATCATGGTGAGCTACGACCAGCCCCGTCGGACTAGATGACCTTGCATAAGGCGAAAACATATGTAGAGAGAGACTCTCATCTAGATAGGCAAATGATAACCCTCTTTTTTATTTTATAATTCACGAGTCTCACTTTCGATCACTTGGATCAATCACAAAAGTGCCTCCGAATCATCTTTACGTTCATATCAATCAGCATCAATTAGGTGGACAAAAACTTATCAAATCGGAGTGTTTAGATTAAAGTCATGTTTTTTTGTCCACAGATCGGATGCCCGAAAGTCAATTGGTCGTCCGATTTAGGTTCATTCCACGGTCGTCCAAAAGAGGAGCAAATGCTCATTTTTTCTCTGTGTTCGTCAGTCGATCGAAAAAGTTGCGATCGTCGGTTCTGAATTTAATTTGTGTCTAATTCATTCATCGATCGTTCCAAGGTCATATACTATTTGTCGATGGAGACACTACAATAAAATTAACATTTAGGGACTATAATATAGGGACCAATTATTTTTTAGACCCAAAGAATATTTGTTTGGTCCAATGAGAAAGTGGACCCAAATGTTTCACATTTTTAGAGAGACAAATTTAATTTGTGTCTAATGCAAATATTATAAGAACCAATTATGATATTGGTGTCTAATAATTCTGCATAAACACTAATTTTAGGGACTAATCATTCTTTGGTCCCGAATAATAAGTTGTAGGGACTGACTTGAGTGGTCCCTAAAGATTTGATTTTTTTTAATTTTTTCAAATGTGTTTTGCCCTTGTCGTCTTCTTTTTTGCCTTATTTTCCCCTTTTGTTCTGCCCTAACTCCCTGTGGCATTTTCCCCTTTTCTCATCGTCTCACTTGTCCTCACGTCATCGAGCATCCCTCCGGTGTCCTCATCGTCGGATGCCCTGTTGCTGCGTTGATGGTCTCCTCGTTGTCCCTCTTGTCCTCATGTCATCGGGCACCCCTCACTTGCTAGGATCCCGTCGGCATCCTGATCGTCGGATGCCCTATCGCTGCGCTGATCGTATCCTCGCTATCCCGCTTGTCCTCATGTCGTCGGGCACCCCTCACCTACTAGGTTCCCGTCAGCATCCTCATCATCGAAAGCCCTGTCGCTTGCCTTGCTAGGATTCACTGTGACCTGCCTTCTCCACATGATTTGCTTCCATTGAAAATGTGAGACCTCTATTTATGCATAATCTGTCTTATCTGATACATTATAGGAGTCTCTTCGTCAAGTATTGTTGTTCAGTTCCTTTATATTGCTCATGTACAACTTCTCAGAGAAAGGCTTGATAAATTTCCAAAAGCTTCAGGTGTGGAGATTGCGACTATAGAGAGTTTTCAAGGGCAAGAGGTTGATGCTGTGGTTATATCTATGGTACAATCATTACTGATTCCATATAACAAAAAATGATTCGTTTGCCATTTTTGCTTCAATTTTTTTAGTGAAAAGTGAACGTGACAACATCTTTCTTGTCGTGCTTCAGTGAAGGCTGCAGAACATGCCGAGTAGGAATATTGGAGGGATATACTTAATTGGGTATGTGTTGATTATCTTATTATTTATCTCATTATTTTTTTATTGTGGAAATAATGTTATTGTAGCAATCTTGTACTCTCCTAATATCTCTGTCTCCTTGTAGCAATAAAGTTATGTTAACGAAGAATTGTATTCATGGCTGCCATTCTAAAATTGCATTGCCACAATGGTGTTTTCCATCTGATTTATGTTTATTATTAGTTAAATTTCTGTTTTCCATTTGGTGCCTGTAATCTACATTGCCACAGTAAGAATTAGATTTCTTACTAATTAGTTCTAGAATAATAATGAATATTGACATGTATCACTTCGTTTCTTGAGTGATTTACTACTTACCATAAGTGTCATGATATCAAGCCCGTTTGAAATACTGCAATCATGTATGCAAGATTACTGCATATGCTTTATCTTGAGAACCACTCATAGTTGGTTTGGATTTGACATCTGTCTAATTAACTTGGAGAGATACAAATAACAAGAGTTTTCCACTCATAGTTGTTTCTGATTCACCTTGACCAATAGAAGTCTTTCCGGTCATCTTAGTTTGTTTTCCTAGTGCAACAATTAATTTGATAGAAGTTTGACAATCCCCTGTTTCACCTGCTAGATGTTGATGATTTATTATCTGATTAATCAAGGAGGATGCATTGATGTCGCTGATTTATTATCTGATTACTCTAGTTCATAAACTGTTCAGTATGTAT
Source organism: Pontederia crassipes (assembly GCA_030549335.1). Lineage (NCBI taxonomy): Eukaryota > Viridiplantae > Streptophyta > Magnoliopsida > Commelinales > Pontederiaceae > Pontederia > Pontederia crassipes. The sequence continues at coordinate 58,935,509 of CM060194.1, read as the reverse complement.
GCATTCTGCACTAATGACCTTTGTTCACGAAATAATGCATGTAGTGCTCAGACTTATAACATGATATGTAACTAGTATTTTCTGCACTAATGACTCAAAACTTGATAAATATAGGTTCGGGCATCTTGTTAAATCGTCCTTTCCCAACTTTATTATGTAGTTTTTCTATTTGGATGGAAGTTCCCTGTGATTAGAATGTTAATGGACAAAGATGTTTGACCGATGTGGCAAAGTGGAAAAAGGTAAATCTTATTCTTTGTGGATATGCTATAATTCTTTTTTATATATAGTTGCTTTTGTAATGATCCAGAAGGTTGTTGCACTTTTATTTGCAACTGTATTAATTAATTTCCCCCACATGTTCTTGTTAATTTTGCATACATAGAGAAGTGAAGTTTCTTAGAACCCTTTTCTTTCCTTCATGCATTCTCTGAAAAGAAGTTCCACATGTTTTGGAGCTTTTGTTTAGCTTTCTCTGGAGGATTTCTCCTCTTTTCTCAAAAAAGTGTATTTTTTTGCAAATCACAATAGCTTGCTTTATCATGAGTTTGATGATAAAATTTATATTGTTAATATCTGTCTGGCTATGTGCTATCATGACTTATGCAAATATGTGTATTCTCTGTTAAAGTTGGGATCTGTAGTATGGTCATCTTCATGTTCTTTGTGTTTATTAGAACCATTTTGTTTTTCCTGATATGACTATTGGATTAGTGTTTTTCTATTCTAGTTTCACAAATATAATTCTTAGAAAAAATATTTACTAGTCATATTACTTATGCACTCCAGTCTTGACAGTATGAAGACTATAGGATATGGATTAAAAAATTTTATTACCTGTTGATCATATCTCCCTGGTCAATTAGTGGAAGGAACGATGCTAACTTCATATTTACACTAATTATTGTTTTATAATTTCAGGTACGAACAAGAGCACAGACTGCAAATAGGAAAAAATTAAAATTTGTTCACACGAGAGGGAGTCAAACATTTATTGCTGCACAAGAGCAATTGGTAACTTTGTAAATATGATTTATATCACAAGTTTTCTATATTCATAGAAAATTTATTTTAACATAAATTCATATTTGTTTCATTATTATAGAATTGCGATCGTATCAAACTTCACAAACATGCTTATTATGGAGAGACTGGATGGGTACATGAGGATGCTAAAGCAAACTATGTGAGTGAAAATTTAATACATTATATTACTTTTTCATTTACATTATTTATGTTATGCAGTTGGGGTTAATTATTTTTATTATTGTAGGAAAAAATGATAGCTCTTCAAATGGAAATGAAAGTTGAGGGAGAATATTCAATTAACGATAATGAAATATGATAATCAAATATGTACTCAAATTCTTGGCACAAGATCGGGGTACGCGTGTGGATACGGGCGAGGTCCTAAACCCCTTAGACGTGAATGAGGGATTGTCACGAGCAAAAAATATAATCGTTTGGATGAGGAATTAGTCACAACAAAGGATGAATTGGTGAATACAAAGAATGAGTTAGCTAGCACTAAGGATTTAGTTGCCATTCAAGACAATAAGCTAGCTCTTCAAGATAAGAAAACTGAATGGCTCATTCAAAATTTAATGGGTGGACAATGACCTCCGGATGACATAAAAGAAAGTGTTTTTAATATGAATATTTATACTTTGACTTTGTAGTAGATATTTTAGTTAAAAACGTTGAATGTTCATATTTTTTATGCATTATTTTTCAATTTTATGGTGTGTTGATTAGGATCTTTTATTTTTTAATATGATGTGTTATGACTGTAATCTTTCTTTCATCTTACTTTTTATTAATATTTATGCATTTGAAAACTTATATATTAACTACTAGTACATTGTTGGAGTCAAATATGTAATGGGAATTTTTGCTGGTCATTATAAGCATGCTATTAGGGACCAACCTCTAGGTTCCTAAAAGTATGTTATTAGGAACCATTTTTTTTGTGTCAATTGTTTTCTTTTTGGTTACCAAAATCATTTTTATTTGGGACCAAAAAATGATTATTAGGGACCACTGTATGATCTTATCTAAAAGTGATACTTTTGGGACCAACAAAAATTTTTGAACAAATTTTTTTTTCCTAAGAAGAATTAGGGTCCAAAATTGATGATTTTGGGACTAAATTTTTTTGTCCCTTGAAACACTTTTTGTTGTAGTGATCGAGAGGTTCGATAGTCCATTATCACATGAGGAGTCTTTCAAACTTCTGGTCGAGAGTTTTGATCGGTCGTGATTGGACCGATTGTTGGTCAAGGATGGTTTCTCTCGTCAACCTCTAGAAGCTCTTCCGATGTGATAATCTAAATCGATCGTCCGAAAAGATTTTGATCGACCGACTAGTTATCGTCGTCATTTTCGAGTTTTGACATTTTTTATGCGAAAATTGATAATAATATGGCTAGCAAGTGAATTACTTTACTTATCTAACTAATTTCATAGACTAATAAGAGATGACATATAATATGGGTTAAAAGTGTTGATAAAATTACAAAAAGATAGAAAAACTTAAAAATAAATTAAACTGGTGATGCATAGGTCCTTAGGATGATAAATTACAAGGTAGACAAACTAATAGCACATGAGAATATTAATTTCGTTTCAATTGACAGATTAGAATCTACTCCAAGTTTTGATCTCCTACCAAGATAAATCAAATGATCTTAATCTCAGTTTTAACAAAAATCACTCAATGTAGGATCATAACTAAGTTAAACAGAGATTGAGATGCATTAAAATGCAGAGTATAAATTATTAACATCCATACAATGGTAATGTTTAAAGAAGGCTCAACATGCATTCCATCTAGGATCCCATGAGTTGTGTTATGCAATGCTTAGACATAATAATCTTAAATCAATTCCACAAATATTATGCAAATATAATTAATTATTCCTACAAGGATAATAGCCAACTAAGAAATATTAATCTCTAGAAAGCATTAATAACATCATGTATAATCAAAAGAAATGGAACTTCAATAATTAAAAAAGTGAAGGTCTAATAGTTTGCATTTAGCAATAGAACTATTACAAATCATCTAATAAGAAAGATAACTAAAAACTCTAAAATATAGAAGAGACAAAGATAAGAAAATAGATGTTTAACATCATCCCAACATTAAATAGAACAGATAGTACCATTGGGAATCACCGATGAATTACTGCTTGATTCTCATCTATAGTTAACCTCGCAAAAATCTTCTCAGCGATCCCTCTAAGTCTTCTCACATTTTTACCTTCAATGAATAGGTTGCAGACCCTAGCATATTCTCTTATGGCTGTAGAGTGATTGGAGGAGGAAAAAAAATCTTTTTCTATATCAAAATAAGAAAAATCGGAGTAGATTTAATTTAGAAATTTTGACCTTGCCAAACTCTGAATTTTAAGCCATAATATATTTTCAAATCATTTTGGTATCATAGAGTATGAGTAGGAATTCTTGTGTACTTAAAATTCTTTCAAAAATTCATCCAAAAATCAAATATGCACTTTGTCACGGTCTGTTATAGGAATTTAACTACTTAAAGTATCTGAATCAGCTTAGGAATAGATTTTCACGAGCCATGAAAGGGTTTTCACTGCCCTTTGTGTGAGTTTCACAACTCGTGAAAGGCTGGTCACGACTGTGCTTCGGGCAACTTTCTGGTATGAAAAAATGCATTTTAATGACCCATTACTAGAATTTTATGGCCCTATTTTACAGCCATGAAATGTTCTTCACAACCCGTGACAACACAATTTCATCCTTGTACACCTTCAATGTTTTTCACTTTTCGACTTCTTTTTAACTTTGATTTGAGCGTGATTTTCTTTGTTGAATTCATAATTCAGTATTCTTGCTTCCTAGAAAATAAAATACAAGATTTAAGTAGATTTTCATTTTTTCTAAAATTAATATAAATAAGCTCTTAAAATGATGCATGCGATAAGAAAATAAATCGAAATAAGATTTAATGCAATACTAAATATATATTAGATTTTGCATGCATCAATTTTTCAATTCAGTCATCCGAAAGAGTTTCAAACTTCCATTCTAGTTCATATATCGAGTTTTAGACATTCGATATGGCATGTCACTATACTCTATCACACTGAATCGGACGGCCAAAAGGGTTTCGGTCATTCGCTTCAGTTCGATAGAGCCGCAAGACATTGCAGAGTCCTTACATTTTTCAGTCAGTTTTCAGTACAAATAAGATCTAACACTATATAATATTATTACTAATGCATGACGTGATCCACAAGCATATCATAGCATCAATTTCATCATGTAAAAGTCATTTTCACCATATGCAATGCTTTAACCATTCAACTTTTCTAACTATATGCTATACTAAATATTGCAAAAATCATTTCATCATATTAACATATCTTAAATCGGTCAATCATCACAATAAAGTATAAGAACAGTCATAAATTTCATCTGACTTAATATGCATCAATGATCTTCTAATGTGTTAACATGCACCATATAAACTTGTACGTATATATCATTCGACCGAGCCCAAAATGGGTAGCATATATAGATCATGATTTCATAATAGAACCTTAAGGCATGCTTACTACTCAATTAAATATAAGTCTTAAGCTTATCAAGGTCCTTAGAACATGCAAGATTCGTCTGGAAACAATCACATGACCCAAATCTAGAAAACACACATTTTTAGTCGTGCTTCGTGGTTCATCTTCACTGTATCGAGTCCTAGCTTTTTTCCCCTCGCTCTCTTGCATTGTTCAAGCCTAAAGGACTTGCTTGACTTGCCCCTGAGACCAAGGAGAAATAAAAATGGAGAAGGTGAGGAAGATAAAGAAGAGAGAAGGAGATAATGGTTTTAAAGCAAGGGGATTTGTGTCCATTAAAGTCCAAAGATCATGGTTTTATGAAGAGTAACGAGAGTGTAATGGGGGAGGGAAATCAATCTTCTTCGACTTTTGTCCGTTGCACTTTCAGACACCTGAAAGTATTTGTGTTTTAAAGCAAGGGGGTTTGTGTTTCGATCTTTTGGTCGTGCGTCGATTAAGATCGCCAATCGGTCGCGATATCGGGCACCAGTTCTAAATTTTGGACGTTTGATAATCCGACATCATTAATAATTTAAAATTGAAAATTCTTATTGTGTTACACAATAAATACATAATAATATTGAAATTAAAAAAGATCTTATGTTATTTCTGTCCTGTGTTAGTTATTCATTGGGATTTGCATCAATAGATACATGTAGATATAACACATCTTCTACGTTTGATATTCTTAAAAAAATATATTTGTTACATAATTTGTTTTGGTAGGCCTTCATTATGTTTATTTAATAAAAAAAGCTTAAACTTACCTTTCTCGGACTGAATGAAAAACGTTCTTCTAGTTTTTTTCGGTTGAATTGATCTTTCAGATTATTTTTTTAGGATTCCCAGCCTTCTTTTATAGTAAAATTTAAGATTACAATATAATTTGCCTTGTATACCAAATTGGATAAATAATGTATATATATATATATATAAGGTTAATGAAGTGTTAAATAATTTTACCATATCTTTATATCATTTTTTAAATATATTTTTTGTACTAATAGCACAGAGGATCGTTGTATTATCATCCTCAACTAAGTTATTAATAAAAAAAGATATAAAAATGTAATAAAGTCTTTTTGACATTGACATAAAAAATGTGATACGTATATATAAAATAAAAATGTCAATCACGTATTTTGTACGTCTCACGTGACTGCAGTAAATGCAATTTTAATCTTTTGGATTTTTCAAGTGTCAAAACACAGCTCAATATTTTTTGCCATCATTAGCGTCCTTGCATCTAAATTAAAAGTCTTTTTCCTGTTTGTCTTAACTCGATCGATGAATTGAACCCGCTTTTGAACCAAAATATAAGAAAAAAACCATCAATGATTCTTTTCTCCATTAGAACGGTAAATATAGTCAAATAGTCGGCATGTTGCTTGTACCAAATGAACAACTTGATAAAGAAAATTAGGAACGCACTTCACAAGTGTCATGAACTAATAATCATTGATTTAACTTCTAAAGTTATTAATTTAGTGAGAGTTTATTTTGTAAACTCTAAACTATTAAATTAATGATTTTAAATATTAAGTTGGTAGGATAATATTATTTTTTGAACAGCGCTATTATTATTTTAAAGAAAATATTATAATGGCAACACTTTTGTGAAAAAATTTCAGAAAAGAGAGAGAGAGAGAGAGAGAGAGACAATATCGTCACCCTATTTGTGATTGCAAATTTGCAGTTGCAATTTGGATGGAGGGCCCACTTAATCATTTGTTCCTGTCCAAAGCGGAGTTCTCCTTTTTACTGTTTTACGTGCATATCCTTGGACATCCAATCAGTCACGTTCCTGTTCAATCAATCCCTTCAAATCCGCCATGCATCTGCAACTTTGTTCTTTTATATGATGATGGCTGGATGGAGCTCTGCAAATGCACAAACATGCCGTGCAAAACCAGAACTTTTAAAAAATACATAAGAAGCCAATTGCTTCGAAATAATATATTATGGCTTTTTTTTTGTCAAGACTCATATATGTTCAAGGTTATTAATTGACTAATTGATGGTCAAAACGATGATTCTAAAAAATGAATATAGAATTATTAGTACATAGTAATTTCAAGACACAACTTCATTATCGGATTGTGCCAATCATTTTTTATTAATATATTATGATTTTTGACGCCAGAACTGATTGACTTGATAAAAAAATAGATTTAGTATATGTATAAAAATATAATAATGAGAATTTGAAAAGTTAATATTATAAATAAATTTTAGTAAGTATTTGAATAAAAAAAATAAGACTTAAAAATATAATTTATTATTTTATTAAGTATAAAATAATAATAAATTAAAATATTGTGTATTTATTTAGGTAAATAATAATTTATGAAAAATATTTATATTGATATTATAATTTATGAAAACTATTTATATTAAGTTAAAGAATTTATTTTATAAGTTGAATGATAATATATTAATAAATAAAATATTATAATAGATTATTATTTAATATGATATAAAAATAGTTTAATGAATAATATTAACATTTTATAGTAATCAATAGTATTTTATTAATTAAAATATAACAAAAATTAAAAGAATGAAGTTCTCGTTGAAAGTGAGAATTCAAAGTTCTACTCAAGGGAGAATTTTGATTCCATGCAAAAGTTTCAGGACTTAAGCTGATCGCCAAACGCTACCTATAGCTTCTCTTAATGACCATAATGAAGGAAATAAGTCTCATAACTTATAGGTGAATCTTGCGAAAGATGATACCTACGTTCTTGGATCATCACAAATAATATCCAATTAGAATTGCGTTTAAGGTTGAAGCATCTGCCTAAAAAGTGATGAATTTTGATTAAAACAACATTAGATTCTCATTTATTACGGTTTTTGGGACGACATATGAAAGTGTTAAAATTATAAATGTAATTCTAGTTATTTTTTTGTTAGTTAAGTTTTTAGGATACTATCAGCACATTTAATTTCACCAGAGATAAATGTCTTGAGTTCAATCTCATCAATGTTCGTATTAAATTTTTTTTTCTTAATTGTTCTTGTGACGGACTATGTTAGATCAGAATTGTGGATAATCGAAAAAGATGTTAAGAATTACATTTCTCCATCGGTTTAAGTTTTTTTTTAATGTAACAAGTCTAAGAGTGAGCTTGAATTAAGGGTTTGTTTGGCAATTAATGGAGGGGTAGGATGGGATGATGTAGTGAGACATGAGGTGGTATAGTGCAATGTGTCATTAGAAAGATAATAAGTTGTAAAAAAAAAACAAACAAACAAATACGATGGATAAAAATTTTATTTACTAAAAAGTCATTTTTACTAATGAGTAATAAATAATTATTATTTTACCACAATTTATTTTTATATTTTATATTTTATTTGTTCTATTTTATTATATTATTAGTTTTTAAAACTAATTTATTCATCTATTTTAAAAAGTAAAAAATAATATATATAAAATAAAAGATAAGAAAGAGAGGAGAAGAGAGAAAGATGATTTAATTTGATAACAAGAGAAATGATTTCATTTGATAATAAAAGAAATTAATGTGGTTTAAAATTATTTATTCTTTCTTATTTCACTAAATTAGTGGAATTAAAAATATGATGTTTGAAGGAATACTCACCCCTCTTAACTTAAATAAAAAATATAACCAAATATAGTTTAACTAATATCATTAGGGGTGAGCAAAACCGGGTCCGGGACCGGTCCCGACATGGTTTGCTCCGAGTTTTTGGAAAAGAGGACCCGATCCCGGTCGGGTCCAGGACCGGAACGTCCCGTCAAACCGGGACAAAAATCGAGAACTCCCAATTTGACTATAAAAAAGAATAAAATAATAAATAAAATAGTAAAAAATAATGTTATTATATGAATATGATAACTATTAATTAAATTATATATATGATAATATACAATAATGTATATTTAAGATATATACCAAATAAAATATATATTTTTATTTAAAATAAGTATAAATATACTATTTTAAAATAATTTAATATTAATATTATATATTTAATCGGGTCGGGATCGGGTCTGGGTTTGTCGGGTCTCAAGAAATTGAGACTCGGTCCCGACCCGATTGGTAACCGGGTTGGGAAAAAAACTCGGAAAAATTGAGTCGGGCCAGGCCGGGGCGATCGGGTCATCCCGGCCCATGCTCACCCTTAAATATCCATCTCATCTTTTAAATTTTTCAATCCAAACAAACCCTAATGTAAAAAATGAATCTTCTTTCCTTTCCTTTTTTAAGAATATTTTTTCTTGTTGGTGAAAGAAGTAGCCTTTATCTTCTCTTGATTAAATTGAACACCAAAATTGAACCCTTAATTAAATCAAATTTCTTTAACTAAATAGTCCTTTTTTTTACATCCCCTTGTTGCTATTTGTTCTTAGTCTATTTTTTTTACCAAACAGTATCTTTATATATCATTAAAATATTGTAACAGAATTAAAGAATTTCCTTAGAAAAAATGTAAATTTGATTGAAGTGAACATATAATTAAAAAACGACTTATGGTGAAAAACATCTTTATTCCTCTCCTGATTAATTAAATTATTATTATTTTTATTAAAATTGAATGTTTCAAAAAGCAATTATGAAACAATTAACTTTAGATCCAAATCCATAAGCAATTATGAATGTTTCACAAAGCAAAGTATACGAGTCAGAGAAGATAACAGCAATTATGTTTTCTTTTTCCGTTATCAAATAAAACAGTAACGTTATCGTAAAAGCAACCGAATTAACGAATATTGAATTTATATTTTATTCAATGGAATTGAATTTTGAAATGAAAGCTTTGTGATATTTTTTTCGCTCGAACTGAATTATGTGGCTTTTACAACGAGAAAAAAAAAGAAAAGAAAAAAGAAAAGAAAGGAAAACATACGTGGAAGCAATCAAATTAATATGTTTGATTGTGCATTTGGAACATTTGCTGGATCAATTTGTCATCCGTTTCTTTCAAGATATGCAACTGCAATGAGTACGACCAAGTCAACTGTGCTGCATGTTGACTTTTTTAAATCCCAATAGTAAACTTTGATTGTTCAAATTAATTGTCTATTTGGCATACTCGCATATGATTTAGGGCGAATGTTTTTTCCTTGGTTTTGCGATTTATAACTTGCTTCAAGGCCGAGCCAAATTTAGTTCTTGCTTTCGTTTTACAAATTAAGTTAGATAATAATTTATTTCCAAACCTAAACGTACCACACGCATTCATCAATCGAATTTTGGTTAAAAAAAAAAAGCTTAAAAGGAGATAAAGGTTAGAATAGAAAGCTAAAAATTTCAATTTATTCTTAAAAATATTGATGAAATATGAATGAAACTTTAATTAATATATTACATGGAGACTGAGTGTATTTTTAACGTGCCATCGTTTTAGTTATATTTTTTAGCACCACAAGCTTATAAGTTCTACCATACCACCTCATAAATATCTTTTCAACAATAATCATCATTATCATAATAACTAACAACTAATTTTATCGTTCTCTTAATTAAAAAAATATATATATTTGCGAGTTATTTTTGCAGCGAGATAAATTCAAACAACTTAAAATATATTTTAGTTAATTTGTTTTTTCCCTCAAAATTTAATTAGTTCAAATACATAATATTTAATATATTATTGTATTATATTACATAAAACTGAAAACAGGGCTAAAATATAGTATTCACCATGAAATCATCATTGATCGGTTCATTCACCTTCTCTTAATTTATCTTATTTTTTGTTATATATTTAGTGCTAAAATCTAGTGTTCAGTTTCCCTAAAACAATTAGCTAATTATTGTCAACAAACTGTAATTAATGATTTTTTTACTGTGGCGTAAAAAAAGCTCAGCATGACATCTAAAGAAGGTAACAAAAAAGCAAAAAAAAAAGTAACCACAGCAGTCCAAGAAAGGAACATCGAGACAGAGTCGTGTACAGGCAGTCCTCAATTCGTTATCTTGATCTCAAGTCTTCATCATTTCTTCTCTTCCCCCTTCCTCGTCCTCCTCTTCTCCGTCCTCTCTGTCTGCACAAAAAAAAGTCTCAACTTTGTACCAAATCGATCCTGTTTCCGGCCGCCGGAACTGTCCGACACCCGTACCCCCTTGCTTTATCGATCGTATGGTGCCAGAAATACGTAGAGATTTGCGAATTATTTTTTCTCCACAGGTTTCTCCTTTTTCGGCCAGGGAAGCGATTTCTGCGCGAAAGATTTGACCTTGCTTGGATTTCGTCTCGTCGAGCTTTTAATCCCGGGATTTCGTTATATTTTTCTTTTTCCTGCGGAGCTTACTTGAGGGGATGGAGAAGTTAGGCACCTGAGGACGCATTTGGGCTGTTTCTTAGTTGCGGAGATAAAAAGGACGAAAGAAACAGCCCTCGGTTATGATCGGAAGATATCGCGAGATTGAAGATCCTGAAGACCTCAGCTTGGTGACTCCTTTTGGTTTCCGGAATCGTCTAGGTAGTTTTTCTGGGTTGGGAGATGAGGAACGGCGTTCAGCGGCCTCTGGACGACGTGGCCCCGAAGAACGGCCGAACCAGCGGCGGAGGCGCCGGCAATGGCTTCTTCTCAGCTCGCTCGTTGTCAAATTATATGAGGATCGTGTCTTCTGGGGCGTCGAACGTGGCATCCTCGGTTCGGTCGGCCGGCGTCTCCATAGTTTCCTCTATAGCGGATCGTCATGATGATGCCAACCACCGCGATCAGGTAGCACAAGACGATCGTTATATCTGATTGAAATTTCATGCTTTTTATGCCTTTTGAGGTTACTTTTCCTTAATTTGATTAGTCCTTCCCTTGTTGGCGTAAATATATTTTGTGCATTTCTACGAACAAACGCCTTTATTTTGTTTTCCTAATGCGACCTTTTCATTGAATTGATGCCTACATAGTGAAGCGAATAGATTGTGACAACTTATTCCCTATGTAAGCGATTTGTTGAGGAATTCTGGAATATACATGTTATGTCAATTTGATATTTTGCCGCTCAAAAGACTAAAGTTTTAGCTATCCTCTCACTTCTCAAAAACACAAAAAAATAAAAATAAATGAAGTTTGCCTTTATAGACACTTGAAATAATCAGTCTTCCATCGGATCAAATAGAAACAAATGATGGAAACTAATACGAACAATGATTGTTCGAAGCATTTGTTTCAAGCAGCTCTCGGTGCTTGAAGTTTAAAGCACCTTTCATAGTTTTGGAACAAACTTTATGATTATCGAATCATAATCCTTTCCTTTGTTCTACTGAGGTGCCAACTCATAATCCACAATAATTTATTGAATTGCGATCTGGTAGGTCTGAAATTTACAAGTTCGTGGTAAGCATTTTAGTGGATAAGTTTTTTTTTTAGAGCAATTTTAGTGGATAAGTTAGGGAGTCATCTAAAAAAATGTAAAAAAAATGGAAGCAATTGAGGAGTTCAAATGGAGAAGAGCTTCACTATTTTACGGGTTCCTAGTAAGCATCTTAGTGTATAAGTTAGGGAGTCATTCCACAAGAAGGTAAAAAAGAAATGGAAACAATTCAGGAGTTGAAAACAGCGATGAGCTTCCTATTCTTGCAATAACACTGATGAGAAGCGCTGTATTCTTATAGCTCTGTTCTCTCAGATATAACTCTGGACTCTTTAACTTCGAACTCAGTTTATTTGTATTTGGAAAACTAAAAGACACTCCAAAAATGTCTTAGCCATTTCACAAGTTTCATACGCATTTTTGGTGATGTCTACATTTAATTTCTTGAACCTTCCATTTCAAAAAATGTTTCTTGAACCTTAGATATTAGATACTTAACCTTAACTGCGGTCCAAATTCATATGCTAATTCATATTTCTTGATGTTGGTATTAAGGTTCTGTGGGCTGGATTTGACAAATTAGAAAGTGAGAATGATGCTTGCCACCAAGTTCTTTTGTTGGGTTACAGATCTGGCTTTGAGGTCTGGGATGTTGAACAGGCAGATAATGTCAAGCAGCTAGCTTCAAGACGTGATGGCTGTGTTTCATTTTTGCAAATGCAGAAAAAAATAATTGCATCAAAGAGATCAGAAGATAAATTCGCTGATGTTCGACCAATGTTGGTTGTTGTTGGGGATGCATCTGGAGCTATGAGTGGTACATACTCTGATGGATTTGTTTCTACTGCTAATGGATTTGTTGGTGGTTATCAGGATTTGGGAATTGACAAAATACCTGCATCTGTCCGATTTTATTCCTTAAGGACCCATGATTTTGTTCATGTGCTGAAGTTCAGGTCACCCGTTTTCTCCATTAGGTGCAGTCCTCGAGTGGTTGCTATTTCTCAAGCTTCCCAGGTAGAACTTGATCTAAACTTTTCTTCTCTATTGTAAAATGACTAAAAAGACGTAACCCTCACTATAATCAGTAATATGATACAGATACATTGTTTTGATGCTGCAACACTGGAGAGAGAATATACAATTCTCACTTATCCTGTGGCCGTGGCATCACCTGATTCTGGAAACATAGGATATGGACCACTTGCATTAGGTGTCAGATGGCTGGCTTATAGTGGAACTCTAGTAGAAGTCCCAAGTACCACCCACGTGAGTCCTCAAGATGTTAATCATGCTCATACTGTTCCTGTGCCTCAAAATGGTAGCATGATGGCATATTATGCAAAGGAATCTAGTAAGCAGCTCGCGGCTGGTTTGGTGACACTCGGAGATATTGGATATAAGAAGCTCTCGAAGTATTACTCCGACTTTCTTGCAGATAGTCATGGTTCTATGAAGTATGCGAATTCCAATTTGAAAGCTAATGGTACTATCAGCACCCAACCTTCTGATGTGGAAAATGTTGGCATGGTAGGCTTCTATTTTAATTTTCTTAAATACTTCGCATTCTAATCTCTTCGCATGATTTTGGCTTACTACATATGCAATTTTTGTTCATAGGAACCCCAACTGCTTTGATTGATAAGCATTGTTCTTTAGCTTTGACTCAACTTTTTGTTATTAACAGGTCATTGTTCGTGATATTGTTTCCAAGTCAGTCATAGTTCAGTTTCAGGCACATGCTAGTCCCCTTTCATCGTTATGCTTTGATCCCAGTGGAACGCTATTGGTGACAGCATCTATTCATGGTCACAACATTAATGTGTTTAGAATTTTGCCTTCTCCTGGTGGAACTTCTGAAGGGTCACATTCGAAAGGTGTTTGCATGCATCTTTACAGGTTGCAACGTGGCATCACAAATGCGGTAGACATGCGAATAAACTATAGATTACTTTGCTTCTTTCATGTTCCAACTTCTGATTACTGAATATTGTTCTTGGATCTTTTTTCAGGTCATACAAGATATCAGCTTTAGTTATGATAGTAGATGGATAATGGTCAGTTCTTCAAGGGGAACTTGTCATTTATTTTCGATTTGCTCATTCAGTGGAAATTCTGACATGAATTTCAGAGAGGGTAATTTTGCCAACAGTTGTAGAAGAGATTTGGCATCAAAGACATCAATCCACTTGTCTCATAATTCATACTCTTCAAAATTTCTACATCAGAATAATTTCGCATTCCCTATCACATTATCAGCTGTAAGCAGAATTAGGAATGGGAATGCTGGGTTAAAAGGTGTTGTTAATGGCGCAGCAGCAGCTGCCACTGGCAAAGTTAGCCCCCTTCATGTGGCCATTGCTTCAACATTCCATAATTGCAAGGGCCCTGATCTTACTTCAGATGCCAATTCACTGATGCAAAGATACTACTTGCTCGTCTTCTCTCCTTCTGGCTCTATCATACAGTATGTACTGCATCAACTGAGTGGTGAAGATTCTGGAACTGATATACCTGCATTAGGTACTATTCCTGTTGGATTGCCTCAAGAAGCTGATGCCAAAGTTGTTATTGAGGCATTACAGAAATGGGATATTTGTCATAAGCGAAATAGAAGAGATTTAGTAGATAATGTTGATATTTATGGGGATCATGCAATTGGAGAGGGCTCGACAATTCTTCAGAAAGGGCAAAAAAAGGCAACCAGCATCAATTATGCTGAAACTGGTAAAGGAAAAGTGAAATATTCCACTGAAGAAACTCAACAGTCTTATATATCTGAGGTTGAGCTGCATACTCATGATGCTTCAATGCCATTGTGGGTGAAATCAGGGGTACTTACAAGATCTTTTAGTTGTCAATTTTTTTCTTAGTGGTTTCTTTCCCGTAACATTTTCATTGTCCTATTATTGATTCATTTCTGATTTCTATATGAACTGGCAGGTATCCTTTCAAGTGATAATGAATGAAAATGACAAAGCAGTCAATACCATGTTTGCTTCTGGTGAAATTGAGATTGAAAGAGCCCCAACTCGTACAATAGAAGCAAGATCTAAAGATCTCATACCAGTTTTCAATTATCTTCAAACACCAAAATTTCAGCAACGAAGGTCTGCTTCTGCCCTGTCCATTGCTCTATGTAACCTGCAATGTCCTTCACTTATTACTATCTACTTTCTCAGTACAACAATTTCATATTTGAGGCACAAATACTTTACCATTGTATTGTCAACCATCAAATTATATCAAATATACCTGAAAACGACAATGATAGCTAGATTGCATGAACTTACTGCTGCTTGCTTCTGATCATTCCGTATCCCGGTTACAAGCAACTTCCCATATGGAACATATATTGTACATTCTTAAACAACATAAACTGTATTTACATCCAAATGACAAAAGAATAAGCATTAGGAAAAATCTGTTCAAATCCACTGAGGCAAATGAGTAGATTGCTTCCTTTTTTTGGGGGGAGAGAGATAAGGATGGTTACCAAGAGTATCCATCCATTATATATTTGAAATATTGGGGGATCCCTACCAAGATGTAGGCATCCGATTTTATTGAGAGGATAATTTAGAAATTACAGACAATAGAAAAAGGAGCACTAACACCAAGCACCAAATGTGCATCAATCATCCGATCGCAATTTTGTCATGCTCAAAGCATGGGATGTATAGATGACAGTCATTGGTAACAACTTTTTACGTTTTGGACCATATGTCATGATTACTTGATGTCTACTTCCTTGTCTGAATGATTGCCAGAAATGTCTAGTTGAGGATATGTCTAACCATTGGCATCTTGTAGCTGCCCATGTCTCCCTTGCAAAGACACACTAAAAAAATAGGTGGTTGATGTCTTCTTCAGCATCTCCACATAGGGCGCAAGAAGCATCAGATATAGGCAGCCACCTTTTGCGATAGCTTTTGGTGAGAAGATGCCCACGTCGAAATAGCCATGCAAAATTTTTTATCTTAACGGCATCCTTAGCTTCCAAAGAAGCCTACAATCGGTCCTCAGCTCATTGTCCACCTGTTCTGTTACTATGTGTAGAGCTAAATATGCACTTTTGGCCGAGAAAATGTCCAAGGATCAAATCCATGAATCCTTATTATCAGCCATCAGCTGTTTACACTCAATGGTCCCTTGCCAATTTACATGTGCATAGTACAATGCAATACATCTGCTCTCGCACCAGGTTTTTAGCTCCAGCTATGGTATTTGCCAGATATATCATTTTACCTCTAAAGATACATCCGTTTCGTTGAACCCTAATAGATCATAAAAAAATTGTATTTTGAAATATCAATTTAATAGAAAGATCGAGGAAAATAAGTAGAAAATGTTTAAAATAAAGTGAGAACAAATACAAATCAACAAATCAAAAGAAAACAACACAAACCAATTTTAATGAAGCTAATAAATAATATCTAATATAGATTCTTAGCAATACAGAACAAATAGGGCAATGAATTCAAGTTTGTGTTAGCAGAATTAACAGTATGATAAATAGTTAAACAGAATTTCAGCGTATTACGTTCAGATTTTGCATGTAATGAAAGAGTTTAGTTCTGTAGAATACAGCAGAACAACTAGTCTAGGAATTCAGGATGAACTTGAACAGTACAATAGTAAATTTGGGTGGCTACCAAACATTTGTAATCATCTTTGATTCTTTCAAAAGGAACAATAATGAATTTAAGCCACTTCAAGATTTGCTCGTATAACTATTTTAACCCTACAAAAGAGAATTGATTCTGAGACGAGTTGAATGAAAGATGAAGTAAAGTTCTATATTGATGTATTGCCTAAAGCTGTTAGAAAACAGGAAAATAATGTCTAGGCTAAATACAACTATCTCATAACTCAAGATTACAAATGAAGGCGATGGAATTAAAATCCTTAAACATAAATGCATATCAATATCAAATATTTGTTTTAATCAACATTTCTTGATTTGGAAAAATTTATATCTCTTGTGGGACTTCAGGATAAATGATTCACACATTTTCACAATGGAGCCTAAGATTCACAAGACATTGGGGTCAACTGAAGATGAGGGGCTTTCATGCAGAAGCAGCAACAATTTTCTGGACATGCCTGAAAATGCTGTCATTGCAGGGTTTCAGTACCACATCAGTGACAAATCTTTGTGTCAGCCTACTAACAAAGACTGTGTAAATAATTGTACAGACAGCCCACATCTCGAATGCCAACTCGATGATGTAAATAGCAGCCGTGGTGGCTCAAAGACGGCGGGCCAGCTCAACTTTGTAAATAACACACACAACTGGAAGTTGGAGAACTACTTCGAGGATAACGATAATGACATTGATTAAGGTGAATCTTTTTCTTTAGCATGTTCATAATGAACCATCAAAAACCTTTCCATGGTATGTCCTGCATGACCTTTTTTTCGGGAAATGAATTGTAAAAAGGTTGTTTTTCCGTTCTTACTTGGTATATTAAAGCAAGACACTCTTTTTACTTCATGTTATATGTTTTAGTTCATATTTTCTGGACAGTGAATGTAACTTCATTGTCTTTTGGAAAACATTGATCATTTGGGGGAGGACATCTTGGGGGTTCTTGTAGCATAGTAGTCTTAGCATGACCACTTATTAGCTTGTGCTTGGCAGGTACCTTAACAAATTAGGTTCTTCATGTCTTTTGCAGATCAGGGAATCTGGAGTACATAGATGTCAGGCGTGTAGCAAATATTCTTTTATTGTTCCTAGTATTAACTTTGTGTGCATAGCCCGTGAATAGTAAGTAATGTTGGCGATGTAAATTAAAGAGCTGGTCGAAGGATGAAATGGAAGTTTTTTATGGTCCCAAGCAGGGGACTCCATCATCAGTGATATGTGTAAATAATAGAATTTCGTGGAGTACGTTATGAATAACTCACTGTAATGTGTAAATCGTGCTTACTGAGTGATCATATAAAATTACAGGCTGATGTGAGTTACGCTCATTTGGATTACTCGTTTTTTTTTTGTCAATATTTTTACTCCGATCGTATGACAAAGGTGCTCGAGAATTTTCCATCATTTCCTATTGCAGTATTATTATCTGACTATAGTGTGGTATTACAAGTAAATCCACTCTTCAGTGGCATCATGTGCTAAGCATTCAACACACACGCATGTATTGAGTTTAAAAGTATTTGGGTTCTACAAAGCTACTTGATTTTGTTACTGCTAAAGATCTTTTATAACCTTGGAGTGACCATTTCCTTTTTCAGGTAACTTTTTTTTTATTTGTCTCTACTCGTCTCTTGGGGAGAAACACCCTTGTCCCAGTGCACGAAGAGTCAACCAATGCATCGTGTATGAATACTTGTGCAGCCATAAATTCGTGATCAACTTTTGGGTGGCAAGATGTTGCGATGTAATCAACATAATATGCCTGTACGTGATGATCTCGCTGATTTGGTAGGATACTTTGTGCACCACCTTTTTCTTTTCCAGAAAATGAATTTGTCGAAGAAACTAACAAGGGGACACTTTCGATTGAAAACAAGATTTTTATTTGTATTCATGGGCTTTAAATAAAGACAGTACGAAGATTAGCACAAAGGCTTGTAAATAACAACTATCAATGAAAAGAACAATAGGAATGACACAAATATACCTTAATACACTTATATTGTTTGGAAAGCATGTTTGGGTTGCCGGCTATAGATTTAAGTGCATTAATTAGATTCTTTGATAACCAAATCTATAATCCAATCCATATAACAAATTATACACTATGTAGTCTTACATAAATCAATGTTATAAGATTCGATCCGGACATCCGCATTGATCAACTGGTCAAGTCGAACTGGATGGTCGAATTGAATAATATAAATTAATAAAAAATAAAATAAGTTAAAGAGATTATTATGATATTATTAATATATAATATCTTATTTAACAAAATTTAAAATATAACATAATAAAGTAACATGAATTAAGTCATCAATTAAATATTTTCTAAACAAAAAATCTTGTGAGTAAAAAATATCGAAAGAATTTTATATATGTAACGATAGCACATTCAAGTATAAATTTCGAGCATATATATATATATATATATATATATATCTCTAAATATTTTAATAACTTTTTTATATTTCAATTTTGTTTTCATGGTAGAACTTGATCGGCCGGTTGTCAAATCCGTCGGGTCGACTAATTGAACATGAGTTTTGACTGATCAAAGCAGATCAAATCGTTCCTCGAGTTTCAACCAATCTGCGGACTATACCGGTTCAACCGACTGGGCCGGAACGGGTGTGACAACACTAACACAAATGTCTAATCTCGTTGGTGCACCAAGACAAGAACTTTGGATAGCTAATTGATTTAATGTATGCAATTAACAAACATAAATCTAATGCCGTGTGCTACCTGCTACCTAATTTCCTGTCAATGGGTGGAAATAGGCCTCTGGTCCTTAGAAGGCAGCTCATGAATAAGGGATACTTTGATGTTCGGCACCATTTGCTTGATAAAGAAATGAGACTTGACTTTAATCATATTGAATCTAATGTTGGTTTAATCTGTCAACACTAACCCATGCAGTTTATATGACATCTATAATAGTCAATCAAAGAAACTATGAAGGAAAAGTCAGGAAGATAAGTGATAATTTGAGTAACTAAACCGATTAAGTGTAAAAATTTTAAAATAATAAGTGTAAGACCCTCTTATTTCATCAAGATATTATTCATTTTAAACTTTCGACCTGCACAAACTTAAAACTTATTTTGAAAAAAAATAAAAAAAATGCTACTTATAAGTTCATCTCTTTCGTATTTTGTTCATGTGAAACTATTATTCTTGATCTTTTTAATCTTGGACCCCCCTTATAATCTCCCCCCTTGAGAGGCTCAACATTCTTATTGAGCTGCCCATGGTCCGGGTTCCTGCATAATTCAAGTAATTACATGATGTTGGCTCTAATACTTTTTGTAAAGTCTCTTTAATTTGTTAAGATATTATTTACTTTGTTCAACTCACACAAATTTAAAACGCATCTTGAAAGATCACAATATGGATTTCAATTAGTTCTCAAGCAATCATAATGATTTGATAAATTCATTTGTTTGGTTGAGTAAAAAACAAATAAGAGTAATGATTGAGAATTTAACGTTTTAGAAATGGCAGAACTTCTTTTCATAAACAACGTTAGGTGCACTTACATCTTGACCCTTTATATGACCAAAAGTGATCAAGAAGAGTAATGCATCAATGAAAGATTTAAATAAATAAATAAATAATACGACTTGATTGTACAAAATGCAAAAATTGAAATGACTAAAGCAGAAGCTTAGTAGTCTAATATTATCATTTATATTTTTACGCAAGTACATCATCACATAATCTTTGTGAGAGACTTAAATAAAACAACATAATAGTACCTAAAGACAACATATGAAAATCATTCAGTGCACACCTCCATCCAAGCTACATCATCGCACATGCACACACAATCGACCATGCAAGTTAATCAAGTATCTGTGGGGAAAACACACACGCACACATATATATCTCGTAAGTGCAAGGGCTAGTGTTTAAGAATAAAAAATTTGGATCATAACATTTGTAATAAGAAGCACATAAAAAAAATGGAGTATAATCATGACATAAAGAAAATGGTAGTATAGTAGTTCCTTTTTGGACAATATATGGATGGAACAAGTAAAGAAAATGATGATGTTATCATTTGGTGAAGGTCACGTCTTACTTACATTAAATAGTAATTCATCCTCTATTTTGGGAAGGTCATAGTGATGGAAAAATTTGAGAACAGAAAAAGAAGATCGCAAAGATATTGCAGAAAAATAGAGGAGACACACAAATTACTCAGGTTCACCCTTGAAATTAGGGCTACGTCCTGAAAGAGGTTCCACTATATCGTTTATGTTTACGGCCACTACACAGATTACATCTGAAAATAAGCTATAAATAATCTCTTCAAAATGGGTTTAAAATTCGAACAAAATAAAGAAAAAACCTAATTCGAACCACACGAGTCGACTAAACAAAAAATCAAAATCCGTCTAAATTTCGGAGGCGCTACTCCCGAACCCTCCCTTTTATTCGTACGCCAAGGGCAGAGACAATTATGTCATTGTCACTCGGGTTGAACAAGTCTACGTACAATGTCGTCGCCACGGCTCTTCGTTGGAAGCAGAAACTTCGTGTAGGCAGCTGGATTGAGTCTCTACTCGCGTCTGCTTTCTCATCGTCGTGGCCGACGGATACATACACATCACCCCCAGAAATCATTCAGGATATGTCTGCTTGCTTCTCAACAGTAATTGCATACCTTTTAAATTTATGATGTTGGATTCAGTTCCACGTTTTTTTAACACCTTAAATTTGTCTTCGATCAAAAGAATCACAATATCAACATCGTATTATTGTTCCTGATCATTCTTATATAAAATATGAAATAGACAGTTGGAAGTAATCCTGCAACATTCTTTCTCAGACCCACCATGGAAAGTTATAATCCATGCATGACCACCTGAAAGGAAAATGCATAGAATTTGACCTTTAAATATATAAGTCAAGTATATTTACATTGTCATAGGTGATGAAGCCGGGCTCCGTTGACATATGTACATGATAATTTGTTTTGATCCTTTTGTCGTTGTCATTTGTTAATTAATTAGCCTTCCTCTTGGATGACTGCGGATAGCTCCGAAAGTAACCATACTTTAAATCACAAACTATATCCGAAGTAATCATTACCAGTGGCGGACCACATATTAATTATATATATATATATATATATATATTGATATATTAATTTTAAAAATTAAAAATGTTTCTGTTTCTATTAAATAGCCCCTCCCCTCCCCTCCTCCGTATTTTAATTTTTTGTAATTATATATATATATATATTGATATCTTAATGTTAAAATTTTGAAATTTAGTCTGCTTCTATTAAATAGACATCCTATGCTTTTTAGATAATAAACATCAACTTGTCACATGAATAGTACCGAACAATTAAACTCATTTTTTATTTAGTATTAAAATGCTGTATTTAAACGGGTTTGTTGAAATTATAAAATTAATGATGTTCCTCTTTTTAACAGCTTAAATTTTTAGAATAATTCATTAGTATATCAAATTTTCATACGATATCAAGTTTCGTTGATACTCGCATTTTAACATAAAATATCTTTCTAACAACTTAAGTTTTTAATATTAATAATATTAATCATTTAACTAAAATAATAACTAATTAAATTTTTTTATTATCAAACACGCAATTATTTATTTTTAAAATTAACCTCAACTACTAAATTGTTTGCCAACTTATATATTGTATCGCTAAATGGGCATACATCTCCTCCAGCTAGATTTTCTCCGTAGCTACTACTCGATATTGATTAAAAGTTTTATTCAACTTATGACTGAGTACGAAGAAATTGTTCCTGGAAGTAGATTCGCTAGAAGCCAATAGTGGTTTCTTTTTTTCTATTCAAAATTTATTAGCATGATTATAAAAAATTTCCAACACAATATCTCACTCCACTAATAAGTTATCATCAACTAGACTTGTCTCTTTTTATTTTCATGGTGATCCAAAAAAAATTACTAGCCTAATTCTTTGTGCTTTTGACAAACCGCACTATTTTGTGTACTTTCAAATCCACTATTTTCCTTTTCTATATATATGAGGCAAGTTAGGGGTGCCCTCGTATCATACTGCAATTAACTGTTTCTTAACGTCCAATCCAGTGGAACTATCCAACTTCCAATGGCGCAGTGGGTAGCTATTCTCGTAGCATTCATGCTCTTCTTTTGTCCTATGGATGCTGCTGGTTTGGGGTTCCGTGGCGTCTTTAACTCATTCAGACTTTCCCGTCGGGAAGAGCCAGTCTATACCAGAGACGTTCACTTGGCTAACGTCAGCCTCAGAAACAGCAGCTCTGGTGAAGGCCTCCAAGCTCAGCTGCGTTTTAGTGACGACGGAGCATTCGTTGTGAAGCTCGCCATAGGCACCCCTGCATCCAACGTCTCGCTCATAATCGACACCGTGGATAGCTTCGTTTGGACCGATTGCCAGCCCTGCACGACGTGCTTCCAGCACAGCCCTAATTAAAGCTTCGGCTTACTACTCGACCGTGCGACAGCCCGCAGTGCAAGGTACTAAATGAATCTTTCACGTGCACTCCGCAGTGCCAATACAATAACTCGTTCATACAACGTATTCTCGCCAACGACACTTTCGGACTCGATGGCAGCAGTGCAGATCCGTTCACTGTATCTTTCGGGTGCAACAAGGTGGACCTGCTCAACCTCTCGGACTCCTCTGGCTTTGCGGGGCTCGGACGAGGACCCATGTCTCTGGTCACTCAACTGTCCGTATCAAAATTCTCTTATTGCTTCACCGATTTGTCTAAACCGTCTCTTTCTAGCTACATGTACTTTGGTTCCTACGCAGACTTAGAAAGCAGCGTAGCAGTCAACACAACCGCGTTTGTCCAAGATTTAAACTTGTACTATCTCAATTTTACTGGCATATCAGTCGGTGCAACCCTCTTGTCCATCCCCCAAGCAACTTTCCAATATGTGGCTAATTCGAGTGGAACAATAATAGTCACAGAAATCCCACTTACTTGCCGCAGCAAGCTTATGACATCCTTAGGAAGGAACTCATTTCTCTGACTGGTCTATCTGTGTACCACAACTCCATAGAAGATATCGGTCTCGACCTGTGCTTCCATTGGCCTTCTGATACGTCTAAGTTGAATATACCTGCTATGACATTCCACTTTGCAGGTGCAGATATGACTCTGCCCGTTCACAATTTCTTGCCCAACAATGGTACCGTGGGTTGCCTGACGATGATGCCAACCAAGAGCAACTATTTTATCTTCGGCAGCGTACAGCAGCAGAACTTCCAGTTCATATATGATCTGTACACTGAGACGCTGTCCTTCAGGAGCTTTCAGTGTGATCAGCTTCCACCTCGCGAAAGAAGTTAATATGTTTTAATTTCTCGAGCTGTTTCTGGCTTGATCGATAAACCCCCCTTTATGGAAATAAAGTCTTCTGCGTTGACCTACCTTTGGCTGCGGTCCTGTTGACATGGTATAATGTGTGAGTAGCTGGAGTATGTATTGTCTCTTTTTTTTTTTCAGGTCGAATGTTTGGTTAGTACCTGTTTGATGCGTGCATATGCATAAATGGACTATGCTAGTTGGTATGATGTTTGATATGAAATCTGTTGCCTAATTTTCTCTTGTATGAATATTAATTAGGATACTGAAATTTATAATTTGAATGATGGTGTACACTAATTGGAATGTGTTAATTATTGTTGGCAATTCTATGTCTGTATTTTTTTTGTCAACTATCCTTCAACTTTACTACATTATAAGAACCACTGTCCAATTTTATTTTATAACGAAATTAATATTTAACTTGTATTTGGTAAAGAAATTATCCAATTCGCCTAGGATATTGTATGATACGCGAGTACGACGATGTATCAAGTAATATGATGTTAGTACAGCATGGAACATTATTCTTTATATTACATATGAAAACTATAAAAAAATTCAAGTAAAAAGTATTATAAACCAAAATTTTTCATAAGATTTGAAAATATTTATTTTAAATAAATTGGCAGCTTAGTTTTGTTTTGATATATTAGTTCAGGATTGTTCTAGAAAACGATTATCAAGGAAATTTAATGTAATGCACCATTTTTTTTACCACACATCAGAATAAGATGAACTTACACATAATCGCTTAAAAACTTATAAAAGAAGGGAAATAGTAGTTCTTCTATTACAATCAAATTATCCCTGCGATGACATAATAAAAAGTAATCATTACTTAACTAAAAAAAGCATCAAATTTATTTATAGCTTATAAGCTATAAAAATAATTCATTTTCCTCGTAAACTTAATTATATACTATATTTTTTTCGTTTTCTTTTTTCAACTTTAGGGCGTGGGAATTGCGATGAAAACAGGAAAATGAAGAAGAAAATCACAAGATTAATCTCACTTTCTTTTATTTGGATAAATATGATATAAGAACATGGAAGAGAAATTTTTATTTGCATCAGATTTTGTTGAAACGAAGGATGAACCCCCCCCCCCCCCCCCCAGATGCATGATGCATGCGACTACGTCCAATTGGCTGACTTATACGCCAAACCGCGCGTCGTAGGAGAATCCGGTGACATATATATAGGAGCATAGGAGATTTATTAATAGTTTTAATCCTTTTAGCGTTGTCACTTGTGTTAATTAATTAGTAGCATGCAACACGTCGACGTCCATTGAGAGCAGGCAACACGTAGGAAGAGTGGAAGACTGTGGATAACAGCCACCGACTCAACCACATTTAAACGAAAATGAGATAATCTTATAAAAAGTTTATTATATTTTTAATAAAAGTTTATGTTCAAAGTCATCACCGGCGCCGTTACTTATGAGCAATAAATATTTTCCTTACAGTAACAGTTATTTTGGTACAGAGTGCGATAAAAAAAAAAAATAGTATTTAGACGAAGGGAAGTTTGAATCAAAAGTGGTAAAAACAGCTTGTTTTTTTTTTAATTATCATCTAAGAAATATGACTTGGAACCATACAAATTGGTGATCTCAAATACTACGGTGACAATGAAAAACAAAATATTAAAGAATTATCAATAAGAATAGCTAGTTTTTCTATAAGGAAGAAGGAGAGTTAGCGTTTTAGTCTTATCATCCTCCTTAGATTTGCAAGACAAAAAAATTAAATAAAAAGAGAACTTTAGTTTTTCAAGTTGGAATGTTGTGGTTTTTAATCTTTTTGGTCAACATGTTAGTACAAATTTTTGCAATCTTATACCCTTGTAACCATGTTGATTTGCATGGGAATCTAGTTCTCATTAATATATCTCATTATAATGTAAACTCGATAGAGTAATACTCAATTGCAATTATATAAAATATATAAAATGTAATTAAATTCATATAAGAAGCAAAAGAAATATTATATTACTTTCCAACAATAATGGTATAAGAACAAATATTTAATTTTAAATTGAATAATGATATGTGAATTATAAAGAATTTGAGAGTTGTAAAGTGATGCATGCATTTTTCAACCTACAATTGTAGTTGCATTTAGCTTTATTGCAATTAATATGATGGAAACAAACATTATTTTTTAGACACTACATCAAAAAAGTTTTTTAGAAACTAAACGCATTAGTGTCTAAAACTTTAATTTTAGTCTTTAATATTGTTTGGGACCAAAATATCTTGGTCCATCGTAGTCCCTACAAGTAGGTCATTAAAAATTCTTAATGACTAAATTTTTTCTATCACACTAAAAGAATGGCCTTTTAATGACCACAAATAAAATTTTGAGGATAAGAATTTGGGACTAGTATCATATTAGTCTCTAATATTTATCTTTTTAAGAACCAAGTATAATTGGTCCCTAAAAGATTAGTCTCTAAATCATAATTTTGTTGTAGTGAGACATTATTTGATTAATTTCTTTGAATCAATAATCTATTCCTTAATAGTGATATTTTATAAGAAAAATCGCTTGGAAAAAAAACAGAGGAAGGACTTGAAGAAGAATCACATTAAATAAGGGATGAACCGATAAACAATTTAAAGGGGCCAAAATATATTAAAAAATAATAAATATTAAAATATTTATAATAAATAAATATTCATAAGAAATATTAGATAATACCCTCTTACATTACATTTGCCTTGACATGCATACATACATACATACATACATAATTACATACTATATAAGTAACATATGCCAAAAAGTTTGTGTGGGGTGGGGGAGTTGAACAGTCACTACATTAAATAGAGTCAAATAAATTTTGGAAATATCGAAAAAAATTCACGGGTTATGACACTGACTATGGTGGTTATTACTAAAAAATTATGGGACATTGTATGTTGATCACGTCATCAACAATATCTATCAGATGTAGAAATTAATGATTTCACGAGTCGTAACATATTAGTCACAATCATACCATTTAGATCCCACACTTCATTATAAAATACAAATTTCACAATCATAACAGTGATTGTGAAATAAGAACACATGAACATAAACCAATATAATAATCGTAACTTTGAATTTTCAGGAGCTTGATTTGGAATTATGATGTCTATAGATGATGCATGCAAAATATAACATATTTTAGTTAATTATTTTAATTAAATTTTCTGTAATTTGATCATGGCATGCATCATTTTTAGTCACTTTTAATCGTAATTCCGGATTTATCAATTTTAATTATTAAATTCTCTAAATATTTTAATTGTGGATGGATTAACTAAACTTGGATAATTATTTTGCAGGAAAATTAGAATCTCGGCCGAAATTCAAAGAAATTATTTCTTACGGCCGAGATTTTTACACCCAAGTCGTTACGGCCGAGATTTCTAGGGCGTAACAAGATTTAATTCTTTGTTACGGCTAACATTTGAAGGCGTAAAGATAAAATGATTTTATCTTTTGGGCGTAATGGCATGAAGATAAAGATGTTACGGCCGAAATTTGGAGGGCGTAATGGCATGAAGATGAAGGGCGTAACAAGATAAAAAAATTGAGTTTATCTTTGGGCGTAACAAGATTTGAAGGCGTAAAAGATAAAATAAATCCTTACGGCCGAGACTCGAAGGGAGTAAAGATAAGAAAGATTTATCTTTGGGCGTAATGATAAAATGATTTATCGCCGAGTTTATCTTATAAATTTAAAGTTAACCGTACGATGTTACGGCCGAGATCAAATTGAAGTCGTCCGCACCCTATAAATACGTGAAGAATCCATAGTTTCAATTTGTGCTCTGAAGTTCAGGTTTCTTCCACGGCGAGTCGTGAGCTCTGCAGGCTACGACCAAGAGGAGAGAGGTGCAACGGCTGGAAGTTGATCGCGATTTTGATCAAGTCCGAGAGGCTGCCCGACTGTCTGCCCAATTCGAGAGCTCTACTTCTATTTTGGGTGTAATCCTTTCGATTATTATTGTTATTTTATTATTTTCTCTCCAGAATTTCTAGGATGAACTCCATATTTTTATTTATTTCATTTTTGGAGATTATTATTGAAGGGAAATTATTTGGACCCTATATTATTTGTTTTAATCTTTTCTGATCAATTAGTTAATTGTGCTTAATGCTTTTGATTTAATTATTTGGATTTCTGAGTTGAGTACTTACCAGTTTGTGGATTATTTAATTTCAGAATTCACTAATTAAATTAATTGATTTTATGTGAAATTAATAATTGACATAAATTTGATAACTAGTGTGTGGAGAATCAAGTTTATGTGGTCTGTTAATCTAACCAGTTTGTGGAGTGATTAATAGTCTAGGATTTTCATATTAATGCATCTTAATTTTAATCTTATCTGACGAATACCAGTTTGTGGGACTTTAGGTTTGATTAAATTTAAGATAGTTTGATTTACCGGATTAAATAGCAGAATTACCAGTTTGTGGACTCTGTGATGTTAATCTTGTAAATTAATAACTTGGGAAAATTCCTAATCCATCTTTAAAGATTAAATTTATCTTTTTCGGTTCAAATATTTATCCTGATCTATTTTCATCCTAAGGCCTAACTTCAACACCATTATTTTATCTTTATCTTATTTTCCTTATTTTATTTCATAAAACCTCTTTCCAAAAATCCATGTTTTTCCTCTCTTTTTAATTTATAATTTCAGATATTAAATTAATAATATTCCTCGTGGGTTCGACACTCTTACTCCTATTACTATATTACTTGAGCGACTAGTGCACTTGCTAGCAAATTTTATTGTTACAATTACAACGCATCAAGTTTTTGGCGCCGTTGCCGGGAAATATTTTAATTAATTTCTGATATTTATGAATTATTAGGAGATGTAAATAAATTGTAAATAATTCTCTGTGCATATGTATTAATTGTTTTAATTATTTTTGTGAATAAACTGACATTTTTCCTTTTGCAGATAAAGGTTACGATAATTTTTCTTTTTATTTATCTACTTTCGGTTTAAAATCAGACGCCGATTGGATTTTTTTTCAAATTACACTGTCGACTTATGATTTTACGACCGAGATTTAATATGTCGGCTTTATTAATTTTACAGCCTCACATTGAATGATTTCTGAATTCTAAACTTTCAATCTTTACGGCCGTAATATTTTTTTTCAAACGTTGTTTTTACGCCATGAGTAATTGATATTGATTTGATTTGTTACGCCCGGTTTATCGATGGTTTAAATTTTTACGCCCTATTCGAATCAATTTTCATTCTCGGCCGTAACACTTTAATTGTTTAAACTCTTCATATGATTTCGTTGTTTTACGACTGTAAGGAATTGTTTTCGTTGTTTTACGACCGTAAGGAATTGTTTTACGGCCGTAATGATTCAATTTTCGACATTTGAGTTTTATTCGAAATTATTTCGGCCGAAACCCTATTTTTCTTTACGGCCTCGTGTTGACATCATCTCGGCCAAAGTGACCTCATCTTGATTGACGATTTAATCTTGTTACGGCCGAGAATGATCTCATGTTTCATTTTTACGGCCGAGAATTGATCTCATGTTTTCTTTTACGGCCGTAAAATTTCTGAACATTCGTTTTTTACGCCATCTTCCGACCCAATTGATTTGTGATTTTTTTTATTTTCGGCCGTAATGGATAAAGATAGTAGTTTGAACTTTTGATTTGACTTTGTTTTAACCGAAGTGATTCAGTTTGTCTCGGCCGTAATGGATCATCCGACATTGATTTTACTGCTTTCCAGCCGATTTATATGTGTTGATGTTTTACCTCTCATTGTTTTACGGCCGATATGAACTATATTCTTTGTCGGCCGTAATGATTCATTTGGCAACATTTCATTCAAATTTTTTTCGGCCGAGATAATTCATGACCATGCTAATTTTTACGCCTTCACGTTGAATCTTTTTCAACACTATTTTATGATTTTTACGGACGAACGAGCCTCGGATTAATTACGACCATAAATCTATTTCTGTATTACGGCCAATCAATCTTATTTCTTCTCTGAAAATAATTTTGATTATTTCTGATTATTAACTGTACGTTCGCAAATTAGTTCGGACTTATTTGGTGCGATTTGCTACATCATCATAAATTCTTTTGGGTCGACATTAATATTTGATATTCGTATTGGTTTGAAGAATTTCTGAAAAGTTCCTCTCAAAAATTAATTTTAATGACGAATTCTATCGTGCCGAAAGACTTTATTTGTTAAAAACTCATTTTTCGTGACCTATTATCTGAATTTCTTTATTCTTGTATATATTTTATTTTATTCTTTTATCTTACTGAAAATTGGTTGTTGCAGGTACTAATTGAAGATTAAATCACAACCAATCCTGGAATCTTCTGATAAGCGCACTAGGAGTTCAAATCCACTGTTGGAATTTGATCCTGAGATTGAAAGAACCTATCGTCGATTACGAAGAAATATAAGAAAAATGGCGGAACAAGCACGCGACAATCAGAGACTAGAGCAACAGAATGAACTGGTTCCACCATATAATAATCGGCGAGAAGATGAAGCAGAACTTTCTATGAGAGAATATGTCTCGGCCAGATACAGTGACCGAGAATCATGCATCGTGCTGCCTGATATTAACGCAAATAATTTTGAGATAAATCCCGCAATCGTGAGGATGATACAAGCATCCCAATTTGGAGGAGGATTTCATGAAGACCCTCACGATCACCTTGATAAATTTCTTGCCACTCTGAGCACCTTTAGAAATAATAATGTTTCTTCTGAAGTTATTCGTTTATTATTATTTCCTCAATCTTTACGTGACAAAGCTTCCACTTGGTTTAAAACTTTGCCTGCAGGATCGATTCATTCTTGGTTGGAGCTAGTAGAAAAGTTTGTTGGAAAATATTGTCCACCACAAAAGGCAGGCAAATATCGAAGGGAGCTGAGGGCATTTGTTCAAGACGATAACGAAACGTTATATGAAGCCTGGGAACGATATAAGGAACTGCTGGCCAGAGTTCCTGATAATAGAATTCCAAAATGGCAAGTAATGGAAGATTTTTACCATGGATTACGACCTGCAGATCAAGACAAACTCGACCAATCAGCAGGAGGGACAGTGCTGGGATCTAAACGTCCTAGTGAGATACAAGATATAATTGAAGCTGTAGCACTCAAATCAAGTCAAGAAAGGAGACCATCTCGCCGAACCCATGATGTACATGCTACACAAGGAGTACAATCTTCAGAAATAGTGGCTCAGCTGGAGTCACTTAATCAAAAATTCGAGCAGATGATGTCACTAATAGGAAATTCTAGCAATTATAGCCCTACAGGTAACACTTCAGATTCAAATCAAATTGAAAATGCTAACTTTATTTCCAATCCATTTTACAGGAACAACGATTATGGATGGAAACATAATCCGAAGTTTGCCTATAATCAGAACCAAGGCCAATCTTCTGGTCCATCAAAAGATTATATACTGAAAAGGCAATCTGATACTCCCCAACATCAATCATCAAATCATATGCAGGAGATGATGGCACAAATCATAGACACAATGCAAGCATTGCAGAAGAATATGGAATCTAGAGCCACGAGTCAGGATGCATCTATTCGAAATCTGGAAAGACAACTGGGCCAGATGGCGGCACAACTAACTGGACGTACACCGGGTTCTCTCCCAAGTAACACAGAGAAAAATCCAAGAGGGGAAGAGCAAAATAGGCCTTGATTTTCATCAGAACTAAGTCAAGCTGACGACTATAAATCAGAACTATTTCTATCCTTTTTATTTTTATTTTTGATTTTGATTAGTCTAATTAGTTGTTAATATCTTAGTTTAGGTGATAGTTTTATTTTTTAATTAGACATTTATTTTATTATGGAGTCATTTAATTTAACTAATATTTAATGTTTTGTAAGGGGAGATAAACTCAGGGGCGTAAATGATTCTCTCTACGGCCGAAGCTTGGACATTACGCCTGCCATTACGGCCGAGATGTCACATCAGCAGACTACGGATTCCGTTACGGCCGAAGCGATCGAAGAAACGACAAGCTGTCATTGTCATTACGCCCTGCCACCCTCGTTACGGCCGAGTTGTCACACGCATCAAGCTCGGACATGACAAGACAAGCTGACACCATTTCTCGTTACGGCCGAGAATGACCTCGTTGACCACGCCGTAAAGATTCCAACAGACAAGACGCCACATCGTTACGGCCAAAGATCACGCCCTACGATGCTCTTTACGGCCGAAGACATGACAAGAGCTGCGGTTCCTATTACGCCCTGCCACCATTTCATTACGGCCGAGATGTCACATCAGCAGACCACGGACATACCTTTACGCCCGGATTTGACCTTTCACTGCGCGCTACAGGTATTACCCCTCCAATTTATCTATAAAATACTTACCTCTTCTCGCATATTGCAGATCAATTACGGCCGAAGTGAAACTCCACTCGACTCCGGCCGAGCAACTCCTTACGGCCGAAGTTCCGAAGCCACCGCGCGCCGCCCTCTGTGCATTACGGCCGAGCTTTCTCCCTTACGCCCAAAGTGCCAAGCCTCCAACTTCTTACGGCCGGAGCTTCAACAGCGCGCCGAGTTTACGGCCGAAGTTCCAGCGCTTCCGGGTTCGTTACGGCCGGTCTTCCACCACACACCGACACTTATTACGGCCGAAGTTTCCACGTCGACTTCGTTTTACGGCCGAAGTCACGTCATCTCCGCCGCTCTCTTACGGCCAAGCTCCGGGCGAGTTTTTCTCCTTACGGCCGAAGTCTCACCATTACGCCCTGTGCGTTACGGCCAAGCTTCCACGCCGATTTCGTTTTACGGCCGAAGAACCGACACCAGCGCCACCACCTATTCGTTACGGCCAAACTCCGATCTCCGGCCAAGCTTCATCAATTACGGCCGAAGTTCTTCATCACCTCCGACCTTCAGCCGGTTCTTCATCGAATATTACGGTCGAAACCTCAGTCGCTTCTACCGAGCCGGTACCTTTTCTTTGTTTATTTTTGTCCAGATCAAGATGAGGCGATTTGCTAATATATGGAGGGGACGTCATGAACGACGACATCCGAATGCTCAGCCGACTCCACAGCCCTCACAATTAATCTCCTACCCCGGAGATTATTATTGGACTAAGCCGGAGTATCAAGCTCGATATGAACGGATGTGTGATATTCGAATTCATGCCACCAGATTTTCAGATACTGAATTGCTGAGGGAGTATAATTTACTTGCAGATACTCATCTATTGTTTTCTCAAATTGGACTATCTGACTTTGTGCATTCTTGGTGGCCAACTTATGAAGTACTAATTATGGAATTCCTCTCATCTCTGGAAATCTTTAATTTAGATGGCAGGAACTATGATCAGCCCCGCATTTCATTCCAACTTTATGGACGACCATTTACTCTCACTCTAGGAGAGATTAATAATATCTATGGATTTCCCAACCATGGATCTCTTTCTGTACCTGCTGACTTTGAGGCTGAAACTTTTTGGAAACAGATAACAGAAGAAGAACGATTGGTTTGGAACACCGCTAAAGATAGCTCAATTCAGAATCCTGTTCTGCGCTACGTCCATCGCATGCTAAGCAACACCATAAGTGGACGCAGTGATAATGATGGTGCCGTCTCAGAAGGAGAGTTATATCTCATCCACAGCATGCTTCACAGAACTCCCGTTAATGTGGGTGCCTTCCTCATTCGTCGATTTCAGCGCCGCACTACTCATCGTGGCGGTAGCATTAATATGGGTGCCCTTCTCACACCTATCGCTCAGCACCTACAACTTGACTTGGATGATCTCGAAGCTGTGCCAGGAAACACTCACCTCACTCGTAGGACCATTCAAGCTATGGGTCTCGTTAAGACCAACAACTCAGGGATCAAAGTTTTTATTTTTAAAGGCCACCATCAGGAGGTGCCCTGCTCAGATCGAGATGCTTTTACGCCGATTAATCCAAATAATTGGCTCCTTTTTAGGCAGGTCATAGCTCCAGTAATTCCACCTGCAGGACCATCTACCTCTGTCGGACAGCTACACCAGGATGAACCTTTCTCCTGGTTTGATTCTACTGATTATGCGGCAGTCCAACCCTACCTTCAACAGCAACAAGGATTCCAGGCTGCATCACCTGCAGCTTCCCAATATGCCACATCCGTCCATTCGCCTTATATGCCGGTACCTTCTCCGATTCCATCTCCAGCACAAGAGAGCTCTTCTGATTCCTCGTTCATACCTTCTACTCCTTATGAGGAACGCGATTCGATGGAAATATCTGCCCCTTTACAAGAACCTGTGCAGAATCGCTATATAGCACCAGAGCCCACTTTTACTTCAGCTCCAGAGCAGACTTACTATCCACCTCCGCCACCTCAGCCTGACTATGCTTCCATGCAAAACTTATGGGAATCAATGTATGATGAACAACTTCGTCAAGCAGGGGAGTTTCACACTTTTCAAGAAGAGCAACTTCGTCAGTCAGGGCAGTTGCACGCTATTCAGGAAGAGCAACTTCGACAAGCACAAGAGCTGACCAACATTCAAGCTGAATTTAGAAATATGGATGATCGTCAGGGTCGCTTCGAATCCCTTCAGAATCAACATGCGCGCATGACGAGACGCATCCATGAGTATCATATGCGCCAAGGAAATCTCAGCTACTATCCACCATCGCCACCCCGCAGACAATAAATCCGGTTGTGTCTTTTCCCTTTTCTTTATTTTCGTTTCTTTAAATTTTCCTTTTTTATTGAGTATGTATCACTTTTCCTTGCTGGCTTAACACTGAGGACAGTGTCTGGTTCAAGCTTGGGGGAGTTTGCATTTCATGCATTGCATATATCTTTCTATTTGCTTATGTTTGCATCTATTTATAAAAATCTAAAAAAATGAAAATTTTGAAAATTTTCTAAAAAAATAACATTGCATGCATTTATTTTTGCTACCATCTTACTAACTTTTGTCTTATTGTTTTAATTATCTTTAAGTAAAAGTTCAAAGACATGTCGTTAATTGATGAAATTTGAATACTTTTCTTTCTTATCACTTGCTATTTTAGTATCAAACTTATGGACTATGTGCCTATGCTAAGTAGAATTATGAATGACTAGACGACAAAATCATATTCATGCCTTTTTATTTCTTTTAAGTCTTGATAATAGTAGCCTTCTTATTGACCATATCAAGTACTTTTTGAGCTTATAAAAATTGAAAATGAATAAAAAAGAAGGGTTAGTTAAACCCCAACAAATAATTATGCTAAAAAAAAAAAAAAAAGTTGAATAAAGTTATGTGTAGGTACAAAAGTGTTATCCAGAACCAAGGTGTGTTCGGGTAATTAGATCCGTAGGGGTTCATGCCTGACGACCTAAGGGCAACTGCTCTGGGATCCGTCGATCGAAAACCTGCTACATGGACCATCTTGTGGAATATGGAGAAGCACAGGAGTACTGAATCATGGCTAAGTTCGAACTCTTCATTCAGAACCTTGGTTGTTCGGGCAAGTAAACTCGAGGGGTGCTTTATCACCTGGTGCCCTAAGGCCATCTGGTTTGGGAGTCATCAGTCCAAAGCCCGCTACATGGACTTCCTTGTGCAATCCTGCTTGAAGATTAGAACTTTTAAATGATTGAAAATAAAGCTGAAAAATAAAGTTGAAAAAGAAAAAGTTTTAAGCTCAATTAGTATTTATGTGTTCAATATCAATGCTATTATTTGATAGACAATTTATTTTTCTGCAAGGCTGAATTTGAGATTGTTTAAATTTGTTTAGCATTCAGAACTTCTATGAAGCTAAGTGCATGGAAAATGATAAGATACTAAGTAGTAGGTGTGCAGATGAATTGTGTGAGAAAATTAGTCAGTTGATAATGTGGAGGCTACGATAGAACTTTCTTGAGCCTTGCTTTGAATTTTTGCTTGAGGACAAGCAAGACTTTAAGCTTGGGGGAGTTTGATGCATGCAAAATATAACATATTTTAGTTAATTATTTTAATTAAATTTTCTGTAATTTGATCATGGCATGCATCATTTTTAGTCACTTTTAATCGTAATTCCGGATTTATCAATTTTAATTATTAAATTCTCTAAATATTTTAATTGTGGATGGATTAACTAAACTTGGATAATTATTTTGCAGGAAAATTAGAATCTCGGCCGAAATTCAAAGAAATTATTTCTTACGGCCGAGATTTTTACACCCAAGTCGTTACGGCCGAGATTTCTAGGGCGTAACAAGATTTAATTCTTTGTTACGGCTAACATTTGAAGGCGTAAAGATAAAATGATTTTATCTTTTGGGCGTAATGGCATGAAGATAAAGATGTTACGGCCGAAATTTGGAGGGCGTAATGGCATGAAGATGAAGGGCGTAACAAGATAAAAAAATTGAGTTTATCTTTGGGCGTAACAAGATTTGAAGGCGTAAAAGATAAAATAAATCCTTACGGCCGAGACTCGAAGGGAGTAAAGATAAGAAAGATTTATCTTTGGGCGTAATGATAAAATGATTTATCGCCGAGTTTATCTTATAAATTTAAAGTTAACCGTACGATGTTACGGCCGAGATCAAATTGAAGTCGTCCGCACCCTATAAATACGTGAAGAATCCATAGTTTCAATTTGTGCTCTGAAGTTCAGGTTTCTTCCACGGCGAGTCGTGAGCTCTGCAGGCTACGACCAAGAGGAGAGAGGTGCAACGGCTGGAAGTTGATCGCGATTTTGATCAAGTCCGAGAGGCTGCCCGACTGTCTGCCCAATTCGAGAGCTCTACTTCTATTTTGGGTGTAATCCTTTCGATTATTATTGTTATTTTATTATTTTCTCTCCAGAATTTCTAGGATGAACTCCATATTTTTATTTATTTCATTTTTGGAGATTATTATTGAAGGGAAATTATTTGGACCCTATATTATTTGTTTTAATCTTTTCTGATCAATTAGTTAATTGTGCTTAATGCTTTTGATTTAATTATTTGGATTTCTGAGTTGAGTACTTACCAGTTTGTGGATTATTTAATTTCAGAATTCACTAATTAAATTAATTGATTTTATGTGAAATTAATAATTGACATAAATTTGATAACTAGTGTGTGAAGAATCAAGTTTATGTGGTCTGTTAATCTAACCAGTTTGTGGAGTGATTAATAGTCTAGGATTTTCATATTAATGCATCTTAATTTTAATCTTATCTGACGAATACCAGTTTGTGGGACTTTAGGTTTGATTAAATTTAAGATAGTTTGATTTACCGGATTAAATAGCAGAATTACCAGTTTGTGGACTCTGTGATGTTAATCTTGTAAATTAATAACTTGGGAAAATTCCTAATCCATCTTTAAAGATTAAATTTATCTTTTTCGGTTCAAATATTTATCCTGATCTATTTTCATCCTAAGGCCTAACTTCAACACCATTATTTTATCTTTATCTTATTTTCCTTATTTTATTTCATAAAACCTCTTTCCAAAAATCCATGTTTTTCCTCTCTTTTTAATTTATAATTTCAGATATTAAATTAATAATATTCCTCGTGGGTTCGACACTCTTACTCCTATTACTATATTACTTGAGCGACTAGTGCACTTGCTAGCAAATTTTATTGTTACAATTACAACGCATCAATAGAAGTTTGGAATTGAATATCACAATTTAACAAATCGTGGAGGTGGTTTAACGACATCATTAGAAAAAGTCGTTAATGAAGAATTTAATTTCACAGGTCATCGCATCCACATAATAGTCATGAAAATTATAAGTAGCATGAATTGTCCTGATTCATAGGCTATGAAATAAAAGTGAGGACGTGTGACATTTTTCTTCAACTCCGACACTAAAGAGTTCATTATATCGTTTTATGGGGTGTCACAAAGCCTTATTTGAAAAGTTTAAGATACTTTTGAAATACTTTCAATCGCACAAGAATTCCTATACTTACTATATGTTCTAGGAATCAATTCAAAATATATTATGACTGAAATTTTGGAGTTTGAAGAGGTCAAATTTTCATAATTGAATTTGCTAAAAAAATTTCTTATTTTGGCATGGAATTTTTTATTTTTCTTTAATTGTTTGGAAGCCAAAGCCCCCATAAAAGGAAACATTTTTACAAATAAAAACCTTTATGTTAGGCATTGTAACATGTATGTACTTTGAAGCCAGAACATGAGAGCACTTCAGAAGATCGTCGAGAAGGAATTTGTAAATTACTAGAACGGATAAAAAAGCAATCATTCATCATTAAATTTTGTGAGTATCTTTTATTTTAATCAATGTTGGGATTAACTTGAGCATCATCATCATCATCCAATCTTCTTATATTTTTAATCTTCCGTAATGGTTTTAATTGCTGGGAGAACTTGTGAGCTCGTGTTTGTTTATCCATAGATTGAACAGCCGAAAATCCCAACAACTAATCTGGATGATTAATAGAAAGATTAGATGTCCAAAACTTGGACAAAACTAACGTATGATCTTTTGTGAACTCAAACCAAATCAAGTCGAATTCTTATTGATATTATATGTTCTTAAGTGATTCCTACCAATTATTTGGAGTTGTCATTGATCCATTATGACTCAATTTGGTTATTATGACCCAAAGATAAAAGTTAAAGCCAAGGAATAATAAAATATAATGTGATTGTCATTGTCATTGTCATTGTCTAAACGAACTAGGACGATAATGATCAAATAAAGGACATGTAGTATAATTGAACTCAAGACAATGAAATTATGGCATAATGAAGGCAAAACATTGTATTCTTGTTATGTGGGGTTGCTCCTAAAAATAACGAAAAGATTATGCATCTCTGTCATTGTCTAAACGAACTAGGAAGATAATGATCAAATAAGGGACATGTAGTGTCATTGAAGTCAACACAATGAAATTATGGCCTAATGAAGGCAAAACATTGTATTCTTGTTATGTGGGGTTGCTCCTAAAAATAACAAAAAGATTATACATCTTTTCTTTAAGAGATATCACTTGTTATGACATTGATCTCCTAATGATCATGACATATATAGGTCCTATCATTTTGCATAGTCTCTTAAAAGTGGAGAGATATTTCAATTAATAATAATAAGATGAATAATATAATGCTGACGAAGACAATTAGCAATGACACTACGAGTAATGAACTATGTTCCTATGATAATGTACTATGGTGCTATGTGTTGGAGTTGGTGAATACTCCAGGGCCCCTTGTTTCTCACACCGGGTTCGCCCACGTGAGTTTAGGAGAATCTGAGTATTACCCTATCACATCTATCGACATCCCCTCCATGAAATTACTTTACAGCATCAGCATGCATAGCAACTTAGCAAAAATATTTTTAACAAGCATTAAATGTAATCAATTTTTTGTTATTTTTATCTCTGGCAAGTTTTTTTATTAGTTTCTTGGTTTAGTCTCCTTATAATTTGCATTTACTTTTCAGGGAAAAGGAAACTTCCAAATTCAACTCGAAAGAGTTACCCTGTACATGATTATAGGACTGGAAGATCGAGCAGTAGCGGACCCACGTGTGCCGAGGGCTTGCACCTCCTCTAGATTTTTAAACTTTTTAAATTAAAATAAAAATTTGATCAATTTGAGGTTATGACACTAGAAAATGTATACTTGTCGTTATATGTTTTAACTTGCCCCCTCTCCCCAATATTTCATCTTGAGATAAGTTGTCACAACTTAAAAGAGTCATCCATTAATTGTAATCAAGTTTTTGAACATCTTAGATTGACTATTTCAAAGTTTCATCACCCATTAAGAAATTAGGGTTTCAAATCTTTTATATATTCCTTAACAGGCCATGTTATCGATATTTTATCTTAGATTCATGATGTGTTTTGTTTAGGTTTGTATGATTTCTTGAGGGTGAGATTAATTAATTATCTACCTTGTGATGACAAGTATTATGGGGTGTGAAAATGAAACAAACAAATGAGAACTCAATTTTAAAGTCAGATCCACAATTACGATTGCAAGCATAAAATGTTCATTACATTATATATAATTAAATTGTATCGAATTCATAGGAAAGTGTAGGATTTATAACATATATAAATCATGAAGGTTGCGGAATACCTCTTGTAGCGAAAGTGGATCAGGACCTCAGGATCGGGGACCGAATCTCGGGGGAACGAAACACTGCCACAAACACAAGTACTTCTGGATGAACCTCCACGAAAGCGTATTTTGGACCTCTGGTATGAGTCCCCTTTATAGGGGAGGGAGACTTAATTGGGCGAGGGGCAACGTGATGCGCATACAGAATGTGCGTTCATGCGAGATCGTACGGACGTGCGTGCTCCGAGCACGTCATCGCGCAGGATGTGTGCGCAATCGCGCGATTGGTGAACGCGTCCATCGCGCGATCAAATTGTGTGTTGCTCGTGCAAGAAGCGCACGTGCATCACGCGCTTCTGTGCATGAAGCGTGTACGTGCGTAATGCACGTGTGATGCCCAAAAGGGCACACAACCCAATAATCTCCCACTTGTCCGCATTGGACATTGCACTTTTGTTCATCCAGATTTGATAAATGTGTCGTGCGACTTACGAGTACAAACACACTTCTTTATAGGAGGCTCAACTATTGGGTCAAAGTTTTAATGACATATAAAATTATATTTTTATGAAACAAACCTCGAAAGATTAAAATTGAAATACTAAAAAAATGATTAAAGAAAAATGGATAACTTTATGCACTACACTTTGATCAAATAATTGTCACTGATCTCTTAGTTTTGGAGAAAAATAGAATGTAGAGAATTCTGTTAGCTTTCCATAGACTCCAAGATCATCTAATTTGGATAATCATGCATAAAGTTATGATCAACAGAAGTGCAGTCGACCGACCTCCGAGATAAATGAATAGTAATGGTCAAATTTGAAGGAGAAATTTGTGGAATAATTTCTGGACGAATTTTCTATACATTGAAGGCTATAAAAGGAGTGCCAAAGCCAGAGGCAAAGACACCCATTCACTCATTGAAGAAAAGTTTCAAGTTGTCAAAGAGAGATCATTTCTTGAAGTTTTCATTTTATAGCTTTCTCATTCTTTCTCTCTTCTTCTCTTGTGAGCTTAGCTTTGTAAAAGAGAGAAAAACTTTTGTTCAGAAAAATTAGAGAGAGCTCCTGTGTAAAAGAGATTCAAAATCTTACCTTTTGAGCGAGAGAAATAAATTAGCTTCCTAGGATGAGAGGTTGCCTTGCCTCTCGAAACGAAGAAAAAAGCGATGGTGTAAAGTGCGTTCTTCCTTGCCCCATTTGAAATTAAGGAAGAGTCTTAGTGGAATCTCCGATGGTCTTGAGATCGAGAAGTCAGAGCGGGAACGTAGGTCAATGTATGGCCGAACCTCGTCAACAACCACCGTGTGTTTGCGTTTGATTTTCTCTCTCCCTCTCCCTCTAATATTGAATTTATGATCTAAATTGTAAAGGATTTAAGAATCGATTTTGTGCTTCTGCTACGATTTTCGTTAAATCGACATTTTCGAATTGAACACCAATTCACTCCCCCCCCTCTTGGTGTCATTTGGGATCCTACAATTGGTATCAGAGCGGGTTGCTCTTATTTTGATCTTTTTAATCATCTCAGTTTTTAGATCTAATCGTTTTTAAGATTCAATGTTTGTTTTAAGATTTAACAATCTTGAGAGCTATGACATCAAGTGCATTTGTTTTTGCCGAAGGACAATCAATTAGTCGTCCTCCCCTTTTAAATGCATCAAATTTTCAATCTTGGAAAATTCAGATTCAAACTT
The DNA here is from genome assembly GCA_030549335.1 of Pontederia crassipes. NCBI lineage: Eukaryota > Viridiplantae > Streptophyta > Magnoliopsida > Commelinales > Pontederiaceae > Pontederia > Pontederia crassipes. Next base: position 58,893,811 of record CM060194.1, on the reverse strand, counting down.
ACATATGTTCTTTCGATTTAAACATGTGGGATATTGTTGAGAAAGGCTATTATTTACATGAAAAATTACCTTTCGAACATGACGAAAGATAAAAATATTTTTCGAAATTGGATTGGAAAGTAAAGAATATTTTCTATTGTGCTTTGGATTCAACGGAGTTTAATCGGATTTCAAGTTGTGAAACTGCAACCGAGATTTGGGAAGAATCCATCACCACTTATGAAGGAATCGACAAATTTAAAGAATCTAGATTGAATATTTTAAATCATCAATATGATTCTTTCAAGATGCATGAAAATGAGTCTATAAATGATATGATTGCTCGATTTAAAGATATTTTGAATGACTTAGCCTCCTTGGGCAAGCCAAGATTTAACTTCCAAAAAGTGAAAAAGATTCTCAGGTCTCTTTCCTCAAGATGACATACAAAGAGGACCGCGATCGAAGAAAAAGATTTGAACAAATTAAATTTCGTTGATATAATTGATTCACTTCTAACTTATGAGATCTCAATCCAAGAAGATCAAGAAGAAAAAACTCTCAAAAAGAAAAAAATCTCAAGAAGAAAATATTGGCATTAAAGGCAAATGCAAATGAAGAAGACTCAAGTGAAGAAGAAGTGGACGAAAAGATACTCGTCCGCTACACAAGAAAATTAGATAAGTATCTTAAGTTGGTGAAGAAGAAAGAAAAAAATGAGAAGCCTACTCGAAGATCAAACAAAAATCACAAAAAAAAGACATCTCGAAAAGGTAAGAAAAATATATATGAAGAGCCAAGTGAAACAAGTGACTCATCAAGCTCTTCCAGTGATAAAACATATTTATGCTTAATGGCACACAACGATGAGGTAACCTCTAATCCTTCAAATAATGACTCATCAAGCTCTTCCGAAGAAAATTTTTCTTTAGATATAAATAAAGAACTCTCATCTCTTATAAAACGATATTTTTCAATTAAAGAGGAAAATGAAAAATTAATATGTGAAATTAAAAAATTAAAAGAAGAAAATGATATATATTTTATGAAAAATGAAAATCTTAAAAATGAAATTGAAACTTTGAAAATTACACATGCATGTGAAATTGTCAAACTAGCATGTTCATTAGAAAAAATAAAACAAGAAAATGCCCTTTTGAAAAATACACAATATAAGACTATTTTTCAACTAACAAAAAATAATCTGAGTCATTTTGGAGATAAAAATTCTTATTGAAAATCCAATCATTCCTATGATAGAAAATCACATATTACATGTTTTACATGCGAATTTCATGACCATTATTCTTATCAATGCAAAATAAGAAAATTATCACTACATGCACATGGCATGATTTGGGTTCCGAAAGGAACATTATCTAACAAAATCGGACCCAAAGAAGTTTGGGTACCAAAAGTTACTTGATTACTTTTTCAGGTGTGCCTCACATACAAAGGACATATGAAATTGAAAATATGAAGTCACAAAAGTTATGATAAAAGTATCATCTATTTTTTATGTCATTCAAAAATTCAAAATTATAATTTTTTAAAAAAGGAACATATAAATGAAAATTGGTGATAGGGGGAGCATGATTAAACTTTATCATGGATATCATTGTTGAATCAAAATTTTATGCCATATTTTAATTATTAATATATTTTTGTTTTGACTTTCATAAATTGGTTTTCATTATAAAATAGCCATAAACTTAGAGGGAGTTATCTTTCAAAATCTTATGTTGCAAACTCTACATATCTATTATATGACAGAAGGAGGAAGAATAAATTTTTTGAAAAAATGATTAAGGGGGAGTTACATATGGTTTCTTATATATTTCATTTACAAATGACTTTTTTATGAAACAAAAGGAGGAGAAATATAGGAGAAATATGATTTGAATGTACTTTAAGAAAAGTTAAGTGTTAAGGGGAATAAAATTATTTTTACAAGATTTTATAATTTTTTCGCCAACTTATATCTTTTTCATATTTCTCGATTTGTCTTCATAACAAAGGGAGAGATTGTTGGGTCAAAATTTTAATGATATACAAAATTATATTTTGATGAAACAAACCTCGAAAGATTAAAGTTGAAATATTAAAAAAGTTTAAAGAAAAATGGATAACTTTATGCACTACGCTTTGATTAAATAATTGTCACTGATTTCATTAGTTTTGGAGAAAAGTGGAATGTAGAGAATTCTGTTAGCTTTCCATAGAATTCAAGATCATCTAATTTGGATAACCGTGCAGAAAGTTATGATCAACAAAAGTGCGGTCGACCGGCCTCCGAGTCAAATGAACAGTAACGGTCAAATTTGAAGTAGGGATTTGTGGACGAATTTTTCACACATTGAACGCTATAAAAGGAGTGCGAAAGCCAGAGACAAAGACACTCATTCACTCATTGAAAAAAGTTTCAAGTTGTTAAAGAGAGATCATTTCTTGAAATTTTCTTTTTATAGTTTTCTCGTTCTTTCTCTCTTCTTCTCTTGTGAGCTTAGCTTTATAAAAGAGAGAAACACTTTTGTTCAGAAAAATTAGAGAGAGCTCATGTGTAAAAGAAGTTCAAAGTCTTACCTCTTGAGCGAGAGAAATAGATTAGTTTCCTAGGAGGAGAGGTTGTTCTTGCCTTTCGAAGCGGAGAAAAATGCGATGGTGTAAATGGCGTTCTTCCTTGCCCCATTTGAAATTAAGGAAGAGTCTTAGTGGAATCTCCGACGGTCTCGAGGTCGAGAAGTCGGAGCGGGAACATAGGCCAAGATGTGGCCGAACCTCGTCAACAACCACCATGATTTTCTCTCTCCCTCTCCCTTTAATATTGAATTTATGATATGAATTGTAAAGGATTTAAGAATCGATTTTGTGCTTCTGCTACGAATTTCGTGAAATCGACATTTTCGAATTGAACACTAATTCACCCTCCTCTTGGTGCCCTTTGGAATCTTACATCAACTATCTCTAAAGCGTATGTGATGCTCGTTAGAGATTCATGACAGCTCACAAATGAGCCAACAAATTTTTAATAATGTAACTCGTTATATTCTAGATCTATCTTGTAGCATAGTCAAGACAACATATGTCTTATTCTACGGTAATTATCTTTCACATATCTTACATTTTTCAACATAAAAAATATAGTTGATTAATTATACGTGAAAGTTTAATGAGCTTCATAATAATTCTTTCTCTTGCCGTTGTGTCTTTTAGTAGTGAAGCTTGGAGGGGCCATTCGCGGGGCATTTGTAAGTAGTTATCATGCCATCTCAGCGGAGCTTGGAGGACATTCACGGGGCATTTGTAAGTAGTATTACTCTTTCTGTTCCCCGGACCAGGCGCAGGGCTTTCGCCGAAGAGGGCATCCCCAATTTCGAGGCTGTCTTGAATGTGAGCCTTTGTGTTGAATCTGTTGATCGTTCGAAAAAGGTAAGCCCATTGGGCTGCGAGCAGCAGCTGAGGAGTGAACAAGAGTACTATCACCAGTTGAACTCCTGTTATCGATTGCGCCATGCATGAACAGTTGAACCAACCCCAAACTGGCTGGAAGAACTTTGTTGGATATAGAGTAGATCTCCAGTGACTGCGTACGTATATATAGCAATCCTAGTGTATAAACGAGAGCGAGACCGAGGAAGCAACGATGTGGAACCTTTTATGTAGCTCGGTTGTGTTTTTGTACAGGTTACATCCTGATCCAGCTCTTCGTTTGTTTGTTTTTGGTGTTCTTTTGGTCAAAGAATAGCATCATCGATACAACATTTAATTGCCGAGAAAGTAGATATGTTGACTAGAAGACGACTAAGATGTCAATGGCAGAGTTAACTAGTTGACTATTGACATGATCTTGAGTTGTTTGGAGTTTGATTCCACGATCTTCTGGAAAAGTATCTAATGCACATATTCAATTAAAGATTGATATCGTAAGTTATATTGTAATTTTGCTGGCCATAAAATACCCATCACGAGTGGTACAATTGAATATTCTTCTGCGACATCTTTTACCATGGTGATAATGATGCCCATGGCTCCTTCATGGAGAATGATTATAACTGCAATATCAAGGGCGGTCTCAAGAGACACATTAGAAATGGTAGAACGACAAATTTAATGAATGATTTGTATTCCACTTGCTTTAAAAACCTACTTATGTTAACATTCTTGTGGCTCCGTTTTTTATGAATGTATGTGATTTGATTATAAATTCTGACTAGAACTCTCATTTGCTTATAGACTTTTTTATGTGAATTTAATTACTTCGATCTTATTTATATATCTATCTGTTTATTCTGAGAATGATCAGTGGATATAGGAGCCAGACCCTGGGCATCCTAAATGCTAATGTGCCAATTGCACCTAGTAGTTATGATGGGGGGAGTTGGAAATTGATTTGAAAAATTTTAGTGCCTAAAAAAATTCATCTATTTATGTAAAAAATTCTCTCATGGTCGTTTGTCTATTAAAGACAGGATCCTAAAATACTCTAACATCACATACACTTTTTGTCCACTCTGCAAACAAACTTTAGAAACCTTAGACCACTTATTCTTTTGTTGTCCTGTATTTGAACACTGGCACAAATACACTTAAGCTAATCTTTACTCACTTTCTTACTTAGTCCTCTGACACCTGGATTCATGAGGGTTTTCACCTTCAAGTGCAACGTAGACTCAAATTATTGTCTTACATCTTTTTTTATTTTTGGAGTATCTGGAACCATCGAAACAACACTCTCTTCTCTTCCTCTACCCTCACCATATCTGCTGTGTGGCCTAGAGTGCAGGTTAATATTGAGAAATTTTTTAATATCCACTATCCTAAGGGCCCACATATTGATCCTCCGTAGATCAGGTGGGATCCTCCACCTCCAGGTTGAGCCTTACTCAACAATGATGGTTGGACCTGAGGAGGTAGGAGAAGCAGGTTACCTGCTCAGAAAATCTAATGGAATTTTTTTTTGTACAGGTTCCTCTCTTGGCTACTTCAAATCTACCTTAGCTGCTGAAGCATGTGCTTTGAAGATGGGGATTTCAAAATGTGCTGACTTGAGGCACACTCGAATCCTTTGCCACACTGATTCGCTGTTGTTGATTCAGATTTACAACAATCCAACTATCTATCCATGGAGACTCAAAAATGTCATGCATGATATTTGGAACCTAACAAATTATTTTGATCAAATTATAATTAAGCATATCTTCATACTGCTAAATGGGGAGTATATTTTATTGCTAATCACTGTAGACAAATCTCTATTGCTTCTTTTTGGCCGGATGAGCCCCTCAGGGTCTCCAAAACTCCTTGTACTAGGACACTTTAAATTTTTATATCAATGAATGAGAGACTACTTTTTGTTTAAAAAAAAAGATCCGTAACTTCAAATTTTGGTTAGTCAGAGAGTTTCATATTGAATGTTTCGGCAACACAAACTTTCTGTTAGGATACCAAATTAGCTCAGAGTTCAGACAGCTTACCAACTTATCAAGAAGATATTAGGCCTCAAAATAAGTTTTTTTAACTTGTCTTATCCAGGTGAGGAGGGAAAGGCCCATGCAGCAATTTAATTATTTTTATAAGAACATTTTTTTCAGCCGATAGTAATTGTTTTACATTTTCCTTTATAACCCTTTTTTTTTCCACTGATTGTTTATCTCTTATCCATTTTTTTTTCCTTTTTTTCCTTCCTTATTCACTTTCTTGTGTATTTTCATTCATTTTTCTCTTATCCTCATTAGATCAATAAAATAATGCAATAAATAAGAACATATTCATTTTTCCGGTTTTCTATTATTTTCTTCACACTATTTTTTATCCCCATCTTTTTCTTTCTTTTACATTTCCATTTTTTTTTGACATTTTTTCTCTTTTTCTCATTTTCATACTTAAAATGAGCAAACTATTCATATTTTATTATTAGAAATATCTTTTTAGTGCAAGTTTATTTCAAATATATATACTAAATAATTATTGCTTATATTAAAATAGTAATATTTATTATTATTGAATCAACTATCGAATGACTCGTTAATTAATGGATAGGTATTAGACTGTTGAACGGAAAAATGATTTGAAAAATGTGTCAGAATCATTATATCCATCTTTTTCATCATATTTATGAGCATTAAATGAACCGATGACACAAAAAAAAGAACATATTGGCACAGTTTGTTTGGAGATTAGTTGTTCTTGAAATTTCATAATTTCAATCTATCTCCTAATCTCATCTCTTTAATTGTATAGGATTATCAAATTCCAACGAATAAGAACGTCATAATGCAGCTTTTGTGCTTCTCTCCATATTTAGGATAGTTTGGATGAAGGGTGTAGGAGGGATGGGTAGATTTAAGGAGGATGCGGTGAGTTTAAATTTTTTACACAATCTTGGTAAAGCTTGTCGTTGGTGCGTCACTCCTTTTGACAATCTTGGTTAATAAAAAGAACTTTCACGAGGAGGTTGTATTACGGTGGATTGTCAATGTTTTGTGGCTGACCAAACGGCTGGGTCAAGCTGGAGATCTTTATTTTGGATTTTTTGGTACATATTTTGGAGTTAAAAAAGTCCCCAATTCGATCTACCAAACGACCCGACCATAATAGCAGCCATAATTTGTGAGATAAGATGTACAAACGATTTTTGGACGGAAGAGATAACATATGAAAAAAATGATTTACGAAAGTAAAAAGTTCGACAAGACAAGTGATGTAACAACAATTTGAGCAACAACAACTTCAGATAACTTTAATCAATTTTTTATAGTTAAATAATTTATTTTTTATAATTAATTATTAAAAAATTAACTAAATTTTCAAAAAAATATTTTTTAAAAAAAATAGTACGGACGGCTGTGACTCCGGTCCTTCGAAAGTTCTCGGAAGGGCACTTTTAGCATCTGTCGATAGTTTGGAAAGGCATCACACTTATGAAAAGTTCCAAAGGACGCTTTCAAGACTTCAACTCAGTAAATTTTTGAGGAGTTTTCTGTACACATCAGAAAATATTTTGCGATGAGCTCTTTTTCAACGGTACTGTCCCCTGAGAAAAGTCGTCGGAAACCTTATTTTTGACTAATCTAGTGGAATTTCCGACAGATGTAGGCATGTCAGAAATTTGTTTTTTTTTTTTTTTAAAGTGTGAAATGGACATTTGGACATCGAAGGTTTCACTCGTAAAGATCAAACCAATAACGAGGCACTTGCAATCGAAAACAGGTGTCGCCTAGTTATTTATATTCATCGGCCTGGGTACAAAGACTTCAAAGACTTGTTTGTGGTTGACAATTAAGACCGCTAAGAAGCGTGTGACCGACAGATGAAGCAATTAATTCAAAACATACATTGGAGCAAATTTAATGGCCACCGACATAACAGATGGAAAAAAAAAAGCAAGCGACACCGGGACGTGATGCTATCAAGATTCAAAATCAAATTACCACGTGGGAGGGAACGAAAAGGCAGTAGAAGAAGAATAAGAACGAAAGGAATACTGTCACCCTGCCACTTAACTGGACGCCGGCGCGGCGCTATGGCCAATTTCGTGAGGCGGAATAATATAGCAGCCCACGCTCCAGAAGGATAATGTCTCGTTCTGTAGATCATATATGAATTGAATGTTCTGCTGCTGGAAGTTGCCCAAGATGGAGTACCCTACGTCAGTGTCATTTGACATTGGCAACATGGCCAAGCATATCACGCTTCCGTTGCCAACATCGGCGTTGAGGCTAAACAAGTAGTTCCTAGTCGGCAATTTCATATTGGCACCCTCAAAGTTGAACGTGATTTCCGGCATATGCAGTTGAGCAGATGACGGGTGGTAGAAGCACAGGTCGTATGGGGGAGCATCTCGCAGTGTGCCCCCGGAAGCATTAATGTACCTAGTGAGTGCACTCCTGAGTCCGCTGTAAACAGTGCTCTCCAAATATGTGAGTGGCGTCGATGTGTCGATCAGTACACGCGTTGCGGGGATTGCTACGTTGGTTTCGCCAACTGATATCCCTATCAATTTGATGCAGTAATAGTTTGCAAACAACTGAAAGGATGTTGTCTCCACGCTTGTGCCCTCGTCCAAGTCCGCGTAGGAACCGAAGAACATCTGGCTGGAAAGTGAGGTAACAGCGTAGTCGGTGAAGCAATAGGAGAACTTGGACACCTGCAGTTGTGATATCAGGGAGAGAGGCCCTCGTCCGAGCCCCGCCACGCTGTTGTAGCCATGGAGTAATTACTGGTCATGGCGCTGCATCCGAAAGACAAGTTGAAAGGCTTGGAATGGTTCAAGGTGAACGCGGAATTTCCAAGGTAACCTTTCATCTGCGGGGCTTGGTATTGGCATTGCGATTTCGTGCCGCATGTGGTGTTAAGGAATCGGCACTGTTCGCTAGTGCATGCATGCGCCGCCGGTGCTGCTGAGGTTGGGAACCACGCGCATTTATCCGTCCACACGAAGTTGTTTGCGGTGGCGACGAGGAAGGGACTGGGCATGCTGCTGATGCCGAGCTCGATGACGTATCCCATGTCATGGGTCCATTTCAGCGGAGCTTCGAAGCCATTTGTGGGGCTATAACTGCTATCATTTCCTTCGTCATCCCCGCCGGCGTGGCCGAAAAGATATCCTCCGATGTCGAGGCCACTCTTGAAGCCTCTTATGAAAGCCTTAGAGTTGATTGCCCGGAAAAGTAACCCAGCCAATTGTGCTGAGACCAGCTGAGGAGTAAAGAAGAGTACTATGATCAGCAGAAGTCCTGTTGCTGATTGCGCCATGGACAACTCAACCAAACCCAAATTGGTTGGAAGAACTTTGCTGGATATAGATTAGGTCTCTATTGACGACAAACTACCTCTCACAACTACGTACGTATATATAGCAACGTCGAGTCCATATTGGCTGTGATGGAGATATATATAAAACAGAAATATGTATTATAAACGAGAGCAAGACAGAGGAAGCAAACGACGCGAAGCCTTTTGTAGCTCGGTTGTGTTTCTGTACAGGTTACATCCTGATCCAGCTTTTTACTTTTTGGACAAAGATCCAGGCTAAGATCGATCATTGGCACAACATTTAATTGCAGGAGAAAGTAGTTATCTTGACTAGGAGACGACTAAGAAGTCAATTTCATTTGTTAACTAAGAATGGTTATTGATGCGATCTTTATAAACTGTTTGGGGCTTGATTCCATGATCATTTACATATCTGCATCCGCTTCGTTTGCGTCTGTATACTGGAAAATATCCAATGCATATATTCAATTGAAGGGTTGTTATCGTAACTAAATTTTATGGTAATTTGCTGGCAATAAAATACCCATCACGAGCAGTAGTCACAATTGAAACTTCTTCTCAACACCTTTTACTGGTCATAAAGATACGTAACTTCAAAGAACTTTGGTAATCAAAAGAGCTTTTTATGGACTACTTTTGGATAGGAAACCATAATTCATCTCTCGATAAATAATTTAATTGATAGATTATATTAATAAAATCTTTCAATAAATACACATATTCAATTTTCTGATCTTCTATTATTTTTCTACACACAATATTTTATATCTCTATCTTTCCTTTTGTTGAAGTTAATGTGCAGTCTTTCTAAAATTTTAAACCGTTAGAAAGAATAACATAAAAATTTAAAATGTTAGAAAGAGTAACATAAAATTTATGTGCTCATCAATTTTCTAAAATTTCATATCGTTAAAAAAAAGTAATATTAATACTTTTATATTGTTAACACCGTTCTTTGACATTTTCATTTTTTGACATTTTTCTCATTTTCATACATAATGTGAGCAAACTATTCATATTTTATTATTAGAAACGTTATTTTTAGTAAATTAGCTGATTTATTACAAATACATATACTAAATAAATAATAATAGCTTATATTTTATAATATTGTTGAATGAGCTATCAAATGACACGTTAATTATTAAACAGGTGTTAGACTGGAACGGAGAAATGATTTGAAAAATGTGTGACTCTTTCCATACCACCTTTTTCATCATATTTATGAGCATTAAATGAATCCGATGATAAAAAAATGTCACATATTATGCTTTACACCCTGAGTTCACCTTGTAGTCACATAAATAAATATTAAAATACGTACCAAAATGTACGTTGCTGGTCATTTCCACCATATTTCATAGAGTAGACAACAATCAGTCATTTGATTTCATAGAACACTTGCAATTTTCAGATTTCGGAAAGTATTTATACTTTGAAATTTTCTTTATGTGAAAATAACACATATTTTGTTTAAATTTTGTGTTTACTATATTTCAGAAATTGGAAATATAACACCTGTTTATAAAATGTCGTGTGCTTATGAATTATAAGGGGAACCAAAAGCAATATTTTCAGAATCGGTCGGATTCTTTATCAGGTCACTGTTGGATCAATCTGATCGAGTTCGATCGGATTGAACCAATTTTATTAAAATAATATTATTTATAATAATTATAAAGATATAATATAAATTATATGATATAGGTATATGAATATTGTACTAATAATTTATTAATAATATTAAAATTTAATATAACATATTTTTTATTTATAAAAAAATGTTAATAATGATTAACATATAAATATAAATAGATTTTTATTAATTTAACATCTATTATTTATTGATGATAGATGCTATATTAATAAATGTTATCTTAAAAAAAGTTTTTCCTTTAACATTTTCCTTTTTTAATTCTTTTATTTATGACCTTTGATAATTTTTCATTCTAATGTTATTCAATTTTAAGTACTTACTTTTTTATTTCAATTCCTATTTAACTTTATACATATCATTTTCACTCATTTTTTACCTTTCTTATATTCATTTTCTTTTTCTTTTTTTAACTTTCTTATTTTAACCATTTTTTAAAATCTGACTTGAACCGATTCAATCAGCCTAGTTGAATTAATTTTTTACGGTTCAACATAAAAATGATTTTATTATCAAACCGAATCAAATTTTTGACCGGTTCACGATTAAATCGAATTGATTGGTTCGGTCTGATTTTAATAACATTGACGAAAAGAGTTGAAATGGTAGAAGAGTGAAGAAAAAAGACGACAACAAGAAAGGGGATAAAGAGGTAAGAGAAAGATGAGACAGCAAGTCAACGAGAGGTAAAAGTGCAAAGAGACAAATAAATAATGGGTCGCTAATACTATACCTTACCACTGTCATTCTGCGCTGGAGATGGAAATGTGGGCTATCCGTACTAACTTGCAACAATGTCATAATCTTGGAATTGAAAAGTTGATTTTGGGATCGAACTCTTATGTTGTTGTGACAATCATTAACAAGAAATCTTTATGCTCTTGACGTCTAAAAAACATCTTTAATGACATTTCGATACTTACTATAAGATTTCTGCTTTTTAGATGTAATCATGTAAACCGATCTTGTAATGCAGAGACGGATGTCTTAGCTTTTTTTATTGCGATTTTTTTTGGATGGACATCACCTCCGGATGTCTCATATATTTTGTACACGAACACTATTATTTAGGTGAATGAATTATTCTTTCAAAAAAAATAAAAAATAAATAAGGGGAGAGGAAAAAATAAGAGACAAACAAATGAAGTGAAAAAGGAGGGAAAATATAGAAAATGAGGCGAAGTTTACCAATACTCTCTTGTTTTTCTGGTAAATAAAGTTAACTAATTATCTAATGGCGAAATTGAGAGGCATAGATTAAGGAGTGTTACGTATTAATTTGTTTGGAGAGATTAAATGGCATTTTCAATCCTCCACACAACACTAGATAGATTCACCGGAAAGTACATCCTGATCAAAGAGTCAACGTTTCCTCAGTTCGTATTATGATATAATATATCTAGTTGACGTTTACTCAGTCGTGTTATGATTGATCCAATATATCTACTTGACGCTTACTCAGTCATGTTATCATCCAATATATCTACTCATCTGACAAAATATTTATTGTTACGACCAAATGGCAGCACTGGTTTGGAAGCAGAGAGGATGCGCGACTTTTCTCTTTTATATTTCACAATTTTATTATTTTTTTCATATTATTGTATTATGTAATATCTATTATTATGAGGTTTTTTTATTGGGCGTGAGAAAACGACTGAGTCAATAAAATCTGTCATAGCTGGACATAGAAATGGAATAGTTATTTATTTGATCAAATTGATGGACTATTAATGAAAAATAGTCAATAAGTATGTTTTGAATCCGTCAAGAACAGTCAATATCTCTCTTGAGCGTTTTAATAAAAAATTATGAGGTTTTATTTGGTAATTTAATTTGAGACTGATGAGTTAGAGTGGTGTAGCAAGGAATGGTAAGATTGAGTGTGGCATGTGTTTAATTAAACTACGTTTGGATATAAATTAATTGAATGGGTGAGTTAATTTTGATCCACTTTTTTGTTTGGATTAGGTGGATGAAATTAACTCATCCATTATATGCAAAATATAATATTTGAATTAGGAAATGTTTAGTTTGGTAAATAATTTAAAAGATTTAATTTTAAGTCAAGTGATAAGCTTAAAAAATGCTAATGTATTCCTAATTAAATTAATAAATATTATATCCTAACAAGATGTAAACTTTTTCAACACACCCATTCTAAATAGGTCTAGCTTATCTCTTCTAAACAGTAAACCGTCCATTCAAATCACCATACACTAGCAATTGAATTAATCATCTACTAAGGTCTATTTGACATCATTCGCGATTTGACAAGCAGATAGTGATTTAACTAGTGGATAACGAATTAACTAGTCGATAGCGGGTAGGATGATTAGCGGTTACAGATTGTAACAAATAAATGTTTGATAAATTTAACGGTAGAATTAACTGATGAATATAACATAACACAGTTAGATATATGATAAATTATTTAATTTAAGCACAATACAAATTAAATTAATTATTTATATCTTAATTAAACAAAATAAAATTTCACAACTATTTTTTTGTTAAAATATATAGAAATTTATATTGATAATAATTTTTACATGGGATACCCATGATATAAAAGTATTAATTGTGAAATTATTTTTTATTCATTGTTAACATATAAATAATTTGTAATTAATTGAGCATGAATATAAAAAGAAATATAGTTAAATGGTTATAAAATAAAAAATGAGAAAATAATAAGATAAGTTAGAAAGAAATAATGTATTTGAATAAAGGTAAAATTGGAAAAAATTATAAAACACTAACATCTAAACGCTAATTGAAGTAACTTTTTAATATTTTTGTAGGAAACGTTAAATACTATTTATTTTTATTATTTATCAAATAAAAGAATTAACGTTTGAACCGCTAAATAATTTTAGTATTGTCAAACATAGTTTAACTATTAGGCAAGTCTTGTAACACCCCTAAAATCCGGCCCCAATATAGTTGTCGAACCCTGGGCGGCGTCACTTTTACTTGACCTAATTTTATAAAATTTTGCAGCGGAAACATAATATAATAAACTTAAGGCAATAACATCATGAACAGCGGAAGACTTCATGGATAAATAAAATAAACCCAAGATAACATACTGGCCCATGAGCCTAATAGACTTTAACGTATACCCAACAAAAGGTTCTTACAACATAATGAGTTCAAGTAAAATACATGACTTTATAAGACTCATAAGCTATACATAAATGACTCTTACAAGAGTTTAACATGATGACATAATATAAGTAAGATAACTTTGGCCGTAACCCGACCCATCCATGTGCAATGTCTTCGTCAAGAGGCTCTCACCGCCGAACATAAGCCTCATCCATATCTGCATGGATCCATAGGGTGCAAGAAATTTCTTCCGTTAGAATATGTTGAGTGCCATGCATGCTATGACTTTATAACATAATCTCTACATTTCATGGTATATGAATATCATCATCATGAAACATAAATCATATACATGCTATGAGCTACTTATGCATACTATATGGCATGTGAGCATATCATCATGGCAAGATAAGATAACATGTAACATCATAATATTTAAGTCAAGCATATCATAACTTATCATTATGCTAATGCATATCATGATCTTATCTTACTTTACTCTATCATCTTTCATCATGTTATGATATGATGTGACAAGTGAATATTTACATTGCATCCTTATAGGTGCATATTTCATCATACTTCTTTAACATCTTTACTTTATGTCCCAAGTCATTCATCATTCATCTTTTCATCTTTCATATTTACTTAGATACTTTTTTATCTTGTTGATTGAGAAGACCATGTTAAATTCGTAGAAAAATGACTAGCTAGGCCATAATTGGATTCGTGGGAAGTCAATAGAGACGTCACACTCAAGAGTGGAACTCGTCTCCTAGTTTCACGTAGGCCCAATAGAGATGCCATACTCAAGGGTGGAACTCATCTCAACTTATGAAAACGTCACACTCAAGGGTGGAATTCGTTTCCCTAAGAAATGCCACACTCAAGGGTGGAACTCATTTTTCCTCATCGATTACAACAAGTCACATTCATGCCAATTCGTCTTTTACTTGCTTTCATCAATATATACAATCATTTAATACATGTTGCATGTTTTAACCCTATTTAAGGTCATACATACTTCAAATCATATTATGTGTGGACATTCAATCATAATCAATCAGCTTTCAGAATGGACGACCATTTTGGATAACGGAAGGGTATCAGATGACCGGTCAGGTTATCGGTCGACTGTTATGATCCTTTTAGACGATCAAAATCATACTTCGATTCGTACGCTAATCACAGAATGTGACACTCTTCTAAACCGGACAACCGTTGAGATATCGGTCGACCATTATAGGTCTTTCGAACGTTCGAAATGAGCTTCGAATCGTCTGCTAATCACATAATGTAACTCCTACTCAAATCGGATGACCGTTGAGATATCGGTCGACCGATACTTGGTTTTCGGACGATCGGAACAAGGTGCTCGGACATCCGCTAATCACAGAATGTGTCGAGTGTTTTGACTACATATATCGGACGACCGTTAGTATATCGGTCGGCAGTTAGTATATCGGTCGACCTTTACATTGCTATCGGACGATCGAAACATGGTGTTTGGTCGTCCGCTAATCACAGAATGTTCAACTCTTTCAAAATAGACGACCATTATAGAATCGATCGACAGTCGGACAGAGTGCGAGACTACAAATAGTCTCCAGAATGGTCGACCGATACATCATCGGTCGCCCGTTCTGATCCGACAAAAATATGATTTTTACAAGATTTCTTTCCAAATCTTACATACATTAACATTTTGGACACATATTGACTTTCAAATATCATATGGGGCATTCCATAACATTCTTAACACTCTAATCATGAACCACATGAGATTTTCATACGAAGACATTTAACATGCTAATCATTATCATAATGTATATGAGCTTTAAATGTTTTCATAATAAACCAATCAAAGATCAATCAACATTATAATACTAAGCATAATGAGCAATTAGAGCATGAAACTATGAAACATAAGGCATAATCATGGATAGAAATAGAATAATAACTAAGAATAATTAAATGCACATTTTTTCTAACCCTTCACTCTAAGAATAAGGGATTTGCTCTGATGCCCTAATCCATACATTAAAATATCATTAGGATGAGATATGAAGGTTTAGATCCCCTCAAACATATCTTGATTAGCAATGTTCTAAATCTTTAATCTTCTTTCTTCTTTCTCTAGCTCCAAAGACTCTAATGAGACTACCACGATGATTAGGAGAGAAAGTGATGAGCTAATCATCTTGTTAATAACTATATAAAGAGAAAGAGAAGGAGTTTGAAGAGGTACTGTAGTTTCAATGGAGCGTCTCCTTGCTGGTTGAGTGGAGGAGCTTGGGTGATCACTGTAGCTCGCACTGTAGCTACAGTGAGAGAGTTTGGGGGTTTGAGCCGAATGACACAAATGAGGAAGAGGTGGGGTGGTTATGCGGGGGAAAAAGGATATTAGGGCATGAGTTTAGGGAAGTAGGCTGTTGGGCATCATTATAGTGTGGCCTTTTATTGTTTTCTTTTTTTTTTCAATTCTTTCAGGATGTTACAAGTCTTGCAATTGAAAAAGTAATTGTGAAAGGACTTATAACATTTTCGTTGAGTTTTTTACTAATAATTATTGTATATGATTTTTACTAATAATTATATTATTGTATAATGGCAAACATCTTATGTTATAAGTTGATAAATCACTTATATTATTTTTATTAAAAGGTGTAACACGTGGTATATGTTACATCATATTCAAATGAATAATAATAATAATAATAATAATAATAATAATAATAATAATAATAATAATAATAATAATAATAATTATTATTATTATTAAATCACTTGTACTCATAATGATCATATTATTAAATTAGGACTTCTAATAAAAAAAATCGGAAGGACATGATTCAAACGAAATATATTTGTAATGTTTATTGAAATATTGTTCTATTTTCAGATAATGTTTTATAATCGCACGTTTTCTCTTTCACCCTAATTAGATTTAATATTAATTAAATTATGTTGGAGCAGTTGAATACTAAAATTGTTAATTAATTTATCCTAAAGAAGTTGAAAATATGATTAATTAGAAATGTTGAATAATACTATAATTAATTAGATCAAAATGTTAAATTTTACACATATATTTTAAAATTTCGATTTTTTATGTGATTAATTTTATTTATAAATTCAAAGAATATTATGGTCTTTATTCAGGGACCCATCCGAAAACATTGGTTTATGTTGTTTTTTCTCTTTAAAAAGTTTTAGGACGACTTTTTTGCTTTAAAATTATCCGAAATTATACGTTGATGTTTTTACAGGAAAAGAATCAACTGATCCGAATCACACGTTCACCCCGTGAATAAGATTAAGATTAAACTCATTTTCTTTTATTTGGATAAAAAAATTTTAGCAACATAAGGGTTATGTCCTAAGAACGCTAGGTGCTAATAGTTTGATCCTTAGATTCGTCTTCGTTCATTAGGATATATCTTTTCGCTCGAGTTCGAACATTGGATTAGTCGGATGTTAATAACTCCGGACACTGATGAATTACTGATCATAGTCGAAAAAAAATCTTAGCAAATGGAAGAAAAAATTTTGTTTGCATCAAATTGTGTCGAATGAAAGATAAATTGTCTTCTCAGTCGTTAACATCTTTCTAACTGCCGATGGATAGACATGATCATCCGAGAATGTATACAAAGGTGGAGCTACGTGGGTTTTCATGCCTGCCTACTGGAATTGCATATTAGTATAAACAATGTCATAGTTAATAATATGTTTACTATCAACTTGGTGGGTAGCAGTGTAATTTCGCTGCTGATGTAGGAGTAGGGGTGTTCACGGGTCGGGTTTGACCCGACCCGACCCGTCCGATTTTGATCGGGTCGGGTAGGATCGGGTCGATCCTCTTTGGGAGGATAGATCCTCTTTGGTTCGGGTCGGGTTGGATCGGGTCGGGTGGTGGGGTTACCCGAACACTATTTTTTCTTTTTTTCTTACCTTTTTCTATTATTTAATATAAAAAACAATATAATATTTATTTTAAAAGAATAAAATAATTTGTTATCCATTTATATAATATTTGACACATTTAAAATATTTTATTTTAATATTTTTTATTTTTAGTGCAAAATATAAGCTAAAAAATAAAAAAAAATAAAAAGTTCGGGTCTTTCGGGTCGGGTCGGGTCAAGTCGGATCAGAAAATTCTGACCCGTACCCAACTCGAATCGGGGTCGGATTCACGGATCCGACCCGACCCAAACGGGTTCGCGAGTCGACCCGACCCATTGAACACCCCTAATAGCCAGGTTCAAAACTTTACTGTAACAATTTTTCTTATCCAATAAATTCATTCTCTCTTCTAGACAGTATATTTTTATTTATATATTACTTTTAATCAAAATTTTCTTAATTAAGTGGTCCAAGTCCATAATTTTTTACCACTTATTTTATTAGTTGGTCTTCCAAATTTTATAATCTTTTATAATATTTTTGTCCTCTATTTTCATCCAATCAACTCATTCTTTCTCTTTAGACATTATGATTTACTATTTTATATTTTAATTATATATTACTTTTAATCAATGTATAATTAGGTGCTATGACATCATGTTTGCTCATTCAATTCATAATTATTATATATAATTTATATGCATAAATAATAATGTAATATTGTTTTGTTGATATATTTTAAATATTTAATAAAGTGATTATTTCTTAAGTGTTAATATTATTTTTTAATAAATCAATTAAAATGAAACATACTTTTTACCAAGTGAAATTGTACACTAGTTCTAGTGATATAAATTATACTACAAAATATTATTTATGTTTTAATATCATAATATAAATATTTTAAATAATTTTGGATTCTAACATAAGTAAAAATTTTAAAATTTACGAAAAAAAGGAGTCGACCTCTTCGACTAGACATATGAATGTGAACTCACTCAAAATATTTCTGCCTCCGCCACTGGCTGCAGTGGAACCTCAGGGCCAATGTGGAGAAGACTCATGGGTTCATCCTTGCAGCATTTTTGGATTTGCCAGCCTGTTTATAGTTTTGTTACTCCTCGTCTGATACTTGTTTAGAGCTAAAGGTCAAAGAAAACATAGACCAGGAAGAAGTGGCAAGCAAGTTGACATCTTTTAAATATTAATCTAACATTAAACTATTAAAATCTGAGCTCGAGGAGGCGCTTGCCGGAGAGAAAGAAGAAACAAAGGAAAGTTGTAGAGGACACGGGACTAGAAGATAGAGAAACACCTAAAATCTAATATTCTATTCCAATGCAAAAATTATTACATTACAACTCTTTATAGTAGCGAGACACTGACACGAAAGTAAAAAACCACTAATACAATCAGGGGCGGACCTAGAGCTGAAACACAGGGGGGCCAAGATAAGAAAGAAAAAAAAGTCAATAGGAGGAAAAAATAAAAATGATAATCATGTTTGAATCCATAACCTATCAAATGGTCATAGTACATCACAACCACCTTATCAAGACCAATCTTAGGTTAGCTTTCACATTCAATATTATTTAATGGAAGCCGAATGTCATATTTAATCCTATAATTTGTATATTAACATATATACTTAGTATAATTTCAAAATTTTGAGAGGGCCAGCCCCCCTCATGATATATGTGGGTGCACCCCTAGATACAATGACACTATTACAAGCTACAAAACAGTGACACACTTGCAACGATAAAGTGACTACACACATCTTGCTCTCTATCAAAGAGCTAAAGACGAAGCTGAAGATCACACGCCGCCTTGATATTTTTAACATGCCCCTTCAAGTCATCATTGGAAAGAAACTGAATGGCGGTGACTTGAAGTCAATTGGCAACGGCATAACAAATTGTTGAACACCTTGAACTCGCTCCGCCTGGCTGGTGCTCTCGGTGCTCTCTGGCTCCGCCCGACGCTCTCTCGCATTGGCCGATGGTACGCCCTGGCACCAGCAAAGATATATACTACGTCACGAGAAAATTAGAATTGAAACCAAGTTCGTTGTATTGTTTTGTTTTATTTTGTTTTGATCGCATTTTGGTTGGGTGAGCCTTTTTGTGTTTGATCTCTTCGGCACTGTATGAATTCTCGGCCATTTCTTGGTGTAATCAGAATTGACGTCTACTTGTCTCCGACGTTTTGGTTGAGATTTTTCATTTCTTCTCGCATTTCATGTTTGCCAATCGAGTTCGTACCAACCTTGGGATTTGCTAAGCATTCAATCGGCCGTATCTTCTATTTCTTTTCGCGTTTCTTGTTTGCATTTGCCGTACCGACATCTTGATTTGTCGCTTCATGATTTTTGTGGAGTTTTGAATTCTCGGCCATTCGAGTTGGTCGCTTTCTCGGATTTAAGTTTCATTCGTCTCTTAGGATTTGTGTTTTGTTATTAACATTTCATCTTTATTTTTTCATTTCTTGGAGGAATGGTCACTGGTGGTTGGGATGTGTCGAGCGTTCGATGAATTCTCGGCCATCAGCTTTCTCGGATTTAAATTCTATTTCTAGTTGTTGTGGAATCAACAAAATAGGAATGTGTCGATGAATTCTCGACAGCTTTCTCGGATTTAAATTCTCCGAGAAAGCTGTCAAGAATTCATCAATTTCCACGACAACTAGAAATAGGGTTTAAATCCAAGAAATCTTATGCCTGGGAATTCATTGAATGCTCGACACATCTCAACCACCGGCGGCCGTTACTCAAAGAAATGAAAAAAATAAAGAAGAAATAACAATAACAAAAACACAAATTACAAGAGACGAATGAAACTCAAATCGGAGAAAGCAAAACAAAACAAAAAGAACACCCAAACATAACGCAAACACAACACAACAAAACAAAACAACAAACTTAGTTTCAAAACTAATTTTCCCGTGACGTAGTATCTATCTTTGCTTGCGTCGGGGTGTACCATCGGCCGGCGTGAGAGAGAGCCGGGAGGACCAGGTGGATCCAAAGGGCGTCGGAAGCGCCGACCGGACGGAGCGAGAGAACGCCGACCGGACCGGACGGAGCGAGAGAGCGCCGTTCCTCAAAGAAATGAAAAAATAAAGAAGAAATAACAATAACAAAAACACAAATTACAAGAGACGAATGGAATTCAAATCGGAGAAAACAAAACAAAAAGAACACCCAAACATAACGCAAACACAACACAACAAAACAAAACAAAACAACAAACTTAGTTTCAAAACTAATTTTCCCGTGACGTAGTATCTATCTTTGCGTGCGTCGGGGCGTACCATCGGCCGGCGCGAGAGAGACGGGAGCACCAGGTGATCCAAAGGGCGTCGGAAGTGCCGACCGGGCGGAGCGAGAGAGCGCCGGGCCGCTAGAGATGACATGATGTCAGAGAATCGTCGCCGAATGCAACTCGCAATATATTGAAAGTGAAATACTCAAATGTGAAAGCGAAAAATTGAAATGTGAATATATATATAAGCACATGAACCGAATAAATAAAGAAATAAACTCCGAAAATAGAATTTAAAATTTAACACTTACAGGCCGGCCGACCGTTATAGCATCGAAGGTGGCAATCGAGTCATTCGTCTTTGGGATTTTTGTTTTGTTATTGCCACTTATTCTTTATTTTGTTTTCATTTCTTGGAGGAACGGCCACTGGTGGTTGGGATGTGTCGAGCGTTCGATGAATTCTCGATGATTTTAAACCCTATTTCTAGTTGTCGTGGAATCGACAGAACAAGAACGTGTTGATGAATTCTCGACAGCTTTCTCGGATTTAAATTCTCGAAGAAAGCTGTCGAGAATTTATTGATTCCACGACAACTAGAAATAGGGTTTAAATCCGAGAAAGCTGATGCCCAAGAATTCATCGAACGCTCGACACATCTCAACCACCGACAGCCGTTCCTCAAAGAAATGAAAAAATAAAGAAGAAATGGCAATAACAAAAAACACAAATCCCAAGAGAGGAATGAAACTCAAATTCGAGAAAGCGACGAACTCGAACGGCTGAAAATTCAATTCTCCATAGAATTCACGAAGCGAAAAATCAATGTGTTGGTACGACAAATACAAACACGAAACGCGAGAAGAAATAAAAGAGATGATCGATCGAACGCTCAGCAAATCCTAGGGCTGGTACGAGCTCGATTGGCAAACACGAAATGCGAGAAGAAATGACAAATCCCAACCAGAATGCCGGAGACAAGAAGACGACAGTTTTGATTCCACCAAGAAATGAAAGATCTAAGAAGAATGAAAAAAATGGCCGAGAATTCATAAGGTGCCAACGTGATCGAACACAAAAAGACTCACCCAAACATAACGCAAACACAACAAAACAAAATAAAAAATAAAACAAAACAACAAACTTGGTTTCAAAATTAATTTTCCCGTGACGTAGTATCTATCTTTGCTGGCGCCGGGGCGTACCACCAGCCGATGCGAGAGAGAGCCGGGAGCGTCGGGCGAAGCCAAAGGGCATCGGGAGCGTCTGCCGGGCGGGGCGAGAGATGGTCGGGCCGCCAGAGACGACATGACACCAAAGAATCACAGCATAGTGAAAGTGAAATAGTCAAATGTGAAGCGAAAAATTAAAATGCGAATATATATAAAAGCACATGAAGCCAATAAATAAAGAAATAAACTCCACAAATAGAATTTAAAATTAACACTTATCGGGCGCTCGCCCGTTATAGCGTCGAAGGTGGGAAGGTGGCAACCGATTCATTCGTCTCTTGGGATTTGTGTTTTGTTATTGCTGTTTCTTTTTTATTTTTTTCATTTCTTGGAGGAACAACTGCTGGTGGTTGGGATGTGTCGAGCGTTCGATGAATTCTCGGCCATCAGCTTTCTCGGATATAAACCCTATTTCTAATTGTGGTGGAATCGATGGAACATGAACGTGTTGATGAATTCTCGGCAGCTTTCTCCGATTTAAATTCTTCGAGAAAGCTGCCGAGAATTCATCAATTCCATGAAAACTAGAAACATGGTTTAAATCCGAGAAAGCTGATGACTGAGAATTCATCGAATGCTCGACACATCTCAACCATTGGCAGCCGTTCCTCCAAGAAATGACAAAATAAAGAAGAAATGAAAATAACAAAAACACAAATCCCAAGAGATGAATGAAACTTAAATCCGAGAAGGTGACGAATTCGAATGGCCGAGAATTCAAGACTCCACAAAATTGGTGAACAGACAAATCAAGGTGCCAGTACAACAAATGCAAACACAAAATGCGAGAAGAAATAGAAGAGATGACTGATCGAACACACAACAAATCCCAATGCCAATATGAGCTCGATTGGCAAACACGAAATGTGAAAAGAAACGACAAATCCCAACCAGAACGCCGAAGACAAGAAGATGTCAGTTCTAATTCTACCAAGAAATGATAGAATTAAGAAGAATGAAAAATGGCCGAGAATTCATAAGGTGCCGACAAGATCGAACACAAAAAGACTCATCCAAACATAACGCAAACACAACAAAATAAAACAAAAAAAAAGAAAAGAAAAGAACAAACTTGGTTTCAAAACTAATTTTCCTGTGATGTAATATCTATCTTTGCTGGCGCCGAGGCGTACCATCGGCCGGCGCGAGAGAGAGCCGAGAGCACCAGGCGGAGCCAAAGGGCATCGGGAGCACCGACCGGGCGGAGCGAGAGAGCGCCGGGCCGCCAGAGATGACATGACGCCAGAGAATCATCGACGAATGCAACTCGCAATATATTGAAAGTGAAATACTCAAATTTGAAAGAGAAAAATTAAAATGTGAATATATATAAGCACATGAACCGAATAAATAAAGAAATAAACTCCGAAAATAGAATTTAAAAATTAACACTTATCGGCCGCCCACCCATTATAGCATCGAATGTGGCAACCGAGTCATTCGTCTTTGGGATTTGTGTTTTGTTATTGCCACTTTTTCTTTATTTTTTTCATTTCTTGGAGGAACGGACGCAGGTGGTTGGAATGTGTTGAGCGTTCGATGAATTCTCAACGATTTTAAACCTTATTTCTAGTTGTCGTGGAGACAGAACATGAACGTGTCAATAAATTCTCGACATCTTTCTCGGATTTAAATTCTCCCAAAAAGTTGCCAAGAATTTATCTAATTCCACGACAACTAGAAATGGGGTTTAAATCCGAGAAAGCTGATGTCCGAGAATTTATCGAACGCTCGACACATCTCAACCACCGGCGGTCGTTCCTCAAAGAAATGAAACAATAAAGAAGAAATGACAATAACAAAAAACACAAATCCCAAGAGACGAATGAATCTCAAATCTGAGAAAGCGACGAACTCGAACGGCCGAGAATTCAAGACTTCACAAAATTCGCGAAGCGACAAATCAAGGTGCCGGTACAACAAATGCAAACACGAAACACGAGAAGAAATAGAAGAGATGACCAATCAAATGCTTAGCAAATCCCAAGGCCGGTACGAGCTCGATTGGCAAACACGAAACGCTAGAAGAAACGACAAATCCCAACTAGAACGCCGGAGACAAGAAGACGTCAGTTCTGATTCTACCAAGAAATGAAAGATTTAAGAAAAACGAAAAAAATGGCCAAGAATTCATAAGGTGCCGACGAAATCGAACACAAAAAGACTCACCCAAACATAATGCAAACATAACAAAACAAAACAAAATAAAAAAACAAAACAAAACAACAAACTTGGTTTAAAAACTAATTTTCCCGTGATGTAGTATCTATCTATGCTGGCGCTAGGGCGTACCACCGGCCGGTGCGAGAGAGAGTCAGGAGCGCCGGACGGAGCCAAAGGGTGCCGGAAGCGCCGACTGGGCGGAGCGAGAGAGCGCCGGGCCGCCAAAGACGACATGACGCTAGAGAATCACCGTCAAATGCAACTCGCAACATAGTGAAAGTGAAATAGTCAAATGTGAAAGTGAAAAATTAAAATGTGAATATATATATAAGCACATGAACCGAATAAATAAAGAAATAAACTTCGAAAATAGAATTTAAAACTAACACTTATCGGCCGCCAGCCCATTATAGCGTCGAAGGTGGCAACCGATTCATTCATGTTTGAGATTTGTGTTTTGTTATTGCCACTTCTTCTTTATGTTTTCATTTCTTGGAGGAATGACCGCTGGTGGTTGGGATGTGTCGAGCGTTCGATGAATTCTCGACGGATTTAAACCCTATTTCTAGTTGTTGTGGAATCGACAGAACTTGAACGTGTCGATGAATTCTCAGCAACTTTCTCAGATTTAAATTCTCTGAGAAAGCTGCCGAGAATTTATCAATTCCACGACAATTAGAAATGGGGTTTAAATCCGAGAAAGCTGATGCCCTAGAATTCATCGAACGCTCGACACATCTCAACAATCAGCGGCCGTTCCTCCAAGAAATGAAAAAATAAAGAAGAAATGCCAATAACAAAAACACAAATCCCAAGAGAAGAATGAAACTCAAATCTGAGAAAGTGATGAACTCGAACGGCCGAGAATTCAATTCATTCTTATGGATCCATCCCCCGAAGGAACCGGACATGATAATTTTTCATCATCCGGCTCGAGCAAGAATCAAAGAAATGGTAGAAGAAATAGATCCATAGAAAATATGACTCCACAAAATTCGTGAAGCGACAAATCAAGGTGCCGATGCGACAAATGCAAATACGAAACGCGAGAAGAAATAAAAGAGACGACTGATCGGACGCTCAGCAAATCCCAAGGCTAGTACGAGCTCGATTGGCAAAAACGAAATGTGACAAAGTCTTTCACGGTCGTGACGACGGTCGGTTAGGCCATTTTAAAGCCATTTTATTCACTTTTTAGATATATTTTCGATTTCTTTTATTGAGTGACGAGAAAACCTATAAAAGGAGGCAGAAGAGGACTTGAAAAAGCATCACAAGATCGTAGATTTAAAGCCTACAAAGAGGAGAAGTTCGAGAACAATAGTGAAGCTTTGCCGTCGCGATAGCACGTGCACAGCGGCTGGCAAAGTTCTTCGTTTTCTTTCCCAATCTTTTACATTAGATTTGATGTTGTTAGTCTCATATTTATTCTTTCATTAGGGTCATCCTAGTTGAACCCTATTTATGTATTGGATTCTTCTTAATATTAATTTAGTTTGAGTCATTAATAGCATTGCAATTTCATGTTTAATGCTTTCCTTTGATTCCATGATTTATGATTTGATTGCTATCTAAGAAGAAGTGATTATTTTTATAATAGTTTCTAGGATTGATCTTATTTATTTTATGCCACAATTTGGAAAATTGAAAGAGACCTAATTTGTGTAGTTATTAAGGTAACTTGAGAAAGCCATTAATATTAGTTCCATTTTAATGCATCTTATGATTTAATTAAGTAAATTAAAAATGGAAAGGATTGATTTATTTTAATTATTCATAAGATAGTAGTTAAAACTTGAAATATTGTTTAACTAATTTTGGAAATTCTGTTATTGATTCGACTAATTTTAAGTTGAGAAAATTCATTATATTTTAGTGGTGATAATTAGGTGCCTTCATCATCAAATCATTATTTCTTCAGTGATCATTTCCTTTATTTTTATTATTTTCTTTTAATTCCTATATTTACTTAATTTCTCAATTAACAAGGTTAAAATAAAATCTAAGTTATAAACCATTCTCGTGGGAACAATAACTCTATTCATTCACTTTATTACTTGAGCGATTAATGCATTTGCTAGCGTTTGCTATCAATTCTACACGCATCAGTGACACAATCGCTTCCCACGAAGATCCACATGTATGCAAGATGTGTAATGACCCGAAAATTTACCCTAAAAGTTTTGGTCATTTAGGAAAATTTCGCACCGTTAGCCCGTTCTCCATGCATCCTTTAACAACGAAAGACTTTAATATTTTACTGAAAATCATAATAAATAAAACTTTATTTGAACCATATAAAATCTTTTTCAATTAATAAGTCATGGGACCTCAAATGACTAAAGACATCAGTACATAGCATCTCAATGTTCAACTAGAACTTATTTGACCTAAGTATGTGCAACACTTCGTCATGAGCTTGAGCTGATATTCATCATTTAATCTTGATTATTTGCACGGATCCAGAGTGCAGGGTTTCACAGTTAGAGTATGTAAATGTCATGCATGTCATGATATCCTATCACATGATACTATATGCGATGCATCATTTATCATTATAATAACATAACATGTAAACATGCATGCCATGAACTATATGATGATCCTTACATGACATTACATAACACTTACATTCATTCTTCATATAATATTCATGAAACATAACTATTATGCCATACCTACTTAACTTCAGGTCCATTATCAACAAGTACCATACAATAGAAATATGCATTCATATCATTCATCACATACATGACATAACATATCACTTCATTTCATTTTCATTGTCATGTACATTTTAGGAGTTTCTTCATATATCCTTAATGCTTATTTCTTGACTTCTTTCATACTTTACATCTCCTCTGAGTTGCTTTATAACCCTTTGGATCTTCTTTCATTCTTCTTTTCTTTCTTTATTATGTGATCATTCATGTGTCATCTTCATCCTTCATATTTTATCTCATAATAACATCTTGATTTTCATTCTATATCATAAGTCATACTTAAGAACATGCTCATCATAATAGTGAGAAACTTTACTCCTAATCATCTTTAAGAATACACACACTTTATGATGAGGAATATTGTTCCTTGAAAAGTAAATACGCAGATGCAGGACTTTACTTTTTAAGCTTATATCTCCTTGAAGTACATACATAAGTGTATCTTTACTTTATCATCATCATCTTAACATTCTTTTTTTGTCATAAGTTACTTTAACTTCACTTTCATTCTTTATCTTATAACATCTTTGATCTTAACATAGTTGAAAGAATCATATCACATCATCTTAGGCCACATCTTGGAACACACACATCATAATGGTAAGAGACTTTATTTCGAAGAATATGCACACTATCATAGTGAGAGATTTTATTCCAGAAAATATGCACACTTTCTGATGAGGGACTTTGTTCCTTGAGAAGTACATATACAAATGCAGAATTTTACTTCGCGGGCTTAGATCCCCTTGAAGTACATACATAAATGTAGAACTTTGCTTCTCAACATTGATGAGTGAGATATTCTTCTTCAACTTTAGGTAGATTGTGTTTTGCAATACATCAACCATTCTTCATATTTTAGCCTAATTACGCTTGAAGATACATTTTGTATATTTATGTGTCATATACATTCATCAAGCATCAATTCAAAGCATAAATGCTTTGAAAATAACTTTGAATATAACGTATATTCTTTTTTTTGTCGGTCACGGCCGTGATGGAGTTTTCACGCCCGTGACCATGCTATAAAATGGTCCATTTTTGCTTTTAAGTGTTGGACAAGGCCGTGTCCATTAGTGTCACGGCCGTACTCATTAGTGTCACGGCCATGAGATACGATTTTTGTCCATCGAGTTCGATACGGCCTGGTCGTATTTTTCCCTTCTAGGTCATATTTTTTGCCTTCAGGTTGTATTGACCTCACACCAGAAAATACTAGCAGCCCATATTGAAATCCTCTTGCCCGTATTAACACCCTCTAGCCCGTATTGAGCTTGCGTCTTGATGCTTTTCAATGAAACTTTAGGAAAATGCAATACAATGCATCCCAAAGGGTCTATGCTTGATCTATATACTGATAGGCATCAAAACACATGAAAGACATACGAAATCATCAATTCTTTAAAATCTATGGTTCATCGTAAATCTCACAATATGGAACCCTAGCATAAGAATTTAACATGGGATTTCGAGAACATGAATCATATATGAGAAACCTTCGGATCTAATGCATGTGTGACCCTCAATCACAATCCCTACCAAAGACTAGGGTCTTCTTAGATCTCTCAAACCAAAAATAAAAAACATCGAGAGGGGAGAGAAGGATTGGTTCTCCTTTACGTACCCATGATCTTATTCTTCCTCAATGTTAATCCCCTTTCCTTTGTCCATGTCCTCTTCCTCTTTGCCCTCTTCTTCTTTCTAGTTCTCTTCCTTCTTCCTCATCCTAAGTTGCAGCCATCGCGTGGGAGAAATAAGAAAAGAGAGGAGAGGGAGGGTTTGGGGGGTTGGGGAGGGGGGTGTTTATAGAGTCTAGCTCATGGTTTCTTAGGGTTTCCTCCAAATGACTTAAATGCCCCTATTAAAAAATTGGAGTTATTAGAAGATGCACATCAAGGCAGATTTTATTCGTCTTGCATGACCATAGTACTCTAATTTCCCCTTTTATAAACTTTGAGGAATCTCAAGCGAGTAACACATTGATTACATTGACTCCAAAATCTAGCACCGACATCAACCGAGTTGTTCTCCAAGAATCAACAGATGATTGGAGTATGAGAAGAAGTTAGGGAGCTCCATTGATGAGATTTAAAAAGCTGTGTTACGAAACCTAAAGACCACAACAAATAGAGGGGAGTGAGATGACCCAAGAGACGAACATGGAGGAGATGGCAATATACCGATCAATTTTTGTTTTTATGTGATTGCCATTGATGTTTACATCACAAAAATATTATTTTGTTATGAGCAGTTTGGGATGGAAATAAAGTCTGTCCGCTCATACAAAATATGATTGGACATCATTTCTTGGCCATTTGGTACTGGCCTCATCAAACTTTTCTCCATATTTTTTTACCTTACTATTTAAATATATATATACACTATTGTTAACTAGTTTTTTCATATCAATAATTTGCACACAAAATATAAAGTACTTCTTGGGAGATTTTTTTCTTTCTAAATTTATCGATTTGTTGTCACTTTGATGATAAAAATGATGAAATGTAGGTCATGATAAAATAATTTTTTACATATGTGCTTAATATTTTAAGGGTGTCAATTTTTTACTTTCTTTCTAAAATGATGAAAGGTTAACCATTACTTCATAATGCAAGTTTATTATTTTTATCAACCATTAAGCAACAATCTTGTTTCAATAATCTAATTGTTATACTTCTTCTATCTATTTTTGTCATTTTTCCAACATTTTCTATCTTCTCTTATGATAAAAGGAGATTGTCTTACTCACTCCATTTAATACATTTTATTTAATAAATTTTAATGTATACCTCTTTTTGATCTATTCCTTCCTTTCAGTTATGACTGTTGTATAATTGTAGCAAGTTGGAATATTAAAGGCAATTTATCATTTAATATAAGAAGGCAACAGAAACAATGTTAAAGAGAACACGAGCGTGATGCAGTGGCACACTCTTAGACTTATAGATCAAGTGTCTCATGTTTAAATTCCACTGTGAAAATTATGTGTACCATTTATTTTTAAATTTATTTTTTTTCTTTTCATGTATTAGACTTTGTGCCACCTTGTGTAATCGGAAAAAAAGATGATGGAGACAATTTTCTATCTTCCTATTTGATTATGTCTTCACTATTTTCAAAACTATTTCAAACTGATTCGTTTGTATCAATAATTTATTTGTTTGTCTTTTGAGTGTATGTGTGCATATTTGCACTTGCTTTTTGAAGTTAAAAATTTAAAAGTTGTTGCTTCTTTCTACACGATGAAAGGTTAGCCATCAGAAAATAAATTTAATTCTAATGCACTATTGTTATTTTATAAATCAAGTGTGTGGGTGTGCATGAGTGCATTCGTGCTGTGTGTGCTGAAATGTTACATGTTAGAAAATATATTTAAGCCTAATACAATGTTATTTTGTTATAAACTATCGAGTAACAATATTAGTATATTGAAATAATCTTAATTGTTAATATGTTAATATTACATAAGCTACATAAGATGAAAAGTCAATTGGTTTAATTCAATAAGACATAAAGTTCTTTTTAAGGACAAATAAAATAAGTTAAAGAAACCAAAGATCCAAGATAATTTGATTGTCTACTGGAATGAAAAAAAAGAAAAAAAATGTTAAGGAGTCCGAATATCCATGATAATTTGATTGTTACTTCTTCAATGTCAAAGTCCAACTTTGCCCATGCTATCCAGAGGTTCACAATTTATGTCCATATTTTGTCCAAGATCATTTGATTGTCTACTGGAATGAGAAAAAAAAAAAAGAAAGAAATGTTAAGGTCGATCTTAAGGAGACCAAATATTCATGATAATTTGATTGCTACTACTTCAATGACAATGTCCAACTTTGCCCATGCTATCCCGAGGTTCACAATTTATGTCATATTTTTCCTTTGATGTTCCTATCATTATGTCAATGTTTTCACTTTTAGTTTTGTGTTTGATCTTCCTAAACTTCATCCTCTTTCCAAATAAATTTTTTCCATATTTTTTTATGAAACTGAAAAAGCTTCAAAGATTTAAAAAATTGAGACAATGAGAGTATGATTAGTTGCACATGTGTTTTATGTATTATGGTTCAAATTAGATCTCGCTTATGCTTTTTAGGAGTTTAGGATTAGCTGTATGATTATGATGACATACTAGTTAAAGATTTGAGTTCTTCTTAATGCTTTCTCCATTGCTCATATGCCATTTATTTATAATAATTATTATAATTGTCATTTTTATTAAGTAATCATATTTCAATCATTGACAACTTAAAAACGAAAAGAAATAATGAGTTAAATGAATTGAAATTTAAATGGATTGATGAATGAATTTAAAATTCAATTTTATAATATCTTGTGTTGCTAAAAAGGTAAATCCTTTTATGCAATTATCATTCTTTTTTTTTCTTTCGTGTAGCTCGGAATGATAATCGAAATAAACAAAAAATAAATAAATTAGGGTTTGACTTATTGACGCTTCTTCCATCGCATTTATTGGTTATGAAATAAATGCCATTTTTTTCATTGGTCACTTAAATATATTCTTTCTATAGTCGCGATTAAGTAGGAAGAAGTTTTCTTTCTTTCCACGTTAAATATATAATGTTATCATAATACGTAATCATGTTATATAGGAAATTGCATTTTCATTTACAAATTTGATATTTTATTAGAATATAAATATAAATTATGAATAATTTTATTTCTTGTACAAATATAAATTTTATTTTTATAACATTAGCGGGTAATATACTAGTTTATCCAATAAGGATGTGTTTATCTTTTAAAATTAACTTACCGTAAAACTTATTAGCGTTGTTTTGACTAGCTAAGCCAAAGTTATTCTAGAGCTTTTCAATACTAGATCGAGTTTGAAAAAAAATTGTCTTAGACTAATTTTCTTTTAAAAAGCATGAATTTTTTTAAGCAAATAGTATGTGCACATTTGCTCGAGGAATATCTATTTTATTATTTTTATAAAAAATGCATTATTGTTAGGAATTATTTTCTATCTAGTGTACTTGTCATAATCAAGGAGGCAACATCATTGCTGAACCATCAAAGGCACTTCAATGAATAAGTTATTGCACCCTCCATCAAAATTGGAGCATCTTTTCCTTCATTGATATATCAACATACGACTCCCTTCATTCTAAATTTTCATGAACTGATTTTGATTTTAATATAAATATTATTATGTTGTAGCAGAAAGCAGAATATTGCCTAAATTATCTAATAGCATACACGCACAAATTAATCATAAACTTTTGTCAGGGAGCTAATTTACTGTGTGAATGTTGTTGATGAGTGTTAAGATTTCTCTACAAGAGATATTATGCAGCAAACAAATGTACGAGAAATTTAAAGCGACACCCGTAGTGTGAAGGTGTTTTTTATTTCGAAGTGTCTTAAAAGTCAGATGAATTTTTAGTTTAGATAAGATTCAAGAGAGTATTAACCATGAGCAAATTAAACATAAAGCTAAACTTCATGGCATGCGTGTATTCGACACTGTTCATTTTCTCTCTCTGCTTTTATGAAATTTGGAAGATCTGCATTTTATATGTTAATTCACAGTACGTACAAATGATACCAGCTGCAATTGAAGTTGCATTGTCTGGTCATAAGCTCCATGCTCTGGCATGAAAGAAAAGAAAATTTGGGGCTACTTGCATTAACTTCTCCACTGGCCAATTTGCATATACTAATAGTTAGGCATTACATATGCATTTCTAGGCTGTATATAACTTCTATCATGCAGTCGTCATTCCAACTAAATCATATAGTATTCGTCTTTGCATGCATAGTCATACAATGCTACACTAAAGTATATGAACTTGATCATATGTCATTAGGATTTGATTGTTTCATTTCATTGAAAAAAGTTGAGCCCCAACTTTAAGAAAGAGTTTTTGGTTTCAAGATTGTTTGAATTTGATAAATATTGATATTTGATAGTAGTTTCATATTGGAGATTCAAATCAACGTAAAGATTTGTTAATAATTCTTTGAATCTTATTCCCACTGAAAATTTGTCTAGATCTCAAGACACTCCGAGGTAAAGAGGCTTCTGCACTACGGAGATCTCATTTACTCAATCAATGAAGTTGAGAGAGGTCAATGGGAGATCCCCTGCTGAGGGGTGTGGGATGCGGAACCCCCGGATCAAAATTTTATAATATATTTTATATATGATTCAGAATTAATTTATTTTTTTATTATAAAATATGTATTCTAATTTTGAGGGATTAATTCAGAATTCTAATCGGTATGAAATTTTTATCATTTAGAAAAGCATTGTCTATTTAAACTCTCAAAAGATCCGACTAGAAAGTAATCTGAATTATAATTTTTTTCTAGTATAATAAAATTTTACATTATCTTAATTTTTTTTATTTTCCTTCTATGCCTAATATCTCCGGTAAAAAAATCCTAAGATCATTGAAAAAAAGTTGAGCTGAGCGGCTGAAGTGATTTCCCCAGCTTTTAGAAAGAGCTTTTGCAGTAGGCATTAACGGCTGATACTTTTGAGTTTTGACAGAGACATCAGTTATACAGAGAATAATTAATAGCAGCAGCCAAATAGACTGCATAGTTGTGCAGGATGACAATGTCCGCAGAGCTTCAAACACGGAGCTATATGGGTTTCATGCCTGACTTGCAGGCACTGGAATTGCATATGTTTACTATCAGCTTGGTGGGTAGCAGTGTAATTTCACTGTTGATGTATCCAGGTTCGAAACTTCATTGCAATAATTTTTCTTATCTAATAAATTCATTCTCTCTCTTCTAGACATTATATTTTATGCTTTTATTTATATGTTACCTTTAATCAAAATTTTCTCAATTAAGTGGTCCAAGTTCATAATTTTTTACCACTTATTTTATTAATTGGTCTTTCAAATTTTATAATCTTTTATAATATTTTTGACCTCTATTTTCATCCAATCAACTCATTCTTTCTCTTTAGACATTATGTTTTACTATTTTATATTTTAATTATATATTACTTTTAATCAATGTATAATTAGGTGGCTATGACATGCTCATTCGATTCATAATTATTATATATAATTTATATGCATAAATAATAATGCAATATTGTTTTGTTAATATATTTTAAATATTTAATAAAATTATTATTTGTTAAGTGTTAAAATTATTTTTTAATAAATCAATTAAAATGAAATATACTTTTTACCAAGTGAAATTGTACACAATATCTCTTTCTAGTTCTAGTGATATAAATTATACTACAAAATATTATTTATGTTTTAATATCATAATATAAATATTTTAATTAATTTTGGATTCTTACATAAATAAAAATTTTAAAATTTACGAAAGAAAGGAGTTGACCTCCTCGATTAGACATATGAATATGAATCCACTCAAAATATTTCTGCCACCGCCACTGAATGTATACTAACTATGTTTGGAATATTATGTATTATAAATAATGGAGTAAACTAACTAAAATTTGTTAATTTTTTTACTAACAATTCTATTTCTGCATTTTTCTTTGTCAACTATCCTTCAACGTTACATATTTTAATTAGAACTGCCATCCAATTTAGTTTTCTAACAAAATCTCTCTTTAACTTGTATTTAGTATTAAAAATATCCACTTTTTTTAATAGGTAAGATTTTGACTCTGACATTATATGAAAATCTAACTAATTTTTCTAAATGCTTAAGTCATTAAAAAAGTAATATCATTAGTTTTATAATATTAACATATGTAACAAATTAATAATATCAAATTATGTTTTTTATATTACATCAAAACTATAAAAGTATAAAGTAAAATATATAATTTTAAATCCACATTCTTTCACAAGATTTGCAATTAGAAGATTTATTTAATTTTGATCGCCTTAAATAAATGTACATCCAAGTTCTGTTATAAAAAAACATTATTTGAGGATTGTTTTACAAGAAAACGGAGATCAAGGATAAATATGATATAGTGCATCATTTTTTACTACACAGATTTATTATAAGATGAACTTGTACATGGTTGAATATTTATTCGCTAAACAAGTTATAAAAGAAGCGAAATAGTGGCCCTTGAATCAATTAATGAATTGAATAACAAGTTTGAGGACGGCAATCAAATTATCCCCGCGATGCAAAATTAAATTAATCAGTATTTAACTCAAAAGAAGTATCAAATTTATGTGGCATGATGGATACACATATAATTAATTTTCATCGGAAACGTAAATATACAATATATATACCTCTAAATTTTTTTTTAATTTAGGGTTAGGGAATTGTGAGAAAAATAGGAAAATGAAGGAGAAAATTTTTACATGCTAAATTTCAGTATCGTAACATTCACACAAGAGAAAATTAGGCAACAAACTCAAACAAACATCATACCAACTTGCATAGTACACCAATGCTTATAGATGTTTCAAACAAGTACGAAACAATTACCAAACATTCGACCGAAAAGAACAAGTACAAAACACACGACATACTCCAGCTACTTACACACGTCATACCATGACAACAGGAGTACAGACCAAAGAAAGGAAAGTCAACGTAGAAGACTATTTCCCTTCAGGGGACTTTATCGATCAAGGAGGAACGGACCATATTAATTTCTTCTGCGAGGTGGAAGCTGATCGCACTGAAAGCTCCTGAAGGATAGCGTCTCAGTGGACAAATCATATATGAACTGGAAGTTCTGCTGCTGCACACTGCCCAAGAAAAAATAGTTGCTCTTGGTTGGGATCATCGTCAAACAACCCAAGGTACCATTGTTCGGCAAGAAATTGTCAACCGGCAGAGTCATATCTGCACCTGCAAAGTGAAATGTTATAATGGGAATGCTCAATTTAGACGGATCAGATGGCCAATGGAAGCACAGGTCGAGCCCGATGTCTTCTATGGAGTTGTTGTACACAGATAGGCCAGTCTGAGAAATGAGTTCCTTCTTGAGGATGCCATAAGCTTGCTGCGGTAAGAAAGTATACGGGGTTCCTGTAGTTATGATTGTTCCACTCGAATTAGCCACATATTGGAAGGTTTCCGGAGGGATGGGCAAGAGGGTTGCGCCGACTGATATGCCAGTAAAATTGAGATAGTAAAAGTGTAAATCTTGGACGAACGAGGTTGTGTTGACTGTTACGCTGCTGTCTAAGTCGGCGTAGGAACCAAAGAACATGTAGCTAGAAAGAGACGTATTAAACCCGCCAGTGAAGCAATAAGAGAATTTTGAGACGGACAGTTGAGAGACTAGAGACAAGGGCCCTCGTCCGAGCCCTGCAGCGCCAGAGGAGTCCATGAGATAGAGCAGGTCCACCTTGTTACACCCGAAAGATACGGTGAACGGATCGGTACTGCTGCCGTCGAGTCCGAACGTGTCGTTGGCGAGAATACCTTGTATCAACGAGTTATTGTATTGGCACTGCGGAGTGCACGTGGCAGATTCCATTATTACCTGGCACTGCGGGCTGTTGCACGGCAGGGTGTGAAAGGTGGACGACTGGTTCGAGTAGTAAGCCGAAGCTTTGGGGCTGTGTTGGAAGCACCTCGTGCAGGGCTGGCAATCAGTCCAAACGAAGCTATCCGCGGTGTTGATTATGAGTGAGACGTCGGATGCGGGGGTGCCGACGGCGAGCTTCACCACGAATACTCCATCGTCGCTAAAACGCAGCTGAGCTTGGAAGCCGGAACCGGAGCTGCTCTTTCGGGGGCTGGCGTTAGCCAACTGACTGTCGGTAGTAAAGTCCGGCTCTCCGGGTCGAGAAAGTTTGAATAGGAACCCCGAACCAGCAGCCGTTGTAGAGAATAAAAGCACGAACGATAGGAGCACCGGTACCAGCTGCGCCATGTGGATGTCTTTGATATCTCCACTCGAGGTTAAGAAACAGTTAATTTGTAGTAGGATACGAGAGGGCAACCCTATCTGCAACGTATACATAGGAAGAAGTCTGAGTGGTTTTGACTTTTGAACTACGCGAACGCTTCACATTTATTGCTGTTTGCATTGTCAAAAGCATAAAGAAAACTACCTTTTCAATTAGTAAAAAAGAAACTATCGTTGGACTCCGAACGAGAACCTGCCTAGCGAAAGTTAAGAGGGTTGGAGACAGTGTTTATGTATATTATTCTATTTGAAGTTTTATTCGGATTACAAATGACTAATATATTAATTGCAATAACAGTGACAATTTTTTATTCAAGAAATCGTAAATATGTGATGCCAATTTTTTTTTATTACAAAGGGAACTTCAATGACTGTTATTAAAAAATCAATATACACCCAAAGATATCCAATATTTTCTGTTGTCAATCATTCATTGGGTGAGGCAAACCCTTTTGATGCGATCCATGCGATATATTTTTGACGAGGCATTACAGTATTTTGTGCTCGGGCAGCACCGAATTTTTTTATCAATAAATAACTATTAGCAAAATTGTTGGGAAAAAAAAGTTAACCTTCATTTCTCTGCATTCCCGATTCAATTAGTTACTATATAAGACATTCAATGCACCTCTGGAAAGCATGGGTGAAGTTGTACTGAGCGATTTTTTAATAATCAAGAAAAATGGTATTTTTAAAATAGATGTTATTTTTTACGATTATTTTGCGTCGACAATTTTCAGTATTTTTTATTTTTTATTGATAGTTAATTTATTCTAACAAATACTTGTATGTTCCTTTTGCTAAAATGCATAAACTTATGGTAATGTTAAACGCAGGGACGGAGGAAAGAAAAAAAAATTAGGGGGCAAAAAAATTTTTCTGTGGGTGGAATTGATTCCTCACCGTCCCAACTTATGAAAGATGACACTTCTCAACAGTCTAACATTTATTATTTGATGGTTTGAGAGGGCCAACATACATATAATATAACGTTTGTAGTATAATATCAAAATGTCACACGTAGTGCCGTCCCTGGTTAAACGATGTTCTACATATAACATTGAATATATCTTATTATACTATGATGTAAAATTATATAATAAGTTATTTATATTAATTTCGATATATATAATTTTATAAGTAATACTC
Source organism: Pontederia crassipes (assembly GCA_030549335.1). Taxonomy (NCBI): domain Eukaryota; kingdom Viridiplantae; phylum Streptophyta; class Magnoliopsida; order Commelinales; family Pontederiaceae; genus Pontederia; species Pontederia crassipes. The sequence continues at coordinate 58,855,991 of CM060194.1, read as the reverse complement.
CTAGTTAAAAACCATATCCTACGTTGTCTTCCGATCTAAGGAATTTAAATTTTATATTGATTAGGATGATATTTTTTATAAATATTTAATATTTAAGATTTAGAATTCAGGTTTTGATTGAATGTCAGCGTATAAACCCATCCCGAGTGTGTAAATGCATTTAAATACCAAATATTATTATTTATGTTTCGTTTGGAAAGATGAGTCTAATTGTTCGTTACGATTCATCATTATTCATCACTTTGTTATACTAGAGACTGGTAACTTTTACTAATGGAAGTTGGGACGGATTGGTAAGCATAATCTTATGAACACAAAGAATTATGAACACACAGAATTTTTGTTGGGAGCTGCAATCGTCAAACATGTGACTAGAGGTGAACACTAAATTAGTTGAGTTGGTGGATCGACTTTTTAACTTATTAATTATGTGCTTTATAGCGCGAACGAATTGGACGATCGATACCGTTTTTTAGATGGGTTGGAAAAAAAAAACTGATAACTTTTGCTCTTTACAATGTGTAGGGGTTTATGCGTCTTTTTCCTTTCCAAGGCCGACTAAATGGGAGACCATCAAAGTAATTGCTTAAGGTCTCACCCTACACAAGGCCCCTTAATAATGCATTATTAATATGAATAATATTAATCTAATATTAAGACAATAATTTAATGTATTTATTAATTTTAATTATCAATAAATATGTAGACTATCTTATATTTCTAATATCATTCACCTAAATCATAATTAACTTATAACAATAAATATTTTTTTTATCTTTATATTCAATTTATGAATTCATTTCATATTAAACTCGATGTCAACCATCAATAATAGCTCAATTAAATTTTCTCATAATTGACAAAATAATCTCATTATTACTTTTTCACAATTAACATTAATTTTGTATTTTACATTGAGAAGGTACACCCAAATTCTTTCTTCTTTTCTTAATATTCATAAGCTAATTATTTTTAAAGATAAAATTATAGGTCTTCATATAAAAAGTTATAAAGATCTTAATCTATTATTATTTTTTATTTATGTCAAAATAAATTTATAATCTCGCTTTAAGCCTTTTGATCTCTAGAGCTGGCCCTGCCTTTTTGTTCCTACAGCTCTGAGGAGGATGACAAAATTAAATGCTGATTTTTTTCTTTTCTCTTGAGAGGATGTTAAGTATAAGCTTAGATGATCTAATTATTTGTGTTTAAAGTGAGGTTACGTTTATAGCTATCTACAATCTTCCTACGTGTTGCTGTTTACGATGTCGACTGAAGACTAATTGACAAGTAACAACGCTAAAACTATTAAAACAAATTATCATGCACATATGTCAACGGAGTCACCTACGACGCTCCGCTTCATCTATAAATAAATCATGACCATGTAAAAATATACTATATATATATATATATATATATATATATATATATATATGCATTTTCTTTTCAGGTGGTCATGCATGGATGATAACTATCCATCGTGGGTTAGAAAGAATATGCCAGGACCTTTTCCACTTGACTATTTCAAATTTTATATAAAAAGGATTAGCAGCAATAATGTAACATATTTGATTTTGGATTATTATCATCTAATTAGTTAATCAACTTGCGCCCATAGACCTTGCGAAAAAAGCAAAGATTTAAAAATAAAAAGAACACAAAAGTCTCGTAGAAATTAAAACTCGTGAAGTCGTGAGTGAATCTGGATGATGTACGTATCCACGGGCTAACTATACGAAGTTTCTGCTTCGACGAAGAGCTGTGGAGATATTGTAGACCTGTTCAACCTCAACGACAATGACATTTTCTGTCATATCTATCGACTGCCCTCCACGAGATTTGCTTATAGCATGCTTAGCAACTTAGGGCAAATATTTTAAGGTACATTAAAGTTAATCAATTCTTCTTATATGATGTTTGCTTTATTAGTTTATTCGATTAACTTTATAATATAGATTTGCCCAAGTTTTTTGTATTTACTTTACAGAACGTATACAGGGAAACAGAACACATCAAATTCAACTCAAAGGAGTTGTGTTGTACAAAGATTATACGACTCGAAGGGAAAAGTTGAAATCAGTGAAAGAGTTATATATTGTAATCAAGTTTAAACAGATTAAATTGACTATTTCGCAGTTTCATCTCGGTTTAATAAATTAGGGTTTCAAATTTTAATATATGGCTTAATTAATGGTCACGATATAAATATCTTGTCTTAGATTAATGATGTGTGTTGTCTAGGCTTGTATGGTGTTAGGAGGGTGTGAGATCAATTATCTAGCCTGGGATGACAAATATTGTAGTGTGTGAAAATAAGATAAACAAACATAGACAAACTCAACTTTAAAATCTTAGACACAATTACGAATACAAGCGTTCAGTATATATTCATTGCAGTTATCGAATTCAAAAGAAAGTAAAATAAATGTATGGCATTTCTAAATGTATAAGAAATCTTACTGAATCTTCATATATATGTTCTTAATTATAAGAAAGTAAAAAGCTCTCGGCAGTGCCATGATTAGATATAACTAGTTGAATTTGTTCATGGTAACTGATCTACTTGAACTTATTTCCTACTTATTATATAATGTGATTCGAAGTGTCATTTTAAATTGTCAATGTTTGAGGACGAGTAGACAACATAGTTGCTTTTACAAATTTTACATGTAACTCTATTTTTTTTAGATTATTTTTATAAATAAGTTTCTTAAAATAATTTCAAACTTTGCTAGTGAGTTTTTGTTCTTTTTTTCTTTTACTTACCTACCTTGCACTATAGCACATGAGCTTAATGAGCTTGTGGCTGTGAGCGTCAATGTTGCACCACCTTCTTGAGGACCTATGGAAATTGAAGGATTATAAAAATTAGGGATGTTGGACAAATTGAATAGTCAAGATGATTTCATTCAATATATCAGGATGATTCATCAACATTTTTAGGCAAAAAAATAAATAATAAAAATAGAATCAGCACCACTACTTATAATATATGATGTACTATATGGATATAGTAGCTCAAAAGGTGAATAATCGAGATAATCAACATATGATTGAAATGGATCAATTGTTGTAGCAAAGATAACAATTCAAAAGTCCAAATTCTATTAGAAATTTAAAATTAATATAATATTATAAATGTATTTAATACGCATTTATGTATAGTAGATTATTAATATATTAGTTAATTAATTTTTTTTAGAAAAACTATATTTTGAGTAATTCTTTTCATCCCTTGTGAAAGAAGTATTTTAAACCCTAAACAAATAAACATTTGTTAGTTAACACAAATATATGATAAACATATTAATTATAAGATAACATAATCCAATATAAATAGATATATATTAATTCACAAATAACTATATTTAACAAATATTTAAAGTGACAATGAAAATGTGAGAATAAGTAAGGTTGTCAATATCATAATCTTATATAAGATCGGATGGTCATAAGATAAAAAATCACGAGATCGAATTGAGAATCATAAGATCCTACCTATCAATAAAAAGTATTTTTTAAAAGTAACATATATTTTTTTATTTAACTTATGTCGCTTAAATCTTAAATTACAATTCATTAAGTTCATTTTTAATTGAATCTTAAGCTAAAATAATAAAAACATATAAAAAATGAAAAAAAAATATTAACTTGATATATATATTAACTCTTATTATCATTGAAGTATTTTTAATTAATATTTAAATGATTATATTAATCATACGTTCGTATAGGATGGATAAAATCATAAGATCATGTAACCAAAATTAATATCATATTAGGATCTTACACATAAAATTTTGAAGATAAGATCGTGATTGACATGGGTAGTAAAATAGTAAGATATTAAGATTTAGATCAAGAAATTGACAATCTCGATAATAAGTAAACGAGAGCATTGATAATCTAAAATATGAGAGAGATCAAGATATTGATAATTTTGAAAATAAATAAATTTAAAATATGAGAGAGAAAGTGTGTGTGATGGTTAGTGAATTTGTTGTCGAATGGAATGGATGGTGGCTTTCATAGGTTAAAGAAATTGATCGGCATGAGTGACACGCCCCCACGAAGTTGATGTGTTTTGTGCACCTTGGGCTTGCGATGTATTTTTTTAATAGTAAAATTCATTTAAGGAAGATCATATTGGTCAAAGTACAAAAAGGGGCAAGGCCCGGAGGTGGGACATCCTCCCAAAAATTATCGCCATTATAGCGATCAAAACTTGCTAAATAGTCCGCAGCTTGATTACTACATCTAGGATAATGGTCTAAAGTAAAAGATGAGATAGACAACATCAAAGTACGAATGTCCGAAATGAGGCCCTAGATTCTCCAGGGGCACCTCATCTTCTACATAATAATGACCACCAAAACCTTTGAGTCTGAATTGATCTTGATCATTTTTAGTCCTCTACACGAGCACTCTCGAAGTCCAAGAAAAATGCTCCAAGCCTCCATCTCCATGAAAGATATACCCTGTCTCCTAGTCATTCTCGCAAAAAGAAAAGTGTTAGTATAAGATCTCAGTAAGCATCTGTTACCTCCCTCATCGGAGGCCCCAATGAAGGAGTCATCGGTATTGAGTATGATCCAATGAATCGGGGGCTCCCACCGGACTCACGTGGAGGGGGAGGGGGGCGGGGCTTTTGGAGGGAAAGTTGCTTTAGGGGCGTGAGCCAAAGTGTACTCATGAAAGCCAACCAGCGCCCACTCCCATATGATCTCAACGGTTGCACGTCGGGAGTTAAAATAAATATCATTGCACAACTTCCAAAACCCCCAAAAGCAAAAAGAGAATATGGAGAGGAGAAGGTCCCTGAACCAATGATCCATACCCGATCCCTCATGGACCTAGGAGTCAGAATCACAGGAATGAATAAAAAGAAATGAAAGGAGGTGGAACTTAGCTTGGAAAATGTTCTAAACCTGATGTGCGAAGGTACAATGAAAAAATAAATGATGATTTGTTTCCAAAGCATGCTCGCAGAGGGAGCAGGAAGGATCAATGTTGAATTGTGATACATAATCAAGGATAGGAAGTTAACAATGGAGGAGCTTCCAGAGAAAGTGGTGGACTTTAAGGGGAATGAAAATGCGCCAGATCATTTTCCACGGCGGACCTCCAGCCATAGGTGTCGGCAAGGCATGACGACATACATAATTGTGCATAGATTTAGCATTTGAAAGTCCACGGGTATCTAACACCCAGACCCATGCATCATCATAGGCATTAGTAGACACATAAACATGAATCCGAGCAATGTCCCAAAAACCATTAACAATGGTATGAGCAATCATTAAGTTAGTAAAGTCAATTTCCATGTTAACAAACCTTGGAATCTAGTATATTGGGGTGGAGAGAATCCACGGGTCATAAAGAATAGAAGTGCTAGCCCCATTACTAATCCGTTTGGCGAATCCCTCTCGAAGATCATGGACATAATTGATGATGAGTCATCGGGACCAAGCCAATGAAGGAATGGACTGGGAGACCAAAGAGAGAATCTGCCATACTTATTAGTGATTAAATTAACCCACGGGCATTCGTGGTCATTAAGTAACTGTAGGAGCAAACAAAGAACACTGAATGGTCTTGAGATTTCGGATGCGTAGGCCTCCTATTGATCTAGGAAGTTGGACCATGGCCTAATTAATCTGGTGGGAGCCCCGCTGACCGTTGCCCAGACCTAGAGGAATATCCGAGAGCAACGCTCCGCGATGCGATAATGCCTAAGGAGAGGTGTAACGATCCCAGCAAGTAGACAAGTATGGTAGAAAGAACTGATTTAATTAAAGTAGTGCGACCAGCTAAATTAAGAAGCTTACTCTTCCATCCTCCTAGACACGAAGTACCCTTGTCAACTATAAATTGTTGATCCGGAATAGGAATAAACTTACGGGAAATAGGAGTTCCAAGGTAAGAAAATGGAAATGAGCCGATATCAATGCCAAGATGGGACTTGAGGATATTCTTCCTATGACCAATCAATGGGGGGGGGGGGGGGGGGGATAGAGGGCAGACTTTTGTGGATTAACTCGTTGGTTTGTAAGTCTAACCTAAGATTGATGCAATTTTTTTTGGTAGCTCCAATACTGTGACGCCCTACTACTCCTTTTGGTGTCATAAGGGGTGAAATCGTAAAATCAAATGTTTAAATTCGAATTCAAATATTCAATGAAAAACCAACGTTCAAAAATCAACTAATTCGGAATGATGTATGCGTAAATTCGTCCATACGTCATGTACAACACTTCATATATATATCTCATCACAAATAATTAACTTTAAAATTTAAATCATCACAAGCGGTTATAAGGACATTACTAGCAGTTCAATAAATAGTTAAAAGAATGGAAACACGTGCCCAAGATAGTGAGTAGCTCACTCTCAAATCAAAATTAGCGTCCATCGCTTCACACAATAATTCAACATTTTCAAAATCTTTCAAAGCATACTTCGAGTAATAAATCCGTATAGGAAAAACTCAATCAACACCAAGTTAGCTATTCAGTGATCACGCCTTTCACACATGCTCATTTCCTAGTCTGTTTACATTCCTTATTTTATGCTATGCAAGCTTTCATTCATTACCCGAAAAAATAAACAAGAGGGGTGAGCATTAAGAAGCTCAGTGAGTAAAACGACTATATCAAATATTAAAACAGCGAAGGAAAAACCAATATCTTTATTTTCAGAGTTTACTCCACACCCATTTCATTCATCCAAGGAAATTCATTTAAATAACAATCATGTCGAATTAATGTCATGAGTGCACATGCATGGTAATAAAATAACATCATAAAACTTGAGGAAACATCGTCAAATATGAATATCCAATCTCCTCAATGGAAGAATCAATCTCACCCCTCGTATTTCATTGACACAGGGTGTTCTAATTCCATCCCTCATATCCCATTGACACGAGATATTGAACTACCCTTCGTATCCCATTGACACAGGCTTCTTATCTCTTCTTTCCATCCATCGTATCCCATTGACATAGGATGATTGTTCTAATTCCACCTTTCGTATCATTATATTGACACAGGTGTTGAACCTGCTCTTCGTATCCCATTGATACAAAGCATACCGAGCCCCAAATCGGTCTACCCGGAGTTGGCCAATCTTCCGAGGTGAAATCACTCCATTTTATGCGGGTTCTGCATATAATGCATGAATGCAAATTCAAAAGAAAAGTTTAGAACTTAAAATCATTATACTAAAGAAACATTTCATTTCAAAAGCAAATCCTTCATTCCAGGTGACATGAGAAACTTCTATCAATTAAATACTTCCAAAATTCATAATAAAACATCACAAGTCATATAATAACACATATATGAAGCATACGAATAAAAATAATTTTTGCATGGGCAAAAACTATCATGAAAATCGGTCCCACATCGGATGGGACAATGTCATTACTCTAAGGAGTTAAGTGGTTCATATCAATTGAGATAAGTTCTCTCACCTTGGATTCGTCGAGTCCCAAATTATCCCCTCGTCCGAATCCAATCAAAAGTAAATACAACCTATCACATCCATTACTTAATAAATTAATATTATAAAAATTTAATTAATAATCACTCTTCACAATAATTCAACGTGCTTATGATAAACCAACATGCTTATGATAAATCAAGTCCTATTATGAATTTTCTACAATACTACAATGAAGAAAATGAAGGTCTCGTCGTCTAGTAATCGCTTAATCGAATCTCAACAACCCAACCGTCGCCTCCGATTAACAACTCCTATAAGAAAAGTTCAAATTAATCTTTAAGACAACTTCCAATTAAGACTTTCACTACATTATAAAAATTTACTTATAGTTATCCTAGCATTCATACCACAACCACTGTAGCCACCGCTCTCAAAATCACAGCCGCACCCGCCAAAACGTCAAAAAGTCGTCGAACGCCTTCTTCATCAATAATAAAATAAAGTTACTTTAAATTTTTCCATAAAACTGAAATCCAATCGTATACGCATTTCCATTCGCTTACCAATCGTGATATGAGAACGAGTCATCGCAAAGGTTGTCGGAGAATGATCAAAGTACGAAAACTATGAACCTAAAAGGATTAGCGATTAATTTTTTATCGGACAACAATATGTACCATTTATCTATTTGTGCACTTACCAAATCATCGTGATGAGCTCAGCTAGAGCTCCTGTCAGTTCGCCGGAAAAAGTCGACAGAAAAGACTGTCGAAAAACCCCAATTCGTTCTCCTACATGATTTGGAATAAGAACACATTTAAAACCCCTCAAAATGATCCTAATCAACCTGAGAGTGATGTACAACTCACCAGGAGGAAGATCGGTGCAAATCGGAGCTGAAATTATCATCGGCAAATTTTTCCTCTTCCTCGCTTTCTAAGCTTGCTCGTCTCGTATAATGGACCGATCATCTTCTAACCCATGTCAAAATGTTCGTCTCATCGTCCTCTTTCAAAAGACACTTCACATGCAAAAAACGATGGCCGGATGGCGAAGTACCGTCGGCTGGAAGGGGTGGTGGCTGGAGACGTCGAATGGTGATCACTGTAGCATAAGGTGAGATGAATAGTGATAAGGTGGTTAAAAAAGAAGACCGCCCACTCTTCTCTCTCCTTTCCATGTCACTTTTTTTTGTTGCTATTGTTTAGTCCTGCACAAAGACCAAAATGCCCCTATTTTAAAAATAAATTTCATCTTTATTTCTTTTTTTCGTGCAGAATGTTACAAATACATACTAACAGATCATCAGCATAAAACAGTTAGCTGAGGGTGCAATTATTAAGAGTAAATGCCGAGATGTGGCCTGCATCAATTTGTTGCTGCATTAGAATTGATATTACTTGTGATACAATGACAACAATGTAAGGGGAAATGGGCTCCCCCTTTGAGATGCCCCCAAAGGTTCAAAGTAATCAGAAGGTATACTGTTTATTATACATGAAAATCTTGATGAGCGAATGCAAGTACTGATCCAATTAATGAAGCTTGGTGGGAAGTTCATTTTAGTCATAACTTGGGAACCAGACTGCCATGAGACTTGGTCGAACACTTTCTACATATCAGCTTTAATTAGCATGTGTTTCCTTCTACCTAAACAAGGCGAATGGACTAAATCTTGAGCTATTAGAATATTATCCTAGATGTTTCGGCCGATGACAAAAGAGGATTGTTCATTTGAGATTAAATCATTGAGTGCAGGTTTCAATCGGTTGGCGAGAATTTTAACTGAGTTTGAAAAGTACATTGCATAAAGATATAGGTCGGTAGTCCTTAATCGAGACAAGGGAATCTGACTTTGGAATGAAGATGATAGACGTAAGAGTCCAATCTACAAGTATTGAGGATTGAATAAAGAATTCCTTAATTAAGTTGGTAATTTTGGATCCCAGAATATCTTAATATGAATGATAAAATTTCATAGTAAAACCTGCTTAGGATCCTTGCCGGAGGGCATGCTCTACAAAGTGGAGTGGACCTCCTCCGTAGTGACCGGGGCCACCAAAGAGGCATGCCATGACATGTTTAAGGCAGGAAGGGGCAGCCGGTCAGCCGAAGGGATATTCAAAGGCGGGGGAGGCTCGCGGTCTATTTGGCGATGATGCCCTAGCTCCATGCCACCAAGTGACATAGCACGCCTCGTGGGATGCCATGAAGCCATCAGGTAACTAGTCAATATGTTGCGTGGACTGCTCCTCATTTGATTGACAACATGCATATCGTATTATCATGTCGATCACCGACCCATAGGTTGTGTTTTCCTGGATGGGAACTTGGGAACTTTAGTTCCCAGAACTCCACATCAAAAGTTGATGTGAGTAGCTATTTGGATAAAAATCTGGTGCTGGTAGAATTTGAGTAATTGATAAGATAGATTATGGCGTGCGAAAGATAGAACTTGCAAGTTCTAGTCTCAGGTCAAACTGTTTTTGCATAAACTTGTCTGAACAAAATTATTTGATCAGAACCAAAATCTCGACGGGGCCATGAGAATTGTGCATCATGTTTGGCAAAATTTCATCAAGTTTTGACTTTTTGTTCTTAGACAAACACAGCCATAAGGCTGTTGCCCGTCTCGTTCTGTTGTGGTGTGCTATCTTGATCCTCTCGACTATGTCCATTTACTCGTCTCGTCATTTGTTACTGTACAGGCCATGCTCGAGCCTTCTGAGAGCACGTGGTCTTTGAACGCAAATGGCTAGTCTCGGAGAGAAATTGTGTTTTCTTATGCCGAGTCCACACTACAAGAAAACATACCTTTTGTGACGAATATTTTGTGACGAAATAATTCTATCACAATATTTAATAAATTTGTGAGAATTTTGTGACCGATATGAATTTGATAGCTTAGTGACCGATATGTGACGATAATATTTGTCACAAGATCGTTCATAAAAAATTCGTCACATTTTTGTGACGTTTTTGTAACCACTATTTTAATTAAAATATTAGTGACTCAAAAGTGATAAATATAAAATCGTCACAATATATTTGTCACATTATGGTCATATTTCTTTATTTATTTTATCTTTGGTCACAATATTATCACAAATCTTTTAATTCACCAAATCATTTTATTACTATATAAAAGAAATAAAGAACTACCTAGCCATCTAGGGCAAATAACTTTTCCTCTCAGGTATTTTTTTCTCTTTTCATCTCCCGACGGTCGACGCTAAGGCGCAGGACACAGCCCCTGCTCCCTGCATCATGCAGCGCCTGACGCAGGGCTGCCGTGCAGCTGTCAGGTGCTGCCTGACGCACTTGCGTCAGGCGTCGCCTGATGCTATGCGACATGCGGGCGTCAGGTGGCGTCTGACATAGGAGCCTGGCGTCAGGGCTGCCCTGACGCCAACGACATTTGCATTCATATTTTATTTTCTTATAAATTTTTAATAAAAAAATAGCAAACTAATTTATTTGAATGTATATTTTTCAGGAAAAGAGTTCAAGCTTAGTGTTATTTCGATATAGATACGTGTTACTTCTTCTTTCTTATTTAATTATAGAAAACTTTTATTTGAATGATAAATCATCTCTTAATTATTATTTTTTAAATTTATCTGAAAATTGTATAATTTTGTTGAAATGTATTTATGGTTTGAATGGGAAATGCAATAATAATAATTTGTTATTATATATGTTTTATTTGTTTAATAACTTTTTGCATGATATATTTCTTTATATTTCTAAGTAACAATGTTGTGGTTTATATTACTTTATATATTTGTTTAATAATTGCTAGCACATATTTCATGTTTATATCATTATTTAAAAGTTACATGCTAACATATGTAATTATGCATTTTTGTAGTCATCTTGGAAAATTGCAATGATATATATGAAATAAATTATTTGAATTGGATTAATGATGCATTGTTATGGGACAACAATATTTTTAATTTTACACGTGGATTAAGAATATTTGTGTAGTATGATTTATTATTTGAGTTTTTATCAATATTGTGTGAATTTATATCATGTTTATTATATTTAATTTTTGTTTGATATTATTTTTCACATTTTTTTGTTAGTAATTTGGATTACTAATATTGAAATGTATATCATTTATATGAAATTTTTATCACAGACCATGTCAGGTGATCGTAATTGAATGCATAATCGATTAGACAGAAATGAATATATAAGTGATGAATTCAAAGTAGGCGTGCAAAGTTTTATTAACTTTGCATTTTCTCAACTTGGAATTTCTTATGAAGAAAAAATTAGATGCCCTTGTTTAAAGTGCAATAATTTTTTATTTCATGATAGGGATACAATATCCATTCACTTTTGCATGAAAGGATTCAAAAAGGACTATTTAATTTGGGATGCTCATGGAGAACAAGTTGAATCTATAACATCTAATATGGATGATGTTGAACATTTTAATTCTTTTATGAGCATGGTAATGGATGCTGCATATCCTAATTTCAATCAACTTACTGGTAAATGAACCCCCAAATTTAGAAGCTTCAAAGTTTTATTCATTACTAAATGATGCTGATGAGCTACTTTGGGAAGGTTGTGAAAAGCATACAAAATTATCTGCAATGTCGCGTCTATTAAACATTAAGTCAGAGTTCAACATGAGTGAGAAGTGTTATGATCGCATTGTTTCCTTGATAAAAGAAATGCTGCCAGAGGGCGAGAAGCTTGCACCTAATTTCTATAAGTCGAAGAAGAAGATGGCAAAACTTGGCCTAGGCTATAGCATCTCGCTAGGCAACTCAACATAGTTTGGCATGGTCCATCCCGGAGATCTTGCTTGAGCCAAGTTGACATGGAAAAATGCGGTGTTACGGACAGGGTGGGATGCATTAGGATTGCGAAGAGACACTACTTTATAATATTAATATTATTGGGAGGGTTGAGAACATGGTTATGTTATCTTGATCTATATATTAATCTTTATATTATATAACTTTATAATATTAATATCTTTGCCAATTATAGTATGAGAGTCTTGCGTATAAAATATAAATAGGATCTTAATTTAGATTGCACACGAGATCTTATCTATGTCTATAATAATAATAATAATAATAATAATAATATATTCATGTTATATATATTTAATATATTTTCTTGTAGGATCCCAAAGGGTCTTAAGAAGGAGGGTAAATTGGTGTATAAAACAAAAGTATCGATTTCACGAAAATCGTCCCAAAAACTTAAAACCGATTCAACAATCTTTAAATCATCACAAATCAAATCACATCACATAATATCAGAGGGAGAGAGAGAATTCAATAACAATGCACGTGATAGTTGTTGACGAGGTTCGACCACACCTTGGCCTATGTCTCCGTTTCGACTTTTCGACCTCGAGATCGTGAAAGATTCCACCAGAACTCTTCCTTTGTTTCAAATGGGGCAAGGAAGAAAAGCCTTTACACCACCGCCTTTTCTCCACTTCGAGAGGTAAGACTGACCTCTTCTCCAATGAAGCTAATCTTTTCTCTCGTTCAAAAGGTAAGATTTCGAACCTATTTTACGCAGGAGCTCTCTTAGTATTTTTCTAAATAAAATGTTTCTCTCTTTTAGAATGATAAACTCACAAAAGGAGAAGAGAGAAATAAGAGAAAACTTAAAATAAAAACTTTAAGAAAAATATCTTCTTTTGATAACTTAAAGTTTTTCTTCAAGGCTTGAATAAATGCCTTTACTTTTGCCTTTGACACTTCTTTTATAGGCTCTAGTATGTGAAAATTTTGTTCAGAAATAATTCCACAAATTTTCCTTCAAAATTGACCGTTATTATTCCTTTGACCCGGAGATCGATCGACCACACATATGAACCGATCGGCCGGTCTATGTGACCGTTGCAAGATTTCTTCAACTTCTGCGCTTGATCGATCGACCGGACCATCAACTGGTTAGTTGATCGGTATTGTCTCACCGTTAGTCGGGGCAGGCTCAATTTTGATCCGTCAATCGATATTGTCTCGACCGGCCTTCTTTGCTTTGACCGACAGGTTGACCGACCTGTACTATTTTGAGCATAACTTTTTGCACAGTTAATCTTGGATTCCATGGATAGCTAACATGATTCTCTATAACTTTTATATTAATCATTAATCCATAATCTGATAAGGTCATAGTTAATTATTTAATCAAAGTGTAGTACATAAAGTTGTCCCTTTTTCTATAAACTTTTTCAACATTGAACTATAATCTTTTGATGTTTGTATCATCAAAATATAATTTTATATGTCATTAAAATTCTGCTCCATCAATCTCCTCTTTTTTTATGAAGATAAATCGAGAAATATGAAAAATATATAAGTCATAAAAAAGTTATAAAATTCTTGTCAAATCAATTTTACTTCCCCTAAAATTTTTCTTTCCTTACAATGATAGATGTTTACATAAGTATTAATTGTAAGGTACTCTTCGTATAGAGTTATATTCATATTATATTTCTCCTATATTTTTTTCCCATTTTATTTCAACAAAAAGTGGTTTGCATATGAAGGACATAAGAAAATCATATGTAGTTCTCCATTTGTCTTTTAGAAAAAAATTATTCTCCCCTTTCTATCATAAATATGTAAAGTGTCTCCACCATGAAGAGTTATAAAAAATAACTCCCCCTAAATTTCTGACTATTTTTAAAAATGAAATCAAATTGATTTATATGTTTATGGAAGTCATAGGTTTTAAAAAAATTGTTAAGAATCAAAATATTGCATAAAACTTTGATACAACAATGATGTCAAAATAAAGATGAAAGATTTTAACATGCTCCCCTATCATTATGACCAATTTTCTTTTTCTATTTTATATGTTCCTTTTTTTCTTTTAAAGATAGTAATTTTAAAATTTTGAGTCAAATCTAAAAGGTAATTATACTTTCACCATAACATTCATGCCTTCATAATTTCAATTTCTTTTGTCCTTTTCTTTGCATGTGAGGCGCACTTGAAAAGAGAATTATGTAATCTTTGGCATCCAAATTTTTTTGGGTCCTCTTTTATTAGGAAATATTCCTTTCGAAATTCAAATCATGTCTTGTTGAGTTGATTTTTTTATTTTGCATTGATATGTAATGATCATAAAAGCCACATGTAAAACATTTGAGATGTGATTTTTTATTAAATGAATGATTAGGCTTTCAATAAGAATTTTCATTTTCAAAGTATTTTCTAAGATTATTTTTCTTTACATGAGAAATGGTCTTATTTTGTGAATTTTTTAAAAAATTATTTTTCTTCTTTACTTTTTCTAAAGAACATACTAATTTTATAATTTCACAAGCATGCATAATTTTCAAAATATCAATTTTATTTTTTAGTTTTTTATTTTTCAAAAAACATGTATCATTTTCTTCTTTTAAGTTTTCAATCTCATGAAGTAGTTTCTCCTTTTTCTCTTTAAGTGATAAATATCTTTTTTATAAAAGACAAAAGTTCTTTATTTACATCTAAATAACTTTTCAGAAGAGTTCAATGAGTCATAATTTAAATTTAAAGGACTGAAATTACCCATCGTCGTGTGCCATTAAGTATAAGTATGTTTCGTCATTGGAAGAGCTTGATGACTTACTTGTTTCACTTGACTCTTCATATTTTTTTCTTTTTCCCTTTCTAAGATGTCTCTTCTTTGTGTTGTTTGTGTGATCTTCTTGTTGGCTTCTCATTCTTCTCTTTTTTTTACAACTTGAGTTACTTATCTAATTTTCTTGTGTAGAGTGTGAGTTTCTCTTCGTCCGCTTCCTTTTCACTTAAGTCTACTTCTTTTGTATTGTCTTTCAATGTCAATATTTTCTTCTTAGGAGCTTTTTTCTCTTGATTTTTTTGGATTGAGATCTCATAAGTTAGGAGTGAACTAATAAGACCATCAAAATTCAATTTATTCAAATTTTTTTCTTCAATCACGGTCCCCTTCGTATGGCATTTGAAGGAGAGAGACTCGAGAATCTTTTTCACTTTTGAGGGGTTAGTTCTTGGCTCGCCCAAGGATGTTAAGCCATTCACAATATCATTAAACCGAGCAACCATATTATTTATGAATTCATTATCATGCATTTTGAAATAATCATATTAATGATTTAAAATATTCAATTTAGATTTTTTAACTTTATCAATTCCTTCTTAAGTAGTGAGGAGTTTATTCCAAATCTCAGATACACTTTCACAATTAAAAATCTGATTAAATTTCTGTTGAATCCAAAGCACAATAAAAAATATTTTTGATTTTCCAATTGAGTTTTTCAAAAAAAAAATCTCTTTCAGCAGAATCTGTAGGTAATTTTTCATGTAAATAATAACATTTTTCAACGATGTCCCACATGTTAATATCAATAGAATAAATATATGCTTGAATTCTAATTTTCCAATATGCAAAATTTGATGCATTTAAAAGGGAGGACAACTAATTGATTGTCATTTACAAAACTAAATTCACTTGATGTTATAGCTCTTAAGATGATTAAATCTTAAAACAAGATGATTAAATCTTAAAATGACTAGATTTGAAAATGATTATATTGTAGGATCCCAAAGGGCATCAAAATAGGATGAATTGGTGTTTAAAATAAAAGTATCTATTTTGCGAAAATCATTGCGAAAACTTAAAACCGATTCGACAATTTTTAAATCATCACAAAACAAATCACATCACACAATATCAGAGGGAGAGAGAGAGAATTCAATCACAATGCACGCGGTGGTTGTTGACGAGGTTCGACCACACCTTGTCCTACATCTCTACTCCAATTTCTCGATCTCAAGATAACCGAAGATTCTACTAAAACTCTTTCTTTATTCCAAATGGAGCAAGGAAGAAAAATCCTTCACACCACCATCTTTTCTCCGCTTCGATGAAACAAATCTTTTCTTTTGCTCAAGAGGTAAGATTTCGAACCGCTTTTACACATGTACTTTCTCAGTATTTTTTTAAATAAAATGTTTCTCTATTTTACAATGGTAAGCTCACAAAAGGAGAAGAGAGAAATAAGAGAAAACTTAAAATGAAAACTTTAAGAAAAATATCTTCTTTTCATAATTTGAAGTTTTTCTTCAAGTATTGAATGAATGTCTTTACTTCTAACTTTGACTCTCCTTTTATAGGCTCTACTATGTGAAAAATTCATCTTAAAATTGTTTCACAAAATTTTCCTTCAAAATTGACTGTTACTGTTCATTTGATCCGGAGGTTGGTTGATCGCACATATAGACCGGTCGACCGGTCTATGTGACCTTTGTGAGATTTCTTCAACTTCTATGCTTGATCGATCAATCGGACCATCAATCGGTCAGTCGACCGGTATTGTCTCGGCGTCAACCAGGGCAGACTCAGTTTTGATTGGTTGACCAACATATCCATTCGGTCAACCGGTATTATCTCGACCGGCCATCTTTGCTTCGATCAACAGATTGACCGATTTGCACTATTTTGAGGATAATTTTTTGCACAATTATCCAAATTAAATAATCTTAAATTCTATGGATAGCTATCATGATTTTCTACAACTCATCATTAATCCATAATCTAATAAGGTCATAGTCAATTATTTAATCAAAATATAGTGCATAAAGTTGACCCTTTTCTATAAACTTTTTTAGCATTTAACTATAATTTTTTGAAATTTGTATCATTAAAATATAATTTTATATGTCATTAAAACTTTACTTCAACATTTCTCTTATAACTGACAAAGAAAATGAAGTGTAATTTAATATTTGAGTGCAAAAAAAATTTATGAAACATTCTCCATCTCATAAAAACCATCTTTTTATAATAAATAGGATGTTATCCTATATTCTATCTTGAAACTTTGAGGTTTTATCTTATTTCTACAAGTCGAGTAGTAATAGGCAAAACTCCGGGGCGAGCATTTTATGCAAGGATGAGAATCGATTTGAACAAAGTCGTCGACGACAAATAAAATTCAATGAAGACATTTAAATTCTATCAATGCAGACCCCAAATTTTATAGATACCTCATAAGCATAGGAATTAGGTAAGATTAATCTTTTTTTAATTAGGTGCGATAATTTTGTTTTCAGAAAATATTGCTAAAATCTGCATATGGCCAGGTCCATTCGTAAAGCCCAACTCAACCCGATATGTGTTTGTCTCAATGGGCTTGGGCTCTATTTGTATCGTTCAACACTGAGCCCAATTCGGAAACAACTGTTCTTCCAGAAAGTAGACAATCATATATATGCAGATTAATGATAGGTGTCATCCGGGATACATATATATAAATTAATCAAGGAGATAATTCTGAATTTTTTTCGCAATAGCATGGTGACAATTGGCAAAAATACAAAAGGTGGGACATTTGATGTGCATTGACAATGCAAAAAATCCGTTATTGTACGATGCGCAATATATATTTATTTTTATTTTATGTAAAGAAGCGCTATCAAAATATCGTAATAATTGTTAAACAAATGAGAAACGAGGGATACCTAAAAATGTGCGTGGAAGCGCCTTTTCTAGTCAATTGGGGAAGACCTCTTAAACAAAAAAGAGCTCAAGTGAAGATTATCTTTTAAAAAATAAGAGGCTCTGAGCTCTTATTTTTTAAAAATATCTTCACTTTATATTTTGAACTAGATCAAAGTTGGAACTATAATCAAAGGGAAGTGCAATAATCATTGAACCAATATACAGGTTGATGTCAAGTTGCAGTTGGCTTCTTATATCCAAGGGGACTTATGACTTATCGGTCCTAAACTTTTGAATAATTGGGTGATATAAACTTTTGAATAATTAGGTTGCTCAAGCAGACCTTCCAGGGAGAGTTATCAGTCATAAAATTTTGAATAATTAAGTGACATGAAAAGAAATAAAGATGTTTCTTCTCTGCTTATTCAATCTGAATTAATTGATCTTGAATTCATTTCCCACTGATTCTTTAATCTTTAATTTATTTCAATGGATTCATGGACCTTTTTTGTCGCCTAAAAAATGCAGTAGAATAAGAGAAATACATAATATTCTTCATGCATTTCTTCATATAAGCAAACAAACAATACGTAATATTCTTCATGCATCTCTTCATATAAGCAAAC
The DNA here is from genome assembly GCA_030549335.1 of Pontederia crassipes. Taxonomy (NCBI): domain Eukaryota; kingdom Viridiplantae; phylum Streptophyta; class Magnoliopsida; order Commelinales; family Pontederiaceae; genus Pontederia; species Pontederia crassipes. The sequence continues at coordinate 58,837,458 of CM060194.1, read as the reverse complement.
AAGCAATACTTAATATTCTTCATGCATCTCTTCACACAAGCAAACTTATACACGCAGTACTACGAACTTATCTACGAGGTACACAAGCATGCATGGTGGATCATATAACCAACCATGGGGATATGTCCCATAAGTCCAAATGCTTACTATTAGTATTTGACTAATTTGAAATCCAAATAAACAACGCATATTTCCTTGTATATGAGACTGGTGATTTATTAAACCAAAAACATATAGATATAAGCAAGAAGGGCAAAGAAAGGAGTGGGATTCAAATAGAATTTGACGGCGTTGCTCCTGTGAGGTTGAAGCTGATCGCACTGAACGCTCCTGAAGGACAGCCTCTCAGTCTGCAGATCATAGATGAACTGCAAGTTCTGCTGCTGTAGATTGCCCAAGGTCGAAAAGGTCGCGCTGGTTGGCATCATTGTTAAGCAAATCACAGTAGCATCTTCATTACTTATAAAAAAATTTCGAACGGGCAAAGTCATATCTGCGCCAGCAAAGTGGAACGTCATATTGGGCAACGGAGTATCGGAAAGACTACCTGGGACATCGAAGCACAGGTCGAGCCCGTAGACTTCCATGGATTGCTCCTGCACAGATAAATCAGTTAATTGGGAAATGAATTCTTTCTTGAGGGCCTTGTAAGCCTCCGGCACCAAAAAAGTGAGCGGGCTTGTCGTGTCGATTATTGTTCCCCCAGTTCCAGTAGTTTCTAAGTAATCAAATGCCGCCGGACTGATCTGCAAGAGGGTTTCAGCAACTGAGATGCCGCGTAAATCCAGGTAGTAGTAGTCGGAATTTTGAACGAACGAGGTTGCATTGACGGCCGTGCTGCCGTCTAAGTTTGCGTAGGAACCAAAGAACATGTAGCTGGACATAGAGTCGTCAAACGCGTTAGAGAAGCAATAGGAAAACTTGGAGTAGGGCAGTTGAGAGATGAGGGATAAGGCTCCTCGTCCGAGCCCTGCAAAACCTGAGGAGGCCGAGAGAACGAAATTGTCCACCATGTTGCATCCGAAAGTTATGGTGAACGGCTGATCAGTGCTGTAGCCTTGGAATCCGAATGTGTCGTTTGCGAGAAGACCTTGGTTCCATGATGTGCTATACTGGCACGACGAGGCGCATGTCACGGAGTTTTTTATTTGTTGGCACTGCGTGCTGTCGCAGGGTAAAGTGACGAAGGTGGAGGACTGGCTTGAATAGTAAGCTAGAGGAGTGGACCTCTGCTGGAAGCATCCAGTGCAAAACTCGCAATCGATCGAAACGAAGCTATCAGTGGTGTCAATGGTTAGCGGGACATTGCGTGCAGGATTGCCGATGGCGAACGCCGCCACGTACTCGAGATCATCGTTGCTCCATCGCAGCCGAGCTTGCAGGCCGGAAGCTGAACCGCTATCTTGGTTGTTGTTGGACACGATCTCTTTGATGGCCTTTCGTTCGGCATTTTTTGTGCCTTTTCGTATGATTAGCTTTTGAGCCACGCTATTCAACGCAGCAAGTGGATTGGCAGCATCAGTAGGGAATGCAGGAGCAAGAACAGAAACAACGCGGGCAACAATAATTGCGCCATGATTTTGGTCCTTTCACCTACGTAAGGTGTGGCAGTAGCGAACAATTACTAGGATCCCTACTAGAAAAATGCTGATTCCTGACGGTCGCCCGAAAATCATCGGTAACGTAATTACCGACGGTTTTTCAGTCGGAATCGATCCGTCGGAAAAACGCTCGTCGCAAATCGATTTACGACGGTCGAAAAAAAATCCGCCGAAAAAATCGACGGTCAGAACCGAAAGTTTCTGACGGTTGCAACCGTCGAAAAAGATCGGCGGTTCGAACCGTCTGAAAGTTTCCGACGGTTGCAACTGCCGGAAAATGCCGGCGGTTCGAACCGTCAAAGTTTCCGATGGTTGCAACTGCCGGAAAGGCCGACGGTTCGAACCGTCGAAAGTTTTCGACGGCCGCAGCTGTCAAAACTTTCGACGGTCGTCGCAACCGTCGATCTTTCGACGTCGCAACCGTCGATCTTTCGACGTCGCAACCGTCGCAAAGAATTTTTTAAATATGAAAAAAATTAGCGGTCGGATCGGGCCGCGGCCAGCTCCGGCCGCGGCCAAATCCGACCGCCCTCGGCAGGATGGGCCGGATCCGGCCCCAGAGGCCGGATCGGCCGCCTGGCGATCCGGCCACCAGCGGCCTCCTGTCGAAGAGAGAAAGAGAGAGAGACGTCGGCGTCCGGTGCGGTGCGGGAGATCTTCCGGTGCTGGGCGGGAGAGGGAGAGGGAGAAAGAGAGAGGAGAGGAGGGAGAGTGAGAGAGGGGAGGGAGAGAGGAATTATATAAGGGGAAGGAGAAAGCAAGAAAAGGAAAAAAAAGAGGGATAACAAAATTTTAATTACCGACGGTTCCGGCCATCGAAAATGTAAATATTAATTATTTTTAAAGTTACCGACGATTGTGACCGTCGAAAATATATTTAGTTATATATAATATTTATTTTTTATTTTATCGACTGTAATAATTACCGACGGTTTCGACCGTCCGTAATTGCGACGGTTTGGGCCGTTGATAGTTATATTAATAAAATACTCATATATGATATTATTATACATTTACCGACGGTTACGACTGTCAGAAATTGCGGCGGATTTTGCGACGGATGGATATCCATCAGAAATATCGACGTTCCTAATCGTCGAAAAATAAAATAATAATATAACAAATTATATAATTTATTATTTTACTTTCCGACGGTTGTAATCCGTCGTAAATTGCGATGAATTGGTATCCGTCGGAAATATCGACGTTCCTAACCGTCGAAAAATAAAATAATAATATAATAAATTATATAATTTATTATTTTTATTTCCGACGGTCGTAACCGTCGAAAAATCCATCGCAAATTGCGACGGATGGGTATCCGTCGGAAATATCGATGTTTCTAATCGTCGAAAAATAAAATAATAATATAATAAATTATATAATTTATTATTTTTATTTCCGACGGTCGTAACCGTCAAAAAATTCGTCGCAAATTGCGACGGATGGGTATCCGTTGGATATATCAACGTTCTTAACCGTCAAAAAATAAAATAATATTATAACAAATTATATAATTTATTATTTTCATTTCCGACGATCGTAACCGTCGAAAAATCTGTCGCAAAATGAACCGTCACAAAATCCGTCTCAAATTGCGACGGATTTCAAACCGTCGGAAATTGCCCGTCGAAAAATGATAATTTTCTTGTAGTGGATGTATGAGGTATCGACTGTCGGATATGATATAATTAAGGTATAAATAGAAGAAAATAGCTTATCTTGAGGTAAGTCTTCACTCTAAAATACAAATATATTCGGATGGCATGACAGGATAAACGATAACATTATTATTTTCTTTTAAATAAAAGAGAGGTCATAAATTAGTACAACTACATCATAGAGAAACATGTATTGAACATTAATTATTGAAATTGAAAGGAAGGAAACTAACCATTCTACTTTCATTATTGTTGTTGTTGTTTACGTAAAGATCTAGTGTAATAGGCCTGGAACAAAAATGTCGCACTTGGCGGACGTTGCCTGCTTTGCAAACTCTAGGAAGAGAACACAAATTCTACATCGCAAATCAAATTTCACAAAAGGAAGATCGCTGTGCAGGTTTTCACCACAACTTTTTTTTTCTTAAACTGCCTCTTTGCGGTTGATTGACTTGTGGGTAGACCCAATTTAAATGAAATATTAGAACGAGAGGATTAATAACTTTAAAATAATATATTAAATAATAAAAGAATTAACAAAAAGAGGAAGTTATCGTCACACCACAATACTGTAGGAAACAATACAATCAAAATTTTATAATTGATGAGTACCATTTTGTCGTTTCTATTATTCACCATTAAATTGAAGCTTAAAAATAAAAAAAATAGTCTAATCAGATAAAAGTCAAAAATTGAAAATTGTTATGTGCAAGTAATTGTCAATAAAGTTAATAGGACGCAAGTCCTAAAATGAGAAGGATAATTAGCAATAAAGTCAAAACACCTTTCACAATGTTCCTATTGCTCATACCCGTGCAATTAGAAGAGATCCATAAAAAAATACAATCCTTCCATAAAAGAAGATACTTGTAATCGTTTTAATCGACCATTGTTTATTCGACATGTCCTAATTAAATAAGAAATCTTCTAAGGCCAACAAATGTTAAGATCAACGGAGTTAAAAGTCCAAGTATTATAATTTAAATATGGGGTGTACCACATTGAACCACAATGAAAGTCAAAAAACAAATTATCATATTGTCATCCTTGTTCTCATTCTCATTACCTATCTGACTTGAGATTGTGGTTTGAATGTCTGAAATGTTAGTGAAATCATGCAAGTTAGGGCATGAAAGCAAAATGAGCTAAACATAGATAAGGCTCAGCGAAGTGCTCCCAAAATACAACGTGGCCTCAGGTCGAGAAATGACCTAGTCAAGCAAAAACTCGAGATTAAATTTAAAAATTTATAATTTTCAACGTGCAAATTAATGTTGCAAGAGCACAACTATTAATATAGTACTTGGTCGTCAATCCACCGAGAAAGTGCACTAGGTTATACATATGATCAAAATTACTTTGTGCGAGAAGCTAATCTAAGAATTTATAAAGAGTAAATCAGGTTACTAAAGTATGAAAGTGCATAAAGTAAATGTTACTTTGAAATTTATAGGTTTTTAAGCTTAGTTTTAGAAAATGAGAAATGAAAAATAAACAAGCATATGAGAATCGGGTGGTTGATAGAAGTAATGGATACTAGGGCTTGGAGAATATGTTTGGATGTTGATTCCTAAATTAATGAGAACCATAAGAATTATTAGACCAACAACTTCAACAAAAGAAATTTCATTCTCATTGTAATCACCATCTAAGACACCACCACTCTCATCCACAGAACACTACAAGAAAACTGACGATTAGTGACGTAAAATAACATCTCGAAACATAGTGACGCTAAATCGACGCCACTAGAGCCGTTATGGTGTCCCATTTGAGTCCCAAGTAGGAGACGCTACTTGCCTCTCAATTACGTCTCATCAATGTTTTCTTAGTGTTTCAAAAAATAGACGTTAACGAAGGCGCCATAGTGACGCCATCTATTATTGCACAACATGAAGCGAAAGTGCGCGGGATAACCTAGCACTATTCTTGCATCGTCAGCTTTTGACGCAAACCTAGTGTCGCACTTTGCGTCACGAAGGGTGTCCTCATGTTGAGTCATGTTGGTCTTGCATTGCCCATATCATGAGATCGCATTACACAGTCATCATGTAACTCAAAGTACACATGTCACATTCAGGGACTGTCGTCATGCACTATCATGACAATTTGGCACTGCTCGATATTTTGTGACGTCGCATCGCATGCCCAGTCATGCAACGTGAAGCATGCAATCGTTCCACGGGAGAAGTTGGCCAAGAATCATGATCCCTTTCGGTTACCAAGCATCATTCATAAGCATCTTGTCATGCCGCCAGCATGCCTGCCACACCAAAATGACTTCCACTAGAGACGAGAACAAAGCGTTGATTACTTGCACTACAAGAAATTCGGGGATTACAGACGGTCGTAACCGTCTATAATTTCCCCTAAAACCATTGGAAATAGTGTTTCCGACGATTCTTTCGACGGAAGTGGAAACGTCCGAAAATCGCTCGTCGCAAATCTTTTCCGACGGTTGGGAAAGAAATGCCGCAAATATCGACGGTCACGACCGCCGCTCGACGAAACCATCGACAATTGCTACTGGCGAAACTTTTGGCGATCCTCGCCCGACCGTCGAAGTTTCGACGGTCAAAAACGTCGCAAAGAATTTTTATAATATAAAAAAATAGCCGACCGACGGTCGAATCCGGCCGTCGCAACAGTCGCAAAGAATTTTTTAAAAATAAAAAAAATTAGTGGCCAAATCCGGCCGTTGGCTGCCAGATCCAACGGCTAGGCGCCAGATCCGACCTCCGGCGCCAGATTCGGGACGCTGGGCCCGAACCGGCCGCCAAGCGGCCGATTCGGCCGTTGCGGGCCGGATCCGGCACCTGGCGCCAGATCCGATCGCCAGCGTCGGATCCGGGCCGCCGGCGCCGGATCTGGCCGCCAGATGGTCGATCCGGCTGCTAGGGCCGGATCCGGCGCCTGGCGCCGGATCCGGGCCGCCGACGCCGGATCCGAGCCGCCGGCGCCGGATCCGGGCCGCCGGCGTCGGATCCGAGCCGCCGGCGCCGGATCCGAGCCGTTGGGGGCCGGATCCGGGTCGCTGGGACCAGATCCAAGCCGTTGGGGGTTGGATCGGGTCGCTAGGGCTGGATCCGGGCCGCCGACGCCCAATCCGGACCGCTGGGGCCGGGCGGTCAATTCGGCCGCTTCGGGCTGGATCAGACGTCCGGTGAGACTCGCCGGCCGGGAGATGGAGAGGCAGAGAGAGAGAGAGGAGAGAAAGGAGAGTGGCCGGGAGAGAGAAGAGGAGGGAGAGAGAGAGAGGAGAGGAGGGTGAGAGGAGAGGGTATATATTGGATTTCGAACGACGAGAAAGCGGAAAAATGAAAAAAAAGTGGGATAATGAAATTTTAATTATCAAATGTTCTGACCGTCGGAAATGCATATATTAATTATTTTTGAAGTTACCGACGGTTGTGACCATCACAAAAATAAAATATTATATTTAATTATATATAATATTTATTATTTATTTTACTGACGTTTTGAACCATCGCTAAATATTATCGACGGTCATAACCGTCGAAAATAGTGACGGGATGGACCGTCGCTAATTATATTAATAAAATATCCCTCATACGATGTTATTATATATTTATCGACGGTTACGACCGTCGGAAATTGCGGTGTATTTTGCGACGGATGGATATCTGTCGAAAATATCGACGTTCCTAATCGTCAAATAAATTAAATAATAATATAAAAAATTACATAATTTAATTTTTTCATTTCCGACGGTCGTAACTGTCAGAAAATCCATCGGAAAAAATAAATAATAATATAATAAATTACATAATTTATTTTTTTCATTTTCGACGTTCATGATCGTCGAAAAATTCATCGAAAATTGCGACGGATGAATATCCGTTGGAAATATCGACGTTCCTAGTCGTCAAAAAATTAAATAATAATATAAATCATTTCTGACGATCATAACCGTTGAAAAATCCGTCGCAAATTGCGACGGATTTCAAACCGTCGGAAATTGTCCGTCGAAAAATCGCGATTTTCTTGTAGTGTTGCAAACAGTTGTGGACAAGATGTCAGTCTTGTTTGCCTTGTCAGGTATCGTTCTGCAAGCGACGTAATGTCACCCATCAAGAGTTGGGACGAACTTGCTACATGCCAACGTAAATCGACAAACCCCAATGACCAATTTGGCAATTAGTCTGAGCGTTGAGCATTTGACGAACCTTGGCATACTGCTGACAAAGCGTTCTGCCACCAACCGAAGGAAGACCTCCAAAGATCGAAATCCAAAGGTTCGAAGGATACACTGACGATGCATCGCTTCGAACGGAGATGGAGATGATGTTGGGAACTCTTGCCATGAGTTCTCCAACAACAATCCGTTCGCCCAAGTGGAGCATCTTCACGAGCATCCAATGGATTAGAGAAGTCCCAGAACGTCTACTCTCTCATCAGAGTCAGCGCCCGGTAAACAAGTATATCAAGGGTGCATGATATTTGTCGACAGGCACAATAGAATTATGTTATCCGAATTGCAGAGGGACGAGTATCAAAGGTGCATCATCCTTGTCAGAGCACAATGATATCTCCATGTTCATGTGCGAAGGTGTTGCCGAAGCTTCAAAAGAAGTCCCAGAATTGGAAGAAGACATATTCCAGAAATCCTACAAGATGTGGCAAACTTATGATAATGGCGAGACCATCGCGACAATATGGAATGTGGCAAACATGGATCTCATTGAGACATGGGACGGTGACAGACGGTAGTGTATCAAATATACATGGCCTGACAAGTCGAGACTGGAGGTCAAGATTACATTATTTAGTATTAACTAGGAGATCATGTTGAAGGAGGACGTGAAAGATATCATCGAGCTCCACCTACAGTGTTCCCATATGAATGAAGACACAACGGTGATAGTCTTCGTCAAAGGGATTGAAGCCTTGGACTAGGATGGAGTTGGGACAATGAGATTGTCCAACCTCCGCTATTTAGTCGCCGTTGCCAAATCATTAGTGCCAAGACAAGTGCCATGCCACCAAAGCTCTTGGGCAAGGGCAATGGTTGGAGAGAGAAGCTCAAGTCACAAGGAACAAGTCACAATATCAAGATAGAGGCAAAGCCCATCGAACCAGGAGGAATGAGTTGAGCCACAGCAGATGTGGAAGACTCCCGTCGCTCACTATAGCGATTCGAAGTAGACAAGATATGAAGTACTATATCAAGGAACCTTGTGCCACTTCAGACCGTCAAAACATCAAATGTCCACTAAGGGTGAGGTGGTCATATGCTCTTCATTCGGTGGATGGATGACTCTACGTTGCAGCCATCCGTAACATAAAGACATTGAGTGGAACCACAACGAACGTGGGAAAACTCTTGTCTCCAATGGTAGAGACTCGAAGCAGATAAGGTATAGCGTGACAAATCAAAGAACTTTGCTCTACTTCAAATCGTTGATATTTTCAATGATCATCAAGGATGAGGTGGTCCAATGCTCTACAATCGACAGATGGATAACTTTACGTTGCAATCATCTACAATCATCTGCAACATAGAGGCAGTGAGTGAAGTCCACAACATTCATGGGGAGACTCTTGTCACTCACAACAGCAACCCGAAGCACTCAAAGGAGACAAGTTACAAATAATCCCAATCAAAGAACTTGGTGATGCCTTAAATCGTCGAAATCCCAAAATGACCATCAAGGATGAGATGATCCCACACACTGCATTCGATGGAAGGAAGACTCAATGTCCAACATGGGTGGGGGGGGGGGGGGGCAGAGAATCAAATCCTGCTTGTCAAAGGACAAGACTCTCAACGTGTTCTACCAAAGATCCGGAAGCAACTCTTCCTCTTAGCTATTCATAAAGTCATTCAAGAGTTGTTTCACCCCAAGGAGCCAATCGAAACAAGTTACACTGCGTAAGTCTAGAGAAGCTGAAGTCAACAGAAACTTGATGGATGGATAGTTGTTTGATGAAGTCAGACCGCACAGATGGCGGACTCCACTAGCACTGCACAAGTGATGGCCCCGGATTGGATGAAGAATTAGTAAGCGAAGCAAGCCTGAGGGAGGAGTCCTAGCAAGTCCCGGAATGGCACGAACATTCCTGGCGCTACGTGATGCTGGTGAAGTAGAAGTTAAGACAAAGAAGATAGAATCCAACTAGACATGTAAAGTTAAGACTGAAATGAAGACCCCAAAGAAGGTCGGACAATGACGTCGGAGGTGACAACAACGTCGGAAGTGTCACCGACTTTGGTGGGAGAGAATGTCACGAGACGTTTTCCCAAGATGCGAAGCCTTACGGCACCAATACTGCTCAACTTAAAGCTCTCGACCGCTCAGCGCCAAATTATGGAACCTCCTCGCACTGCGTAATATTGCGGAGTAAGCTAACTGCCCTTAGGGCATTTATTTTATAAGGTCATCCTTATGAATGGCCAAGTTGATTTACGTTACCCGTAGGGTACGTCTTTTACATTTTTCATTTTGTAACAAGACCCCTCTACCTACGGTAAGTTAGAGAAGAGTTCACTAGTGCCTTCCTGACCCAGATGTATATTATGTTTCATCATATTTAATACAATAAAGCTTTATTAATTATAGTGTATGGCCTTGGGTGTAGGGTGGTAACCCACATCGGTGACCCTTCTCGATATCTCGTGGTACCTCGGCCGCTCCTTCGAATTTTAAGCATCCAAGCGCCTGCATTAGTGTCTCAACGCGCTAATACTTTAGAACCATGCGAGTAGTCCAATACTCTAGTCATGTTCATGGTTGAATACCTATAGGAGCGACTCTCGATATAGTCGTCTCGACCATAAATCTTCCGCTGCAACCTCAAAATACACTTGGCTAGGTGTCCCTTCGCCTAGTTGCCGCACGAGGTCTACTGTCCGAGAGTGACCCCATGACAAGGTGCTTCCCTGAAGCCCTTTGTAATCATTATATGTACTCAACAATGATTTCAAAGCTTCCCAAATCTAGCATTTGCATGGTGTGGCAATTCACAAGGCATCTCAAAGCATCCCAAGCAATCAAGCGTTCCGCCTAAGTGTCTGTTTGTTCACAAAAGCCTTCACTGAAGCATTCCCTTGAGACCAAGCATCCCAATACTTTGACATTGAGAAAGCGGCATAAGAAAGCTTCCGCAAACCACTCAAAAGAGCTTGTCTTAATGTTAGACACGTATAGACGCCACATGGATTGGTCGAGCGAAAAATGATCCCATCACACGAGCTCCGCATCTTGCCAGAGGAGGCGGGGGGAGGGGGGGAGACCCCTGCCTGCATGCATCGCCCCCCTTGCCTCCGGCAAGAGCTCGCGGAGGGCGACCCCCCTTCCTCGTCTCTCGCCTGTGTCCGCTGACGACACACATAGGCAAAGGGGGGTCACCCCCTATGAGCTATCGTCAAAGCTAGGGGGACACCCGACCTACGTGCGTCGTCAATGCACGCAACCAAAGGGGCAAGGGGGGCTCCGGATGTGAAGCTGGCGCATGTAGGTGAGGGGGTGGGATTGCTTGCCCTCTCGCCCACCAGCCCCCTCCCCCTCCCCTTTCATCGGAGAGCTCCGGCGTCACGGTGAGCTCGCACCAGCGACACAGTCGAGGAGAGGGAGAGAGAGAGAGGAAATCACATGGAGGAGATCACGTGGAGGAGAGAGAATGTTAAGTTGTCACGTGGAGGAGAAAGAAAATAACCGCATGGACGTCATGTCCTGGGGCAATCGGGAAACGATTAATCGTATGTAAAAAGCAGTCCACGGATGCTTTCCAACTTTAAAATTATATTAAATGCCTTCCAACTTTAAGGTTTGCTCAGCGATACCCTCCAATTTCACTTTGTAACACCAATGTCCTCCATCTCGTTTCACCCGATGCTCTCTTTACCTGGGACAGACGGTCTCCCGATTTTCCGTCGACGTGACATTTACGTGATCATCTCCTCTCTTCCTCGTGGCGTTTCGTCTTCTCCCTCTCATGTTTCGACAGCCCTCGCGCAATGGATCCTTGGGCGAAGACAAACGTGAACAAACAACTGTTGGATCTAAGTTTTAGAGATATATAAAATTATATTTTGATGATATGAACATCGAAAGATTAAAGTTAAAATGCTAAAAAAGTTTAAAGAAAAAGGGATAACTTTATGCACTATAATTTGATTAAATAATTAACTATGATCCTATTAGATTTTGGATTAGTCATAAATATTAAAGTTATAGAGAATTCTGTTAGCTTTCCATAGAATAAAAAATCATCTTATTCGGATAACTGTGCAAAAGTTGTGCTTAAAATAGTGCAGGGCGATCGAGCTGCCGGGTGGAAAATAGGTCGACCAGTCAAGAACACAGGTCGACCGGTCCAGAATATCGGTCGATCGGTTCAGAACACAAGTCGACTGGTCAGTGCAAAAAATGTCAAATTTAAACTAGCAAAATGTCGAGACTATACCGGTCGAGGTACCGGTCGACCGTTCCAAGACACAGGTCGACCGGACAGTGCAGAATTTGCCAATGGTCACATTTTTCATAAAAGAAAGTGTACCAGTCGACCGGTCCATATGTGCGATTGACCGGCCTCCGAGTCAAATGAACAGTAACGGTCAAATTTGAAGGAGAAAATTGTGGAATGATTTTTGGATGACTTTCTCACTTGCAGAAGCCTATAAAAGGAATGTCAAAGTCAGAAGGAAGTGCACTCATCCAATCCTTGAAGAAAAACTTCAAGTTATTAAAAGAAGACATTCTTCTTGAAGTTTTTATTTTTAGTTTTCTCTTCTTTCTCTCTTCTTCTCTTGTGAGCTTAGCTTTGTAAAAGAGAGAAACATTTTATTTAGAAAAATACTGAGATAGCTCTTATGTAAAAGAAGTTCAAAATTTTATATCTTGAACGAGAGAAAAGATTAGCTTCCTAGGAGGAGAGGTTGTCTTGCCTCTCAAAGCGGAGAAAAGATGGTTGATGTAAAAGGCATTCTTCCTTGCCCCATTTGAAATTATGGAAGAGTTTTAGTGGAATCTCCGACGGTCTCGAGGTCGAGAAGTCAGAGCGGGGACATAGGCCAAGGTGTGACCAAAATTCGTCAACAACCACCGTGTGTTTGCATTTGATTTTCTCTCTCTCCCTCTAATATTGAATTTATGATCTGAATTGTAAAAGATTTAAGAATCGATTTTGTGAAATCGACATTTTCGAATTGAACACCAATTCACCCTCCTCTCTTAGTACCCTTTGGGATCCTACAATTGGTATCAGAGCGAGTTGCTCTCGTTTTAATTTTTTGAATCATCTTATTTTAAGATCTAATTGTTTTTAGATCTAATCCTTTTAAGATTCAATTATCTTGTTTTAAGATTTAACCATCTTAAAGAGCTATGGCATCAAGTTGATTTATTTTCGCCGAAGGACAATCAATTAGCCGTCCTCCCCTTTTAAATGCATCAAATTTTCAATATTGAAAAATTAGGATTCAAGCATACATTTGTTCTATTGATATTAACATGTGGGATATCATTGAAAAATGTTATTATCTTCATGAAAAATTACCTACTGAATATGACGAAAGATAGAAAATTTTTCCGAAATTAGATTGGAAAGTAAAGAATATTTTTTATTGTGCTTTAGATTTAACGGATTTCTAATTGTGAAAGTGCAACTAAAATTTGGAAGAAACTCATTACTACTTATGAAGGAACAGATAAAGTTAAAGAATCTAAATTAAATATTTTGAATCATCAATATGTTTCCTTCAAGATGCATGAAAATGAATATATAAATGATATGGTTGCTCGATTTAATGATATTGTGAATGACTTAGCCTCTTTGGGCGAGTCTAGAACTAACCCACAAAAAGTGAAAAAGATTCTCAGGTCTTTCTCCTCCCAATGACATACAAAAAGAACGATGATCGAAGAAAATAATCTGAACAAATTAGATTTTGATGATCTAATTAGCTCCCTTCTAACATATGATATCGGAATTCAAGAAGAAGAAGAATTCAATGCTCTAAAAAAGAAGACATTGACTTTGAAAGCAAGCAAAAATGAAGATAACTCAAGTGAAGAAGAAGTGAATGAAAAGAAACTCGTTCGCTATAAAAGAAAACTTGACAAATAACTCAAATTGGTGAAATCTAAAGAAAAGAGTGAGAAGCCGAAAAGAGGATTATGTAAACATCACTCAAAAGACAAAAAGAAGACATCTCAAAAGGAGAAGAAGAAGAAATATAAAGAGCCAAGTGAGGATGAATCAAACGACTCATCAAGTTCTTTTAGTGAGAATGCATACTTGTGCCTAATGGTATACAACGATGAGGTAACTTCAAACTCTTCAATTTTAAATAATGACTCATCGAAATTTTTCGAACAAAATGTTTCTTTAGATGTAAATGAAGAACCCTCCTCTCTCATAAAAAAGATATTTTTCAACTAAAGTAAAAAATGAAAAAATTACTACATGAGATTGAAAAACTCAAAAATGAAATTTAAGCTTTGAAAATTACACATGCATGTGAAATTGTAAAACTAGCATGTTCTTTAGAAAAAGTAAAGAAGGAAAATGACCTTTTGAAAAACTCACAAAATATTTCTTATGTAACGACAAATAATCTTAGGAATTATTTTGGACATAAAAATTCATATTTGAAATTCAATCATCTATATGGTAGAAAATCACATCTCAAATGTTTTACATATGGATTTTATGATCATTATACATACCAATGCAAAATAAGAAAATCTTCATAACATGAATTGCTATGGGTTCGAAAAGGAATGTTATCTAACAAAATCAGACCCAAAGACGTTTGGGTACCAAAAGTTACTTGATTATTTTTCAGATATGTCTCACATGCAAAGAACATATGAAATTGGAAATGTGAAGGCACAAAGGTTATGGTAAAAGTATCATCTATTTTTTTAATCAAAAATTTAAAATTACTATTTCTTTGAAAAGAGAGAACATCTAAAATTGGTAATAGTGATAGAGGGAGCATACTAAACTTTATTTTGACATATCATGAATATCATTGTTGTATCAAAGTTTTATGTTATATTTTGATTATTAATATATATATAAATAATTTTGGCCTTCATCAAATTATTTTCATTTCGTGATTATAAAATAATCATAAATTTAGGGAGAGTTATTTCTTATATACTAACTCTTTATGATGCAATATTTTACATATTTCTAATATGAAAAATGGGGAAAATAATTTTTTTTTAAAAGATGGCATGATTAAGGGGGAGTTCCATATGATTTTCTATATGCTTCATACACAAATTATTCTTTTTGATGAAACAAAAGTGGGAGAAATATAAGAGAAATATTATTTGAATATCACATTTATGAAGAGTTCTTACAATTTATACTTATGTGAATATCTATCATTGTAAGAAAAGTTGAGTGTTAGGGGGAGTAAAATTGATTTTACAACTTACTTTTTAACTTTTTCGCAACTTTTAATTTTTTCATATTTCTCGATTTGTCTTCATTAAAAAGGGAGAGATTGTTGGATCTAAGTTTTATAGATATATAAAATTATATTTTGATGATACAAACCTCGAAAGATTAAAGTTAAAATGCTGAAAAAATTTTTAAAAAATGGATAACTTTATGCACTACACTTTGATTAAATAATTAACTATGATCCTGTTCGATTTTGGATTAGTTATAAATATCAAAGTTGTAGAGAATTCTGTTAGCTTTCCATAAAATAAAATATCATCTCATTTGGATAACTGTGCAAAAAGTTATGCTTAAAATAGTGCAGGACGGTCGAGCTGCCAAGTGAAAAATAGGTCGACTGGTCCAGAATATCGGTCGATCGGTCCAAAACACAAGTCGACTGGTTAGTGCAGAAAATTTCCAATTTCAACCAGCAAAATGTCGAGACTGTACCGGTTGAGGTGCGGTCGACCGGTCCAAGACACAGGTCGCTCGGACACTGCAGAATTAGTCAACAGTCATATTTTTCATAAAAGAAAGTGTACTGATCGACGGTCCATATGTGCGATCGACCGGCCTCCGAGTCAAATGAATAGTAACGGTCAAATTTAAAGGAGAAAATTGTGGAATAATTTTTTGACGACTTTTTCACTTGCAGAAGCCTATAAAAGGAGTGCACTCATTCAAACCTTGAAGAAAAATTTCAAATTATTAAAAGAAGACATTCTTCTTGAAGTTTTCATTCTTAGTTTTCTCTTTTTTCTCTCTTTTTCTCTTGTGAGCTAAGCTTTGTAAAAGAGAGAAATATTCTATTTAGAAAAATACTAAGAGAGCTCCTGTGTAAAAGAGGTTCAAAATCTTATCTCTTGAGCGAAAAAAAATATTAGCTTCTTAGGAGGAGAGGTTGCCTTGCATCTCGAAGTGGAGAAAAGATGGTTGATGCAAAGGGTGTTCTTCTTTGCCCCATTTAGAATTAAGGAAGAGTTTTAGTGAAATTTTCGACGGTCTCGAGGTCGAGAAGTCAGAGCGGGGACGTAGGCCAAGATGTGGCTGAACCTTGTCAACAACCATCGTGTGTTTGCATTTGATTTTCTCTCTCTCTCTAATATTAAATTTATGATCTAAATTGTAAAAGATTTAAGAATCGATTTTAAGTTTCCGCTACAGTTTTTATGAAATCTATATTTTTGAATTTAACACCAATTCACCCCCCTCTTGGTGCCCTTTGGGCTCCTACAACAATGATGCTTGGGCGAAGACGACAGCCGGCAAACGATGAAAGTGGCGAATGACGAAGGATAGCGAACGACGAAGGAGGTTTCAAGCGAACGACGACAAAGGGAGAAATAAGGAAATAATTTGACAATGGGTGGGTCAACTTATGATAAGTAAGAGGGTTTAATATGTGATGCCACGTCGGAGCATGCCACGTCGAACGGCTATTTGCGTGCAGGAGAGAGCAGATGACCACGTGGATGTCACGTCGACGGAAAATCGAGAGATCTCTTATTTCAAGTAAAGATGACATCGGGTGAAACGAATTAAAAAATGGAGGGTCTTCGTGTTACAAAGTGAAGTTAGAGGATATCGCTGAGCAAATATTAAAGTTGGAGGATATTTGGTATAATTTTAAGTGTCACATCGGACGATTATTTGCGTGGAGGAGAGATGGGATGACCACGTGGGTGTCACATCGATAGAAAATTAGGAGAACACATGTCCCAGGTAAAGATGACATCGGGTGAAATAAGTTAAAAGATTGAGAACATTTGTGTTACAAAATGAAGTTGGAAGAAATCACTGAGCAAATATTAAAATTAGAGGGCATCTGATATATTTTTTTCTTAGATTTTCTAACACTAAATTTATATGTGCATGAGTCACTTTTCAACATTTTCACTCGACTTTAGAAGCGAAAATTTGGCGTATACGCTGCAGTGTGCTAGATTGCTGCTCGCGGGGTATTAAGCAAATCATATCGGAGTCGAATTCTAAACTTACTGTGGACATCCTAAATAACAAATCCCCCTATCCCCCCTATTCCCCCTATTCCTGACGTATAATGAACATTATAAGTGATTTTTATCACCCGGCTTAGCACAAATTAAATGTAGACATATTTCTAAACTTACCGATCAATTGTAAGAGGATGTTTCCCTTCGGAATTCTCGATTTTCTATATATTGACTGTATGACCTCTTTTGAGTAATATTAATGGATCATTTCCTTTTTTTAAGAAAAAAAAGAACCTAGCTAGATAGCAAAAATGTTAACGAGAAAAAAAATGACAGCAGCGATTGACCATATATTATGGACTGCCGGTCTTTTCTTGTATTCATTTTTTTGTCGTGAAACACTTGTATTCAATTTGTAAAAGAAATGTATAAGAAAAAAAGACATTATAATCGGCAAGAATAGATAGCCAAGGATGGTTGACTCAATTGGTAGTAAGATTGAGTTCTAAGCGCTCGTTGAGTGTTAGTAATCTCAGGTTCAAATTTCGGAGTCGTCATCTTATTCAGGGAATAAGTCTTTATTGTTTTATCTTTCCGACTTCGGATTAGTCGAGTGCTAATAACCTCAAACATCGGAGACCTTCAGTAGAATCGAGCCGACACTTAAAAAAAGATATATTTTGTCCATTCATTTTGATTTGATATGTAGTGGGCGACACAAGGTTCATTTTTGACGTTATCTTTTTTTTTAAAAAAATATTCCGTTTGCCTACCAACTAATTCTAATTCTGTATTATTTATGCACGATCTTATTAATTGATTGCGTTAATTAAATTTATTAATATCTGATAAATAAAATTAAGGTGATCTTGTCGAGACCATTTTGTATTATTCTAATTAATTAAATTTTGGCATTAATTCGTCTATAATACGTGAAGGGTGAAATTTTGCGGCTCTTTTTTTTGTTCATCCTTCTATATACCTAGCCCTCGAACCCCACTTTATAAAATAAAGATAATAAAACTAATTTAGACAATGAAAGTCATCGACTCACCGTCTATTTGCGTTGACTTGGATTACACGGACGGAAGACTTTGACTAGACGACAAGACGAACGCTGCTCAGTGTTTGTGTGACCTGCGTATTGAAGAAGGCATTATCAACAGCCCTTTAAATGATAAAATAACAAAAAAAAAGGATGTTTAAGATCAAAATATGTCCTTGTCAAATTAAAAGACCTAGTAGCATCTAACGGATTCCCCAGGTAATTTCGTGTTGCCAGGGGTTCAACTTCAAGTGCACAACGACAACATTATCCTTCTTGTTATGACGACAATATTATCTTGTAGTTAGGTGACACTAAAACAAATTTGTCGATTTGTGATAGACGCATGTGGCTAAGGCGACATTAAAATGTGATCAAAATAAATACATTATGGCGTCGAGGACAAACGCGACGTTACTAACGTCACATGTTGATGTTATTGTGACGTTATGATGACGCAAAAATGTCTTTGTGAGGAGTTTATGAGCGTCACTAACTTGACGCTAAGTTGGCACTGAAGGTGGTATTAAAGTTGTGCTTACTGTGATATTACTTAGACTCCAATGTGACATTAATGTGATGTTGTATTGCATCTCTATTGAGACGCTAACATGATGTCAAATCATGCGATGCTAAAGGGACGCTAATGTGATGCCACTTGTGATATATTTCAAATAGCATACAATCACATTACGACGCTAAATCCTAATATTTTTGTCAAATTTCAGTAGTTTTATTTCCTTTCCACATCCTACAAATTATACAATGCATATATAATGCATTCTTCACATTGATGACAATAATAATAAAGAAAAGTACTAATAACCAACACAAAAGAGCTAATAAGATAACAAAATGATATAATACATCATAACAAAATAATATAGAAGTTTTTATCTTAAATTGTTATCGCCGTCATTGTCGTTCCTGACATTCGACATCAACGTATTCAATCCTTGACCTTGGAGGACTGACTCCAAAGTTTTATAATTTTACATTTTCTTCCTATTAGTTTCTTTTCACACAAACCTTGCGTAAACATCTAGTGTAAGAGGCCCGAAACAAATGTGTCGCTCATGGCGGATGTTGCCTCCTTTGAAAATTCTAGGAAGAGAACAGAAATTCTACATCACAAATCAAATTCCATAGGAGAAATTATATATGGCTGGGCGGGTTCACACAATTGCCCATTGACTTATGGGTAGACTCAATTTGAACTAAATATTAGAACTAGATAAATACTAATTTAAAATTAATATGTTGAAAATAAAAGAATTGATAATCAAAGGAAGTTGTCATAAAATGACATTACAGGAGAGAATAAGGGAGAAACCATAAGCTGCATATCACGCTCCTCCCTCACCTTTCTGCCTCGCTCACACTCATCGTCACCAAAGAATATGGCGGAGGACGTAGACGACACCTATCAACTGCACATCATGCTCCTCCCTCGCCTTTCTACCTTGTGCATACCGAACATTATTTATTATCCTTCTGATGATTTACTATATTTTTAAAAACTAAAATACTTGATTTTTGTCTTCCTAAAAGAAATCCATAATTTTCATAAAACATCATCAATAAAATTTACAAAATATCCATTGTCACTAAAAAATTTACCACAATGGATAGGGGTGTAAAAAAAATCCAACCAACCCGAAAAACCCATCCAACCCGAAAAAACTGAAAATTAGGGGTCTGAATTTGATTTAAGATAGTTTTTAATAAATTAAAATCCGCTCGCTAAAATTAATATCCCACTCAAAAAAATCGTAGGGCCTGTGGAGTTTGTTTTTTATTTATGATTTTTTATTTATATAATTAATTCATGTTCTATTAATTCTTTTATTATAGATATAATATTTTTTGTATAAAATTTTATACTTTTCTATCACATTATCAAACTCTAATTTAATAACTTTAAAATTTTAGTAGTGTATTTTATATTTAATATAAAATTAAATATTTTTATATTAATTTTAAGTTATTAAATATATTTTTAAAATATAATTATATAAAAGTAGGGTATCAAAAAAATTATCCGAAAAAATTGATCCGCTAAAGGGTGGTTTTTATTTTTTCAAAATGATATTAGGGTGGTTTTTTAATTTTAAAAACCGACCCAAAAAGTAACATTTATTTTTTAGACCGAAAACCCGACCCGAACTACTTTCACCTCTATCAATGGAATCACACACATTAGAATACACCAAATCTAATTTATTATCCTTCTTCTTATAATTGGACACAAATGACACTTTGCACTGCTTATAAAAAAGACAATCATTACAAGTATTCATAAATTTTCCTTTGGTAACAATGATGTTGGGATTCTTCATAAGAACTTGCATTTTTTTCTCACTTATGTGTCCAAGTATTTTGTGACATAAATTTGGTGTGCATTAAGTTCAATTAATCATTTGGTTTATTCTTCCAATCTCTACAATTTATCTTGATATGTACTACCTTGACATAATGATAATATATATTGTAATAAGAATATGTCTATTATATGTGCCCATGCTCTTCCATTGACCATGGAGAGTGATACAACATTATTAGAAATAGAATTACTAAGTGTTATCATCAAGATTTTCAATAAATTTGGCAAAGAACTTAGGAACATTAATCCTTACATTTTATCATAAAAAATTATTTTCATTGCTCCCAACTAATTTACTATTTCATAAAATTTACTCAAATTCTTAACAATAGAATTTTCATCTTTAAACTTCAAGTTCATCAATTCTTTTGTCATGAAAGCTTTATTCTTAGTTGTATTCATATAAGTCTCGCAACTTTATCCACAAAACTTGTGCATTGTCACTTGACCAACATGTTGAAAAACACTAACATCGATAAATTACCTAATCATCCCAATAATATGATCATCTTTCTCCAACTTTATCAATTTCCTTGCTAACAAATCATTGTAGTAAAGAAAGACCTTCATCTTGGCTTTTCAAACTGAACAATATTCATGCCACTTTGATCATTTTGTTAAAATAGACTTCCTCCATTTAATTCACACAAAAGAAATCCCCAATTAACCTCGCTTGAATATCACTTGTTAAGAATTTAATTTTTCTTCTTATGTGTGAATTAAATAATATAAGCTAAATACGATGCATAAAAAATAATAATGGTCAAATGAGACGTTAAATTTACGTGAAAAAACTTTCAATAATAAGAAGGGAAAAAAGTTACGAAACAATCACATAGCAGCATCACTATTTAAAGAATAGAATACACTATCTTTCATATTTCACCCGAATATGAATAATAATTCACAAAGATAAATAATGTTTCACTAAAAAATACTGAAATAATAGTATAAATATTGTAACATGAATATTATAATTCTTTAGATATCAATTCTTTGCTCTTCAAGCTCTTCTCTTTTTTCTCTCCTCTTCTTTATATCGGTTGACAAAAAATCCCCTTCTTCTTTTTCCAATCAACTCTCATCCGCACAAAAGCAAGAAAGCATCTTTTTTTTTAATTCTCGGCTGCAACAACCTAAAGAGAGAGCTCGGTGGCTTCAACAAAATGTCTCGGCAGCCGTTACTAGCGGGAGAGAGAAAATCTTAACTAATTAATTAGGTTTAATTAACTCCTCCAAAGGCCCAACACTAAATTATTATATCTTCATCAATGTTTAGACCGGTTTAATCGAAACCCATATCTAGTTTGGTTTATTCTTTAAAACCGGATTAAAAGTTCAGTCCGAAATGAGTTAAATACAAATAACATTATAAGAATAAGTTATAAAGTAACATAAAATTTTTATTAACGTTCAATATTGATTAAAATTTACTGTACTTATTTTTTTTATAATTTTGCATAGTATTATTTATCATCATCATCATCATCATCATCATCATCATCATCATCATCATCATCATCATCATCATCATCATCATCATCATCATCATCATCATCATCATCATCTTCAGTCCCGTGAACCGAATTGAATCAAATGCCGTGACATTGATCTTCATCAGTAGTACTATCCATGATTGGCGTTTCAATCAATAGAATGACAAATCTCTCTGTGATGTAGACAAAATATATGAATTTTTTCCATGCATTTCATCATACAAGCAAACATATGTAGTAATACAAACTAACCCCAAATTGCTCACGAAGTCACAACTCATCATTAATGTACGATGAAAAGAATGACCAAGGAAACCAAACAACGAAATGCGTAGATAAGTACGTATCACAAATTATCTTTTTCCAATTCTTGATCAACTAAAGCAGAAGCACGAAGCAATAAACAAGAAGAGCAAAGAAGGCAGTGGCACCCCAATGGAACTTGATGGCGCTACTCTTATGAGGTTCAAGTTGATTGCACTGCAAGGGCCTGAAGGACAACTTCTCATACTGCAGATCATATGTGAACTGAATGTTCTGTTGCTGGAAATTGCCCAAGATCGAAAAGTTATCTTCGCTCGGCATTATTGTTAAGCAAATCACAGAGCCATCATCGTTGGATATTAAGATATTTCGAGCGGGCAGGGTCATACTTGCGTCAGCGAAGTGGAACTTCATAGTAGGCAGCGAAGTGGTGGCATTGGCTGGGACGACGTCGAAGCACAGATCGAACCCGTAGTCATCCGTGGACTGCTTGTGCTCACTTAGACCATCTAATTGAGTAATGACTTCATTCCTGAGGACGTCGTAAGCCTGACGCACCAAATAAGTGAATGGGCTCTTGGAATCGATTATTGTTCCACTCCGATTATTTTCTGCATATCTGAAAGTTGCCGGAGGGATAGTCAAGGGGGTTTCACCAACTGAGATGCCTTGTAAATCGAGGTAGTAGTAGTTCAAATTCTGAAAAAACGAGGTCGTATTGACATCTTTAGCATCTCCTAAGTCTGCGTATGAACCGAAGAACATGTAGCCGGACGTAGAGTCGTTAAACGCCTCAGAGAAGCAATATGAAAATTTGGAGTAGGCCAGTTGAGAGATGAGAGACAAGGGTCCTCGTCCGAGCCCTGCGAAACCAAAAGAGCTCGAGAGATTGAACTGGTCCACCTCGTTACGTCCAAAAGTTATGGTGGACGGATGATCAGCGCTGCCTTGGAATCTGAATTTGTCGTTGGAGAGAATACCTTGGATGTATGAGGTTTTGTATTGGCACAGTGGGGTGCACGCCTTGTTGTTTATTTTCTGGCACTGCGGACTGTTGCAAGGTAGGGTGATGAAGGTGGTGGACTGGTCTGAGTTGTAAGCTGGAGGAGTAGACCTCTTCGGGAAGCATCCGATGCAGGACCCGGAATCGATCCAAACGAAGCTACCCATGGTGTCAACTGTGAGCCAGACATTGCGCGGAGGGGTGCCTACGGCGAGTTCCGCCACGTATTGCAGATCATCATTGTTCCAACGCAGCCGAGCTTGCAGCCCAGAAGCGGAACTCTGAGAGCTGCTCTCTTCTTGGTTGACGTGAGTGACGGCGTGAATCAACTTTTTCCCGCAATGCTTCAACCCTTCTTTTATGACTTGCCTTAAAGCGATGTGAACCAATGAACCAAAGATGACTGGATTGGCAGCAACCATAGGGGAATGCAGGAGAAGGAACAGATAGAACATGGGTAGTAATAATAGCTCCATGATCAGTATATCAGTATATCCAGAAGAAACGTGGCGAACTCAAGTAAAGAAAAGGGAGAAAAAGGATGATATTTTTGCGTGGGACTTTGAAGTATTCAAATTATGACTAATGATGACTAGCTTTCTCAGCTATGTACATGTAATGCATGCATGAGTTGAGGCACCGACTGACTAATATACATAAACAAGCTAGAAATTGTGGCGATATTATAACGATCGACAAGGGAAGTGGGCAGAATAAGCAGCGAAAGAGATCATGCAGTCTTATGTTGTGTGGCTGTACTACTTGTACCGTTTGGGTACCGATGACATCCGAATCGTGTCTATTTATATGTGGAGCTTCGAGTCCAGTTCACGAATAGGCCAAAGCTTCACGTTGAATTCTATCCCTTGATGCAAGAAATTTTATAAAAAAAAAAAAACAAACAAACAAAAACTTCTAATAGCACACAGCATTAATTTGCAGTACACAGAGCCTCGTGTTGACTAGAACGTGGACATTTTTTTTTCCAGATCCAAGACGACTAGAAGAAGTCTGGATCGACATTTCCTGAATGATATTTAGTGCCAGCTAGATAGTTTATTGAATATTATCAGACTTATAAATAATGCATTGAGTGCAAATTAACCTTTCATCATGCGATATTTTAAAAATATAATATAATATAAATATTGAAACATGTATTTGAAGTTATATTTATCAATGTTATTAAAATCGGACCGGCCGGTTCAACCAGTTCAACCACGAACCGGCCGGTGATCCGGTCCGGTTAGACTTCTAAAACCGTTTTGGCATTGAACCGGGTAAAACCGGTTGAACCGGACTGGTTGAACCGATTGCAGTTTTTGAAAAAAATTAAAAAATGATAAAAATAGGAAAGTTAAATGAGAAAAAAAGAAAGAAATATAAGAAAATTTAAAGAGGAGGGAATATCATATGTATACAATTAAATAGGAATTAAAATAAAAAAAGGTAAGTATTTGAAATTGAATAATATTAGAGTAGAAACTTATTAAAGGCATAAAATAAAGGAAATAAAAAGGAAAGTGTTAAACAAAAAAGAAATAGTAGATATTAAATTATTAATAATCTATTTATATTATTATTATAAAACTTTTAATTAATAAAATTTATGTTATATTATTTTTTTAGTATTTTTAATAAGTCATTAGTATAATATTCATATACTATATCATATAACTTATACTGTATATTTATAATAAGTATAAATAATATTATTTTAATAAAATTTGGTTCAATTACCGTGATCCGATGATGAGTCCGATCCGGTCACCGGTCCGATTACGAAAATATTGATATTTATAATGCACATTTGATGTATAGCGGATCTTATAAATTACAGGATAGACTAACGCCAACAAAGTAAACCTATCTTGATTAAAAAAATAAAAAAAATTAAATTCAATCCTACTGAATAAGTCAATCAAAACTTCAAAATAGAACGAGCCATAAAATACTCACCAAGGGTCAGAGTTGTATCCGCCTTACCCAATGTATTAATTCTTACAAGCAGCGTTAGCCTGACAAATGTATTTCCTTTCTTGTTGCGCCAATGATAAAGTGTCAATTGATACTGAGAAGATTGTTCGCATTAGCTACTGTGCTGAGAAAAACTTCACTAATGTTCAAGCTGAGATTCGAAGCTCCTGACTGCCATATTAATAAAACGAGGACAACACATTAGAAAATTCGTACTATGATTTCGGATATCTGGACTATCATCCAATCTTTTGCTTATTTTTCTTGTAAGTATCTTAGTCGCAATGCCAATGGTGCGGCTCATTTTTTGACCGGCATTGCCCGACGATCGCAAGGCGATCTTTTTTGGGAAGGTGATCCCCCGGGACTCCTTCGTATATTGTACATGGATGCAATCTCTTTAACTACCTAATATATTTTCATCATTTAAAAAAAAACCATTTCAGGGAATCATTTACGTAAAAACGTAAATCTTTTCAACATATGATAGAAATTTAATTTTGGCATCTGCTTATGTTTTAGGTACAATTGCCAATTTTATTTGTTGTGAAGGATCAGATGCATAGTGTAAAAATGCTTTTAACCAAAAAGAATATATTTCTCAGCACATGCATATATAATTTCTTTTGTTTATATGAATCGAAGACCGAGTTTGCACACAATATTTTTATTGCTTACATGATCTTTTTTGCCTTATTGATCAGACAGTGTTCGGAAATCGATTCTTCCTTCTGTTTCTTGACAGCCGGTGTTGAATTCGTCTTGCATAAATTTTAAGTATTTTGTTGCCGCATTTATTACGCTTCCACAGTTAATTAATTATTTCGTTTAAGAGCACATCTATATAAACCCATTTGCTTCCACTTGTGCATATATTTTTTTTCTTATTTTAATTGTACTTTTTAGTTTATTCTCTCTCATGTACACATATTCTAAACCGTTATTGTATGAATCACCCATTTTAGTTGTCAATGTTGACACAGCTATTTGGGTGTTTTTTTTTATTTCAATTAAGCAAAGAAGTTTAACCTCCGTACCAGAAATATGTTTCATTTAAGATCGAGGACCCAATTTTTTAATGACAAAAAATAATTTAAAAATAAAAAATCAGCAATTACTATTAAAATAAATAAATAATATCTAATTTAGTAATTTGTAACTTAATTTAGGAGGATCAAGCTCCTATTTAATCCTTGAAATAGTAATATTATATACATTAGATAAAAATTATGGAGTCATTTAAATCTTATTTTATGGGAGGGGAAGGGGCAACCTCTTAAAAGTAACTTGATGATCTAAGTCAGAAATATTAAAAGCAGCCTTCAACGAAAAATTAGTTCTACGTCAGAAATATTTTCTTTCCTGGGGAATTTTGGGACGATGACTTTGACGCAAAAAATTTTATAATCTTACTATCCATCATTAATTTTGATGTTATCTTAAGGATTTGATGTGCAAATCGTAATAGGATATCAATTTTGATCACATGATCTTAATATAATTATTTAAATGATAATATATTTAAAATAATAATTAATCTTGATAACATATCTTTTCGCATTCTTATTATATTTGGAAGTAATTTAGCTTAAAGAATATACTATGACTTAATGAAATGTAAGTTAAGACTCGGCTGTGACAGACTTTTTAAAATAGATATTTATCTTTAAAATATAATTTTAATAAGCAAATCTTTTTCATAAAATTTTGATCTTGACAATCTTACTATAATTACATCTGCTCCTTTACAGGACAGGCCGACAGAATATATATTCCGGACCCGTCAACGTCCTCACCCTAGATCCTCATGTGAACCTCAAACTCTATAAAGTAACTAATGTTTATTAAAAAAAGGTAATCAAATAATGTCTAAATAAATTAATAAACTTATATATAATATACACATTGAATCACTAAAATATAATTATTAAAAATTATGTAAAATTATATTATATATAAGTTTAGTGATATAATTATATTATGTAAAAATTATTTAATAATTATATTTTAGTGATTCAATGTGTATATTATATATAAGTTTATTAATTTATTTAGACATTATTTGATTACCTTTTTTTAATAAACATTAGTTACTTTATAGAGTTTGAGGTTCACATGAGGATCTAGGGTGAGGACGTTGACGGGTCCGGAATATATTGTCTGTCGGTTTGTCGTATAAAGGAGCAAATGTAATTATAGTAAGATGGTCACCTGGTTCTCCTCTCAACATTTT
The DNA here is from genome assembly GCA_030549335.1 of Pontederia crassipes. Taxonomy (NCBI): domain Eukaryota; kingdom Viridiplantae; phylum Streptophyta; class Magnoliopsida; order Commelinales; family Pontederiaceae; genus Pontederia; species Pontederia crassipes. The sequence continues at coordinate 58,810,419 of CM060194.1, read as the reverse complement.
GAGATTGTACGACTTGGTGTATGTTTTAAGATTATAAAGTTATAAAAATATATATATTGGCCCTCCTGACAATATCAAATAGGTGATGTTAGTCCAATGGGAAGTGACATTGGGATCAAAATGAAAAAAAATAATTGCTTATTAGAATTATATTTAAAAGATAAATATCTACTTTAAAAAGTCCGTCACAGCCGAGTCTTAACTTACATTTCATTAAGTTATGTGACCAAAATTAATATCCTATTACGATTTTGCATATAAGATCCTTAAGATAACATCAAAATTGATGATGGATAATAAGATTATAAAATCTTAAGATCCAAATAAAAAATTGACAATCTTGAGTCCCAGATAAATTGAATAATTAATATATCATAAATAATTTTCTTTCAATATCATTAAAAGAAATAAATACATTGCCCATTCTTAATGCACTTGCATCAAAACAAGTTTTAAAAGCATAATACAAGAACAAGTGCTTAAAACCAATAAGGTGACCATAATATATAATGGGGGTTTAACTTAGGTGAAATAATGTATAACGCATAAATCTGAACTATTCGGTTCAATGAGTGGTCCAGATTAGATCGTCACATTAGGGCTGCTCGGTCTCCCTCCTCCCGTCCTTGCGCCGCTGTCTTCAACCCCAGGGCTGCTGCCCGACCTCCCCTCTCGACCCACCAGCCGTGGTTCCTCTTTGAGCTGCCATCGTCGAACCAAGGGCTGCCCGATGTCCCCTCTTGGCCACCAGCCATGGTTCGATGGCGTTCGCGATGACTGGGAGGACTTCGACCTTCCGGCCATCGCATGATGATCTTCGTCGTGTGGGTTTTACTAATTTTAATCATAATATGTATTAGTTTTAATCATAAGTATAAATTTATAGATTACCTCTTACCCATAAAAAATATTTTAAAAATTACATTTAAAAATTTTGAATGATAAGCATTCTAAGTTCTAACAATTCATTTATTCTTTATCTAATTATATGTAATGCTATTATTAAGATATGTAATATGGATAGTATGTACACATATTGATTAACATTAGTACTATATATACATTAACATTATGAAATTAAGATATATATAATATTAAGATGCATGTGTCTTTTATAATATGTCATTTCCTATACTTTTAAAGGGTCATTTGTGATTTATAAAAAAGTTCATCATTATTTTTAAAAAATAGTTATAAATTTAATATATTAAGTTACTTTACTTATTAATTGTGAAATGCCAATTTAATCTTTATTATCTTATAACAGGAAATGTTAAAATTTTAGTGCATATTAAAATTTATCTATTTTATATTCTGTATTTAATTATAATCTATATTCTATATCTATAAATATATTAAAAGTAAAATGAGTGAAAAGATAAAAAAAATAAAGATGTTTTATGAGAAAATAAAAAATAATCATAACTTATTTAATCATATTATTTATTAGTGCATTAAGAAAAGAATATAAGTGAATGTAGAAATATAGATATGCATTATAAACATTCATAATAAATAATATTATTTTAATTACCGATGGGTATATCCTTTGAAATTATCGATGGATATTTATTCTTCCATTAATAATTAAAATAATATTATTTATAATATAATACATACTATGTTCTGTTATTTATAATATAATGTTATTAATGTTTATTATACATATAAATTATTACTAATACATATAATACTATTAATGTTTAATGATAATGGATTATATATAAATATTGATAATAAATAATATTATTTTAATTTTTGACGAGTTTATCCTTCAAAATTATCAACGGATATGAATTCGTCGGTAATTGTGAAGGAAAATACCCATCAGTACGTTTATTTCTCTCCCGCTCATGCCTCCCGCCAAACATTTCCTCTCTCTCTTGGCCTCTCCCTGACTTTGAAATTCCATCTCTCCCTCTGTCCTCTCCTGCCTAAGTCTGGCAGTCCCACGGTTCTGACGACCACCGTTTGCCGGCTGTCTTTAGTCTGCGACTCCTGCTTCGGCCTCCCTCTCCATCTCCCACTCCATCTGTCGACTCCGGCCACACGTCGACAATCGAATCCGACTACTCTCAGACCGGATTGGATGCAGGCAGCCAGAACTGGCCTATAGGCTATCGGATCCGGCGCCCACTATCGGTCCCGGCTCGCAGGCGCTCGAATTTGGCGCCCGTGGTCGATTCTGACTCACAGGCGCCCAGATTCGGCGCTTAAGGCTGGTCCCGGTTTGAAGGGTGTCAGATCTTGTGCCCGCAGCCACCCCGGCCCATAGGCATCCAAATCCAGCCCCCGCGGACGCCTGCAAATTGGGACCTGCCCCCTGTCGCGTCCCTCTCACCCCTGTCTCCCACTTTGTGTCTCTCTCTTTCGGCTCTAGTGACCTCCCACGATACCGGCGATCCTAGCTCCGGTTGATCTCCCCTTCTCTCCTCCCTCTCTCTCGATTGCGATCGTAAGATATCTCTCTGAACAAAATCGGTCGGTGGTCGGATCTGACCGTCGGATTTGGTTGTTGGCATTCCATTTTTTGTATTTTAAATAAGATTTGTGACAGGAGTTCCTGTCGGAAAGATGTTAGAATAGTCGATGGGAACTCTTCCGTTGAAATGTTCAATGGGTTTCGACCGTCGAAAGTTTCGGGAGTCCACCTCCCCTAGAAACTTCTGACGAGTCAAATCCATCGGAAATTTTGAGTGGAGATGTACCCTTGAAACTTTTGACAGGTTATTTCCGTTGGAAGTTTCGAGGGGCTTTTCCCCTTCGAAAGTTTCAACGTAAAAATTGTCCAAAGTTGTCGAATATACCGACAATGCTTCCGTTCCACCGGTAAGTCGTTAGCAACGAGCAGCTTTCGAAGGGGTACCAAACAATGTGGTTAGGTCGGACCATACGAGTGTTTGGGGCTTAAAATGGCCCGCGGGTCGGTTGAACCTCGAGAAAGGGTTTGACCAACTTTGACCCAGTCAAAAACCGAATTCAATCGGCCGGCCGAGCGGGTTTGACCAACCTGACCCGTTGATTAATTTGGGTCGATGACCGGGTCTAGTCTTATAACATTGGTACCAAACCATCGAAAAAATCCGTTAGAAACGTGTTTTTCCGATAGATATAATGAGTTTTGCGACGAAAAAATCCATGAGTAATTGGCAAAATTCTTTTAGTATTCCTGTCCACCGTTCACGATGGGGAAGACTGCGTCAGCACTCGCGCTCCTGCCCAGCATTGGCAATGGGGAGGATGGCGCCGACGCTCGCACCAGGTCAGCACTGGGAGGATGGCGCCGGTGCTCGCACCTGGTCAGCATTGGGAGGACGGCGCTCGCGATGCGGTGAAACCACGATGGGAAGGATGGCGCTCGTGATGGGGTGAAACAATGACCGTTCAATTAAGATCATAGGATTTCATTTGGACCGTTGGATTAGTGTTAAACCCTTATTATTTCCTATAAAATAATAATTTTCTAGTTATAATGTGAAGGTGGCACAACAAAAAATAAAAAATGATATAAAAATAATATAAAAAATTTAAAATATAATAAAACAAATAGAGAAAACCTCAGCTCCTAGCAACCTCTTCGTTGGGAGACATCGGGCAATGGGGCGACGAGGAAGGATTGATGCGAGTGGGGAAGGGGGATGCCATCGCAGACGCAGGAAAGGGGAACACGTCGGGTGATGGGGTGGTGAGGAACGATTGTTCGATGTTGGTGAGGAGACACCATCACCAACATAGGGGCGAGAGGGGGTTGGTTGGTTGGGGGGTGGGGAGGTGGGTGGGGGGTCATTGTCCCTCGAAGGCGGCAATGTGTTTATATTAGTTTATTATTGTTTGTTGTGGCACGTTAGCATCGCTTCCCTAATATCGATAGTCACGATGATAAGGCATGCAAAAATTCTAAATTTCGAGAATAATCTAGTTACAAACTGAAGTTAGACAACTAGATAATTACTACACCTAAAGTTAAGAGAATGATTTGTGTAATTTACTCGGCCATGAATACTTAGTGATGCATGCAAAATATAACATATTTTATATTATTATTTTAGTTAATTTTTCTATAATTTGATCATGGCATGCATCATTTTAGATCATTTTTAGTCATAATTTTGGATTTATTGATCTCAATTATGAATTCTTTGAATATTTAAATTAAAATTTAATTTAATAAATTTTAATTTAATTGAATATTTAAATTAAATTTTAATTTAAATATTCAAAGAATTCATAATTGAGATCGATAAATTCAAAATTATGACTAAAAATGATCTAAAATGATGCATGCCATGATCAAATTACAGAAAAATTAACTAAAATATTTTGCATGCATCAAATTTCCCAGTTTTTTACGCCGTTATCGGGGAATATTTTATTAATTAAATTTCTAATTTTTATATATTATTAGGAGATGTAAATAAATTGTAAATATGTACTATTTGTGAATAAACTAACATCTTTCTTTTTGCAGATAAAACTTCTTGCAGATAAAAGTCACGGGATTATAAGTTGATTTTGGATTAAATTTGCTGACCTACGGCCAATATTCTCCTCTATTTTAACATTTTGACACCGAGTGGATTTTTTTGATTAATTGGATTTTTCTGATTACGACTTAGGGATTTTTCGATCCAGATCTAATTTTTTCTGCTTTACTAGTTTACGGCCTCGCAAAGTATCGATTCTGAATTCTAAATTTTTTGCGGCCGAAAAATTTTAATCTTGTTTGATTTGACCTCGTTTCGGTTCCGAAAAATCTTTTACGCCCGCAAAAGACTGTTTATCCGACAAACTTTATCTAAGTTTTACAGCCGAAATTTCACTTTATCCATATGATCAAATTTATTCTTTCTCTTGTGCTATGATTGATTAAGCTTGCGGCCGATAATTTAACATTAGCTCATGGTTTTAGCGGCCGAGAATTGATCTCTTAATCTGTTTTGCGGCCGACATTTTTTGAACCTTTGTTTTTATGTCACCATATTGATTTGACATTGTTTCGGCCGGTTTATATGAGGTTATGTTTTACCCCTATTTGGATCACATTTCGACTTAATTTTCATTGATTAATGTCCGATTTATGCCCGGTATGAATTTATTCTTTCTCGGCCGTAATGATTCATTTGTCGACGTAAGAGTTGGTGTAATACATGATTCTCAAGTTTCGTTCGATTTCTATTTCGGCTGAAACCTTGATACTTTTCTGTTTTGCGGCCAACTGAATCAGGTTATCGACTTCATTTTGGTTCTTTACGCCTAGAGAGTGGAGTTGATTAATTTTTGCGCCCAAGTGTCGGTTTAATTCTCTTTCGGCCGTAATGATTCATCATTAATATTTTTCGCTGTTTTAATTTCGGGCTTCGGTTTGGCCCCAATCGTTTATAGAATTTTATTTTGACGTCTTATCGAATTTTATATCTGTCAGTTAAGAAATTGAATATAATTATTTTCGGATGTGGTTTGACGACTCGATCGTTTGGAAAATTTGTTGGATGGTTTTATGAAATGTTTGGGCAGATAACTTGTGATTAAATTATTTAAAAGATTTCGATGTTATTTATTATTCTTGGATTCATTGAAGTTATATCTTTTTGTTGAATTTTGGCTAGAATTTAATACGATATTTTTTTATCTACTTACAATTTAATCGAACGATTCATATTGAAATTTTTCATATTTTCGACTCATTTTGTATCTCGAAAATAATCATCGCCAACAAGTGAAATCTTTATTGATTAATTGCGAATCTTTATCTGCATGTATTACATTTGTATATTTTTTTTATTTTGTATTTTTTTTAATTTTTATTTCTGACAATTAGTTGTTGCAAGTATTATTGAGGATCTAATCACAGCTAATTTAATCCTCTGGATATATTTCACACATTCAGATCAGACGTTTAATTTCTTTTTATCTGATACTTGGTTGTTGTAGAAAATATTTGACAATTTTATCACAACCAATTCTTTGTTCTCTTAGTTTCTAAATTAAGTTAATTTTTTTTTAATTTTATTTAATCAGTTAGTTGATTGTCATTTAAATTAATTTAGTAGTTTATCTATTAGTTAATTAATGAGTCATCTAATTAATATTTTATTTTGTAAGTAGAGAATTTCGGATAACTATTATTCAGGACACATTACGACATTGGTGCGCTTTACCAATAGCACGATGACATAAGGGCGTAAAATCCGACACTTTCTCAAGATCACACATCGGGCGGCAAAAGTTCACTACTTTCCATGGCAGGACGTCGGACATGACATGACAAGGCCACTATTACGCATTGTTTCCTCCTTGCGGCCGAGCATCACCTCGATGACCATGCCAGTTGCCACCACCAGGCCACATGTTCTCCTTACGGCCGAGATGCCACACCGCCCACCAGCTGACCACGGACGAGAACGACAAGACAACACCGGAGCAGGAATCTGACATCTGCATGCACAAGTCTAACCGAAAAAAATGCATGATGTTGCTTTTGCGCCCCAATTCCAATGGACATGACCCTTCACTGCTAGCAATCACGTCGGAACAGGTATTACGCCCATCTTTTGCCCATAAATTCTTACCCTTCTTGTGTTTTGCAGGTCATAGCACCGCTGCTCTTCGCTGCTCCCTTACGCCCAAAAGTGCCACGCCCCCTATTCCTTACGACCGAGCTTCCACACCGCGACCGAAGCCGACCCCTTACGCCCAGACGAGCGCCGAACACCGCTGCTCCCTTACGCCCTCTGACAACTGCACTGCCACGCCGCCTTTCCTCCTTACGGCCGAGCATCCCCACCTTGCATTGAGTGGCACCACCAGCACCACGTCCCTGTTCCTCTTTTCGGCCGCAATCTTCACGATCATCGGCTCAAGCCAATACTCCACCGGCCGAGGTTCTTCCTCGACTTCCATCTTACGGTCGAGACTTTAGCCGCCAACTCCACGGTCGTCTCCTCAAGGACAACATTCTACCACCATATACCGGCCGGGGTTCTTCGCAGCTCTCATCCTTACGGCTGAGACTTCAGCTGACTCACCACCGACTTCGAGCTCTTCATCAAATTACGACCGACACTCTAACATATAATACGGCCGAAACTTCAGCCGTTAAAGTCCACCGACCCAGCACCTTTTCTTTGTGATCTCTATTTTGATCAAAATGATGCGATTCGCTAATATATGGAGGGGACATCACGAACGATGACATCCGAATGCTCAGCCGATCCCACAACCCTCACAACTAATCTCCTACCCTGGAGACTACTATTGGACCAAGCCAAAGTATCAAGCTAGATATGAACGGATGTCTGAGATTCAAATTCATGTCATTTCGGATACCGAATTGCTCAGGGAGTACAATTTACTTGCAGATATTTATCTATTATTTTGTCAAATTGGACTCTTTGACTTTGTGCATTCCTGGTGGCCAACTTATGAAGTACTAATTATGGAATTTCTCTCATCCTTGGAGGTCTTTAATTTAGATGGCAGGAATTATGATCAGCCCCGCATTTCATTCAAACTTTATGGGCGACCCTTTACTCTCATTCTAGGAGAGATTAATAATATTTATGGATTTCCCAACCATGGATCTCCTTCTGTACCTACTGACTTTGATGCTGAAACTTTTTGAAAACAGATAACAGAAGAAGACCGATTGGTTTGAAACACAGCTAAAGATAGCTCAATTCAGAATCCTGTTCTACGCTACGTGCATCGCATGCTAAGCAACACTTTAAGCGGACGCAGTGATAATGATGGTTTCGTCTCAAAGAGAGAGTTATACCTCATCCACAGCATGTTCCACAGAACTTCTGTTAATGTGGATGCCTTCGTCATTCGTCGATTCCAGCGCCGCACTACTCATCATGGCGGTAGCATTAATATGGGCGCCCTTCTCACACCTATTGCTCAGCACTTACAACTTGACTTGGATGATCTCGAAACTGTGCCAGGAAACACCCATCTCACTCGTAGGACCATTCATGCTATGGGTGTCGTGAAGACCAACAACTCAGGGATCAAAGTTTTTATTTTTAAGGACCATAATCAGGAGGTGCCTTGCTCAGATCGAGATGTTTTTACGCCAATTAATCCAAATAATTGGCTACTTTTTAGGAAGGTCTCGGCTCCATTAATCTCACCTGCAGGACCATTTGTCCCAGTTGATCAGCCAAACTAGAATAAAGCCTTCTCCTAATTTGATTCTACTGATTATGCGGTGGCTCAATAGTACTTTTAGCAGCCACAAGTCTTCCAGATTGTATCACTGGCAACTTCATGACATAAGGCATCTTCCCTTTCACCCTATAAGCCGGTGCCTTCTTCGATTTCATCTCCAGCACAAGAGAGCTCTTTAGATTCCTCATTCATACCAGTTACTCCTTATGAGGAACGCGATCCGATGGAAGTATTTGCCCCTTTATAGGAACATGTGCGGAATCACTATATAGCACCAGAGCCTACTTTCACTTTAGCTCCAGAGCAGACTTACCATCCACCTCCGCCACCTCAGCCTGACTATGCTTTCATGCAAAACTTATGGGAATCAATGTACGATGAGCAACTTCGTCAGGCAGGGGAGTTCCACATTTTTTAGGAAGAATAACTTCGTCAAGCAGGAGAGCTGCACGCTATTCAAGAAGAGCAACTTCGACAGGCCCAAGAGTTGACCAACATTCGAGCTGACTTTAGAAATATGGATGATCGTCAGGGTCGGTTCGAATCCCTCCAGAATCAGCATGTTTGCATGACGAGGCACATCCATGAGTATCATATGCGCCAAGGACATCTCGGCAACCACCCACCATCGCCACCCCTCAGACAGTAAATCCGGTTGTGTCTTTTCCCTTTTCTTTATTTTCCTTTTTATTGAGTATGTATCTCTTTCCCTTGTTGGCCTAACACTTCATGCATTGCATGTTTCTTTCTTTTTATTTGCCCATGTATGTATTTATCTAAACTTAAAAAAATTGAAAAATTGAAAAATTTCCAAAAAAATACCATTACATGCATTTATTTTTGCTACCATCTTACTAACTTTCGTCTTATTGTTTTAATTATCTTTAAGTAAAAGTTCAAAAACATGTCGTTAACTGATGAAATTTGAATGCTTTTCATTCTTATCACTTGTTATTTTATATCAAACTTATTGACTATGTACATATGCTAAGTAGAATTATGGATGTCTAGACTACAAGATCATGTTCATGCCTTTTTTATTTATTTCTGTTAAGTCTTGATAGTAGTAGCCTTCTTAATGACCATATCAAGTACTTTTTGAGCTTATTAAAAAAAAAGAGAATAAAAAGAAGGGTTAGTTAAACCCCAACAAAAAAAAGAATAAAGTTATGTGTAGGTACAAAAAGTGTTATCAGGAACCAAGATGTGTTCGGGTAATTAGATCTGTAGGGGTTCATGCCTGACGACTAAGGGCAACTGCTCTGGGATCCGTCGATCGAAAACCTGCTACATGGACCATCTTGTGGAATATGGAAAAGCACATGGGTACTGAATCTTGGCTAAGTTCGAATTCTTCATTCAGAACCTTGGTTGTTCGAGCAAATAAACTCGAGGGTGCCTTATCACCTGTTGCCCTAAGGCCGTCTGGTCTGGGGGTCATCAGTCCAACGTTCGCTACGTGGACTTCCTTGTGCAATTTTGCTTGAAGATTAGAACTTTTAAAATGATTGAAAATAAAAGTGAAAAAAAGAGAAAGAAAAAAAGTTTTAAGCTCAATTAGTACTTATGTGTTCAATATTAATATTATTATTTGACAGACAATTTATTTTTTACAAGGCTGAATTTGAGATTGTTTAAATTTGTGTTGCATTCGGGACCTCTATGAAGCTAAGTGCATGAAAAATATTAAGATACCGAGTAGTAAGTGTACAGAAGAATTGTATACGAAAATTAGTCAATTGACAATGTGGAGATTATGATGGAACTTTCTTGAGCTTTGCTTTGAATTTTTGCTTGAGGACAAGCAAGACTTTAAGCTTGGGGGAGTTTGATGCATGCAAAATATAACATATTTTAGATTATTATTTTAGTTAATTTTTCTATAATTTGATCATGGCATGCATCATTTTAGATCATTTTTAGTCATAATTTCAAATTTATCGATTTTAATTATGAATTCTTTGAATATTTAAATTAAGAGGGAATTTACTTAATTTTTATAATTATTTTACAAGAAATCGAATTAACAGATGGTCACGATGTAATTGGGGTAAAATCAAATAGAAGCTTTGGACGTAAATGATAATTACTAACTTGTTATCGGCCGAAATCCATGTCACATAAAGATTTTGGGCGAAATGGAATTTTCTTTACCCTCAAGAATATCGGCCGAGATGATCACATGAAGGCGTAAAATTGAGTTTATCACTTCATTAGATAAATTTTACGTGACTTCCTTGGGGGTAAAAGTTTGCAACTTGATAACTTTGGGCGTAATCCATACGTTTAGGCCGAGATTTGCATAAATGACTTATCTTTTTGGCCGAGATTTGAAGAAAGGATTTATCAATTTGGGTGTAGTGATTAAAGGAGTCATCGTTTTGGCCAAGATTAGAAGAGAGAATTTATATTTTGGTCGAGATTAAAAGAAGGGTGTAAAGATAAAGATAGTTTATCATTTTGGGCGAAGTTATCATTTTGATCGAGATTTGAAGAGACCATGTCAAGTTTTATCCCGTGAATTTAAATTCAACTGTAGGATTTACGGCCGTAATCAACATGAAGACCCTCGTTCGCACCTATAAATAGAAGATGAAACCATCGATCCAATTTATGCCTTGAAGTTTGGTTTTCGTCCACAGCAAGTTGTGAGCTTCGCGGGCTTCGACCAGAGAGAGATTCGATCGGACGGCAGATCCAGACGTTCCGACGATATCCGAGGGCCTTGATTTTATTCTTGATGTAATTCTTCCAATTATTATTGTTATTTTATTATTATCTCTCTGTAATTCTAGGATGCACTCCATGTTTTTAATTATTTTATTTTAGGAGATTATTATTGAAGGAAAATTCTGTGAACCCTTACTTTATTATTATTGAATTTCTTTTGATCAATTTTTTATTGTGTTTAGTGCTTTTGTTTTAATTATTTAAATTTTTTAGTTAAGTAATTACCAGTTTGTGGACTACTTAATTTTAGATTTTATTTAGTTAAATTAAATGATTTATTGTGAAATTAAAAATTGACATAGACCTAATAACTTGTGTGTGGAGAATTAGATCTGTGTGGTCTGTTAATCTATACCAGCTTGTGGAGTGATTAATAGTTTAGAATTTTCATATTAATGCATCTTAATTTTAATCTCATTTGACGAATACTAGTTTGTGGGACTTCAGGTTTGATTGAATTTAAGATATTTTAATTTGCCGAATTAAATAGCAGAATTACCAGTTTGTGGACTCTATGAACTTAATTTTGTAAATTAATAACTTGAAAAATTTCCTAATCCATCTAAGAAGATTAATTTATCTTTTTTGGTTCACATTTTTATCCTTAATGCATTATCATCTTAAGACCAACTTCAACACCATTATCTTATCTTATTATTATTTTATTTTATTTTCTTTATTTTATTTTATAATTACATAACTCATTTTTAAAATTTATATTTTTCCTCTCTTATTAATTTATAAATTCAGATATTGAATTAATAATATTTCTCGTGAGTTCGACATTTTTTACTCCTATTTTCTATATTACTTAAGCGACTAATACGTTTGCTAGCGATTTTATTTTGTTACATCATTTTACGCATCACTTAGTCATGACAATCCTAATAGAAAATCATGAGATTTTAACTAAGGATATCATGAGTCGTTGCTTCATATCACGACATGGTAAAAGAGATGCTCAAAGATGCCAAAAAAGTCACAAGTTGTATCGTGTGATCATGTTTTATGAACCCAGAAGGAACGTAAAAATATAAGCAACACGATCAACTTGAATATCAAGAAGTCACCAACCATTATACAAATTTGAATTGGGTCAGAATGGCCATGAAATTAGAGTCGGGGTCGTGAAAGACATGGTCATTCAGAAGAATTTTAGTACTAAGACTTTTAACCTTATCATATGTTCTAAGAATCATTTAAAAATATATTTGCTCAAATTAAAGGAGTTTTAGTTGGTCTAAAGTCTAAATTAAGTTTAATTTTAAATTTTCTTCTTTTGGCCTCAAAAACTCTTCTTTAAATTAGAACTATATGAAAAATCTAAAGACTCTTGAAACTTATAAATAGAAGTTTCGTTGTGCTTAAAATTTGGGAGATGGGGAGTTGTGCTACATCATCAAAGACAAATTTTGAAACTAAATAGTGACTGTTCGAAAGCACAATAACTCGACATTTGGACTGATCAGCAGTCCAAAAATCATCAGCAACGTCGAGTTTAGTCTTTCACCTATATTTGGATGCTCTTTATTATTTGGATATTTACCTTCTCAGGAAAAATGCATTGACACATTTGATTAATTTGAGTTAATATTTATTACCTCAAATTCTTCTGAGTGCTATGCATAATGCTTTTACTGAGTTTATCGTATTCTAAAACCTTGGTACATGATATAATTCTAAATTTTATTATTTCTTTGCGAATTTATTTGTAACTTATGAGTGAAGGATTCATAATTAATGTGAGTTTAATAATTTGATGTACGTTGTGAATTTCGTGTTGTTTATTAGTTTATAACCCAATGCAAATGATTGTTAGTACAAGGGATACACATTGACGTGCCTTAACATCTTACCAAACTTAAGATTGTCTCGGCATTTGTGATTTTAAGATTAAACAAGAGTTAAAATAGTTTGATTTACTTGGACAAAATGTTATTACATTATATACTTCTAGATCATTAAGAATCAAACTAGTTCCATATTATTTAGTACTAAATTATTTTCATTGTTCATGTAAGTTAATCTTGATATTTAGTCATCAAGAATTCTATAGCACAACACATATTAATTTTATGTTTTGTCATTCATTTTATATAATTTTATTTTCTATTTGAAACATCGCTATTGTTACCTTCACTCAGTAGATTATGGAGTTATATTAAATTTAATTAGTTACTCTTGAGTTTGACTTATTTGTAACATTATTACTTGATATGACTACTGTATTTACTAGCAATTCTTAGAAATATTTTCTATGTGAGCTAACACTTGTACCAAATGTTGAGAATCCTATCCTCTAATTGCTTTTAGTTACTTTGATGCATTTTGTATTTATGATTGTGCAGGTATGAACTAATGCACCGGAACAAAATTACCAAACCTAGAGACTACATGCATAAAAATAATGCAGAACATTAGGAGTTTCAAGGAAGCTCTTGCGTTCAACATTGAAATTGGGATTGAAAGGATAGCTCGTAAACTAAAAATTAACATAAGATGACTAAACAAGCGTGAAATAATCAACACAATAACATCAAGATGAATATGAAAAGGAGTTGTCCATGCAAGAATACGTTTCAGCAAGATATAACAATCAAAGCAATGCATCATACTATATATAAACAACCAATGCTAGTAATTTTGAAATTAATCATGGAATCATGAGGATGATACAATAATCTTAATTTGGAGGATGATTAAATGAAGACCTTCATGATCAGTCGACAAATGTTTCGCCACTCTTAACACTTTTAAACATCAAAATGTTTCTAATGACGTTATACATTCACTTTTTCTCTTAAATCTTTGCATAATAAAGCATCAATTTGGTTCAATATCCCTATGGATGTTAAGAGTGGAGAAGTTTATTGGCAACTATTACCTACCTCAAAAAGTAGGCAAGCACCATTGGGATCTCTTAGAGTTTGTTCAAGAGGATGATGAATTTAATGTACAAGGCATGAGAATACAAGGAGGCTCTTTCCAGAGTTAGTTGTTGACAATAAGAATCTGGAGTGAAATTGTTGAAGACTTTTATCACGAGCTATGGTTCTCTGACCAAAATAAGTCAAACCAATACGTAAGAGGGATGTTGTTGGGATAATAATGTCTTAGTTAGTCGAGCAAAGAAAGGATAACTCATCAATGAACTCATGGCGTACATTGTCAATTTGCCTGTAATGCTTTGAAATTCGACCACGCCACATGGCAAGATCCCCTTTCAATCGTTATTTTTTTCGGTCTTTCTTTGATTATTTCATTGACCCAAATGGTCGAGAAAATTGACACGTAAGTGAAAGACTTTAAAATTAGAATAGTACAATAATAAAAAGGAAATACAAAAGCTAAATAGATAATAATACATTCACAAGGCATATACAAGTCCATGCCATAAGTACAACTCTATAGGTCCCATCTAAACTCTAGATAACCATGTGCATACACCACTAAGCTGTAGTCACCGCACACACATCAACGGTTCGCGATCGTTGTCAACTACCACTAGAAAAAAGATAACAATTACAAATGGTCAAAACCATATGTAATTTTCTCAAAATCATCGAAAATCGTCATTTCTGATGGATTTTTTGACAGAATTGAAGCGTATGAGATGATGTAGCAAAATAAAATCGCTAACAAGTGCACTAGTCGCTCAAGTAATATAGTAATAGGAGTAAAAGTGTCGAACCCACGAGGAATATTATTAATTCAATATCTGGATCTTTAAATTAATAAGAGAGGAAAAATATGGAATTTTTGGAAAGAGGTTTTATGAAATAAAATAAAAAAATAAGATAAAGATAAGATAATGGTGTTGAAGTTAGGCCTTAGGATGAAAATAGATCAGGTAAATATTTGAACTATAAAAGATAAATTTAATCTTTAAAGATGGATTAGGAATTTTCCCAAGTTATTAATTTACAAGATTAACATCACAGAGTCCACAAACTGGTAATTCTGCTATTTAATCCGGTAAATAAAACTATCTTAAATTTAATCAAACTTAAAGTCCCACAAACTGGTATTCGTCAGATAAGATTAACCTTAAGATGCATTAATATAAAAATCCTAGACTATTAATCACTCCACAAACTGGTATAGATTAATAGACTACATAAACTTGATTCTCCACACACTAGTTATCAAATTTATGTCAATTATTAATTTCACATAAAATCAATTAATTTAATTAATAAATTCTGAAATTAAATAGTCCACAAACTGGTAATTACTCAATTCAGAAATCCAAATAATTAAATTAAAAGCATTAAGCATAATTAACTAATTGATCAGAAAAGATTAAAACAAATAATATAAGGTCCAAATAGTTTCCCTTCAATAATAATCTCCTATCATGAAATAAATAAAAATATGGAGTTCATCCTAGAAATTCTGGAGAGATAATAACAAAATAATAATAGTTGGAAGAATTACACCCAAATAGATAAAAGTCGAAGCTTCAGATCACGGGCAGACAGTCGGGTAGCCTCTCAGACTTGATCAGGGTCGCGATCAACTTTCAGCCGTCGCACCTCTCCCCTCTTGGTCGTAGCCTGCAGAGCTCACGACTCGCCGTGGAAGAAACCTGAACTTCAGAGCACCCCTTGGGACGATGGTTTCCTCACGTATTTATAGGGTGCGAACGGCCTTCAATTTGATCCCGGCCGTAACATCGTACGGTTGACTTTAAAATTATGAGATAAACTCGGCCAACACGATAAATCTTTTTTATCATTACGCCCAAAGATAAATCCTTCTTATCTTTACTCCCTTCGAATCTCGGCCGTAATAAAGAATAGTCCTTATCATTACCCCCTCCAAATCTCGGCCGTAAGGAAAGAATTTAATCTTGTTATGCCCAAAAGATAAAATCATTTAATTGTTACCCCCTTTGAATCTCGGCCAAAAAGTGATCATCTTCATGCCATTACGCCCAAAAGATAAAATTCCTTTTATCTTTACCCCCTTTTAATTTCGGCCAAAACGTCTTGGGGGTAAAGCCAAATCTCGACCGTAAGAAATAAATTCTTATCCTAATCTCAGCCGTAATGATAAATTCTTCAGAATTTCGGCCGATACGGCACAATCCATCTAAATCTCAATTTTTTTCTGCAAAATAATTATCAAAATTTAGTTAATCCATCCACAATTAAAATATTCAAAGAATTAATAATTAAAATTGATAAATCCAGAATTACGATTAAAAGTGACTAAAAATAATGCATGCCATAATCAAATTACAGAAAAATTAATTAAAATAATAATCTAAAATATGTTGTATTTTGCATGCATCAAACTCCCCCAAGCTTAAAGTCTTGCTTGTCCTCAAGCAAAAATTCAAAGCAAGGCTCAAGAAATTTCCATCATAGCCTCCACATTGTCAACTGATTAATTTTCTCACACAATTTTTCTGTACACCTGCTACTTAGTATCTTATCATTTTCCATGCACTTAGCTTCATAGAGGTTCTGAATGCTACACAAATTTAAACAATCTCAAATTCAACCTTGCAGAAAAATAAATTGTCTGTCAAATAATAGCATTAATATTGAACACATAAGTACTAATTGAGCTTAAAACTTTTTCTTTTCATTTTTATTTTCAATCATTTTAAAAGTACTAATCTTCAAGCAGGATTGCACAAGGAAGTCCATGTAGCGGGCTTTGAACTGATGACTCCCAGACCAGATGACCTTAGGGCACCAGGTGATAAAGCACCCCTCGAGTTTACTTGCCCGAACAATCAAGGTTCTGAATGAAGAGTTCGAACTTAGCCATGATTCAGTACTCCTGTGCTTCTCCATATTCCACAAGATGGTCCATGTAGCGGGCTTTCGATCGACGGATCCCAGAGTAGTTGCCCTTAGGTCGTCAGGCATGAACCCCTACGGATCTAATTACTCGAACACATCTTGGTTCCGGATAACACTTTTGTACCTACACATAACTTTATTCATCATTTTTTTTATTTGTTGGGGTTTAACTAATCCTTCTTTATTTTATAAGCTCAAAAAGTACTTGATA
Source organism: Pontederia crassipes (assembly GCA_030549335.1). NCBI lineage: Eukaryota > Viridiplantae > Streptophyta > Magnoliopsida > Commelinales > Pontederiaceae > Pontederia > Pontederia crassipes. The sequence goes on along the minus strand of CM060194.1, from coordinate 58,793,493 downwards.
TGGTCAATAAGAAGGCTACTACTATCAAGACTTAAAAGAAATAAAAAGGCATGAATATGATTTTGTCGTCTAGTCATTCATAATTCTACTTAGTATGGGCACACAGTCTATCAGTTTGATACTGAAGTAGCAAGTGATAAGAAAGAAAAGTATTCAAATTTCATCAATTAACGACATGTCTTTGAACTTTTTACTAAAAGATAATTAAAATAGTAAGACAAGAGTTAGTAAGATAGTAGCAAAAATAAATGCATGCAATGGTATTTTTTAGAAAATTTTCAAAATTTTCAATTTTTTTGGATTTTTTTACAAATAGATGCAAACATAAGCAAATAAAAAGAAAGAAACATGCAATGCATGGAATGCAAACTCCCCCAAGCTTGAACCAGACACTGTCCTCAGTGTTAGTCCAACAAGAGAAAGAGAAAAGATAATATAGAAAAGCTGAAGAAATGAAAATAAAGAAAAGGGAAAAGATACAACCGGATTTATTGTCGGTGGAGGGATGCTCGACCTCAATATATATATCGATGAAGGTGTCGGCCGCAAATGGTGTCGGTGAGAGGAGATCTCGGCCGATAATGGAGAGTCTCGGCCGTAAAAGCTTGGCCTCAAAATTTTGTTGATGAAGATCTCAGCCGTGCAATCTCGGCCGTAATGGTGAGAGGGGCGGCGTAACTTCGGCCGTAAGGGAGAAAAGGCGTAGTCACTTCGGCCGGAAAGAAGGAAGGGCTGTATTGAAGCTCGGCCGTAAAGAATAGGAGGAGTGACACTTTGGGCGTAAGGGAGCAGCGGTGACGGCGTCGGCTCTTCGGCCGTAAAATGAAGTCGGCGTGGAAGCTTGGCCGTAACGAATAGGTGGAACCGACGATGAGACTTCGGCCGTAAGGAGTTGGTTCGGTGTGGAAGCTTGGCCATAACGCACAGGGCGTAACGGCGGTGATTGATCTATTCCCACGTGATGGCGTAGTGAAGGGTCATGTCGTAAGAGCTTGGCCGATTTTCAAGGTGATTCGTCTGTTTCGCCTTGTCATGTCCGAGGTCTCTCCTTCCGCAGATGACTCAACAAAATAAAAACTATTACCACAACTAAAGATATTAATCAACAAACTAATGAAAGACTAATCTAAAGAAATAATAAAAAGGATAAAAATAGTTCTGATTTATAGTCGTCAGCTTGACTTTGTCAATTCGACATTTAGATGGTAAACAGATTAATCATAGATAAATTTTGATAATATGTGTTATCATGATAGAGTTTAAGTCTATGTCCATTAACTTTAATTTTTTGTTTATGATCCAATGATTCAATTTCAAATGTTCCATAAGGTGAACAATTGATTATGTTATAAGGGCCAGTCCACCTTGATTTGAGTTTCCCAGGAAATAATTTGAGTTTACTATTGTAAAGAAGCACTCGTTGACCAGGTAAAAATTCTTTATGTTTAATATGTAGGTCATGTAATTTTTTAGTACGTTCTTTATATAGTTTGCTGTTCTCATATGCATGATATCTAAATTCATCAAGCTCATTTAATTGTAATAATCTTTCTGATTGTGATGATTTTAGATTCAGATTTAAAAATTTCGTTGCCCAATAAGCTTTATGTTCTAATTCCACAGGAAGGTGACATGATTTTCCAAAAACTAATCTATAAGGAGAGGTACCTATAGGTGTCTTGAAAGCGGTTCTATATGCCCAAAGTGCATCGTCTAGTTTCAAGGACCAATCCTTCCTAGATGAGTTCACAGTTTTCTCTAGAATTCTTTTAATTTCTCTATTTGAAATTTTCACTTGTCCAGAAGATTGGGCATGATATGGGGTACTGAGAAAGTGTTTGACTCCAAATCGGTTAAGAAGAATTGACATTATTTTATTACAGAAATGTGTTCCATTGTCACTTATGATAGTCCTAGGTGTTCCAAATCGAGTAAAAATATTTTTTCTTAGAAAGTTGACAACTACCTTGGCCTCATTTGTTGGTGTGGCTACAGCTTCTACCCATTTGGAAACATAATCAACCGCCACTAAGATGTATTGGTTGTTAAAGGATTTAGGGAATGGTCCCATAAAGTCAATGCCCCAAACATCAAAAATATCACATTGTAAAATATTTGTGAGAGGCATTTCATCTCGACGAGAAATATTACCTGTCCTTTGGCATTTGTCACAATACTTACAGTAGTTTCTTGCATCTCTGTAAATGGTTGGCCAATATAGTCCACATTCAAGTACCTTAGCCGCTGTTCGATTAGGTCCAAAGTGACATCCAGCTTGTCCATCGTGGCAATGACTTAGGATATTATCAATCTCATCTTCGTGAACACATCTTCGAACTACTTGATCTGCACATAATCGAAAAAGATAAGGATCTTCCCAGTGATAATTCTTGACATCAGATAAGAATTTCCTTTTTTGATGAGTGGTCATACCCTTTGGAATGTAATGTCCTGCAAGGTAATTAGCAAAATCAGCGAACCATGGTGTAGTGTCAGAAATTTGAAAAATTGTAGAGATAGAAAAAAGTTTCTCGTCTGGGAATTCTTCAAGTATGTCTGTGACTTCTCTTGGAGATGACTCCAAACGAGATAGGTGATCAGCTAATAAGTTCTCAGTCCCTTTTTTGTCTTTTACTTCCACATCGAACTCTTGCAAAAGTAGTATCCATCGGATTAGTCTAGGTTTGACATCTTGTTTGCTCATCAAGTGCTTGATGGCTGCATGATCTGTGTATACAATAATTTTTGAACAAATTAGATATGATCTAAACTTGTCAAAAGTAAAAATAATAGCAAGAAACTCCTTCTCTGTTGTTGCATAATTTAGTTGGGCAACATTCAATGTTCGGCTTGCATAATATATGACATGAAATGTTTTATCCTTTCTTTGCCCCAACACAGCTCCTACAGCACCATCACTCGCGTCACACATCAGCTGGAATGGTAGAGACCAGTCTGGTGCAACAACAACAGGTGCAGAAATTAACATTTCCTTTAATAAATTAAAGGCAGCAAGACAATCTGAATTAAAATCAAATTTTGTGTCCTTAGCAAGAAGATTAGTTAAGGGTTTAGCCATTTTTGAAAAATTTTTGATAAAATGGCGATAAAATCCTGCGTGCCCAAGGAAGCTTCGAATGCCCTTCACATTGGTTGGAGGGGGCAGATTTGCAATAACATCTATCTTGGCCTTATCCACTTCAATTACAATTGCTGAGATTTTGTGGCCAAGCATTATACCCTCCTTAACCATGAAGTGACATTTTTCCATTTAAGGACCAAATTCGTTTCTTCACATCGCTGCAAAACTAGAGATAAGTTATCCAAACAATTATTAAAAGAGCTACCAAATAGTGTAAAATCATCCATGAAAACTTTGAGTATTTTCTCATTCATGTTTGCAAAGATTGACATCATGCATCTCTGAAATGTTGCTGAAGTGTTGCATAGATCAAATGGCATCCTTCTATAGGCAAATGTTCCATATGGACATGTGAACGTTGTCTTTTCTTGATCCTCAGGTGCTACTGCTATTTGATTGTATCCAGAATAGCCATCTAGAAAACAATAATAGCTATGACCTGCAACACGCTCCAACATTTGGTCAATAAAAGGTAATGGAAAATGATCTTTGCGGGTAGCATCATTAAGCTTCCTATAGTCTATACAGACTCTCCAACCTGTAACTGTTCTTTGAGGCACCAATTCATTATTTTTGTTACTTACCACAGTGATTTCTCCTTTCTTAGGGACTACCTGCACAGGACTTATCCATGAACTATCAGAAATGGCATATATAATACCTGCATCAAGGAGTTTGATGACCTCCTTTTTCACAACTTCCCTTAAAGTTGGGTTGAGCCTTCTTTGATATTGAGCAATTGGCTTGGCATTGTCCTCCATCAAAATCTTGTGCATGCAAATGGTAGGAGAGATGCCCCTGATATCTGAGATCGACCAGGCAATTGCTCTTTTGTGTTGCCTCAATACTTCTAAAAGTTGGTTTTCCATATCACCTGTCAAATCAGCAAATATGATAACTGGATAAGTGTCATTTTCAAGAAAAGCATATCTTAAATGAGATGGAAGTTCTTTAAGTTCAAATTTTGGAGAATAATCCAGTTTATCGTTTTCCGCCTCGAGTGTCTCTGTTGTTATTGGCGCATTATCATCTTCCACAATTTATCTAGATTCCTCTACCATTTCCAAAGCTTCCTTAGCATATGGATCTGAGATAAAATCTGCAACAATATCATCAAAAACATCAATCGTGTCATTTTCTAAAGAATCAATGGCATAACAGGATGAGTAATCAAAATGTTGTTTGAGAGAATTTTTTATATTGAAAGTGATGTCTTCATTGTTGACGCGAAGTTTGAGCATCCCTTGTTGAACATCTATGAGTGCGTTTCCTGTTGCTAGGAATGGTCTCCCGAGAATGATGGGAGTTTTTTCATCTGCCTTCATATCCAGAACAATAAAATCTGCAGGAAAAATAAATTTATCAACTTTTACCAAAACATCTCTTAATATTCCTCGGGATCTCTTGCATGAAGAATCTGCGAATTGAAGAGTCATGCTTGTTTCTTTAAGTTCTCCATAACCTAGCTGCACAAATATAGAATATGACATTAAACTAATACTAGCACCAAGATCACATAAAGCATGTGCACAAAAGAATTTTTCTATAGTGCAAGGTATGGTGAAGGTTCCAGGATCTTTCATTTTTCTAGGTATATCTTGATCGTAAATGGCACTACACTTTGATGTCAACATTACTCTCCCAGTGTTTTCAAACCTTCTTCTTGAAGATAATATATCCTTCATGAATTTAGCATAGCTCGGCATCATCTGTAAAGCTTCATGAAAAGGAATGTTAATAGATAATTGCTTCAGGATATCAAGAAAGCGAGAAAATTGCTTATCTAGTTGTTCTTTTCGAAATTTCTGTGGATAGGGCAGATCTCCCATGTTATTGGTATTTCTTGAATTGTTAGTTTCTTTTTTTCTTTAGATTAATATCATCAGTGGCCTGATCTTGTGCCTTTGATGCTTCAACTTCTTCATTATGATTGATTGCTTTTGGCGGGGGATCTGATATCACATTTCTCAACTGTTTCCCACTTCTAAGAGTCACAATTTTGGTCTCTTCTTTAGGATTTTTCTCTGTATTACTTGGAAGAGCCCCTGGTGCACGTCCTGCCATCATATTAGCCATCTGCCCTATTTGCATTTCTAAATTCCTAATTGTGGCATCTTGATTGTTTGCCCTTGTTTCCATTGTCCTTTGCATGGTTTGCATAGTGTCAATAACTCTTGCCATAATCTCTTCCATGGGATTAGTTGATTGTTGAGCAGGAGCTTCATGTTGCCTTCTCAAAAGTGTATAGTTCTGTGGATGAGTTTGTGCTTGATTCTGGAGTTTCTCAACAACTTGCCCTTGATTTGTCTTGTATGGAAACTTCTGATTGTTCCTCCAACCATAGTCATTGTTCCTGAAAAATGGATTGGAGACAAAGTTAGCATTTTCAATGTGATCAAGATTAGAAATATTACCTTGAGGGCAATAATTGCTCGCATGTCCTCCTCCACAGTTGTTGCACACCATTAATGACATCATTGCTCAAATTTTTGATTGAGTGACTCCAGTTGAGTCACTACTTCAGAAGAATTTCTACTTTCTGTGGCATGCACATCATGAGTTCGGCGAGATGGTCTCCTTTCTTGGCTTGTCTTGAGGGCTACAGCTTCAATAATATCCTGTATCTCACTAGGGCGTTTAGATCCTAGTACTGTCCCTCCTGCCGATTGGTCGAGCTTATCTTGATCTGCAGCTCGCAATCCATGGTAAAAATCTTCCATTACTTGCCACTTTGGAATCCTATTATCGGGAACTCTGGCCAATAGTTCTTTATATCGTTCCCATGCCTCATATAATGTCTCGTTATCGTCTTGAACAAATGCCCTCAATTCTCTTCGATATTTGCCTGCCTTTTGTGGTGGACAATATTTTCCAACAAACTTTTCTACCAGCTCCAACCAAGAATGAATCGATCCTGCAGGCAAAGTTTTAAACCAAGTGGAAGCTTTGTCACGTAAAGATTGAGGAAATAATAATAAACGAATAACTTCAGAAGAAATATTATTATTTCTAAAGGTGCTCAGAGTTGCAAGAAATTTGTCAAGGTGATCGTGAGGGTCTTCATGAAATCGTCCTCCAAATTGGGATGTTTGTATCATCCTCACGATTGCGGGATTTATCTCAAAATTATTTGCGTTAATATCAGGCAGCACGATGCATGATTCTCGGTCATTGTATCTGGCCGAGACATATTCTCTCATAGAAAGCTCTGCTTCATCTTCTCGCCGATTATTATGTGGTGGAACCAGTTCATTTTGTTGCTCCAGTCTCTGATTATCGCGTGCTTGTTCCGCCATTTTTCTTATATTTCTTCATAATCGACGATAGGTTCTTTCAATTTCAGGATCAAATTCCAACAGTGGATTTGAACTCCTAGTGCGCTTATCAGAAGATTCCAGGATTGGTTGTGATTTAATTTTCAATTAGTACCTGCAACAACCAATTTTCAGTAAGATAAAAGAATAAAATGAAAATATATACAAGAAGAAAGAAATTCAGATACTAGGTCACCAAGAAATAAGATTTAAATTGATAAAAAGTCTTTCGGCATTATCGAGTATTCATTAGGTCGTCAAAATTAATGTCCAAGAGAAATTAACCTAATTACTGCCACCAAAATTCACAGAAAAATTATCAAATACGGCGAAAAATCAAAATTCGAAAACCAATTCAAATGCCAAACATTAATATCGACCGAAAGTAAATCACTTAGATGGTCGTAAAAATCAAGCACTCGTTCGACCGTAAAAACCATGAAACAGTGCCGAAAGGATTAATCAACTTGAAGGCGTAAAACTCGTTAAATTACGGTCGAAACAAAATCATAAGATGGCGTAAATATTAACACGGCGATGAATCATCTCGGTCGAAATAGAATTAAATTGACTTCTGCGGCGTAAAGAATTAATCAACTCCTCGCATATAAAACTCTAGGTGTAAAGAATTAAGTCAACAACCTTTGGCCGAAATAAAAATCGAACGAAATGTCGATAAATGAATCATTACGGCTGAGGAAGAGGACAATTCATATCGGCCGTAAATCGATGAAAATTAAGTTGAACGTGATCCTTGATGGCCGAGAAAGAAAAATTCACAAATAAACTGGCCGAAAAGGTCGTAAGATGGCATAAAAACAAATGTTCAGAAATTTATCGGCCGCAAAACAATTCGATCGTGAAGTTTCAGCCGTAAAACTCAGATTAAATTTGCCAGCCGCAAAATATAAGCAAAGACTTTTGTGGTGTAAAATATTTTTCGAAATTATTAAATCCGAAAGAGGTCAAATCAATAATAAAAGGAATTTTACGGCCGCAAAACCATGAGATCAATTCTCGGCCGCAAAAAGAAAACATGAGATCATTCTCGACCGTAAAAGGAAGATTAAATTCTCGTCTGCAAGCTTAATCAATCATATCACAAGAGAGAGAATTCAATTTGATCCGGATGAAGTGAATCTCAATCGTAAAGATAAAAATTGTCGATTAAGCCGAAATGAGGTCACATCGGCCGAAATAAAGTCGAATGAAACTTGAGAATATTACCCCAACTCTTACGTCGACAATTGAATCATTACGGCCGAAAGTGAATTAAGTTGATTCTTTACGACCGTAAAACAACGAAATCAAATCAAATAGAACAAACCACTTTGGCCAAAATGAAATCAAATCATGGCGTAAGACAACGTTCGGATAAAATTACGGCCGTAAAATAGAAGATTAGAACTCAATCGATATTGCGAGCCGTAAAACCAGTAAAGCCGACAAAAATCAATCTCGGTCATAAAACCATAAGACGACGACAGAATTTTAAGCCGAAAGTCGACAAGTTAAAAAAATTGTCGTGACCTTTATCTGCAAAAGAAAAAATGTCAGTTTATTCACAAAATTTAATTAAAACAATTAATACATATTTATAAAGAATTATTTACAATTTATTTACATCTCCTAATAATTCATAAAAATCAGAAATTAATTAATAAAATATTCCCCGGCAACGGCGCCAAAAACTTGAAGCGTATGAGATGATGTAGCAAAATAAAATCGCTAGCAAGTGCACTAGTCGCTCAAGTAATATAGTAATAGGAGTAAGAGTGTCGAACCCACGAGGAATATTATTAATTCAATATCTGGATCTTTAAATTAATAAGAGAGGAAAAACATGGATTTTTTGGAAAGAGGTTTTATGAAATAAAATAAAGAAAATTATATAAAGATAAGATAATGGTGTTGAAGTTAGGCCTTAGGATGAAAATAGATCAGGGTAAATATTTGAACTATAAAAGTTAAATTTAATCTTTAAAGATGGATTAGGAATTTTCCCAAGTTATTAATTTACAAGATTAACATCACAGAGTTCACAAACTGGTAATTCTGCTATTTAATCCGGTAAATCAAACTATCTTAAATTTAATCAAACTTAAAGTCCCACAAACTGGTATTCGTCAGATAAGATTAACCTTAAGATGCATTAATATGAAAATCCTAGACTATTAATCACTCCACAAACTGTTATAGATTAATAGACTACATAAATTTGATTCTCCACACACTAGTTATCAAATTTATGTCAATTATTAATTTCACATAAAATCAATTAATTTAATTAATGAATTTTGAAATTAAATAGTCCACAAACTGGTAATTACTCAATTCAGAAATCCAAGTAATTAAATTAAAAGCATTAAGCATAATTAACTAATTGATCAGAAAAGATTAAAACAAATAATATAGGGTCCAAATAGTTTCCCTTCAATAATAATCTCCTAACATGAAATAAATAAAAATATGGAGTTCATCCTAGAAATTCTGGAGAGATAATAACAAAATAATAATAATTGAAAGAATTACACCCAAATAGATAAAAGTCGAAACTTCCGATCACGGGCAGACAGTCGGGCAGCCTCTCGGAGTTGATCAGGGTCGCGATCAACTTCCAGCCGTCGCACCTCTCTCCTCTTGGTCGTAGCCTGCAGAGCTCACGACTCGACGTGGAAGAAACCTGAACTTCAGAGCACCCCTTGGAACGATGATTTCCTCACGTATTTATAGGGTGCGAAACGGCCTTCAATTTGATCCCGGCCATAACATCGTACGGTTGACTTTAAAATTATGAGATAAACTCGGCCAACACGATAAATCTTTTTATCATTACGCCCAAAGATAAATCCTTCTTATCTTTACTCCCTTCGAATCTCGGCCGTAATAAAGAATAGTCCTTATCATTACCCCCTCCAAATCTCGGCCGTAAGGAAAGAATTTAATCTTGTTACGCCCAAAAGTTAAAATCATTTAATTGTTACCCCCTTTGAATCTCGGCCAAAAAGTGATCATCTTCATGCCATTACGCCCAAAAGATAAAATTCCTTTTATCTTTACCCCCTTTTAATTTCGGCCAAAACGACTTGGGGGTAAAGCCAAATCTCGGCCGTAAGAAATAAATTCTTATCCTAATATCGACCGTAATGATAAATTCTTCGGAATTTCGGCCGATACGGCACAATCCATCTAAATCTCGATTTTTTCCTGCAAATTAATTATCAAAATTTAGTTAATCCATCCACAATTAAAATATTCAAAGAATTAATAATTAAAATTGATAAATTCGGAATTACAATTAAAAGTGACTAAAAATGATGCATGCCATAATCAAATTACAGATAAATTAATTAAAATAATAATCTAAAATATGTTGTATTTTGCATGCATCAAACTCCTCCAAGCTTAAAGTCTTGCTTGTCCTCAAGCAAAAATTCATAGCAACCAGATTCGACTGCCAGCGCGGCCGGAACTAGCCGCCCGCGACTGGATTCGGCAGCCTAGCGGTCCGGGCTAGAGAGAGAGAGAAAGAAAGAGAGAGAGAGGGAGAGGGTCGCCGGCGAGAGAGGTTTGTCGGTCGGGAGAGGGTCGCCGGCAGGGAGAGGGAGAGGGAGAGAGAGAGAGGAGAGGGGGAAAGAAATTAATAGGGGAAAGATTATATACATATGTATATATATAGGTGGAAAGATAAAAAAGCGGGAAAACGAAAAAAGAAGCGGCGGGATAGTGAAATTTTAATTACTGACGGCTATGACCGTCGAAAACTTAGCAAATATTTATTTTTAAAGTTACCGACGGTCGTGATCGTCGAAAATTATTTAATTATAAAAATAAAATACCGTATTTAGTTATATATAATATATATTTTTTAGTTTACCGATGATTTGAACTGTCGAGAATTATTACTGACGGTCTGGACCATCGAAAATTACTACGGTTCAAACTGTTGCTAATTATATTAATAAAATACTCATTATATTATATTACTTCTCATTTACCGACGATCGTGACCGTAAAAAGTTATTTAATTATAAAAATAAAATACTATATTTAGTTATATATAATATATAGATTTTAGTTTATTGATGGTTTGAACTGTCACTAATTATTACCGACGGTCCGGACCGTCGAAAATTGCGACGGTTCAAACTGTTGCTAATTATATTAATAAAATATCCCTTATATTATATTACTTTTCATTTACTGACGATCGGGACCATAAAAAATTGCGACAGTTCAAATTGTCATTAATTATATTAATAAAATACTCTTTATAATATATTATTTTATATTTATCGTCGGTCAGGACCGTCGAAAATTGTGACGGATAGATATCCATCAAAAATTTCGACGTTCCTAATCGTCAAAAAATAAAATAATAATATAACAAATTACATAATTTATTATTTTTATTTTCCACTGTTATGGCCGTCGAAAATTCCGACGGATAGCTATCCGTCTCAAAATCCATCGCAAATTGCGATGAATTTCTATCCGTTGGAAACTACCCGTCAGAAATTCCAATTTTCTTGTAGTGTACATGTGGGGATCACACAAGGGAGCAAGCTCAACTGTTAGCACAAAGCTAAGTGTGAGTTCATATAAATCAGAATATAACATGAAATCAATATAAGAAAAGGAAAACGAAGTCGATTCATCAAAATATGGCATGAAGGGAGCATATAACTTCATAGAAAAGTCATTATAAGTGTGTTCCGTCAAAAAATGGGGTAATGGAGATCATCACGTCAGCATCATAGTAGAATCGGATTACTAGAGAGAGGAAACATATTTTCATATCCATTTCTTTTTCTTCAATAGTTCTTTTACGTATTCATTGTCATGCTTATCTTTCATACTTTCATACGTACATGCTTTCTTGCTTTCATACTTGCTTTCTTGCTCGCATACTTGCTTTCTTGCTTGCATACATTAGAAGAGCTCTTCATTCTTGAAAGGGAATACCATTGCATGCACTATGAGGTGCGGCTATCTAGACATTATGGGCCAGTGGGTGATCAATGTCACAGCAAGCCCCATTGGGCTGGGGTGGATGACGTCGCGCTAGGCGGAAACATCCCTCAAGGAGATGACCTCACACTAGGCAAAAACATCCGTATGGGAGGAACCCCTGCCTAGATAGAGCAAATGGTAACTCATGAGGAAGTGCATGTTACGAGGGTAGAACATCTTCCCTCATCAAACATGGGCCTGTCTTTCGATATGTAGACTGATCAAGGCCATAGAGAACATCATTCCCAAAACATCTTGTTAAGTTTGCTTCATTTACTTTAAATTAGGCGGACGGAAGTTTGTTTAAATCAAGGTCGGGACGAAAGGTCATTTCTCTCAGTCCACACAACAAATGCCCAAAGGTCGAGGGTCACCCGCTCTTAGTTCATTCGGGATCGTCCGGGGAGAGTGGATGCCCGTCGTCATCATATTGGTCGATCGAAGGGGGTGTGATCGTCGCTTCTTATCATTCTTAGTCACATCATGGTTCGTAATCATTCATCGTAAGATTCATAGAGGTCATGATCATTTTTTTCTCGAAAGATGGAGAGAAGTCATCATCATTCTTTAGATAAAGAACATCGCCGTACTTCATTCACTTTCTGATGAGAGATCGGAAGGATCATAAACATTCTTGAATTAGGGCAGTTCATGAGGATCATGGTAGTACATCATATGTAATTCATTGCTTTCTTACGGAAAATGAGAGATCAGATAAGCATGATGAGGATTATAATAAATCAGTGATCAAGTACTTAATCGGGAGTCGAAAGTCGTAAAATCATCATTCTGGTAGTCAGAATTTGGACCACATATAGGCAGAACCTGAGCTGCGTTTTTGACAAGAATCAATCTCGGGAAACAATCGAACATCAGAAGGGGAAGTGGACGCCCGTGCTTCATCATTCGTCGGTCGACTGAAAAGGAAGCAGCCAATCGTTCGTTGTTAATCTTTTCAAAATTATATTCTTTTGATCACTCAGATCAATCAAGCTGGTAGGAGTAGGAGTGGCTTCGAATCATCTTTATGCCATTCAGTATCAATCAAGTGGATAGGGTCTTGTCGAATTATGAGGGTTAATTTAGGTTCCCTCTATTCATAAATCAAAAAATCGAAAGATTAGTGGTCGCCCGTTTGAGATTTATCAGCGGTCGTCCGAAGGAGATTCGGACGTCCATTTATCAGTATCCACCAGTCGATCGGAAGAGTGTGGTCGTCTATCATGTTATGAGATCATTTGCGGGCTTTCGATCGAGAGATTTGGTTAGTGGTCGTCCACTATATTCTACCGTTCGATAATGGACACTCGATTCAAGATCGATCGACCGTTTCTACTAGACAAAATCGCGGTTCATTTGAGGTAGTCTTTATGTTTCAATTTGTTTTCGATGACACTACATCTTACAAAAATCCCCATCTACATCTAAACTTAATTATCATCCAGAGAGTATACAAACATAGTTCATATTCATTTCATGTCTCATGTCTTCTTTGCTTCATTTATAGTTACATCCTACCATAGTCCATTTTCATATCATACTTTAGTCCATATTCATGTCATACATTGGTTCCTTTTCATACAATTGTCCATCTTCTTAACTTAACATCACTACGTAAATCATCATTAAGCCTTAATCAAGAATCATAACTTCATACATATCCATCCTTATCATTGTTAGACATATGTCATCATTAAATCTTTAACAAGAATCATGACCTTATACATGTCCGTTCTAATTATTCTTAGACATATATTCTAACTAACTAATGATAAGAGTTTTCATATGTCATAAATGCACCAATTCATAACCAGACTTCTACAACCTTAAGCATGTGTCATCATGAGAGAGAAGCTCCCAATATAGAGGACTAAGCAATCTATGTGTCATTAATTCCCCCAACTCACAAATCATCCAATATATGCATCATGTAAGCGTTCATATCTTAGTAACATACCGTGAAGTCAACTACCTTCTTCCTATCCGTCCTCTTGCTCATTGTTCTTGTTCATCATTCATGTTCATAGTCCATAGTCGTAGGGAATCACAACGGTTCAATCATGAAGGGTAACTATCGATCTATTGAGCACAATTGACATTTCAACAAATTAGGGACCCAACATGTAAATCAGAGGTCTAAGTCATGAAAATCAAGGTTTTGTTGGTCAGAACCCAAGCCGAGTATGAGTAGAACCCAGGATGAGTTTCGACAAAATCAATCTCGAAACAACCGAGCAAAAATTTGGGCCGGGTCTAAATCATACCTGGTGAGTCGAGTGTCGTTAAAAGTTCATAAGGATCATGGAATTCTTCACTTATGCTTCGGTGTAACAGCCCATGGTTCAATGATAAATGGAGAACATGAGCATGATTAATATTGAGAATTTGATTTGGGACCAAACATGTGAATCAAGGGTCCAAATGGTTGGAATCATAGTTTGGTTGGTCGGACCCCAGGCCGGTATAGGTAGAACTTAGGCCGAGTTCCAATGAGAAACAACTTGGGAATTTTCGAGCAGACCCCGGGCTGAGTGTAGGTCATACCCGGGTCGAGTTGGAGCGGGGTTGGGTTGCTCTGTATTCTTTCTTTATTCATGATTCGATGGAGGAACATAATCATTCATCATTCTTACTTTGATAAGTAAACATCATCATATCATCATAATAATTCAAGGGTTCGGTGCAACATGGAGGGTATGATAATGATATAATGAGCATGATTAACATGGAGAACAGATTTGAAGTCAAGCATGTAGATCAGGGGTCTGAATAGTCAAAAGCATAGTTTTTTTGGTCAAAACCCGAGGCTAGTATGAGTGGAATCCTGTCCGAGTTTCGTTTAAATCATTCTCGAAGATTTCTGAGCAGAACCCGGGCTGAGACAACTTATACTCGGGCCGGGTAGGCGCGTGATCGAACCGAGTCGGGCATTGCGCCCGATCGTTTTCCCCGGTGTCGAACTCGGACCGGGGTCGGGGATGACCCGGGCCGGGTTCCTAGTTTGAGCCGAGCTCAGGCTCGGTCCTCCATGGTGGATGTAGGCCGAGTTCGATAGAACTCGGTCCATCAAGGCATGACCCGGGTCAATTTCAGGAACCCGATTGGGTTTTGTTATATCGGTTTCATTTTCGTTTTCTTTTCTCTAGCGATCGCCGGTGTAATACAATTAAGGGTCATGCTTCAAGAGTAAAAGTTCACAAAGCATTCACTAACTAAAATGCACAAGCATGGTACTAAGTATGCATCATGAGATGAGAGATTTCGACAAGGAGTTCATACAGTTTCATCATGCATTCAATTCGGCTAGACGTGAAAATCATAGAGTAGAACATGTAGAGGTTCGTTCAAGGTAAAAAATCTATCATGGAACAAGTATCACTACGCATGCATAGTCCTTCTAGAACACGACCTATGAAGAAGATCCCGTACAAACACTCCTTAAAGCCTATGATTTCGTGGTTCGTCCTTGCTTTGTCCATGTCCTGTGTTGCCTGCGCCGAAGGTAGTCGCCAACCTCTCTCCCTCTCTCTTTGCTATACGTGCACACCGGAGAAGAAGGGAGACAGAATGAGAGAAAGTGGAGAAGAGAAAACAGAAGAGGAAGATGAAGGGGTCGGGACTCTTATAGAAGAGTCCGACCCCTTGGCCTTCCACCTTGGAGAAGAAGCTAGATCTTGCTTTAGAGTTGCTGCCCTTGGAAATCCAAACAGCAGGGATGGACAAGAAGAAATGACAAAATGAATAAGACAAGGAGAAAGAGACGAGGAAGGAGAGACAACATGAAGAGAAAAAAGAAAGGGAGGAAGGGGAAGCTTGTCCAAGACTCCTCAACTTCCTTTTTCCCTTTTTTTCTGATGATATGGGATGTTGCACTCCTTATACCTAAACTAATCAATGCACAATCTTAGAGAGCAGTCCTTCTTCTTGACAAATAGCACTGGAGCACCCCAAGAAGATACATTCGGTCGAATAAATCCCTTGTCTAAAAGTTTCTATATTTGCTTCTTCAGTTCGTGCATCTCGGTCGGTGCCATCCTGTAGGGGGCCTTCGAGATCGGGGCAGTGCCTGGAAGGAGATCGATTCGAAAATTAATTTCTCGTGGAGGTGGTAATTCAGAGATGTCGTCAAGAAATACATCTGAAAATTCCCGAACTACATCCAGTTGTTGTAGTTGGATCCATGGGTTGTCCGTCTTCATCACATTTGCAAGGAAACCTTTGCATTCCTTTTGTATCATTCTTTGTACTTTTATGACAGATATAATAACCTTTCCATCTTTGCCTATGGTACTTCTAACAGTAGCCTTGCGTTCACCTCGGGTACCAATGATCACATTCTTCTATTTACGTAGCACGGCCACATCGTGGTAGGATAGCCAATCCATACCAAAAATGACATCATAGTTCGTCATTGGAATGATTATCAGATCTGCAGAAAAGTTCTTTCCTTGTATCTCCATTGGTACCTCAGGAAGGTACTTTGTAGCGTAGAGCATTCCCATAGGAGTAGTTATCTCCATAGAGTGACTTATATCATGTAGCGGTAAGCTTAAAGCAGTAGCACAGTCTTTAGATATAAAAGAGTGCGATGCATCCCAATCGAATAAGACTGTAGTAGGGAGACCAGCTATGGATAGTGTACCTCTAATGACTTCGGCGTCTGCCGGTACTGCATCCTCTTTTTGGTGGAAGACTCTTCCACGCACCATGTTGTTCCTACCTCTTGCGTCACGCGGAGCTGATGCAGGATCATCCTTTTTGGTAGGATAGTCACAAATGAAATGTCCTTGTTGGTCGCAGTGCAAGCATACCCCAACCTTCATCATACATTTCCCTATGTGGAACCTCCTACAATAGGGACAGGCAGTACCCTGTGTCTGCTACTGGGACTATTGACGTTGGAGCTGCAAAAAGGGTCATGACTCAATTTACTTCATCATAAGCATCTTAACTTCATATTCATC
Organism: Pontederia crassipes; assembly: GCA_030549335.1. Classification (NCBI taxonomy): domain Eukaryota; kingdom Viridiplantae; phylum Streptophyta; class Magnoliopsida; order Commelinales; family Pontederiaceae; genus Pontederia; species Pontederia crassipes. The sequence goes on along the minus strand of CM060194.1, from coordinate 58,777,060 downwards.
ATCGTTACCTGACACTGGGATTGTTGTGGCGGTTAGCATCAAGAGGCTCATATGGCCTCGCTCAGTTATCTCAACATTGATTCCTACGGTCGGGTCTTCCTCGATTCTGATGATGATCATTCCATCAAGGTTGGTTCTAAGCAGAGGACCGCATGGGAGCCTTTCCTTTCACATCCTTCAGTTCTTGTTGTTATCTAGCATAGTTCCTTTCCATCGTTGTTGCTAACTCCACCGTCAGACTCACATTAGCACATTGGTCAGCTAAGGTACTGGTCCTGATGGTCTGGTTTAAGTCCCAGCAGAAATGATCGACCTTTTGTCTATCACTCATCTTGAGAGTGTTGTACCTTTCTAGATGAATGAATTTGACATGGTACTGAGCCACCGTCATCTGATCCTGACTCAGTTGTAAGAATTCCCTTTGCTTCAGCTCACGCTAGTATGCCGGGAAATAGTGTGCCTTGAATGCCTCACAGAAGCGTTCCCAAGGAACATCGATCATTCTGTCCTTCATACTAAGTATCCACCACGCTCTTCCACCAGTCTAAAGCATTCTTAATGGTGACGAATAGGACCTTCTTATCTTCACCACAGTTCATTTGTTGCAGCTTCTCCTTAATGGTCCTAAATCATCTCTCAACTTTGTCAAACTCGCCCAAGCCATCATACTCTGGAGTGCGCAACTTCATGAATGCTTGAATAGTGTCCTTATAGGACACTGGTGGCGTAAGTTGTACATGTGGAAACTGTACAAAAGGAAGCTGAACTGATGGTGTCATGACTGGTGCGACCTGAACGGATGGTGTCAGTACGGGTGAAATTGTTGGTGCCCGTGATGGTGGGGGCTGCACCAATGGAGACTGAACTGTCAGCTCCACAGCACGAGCCTGACTCATTTGGACCTCATTCTGGTCCGTCCCCTCTTGTTACGGATTTCTAATCCTGCCGTTACTTCGAGGTTGTCTCCGATCCCAATCTCGACCAGTAGGTGCGCGGCGTGGAAGCATCTACATCATCATAAATCATCATATTTAGAAACATCATATATCTTATGAGATAAGATTGACTTACCTGACTTCAGGTGGCGCAGAGACTGCTCGTGGCACTTGCACATGGACTATACATCATACATTAGGACATGAGAATGCCCTAACTTTAGGCTTTGATACCTAACTGTAACGTCCCCAAATCGCACATCGCCACGTGGTAGAATACGCTTCAAGAACGTTACGGGTCATCCTTACGTGTACATCTTATTGACAAAAAAATAAGACTTTGATTGGTCAACTTAACATCGGTAAAAGTGGAAAACTTAATCATCATTAATAATAAAAGAGAGTAATATCATCATATGCGGAAGATTGATAAATGACTTCATAGGAGCCCAAAAAAATCTAATACATCAAACTAATAAGGAAAGAAAAAAACTATCCATCATCTAAAGGACTCGATAATCGTGTGCAACCACCTACGAGCTCGATTTGTCACTGTTGACCACCTTCGTCATTCAGACCTTAGCCTGCATTTAAAAACATACAGGGGAGAACCTCCCTATGAGTTTTACAACTCAGTATGGAAGTAAGATAAATATCATCATAAGATCATAATACTATACATGAATCATAAAAGTAACATCGTCATATAAAGGGAGAATGAATCATGATCATAAATAGAATGATAGGAACATGTAAAGGGACATATGAATAAGAGATCATAAAGAGTCATTATAAGAATGGCAAAAAGCCGGACATCATAAGAAAGATTCTTTATTCATATGTGTTCATCTTTTTCATCATCTTATTATTCATCTTTGACTTATTTGAGATATATTTCAATCCATGGGGAGGCCCGCCTCAAATCGTCCATCGTCATCATCATAACTGGTAAGGCCAGCCCATAAATTATCGTAGTCAGTCCATAACCTGATCGTCATCAGTTCATCATAAAAAGAGCTCTCCATTTAACGATTTATATTTTTTATCTTTCATCTTTTAATTAAACAAATCAAATCTTGACAAGAACTTTAAATCAGGATAATAAGATAAGATCATGAAGAGTAATCAGGTGAAATATCGACCTAACCATCATCATAATTAAGATATGGAGTAAAGACATAACTCAGGGATTTAAACATCATAAAATTGACTTAATCAATGTTGGAACCCGGGCCGAGTAGGGTGAAACCTGGGTCGGGTTCATACATAATTGTTCTTGGGAAAATTAGGGAAAACCCAGACCGAGTTCGGGTTACACCCGGGCCGAGTTAGGTCGTCTTCCTGTCGGGACAGCTATCGCGCCCGACTGTTCGTCATGCGTGAAAACTCGGTCCGTGTTGTCTTCAACCCGGGCCAGGTTCATCTGATTGTAGAGCTCGGCGAGCGCAACAATGACGGATCCGGACCGAGTCCCTACGAACTCGGTCCGGCGAAGGACCTTCTCGGGCTAGGTTCTTCTTACATAGAAATTGCGCAGACGCGTAGTTTGCATTTCGTTCAACTTTTTCGGCGATGGTCGGCATCAATCATCATCATAGAATATTATTTTACACTAGGCATAAACTAAGGTATGCTTCAAGTCTAAAATCATGATTCTAAGAAGAATCTATCCTAATTCCATACATTTTAGTTTCTATCCAAGAAATTATTCTTGCAGTCCTCTTCTTCCTCTTCCTGTGCCCACTCCTCTTTGTTCAGATGTGCGGCCGATCCCGTCCGAGTCCTCCGGTGTGTCCCCTGTATGGCAGCGTCCATTAAGGACGAGAATAAAATGAAAGGGCGCAGGTACGAGGAGGAAAACTAGAGCCAGCTTCGCAAGGAGAAAGGGGGCTGATTTCATGGACTTGGCCTCTTATTTATAGGGGAAGGATCCGAGTTTAAAGTAAAAATCAACTCCTCCCTCATCAAATCAAATCTAACTCAGATTTTATCTTTTCTTTTGTTTCCCCTTTTATCTTTTCCATTTTATTTTATTTTCTTGTTTTGGGTTAAATCTTTCGGGTGTTACACTTCTTCTAATTACTTTTGCATACACCCCTTATTAGTCCATACAACACCTTAACCACCTTAAAGCTGATATGGAAAAAGTTTATGATAGGATGTCCTGGCATGCAATTAATAAGGTCATATCTCTAATGAATTTCCCGACTGTCTTTAGAATCTGGGTCATGACCTGTGTTGGTTCCTCTAAATTTACATATAATGCAAATGGCTCACTCTCTCCATACTCAAGGGTAATATGAGGATACAAGGAGATCCTATGTCTCCTTATCTGTTCATTCTGATATCACAAACATTCTCTTCCTTAGTGAATGCTGCAGATGGGCTCTTTCAAACTTTTTAAGGTAGGGAATATGGCTATTAGTCACTTATCCTATGCGGATGATCTCTTAGTTTCTCTTGCTGCTACATCTCCTAATTGCAAAACCATAATGAAATTTTTTTAGAAATATAAGAGACTGACTAATCAAAAGATAAATGTGTCCAAATCTGTTGTGCTCTTCCCTCCCAAACTGAATGTTAATAGGAAGAGAAAATTGAAAGATGCTCTTTAGATGCCTATTGGGTCCTTTTCTTTTAACTACTTGGGTGGTTCAATTTCCTACAAATTCTTCACTACAACATGTGATTATAAGAGTACAAAACAAGCTGGATGGATGAAAAATGAAATCTCTCACACAAGCAAGTAGAATTACCTTGATTAAGGCTTCACTGTCAACCATTCCTAATTATTCCTTATGTTGCATACATATGTCATTTGGTCTTATTGTATCCCTTGAGAAATTATCTAGAACCTTTATATGGTCTTCTTCTGGGGACAAACATGGCTTGCATTTGATTAACTAGAATACTACTAAACTAGCCAAACAGGTGAGGGTTTGGGTATTAAAGATCTTACATTTATGCAGCACGCTTTGCTAGCAAAAAGAGTAATGAATATACTAAATAAATCCAATGATCTGCAATCTAAATTTATCAGTGCTAAGTATGGCTGTCCCCACCCTTGGCATAGTATTAATTCTAGAGTTGGAGTTTGAAGAAGCCGGCAAGGAGTTGGCTTCTATTACTACAGGTGCTTGACAACATTAAATTTGGTTTTCGGAAAGTAATTTGTAATGGTGTCTCTACTCATGTTTTCTATGATGCCTGGTTGTTTAATGTAGCTCTGTGCTATTTGCCTTTACATATAAATGTGGATTCTCCGTTGGCTTCTATGATGGTTTCAGACCTGCTTATAAACTCGACTTGGAATTTGGCTTTACTGATGGATTGTTTTTCACCATATCTTGAGAATTTAATTATCTCAATTAGATTACCTACTTCTCCCTATGAGGATATATGGATCTAGACTCCCTGACTTTCAGGTATCCCATCTACAAAGTCAGTTTATAACTTCATTATTAAGCCTCTTGTGCCACCTAGCTTTGCAGGATGGTCTGGTTGGAAGGAAATCTGGAGCATCCGTGTCCCTCCCAAGGTTCATGTTTTCCTGTAGAAACTAACACATAATCGCCTACCTACAAATTATATGCTCGTTAAGTTCAATTCCAATGTTGTTTCTTCCTGTGCTCTTTGTGGTTGTTTCATGGAAATCATTGGCCATTTATTTTTTGAATGCACATCATCTCGTGCTATTTGGAATCTGTTTCAGTCCCAAACTAATGTCACATTTTGACTGATGGATTCGTGGGTATCTGGAGATTGGATTCATGAAGGTCATTAAATCCTACCCGTTGCTTATCGTGCTCTGCTTTAACCTTGTGGGAAATTTGGAAATGGAGAAATGATGCTCACTTCCGCTTTAACCAGACAACCGCAAGTCGGGTATGGATGCAAGTGTTGGTTTCCTATCATGAGTTGACTCCTATCCAAGGACATCCCCCATTTAACCCACTGGTGGTTACATGGGAGCCTCCTCCCCAATCCTGGTTCAAACTGAACTCGGATGGCTCATTCGTGATCGCTTCGGGGAGGGGGGAGCAAGCTATATAGTGCATTCTTCTAACTCTTCTTTCTGATGTGCAAGGGCTTGAAATGAGAGATTCAATTATGTTTGGAAGCTGAGGTGTGGGCCATTCTCCAAGGAATTTTACACTGCCGTCAAATTGGAATTGAACACCTCATTGGAGATAGATTCTGTGAATGCAGTGGCGATCATCAACCATGCTTCCCCCTGCCCATGGCGCATCAAAAGCAACATTAACGATATCTGGGATGCTACTTCTAGGTTGTCTGAGTTTTTGTGCAAACATGTCACTCGTAATGTAAATTGCGAGGCTGACATGTTAGCATCTTTTGGTCGTAGATCGGATTTCGATTTTTTTTGGGAGGATTCTCCACCTCCGAGCTTCCTCTATATATGTATTCGAATGACATTACAATTATTTCCTAATGCAATTTCACATTTCCCTTAAAAAAACCACACATGCACCACACAGGATAAAATCTTTGTTACTCCTTTTATAGGAAGCTCGACCACAATGACCAGAGTGTGGCCAAAAAGGAGAAAAGGGGAGGGGATAGATATGTTCAATCTTTTCAGGGTGGGGGGATGCACCATCTCGAGAGCATGTACCATGAATTGTGAGGAATTCATGCTTGAACCAAACTTGCAAGCTTATATTATGATCACTAGCTGATCAATATAGTTTTTATCCATTTTAGATGCATTTCACCCCTATCGAATCCCTAAATTGTCCAACTTTTGGCCAATTATGTTTGAAATGCATGAATTGTGATAACTAGTTGATCTTGCTCATTTTATACTCAATTCCCTGTGCATAGAAGTTCTGAAATGCCAAAAGTCATTAATAATTAAATTCTATGCCAAGTTATCATTTTTAGGGCAAGTTATCATTACAAATGCATAAGTTGTCATTATTTTAATTGAGCTGAATTCCAGTGATTATTCTGCCCTAAATTCATTGCCATCATGAATGAATCATATTTGGATGATCATATCTCAACTTGTGCAAAATTATAAATCCATTTGAATAAGTTATCATTTTTCCAATGCCAAGTTATCGTTAAAGGGCAAAACTATCATTTTGACATGCAAAACTGTCAAATCTGCACAAAGGCCTCAGACATTCATTATATTATTGTCCTAACTCATTGCTGTTTAAATTTGATCACATTTGGATAACCACAACAAAGGTTATGACAAGTTATCATTTTTAAGGCAATCAAGTTATCATTTTGGCACCCAAGTTATCATTTATATGAAATCTTATTTATATTTGATTTCTGACTTCACTCACTTGCCACCCTAATTCATTTGATGCCTCTAATGTCTTGAATCACTTGTATTTGAATAATTTCCATGATTAGTGCAAAGTTATCATTTCCGGGTTCCAAAACCATTAGTTTTTCATATTGATTTTCACTCTTGTATAACACCAAACTCCTTTTGATTATTGAGCTGAGTTTACTTGCTGTCCTAATCCTTATTTGTTTATTTCTTATTAGAGGACATTGATGTTTGCTGTTGTGGATTTTCTAGCAGGGAAAAGAGGGCTGCACAAAGAGGGAAAAAGAGGGGGGACCACTTGCTTTTTGGCTGTCCAAAAAGTTGTCACTGCAGATATTTTCTGGACCAGGACACTTGGCATGATCAAGGCACAAGGGAACCTTCTCATCTGCATCCAAGGGTGGACAAGAGTCATATATAAGCTGGAAAACTTGGAGGAAAGAGGAGGGCCTCCATTTGGAGGGTGGCTGGACAGGAAGCAAGAGGGAAGGAGCTGAAGAGTTGCTGCAAATCTGATCCTGTGGACAGCCTTCATATCAACTAATTGCAGGATGATTTGTATCAGTTTTCTAATATGTTTAGTATGATTTAGCTCTCCAAGGATAGGGTAGTAGTCTAGATTAATTGTGGATGGATTAGGGATAAGTTCAAACTTCCTACACTGATTTCTGAATTCTGAATTTCTGGTTTTACAATTCTGAATCTGAACTATTATGAATTCGATCTTGTCATTTGAAGATCCTATTTGTATTTATAACTGAGAAGTTATCATTTGATCTAACCCTTATTCAAAAATGAATCAAGAATCAATGCCAAGTTCTAGATACAAACCCAAATAGAATTCTGATTTCTACTTTCTGAAATCTGATTTTTTTGAAATCTGAATTCTGAATGCCTTCCTGATTTCTAAACTCTTAGAACATGTTTTGTCATTGTGGAGCCACAATTGTTTTGACAACTGAGAGGTTATCTTATGGTTCCATTCTAGTTCAGAAATGATCAAGATGCAATGACATTCCTAAGGTTCTAATTTGTAATTGTTGCTGATTTTCTGCTTTCATGATTTTTGAACAATCTGATTTCTGATTTTCCTGGGCTTTTTGAATTTGATTGTCATTGGGGATTGAATTAATTGAACAACTGAGAGGTTAACATCTATCCCAATCTTGTTCAGAAATGGATTGAGAAGCTTTGACATTCCTATGATTCAAATCTGTAATCACATTTGGTTTTTCCTAATTTGAATGAGTTGTTGATTTCTGGTTTCCTGAAATTCCTGAAATCTGATTGCCATTGTTAAGCCCCATTTTAATCCACCATTGAGAGATGGTTTTAAGGCCTTCCTTGAGATTCAAAGATGAGCCAAGGAGCAATGACAATTTCTGATTTTCCAAACTTGTATTAGGTGCTAATTTATATCCAATTCATTAATAGAAATGTGGATTTCATTTGAATTTGTAGCTGAGAAGCTGATTTTAAATCCTCTTGTAGTTTAGAGATAAACCAAGGAGCATTTGCATTAATATTAGATTTGATTTCATCCTTGTTTAGCTGATTGAAGCATTCCCTTCATTTCATGAAGGTGTCGGCCGCAAAAGCTGAAGAGACTCGGCCGAGATTCTTGTGGTGTCAGTGTTATGAATTTGAAAATGGTGTCGGTGAGAGGAGATCTCGGCCGATAATTGATGGATTTCGGCCGATAATGGAGAGTCTCGGCCGTAAAAGCTTGGCCGTAACACACAGGGCGTAATGATGAGAGGGGCGGCGTAACTTCGGAACTTCGGCCGTAAGAGCCACTTCGGTCGTAAGGAGGAAAGGACGTGAGGGAGCGGCGGTGACGGCGTCAGTTCTTGTCCGGGCGTAAGAGAGCAGCGGAGACGGTGTGAGACTTCGGCCGTAAAGGCTTTTGGGCGAGAAGCGTTGAAACTTCGACCGTAAGGAAGAAAAGTTCGGCCGTAATTGATGAAGCTTTGGAACTTCGGCCGTAAGAAGTGGTGCTTAATCTGCAAGGATGTGGAAGGGGTAAAAATTTATGGATGAAACTTCGGGCGTAAACTTACCTTTCCCACGTGATGCGTGCAGTGAAGGGTCACATCAAATTCAAGGAGCGCAGAGATCGGCCGATTCCAAGGTGATTTTTTCCTCTCGCCTTGTCATGTCCGAGATGAACCCGACGTGTTAATTCATGCATCGCTCGGTCTACGTATCCGAAGAAATGATTAGTCGAGTTCCTCTCCATGCACAAAAAGAAATATCGATTAGATGACTCCTTAAACTATTAATTAAAATGCCAAACAACTAACTAATTAAATAAAAATAAAAAAAATTAACTTAATAAAAAAATAGAGAGAATTGGTTGTGATTAAATATTCAATTCGTCACTGCAACAACCAAGTGTCAGAAAAAAAATTAAATAAAATAAAAAAAATTAATATTTGATCAGAATGTGTGACATATAAATTTATCCAAAGGATTAACTTAGTTGTGATTAGATTTTCACTCAAGTCCTGCAACAACTAATTTTCAGTAAGATAAAAGAGAAAAAAAAAATAATAATCATACATCTAATCTTCATCTAATTAATTAAAGAACTTTAGCATTAATCAGATAACTAACTAAATTAACTTTAAAAAACTAACTAACAGAAAAAATAGTAGAATAATAAAATTGGTTGTGATTAAATATTCAATTCGTCACTGCAACAACCAAGTGTTAGAAAAAAATTAAATAAAATAAAAAAAATTAATATCTGATTAGAATGTGTGACATATAAATTTATCCAAAGGATTAACTTAGTTGTGATTAGATTTTCACTCAAGTCCTGCAACAACTAATTTTCAGTAAGATAAAAGAGAAAAAAAATAATAATCATACATCTAATCTTCATCTAATTAATTAAAGAACTTTAGCATTAATCAGATAACTAACTAAATTAACTTTAAAAAACTAACTAACAGAAAAAATAGTAGAATAATAAAATTGGTTGTGATTAACTTAGTTGTGATTAGATTTTCACTCAAGTCCTGTAACAACTAATTTTCAGTAAGATAAAAGAGAAAAAAAATAATAATCATACATCTAATCTTCATCTAATTAATTAAAGAACTTTAGCATTAATCAGATAACTAACTAAATTAACTTTAAAAAACTAACTAACAGAAAAAATAGTAGAATAATAAAATTGGTTGTGATTAAATATTCAATTCATTACTGCAACAACCAAGTGTCAGGAAAGAAAAAAAATTTATTTACATATATAACAATTTAATACAGAGCGGAGGTCACGGACCAATGAAAAATATCAATTAAAAATATGATCAAATTAAGATATGTCGAGTAACAAGAAAAGACAATTATGCGTGATCAAAACAAAATCCATTCTAATCGGTTAGCCCTATACAGCAAATAAATTAACGAAATCACGGGCCGAGTCAAGTAATAATAAGTTGGATTCCAAAATCATCAATTGTTGCAGATGGATTTAAGACTTAATCGGGATGGCCTAATCAGTAATCAATCAGCATCAATTATACGTTTGGGTCCAATGTCAGGAGACTAAAATAAATCCAGAAATCATGGCGCCATATCAGCCTGAAAAAAAATAAAAAATAAAAATCCTGAGTTATCAATTAACAGAATAATCAGCAATTAATAGGATTTGAATTGGGCCATAGCTTGAGAGACGAAAATTGAGGCACAAAATCTAAAAAGATAAATTCCGTGCAATTAATAGAGTCTGAATTTGACGCAATCAGATGCCGCAAGGCGTAACAGGAAAAATCATGGTAAGGAAGGCGTAATTAGGGGGCGTAGCCAATTGTCTCGATCATGGAATATCATTGAGAAATAGGAATCCGTGTTATCAAAGGATTTCCTGCGATTATTTCTAGTATGGAATGAGTCAATCATCCACTTTGGTATCTTGGTGTAATATGATAAACAACTCCGACTTATAAGAATTAATGAGCGCCAAAGAAGGAAAATTTGGCAATATGGGTGTAATACCATGGAGAGAGAAAATTGAAGTGGGCAACATCCAGATGCAAGGCATAATCAGGAGTGTAATAGGAAAGAGGTAAATGAATTCGGCCTAAACAGATGGAAGCGCCAATCAGGGGCGTAATATGATAGACAAAATTGAGCGGTGGAAGGCGTAATATGATAGAAATTAGTGGATTGGGTGACAAATGCTAGGCGTAATAGGAAATGAATTGGGCGACAAATGCTAGGCGTAATAGGAAATGAATTGGGCGATAAATGCTAGGCGTAATAGGAAATGTATTGGGCGACAAATGCCAGGCGTAATAGGAAATGAATTGGGCGACAAATGCTAGGCGTAATAGGAAATGAATTGGGCGACAAATGCCAGGCGTAATAGGAAATGAATTGGGCGACAAATGCTAGGCGTAATAGGAAATGAATTGGGCGATAAATGCTAGGCGTAATAGGAAATGAATTGGGCGACAAATGCTAGGCGTAATAGGAAATGAATTGGGCGACAAATGCTAAGCGTAATAGGGTGCGTAATAAAGGCGTAATATGACAGAAATTGAAAAGGAATACCGGAGATAAAATTTGGGCGTGATCATGATAAGAATAGATCAAATTGGTGCCATAGACAGAGAGATATGGTTAGACAAAAAATCAAAATCAGGCGGGGTGATATTAAAACAAATCCCGAAATTATAGGATCACAAAGAGAGGACAAAAATCAAATCAATTTAGATTTAAGCCATATCAATCAGAGAAGAAAAATGATTTACGCCATATCAATCAGAGAAGAAATTGTGGATATCAGAAAAACATAATCCCGCAAAAATCAGAATTTACGGGCGTAATACTTGAAAAGATAAATTACATTGAGTTGTGAGCAAATCAGAATCTATCCACGCCTTGAAACAAATTTGAATTGAAAGTCATGCATTTAATCAAGGCGTAAAACAATGTTCGGATAACATTACGGCCGTAAAACAGAAGATTAAATTTCAATCGATATTGCGAGCCGTAAAACCAGTAAAGCCGACAAAAATCAATCTCGGTCGTAAAACCATCAGACGGCGACAGAATTTTAAGTCGAAAGTCGACAATTTAACAAATTATCGCGACCTTTATCTGCAGAAGAAAAGTGTTAGTTTATTCACAAAAATAATTAAAACAATTATACATATTTATAAAGAATTATTTACAATTTATTTACATATCTTAATAATTCATAAAAATCAGAAATTAATTAATAAAATATTCCCCGGCAACGGCGCCAAAAACTTGACGCGTATGATTTGTAACAATAAAATTTGCTAGCAAGTGCACTAGTCACTCAAGTAATATAGTAATAGGAGTAAGAGTGTCGAACCCACGAGGAATATTATTAATTTAATATTTGGATTTATAAATTAATAAGAGAGGAAAAACATGGATTTTTGGAAAGAGGTTTTATGAAATAAAATAAAGAAAATAAGATAAAGATAAGATAATGGTGTTGAAGTTAGGCCTTAGGATGAAAATAGATCAGGATAAATATTTGAACCGTAAAAGATAAATTTAATCTTTAAAGATGGATTAGAAATTTTCCCACGTTATTAATTTACAAGATTAACATCACAGAGTCCACAAACTGGTAATGTTACTATTTAATCTGGTAAATCAAACTATCTTAAATTTAATCAAACCTAAAGTCCCACAAACTGGTATTCGTCAGATAAGATTAAAATTAAGATGCATTAATATGAAAATCCTAGACTATTAATCACTTCACAAACTGGTTAGATTAACAGACCACATAAACTTGATTCTCCACACACTAGTTATCAAATTTATGTCAATTATTAATTTCACCAATTCAGAAATCTAATAATTAAATTAAAAGCATTAAGCACAATTAACTAACTAATCATAAAAGATTAAAACAAATAATATAGGGTCCAAATAGTTTCCCTTCAATAATAATCTCCTAAAATGAAATAAATAAAAATATGGAGTTCATCCTAGAAATTCTGGAGAGATAATAACAAAATAATAATAATTGGAAGAATTACACCCAAATAGACAAAGGAAACTGATAATGCTTATGAAACAACATTAAACTCAGCAAGCATGATCGAAGGAAACTGAAAGAAAAATCAGATTTACTTAATCAATATACGGTCTAGGAGTTTTCCCTTTTCATTAATAGAATCTAAAAACCTCTATTACAAGAAGAACTCAACTATGAAAATTAGGTAAGAGAACATCCAAATATATGATAGAAGAATAAATTTCAGCTTTCAGAACCTATGGACGACCGTGTAGCTCAATCGATGAGTTGTTGCACGATCCTTCTCATTCGGTGATCTTCTAGCTTCCTAGGCTACAAGCATGAATTTTTATGTTTCTGAAGCCTCCTATTTATAACTTCATGGGTTCCTGATTAGTTTTGATAAATTGAGAATCCAAAGTTATCAAACAATAATTTTAGTACAGACTCCTCTTTGACTTGAAAACCACAAAATTTATCTTTAATTTTGAACACTTATAATCCAATTTAACTTCTAGAAGGTTAAGCACCGCCTTGAAATCTCGATATGATCAAAACTCGTTCACGAAATCAACAAACATAAAAAATTAGTACTCATAATGGCCCACCAGAAGGTGTTCACAGCCAAATCCGACTCTATTTCGGTGTTCTTTGTAGTTGTTACGGCCCATAACATAAATGTAACAGTCCGTAACTCAGACAAATCTCCCTTGACGCATAAGGAACATTGTGGAATACATTTTGTCATTAATACAATATTTTGTGACTTTTGAGACCATACATATCAATAAAGAACTAAACAAGCTGGCTGACTTTTTGGTGAGGATTTTTTGTGCGCCCAATTACTTTATCAAAACTCTTATGGTTTCATTTAATAGAATGCAGTTTTATGTTTAAAGAAAGGTGAATTTCAGGGGTGGGGGGGGGGGGGCGCAATCGGGACCCAAAATGTTCATAATGTGCAACAAAAAAGACATGAGGGGACTCTTTTGGAGAGGGAGAGGGAGTCGCCGTTCACGAAAGATCGTCTTGGCAGAGTCTCTTCGATCCGTCGGCCAATGCGTCTCCGGCCCCTCTCTCCAGTAGCTCTCGCATGATCTTGGTGGCGTTCCACAGGTGCAATACCTGATGGATCTATCGGGTGTAGGCTGGGAAAGAAATCTCCGATGATTGTGACGCTGTCGTCGGCACCCTGAGGATGGCCGATGAGGAAATGATGTTGGAGACTGAAGTGCGAGGCCCATGGTGATCTCCTGCACGTCGGAGATAATTCCGGAGTTCTTCATTGTGTGAGACTTCTGCAGCGATCAACAGATTTTAGAGGCACAGACTTCGGACTCATGCTGCCGTCAACGTCGTGGAGACTCTCGGACACGGAAGGGGCATCCATGTCAACTGTCTCCTTCGTCGGAGGGTGAGGCCGTGGAGAAATGATAATGGCAAGAAAATGGCGCTGCCATTGGGTCGCGCGAATAAAAAAATAGAGGATGCCATTGATGCATCCGCATTGTTTGAGAAGATCGAACTCCGTGGGCATCGGCTGATGAACTTCGAAGTCCCGTTCCCAATGAATTCAGCAAGAGGGGGTGGTGGCCTGAAGGAGTTTGTCATAGTAAACAGAGGCGCCAAGGAGGAGGAAGATTCCAAGGAAATTGACTGTGCTCTGAGATCAATGAAGTATCGAATACAAATGCTTGTTAATCGGGGATCATCTCAATGCACGCACAATTCCATTCACCGATGAACTATTTTAACGCATTTTTTCCTACAGCCATTTAATGTCACGTCATATTATACATGTGGTTGCACCCTTTCGTCCATAACGCGCGGCCCACTTACACAACCACGCGTGCAGAGTGTGTGCAAGGCACGCGGACTGCGCGCGGACGCAGCACGGATCGTGCAGATTGCGCGATCTCATCGCGCAGATTGCGCGCGGCGAGTTTTGCGGGCTGCACATCACACGTCATGGACGCGCGTGATACATTCTGCATAACTTATTCTTCCTATTTTATAAAAGGGGATCCATATCATAGGTCTCAAACATACTTTGAGAGGTTCTTCTAGAGGCACTTGTATTGTGGCAAAGAGTTTCATTCCCCAAATGTTCGATTTTCGATCCCAAGGTGCAAATACATTTGTCAAGAGTTCATGAAAAAGCACTGATGATCGGCTTTCACTGCAAGAGGTATTTTGCAACTTCTAGAATTTATATCTATTATAAATTCCAACATTGGTATAAGAGCTTTTTTAAGTTTTATATTGCTTAATAAATGTGTTATCATGCATGAAATAAATATTTTCGTTTATGTATGTTATAATGATACTTATTTTTGTGATTAAAATTTTGACTATGTGTTAAAATTAAAATTGGTATGTCCAATCTTATTAAGCATGATAATTTGCCTAGAATTTTAAACTAATTTTAATTTCTTTTGTGAGAATTAATTAAGATGATAATATTAATTTTGACTATGTGTTGAAATACATGTTTCATGCAAGCCCATAATAAAATAATTAGTTGGTCTAATTATACAAACTATAGGTAATTAAAGAATACATGAAACATAGGTAGTTCTTTTGTAGGACTAAGGCATCTTGAAATTCAAATATTGTTACAATAACTTTTCTGTTGAATGGTGGTGACCCAAAATGCATGTCTAGAAAGATCCCGAGGAACTGGCCTAGTGCATGGTCAACACAGTCTCTAGAGATAGGGTTAATGTGTAACAGTGGGAGCACATTTTTTTCTAATGTGATGTCGAGGCGAAGGATAGTGCGTGATTATTTATTGGCACCCCTCGGAGAAGAGCCCCCGTTGCACTAGTCCTGATTGTCCTAGACATATTAGAAATAATTTGGTGCACCACACCAAATAAATTTCGGTGATTTTGAATTATAAGTTTATTCAAAATGCATAAAGTAGAAAATTTTGAATTATGTGTTGATTCAAAATTCAAACATTTAGATAAATTTTGTCGCATTGTTAAAATAATGAATGATAATATCTCTTAGAGATAATGGGAGATGAGTGAGAGTCTAACAACCTCTCGATGTCACTACTTCATGAATATTGTTATTTTATTTATTTTATATTGTTTGCGGATAAAATTCAAACATGCATAACACTGATTTCTCCTATTTTTGTGACCAAACTAGACCATGGGTTCCAAAACAATAATTGCTGACCTGAACAAGAATGAGAAGCTCAATGGCAACAATGATATTTGGCACCGTAAAGTTCAATATCTTCTAGAAGAACAAGAGGTATTGGAGACCATTAACCATGTTGTCAATGAACTTGCACCTGGACATAATGTCCAACGTCAGAGGAACATGGAGGCCTATCAGGCCTGGACAAAAAAGAATCATATTGCTTGCATTACGTTGATGAGCATAATGAACAATTCTCTCTTGTACGAATTCGAAGTCTATAAGATAACATTCGAAATGTGGGCGGCGCTCCGCGATAAGTATGGGGTCATCACGACCACCAAGAGCCGGATGTTCTTGGTCAAGTTTGACTATCAGGCCTGGACAAAAAAGAATCATATTGCTTGCATTACGTTGATGAACATGATGAATAATTCCCTCTTGTACGAATTCGAAGTCTATAAGATAGCATTCGAAATGTGGGCGACGCTCCGCAATAAGTATGGGGTCACCACGACCACCAAGCGTTGGATGCTCTCGGTCAAGTTTGACTATCAGGCTTGGACAAAACATAATCGAATTTCTTGCATTACGTTGATGAGCATGATGAACAATTCCCTCTTGTACGAATTTGAAGTCTATAAGATATCATTCAAAATTTGGGCGGCGCTTCGCAATAAGTATGGGGTCACCACGACCACCAAGCGTCGGATGCTCTCGGTCAAGTTTGATTATTATCGAAAGCGATCAAATCATATGATGAGGGTGCATATTCAGGAGATGTCCAACATGATCCATAAACTCAAAAGTGCGGGACAAGTTGCTCGATGACGAGCAACAGGTGCAAGATCTGATCAACTCTCTTTCTAAAAGCTGGGAACATATGCGTTGTAATTTGATGCACAACGAAGATGTCAAAACTTTTGACCAAGCTGCTCGCCAGATTGAAATGGAGGATGAGGCCCTTTAAGCCATGAATCAATCCTTTGAAGCATTAGTTGCTAACAATGGTGGACAAAGAGTGGTTCCGAATCTAAGATAAAAAAGTCGCATAAGTCGCAACCAAATAAAAAGAGCGGAGATGCTGGACAGAAGAAAGCCCAAGGCCACCAGCGCAAACGTGGAAAATGTGGCGGCAAGGTAGACATGAATAAAGTAAAATGCTACAATTGTAGCAAATGTGGTCACTTTGCTCGTGATTGCACTGAGCCAAAGAAGATTTGTCCTGATCATAATTATTTTTCTTATGTCTCAAGTTGTGCCTTAATTGCTTAAAATCATCACTCATGGATTGCAGATTCAGGAGCCACCGACCATGTAGCGAGAGATCGTGTGGTCTTCGTGGAATTTCGCCGAATAAGTGCAGGGAGCAAATGGATTTATGTTGGAAACAACGAAAGAGTTGAAGTTAAATGCATTGGATCGTGCAAGTTAGAACTTCGCAACGGCCAAATACTTTACTTTCACGATGTTGTATATGCTCCAACTTTTAGATGAAATTTATTTTTGTGTCAACATTAGACAAACTTGGTTATGTAATAAATTTTCAGAGGAAACAAATGACAATATGTCATGACAATATTCTTCTATGCAATGGTTTTCTCAATAATGATTTTTACATTTTAAATATAGCATCTGTTGCTAATAGTTGTTCTTTTATATCATTTGTTAATGTGAATAAAAGTGCCAACATTTAGCATGCCAGACTAGGACACATTGGTCAAGATCGAATGAATAGACATGCTAGAGAAGGCTTGATGGGGTCTCTCACAAAAGTTGATCTTCCAACTTGTGATGAATGTCTAACAGGCAAGAAAATAAGAACACCATTTGGGATGAAAAAACGCGTCGAGTACCCATTACAATTAATCCATTCGGATATACATGATCCGATGAATGTTCACGCAAGACACGATTTCTCTTACTTCGTAACATTTATTAATGATTATTCATGTTATGATGTTGTATACTTGATTTCTCATGAGTCTGAAGCCTTGAATTGTTTTGTACGATTCATGAACATGGCAGAGAATCAAGTCGATCGCAAGATTAAAGCATTGTGAACCGACCGTGGACGTGAATATCTCTCTGACATTCAAAAAGTTATGTGATAAAAAAGGTATAGTTAGACAACTAATAGTACCGAGAACTCCACAACAAAATGGTGTTGCGAAAATATGGAATCGTACCTTATTTAATATGGTCTGATCAATGATGGCGCAAGCTAATCTTCCAATTTACTATTAGGGAGATGTGCTATTGACTGCTGCCTACATTTTAAATCATGTACCATCGAAATCCATTTCTACCACACCTTATGAACTTTGGATAGGTCGAAAGCCTAACCATAGTTATTTGCGCCCTTGGGGTTGCGTAGCCTATGTTCTAAACAACTCCCTTAAGTATGGGAAGTTGGGTCCTAGAGAGCAGAAATGTATCTTTATAAGATATTGTGAAATATGTATTCGTAGGAGAAAAAGAAGATGGTACGTTTAAAGAAATCAAAAGTAGAGATGTGGCATTCATAGAGAATGAGTTTCCTAAGTAAGGTGAGATTGACAAGGGACTTCTCCTAGATGAAGAAGAAGATCCCGAATTAATGGTACAAGCGGATCAACCCGTTGAGGATTTAGTATCCTCCATCCTACAACTTGATCTGAGTGAGAGAGATTCGCAACCATCAACTAACCAAAAAGTTCTCTTCGACGGACTACTAGAAAAATGTTCTGCGCCGACGATTTAAAATCGAAGGGTTACATGAACACGGACCATATGAGGTCAACATAGTAATCTATAAGATGAACTTAAGCCCAAATCCTTCAAAGAGACTCTCTCATCCCCCGCTAATGAAGAATGGATTAAGGTAATGGAGGAAGAGTTATGGTCCATGTAGAAGAATCAAATATGGGACTTGATTGATCTCCCGTCAGGCCGTAAGGCAATTGGGAACAAATGTGTTCTCAAAATTAAACGTGGCATGGATAGATCAATTGAGAGATATAAAGCCTGTCTAGTGGCGAAAGATTTCACCCAAACAGTGGGTGTTGACTATGAAGAAATTTTTGCATATATTGTAAGGTTTGCTTCAATTCACCTAATATTAGTTATAATCGCACATATGGACTTAGAATTACATCAGATGGATGTAAAAATTGTATTTCTCATTGGAGAACTAGATGAGTAAATTTATATGGAGCAACCTCAAGACTTCGTTGTAAAAAGAGAAGAGCGCAAAGTTTGCAGACTACGCTGATCGATTTATAGACTCAAACAATCATCTAGACGGTGGTACCTGAAATTTTATCAGTCAATCATTTCGTACAGTTTTAATATGATTGATGAATACTACTGTGTGTATGTTCATAAGTCCGAAGATAATTTTGCTATTCTGACGTTATATGTGGACGACATTCTAATAGCTGGAAATAATAGAGACTGTGTCATTACCAGTAAGCAATGGTTGTCCTCCATGTTTGAGATGAAGGACATGGGTGAAGCAGCATACATACTGGGTGTGAAAATCCAACGTGACCATTCCAAACGACTCTTTGCTTTATCACAGGAATAATATATAAAGAAGATTTTGGAATATATCGACAGCCTGATGTACGCTATGATGTGTACTCGGCCGGATATTTTGTCGTGGGTCTAGTTAGTCGATATCAGACTAATTCGGAATGTCAATACTGAAAAGCGATGAAGAGAATCATGAGATACCTCAAGGGTACAAGGGTACTGCAAATCTTGCACTGTGCTATCATAGAGGAAGTCTACGACTTGCTGGATAGCCTGGATTCACCGATGCCGATTGGGCTGATGACGTTGATGAACAGAAATCCACCTCCGAATACACTTTCTTGCTCAGTAATGGTGTTGTTAGTTGGAGTAGCAAGAAACAAGATTGTGTAGCACTGTCAACTATAGAAGTAGAATTCATAGCTTGTTCAGTGGCAGTACAAGAGGCCTTATGGCTTAGAATATTCCTTCAAAATCTGAGGATTTTTTAGAATGCAATGAAAAAGATGATCCTTCTCTGTGACAATCAAGCAGTCATAGCTTATGTGAAGGACTAGAAATATCATTGCAAAAGAAAGCACAAAGTACAAATTTGTACGAAATCAAGAAGTTTAATAGGAGATCTCAGTTGAGTACATATCAACGCACAATATGGTTGTTGATCCGTTCACCAAACCATTGCCAAGAGAGGTATTCTTGAGACATGTAAATACCTTAGGGCTGCGTAGATTATAAACATAATAATGTACTCAAATTTTCAATGAATAAAAGATTATTTTTCTTTCATAAATTCATTGTTGTGGATTCTTGTTATGCATGTGAAAAGTATGTCGATCAGACCTAGATTTGTTCACTCACACAAACAAATATTTTTGACGCTCACGAAGATAACGAGCAAAATGAACTATGTGAGTCATAGTGTGGTTGTTAAAACATGAGTTTTAGTAACTTAATGTCGTCTGATTTAGAGAGAGAGGTCAGATATGAGATTCAAATTTGGCTCTATAGGATAGCGAACAATTTGAAAACTCAGGTCAGGTGCTAAAAGGTAGCGATTGGGCTTAAGTCTGTGCGGTGTATAATTAAACAGAGCTAGACATACGCTCCTTCAATGGGAGTCTCCACCGCAGTACTTGTGTTTAATATCAAGTATGCAAAGTCGACCTAAAAAGACATGATGAATTGATTAATTCGATGGTCATCATGGTGTGAGTCTCTGATAGATGATTCATCTGCACGTGCCCTTAGACTCTTGATTATGTCTTAAGGAAAGAAATTAGTGCTTGCTACTTTAGCAGGATACTCAAAGGTGAAAAGTAAAGTAACACGTCGAGCCATGTTTAGGAAAGCAGCTAGTTTACTACTAAAAGACATGAGGACGAGAGAAAGAACTGTTATGAGCTGCATTAAGCTTTCACGTACATTTGGCCAACTATTTTCTTATGTTGAAAATATGTAGGTGAAAGATAGTTACCGCGGAGCAAGACATGCATTATCTTGGCTATGCTGCAAGACAGATATATAACATAACGAGTTACATTATTTGAGCATTTGTTGGCTCACGTGTGAGCTGTCATGAATCCCTAACGGGCATGACATACGCTCTAGAGATAGTTGAGCGATTGAACCTTAACAAGTATCTTTCTAACTCCTATAAAGAAGTGTGCTTGTACTCGTGGGTCGCACGACACATTTATCAATTCTAGATAAACGAAAGTATAATACCCAATGCGAACAAGTAAGAGATTGTTGAAAAATGCCCTTCATTGGGCGCACGCGCGGCCCACTTGCGCAACCACGCGTGCGGAGCGCATGCAAGGCACGCGGACCGTGCGCGCAGCGCGGACCGCGCATTGGCACAACGTAGATATTTGCGGGCTGCACATCACGCGCGATGGGACCCTATAAAAGGCATTCTGCCTAACTCATCTCTAAGTCTTCCTACTCTATAAAAGGGGACCCATATCATAGGTCCCAAACATACTTTCGAGAGGTTCTTCCATAGACACTTGTGTTGTGGTAAAAAGTTCCGTTCCCCAAATGTTTGGTTCCCGATCCCGAATTGTAAGTGCATTCATCAAGAGTTCGTGGAAAATCCCGACGATCCGCTTTGGTTGTAAGAAGTATTCTGCAATATCTAAAATTTATATCTGTTATAAATTCTAACAATATAATTAATCGTTAGGTATGAGATGAGTCATGAGTATTAGACGCCAACAGATAAGGGGCTTCCCATGAGACAAGGTCACGCCAAAGGGTGTAAGAATAAGATCCGGACGACCTAGAAACTTGAAATTTATGAATTCATGGATAGTGAGAGAAAAGGAGAAGAGTTGCTATTCGCAGTCTAACTGAAAACTTTTTGCGTTTGGCAATGACTTAGGCAAAATTCAATGCATTATAAATATCTACGTTTGATTTTAATTTATCAATCAAAATATTTCAATAATATCTAGAATATGATCAAACTTGATCAGAATATATATGTATTCTATTAAAACAACATAATACACATATTCTACTACTTTTTCATTTTTTCATTATTTTTTATTTTTAACTATACATTATTATATTATAATATAAAATTTATTATTTTTCAATCAAATAAGAAATAAAATAAAAATATAATTAAAATATTATATTCTCTAGAATAAAATTTAAAATATCTTCTAACCAAAAAGCCTGCTAAGGATTGGGTTTAATAAGTGATAAGACATCACCAATGGAGTTTGGCCTATACTGCGACAACTGAAATAATTACGAGTCTTGAGAACAGAGAAATTAAGAGAGAATGAAACAGAGTGAAGTAAAATTTCTAAGGTAATATCGTCCCTATTTCTAATAATCAGAATGAATTATATAAGTATTGAAAATTTTACCCCAATCTACAAGCTGAAGTACATAACCACACCAATTCTGGCGTGTGTTTTACAAACTATGGCATACTTTTATCATTATTTCTCTATATTTGTTGGTATCAACTGTTTTAATATTTTGTTGCATGCCGTTTCACAATATATGGTCAAGGTAAACAAGTGTATATAATATCATTCTCCCATGAGCAAGTAAAAACCAAATTATCATGCTATTTACAGAATGTGCTGCTTTACTCTCTCTGCACAACTTGAGGAGGACTGTAGAAGATAAGTTCATTATGCTGTTGTGAGATAATCCGGTATAACTCTTTCAAACATAAAATAGAGATCCTGCAATCTTGATAATTAAAATAGGAAAATTTTCTTTTATGGACTTAACATCCAAATTTGAATATTGTGGAAACACGAACGACATAAATTGAGTCTTTTTTTTACAAGTTATCATTAGTTTCAACATTATCAATTTATTAAAAAGTGCATCCGAATGTTCGTGCACTGAATCCAGCTTTGTACCAGTACTGCAGAGTGCAGACACGGCCCTTTCCCTTCCAAGATTTATCTTGGTTCAAGTTCTGAAACTGAATTCTCATTGGCCGAAATTGACGTTGACTTGCTTAATGACGGATCCTTCTCAAGATAAAATGCAGGTCTTGAAGGAGTTTCGAGCGACGTAGGATCACTGCTCAACATAACATTGACTGTGGACATCATGGGTCTATCTGCTGGATTCTCCTGAACGCATAGAAGTCCAATCTGGGCGCATCTTAAAAGTTCGTTTTCTGGGAAATTGTTGCTTAAAGTTGGATCCAATATCTCCATCAACTTCTTACTTTTCCATTTGTCCCAGACCTGTTCAGCAAATTTAATTAACATGGATGAGTCCGCATGGTATCGCAAAAAGGCTTGTGATCTTTTTCCCCTTCTTTTGAGGGAAAAACTGGCTTCTGAAATTAACATTAATACTTACATGACTTAGCAGGTTCTGAGAGCTTTCTGAGTCAACGCAGCCCAAGTTCTTTTTCCCTGTCAAAATTTCTAAAACTAAGACGCCAAAGCTGAATACATCCGACTTGACAGAAAAGTAGCCCTGAGAAGCATACTCCGGAGCCATGTATCCGCTGAAATATGTGAGAATTGATCATTGTGTTAAACTTCACTTAAGCAGGAAGTTTACGTCCAAATTTGCATTGGTGTTAGAACTTAGAATGCTTGTAAAAGTATACTTACAATGTTCCGACAACTTTACTGGTTGCTCCTCGTGTCTGCTCGCTGCTGAAAAGTTTAGCTAAACCGAAGTCTGAAATTTTCGGATTCATTTCAGCGTCTAATAGAATATTACTTGCTTTCAGGTCTCTATGGATGATTTTGAGTTGACTCCTCGTGTAGGTAAAGAAGGCCTCTGGCAATACCTCCGATGACCCTAAGTCGAATTCCCCAGTTAAGCTTTTCTGCTTTTGCGGCATCTATATATCATGTAAAAATGATAGTTAACGAATTGCAGTTTCTTCAAATTGTGCTTGCAGCTGAATACTATCTCATCATTTATGTCTAATAACAATAATAATTTTGCAGGTAAATATAATACCAAACAGAAATGTGTCTAGGCTTCTGTTGGGAAGGTATTCGTAGACAACTGATTTCACTTCTTCCAAGCAGACACCGATTACTCTTACAAGATTGCGATGCTGGAGCTTAGCAACCAAAAGTAGCTCATTTCTCAGCTCTGCAAGACCTTGTGCAGAAGTTGCCGAAAGTTTCTTCACTGCAATTTCACGACCATCGAGTAGCAAGCCCTGAAATGGACACGTTATTATGTATTGAGAGACTCGATTACAAATGGATGGAATCATTGACCTCAGTGGACTCAGTTTTGAAGTACCTTGTATACTGCACCGAATCCTCCTTCTCCAAGTTTGTTCCTTTCCGAGAAGTTATTTGTAGCAAGAGTTAATGTGCGTAGATCAATTAGTATTGATTCAACAGTGGAGGTGCGCTCTAAATTCGTCTCATCTGTAAGAACAAAGACAAACAAGTAGAACTGTCAACAAGTGAATTCTGTATCACTAGGATTTCATGATATATTCGACTGACCGCTAGTAGCCATATGCTATTATTCTTTTCTTGTTAATTCACACATTTTTTTATTGTAGCGACCTCCTTATGATTTCTTGTTAATTCACACATTGTAACATTATTGAAAGAAAACTTTTACCTTTTGTCTCCTCCTTCCATATTTCCCTGAAACTACTTTTTGGTGATTTCTATTCATTGTTACGTAGATATGAAGTAATTAGCTATCTATTTGCAAAGAAGAGAAAATAAGGAAGCTTAATTTGTGAAAGGATTCCTTCCCCAAAAGTACATACTGGGAAGCCTTGTGAAAAATTTCCTTCTCCATAAGCACATGCAAAGCACAAACATCAGCATTAAATTTGCCCCCGTTAGTGGCAAGACAAAGGCAAGGACTATTCCTGTAACATTCTTCGTCCTTCCTGCATCTAGAAATGGCATGACATCAAGAAGTTGAGATGTATAGAAAACATTGTGATAGAAAAAAACTAATACTAAGAAAACTCAAGTTGAAATTTGTGGAGAAAAAATGGAAAATAGAAATAAAACATTAAAGAAAAAAATCTTCACGAAATTTTTAAACAGAAAATGATTAATATTATTATAATAAGTAATAAAATCTTTTATTGTTATTTCATTATTTTAAGACGATGATTAATATGTAATTATTCATTTTTCTTATTTTCCTACACTTTCATTTATATTATATATTTAAAATATTAATATTATAAGTAAAATTTCGGTTCAATGATTGAACCCAATTGAATTATTAATTGACCTATTTTAAAATACTAATAACGATGAATCAAATAAAAGGACCTGAATAATTTTCACGTTGATTCTAGTTGAAATACGGAGGGAAAAAAATGGTACTCTTTATTCAAGTTGACAGTTTATGATAAATTACACGATTAGATTATCATCTTTCAAGCATTTTTAAATCGGTCCTTCAATTTTAATTTATAACCATAATGTTCCTCATCTTTTATTTTCTTACAAAATTAGTCCTCTTGAACGGTGATAGTGAATTTTCCAATTACCTTGCACATGTGGCCGCCACATAAATTGATTCTCTTTTATCTACATCATTAAAAAATAATAAAGATATATAATAAAATAAATTAAAAATAAAAAATGAAAAAAGGGGGACGCTCATCCCCCTTCACTGACTTCGACGAAGCGAAGAAGGGGGCCGGCGCCCCCCTTTCTCCATCGCCGACCGCCACGGAAAAAGGGGCACACCGGCGGGGGGCCGACGCGACGTCCTCCTTTTCTCTCTTCGCCGATCGCGAGGAAGAAATAGGGGGACATCGACCCCCCCCCCCCCCCCCCCTTTTCTGGTTCGTCGGTCGGCGAAGCAGAAAAGGGGGCCGATGCCCCCCTTTCTCCTTTCGCCGATCGCGAGGGAGAAACGGGGGGCGCCGACCCCACCTTTTCTAGTTCGTCGGTCAGCGAAACAGAAAAGGGGGGCCGGCGTCCCTTTTTCTTCCTTCGCCGATCGCGAGGGAGAATCAGGGGGGCGTTGTCCTCCTTTCTGCTTCGCCGGCAGTTGACAAAGCAGAAAAAGGGGGCCGGCGCCCCCCCTTTCTCCCATTGCCGGTCGTGAGGGACAAACGGGGGCACCGATGTCACGGCCCGAATTTCTTAGTTTGAAAACTTGAGTGCGACCAGCCTTGAAAACTTCTCTGCATGAGACTCCAAGTAGCCTGACGGGCGTCCTCTCAATGATCGCACAAACACGTAGTGAAAGATAAAATAAGATGAGAGAAGACACTAGGAAAGAGCACTCGAGGATGTGGGGGAAAGCGGATTTATTCGTTTCAAACAACACAATCGACACCTCTCGACTTGATGCTGAATGCCGAATGGTAGATGAGTACAAAGGTCGACCCTCTGGGGATCTATTTATACAAGTATGAGGAGAGCAACAACATTAACTCCCTCTTGATATGTCCGAGATTCTAGGAACCCTCTCGATTTCCTTGTTGATATCCTGAGATTATCCTCCTTGATTCTCTCCATTGATATCTTCGGATCTCCTGCTCGATTCTCTAGTTCATCTCGTCGGGATATCCTCCTCGATTCCCTCGATCTGCAAAACCCCTTGAGTTGGCGTAGGATCTTATCTTCAAAATCCCTTCTGATCTCCTCACTAGAATCTGCCTGTAATGACCCTCATAATCATTTCGAGATCTCGTGGTTGTCCTCCTTGATATTCGTAAGATCTCCCTGATCTTCTCACCAGGTTGTTAGTTGGAACAATCCTCACGATTATTCCTGATCTTCTCCTCAAGATCTTTAGTTAGGATAATCCTCCCGATCATCCTGATTTGTTGAAATAAGGTGGCCAGCCAGATCCTCCTTGATCTTGGGCGGATATGGTGCACCTCAACATATCTTTTAGTTGCCAACTTTATCCTGCGAGTAACCAACACTAATCACTCACGGCCAGCTGTCCTGCCTGACATCTACCCTCTTCTAGAACACTTTGGGACGGTCAGATTTGGTTTGGGATGATATCGCCCCTCCGTTGTCAAGGTGCGCGCCGCACTGCTCTGCTGGCGCCGCCAAAGTGAGTGTTCTGTCAAACTGGACATTCTGCCATAGTGAGTGTTCTGTCAAACTGGACATTCTGCCAAAGTGTGCATTATGCTCAAGTGGGCATTCTGCCAAAGTGGGCGTCGCCTGCATCCTAGCTTTGCCTGCTACATCATCCCACACTCATCTTGGGACGTAGCTAAAAAATGGGCCGGCCCCCCTTTCTTCCTTCGCCGATCATGAGGGAGAAATAAGGGGCGCTGACACCCCCGTCCCCTTTCTGCTTCGCCGACGGTAGAAAAGGGGGCCGGTGCCCCCCTTTCTCCCATCGCCGGCCACGATGGAGAAAGGGGGGGCGCCAGCCTCCTTCGCTTCGTCGGAGTCGACGAAGGGGGACGCACATCCCCCTTTTTTCATTTTTTATTTTTTATTTAGTTTATTATATATTTTTATTATTTTTTAATAGTGTGAATGAAAGAGAATCGATTTACATGGCGGCCACATGTGCAAGGTAATCAAGAAATCCACTATCACCGGTCAAGAGGACTAATCGTGCAAGAAAATTAAAGATGAAGGACGTTATGATTACAAATTAAAGTCGGGGGACCGATTTAAAAATGACTCAAAGTTGAAAAATTAATCGTGTAATTTACCCTGACAGTTTACATACAACGAGGATGGACATCGACGGAACGACAAGCAGTTTGAGAATGGATGAGATTTGATTAAAAAATCATTCGATTTATGATGAACGATTGGTTAAAAAATTATTCAATTAGTCAATTCTCTGTTCATAATGAAATTGAATGATAAATAATAAACGTACGATGGTGCCATCATTTAAAAGGGTAGCACAAATATTAAATTCAATTAAAAAAAGGAGAGTATATAATGCTCAAAATTATAGCACATGGTCGATGAACTTATTGTACAATTGAAATTTATCTTAATATATAATAAATCCATCGACCCAGTAATGTGTTGTTACTTACAGCGTTGTATATTCCTTTTACCCTAATCAAAATGAAACTTAATTTAAATGTTAGTAGGCTTGAATTGACCATTTAAAGACTGATCATTTGTGTTTTCCTTATGTATACATAATTTTATTCACAATAAAACTTTATAAATAAATCTAATTAAAATAAATCAAACTAATGGAAAGTTTTTTAGATATCATAATAACAAAGTTTGAGGATATGAAGCAAAAATTAATCTCATGATAAAGACCATGAACATCATCCCAAAGATGTCAGTACAATAATTATGCAAAATATTAGGCTGCTATATATTATACACTTTAAGTCATTTGCACATGAAAATTCTAGCACCCCAATTTTTTAAAAAAATAAAAAAATAATTTTCAAATCTAAATTTTATGATTTGTTAAAGAAATATAAAAGTTGAAAAGAAATAGAAATATAGTTAGAGGATGGATAAAATAAAAGGAAAAGATAAGATTAAAAATGTTTGAATGAGAGTAAAAGTGATATTAGATAAAAAGAAATAAAAAATTATGTCCAAAAATTATAATAAGATTAGATATTCAAAATTTAATTTGAATCTAACCATAAGTTTAGTATATAAAGAACTTTTCATCAGAGTTAAATTAAGAGTTTTATATCCAAAAATATTTAAAAGAGAAAATAATATTTTATTTTTTTTATTTCAAAAATTGAAAGTTATAATAATTATTATTTTTAATTTTAATAGATAAATAAAATAGACATTTATTTACTTATTTTATTTCGAAATTTCTTTTTAAATAAAAGAATGAAAGAAGTTGGAAAAGAGATGGAATTTGAATTGAAAAAAAGAAAGGAAAAGAAGAAAAGAGAAGTTTGTTTTAAGAATAAATAAGAGGGATTAAGAACAAGGTTCACAAGTTAATTAGAAGTGGGTTTATATTAAATATTTAAGTGTTAAAATAATTATCCTGTAATTAATTTAAACCCTATAAATAGAATCGCTCTTCACATCGACCTCTCCTTACTTAGAAAGTTGAGCTTTTTCGCTAACTTTAGAATCCTAGAACCTTGCTCTGCGTGTGCAGTGGCGCGGCCCAGCAATGTAATGTCTTACAACAAAAAAAAAGTGTAAATATGTCATATGTAAATATGTCTAAAAGGAGGAGCTTTTTGTCTTGTGCAGGACAGAGAAAATAAAATGACTTGGGCCAAAAAAATGTCTTTCTCCTCCTCCATTCCTGACTGCTACAGTGCTAACTCATCCAGCCTCTGAGGCTCCAGAGCCCTCTTCTCTATGGTTCGTCCACTGTTTTTTATGTGTGAGGTGTCCTTGAAAAGAAAATGACGAGACGAACATTTTGACATGTGTTAGGAAAAGATCGGTGCACTGTAGGCGATGGAATGAAGTGCTGAATGTGAGGAAAGGGGGAGCTCGCCGATGAAGTATTTTGGCTCCGATCCGCATCAATCCTTTTGTTGGTGAGTTGAGCATCATCCTCGGGTTGAATAGGTTTATTTTGAAGGGTTTTACTCGTGTTTTTGCTCTCAATCATGTAGCTAGCCGAGTTGAGGGCTTTCGACGACTTTTCTGATGACTTTCTGGCGAGTCACACTAGCACACATGTGGGAGAAATGGATGTTTAAAAATTAATCACTAATCCTTTTTAGGTTCGTGATTTCGATTCCGATCGTTCTCTGATGACTGGTCCTCGGATCGGAGTTGGTAATGGAAATGTATATTTGATTTCAGTTATGTGAACTGCTTTATTTCGACGGCTATGGCTTTGGTTATGAGATGATCAGATAACTGAAAGTAATTTTTATAATGTAGTTAAAGTCCTAATTAGAAGTTGTCTTAAAGTTTGATTTTAATTTCCCTTAAAGGGGTTGTTAATTGAAGGGTGATATTTCGTTGTTTGTTAGAAATTTGATTAGGTTGTTGTTAGTCGACGAGGCATTCATTCATCTAGTAAGTGTTTTAGCAAATGCATAATATGACTTGATTTATGATAAGCACACCGAGTTGTTGTCAAGAGTGAATTATGAATTTTATTTTTATAATATTAATTAATTAAGCAATGGATGTCATAGGTTGTGTTTATTTTTTATTGGATTCAAACGATTGGACTCGACGAATCCAAGATGAGAAAACTTATCTCAAATAATATGAATTACTTAACTCTTCATAGTCATGACATTGTTCCACGCAATGTGGAGTGAGTTTTCGTGGTAGTTTCCTTCATGCATATTCATACTTATTTGTATGCTTCATATGTGACGTTTTATTATGAATTTTAATGGAAACCCTTCAAAGTCTTTCCTTGTGCATTTGAAGCAATTATATTTGAATTTATTTTTTAAAAAAATGTTTATATGATGACTTATAATTTTAAACTTTCACTTTGAATTTGCATTCATTACATGTAAAAACTCGCATAAGCCAGAGAGTTTTCAACTCGAAGGATTGGTCAACTCCACACAAAAGGTGAAATTAAAACAACTATCCTGTGTCAATATAGTGAGATGAGGGATGGAGTGAAGAAATAAAAAAAAAATAAGCTCTTTGTGGATATAGTGACACGATGAGCAGTTCAATGTTCTATGGCGATATTGTGACACGAGGGACGAAATTAGAACAATTATCCTATGGCGGTATAGTGACACGAGAGGTGGGTGAAGAAGCACTCGATTAATTAGTGGTATGAATGTGCACTCATAGCATTCATTTTAGTTTGTATGATCATATTTAAAACGAATTTCCTTGAAGAAATAAAAAGTTTGGAATAATTTCTCGAATAAAGATGTTTTTCCTTCGCTGTTTTAATACTTGAATAGTCATTTGACTCATTGAGTTTCTTAATGCGCATCCTTCTTGTTTAATATTTTTTTAAGACATGTCTTGCTTGCATAACATGAAATAAGAAATGTAAAGGGTCTAAGAAATGAGCATGTGTGTGAGGCGTAATCAGTGAATTACTAACTTTGTGTTTCATTGAGTTTTTCCTATACGGATTTATTACTCGAAGAATGTTTTGTATGATTTTGGAAATAATGAATTACAGTGTCGAGCTTCTTACGATATATGATTTATGAGTATGTGGCTCGTGATTTTGATTAGAGAGTGAGCTTGTAATTCACTATTTTAGGCATGTGTCCTACTCTTTTGATTCTTTATTGAATTGTCAGTAATGTTCTTATAACTGTATTTGATGGTTAAAGTTTGAAGTTAATTGTCTATGATGAAATATATATATATATATATATATATGAAATATTATATATGAAGTATAAACAATATTACACATACATCATGTCAAATTTATTTGAAATTTTTAGTTAGTTTATTTTTTAACATTAGTTTTTCATTGAATATTTGAATTTGAATTTAAATGATTGATTTTATGATTTCATCCTCTTGTGACATCAAACGAGTAGCTGGGCGTTACAAGAAATCTCTTCATGGTATGAAGCTTTGTCAAAGGATGTCGGTCTTGTGGTCTGTCGTCACCGGATCTTGCCGACCAAAGCCTCTATTTCATATAGTATGAAGTAGTCGTATGTAAGATTTTGGATTCGATATGATTTCTTAATAAAATAGTTAAGATGATGAATGATTTAGGACTAGTTTGTGTTCTGTATGTTACATAAATATCTTCATATAGTTCCTATGTGGAATGAAATAGTGTATCGAAAGTTATGTTAGGCCAAAGTCCAAAAGCACTATCGAAGTTTCAATTGCCAAAACTCGGCCTGTGCACTGATGTACCCAGCTCGAGTTCATTTGTGAAATTGAAACTCGAACGGCTTCGCTCTGATTTACGATAGCTCGGCCCGAGCTTGCTGCAATCGAGTTTGGGTGTTCGAATTCGCCTTTCGACAATTCGACCCGCATTGAGTTCATACTCGGCTCGGGTAATCAGACGTCGCCCTGCCATGATGATGATGGCAGAAAACCCTGACCGAATTTTAGGGTACCCAGCTCGGATTTCTAGAACATAGAGCATTTTATTTTTTTAAGGGTTATGATGTGCAATGACTATTCTATCCTTCTATGATGATAATTGGGTCAACATATAAAAGCTATAAAATGAGGATTCTTGGCACTGATCGTCACCGGATCGAATTTAATCGTATAAAAAAGTGAAGGTAAATATTAATAGCCCCACCACCCTAATCATAATTATGAGTATTAATAGCTTCACACCTCTTTATTGAGCTCGTCATTGATCTACTTGATCCACCTTGACCTTACATGAAAGTGCCATGAATGTCCATAATAAAAATAAGACGAGCTCGCATTAGAATAACAGATATAGATGTCATATGAATTATTGAAAGTAAAAGATGTAGAAAAAGAATAGAAAGAATAAAGAGAATCGGATTGAATTGAATCGAACTGAAAAAAAAAAATAACTGTAGGAATAGAAAGAACCGAATCGTTGTTTTGTCACACTGAAAGGTTACCTATTTGTTTATTAAGTTTTTTTTATCTATTTGTATTATCTTATGTACTGAATATTTTTATACTTATTAATATTTTATGTTCTTATGTTTGAATCTCATAAATAATTGAATAGGCTAGGATGGATGCGTGGGCAGTTGAGACAAATAGTGATATTGTTGCAGCTCCACATGAGATATGAGATAGAATACTTTATTAGATTGTTATTAGTTTTCTCTTATTAATTAATGCTACTTTGATGTAATAAAAGAGATAGGAGGACTGTTGGGGACAAATGATATGTTAGCTGACGAACTTTTATGATATTGATTAATTGATTAGTGATAGTTAATTGCTAATTATTTTTTATGGATTATTTGAAAGTCCAATAAGCCGATATGAATAGTAATTAACATCCGTTCAAAATAAATCCAATTATTACGTGACATGGCGTAGAGTCATTTTGATTTGTCTTCATATATTACGGATAAAAAGCACTATGCTACACATGGTTTGGGCTTCTAAAGATATTCTTCGTTTATGACAAAATGACAAAGTATACATGAAAGTTCCTTTTCCGCAACATTTCGCAAATTTTATGATCCATTTTGTCAATGGGGTTTTCCTTTATTATTATTATTATTATTATTATTATTATTATTATTATTATTATTATTATTATTATTATTATCCCTAGTTTCTAATTCTGTGAAAAAGCAAAGCAAGCATGCATAGATGTATCCATTAGATTAATCTTCCGACTAGGTTTGCAAGCATGAAAAGTGATATGACATACCATCTTTGGCTTGAGGTGGTTGAGAGGGACTCGTTGCGTTGTCCACCATCGTAAAATTAAGCTTTAGCGTCGAGGTTCCTTGGTAGAATTGGTATACTTCGTACCTCGTATTGCATCTGACACCAAGTCTTCTTGCTCCTTTTCTCCCCTCCAATCTCTGCATAATCGGATAGATGAATTCCTGCAAGCACGCCCTGCAGTCGCTCCGGTCCATATCTGGCGTACACTGCACCATCCCATATATGGTTGGGTACATAGCACTAAAGTTCGCTATTTCCCCGGAGGCAAACAGTTTGCTGGAGTTGTACGCGGCCCAATCAGCGATGGCTTTCATCAGCACGTTCACAAGCTTGTCGAACCGATCGACGTCTGTTATATTCTCGATGTTGGCCCCCCATGCTTGCGGCCTGTTTCTGGTGGAGTTCAGAAAAAGCTGGTTGGAGAACGTCAGGGTGCACTCGTCGTACCAAATCGTGGGGTCTTTGGCGTAAGGGCAGACCCCCAAGGCGTCGTGTCTGGCGGCGTTGAGGCAGGATGCGCACGTAGTGGCGTTGAGGTCGCCGCGGCAAAGGACGAGACCATAAATCTGGTCAGGGACCTCTCCGACGACGTCCGTCGTAAACCCAGGACTTGAGCCGTTTGCGACGAGGTTGGAGAGGAGAATGTTGACGTTTGATTGGTAAGTACTGTTGGCAACGTAGTTTCCGTTCGTGCCGCAGTCATCGGTGAAAAAGCCAGCTTCGATGGGTGTGACGAGTAGTAAGAGGTGAAGGATGAAGAGATTGCAGAAGCCAAACATAGAGAAGAAGGTTGACATGTTGTTGAGGACGGGAAAGAGGGAGATGAAGATCGAATGTATACTGCTTCAATTAGTCATATAGTAATATACACATTATAAATATATATTGCATAATTAATTCAGAAGTGGAAATATGTGTTATGTGGACGACATGTTATTCGACCGTTTCTTTATGTTCTCCAACGGAAGCTTCGCATACTTTTTTACCTACCTACCCAGTACAGTACTTGTGGTACCCAACTCCGACGAATATTATCTGGATTTAATGGCTCATCTGGAAGGGCCAGGATCCAGTGATTAATTTAATCAGCATATATCCATTGGGGAGATGCAAAGATTTAATTCGATCAAATAATAATTGTTCCCTTATGGAAAATAATAATAATAATTGCTCAAAGTCTTTGATTAGTCAAAGCCTATAAAGTTTAAAACTTTAAAGTTTAAATAGACAAAGTCTCGTTCTCACGTAACCAAAAGCCAAATCCAGAAACGAAAGCCAAATCCAAAACTTTTATGACCTTGACTTCTTGACTTAGTTGACTCCAATTGACTCAAGCGGGGACGACGACGTAATTTGCCCGTGACCGCTCCCGCATGCATGTCTCATTTTACTTTTTACTTTTGCTCATTAACAACCTTTTATATATGTGTTATATATATATGTTACCAAAAAAAATGCTGGAGTGAAATATTTTTTCCAATCCAAATGCAATTATAAATAACTTTAACCTAAATAAATATTAAAAATAGTTTAGACTTTAAAATGGTAGTAAAATTAAGGAACAGTTTTGTGTTCCTTTATAAGATGAAATGTTTTATGAGGTGTGAGACTAGTTCTAGAAACTATTGACCATAGTTTCAGGCAATCGGACCCCAATTTGAGAACTTTTAGAGAGACTCTACAACGAACATGCCAATTAAATAGAGAAAAATACGATTGCTCACATTGAGGAACAGTTGGGGTAAACATGTGCCCAAAAAATTAATGACAGAAGTGACGTTGAATTCCTAGGAAGCCAAGCACTATGTGTCGAATAAGAGAATAGTAATGACTCAATTGCGGTCGCTCAATCAAAAGTTTTAGATGTTCATAAGACAAAACAATCCATATGAATTATGCAGAGGAGAACATCTTGACTTAGAGTGCCTTATCAGAGACTATTCTTCCAATCCTAATCCATATGAGATTGCTAATTTTGCCACCAAGATCAACTCTCAAATGCCGCGATATTTTCTAAGATCGACTTACGAAGTGGGTACCACCAGCTTAAAGTAGCCAATGAAGATGTACAGAAGACGGCTTTCCGATCAAGGTATGGTCACTATGAATTTTTAGTGATGCCTTTTGGATTGACAAACGCTCCTGCAGCTTTCATGGATCTCATGAACCGGGTGTTCAGACCATACCTGGATTAGTTTGTCATTGTTTTTGTGGATGACATCCTGATTTATTCGAAAAATGAAGAACAACACAAAGAATACTTGAAGATAATTTTGAAAAAGCTAAGGCAACACAAGTTATATGACAAACTATCGAAGTGTGAGTTCTGGCTTGTTCGGATTATATTCCTTGGACACATAATCTTGAAGAAGGGCATTTCTGTGAATCCTTTCAAAGTAGAAGCGATATCCCGCTGGCCAAGGCCAAAATATGCCACTGAAATTCGCAGCTTCGTCGGATTGGCAGGTTACTACCGCAGGTTCATCAAGAATTTATCAAAGATCACATCTCCTTTGACGAACCTCACAAAGAAAGGTATTAAGTATATATGGACACAAAAATATGAAGACAGCTCCCATGAACTGAAGGCCAGACTAACCACTGCACATATACTCATCATTCCGAAAGGTACAGATGGGTACGTGGTATACAGTGATGCTTGCAGCACAGGACTGGGATGCATACTCATGCAATATGGAAAAGTAATCGCACATGCATCTAGGCAGTTGAAGAAGCATGAGGTGAACTACTCACGATCTAAAATTGGTAGCGATAGTATTTGCATTGAAGATTTGGAGACACTACCTATATGAGGTTCAGTTTGAAGTATTCATCGATCATAAGAGCCTCAAGTACGTCTTCTCTCAGAGAGACCTCAATATCCGACAACGAATATGGATGGAATATATGAAAGACTATGAGTTCGCCATTAATTACTATTCAGGTAAGACGAACTTAGTTGTAGATGCACTCAGCCGCAAGTGGAAAGGCTCATTAGCTCATATGATGATAGATATGTATAAGATGATGAAGAAGCTAAGCCTATGGAAGCCAAAACCTGGAAGAAATGGAGCAGTGCTGACTATGAACCAGACACAGCTGAATCTGTTGGATATAATCATTAAGATACAAAGATGTTAGGAAGATGCCGAAAAGAAGAAGAAGAATTTAAGCTCTCAGCGGATGGAGGGATCCGATACAAAAATCGTCCGGTGGGTCCCAAGTGATGAAACTCTTAAGAGAGAAGTGATGGATGAATGCCATAAGTCTAAGTTTGCGATCCATCCGGGCAGCACTAAGATGTACAAAGATGTGCAAAGAACCTTCTGCCGGAATGACATGAAGCGAGAGATTGCTGAATATATTTTTAAATGCCTAGTCTGCCAACAGGTAAAAGTGGAACATCAAAAGCTTTACGGGAAGATCACTTCTCTCGCCA
The DNA here is from genome assembly GCA_030549335.1 of Pontederia crassipes. NCBI lineage: Eukaryota > Viridiplantae > Streptophyta > Magnoliopsida > Commelinales > Pontederiaceae > Pontederia > Pontederia crassipes. Next base: position 58,740,984 of record CM060194.1, on the reverse strand, counting down.
TTCCACAGTGAAAGTGGAAAGATATTTTCATGGATTTCATAACATGCTTACCTTGTACCCAGAAGGGACATGATGTCATATGGGTGATTGTGGATCGGTTAACGAAATCTGCACATTTCTTACCCATAAAGTCCAAACAGTCAGTGCAGAGCCTCATGGATCTATATGTACACGAGATAATCAGACTTCATGGATCCCCATCTCCATTGTATCAGATCGGGATCCAAGGTTTACAGCCAGATTCTGAAAAGACCTACAAGACTTTTTTGGAACGAGGCTGAATTACAGTACGACATTTCATCCACAAACGGACGATCAGACTGAAAGAATCATCCAAACAGTTGAAGATATATTAAGAGCTTGTGCCCTTGACTAGAAGGGCAAGTGGGATGATCATCTTCCGCTCATTGAGTTTTCTTATAATAATAATTACCATTCCATCATTCGTATGGCTCCCTTTGCAGCCTTGAATGAGAGACCATGTCGTTCACCTGCATGCTGGAATGAGATAGGTAAAAGAAAAATCTTGGATGCTAAAGACCTAAAACAAACAGAAGAATATTCAACAAGAGTCGAGTTATTACAAAAGAGGATGAAGACAGCTTAAGCTCGACAAAAGTCTTATGTTGATAAAGGATGATGTGAACAGAATTTTTAGACAGGTGATCAGATACCCTGAAGGTTTCCTCAATCAAATGAGTGATGAGATTCATTAAAAGAGGGAAGCTCAACCCAAGATATGTTGGTCCCTTTGAAGTACTTGATCTGGTTGGAGAGGGTGTTTGTAGGCTAGCATTACCTCCATCATATGGGCGAGTTCATAACGTGTTCCATGTCTCTATGCTCCGAAAGTATAAACATGATGATGCAAATGTTATACAGTATGAAGAACTCAATCTCAAAGATAACTTGACCTATGAGGAGCAACTCATCCATATTCTAGAGAACAAAGTTCAACGTCACAACAACAAGAATGTACCACTGGTCAAGGTGACAAAGAAACTTGGAAACTCGAGTCCGAGATGCGACGAGAATTTTCTGCACTATTTGGTAAGTCCTGACTTCTGACTGAATTCGAAGACGAATTTTATTTTAAGAGGTTTATTATGTAACACCCAAAAGATTTAACCCAAAACAAGAAAATAAAATAAAAAGGTAAAGATAAAAGGGGAAACAAAAGAAATGATAAAATCTGAGTTAGATTTAATTTGATGAGGGAAGAGTTTATTTCTGATTTAAACTCGGATCCTTCCCCTATAAATAAGAGGTCAAGTCCACAAAATCAGCCCCCTTTCTCCCTGCGAAGTCGACCCTAGTTTTCCTCCTCATACGTGCGCCCTTTCATTTTCTTCTCGTCCCTAACGGTCATCGCCATATAGGGGACACACCGGAGAACTCGGATGGGATCGGCCGCACATCTGGACAGAGAGAAACTGATAGAGGAAGAGGAGGAAGATGATGAAGAAAACTGCATAGTTTCTTGGATAGAAAGTAAAAGGTATGGAACTAGGATAGATTCTTCTTACAATCATGATTTTAGACTTGAAGCATGCCCTAGTTTATGCCTAGTGTAAAATAATGTTCTGTGATGATGATTGATGCAGATCATCGCCGGAAAAGTCGAACGGAATGAGAATTGTGCGTCTGCGCAGTTTTTGCATAAGAACAACTCGGCCCGGGTTCACTAGAACCCGACCCGGGTATGTCCTTCGTCGGACCGAGTTCGTAGGAATTCAGCCCAGATCCACCATTGTTGAGCTCGCCGAGCTCTACAATCGGACGAACCCGGTCTAGGTTGAAGATGACCCGGATTGAGTTTTCACGCATGATGAACAATCGGGTTGTCCTGACAGGAAGACGACCCGACCCGACCCGGGTGTAATCCAAACCTGACCCAGGTTTTTCCTAATTTTCCCGAGAACAACTATGTATGAACTCGACCCGGATTTCACCCTACTCGGTCCGAGTTTCGACATTAATTAAGTCAATTTTATGATGTTTAAATCCCTGAGTTATGTCTTTATTCTAGATCTTAATTATGATGATGATTAGGTCGATAATACACCTGATTACTCTTCATGATCTTATCTTATTATCCTGATTTAAAGTTCTTGTCAAGATTTGATTTATTTAAGTAAAAGCTACAAGATAAAAGACGTAAATCGTTAAATGGAGAGCTCTTTTTATGATGAACTTGTGACGACTAGGTTATAGACTGACTACGGTCATTTATGGTCTAGCCTTGCCAGTTATGATGATGACGATGGACGATTTGAGACGGGCCTCCCCGTGAATTAAAATATACTCAAAATAAGTCAAAGATGAATAATAAGATGATGAAAAAGATGAACACATATGAATAAAGAATCTTTCTTACGATGTCCGGCTTTTTGTCATTCTTATAATGACTCTTTATGATCTCTTATTCATATATCCCTTTACATGTTCTTATCATTCTATTTATGATCATGATTCATTCTCCTTTTATATGATGATGTTATCTTTATTATTCATGTCTAGTATCATGATCTTACGATGATATTTATCTTATTTTTCATACTAAGTTGTAAAACTCATAGGGAGGTTCTCCCCTACATGTTCTTAAATGCGAGCTAAGATTTGAATGATGAAGGTGGCAAACGGTGATAGATCGATCTCGTAGGTAGTTGCACATGGTTATCGAGTCCTTTAGATGATGGGTAATTTTTTTCTTTCCTTATTAATTTGATGTATTAGCTTTTTTTTACTCCTATGAAATCATTTATCAGTCTTTCGTATACGATGATGTTACTCTCATTTATTATTAATGATGATTAAATTTTTTACTTTTATCGATGTTGAATTGACCAGTCAAAGTCTTATATACACATAAGGATGACTCATAGCATCCTTGAAGTGTATTTTGTCACGTAATGAAGTGCGATTTGAGAGGAAGTGTTCACACGGCTGGCATTTATCAGTTGTCACACAATTTGTGAAATCATTATTCTCAGTCTCACTCCTTGTACCATTCCACTCTCTTTTTCATCGCATTTCAGTTGTGGTTTCGTATTCCGTTTTCATGTGTTTTAGTTATCGATCATTTGTACATGTGCCAGTACAACTTATCAATAATTCGTGAAAATGTTACCTTTAACGATCTGCTTGAGCATCTCGGGCATTTCGGGGACCTTCCCAATTTATTATTATAATTATCTACATAGACAAATATAAATATAATCTTATATTCGTAATGAATGTAAATAAAAGAGTGGACATGATGAGAAGAAGAAAAGCAGATTAAGAATTTCAATTATGGATATATATTTAATTAAATTTCACAGCATAACTTAACTAAGAAGAGAAAGCCAAACGTACGTAGACAATAAAATCATAATAATTTTCACCGAGTTAAAATAAACGCAGCTAAAAATTAATTACTTGTGAGAAGTCCATCTCCCCGCATTCTTTTTTTGCTGGCATTTTAAAGGAAATTTTAATCGACCTTTTTCAGTTCTATTAGAAGTAAGTTTGTCAAGAAAGCATTTTAAAGTAATTGCTAATATTTTATCTAATTATATATTAACATATAAAATAAAAAAAATTTAAAACTAATTTTACATATTAATCTGTCATAGTCATAACCTTAGCATTAGGACAACAGCAATATCAACACAGAACCTAGATACCAAGAATGTGAACGAGAAAAAGATGACAGCAACGATTGACCATTGTCGACTGCCAGCCTTTTTCTTCTATTCAATTTTATCCCGTGAAAATTTTATATTGAAAATACTTATTATCTGAAATATGAAACGAATTCTCAAGTATGAAATCTGAAAAAAAGATACTTATCATCTGCCATTTTTCAAAATAATAATACTTTGATGTTTGTTCCTGAATACACATATATCTTTAGTTTTATAGTGCAGCATATAAGATGTAGAATATTCATTTTTTTTCTCTTTCACAACATACAAGGCACCATGAGAACATGGGTCCTTGTATAACAGGCCCTGTGTACTTCTTACTAAATATCAATAGTATATCTGACTTGGTCTCGTTCTTATCATAATATCTCACATCTGTTACTAAAAAGATAATGCTCTAATCATTCTATTGTAAAGATAATACTCTCCGGTTATTATCATCATGTACACGTATGACCGACCGGAAATAACGGAGTTCACGTGGGAGTTCCATTTTCCTTGGATTTATTTAAAGCAAGTCAGTCAAGATTTTTTGGAAAGATGCTAATTTGTTTGGAATCTTTGAACCATTCTAAACAGTCCACTTTCTATATCAATTCTGTCCATATCGGCATTTCAAGAACCCATTATATCTTTTTCTTCGATTATTAGCGACCCATTGTTTTAAGTATTATGCTAAGATCGAGGACTAGCTGCACAACGAAAAATTCGTCAAATATATAAAGCGTGATGTTTTTTGTTCTAATAATACTAAAACTGAATATAAAACATGTGTGTGATATATAAGTTGGTAAGCTTTGAAAATAACAAAATCACAGCTACCTCCAGAAACCTTTGGACTGGAGGATTAACATCTTAATTTTTTTTTAAAAAAAAGACGAAGAAATTGAGAAATGTGCTTATGGTCACTTTTGGCGTCCCAACTTTCTCAGGCGGAAACGAAAAAGTGGAAAAAAAATTAACTAGGAAAGCATTTTAAAGTAATTCTTAATCTTTTGTCTAATATTAACATATAAAATAAATATTTTAAAATAATTATTACCTATTAATCTAACATTGTGGTAACCTTAGCATTAGGACAATAACAATGTCATACAAAGCAAAAATGTTAACGAGAAAATAAAATGACAGCAACGATTGATCATTGTCGACCGCCAAGTCTTTTCTCTTATATTCAATTTGTATCCGTGAAAATCTTATATTCAATTTGAACTAGTCAGATTGTAGAAAAATAAAAGAAAAAAAACTGTTATTAGCACGAACAGATATATTGGACCGTCCATTCATTTTTAAGATGTGATATGTAGTGGATGACACCAAGGATCATTTTTCCCATTTACCTACCAACTAATCTCAATTTTATATTTTTTAAGAGGCGTTTCCTACTAGTAATCTTTTTAAATTACTAATAATACGAAGTTAAATTACTTGAGTCCATCATATTGTTTTGTTTATTTAGTTTTAATTTGTAAGTAATTTACATTGTGTAACAATACTGATTATTTATGAATTGACAATTCACATTAATTGAGAGAGGCTATTTAGATTGTTCATCCAAATGAAAATATATTTTTATTTTATTTTTATTTCGATCATTTTCAATCTTAGACAAATAAAATATAAAAATAATATAAAAAATTATTTAACAACAATAAATAATATTATTATCATCATAATTAATAATATTAATTTATTTAAAATTTATTTTATTATTGTTATTCACATGAATTGCATATTATTATTTAGTTATTATTTTAAATATTATATACATTACCATTGTTTTCGTTTATAAAAAATATAAATATTTGTAATTATATTTATTAATTTTATTTGAGTTTTTATTTGGATTATATAATATTTAACTTAATATTAATAATAAAAGATATTTTAGTAAAAATTATATAGTGTCATTTAAATTGCTAACAGCACATTAATGATAATTTAATCGGTGACTCTTTCTGATAGATAATGTAAATTATTAAGTAATATGAAAATGTAATGCAGTAAATACTTCCTAAGCACAATGTTATGAATTAATTGTATTAATTAAATTTACAAATATCTCATAAGTAAAATTAAGGTGGACTTGTCCAGACCATTTTATATTATTCTGATTTATTAATTAATTTTTGGCATTAATCCTTATATAATACGTGAAATGAACGGTGAAATTTTGGCGGAATTTTTTTTATCTTTATCATATATATATATATATATATATATATATCACTGCATTGGCTTGGAATTAAAGACAAAAAGTTGAAGATAAATTAAATACAAAAAATAAATGTCTCCGTGCACTTGCATTGACTTGGATTGATTAGACGAAAGGAAGACTTGGACTAGACGACAAAGAGGACGGCTGCTAGTATTTGTGTCGCTGGTAAGGGGGACTTGCGCAGTGGAGAGAGTTGTGTTAGTCATGGTGAATTTTCAATTTTGTTATCAACATCCCTTTAAATGATAAAATAACAAAAGAAAAAGGATGTTTAAGAACAAAATATGTCCATGTCAGATTAAAAGATACAGTAGCATCTAACGGATTCCTCAGGTAATTTCATGCTGCCATGGGTTCAAACTACAGGATGACAACATTATCCTTCTTAGTGTGACCACAATACTAGTTTGGTGAGAATACTCCAAAGTTTTATAATTTCACATTTTCCTCTTATTAGTTTTTCTTTACATAAACTTAACTAGTGGCGGAGCCAGAAATAATTGCCACTGGAAAAATATTTTGAAATTTTTTATACTCACATAAATTTTGTTCTAATATTTTAAATTAATTTTCTTTAGAAATATCATATCATTTATGTATATAGACTTTTATAAAAAAAGAATATTAAATGATAAAAATAGCAAGCTAAAAAGCTAATAACTTTGTTTAGATGTATATATACTCTAATTCATATTATCATAATAAGAATAATAATGTTTAATATAAAATTGAAATGATTATTTTAACAAATTGATCTATTAAAATTTTCATGTTAAATAACTTTTAATAATGACATAATTATCCTATGAAAAATATGTTACAAACAATGACATACAACTTCAATAAATCATATATATATATATACACACAATAATCGTATATAAAATAATAAAATATTTTACATGGAGTATAGGAAAAAAGAATTATCAATAACAAATATTTATTAAATATAATCATGAATCATTTGGAGTATTGATTAAATATCACTAAGATTTCATTATAAATTAATAAAGAGCTTGCAATAGGGGTGGGAGGGGGGGTGTGTGTAAAGATTTCACTAAAAATTAGTAAAAAGATTGCAAAATAATAGATAGAGGAGAAGGAAGGAAGGGCCGGGTTTCGAACTTGGGGTGGGTGCACAAAGCAACAATGTTGCCACCAACAGAACACTTTGAAACATTTGATTGGAGTTGAACAAAACTATATACATAGGATTGGAAATCTCAGCATGAGCAGGCTGAGATCTAATAATCCCACGTTCCAGTCTCATAGTCATCAGTTTAGTCTTCATAAAATTAGTTATATGTATCGACACGTCATCAGATATTAAAAAAAATTGTATACAATATCAATATATAGGAGCTTATTAATTAAAATATATTTCATAATTAATAACCTATTATATCACCACATATTAATTTTTTTCGAATTTATAATTGAATTTACTTACTATCCAAAGCAACTGCTACTTTTCCTCCTCTTCTTACGGTCGGCAAAAGAAATTATCTTCTCCATCTTTTTTTTTATAATTGTCTTTCCATCCTTTTAATTTTGTAGCAATTATTTCCTTTTTCATTTTCCCTCGTTAATTGTTTTTAGAGATTATTTTTTTAAATATCTCATAAACTATCATAATTTTTCGCATCTAACTTCAAACTACGAACTTATTTTTTTATTCTTAAACTATTATAATTTTTTTATTTTAATCATTTCGCCGGCTTCTCTAACATTTTTCATTACTTTTCATTTTTATAATTTATAAAAAAACTAAATTACCCCTCCCTTCGTAACGCATCAAATAATAAATATAAAAAATAAAAAAAGAAAAAAATCAAGAGAGAATAATTTATTCTTTTCATAAATGATAATTTTTTTATCACTTTAATCCTTCCAGCGATTTTTTTATTTTTTATATTTATTATTTCATATTTTTTGAAGGGAGGAATAATTTAGTATTTTCATAAATAAAAAAGTGAAAGTAATAGAAAATATAAGGATGAAATGACTAAAGTAAAAAAATTATGATAGTTTAAGAATAAAAAAATAAGTCACTTGATTTTCGTCGAATCATGATAATTGAGAATTAAAAAAGGTTTATGAAAATAACTCTTTTTTAATTTTCATCGGAATTTTTAAAAAAAAATATGATCGAACTTATTATTGTATCTTTGTTATCAGGTAAATTTTTTTCATAACTTTCTGATTGGCTACAGGAGATCTGTGACCCGACGACACACTTTTCATCACATCATTAATGTCAAAATACATCCTAGAAATATAATTAGAAATTTCATTAATATCGTATGCATAATAAAGAAAAAAAAAGATGGTCGCGCCACTCTTAGCAGGGACAGGGGCCCTCACGTGGTCGCAAATTGAACCATGCATTATGAACCAATTCAATTGAATTTTATTTTATTTTTTCTTGCTTCAATTTCCCTTTCTTGCCAGAACTAAAAATATTTGTAAATTGGACCAGTTAAACCGGCAATTTCATGTTAATACATTAAAGAAAACTCCTACATTTATCGTAACTGACTACAATCCAAACTAACAACAAAGAAAAGAATATTCGTTGATCATATTCATAGAAATGTGAGTATGATGATAAGATTGGTATAGAAAAATAAAGTCTGTGGTAAATCCCATCTCTTCCACACGATATATTTTTGCAGTACATAGAGTTAGATACATTGACTAGGGCATTAATTGGGCCTTGTGGATCCTCTTTTTAGGGGTCATTAATTTGTTTGAGTTTTAGAAGGCATTCGAAACCTCCTTGAGCAACTTAAATTAATTTCTAGTTTAATGGCTACTTATGTTCAATTTTTATTATTCTTTTTAGTTTACGTCAACATGATATCTTCCTTTGTGACAACAGAAAAAAAGCTACCTCATCATATATAGATTCAGGCGGAGAAGAGAGAGCTGTAAGAACAACTCCACCGAAGATACTAGTTAGTCTATTCTTTGTTTTCTCTTAAGCCTTTTCGTCGGCTGTTGGGAGGTTCATGGCAAATAGGTTGGCTCCGGCGCTTCTGCTGGCCGTCTTACTCCTGTTTGCTCCTCTTGTTGCTGCGCAATGGGGTTCAATCACCCGCTTTGTGTCTAGGAACCCGTTCAAAAATGTCTTGAAGTACGTCAACAGAGGCAGGAAAATTTATGATCGTTACGAGAATGCAAAAGAGAGATTTCACAGTTATTCAAATTATGAGTACGGCTTTCAAGCTCCATTGAAGCGGACTGGTGACATGTACTTCGTGGAGCTCGGCATCGCGGGCGTCACGACGGCCGATGGCTTTCTCATTTCCACCGTGGACAGCCTCGTGTGGACGGACAAATGCCTGGCGGTCAGTTTCTTGCCATGCACCAACGAAGATTGCCAAAAATTGGTGAACAGATGCTCCCGTCTCCCCAACTCGCTCTGCTCCTACAACTTTGGCAGTCCGTTGCAAGGCAATCTTGCCGAGGGCACGTTCACCTTCGGGAATAGTCCCCAGCAGCAGACCCATATGATATCGTACTTGTGCAACCAAGTGACCAACAGCTTCCTCAGGGTCGCGGGTGTCGGTCAAGGGCCCCTATCTCTGATATCTCAACTGCGCGTCCCCAAGTTCTCTTATTGCTTCACTGACTACAACACCGCTCTTACCAGCCAGATGTTCTTTGGTTCCTATGCAGACTTCGACCTGAGCGCACCTGGTGTTTCAACAATTTCACTATTTTTCCCATATCCCAACTACGACTACTTCCTCAGTTTGAGTGCGATATCAATCGGTCATACAAAATATCTGTTCCCTGCAGGTCATTACGTATTGATCGATACATCAGATCTATATACATATCTGGCGAAGGAGGTTTATAGTTGGTTCATGCAACAAATGACTACTCTTTTCAGTGAGAACGGGATTTCCTTGTACCCGGACGCTCAGTTCCGCCACTGCTTTCTTTATTCATCGAACGTGCGTTACTTCAATCCTGGCTTGACATACTACTTTCAAGATGTTCCTATGAATATTCCCACTCCGAATTACATGTTCTACTCTGGTCAGCCCAACGAGATTTGCTTGGCGGTGATGTCGACAGAGCACCCCTAGTCAATCTTTGGAAGCTTCCAGCAGCAGAACTTTCAATTCATATATGATCTGCAGAAAGAGACGTTATCCTTCAGGAGCATCCAATGCGATCAGATTCAGCCTCGCACATGAAAATATGTAATCAGTATTTGGTAAACTTATGTGCCCCTCTCTTGGTTCCCCCTGTACGCGTATTTCTGTTGTGTGGTTTTAAACGGGGGCAGTAATTATATAAATAAACGGGGAGGTGATCTCCATCGTCACCTAAGCTAAGTAGTTCTGTGGTTAATTATAGACTTTAAATCCCATAGAACTAGGGATTTACTTTTAAGTGGTTGTCCTGCCCATGTATTCTATTTTCCACGTTGTACTAAGCTTCGGCTTTTATTATTATTATTAGTAGTAAACAATATATGATGATGATGGTGATGATGTTTGGCCGACCTAATAACTTATCAATTTGGAATGATTAAGAGGTTTATTTGAATTAATAGCGTATTTGTTTCAGTATCTGGTAATTTATTAATGTACACAAGTGTGTCAAATTAAATAGTCAAATAAGAGTTTAATGCGGTAGAAATAAAAATATTATAGGAAAAAACAACTTATGGTGATCATGCAGTGTATTTAGATATAATTAGTTTGAAGATATTATTAAAGATTATTTGAAATCACATTTGCAATCATTTTTAATTGGGAAACCTGTTTTAATATATTGCTTTTTTTTGCCAAGGTTTTAATTATTCATTTAGAAAGATTATTTGAAATCACAGGCATTCATTTTTAATGGTGAACAACCTAATTTAATTATCAGTTTTTTTGTCAATTTTTAATTATTAATTTAGCCATACCACCAACATTAATAGCTACAAAGTCTGTCGTAATAATATATTTGTCAATTTCTTTTTCTCCATTGCAACAGAAAGTAAGATTGAAAATAAATAAAAAAGTGCATACGTCAGAGATTCACTATACAAAAAAACAATTTAGAAATCAAACACATTAATTCCTAGAATTTTAATTGTAATTTTTAATACTTTTTGAGATCAAAATATTTCGATCCTTACAAGATGGTCATTAAAAATTTTTAGTGATCAAAATTTTTCCATTAGTCCTTAAAAAATAATTTTTTAGTGACTACAAATTAAATTTTAATTTTAAATGAATAAGAATTTGGGACTAGTATCACATTAGTCTCTAATATTTATATTTTTAAGAATCAAATATAATTGGTCTCTAAAATTTAGTCAATAAATCATAATTTTGTTGCAGTGATTCTCGATCTCTAAGTGAAAAAGCATCACTAGGCTACAATTGTTGCCTTTGTCACAAGTTTGATTGCCTTCACCATATGAGCCAACATCAACTTTTTCATTAACCAAAAACATATGTGGATGATATAAGCAACACATAACCAAAGCTTTTTTTATTGACAAATGGTTCGATGTTTGGCTTAACCCAAAAAAAAAACAGATGAGATCGATAAATTAAGTTTACAAGTTTGACAAAAACCAAAATGCTATTATATTAAATTGATGTGTTTTAGAAAGTACTTTTACCACTAGAGATCGATTGGAAGTCAAGTTTTATTTTTAACATGCTACTTTCATCAATATTTAGATGGTGAGAATAGAGGTTTACATTTAATTTCTAATTTACTTATTCAAAAAATACTTGCTCAATTATAAAAAAACAACATAACATTTGAATTATTATATTATATTTTTGGTGAAAAATCAATTTATTCTTTGTGTTCCTTAGCATGTATATAGTAAGAGCGTGAATATAATAAAATGAGGACTAATAATATTTTATACTTATTATATCTAATCTTCATGGTAACATTAATAAAATCTATATTATCATAAAAGGTATTGTAAATACATGCGATATACTAGAAATCAGTAGGTTTACCAATTAAATGTACAAAAAAATACTATTAATCAATTGACTATTACATTTATAATGAAATCTTTTAGATGCATATATATATATATATATATATATTTGAATATTAAATCATCACGTAAACTCATATGTTATTTTGTGTATTAACAAATTCAATAACTATATTTATCAAACACTTATTTTGTATTATATAATTTAGCCTGTTGTGCGTTTAGTGCATTATTATCCGATCATCAGGTGTTGTCCTCTTATCTAACAATTGTTTTGGCCAAATATTGCTTACACAGAGAAATTTTAAATTCAACTTTCGGAAGCATCGCCACATTCCATATCTTTGGGGTCATATAAATAATTGAAGTCCTAATCATATCATAAATAAATTCTGCAGTGATTTTTTTTTTACATTTTAGATAAAGATTCTTCCTAAAATTTTAATCTAATAGTATATTATTTTTTCCCAATACAACAACATAATACCATTGAAAAAAAAAACTTAATAAAAAAATGCACGCACGGAGTATAAAACATGATAATATACTCCTATATATATTTTTTTATTTTGATTCTAGGATACATAGCATAATAAATGAAAGTCAGAAATAGTTATAGCATAATAAATTAAAGTCAGAAATAGTTAAGTTTTTTTTGCAGGAGTTCAAATTGGCCACGGAGTATAAATAGTTAAGTTCTAATGATGTTATTGCTGCGCAGCGTGTTAAGTCTATGACGAGATGACTTCGATCTTTTTGCCTGAAAAAAAATTGTTTGATATTTTAATTAAACGTGTAATTTAAGATGAACTAAATTAATCGAAGACAAAGTTTTCGAAATGAAAATTTTTATCCAATCCTACTTCCTGCATCGGTCATTTTGGAACCATTGGTTCAGCTACCTAGGACCTTAATATTTCCAATACCAGTTACCTCAGCTAATCTCTGCCATACATATTGCAAGAATTTCGGAGCTCATCATGGCATTGGAGATCGGTTCTCCTGGATGCAGGAAACGACGTCAAGAAAAGAACAATATGCAAATAATCTTCACTTATAAATGTTGGGCAGTTCTGATGCTCGCCCGACTTCGACAAGGAGAAGGAAGAAGCAATGTGACGTCGAATAGGAAAAAAAACGAGTTAGAATCGTCTTCTACTCCAAGATGAGACGTCTTCTCAAGCAGCTATAAAAGGACGACATCCTTCGTGCTATGATGGATGCACAGCGCAGAACGATCAGCCATTGAGAAAAAAGAAGAGAGAGAAAATTTTGGGATTCGATTCGGAAACGAATTTTTATCCGTTCTCAAAGCATTACTTCTCAGCAGCCTTCTCATCTATTCATCATATTTCGATGAAATCATTTTGACTTTTATTCTCAATTTCGAGAGACTTTTATTCTGTGGCATCTAAGATTAATTCTTAAAATTATTATTATATTCCTCTACGTAGTTCAAAAAGAAGATATTTTATAATATACTATTATTTCATAGTGAAAGATCTGTTGCTTGCTCCCGTGATTTTTTCTTCTCACGTTGATAGATTTTCACGTTAATTCTCTGTGTCTTTGATCTGATTTAATTTCTTTATATTATTGTCATCATCCTATTATTATTGTGCGCATTAAAAAAAAGATAATTTCGCAACTATCAATTCAAATTTTTTTCCAACAGTGATATCATAGCCTAGTCAGGAAGTGCACATTATAATGAAGGACAGTAATGCCCCCAGTCGGATGCCTGTGCTCACAATTACAATTTATTCTATTTGGAAATCTCGAATGAAGGACTACTTAAATTGCAGGGACCTTTATGACCCAATCGAAGGTGATGCTGTAAAGTCCGAGGACATGGATGTTAAAAAGTGGGGGAGGATTAAAACTAAGACAATCGCACAAATCCGACAATGAGTCGATGACAAGGTGTTTCATCATATCGCAAATATCGATGAATCCGAAGAAGTATGGAAAAATTGCAAGAAATGTATGAGCGCAAATCATCGCAGAATAAAGTACTATTAATGAAGAAACTTGTCAACCTGAAGTACAAGGATAGTCACTCTGTTGCAAAACATCTTGGCAGCTTTTAGGAATTAATTAACAAGTTATCATCGTAAATATCGTATTTGAAAATGAGATCCAAGCACTACTACTATTGAGATCATTACCTAATAGTTGGGAAACGCTCGTTATTCTTTGAACAACTCTGCTTTAAGTGGACAATTATCTTTAGAAATTATCAAAGATAGTTTGTTCAATAAAAAAAATGAGAAGACAAGAGCAGAATCTCAACAATAAATCAGAAGCATTCATCGTGGAAGATTGTGGGAGAAACAAACAGAGAAATTCTCACAACCACGATAGATCAAGGTCAAGAGGCAAGTCAAAGTCCAGAAAAGAGGTCACCTGTTATCATTGTGGCAAGCTAGGACACTTCAAGAATGAGTGCAGAAAGTTAAAGCATGATCAATAACATGAAAGATCTGAAGATACTAAAAAGGAGAAGAAGGACAGTAGTGGAAACAAAGTTGTGGTGGCTACATCGGATGATGTATACTTTCTTACTCAAGAAGAGGAAGAAAATGGTGTTAATGTTGTGAATCAAGATTCAGTTTGGATCTTAGACACTGCAGCTTCATTCCATTTTACCCCTCGCAGAGATGTATTCTCAACATATAGAAAGGGAGCATTTGGGTCAGATAAAGAGGGAGAATAAGTACGAGTCCGAAATTGCTGGCATCGGAGACATTCAGTTGAAGACCAATACCGGATGCACGATTGTGCTCAAAGATGTGAGACATGTACCAGAAATCCGTCTCAACCTAATTTTAGTTGAAAAATTAGACGACGACGGCTATGAGAGCAATTTCAAAGGAGGAGTGTGAAAACTCAAGCGAGGTTCACTTCTACTAACGAAAGGAAATAAAGATGGTACACTCTACAAGATGAAAGCACAACACTGCACCGATGAGATAAACGTGACTCAAGAGATGCCATCCTCTAAGTTATGGCACAAGCGGCTTAGTCACATAGGTGAGAAAAGACTTCAGATATTAACTCAACGAAATCTGCTACCAAGTATTAAAGACACTTCACTTGATGTATGTCTTCATTGTTTGGCTGGTAAGCAGACTAAAGTTATATTTAATAGAACTTCTTCGTATGGAAGTTCACACGTACTTGATTTGGTGCATATTGATGTCTGCTATATGAAAGATAAAACTCTAGGTGATTTTCTTTATTTTGTTACATTTATTGATGATCATTCTAGAAGAGTCTAGACTTTTCCTATAGCACACAAAAATTAAGTGTTGATAGAGTTCAAGAAGTTTTATGCCAAAGTCGAAAGAGAAACTGACAAGAAGCTTAAGTGTATTCGAGCGGACAATGGTGATGAATACAGAGGACCATTTGAAGAATACTACAACACTTATAGCATCAAGCTTGAGAATATAGTTCCCAAGAGTCCTCAACAAAATGATGTTGCTGAGAGAATGAACAAAACAATCGAGGAACATGTCAGATGTATGCTTCTACATGCTAAGCTATCGAAGGGATTTTGGGATGAAGCAATGATGACTGCAGTTGAACTGATCAACCACACACCATCAGTACCTCTGGATGGTGACATACCTCTGAAAGTGTGGTCAGGGAAGGATGTTTCGTACAAGTATATCAGAGTGTTCGGCTGAAGAGCATTTGTTCACATTCCTAGTGATGAGCGTTCAAAACTTGATAGCAAATCGAAAGAACGTATCTTCCTTGGATATGGAGGTGATGAATTTAGCTATAGACTTTAGGATCCCGTTAATAGGAAGGTTATCAGAAGCAGAGATGTTGTGTTCATGGAACACCAAACAATTGAAGATCTGTCGAAGGACAAAGAGCCAACTACCTTAACTGATTATCTAGCTGAACCGAATTCAATTGATGTGCCGGTAGAAGATGACATTACTCCAGAAGCTGATCAAGATGATAGTAGTAGTGATAGCAGCTCATATAATTGAGATATATCTTCAGATAGTGAAGACAGTGATGTTGAGCATGATGCACCAGTACAAGAACCTCAGTTGAGAAGGTCGAACTGACAAAGACAAGAGGCAAAGCGGTACTCCCCGACAGAGTACGTGTTATTAACTGAAGGGGGAGAACCAATGTGCTATCAGGAGGTCTTGTCACATGAGCAGAAGAATGAGTGGATGAAAGTCATGTAGGACGAGATGCAATATCTGCATGAAAATAACACTTACAAACTGGTGAAGTTTCCTAAAGGAAAGAGGGCACTCAAGAATAAGTTGGTGTTTCGATTGAAGAGTGGAGAGAATAATCTACACTCGAGATACAAGGTAAGGTTAGTTGTCAAGGGATTCAATCAGAAGAAGGGAATTGATTTTGATGAGATATTCTCACTAGTGACCAAAATGTCATCAATTCGAGTGGTTCTTGGATTAGCTACTATCAAGGACTTAGAAATTCAACAGTTCGACATCAAGACAGCTTTTTTCCAAGGTGACTTGGAAGAAGAGATTTACATGAAACAACCAGAGGGTTTTCGGGAGAAAGGAAAAGAAAATTTGGTGTGTAAATTATAGAAAAGCTTATATGGACTCAATCAGGCACCTCGTCAATGGTACAAGAAGTTTGAGTCATTCATGACGTCGCAAGGATACAATAAGACAAGATCAGATCATTGTGTCTTCGTGAAATATTTTTCACATGATGATTTTATTATCCTATTATTATATGTTGATGACATGCTTATTGCATGTCAGAATAAAAGCAAAATTGACAAATTAAAGTAGGATCTGAGTCAATGCTTTTCCATAAAAGATCTAGGCACAGCAAAGAATATCCTTGGCATGAGGATCACTCGTGACCGAGAGCAGCGCAAACTATGATTATCTCAAGAAATGTACATCGATAAAGTCTTGCAGAGATTCAACATGAAAAACGCAAATGTAGTTACATCGCCACTTGCAGGTCACTTCAAGTTGAGTTCTAGACAGTGTCCGAGGAGCAAAATCGAGAAGCAGAAGATGAAGAATGTCCCATACGCATCTGCAGTTGGTAGTCTGATATATGCAATGGTTTGCACAAGGATAGACATAGCTATGCAGTTGGTGTGGGAGCCGATTTCTATCAAATCCTGGTAGAGAGCATTGTGATGCACTCAAGTGGATTCTCAGATATCTTCGATGCACGTGTAAGATATGTCTATGACATGGCAGGAGACATTGATAGTCGAAAGTCAACTTCTGATTACTTGATGACATTCGCACGAGTAGCCGTCTCATGGCAATCCAAGTTAGAAGTGTGTTGCACTATCAACGACTGAAGCAGAATATATCGCAGCTACTAAAGCAGTCAAGGAAATTCTATGGATGAGACAGTTTTTTAGGGACTTAGGTTTGACGCGGGAGAAGTATATTATCCACTGCGATAATCAAAGTGCAATACATCTAAGAAAGCATTCTAGTTTCCACTCTAAGTCCAAGCACGTTGATGTCCGATATCATTGGATTCATGACGAAATGAAGAAGAAGAAATTCTTTTTTCGAAAGTTCCATACTGACAAGAATACGTCAGATATGATGACGAAGCCTCTACCGAGAGAGAAGATCGAGTTTTGCAGGGAGTATGCAGTCTTGATGGATTCCTTCGCATAAACAAGAAGGGGGAGTTTGTTGGGCGGTTCTTGCTAATGCTCGCCCAACTTCGACAAGGAGAATCAAGAAGCAATATGACGTCGAATAGGAAACAGAAAAAGAAAACGAGTTGGAGTCGTCTTTTACTCCGAGATGAAGACGTTTTCTCAAGCAGCTATAAAAGGACGACATCCTTCATGCTATGATGGATGCACAGCGCGTAGCTGCACAGCGCAGAACAACCAGCCATCGAGAGGGAAAAGAGAAGAGAGTGAAAATTTCGGGGTTCGATTCGGGAACGAGTTCTTATCCTTCTCAACGAAACTTCAGGCGTTACTTCTCATCAGCCTTCTTATCTATTCCTCATATTCCGGTGAGATCGTTCTGACTTTTATCCTTAGTTCCGAGAGACTTTTATTCTGTGACATCCAAGATTAATTCTTGAAATTATTATTATATTCCTCTACGTAGTTCAGAGAAGATATTTTGTATCCTACTATTATTTCATAGTGGAAGATCTGCTTGCTCCCGTGATTTTTTCCTCTCACATTGAGAGGTTTTCCATGTTAATTATCTGTATCTTTGGTCTGATTTAATTCCTTTGTATTATTGTCATCATCCCATTATTATTGTGTGCATTAAAAGGAAAAAAGAAAATAATTCCGCAACTATCAGTTCAACCTTTTTCCCAACAATAAATTGAGGTAGACTAAACAGATATTCATTAATTTTATAGGGCCTATTTGACAACTAGAATCAGACGTCTGGTTCCGTCAAACGATATGATGTTTGATGGAACCGGAGGTAGAACTTCATTTTAATAAAAGGGATCATGGGACCCCTTCTTTCTTACCTGGTTCCATCAAAATCACTGTAGCTTTTTTTTTAATTTCACGTCTTGCTTTTTTTCAATTTCCTTTATTTTTTTCTTTCTTTTATTTTCTCTCTCATACATATAGCTTATAAAATAATTTATTTATTAAATATAAATTATTTATTATAACATATTAACATAATAATATTTCTTACTTATTATTTCATTAAAAAAATTAATATTTTACTGCATAATTTTTTAAAACATAATATAAATGATATTTTTTAATTTAAATAAATTATTTTTTAACGAAATTTTTTAAAACATAATTTTTAATTTTGTTTATATTTACTACCAAGATTATATTTTATATTTATAATATCAATTATTATTTCAAAACTCATAAAAAATTAATCCATCAGATCTACTTTTTTTCTATCACATTAACTACCTTATTCCACATCATCAAATTCAGCTTTATCCAAACATAACTAAAACCACGAGAATTTGATGGAACTCTCATTCCCGTTGCCAAACGGTTCATAGGGAATGAAGATTATTTTTCTTCTTTATTAAAACTTTCATCCCAATAGTGGGCCCAAAGTTTAAAGCTTGGCCCGTTAAGTTTCAATGATTTCTAAATTTCGGTAGAATTTTCCGTTTTATTTCAAGAAGTTTCTTTCTTCTCTTTAACAAGTTGTTCTCATCTGGTAAATTTTTGACATCTTGATACTCCGACCAGCAACTTTTTTACTATTGCATGGCCTTGTTTTACATGTGTAATTAAAACGTCTTGATCAACTTGAGCTTGAAATTTTGCAGTACATCGTTGTCGTGAATTAGTAAGCCAACAAAAATGACACAAGAAGAAAAAAAAATGAAGCAGACATTAGATTTGATCCAAAATAAGTTTGATTAATTATCTTAAGAGACGTTTTCTTACAAGTAATATTTTTATATTAATAATAATTTGAGTTAAATTACTCAGACCTACTATATTTCTTTGTTTAATTTTTTTAAATTTGTAAGAAATTTAGATTGCGACAATCTACATTGACCGAGAATGCGCATTGAGTGACAATATGATTTTATTTATTTTTCACTTCTATTCTTTTCAATCGTGAATAAATAAAATATGAAATAATATAAAAAATTATATATCAACAATTAAAAATTATTACCATTATTATTTTAAATATTACATATATTTATTATCAATATTTTCATTTAAAATGATTTTATTAATTTATTACCATGAGTATATTTGTTTAATTTATTAACTTTATAATTTTTTTCAAGCTTTTGGTTGAATTATACAAACTCTAATTTGACATTAATGATAAAAGATATTTTAATAAAAATGTGCATTATCTAATAATATTTTATTATAAGTAAACGATATAACTTGAATGGATGAATAGATTACTTGTACATAGTAAATAAGGTCATATATATTATTGATAATTTAATAAGTGACGATTTTTATGTCAAATAATATTCATTGATAGAAAATGTAAAAAGATAATATCTTACTTAGTTGGAATCAAACTTCATAAAAATTCATAACTACAGTCTGATGTCCATTCTGACAGAAAGGTGGCAAACTATGGGCCAAAATTTTGATCCTGTTTGACCCCCCCATGATCACCCAACCAACTTTTTTTAATCTCACAATACTATCTTGAAAAGCAAGGTGCAAAATCGGAAGTACAAGGATGTACTCATAGTAAGAGTAGTCGCGTTACCACTATGACAACCAAGTGACGTGGGAACTTGAATTAGAAATACGCCAAGAGTCTTCGCACCTTTTTGGCAAGACCTCTACCTCGTACAAATTTTTGGACGAATTTTCTTTTAAGGAGGTTATAATGTAACAACAAAAAATAATAATAATAAAATCAACTCAAATCATAACAGCTAGCTAGAAGGATAAAATACCATAATTATCTTTGAGGAGAGAGTTATGACCGATTAATAGGGGGAAGTAACAAAAAAATCCAGAGCTCGAGTTAAGAGGAAAATCAAGTAGATTAATGCATGATTTCTCCTCTCTGACATCCTCTTTTCCTTCTCCTTCCGGCCTGGTTTCTCTGTGCACGCCTATGAAGAGGAAAATCTCTCCCTATTGTTTCCAATAACAAGTAGTACCATAACTCCTTTTCTTCCTATCGTGTTCCCAGACTTATGCACCTTCTCGCGCCCTCTTTAAACGGACGATTTGCAGGTGACGATCTACCAGAAGAGGAAAGGGCGCAGAGAGAACAGAGAGGTCGAGGCCGTTAGCGTTTTGCAACGAATTGAAACAAAGATCAATCGCGAATAGAGGTGGGTGAATTGAAATCACCTTGCATAAGTTGAATAGATCAAATCCCCTTTGTTATGAGTGTTTCATGAAAGATTATGAAGGTTTCACGAAAGGAAATTTCATTGCCCTATTTTCTTGTTTGTATAATTGCTCGATTGTTTTGGTTATAAGATTTGATTCTTATTATTATTGTTCTGCCTTATTGATTGTTAGGACGTAGAAATTTATCTAGGGTGGAATTATGTTAATGGTCTAATTGATTTTCGTGTTGAAATCGGTTGGAACCCCGTCGTCACGACCGTACCACCCATTTGGAACGCTCGTGCCATATCCGTCATGATCGTGCCACTCATCTGGCACGCCCATGCCATCGCCTGACGGAACCCATCTAAGGATCAGCCGGTCAACCCATTGATTCGGTCGACCGTCCCCCACAGTCGTCACGCTCGTGCCACCACTATGGCACGGTCGTGCTATGATCGAATTGTCAGCCGAGCGACTAACTACAAAATCAGTCGACCGATCCACTCAATCGGTCAATCGCCCTCATGCTCAGTAACGACTGTGCCGCTCATCGGACGCCTGTGCCGTCCCCTCTGCATACTACCTTCCCAGCATGCCCGTGCCACCTTACGACACGCCCGTGCTAGTCCATAGATACCCATCAGTAACGCCTGTGCCACTATGGACCCACCCAACCATGCCATTCCCATTGGCACGACCGTGCCACTATGCTGTTATGGTCATGCCAAGCTACAGAACAACACCCTTATTACATTCATCCATTTCCCTTGATTTCGATTTGAATATTGTTTGTTATTGTTTGTTTGCCTTATGATTAATTATGATTACGACTGATTTTAATGTCATGTCCTCATTGAAATCCATAGCGATTAAGACATGAATCCTTTTACTAATTTACTTTCCTACTGATTTTATTGCCTCCATTGTATGAAGAACAAAGAATAACTAAAGTGATTAATAAGTTAAGATAGAAGATGAATAATGAGTTGTAGTGCAAGCCAAGTGCCTCAAGGTAAGGGTCGCTCCTTGGTCATGATTTGATTATCCATTGACCCGCATAAGACTGTATAATTTGCTCGGCATACCCCAAAAATCTAAAGGCACACAAAGTCATCTGATTTATAAGCATGATACAAGATTAAGAAATATAGATAAGTAAAACAAACATGATTCAAGATTAAAAAGTACGTACAAGTAAAGCAAGTAAAACAAGCATGAATATCAAGTCAAGTATGTTTATCATTTATGTCATGATTATCAAGTCTACTATAAATTCTAAGCATATCACATCTCATGTGATCTTACTGTTTCTGCTATCTATTTATTCTCCTTATTTATGATTATGATGACTCCATGCTCTACTTCCAAATCAAGATAAGTTACCATCATCATTATTGATTTACGCTATTCCAAGCTATGCATTGTATATCTTAATTAATTCCCCACTAGGCTATAAAGCTTACGGGAGGACCTCCTCCTCTATGTTTGATTTTCATAGGGTTAAATCAGTGAAGGTGTTGAGTTGGTGTGCTGCGACAGGGCTCAAACGACGATAAAGCACATGAACCAAAGGCCTTATTTACCTATTTTATTTATTTTCGTATTTATGAGCCATTGATGTATACTTTATGATATTTTATTTATACATGATGTAGCCACTTATGAACTTCCACAATATATGTTATTCTTCCTTATTTTATTCTTTCATCGACTGACATGTCTCAGTTCTCACCTGAGGCTTGGTCAATATCATGGTCAATGTCATAGAATTCGTAGCGTTCTCAAGTTGGTCTTCTACACGTGGCGTGAGTCAATTTGGGAGCGTTATATTTATGGTACAGAGCCCAAAGTTAGGACTCTCTTGACATCTTATTGTATCGTACAGTAAAAGTTCATGTGTTTTCGTCGAGCAGTCGCCACACCCTCTACCGTAAAGTACAAGTAAGGACTTTCTTGCTTTATATTATTATTTATTGATGTATTGATACATATTTCATATGAGTGGTTTATTCCTAAGGAGATTATTTTGTATGATAAGAATCAATCTAAATTGTATTAGTGATTATACAAAGGGATCATAAAAGGTTATGAAAAATTGGCAAAGAATAAGTAAAAAGCATGTGGATAATTATTATCTATATAAAAAATCAGTCTTACAGATATTTAAAGAATAAGATATAAGAAATTATTTATTTCTTATAATTCATGTTTTTCATCTCTTTCATGATCGTCCTATTCACGGACTTCTTTTGCTGACTGCAGCAGTATGAAGAGAAAAATGAGTAGGCATATTAGTTGCAAAAAGATGTAGATTTATAAGATAAAGGAGGGAATTATGAGAGTGAATAAAAGATTCGCCTCACACAACAAGTAGGTGTGAAATGGTTTCAAATAGTTGAAGTGAATTTATATGAAACCAAGCATGCCTAAGTTATGATTTACTGTTATGACTTATTTGGTTGCATTGGTTTACCAAGATAAGTGTTTAATGAATTACCTTATATGTTTATATTGATAAGTATGGACCATAATGCTCGTTGTGCCTTAGATTTCATATGGCATCTATATTATATTGATAAAAGTCCTAAATAAATCTAACTGGTTATTCGAATTCCTAGCCGGATTACCTTATGTTGAAAATAAGAATTAAAATTATTAATTATGTTCAAGCTATGTAATGTTAGTAGACAAGAGTTTAAGTATTAGTGAATTGCTCAAGCATTATGTATAATATGGGTATAGACAAATATAAAGTTAAAAAAAGGAAGGAATCAGAAGTCACATTGACCCAACTAATGAAATTATGATTCAACAAGTAATTGACTGTTTAGCCCTAAAAAAAATTAATTAATTAATTTAGTATAATAAATGGTAGACTTGAAATTATTTTAAAATGATGCACATATATGACTATTATAAAAGTAATAATAATTTTTCTATCATTACAGTATAAATATTTACAAGATAGATTAATATTGTCGGTAAAAGAAAATAAAAGAATTAGATAAGAACATGCAATGCATGAAAGGGTTAAATGAATAGAAGAAATTTTGAAAAGGTTTAAAGTCGCTTAATTGAGATATGATTAAGGAAAATATGAGCCCCTACCATTAAGTATTAAAAGATCAAAACATCAAGTGAGCAAATTTTAGAAAGTTCAGAGGTTAAGATAAAGTATGAAGAATTTTATAAGTCTTCTACAAGGTTATTAATATTAATAAGGAGAGGCAAAATAATCATCCAAGAGGAATGATTAGACATTAAGCTATAAATTTTGAAGGGAATTACACCTATCGATATAATTAATTTTAGATTAATGTCCATCTACCAATGCGGTCCTAATAAAATAATACATGTTATAATTAAAATAAAATTTGAACAATACAAGTACAAATATAATAAGTATTACCTTAAAATATAGCATGTATCTTTTATCATTGGCTATATGAAATGGAATATCTTTGAATTGTGGATCCTTCTTTTATCATTGGCTTTATAATATCGCGTGCTAAGCATCTTTCTTTGCCACATACAACATTCAAAACGTCATGAAATGTTCTAATAATAGTTCCACCTGAACATTGAAAGCGTTAACCAACATCTCTATTTGAAAGGTTCAATGCAAGTGTGTAAAAAAATATACCCACTTTTTCAATGATAGACATTCTTTTACTTGATTTTAACCCATATTTTGATGATAATTCCTCGCATAACTTAATAAATTTTTTTGACTCCATTCTAAAGGCATTCAAGAATCGAATAGGATGCCCATTTAGCACTTCTCTCATCCATACCTCTCCTGAAGTGAAGTCATGCGTGGTTCTTTTATAAATATATTTATAGTAATAGGTAGCTGTAGTAGCCGTGGAGCATGCGACTAGAGTGATAAAATCATTTTGAACATCCTCTTTATCCATAATTCACCTGTTAATCATCAAACAACATCTAAATTAAATATGCATGTTATATCTCATAGATAAATGAAAGATAAAAAAATATTATAAAAATTACAAATATTAAAAGATAGTTTCACTCGTCCTTCATAGTAGTAAACATAAATCTTATCCAAGACAATCAAGTTTCGTCATCTTTCATATTTAAAAAAAAAAAACATATCTCATGTCTGCATTTGTACCACATCTGACTACCCATTTCAAAACCTTCCATGGCATGCATGCGGTTTAGAATTTCCATCGCATTAGTGACATTGGATACTTTTTTTTTTAAACATAAATATTACTATCCATTAAATTTGAGCATTGTCTGCATAATGATGGTTGAGTGTTTACACTAGTCCCAACACTAGAATCACTGATTCTGTCACTGACTTTTTCAACACAATTTACTAATTTGCTAATGTATAGCTGATTGTCTTCTCTTAGGCTTCATTTGTATAAGATTTTTACTTTTTTCGTTATTTATTCTAGCATCTTTGTGTGTTTGTATTCTAGTCCTTCTATTTTGATTTTCTCTTGTTACCTCTTCAACAAAATTTTTCAAAAATGTGTCAGACCCATTACTCCTTAAAGTATTTATATAGTTATTATATTCATATTTTTCACCATCTATTTCTGCTTGTTCTTCTTCTTGTACTGCATCTCTATCTTCTTCTTCTTTATTATTTGTTTGCTCTTCAACATTCACAAAGTCTTGTATATTTCATATTTCTTTATCAAAATATATTTAATAATTATTTATCAAAAAATATTTTTTTTCGAATTTATACTTGAATTTACTTCTATCCAAAGAAATTGGTACTTTTCTTCTTTTATCACCGTCCGAAAAAAATATTTATCTTCCAACCATATTTTTTATTTTTAGTTTTCCTTCTTTCCGTCCTTTTTAATTTTCTAGTAATTATTTATTTTTTTATTTTCCCTCTGGCCACTACTATCAAGGTCATGACGCCCTCCCAATCTCCTACTCGCATGTGTAGGTCCTTGGCCACACCATGGATAGGTTGTGAGGCGGCATTGACTATCTTGATCAACCCTGGCTCTCTCCTGAAGTCGATGCCAAGGCGTTGTGCTTCTTCAAGGGACACAAAATTGTGGGTGGCCTCGGTGTCGACCAAGGCCATGGCCGCGCGCCCTTGTATCCAGACCTCAATGAACATGAGGCCTTTGATGGCCTCCTTTTTCAGCTTGAGGGGGATAGTTGCTGAGGTCGATGTGAGGGCCATGATTGCCCCTATGTGCACGGCTCCTTCGTTGTCCTCAGATGCGCCCGCCATGGTGGCCAGGGCGCCCTTCCTTGGACATTCGCGGGCATAATGAGGTCTGCCACATGTGAAGCACTTCACTGATTTGGTGGAGGTTCCTTCTTTTCCAAACTTGTTCTCCTTCTTCTCCTTCTTACCCTTCTTGTCGACTTTCTTCATTGGAGCCTGCCCCTTGTCCGAGGGCTTGCCCTTGTCCTTGGCTGCACCAAGGTCACTGTTCATGCTGAACTCGGTGAGGGCCTCGGCCATGGTCAGGGCCTCTTTAATTGTTACCACCTTTTGTCGCTTGACTTCTTGTGACGCCCAAGGTTTAAGACCTCTCAGGAAGAAGAAGATCCAAGTGGCCTCGTCCATCGTTCCTGTCATCTCAAGCATCAAAGGTTGAAAGTGTTTGATATATTCTTTTACCGAACCTGTTTGTTTCAAATTCGTGAACTTAGTCATGGCAATTTCCTGGACATTCCCAAGGTAGAATTGCTTCAACAATTCTTTGGTGAAGGTACTCCAAGAGTCGATGACGATCTTCTCTTTGGCAATTTCCTCCTCCATTCTTCTCCACCATAAGAGTGCGCCCTCGGATAGGTACCGCACCACCAAGTCAATCTGATCTCTTTTCACTGAAATCTTATTTGTCTTGAAGCCCTTTTCAAGAATCCATAAGAAGTCATCGATGACAGTCGCATCCCTTGCGCCTTCATACTTCTTGGGTTCAGGACCTGTGAACTTTGGAATGGCCATCCTTGCATGAAGGCCATTAGCGTCCAACATGTGGCTTCAGATCAGCATGACGTCCATTTCCATGGCCTTCATCCTGACTTCGAAAGCCTCTTAAAAAGACTTCAATTTGGCCACCTAAAGTTCACCCATGGTCCGTCTTTCCTCCAAGGCCAAGCCCTGTTGTACCGTCACCTGCTCAAGGGCGCGGGCAGCCATGTCCATGCCTTAGAAGTTATGATCCAACAGATCTAAGTGCCTTTCGAGATGAGGGAGAGGATCAGTGGATTATGAACGTTGTTTCTGTCCTCCTGGATTCCCATTGTCACCGCCTATGGCCGCTTGGGAGTCGCTTCGTCCGTGAGTCATAGGACCTTGTCCTTCTTCTGCCATGTCACAAATTGTGGCTCTGATACCACTAATGTCACGCCCTGATTTCTCTTCTAGAAATCCATGTAACCGGCCTTGAACATTTCCTCAACGAAGCCCTCAAGTCAGCCTCTCGAATGCCCTGGTTCTTTACTTAAAGAATGTAAGAACACTTACACTCACACACTCACTTAGTCTTACTTAAGTTAGTCACACAATTGCACACTAGAAGAACTCGGATGTATACATCAATATTGAGGGAAAGACAACTTTATTCACTTCCCAGAATGTGGGAGCAGTACACGTATTTATACATCAAGGGTCAACCAACTGTTGTCCCAATTCAAATTCAAACATACAAGATTCAAATAGATAACTACCATTCCCACAAAAGTTGGTCAAGGCTAGGCAAGACCAACAGTATGGAAGATTTTTGGAAATTCTGAAGAAGTTATATATCAATGTGCCATTTGTGGAGGCAATTCAGGAAATGCCATCATATGCAAAGTTCCTAAAGGAAATCCTAATAAAGAAGAGGAGAATTATGGAGCATGAAACCATAGTCTTGACTGAGGAGGCCTCTGCTAATTCAAAACAAGTTGCCTCCCAAACTAAAGGATCCAGAAAGTTTTTCAATTCCTTGTGAAATTGGGAATAGGAGAATTCAGAGGGCAATGTGTGACTTGGGTGCATCTATGAGTGTAATACCTTTATCATTGTGCAGGAAGCTAGAAGTTGGAGATATGAAGCCCACCAACATGTCCTTGCAGCTAGCTGACAAATCTATTAAGTATCCACATGGAATTCTTAAAGACATACCCCTCGAAGTTGGAAAATTCTATATTCTTGTGGATTTTATGGTACTTGACATGGATGAGGATCTAAACACCCCAATTCTTCTAGGAAGGCCATTTCTAGCACTGCAGGTGTTGTTATAGATGTCAAGGAAGGTAGATTGACATTTCAAATTGGAGATGATAATATAGGATTCAATTTGGCACAAGTTATCAGTAGCCCAAACTTCCAACATGAAGATTTTGAAGATGGGCAATTAAATCATATCGTGGAGCAAGTTTCTGCAATAATTTCCATTGAAGACCCCTTGCAAAGATGCCTTATGTTTGATCACTTGACGGAACTAGAAGATCCAGAGGATAATGCTTGTCAATCCATGATGAATTCATTCAAATCAGTAGACCAATCTGAAATCCAGAATGTGATGCAGGAGGTTTTTACTACTAAAATCCATACCCATTCAACTCAGAATAATTCTTCTAAACTGGAGCTCAAACCTCTTCCTAGCAATCTGAAGTATGAATTGTTCGGAGAGAACTCCACTTTTCCAGTAATCATCAATGCCAATTTGCCTCAAGACCAAGTCCAGGAGCTTCTAAACAGACTGAAATTGTATAAGGAGATAATTGGCTAGTCAATTGATGATATCAAGGGTATTAATCATTCAATTTGCATGCACAAGATTCCCATGGAGGACAACTACAAGCCTTCAATTGAATGCCAAAGAAGATTAAACCCTGTTATGAAGGAGGTTGTGAAGAAGGAGGTGCTCAAACTCTTGAATGCTGGAATCATATATTCTATTTCAGATAGTGAGTGGGTCAATCCTATCCAGGTGGTGCCAAAGAAAGGGAGAATCACAGTGATAAAATCATATTCAGATGAGTTGATTTCTACTAAAATAGTCACTGGTTGGAGGATGTGCATAGATTTCAGGAAATTGAATAAGGCAACGAGGAAGGATCACTTCCCACTTCCTTTCATTGATCAAATGCTTGAAAGGTTGGCCAAACATTCTCACTTTTGCTATTTGGATGGTTATTCAGGCTTCTTGTAGATTCCAATCCATCCACAAGACCAGGACAAGACCACATTTACTTGTCCATATGGAACATTTGCATATAGGAGAATGCCATTTGGATTGTGCAATGCCCCTACCACATTTCAAAGGTGTATGATGTCCATCTTTTCAGATTTTATTGAAGCATTATGGAAGTGTTTATGGATGACTTTTTAGTTTATGGAGATTCCTTTGAAGCCTGTTTGAAAAATTTGACAAAAGTGTTGCAAAGGTGCAGGGAATCCAACTTAATTTTGAATTGGGAAAAGTGCCACTTCATGGTCCAAGAAGGAGTTGTATTAGGCCACAATGTATTTAGTAGAGGGATTGAGATGGACAAAGCCAAGATTGAGGCCATTGAGAAGCTGCCACCTCCAAAGAATGTGAAGATAGTGAGGAGCTTTCTAGGCCATGCTGGGTTTTACAGGAGATTTATCAAGAATTTTTCAATGATAACTAGGCCCCTCACAAGGCTATTAGCAAAGGATATTGAATTCAATTTTGATGAAGAATGTTTGAAGGCCTTCAATCAATTGAAGGAAGCCCTCATATCTGCTCCAATTGTGCAACCTTCAAATTGATCATTGCCCTTTGAAATTATGTGTGATGCATCTGATCAGACAGTAGGGGTAGTGCTAGGCCAAACTAAAGATAAGAAGCATTATGTTATCTGTTATGCCAGCAAGACTCTAGATGAAGCCCAAATCAATCATGCCACCATTGAAAAAGAATTGTTCGTTGTGGTATTTGCATTTGACAAGTTCAAGCCTTATCTAGTTGGAGTCAAGGTGATTGTTTATACTGACCATCAAGCTGTTAGGCACCTAATCAGCAAGAAGGAGTCAAAGCCAAGGCTTATCAGGTGGATTCTATTGCTGCAAAAATTTGATGTGGAGATTAGGGATAAAAGAGGCACTGAAAATCTAGTTGCTGACCATTTGTCAAGGATGAAAAGAATTCGAGAATCTCCAATATTTCCCATTAATGATTCATTCCCTGATGACTTCCGAATGACCATATCAGCTGCCCCAACCCCATGGTATGCTGATATTGTGAATTATTTGGCCTGTGGGATCATTCCACTTGATTATTCTTACCAGCAGAAAAATAAGTTCTTCCATGACATTAAATACTACTGTTGGGATGATCCACTTCTGTTTAAAAAATTCCCTGATGGAATGTTCAGAAGATGTGTGCCAAAAGCTGAATTCAAGGCCATTTTGCATGAATGACACTCATCTCCATATGGAGGACATGGTGCCACTTAGAAGACAACTGTTAAGGTTCTCTAATCAGGTTATTATTGGCCTAATTTATTCAAGGATGCTCATATGTATGTCAAGAGTTGTGATGTGTGCCAAAGAGCAGGATCAATTTCAAAAAGGAATGAAATACCTCAGAATGGAAACCTTGAAGTTGAGATTTTTGATGTTTGGAGAATTGACTATATGGGCCCCTTTCCTAGCCCATTTGGATACAAATTCATATTATGTTGATTATGTGTCCAAATAGATAGAAGAAATCCCAACAGTGGCTGCTGACTCCAAGGTTGTTATCAGAATGTTCAAGGACATTATTTTTCCAAGTTTTTGAATTCCAAGGGTGGTTATCAGTGATGGAGGCAGCCACTTCATAGAAAGATATTGTGAAAACCTCCTAAGTAAATATGGAGTTAAGCACAAGATTTCAACAGCCTACCACTCTCAAACAAATGGCCAAGATGAAATATCAAATAGAGAGATTAAGGCCATTTTGGAAAAAACTGTTTCATTAACTAGAAAGGATTGGAGCACCAAGTTGAATAATGCACTTTGGGCTTATAGGACAGCCTATGAATCTCCAATTGGTGTCTCTCCTTATAAATTGGTCTATGGCACTTGCCCATTGAACTCAAGCACAAGGCATATTGGGCTGTCAAAGTATTGAATTTTGATATGAAATCTTGTGGACAACAAATGTTGCTGCAACTTGATGAATTGGATGAGATTAAGCTTAATGCTTACCACAATTCTGAATTTTACAAAGAAATGACCAAGAAATGGGATGATAGCAGGATATTGAAGAAAGAATTTAAAATTGGGGATTTCGTATTGCTGTACAACTCAAGGCTTAAATTTTTTCCAGGGAAACTGAGATCTAGATGGAGTGAACCCTTCAAAATCCACAAAGTATATCCTTTTGGAGCTGTGTACCTTGTCAATGATAATGCTGATATATTCAAGGTTAATGAACAAAGATTGAAGTTATACAACCCCACAACAATAAATTCAGCTAAGGAAGTGCTGATATTGTGAGATCCACTAGAATTGCCTAGCAGACCTCTAATGAAACAATGTCTATCCTAAGACATTAAAGCAGATCACTTCTTGAAAGGTAACTCAAGCCATTTCATATCTAATTTTCTCTGTTTTGCAAGAATAAATCAAAAAGGAATCAAATCCACCTTGACCCTTTACCTAGGGAAACTTGATTTCACACTGACCCATGCAAGTAGGAATCAATTACAAGAGCCTCTGATTGACATGCAGGATTCACAATGAAGCAATACACAACTGAACAATTTTCTACCCTCCCAATCCTCTCCCTTGCCTTTATTTTTCACCACTGAGGACAGTGCTGGAAATAAGCTTGGGGGAGGAAACCTGGTGTATTTCTGAACTTTACACCATGCTTTTAATTCATTCTAATGCTCATATCATTAATCATTACCAGGTTATCACTGTTATCAGCAAGTTATCAGTATTTTTACATGGTTATCATTAATTTCAACAAGTTATCATTAGTTATCACTGGTATGGGCTAGGTTAATTCTTGCCTTCATTTTAACTCCAAAATGGATGAAATCCTCTAATATGACAGCTATTACATTCTAATACCAAGTAGTCAATTTGGCCATTAGTCTTCTTACTCTAATCAACTTACTTATTCAGGTGCATTTGAATCAATTTCCAGCTGAAAATTTTTCTTTTCGTAGGTAACACTATCTGACATTCATGGATTGATTTGATAATAGAAGATGTCTAGAAAGGAGTCAAGGCTCTTGCTGCCATGTTAAATAGTTAAACTTGACTATTTACATTAAGGGATCTAAACCTTACTTGAGTTTGAACTATTGCTCACTTCATGAACAGAGAAATGAAGAAAAAGTAAAAGAACAAAGTTGCATTTCTGCATTGCATGCATGCATCAATAAAGAGAGTGAAATTGCAAAAAAAGAACCTCTCCTGAATAAAGCCAGGATTTTTATCCTGTGACTAGCATGAATAAAAATCAGGTCTTGACCTGTTTACTTGCATTATCATAAATAAAAGTCATGTTTCAAACCTGTTTAAGTTGTGCAAAAATCTGTTCTTGAAAAGATTTGTAGTTCAAACTTTTTAGTAAAGCTGACAACACCTGAAATCCAAATAAGTTACTGCTAGTACTTCTTTCATGGCTTAAATTTGCCTTAGACTTTGTGATTCCTTAACTAGAAATTGTGTTTTAGAAAGAATGAAGTGTTGGCAAAGTGGAAAACTCATTGGACTTTAATCAACTGGATTTTAATTCACTTGTGAACTGTTTAATTCAAGTTTGTTCTTAATACCTGAATGTTTTGCTTGAGGACAAGCAAAAGACTAAGCTTGGGGGAGTTTGATCACTAGCTGATCATATTATGTTTTTACCCCATGTTCAATTAAGTTCATATGTATCGAGTCCTCATTTTGCCCCACATTTGGTCAATTATGCATGAAATACAATAGATTGTGATAACTAGCTGGCCATCCTCATTTTGTTGCCTCTATCTGCCTCTACTGCTTGTGTGTGAGTTGTCGGAAGGAGAACAGAGAACAGGAGAGAGAGAGACGACAGAAAAATGTGAGAAAGGGTGGGGGAAAGGAGTTTTATAGTGATGTAGTTGACTCTTCCCCTCCCCCATTTCTGAATGTGTTATGCCATTGAAGAGGAGAGAGGAAGGGGATAAGGTGGAGAAGAGGGAGAGGAAGGGCTCAGCTCTTCCCCTTCTTCTCTTTTTTTTTGTAACAGTCGGACATTACAATATAATACCCATAGAAAAAGGATTCGTCCCCGAATCCTGTAAGGGATAGGGCTTACCAAATAAGTGTGGAAACTCTTTGTGCATCTCGGGCTTGAGTTCCCATGTCGCATCTTTTCTGTGGTGATATTTCCATGCGACCTTGACTAGTGGAACCTCCTTGTCCTTCCGATACTGCACCTTGTGATCCAAAATCTTCGTCGGATACTCTACGTATGTCAAGTTCTCCTTCACGTTGGGTTCATCGATCCTTGCGATGCTGGCGTCGTCGTGCTTGTACTTTCGGAGCATGGATATGTGCAAGACGTTGTGGACTCTTCCATAGGAAGGAGGTAGGGCCAATCTGCAAGCTGCATCGCCGACCAACTCGAGGACCTCGAAAGGACCAACAAACCGAGGGCTGAGCTTCCCTCGTTTGCTGAACCTCATCACTCCCTTCATCGGAGACACCTTCAGTAGCACTTGGTCTCCGGCCTCGAAAATCTGCTCTTGACGCTTCTTGTCGGCGTAGCTCTTATGTTGTGACTGTGCAGCTTTCATCCTCTTCCGGATGATGTCCACCGCATCAGCATACTCCTGAGCTCGTACTGCTAGATCCTCGGTCAACTCCGGCAATAATTTTTGGTGCGGACGACGGCGAGCAGTGGCCAACAACTTGAGCACGAATCACCGCACGAAAGAACCATCGAATCGTAGGCTAAGAGATGTGATTTCGGGATCTATCTCATAGGTTAAGTTACTGGACGATTATGCATGCTTAAGGATGAATCCGAAATAGAGTTCCTGACTGGAAGACGGAGTTGATAACCCTGAAATGCTTGATCTTTCATTCCCGCGAATCACTTGAAACTGCTTATCTGTTGTTTATGTAGGTTTCAAATTACCTAGACCATTACATGTGTAGATTGTTTTCCTAATAGTTTAGAGTTGCATATGATGATGTAGTATGCTCACAAACTCGTGATATTGATGCATGATCACGTTGATCTTTGAAAAGAACGAAATGATTTTTAATCGTAAACTTGCGCAGTTTTTTGAGAATATAGAACCCGGCCCGGGTTGCCCTCAACCCGGCCCGGACTCGAGCTAACCCGGGGTCGAGTTCTCCCAACTCGGCCCGGATCCACCATTAACGCTCGACCCGAGCTCTGATCGCACTAGTAACCTGACCCGGGCTCTGTCTGATCGGAGAAGACGATAGGGCGGATCGACTTTTCCGACCCGATCGCGCGCTCAACTCAGCTCGGGTATAACCCTGACTCGGCCCGGGTTTAACTCAGATTTTACATCGCTTCGAAAGGTGCCATGTCGATGCTGGAGTGGAAACTATTATTATACGAGAACTCGATCAACGGTACATGCTCATCTCAGCTATCGTGCCAATTCAAAGCACATGCTCGAAGCATGTTCTCTAATGTCCGAATCATCCTCTCTGACTGTCCGTCAGTCTGAGGGTGGAAGGCCGTACTGTAGTTCAATCTGGTGCTGAAAGCCTTCTACAGACTCTTCCAAAATATCGATGTGAATCGAGGATCACGGTCCGATACGATCGATACTGGGATGCCATGAAGTCGGATGATCTCTCGTACATATACCTCTAGTAGACTCTCCACTGACTGTTTCCACTTAATCGGAATGAAGTGGGCCGCCTTCGTCAATCTGTCGACCACGACCCAAATGGCGTCGTGACCCTTCTGTGTTGTGGAAAGACCAAAGACGAAGTCCATCGTGATGTTCTCCCACTTCCATTCCGGTACTCCTAGTGGCTTCATGAGTCCATACGATTGCTGGTGTTTAGCCTTCACCTGTTGGCATACCAGGCATTTGGAAACATAGTCAGCTATCTCCTTTTTCATGTCAGGCCACTAGAAAATACGTTTGATGTCTCTATACATTTTGGTGCTACTCGGATGAATCGCAAATTTTGACTTATGACCTTTGTCAAGCACCTCTCGTCGGACTGTAGTATCATTCAGAACCTAGAGGAGGTTCCGATATCTGATTCCTCCATTATTGCCGACTTTAAAGTCTTCTGGTTCGCCTTAACATCTCTTGAACATTTTCGTATATTCGGCATCAGCCATCTGTGCAGTGACGATTCTGCTGATGAGGCTTGGTTGCAGTTGGTGCATCATTAAAATCGCTTGGCGTCCTGCAGCTCGTGGATTCCAATGGTTGAGTTCTTCGATCATTCCGTACCTTCGTAGCTGGAGGAACGCCAGTGAAGTTTCCCATTTCCGACTAAGAGCGTCGGCTACTGAGTTCGCCTTACCGGGATGATAGTTGATCGCGAACTCATAGTCCTTGAGGAACTCCATCCATCGTCTTTGCCGCATGTTGAGATCCTTTTGGGTGAAGACGTATTTCAGGCTCTTGTGATCGGTAAACACTTGAAACTCTTCACCTTATAGGTAGTGCCTCCATATCTTTAGCGCGAACACAATCGCCGCTAACTCCACATTGTGTGTTGGATAGTTCACCTCGTGTTTCTTTAGCTGTCTCGAAGCATAGGCGACTGCCTTTCCGTGCTGCATCAGGACACATCCCAGGCTGGTACCACAAGCATCACTGTAGATGGTGTACCCTCTGCTCCCCGATGGAAGAGTAAGAATTGGAGCGGTGGTCAGCCTGTTCTTCAGCTCCTGGAAGCTAGTCTCGCACTTATCCGACCAAATGAACTTCTCGTTCTTCTTAGTCAGGTGAGGGCCGCAATCTTCGAGAAATCCCGAATGAAACATCGGTAGTAGCCCGCTAGACCGAGGAAGCTACGGATCTCCATTGCATTCTTTGGTTTGACCCAATTGGCCACTGCTTCGACCTTTGCCAGGTCCATTGCTATGTCGTGTATGGACATGATGTGTCCCAAGAACATCATTTATTCCATCCAAAACTTGCACTTGGAGAACTTTGCGAAGAGTCGATGTTGACGCAAAGTTTTCAAGATGACTCGTAGAGGCTCTCGGTGCTGCTCCGGGCTAGGAGAGTAGATTAAGATGCCGTCTACAAAGACGATCACAAATTGATCTAAGTGTTCCTTGAATACCTGGTTCATAATGAACGTTGCGGGAGCATTCGTCAGTCCGAAGGGCATGACCGTAAACTCATAGTGCCATACCGCGATCGGAAAGCAGTCTTGGATACATCTTCATCTGCAACTCTCAATAGGTGATAACCGCTTCTCAAGTCGATCTTTGAAAATACGAAGGCCTTAGACAGCTGGTCGAATAAGTCGTCGATCCTGGGTAGCGGGTACTTGTTCTTAATCGTTACTTTATTCAGCATCCGGTAATCGATGCAGAGTCGTAGCGATCCATCCTTTTTCTTTACAAATAGAACCGGAGCACACCAAGGGGAGACACTAGGTCGGATGAACCCCTTGTCGAGTAACTCTTATATCTGTTTCTTCAGTTCTAGCATCTCCACCGGGACCATTCGGTAGGGAGCTTTGGAGATCGGTGTCGTCCCTGGTGCTACATCAATTCTAAAGTCGATCTCCCTCTACGGCGGCAATCCGAAGATGTCCTCTGGAAAGACATCTGGAAAATCTCCAACCACGTCGACTTGTTGTAGAGTCGGTGTCGGTGTATCGGCTATGGTTACGCTGGCCAAATATGCTCTGCAACCCTTCTATAGTAGCTTGTGTGCCTTCATGACTGACAAGATGATTCCGCTGTCCGGCTTCGATGTTCGTCTTATCACAGTCTTCTTTTCACCATGGTTGCCCATGACAACTTTCATTTATTTACAAATGACTGATGCATCATGATACGACAACCAGTCCATACCTAAGATGACATCGTAGTCTACCATGGGAATCACGATTAAATCTGCGGAGAAGTTCTTCCCATCCACATCAATCAGTACTTCGAAAAAATAACTTGCTGTGTGGAGGGTCACCATTGGTGTCCTTATGTTCATTCTATGTTCCATCCCCTTATTAGGTATACTAAGGGAGGAAGCGCATGCCTCAGAAATAAAAGAGTGCGAAGCACTCGAGTCAAAAAGCACAAGCATAGGTAAGCCTGCAATAGAAAGGATACCTCGGATAATATCGTTATCTTGTGGAGCCATGTTTGCCTGAGTAGTGCAGAGACGTCCCTCGGCTTAGATCTGGTGGTTGTCACGACGTGCATCCTTGTGAGCTGGGCGACGATCCTCCCACCTCGGCTTAGATGACTCTGTAGCTCGCGCCGGCTCTTTATTCAATTCTTCATGTCGCATTTCGATCTCCCGTTCGATCCTATATGCCATCCGAACTGCTCCATGCAAATCAATTTATGCTCCATAGACGACTCTCGCTCGGATGGTATGATGGAGGCCATCGAGGAACTGCTCAGCACGTTCAGTCTCATCCATGTGGCTCTTACAGTAGTGTTCCAACTGAATGAAGCGCAAATGATATTCCGACACGGTCATGTTGCCTTGACGTAAATTCTTGAACTCCTTTGTCTTCTCCTTTCTCCTGTAGGATGGGGCGTACTGAGCTTCGAAGAGTTCCTTGAATCTTGCCCAAGGAATACTTGTTTGATTCGGGAAACTAGTCTCCCGTGCTGTCTCCCACCAATCGCTGGCGTAAGAAATCTTGTTGTCTTCGCCACATCTGCCAGTGACAAACAATTGCTCCATCTTGGTGAGCCACTGGACTGCCTCCTCATAGTTCACCACCCCCCTAAAATAGGGCGGGTGTAGTTTTAGAAATTCCTGAATCGTATCGGGAAGAGGAACTATCGACAGTGCTGAAGGAGGGAATGACATTTGGTACATAGGTACCGGGTGCGTCAGTTGCTGTGATGACGGTTGGAGCTCCTACGATTGCACAGGAGGAAGCTCATGTTGTACATCCTCTCCTACTTGACTCTCTGGGGCGGAATTAAGTCCATCCATAACAATCTCTGGGGTAACTGTGACACGGTCACCTTCACGTTCGCACCCACGGCCTCTGCCGCGTCGGGCCGCTGAACGTTTCGTAGGAGCCATCTATAAACATAACAATTTCACTTCAATAAACAATCACAACTTTAAAAGCATAAAGATTCTTACTTTGTTCTACGATGGATGGGTGTGGCGGTAGCTCTGGTGGGTGCATGTGGACCATACTTAGACTTAACTCTATTTCTAGGACGTCAAGAGAGTCCTAGCGTTAGGCTCTGATACCATTAATGTAGGGCCCGAAATTCGACCCATCATGTAGCGTAATCTCATCTCGTGGACTACCCTATTCTTCTTCTATTTGACTCTTTTGTTGACCCAAATGGTCAAGGAAAGTGACACGTAAGCGGAAGACTTGTCAAATAAAATAATACAACAATAAGGGAAGAATGCGGAAGCAAAAAGGATTAACATATATCAAACTATCTTGATAAGAAACATAGTGCGGAAGCAAACGATAACATCCCATGGTCTTAATTTGAAGCAGTAACGAGAAGAGTATGAGTACTAAACATAAAAAATGATGATGGTCGACCAAAACATGATAAGACCCATCCGAATAGATATGCCACCTAGTATAACGGGTAAACACACGACTCGTACTAGACGTAATCATGACCACATGCACATGCCACCCAGAGCGAAGTCGCCGTGCGCACACCATCACATCATGAGCAACCATCATGTACCTGTGGGGATCACACAGGGGAGCAAGCTCAACCGTTAGCATAAAGCTAAGTGTGAGTTCGTATAAATCATAGATCAGTTCTGTCAGAATAAGCATAATAAATTTCAATATGAAAGTGAGTCATATGGTAGAGAGTATAATACAGTTTATGTCTCTCTTTTCATTCCTGCTTTTCATTTCATTTCATTCGTTTCTTTTATTTCATTTCCATTCCATTCCATTCCATTCCGTTGGAAGAGCTCTTCATTCTTTTAGGGAAGTACCATTGCCTACACTCGTAGTGCTACTATATAGATTATTGTGGACCAGTGGATGATCAATGCCACGGCCAGCCCCGTTGGGCTGGGATGATCTTGTACCATGAGGAAGCATCCATAAAGGAGAGAACTCTCATCTAGATAGGACAAATGATAATCCGTGAGGAAGTGCCTTGCTTAGGGCTCGCTTAACTTCCTTTATCATAATGGACCTTTCTTTCAATCCAAAGATCGATCAAGGTCGTATGGAGCATAGCTCCGAATCATTCTTTGAGTGCTTTCTTTTCTTTAACTAATCAAGTGGACAGAAGCTTAAAATCAGAGGGTTTGATTAAGGTCAAATTTCCTCTATCCACGTACCGGACGCCCGGAAGTTGAACGGTCATCCATCATAGTCCTTTTTAAGCGGTCGTCCGACGAGGGACGGACGACCATTTATCATTTCAATGACATTATAATCAAGTTCAACATTTCATTCTTTCCATTCAGTTCAATAGGAGGTAAACATGGTTCTGTAGAGTACAATTAACTTTTTCTAAAGATCAGATATCAATTCCGTAAATAGTGGTTCGGAAATCATATTATTTACGTTTTGTTGGTCAGAACCCGGGCCGAGTATAGGTAAACCCGGGCTGAGCTTCTGATGGAATCAGTCTCAGAAAATTTGAGTTAAACCCAGGCCGGGTCAGGGTTATACCCGAGCCGAGTTGAGCGTGCGATCGGGTCGAAAAAGTCGATCCGCTCGATCGTCTTCTCCGATCGACGCTTGAGTCAGGTCAAATAGAGCCGGGTCAGGTTACTAGTGCGATCAGAGCTCGGGTCGAGCATTAATGGCGGATCTGGGCCGAGTTGTGAGAACTCGGTCCCGGGTTTGCTCGAGTCCAGGCCGAGTTGAGGGCAACCTAGGCCGAGTTCTATATTCGTAGAAAACTGTGCAAGTTTACGATTAAAAATCGTTTCATTCTTTTCAAAGATCAATGTGATCATGCATCAATATCACGAGTTTGTGAGCATACTACAGCATCATATGCAACTCTAAACTATTAGGAAAACAATCTACACATGTAATGGTCTAGGTAATTCGAAACCTACGAAAATAATAGAT
Source organism: Pontederia crassipes (assembly GCA_030549335.1). Lineage (NCBI taxonomy): Eukaryota > Viridiplantae > Streptophyta > Magnoliopsida > Commelinales > Pontederiaceae > Pontederia > Pontederia crassipes. The sequence goes on along the minus strand of CM060194.1, from coordinate 58,701,141 downwards.
AAGCAGTTTCAAGTGATTCGCAGGAATGAAAGATCAAGCATTTTAGGGTTATCAACTCCGTCTTCTAGTCAGGAATTCTATTTCGGATTCATCCTTAAGCATGCATAATTGTCCAGTAACTTAACCTATGAGATAAATCCCGAAATCACACCTCTTAGCCTACGATTCGGTGGTTCGTCCGTGCGGTGATTCGTGCTCAAGTTGCTGGCCACCGCTCATCATCGTCCGTGCCGGAAATTGTTGCCGGAGTGCCTCTGCTGCTTGTGTGCGAGTTGTCGGAAGGAGAACAGATAATAGGAGAGAGAGAGAGACGACAAAAAAATGTGAGAAGGGTGGGGGAAAGGAGTTTTATAGTGATGTAGTTGACTCTTCCCCTCCCCCATTTCTGAACGTTTTATGCCATTGAAGAGGAGAGAGGAAGGGGAGAATGTGGAGAAGAGGGAGAGGAAGGGCTCGGCTCTTCCCATTTTTCTCTCTTTTTTTTTTTGTAACAGCCGGACGTTACAAGCACACTTTTTTGTTCCTGATGATAGCTTCGATTAGAGATGGACAAATGGGAACAAGGCCCATTTTGAAAATGGACCGTGTCATGCTACATGGTCCGGTTTGGATATTGGCACGGTCTGGACTCGGCCAGACCGGTCGAGCCGGGTAATGCCGAGTTAGATGGCCTATTTTTTTTTTATTTTTTTCCTTTCAATTTGAACTTTTATAATTTTTAATTTACTTATTAAATTATTATATAATATAATTAGTATTATTAATTATTCTATAATATGACTTAGTGAGTAGTGACTACTTTAATTATTATATAAATAATTATATAGTTAAATTTTCAAATACATTGTCATTAATTTATAATTATTATGTAAACAAATTTGTAAAATGAATAATTGAGTACTAAGTAAGAACTAATAGGTTATAAGTTATAACTTATAACCTTATACATAAAATTAATCGATAAGTATTTAATATATATATATATATATATATATATTAGTAGTATTAGTATACTAGTATAGATAGTTAAGTACTAATTTACTAATTACTATATACTAAGTTATAACTAGGTTATACTAAGTAAATTAGTATTTAGCCATCTTATAACCAAGTTACTATATAGTATAATAGTATATACTATGTTATAACTAAACAAAGTTATACTAAGTAAATTAGTACTTAACTATCTTATAAGTTATATCTTTAGTTATAATTTATATAGTAATTTACTATATACAACTTAGTACAAAAGTTAGAATTAAATCAAAAGTATCCTTTAAAGTTCAAACTTTAAATTCGTACTAAAGTTAATATCAAATGAGTCTTTTAAAGTTCAAACGTTCTAATTTTTAATTTACTTTTTATATAATATAATTAGTATTATTCTATAATATATGACTTTAGTCTAGTGACTACTGACTACATTAATTATTATTATATAATAATTATACAGTTAAAATTTTTAAACTCTCATTGAGTAATTATGATATCATACTCACAATAGTTGCTATTTAGATCAATTTCAAGAGAAAAGACAGTATCACTCGAAATGAGTTTAAGAATGACTATTGTGAGAATGATATCTTAATTATTCAATAAGAGAAGATGAGATTGAGAGAGAGAACGTGAGAGGAGAGGAGATCGAGAGAGAAAGGGAGGGATGTGGATGTGGCCATATGGGGAAGGAGAGGAGATTGAGAGAGAGAGAGAGCGAGAGTGAGAGGAGAATAGGAGATTGAGAGAGAGAGAGAGTGAGAGTGAGAGAGATGAGGGGAAAAAGAATGAGAGTGAGCAAGTGTGAAGAAGGGGGAGGGAGTTCGGCCGCATTTTATAGGTGGCGAAGGCAGTTCGACACGACCCGCATTATTTTAAACATAGCCCGTGTTGTACTCATAACACGTCCATGACCGTCGGTCCATGTTCGTATTGTCAAATCAAAAGAACATGGGTCATGTGATTTCAGCGCGGATCATGTTTATGCATCATGTGTGAAACATGTCGGTGCGTGAAAAAAAATATGTGTCAAAATGGGCCGTGTTTTGTCAGAGCCGTGTTCATCGTGCTCGGGTCGTGTCGTGCTCACAGTGCGGAAGGCTGACCCCGCACGGAATGGCACGACACGGCCCATTTTTTTGTGCGCGGGCCGTGTCCGTGCCGATACGACTTTTGGGCGGCCGGCAGCGTGTCGGGCCATGCGGCCCGCCTGAAATTCCATCTCTAGCTTTGTAACAATATTAGATGATACAATAGTATCATCAAAAGGAACGAGAACAATTTCAAATGCTTACCGACCTTCAGGTTCAACTTGAGTGGATGGTCTCAGACTATTTTGGACAGTATCTGGCACTTCCACCTCCATTAGAAATGAGCTAGTTAGTTGTGTTTTTCCTTCCTTCTTTTATCTTTTATTCATTCTTGCATCTTGTTCTTCTTAACTTGTTTGGCTTATTTAGTTTAAGCTTGGGGAGGTTTCATTTTATTTATTTCAATATTACATGTTTGCTTTATATATGCATTTTATAAAAAAATCATAAAAGATTCAAAATTTCAAAAATAAATCACAAAAATACCACTAACCATAATATTTCTTTATCATTTGATTTTTTAATTGCCTAAGTAAAATTCAAAGACATTCTGTGCACTTATAAATTCTATTGTCATAATTTTATTTATTCTATCGCCTTAGTAGTGGATACTTTGAAAAAGTGTTCGTTGCCAAGTAGAACTATGGATGTTTAGATCACTAATTATTATTTAAGTTCATATTTTATTTTATTTCTTATCTTGATAGTAATAGCTTTTCTATTGAATGCATAAAGTACTTGGTGAGCTTATGAAAAAAAGTGAAAATTAATGAGAAAAAAGTTGTAAAGAAAAATAAAGGATGAAAAAGTAGTGGCAAAAAGAAAAATGAGGCGATTATAAATGTTAGCTGATTCATGTTTGAGCAATTAGATTCGTAAAGAATTCTTGTCTTGCAACCTAAGGTCTGTGATCCGTCATTCAAAAGCCTGTTACATGAATCACCAAGCAATATGGAAGAGCATAAAAGTAGTCAAATCATTACTTCGCCACAAAAAAGTTTTACTTTTCTATTGAAAAAGAAAAAATAAGAGAAATGAAACAATTTGTGCTAATTCGAAGAAACCGAACCATGTAGGATCCTATTTGGAACGAGTTTCTTCATAATTCCAGGATTGAAATATAGCGCATACCCGAGCTGAGTTCCATTAGACCTAGGTCGCATTCTAACTTTTCAAAATTTTTGTTAGCAAATTAATTTTAATTTCTAACAATTGTGTCATTAAACCAAGGTCAATTAAAACATCTTAGATAATGTAAATTCAAGTTGATCAAATTTTCAACATTTTTAATTTTACTTATTTAAGATAGTTAGGTTCTTAAGTTTTTTAGTCCTTTACTTTAACAACCTTTAATAATAATACACTTTAGTTGAGAGTATATTAAAAAGGATTGAGTTTTCAACGCGCTTTAATCATATTGTTAATTAGGGTACTTAGGTCCTCAAGTTTTTTATGTTTATACTTTTTATCCGTTCTTTTCTACATGAAGTTTATATTTGATTAATTGATAATTAAGATATTTTTTAAGGAAAAGTGCATTCCATTAAGTTAAATCATAGGTCTGATACATAAGTTGGGTGAGATCTTGTGGTGGATCTCTAACCCATAAAAAATCGGAAGCAAAGGAATGTCCCTTCTTCGCCAAAAAATCAGCTAGAAGACTACATTGCCTATTGATGTGTATTGGCTTAAAGTTTAAAAAATGTTGTGTTAGATACCATATGTCATCCATAATGCTTCTAATATTCCAGGGGCAGCTTCTTGAACAAGTGCGGAGGCATCCAACTGATATGTAATGTTAAGATAACCAAATTCCATGCAATGTAGAAGAGCACATCTTAAAGCCCAAGCTTCAGCCTCCAATGCCGAGAGGAATTTCCTGTGGGTGGTTATTGCAAATACAAAGTCCCCATTAGAAGAATCGAGAATGCAGCCTGCACCCCCCATCATCGCCGCCCAGCTCAACAAATGAGCTATCGGTGTTCAGGATGAATGCCAATGAGGTAGGGGGCTCCCACTAGGACCCTGAGGGTCCAAAGGGCGGCGGGGTCCCTCATCTTTGGGATGCATCATAGGAATTGAAGCCTGCCAAGACTCTAGCCCAAATAGCATTGATTGAGAGTATGAGAGAGTTGAAATGAACATCATTTCTGTGCCTCCATAAATTCCATAGGCATAAAGCAATAAGGGTGAAGATGTTGATTTTTGAGATTAAGGTGAGACCATCCCCTTCTTCCAACCATGAGCTAGCAGACCACGACTGAAAGAAGTGGAAACTATAAGAGATTTGTCGCTGGAAGAGGGACCACAACTGGGTGCTACAAGGAAAGAGAAGAAAAGGTGATCAATGGTTTCATTCTCACGGTCGTAAAGGGTGCATAGTGGGTTTATGGAATTATCAAAAGAATGTAGCATGGCCCTTGTAGGTAGCTTGTGATGGAGAAGTTTCCAAAGAAAGTTGTGGACCTTTGGGGGAGCATGAATGTGCCACATCCTCCTCCATCTTAGTTCTATATCAATGCTAAGGCATGAAGTCGGCTCTTCAATAAATCTGTAGACTGACATGGAATGCGGAATGCCATGAAGGTCAGCCTCCCAAATCCAAGAGTCATCATAGGGACGTGTAGACAAATGTATAGAAGTAATTTTATTAATTAATACAAGAGCAAAGAATTGCTAGAGTATGATGAGGTTCCAATTATTGTTGTCTAGGAAATCAATGATGTTTGATGTGAGAATTGATAACAATTAAATGCTAGCAAATGCACTAGTCGCTCAAGTAATAAAGTGTAATGAGTAGAGTGTCGAACACACGAGAAATTAACTTTTTAACTAAACTAATTTCAGAGGCTAATAGGAGACGACATAAAATTTGGGTAAAAATAAATTGCATAAAAGTAAAAATAACAGAAAAGTAAAATCGAAAACTATTGATGCGTAGATCCTTAGGATGATCTATAATGATAGGAACAATATGTAATTTCTATAAAATCAATAATAAATATAAAGCTCAGATTTAGTTTTCAGACGGATTAAGGACGCTAAAGATATGATCTCCTGCATGGATAAATTAACTATCTTAAGACATTAATAATATAATTAAATGATTCAGAAATCATATTAAATGCGTGGCTAAATATATGTTGTATTTTGCATGCATCAATGTTCATGTACAAGAGTTGAAAATTAGTAGTTATGTAAGTTGGTTTCCACTCCAAAAGTATGTTGAAAAGTCGTGTTGAAAAGCCTCCCAATAAGTTTTCTAAGTCCCAATTGAATCCTACTCATGTTCTTTAAGACTATTTTCCAAGACCATGCTATGTTTAATAGAATTGGAGTAGGACCAGGGGTGTATTGGTCCATATTTATTGATACACAATTGTATCCAGTGGTCTTGTTTCCCATTCAAAAAAGTAATCACACATTTAGCAAGGATGGCAGTTTTGAGGCTAGCTAGGTCCCTAATCCCAAGATGAGGTGCTTAGTCCCTAATCTTGGGTAGTGGTACTGTGTGACAGTTGATGAGATGCATGCCTCTCCTATTATCATCATGGGATCAAAAGATTTCGATTGTTTTTCAAGAGAATCAATGAGGCCAGAGGATATGTGAATGGAGCTCATGAGATAAATAGGAGTTTGATAAGTGATATGAGGGCTATAGTGATAACTTGCTGATTTTGGGGTCAAAATGCAAATTTTCCAATTTTTGATTTAAACTCCCTAGATCACTTTTTTTTACTGCAAGTATACAGGTTGATCACTTGCTGATCACTATAAGTTTCTAACACATTTTAGATGCTTTTCATACATATCGAGTCTCACTTTTGCCTATATTTGGGCCAATTATACTTGGAATGCATACATTGTGATAACTAGTTGATATTCCTCATTTCATACTTAATTCCATGTGCATAGAGGTTCTGAAATGCCAAAATTCATTAATATTTAAATTCTATGCCAAGTTATCATTTTGAGGACAAGTTATCATTCCCATATGTCAAGTTATCATTATTTTGAGTGAACTGATTTTCAATGGTTTTCTGTCCCTAAATCCATCATTATCATGTATAAATCATATTTGGATAGTCACATCTCAACTTGTGCAGAGTTTTAAGTCCATTTGAACAAGTTATCATTTTTCCTTTGCCAAGTTATCGTTAAAGGGCAATTCTATCATTTCGACATGCAAAACCATTAATTCTGCATAGATGCCTTAAGCAATCATCTTATTATTATTTTAACTCATTGCTGGTCAAATTTCATCACATTTGGATAACCACAACTCAAGTTATCATTTTTAAGTCATATAAGTTATCATTTTTGGGCACCCAAGTTATCACTCCTTAGAAATCTCATTCATATTTGATTTCTGACTTCACTCACTTGCCACTCTAATTCATTTGATGCCTGAAATGCTATGAACCACCCATATTTAGATATTTTCCAGGATTTACTTAAAGTTATCATTCCGGGCCCCTTAATTCATTAATTTTGATACAAGTTTTCATTCCTGCATAACACCTAATACCATTTGATATCTGAGCTAGCAACTATCATCATCCTAATCTTTATTTGTCAAAACACCATTCAAGGGCTTTGATGCTTGCTGTTTTGAGATTTATAGCAGGGAAAAAGGTGGCCAAAAAGTGAAAAAGTAGAGGGGACCATCTACTTTTTCCCTGCACAAATAGGAATCTATAGCCGGAATTCTGGTAGTGGACAAATGTCTTAATCAGGGTTTGGATGAATATTCTGATGCTGATCCAAGGGTGGATAGGAGTCATATAAAAGAGGGAATCTCTGAAAGAGAGAGGGGAGCCTCCATTTTGGAGGGGGGACTGGTCATTCAGGGTTTGGAAGAGGAAAGGAGCTGCTGCTGAAGGAACTCAAGCTGCTGCCGAGAGTCTTCAAGCATCAATATGATTTGTATCTGTTTCTCCTTCCAATTGATGTTAAGCTTTGTAAATATGAGGAGCTAAACTCCATTTCTTCTATGATAAGGTAGTAGTTTAGATTAGTTTTGGATGGATATGGAATGGTTTATAATCCTGCACTGAAATTAATCCTGATTTCAGATTTAAGAAATGTTCTACATTGATTTATGCTATGTTGTCATTAGATCCATATGTAATTGATGACTAAGAAGTCTTATTTGATCTAAACATCTTTCATGAATGAATTAAGAGATAATATCATATTTTTGGGGTTAATTTTATTGCAAACTTGATTTCTGAATTCTGATTCCCTGGTTTCCTGAATTTTTGAATCTGATTCTAATTTTTATGGCTGTTTGAACTTGTTCTTCACTCTCAATCTGATTAATTGAGTCATTGGGAAGTTGCTATTGTTCCTATCTTGTTCAAAAATGAATCAAGATGTTTGGACAATCATTTGACTCAAATCAGATTGTTCCATTGATTGCTGAAATGAAAGCCTGAATTTTGATTTTTTTGATTTCCTGCAGGAACTATTTTATCAATTGAATCCCCTGATTTTATTCAATCATTGAGAGATGAACCTTAGGGATCTCTTGCAGTCCAGAGATGGATCAAGAATCAATTGATAAACCTGATTCCATGGATTAATATTTCAGATTTCTGAATTGCAGAATTCTATTTTCTGATTTCTGAAGTGAAATTCTGAATGTTATCATTCTGATTTCTTATTGAAATCTGTTTTACCAATTGAGTCCCCTGATTTCTTCCAATCACTGATAAGTGAACTTTAGGGATGTCTTGCAGTCCAGAGATGGGTCAAGAATCAGTTGGTAAATCAGATTTTCATTGATTTATAATTCTGAATTGCAGAATTCCACTTTCTATTTTATGTTTTCTATTTAAATTCTGATTTTCATTATCAAGCCTCAACTTAATCCACTGTTGAGAAGTAGTCATTAGGTCATCCTTGAGATCTAGAGATAAGCCAAGGAGCAATGGCAATTATGAATTCCTGTGGTTATATGCTTTGCACTTCCAGTTGAGTTGTGTTTGTGTGGATTTCATTTATTTTGCAACCGAGAGGTTGAATTTAAATCCCCCCTGGAATTCAGAGATGAATCAAGGAGCACAAGCACCATATTTGAGTAGATTTCATCATGGTTTGATTGATTGGAATGATTCCATCTTTTTATGATTGTAATTGCAAGTTATCATTGCAGAAATTCTTTAAATTGAGCTGAATGATAACTTTATTTTCAGTGAGGACCCTCTATTGATTCAATCTAGCTAACAACTATATGACAATATGTTGCTTGGTTAGATGCCAATTGAGCTATGGGAGCAGCCATTTTCAGATTGAATCAAAAGTTGGACATTTAATGATAACTTGATCCATTACATCCTTAATTAATTTAGATGATTCCCAAATCCTAGAAGAACCTTCCTCATTGATAGTTAAACTTTTCTAGCCAATTCATAATTCAGTTTTGCAAACATTTTCAAAATCCCAAAATCTGTTATAATTCTGCACTTGTTAAAAAACTGTTTTCACTTCCAATTAAAAATTTGTTTTTGCCACCTTACTTAGGATTAATCTATACTATTTTTCGGTAGTTTAGGACTTGAAATCTTTATGGATACGACAACCTGAGTCTACTACAACTTACCTGTGCACTTGCAACTAGTGAGTTGGGAGACCAAAAATTAAAAAAGTTTGACCTTTTCTTTAATTTCAACAAGTTATCACTAGAAAACTCAAATATCACTATCAGGTTTTTGGCGTCGTTGCCAGGGATTTGAGGTCAATTAGGCTAACTTAGATAGTTTAGATTAGTTTTTAGTTTATTTGTTAGGCCAATTTTCAGTTTTTGCAAGTTATCGTTTTTAATTTTTCACTTTTGTCTAGCTTTCATTTCTTTCTTGAATTTGATACATCTGAATTGAATTTATGTAGATTTGGAACTTCAAGGAGACTTCTACCTATTTGATCCTGAACTGAAAGAAGATTTAATAGGAGAAGGAGATTGCAAAGAGAAGAGGCTAGGAGAAGAACTTTTGAGGAGGAGGCTACCAATCAAAACATGGATGCTCCTAGGACACTTAGGGATCGTTATTCACCCAGCACTTGTAGGAAATTATGAATTTGACTTTTGAGAGAGAAAGAAGAAAAGATAGATATGAGTTGGCAAACTTGGTCTTATGACTATTATCAATCAAGTGAAACACCCTTGAGCTATGAGGAATTGGATTCTATAGTTGGAGAATCATCACAAGTTCATTGCAATCAAGGATCACCATAATTTCAACAGCCCTCTAATGCTTACATGTATGCCTCATATGGTCATGAAAGTTCTAATTACTGGAATCAAGAGGAAGGTTTCTTAACTAGTAGTCATTATGTTTTAAATTATGAGAATCCTGAGCAAGACTTCTCAAGCAGCAATTCTTATGTTTATGACTCACAAAATCATTTGTATTACCATCACAATCAAGGTCAAGAGTCAAATTTTTAGGTTGCTACCATGGATATTTCAGAAAATCAGCAATCACTTAATCAATCCATAGAGTCAGAAATGAAGATTATGTTGGAGAACTTCATGAGGCGGCAGGATGAGCAACTTGCAAACTTGGAAAAAATATGTATGAAAGATGTTCTTGGAGCTGGATATCAAGCCTTGGAGGCCAAGTTTTGTTTGCAGTCCAGTCAAGAAGCCCCACAAATCTAATCTGCCCTTCTGAAAGAAGAAATTTAGGAAATGAAGATGGAAATTGAGAAAGAGATGAATGAAGAAAAAGAAGTAGTCATGGAGGCTGAAGTTGAAAAGGAGTCTATCATACTTATAGAACAAGCCAAGAAACAAGATGAAGTTGCTAAAGTTATTGAAAAAGCTACTCCAATGATACCAGCAATGAATCACATTGAAGACCCACTCATAAGATTCCCATCCAATGAAGAATTAATTTTAGAAGACTCTGATTTTGATTCTTTGGAGAAACTATTAGATACACTCCTTTGTGATGAGGGCTTCAACTCAATTCACTTATTGTCTATCCCTAAAGATGAGTTACTTCCTGCACCCAACTGTCCAAAAGTTTCATTTGAAGCAATTTGCTCCACAAACCATCATGGATGTTGAAGAATGTCAACATCTTAGGGTCAAAGATGAAGAAACATCAAAAGAGAAGCAGTGGCTTGAACTTGAAGCAAGCACTAATTCATTTGAAGTCATTCAAAGTTCTAAAGACTCACCCATCTCATTTTCCATTGGGCAACTGGTTATGATAGCAAAGCCACATGATGAAACTGAAATGGCCAAGGAGGATTCAAAAGCAGAAGAAATTTCTTTTCAAATAGAGACTATAGTAGAATTCAGATTTCTAGAAGGAATTGAACATTCAATGAAGGAAGATCATTGCTTGCCTACTGAAAGATGGAACCAAGAGCTCAAAGATCTTCCAACAATGCTGCATTTAAAGAGGCCATTAAAGAAATGGTTGCTTAAACAAGATGGTGATCCAGGAGATTCAGATGTCATAGATGAGAAGTTTTGGAATGAGAAGTTGGTAGATTTCTGGTACAATGGAGGTGGGAATCAAACTGAAAAACAAAGGTCAATCGTTGGCAAACCAAGAGATCCATACTTGATTAGTGAAGCTGTCCACAAATTGAGATCTCTACTTGATCATATCACACTATTTAAACCTCCTTGACATCAAGAGTTGTAACAATGTCTAGCCAAAGACATTAAAGAAATACACTTCTTGGGAGGTAACACAAGCCATTATCAACCTAATCTTTCGGTTTTTGCAGGAATAAGTGATGAGGAACAGGTTCAATTCACAAGTCTAAAATTCAGGGAGTACCCATACCCCCTTACTTTTGATTTTTCCACTGAAAACTTTATGATAACTGATAATATATTTTTCATTATGCTACATTGATCATATCATCATCTGAATTAACATTCATTTCAGTTATCCAAATCTACTATAGCCTAATTTCAGTGAATTTCAGAAATTCCCAATGCAATGTTGAATTCTGCACTAAAAAATATGATTAGTTGCAAATTTACTATTCCACTGATATCTTTGATTTTTCTGCAGGATCAGTTGCAACTAATGAAGATTGGATCATCCAAAGCTTCTGGATGAAGTGCCAAGAGGATTCAAGTGCCCAATTCCATGCATTTCACACCCACCCACCCCTCTCCCTTGACTTTGATTTTCAACACTAGGGACAGTGTTGAGAATAAGCTTGGGGGAGGAAACCTAGTGCTTTTCTAACCTTTACACCATGTTTTCAATTGATTTTAATGTTCATATCATAATTCATACTAGGTTATCAGCAAGTTTTACAAGTTATCATAAGTTATCACTAGTTATCACTCGGTTATCATTTTTTTTGGGCTCAACTCATTCTGAATTTATTTTAACTCTAAAATGGGTAGATTACTTCATTATGACAGTGGGTGCACTCCAATACCAAGTTGCCAACTTGGCCATTAGCCTTCTTGCTTCAATTGACATTATTAATTTAGATTCATTTGAATGAATTTTCAGCTGAAATTTTTCTTTTTTGTGGATTAACACTAGCTACATTCATGGATTAATTGGAAAGTATAAGATGTCTAGAAAGGAATCAAGGATCTTGCTGCCATGTTAAATAGGAATTCTTGACTATTTGCATTTAAGGATCTAACATATACTTGAGTTTGAACCATTGCTCACTTCCTAGGAGACATATCCATCCACAATTAACCTAGACTACTACCCTATCCTAGGAGACATGGAGCTTAGCTCCTCATAATTACAAACTTAGATACAAAATGGAATGAAGAACATATACAAATCATCCTGATTTGAAGCTTCTCGATAGGATTTCCAGCAGCCCAGCAGCACTCTAGCTCCAAAACCCTTCCTTCCTCTTGCTCCAAAACCTGCAATGGCTAGCCCTCCCTTTCCTCCAGGGTTTTTCTAGCTTTTATATGACCTTCCTACACCCTTGGATGCAGATTAGAATGTTCCATTCTCCCTGATTGTGCCATGTGTCTAAACCAGAAAAATATCAGCAGGACAGCAGCTTTTTGGACAGCTTTAGGAGTGGTCCCCCTCCAACTTTTTCCAGCTTTTGGCAGCCTGTTTTACCTGCTAGAAGACACAAAACAGCAAGTATCAAGGTCCTCAAATAAGATTTAGACAAATAAGAATTAAGAAGACTGATAGAATCAACTTTCCTGTTAAATATAAATTGGTGTTATGGACAAGTAAAGTTAATATGCAGAAATGATAACCATATGCCCGGATTGATAACTTGCATCATTTTGTCATAATTGTCCAAATGTGAGTGATTCAAAACAGCAAGTATCTAAATGTTCAAATAGGAATTGAATCAAGTCTGGAATTGGACAGCAGTTGGATGAGCTCAACTATCAAACATGAATATCATTTCATAAGAGTAATGACTTGAACACCCGGAATGATAACTTTGCATAATTGATGAAAAATGTCCAAATATGAGTGGTTTAAAGCATTGAAGGCATCAAATGGATTGGGATGGCAAGTGAATGAGGTCAGAAATCAAATGTGGATAAGATTTCATAGGATTGATAACTTGGGTGCCAAAAATGATAACTTGTCATAACTTTGGTTGTGGTTGTCCAAATGTGATGAAATTTGAACATCAATGAGTTAAGACTGTAATTTAATGATTGCTTAATGCCCTTGTGCAAATTTGATAGTTTTTCATATCGAAATGATAATTTTACCCTTAAACGATAATTTGGCATTGAAAAATGATAACTTGTTCAAATAGATTGATAATTTTGCACAAGTCGAAATATGATCATCCAAAAATGATTCATTCATGATGGAAATGGATTTAGGGCAGAAAAATCACTAAAAATCAGCTCAATTAAAATAATGATAATTTATGCATTTGGAATGATAACTTGTCTTTGGAATGATAACTTGTCTTTGGAATGATAACTTGGCATAGAATTGAAATATTAATGGATTTTGGCATTTCAGAACCTCTATGCACATGGAATTAAGTATAAAATGAGCAAGATCAACTAGTTATCACAATCCATGCATTCCAAGCATAATTAGCCAAAAGGTAGGCAAAAATGGAGCTCAATATGAATGAAATGCATCTAAAATGGAATAAAAACTTATAGTGATCAAACTCCCCCAAGCTTAGCTCTTTGCTTGTCCTCAAGCAAAACATTCAGAAATTAAGGACCAATTTGAATAACAGTCCACAAATGGATTAGAGATCAGCTAATTCAAGTCCAATGAGTTTCCCACTTTGCCAACACTTCATTCCTTTCTAACACTTGAATTTCTAGCTAGGGAATCACAGAGGCTAAAGCAAATTTAAGCCATGAAAGAAGCACTAGCAAAAACAAGTTGAATTTCAAGGGTGGTCTACTTTACAAAGAGATTGAACTACAAATCTCTTTATGAACAGGTGTTTCATTAATTAAATAGGTTTAACACCTGACTTTTATTCATGAAATGCAAGTAAACAGGTCAAGGCCTGATTTTTATTTATGCTTTCTTTAGGAGAGATTCCTTTGGAAGTTTTGCTCTCCTAAATTTTTTTTTCTTTATTTACATTGAAGAGAGATTCCTTTGGAAGTTTTGCTCTCTTCCTTTTTTTTCTATGCATGCATGCAACTTTTTTACTTTTCCTTTTTCTCATTTTTCTATCATGTTCATGAAGTGAGCAATAGTTCAAACTAACATAAGGTTTAGATCCTTAGTCCAAAAAGTCAAGTTTTCATATTTTACATGGCAACAAGAACCTTGACTCCCCTTTAGACATAATATATTACTAATTTAATCCATAAATGTTGCCTAGTGTTACCCACAAAAGAAAAATTTTCAGCTGAGTTTAATCCAAATGCACCTAAATGATTGAGTCAATTGAAGCAAGAAAACTAATGGTCAAATGGCCACTTGGTATTGGAGTGTACCCACTGTCATAATGAAGTATTTTACCCTTTTTAGAGTCAGAGTGAATGCATGAAATGAATTGACCTCGAATAGTGATAACTAGTGATAACCGGGTGGAACTAATGATAACTTACAAAACCCCACTGATAACCTAGTACGATTTATGATATGAACATTAAAATAGATTAAAAACATGGTGTAAAGGTTATAAAAACACCAGGTTTCCTCCCCCAAGCTTATTCTCAACTCTGTCCCTAGTGTTGAAAGTAAAGGCAAGGGAGAGGGGTGGAAGGGTATGAAATTGATGGAATTTTGCATTTGATCCTTTTCAATGGTTCCTGCATCTAAATCATGGGCTGAGGGTGGTCTATTCTTCATAAATTTCAGCTAATACTGCAAGGAAATAAGAGATATCAGTGGGATATTCAATATCAAATTTTTATGGTACACAATTCAATAATGCATTGAAATTCACTAAAATTCATCTATGATGGATTGTGATAACTGATATGAATGATAATTCAGATGTTAATATGATGATTTCAGCATGAATGAAAAGATACAATCAGTTATCATTAGAATTTCAGTGAGAAAAATTAAAATTAAGGGTAGGGGTACTCCCTAATTGTCAATTTGTGGATGGATCTGATTCCTCCCTTCTTTATTCCTGCAAAATAGAAAAGTTAAGTGTAAAATGACTTGGGTTACCTCCCAAGAAGTGCCTTTCTTTAATGTCTTTGGCTAGACATCTTTCCACTTAAATTCAACTAGGCAAATCTTACAATTTCAGCACCTCCTTAGCTGAATCTTGGACTGTGGGATTATATGGCTTCAACCTCTGTCCATTGACCTTGAATATGTCATCTTTATCATTCAGAAAGTCCACAGCTTCATAAGGATAAACTTTATGGACTTTGAAGGGTCCACTCCACCTTGATTTCAATTTTTCAGGGAATAGTTTCAATCTTGAATTAAACAATAATACAAGGTCTCCAACCTTGAATTCTTTCTTCAGAATTCTGCTATCATGCCACCTCTTGGTCCTCTCCTTGTAGAATTCTGAATTATGATAGGCATTTAGCCTAATTTCATCAAACTCATCCATTTGTAAAAGCCTCTTCTGTCCACATGCTTGAATATCAAAATTGAGTGCCTTGACAGCCCAATATGCCTTGTGTTTGAGTTCAATTGGCAGGTGACATGTTTTTCCATAAATCAACTTGCATGGGGAGGTACCTATTGGAGATTTATATGCTGTCATGTAGGCCCAAAGTGCCTCATTCAACTTTAAACTCCAATCCTTTCTAGTCAAAGAAACTATTTTTTTCCAAAATGGCCTTAATTTCTCTATTTGAGATTTCAGTTTGGCCATTTGTTTGAGGGTGGTAGGCTGTTGAAACCTTATGCTTTACTCCATACTTGTTTAGGAGGTTCTCAAAATACTTTTCTATGAAGTGGTTGCCTCCATTATTGATAATCACCCTTGGAATTTCAAATCTTGGAAAAATTGTATCTTTGAACAACTTGATAACAGCCCTGGAATCAGCAACTGTTGTAGGAATGGCTTCTATCAACTTGGACACATAATCAACAGCCAACAATATGAACTTGTATCCAAAGGAGCTAGGGAAGAGTCCCATGTAATCAATGCCCCAAACATAAAAAATTTCAACTTCTAGGATCCCATTTTGTGGCATTTCATTTCTCCTAGAGATTGAACCTGTTCTTTGGCACACATCACAACTTTTGACATATAAATGGACATCCTTGAATAAGGAAGGCCAATAAAAACTAGATTGTAGAACCTTGGCTGCTGTCATCTGAGTGGCCCCATGCCCACCATATGAAGATGAGTGGCAAGCCTCCAAGATTTCCTGGAATTCAGATTGTAGTACACACCTTCTAAAAATACCATCAGGGGACTTTTTGAATAGAAATATGTCATTCCAATAGAAGTCCTTCAAGTCATGGAAAAACTTTTTCTTCTGTTGATAGGAGAAGTCAGAAGGAATGATTCCACATGCCAAGTAATTGACAATATCAGCATACCAAGGAGTAGGGGCAGTTGATATGACCATTAGAAAATCATTAGGGAAGAAGTCATTAATAAGGAGTGAGTCATTAGAATCCTGAACTCCTTCCATCCTTGATAAGTGGTCAGCAACTAGATTTTCTGTCTCTCTTTTGTCCCTGATTTCAACATCAAATTCTTGAAGCAATAGGATCCATCTTATGAGCCTTGGCTTGGACTCTTTCTTCTTGATGAGGTGTCTCACTGCTTGATGGTTTGTAATTACAATTACCTTGGATCCCACCAGATAAGGTCAGAACTTGTCAAATGCAAACACCACAGCAAACAATTCCTTTTCAGTGGTAGCATAATTGATTTGGGCCTCATCTAGTGTCTTGCTAGCATAGCAAATGACATTTCTTCCCCATGTTTGCCCCAACACTGCCCCTACTGCTTGATCAGAGGCATCACACATAATCTCAAAAGGTAGGGACCAATCAGGTGGCTGCACTATAGGAGCTGAGTTGAGGGCTTCTTTCAATTGCTTAAAGGCCTTCATGCACTCTTCATCAAAATTGAACTCAACATCTTTGGCCAACAGTTTGGTAAGAGACCTGGTTATCATTGAGAAGTTTTTAATAAATCTTCAGTAGAAGCATGCATACCCCAAAAAGCTCCTAACTGCCTTAATATTCTTTGGGGGTGGCAACTTCTCAATTGCCTCAATTTTTGCCTTGTCCATTTCAATTTCTCTACTAGACACAATGTGGCCTAGAACAACTCCTTCCTGGACCATGAAATGGCACTTCTCCCAGTTCAGAATTAAATTAGATTTGTCAAATTTTCTAGGCAAGCATCAAATGAATCTCCATATACTGAAAATTCATCCATAAATACCTCCATTATGTCTTCAATAAAGTTTGAAAAGATAGACAGCATACGCCTTTGGAAGGTGGCAGGTGCATTGCATAGGTCAAAGGGCATTCCCCTATAAGCAAAGGTCCCATATGGACAAGTAAAAGTTGTCTTGTGCTGGTCCTGAGGATGAATGGGAATTTGCAAGAAGCCTGAGTATCCATCTAGGTAATAGAAGTGGGAGTGCCTTGCCAACCTCTCTAACATCTGATCAATGAAGGGCAATGGGAAATGGTCCTTATTTGTAGCCTTGTTTAACTTCCTAAAGTCTATGAACATTCCCCACCCTGTAATTGTCCTGGTGGATATCAGCTCATCTGAATTTGACTTCACTACTGTGATCCCTCCCTTCTTTGGCACAACCTGCACAGAGCTAACCCATTCACTATCTGAAATGGAGTATATGATCCCAACATTAAGCAACTTCAATACTTCCTTCTTGACCACTTCCTTCATGACAGGATTGAGTCTTCTTTGGCATTCAATGGAGAGTTTGTAGTTGTCCTCCATTGGGATCCTATGCATGCAAATTGTAGGATTTATCCCCTTAATGTCTTCAATTGAGTAGTTTATCACCTCCCTATACAACTTCAATCTTTTCAGCAACTCTTCAACTTGATCCTTGGGTAAATTAGCATTAATGATAACAAGAAAAGTTGAATTCTCTCCCAAAAATTCATACTTCAGGTTGCTAGGGAGAGGCTTGAGTTCCAACTTGGAGGAATTTTCTTGGGCTGGATCAGATTGGAGCTCAGCAGTGATAACTTGTAAGACTTCATTCTGAAACTCAGAATTTTCCATTGATTTTGATAAGTTCATTGCTGATTGATATGCTTCAGCTTCTGAATCCTCTAATTCTTTCAAATGATCAAACATTAGGCACCTTTGTAATGGGTCTTCAATGGGTATTATTGCTGAAGCTTGCTCCACAACTTGATCTAGCTGCCCATTTTCAAAATTATTTTTCTGAAAACTTGGTCTACTGATAACCTGTGTCAAATTGAATTCTATCTTCTCCTCTCCAATTTGGAAGGTCAGTCTCCCTTCCTTTATATCTATCACAGCCCCAGCAGTGGCTAGAAAGGGCCTCCCAAGTAGAATAGGTGTATTCAAATCTTCATCCATGTCCAGCACCACAAAGTCTACTGATATATATAAAATTGACCAACTTTGAGGGGTATGTCCTCAATGATCTCATGTGGGTATTTGATGGATCTGTCTGTCAGCTATAGAGACATGTTTGTAGGCTTTAAATCTCCAACTTCAAGCTTCCTACAAAGTGAAAGAGGTATGACACTCACTGATGCACCCAAATCACACATAGCCTTTTGAATCTTCCTATTTCCAATTTCACAAGGTATGGAGAAACTTCCTGGATCCTTCAGCTTGAGTGGCAATTTGTTTTGAATGATTGCAGAAGCTTCCTCAGTCAAAGCAATGGTCTCATGCTCCAAAATTCTTCTCTTCTTGATAAGGATCTCCTTAAAAAATTTAGCATATGAAGGATCTCCTGAATTGCCTCTACAAATGGCACATTTATATACAGCTTCTTCAGAATTTCAATGAATCTTCCATACTGCTGATCTTGCCTTGCTTTGACTAATCTTTGAGGGAATGGTACCTTATCAAAGATTATACCCTTGGCTTCATTTTGAGGACCCTTTGAATTCTGATTTTCCAATACAGCCCCTTCAATTGCCCCTTTTGCAGGTCCCGAACTTGTGCTTGCCTTAGCTGAGTTGTCTTCAGCATTCCTCATTGGCTCCTTCACAGTTCTTCCACTCCTGTGTTGGATTGCTTTGGCTTGTTCTTTTGGGTTCACTTCTAGTTGTCCAAGAAAGAACATGGGTGGCCTATTGGATGTGCTTGCTTGTTGGGCAATTTGACTTTCAAGCAACTTCTGGTTGGCACTCAAGGCTTCATATCCATTTGTTAACTTCTGCATCTCCTCCTCTTGCTTCTCTTGTTTCTTCAAAATTTGTTGCAGCAACTCTTCCATCATTGAGAGTTGAGTGGGTTGAGGTTGTGGTGGCTGCTCATAAGGAGTTCATTGCATTGGAATGGTTGAGGGTTGATTTCCATATGGAGGTGACTAGTTCCTTGGCAAAATCTTGGGTTGCCAATTAGAATTCTGCATTGGTGGCCCTTGGAAATGATTGACCTTGTAGGAAAGATAGGGATGATTCCTATTTTCTGGAGTGTAAAATTCAATAGGGGGCTTGACTCCATAATTTCCTACTGCATTTACTTGGTCTATCGCTCATGTTGTTGCATTATCAAATTGCAACCCTCAGTGACATGGCCCTGATTTTCACACACATCACATCTAATTTCTGGAGTAGAGGCCTTGCTGACATTGGAAGTTAGGTTCAACCTCTCCAAGGTTTTATACAATACCTCTTCAAATTGAGATGACAGGTGGTTCACTGAATTATCCATAGGTGGTCTCCTGGTCCTATCATGTGTAAGGAAATGATGGTTCTTGGCAAGGTTCTCAATCAATTGATAGGCTTCATCAATGTTTTTGGATGCAAAGATGCCTCCTGCAGCTGTGTCTAGTGCCACCTTGCTGGGGTAGTTCAATCCCTTATGAAAATAGTTTACTAGCTGCCATTTCTCAAAACCATGGTGAGGACATGCTCTCAACAGTCCTTGAAGCCTTTGCCATGCCTCACAGATATTCTCTTGATCCAGTTGATAGAATCTCACAATCTGATCTCTAAAATTGTCAGTCTTGCTAGGAGGGAAAAATTCAGATAAGAACAATTGGACAATGGATTCCCAAGTGACCATCTCTTCAGGTTTGAGAGTTTTGTACCATGTCTTGGCCTTGTCTTTGAAGGGAAATAGTCTCATATAGACTGCATTCATAGGGATATTGTTGAAGTGTACTGTGCTGCAGATCTCTTTGAAATTGTCCAAGTGTGAAGCCTCAGCCCCTAATCTAGAAAATTGGTACTGTCTTATCATAGAAATCAGAGCTGGATTAACTTCAAAATTTGCCACAGGTGCTAAGGGTCCTTCTCCTGGTTGATTCCTGACATTACTAGGAGAGTAACAGTCTCTAAGAGTCCTAGGAGCTGCCATATTCTGATTTGCAACTTCTTCAATTTCAGGATTATGGGCTTCCTTTTCAAAAATTCTCCTTCTGACCTCTTCTCTTTGAATTCTTCTCCTTCCGTTAAATCTTCTCTCTGGCTTAGGCTCTGATAGATATAGATCCTCTTGATGGTCTAAGTCCTGCATAAATGAATCAAGAAGTATCAAATTCAAAAAGAAAGAAAACTAGACAGAATTAAGAAATTGGAAATGATAACTTGTGAAAACTGAAAATTGGCCTAGTAAATGGATTGAAAACTAATCTAAAACTAATTTAAACTATCTAAGTTAATCTAATTGATCTCAACTCCCCGGCAATGGCACCAAAAACTTGATAAGTGATATGAGGGGTATAGTGATAACTTGCTGATTTTGGGGTCAAAATGCAGATTTTCCATTTTTTGATTTAAACTCCCTAGATCACTTTTTTTACTGCAAGTATACAGGTCAATTGTAGTCTACCCTAATGTCGTATCCTCGGTGAATTGAAGTCAAGACTCCCTAAAAATAATTTAGACTAGTTCTACTTAATGTGGCAAAAATAGAAATTAAGGAAATAAGAAAATAGATTTTTAGTTATGCAGAAAGGTACTATTTTTGGAATTTTAGAAATTTATCAAAACTGAATTATAAATTGCTAGATTAGAGGCTAAAAGGGTTAAACTATCAATGAGGAAGGTTCTCCTATGAATTGGGATTCATCTAACTTAATTATGGATGGAATGGAACAAGTTATCAGTTTTTTTGTCAAATCTGATTCAACCTTGGATATAGCTGCTCTCACTGAAAATCAATTGGCCCAAATCTAATTAATATATTGTCATATAATTGTTAGTTAGGTTGAATTAGAAGAGAATCCCCACTGAAAATCAAGTTATCATTAGGCTCCAATTCAAGTTCATTGCTGATTTTGTCAATTTTAATAAAATCTGAAGTGATAACTTTTAAATGTAATTACAAATTCAGGAAATCATTTCAATTAGCTAAACAGGGATGCAATTAATCCAATAATAGTGCTTGTGCTCCTTGGTTTATCTCTAAACTACAAGAGGATTTAAAATCAGCCTCTTGGCTGCACTTGAAAATGAAATCCACACAAACACAAATTAGTTTGAAGTACAAAGCATATAATCACAGATTTGAAATTCACAATTGTCATTGCTCCTTGGTCCATCTCTGAATCTCAATGAAGGCCATAAGACCTCTCTCAGTGGTAGGTTAAAATAGGGTTTAACAATGGCAATCAGATTCCAAAGAAATCAGAAAACTGAAATTAGCAAGATAATTACACAAGGAAATCAACAATGTTATTCATTGGAATTCAGGACTTGCCAAGTGCTTTTTGATCCATCTCTGGACAACAAGAAATCCTTAGGATTCACCTTTCAGTGATTGAATGAAATCAGAGGTTCAAATAGCAAATCAGATTCCAAAAGAAATCAGAAAATCAGAATTCAGGAATGCAGATTCAAAAATCAGATTGGGGAAACAAATTTGAATCATAAAAATGTCAGAGTATCTTGATTCATTTCTGTATAAGATTTGGACCAATATCAATCTCTCAGCTGTTCAATTAATCAAATCCTCAATGACAACAGATTCAAATAGTTCAAAAAAATTAGAAATCAGAAAGTTTAGATTTCAGAAAACTAGAAATCAGATTTTCAACTAAAATGGAATCCAGAAACTTGACATTGATTCTTAATTCATTTTTGAATGAAGACTAGATCAAATGATAACTTCTTAGTTATAGATACAAATAGGATCTAACAATGGCAAGATTAGATTCATATCAATGCAGGAATCTGAAAATTAGAATTGGTAACAGTGCAGGATTCAATTCAATCCATAACCATCCACAATTAACCTAGACTACTACCCTATCCTAAGAGAAATGGAGTTTAGCTCCTCGTAATTACAAACTTAGATACAAAATGGAATGAAGAACATATACAAATCATCCTGATTTGAAGCTTTTCGATAGGATTTCCAGCAGCCCAGCAGCACTCCAGCTCCAAAACCCTTCCTTCCTCTTGCTCCAAAACCTGCAATGGCCAACCCTCCCTTTCCTCCAGTGTTTTTCAATTTTTATATGACCTTCCTACACCCTTGGATGCAGATTAGAATGTTCCATTCTCCCTGATTGTACCATGTGTCTAAACCAGAAAAATATCAACAGGGCAGCAGCTTTTTGGACAGCTTTAGGAGTGGATCCCCTCCCACTTTTTCCAGCTTTTGACAGTCTATTTTCCCTGCTAGAAGACACAAAACAGTAAGTATCAAGGTCCTCAAATAAGATTTAGACAAATAAGGATTAAGAAAGCTGATAGAATTAACTTTCCTGTTAAATATAAATTGGTGTTATGCACAAGTAAAGTTAATATGCAGAAATGATAACCATATGCCCGGATGATAACTTGTATCATTTTGTCATAATTGTCCAAATGTGAGTGATTCAAAACAGCAAGTATCTAAATGTTCAAATAGGAATTGAATCAAATATGGAATTGGGCAGTAACTCGATGAGCTCAACTATCAAAGATGAATATCATTTCATAAGAGTAATGACTTGAACCCCCAGAATGATAACTTTGCATAATTGATGGAAAATGTCCAAATATGAGTGGTTTAAAACATTTCATAGGATTCGGATGGCAAGTGAATGAGGTCAGAAATCAAATGTGGATAAGATTTCATAGGATTGATAACTTGGGTGCCAAAAATGATAACTTGTCACAACTTTGGTTGTGGTTATCCAAATGTGATGAAATTTGAACATCAATGAGTTAAGACAGTAGTTTAATGATTGCTTAATGCCCTTGTGCAGATTTGATAGTTTTTCATATCAAAATGATAATTTTGCCCTTAAACGATAACTTGGCATTGAAAAATGATAACTTGTTCAAATGGATTGATAATTTTGCACAAGTCGAAATATGATCATCAAAAAATGATTCATTCATGATGGAAATGGATTTAGGGCAGAAAAATCACTGGAGATCAGCTCAATTAAAATAATGATAACTTATGCATTTGGAATGATAACTTGTCTTTGGAATGATAACTTGTCTTTGGAATGATAACTTGGCATAGAATTGAAATATTAATGGATTTTGGCATTTCAGAAGCTCTATGCACATGGAATTAAGTATAAAATGAGCAAGATCAACTAGTTATCACAATCCATGCATTCCAAGCATAATTAGCCAAAAGGAGGGCAAAAATGGGGCTCGATATGAATGAAATGCATCTAAAATGAAATAAAAACTTATAGTGATCAAACTCCCCCAAGCTTAGCTTTTTGCTTGTCCTCAAGCAAAACATTCAGAAATTAAGGACCAATTTGAATTAACAGTCCACAAATGGATTAGAAATCAACTAATTCAAGTCCAATGAGTTTCCCACTTTGCCAACACTTCATTCCTTTCTAACACTTGAATTTCTAGTTAGGGAATCACAGAGGCTAAAGTAAATCTAAGCCATGAAAGAAGTACTAGCAAAACAAGTTGAATTTCAGTTGTGGTCAACTTTACAAAGAGGTTGAACTACAAATCTCTTTATGAACAGATTTTTCATTAATTAAATAGGTTTAACACCTGACTTTTATTCATGAAATGCAAATGAATAGGTCAAGGCCTGATTTTTATTTATGCTTTCTTTAGGAGAGATTCCTTTGGAAGTTTTGCTCTCCTAAATTTTTTTTATTTGCATTGAAGAGAGATTCCTTTGGAAGTTTTTCTCTCTTTCTTTTTTTTTCTGTGCATGCATGCAACTTTTTACTTTTCCTTTTTCTCATTTTTCTATCATGTTCATGAAGTTAGCAATAGTTCAAACTAATGTAAGGTTTAATCCCTTAGTCCAAAAAGTCAAGTTTTCCTATTTAACATGGCAGCAAGAACCTTGACTCCCCTCTAGACATAATAGATTACTAATTTAATCCATAAATGTTGCCTAGTGTTACCCACAAAAGAAAAATTTTCGGCTGAGTTTAATCCAAATGCACCTGAATGATTAAGTCAATTGAAGCAAGAAAACTAATGGTCAAATGGCCACTTAGTATTGGAGTGTACCCAATGTCATAATGAAGTATTTTACCCTTTTAAGAGTTAGAATGAATGCATGAAATGAATTGACCTCGAATAGTGATAACTAGTGATAACCGAGTGTAACTAATGATAACTTACAAAACCCCACTGATAACCTAGTACGATTTATGATATGAACATTAAAATAGATTAAAAATATGGTGTAAAGGTTAGAAAAGCATCAGCTTTCCTCCCCCAAGCTTATTCTCAACACTGTCCCTAGTGTTGAAAGTAAAGGCAGGGGAGAGGGGTGGGAGGGTATGAAATTGATGGAATTTTGCATTTGTTCCTTTCAATGGTTCCTGCATCTAAATCAGGGGCTGAGGGTGGTCTATTCTTCATAAATTTTAGCTAATCCTGCAAGGAAATAAGAGATATCAGTGGGATATTCAATATCAAATTTTTATGGTACACAATTCAATAATGCATTGAAATTCACTGAAATTCACTAAAATTCAGCTAGGATGGATTGGGATAACTGATATGAATGATAATTCAGATGTTAATATGATGATTTCAGCATGAATGAAAAGATACTCAGTTATCATTAGTATTTCAGTGAGAAAAATTAAAATTAAGGGTAGGGGTACTCCCTAATTGTCAATTTGTGGATGGATCTGATTCCCCCTTCTTTATTCCTGCAAAATAGAAAAGTTAAGTGTAAAATGACTTGGGTTACCTTCCAAGAAATGCCTTTCTTTAATGTCTTTGGCTAGACATCTTTCCACTTGAATTCAACTAGGCAAATCTTGCAATTTTAGCACCTCCTTAGCTGAATCTTGGACCGTGGGATTATATTGCTTCAACCTCTGTCCATTGACCTTGAATATGTCATCTTTATCATTCTGAAGGTCCACAACTTCATAAGGATAAACTTTGTGGACTTTGAAGAGTCCACTCCACCTTGATTTCAATTTTCCCGGGAATAGTTTCAATCTTGAATTAAACAACAATACAAGGTCTCCAACCTTGAATTCTTTCTTCAGAATTCTTCTATCATACCACCTCTTGGTCCTCTCCTTGTAGAATTCTGAATTATGGTAGACATTTAGCCTAATTTCATCCGACTCATCCATTTGTAAAAGCCTCTTCTGTCCACATGCTTGAATATCAAAATTGAGTGCCTTGACAACCCAATATGCCTTGTGTTTGAGTTCAATTGGCAGGTGACATATTTTTCCATAAACCAACTTGTATGGGGAGGTACCTATTGGAGATTTATATGCTGTCCTGTAGGCCCAAAGTGCATTATTCAACTTTAAACTCCAATCCTTTATAGTCAAACAAACTATTTTTTCCAAAGAAATTAGAAAACTGAAATCAGCAAGATAATTACACAAGGAAATCAACAATGTTATTCATTGGAATTCAGGACAATGTTATCCACCCACAATTAACCTAGACAACTATCCTATCCTAGGAGACATGGAGTTTAGCTCCTCATAATTACAAATTTAGATATAAAATGGAATGAAGAACAGATACAAATCATCCTGATTTGAAGCTTCTCGGTAGGATTTCCAGCAGCCCAGCAGCACTCTAGCTCCAAAACCCTTCCTTCCTCTTGCTCCAAAACCTGCAATGGCTAGCCCTCCCTTTCCTCCAGGGTTTTTCCAGCTTTTATATGACCTTCCTACACCCTTGGATGCAGATTAGAATGTTTCATTCTCCCTGATTGTGCCATGTATCTAAACCAGAAAAATATCAGCAGGGCAGCAGCTTTTTGGACAGCTTTAGGAGTGGTCCCCCTCCCACTTTTTTCAGCTTTTGGCTTTCTGTTTTCCCTGCTAGAAGACACAAAACAGCAAGTATCAAGGTCCTCAAATAAGATTTAGACAAATAAGGATTAAGAAGGCTGATAGAATCAACTTTCCTGTTAAATATAAATTGGTGTTATGCACAAGTAAAGTTAATATGCAGAAATGATAACCATATGCCCGGATTGATAACTTGCATCATTTTGTCATAATTGTCCAAATGTGAGTGATTCAAAACAGCAAGTATCTAAATGTTCAAATAGGAATTGAATCAAGTCTGGAATTGGACAGCAGTTGGATGAGCTCAACTATCAAACATGAATATCATTTCATAAGAGTAATGACTTGAACTCCCGGAATGATAACTTTGCATAATTGATGGAAAATATCCAAATATGAGTGGTTTAAAGCATTGAAAGCATCAAATGGATTGGGATGGCAAGTGAATGAAGTCAGAAATCAAATGTGGATAAGATTTCATAGGATTGATAACTTGGGTGCCAAAAATGATAACTTGTCATAACTTTGGTTGTGGTTGTCCAAATGTGATGAAATTTGAACATCAATGAGTTAAGACAGTAATTTAATGATTGCTTAATGCCCTTGTGGAGATTTGATAGTTTTTCATATTGAAATAATAATTTTGCCCTTAAACGATAACTTGGCATTGAAAAATGATAACTTGTTCAAATTAATTGATAATTTTGCACAAATCAAAATATGATCATTAAAAAATGATTCATTCATGATGGAAATGGATTTAGGATAGAAAAATCACTAGAAATCAGCTCAATTAAAATAATAATAACTTATGCATTTGGAATGATAACTTGTCTTTGGAATGATAACTTGGCATAGAATTGAAATATTAATGGATTTTGGCATTTCAGAACCTCTATGCACATGGAATTAAGTATAAAATGAGCAAGATCAACTAGTTATCACAATCCATACATTCCAAGCATAATTGGCCAAAAGGTAGGTAAAAATGGGGCTCGATATGAATGAAATACATCTAAAATGGGACAAAAACTTATAGTGATCCGAGTTGTGTTTACAATAGATCTAATTAGTGTGGCCATTCCTTGTGTTATGGTCTTTGCTTTCCAGCCACTTAACCTTGTAGAGATTTTGTTCAATAGTACAGTCTGTTGCTTGATGGTTATGAATTTCTAAGATATGGGAGCCCCCAGGTAGATGAATGGGAAAGAACCAATTTTCTTAGACAGTGTGCAGCCATGGAAATTGTGAATTGGTTTATCTTAAGAGGTTTTAAGGAACCTTGCAACTCATGTTGCCTCATACGAGTAGAAATGACTTGAGATACAATTATAAACAGGTATGGAAAAATGGGGTCCCCTTGTCTGATTCCACATTGTGCATTGAAAGGCCATGATGGTTGCCCATTGAGTAAGCATGAGAAGGTTGAGGTTATACAAGCTTTGATCTAGTTAATAAGCATGGGGTGGGGAGGGGAGATTCATGAGTGAGAGAGCAATAAGATGGCCTGCCATGAAATCCTATCAAAAGCTTTTTTCATATCAATCTTTATTAGCATGTTCTTTTTCCTGCCAGACTTCATACTGTGTGCAATTTTCTAGACTATCAAGATGTTATCCTGAATTGATCTCTTGGCTACATAGGCTGATTGAGCTAGATCAATAAGGGATGCTAATGTTTGTTTGATTTTACCTGCGAAGAGTTTGAATATAACATGGTAGAGTACATTACAGAAAGCTATAGACCTATAATCAGTTACCATGATGGGATTGGACTTTTTAGGAATGAACACTAGTGAGGTGATGTTCCAATGAGGAGGGAGGATGCTAGTTTGAAACAAAGTGGTGATGTATTCAGTTATTTTGGACCTACAATATTCCAATTATGCTTGTAGAACTTGATGTTAAATACATCTATACCAGGTGCCTTCGTAGGGGCCATGCTCCAATCAGTATTTCTAATATCATCATGAGTAACTGACGATAGAAGAGTATCATGCCAACCATGTGAGAGAGTGGGAAGCGTAGGTCAAGTGGTTAATATCATTTATAATAAAGGTATCTTGGGCCCAAAGAGACTTGTAGTGCTCAACAAAATAGTCCTGAATTATCTGTTGATTAGTTTGAGGATGTTTCCTGAATGGTCCTTAATTGTTTTGATTAGATTATAGTAGTCTTGCCTTACTCCATCATTTCATACTAATCTGCCTAAGTAATGCTGCATGGAGGCCGTATAAGGATCTTAACTTATTAAGCTCTTGCTTGGTGAGCTGGTAGGAGGCATCCCTTAGCTCTAAGTTTTTTATTTCCTCTTTTGCTACCATGGCCCATTCTTAAGATTTCCTAATTCCTTGTTGTTCTACCTCAGGGTTTTATTTTTAATGGACTTAAATGTTGCATTTATAGTAGTGGAACCCCTAGTTAGCTTGGCCCACTCCCTATGAACAATATTCTTCGGTTCAAGGTATTCTAGCCAAAAGTGTTCATATTTAAATAGCCTAGAAGATAAGGGATTTTGATCATTTGTGGATAGAAGAAGAGGGGCATGATCGAAGCACGTCTTTCCAGAGTTGTTAAGTTTAAGTTGGGGTATTTTGTGAGCCAATCTTGAATTACCAAAGTTCTTTCTAGCCTACATAGGATCCTAACCTGTCACTTCCTGTTGTTACACCAGGTGAATTGTGGGCCAGTAAGATCCAAGTCTAAAAGACCTTATGAATAAACGAGATTTCTGAGGGATCTGATAGATGGGTAAGGCAGAAAGGTCTGCCTCCCCACTTATCACATGGGTTTAATATGGAGTTAAAGTCCTCTAAAATGATCTAGGGTAAATTCTTCATATTTAATTTTTCTAATGAGGTCCATAATGAAGTACGAAGAACAGGAGATGTACTTGCATATACACACGAAAGCATGTAAGAGAAATTATCTGTGGAAACAACTAAATGTAGAGCTTGCGTATCAGAGTTGACAAGGATTACCTTTAGATCCATGCAATGCCAAGCCACCAGAATGCCCTCTGATGAGCCCGAGCCACCTACACTGAAACATTTCCAAGAACTACCAAGCTTTTTGGCTACTTTATTAGTATTTGCTAGTGTAGCATGGGTTTCTACTAATGCTATAATATCTAGTTTATGATGCTTAATAATATCTGTAAGATGATCCCTTACCTTACTTCGTAGTGCCCCTCTACAATTCCAAGATAGGATACACATGATTTGACATTAGAGGCGGCTCCCAAATTCGAAACTTAAATAGAAATAAGACCATCAATGAGTTTGGTTTTATTAGAATTATGTCGTTTACCTATCTTGCCCTTTCCAATTTCCAATCTTCTTTTTGGTGCGAATCTCCGGTGAGTAGGCGAGAAACGACGAGTGGCCCTGCGTCATCTTGTCTGATGTGGAGAGAGCATAAAGTCTGGGTCGCACTCCTCCTCCTGAAGGTCGATGAACAGTCCATCTCCTTGACTTCTCTGAATTTCTCCAACACATGACACACAAGGTCATATCAATCTTCAGCATTGAATTGTCCTACTGATTTGGCGAGATTTGCCGATCTAGAGGACGATCAGATGTATGAATGTGGGGAGAGTGTTTTTTGCCATGAGGGGTTGTTGACGGTGGTGTAATAGGTGAGGGGTCACGTGGTGTGTGCGAGGAGGCGAGATTGAGATTAGGACTACATGCATGGGGGACAGCTGTCTTACATCTTGACTGTTCATTGATCAAGATTAAATCCAAGCCCTCCTTAGTGCGCAACTGATTTGAGCTATTCGTGGTGTCGCCCGGAGGATCCGAGCCTTTGATCCGTAGAGAATTTGGACCCTCGATAGTGTGCGATTGAGAAGTCTCTAGAATTTGCCTCTTGGTGTACTATTGTAACCCTAACCCCGATCTTGCCGTCATATCGTAAAGAACGTGCATTTGAACGTCATAATGTTTTAATTCACATAAAATTTATGAACCATCATTAGCTAATAAAATTGTTCATGAAATAATTAAGTTCGCTATGTGAGCAACTTGTCGTAATTTTGACTGTGGAATAGTGCCTAAAGTCATTGGCAATGTTCTTCTAAGTAATTGACAGTAATATAATCGTAACAACTAAAAAATCCTGAGTACTAAAATTGAAATTAATGAAAATTTATGTGTTAGCTTAGAATATTAAATTAAATATCCCAGACGATTTTAGACAAAGTCAGGATATTTAATTAATAAATCAATTTTAGATCGATTAACAAAATAAATATGAGAACTCATTGAAAAAATGTCTGGTATATATATTGAATAGTTATGCATTCAAATCTTTCACAAATTGATTTAGAAAAAGGAAATGACTCTAGCCATTGCAACATCAAAATAGAGATAAAATATCAATTATAGAAAGATCACGTACCGCACTGGAGCACTTTTTAATTTATGGACCAAGTGAAACAGTAGTTATGCTACTCTTAAGGCCGTGTTTGATTTGGGAATCAGGGTGAAACCGTATCCCCATTTTACAAAACACGACTCTCAGTTCCACTAGGAACTGGAATTGAGATGCACGTGACCCCAGTTTCATCAAAACGTGGAATCGGAGGAGCACGATTTCTTTTTTTTATGTGACTTATTTTTGGGTATTTAGTTTTTTTTTTCTTTTCCTATTTTCTCTCTTTCACACTTTACCTTTATAAAATAATTCATTTATTATATATAAAATATTTATAATATAGTTTTAATAATATATTATTTTATAAATTTTATTTAATATTTCATAAATTATAAATAATTTTAAATTTTATTTTTTACATTTGAATACTATATTTTTTAACAAAAAAAATTAATTTATAACTTTATTTTTAATTATAAAAAAAATATAATTTATAATAATAATAATTATTTTTAATTTAAAATCCATAAAAAATTCATCCATCACATTAATTTTTTTTTATCACATCAACTCCATGATTCTCATCATTACATTCCACTTCATTCAAACACATCTGGAACTAATTTTGTCTATTTAACTATGCACCGAGAACTTAAAAGGAACGGTTCTATTTTCAAATGCAGCCTTAATATTAAATACATTTTTTTCTTTTTTGTATTGAGGATTCAACCTCCCTTTATAACAAAAAAATATAAAAGATGATTTTTCATATTGAATTAAAATAAGGACAATTTATTTATAAGGTAGGCATGTTCACATTATTTAAATTCTATTTTATTTATAAAAATAATATTTATTATCATCTTTGGAAATTTTTAAATAAAATATAATAACAATAGTAATAATTTTTATATAACATAGCAATATACTCATAAGTAGGAGTTTAATTGGATTAACTAAAAGATATCTTAATTTAACAAAGATAAAAGGAAAAGCCCACATTCTCAGTTGTGCTACACTAGTTAGAAGCAAGAATTTTAGTTGAATTAAAAGAATAAAGCATAATTTATCATATAGAATGTAGGGGAGAACGGTCGGTTCGGTTAATTGACCGAACCGATCGTTCTCCCCTACATTCTATATGAATCGACCGAAAAAATTAACCATTATTCGGACCGAAAAAATCGGTTAACCGATTTCGGTTAACCGATTTTTTCAGTTCGGTTCGGTGAATTCACCGTTTTAACTGAAAATAAAAAATATTTTAAAATATTATTAAAAAATTTAAAAATATATTAAAGTAAATATTAAATACGTATTGAAAATTAAAAGTCAAAATTAAATTTGAACATGATAATAAGATACAAATCATTCAATAGTTAGGATACAAATCAAATTAAACAAAAATACATAAATTCATATACACAAAATAAGTTTTTACAAAAAAAATAATTAGAATATATAAAAATAATAATTATCGATTAATTCAGTTTTTAACCGAAATTTTAGTTAATTAACCGTAACCATCCAATTAATTTCGGTTAATAATTTTTTTATCCGTTAACCGAACCGAAATCGAATCGGATAATTCGGTTCGGTTAATCGGTTAAAATTTCGATCGGTTAACCGACGGTTACGGTTAATCGAATAATCGTGCTCAGCCCTAATGGAATGCTCATAAAAAACTATTTTTTTATTATTTTTTGTAAATGTCATTTTCATTTTTTCATAACTCTTAAATAAAATGTTTATTTTGTGACATAATAATTTATGTATAAGTAGAAGTTTTAGTTGGATCAGATAAAAAATTATCGTTTTAATAATATAAACGAAAAAACATGCCTAAATAATATATGTATAAGTAAACATTAAATGTGATTAAAATGCAACGCTAAATTAATTTAAATGTTCATACTCAGCCATCTCATCTTCATTTTTAATTTTGTAAACTGTCAAGCACTTATCATGTCAAGCACATGACAAGGGACCTTACCATGCTTTTCTTTATTTTTTTATATCTCTCTTTATTAATAGCTTGATCATGATAACAAAAAATAGTTTATAGCATAAGAATTTATAAAAAATATTATATATATTATGAAAGATAATAATGTATGCAAATTCTAATTTTTTTTTAAAATAAGGAATATAATTGTTACTAATGATTGAATCATATTTTTATCATTATCAATGATAATCTAAACTATTAATTAATGAAGAAAAATATTTTTGAAAAAATAATGAAAAATATGTGTAAAAATGCTTGGTACAGTCATTAAATCCTTTGATAAAATATTGTATCAGACGTGCTAATTTTTTGCAGACTTTTGGGCGAAATTATGAGTTCACACCTTAGTCTGTGTGTTTCTGCCCACATAATTTGGCGATACGGTTTTTGTGGATGCCTACAAAGTTCATATGATTAGTTCACCATTTTATCAGAGAAAGAAATTTGCAAAATAGCCTCAATTTCTTCAGATTGAAAAATGAGATGAATCTTTTCTACTTCGAACACTAACAACCACAAAATATTGAAATGGACGACATCTAGATCATTCCTCTTCCATAAGTAGGGCTTTCAATCAAATAAAATCAAGAAAATTTGTTCTTAAAAGGAAATAAAAATTAGATGGTATATGCTAAAAAGAATATTTACAATTTAGCTAAATTATTTTAAAAACTATTTTTTAATAAAAATTACTGTCTTATTTAGATCTATATATTGATAATAGAATATGTAGTTCATATAACTCGTAGTCGATTTAATAAAGTTTAGTTAAATTGAGTTCCAATGCAAAACTTTTAATTTGTTATTTGAGTAAAATCATTCTCCCTTGTCAAATTGATAGGCCAATTATCATTATTAGCTAGCTTCAAAATTTTTTAAATTAATCGTCCGTGCATTGCAAGGATTTTAGCACTAATTTGAATTTAAAGACTTCGATATTTTTCTATAACAATTTTAAAATTTAAACTTTTGACTTCGCTAACGTTAGGTGTATGTAACAATTTTACAATTCGACCCTTCGTCTTCATCAATGGTGGATGTTCAAACGTATGCATCATTTGGCTGGCACGGCAAATTTGTAGATGTGCATCCAGCGTTCAAAACATTCAAGCGGAATTAGACTCCATCAACCTGATCTCCTTCACCTCCCAGAATCACATTGCACCTTGGCGTATGAGAGCTATTATAAAAGATATTAGAAGCCTTGTTTCTATATATATGAACTTTAATGTCTACATGTCAATAGAAACACTAATTCGGCAACGCATTTTTTTATTGCCTTTACCAAACAATCGCATGACGACAACTTTTGGAAAGAACGTTCTCACCTTCCTGTGGGACTTCTTCATATTTGAACTCTGATCAGATCAATAAATAATATCGATTAGAGATAAATGAATTGGTAGTTCGACTTCAAAATGTCTTCTTATACGAACATTTCTTGCCAGTGCAGATATCCCTTGAACTTTATTCTTTGTCATATATCAGCTGTCTGATTACTAGTTCATGATTTTTAATTTGTTAACTAATCGATAAGAAATCAAAAGCCTTATTTAATATTGAATAATCATGATTTTGGGAAAAAAATCGTCAGCCATAATTCAATATTTGATACTTTTTTTAATCTTCGAATATTATAACTAAAAAAATTGGTAGGCAGATTTCATTATATTCATTAATGAACTGAAATAAGGGCCCATATGATGATCATGTATACTGAATGAATAAGTTGCATAATTGTCGTTTAGTGCAAATTGACATTAATATATAGATAAAAGATCCATCTCAAGTGAATAATTAATTCAATTAAAGAAATATAATACAAATAACACACAGAACACATCATTGCACTTTGGTATAAAATTTTGTGCTATAAACATGATCAGCTAGGTTTGGTTCTTGCGTAATAAAAGAGGCAGAAAGAACGTGCATTTGAACGTCATGACTGCTTTAATTCACATAAAACATCATTAGCTAATAAAGCATGGAATTCATGAAGTAATTAAATTCCTTATATGAGCAACTTGTCGTAATTTTGACGGTTGAATAGTGCCCAAAGACATTGGCAATGCATATGATCGTAATAACTAAAAAAACTCAAGAATGCCAAATTTGAAATTAATGTAGATTTATGTGTTAGCTTAGACTAATAAATTAAATATCCTAGATGATTTTAGACTGAGTTAGGACATTTAATTGGCAAATTAATTTTAGTTCGATTAACAAAATAAATATGAGAAACCCTTGAAAAGAAGTATCGTATATATTGAATAGTTATGCATAAAATCTTGCACAAGTTGATTTAGAAAAAGGAAACGACGCGAGTGACTGCAATATCAAACTAGAGATACAATATCAAGCTGCACTGGCACTTTTTTTTTTAACTTATGAACCTAATTAATGAACTCCAGTTTAAAGCGATTCAACTGAATTGAATCGATCATTCAACTTTTTTTCAAAAAATAAAATAAAATAAAGCTGAATATGGATAGAAAAAATAAAAAAATAAGGAAAGTACATTATATTAAGGAATATATGGGAGAGAAAAAAGGATGTAAATTTGAATAGTATATTATAATGTATGTAATTTGTAGGATGAAGGTTAAAAAGGTACTAATAATAAGGGCAGTAGATGTGAATTTGAAACTACAAGATGGAAATAATAATAAATATAAATTTATAAAGAGAACATTGAACTTAAATAAAAAAATAATAAAATTTAAAGCAATACATATTAATAATATAAATATATTATAGATTTTATAGGACGAATTTAAAAAAAAATGAAAAAAATAATATGTAATGAATTTGAAAAATAAAACATGAGAACTGTTCATAAAATTATTAAATAATAAAATGATTAAATAACATTATTGTAAATAATATATATTCTAAAAATGTAAAAAAATAAATTATTAACATTCAATTAATTTAAAATGATCATTAACATGTTTTTATTTCATTAATTTTTACCTTTGATAGCTTTTTTATAATATATTTTATGAAATAATAAAAACAATATTATTTTAATAGAAATATAATTTAATATGAACTCGGTTAAACCAATCGAATCATGACATAATTGGTCGACTGGTTCTATTATTGATTCAATTATGAAAAAATTAGTTTAAACTATGCGATCCTTATTTTCAAATATACCTCTTTGTTTTTTTATTGACCATTTGGTCTCCCGTAATAACAACACACACATATATATATATATATAAGATGATTTTTCATATTGAATTAAAATTAGGAAAATTCATTGGTAAAAAGAAAATAAAGGAGGCATGTTCACAATATTTAAATTATATTTTATTTCTAAAAATAATGTTCGTTATCATTTTTGGGAAAATTTTAAGCAATATAACAATAATAGTAATAATTTTATATATTTAAAGACACGTGTGCTGATGTCACTACAACAAAATAGTCATTTAAGGACACATAATTAAAGACACAAATTGAAGCGTCCTTATTTTACACAAAGTGTTCATTTATAAGGACGTTTTATATAACGTTGGTATTATTATAAAATAATAAGGACACAAATATATTTAGCGTCCTGATTTTAAAATTTTAAGACACATTAATTTTGTGTCCCTATTTTAATTTAGAATATAAATATATTTTTATTTTAAATCTCACAATTTGGATAATCTAGTGACGCAAATTTAATTATGTCCCAATGGTATTTGATAATGCTTCTTATTATGCATCCTAATAAAATTTGATAATAAAGACGTCACTAATTATGTGTTCCGATAATATTCGATAATAAGGACATCACATATTATACGTCCTAATAATATTCCATAATAGGGATGTCGCTTATCATGTGTCCTAATAATATTAGATAATAAGGACACCGCTTATTACGCGTCTTAAAAATATTAGATAATAAAGGCGTCATTTATTATGTGTCGCAAAAATATTTAATAACAAAGACATCTTTTATTATGCGTCCCAATAATATTTAATAATAGGGACATCGCTTATTATGCGTGCCAATAATATCCGATGATAGAGACAGTGCTTATTATACGTCCCAATAAATAGGGACGTCGCTTTTTATGTGTCCCAATAAATAGGGACGTGGCTTTTTATGTGTCCCAATAATATTAGATAATAAGGACATTGCTTGTAACGTATCCCAATAAATAGGGACATCACGTTTTATGCATTCCAATAATATTCCAAATTTTTGCCCTTTAAATTATCTAAGTTGGATATAGATGCCTAATACTTTTTAAAAAAGGGGTGATTGATTTAGCTCGGGTAAAAGATATTATTTGTGTTTGCTTAACTATTATTATTTTTACATGTTTCATATATATGATAATTCATTTATTTGTTACAGGAAAAATTTGCCCTTCCTCCTAGTCCTGAAGTTGATAAATGGATTCTAAATTTAACTTCTAAGAAATGGAGAAGTTATAAGTAAGATCTTAAAGCAAAACATATGCTGGATGGGAGGTCAGAACTAGATGTGGTGAGGGAAGCTCCGAAAGTAGTTCCTTCTCAATAATGGATTGATCTAGTCCATTATTGGTTCTCGGAAAAAGGGAAGATAATAATTTCATATTTATATAATATTAAATAAATATGGTGTTTGTGATACTGATTTTTTGTTATTTGTTATAATATTTCTGCAATAGGTAAAAGAGCTCGTGCATATTAAGTTGCTCCTCACACAACAGGGTCCCAAAGTTTTGCTCGAAAGAAGCGGTTATTTGTATGTATTTTTATTTTACATAAATAAATTTGAATAATATAAATTTCCATGATTGATTGCTCTTATATAATTTTTTCATAAAAAAAGAAGCATAATAGATATCCTACTCCTGTGGAATGATATTCTATAATTCACAAGCACAAAGATGGAGGATTCGTGAATCAAGCTTCTGAGTAGCTTGTGGTATGAATAAGTTTATCTATTAATTTAACTTTGCATTTTAATTCTATACTTTTTCTTTATGCCAGAAAGGAAAAATAATGTGGTATGAATTCAATTTATTTTTTCAATTGAATAAATATTTTATGTTTCTTTTTAACTTCACAAGTTATTTATTATTGAAAAAATAGTTATTAAATACATTGAAACATTTTTTTTGATGCACCACCGGAAAGAGCTACTACATTAATGACAGAACGAATTGCAAACTCTCAAGAAACTGAACATGCTAATATAGAAGATCAAGTATATAATGAAGTGATTATGCCTGATCAATATGGTCGAGTAGTAGATTATGGATTTGGTGTTAATGCTAGACAAATGCAAGAATCTCAAAGATGTGCAAGAATGGATACTGAAAGTGTTAATATTGAGCAACTGGTGCAAGCTCGTGCAGAGGAAATTGTGCGACGTGAACGTGGTGAAATGGAATCTCAATTTCAAAATAAAATGCAGTAAATGAAAAATAATCATGGACAACAAATATCAGATATGCAAGCTCAAATTGATACCATAACATCATTAGTAGGACATTTTAACTGAGGAAATGAAGATGAACTATCACATTCACAAGTGAGCACTCTTCCTTCTTTTTCCAATTTGTATGATGTAAAAGTATACTATTTGATGATAATTGTACATTTTGATACTTATAAATTTATTTATTTTTTTATAGGGACATGGCCAAAGAACTTGAAGATTGCAGAGAATGTAAAGCTTCAAATGTCTTTTGTTAGAGATTTTTAGATCTATCATATTTTTTTCACTAGAGATGTGCGTGATTAAAAAATAATGTGTCACAAATTCTTCAGAATTTTTAGTTTGATATCTAGATTGACTTCTTACTTATATTTTATTTATCTGGCCTGCAAAACCGTCATATATATATATATGTACCATATACATGTTAAATGATATAATGAATTAATATTTATAAAATAATAATATAATTTAAGATACTAATTATGCGTCTTTAAATAACAACTAAGGATATTTTTTAGCATGTGTCAATATTCAAATGTGACATTTTAAAATAAATATATAAAAACGAATTGAAGACACAAAATAAAAGTGTCCTTAAATTTACAACATTGAATTTTGACGCTTGTTATAACGTTCTTAATTGGTAACACTTGACAATGATGCATATGCTAGTGATACAATATCAAATAGCGTCTTCAATTTAGCAACACAAATTAACAACGTAAACGATAATGTCTTTACATTTGTGTCGCATGATAATGATGCAAATATTAGCGTTTTAAAATTTTTGACACAAAAAATAAGGACACTTTGAAAAGTGCAGGTGAATGATGTGAATTAAGTTGAATAGTGATAACTTGCTAATTTTAAGGATCAAAATTGATATTTTCCAAAATTTGATCAAACTCCCTAATTCACTCTACTGCAAGTGCGCAGGTCAATTGTAGTAGTCTCAAGTGTCGTATCCACAATTATTTGAAAGCCAATGACTTCCTAAAACAATCTAAACTAGCCCTACCTTAAATGGCAAAAACAAGAAATTGAGAAAAGTAAGAACAGAATTTAAATGTGGCTAGAAGAGTAGCTATTTTGGATATTTTTTATAATTGATATTGACTGAAATTTAGATGTTAAACTAAGAATTAAAAGGGATTATCAATCAAAGGAAAATTTTCCTAGAAATGGAGTTCATCTAATTCAAGTATGGATGGATTGGAGCAAATTATCAATATAGTCAATTCTAACTCAACTTGAAAAGGGAATGTTATCACAACATACTTAAATCAAGCCAATTAACATATTTTCATATGGTTGATTAGCTAAGTTGAATAAGAAAAGAATCCTTTCTGATATCAAGTTAACTTTGAGAATAGGTTCCAGTATCATACTGATATTGGCAAGATCTTATCAGAAATGGTCAATTCAATGGGAATTAATTTGACACCAATGTTGATAAACACATATAATGATGGAACAATTGGCTAAACATGAATATAATTAATCCATAGCTAATGCAAATGCTTCTTAGTTTATCTCTAAACTTCAAGGAGACCTAAAATCAGTCTCTCGACTGCACATACAAATGAGGTCCACATCAACATTAGTTAGTTGGATTCATTAGGCATATTATCACAGAAGGGAATCTAACAAATCATCATTGCTTCTTAATTCATCTATGAACTTCAAAAAGAACCAAATTAACCTCACAGTTGCTCATGAAATCAGAGTTTCAGATGATAAAATAGATTCCAAAGGAAATCAGAAAATCAAATTCATATCAGACCCAATGTCAGATTGAAATCAAAGAAGTGTCATTGTATCTTGATTCATTCTGAACAAGATTGGAACCATGAATCAACCTTTCAGTTGCTAATTAGATCAGGATTTCAGACAATGACAACAGATTCCAATAAGCAATTCAAGAAATCAAATTTCAAAAATCAAAATAGTGTCAATATCATAAAGGGAAATCAGTATTGTTCAACTCCACCCATAATCTGTATTAGACTACTACCCTATCCTAGGAGAGCTGGAATTTAGCTCATCATAATTACAAAGTTTGATACAAAATAGAAGGAGAAGCTGATACAAAGCATCCTGAAAATAAAAATTTGTTGCAGGAAAACATAATTTTTCAGCAGCTCCACTTCATCCCCTTCCTTTAGCTCCTGGTCCAGAAAACCCTGTAATGGAGGCTCCCCCTCTTTCTCCAGGTTTCTCAGCTTTTATATGACCCTTCATCACCCTTGGATGCAGATTAGAATGTTCCATAGCATCTGATTTATGCCACATGTCCTGTGGTCCTGAAATTCCAGCAGATTTCAGACTGCTTTTTGGACAGCTAGCAGTGGTCCCCCCTCATTTTTCAGCTTGTGCAACCTTGTAATACTTGCTAGAAGAGCCAAAACAGCAAGCATCAAAGTCCTTAAATAGAAATTAGACAAGTATGGATTAGGACAATAATTAATATCAGCTCCATTGTCAAATGAAATTTGGTGTTGAGTAGGAATGAAATACTTGCATAGAAATGATAATTATATGCACCTGAATGATAACATTCTATAGAAGTAATAATTCTGTGTAGATTAAACCAAGATGATTCAAAGATTATTGATTCAAAATGGCCAGAGATTAGGACAACAATTAAATGAGATTAAGTATCAGATATGGATGATGCTTTATAAGAATGATAACTTGAGCTCCGAAATGATAACTTTGTGCAAATAAATAATAACTTGTTGCAAATTTAATTATGATTACCCAAATGTGACCAAATCAGAGCAGCAAGGAGTTAGAATAGCAATTTAACAATTACCTAATGCTGTTATGCAGAAATGATAACCTTGCACATTGAAATGACTATTTTGCCCCCAAAATTGATAATTTGACACCAAGAATGATAACTTGTGTATTTGAGTGATAACTTTGCACAAATCAAATCATGACCGTCCAAATATGATTAATTCATAATGGCAAAGAATTTAGGGCAAGATAACTGATGCGTAAAATGATGTAGCAAAATAAGATCGCTAGCAAGTACACTAGTCGCTCAAGTAATATAGTAATAAGAGTAAGAGTGTCGAAGCCACGAGGAATATTATTACTTCAATATCTGAATTTACAAATTAATAAGATAGGAAAAACATGAATTTTGAAAATGAATTTTGTAATTAAAATAAATAAAGAAAATAAGATAATGGTGTTGAAGTTGGTCTTAGGATGATAATAAATTAAGGATAATTATGTAAACCAGAAAAGATAAATT
Organism: Pontederia crassipes; assembly: GCA_030549335.1. NCBI lineage: Eukaryota > Viridiplantae > Streptophyta > Magnoliopsida > Commelinales > Pontederiaceae > Pontederia > Pontederia crassipes. The sequence goes on along the minus strand of CM060194.1, from coordinate 58,660,210 downwards.
AAAATTCTTAAGATGGATTAGAAATTTTCTTAAGTTATTAATTTACAAGATTAACATCACAGAGTCCACGAACTAGTAATTCTACTATTTAATCCGGTAAATCAAACTATCTTAAATTTAATCAAAACTGAAGTCCCACAAACTAGTATTCGTCAGATGAGATTAAAATTAAGATGCATTAATATAAAAATCCTAGACTATTAATCACTCCACAAACTAGTATATATTAACAGACCACATAGATCTAATTCTCCACACACTAGTTATTAGACCTATGTCAATTTTTAATTCCATAATAAATCATTTAATTTAACTAAATAAAATCTGAAATTAACTAGTCCACATCACTCAAGTTTATCGGCCAAAACAAATTAAGCAACACCACATCTCGACCAAAACAAATTAAGCAACACCACATCTCAGCGAAAACAAATTAGACAACACCACATCTCGGCCAAAACAAATTAAGCAACATCACATCTCGGCCAAAACAAATTTGAATTGAATCAAGGCGTAAAACACGTTCAGAAAATTCATGGAAATTTCGAGACAATAAGGAAGGAAATCTCGACGGAAAGAGAAATTAATGGATGGAAATCACGTCTAGAATCAAATTAAAAAGTCGATAGAGTAATATGATATTGGCAAAATTACGAGCGGGATCAGAATTTGCGACTAAAATCAGAAATTACGAGTACTAGCGTAATCAGTGCAGAGAAAAGTACAAGCCGTAATAAGGGTGATATGAGAAAAATGAAATCAATAGGCAATCAGTGGAGGCCCCAATCAAATTAGTAAACAATCAATCCGAGCGCAAAATTAGGAGATGGGCAATTAAGGTGAAATATCAGAAGATGACAAATTGCGGGCGCAAAATCCAGAGAAAAATCCATTATGGGCCGAAACAAAATTAAACACAATTAAACATACGAGCGCCAAAAGTCATTCACTAATCAGATGCTTAAACAACCTAAGGCGTAAAAGTAATGAAAGAAATATCTCAGACACATATTCGCTTGGCCGAAATGAAAACTTTCCATATCTCGGCCGAAATGAAATTGGGCGACATTGCGGGCGTAAAAGTTGGTCGCAAACAAAGGCGCCAAGCAAGTAATCAATCCGGTCGCAAAATCGGGAGCGCCAAATAAAATCAGCAGGTAATCAATCTGGGCACAAAATCGGGGGCGCCAAATAGAATCAACAGGTAATCAATCCGGGCACAAAATCGGAGGTGACAAATCTGAAGATGATGGCAACGCAAAATCAGGAAAGATTGGACAAATTACAGGCGCCATATCAAAAGACGCCAACGATGATAAATACATCCCGAATTATAGGATCACAGATAGAGAACAATTCAAATTAGTTCATATCAGGTAAAGAAGGCGTAATTGAATGATAAAAATAATCAGCACTTATAAGAATTAATTGAGCGCCACATAAGGAAAGAGAAATTGGATATCATCAACAAACAAATCCAAGGCGTATTAAAGAAAATAATCAGGGTGATATCTTGGTAAAAAGATTTGCAGAGAAAAATTGAAGGCATCAAAGAAGGATAAGTAAACCCCAAAATTATAGGATCAGGGAGAGAAAATCAAATCAAAAGAAACATCAGCCAGAATTACGAGCGAAATCGGACATTGGATTTGGGGCGATAAGAGAAGCAAATTAGGCTTTACAGGATGTAATATCCGGAAGGAAAAATTTAGTGTAATAAGTTAAGTTGGGGCAAAACAAACTCATCCATATCTCGTGACATCCAAATCTCGGCCGAGACAAATCGGGCAATAAAAAGAAAGTAAAAATATCATGCCAGATAATTAAACTTGATTGGGCTCAGCGAAACTTTCTCAGAGTAAATCAAGGCGCAAAATAAAAATCTTATCAAAATCCAAGGCGCAAAAAGACTAACACATATCTGCGGGAAATATATCCAACATTATACATGTCGCAAAGAGAATTCAGAAAACTATCGATCGCAAAATCATGCTTAATCAATCAGAAAGATAGTGAAATTTCGGTTGTAAAACTTGGATAAAATTTTCCAACCGCAAAAAGATAAAAGTTTATCATTAAACGTCATTTGCGGGCGTAAACTTTTTTTCTCGAAGTTCAAGTCGAAATGAAGTCAAATCAAACCTAAACGTTCAAATGATTTCAATCTTACGGCCACAAAACACAATTAAATCAAATCGATTTAAAATCAAATATGATCATTAATCAAACCGCAAAACAAAAGTTACAATTGCGGCCGCAAAATTGAAAGTTTAGATATCAAAATCGATACATTACGAGGCCACAAAATAAATCTCGGTCGTAAAATCATAAGTCCACGTAATCTGAAAAATCCAATCGGTGTCAGAATTTAACCCGAAAGTCAGCAAATTTAAAAATGTCGTGACCTTTATCTGCAAAATAAAAATGTTAGTTTATTCACAAAAAATAAAAATAATTAAAACAAATAGTACATATTTACAAAGAATTATTTACAATTTATTTACACCTCCTAATAATTCATAAAAATCAGAAATTAATTAATAAAATATTCTCCGGCAACGACGCCAAAAACTTGATGCGTAAAATGATGTAGCAAAATAAGATCGCTAGAAAGTGCACTAGTCGCTCAAGTAATATAGTAATAAGAGTAAGAGTGTCGAACCCACGAGGAATATTATTAATTTAATATCTGAATTTACAAATTAATAAGAGAGGAAAAACATGAATTTTGAAAATGAATTTTGTAATTAAAAAATAATAATAATAAGATAATGGTGTTGAAGTTGGTCATAGGATAATAATAAATTAAGGATATTAAACTCCGCCTATATTTTATAGCCAGTCCCAAGCTCGGATAAAGGAGAAGGGTTGTATTAGGCCCCGACAGCCAGCGTAAAACCCTGTCGAATCTCATGAACATGGATCAACGAATGGCATCGTATGATCCATGTAGCCGACCCCACCTAGTGGGATAAGGCTTTGTTGTTGTTGTTGTTGTTGTATGTAAACCAGAAAAGATAAATTAAAATTCTTAAGATGAATTAGAAATTTTCCCAATTATTAATTTATAAGATTAACATCACAGAGTCCACAAACTGGTAATTCTGCTATTTAATCCGATAAATCAAACTATCTTAAATTTAATCAAAACTGAAGTCCGACAAACTGGTATTCGTCAGATGAGATTAAAATTAAGATGCATTAATATGAAAATCCTAGACTATTAATCACTCCACAAACTGGTATAGATTAACAGATCACATTGATCTAATTCTCCACACACTAGTTATTAGACCTATGTCAATTTTTAATTTCACAATAAATCATTTAATTTAACTAAATAAAATCTAAAATTAAGTAGTCCACAAACTGGCAATTACTTAACTCGGAAATTTAAATAATTAAATCAAAAGCACTAAACACCATTAAAAATTGATCAAAAGAAATTCAATAACAATAAAATAAGGGTCCACAAAATTTTCCTTCAATAATAATCTCTTAAAATAAAATAATTAAAGCATGGAGTTCATCCTAGAATTGCAGAGAGATAATAACAAAATAACAATAATAATCGGAAGAATTACACCAAGAAATAATTCAGATCCTCAGATGTCGTCGGAACATCTAGAACAGCCGTCCGATCGAATCTCTCTCTCGTCGAAGCCCGCGAAGCTCACGACTTGCTATGGAAGAAAACCAAACTTCAAAGCACGAGTTGGGATGATGACTTCTTCACGTAATTATAGGTGCGGACGGCCTTCAATTTGATCCAATTGATAACATCGTACGACCGAATTTAATTTCGTCGGATAAAACTTATGTGGTTTACGACTCTATCCAATTTGACGATAAAAGTTTCACGGCCGATAAACTCTATCCACTTCATTTTGCACTGATGATTCCTCTGTAAATCTCGGCCACAAAATCGAGTTTGCGCCCAAGGATTGGAGTTATCGGCCGATAAAATGATATCACTTTCTAAATCTCGGCCACAAAACCTGTTTGCACCCTAGATTTCTCGGTCGATACGATGAGTAACTTCTTATCTCACCCAAAACGATAACAATCTCGGCCACAAATTCGTTTGTCCCCTAACGATTACAGCCGATAGTAATAAAACATTGGATGTTTTGCGGCCGATAAGGATTTCTCGGCCGATAAACTTGATAGATGATAGGAGTCTCGGCCAATACGGATAGATTTTGATGATTTATCGGTCAATATGTCCATTCATGATCAAATATAATCCTTGGATAATTATGTATTCGATTTTTTCTGCAAAATTATAATAACAATTTAATTAATCCATCCACAATTAAAATATTAAGAAAATTAACAATTAAATTTGATAAATCCGGAATTACGATTAAAAGTGATCTAAAATGATGCATGCCATGATCAAATTATAGAAAAATTAATTAAAATAATAATCTAAAATATGTTATATTTTGCATGCATCAATAATAGCTAGAAATCAGCTCAATTGGCAAATGCACATTGGAATGATAACTTTGCATATTGGAATGATAACTTGTCTAAAAATGATAACTTGGCACAGAATTGATAATCTTATAGATTTTAACCATTCAGAACTTCTATGCACATGGAATTGAATCAATCAAGAAATTGTTTAAAAGACGAACGCGACTTTGCCGTGCCAGCCAATTGATTCATAAGTTTGAACATCCAACATTGATGAAGACAAAGGGTTGAATTATAAAATTGTTATATATATCCAACGTTAATGAAGTCAAAGGTTTATATTAAAATTTGTTATAGAAATCTGTCGAAGTCTTTATATTCAAATTAGTGCTAAAATCCTTGCAATGCATCGATGATTTAAAAATTGTTTACGACAGCTAATCATGATAATTGGCCTATCAATTTGACAACGGAGGTTGATTTTACTCAAATAATAGATTAAATATTTTGAATTGGAATTCGATTTAACTAATTTGACCACTGATTGAATCCCCTTTTTTTCTGTCAAGAACTGGATCGAACCGCTAATGGTTTGATGATCGACCCGTCCGATTTTAAAAACAATGGTATATGCTATCTTCACTTTCTTAAAAAGATGCTTTCTAATTTTAATTCAACTCAAATCCTTGCTTCTAACTTGTGTAGCATAACTGAGCACACGTGATATTCGTGTTATCTTTCTTAAATTAAATATTTTGAACATGCCTCCTTTAGTTTCTTTTCGGAAATGAATTTTCCTAATTTTAAATTCAATATGAAAAATAATATTTTATAATTTTTTGTTATAATGGGACGCCGAATGCTCAATAAAAAAACAAAATGATATATTTAAAAAAGAGGATCGCACAGTTTAAACTAATGTTTTAATAATTGAATCGACAATAGAATCGATCGACCAATGGGTCATGGTTTGATTGATTCAATCGGTTCAAATGGATTAAATCATATTTTTATTAAAAAATATATTTTTATTACTTCATAAAATATATTATAAAAAGTTATTAAAAGTTAAAAATAATGAATTAAAAATATGTTAATAAATTTATTTTTTACATTTTTAGAAATATATATTCTTTACAATAATATCATTAAATAATTTTATTATTTAATAATTTCATGAATAATTTAGTTTTTTTGTTTGAATAATTTCGTACTACTATCTTCTCATGTTCTATATTTCAAATTCATTAGATATTATTTGTTTCCTTTTTTAAATTCATCCTATAAAATCTATAATATATTTTCTATTTTATATTGTTAATATTTATTCCTTTAAATTTTATCATTTTTTATTTTAGTTCAATTTTCTCTTTTGTCTAAATTTATCCTTATTATTATTTCCACCTTTTGTTTTCAAATTCACATCTAGTTTCCTTATTATTAGTAACCTTTTTTACCTTCATCCTATAAATTCTATTACATTATATTATACTATTCCAATTCATACCCTTTTTTTTCTCTCCTTTCTATTTCTTACTATAATGTACTTTCCTTATTTTATTTTTCTATCCATATTCAGCTTTATTTATTTTTTGAGAAAAAAAGTTGAACCATCAACCTAATTCAATTGGTAGAATTAGGGGTGAAAATAGTACAGGTGGATTTTTTTGTTTAAGACCATTTTATATTTTTTGTATGGTTTTTTAGAATTAAAAAAATCTAATTAATTTTTTTTCTGATGGTTTTTTCGGAGTCCTATTTTTTTTAATAAATTTTGTATTTAATAAAATATATTGATAATATGAAGTGGTATTGTATTTTATAAAGAGATATTAGTTACATATTATAAGTTGTAGTACTATTATTTATGACATATATAGATTTTTTATGCATTTAATGATAAAAATATCATGTTTACTAATTAATTTTATATATTTTATAAGTATTTAAAGTATAATAGTAATATATTTTTATATAATTTTAATTATGTAGGTCTCCATTGAGCTTCTCTGGTGGTTTTTTTAAAAATTAAAAATAGTCTAGATTGTTTTTCAAATTTTAAAGAAATCTTAAAATTTACATCGGTGTTTTAGCTTTTCGGTTTTTTTGCTTACACCCCTAAGTAAAATCGGTCAGTTCCAATTTTAGAAAGGCTGATTAAAACTGGTTATAAAAAAGTACCAGTGCCGCACGTGCCCTTTCTGTATTTGATATTAAATGTTTAATGTTGCAATCAAAGACACTCGCGTCGTTTCCTTTTTCTAAATCAACTTGTGCAAGATTTTATGCATAACCATTCAATATATACGATACTACTTTTCAAGGGTCTCTCATATTTATTTTGTTAATCGAGCTAAAATTAGTTTTCCGATTAAATATCCTGACTTAGACTAAAATCTTCTGGGATATTAATTTAGACATAAAATCTCCATTAATTTTGATTTTTTTCACTTTGGGCACTATTCAACCGTCAAAATTACGACAAGTTGATCATATGCTGTTTTATGTGAATTAAAACATCCTGACGTTCAAATGCACGCTCTTTCTGCCTCTTTTATTACGCAAGAATCAAACCTAGCTGATAATGTTTATCGCACAAAGTTTTATAACAAACTACAACGATGTGTTCAATGAGTTATTTGTATTATATTTCTTTAATTGAATTAACTTTTCACTTGTGATGGACCTTTTATCTATTAGTGTCAATTTACACTAAACGACAATTACGAAACTTATTCATTCAGTACATGATCATCATATGTGCTCTTATTTCAGTTCATTAATATTGCTTTATATTAAATTAAGATAATGAAATCTGCCTACTAATTTACTACCAATACTATATATTCTTCAATAATTGGAAGTTCGATGAAGAGTGCTGAGGTCCAACAAATGGTATGATGTTATTATCTTCGCTATAACATTTTTAACGATTTCCGACGGTCAAATACATAAAAAATCTCATAAAATTCGTCGAAAAATTGAGTTTTGAATGAATTCTTCGACGTGAAAATAATCGTCGGAATAACTCTCATTGATAATAATTTTTCAACGAATTTTAAAATATATTGCTATTTTTGAAACAAGCACCTATCGAAACGTCCGACAGGAAGTCTCCATTCCGAAAGGATATTAATTGTCAGAGGTTCTGATGAGACAACCGGAACCTCCGGCGGGGATTTCTAGTTAGAACCTTCCATGAGATATTTCCCATCGGAGGTTTTGAAAAGAAATTCACCATCATAACCTCCTCTCGCCAGACATTCCGATTGGATCGCTCCCGTCGGACGTTGCGCCAGGTTCGTTCGTCATTTTTTTTAAATAAAAAAATCAGACCCTGCAGCTGATTTTTCATCCAAAAAGAATTATGTTGTGAGTGTAGTAATTATATCACTTATTACATTAAAGAAAGTAAATATTAAGTTATGATTTTATTTTTTGATTTCTTTTTGGTGCTTATAAAAAATATTTTAGTGACAATCGAAGATTAAAAAACTATGAAATATTGAATTATGGTTAATGATTTTTTTTGCCAAAATCATGATTATTCAATATTAAATAAGGTTTGTGATTTCTTATCGAATAGTTAACAAATTAAAATCATGAACTAGTAATCAGATTCAGCTGATATATCATAATGAATAAAGTTCAAGGGATATCTGCACTGGCAAGAGATGTTTGTATAAGAAGACATTTTGAAGTCGAACTACCAATTCATTTATCTCTAATTGATTCAAAACTTAATTATCGAGAAAGTGCTTCTTCGCTCCTACATTAATTCGTTGAAGTTAGATATTATTTAGTCTTATTATAAATACTGATTTCTTAAAATCTTAATGTTTTTTTTTTTCTGAACCCCTCATCTACAACATGCTCCTAAAGTCTAAGTCGTTCTTTTTATCGTCAAATTTGCATCGTTTTTGCAACTGGGGAAAATTATGGCCGCATGATAATAATTATATATAGCGTCGCAAAATTGAAATTGGAATGTTTCAAACTTTCTATCATATTCAGTAGCTTCGTTCCAAAAAGAATGGGCCACATGATGAGACATTCTTTAGGAAGACTCCAAACCCTAAACGATAGGAAAATAAATTATAAAGTGTTCGAAATTTTTTTAGTGTAATATGTGGATTTTATATCGCTGGTGACACAAAAAGATAAACGCGACTTTTGCTAGTCAATTGATTAACAAGTTTGAACATCCGATTCGGAGGTAAGTCAAAAGGATAATGTTTTAAATTTGTTATCATGTGATATATATATATATATATATATATATCACACGTTTAAACTATTTGGAAGCAAAAAAACCTCTTCACACCTACCGGCTACCGGTCAAGGGTGGCGTTCACTACAACAGCCGTAATATCTTCTTGGATTTGTTTGTTCTATATATATATATATATATATATATATATATATATCACACGTTTAAACTATTTGGAAGCAAAAAAACCTCTTCACACCTACCAGCTACCGGTCAAGGGTGGCGTTCACTACAACAGCCGTAATATCTTCTTGGATTTGTTTGTTCTATAATCATGTTCAGAACTGATAGGAACTAAATAATCAGCGTAGATTAAAGTTTGATATTATGACTGTTAATTTATCTAATAGAGGAAACAATTTCGGCTGTTTCATTTCTTTTGACACGAAATTGTCATTTTCAGATTTCATGATATAGTCGACTTTTTCTTCTATATATACGTAAACTGTGAAATCGAGTGCACGGTGTAACATTGGCTCTTGACTATAACGTACCTAGCAAGGATCTGAGAGTTCAATTTTAGCCCCAAAATGGCGCAAATGATTGCTATGTTTCTTCTTTTCTTTCTCTTGGTTGATCCCCCGAGTGCTGTTTCTCTTGCTCGTTCCCGTGGGCCTCGAAGACCACCAAAATTTCCCAAACAGAAGAACTTCGTGGATTATCTTCCCGCAAAAGAGAACGGTGGTTTCCAAGCTCGGCTCCGATACAGCGGATTTCAGGACTACCTGCTTCAGCTCAGCGTAGGCACCACTGCAAGCAACGTATCGCTCATAATCGACACCTTTGACGACGTCATTTGGAGCGACTGCCTGCAAAATTACGCGCCGAGCAAGACTTCGGCCTACTACCCAAAGAATTCCTCCACCTACATCACTCCCACATGCGACAAGCAATGGGAAGAAGAGCTACAGAACGAATCATGCGAGCAGCTGCCGCAGTGCCGATACAATTGCTCTGCCTCTGGCCTGGTCGGTGTTCTTGCCAACGACACATTCGTTTTCGGAGGCAGTACTCCGCGTAACCTATCTTTTGCATGCAACGACGTGGTGATCTACGGATTCAATGACACCTCTGGCTATGTCGGGCTCGGACGAGCCCCTTTCTCTCTCATCTCTCAGCTGAATTTAACCAAATTCTCTCATTGTTTCACCGACCAAGCTGCCAGTACCACTCTTTCCAGCTACATGTTCTTCGGTTCCTACGCAGACTTGGAGGGCAACATAGCCGTCAATACCACCACTCTTCTAAATGATTCGACGGACTACATCCTTGATTTGAAGGGCATATCACTTGGCGCAAAAAGGTTGCCCATCCGTCCAGAAATGCTCCAATACGTAAAAAATTCAGATGGGACAATAATAAATGGGACGATCATATATTCGACCGACCCGGTTACTTACTTGCCACCGGAAGCTTACGTGATCCTCAGGGACGAAGTCAGTGCTCAGGTTGGACTGCCCGAGTACAACAATTCCAATTACTTCGGCCTCGACCTGTGTTTCGATTGGACATCAAATAGCCGTTTAAATTTGTCTACTCTCACGTTCCACTTCGACGGCGCAGACATGACTTTGCCAACATCAAATTTCTTGGCGAACTACACTGATGTTAATGGTACTTCTTTGGTTTGCTTGATGATATACCCCAGTTCTGAGGGCTACTCGTACTTGGGCAATTATCAGATGCAGAACTTTCAGTACATCTATGATCTGGAAAATGGAAAGCTGTCCTTCAGGAGCGTTCAGTGCGATGAACTTCAACCTCCCAGTTCCAGAAGCCATGGCGTCAAGTTGGATTTACATAGCATTACACTCGGTGTTCTTCTCATGTTATATCTTCTTCTAGCTTGATATTGTAAATCCTTGTTGGGAATGTTTTGTAACGACCCTAATTTTTCAAAATTTAATAAATTAATATTTTATCATTTTAAAAAAAATATATGGTCATTAATATTATTATAATTAATAATTTCGAAAATAAAGGAAAATAAGAAAAGGAGTTTAATTATGGATAAGATGTATTATGGATTAAATTTGATTGGGATCGGAAGTTATAAATGGATTGAAAAATAAGGATCGAGCCCTATAAATAAATTTTTAGGGTCAGGCGTTAAAAAAATTTCGTTCTTTTTTATTCTTGATGTTCGACGGTAGAGACGTGACGTCGATGTGATGGCAAAGTGTGATTCGGCGTCAAACGGCTAGGCGCGAAACGAGGTACATAGGAGAGATCCGTATATTTATTATGATGTGTAATTATGCTTCTACGAAACGGTCGACTTTGGCTTATTAATTAAAAAGGTGTGTTTGCATCCGTGAAAAGGAAGAAAAGCATAAAGGAAAAATAATATTTTTTTTTTTTGAAATCTTTGCGCCATCCTGCCGTAGGAGAAAGGAAGAAAAAAAAATTATAACAAATAGGATGAGAGGCACAATACGTGGTGGTGCTAAATAATTTGGAGAGAGAAAAAAGGGATTATGGCAAAGCAAGAAAAAAAAAAGAATTGAGAGATCCCAGCCGCATGAGAGAAAAGAAAAAGAGATAATCGTAAGAGAAGAAAGAAAAGGGCGTAAGGGTAGGACTCGGTTGGCCGTGACGTAGGGAGACTGATCAGGAGAGAGATGGATTTGGCATTTTGACGAAGGGCTTTCTGTTAGTAGGAACAGAGAATGTATGAGAGAGAAAGGAATAGGACAAAAGAAAAAAAAAAAAAAGAGCGCTGGGTGGATAGGAGAGAGGGCAAAATAATATAAAAAGAAGAATTAGATTAACCCGTCAGCAGGGAAAGAAAATAAAAAAAAATAGAAAAGAAAAAAATAGATATGGGAACCGGGAGGTATTCATTTATTTTAATATGATTAGTGATTTTAATTGTCAGTTATATAACGATTATTTTGTTGTAATTATTATTTGAGTATGATATATTGTTTGATCCGATCAAATTGTTATTATGTTATAATCATACTTGATCATAGTATCATCATACTGGATCATATCGTCATCTGATTATATTTTATCATCATATCCAATCGTATAATTGATTATGATACTAATCTAGTAATCTTTTTTATTGGGTCTTGTTTCACCTAAATTAAATTGTCAAAAGATAGACACTTAGGTAAATAAGATAAAAGTCGAAACCTACTGAGCCCATGTCTACTGATTGTCACTAAGCCGAGATCAATTGAATTGAATGAGGCAGATAGTGTAAAAGGTATAACTGTTTCGTGTATGACCACTCGTCCCTCACCATACACGAATCCATTGAATTATATCGGACTTATCGTGGCACTGATCCCCCACTGGCCTGCATGAAAGTGGCATGGTGTCCCTTAATTGACTCACCGCTCCTCATTAAATTGGATAACTCCGAACATTGTAAATTGAATTGAAATAGAATAGAATTGAATTGAATTGGATTGAAATCGAATTGAATTGAATAGATCATGGTCATTTGGAATACTGACGTTGATTGGCATTGCCTCCACCCATTAAATCAAACCGAATTGTTATTGATCAATGACCATTGATATTGAATTGAAAATTGTTAAATTGAATAGTGTAATGGTGATTAGGCATCATTGATATCGTTAATTGTTAAATCAATATTGATCGATCATTTAACATTTTCCTTATTCTTCCTATTGATCTATGACTTTATTGTTCTATTATTAAATTGAATCATTGATTCCATACTCTATTGTTAATTGGATAATGTCATATTAATCAAGTAATTATTAATTGTTATCGCTATTGATTGGTCTTTCGACCATAGTTATTCATAGCCTGATATAGTTATTCATATTGATCAATCGATATATTGTTGATTGATTATTACATTGATGCTCAATTGACTCATCATTGATCATATCTTATTTTTAATTGAGCATATTGATTATTTAGTAGACCTTACGTACTGAGTATTTTTATACTCATGAATATTTCTCTGTACCTGAATCTGTGCAGGTGAGAGAGTTTTGATAGAGGATGATGTTGTAGGTGACTATGCTCAGTGACAGACAGATGTTACAGATGACATTAGATCGAGTTGTTTAGTTTTATTATTTTCGCACTTATTAGAATTGTAAACTTATGAATGTTTTAGCATTTTGATTATTATGGATCATTAGTTATTATTTTTGAAAAGTCTTCCACATTTATGTTTTATATTCCACACTTTATAGATTTTATTTCGCAAAAATATTTTATAGAAAATTAAGTAGCGCCTCTGGGATGACTCTGAACACGTAAAAATCACGTGGATCTCGGGGCGTTACTGATGCATATAGGTTAATAAGCATTTCTGGATAGCGATATGATTGAGTAAATATAAATGTATATGGTTGTGGTTGTTTCCTTGATGCTGCCTTCATTTTACCTTAAAAAGTCATGAGTATGATTTTTGAAAAAGCTTAGAATAGTTTTATATTTATAATTTTATGTGCTAACTGGATAGGAACATTGTATTTATAATTTTAATATTTCTAGTTACTTAATCATGAAAATTAATTTATGAACTGATCAAGTGATTTTTCTTGAAATCTGCTTCTCTTACCAACGGATCAAAAAAAAAAAACTACCTACATATGGATTTGACTATATCAAATCAGCAATAATTTTAGTGGACTAGTTGTGTTGGTTGGGACTTCCAAATTTTAAATTCATATTTAACAAGACTTTATCGAGTATTGATTTTGTGTATCTATATTCCGGTTATTAGATAAATTTAGTATATTCAATTATCCAAGTTTTTGCTTTTTCTTCCTATATGGTACCAATATCCCTTTATTGTGGTACGTGGTTGATATTATATTCTTGGGTTAATTGTTACATACATCCAACGTTAGTGAAGTCAAAGGTTTAAATTTTAAAATGACGAAGCATTTATATTTAAATTAGTGCTAAAATCCTTGCAATGCACGGACGAATTAAAAAAATTTGACGATAGCTAATAATTATAATTGGCCTATCAATTTGACAAGGAATGTTTATTTTACTCAAATAATAGATTAAATATTTTGAATTGGAACTCGATTTAACTGAATATTATTAAATCGAATCAAACTACGAATTATATGAACTACATATTCTTTTATCAATATATAGATCTAAATATAGACAGTAATTTCTATCACTATATATTTTATTTGAAAATACAGTATTTTTTTAAAAGAAGCTAGCTAAATTTTAAATATTTGTTAGCATATACTATCTATTTTTTTATTTTCTATTTTAAAGATGTCAGTGATAAAATGATCAACTAATCATATGAACTTTGTAGGCATTCACAAAATCCTTAAGACCGAAATTATTGGGCAAGAAACACATAAAGTAAGGGATAAACGCAATAACAATTTCGCCAAAAACTCTGCAAAAAAAAAAAAAATAGCACGTCTGGTACAATATTTTAGAAAAATAAATATGAGGATCTGACGGGTCTGTAGGAACATTTAAATTAATTTTGTTCTGCATTTTAATCACAATTAATGCTTACTTATACATATATTACTTGGGCATGCTTTTTCCTTTTATATCATAAAAATATAATTTTTTTTATTTAATCCAACTAAAACTTCGACTTATACATGTATTATTTTGTAAAAAGTAAACATTTTATTTAATAGTTATGAAAAAAATGGAATTTATATTTATTCAAAGTAAAAAAAAAACTAGAATTTTACTAGCATGCCTATCGGATATACTAGCTCGACTTTCATAAAAAGTTGCTTTCTTCTTTTAATTCAACTCAAATTCTTACTTCTAACTTGTGTAACATCACTGAGAACGTGTGGTTTTCCTTTTATCTTTTTTAAATTAAGATATTTTTTAGTTAATCCAACTAAACTCCTACTTAGGAATATATTACTATGCTATATAAAAATTATTATTATTTAAAAAATCCAAAAAATAATAAGAAATATTGTTTTAGAAATAATATAATTTAAGTACCATGCCTCCTATATTTTCTTTTGACAAATAAATTTTCTTGATTTTAATCCAATATGAAAAATTAATCTTTTTATATTTTTTTTGTTATAAAGGGTGGCAAAATGCTCAATACCAAAAAGAAAAGAAAAAAAAGAGAAATTTAAAAATAAAGGTACCTTAACTACTCTAATTTAAGCTCAAGTTCACTTGATCTATACGTAAAGAAGTGCACATTGTAGCACGTCTTCTGGATGTACTTGATATTTTATGTATACTTCGATGTTGCAATCATTCGAGTCTGTGCAAGATTTTATACATAACTATTCAATATGTATACAAGACTATTTTCGAGAAGTTCTCATATTTATTTTGTTTGTTGATCTAAAATTAATTTATTAATTATATATCCTGACTTCGTCTAACGAGTCGGAGTGGCTCCTATTAGTGAGAAAATGGTAGAGAATCGTTTGAGATGATTTAGTCATGTTCAGAGAAGATCATTAGATGCGTCAGTAAGAAGAATAGATCAAATAATCTGGAGTCCGATTAAAAGAGGGAGAGGGAGGCCAAGGCGGACACTTGGCGAACTAATAGAGCAAAATCTATTGGTGAATAATATACCGAAAGGTTTGATTACTAATAGAGCGGAATGACGTCGTATGATCCATGTAGCCGACCCCACCTAGTGGGATAAGGCTTTGTTGTTGTTGTTGTTGTATATCCTGACTTCGTCTAAAGTGATTTGGGACATTTAATTTAATATTCCAAGCTAACACATAAATCTTCGTTAATTTCAAATTTAGTACTCAGGACTTTTTAGTTATTACGATTATATGATTGCCAATTACTTAGAAGATACGCATTCCAATGACTTTAGGCACTATTCGACAATCAATATTACGACAAGTTGCTCATATAGCGAATTAAATTATTTCATGAACAGCTTTATTAGATCATGATGGTTGATAAATTTTATATGCATTAAAACATTCTGACGTTCGAATGCACGTTCTTTCTGCCTCTCTTATTATGCAAGAACCAAATCTAGCTGATAATGTTTCTCGCACAAAATTTTATAACAAAGTACAATGATGTGTTCTATATGTTACACTACAAGAAAACTGTAAAATAACGACGCGAATTAGCGTCATCAAAGTACGCAACGCTAAATAGACATTAATAACGCCGTCCTTGTGTTGACAAATGTAGATGCTATTATTTCTTTATAGCATCAACTTAGTGTCAAAGAATGTTGACGCTAAATGAGGCGCTACCGCTACGCTATTTCGGCGTTATTATCATGTACGAAAATTAGAAAACACGAGACAGATGGTAGCGTTGTATTGGCGTCAGAAGTTGACGATGCTAAATTAGTGTCACCATGACCGATATTAATGCTAAAATAAGAGGCAATATTAACGTCGACTTCTTGCGTTGTATTGACGTCGACATTTAGGACGCTATATTAGCGTCAGAGGTTGGGGATGCTAAGTAGACGCTAGTTTGTGCATTTTTGGCAATATATATTATATACTTATACTATACTATACTATATAATATTGTATTGTATTATATCATACTATACTATACTATACTATACTAAATTATATTATAGTATACATTATACTATATTATACATCATACTATACTATATTATTGTATTATATAATATATAAAAATTAATATACCATGCTATACATGCGTTATACTCCAATTTCCAAATTTCAAAAATAAAGGAATAGTGCTTTTTCTTTTTTCATGGGATTCAAATGACAATTGCCAGAGATCTGACCGTCGGATCATCGCAAAAATTTTACCTCCTGTAGGTTAGGGCAACAAAATATTTTCAATATTTTTTGGCAATTTTAGGGGATCGGACGACAGAGTTAAAAACCTAGGAAAAAGGGCTTCTAACGGTCTCCGACGTGAGTCCGGTGAGAATTAGTCAAAACAAAAATTACAAACTCGTAGAGATCGACACGAGCTGTCTACCCGCGCAAGAATCGCGGTGATCAAAGGTTGAATGAAATTTAATAAAATGGGCAAAGTTTCGAAATAGAAGCGATCAGTTCTTCACGGGCGTAGATTGGATTGCCACAAAAAAATAGGCATTTCAAAGGGCTCGAGAAGGTTGGGTGGAGCAAAACTTTCACGTTTCACGTATTTTCCATTTTCTCCGATTCTTAAAATACCTATTTTTTATAATTATAAGAATTCTTCAAAATTTCCGACCACCTAAGAAATCTAAAAATATGTGTTCTAAAAAATTGGACCTTTCGACAGCACTTGGAACGATCCCATTTAGTCGACATAGAGTTTTCAATTTTTTCTGAGAAACGCTGATTTTTTTAGAATTTTTGTATCCGAACTTAAAAAGAGTATTCATATTATAGATAATAACTTTAGGGTTTAGCGTCGCACGTTTGTGACGTCAATATGACACAATGTTTCACTTTAGCATCGCAATGTTAAAGTCGCTAATATGCAGTGCTATTTGGCATACCTTATAACTATACCATGGCGTTAGCGACGTTGTAGTGTCGCCTATTTGCCGTCGCTAATGGACGATCCGTGTGCTCATCACAGAACGTATCCTAACCATTCTTTATAACCTATCCCTCTTTCCCTCTTTCAATCCTCCTCTTTTAATCCATCCTCTCTCTTTCAATCCACCATCCTTCCTCCCTTTCAAATCATCGTCCCAGATGATGCCCGTCCGCCTCGCCTCAACCCCGACCATCCACCACAGCAGTCGTCGTCCGTAGTCGTCCCGGTCATCCTGCCACCCCCTTCTCCCTCTGCCCTCTGCCCCGAAGACTCCGTCGCCATGACCATCGCTACCCCACCCCCTTCACCCTCTGCCCCAATGACTCCATCGCCACGACCAATGCTACCCACCCCTTCGCCCTCTGCCCCACCCCCTTCACAATGACGAGGAGGCCCTCACACTCGAAGAGGAGAAATTTCCCACCTACGATCGCGTGCGCCGGGACATCCTCACGCTCGAAGAGGAGAAACAAGAGGTTGATGTTCATCGGCTTCCGGAAGCGCATGCCCTGCTCGAGCGGCTCGTCTAGGTCGTTGAGGACGATTGAAATGAGGGATGCAAGAATGATTTAATTTGATGTAATTGTCATGTAATTTGATGCACAAGAATGATTATCTCATGGATATGTAATTTGATATAATGGAAATGTATATGTCATGTAATATAATTTGATGGTGTAGCAATCGACGAATGTAATGTAAAAATTAGAAATCGATGAATGTAATGTAAAAATTAGCAATCAATGAATGTGCAAGGCAATGCAATTTCTTTGAATGAATATATATAGTTAGTGTCTCCTTCGCGTCGCAGTGGTGTCTTAGTGTTTAGCGCCACATAAGCGTCCGAACAGCGTCTCAAAGTAGCGTCAACCCAGCGTCGACACATTCAGCACTACTTTAGCTTTGAAGTAGAGATGAATATTAACGCTTCACGATGACACTTTTTGTGTCATTATAACGTCTCAATAGCTCTATCATGCGACAGTAATAGCATCGACAAACCTGTGGACGTGAAGTCAACGCCAATAGCGATCGAAATTTTGCGTTGCCAGACATGTGTCGCTAAATCGATGCTAATACATCGCTATGTTCTTCAGTGCCAAGTTAGCGGCACATTAGAGGCTATTATGCCGTGTCTCGAATCGCATTTTTCTTGTAGTGTTATTTGTATTATATTTCTTTAAGTGAATTAATTTTTCACTTGTGATGGACCTTTTATCTATTAGCGTCAATTTGCACTAAATGACAATTATGAAACTTATTCATTCAGTACATGATCATCATATGGGCCCTTATTAAGGTTTATTAACATTGTGTTGTATTAAATCAAGATAATGAAATGAAGACTGCTTACTATGTTATATATCAACTTTTGAAGTTGGAAGTTCGATGGCGGATGTAACATCACGTACACTACAAGAAAAAAACTTCTTTTCATAGGGAAAACTTTCGCAATTTGTGACGAATTTTCTGACGAATTATTTTCCGTGGGAATATCCCATGATTCAAGCCGTGAGAAACTTTTTCCACAGCTCGAACCGTGGGAAAAGTTCCACGGCTTCGACTATGAAAATTTTCCATGGTTTCAACCGTGGAAAACATTTCTCGCGGCTTAAACCATCGAAAAGTAAAAAAACTCGTCAATCTCTCCCGTCTATTTTTTTCCCGCTTCTCTTTTTATTCCCGCTTCTCTTTTTTCTTTTTATTCACCTCCTCCCTCTCTCCTCTCTCTCCCTCACTAGCACGCTCCTTCCATGCCATCGGCGCGACGACCTCCGACGACGACCAACCATCTCTCTCGCAGCGACGCCCGCAGACTCCCTCCTTCCCTCTCTCTCTCGCAGGTGATGCACATGGCCGAATTTTGCTTGCGCGCAGGCTGGATCTCGCCTGAGCAAGCCGATCCGCCCACGCACAAGTCGGATCCGACCGCGTGCAGGCTGATCCGGCTGCGCGCAGTGGATCCGACCGTGCGCGGCCGGCGGCCAGCCGTGCATGGCCCGATTCGGCCGTCCAAATTTTTTTATTTTAAAAAATGAACTTGCGACGGTCGTAGCTGTGGGAAATTCCTACGGCTTCGGCCGTGGAAAAAATTTTTCTCGTGAGAAAGTTTCCATGGCCCGAGCCGTAGCTGTAATAGAGGCGGAAAATATTTGTAACGAACATTTTTGTTACGGATTGTTTCCGTCGAAAAATCCATCGTAAAGTGTATTTTTCAATGTATTTTACTCATTTTGCGACTTCTCGGACTGTCGGAAATAGGCATTTTTCTTGTAGTGGTATTACATTAAAGAATGTAACTATTATGTTATGATTTTATTTCCTGATTTATTTTGGTGCTTATAAAAAATATATTATTTACAATCAAAGATTAAATAAGTATCGAATATTGAATTATGATTAACGAAAATTTTGACAAAATCATGAATATTATTCAATATTAAATACGATTGTGATCTTTTATCCATTAGTTAACAAATTTGTAATCAATTTGATATATGATAAGGAATAAAATTCAAGGGAGATCTTCTGCACTGGCAAGGAATGCTTGTATAAGAAGACATTTTGAAGTCAAACTACCAATTCGTTTATCTCTAATGGATTCAAGCCTTAATTATCAAACATGAGAAATCGCTTCTTGGCTCCTACATTAAGTCACAAAAGTTAGATATTATTTATTCTTGTTGTAAATATTGATTTATTTAATTTAATATTTTTATTGCATGATTTTGTATTCTTATTTTTTTCTCAACCCCTCAATATTATAATCCCTCGTGCACAAGATGCTCGTAGAGCCTAAGTCGTTTCTTTTGTCATTAAGTTTACATCGTGTTTGCAATTGGGGAAAATAATGGCCGCATGGCAATAATTAATGCGTTGTAAAATGAAATTGGAACGTTTCAAAGATTCCATATTCATTAGCTTCGCTCCAAAAATAATGGGCCACATGATAAGACAATCTTTTGGAAGACTCAAAACCCTAAACGATAGGATGCTAAATTATATGGACGAAGGAGTCTTGTAAAGCGATCGAATTTTTTTAGTTCAATTTGTGGATTTTATGTCGCTGATGATACATAAATGATAAACGCGACGTTTGCTAGTCAATTGGTTAACAAGTTTGACCCTCCAATATTGGCAGAGTCAAACGATTATGTTTCAAATTTCACACGTTTAACTGAGAGTCAAAAAACGAAAACATTAATACATTTTCACACCTCTCGGTCAACGGGGAAGTCACTACAACCACCGTAATATCTTCTTGGAGTTGTATATTCTATAATCATGTTTCAGAACTAGTAGCAACTGAGTAATCCTATCAATATTAATTATGTGACCAAGGAAAGGATTTAAAAAAAGTTCTTTAAAGTTTGACATTGTGATTTTGAATTAATTTAATAGCTGAACCAATTTGTTTTGACGTGGAATTGTCATTTTCAGATTTCATCGATCATATCACGCCTTAGTCAACTCCTTCCATCTATATAAACTTGAATTACAGTGCATGGTGTTCATGGGCTCTTGACCAGTACCTAGCAAGGATCTAAGAGTTCAATTTTACCCCGAAATGGCGCATTTGGTAGCTATGTTTCTTCTCTTCTTTCTCTTGTTTGATCCCCCGAGTGCTGTTGCCCCTTTCAGGACCTCGTCCGTAGTATTACCTCAAACCACAACGATGGCCTTGTTGGTTTCCAAGGTCAGCTGCGATACAGCGGATATCGGGACTACCTGCTGCAGATCGGCGTAGGCACCCCTGCAAAGAACCTGTCGTTCATAATCGACACCTTTGACGACTTCATTCGGAGCGACTGCCTGCAGAACTACGATCCGAGCAAGACTTCGGCCTACTACCCAAACAACTCCACCACCTTCATCACTCCGCCATGCAACAAGCAATGGGAAGAAGAGCTACAGAAAAAATCATGCGACCAGCTGATGCAGTGTCGATACAATTGCTCTTATTCGGGTTTGGTGGGCTTTCGTGCAAACGATACGTTCCGATTCGATGGCAGTACCCCGCGTAACTTATCTTTCGCATGCAACGACGTGGGCATCTACAATTACTCTGATACCTCCGGCTATGTCGGGCTCGGACGGGCCCCTTTCTCTCTGATCTCTCAGCTGAATGTAGCCAAATTCTCTCATTGTTTCACCGATCAAGGTGCCAATACCTCTCTTTCCAGCTATATGTTCTTTGGTTCCTACGCCGACTTGGACGGAGGCATAGCCGTCAATACCACCTCTCTTCTTAATGATTCGACGGACTACATCCTTGATCTGAAAGGCATCTCAGTTGGCGCAAAACGGTTGCCCATCCGTCCAGAAATTCTCCAATACGCAACAAATTCAAATGGGACAATAATAAATGGGACGATAATATATTCGACCGACCCGTTTACTTACTTTTCATCGGAAGCTTACAAGATCCTCAGGGAAGAAGTCATTGCTCAGGTTGGTCTGCCTCTGTACAACCAGTCCTTTGATAACTTAGGCCCCGACCTATGCTTCGATTGGACATCAAAGAGGCCTTTAAACTTATCTACTGTTACGTTGCACTTCGATGGCGCAGACATGAGTTTGCCAACACCAAATTTCTTGGCGAACTACACTGGTGTTAATGGTACTTCCGTGGTTTGCTTAATGATGTACCCCTATGATGATGGCTACTCGTACTTGGGCAATTACCAGATGCAGAATTTTCAGATCGT
Organism: Pontederia crassipes; assembly: GCA_030549335.1. Lineage (NCBI taxonomy): Eukaryota > Viridiplantae > Streptophyta > Magnoliopsida > Commelinales > Pontederiaceae > Pontederia > Pontederia crassipes. Next base: position 58,638,334 of record CM060194.1, on the reverse strand, counting down.
GTATGATCTGCAAAATGAGAAGCTGTCCTTCGGGAGCGTTCAGTGCGATAAACTTCAACCTCACAAAAGCCATTCCATCAAGTTGGATTTACATAGGACTACACTTGGTGTTCTTCTAATTTTATATCTTCTTCTAGCTTGATCTTGTTAATCCTTGTTGAGGATAATGTCTTTCTAGTGCACATAGGTTAATAAACACTTGTGTTGATCTCTACGATCAACGCATACATGTATATCCTTGTTGTTGTTTCCTTGGTGTTGCCTTCATTTTACCATGAGAGTTATGAGTATTCCAAGTATGGTTTATAAATGAACTTGTGTTAAATTATATGTGCTAATCATTTTTTTAAATCCTAAGCCGATAGGAACGTTTTTGTATTTATACTCATAACATTGCTAGTTAAATAATCTTGGAAACTAATATATGGATTGTTCAAGTAGTTTCGCTGGTGAAATGTGCTTCATTAATCGCGGAATCAAACAGCCTATATATGGATTTCGCGACGACAAATTAGTAATAATTTGAGATGGAGTATTTTGTGTATCCGGAATGACACTGTTTAAATTAGATACAGAAATTTAGTCTCTTCGAACATCAAGTTTTTGCTTTTTCTTCCATACCTCATAGTTCTATATTGTATTTTTTTTATCCTTGTCAATACATCATCGCTCATGCTTCGATGCTATTGTCCAACCATCATTTCTTTTTTATAATTCAATAAGCTTAAATTATATAATACTGAATTTATCTTCGAATTCGATGTAGTATGATATATCACATGTCTATAATTCGTCAAAGCTAGCTGCTCGGGCGGTTCTTGCGGGGATCAAGGCTCTAGTCAAACATCATGGTTATGGGGTTAATTTGCATCTCATATTTTTGTATGTTTTCTTCTCATCTATGCAGTACTCCAACTCCTGTCCAAGAATGCGTTGTATATCTTTGTGCCCTTGTTTGTGTCTACTTCCTTTTTTCCCATTATATATCTGACAAATTATACTAGAACTTTGCACCAGCAATCTAAAATCAAGTGAAGAGTTGACATTGTAAAAGGTAAAATCCTTATGAAACTAAAAAATGGAATCTAACCATTATTTGTGAAGATCTATCAGAGGAGGTCAATCCCAAGGACAAATAAAAAGTAGTTTGATCAATATTTAATGGCTCAAAGTATGTGATGTGACGATTTAAAATACAAAAATGATAGGAAATAATCACAATTCAGGTGGAAAGTCAATATATAAGGACTAAACTATCCTAAGATACGAATTGCTCCCATTTTCGAAAGTGACTTCACAAATAGAAAATTCCGAATCAAAACTTTAAAATTTAATAAAATCCTTAGCATATAAGACAATGCTCCAAGCGCACAACGTCAATATAATACTAGAAGTTCGATCCAATGGAACAAAATAAAAAACTCAAATTATTACCAAAAATGAGAAAGTTAAATCAAAAGATGTTTAAAATAAGAAAGTATGACACTACCAAGCTAAAAATCTTTACACTAATTTTTATGGAGTTTTTTTAATGTAAAATAGAAAATAAGTCAGAAAGACGTAATTAGACAGTAGATAAGAACACCATGACCTATAGATTACTTCACGAACTCTATTTTTTAAAACCCTAAAAAACACAGAAAATGGCAACAAATACTTTCACTCATGAATGATTTCTCTCTTGTGGCAATCATCTCATGAAGTCAAGTCACTCTCATGTTTATTGATTTCAAATTTTGCAAGGTTGAAAATTTCACCTAAAATGCATCCATCACGTTCTCACAATTTTTAAACATTTTAGGTGTCAAATATCCAGATGGGGGCACTTCCTTGAGTGCCCGACCTTCGAGCTTGGTTATTTCTTATTGTCGTAAATTGAAACACAATTGATGCATGCAAAATTTAACATACAATTAACCATGCATTTAATTTTATTTCAATTCATTTTCTTATAGTGTGTATCATTTTAAGATCTTATTTACTTTAATTTCATAAAAATGAAAATCTATCCGAATTTAAGTTTTACTATAGAAAATTAAGATAAAAGAGTGATGAAGTCACCGGAGAAAATTGAACTCAAATCGAAGTTAAAACGGATTCTAAAATAAAAAATTAGTTAATTCCTTAAAGCTCTTCTGAACTATATTGATTTTTTGCGTATGCCCCTAATATATGAATTTACCATAACGCCCCCCTAAACTATGCTACGATTTTCACTTTAATATCCGTTATATTTTGTTAACTTTACCATTATTTTTTTATTTATTAAATGACCAAATTGCCCTCAACGAAGAAAAAAGTGGACATTTATTTCAAGTTGTAGGAGGGCAGTTTATTTCATTAGACCTTCCCTAAACTATCACGATTTTTCGCATCAAACCTCAAAGTATGGACTTAATTTTCGTTATCCTTAAACTATCGTGAATTTTTTACTTTAATCCTTCTGTCTACTTTTATTAAGTTTTTTGTTATCTTTATTTTCTTTCCATTTATGAAAAGTCTAAGTTACCCCTCCCTCAAAGAATAAATTTCCTAGTGATGTGTTTAAAAAGAGGGGTAATTTAATCTTTTCATAAATAGAAAAAAATAAAACTTAACAGAAGTAGATGAAATGATTAAAGCTAGTGAAAAATTCATGATAGTTTAGGGATACGAAAAATTAAGTCCACACTTTTGGGTTAGATACTGAAAATTGCAATAGTATAATGAAATAACCCTTTAATAAATTGAAAAAATTAAAATAATGAAAAATTAACATAATACGACGGATGGACTAAAGTGAAAATCGTATCATAGTTTAACGGACACTAGTAAGTTCATATATTAGGAGTAAATGCCAAAAATTGTCATAGTTAATGAGAGATTTAAGGAATTAACCTTAAAAAACTATCAATACTAAAAATTAAATATAATGGAAAGACTCCAATTGGACTTATTCAGAATTGGAGAAGTTTGGATGATTTTAAAGTCCAATTGAAGTCTACTCTGAATTTTCTGTATTTTATTATGTGAAGACTCTCAATTAAATTGAAATTTTGCGAAATCCCTTAGGACACCTAGAGACTATAATAGAGGCTTTAAAAGATAAAAAAATGTAGTTGATACAAAAATTGATAATGATATAACTAGCAAGTACACTAGTTCTCAAGTAATAAATTATAATGAGTAGAGTGTCGAACTCATGAGGAACTATTTTACTTATCTGTCAAATTGTAGAGGCTATTAGGAGATGACATACAATTTGGGGTAACAAGTATGTAGAAAATAAAATTATATAAATCTAAAAATCTAAAACTAACGATGTGTAGGTCCTTAGGATGATTTATAATGCTCAGAACAATATGTAACTTCTGTAAAATTGATTGCAACAATAAATCCGGATTCAATTTTTTTATGGATTAAAAACATCAAAGATATGATCTCCCTAATAGGGTAAATCAACTATCTTAAAATAATGATAATCTGAAAGCAATCTACTCGGATCTACCATCAGTTACATTGAAATCAATATGTTATGTGCTGTAATTCCTAAACTGCTTAATCACCTGCGTGGGTCAATTAAGCAGACCACACAATCTAATATTTTACTCGAATTTATTAGACTATGACATGCATTGTTTCAACATAAAAATTAATAATTAATTCAAACATAAAATTATGAATTAAGAATTGAATACACTACCTAGTAAATAATCAACTTAGAAATCATTAAAATTTGAAGGAAAGCATTAAACATAACAACCATGTTCATAAAAACTAAAGTAACTATTATTCAATTAATAGAAATAAAAAAATTGTTCTTACACTAAAACTCTTGTAACTAAAACAAAAAGATAAAATAAAAACTAATAATCCAGAGTGCTAAGATAAATAGAAAGAACATGAAAATATAAAATATCATCCCAAAAATATGTAGAAGAAGGAGCTCTTAAAAAACAACGATGAACCTGGGTGTAATGCGCAAAAGTCTTCTCCTTTGTTCTTCAGAAGTGCTCCTTCATTCTTGGCTTGAAAGCTTCAATTGCAAGCCCTAGCCTCCTTATTTCTGGCTGCTAGACGTTCTTTGTTTATAGAGGCTCAAGTTTTCATACATTTTGAGAAGAAACAAAAACTTTTCCTTGTAAATTAAGGTAAATTCGAAGTCCCATTGATTTTGAAAGTTTTGCCTTGTAAATTCCAAAATTTCTGATCAAATTTATTTTCAATTGATCCCTGAGACATATGGTAAGAGTTAGAGTCCTTGTGCATTAAGAATTCTTCCGAAAATAAGTTTCCATTCGAAAATAGTGTCCGTCACGCCCCTGAATATGTTTTAATGGCTCAATGAGAGTCGTAGTTGAAGTTTTCTACAACCATCATGGGGCGTGAGATGGGTTTCATGACTGGGAATCAGGCTTTTTCTAACTGAAACGTGCGACTTTTAGTAACTTCACGGCCCGTGACATAATACTAACGGATCGTTAAACTCAACTTATGTAGTACATAAACTTTTATGAGATCCATTATTATGGTTTCATAACATGTTATGAGATATGAACTTCCTCCAACCTTTCTGTGAGACTCGTGAAGGATTCGTTACGGCCTGTTGCGTTCTTGTCTTCATAACACTTCATCTCTTAATGGCCCGTTAGGCCATCTTCATAGCCCGTGATGACATCTCCTTTTCCGAATCGCTAGCCGAGCCGTGATCCGTGAACTTCTACTTTAACGACCGTGAAAAAGGCATCACGGCTGTAAGTTTTTTCAGTTGAATATAAAGTCTCCTTGGTTCGTGAAATGCTAGGAGGATGTGTGAAAATCATCTTTCACGACCATGAGTAATATTTACGGCCCATGAAAATATTTTCTCTTCGAGGGATGATTCTGATAAAGCCATGAATGTGATACAAAAATTGATAACAGTAGCTAGTAAGTGCACTAATAGCTCAAGTAATAAAGTGAAAAGTATAGGTTATTGATCTCATGAGAAACTAATTTACTTTTCTATCAAACTTCAGAGTCTAATAGGAGACGACATAAGATTTTGGAGTAAAAGTTGTGAAGAAAGGGAAAATTACAGAAAAGTAAACCTAAAACTAATAATGCATAGGTCCTTAGCATAATCTATAATGATAGGAATAATTTGTAAATTCTGCAAAATCAATAATAAATATAAAGTTCAGAGTTAGTTTTCAGAGGATTAAGGACACTGAATAATATGATCTCCCGCACGGATAAATCAACTATCTTAAGATAATAATGATATGAAAGTATTCCGCACGAATATGCCTTCATTTATTTTGAACTCAAGATGCAATACGCTGTAATCCTTATACCACAAAATCGTCCGTATGGGTCAATTCATGCAGACCACATAATCTAATAGACCGCATGGTTTCAACTAGATTATGACACAAATTACTTCGATAGAAAGTCAAGAATCGATTCGACATAAAATAATGATTTAAGGAGTGATCACACTACAATGTTAATAACCAACCTAAAATCATTGAATTATGTAGAAAAACATTACACACAACAATCATGTTCGTAAAAACGTAACTAATTACTTGATTAATCAAAAACCAGAAATTGTTCTTATAGTAGAACTCTTGCAACTAAAGCAGAAAAGTAAAACTATAACTAATAATCTATAAACTACATGAAAGAAGTAAAACATAATATTCCAAAATATCATCCCAACATGATGAGGAACAAGAAGTACTATGCAGAAATGATGACAAGCCGCTACACAATCGTCGCACGAGTCTACTACACAGAAGTCTTCTCCTTCGTTCTTCAGAAGTGATCCTTTGTTCCTTGCTTGAAGGATTCGATTGCAGGCCCTAGCATGATCAATTCTTTCTGCATCTCATTTTATAGGGTCTCCGATTTTCAAGTGGTTTAGGAAGAAACAAAAATATTTTCAATTGATCCTTAGGACACAAGGTAGGAGTTGGAGTCCTTGTGTATTGAGAATTCTTCTGAAAATACATTTTTGTGTTGATTTAGGTGTTTGTCACGTCCCCTGCGGCAATTTTAACAGCTTAATCTGAGTCGGAGTAGAGATTTTCCCATCCTTCACGGGGCGCGAACAAGACCTCACAGCCGTGATTCGGGAGATTTGATCTCTGGTTACATGACTTATATGTTTTCACGGCCCGTTAATCTTGAGCCTGAATTCTTTGATCGTTCTGTAATATCCGTGAAGAGGCTGTAACGTCCAGTGAAATATCTACCTTGCAGTGTCTTTGACATCTAACGGCCTATTAAATTTTCATCACGACCCATTAGTTGACGGTTTGTCGATTCCAAAGTTTCTGTGATGATCGTGAAACCAATATGGCGGGCGGTGATAAGAATGCCTGAAATTTGTAACGACTCGTTAAGCCTCTCTTACGGCCCGTTACTTCGTCGAAAATCTGGTTGCTGAAGGAGCCGTGAGTTCTGCAGGGTCCGTGAATTTTAGTCTTCACGGCCGTGAGCAGTGCTTCACGGCCCGATAAATCTCTCTTCTGCTTCTGCCAGAGTCGTGAAATTGGGCATTTGGAATGTGAGTTTGTATCTCACGGCCCGTGATATATATATTTCACGGCCCGTGAGATTCTTTGCAACTTTTTTTGTGAGTGTCGAGAACGGCGGGTAGCAGGGCGTGAGCGCACCTTTCACGGCCGTTATAAATACACAACGGCACATGAAGGAGATAGATTCATATTTTCAACAGGTGTTTTGACTCCGTTTTGTATTTTTCTTCTTTTCTTTCGATTCTCTACCATTTTTATCCATAATTCTTGAAAAATCAGCCAACTAGATGTAGATGGTTGCTCCGAAGAATTTATACAAATAAATGTAGAAAGAGATGCATGTTGTGATCAAATTATATGAAATAAGTCTAAATGAAAGTCTAATTATATGTTGTAAAATGCATGCATCAAAATGTTAGTGCTACGGCATGAAACTCGGTCTTCACGGGTGTGGGCAAGAAAACCCAAACAAAACTTTTGGCAAATAGACAAATAAAGAGATATATCTTGGATAGGAAGTTAATTTATTTTAACTTTATTAAAAATTATCTATTTTATATTCTAAATTTATATATAATCTATATTATATATTTAAATATATGAAAGGAAATGAGTAAAATGATAAAATATTAAAGACAAATTATGAGAAAATGAAAATAACAATAATTTATTTAATATATTATTTTATTAATGCATCAAGAAAAGAATAAAAGTAAATGTGTAATGAGAAATATGCCTCATATTATATTATAAACATTAATAATAAATTAATATTTTAACTACCGATGGGTCAAGTCTTCAAAATTATCGACGGTTATTAAATCCGTCTGTAATTGCGAAGACTAGACCCGTCGGTAATTTTAATAATAAAATTTTTATTTATTACATATATATTATTATAAAATTATGCACCGACGAGATTAGCCTTCGAAATTACTGACAGAATTGTATCCGTCAGTAATTTCAAAGATTAGGCCTGTCGACATTTAAAATAACAAAATGTTAAGTATATATTAATAATATATTATTTTATTAATGCATCAAGAAAAGAATAAAAGTAAATGTGTAATGAGAAATATGCCTCATATTATATTATAAACATTAATAATAAATTAATATTTTAATTACCGATGGGTCAAGTCTTCAAAATTATCGACGGTTATTAAATCCGTCTGTAATTGCAAAGACTAGACCCGTCGGTAATTTTAATAATAAAATTTTTATTTATTACATATATATTATTATAAAATTATGCACCGACGAGATTAGCCTTCGAAATTACTGACAGAATTGTATCCGTCAGTAATTTCAAAGATTAGGCCTGTCGGCATTTAAAATAACAAAATGTTAAGTATATATTAATAATATATTACATATATTATTATAAAATTAGTTATCGACCGGGCTAATCTTTGAAATTACCGATGGATATAAATCCATCGGTAATTTCGAAAGATAAACCCATCGATAATTTATCGACAGAAATTTATCGTCCGCAATAGCGAAGACTTTTGGCCTTCTGTATTTTGGAAGCTTTTTACAATCCGTCGCAAATGCCATCGCAAATTGTGAAGAATTTTTGTCCGTGGGAAAGTGTGCGTCACAAATAGGTGATTTTCTTGTAGTGATAACGATGTTATGATCATGCAAGATGAATAAAAGCTGCCTTGATCCGCATCTTGGTTAGACTGCTATGATCATGCAAGACAAATAAAAGTCACTACAGGCGGGAAGCCATCCCCATCACCAGCCATAAGGTGATAACAGTACAAATGGTAAGATCGCCGCTTCTAATAGATGCTTCTCACCACCGTGCTCCTTTAGCCTTCGCATACCTCAGCATGGGAAGTGACCATGTCATTGGAAGCTGCCGCACCGGAAGCTATTCATCACGTCTAACATGAGGAGTGAGAAAAAATGGATGTTTTGATGACCGGAATGTGCATTTTGATCGCAGCCTTATAATTCTATCGGATGGACAAAAACAATATCATTGTTGCCATCAGAAGTTAGGGATGGGACTAAAATCTGACCGCCCATGGAAACGTGAATGGTGATCATTTGTAGCCTTGCAATTCGATCTGACGGACGAAAGCAAAAATATTATTTTGTTACGAAGAGATTGGATGGGACTAAGATCTGTCCTTGATGGACATCCAAAAAGTATTGGCCTATATATATATATATATACATACATACATATATATATATATATATATATAAGGTTTCATGTTGAAGGTATAAAATGTTAAGTTTCCTCGTCAATGATATCAAAGATTTGATTAATTCTTAAATTATAAGTTTTGTTAGAAGAAAGTACGATAGATGCATTTAGTGATGGATCATTTATTTATTTATTCATAAATATTAATGATATGTTGACTACAGCTAGAGACATGTCTGAAATGATTTTAAAAATAAGCTAAGTTCCGAGTTTGAGATATAGGATCTTAAATAAGCAAAGAAGATTTTGAGGATAAAAATATCTATCATATCTAGAAATAGAAGTGAAGAGAGACTATTTCTTTTTCAGTATAAGTATATTGAAAAAAATCATAGAGTGTTTTGGAATGCAAGGTGGAAAGTTTGTTAGCACCCTAATAATTGCACACTTAACTCTCAACTTCATGTTCCCTAGTCAAATGAGTATATAATGTAGATGTCAATATATATATATATATATATCTATATATGGACAAAATGGGGGTGAAACACCCCTTAACTTTTCTACTATGCAACGCTCAAATCTCAACCCTTGATTTTAAACGAATGATCCATATTAAAACCACTCAAACTTCCCTAAAACTACTAAATCCCTATCGCGAGAGAAAAAAAGCAGAGCCCGTCCTCTTCTTTTATTGTGTTCATGTCCTGCAAAGAAAAAAAGGGAATATCTCCATCCTCTCGCCAATTCTGTTGTCCCTCAAGGCCGATCTTATCACCACCCAGTCGCCGTCATCGACCACCTCATCTGATCCCCATCGAATACTCAGAACTGGTCCTTCGACAAGCATCTCATCGTAATATGTAATGCCCGGCCCATCTTTTCCTCTATTTGAAATTTTAAATGCAAAATTCCAAATAAAAAAAATGGGACGAGAGAATCGGTCTCCCTCCCTCTTCCCCCACTTCCCCACGTCAGCCACGAAGGAGCAGCAGCCAGGGCCATAAAGGGGAGTGAAGAAGACTCTTGCTCACCCTTTGGACTCCCCTCGGCCGCCGACTCCACTCTCTCTCTTCTTCTTCTCCTCCGGCGACCGACGAACCAGCGAACCACGAACGAGAAGCGAACGCATAGGCGAACCGGTGTAAGGACGAACCAACGTTCCTCAATGTGGACAAGGATCAACTCGCACTCCCCGTCAGATGAGAATGTCTGACGACCGATCAGAACAACGACAGCGACGCCGGCGACCGAAATCCGATCAAAAGAGGTACCATAGACGAATAATCCCTTAGATGAAGAAATGTAGATCAAATGTCATAAATTTTGATTCCATTATGACCTAGAGACATATAAACATATTTTTCGTATTATGTGTATCATGATCGGACGATCGGAGGTCAGTTGGAATTAGAAGACAAGGCCGGCGACTCTATTTCGTGCAGAGAATCGGTCGACCGATTTCACCAGATTAGTTGACCGATCTTGAATGTCGCACATTTGACTCATAGCCGATCGAAGATCCCCTGTAATCGATCGATCGACCCGGCGAAAGCCGCCGAGACAATTCGCGTAAGATCGATCGACCGATTCCTGAGAATGGTCAATCGAACCTGCGACATGACACATTACGATCGGCCGACCGATTCACCGAGAACGATCTACCGACTCGGCATGGAGGTTAATCGACCGAGTGCATAACTGGTCGACCGGTCCACCTGGAGCGGTTGACTGGCCAGATGATAAACGGTCGACCGATCCAAAAAAGAAGAATGGATCTTTATATGAAATGAGCAAAATGCTCTTGAAGCGCCAGAACCTCATAATCAGGACCACACTTTGTACTGACCCACCTAAGGCCATGTCCAGTACAATAAAGTAATGGACAGTTCGTCTGCAGAAAGGGGACTAGACTTTACCCTTTCTCTGAATATTGATTTCAAACCCCACCCATGTTAAAGAAGATAAGTAAAGTAAAGATAAAAAAATTGGATAGCTATGTGTCGTTCAAGGTACAGATCAAGGTATATATAGTGGGGGGCAGGTAGCTGCACTGAGGAGACAGTGTACCTACTGGTATCAACTACCATTGTCCCTTGACCATAGGCCATCTCCCACCTGTGCTCCGAATAAGGGTGACGTATTGACGCACTCTTTCCTCACGGGATCATATATGGATTATATTGCTTATGCCAAAGGGACAGGTAGCTCAACTGAGGAGACAGTGAACCTACAGGTCCACAACGATCACTATTCTTGTGGTGCAGGTCCTCTCCCACTTATATTTTGAAAAGGGGTATGCCTGAGCATACACCTTTCCTTTCATGGACATCCTGGCAACATATGGTATAGAGACATATCTACCTTCCCACTTAATTAAAGTCGAGCTCGCATAGGATACTTATAGTAATTAATGTAAAAAATGTAGTACCACACAGAGCATAACAGAGTATAGTAATGAATAACAGAGTATGGTAATGAATAACAGAGTAAAGTATTGTAATGTATGGTATTGTATAAGGTATTATTAAAGTAAAGAATAAGGTACATAACTGTATATGTATGGCTCATAGCCTACAAATATCAAGGTATTGGAACAACGAATAAAGTAATTGATTATAGACTCTCTTTTATCAATATTGACCCTATCATTTATCAGTTCATCACTTGTGTATCTATGTGTACTGAGCATTACTTCACGGGCATTCTATGTCCCTGCTTTGGGATTTTGCAGGTGAAAACCCTGCCTAGGGAGGAAGTGGATAGTGCAGAGCATCGGGGTAGCAACACATGACTTATAAAGAATCCACAAGCTTTCCGCCTTCTTATTCTGCGTTTGAATTATTAGACTTTGTACATATGAGATACTTGAATTTCCCTTTTTTAGCCTTGCATATGTTGATATTTCCTCCAACTATTTGAATTCCATGCATTTCCCTTTTTCTTGACCTATTCCTTAAATGTGACACTTTTTTTATTTCCAAATGATATTTCTTCTGTAGTCTCCTTTTATTCATTGATTCTATATTATTTCTATTGACATGTGTGTCATATGTTGATCGGTTAAAGTCAAAGTAGTAGTAGGCAGTATAGCGCTTCCTTGGTCAATCTGACTGTCAGCGTGACAGGAGAGCTAATTTTGGGGGCGCTACATAATATCTCTTGTCCAACGCATATTCCAACTGTATTTTATCTTAGTTTTTTTTTCTTTCCTCATTTTTTACGTAAACATTGAATACAACCAATAAAGTTGGGTTCTTCGAATATATGTATTGGCAGAATAATAAAATGTGTAATAGGAGATGCATGCGAGACATGACAATCATCATGACCACTTCAATATGTATATTTTTTATTTTCTGTGGCAAACAATTAAAGACAACTTTGCACGTGCTTGCATATCCTAATCATTTGAAACCCAATTCATGTCCAAGTGGTACAAAAAGCCACATAATTAATAGCCTTTCTCATGTTAAAAGCGGATGTACACTACCTTTGCCTAATATATAATTCACATTGATTTGCTCATAATTGTTTTTTCTCTTTTGAGCTATCAAAACATGATACAACTTTAGAACTAATAATATCTAATTATTGATTTTCTCTTAAAATATTGGCATAAGCGAGGGGTCTCAGTTGAACGCAATGTATTGTTACATGCATGATGATATAATTAACTAAACGTCCAAGCGATCTTTATACGTAGCAGTTGAAAGCTTACGGAGAGAAGAAACCTTCCACTTGAGCATATTAAATTCCATCATGCATTATAATTTATAATACATGTTATTAATGATAATAAGTAATATAACTTCATCTATCACTTTCTAGATTTATGAATATTTACTTGTTAAACATATTAAATTTGTATTTACGTGAACGAATGTTTCAGTCACGGAGGCAAATTCATGTTCTAGAGAAGAACAATTGATGGAAGAATTTAGATCTTCACGTGAGAGGTATATACAAACATCCCTTATTAATTTTTTCATTTTTACATATATCATATATATTTGTTTATTAAATTCTTTGTTACAGCTATGAAAATATTGTTAAGAATGTCAATGATGAAGAGGCACAAATTGAAGATGATGGTTATGTGAGATCCTATCAAATTATAAAACCACATGTTGGCATGACTTTTGATACTGATGTTGAAGCATATAAATATTAAAATATGTATGCTAGATTGATAAGTTTTTCTATCAGAAAGTCTTATTCTCATAGGTCAAAAGTGTCCGAAAAAATTGTTAGGAGAAATTTTGTTTGTTCTAAAGAAGGACACGAGGATTTAAAACACAGCAGGGTAAAGATAACAAAACAAAAAAGAGAAGTGAGAGATGATTGTCTTGCACATTTTATGTTGGCGAAAGAAAAGATGAAAAGTGGGAAGTAAGACAATTTATTGAAGAACACACTCATCTTTTGGCTACTCCTTCGAAGGTAGTGCAGCTACATTCACATAAAAAAAATACCATATGCTTCTGTACAAGTCATGCATACTTTACACACTACTGGAGTTGGTACGTCAGTAATTGCTAAAGCGCTCAAATGAAAATAAATGTTGATTCAAGTTTTTTTCATAGATGGGAATTGGATGAAAACGACACAGTCATGATTTTTTTTTGCAGATGGTAGAGCAAGAGAGAGTTATATGACTTTTGAAAATATGGTGGTATTTGATACAACATATAGGGCGAACAAATTTCTCATGCCATTTGCACCATTTACTGGAATAAATCATCATAGACGATCATGCTTATTTGGTTGTGCTTTATTGATTGATGAAATTGAAGAGACATTTATTTGGTTATTCAAAAATTGGCTAGAATGTATGAATGGAAAATTTCTGAATTGCATAATTGCTGATCAAGATATTGCAATGGGCAATGCCATTCGTGAGGTTTTTCCGCAAACACATCATATATATTGTTTTTGGCATATTACAAGAAATGCAATGTGTAATATGGAAGATTTATATGCACATGATACTTTCAAGCATGATTTTAATGCATGGATAATGGGATCAACAAGTGCAGATGAATTTGAGGAGAAATGGTGTCTGTTAAAGCAAAAGTTCACTATTCCTAATGGACATTGGATAGAAAATATGTACAATAAGCGTGAACAATGGATAGTATTATATTTTAAAGATACTTTTACTACAAGAATGCATACTACCCAAAGGATAGAAAGTATTAATGCTTTCTTTGATGGATTTGTAAATGCACATACTTCATTATATGACTTTGTGCAACATTATGATAGGGCCGTTCAACATCATCGTGATATTGAAGAATGTGAAGATTTTAGCACCGTGAATACTAAAGCTGCTTTACTTAGCAAATATTCATTGGAGGCTCATGCAGGAAAAATATATACACAAAATGTGTTCTCTAAATTTCAAGTAGATTATGAGGAATCAACATTGTTATCAACAAAAAAGGTTATGAAAAATAGTGAAAAAGTTGTATACTCTATTTATCCTTTAGAGACTGAAGATGAAGGAAAGTACATTGTGGAGTATAGTCACAATCAAAGCATTTTAGTAAAATGTTCTTGCAAAAAGTTTGAACAAGATGGCATATTTTGTTCTCATATTTTACATGTTCTATATAGGAAGAGAGTGACCAAGATACCTGAGCCATATATACTTCATCATTGGACAATAGATACAAGATATTCTAAGGCGCGAAAAGTAGATTCATCATCGAAAGATGCTCAAGATATTATAACTCACATGCAAAATTGGACTTGGCATAGTAATCTACAAAGAGTTGAAGATTTAGGTTTGCTTTCGGTTAAACACTTACAATTTGGGGCTCAACTTATAAATGAGACTATCATTAAGTTGTTATCCCTCAAAGTTGATGACAAAAAAGTGAATGCAACTCAACAAAATTTGAATGATGCTCCTGAAATAATGGATAACACATTAGAGGCTTCTCAATTTTGTATACGTGACCCTAGTCATGTAAAGTTGAAGGGTAGACCAAAGAATGTGGGAAGAATTAAATCTGGTGTTGAGCTAACTATGTCACAAAAAGAGGTGAAAAAAAGGAGTTGTGTCATATGTGAAAAGAGTGGTCATGACAAAAGAAATTGTCCTATATTGAAGGTAAATTTTCATCATTATATTTGTGTGATAATTGTGCATATCAAGTCATACTTTATTAATTTTATGCTTTTGTTTAAAACTATAGGGTCAAGAAGTTGAACAAGGAAAATCTTCAAATATGAATGTATGAAGGTAATTTTTTATTTTGTATTGTAGTTGTTATATATGTGACAGTAATTTTTTGTTACTCTATTATAGGTCGACTGATTAATGCTACTGGTGTAACATGTTCATGCTCGGTTGGAATCCAATAACAAAGGAAGGCTCAAACGATCTTTTTTGCAATTTGGTGTCGCACGAAATTTTGATTATATATATTAAATCATTTGAATGTTGCTTGTTCAGGATATTTTTCTCTTAAGGATGTTATAATGCAAACTGCTTTCTCATTGTGGGCCATCGAAGTTTTGCTGATTTTCTTATTGTGCATTAATCTTAATAGGAAAATGATGTCTGGCATGTCAAAATAAATGTATTTGTAAGCCTGAACATATCCATTGTGTCCATGTGATCAATTTAACACAATGAAGGACCTAGCTTCCAGTCGCACAGATAAGATTTAGAATCAAATTTGAATCAAAAGAGATATTTGAAAATTATATCCATAAAGAAGCAATACTCCTCGGCACAAGTGCAGAGACGTCATACAAGTTCAGAGGTATTGAAAATTATATGTATAAGCTAGTTCTCATGACATACATCAGGAAATAATAATCTTGAGAACAAAAAAAGTTTTCACATTGTCATAAATTTTGTTCCTCCTCAGACCTTTTGTTCACAGATTCGATCAGCCAAAAAGTGTGCACTACATAGATAATATTCATATGCTTTCCCTCTTCGTTTTTGCTTTCGTAAACATGGATCCTCATCTGTTGAAAACGTATCAGGAATGATTAAAAAGGTATAAGGAAATAAATATGATTTGAGTAGAAGGAAAAAAAAAACAAGAATGCATTAGAAAAATTGGGAGAGTTAAAAAGATTTAAATTGAAATTTCATGTAGCATTGCACATGCAACATTATGTAAACCTTCAGTAACCCTGCACACTCCAACATGCATATGATCACTTTCTTGTAAATGCATCAGAGCCTTAAATATAGAAGGAAAAAAATGTAAAAAGATGCATCACAAAAAGCAACGTTATCATAGTTTGTAGAGTATCCTTTTAACTCAAATGCATGCACGACAGAAAAAATTGGTCAAATTGAAGGCCTTGCTATGAAACTTGAATGATTCTAATTTAAAGAAAATAATCTGGAGAGTACTACTAAACAAAAAATCTAGGATGGAAAAAACACCTAGATATGAAGAGTTTCTTCCAAGGCAGACTACATAGAGCTCCAGCAAAAATTCTAATAACCATTGAGAACATATGATTTAGTTATGCAGCTATATCCAAACAGTCAATTCAACAAAATTCTATTTTTGCACTGCCACACATCAAAACATATTCAAATAGATGCGGATCAATCCAATGATTCTTACTAATAACTTCTTCCAAAAATTCAGATCTCAGACGTGACTTCTTGTTGTTGAAGTACTCAATAGTTATGTTTTTAAACTCAGATACTACCCCCTTTAGTTCGGATTTTCAACAATTGCATGAGTTAATGAAAAACTTAGGAGAAAAGGGAAAAAACTCTTAAATGATTTAGGCAAGAAGTTAATGATCAAAAGAACAAAATATTTAATTTTCAACGTGATCTTTATACTACGAGAGACATCATCGGCAAAACTATGGGCTATAGAACTACCTAAGCGAACGACTCCGAGAGAGGGCTCGTGCTGCAGGAGTCGTGCTAGATAGCGATGGTTCATGGAGGAGAGGCATGGTGCTCGACCATGACAGGATCTCATCGAGAGATGATAGGATCAGGCATCATGGCGAAGGGCGACAGGATCAGGGGAGAGTTGGATAGCTGATGGAGGAACAAGATCGGGCGAGAGCAGAAAGATTGGGAATCGGCGAGTGGAAAGATTAGGAATTGGCAAGAGGATTGGGGCTGGGCATTTTTTTCTCTCTCCAGTCCACGACAGGGACAATAGGACACAAAAGTTTTAATGAACAGGGAAGTTTGAGTGGTTTTAGAGAAGTTTGAGAGACAACAGCGAGAGGATGGAGATGGTCCCTTTTTTTTCTTTGCAGGACATGAACACAATAAAAAAAAGAGGATGGTGTTTGTTTTTTTTTCTCTCTCTCACGTTAGGGATTTAGTGGTTTTAAGAAAGTTTGAGTGGTTTTAATATGGATCATTCGTTTAAAACCAAGGGTTGAGATTTGGGCGTTGCACAGTAGAATGGTTAAGGGGTGTTCCCCACCCCCCATTTTGTCTTTATATATATATATATATATATATATATATATATATATATATATGTATATATATATATGTCTATATATATATATATATATGTATATATATATATATATCGTGTTGTTAATGTTGATTATACATACATTCATACATACATATTATATATTTAATTTAGGAAGAAAATCATTGACAAATTATATTTACTATTATTGATTGTGCTAGTTGAAAAAATGCTCATCACTAAAGTAATACATCTTACAAAATCAAATGAATCATGAAAAAACGAAGCACATTGGTGTGAGTTATCATTTTGTTTGTGATGTGGTGGAAAAGCAAAATGTTCAAATTTAGAAGATAATACTCATGACAACCTGACAAATATAATGACAAAGAACTTAGCTATTGCGAAATTTAAATACCATTTAGACTTGACAAACATTATGCAAAGATCAAGTTCGATCCACATGGGATATTCAGCAAAAGAGAACATGTTGAGCATTTTATATTTTGTTAGTATTCTATAAAATTCAAGTTAAGATAAAGATTTATTAATGCGCCTTTAGCTATTGTACCATGTATAAAGTTAGAGAAAAAAAGATGAGAAAAAGAAAAAAAATGAGAATCTATAATGACAATTGAGGGCATGGACCATTAGGGTTTATTTAGATGTCCTCATTTCTGCTTATAGTGAAGCTTTTTTTAGATAGCGGCTACCTTTGCCCGGTGATGTTTTCTTTTTGTTCACACCGATTAAAAGAGTTTTACCACATTAAATATTTTGTTCATAGTTTTTTGTTTGACTACTTCATTATTCTACTTATTCATCGAGTATAGATATTTTATTTCCAGCAAGATGCTAGATAAAATATATGTGAATTAAAAAATTATTTTCTGATGTCCAAATGGATGTTCCTTTTTCCTCTCTTAATATGGAAGAACCAACCCTATCTTATCATGATTATGTCACAAAATTTTATAACAAAAAGTGTTTTTATGATTCTTTATATTATATTTATTTTTTTTACGATTGTCATACCAATATCCGAAAAGCGATATCTCTTGTCTAACCTTATGTCTCTAAAGGTTAAGAACGGTCACAAAATGGACTATGCACAGAACAAGACTTCGGCCTACTATCCAGACAACTCCACCACCTACATCACTCCGCCATGCGACAAGACGCCATGGGAACAATAGCTGCAGGATGAGTCATGCGTGGAGCTGCCTGAGTGTCGATGCAATTGTTCTTTTTCAGGCCTGGATGGTGTTGTGGCCAATGACACATTCCGATTCGGAGGCAGTACTCCGCGTAACTTATCTTTTACATGCAACGACATGTTGAACTATGGATACCTTTGGCTACGTCGGGGTCGTCGGACGAGGCCCTTTGTCTCTGAATTCTCAACTAAAATTCTCCAAATTACACTACAAGAAAATTGAGATTTTCCGACAGGTCATTTCCGACAGACTGAAATTTGTCACAATTTGCAACGGCTTTTGCGACGGATAGGTATCCGTCAGAATTTTCGACGGTCACAACCATCAGAAATAAAAATAATAAATTATACAATATGTTATATTATTATTTTATTTTTTTATGGTTAGGAACGTCGAAAGTTCCAACGGATATCTATCCGTCAAAATTTTTGACAGTCCAAACCATCGGTAAGTGAAAAATAATACTATTATAGCGAGTCTTTTATTAATATAATTATCGACAGGTCAGACTGTCGATATTTCCAACGGTCAAAATCGTCGGTAAGTGAAAAATAATACTATTGTAATGAATCTTTTATTAGTATAATTACCGACAGTCCAGACCGTCGATATTTTCGACGGTCCAAACCGTCGGTAAGTGAAAAATAATACTATCATAACGAGTCTTTTATTAATATAATTACCAATAGTTCATACCGTCGATATTTTTGATGGTCCAAACCATCGGTAAGTGAAAAATAATACTATTATAATGAGTATTTTATTAATATAATTACCGACAGTTCACATATATTCATATATATCATAATATATATATTATTAATATTTTCGACGTTTCCGACGGTCATGATCGTCGGTAACTAAAAAATCAACTGCCGCCGCTTCTTTTTTGGTTTTTCCGCTTTCCCATCTTTCTACCCCTATATATATAGATATATATATGTATATATATCTATATATATCACCTTATCCCTCTCTCCTATCTCTACTTCTTTCCCTCTCTCCTCTCTCTCCTATATTGCCAGCGAGACGACCTCCCGAACGACGACCCGCCGGCGACCCTCTCCCTCCCTCTCTCTCTCTGGCTCCGGCTTCCTCTCCGTTGGGACGCCAGGCTGTCGGATCGACCTCGCAGTTCAACCTAACCGCAGGGGGCCAAATCGGCCGCCTAGCAGCTGGATCTACCAGATCGGCCGCCTCGTAGTCCGATCAAGCCACAGGGGGAGGGCAGATCGGCCGCCTCGTAGTCCGATCAAGCCACAGGGGCTAAATTGGCCGCCTCATAGTCCGATCTAGCCGTGGAGGGCCAAATCGGCTGCCTGGCAGTCGGATCTAGCCACGGGGGGGGGGGGGGGGGGGGGGGGGGGGCAGATCGGCCGGATCCGGCCGCTGGCGGCGGGCTAATTTTTTTAATGTTATAAAAATTCTTTGCGACGGTGGTGACCGCCGAAAGTTTCAATGATCGCAACGACCGTAAAAAATTTTGACGATTCATACCACCGAAAGTTTTGACGATTGCTACGACCGCCGAAAATTTCGACGGTTGTGACGACCATCGAAAGTCTCGACGGTTATAACCACCGAAAGTTTCGACGGTTGTGGCCGTCAGACTTTTGGGATGGTTGCAACCGTCGGAACTTTCGACGAGTTTTTTCCAACCGTCGAAAATCGTTTTGCGACGACCATTTTTTCGATGGATCGCTTTCGTCGAAAAACCCATCAAAAATTGTAATTTTCAATGGTTTTTGACAAATTATAGACGATTTTGACCATCTGTAATTGACTTTTTTTCTTGTAGTGTTATCTAATTGTTTTACTGACCAAATTGACAACAGCCTCTTTCCAGTTATATGTTCTTTGGTTCCTACGCCGACTTGGACATAAACACAGCCGTTAACATGACCTCGATTTTTAATGATTCGACTTACTCCATCCTTGATTTAAAAGGCATAACAGTTGGCGCAAAGCTGTTGCCCATCAGTCTTTCAAATGGGACAATAGTCGGCACGTCCAACCCTTTTACTTGCCATCGAAATCTTACGAGATCCTCGGGAATGAAGTCATTGCGCAGGTTGGTCCGCCTGTGCACAACAAGACCAGTGATAACTTCGGCCTCAACCTGTAATGCCTTCAAATTGTCACATCACGCTAGGGGTGTTCAGCGGGTCGGGTCGACCCGCGAACCCGATGATCCTACCCGATTGGGTCAGGTCGGACCCGATCCTGGTTCGGGTCATTCCGACCCGAGTTGACCTGAACGACCCAAATTTTTTTAAAATTATTTTAGTTTTCAGCCTATATTGTATACTAAAAAATATATTAAAATAAAATATTTTAAATGTGGAAAATAATATATAAATGTTTAACAAATTATTTTATGCTTTTAAAATAAATATTATATTAAATAATAGAAAAGGTAAGGAAAATTTTTTTTTAAAAAAAAGAAAAAATGGTGGTCGGGTTACCCGACCACCCGACCCGTTCGGATCGGGTTGGATCGGATCCATCCCGACCCGAACCGGGTCAAGTTGGATCGGATCCATCCCTCTAAAGAGGGCTGACCCAACCCGATCCGATCAAAATCGGGTGGGTCGGGTCGGGTCTTGGTTCGGGTCGAGTTTCACCCGACCCGTGAATACCCCTACGTCACGTGACGAAAACTAACCTGATAATGCTATGAATGCAATAACATTGATCATGATATTGACCAAGTCTCAGTAAAAAACCGAAACAAGTCAGCGAAAAGAATAATAAAATAAAGAAAAATAACATAAATTGCGAAAGTTCTAGATGGCTACATCATCTCTAAATGAATATCATGAGATTTACATCATAAGCTCATAAATGCGAAAAAAATAAATAACTAATAGGCCCTTTAGTTCATGTACTCTTTAGTCGTCTAATTATTGTCGTAGCACACTAACACTGACCTAGGTCCGTGGAAATCAAACACATGGAAGGAGATCCTTTTATAAGCTTTATAGCATGGAGGAAATCAATAAGAGTATACAATGCATAACTTAAATAGAATAAATCAGAAATAAAATGATGTAGTTATCTTGAACAGAAGGTGGAGCATGAGATCATCACTAAATCATAACTATGGAAGATAAATAGACATCGATAATTAGTAAAATCATGTAATACTTGATAAACTTGGAATCAAGGATATGCTTGAGAACCATGACATCAGTACTGATAATAACTTAACTTGGAATTCATGCTTGTTTTACTTATCCATACTTGAAACATGATTGGTTTACTTATCCATACTTCTTAATCTTAAATCATGTTTAGAAATTAAGTGACTATAGGTGCCTTTAAATTCATAGGGTATGCGGAGCAAACGAAATAGTTTTGTGCGGGTCAATGGGTGATCAAACTATGGCTAAGAGAGCGACCCTTATCTTGAAACACTTAGTTTGGACTAGTAACCCATTATTCATCTTCCATCTTAACTTATTAATCACTTTGGAAATTTGTTATTCTTTGTTCTTCATATAGTGAAGGCAATAAGTTCAGTAGGAAAGGTAAATTAGCAAAAGGATTCATATCTTAATCAGGTGTGTATCTCAGTGAGGACATGGCATTAAAATCAGTCATAATCATGATTAATCATAAGGCAGACCGACAATATTCAAATCAAAATCAAGGAAAATGTACAAATGAGATCAGGGGTTATCTGTAGCTTGGCATGGTCATGATAGCATAGTGTAATGGCCGTGTCGATGGGAATGGCACGGTCGGGTCCAGTGGCACAGGCATGTTGGAAGTGAGTACATAGGGGGATGGCACAGACGTGCCATTAGGGGACACGGTCGTGACAGAGTGTGAGCGAGGTCGATCGGTTCTGTTCTTAGTTGCTCCACTAAGAATCTGGTCATGGCATGGGCGTGCTAGAGGCACTACAAGACTATTGCGAATTTGCGATGGATTTATCCGCCGCAAAATCTTCAAAATCCATTGCAAAATCTTCAAAATCCATCGCAAGCATGTCTTTACGACGGATTTTTCGACGGATATTGCTAGTTGCTCCTTCGAAAGTTTCCAACGATGTTTGCGATGGATAACTCGCCTTCAAAATTTTTTACGAGTGTTATCCATTCAAAGTTTTGAAGGGAAGGTCATCCTTCAAAATTACCGATGAATTCTTCCGTCAAAAAATACTAATCACAGTATCGGACTAGAAGAAGAGAACGATGGCCCTTCACAGTTTCCCACGAGTTTCGGCGGGAAATTCCGTCGATAGTTTCGACGGGAGACCACCCGTCGAAGGTTTCGACGGGTCGGACCTGCCGAAACCTTCGGCAGGACGGCGACCCGTCCAAGCCTTTGATGGTTTCGACCCGGCGATCGGCGACCCGTCTAAGCCTTCGATGGGTTCGACCCGTCGAAACCTTCGGCGGTCAGTGACACGTCGAAACCTTTGGCGGGCTGGCAACCTGCCAAAGTCTTCGACGGGCAACGCCCGTCATAGGCACCGACGGAGTGCGACGACAACATCCGTCAAAAAATTTATAAAAATAATAAAAAAAATAGGCCACCTGATACCGAATCGGCTGCCAGCGTTGGCAGCCGATCCAACACAGGCGACCGAAATCGAGAAAGAGAGAGAGGGAGAGGGGATGGGGAGCCGCTCGTGAACCCCATTATGCACCGGCTTACGATCGGATCCAGCCGCCTGTACGCAATATCTGCCGCCTGCAGACGGATCCGATCGCCTGTGCGCCAGATCCGGCCGCCTGCAATCGACGCACATGCAGACGGATCTGGCGAATCCAACGCACCGACGGCCGGATCTGGCCGTAGGGTGCCGGATCGGTTGCCTACCGCCAAATCCGACGCACAAGGAGCTGGATCTGACCGCAGTGCATCGGATCCATCAGGCGACCGGATCCGACCGCCTGTGAGCCGGATTCGGCAGGCGGCCGGATCCTACCGCCTGTGCGCTTGATCCGGCAGGCGGCCGGATCCGACCGCCTGTGCGCCAGATCCGGCAGGCAGCTGGATCCGATCGCCTGTGCACCGGATCCACCACCTACGGCCGATTCGGTGCACATGCGGCCGGATCCGACCGCAGCGGCCGATTCAGCGCATATGCGGCCGATTCGGCGCACATGCGGCTGGATCCGATTGCAGCGGCCGATTCGGCGCACATGTGGTCGGATCGGGCCAAAAGCGACCGATCCGACGCACCGGCGCCGGATCTAGCCGCAGGGCGCCGGATCTACCGCCTACCACCAAATCCGGTGCAAAGGTGGCCAGATGTGGCCATAGGCTGCCAGATCTAGCGCACAAGCGGCCAGATTGGCAGCCTACGGTCGGATCCGGCCGCATGTGCACCGGATCAGGCTGTAATGCGATCGGATCTGCCCGTAGGGCGCCGGATCTGCTGCCTAGTGCGGGATCCGACGCACAAGCAAGTGGATCTGGCCGTAGGATCTAGCGCACAGGCGGCCAGATCTGGCCGCAAGCCGCCGGATCGACAGCCTAGGGCCAGATCCAACGCATCGGTTACCGGGGTCAACAAAGAGGAAGGGGGGAGAGCGGCTGGGATCAGCGAAGTCGTGCTTGAGTCGCCGCCACCGCTGCTGTGGGGAGAGAGAGCAAGAGGAGGAGAGAGATAAAATAGAGGGATAGGGGTAAATATAGGGCGCCCGAAGCGGAGGAGGAGGAGGGAAAAGTGCGCGGGAAAATATTCGAGTTAGCGACGAATATATCCATCAATAAATAAAATAATATTATTTTTTCATCAATGTTTATATAAAAAATTTTATTATTTTAATTACCGAAGAAAAACCCCTTCGGAATTACCGAAGGATTCAAATCCGTCGGTAATGGCGAAGGATACTACCCGTCGGTAATCGAAATAATATTATTCTTTATAAATACTTATATATAAAAAATATTTTTAACATTAATAATATCATATTATATTTATGAACATTTTAAGTAAATGTAAGAGATATGTATTATATTATAAACATTAATAATAGATTATTATTTTAATTACTTAAGGAAAATTTCTTCGGAATTATCGAAGGATTTAAATCTGTCGATAATGGAGAAAGATACTAGCCGTCGGTAATTGAAATAATATTATTCCTTATAAATACTTATATAAAAAATATTATTATTAACATTAATAATATCAAATTATATTTATGAACATTTTAAATAAATGTAAGAGATATGTATTATATTATAAACATTAATAATAGATTATTATTTTAATTACCGAAAGAAAATTCCTTCGGAATTATCGAAGGATTCAAATCCATCGGTAATTGAGAAGGATACAACCTGTCGGTAATTGAAATATTAATCACAATATGACTCTTTAAAAATATATTACATATATATTATTATTAAAATTAATGACCGACGGCCATCGCCTTCGAAATTACCAACGGATCAATATCCTTCGGTAATTTTGAAGGCTAAGTCCGACAGTAATTTAATTATAAAATATTAAACGTATACTTATATTATATCACATATATATTATTATTAATATATTTACCGAGAGGTCTGGTCTTCGGAATTATCAATGGATTTGAATCCGTCGGTAATTCCGAAGAATATTCCGACGGATATTTTCCGTCGGTAATTCTGAAGGATATTTTGGCCCTCGATATCTTGGAAGGTTTTTTTCTGTCCATCACAAATGTTGTCGAAAACTGTGAAGGATTCCTATCCGTCAAAAATGTTCAGCCACAAATTGGCAATTTTCTTGTAGTGAGGGGTGGCACGGCCATGACGGCCTAGGAGGGCGGTCGACCGGTTCAAATGGTCGGTCGATTGACTTCTTAGATAGATTTGGTCAAGCAATGACAGGGATGTGCCAACAGTTGGCACGACCATGACGATGGTGGCACGGGCATGCCAGAGGGCTGGCACGGCCGTGACGGAGGTGGCACGAGCGTGCCAAAAGGGGGCACGGCCTAACAGCAAGGGATTCTAGATTTCAACCCGAAAATCACTCAATTCATTAACAAGATTTCATTATAGATTTATTTCTACATCCTAGCGATCATTAAGCAGAACAATAACAATAAGAATCAAATCCTACAAGCAAATCAGTCAAACAAATACACAAGCGAGAAGAAAATAGGGCAATCAAATTTTCTTTCATGAAACCTTCATATAATCTTTCATTCGTTTAACATGAACCGCCCATAATAAAGAGGATTTGATCTATTCAACTTGCGGAAAGTTGATTTCAATTCACCCACCTGATTTCCACGTTTGTACGTGTAGATTCGTTCGGATCAGCGATGTAACATCCCTCTCGTGTGCACGTGGCTCCTCTATGGGTCATCCTCCTACTGGAAATCAATCCAGGCCACATGAAATCCGCAAGGAGGGAGCTACATATGAAGAGGACGAGAGGAGATGAGATTCGGTTGTGCCTTACGCGAGTTATAGCCAAGAAGTTCCAAAACTTTCAGCAGAGTGCACAGAACGGCGAGAAAACTATAGGGCGGCGGCTGATCTCCTAGGCATTAGGAGTATAAGATAACCAGGGTATTATCTCTTTTTCCATTTGGTTGCGTAATAAGGTAAAGAATACATGCTTATTCCGGTGAATATCGTCAAACAGGTAGGAGAATAAGGATAAAATGATGAAAGCGCATTTTGAATGAAACCATCTTGAAAATCATGATACCACCATTATATCCTTGCAAACAGTGAAATTTTTATTCCATCAAAATGAAAGAATACATATATTCTAACAGTTCTCATCTTTTACCATTTATTTTATTTTTTATAATTTAACCATATATTATTATATTATTATTTTTATAATAATAATGATTAAGGTCAAGTATTTATAATAAAATATTTTTATTATAAAATATAATATATTTAAAATTTATTCCCGTCGAAATAAACAAAAGATAAAATAAGAATATGAGAAGAATATTATATTCTTATGAATAAAAATTTTTATTCTCCACAAGATATTCTTTGTCCAAACGGACCCTAATTATTCTATTCAATTTTATTCTATAACCAAACATCCCCAGTGGCACATGTATGGTTTTTATCTTGGGATCCCGGCTGTTACGAAGTGCTGGCCATTTCTTCCTATTTTATTTGTTTATTTTTTTTGTTTGGGTTGTTACACAGCCTGTGCTTCAATTGGACATCAAGTAGCCCATTAAACTTGTCCACTCTCACGTTCCACTTCGATGGCGCACACATGACTTTGCCCACACCAAATTTCTTTGCCAACGACACTGTTGATAATGATACTGTTGTGGTTTGCTTAATGATGTTGCCCTACGATGGCGGCTACTCGTACTTGGGCAATTACCAGATTCAGAACTTTCAGTACATCTATGATCTGAAAAATGGAAAGGTGTCCTTCAGGAACGTTCAGTGTGACGATAAACTTCAACCTCCCTGTCTCAGAAGCCATGCCGTGAAGTTGGATTTACATAGCATTAGACTCAGTGTTCTTCTCATGTTATGTCTTCTTGTAGCTTGATATTGTAATTCCTTGTTGACGATAATGCCTTTCTAGTGCATATAGGTTATCAACTGAGGTAGTGTCACAATTTGAAATTTGATTGTTTCAAATATTCCATAATTAGATTCGTTCCAAAAATAATTGGCCGCTTGATAAGACAAAATCTTTTTGAAGATTCAAATTTTAAATTACAAGGTGAGTTGATGTGTCTTGAATAATATACCTTCTATTCAAAAGTATGAAAGAAAAAAATAAGAAAAATAAGAAAAATAAGGATATGCGACCAAAGTGAAGACTTGGGACCCAAAATTATGTACTTTGTATGGACTTTTATATATATCAAGATTGAGTTTTATCATAGACGTACTTTTTTTTACGAACTCCTTTGTTCGTGAATGTTTCTTTTTTGTTCACATTAATCAAGATAGTTTTATCACGTTAAATTTTTTTATTTTATTTTTTTACTTTATTATCTTGATTATTCGTCGATCCTGGATGTTCTATTCATGTAATATATGTGGATTTTATGTCACTGATTACACAGAAAGATCAACGCAACTTTGCCCGCCAGCCAATTGATTCATACGTTTGAACATTGAACGCTGATGAAGACAAAGGGTTGAATTACTTCTAACGTTAGCGTAGTCAAAGGTTTAAATTTTAAATTGTTATAGAAGTGTCGAAGTCTTTATAATCCTTGCTAAAATCCTTATATTCAAATTAGTCTTTATATTCTAATTAGTCCTTTGCTAAAATCCTTAACAAAGTCTTTATATTCAAATTAGTGCTAAAATCCTTGCAATGCACGGACGATTTAAATTTTTTTACCACAGCTAATAATGATAATTGACGGATAAATTACACGATTAATCCTCTAATTTTGAGTCGATTTCAAATCGATCATCCAATTTTAATTTAAATTAGCACGTTCATCATCTTTGATTTTCTTACATGATTTTCGTGCAATAAAATCAAAGTTGGTGGACGTTCTAGTTACAAATTGAAGTTGAAGAACCGTTTAGAAATCGACTCAAAGTTGGAGGACGATCTGTGTAATTTACCCGTTTTAGTCATGTTAAATAACGTGGATAACTTGAATGACGTGAATGAAAAAGGAACATCTTACGTGATGGCCACATACGCAAGACAACCGAAAAATTCACTATCATCGGTCAAGGGGACTAATCATGTAAAAAAATTAAATATAGGGATCTTCTAACTATAAATTAAAATTGGGGGATCAATTTGAAATCGACTCAAAATTGTGGACTAATAGTGTAATTTACCCGATAATTGGCCTATCAATTTGACTAGGGAGATTGATTTTACTCAGATAGTAGATCAAATATTTTGACATGGAACTCGATTTAGCTAATTTGACCACTGATTGAATCCAGTTTTTTTTTTTTTTGTCAAGAACCGGATCGAACTACTTTCTTAAAAAGATGGTTTCTTGTTTTAATTCAATTCAAATTCTTACTTCTAACTTGTGTAGCATAACTGAGCACGCGTGATTTTCGTTTTATCTTTCTTAAATTAAGATTTGAACTAAGCCAATTATATAAAATTATTACTATTATTATTATATTGCTTAAAATTTTCCAAAAAAATGATAACAAACATTGTTTTTAGAAATAAAATATAATTTAAATATTGTGAACATGCCTCCTTTATTTTCTTTTTACCAATGAATTTTCCTAATTTTAATTCAATATGAAAAATCATCTTTTATATTTTTTTGTTATAACGGGAGGCCGAATGGTCGATAAAAAAAAACAAAGTGGTATATTTAAAAATAAGGATAGCATAGTTTAAACTAATATTTTCATAATTGAATCAGCAATATAATCGATCTACCAATTAGGTCATGGATTGGTTGATTTAACCGAATTTGATTGAATTAGATTTCTATTAAAATAATATTATTTCATAAAAATATATTATAAAAAATTTATTAAAGGTAAAAAATAAGAAATAAAAAAATGTTAATCATCATTTGAATTAATTGAAAGTTAATAATTTAATAATTTTATTATTTATCTCATGGATAATGTTCTTTTTGTTTGAATAATTCCTTACTGCTATCTTCTAATGTTTTAGTTTTCAAATTCATTATATATTATTTGTTCCTTTTTAATTTCATCCTATAAAATCTATAATATATTTCTACTTTTATATTATTAATATATATTGCTTTAAGTTGTATCATTTTTTATTCAAGCCCAACTTTCTCTTTTATTTAAATTTATCTTTATTATTATTTCCACCTTTTTTATTTTCAAATTGATCACATCTACTTTCCTTATTATTAGTACCCGTTTTTACCTTCATCCTACAAATTCTAATACATTATATTATACTATTCAAATTCATATCCCTTTTTTCTCTCCTTTCTATTCCTTACTATAATGTATTTTCCTTATTTTATTTTTTTATCCAATTTCGCTTTTTTTTTTTGAAAAAATGTTGAATGATCGAGTTAATTCAATCGATTGAACTGGTCCAATTTTAAAAAGGCTGGTTTAAAACTTTTTAAAGTTAATAACATTGTATTAAGCATCTGAATTCATATTGTTTACAAACATATTATTGAGAAATCCATGGAGAATCCTCCAAAAAATGATCGATTTCCGATCGCCTACCAAAAGAGGCTAACATATTAGCTTCAAAGTTGACATTTTGGCTGACATGTTTACAAATTAATTTGACAACTTGCCACTAGTGGCCTAAATATAGTTAACAATACTTCTAATGCGCCATGGACAAGGGAATTGATGATTGATAATTGCCACTGCAATAGTTGCATCCATCTCAAGAATGAGGCTATCAATTTCAAGTCGCCAACAATGTAGAATACCCTAAAGCATTGCCCAAACCTCGGCCTCCAACGCAGAATTGAATCTCTCATGAAGAGCTGCTACACACCGAAAATCACAATTAGTCGATCTCCTCCTCCTTCCTTAAGACGCTCATGAATGAGCCATCTGAGTTTAATTTGAACCAGGAGTAGATAAAGGGCACCCAAGTAATCCTAGGATTAGATGGGAAAGATCTCTCAGTGTTCTAGATTGGATTTAACTCATGATAAGAAGTCAAAATTTGCGACCAAACCAAGGACGCATGTGGTTGCTAATTAGATAAAAAATGAGCATCTTTCCTCCATTTCCAAATCCCCTCAAGACCAAACAAAAAAGAGTTTGAAATTGAGCAGGAGAGCTAGCGGATGGTAAGAAGTGACCTTCACATATCCAATCACCGGATACCGAGGAATTCATATAGCAAAATGAGAATCCATTTTGAAATTAAAAAATATTCCAAATAGCCCGAGATGTTGTGCAATAAAAAAAAATGAGCATTTGTTTCAGGGGCAAAGTCACAAAGGGCACAAGAGGAAGCTATGTTAAAATTAAATATGGATAACATATGAATTGTAGGTAAGCCATTATGTGCCACTTCCACAACAATACCTGAATTTTAGGAGGAACCTGACGTTCCAAAGTTCCAAATATTCTTCCAACCAACCAGGGCTTCCAACAAATCAGGCCTTCCAGCAAAACTTGGTGAAACTGGAGCTCACGATATTTTATATATCTCTAGTTTGATGTTGCACTCACTCGTGTCTTTTCCTTTTTTTTAAATCAACTTAAGATTTTATGCATAACTATTCAATATATACGCGACTTCTTTTCAAGAGTTTCTCATATTTATTTCGTTAATCGAGCTAAAATTAATTTGTCAATTAAATATCCTGACTTAGTCTAAAATCATCTGGGATATTTAAATTAATAGTCTAAGCTAACACATAAATCTCCATTAATTTCAAATTTGGTATTCTTGATTTGTTTTAGTTATTACGATCATATGATTGTCAATTACTTAGAAGATATGCATTGCCAATGTCTGGGCACTATTCAACCGTCAAAATTACAACAAGTTGCTCGTATAGGGAATTTAATTACTTCATGAATTGCATGCTTTATTAGCTAATAATGATGTTTTATGTGAATTAAAACAGTCCTGACGTTCAAATGCACGTTCTTTCTGCCTCTTTTATTACGCAAGAACCTAACCTATCTGATAATGTTTATAGCACAAAATTATATAACAAAGTACAATGATGTGTTCTATGTGTTATTTGTATTATATTTTTTTAATTGAATTAATTATTCACTTGAGATGGACCTTTTATCTATATATTAATGTCAATTTGCACTAAACGACAATTATGAAGGTTATTCATTCAGTACATATGATCATCATATGGGCCCTTATTTCAGTTCATTAATATTGTTTTATATTAAATGAAGATAATGAAATCTGCCTACTAATTTACTACCAATACTATATATTCTTCAATAATTGGAAGTTGGATGGAGGGTGCTGAGGTCCAACAAATGGTATGATGTTATAATCTTCCACTACAACAGTTTAACGGAATCTCGTAAAATCCGTCGAAAAATCTAATTTCCGATGGATTTTCTGATGAGAAGACCGTCGTCGAAATAATTTTCGTCGGTAATAATTTTTTGATGAATTTCAAAATTTATCATTATTTTCGAAGTAGGCACCCCTCAAAATGTCCAATGGAAAGTCTCCTATCAGAGGTTCCAAAGGGATATTCTTGACGGAGGTTCTAACGAGACAATTGGAACCTTCGGCAGCAATTTTTCGTTGGAACCCTTCGACGAGATATCTCCCATCGGAGGTTTCGATAGGAAATCCGCCATTGAAACCTTCGACGGAAAGCCCCACCGGATGTTCTGACAGGTTCCTTCGTCGGACATGCAGCTGATTTTTCATGTAGTAATTATATCACTTATTACATTAAAGAAATTAAATATTAAGTTATGATTTTATTTTTTTATTTCTTTTTGGTACTTATAAAAAAATATTTTAGTTACAACCGAAGACTAAAAAATTATGAAATATTGAATTATGGTTAACGATTTTTTTGTCAAAATCATGATTATTCAGTATTAAATAAGATTTGTGATTTCTTATCGATTAGTTAACAAATTAAAATCATGAACTAGTAATCAAATTCAGCTGATATATGATAATGAATAAAATTCAAGGGATATCTGTACTGACAAGAAATGTTCGTATAATAAGACATTTTGAAGTCGAACTACCAATTCATTTATCTCTAATTGATTCAAACCACAATTATCGAGAAAGTGGTTCTTGGCTCCTACATTAATTCATTGAAGTTAGATACTATTTAGTTTTATTATAAATACTGATTTCTTAAAGTTTTTATTTTTTTCCTGAACCCCTCATGTACAACATACTCGTAGAGTCTAAGTCGTTCTTTTTATCGTTAAATTTGCATCGTTTTTGCAACTGGGGAAAATTGTGGCCGTATAATAACAATTATATATGGCGTCGCAAATTGAAATTGGAATGTTTCAAACTCTGTCATATCCAGTAGCTTCGTTCCAGAAGGAATGGGCCACATGATAATACATTCGTTGGAAGACTCCAAAGCGTAAACATTAGGAAAGTAAATTATATGGTTGAAGGAGTCATATAAAGTGCTCGAATTTTTTTAGTGTAATATGTGTATTTTACATCGCTGGTGACACAGAAAGGTAAACGCGAGTTTTGCTAGTCAATTGAGTAACAGGTTTGAACATCCGATTCGGATGTGTCAAAAGGATAATGTTTTAAATTCGCTGGTGACACATAATGCAGTTGTCTAACAACACACCAAAAGTTGAATAAGGGCGTATATCTCCAACAATTTTCCACTAGCACTTATGGACTTTTAGCTCTATTTGATTTCAGTAAATGTTCATTACGGTAAATAAATTGTGTGACCCACGAGTACATCTATAACTTACAGAGAACTATGATCTGTTAGGAATGCATAGCCACTCAACCACTTGAAAGCCTATACCATGCAACACCGATGAATCTTCCTCTCGCCCTCATATTTCTCAGTTCTAAGTCAGCTGCTTTTCTAGTTGTGACTCGACGGGCCGCATATAATTTTAACTTTTGAGTATCTCGCTAAAGTAGAAACACTAATATATTTCCTTGAAATACAGTCAAGAGTTTAAGGGTAACCTCCGAACTTTGTTCAGACTCACACTCTGACAAAAAACTATAAGTATTCATCAAGTTTTAGGGTCGACTTAGCATACTAAGTTTATAATCAAGTACTATGATGAAGACTCTCACTAAAAAAGCGTATGTCATAAATTCGTAACATCGCACAGATTGGAGTCCAGAGGTCTGCTCATGACGCCTGACTTGAGTCCTCCAACTAGTCGTCCAAAAATTGGCGCCACGAGGTCTCATATCTAGTTTCTCTTATCAAGCTACACAGAGTTATATATAAACTCGTATCATCCTCCCGAACATATCAAGGCGATCTTAGATCATATGCCTAGATATAAATCATTTCATCTCTGCTCTCTATACACTAAGTGCCGAGATGATTATCCATGTGACATAATCTCGTGCTTGATTTGACATACTCTACATGCATTATAAAAAATATTAACTAACTCTAAAATAAAATTTAACATAATTTTATTCATCACAAGAATATATAGAATACATCATCGCATAAACTTTGCGTATGTTAATGCATCAGTCGAACATGCTTAGTACATATCACATACTTACTATTCATCAACCATATTTTCTTCACATTGTCAAAACATACTAAACATCAATGTGTTTTCCTTTAATGGTCCATCCTTTTTATCAAGCAATAGTAATATACATATTACAACAAAGGGCATACTTGATCATTGTCAATACAGGAGTAAAATAATTTACTTGACCAGAGGGTTTCATACCACAATTGAGTAAAGTACAAAAATAATTTTCATAGTTGACTACTTTATATATGGTTTTGATTTCGTAAACTTTGCAACATGGCATTCTATAACATGAAAGCATAATTGGAGATAAACTTTTGCTTGTTAATATCGCTCTCTTAATAGGCGTATATTTTATTAAGAAAATTTATAAATCGATCTTCATCATTGCGCAAAATGAGAGTCAATATTACCTATAAGGTGTCTCATTATTTTCTTAA
Organism: Pontederia crassipes; assembly: GCA_030549335.1. Lineage (NCBI taxonomy): Eukaryota > Viridiplantae > Streptophyta > Magnoliopsida > Commelinales > Pontederiaceae > Pontederia > Pontederia crassipes. Next base: position 58,604,488 of record CM060194.1, on the reverse strand, counting down.
TCATCATCCAATATAGGCGCCCTGTATAAATACGTAAATTTTCAGACTGCTCAACTTATTGTGCATGTCTGATCACTGACCCTATTTACAAAAGGACATTTCTTTACTTATAGGGTCATAGAGAAAGTCATGAGATTCAAAATTATTTCTATTAATAAGGGTACCGGTGAATGTATAGTTTCTCATAGAATGTTCAATTCATCTTTATAACAGACGACCCTTGCTACAATTCAATAAATTTACTTGAACAATTCTCATGTAAATTTCACACTCGGTGTGAATAATTGTAACACCCATGTAATTTCTATAGAAATACATTAAATTCTTCATTAATAGAAGAAATCCCTTATTACTTTTAGCTATACACAATGTTGTTTCACACATTTTTATCCTTAAAAAAGGATATACACATAATGATACTTATATCATTAGTTAGATGAATACTAAATCCATAAATGGACTGTTGCAAACTACATATTGCGCTCAATACTTTTACATTTAAGCATTCAAATAGCTTTTTCTTTATGTAAATTTTATCTAATATATATGCGAAACACTAGCTAGACTTTTAACGAATGAAAAAAATATAATTTCCCTATAGTCAACACTCCTTTTGCGAATATTATTTTTCGTCATTTTTAAATCTCTTATCATCCATATCGACTTATTTCGAGGCAAGATAGATGATTTAACAAATCATTGACTTGATTTTCTTCTTTAGATTCTAACTCTTTCATTAATCCATTTTCTTTATCTAGGCCGAGAGAGCCTTCATCACTTATTTTAGGCTCATGTTCATTTCATATAGTCATTCGATGTTGACAACATGAAACACAATTCATATGTTTCAATAAATGAACATTAATTATGAGTTGACTGTGAATTGCTCTCACTCGGAGGGAGGTGTGGGAAGAGAATATGGACAAACCACAAATAAATCTGCATACATTGTCAACTCAAAAATCTTCAATGAAGATGTTACTTAATCTCGTTCAGCCAAGAGAATATATACATGAATGTCACATCTCTACTTGATATTTCAGTAGCATTTAGGCAGCATTAATAACAACATTCCAAATACAAAATTGGAATTTTATGTGCACCACACATTCAAATAGATTAAGGTTGCACCGTATCCGCAACACTACACTATCTGAATAAGTCTCAATTATTTCGCATTATCAATTTAGTCAGCAAGACATTAATCTTGCGATCATAATTGAATCTCTATATGAGTTCATGAATTTGTATAAAATAATTCATGTTATCAATTTAGATAAATCATACGTATGATTTATAATGCGAAAATGTGATGAAAGAAACCATATACAAACTTAGACATTCAATACAAATGAATTATTGTAATTTTCTGTTCATAAATAATTTTCGTATTTCATTGTCAACTAGACATTGTCACAAAAGTAGACAAAATAATTTTAACGAGAAAGCATATTTCTCAAGCTAGTCTATATTTATATTGTCTCAAAAATATCACAAATTGACTAGCCAAAACTTTTGGAACTTATTTACGTCACATATGATATAAACATTCAACTTGAATACTTAAAATAATCAAGATATAGAAAATCATTTTCAAAAAATTCTCATAAAGGAACTTCATTAAATACAAATTTTAATGATAAAAGTGAATAATAGCTACGTTTGTCCAAAATATAAAATTTAGGTACTATACACACATCCACTTTAAAATAGTGGTACAATAGGACAATGAAGATAATAAGATTCATCTATTGCAAAAGAAAATTTTGCAAGTCATAATCTTTTTAACTCCTACTTTCATATTGTTTCCAACTATGTCTTTGGGTTTGCAGGCTAAGACATATAAAGAATTCATTATTCTTTAATTGCATGATAACTTGTTCCAATAATCTCAGTCCACAAAAATGACGAGTTTCAACAATGAAACAACATTATCATTAAACAAAACTACCATACGATTATATTAACATTTTTTGACTCAATGCAATCACGAGCGAAAATTATCGTATTTGCCACAAGCGTAGCGCTTAATTTTATTTATATTAACTTTGCTATCATGCTTCTCACATCAATTCGAGTAGCGTTAGCCCTTCTCAGTATCTATACATTACATTGGATTATGATTTCTATCGAAAACTCATAGTAATTTTCTTATTTTGATATGGACAACATATGTCATAGTTGAAGATGACACACATTCTTCAAATAAAAGTCAAAATATTTGATATTTTTACTAAACATCAAATATGTGTGCAATCTTACTATACTTATTACAAATAAGTAACTATCACGTGGTCATTCTAAAAAAATGTGACCAAGATTCTCTAACTCAGACATCAAGTTTATCATCGCATATAGATATATATCATATCTGTTGAAAAAAACTTATGGAAGAGATGTTATTTTTTTTATTATTTCGTTATATCAAGATCGTGAGAATCGTGAAAATGATCGTACTTGGCAGAGGTCATCTTTTGCCATATGTTACTTTTTACATATTATTTTTGCCTTTGTCATATTGCAAAGATTCATTTTTTTGTCATTTATGTATGGTCAAACATATGTAAGGAAACTGAGTTAGTTTTTGCATGTGTTCTTGTCGCATATATTCATAAATAATGATATAATAATATTTTTAAGGCAATGACTTCGAGATGGTCGCTCTCATCTCCCACTATTAGAAAAAATAATTGTCATTCATTAAAAATAATAAGTTATGCCAATGTATATTATTCTATTCATTTTGGAAAATAAAAATTCAAAATCATCTAAAAAATATGATGTGATTAACATACCATTTTAAAAAATGTGACCAAGACAATCAGAGTTCTGTGATAAGAGCTCTTCTTTACATTTGTAATGTGCCAATTAGAAAATCATTATCCTTTTGCCTTGTCACCACAATAATTGGAAAAATGTCAACACGTCATGTAAACATAATAATATTTGGAGACTGCATTAATAGTACACCAGGTAAGTTCACAGAGAGAAAAAACTACTGAATTTCTCACTAACTATCTCTTTTTAGTACTTTTCTAAACATGCACATGTCATCTCAACAAAAAATATTATAATGATCATCATACAAATTAGATGCCTTATTCCTATTTGAACTGTATATGTTTCATAATATCAAACTTATTTCACTATAAGTTTTATGAAACATATGACATTCATAATTCACAAATATTTATGCATTCAAAGTAACATTCCGTAAATCACATATATTATGCATGCAAATAATCATACAATTCATTTACATATAAATGAATATTATTTGTCACACTCGTATAATTATAAATATGATAGTACACATACAAATAATCACATAATTACTTTCACACTCTATATTGATGTCACATAAATCTCAATCATGTACATAAATTCATATCATGCATGTCTTGTTAATTAAAATTTATTGCATAAATTTTCATCATATAAAATTATACAATTCATTTCATGTGTAATGATAAACATATATGTACATGTTTCTTTTCATAAAGAAAATTAATTTATCATAAATAGTATGCATATTTCACATAAAATTTTTGAATAAATGTGACAAAAGTATTTTGTGTATAATTTTAACATAACTATGTGAATTAATTACTCACAAATTCACATAACAAAATTCCATTTTGCACATATGCTTTCATAAAGAAAATAGACTCATATTACCTAGTCCAAATCATATAATGAACTAATGATGTGCATATTTCTATTATCATGTCAATTTACGTAAGTGTCACACTTAAATACACTTTAAGTAAATATAATACAATTATGTGCATGAATATCTAATTCATATGAAAATTTAATTTAAGCGTGACATGCTACACTTAAAACATATCATGTAATAACATATATGAATGAATTTTAAATTTAATTTATAATCACATATAATGCATGTCAAATAACATGACTATTTCATGTACTAATAAATATGCATAATACCAATAATATGCATAAAACATAATAATAAGCACAAGTGTATTAAATAATATTATTAACATGAAATTGGATTGTTAAACAAGTACAAATTTCCGTACGTTAATTTTGGTCCAGTCCAACCGTAAACAATTAAGGAAGGATTTTTTTTAATATGAACATTTTGACTTCAGAATTCTGATATTATGTGAAAATAAATGATCTTAATAATTTTTAAACAAACTTAATTAATTTTAAAAGTAATATCATTAATTTATAAAAAAATGTCAACTAAATACAGAAAATTTATTAACATTACATGATTCCATCCTTTATATAAAAAAAACAATTTCCATAAATTACAATTACACGTAATAGCGTGTCATAATAGGCAAAATCACATATGCATAACTACTTAATATACATATGTAAATATTCTGGAACTTGAAGAAAATTATTCATAATTTTCTAAGCAAATAATGTGCATAAAATGACAAATATTCTAATTTATCATAATATATCAGGACATAAATAACTCATACAGAATGAATTATAACACAAAATGTATACATGTCAGTAAAAAATAATCCACACATTATTAATAAAAAACTTTATAATTTTCTGAATCCAGAAAAATATTTTTCTAATTTTGCTATTATTGTCCCGGTTTTTCTAAATCTGATTTTTCAAAAAAAGAAAATTATAACGCGCTGCGGCAGCAGTGGGCCAGAGGCCCGCGCTCGCGCGCGTTGATACTTGACGGGCGCTGAGGCAGGAGCGGGTCAGAGGCCTGTGCCCGCGTGCATTTGCGGGTGACGTCCGTGGCCTGCGCGCGCCTTGCGCCCTGCCTTGTGCGCAGCAGGCTGTTGGCGCTCAAGCGTTGCACCGTTCCAAAACGGTGCCACGCAGCGGGCCGCTGGCTCGCGTGCGCAGTGTAGCGCCCCGTTTTCTTTTTATTTATTTTTAACATCCCACGCCCTCGTCAGTGTATTAAACTGTTTATCCAAGCATAAAATATGCATATAATATATATCACGTACAAGTTTGGAAAGAGATAAACAAGCTATGTCAACGTCCTAACAGGCCACCATGCAATTTGACGTCACCCTGCAATTTCCTTCGCATGGGACGTTTGCATGCATGCATGGAGTCGTCGCCAACGCGTCTCCTGGACATGACACTTAGACGAACAGCCATACTAATTACTTGTGATTTAATTAAAATTTCGGATGTTGCAACGACTGCACACAGTAAAAAAAAATTATATGCAAATAGTTATCTGCCAATACTATGCACATGGTTATGTTATCCATTTAACATCTCAATGGAAATAGGAGAGACCGAAATATAAACCTTTTTTTTATTTAGACAATACAACATCATATTGAGAAAAGTTTATTGGCTCTAATACCAATTGAAGAAATTAGTATAAATAGATAGAGGCATTATCGGAATACTCACAGTGAAAGAGAACTTTTTTACGTTATTTTAAACTCGTCGTCGGGATCTCAATCACGTACCGAAAATGACCATATGTTCGTAATCCAAAAATCATAGACAAATAAGTGTCGAAATAGTTAATTGCATATGACATGGTATACTTATGGTTCAAGAGTCCTCTAATGCACACTCGAAAGGTGTCGGACATGTTTTATATAGCCAAGCATGTAGTTGCATTAACCGCACACATAATGCGGTTGTATATCTACACACCAAAAGCCCAATAAGGGCGTATATGTCCAACAGTAGCAATATTTCTTCTCTTCTCTCTTATTTGATCCCCCCAATGCTCTTGCCGCTGGGAAGTTTGGGCGACGTCAAAGGCTACCGAACAGTCCCAAGATGAAGAAGGCCGTCGATTATCTTCCCGCAAACCAGAACACTGGCCGTGCTGGTTTCCAAACTGAGCTGCAATACAGCGGATTTCAGGACTACGTGATGCGGATCGGCGTAGGCACCACTTCAAGCAACATATCGCTCATAATTGACACCTTTGACGACTTCATTTGGAGCGACTGCCTGCAGAACAACGTGCCGATCTCGGCTTCAGCCCACTACCCAAACAAGTCCTCCACCTACATCAATCCGCCATGCAACAACCCGCAATGGGTAGAAGAGCTAGAGCAAGAGTTCTGCGATCAGCTGCCGAAGTATCGATACAATTGCTCGGGCGTAGTAGGTGTTGTTGCCAACGACACATTCCGATTCGGAGGCAGTACTCCGCGTAACTTATCTTTTGCATGCAACGACGTGGCGATCTACAATTTCACGGACACTTCTGGCTATCTAGTGATGGGACGAGGCCCTTTCTCTCTCATCTCTCAGCTGCATTTCTCCAAATTCTCTCATTGTTTTACCGACCAAGGTGTCAATACCTCTCTGTCCAGCTACATGTTCTTTGGTTCATACGCCGACTTGGACAGCAGCATAGCCGTCAATACGATCTCTATTCTTAATGATTCGACCTACTACTTCCTAAATTTGAAAGGCATATCAGTTGGCGCAAAACAGTTGGCCATCCGTCCAGAAACATTCCAATACGTTGAAGAACCAAACGGGACAATAATAGACACGTCCGATTCTGTTATTTACTTGCCACCTGAAGCTTACAAGATCCTAAGAGAAGAGAGGTCATTGCTCAGGTTGGTCCGCTTCTGCCTGTGTACAACGACTCCGATGTTAACTTCGACCTCGAAATGTGCTTTGATTGGACATCAAATAGGCCTTTAAACTTGTCTACTATCACGTTCCACTCCGATGGCGCAAACATGACTTTGCTGTTGAATACTGTATGAAGAATGGAGGATTGCAGAAGCTGAGGATTGGAGAAACTGAAGAATGTTATGCTGAAGCAGAGCAGAGCAGGTCAGAAGTTATCATTGTTATCAGTTTTACTGATAACTGATATGTAAATATGATATATTACAACATTTCATTTTTTGTCTTTTTTCCATCATTGTGTATATATATATAGAGCCATGTAACCTTCTAATTTGCTTGCTTCTCACTCTCGAACATTTTCATCTAGAAATCCATTTTCTTGTGCTTGTGATTTCAACATGGTATCAGAGTGGTTTTTCGTCTAGTATTTGGTTTAGTAGAGAGATGAAGAAGTAACTGAAGAAGAAGAGATAGAAGGTTTTTTGAAGAAAACTAGTTAGATCTAAACCCTTATTTTTGAAGAGGCAGAAATCTTTCTGATTGTTCTTCTGGATTGATAGATCTTTGAGATTGATTTCTATTGTTGTGAGTTTCTAATGTCTGACCATCCGATGGCTTCATCTTTTGGTCCAGCTACTTCAATTTCCATTGATATCAATAGTCCATTATTTTTAAACCCTTATGATTCATCGGGTTTAGTTATCACTTACTGTACATTGTTAGACTCTACCAATTATATGGATTGGAGTAGTGTTTTTTTAATGCTATGCTTACTAAGAACAAGCATGTATTTCTGGATGCATCTTTTCCAATTGAATCAGATAAGTCATTACAATTTCAATGGAAGAGATGTAATGCTTTGATTATTTTCTAGATGATTGGATATGTTTCGAAAGGATTAATTAGTAATGCTGCTTATGGACAAAATGCAAGAAATATATGGATAGATTTGAAAGAGAGGTTTCAGAGAAAAGATGGAACTAAAATATATAGGATCCAAAATGAAATATATGATATTGTACAAGAGCCGATGTCAATTGAAGAGTATTACAACATATTAAAATTTTTATGGAAAGAATTATCTCTTATTTCTTTAGAACTTCCTATTATAGAAGTAAATAAAGACTATTCAGAGTTTATCATGCAGCAAAGGGTCTATAAGTTTTTAATGGGATTGAATGATGTTTATGCTCAATCTAGATCTCAAATTTTGTTGATGTCACTTGTAGCATCTATAAATCAAGTTTATTCAATGATGGTAGAAGAGGAACAAATAAACAAAGGTATCTCTGCAAACATCTCAGAATCAAAATATTGCAGCATTCTATGGAAATGGAAATTTTAAATCAAATGTGCAATATAAAAAAAGATATCAAAAGGGGAAGAAAGACTATTCAGTAATATGTGATCATTATCATAAACTAGGGCATAAGAAGGCACAGTGCTTTAAAATGGTTGGTTATCCTCCAAATTGAAAGTTATATAATAATAGAAATAAACCCATTGATAATATAGTAGCTTGTGTAATAGAATCTGAACCAGCTGAATTAGAGAATGAGACAGTGGTCAACATTGATAAAGGGATTTAGATTTCTGAGGAACAATACCAATTCATATTGAAGAAAATTGAAAAGGATTTGAAGGTTGGCCAAGATAATAGTTTACATATAGTAGGTATGGCTAGTAATACTCCTACTCCTTTGATTCCAGAGGAAGATCTTTGGATATTAGACATTAGAGCATCTCACCATATGACATCTAACTTACATATTCTTGATAACTTGGTGAAATTACCTATACAAAAATCAGTAATCTTAACCAATGGCAGCAAAGTGTTAGAGATAGATTTGCATAAGATGTTATCGGATGTCTTTTACATACCTGAGTTTAGATACAATCTAATATCAGTTTCACAGCTTACTAAATAATTGAAATGTTCTGTCATTTTTTCTTCAAACTGTTGTATGATATAGGAGCAACACAATGGGAGATTGCACCTGATTGGTAGAGAATTCAATGACTTTTACTATTTCTCAAAGACTACAGAAGTTGTTGCTGATCAAGAGCATCATCGAGTCATGAATGTTAAAGAAGAAATCAGAGGAATTCACATATGGCATCAAAGACTTGGGCATCTACCATTGAAAAAGTTGAAACTAGTTGTTGAATGTAATAATTCAGATAATACTGACTTGATTCATCATTGTGATGTTTGCCCTCTTGCAAGGCAAACTAGATTTTCTTTTAAACTATAGATACAGAAAAGTTGTATGGTCAGACTTGACACATTACATATTGATATTTGGTGTCCTTATAAAATTGTTTCACACAATGGTAACAAGTATTTTCTTACCATAGTAGATGATTTCAGTCGACTGACTTGGGTTTTCTTTTACAAATTAAAGTCTGATTATGTTTGAAGCAATTTATCATCCAAATGGAAACACAATATAAGGAGAAAATAAAAAGAGTCAGATGAGATAATGGTGTTGAGTTTTTTTTGTAAAGAGTGCACAAATTTTTTTTGCAGTAGGGGAATAATACATGAGAGTTCTTGCCCTTATAGTCCACAACAAAATGGGTTATGGAAAGAAAACATATACATATATTGGAAATTTCTAGAGCACTGCTATTTCAATCTTCTATGCCAATAAAATTTTGGGATGAATGTATCAAAGCAGTTGTCCATATTATAAATAGAATTCCTTGGGAGATATTGGGCAATATTTCAGCATATCAGAAATTTTTGGACAAAAAACCTGATATTGTACATTTGAAAGTTTTTGGATGTCTTTGTTATGTATCAAATCTGAATATCACAGACAAGTTTGGACCATGAGAAATCAAAGGTGTGTTTATGTATATAGTAACACACAAAAAGGATATAAATATATGGATCTTCGAACAAATAAATTTTCAGTCAGTAGAAATATTAGATTTCAAGAAGATTTCTTTCCCTTTGCCAAAAAGAAAAGTGTATCATATGACTGTAACAATAAGACTCATACATGACACCATTTTTTTCCAAATGATATCCTTCCAGAAAATATTCAGAGGATACATCACCAAAGTGAAACTGAGATGCCACTCCAGGGCATAGCAAATAATTCCTGTGAAGAAGTTAGTAGCCCTTTGCCTACCCTTGATGTTTAGGTTTCCTTGCCTCCATTATCATATTGTAATCCAAGTCAATTAATGAATCGAGAAGTTTGTGATCAGAGACATAAGAGATCCACAAGGAGGCCGGAGTGGATGAAGGATTATGTTGTTAATATTCCATACCCAATGTCAAATTATGTTACCTTTGAAAATTTAAAGTCGAGCTACATGTCTCTTCTATCTGCCTTTATAGATATAATCGAGCTTAGCTCTTATTCAGAAGCTATTCAACGTCCTAAATGGATCGAAGCCATGAACCTTGAATTAGAAGCACTTAAAGCAAATGAGATATGGGATATAGTTGATATGCCTACAGATAAAACACTTATAGGTTGTAAATGGGTGTTTCAAATCAAATTAAGGGCAAATGGTCAGATGGAAAATTTAAACCTAGACTTGTGGCAAAAGAATTTAATCAAAAGGAGGGGATTGATTAAATACTTTCTCATCTGTGGCTAAAATTGTCACTATTAGAGCTTTCCTGATTATGGTTGTCCAAAGGAACATGCCTATTCATCATTTGGATCTTAATAATGCATTTCTTAATGGGGACCTTTTTGAAAAATTATAACACCCCCAAATTGCACCCCGCCACATGGCAAAATACGCTTCGGAAATGTTACGGGTCATCCTTACGTGTACATCATGTTGACCGAAAAGAAGACTTTGACTAGTCAACTCAGTAACGATAAATGCAAATTAATTAAATCATCATTAAGGATAAAGAGAGTAACATCATAAAATGCGGAAGACTGATAACTGACTTCATAGGAGTTCAAAGGAAAGCTAATACATCAAGTAATAAAAAGAAAGAAAAAAACTATCCATCATCTAAAGGACTCGATAATCATGTGCAGCCACCTACGAGCTCTATCTGTCACCGTTAGCCATCATCATCATTCATACATTGACCTACATTTAAGAACATGCAGGGGAGAACCTCCCTATGAGTTTTACAACTCAGTATGGAAGTAAGATAAATATCATAGTAGGATCATGATATTAGGCACGAATCATAAAGAGAACATCATCATATAAAAGGGAGAATAATCACGATCATAAATGATAAGAGCATGTAAAGAGACATATGAATAAAGAACATAAAGAATCATCATAATAAAGGCATCAAGCCATTCTCATAAGAAATGTTCTTTATTCATATGTGTTCATCTTCTTCTTCATCTTAATTTTATTTTTGACTTATTTTAGGTATATTTCAACCCACGGGGAGGCCTGCCTCAACCCGTCCATCATCATCATAACTGACAGAGCCAGCCCATAACTGACCATAGTCAACCCATAACTGTCCGAGAATAGTCCATAACCTGGTCGTCACCAGTCCATCATAAAAGAGCTCTCCATTTAACGTTTTACGTCTTTTATCTTGTATCTTTTAATTAAACAAAATATATTTCGATAAGAACTTTAAATCAGGATAAAAGACATGATCATGGAGAGTAAATCAGGGGCACAAGTGTAGTAATCATCATCGTCATCAAGATATGAGATAGGAACATAATCAGGGATCCAAACATCATAGAATTAGTTTAATCAAGGTCGGAACCCGGGCTGAGTGGGGAGAACTTGGGCCGAGTTCATGGTCATCATCTTCAAGAAAATCAGAATAGTGCCCGGGCCGGGTTCAGGTTACACCTGGGCCGGGTCGGTTCATTCTCGAGTCGGGGCGGCTCTCGCGCCCGACTGTTCGTCATACGCAGAACTCGGTCCAGGTCATCTTCAACCCGGGACGAGTTCATCCGGTTGCAGAGCTCGGCGAGTATCAGCAATGTTGGATCCGGGCCGAGTTCCTCCGAACTCGGTTTGGCGAAGGACTTGCCCGGGCCGGGTTCAGGTGAACACGAGTTGGGTTCAGGTGAACTTGAGCCTGGTGCATCTTGCGCAGAAACTGCGCGGATGCGCAGTTCACATTCCGTTCATCTTTTCCGATGATGGCCGTCACAAATTAACATCATAATTCATCATGCAATAACCAAGAACGACCTAGAACATTCTTCACGTCTAAAATTAAGATTTTATCACGAATCTACCCTAATTCCATACCTTGAAGTTTCTGTCCGAGAAACTTCTTCTTCCTCAACTTCCTATTCCTCTTCTTCCTCTTCCTTTGCCTGTCCCTCTCGGTTCAGTGTGCGTCCGTCAGTGTCCACGTCCTCTAGTTGCCCTCCTGTATGGTGGCAACTATCAGGGACAAGAAAAAACGAAAAGTGCGCACGTAGAGGAGAAATTAGTGCCGGCTTCGTGAGGAAACGAAAAGGGGGTTTTCGTTTGGTTTGGCCTCTTATTTATAGGGGAGAAGTTTGAGTCTGGTTGGAAACCAACTCTGCTTAAAATCTGATTTAATTTTTTATTTTTCCTTATTTGTTTTATATTTCCTTTTCATTTCCTTTTATTTCTTTTCTTTTCCCCAATTTAAATCTCGGGCGTCACATCATAAATCCCTTAAAATAAAATTCATTCTCGAATTCAGTCAGAAGTCAGGACTTATCAAATAGTGCGGGAAATTCCCTTCGCATCTCAGACTCGAGCTCCCAGGTTGCTTCGTCACCTCGGTGATGGCTCCAAGCCACCTTGGCCAGTGGTACGTTTTTGTTGTTGTGACGTTGAACCTTTATCCCTAGAATCTGGATGGGCTGCTCCTCATAGGTCAGGTCATCTTTGAGGTTGGGTTCTTCATATCGTATAATGTTCGCATCATCATGCTTGTACTTCCGGAGCATTGAAACGGCGAACACGTTATGAACTCGCACATAAGATGGAGGTAAGGCTAGTCTGCAAGCACCCTCTCCAACTAGCTCAAGTACCTCAAAAGGACCAACATATCTTGGCCTGAGCTTTCCTCTTTTACTGAACCTCATCACTCCCTTAGTTGGGGAAACCTTCAGGAGTACTTGATCACTTGTTTGAAAACTTTGTTCACGTCGTCCTCTGTCAACATAGAACTTTTGTCGAGCTTGACCTGCCTACATCCTTTCTTGTATCAGCTCGACCCTTGCTGAATATTCCTGTCTTTTTCAGTTTCTTAGCATTCAAAATCTTCCTTTCACCTACCTCATTGCAGCATGCAGGTGAACGACATGGTCTCCCATATAAGGTTGCAAAGAGAGCCATGCGAATGTTGGAATGATAATTATTATTGTAAGAAAACTCGATAAGTGGTAGTTGATCATCCCAGTTGCCCTTCTAGTTAAGGGCACAAGCTCTTAACATATCTTCAACTGTTTGGATGGTTCTCAGTCTGACCGTCCGTTTGTGGATGGAATGACGTACTGTAATTCAGTCTCGTTACAAAAGAGTCTTGTAAGCCTTTCCAGAATCTGGCTATGAACCTTGGATCCCGATCTGATACAATAGTGGTGGGGATCTCATGAAGTCTGATGATCTCTTGTACATATAGATCCATAAGGCTCTGCACTGATTGTTTTGACTTTATGGGTAGGAAGTGTGCGGACTTCGTTAATCGATCCACTACTACCCATATGGCATCATGCCCCTTCTAGGTGCGGGGTAAACAAGTTATAAAATCCATAGAAATATCTTCCCACTTCCATTGTGGAATGGCGAGAGATATTATCTTTTCATAGGGCTTCTGGTGTTCCACTTTTACCTGTTGGCAGACTAGGCATTTGGAAATATATTCGGCAATATCTCGCTTCATGTCATTCCACCAAAAGGTTCTTTGCACATCTTTGTACATCTTAGTGCTGCCCGGATGGATCGCAAACTCAGACTTGTGGCATTCATCCATCACTTCCCTTTTGAGAGCTTCATCACTGGGGACACCCATAGACGATTTCTATATCGGATCCTACCATCCGTTGAGAGCTTGAAATCTTCTTCTTTTTTTGACATCTTCCTAACATCTTCGTATACTCAGGATCTTAGAGCCCAAGCCTTAATGATCCTATTCACAAAATTTAGCTGTATTTGGTGCATCATCAGTACTGTTCCATTCCTTCTAGGTCTTAGCTTACATAGGCTTAGCTCCTTCATCATCTTATACACACCCATCATTATGTGAGCTAGTGAGCCTTCCCACTTACGGCTAAGTGCATCTGCAACTGAGTTCGCCTTACCAGGGTGGTAATTAATGGAGAACTCATAATCCTTTAAGTATTTCATCCATCTTCGTTGTTGCATGTTTAGGTCTCGCTGAGAGAAGACATATTTAAGGCTCTTATGGTCGGTGAACACCTTGAACTGTACTCCATACAGATAGTGTCGCCAAATCTTCAATGCGAAGACTACCGCTACCAATTCAAGGTCATGAGTTGAGTAGTTCACCTCATGCTTTTTCAGCTGCCTAAATGCATATGCGACCATTTTTCCATGTTGTATGAGCACGCATCCAGTCCTGTACCGCAAGTATCACTGTACACCACATACCCATCTGTACCTTTCGGAATGGTGAGTATGGGTGCAGTGGTCAGTTTGGCCTTCAGTTCTTGAAAACTGTCTTCGCATTTCTGTGTCCATATGTACTTCACTCATTTCTTCATTAGGTTCGTCAAGGGAGATGCAATCTTTGAAAAATCCTTGATGAAACTGCGGTAGTAATATGTCAATCTGAGGAAGCTGCAGATTTCAGTGGCATGTTTTGGCCTTGGCCAGTGGGATACCGCTTCTATCTTGGAAGGATCCATAGAAATGCCCTTCTTCGAAATTATGTGTCCAACAAACATAATCTGGTCAAGCCAGAACTCACACTTGGATAGTTTGCCGTATAACTTGTGTTGCCTTAACTTTTCTAAAACTATCTTCAAGTGTTCCTTGTGTTGTTCTTCATTTTCCGAATAGATCAGGATATCATATACAAAGACGATGACAAACTGGTCCAGGTATAGTCTGAACACCCGGTTCATGAGATCCAGGAAAGCTGCAGGGGCGTTCGTCAATCCAAAGGCATCACTAGAAATTCATAGTGACCATACCTTGATCGGAAAGCCATCTTCTGTACATCTTCATCGGCCACTCTAAGCTGGTGGTACCCACTTCGTAAGTCAATTTTGAAAATACCACAGCATTAGAAAGTTGGTCGAAGAGATCGTCGATCCGCGGTAGAGGGTACTTGTTCTTGACTGTGGTTTTGTTCAGCATCCGGTAGTCGATGCACAGTCTTAGAGAGCCGTCCTTCTTCTTAACAAATAGCACTGGAGCACCCCAAGGTGATACACTCGGCCTGATAAACCCCTTATCTAAAAGTTTTTGAATTTGCTTCTTCAGTTCATGCATCTCGGCCGGTGCCATCCTGTAGGGGGCCTTTGAGATCGGGGCAGTGCCTGGAAGGAGATCGATATGAAAATCAATCTCTCGTGGAGGTGGTAATCCGGAAATGTCGTCAGGAAAGACATTCAGAAATTCTCGAACTATGTCCAGTTGTTGTAGTTTGGTTGATCACTAGCTGATCATATTAAGTTTTTACTTCATTTTCCATTCATTTTACCCTTATCGAGCCCTCATTTTGCCTTACTTTTGGCCAATTATGCATGGAATGCAATTGATTGTGATAACCAACTGATCATCCTCATTTTACACTTAATTTCATGTGCATAGAGGTTCTGAATTACTAAAATCCACAAAGTTATCAATTCTATGCCAAGTTATCATTTTTTGGGCAAGTTATCATTCCAAGGTGCAAGGTTATCATTTTACTAATTGAGCTGATTTTTAGTGACTATCTTGCCCTAAATCTCCTTCCATTATGACTCAAACATATTTGAATAGTCACTGTTCAGTTTGTGCAAAGTTATCACCCAATTTCAAAAGTTATCCTTCTTAGTGCTAAGTTATCACTTTTGGGGCAAAATTATCATTTCAGTGTGTAGGGCCACTATTTCTACATAACAACATTAGGCAATTGTCCAATTGTTGTCCTAAACTCCTTGCTACCCTAAATTAATCATATTTAGATAGCCACGATTGAATTTGGACAAGTTATCATTTTATGCACAAAGTTATCATTCCGGGTCATAAATCATCACTCTTGTGCAAACCTTAACCATACTTGATAATTGACCCTGTCTAATTACTGTCCTAGGTGTCCTTGTTGCCCTAAATTATCCATATTTAGAATATTTATGATAAAATGGTGCAAAGTTATTAGTCCGGGCATAAGGTTATCATTCTTGTGCATTGATTTTTAGTCTTGCCCAACATCTGATTTCTTTTAACATGGGAGTTGATATCAGTAGCTGTCCTTGTCCTTATTTGTTTATTTCTTATTTGAGGACTTTGATGTTTGCCGTTCTATCTTTTCTAGCAGGGAAAATAAAGCTTCAAAAGGCTGGAAAAGGTGGGGAGACCACTGCATTGCTGTCCAAAAAGGTGAAAGAATCTACTGGAATTTCAGGACTATAGGACACATGGTACAATCACACTACTATGGAAGCTTCTGATTTGCATCAAAGGGTAGAGAAGACTCATATAAAAGCTGAGAAACCCTGGAATAAAGGGGAGCCTCCATTTGGAGGATTCTAGATAGGATCTAAAGGGGAGGAAGGAAATGAGCTGGAGGAAGAAGCCATTGCTGAATTTGATCCACTGTCAACAGATTTCTATCATTTCTGATTTCAGATGTTTAGCATGGCTATCTCTTTATGTTTTGTATCAATTCTTGTAACTATGAGGAGCTAAATTCCATTTCTCCTAGGATAGGGTAGTAGTCTAATTTAGTTATGGATGGGATATGGACAAATCTGATTTCCTGCACTGATATCTGATTTCTGGTTTTGCATTTTCTGATTTTTGTTTCATATGAATCTGTTCTTGACATTGTAAGGTCCTACTTGTATTTACAACTGAGAGGTTGTCCTTTGATCTACTCCTTGTTCAGAAAGGAATCAAGAACCAATGCCAAGTTTCTAGATTCAATCCCAATTAGGAATCAGATTTTTCGACTTCTGAATTCTGATTTTTCTGATTTTTGATTCCTGAATTGTTAAAATTTGTTTATCATTGAGGGGCCCTGATTTCTTAGCAGCTGAGAAGCTAATCTTTAGGTTCTTTCTTGTTCAGAAATGAATCAAGAGACAATGATATTTCCAAGGTTTCAATCCCTGAAGTGTTGCAAACTTTTCATTGCTGATTTTTTATTTTCAATCCTGATTTCCAAATCTGAATTCCTGAATTTGTGGAATTTGCCTTGTTAGTGTTAAACTCCTGATTTCATTAATCACTGGGAGATGAAATTAAGGTTTTCTTGTTGTTTAGAGATGGACCAAGAAGCAATGACATGTGCTGAATTCCAATGGGTGAAATGTGCTGATTTTATCCAATTGATTAGTACTAATGTGGATTTCAATTAAATTTGCAGCTGAGAGGCTGATTTAAAATCTTCTTGTTGTTTAGAGATAAACCAATAAGCATTAGCATTAGAATTAGATCCATTACTTTTCTAATTAGTTGATGTATGAATGTGAGTTTAATTGTAATGCCAAATTGAAATTGCCAAAATTTAAAAAGAAAGGGCAATATCAGTGAGGCTCTAAATTTTTGCTTAGTGTTAACTTGATATTAGTAGGGATTCTCTTCTCATTCAACTTAGCTAATTAATCATGTAGGAATATGATAATTGGTTCTGGTTTATTATGCTGTGATAACAGTCCATTTCCAAGTTGAGTTAGAAGTGACATGTATTGATAACTTATTCTATTACATCCATAATTGAATTAGATGAACCCAATTCCTAAAGGAATCTTCCTCATTAATAGATAATCTCATTTAACCCTTAGTTTAGCATTTATAATTAAGTTTAAATAACTTTTCAAAAGTCCAAAAATAGTTATAATTTTTACCACAATTAAAAATCTATTTTCTATTCTTTTTAATTTCCTATTTTTGCCACTTAAAGTAGGATTAGTCTAGATTGTCTTAGGGAGTCATTGGCTTCAAATCACTGTGGATACGACATTTGGGTTCATTACAATTGACCTGTACACTTGCAGTAGAGAGTGAGTTAGGGAGTTAAATCAAAAATTGAAAAATCTCAAATTTGACCACAAAATCAGCAAGTTATCACTATACTCCATAATATCACTATCATTGGTCCATGGGTTGTCCGTCGTCATCACATTTGCAAGAAAACCTCTGCAGCCCTTCTGTATCATTCTTTGTGCTTTCAGGACAGATATGATAACCTTATCATCTTTTCCCGTGGTGCCTCTAACTGTGGCTTTGTGCTCACCTTGAGTACCAATGATCACCTTCTTCTGTTTGTATAGCACGACTACATCATAGTAAGATAGTCAATCCATACCAAGAATGACATCGTAGTCCATCATCGAAATGAGTACCAGATCTGCAGAAAAGTTCTTGCCTTTTATCTCTACTGGTACTTCAAGAAGGTACTTGGTGGCGTAGAGCATTCCCATAGGAGTAATTATCTCCATAGGGTGACTTATATCATGTAGAGGTAAACTCAAAGCGATAGCACAGTCTTTAGATATGAAAGAGTGTGATGCACCCGAATCAAATAAAACTGTAGTGGGAAGACTGACTATGGATAGGGTACCTCTAATGACTTCGACGTCCGCCAGTACTGTATCTTCCTCCAAGTGGAAGACTCTTCCACGCACCATGTTGTTCCCACCTCTTGCATCATGCTGAGCTAGTGCGGGATCATCCTTCTTAGTAGGTCAGTTTCGAATGAAGTGTCCTTGTTGACCACAGTGCAGGCATACCCCAACCTTCATCCTACATTCCCCAATGTGAAACCTCTTATAGTAGAGACAAGCACCAGTACCCTGTGCCTGATGCTAGGGTTGCTGACGTTGGAACTGCAAAAAGGGTCATGATTTAATTCTTCTTCATCATAAACATCTTTAAATTCATGTTCATCATCTTTACCTGATATTGGGGTTGTTGTTGGCGGTTAGCCTCACGAGGCTCATAAGGCCTTGCCCGATTATCCCGACGTTGGTTCTTACGGTCGGGTCCTCCTCGATTCCGACGGCGGTCATTTCATCGAGGTTGGTTCTGAGCAGGGGGTTGCATGGGGGCCTTTCCTTTCACATCCTTCAGTTCTTGTTGTTCCCTGGCATAGTTTCTTTTCATTGTGGTTGCTAACTCCACTGCCAGACTCACATTAGCACATTGGCCAACTAAGGTGCTGGTCCGGATGGTCGGGTTCAAGCCTTGGCAGAAGTGATCTGACTTCTGCCTATCACTCATCTTGAGGGTATTGTACCTCTCCAGACGAATGAATTTGACATGATACAGAGCCACTGTCATCTGATCCTGGCTCAGCTGTAGGAACTCCCTCTGCTTTAGTGCACGGTGGTATAATGGAAAGTAGCGTGTCTCAAATGCCTCATAGAAGCATTCCCAAGGAACGTTGTTCTGTCCTTCATACTGTGTATCAATCACAATTCTCTACCAGTCCAAAGCATACTCCGTTAATATGCTGGTGGCGAACAGGACCTTCTTATCTTCACCACAGTTCATCTGTTGCAGCTTCTCCTTGATTGTCCTCAGCCATCTCTCAGCCTTGTCAAACTCGCCCAAGCCATCATACTCTAGAGGGCGTAACTTCATAAATGCCTGAATAGTATCCTTAGAGGACTCTAGTGGCGTAGGCTGTATAGAAGAAAGTTGCACCGATGGCGTCATGAGTGGTACGGCCTAAACATATGGTATTAGTACGGGCGGAATCGTTGGTGCCCGTGATGGTGGGGGCTGCACTAGTGGGGACTAAACTGTCGGCTCCATAACACGAGCCTGACTCATCTGGACCTCATTCTGGTCTGTCCCCTCTTATAGTGGGTTTCCAATCTCGCTGCTATTTCGAGGTCGCCTCCTACCCCAAGTTTTAGTAACAGGTGCGCGGTGTGAAGGCATCTACATCATCATCTTAGAAAAATATCATACATCTTAGGAGATTAGATAAACTTACTTGATTTCAGGTGACGCGGTGACTGTTCGTGGCGCTTGCACATGGATTTGACATCATACTTTAGGACATGAGAATGACCTAACTTTAGGCTCTGATACCTAACTGTAACGCACCCAAATCGCACCCCGCCACGTGGCAAAATACTCTTCGGGAACGCTATGGGTCATCCTTACGTGTACATCATGTTGACTGAAAAGAAAACTTTGATTGGTCTACTCAGTAACGATAAATGCGGAATAATTAAATCATCATTAAGGATAAAGAGAGTAACATCATAAAATGCGGAAGACTGATAACTGATTTCATAGGAGTCCAAAGGAAAGCTAATACATCAAGTAATAAAAAGAAAGGAAAAAGCTATCCATCATCTAAAGGACTCGATAACAATGTGCAGCCACCTACGAGCTCGATCTATCACCGTTGGCCACCATCATCATTCATACCTTGGCCTGCATTTAAGAACATGCAGAGGAGAACCTCCCTATGAGTTTTACAACTCAGTATGAAAGTAAGATAAATATCATAGTAGGATCATGATACTAGGCATGAATCATAAAGATATCATCATATAAAAAGGAGAAGAATCACGATCATAAATGATAAGAGCATGTAAAGAGACATATGAATAAAGATCATAAAGAATCATCATAATAAAGGCATCAAGCCGGTCATCATAAGAAAGGTTCTTTATTCATATGTATTCATCTTCTTCTTCATCTTAATTTCATCTTTGACTTATTTGAAGTATATTTCAACTCACGGGGAGGCCTGCCTCAACCCATCCATCATCATCATCATAACTGGCAGAGTCAGCCCATAAATGACCGTAGTCAGCCCATAACTATCCGAGGATAGCCCATAACCTGATCGTCACCAGTCCATCATAAAAGAGCTCTTCATTTAAAATATATTTTAATAAGAATTTTAAATCAGGATAAAAGACATGATTATGGAGAGTAAATCAGGGGCACAAGTGTAGTAATCATCATCAACATCAAGATATGAGATAGGAACATAATCAGGGATCCAAACATCATAGAATTTGTTTAATCAAGGTTCGGAACCCGTACCGAGTGGGGAGAACTCGGGCCGAGTTCATGGTCATCATCTTCAGGAAAATTAGAGTAGAGCCCGGGCTGGGTGGGTTCATCCTCGAGTCAGGGCGACTCTCGCGCCCGACTGTTCATCGTACGCAGAACTCGATCCGGGTCGTCTTCAACCCGGACCGGATTCATCCGATTGCAGAGCTCGGGAACTCGGCCCGACGAAGGACCTGCCCGGGCTGGGTTCAGGTGAACTTGGGCCGGGTGCATTTTGCGCAGAAACTGCGCGGACGCGCAGTTCGAGTTCCGTTCATCTTTTCCGGTGATGTCCGGCACAAACTAACATCATAAATCATCACGCAATAACCGGGAACGACCTAGAACATGTTTCAAGTCTAAAATCAAGATTCTATCACGAATATACCCTAGTTCCATATCTCGAAGTTTCTGTCCGAGAAACTGATTACTGTTGTCTTCTTCCTCCTCTTCCTCTTCCTCTTCTTCCTCTTCCTCTGTCGGTCCCTCTCGGTTCAGGTGCGCGTTCATCAGTGTCCACATCCTCTAGTTGACCTCCTGTATGGCGGTGTTCGTCAAGGACAAGAAAGAATGAAAAGGGTGCATATAGAGGAGAAATTAGGGCCCGCTTTGTGAGGAAATGAAAAGAGGGTTTTCGTTTGGTTTGGCCTCTTATTTATAGGGGAGAAGTTTGAGTTTGCTTGGAAACCAACTCCTCTTAAAATTTGATTTCAGATTTTTATCTTTTTCCTTATTTGTTTTATCTTCCCTTTTCTTTTCCTTTTATTTCTTTTCTTTTCTCTAATTTAAATCTCGAGCATTGATGCACAGAAAATCATACATTAGTTTGGGTCATTTGATTAACACTTTATAATGTTTTTATGTTTAGAAAAGAAGAGTTTTGATTTGTTTTCATATAATTTTATTAAGATTTGATTTCCACCTAAATCTGGAAATTATTCATGACAGGATATGAGAAAACGTCAAAGAAAAAGTCTAAAACAGTTCAGAAGACTGTCACGGCCGTGACAGTTATTTTCATGGCCGTGACAGAAGTTTCTGTAGGCAAAAATTTGACTAAGGCACCGTCACAGCCGTGACAGTTCCTGTCATGGCCGTGATAGACAATTTTCAACACAAAAAAATTGGCTAAGTATTTTTTAGCCTTGGCAGCCTTCTGTCACGGCCGTGACAATGGTCTGTTAGCTGTTTTAAAATAGTTTTTATCCATTTTTTGGATATATTTTCGGTTTCTTTCCTTGGAGGACGAGAAAATCTATAAAAGGAGACAGAAGAGGGCCTGGAGAAGCATCCTTGGAGTATACTTATGAAGCCTAAAAAGAGGAGGAGTGCGAGGACAACAGCGAAGCTTTGTCGGAAACTCGAGAGAGGACGCACTTAGCCTATGCTAGAGTTCTTCGTTTACTTTTCCTAATCTTTTACATTAGATTTGTTATTGTTATTCTCATATTTATTCCTTTATTAGGGTCATTCTAGTTGAACCCTATTTATGTTTGGAGTCTTTCTTAATATTAGTTTGATTTGAATCTTTAATAGCATTGCAATTTCATGTTTAATGCTTTCCTTTGATTCCATGATTTATGATTTAATTGCTATCTGAGAAGAAGTGATTATTTTCATAATAGTTTATAGGATTGATCTTATTTATTGCATACCACAATTAGGAAAATCGAAAGAGATCTAATATGTGAAGTTATTAAGGTGACTTGAGAAAGCCCTTAATATTAATTCCGATTGAATGCATCTTATGATTTAATTAAGTAAATTAAAAACCGAAAGGATTGATTTATTCTAATTATTTATAAGATAGTAGTTAAAATCTGAAACATTGGTTAACTTATTTTGGGAATTCACTTTATTATTATTCAACTAATTCTACGTTGAGAAAGTTCATTACATTTCAGTGATGATAATTAGGTATCTTAATCATCAAATCATTATTTCTCCAAGTGATCATTTCTTTTATTTTTATTATTTTCCTTTTATTCATATCTAAAATCAACTATTTTCTTAATTTCTCAATTAACAAGGTTAAAATAAAATCTAAGTTATTAACCGTCCTCGTGGGAACGATAACTCTACTCATTCACTTTATTACTTGAGCGACTAGTGCACTTGCTAACGTTTGCTATCAATTCTACACGCATCAGGCATCACAAGAAGTCTACATGTTGGCTCCTCCTAGATTATCAGTTTCCAACAAAGTTTATTAACTTAAGAAGTCTCTTTATGGCCTCAAATAGGCATCAAGGCAATGGCATATTAAATTCTCTGAAATTCTTCTAGCTGATAATTTTGTCCAAAGTAGAAATAATTATACTCTTTATAACAAGTGTAATCAAAATGAATTTGTGGCAATTCTTGTGTATGTTGATGATATTTTTGTCTGCTTATTCCGATTCTAATTGGGCAGCGTGTCCCATTTCTTGGCGATTTGTTTCTGCCTTTGTTATCATGTTTGGATCTTCTTTGGTCTCTTGGAAATCCAAGAAACAAGAAGTTTCTGCTCGATCTTCTGCAGAGGCCGAATATCGTAGTGTGGCAGTTATAGTGGCAGAATTGTTTTGGCTTCAGAGTCTTTTCTAAGAATTACACTTGCCGGTTATCCTTTCAATCAATCTTTATAAAACAATAAGGCTGCAATTCAAATTGCAGAAAACCCAATTTTCCATGAACATTGCCTCTTTGTTAGGGAGCGAACAGTTCAACAGCTAATCAAGTTATGTCATATTCATACCTCTGAATATTCTTACGAAGGCTTTACCTCGATGTCAACATGAGTATCTGTTATCTAAGTTGGCACTCCTTAATGTATTTTGGCCACCAACTTGAGGGGAGGGGGGGGGGGGGGGGGGGGTGGGGTGTGTTGAATACTGTATGAAGAATGCAAGATTGCAGAAGTTGAGGATTGAAGAAACTAAGGAATGTTATGCTGAAGCAAAGCAGAGCAGGACAGCGAGTTATCAGAAGTTATCATTGTTATCAATTTTACTGATAACTTATATGTAAATATGATATATTACAGCATTTCATTTTTTTTGTCTTTTGTTCTTTGTGTATATATATAGAGCCATGTAACCTTCTAATTTACTTGCTTCTCACTCTCAAACATTTCCATCTAGAAATCCATTTTTAGAGTTTCTTGGCGATTGTGCCACTAGATTGTTCTTGTGCTTCTGATTTCAACATTTGCCAACACCAAATTTCTTGGCAAACTATACTGATGTTAATGGTACTTTTGTGGTTTGCTTAATGATGGTGCCCTATGATGATGACTTCTCGTACTTGGGAAATTACCAGATGCAGAACTTTCAGTTCTTCTATGATCTAGAAAGAGAAAAGCTGTCCTTCAGGAGCGTTCAGTGTGATAAACTTCAACCTTATAGGAGTCATGCTGTCAAGTTGTATTTACATAGCATTGACAGGGTGATCCCCTTTTCTCTTACCTCTTCACTTTAATTTCCCAGATTCTATCTTCTCTCCTAAACCAAGTAGTTCAATACAATATGCTTGTGCTTTTCTCTATGGGCATCTCGACCATTAGTTATTTATCTATGGCTGCAAATGTTACCAGTTGTAGGAGAGTTAAGGTCATTCTCAAATTGTATCACATGCTTCCAAGTCAACACATAAATCTAAACAAGTATGAGATATATCTTCCCCCAAATCTCAAACGTAGAAGAATTCAAGCCATTAAAAACATTCTTCCAATCAAGATTGGGAAATTTCCATTCACTTACATGGGTGCTCCTATCTCATATAAGTTCATCTGCTAGAACTCTAAATCAAGCTAGGAAAATAATCCTCATCAAATTTGTACTTAACATATTTCCATTTTACTCTCTAGCCTCCTACCACATTTCAAGTGGTATCATTGAGTCCATGGAAAGATTCTCTAGGGGATTCCTATGGTTTGGCCATGGGGAAATGCATGGTCTTCACTTGATTAGTTGGGCCACTGCTCAGGCCCCAAATGTCTAGGGATCAGGAATCTAATCCTTGTTCTAAATAAAGTAAAAACTCCTTGGATAAATCTTATCCTAAACTACTATACTGATGTCCATATTTGAGCTCCTGTTGATATGCATGTTCTTGGCGCCTCCACCTATCTACCCTTGAAGACATCAAATTAGGCCTCTAGAAGGCTATTGGGGATGGTCGCAACACTAATGTATGGACTGACCCATGGCTATTTACCATTCCTCTAAAATATAAACCAACTCTTGTAAATGTTAATCATGACATCTCATCCTTAGATGTGCACAATCTAATGATAAATCAATCTTGGAACACACCTCTGCCGCAAGAACATTTTGCTCCTGATTTAATCTTTGTCATCTTATCTATCTACATTCCTACTGGGGCATGACATGTGGTGCTGGGAGCAAACTCCTAGGGCTTTGCTATTGCCAAAGTTGTTTATAGTTAGTTATCAAGTACCACGTACCACTTGTGAGATTTGGGCGGCTTCAGTAGAACCTAGTGTGGAACATTCCTCTTCTCCCAAACTTCATATATTTCTTTGGAAGTTAATGCATTCCTGGCTGCCTACAAAATACTACCTCACCAAATTCCAGTCCACCATGGACCCATCTTGCCCCTTTGTGGAATCTGTGTTGAAACAAATGCCCATCTTTTCTTCTCTTGTTCTGTAATCAACTAGTTGTCGCTTATTTTCCAATAAAAACTAAATTAAGTTTCCAATTTTTTGATACCTGTTTTTGACAATTGGACTCTCAAGGGAAGGTCCATTGACTCCCCTTCTCGTGCCAGATTCCAATCTCTTTTTGTCTTCTACTTATGGGTCATTTGGAATATGAGGAATGAAACACACTTTCGTTCCACCAGCACTTGCAAACTTTGATGAATATGAATCTCACCACTCCTTTGAGGCAACAACCCCCATTGCTCACCACGAGCACAGTGGGAGTCTCCTCCATCCAATGGGTTAAATTAAACTCAGATAGATCATTTATGGATTCCGAGCTTGGGGGAGGAGCAGGATTCATCGTCAAATCATCTAACTATGTCTTTATTTCTATAAGTGCTCTGAGGAGAGATTGTAGCTCTGCACTAGAATCTAAGGCTTGGGGGCTGATCACTGGATTGAAGAATTGTGTGCAACTAGGACTCCAGAACATCTGTGCTGAGACAGACTTCAATTCACTCGTCCAAATCATCCAAAGAAATTAGACCTATCATATCAGACATTTGTCAAATCATTACATATTTTCAATCCTATGATATCTCACATGTACACCGAACATCAAATTTAGCTGCTGATTTTCTTGCTAAGGCCGGTAAATTGAGCCAGCAAGATATTTTTTGGTCGGAGGATCCTCCACCGGAACTTCACAACATTTTGTATTTGGATGCCTTGAGGGCTAATGTCAGGGGTGGATCCGTCGAGAGGCGGCCGATCCAAGCTGCAAGCGGCCCATTCAGGCCAACCGCGAGGGAGAGAGAGGGGTCGTCGGCCACGGGCGAGAGAGAGAGAGAGAGGTCGTCGGGAGGGTCCTTCGGTCATCGTCTGGGAGAGAGGGAGGTAGAGAGGTAGGAGGTAGAGAGGTAGAGGTAATAAATAGACGAAAAAAGAGAGTGGGGAGCGGAAAAAGAAAAAAAGGCGGGGAGTGTGGCAGGATTATTTTTTCATTACCGACAATTTCGACCGTCGTAAAATATAATAATAAAATAATATTTTTACGTCACCGACGGTTCGGACCGTCAGAACTTTCGACGATCCAAATTATCAGTAATTATAATAATAAAATATTAATTATATTATATATTATGATATATAAGACTATAATATTTAATTAGGGTCCAGCCCGTCGAAACTTTCTACGGTCTCAACTGTCGGTAATTATATAATAAAATACTAATTACATTATATATTGTGATATATAAGATTATAATATTTATTTATTTTTACGATTATTGACGGTTGAGACCATTGGAACTTTCGACGGTCCGAATTGTCAGTAATTATAATAATAAAATACTGACTATATTGTATATTATGATATATATAAGATTATAATATTTAGTTACTTTTTTCATTACCGATGATCTCGATCGTGGAAACTTCAGATTATACGGACCATCGGAAAAATACTATATAATATTTAATCATTTTTCTGATTATTGGCGGGTTCGATCATCGGAACTTGCGATGGATAGGCAGCCGTCGAAAATTTCGATGTTTCAAATGTCAGAAAATAAAATAATAATATAATAATTTTATAATTTATTTTTTACATTTCTGACTGTCAGGACCGTCGAAAATTCTGACGGAGTATTATCCGTCGAAAATTTTGACGGATTTCTTTCCGTCGGAAATTGTCCGTCGGAAAACTCAATTTTCTTATCGTGGTTGAGTCCACCCTTGTTCACCCGAGTGACTTAAGAAATTGATTCTTAATAACTTATCAATCAGAATTTCAGTGAATGTGGTAATGGTAGGCATTGACATAAATAAACAGGAATGGCAGAAAAAACTGACTACAAAAGTTGGAACTCCTCTAGAGATAACTTTGGAACTCCACCTCATGAGTTGTCTTTCAATTTGCTCCAAGCGTGCGCTAACGCTCTTTATCCACAAGAGGCAATCCAAGGTGTCGAATAGGGAGTGAACATGTTAAAAAACCAGATGGAGCTCCCTGTGCTACTCGCCGGAGAGAAATTATCGCCGGAGAGTATTCAGTCCCCTTGTTGGATGAAGATAGCTGATACTCTGGTGGATCGTCTGAGGAGGTCGACGAGGAGTTGTGTATGGAACCTCCTCTAGAGTCGAGACGAAACTGCAAAGCCCTGCCCGCTTCTCTCCGCCTCCGCCCAGCTTCAGATCTAAATCCAGGAAAAAAACAAGGTAAGGGTGTCTCAACTTCGACCATGGTTATTTTTAACCATATATAGGTTGTTTGATCCATTGAT
Organism: Pontederia crassipes; assembly: GCA_030549335.1. Lineage (NCBI taxonomy): Eukaryota > Viridiplantae > Streptophyta > Magnoliopsida > Commelinales > Pontederiaceae > Pontederia > Pontederia crassipes. The sequence goes on along the minus strand of CM060194.1, from coordinate 58,576,822 downwards.
AAGAGAAGAACATTTCACGAGCGACTAGATTAATACTGTGCTAATCTGTGTAGCTCCAGCTATCTCTATCTCTATCCATTGATAGCAGATTAATACTCGACAATTAGTCCATTAAAATTATTGCTATTCTGTCATAGTTAAATCCATATATAGGTTGTTTGGTCTATTGATAAGAGAAGAACATTTCACGAGCGAAATCACTTGATCAGTCCATATATTAATTTACATGATTAAGTTAAAATTATAGATATGAAAATGTTTCTTTTGACTTAAGTTTTTAGAAAATTTGTTAGAACATAAAATTATAAATATAACAATATTCCTATCGACTTGAGCTTTAAAAAAAATCATAATTTAATACTCAACTCTCTATGGTAAAATGAAGGCAGCTCCAAACAAAAAACTACAACCATTTACATGTACATTTACTCAATCATATCGCTCACCAGAAATGCTGATTAACCCATATGCACCAGAATATTATCCCCAACAAGGATTAACGATATCAAGCTAGAAGAAGACATAACATGAGAAGAACACCGAGCGTAATCCTATGTAAATCCAACTTGACGGCATGGCATTTGGGAGGTTGAAGTTTATCGCACGGAACGTTCCTGAAGGACAGCTTTCCATTTTGGAGATCATAGATGTACTGAAAGTTCTGCATCTGGTAATTGCCCAAGTACGAGTAGCCGTCAGAATAGGGGTTTGTCATCAAACAAACCAAAGAAGTACCATTCACATCAGTGTAGTTCGCCAAGAAATTTGATGTTGGCAAAGTCATGTCTGCGCCATCGAAGTGGAACGTCAGAGTAGACAAGTTTGAAGGCCCATTTGAGGTCCCATTGAAGCACAGGTCGAGGCCGATGTTATTAGTGGAATTGTTGTACACAGGCGGAAGCGGACCGACCTGAGCAATGACTTCTTCCTTGAGGATCTTGTAAGCTTCGGATGGCAAGTAAGTAACCGGGTCTGTCGAATATATTACCGTCCCATTTATTATTGACCCATTTGAATTTGTTGCGTATTGGAGAGTTTCTGGTCGGATGGGCAACCGTTTTGTGCCAACTGAGATGCCTTTCAAATCAAGGATGTAGTCCGTCGAATCATTAAGAAGAGAGGTGGTATTGACGGCTATGCCGCCGTCCAAGTCGGCGTAGGAACCAAAGAACATGTAGCTGGAAAGAGAGGTATTGGCACCTTGGTCCGTAAAACATGTAGTTGAGAGATCAGAGAGAAAGGGGCCCGTCCGAGCCCGACATAGCCGGAGGTGTCCGAGTAATTGTAGATGCCCACGTCGTTGCATGCGAAAGATAAGTTACGCGGGGTAGTGCCATCGAATCGGAACGTGTCGTTGGCACGAAAACCCACCAAACCCGAAGAGCAATTGTATCGACACTACGGCAGCTGGTCGCATGATTTTTTCTGTAGCTCTTCTTCCCATAGCTCGTTGCATGGCGGAGTGATGAAGGTGGTGGAGTTGTTTGGGTAGTAGGCCGAAGTCTTGCTCGGATCGTAGTTCTGCAGGCAGTCGCTCCGAATGAAGTCGTCAAAGGTGTCGATTATGAACGACAGGTTGCTTGCAGGGGTGCCTACGCCGATCTGCAGCAGGTAGTCCCGATATCCGCTGTATCGCAGCTGGGCTTGGAAACCAACAAGGCCATCGTCCTGGATCAAACAAGAGAAAGAAGAGAAGCAACATAGCCACCGTTTGCGCCATTTTTGGGCTAAAACTAAACTCTTGAACCCTCACTAGATGAAAATAGTCAAGAGCCAATGAACCATGCACTCGATTTCATAATTCACGATTATATAGACGAAAACAGTTGACTAGGGCGTGATATGATCGATGAAATCTGAAAATGACAATTTCATGTCAAAATAAATGGAACAACCAAATTGGTCCAGCTATTAAATTAATTAAAAATCCCAATGTCAAACTTTCAAGAACTTTTTTACATCCTACGCTTGGCCAAATTGATATTGATAGGATTACTCAGTTGCGACTAGTTCTGAACATGGTTATAGAATATACAACTCCAAGAAGATATTACGGTGGTTGTAGTGAGTTCCCCGTTGACCGAGAGGTGCGAAAACATATTAATATTTTAGTTTCTTGACTTTCAGTTAATTTAAACGTATGAAATATATATCTAAATATATGTAGGTAAGTATGTATGCATGCATATATATATATATATATATATATATATATATATGTGTGTGTGTGTATAGCAAATTTGAAACATAATCCTTTGACTTCACCAATATTGGAGGTTCAAACTTGTTAACCAATTGGACAAGGCAAACGTCGCGTTTATCATTTATGTATCATGAGCGACATAAATCCACATATTGCTCTAAAAGAATTTCGAGCTCTTTAAGACACCTTCGACCATATAATTTATTTTCCTATCGTTTAGGCTTTGGAGTCTTAAAAAAAGTTGTCTTATAATGTGGCCTATTATTTTTGGAACGAATCTAATGAATATGGAATCTTTGAACCATTCCAATTTCAATTTACAACGCAATAATTATTTCCAAGCGGCCATTTATATTTTTCCCAATTGCAAAAACGATGTAAACTTAATGGCAAAAGAACCGTCTTGGTCTCTACGAGCATGTTGTGCATGAGGGATTAAGGGGTTCAGAAAAAAAAAATAAAAATACAAAATCATAATATAAAAACATTAAGATTCAAGAAATCAGTATCTATAACACAAATAAATAATATCTAACTTTAATGACTTCATGTAGGAGCCAAGAAGCACTTTCTCGTGTTTGATAATTAAGGCTTGAATCAATTAAAGATAAATGGATTGGTAGTTCGACTTCAAGTTGTCTTCTTGTACAAGCATTCCTTGCCAGTGCAGATCTCCCTTGGACTATATTCTTTATCATATATCAGATGAATCTGATTAAAAGTTTGTTAACTAGTCGATCAAAAATCACAATCATATTTAATATTTAATAATAATATTTTTTGTCAAAACTTTCGTTAATCCTAATTCAATATTTGATTCTTTTTTAATCTTTTATTGCAACTAATATATTTTTTATAAGCACAAAAAGAAATCAAGAAATGAAATCATAACTTAATATTCACATTCTTTAATTAATAAGTGATCTAACTACTCCACTTATGACCTAATACAATTTGTTTTATTCGAACCTCAACATCCGCCATCGAACTTCCAACTTCAAAAATTGATATATAACATAGTAAGCAGATTTCATTTCATTATCTTCATTTAATTAATAGAACACAAATGTTAATGAACCTTAATAAGGGCCCATATGATGATCATGTACTGAATGAATAAGTTTTGTAATTGTCGTTTAGTGAAAATTGACACTAATAGATAAAAGGTCTATCACAGGTGAAAAATTAATTCAATTAAAGAAATATTATACGAATAACTCATAGAACACAACATTGTAGTTTGTTATAAAATTTTCTGCGATAAACATTATCAACTAGGTTTGGTTCTTGTATAATAAGAGAGGCAGAAAGAATGTGCATTCGAACGTCAGAATGTTTTAATTCATATAAAATTTATCAACCATCATGATCTAATTAAGCTGTTCATGAAATAATAAAATTCGCTATATGAGCAACTTGTCGTAATATTGACTGTCGAATAGTGCCTAAAGTCATTGGCATGCGTATCTTCTAAGTAATTGACAATCATATAATCGTAATAACTAAAAAGTCCTGAGTACTAAATTTTAAATTAATGAATATTTATGTGTTAGCTAGGAATATTAAATTAAATATCCCAGATCATTTCAGACGAAGTCAGGATATTTAATTAATAAATTAATTTTAGATCGACAAACAAAATAAATATATATGAGAACTTCTTGAAAATAGTCTTGTATACATATTGAATAGTTATGCATAAAATCTTGCACAGACTAATTTAGAGAAAGAAAAGGACTCGAGTGATTGCAACATCAAAGTAGAGATAAAATATCAAGTACATCCAGAAGACGTGCTACAATGCGCACTTCTTTACGTATAGATCAAGTGAACTTGAATTTAAATTACAGTAGTTATGGGACCTTTATTTTCAAATTTCTCTTTTCTTTTTTTCTTATTTTTTGTATTGAGCATTTTGCCTCCCTTTATAGCAAAAGAATATAAAAAGATGAATTTTTCAAATTGGATTAAAATCAAGAAAATTTATTTGTCAAAAGAAAATAAAGGAGGCATGGAACTTAAATTCTATAATTTTTAAACAATATTTCTTATCATTTTTGGATTTTTTTAAAAAAAAAATTATATAGCATAGTAATTCCTAAGTAGGAGTTTAGTTGGTAAAAATATCTTAATTTAAAAAAAGATAAATGGAAAAGCGCACATTCTCAGTGATGTTACACACGTTAGAAGTAAGAATTTGCGTTGAATTAAAAGAAGAAAGAATCTTTTTAAGAAAGTCGAGCTAGTATATCCGATATGGCACGCTCATAAATTCTAAGTTTTTGTTACTTTTCATAAATATCAATTTCATTTTTTTCATAACTCTTAAATAAAATGTTTACTTTTGACAAAATAATGGATAAAATGGCCATCCCCCATACCCTCAGCTGTCCGATGCCGTCGGACGGTGTACGGGATGCGGCCGATTCAAAGGAGAAGGCATGCGAGGACCGGTTCAATCACGATCCAGTTTAATTGCAGTCGTTCAGTCCAGATCCTCTCCTCTCCGCACGGCACGACAAGCACGTCGCTCCCTCTCCGCACGATGCTCCCTCTCTCGATGGCCTCTCGAGCACATCGGATCTCACGTGTGCTCCAGATCTGTCGACAGCAATGAGCATGACGTTCCCTCTCCACGCGGAAGTACTTCCTCTCGCGACAGCCTCTCCGACCACGATGGCTCGGCGGGCTCGGCAGCGGCAACAAAGTCGACCTCGGGGCAACACACGCGAAGAGTCAGCGTCAACGGATCCGGAGCCGTGGCCGTCGTGCTCGGCGAAGGGGATGCTCGTGGCCGTCGACACAATGCACGGAGGAGGGCATGCTCAACGTCGTGCTCGGCGAAGGGGATGTCGGCGTGCACAAAGATATAGGCGTGCGAGGTGTCGGCGGCGACGCGCGAGGTGCTCAGATCTATTCGGCGGCGTGCAGATTTGAGCGTGGGGGGTGTCGCTGGTGAGAAGAGGTCACGCCACGGAGAGATCCGTCGCCGGCCATGCTTGGGTGCTCGTCGGCGCATGCTGTCGTGCGGAAAGGAGTGAGAGAGAAGGGCGAAAGAGGGCATCGGACGAATCGCGAACTGGATCACGACTTTTCTGCACTTTTCCCTGCAAAACGCTCGACTCCGCAACATCCGTCCGATGCGCATCGGACGGATGCGCATGTACGGGCACCGTCCCCCACTTAAGTAGGGGTAAGTTTTAGTTCGATTAATTACAAAAAATATTTTTATAATATAAAAGGAAAAAACATGCCCAAGTAATATATGTATAAGTAAGCATTAAAGACGATCAAAATGCAGAAAAAAATTACTTAAAATTTTCTTAGTTTTGTAGAAGGACAAAGAAATTCGCGAAATAGCCTCAATTTCTGCGGCTTCAAAGCATAAGATGGGTCCTTTCTCCTTCTGACACTAAAAATCACAGATATTGAAATGGACGACATTTACATCATTCCGCATCCATTCAGAGTTTATCCACTCTAGATCTGTGTAATGTAGGAACATTTAACACTTAATTCGATTAGAAATTGGACTTTCAATTGAATTAAATTAAGAAAATTTGTTCTTGAAAGAAAATTAAAAAAAATAGCTAATATGTGCTAACAAATATTTAAAATCTAGCTAGTTTCATTTTTTTTAAATAATTTTTAATTAAAAAATATAGCGATAAAAAGTTATTCTTTATTTGGATCCATATATTGATTTAAGAATATGTAGTTCCTACAACTCGTAGTTTGGTTCGATTTAATAAAATTTTCTTAAATCGAGTTCCAACTCAAAATATTTAATATATTATTTGAGTAAAATCAATCTCTCTTGTCAAATTGATAGGCCAATTGTCGTAATTAGATATCGTCAATTTTTTTTAAATAGTCTGTGCATTGCAATTAAACCTTTGAATACAAAGACTTCGGCAGTTTTTATAACTATTTAAAAAATGATACCTTGGACTTCACTGGCGTTGGATGCGTATAACAATTTTAAAATTCAATCCTTTGTCTTAATCTATATTGGGTGTTCAAACTTGTGAATCAATTGACTGACTGGCACGGCGAAGTCCCGTTCATCTTACTGTATCATCAGTAACATAAAATCCACATACATTATATATATATATATATATATATATATATATGTATATATATATATATATATATTGCATTAAGAAGGCTCCTTTCATCTTATAATTAAAATTTTGAATCTTCGAAAAGATTGTCTTATCGAGCGACCAATTACTTTTGGAACGAGCCTAATTATGGAATATTTGAAACAATCGAAATTTCAAATTATGAGGTTACCTCAATTGATAAACTATACGCACTAGAAAGACATTATTCCCAACAAGGATTTACAATATCAAGCTAGAAGAAGACATAAAATGAGAAGAACGGATCCATTAAGTAAAGGTGGGGGATTTGATACATAGAGTTATCTAGTTAATGAAGGTGGGGGAGGGGGAACGTGGCCAAGAAGAATATTATCATGAATTGATCTATTGGCAATAAAAGCAGATTGGGCTAGATTAATAAGGGAAGGTAAGGTACTCTTGAGCCTATTAGCAAGGATTTTAGCGATGACTCTATGAATGACATGGCATAAGGACTTGCTTTGGGGATGGTATTTTGGGAATGAAGACTAAGACAGTGTGGGACCACTTAAGGGGCATAGTACATATGTTGAAGAATCGTAGAATGGTGTTAGTAATATGAGGACCAATGATATCCCGGTAAGACTTATAGAATTCGATGATATAACCATCCGGATGAGGGGCTTTACTTGGTGGCATGGTCCAAATGCATTCCTTGATCTCCTGCCAAGTACTAGGGGTAGTAAGGGATGGCTGCATGGATGGATCAAGCTTAGGGAGCTAAGACCAATTACTAAGGGGATCATCTGGGGTATCTAGGATCTTATGCAAATTTTTGTAATGGTCAACAAAGATCTGCTTGATCATACTTTCATCTGTATGGATGTGGCCAGAGGTATCTTGGATTTTATATATAGTGTTTATTTTTTGCCTAATAATGGTGTTGACGTGAAAAAACCTAGTGTTCCTATCACCATCCTTGTTACCAAGTTCATGATCATTTAGGCTCATACTCTCATCTTGAAAGATATGCCTCGGACCATGACCCTACGGGTTTAGATTCAAAGCGGACAATATCACACGATAGTGAAGAATGTTACATATGGTATCAGAGCCACTCCGTGTGAGCCTCTATGCATGGTGGGGTGCGATCACTCAACGAGGACGTTGAGTCCCCTAAGGGAGGAAAGGTGCATGAGGCATGCCTTGTATTAGTCCCACGTGCACAAGTTACAGGAGAGATACTGGGTATATATGAGAGTATGGTCTTGACTTGGTAGGACACGTTTTGAGAAAATCGTGCGGACCGAGGCCCAAAGCGGACAATATTCTACGCAAGTGTAAGGGTGCTACATATGGTATCAGAGCCACTCCGCGTGGACCTCTGTGCATGGTGGAGTGCGATCACTCAACAAGGACGTTGAGTCCCCTAAGGAGGAAGGATGCATGAGGCATGCCTTGAATTAGTTCCACATGCATAAGTCACGAGAGAGATACTGTGTATATATGGGAGCATGGTCTTGACTTGGTAGGAAGCGTTTTGAGAAAATCGTGCGGGCCGAGACCCAAAGCGGACAATATCCTACGCAAGTGCAAGGGTGGTACATACCTGAGTGGTTTATTAGTAATCTATCAAGCCTACTAAGGATTTGGGCAGGTCCTATTGTTAATGTAATATTTACGATTTGCTTCACGTGAGATTACATAAATTAATCATATATTATATTATTAAAATGTATTACGATAAGTGTGTTAGCGTATGTGCATCAACTCCATAAATTCTAACACTTGAAATTGATAACAAATGACTAGGGACAAAAAAAACTTTTTAAAGATATTAGAATTTCAAAAATTGAAGTTTCGGTAATTGTTCTTATACATGAAAATATGTTAAATATGATTTTTAATAATTTTTACGAGGAGTATTAGTTTGGTTAAATGATAGTGCAAAATAAAACAATCTGTCACATTTTTTATTCTTCAGACAAAAATTAGATTTCGATTCTTTGGTAATTTATTTTTTTAATATTTTCTTTGAATCCAACTGGGGCTACTTTCTTATTTATATGTAATGCCTTAAGTAAATGAATAAATAAAATAAATGTCAAGCCATTTACTTAAATGTGTAATGTCTTATGTAAATGAATAACTAAAAGAAATAAAAGAAATGTCAAGCCATTACTTAAATGCATAATGTCTTATGTAAATGAATAAATAAAATAAATGTCAAATCATTTACTTAAATGATGTTAAATGTAAATAAGGGCAACTTAAAGGACAAAAGATGAAGGATATAATAACTGACTTAGGTAAGTAGGCTCTTACAAGGATAACACTTATCCATTAGTTCCTTCACCCGCCCATTCGACTTTGAGTACCCTTAAACTAAAAAAACCTAGGAAGGAAGCAAGAGTGGGAAAGGAACAGAAATCAACTTCAAATTTAAGGAATTTCTTGAGAGTTTTCATCTTGGTAAGTTGTATACTCCTTTCCTATGAATTATCACTGTAAATTTAGATGAGAATCATTTTCTTATAAGCCTCCAAGATCTTTTTGTGCTTCTATGTCCATGTTCTTGTGGTGTGGATCAAAACCTAGTTCATCTAAATGAAGTTTCATCTTTGTTGGACCAAACCCCATCCGAAAGTTGTCAATATGATCTCAGCATCTTAAATTTCTTAAAAAAAAATATGATATTTCATGGGTTGAACCCTAATTGAGTCTCTTTCCATAGGCTTTGGCAACAGATTAATTGGATTTGTATATGATACATTATGAATTATTATTCCGAGTCACCCTTTCTATTTTCTGTGATGTGTAGTCCAAATTGTAAATACTATGGTAATTTAAATACTTATCCTTAATAAATGAAATTTATATGTCTTAAAGATGTTAAACTCATCTTCTTGATACAAGTGGAATCATCTTTATAATTTATGTACAACGAAAGTTATGAGTTTTAGAGAAAACATCATTCAGTCTGTGAGAATAGAAAAGTAGAAGAGAACAGAGGCAAATCTTTGAATTTTATGAAACCATATATAAACAATAAAATTATAGGATTTATATGGGTTAATAGTTTGGGAATCTAGTTTCATGAAAAAGTTAAATTACTTAATTATTATAAGTAGTTCAGAGGTTATGAATTTTACACCCAATATCACTTAATCTGTCAGCAAACTAGAAAGGTGAAGAATATAGTTGTATTAATGAAATTTGTAGAGCCCTTACACAATAGACCTTAAATGAGAAATTTTGAGAGGATCAAGCTTCATAAAGTTTATTCTTATGTAAAATTATAATTGTGTTAATATCACATATTTACTAATTGTTATGCATATTGCTTTTAGCACCACATGAGCTCCTAATGTACTAAGGTGCATTAAAAGTAACCCATTATTGTTATACCTCATGTTGTGCCTTTGAAATTTCATTTGATATGACTATACGTTCTATATGATCGAAAAGTGAGCGCATTACTTGTAATACAATTATATGATGTGTTCTAAATAATATGATATGGTTGATGCATGCATTATGCATCTTATCTATCATGCATTTGCATTTCCTCTATCGGGATAATATATCTTATGTAGGAAAGATACCCCATTTTCATGGGATGATATGGTATCATACAGATAATACATGTTCTCTGGAAGAGATGATATAATGTCCTACGGGACGATATGAGACCTTTGGTTAGGGATGATGTCTTTTGTAGAAAATGTAGCCTATAATTTGGGATGATATAAAATCTTACGGGGTAATATGTTCCTCCAGCTAGTTGATAATATGACATTTGCATTATGCATACGTGCATGCATGATATGATATGATATGATATGTGAATTGTTATATGAAATGAAATAAATATATGACATATTATATGATATGTTAAAAATATTATTTCATAGATATTAGTTGATAACATCATAATTGTTCATAAGTAGTAAGATGTTAGCTTGTTTTCTATAAGTTTTTCAAATGTTGAATCATTTTATCTGAATGAAATAGGTGATAAGACATGGGTACTGGATCAGCCAATACCCATTTGATCAAGGAGGTGAGAGCCATTGCACCGTGGGAGAGAGAACTCGCTGCCGATTCTGAGTGCAAGTTAGTGGAAAGACGAGAGGGTGTGATAGGGGAGCTACAGGAATCGAAGGAGAAGCAGAGAGGGTGATGGAGGAAGGAGAAGGAGAAGGTGGATGGGCGTAATGATTCTCCGCTACTTATTTTTTGCTAGTAAGAAGAGCCGTCGAAGCTCTTCTTACTAGATGGACGTGTGACTTTGATGGGTAATGCCAAGGATATATGGTCTATAGTCATTTCTGCATCCCACAAGAGTGGCTTGGCTGCCATCTAGTACTTGATCCCATAGTAGAGAGTGATGATGGTGGTTCCCAAGGTTCAACCATTCTTACCCATTTGGATTCCAAACGGAAGGGTTTTTCAATTTTGGAAAGAGACTTCGACATCCACAATTCCATTGGTTAAAATATTTTCATGACTATATGTCCTTACTGTGGACAAGTATGTGTGTGGCGAACTATTACTCATATATTGCTGACCCAGTAGGGTATGGCTACTCTTTTTCTAGACTTTTCTATCGTGATATGTGATTATAATTTACAGATGACTCATAGGTGCTATAAATGGCTCATGGATTTTATCATTTTCCCAGCCAAAAGAGCATATTTAACCCTACACTCCTTTGGAAGCTAAACATATCCTTAAAAATAACATTTTCTTTTGCTTGGCTGTTATTTTGGGACGCCTTCCACTACAAGAAAATTGTCATTTTTCGACGGATAAAAATTCGTCGTAATTTACGACGAATTTTGCGATGAAATATTTCCGACGGTTACAACCATCGGAAATAAAAATAATAAATTATGTAATTTGTTATATTATTATTTTATTTTTTGACGATTAAGAACGTCGATATTTCCAACGGATATCCATCCGTCGCAATTTTCGACGGAATTTTCGACAGCTACAATTGTGAAAATGAAAATACTAAATTATGTAATTTGTTATGTTATTATTTTATTTTTCGATGATTAGGGACGTCGATATTTCCGACGGATATTCATCCGTCGCAATTTCTGATGGAATTTCCGACAGTTACAACCGTCGAAAATGAAAATACTAAATTATGTAATTTGTTATAATATTATTTATTTTTTGACGATTAAGGATGTCGATATTTTCGACGGATATCCATCCGTCATAATTTTCGACGGAATTTCTGACAGTTACAACCGTAAAAAATGTAAATAATAAATTATATAATTTATTATATTATTATTTTAAATATCGACGATTAGGAACGTCGATATTTCCGACAGTAGTAATCATCGGTAAATGTACCAATAATATAATATGAGGAGTATTTTATTCATATAATTAGCGACAGTCCAAATCGTCATAATTTTCGATGGTTCCGACAGTCGGTAATAATTAGTGATACTTCAAACCATCGATAAAATAAAAAATAAATATTATATATAATTAAATGTAGTATTTTATTTTTATAATTAAATAATTTTCGACGATTACAATCGTCGCTAACTTTAAAAATATATTTTTTTCAACGGTTAGAGCCGTCAGTAATTAAAATTTTATTATCCCATTTTTTTTCATTTTTTCATTTTCTCATCTTTCCACCTATATATATAGATATATATATATCAATCCATTTATTTGTTTCCCCCTCTCCTCTCTCTCTCCCCCTCTCCCTCTCCCTCTTCCCATCTCTCTCTCTCTCTCCAGCCCGGACCGCCAGCGACCCTCTCCCACCGACGACCCTCTGGTGGTCGAATCTGGCCGCGGGCGGCCGGCCAGCCACTCGGCTGGCTAGCGCCTGGATCCGGCCGCTCGACCGCGGGCGGCCGGATCTCGGCCGTTAGCCGCTGGCCTTTAGATTGGCCGCCTGGCGACCGAATCTGGTCACCGGCCGCCAGCGGCCGGCTAATGTTTTTTATATTATAAAAATTCTTTGTGATGGTTTTGACCTTCGAAAGTTTCGGCGATTATGCGACGACCGCCAAAATTTTTTACTGTTTGCGACAGTCGTCGCAACTATCGAAAGTTTCGACGGTCGAGACTGCTGAAATTTCGACGGTTTCATCGACCGCGACAAATATCAGTGGTCATGACCGCCGAAGTTTCGACGGTTTCGTCGACCGCCGCAAATATCGGCAGTCGTGACCGCCGGACTTTCGTCAAAATTTTTGGCATTTTTTTCAACCGTCAAAAATTAATTTGCGACGACCATTTTTCGGACGAATCGATTCCGTCGAAAGAACTGTCAAAAATGACGTTTCCGACGATTTTCCGAGAAATTACAGACGATTTTCGACCGTATGTAATTTCTATATTTGTTGTAGTGTTCTCACCAAAAGTTATTAGAAATGATGATTGTGTGATGTGTAAACTATTCTAGCAAAACAAATCTATTAGCTTAGTAGCTTAAGTAATCAAATAATAAAAGAGTAAAGAATGATAAACACTCGAAGAATAATTATTAACTTATTATCTAATCTTAATTATAAGCAAATAAAAGAGAAAATAAGGTTTTGGAAGATGAGTTTACTAATTATAAAACTAAATATTGAAAATAGATTAATAATATAGTGCTGAAATTATATCTTAGGTAAAAAATATATTAAGGATAAATATGTGAACTTGAAAAAAATGAATTAATTTCTTACTACGGACTAGAATTTTTTAAAATTACTAGTTTTACAAGATTAAACTATAGTCCCACAAAATATCATTCCTACAAATTAAAAGAGAAAATTAAACTATATTAAATTAATAAAAATGAAGTCCCCAAACATTGGTGTTACAATCAGATTAGTTCATAATTAAGATGCAATAGAATTAAAATTCTAAAGTATTAATCCCTTCATGAATTAGTATAGGTTAGTAGACCAGAGAGATCTATTTCTCGATATATGTCAATTATTAATTTTAAAATAAATTAGTCAATTCAATATAATAAATATATTTTTTGTAATAAATATAAAACAATCATTCTAGTGTCTTTTCGGCCGTCCGCTCCAATTTCAGCAAACGTCCAATCGGACAAGTTGTCGTCCGTTCTAGGAGACTTCAAGTTTCCGTCCAGAGTGAACACTTTGTTAGCTATCTTTAGCGATCGTCCGATTTGATGTCTAAAAATACATTGCTCATTCTACCGGGCATCGATTATTCAGTCGGTTGTCCACTGTATTGATAATTTTCCTCGAGTTATCTCGATGGGTGCCACCAATTTTATCAGGTGTTTATTTCATCTACACTATTTTAAAATGATCTTTTCTTTCAAACATCTATTAATTTGTTAGACTCAACACTTCACTGGTATATCATCTTATTTGTTTATTATCATCAAAATACTTAGGATATAGTCTTCACACACATACCCAAACAGCTGCTTCAAAGATGTTACCCGATTTCATACAACAAATTTTCAATAATGTAAATAATTTTAGACTTGCAAAATAATATAATATAATTATAATAAAAATCCATAAGTTTATAATATGAAGATAAAATTAAACAATAGAATACTATGACTACGACTAGAATATCCATAAGATTTTAAATAATTTCATATTAGTTCCAACCTATAATTTTCAGAATATAAATAATTAAAGATCTTTTACTAAATTTCTGAAAACTCAGAGGCATAGACAAGAAATTAGGAAATTCAGGGGAGATCTGCACTGACAAGGAGTTTTCGGATAAGAAGACATTTCTCGAACTACTAATTTAATTGATTCAAACCTGAATATCATCAAGCATGGCTAAGTGATTCAAGGCTCCTACATAAAGTCAAAACTCATCAAAATTATACATTTAAATATTGATTTTTTTTTCAGTAAGTAGTTTAATTTTTAATGCTTTTATATATGGTATGGTATTCCTATTATCTTTTCTTAAACCCCTCATGTACAACATGCTAGTAGAGTCTGAAGTCCTTTCTTCTGTCATACATCGTTTTTTGTAATTTGGGAAATTAATGGCCTCATGATAACAATTGAGGTAGCGTCGTAAATTGAAGTTTTGATTGTTTCAACTATTGCATAAACAACTGGCCGCCTGCCAAGACAAAAATGTTTTTGAAGATTCAAATTTTAATTGTAAGGTAAAAGGAGTCATATAGAGCACGAAATATCTTAACGCGCAATATGTGGATTTTGTGATTTCGAATTTTAAATTATAAGATAAAAGGATGAACGCGACTTTTCCAGTCAATTGATTCACGAGTTTGACCATCCAGCATTCATAATTTAGAAATGCTTTTTTTATCATTAATTATCTATTTAGAAATAGTTTTTTAAGTCAGATTTAAATATCTATGAGCATATATTACGCATTTTATTTTATTTTAAGAATATTTTTTAATGTAATTCAATTGAAATCCTACTTCTAATCAAATTAAATTAATTTTTCTTTGCATTTTAATCTCATTTAATTTTTAGTTACACATATATTATTTGGGCATGATTTTCCTTTTATATTATAATAAAAGTATATTATATTATCTAATCCAATTAAAACTCCTACTTATACATATATTATTTTTTAGTGCAAGTGCAATACGTGGATTTTATTTCGCTGATGATAGAAAATGATAAACGCGACTTTTGCTAGGTAATTGATACAAAGTCAGAGGATTATATCTCCACACGTTCAAATTAACTGAAAGTAAAAAAACTAGAATATTTATACCTTTTCATGCCTATTGGTCAATGGGCTCCTCACTGCGACCATCGTAATATCTTCTTGGATTTGTTTATTTCTGTAATAATGTTCAGAACTAATAGCAACTAAATAATTCAATCAATGTTAATTCGACCATGGGTAGGATATAAAAAGTTCTTTAAAAATTTGACATTGGCACTGGTAATTTATTTAATAGCTGAACCAATTTCAGTTCTTCCATTTATTTTGGCATTAAATTGTCATTTTCAGATTTCATCATAACATGCGTTGGTCAACTATTTTCTTCTATATATACGTGAATTACGAGATCGAGTGCTCAGCATGGTGTACATTGGCTCTTGACTGCTCCCAATCGCGGATCTAAGAGACTAATTTTACACCCTAAATGGCGCAAATGATTGCTATGTTTCTTCTCTTCTTTCTCTTGTTTGATCCCCCGAGTGCTGTCGCCCCTCCACCCGGGTTGAAGAGTGGGGGGCGAGGTCCAAACGGAAACAAACCTCCGAGCTTGTCTATTCAGGACCTCATTCGTAGTTTCGCCTCAAACAATGGCCTTGTAGGGTTCCAAGCTCAGCTGCGATACAGCGGATTTCGGGACTACTTGCTGCAGCTCGGCGTAGGCACCCCTTCAAGCAACGTATCGCTCATAATCGACACCTTTGACGACATCATTTGGAGCGACTGCCTGCAGCTGACCAACGTGTCGAGCTCGGCTTCGGCCTACTACCCAGACAAGTCCTCCACCTACATCACTCCGCCATGCGACAACCTGCAATGGGAGAAAGAGCTACAGAAAGACTCATGCGACCAGCTGCCGCAGTGTCGATACAATTGCACTTATTCGGGCGTGGCGGGTGTTCTTGCCAACGACACGTTCCGATTCGTAGGAAGCACACCGCGTAACTTATCTTTTGCATGCAACGACGAGGCCCCCTACGGCTTCCAGGACACCTCTGGTTATGTCGGGGTCGGACGAGGCCCTTTGTCTCTGATCTCCCAGCTCAATGTCTCCAAATTCTCTCATTGTTTTACCGACCAAGTTGCCAACAGCTCTCTTTCCGGCTACATGTTCTTTGGTTCGTACGCCGACTTGGACGGTGACATCACTGTCGATACCATCTCTCTTGTTAATGATTCGACCTACTACACCCTTGATTTGAAAGGCATATCAGTTGGTGAGAAACGGTTGCCCATCAGTCCAGAAATGCTCCAATACGCAACAAATTCAGATGGGACAATAAGAAATGGGACAAGAATATATTCGACCGACCCGTTTACTTACTTTCCATCGGAAGCTTACAAGATCCTTAGGGAAGAAGTCATTGCTCAGGTTGGTCTGCCTCTGTACAACCAGTCCTTTGATAACTTAGGCCCCGACCTATGCTTCGATTGGACATCAAAGAGGCCTTTAAACTTGTCTAGTGTCACGTTGCACTTCGATGGAGCAGACATGAGTTTGCCAACACCAAATTTCTTGGCCAGCTACACTGGTGTTAATGGTACTTCTGTGGTTTGCTTAATGATGTACCCCTATGATGATGGCTACTCGTACTTGGGCAATTACCAGATGCAGAATTTTCAGATCGTCTATGATCTGGAAAATCAGAAGCTGTCCTTCGGGAGCGTTCAGTGCGATAAACTTCAACCTCACAAAAGCGATGCCATCAAGTTGGATTTACATAGCACGACACTCGCTGTTCTAATTTTATATCTTCTTCTAGCTTGATCTTGTTAATCCTTGTCGAGGATAATGTCTTTCTAGTGCGCATAGGTTAATAAGAACCTCTGTTGATCTCTATGTCGACACATACATGTATATCCTTGTTGTTTCCTTGGTGTTGTTTACATTTTACCTTGAGAGTTGTCATTATCCAATTATGGTATATAAATGAAGTTGTATGTGCTATTTTTTAAAAATCTTAAGCCGATTATTGCCGATAGGAATGTTTTAGTATTTATAATCATGACATTTCTAGTTAAATAATCATGGAAACTAATATATGGATTGTTCAAGTGATTTCGCTCGTGAAATGTGCTTCTCTTATCGCGGAATCAAACAACGTATAGATTTGACTACGACAAATTAGTAATAATTTGAGCAGACCTTCATCGAGTATTAATGTTGTGTATCCTGAATGACAATGTGTAATTAGTTACAGAAATTTAGCCTCTTCGATCATCAAGTTTTTGCTTCCTCTTCCATACCTCGTAGCTCCAGATTGTATTTTTTTTATCCTTGTCAATACGTCATCGCTCATCCTTTGATGCTATTGTCCAACCATCATTTCTTTTTATAATTCAATAAGCTTAAATTATATAATACCAAATTTATCTTCGATGTAGTATGATATATCACATGTCTATAATGCGTTGAAGCTAGCTGCTCGGACGGCTCTTGGGGGGAGGTCAAGGCTCTAGTAAAACATCATGATTATGGGGTTAATTTTCGTTTTCTATTTTATTTTGAGAGTTCACACATAATATTCCTATGGTTTGAATAGCCTAATTTGCATCTCATATTTTTGTATGTTTTCTTCTCATCTATGAAGTACTCCAACTACTGTCCAAGAATCCGTTGTATCTTTGTGCCCTTGTTTGTGTCACTCTTCCCTTTTTCCCATTATATATCTGACATATTATACGAGAACTTTGCTCCAGCAATCTAAAATCAAGTGAAGAGATGACATTGTAAAAGGTGAAATCCTTATGAAACAAAATAATGGAATCTATCCATTATTTGTGAAGATCTATCAGAGGAAGTCAATCTCAAGGACAAATAAAAAGTCGTAGTTTGATCCATATTTAATGACTCAAGTATGTGATGTGTCGATTGAAAATAAAAGAAATGATAGGAAATAATCACAATTCATGTGGAAAATCAATATAAGGGACTAAATTATCCTAAGATACTAAGTGCTCCCATTTTCGAAAGTGACCTCACTTAATAGAAAATTATGAATCAAATTTTAAAATTTATTAAAATCCTCAGCATATAAGACGTCTCAATATAATACTAGATGTTCAATCCAATAAAACAAAAACGTAAACACAAATTACTACCGAAAAGAGAGAGTTAAATCAAAATATGTTATTTAAAATAAGAAAGCATGACACTACCGAACTAGAAATCACAATAAATGAAGTTACACTAATTTTTATGAATTTTTTATATAAAATAGAAAATAAGATAGCAAGACTTCAATAGGACAAGGAAAGCAGCAGATAAAAACACTAGGGCTTATAGATTACTTCACGAAGTCTATTTCTAAAACCCTAAAAATCACAAAAAATAATAGTAAATATTTTCACTCATAGATGATTTCGCTCTTGTCACAATCGTCTCTTGAAGTCAAGTCACTCTCGTGCTTATAGATTCAAGAAATTTGCAAGGTTGAAAACATCACTTAAAATGTCTCCATCATGTTCTCACGATTTTTTACCGTTTTAAGTGTCAAGTATCTAGATGGCGAAACCTTCCTAAGTGCCCCCACCATCGGAATTGGGTATCTCTTCCACCGTAAATTGAAACACGGTTGATGCATACAAAATCCAACATGAAATTAGCCATGCATTTAATCTTATTTCGATTTATTTTCTTATAGCGTGCATCATTTCATCTTAATTACTTCAATTTTATAAAAAATCTATCCAAATTTAAAGTTTTATTGTAGAAAAATTAAGAGAAAAGAGTCATGAATTCACTGAAAAAATTGAACTCAAATCAAAGTTAAAACAAATTCAGAACTAAAAAAAATAGTTAATTCCTTAAGCCTCTTCTGAACTATAGTGATTTTTCACTGCCCCTAATATATGAACTTACTATAACGCCCCCCTAAAATATGTCGTGATTTTTACTTTAGTACATCGATCATATTCTATTAACTTTTTTATAATTTTTTTATTTATTAAATGACCAAACTACCCTCAACGAAGAAAAAAGTGGACACTTATTTCAAGTCACATGAGGCCAGTTTAATCATTTAATAAATTGAAAAAAATAAAATAATAAAAAAATTAATATAATCTGACGGATGGACTAAAGTAAAAATTGCGACATGGTTTAGGGGACACTATAGTAAGTTTATATATTATGAATAGATGCGAAAAATTGCTATATTTCAGGGGATATTTAAGGAGTTAACCTTAAAAAACTATCAAGACTAAAAATTAAATATAACGGAAAGACTCCAATTGAACTTATTTATAATTGAAAAAGTTTTGGATGATTTTAAAGACCAATTGAAGTCTAATCTAATTTTCTTTATTTTATTATATAAAGACTCTCAATTAAATTGAAATTTTGCGAAATTCCTTTGGACACCTGGAGAATATAAATAGAGACCATGGGAGATAAAAAATGTAGTGCCTGAAACATGTGACAATGCCAATCTGTTTAGGATGAACTTCAAAGCCTGAAATTTTATTTTTTATTCGAAGGAAAAACTATGTGAATATTGTTATTAATTGAGTTAATGAAACTTTTAATTTCTTTTGATTATGCATGATGAGTTCATTATCTTTTTATTGCTAATTTATTTTCTAAGATTAGATTACAAATCTACATGAAGGTTGATTAATTTGATGAAAAAATATTATTTTTATGATAATTGATCTTTTACTTTTAAGTTGAAGCTGACATAATGCATGTTTGATAACTCGACATTTGTACCGAATTTCATGCAGTCTATTATTTTGTCTAATATTGTGAGTGAATAATAGTATAGGAGATACATATTAATGTCTATTAACCTTTTGTAAATCTGAAAATTGACTTATCGTTTGCGGTTGTTAGTTCTATTAGAAATTAAGATAGTTTAATTTACTTATATTAGAGGGGGCAATACATGAGCTACTAATAATTTGTCATAAGAATCAAATCCACTATTTATTGTTATAACTCAACTATACAAAGGATCATACATGTTTACCTCTATATGAATCATTCATATATCCTAAGGCTCAGCGCCATTTATTTTATTTTTTATTATTTAATTTGTACACATTTATTTACTATTTAGAATATTTAAAACATTACTTCTCCAATAGACTACTGGGATAGAATAGATTTACCTAGTTCCTCATAGATTCAACAGTCTACTTTTTACTTTACTACTTAATACGACTACTGTAATTGCTACAAATTTTATTGTGACATACTCAATGCAACAATAGTTAATCTCAGCTTGTATTGGTTCTCAGTCGCATTGATTGTTCCTCTTAGAAATGAATGACTAGGACTGAATGAAAATAAAGTAAGAACAAAATCTGATAATGCCTTAAGTTCTCCTTTCGACCTTATTTGGTACTGACTATTAATCTTCCTTTTAGCATAACTAAGCTATAACCCGACCTTTCAGTCTGTATGCTATGACTAAGGAATAATATTATCCTCTCAGATGAGGAGATCAATGTTTAAAAATCTAAAAACAAATGAACAGAAAATAAAGAAATATGAAACCCCATAGTACCCTAAATTTACCTCTCAGTCTTACTTGGTACGGACCGTCAATCACCCTTTTGACGTAACCCAACCACGACCTGACCTCTCGGCTCATATATTATGACTGAAGAATAAAATTACTCTTAGTCAAAGTTGACTGACGTTTGAAATTTCAAACCTCGAACATTAGAAACTATTGTCAAACCAAGTATTCAAAGGGAGCACCTCACGAGGTGACCCTACTTTCGGACTTGGGATCTTAATGTCGTAAATCGAAACTCAGCCAACCGCTCAGCCTATACTGAGTTGTGGTACTGCGACTAATCCCTCCTATGCAAAGATCTCCAAGATCAAACCAAGGCAATTCCGAAGGACATATCCACTGGCAATTATATTTATAATAGAATTTAGTTTTTTCATTTATTTTTAATTTTATATTTCTATTCCTAGATTTTCTTATATTATTTTCTTGATGAATTAATAAACTAATATAACACATAAGTTATCATTAATTTTTGTTTCCTCATAAGTTTCATTAATTATAGAACAAATCAAATTAATAATGTTAAATAAGTTAATTTTACTTGGGTAAGTCTAATATTTTTTTTAAAATTTTTAAATGTATTATTCAACTTCATAACGCATTTGAATTTGTTATATTTCTTGGGAATAAATTACACCAAATGTCATCCAACTTTTGACTTTGCTCAACGATGCCCTCCAACTTCACTTTGTAACAACGATGCCCTCCAACTTTTGACTTGTTTCACGTAATGCCCTCTTTACCTAAGATAGGCAGTCTCCCGATTTTCGGTCGACGTGGCATCCTGTGGCTATCTCCTCTCTTCTCCACGTAATTAGCCGTCCGACATGGCATGATCCCACGTGACAACACATACTTCTCTCTCCTCCACGTGATCTGAGTTACTAATTCGTGCGATCCAACTGCCCTTCACGTTCGTCATTTTGATTTCATTGTAGGTGGTTGGCAGCTGAAGTGACCGAATCGGGGGCCACTTCTTCGGTGATTGTGTCGTCATCTTTCCCTGCAGTCGTTTCCTCTTCGTCGGTGACCCCTAGTTTCGATTCCAAAGGTGTTTTTAAGCTAGCAGCCTGCTAGGGTTCCAAATCCCTAATAATCTTTGCCTCGAAGAATGGCCTCATGGAAGGGGGTAAGAAAGTGCGGCTGCGGAGAAGAAGCAATCATTAGGATGTCGTGGATAGAAAGTAACCCTGGCCATATGTTTTATGGCTGCCAAAATTTTGGTGTGAGTTTCCAATTTTTTTCCATTTCTATTTGGTTTTTGCAGTTTCATTAGGTGAGACTTTCAGAGGATTCAATGTTGCGACTACTTTGATTGGCTGGATCCACCCATTGATAAAAGAAGTGGGATGATGATGAACGGCCTTTTGCAGAGGATCGAGAAGCTTGACCATGCGCTCGAGGAGGAGAAGGAAAGGAATCGACTATTGGAATTCCATATAGAAGATCAAAGTGGTTATATTCGAAGATTGGAAACTGAAGTTGAAGCTGTGAAAGCGAAATATTATTGAATTTTGAAAATTGTATGTTGTTCAATTGTCCTCCTTTTGTATGTTATGAGTCTTATGTAGACAATCAGATTGTATTAAGTTGTATTTTGGAAATGTATTAGTGGTCTGTTTGAAGATTGTATTAGTTGAATCTTCTTTTCAATGAGAAATCTTATTGTTAGTGACATTTGTTTTGAAATAATCGTGTTCATTTATTGTATATGATTTGTGGAGTAGGTCGACTGTATCTAAAGGAAAACAAGCATAACGCAAAAGCTCAAGAAGAAAAATAGGACTACCCTCTAACATTAAAATATAAAAAAAACTACCCTCCAACTTTCAAATATGAAAGTGTAATACCCTCCAACTTTGTGTCGTAACCATCAATGCCCTCCATCTTTTTGAGAATAAAATATAATGCCCCCTAACTTTGTCCGTTTTAAACACAGTACCCTCCAACTTATATGAAGTTTAGCGAATGCCCTCCAACTTTATGTTTTTGCGACAATACCCTTCACCTACTTTTGGGTTCAAAACGTTCGAATACAAATAATTTAATGCTATGAGAGTGTAGTTTTGACAATTATATCATTTTGCCAAATAGAAACACATCAAGATACATATCAAATCCACAAACATGCACAAACATTAATATCCAAATGCTAACGTATAACTCTTTGCCAACATCCACAAACTTTAGTATCCAAATGTTACCATATAACTATTTGCCAACATCCACAATCATTAATATCCAAATGTTAACGTATAACTGTTTGCCAACATCCACATCCACAAAGGATAACAACCAAAAACATCTACATAAGCATATGCACATTTTAAGAAGAGTTCGTCTTCAAGTGCGATGCCTTTTCCCAACGTTCTTTCGCTTTTTCTGCATGGTTGCCTGAGAAGCCTGAGATGCACCCTCGGCTTCAAACGGAGCCTGAGATGTCTGAGATGCCTCACATCCTGTTGGAGCCTAAGATGTCTAAGATGCCTCACATCTTGTTGGAGCCTGCGATGTCTGAGTTGCTATGCTTTTGCCGCTTTTTCGCTGCATAAGAGAAAGAGTCATTACTTTTCAAGAAGGTAATAATAAAAGGGATAAATTTCTATTAAGCACTTATGTGTGATCTTTTGTTGTGACCAACCTCTCCGCAAATAGTACATTTCTTTCGAACCCTTCCTGACTTCTTAGCCTTTTCTAATTCTTTTGCCTCCTTTCTCCTAGCTTTTTGCATTCTTCCTCTTCTTGTGTTAGCAAATGATGGCGGATTGATCGGTGTTGGCTCCTCCAAGACCGGCCACTGATTGCGTCCATTCAAAGGTTGTATGACATGTTCATAAATTTTTAAGAAATTTTTTATGAAGTAACACGTATCTACATAAACATATGGGTCCGCGTTGTTTCCAAATATACACGCAACTGCGTGTACACTCGGGATTCCTGTTAGTTTCCATCATTTGCAGCTGCAAGTCCTCATATCCATGTCAACTACGTATTAGGCACCCTCGGAGTTCACTTGTACTTTTGGCCACCTGAATAAGCAATGAAAAACTAAGTAAGATAGATTGGACAATACGATTGTTAACAGACAGATGTGAAAACAGTTCAAACCTAAATAAATAGGCTCCCATAATGTCTTCATTTTATATCCGGAGTGTCACATTCTGCCTCTGGATCATCCAACCTTGCATTTTCGATGAACTAGTGCTTTCAATGACAAGTTCAGGCTCAGGCTCAATTTCTTCCACAACCAATCGCCTAGAAGTTTTGGAGATAGTGGCAAAAAATGGTCTACATCCTTCTCTTTCAGACGCCACACGTACAAATCAACCTGCCCTACTTCAGCTGCTTGGGCACACATCTCCAAAACCCTTTCGTCGTTATCGATGCTTCTAAGTCTTGTTGTCCAGTCCTTCCCTGGCTCAACCCAGTAATAATACACTAGCCCCTCCATGCCAATGGTTTTAATAGTGCTATCGATCTCAACCAGGGACATCAAGTCGCGGTCGCAATCACAGTAGATCTCCACCTCCCCATTATGGTAACCTCATTCACTTTTTTCACCGTTGAAATGAATATGTAAATTGAAAAGTCCAGGGACTGCAATAAGTACACAATAATCAGAATTAGAAGAAAAAAATTAGATCAACATAGCATTACCCTAAACCCTAATGAAAATTACTTATGTTTCTTCTAAAAGAGTAACTAATTACCTTTGCTTCTCCTCCTTCCATCTCCTGTCATTGTCAGTTTTCTAGAAAAAGAATCGTACAACTGCAATAAACAATGAATGATTAGGGTTTTGGGGGACCACATTAGGGTTTAGGATTTCGTTGGGGGGGACCAGATTAGTAACAAAACACACGATTTTTTGTCGCCTAGGAATAGGGAACTTGTCGGAAGGGATCAATTTAAAATTAGGGTTATGACGGGACTTAGAAATTAGGGTTTAGGGTTCATAGTAACTCGACATCAAGCAGACGATGCACGAAAGTATATGAACGAATGCACATACCTTAAAGCAGATGACGCCACTATCCTTCCTTCCTTGCAGTGTTTCAACGACCCTTTGTGCGATGGAACCTAACAGTCGATGATGGCGAATGCGAACGGATAGCTACGCTTGGACGAAGATGGCGGCCGGGGAATGCAAACGACGATCGGCGAATGGCGAATGGCGAACTGCGAACGATGAATGATGATAGAGGTCTCACGAGAACAGCGGCGAAGAGAGGAATAAAGAAATAAATTTACGTGTTGCCAAGTTGGTGAACTTAAGTGGGATATGTGTTGCCACGTGGGATCATGCCATGTCAGACGACTAATTACGTGGAGGAGAGAGGAGATAACCACGTGGATGCCACGTCGACTGAAAACCAGGAGACCGCCTATCTCAGGTAAAGAGGGCATTGCGTGAAACAAGTCAAAAGTTGGAGGGCATCGCTGTTACAAAGTGAAGTTGGAGGGCATCGCTGAGCAAAGTCGAAAGTTGGAGGGCATTTGGTGTAATTTATCCTATTTCTTGGCCTTCAACTTCATAAGAAATGTTATAAATTTAATCCAAAATTTATACTTATACTAAGTTTAAACATCTTAAATAGTTATATTATGATTAAAATCGGTATCTTGGATAAGAAGTTAACATATTTTAATTTTAATAAAATTTATCTATGTTCTAAATTTTTCTATAATCTATATTATATAAATATATGTATATATATATTAAAAAGAAAAAAGTCTTAGAACAAAGTAGTTATTAAAACTATGTATTTACTATATTCATTTGTTTTGTCAATATCTAAATAAAAGTGGGAGACTTTATAATCTTCATAGATGCTTCTTTAATCAATAAACCTCATACATATGAGAAAAAAATATGTGGTTAATGCTAAAAGAAAAATATTTAAATAAGTCTTAATATACCATATCTAATCATATTAGAAGGTAAACAATATTTAAGTGTTATTTACTTATGAAGTCAAGTATATATTTAGTATAATAATGATATATATATATATATATATATATATATACACATATATTTGTAGTTATAAATTGAGGGCACTTTTAAATTCAGCGGCATACTCAACGCCCTCTTTGATACAAAAGACCACATGTAGATCTGATTAATATACACCATCACAATAATTTAAATATAGTTAATAATATAACATATATTATCTATATCTATATATCTATGTATTCATAAGTTTACTTATATAAACTTTTAAGAAGAGAATTTATTAAATAATATAGAAAATTTCTCATTTCAATTTTTAATTATAATTTTTCATAATAATTAAATATATCAAAATAGTATTAATACATTTAATATTAAATTTTTTTACGGTATAGCCTTCGAAATTATAGATGAATTTTTATCCATTAGTTATTTCAAACGGCTAGACCCATCGGTAATTATATGTAATAAAAATATATGATTAATAGTATAATATGGATATAATGGGGGTCCTCCCCTATAAGGGGGGAGGAACCCCCTCCCCCCATCCGCGCCCGTCGGATGGAGATCCGACGGGCGCAATTTTTTTTGAGCGGTTTAGGGCGGTAATAAACCGTTTTTTTTTCAAACGGTTTTTTTCAGCTTTTTTTTTCCAGCTATTTCTCCCGAGCTCCATCGCCCGAGTGACATCGCCGAGGTCCATCGCCCGAGCGCTGCCGCTGAGGTCATCGTCGCCCGAGCGCTGCCTTGCCTGCTTCCTCGCCGGATCTGCGTCGTCGGCTGGGATCCACTTCGCCGCCTGCTTCCTCGTCGGATCTGCGTCGTCGTCGACCGGATCTACTTCCCCGCCTGTTTCCTCGCCGGATCTGCGTCGTCATCAGCCGGATCTACTTCCCCGCCTGCTTCCTCGCTCTAACACCGCCCCGCCACGACCATGCTCGGACACCGCCCCGCCGCGACCACGCTCCGACACCGCCCCGCCGGATCCTCGCTCTGACACTGCCCCGTCGTGACCACGATCCGACACCGCCCCGCCGCGACCATGCTCTGACACTGCCCTGCTGGATCCACGCTCCGACACCGCCCCGTCGCGACCACGATCCGACACCGCCCCGCCGCGACCAGGCTCCGACACCACCCCCCGCCGCCGCTCCTGACGCACGCCGTCGCCGCTCTCGTCGAGGCCATCGCCACTCTCGCCCCCCATCCGCCGCTCTCGCCGAGGCCACCGCCGCCACTCTGGCCCCCCTTCGCCGCTCTCGCCGAGGCCGCCGCCGCTCTCGCCCACTCGCAGCCTCTGCCGTCGCCGCCGCCTCGCCCACTCACAGCCTCCACCGCCGCCGCTGCGCAGCCTCCGCCGCCGCCGCCCTCTCGCCACCTTGCCCACTCGCAGCCTCTGCCGCTGCCTCGTCCACTCGTAGCCTCCGCCCTCGCCGCCTCGCAGCCTCGGCCGCCTTTCCCACTCGCCGCAATCACCGCCTTGCCCACTCGCAACCGGCGCCGCCTCGCCCACTCGCCGCTGCCGTGTAGATGATTTGGATGTAATATGACAAAGTCACTTGTAATCCTAAGTGTTCGTAAATTAGTTAAGCTTGTTTGGAATTGGTACACTTTTACATGTTTTTTCGTCTGTCATTTTTATCACATAAATTCGCGGAATGACATGTTTGTATCTCATAAACGACGTCGAGCTCATAATCCTCGGTTGTATCACATATTCTCGGAACAACGTTTGTATCGCATACTCAGGATGTTTGTATCACATATTCTCGGAACGACATTTGTATCACATACTCGGAACGACGTCGAGCTCATAACCTTCGGAACGCCGTTTGTATCTCGAAACGACATCGAGCTCATAACCCTCGAAATGAAATACATTTATATCACATTACAACATCGACATGAATCAATTACATTCCCAAATTACATTTTTCATGAATCAACATCGACATGAACATATTACAAACACATTACAATGAAATTACATTTGAACACATTACAATGAAATTACATTTTTCATGAATCAACATTGACATGAACACATTACAAACACATTACAATGAAATTACATTTTTCATGAATCAACATCGACATGAACACATTACAAACACATTACAATGAACCAATTACATCAACATGAAACAAACATGAACACATTACAATGAATCAATTACATTCCCGTTCTCGGCGAGGCTTCTCGATGCGATCACAAACTTTGACAATAATCATCCTAAATAAATAAAAAATTCACACGACGACGGCGTGCGGCGACGGCATGCGAGGGTCCGGCGGCGGCATGCGAGGATCCGGCACGGTGATGTCGGACCGTGGTCGCGATGGGGCAGTGTCGAAGCGTGGTCGCGGCGGGGCTGTGTCGGAGCGTGGTCGCGGTGGGGCAGCATCGGATCGTGGTCGCGGCGGGGCTGTGTCGGAGCGTGGATCTAGCACGGCGATGTCGGAGCGTGATCGCGGCGGGGCGGTGTCAGATCGTGGTCGTGGCGGGGCAATGTCGGAGCGTGGATCCGGTGGGGCAGTGTCGGAGCATGGTCGCGGCGGGGCGGTGTCAAATCGTGGTCGTGGCGGGGCGGTGTCGGAGTGAGGAAGTAGGCGGGGAAGTAGATCCGGCCGACAACGATGCAGATCTGGCGAGGAAGTAGGCGGGGAAGTAGATCCGGCTGACGACGACGCAGATTCGGCCGACGATGACGCAGATTCGGCCGCCGACGACGCAGATCCAATGAGGAAGTAGGCGGGGAAGTAGATCCCGGCCGACGACGACGTAGATCCGGCGAAGAAGAAGTCAAGGCAGCGCTTGGGCGACGGTGACCTCGGCAGCGGCAACACTCGGGCAATGGCAATCTCAGTGATGTCGCTCGGGCCGGCCGACGACGACGCAGATCCGGCGAAGAAGCAGGCAAGGCAGCGCTTGGGCGATGGCGACCTTGGTGATGGAGCTCGGGAGAAATAGGGAACGGACGAAGTCCAAGCCGAGAAATAGCTGGGAAAAAAAGCCGAAAAAATAGTTTGAAAAAAACATTGGTTTATTACCACCCTAAACCGCTCAAAAAAACTGCGCCCGTTGGATCTCCATCCGATGGGCGGGGATGGGGGGAGGGGGTTCCTCCCCCTTACAGGGTGAGAACCCCAATTATATCCGTTGTCGGTGATTTCGAAGGATAGGACTGTCAAAAACTTTAATTTTTTTGTCTATTTCTTTCCCTCTCTGACTCGTTCTCCCTATATCTCTACCACAACATCTCTATTTTTTTCTCTTGATCTCTCATCGACACTCTCCCAGTCTCCTCTCTCTCACTCCTCTCTCTTTCTCTCTCTCTTTCTCTCACTCCCTCTCTCTCTCTCACTCACTCACTCACTCACTCACTCACTCACTCTCTTGGATCCGACGACCATCCACTCTGGCAATTCCTATTCTGGCTTCAGTGATTCTGTAGCTTTGACAACTCCAGCTCTAGCTTCCCTCTCTCTCGACTCCGGCCACTAGGCAGGCGACCCAATCTCCCCCACTCTCTGGCTCTCTTTCTCACACTCTCAACTCAGTGACCTCCCACTCCGGTGATCCCGTGTGACTCGCCCTTAGATTCAATGTCCATGGAACCTAGGATGTGCCATCCTGAAGTCCTGCGCGTTGAACTTCAGTAGCCTCCCTTGGTCATTCGGCTTTAACTCGGTCGTCCACCCTGCATGCAATGAAACACACACACACACACAATGCACGAGAAGCTCACGATATATTGGGCAAGGTTTGGAACTCTATTAATTCAAAGGTGATTATAAAACTTGGCCAAAGGCCTCTATTTATACAAGTAAGGGCCAACTCTACACAACCGTCCTATTTTATCTTTCCACTAATTAAGGGAACCTCTCAATCTCCTAATATGCAAAACTCTCTTTAGGTTCTATGTTCTCACCAAGATAAAAGCCAAGGAAAATCCTACTTGACTCCCCTAGGGCCGGCCAAGAGATAAGTTCCCAAACTTATCTCTTTCCAACCATAATATTTCCATCCTCCACCTTTCCTCTTTGAAGATAGCCACTTGGATGTTGGGAGGTTTAGTTTCCTTCTCGAAGCTTGCCTCTTTTGGCCGCGCCTCAAGGATGGGCTCGAATCCTTTAGGTTTCCACCGCCCGGTTGTGCCGCGCCCTGCTCTGCCGTGTTGCGCTGTAGCCATCGTTCACTGCCAAAGTGGGCATAATGCCAAACCGGGAATTATGCCACTTTGGGTAGGAAGCCTTCGACCCATGATGTCTGCACGCCTCATCCCTGATCGACCCGAGTTTGACTCCTACTAGGAGTAGGAGTCCTACTAAGTAGGAGTTGGAGTGTGTCTCGCCTCCACGTTCGATGCACGCCATCCGCTGCCAAAGTGGGCATAATGCCAAACCAGGCATTATGCCAACTTGAGCAAGGAGTCTTCTTGCCACCCCGTGAGCCTTCGTACGCCTGGGTATGTTTGGGGCGCGCCCTGGCCATGGCCCATTTGGCCTGCCATGCGCCCCGACGTCCTCCCTAAGGCGAGGGGTGACATGTGGCTCTGGCGACTCCCAAATGCATTTAATGAGAAGATGATAGTACTCAACCACATGTCATATGTTGAATACAATTCATACTTGTAATGTTATATAACATTTTAAATACTTATAAAGATAAACTATTTTGCAAGGGATGCAGTTGTTTGAGAGGAGTTAGCCGACATGACACGAGACATATATTTGAGGGGTTTAGGAACAATCGCTCATATTTCTAAAAAGTGCGAAATAATCTATTTTGAATTCATTTGCGGTATCTGAGGTGGCACTAGACAACATCAGGGAGCTCATTGTTGAGCAATTTTTCAACAACTTTCCCAATTGACGCCAGTCTTATAGTATATTCAGACAATCATCCAGCCCAAACCCAGAGACCATGAGTTCAAGGGCCGAGTACGTCATTATCAAATGTCAGAAATAAATCGATGACGATAATGATTTTGAGTAGCATATTTTGTTACACAAGACATGATTATAATTTTGTAACTTCGATGACTTTCTTATGTTACTAATTTTTTGTGATGTCATTAGACTTTTTATACAATTTTTTTTAGTTTCAATTGTTATGAATGTACGGTGCATTGTAAATTGTATGGGGAGGAAAAGGAAGAATACAGGTATATCATGATTAGCAACACATTAGTGACGCAATTTAATATTGTATTTTGTGTCACATTACTGACACATTATCGTTGTATCCATGACAATTTATGACTTGAGTTCGATTCTACAATAGTGTTGACTTAACATTGCAATCTAGAGCCACATTAATACCAACATGGCATCTCAAAGTAATGCCTCTTTGGCATCAATGTAATGTCGGCGTAGGTAGGAATGCCTTTAGCGTCACAATGGCATCAACATGACATCACGACTTAGCTCCACATTAGAGTCAAAACCAAATCTCCAGTCATAGCTCTACCTTAGCGTTTACGGTGGCAATGCTAAATACTATTTTATAGTTGTATGATGCCTATGATTTTGAAGTATAACAGAATGAGTAAAAATAGTAAATGACTTTGTTTGGTTGAAATTTGATTATCACATATCTTTTGTGTGATGACACTTGATGTTTCAAGATTTTTAATTAAGAATTGAATATCTTTTGAATATTTAGAAATGCAAATTTATGGAAAATTTTGAAATTAATACATAATTATCTTCTTATTGACTTATGATAATATATACTTGAAAAATATATATTGTTCACATATTAAAAGAAAGAGAATTATATATTTATTTTTACCCTTTCAATATTTATTATCACGACTATTCTTTGAATTTGACAAAAGGAAAAGGCACATAAAAATTTGAATGATAGGTCTTCTAAACTTGAATATTTTTTATCTATAAAGAAGACTTCATATTTATAATAAATATGTTTAGCATAATTTTTATATGACTCTTGTGTTATGAGCCTTATGTGCATGAACTTATTATGAATTTTGACTTGTTACACTATATCATTTGGGTATAAATGACAAATTAATTTGGAATGAGATGGTTGATCATATAATTAGTGTGCCATTTGAAAATTATTGCATAAGACATTTAATTGACAAACTTTATGCTTATGCACATGTTTCAAATGAAACATATTATTAAAAAGATCATTTTCAACTTACTATATACATCTTCTATCAAAATTGATTTATACGCTCGTCTTTATAAAATATTTTGATATAAATATTATTCTTTCATATTTTAAATTATCATGTCATGTAATGAAAGTTATTTCCCTCGTTCATAATTTGAAATACCTATTATCATTTAAAGAAAGATGGAGCATGTAAAATACTAATTTTGAATACCTTTTTAATTTCATTTTTTATCACCAATTTTGATTATTACCTTTAGACAAAGAAAGAAAAGGAAAAACGAATTTGAAGGAGTGGAAATACAAATTTTATGATAAAAATTTTTTTTTGAACATAGATGGAAAGATTGAATATACTTGTGTGTCATAATTATTTGTGCTTTATACTTATCTATCAATTATCATAATTTGTGCATAAACTTATAATTATTGAAAAGTCATTTTTTGGGCATATTTTGATATGTTAAACTTTTAAAATTCTATGTTATTTATCATGTTTATTTTTTTAAAATTGTGAATATGGATATTTATTTACTTGTTATTTAGACATCTGATGCTTTATGTGTTTGCAATTGAAAGAAGTTAAAGTTGGAACTTTAACCAAAATTTGGAAAATATTTTTTTTAAATCATATCTTTCATTTGTATTTTTCTTGGCGTATGGAATCTTGTGCTATAAGATTAATGTACATAAATGTATATGGTCATAACTTGTTATAATTTGAGTATTCATATATCGTATGATATTTGACCATCAAATTTGAAATGATGCTTAATGAAATCTTTCTTGCAAAAATGAAAATATATGACTTTATGACGTGTGTAAAAATGTATATACATTTGAGATATTATGTCATACCACGAAATATATCAATTATTTGACTTACATGAGCATGGATCTACATTTCTATGATTTACAAAATCATTTCATTATCTTATCTTAGCAAAAATGTTTTAAGCTTAAAATCTTCATGTTATAAAAATTAAGTTTTGACCCCTTATTCACAATGTTATATTGTTATTGTTTTTATGGAAGATCAAAAGGGAAACATATAAAAGACTAAGGAAGATAGAAAGAGAAAAAAAATTGGTTATAATGATAAGGGGCGATTATTCAAAAGTTTGAAATATTATTTTCTCCACTCACTTTGAACATGATTTTGTTATCCTTATTGTCAAACCTTTGATTATTTGATATAACTAATTTAAATTTGACATATTATTGTTGTCTCAAAGTTTTATTTTGATTCCTTATATAATTTTTTAGGACTTGTGTTATTCATAATCCCTTGATCAATTTGATTTCATATTTTTCTCTTATGAATCAGTCATGAACTCGGGAGGAGTTATACATACATACATACATACATACATACATACATACATACATACATACATACATACATACATATATATATATATATATAAACCCCTGATTTATTATGTGAACCTCTTGAAAATAATTCTATATGAAACAATTAAGACTTAAGTGCATAGGAAAGCTTAGTTCTAGGATAGTAAAATTGACTTTAATATATTTTCCTTCCCAACTTATATACTTTTTATATTTCTCGATTTGTCTTCATAAAAAAAGGTGAGATTGTTAGAGCAAAGTTTTTATAGCCTATATAATTATATTTTGATGATTCAAATCTTGAAAGGTTAATATTTAAAATGACGAAAAAATTTAAATTGAAATGAATTGCTTCATGCATTAAAACTTTGATTAATATTTGTTTATGTTCCCACTAGATTTATATTAATAGGTAATATAAAAATTATAGACAACTCTTCTATTTTTGTAGAGAATTAAGAATCACCTCATTTGGACAACCACATAAAAAGTTGTGTTTAAACAAGTAAAGTTCAAAAAGTTTAGTTTGAAATTGATATTTTTATGTGCAAAACTTACACTTAATATTTGAATATTCTATCACAAGATTTGGATTAAGAGATTAATATGATTTACAGATAATGTTATCAAAATTTTATAGAATCAAATATCATCTCATTTGAATACTGGTGTGAAAATTTATGTATAAAAGAGTAAAAGGTCTAAAATGTTTTATTTGAAATGGACAACTTTATGTACTGAACTTTGAATTAATATTTGATTATGATCTCATTAAATTTTGTATAATTTTTTTAGCTTTTCGTATAATAAAAAATCATTTCATTTGGATAATTATGCAAAACATATGCTCAAAATATTTGAGGGTGGTTGATCTAGCAGTCGAAGCACCGATCAACCAAGTCGACTGGTCAGCACAGAAATCACCCAATTGAAGCCAGCAGAATGTCTAGATGATGCCGGATGAAACATCGATCGACAAGTTAGAACGAAAATTGTTCGATTGAAGCCAATAGAATGTTGAGATGATGCTAGTCGACCAGTCGACTGGTTGGTTGACCGGTCAGTGCAGAATGATTGTGCATTGATCGACTGGTGGGATAGAATAGTCGATCAGTCAAAGTGTAGAAAGCACTATAATAGTCATATTTTGGTGTAAAAAGTGGGAAACAAGTTCCAACAGCTAAATGGATTTAAGAAGGTTATAAAACAGGACTCAAAGGTGTAGGAATGAAATAAACTTCTAAGAAAAAGTGGGAAGAACATTTGAGAAGTTCAATTGAGCTCTAAGTTGCAATCTTTCATTTATTTCTCTCTTACTCTTGTTTGAGGTTTCAAATTGTAAAAAGAGAGATTGATGAGTGTTCTTATGATATTATAATAGTTGTTTAGTGACCATTAGCTGTTCATAGTATGTTTTTATCCCATTTTTTATTCAAAACACCTATATCGAGCCCTCATTTTGCCTAACTTTTGGCCAATCTTGTTTAGAATGCAATGGATTATGATAATCATCTGATCATTCTCATTTTGTACTTAATTCCATGTGCATAGAGGCTCTGAATTGCCAAAATCTATTAATATGTCAATTCTATGCAAAGTTATCATTTCAATGTGCAAGTTATCATTTTTCCATTTGAGCTGATTTCTAGTGATTTTCTTGCCCTAAATCCCTGTCATTATGAATGAATTATATTTGGATGATCATATTTTAACTTGTGCAAAAAATATTATTCAATTTCACAAGTTATCATTTTTGAATGCCAAGTTATTGTTTAAGGGCAAAACTATTATTTCGATATGCAAAACTATCATTCTGCACAAAGGCATTAAGCAGTCATTAAATTACTGACTTAACACATTGCTGTTCAAATTTGATCACATTTGGATAACCACAACTAAAGTTATGACAAGTTATCATTTTTATGGCAACAAGTTATCATTTCCGGGTCATCAAGTTATCAATACTATGAAATTCTATCTACTTTTGATTTCTGACCTTATTCACTTGTCATATTAATCCCCTTGATGCCTTTAATGTCTTGAACCACATTTATTTGGACGATTTTCATGATGTAGTGCAAAGTTATCATTCTGGGCCTCCAAACTATATTTTTTATTTTGGTTTTCAATTCTGCACAACACCAAATCCCATTTGATTATTGAGCTGACTTGCTGTCATAATCCTTAATTATTTAAATCTTATTATAACACTTTGATGCTTGTTGTTTTGCCCCTTTTAGCAGGTAAAATAGGGCTACACAAAGGAGAAAAAGGAGGGGGAGACCACCTACTTTTTGCTGTCAAAAAGTTGTCACAGCAGCTGGAATTTCAGGCCATTGGACATGTGGCTTGAATCAGGAGAATGGAACAATTTGATACTGATCTAAGGGTTTAAGGAAGTCGTATATAAGCTGAAAACCCTAAGGAAGAAAAGAAGAGACCGGCCATTGCAAGGGAGGGCTGATTAGAGTTGATTGGAGCTGGAAGGAGCTGAAGGCTTGCTGATTTCTGCCAACAGCCCTCAAGCCAGGATAATTTGCTTCTATTCTTCATTCTATTGTGTCTTTTTATTTGTAATTATGAGGAGCTAAACTCTATATCTCCTAGGATAGGGTAGTAATCTAGATTAATTGTGGATGAATTAAGGACAAGTCTGAATTCCTACACTGATGTCAATTCTGTTTCCTGAAATATATTTTATATGAATCTGATTTTTGACATTGAGAGGTCCTATTAATATTTACAACTGAGAGGTTGTCTTTTGATCTATTTTTGTTCAGAAATGAATCAAGAACTAATGGCATTTTTTTAGGCTCAAATCCAATTAAGAATCCGAGTTCCTGATTGTTGATTTCTGATTTTTCATTTCTGATTTTTTGAATTCATAGAATCTATTTTATCATTGTGAAGCCCTGATTGTATTGACAACTAAGAGGTTACCCTATGGTTTAATCCCTGAATTGTTGCAAATTCTACATTGCTGATTTCTGAATTTTCATTGCTGATTTCTGAATTCTGAATTCTGATTTTTTTCTGAATTCTATGGGATTCTTCTTTGTTATAGTAAACCTCTGATTTCAATCAATCACTGAGAGGTGAATTTAAGGTTATCTTGATGTTCAGAGATGGACCAAGATGCAATGACATTTCTTGAATTCTCATGTGTAATTAGGTGCAGATTTCTTCCAATCCTTTAGTGAAAATGTGGATTTCATTTGAATTTACAACTGAGAGGCTGATTTAAAGTCCTCTTGTAGTTTAGAGATAAATCAAGAAGCATTTGCACTAATATTGGATTGATTTCATCCCTGTTTAGTTGATTGAAGCATTTTCCTCATTTTCAAAGTGCAATTGAAAGTTATCATTACATATTTCACTAAATTACTAAAATTCAGTAAGGAAATTAATTTTGAGCTAAATGTTGACTTGATCTCAATGAGGACCTTTTCTAATTCAACTTGGGTAATCAATCATATGAGAATATATAGTTCTGCATTAATTGAGCTGTGATAACATAAATTATTTCAAGTTGAATTAAAATTGACACATTGATAACTTGTTCCATTCCATGCATAATTAAGTTAGATGAACCCCAATTCCTAGGAGAACCTTCCTCATTGATAGTTAAACCCTTTGAGTTTCTAGTTTAGCATTTACAATTCAGTTTTGATAACTTTTCAAAAATCCAAAAACAGATATCATTTTAGCCATTTATAGAAATCGGTTTTCACTTTCTTTCAATTTCTTGGAATTTTAACTTTAGTTAAAGCTAATCTAGATTATTTAGGGAGTCTTAGGCTTCAAATTTCTGTGGATACAAAATTTGGGTAGACTACAATTGACCTGTATACTTGCAGTTGAAAGTGAATTAGGGAGTTAAATCAAAAATTAAAAAATCTAAAATTTGACCCCAAAATCAGCAAGTTATCACTACACCCCTAAATTTCACTATCAAGTTTTTGACGCCATTGCCGGGGATTTGAGACCAATTAGATTAACTTAGATAGTTTAGATTAGTTTTAAACTAGTTTTTAGTCCATTTATTAGCCCAATTTTCAGTTTTTGCAAGTTATCATTTTGAATTTTTCAATTTTGCCTAGTTTTCATTCTTTTTTGAATTTGATATTCTGACTTCATTTATGCAGGATTTGGACAATCAAGAGGACCATTATCAATCAGATCCTGAACCTGAAAGAAGATTCTTGAGAAGGAGGAGATTGCAAAGGCTTGAGACAAGAAGGAGAATTTTTTAGGAGGAGGCTACCAATCAAAACATGGCTGCTCCTAGGACACTTAGGGATTGTTATTCACTCAGCAATTGCAGAAAATTATGAATTTGATTTCTGAGAGAGAAAAAAGAAAAGATGGATATGAGTTGGCAAATTTGGTTCTATGACTATTATCAATCAAGTGAATCACCCTTGAGCCAGGAGGAATTGGATTTTATAGTTGAATATGTCGTGTTCAAAACTCTTCAAAAATATGGTTTTCATGTTGGAGAACCATCACAAGTTCATTGCAATCAAGGATCACCACAATTTCAATAGCCCTCTAATGCTTACATGTATGTCTCACATGATCATGAAAGTGCAAATTTCTGGAATCTTGAGGAACAGTTCTCAAGTAGTAATCATTATGTCCATGACTCACAAAATTATTTCTATTACCATCACAATCATAGTCAAGTGTCAGAATTTCAAATTGCAACCATGGGTATTTCAAAAAATCAACTTAATCAATCCATAGAAGTGTCAAGAATGGAGATTATGTTGGAGAACTTCATGAGGAGGCAGGAAAAGCAAACTGTAAACTTGGAAAAACTATATATGACAGCAGATGCTCTTCAAGCTGGATATCAAGCCTTGGAAGCCAAGCTTTGTTTGCAGTCCAGTCAAGAAGACCCACAAATCCAATCTACCCTTCCAAATGAAGATGGAAATTAAGAAAGAAATGAATGAAGAAAAAGTAGTCATGGAGGCTGAGGTTGAAAATGAGTCTATCACATTTATAGAACATTTCAAAAAACAAGTTGAAGTTGCAGAAGTTACTGAAAAGGGTACTCCAATGATACCAGCAATGAATCACATTGAAGACTCACTTATAAGGTTCCCATCCAGTGAAGAACAAATTCTAGAAGATTTTGATTTTGATTTTTTGAAGAAACTATTAGATACACTCCTTTGTGATGAGGGCTGTAACTCAATTCACTCATTGTCTACCTCTGAAGATGAGTTACTCCCTGCACCCAACTGTCCAAATGTTCTACTTGAAGTAATTTGCTCCACAAACCATCATGGATCAGTTGAAGAATATCAGCATCATAGAATCAAGGATGAAGAAACATTAAAAGATAAGAAGTGGCCTGAACTTGAAGCAAGCACTAATTCATTTGAAGTCATTCAAAGTTCCAAAGTCTCACCCATCTCATTTTCCATTGAGCAATAGGTTATGACAGTAAAGCCATATGATGAGACTGAAATGACTAAGGAGGATACAAAAGTAGAAGAAATTTCTTTCCAAATACAGACTATAGCAGAATTCAAATTTGTAGAAGGAATGGAACATTCAATGAAGGAAGATCAATGTTTGCCTATTGAAAGATGGGACCAAGAGCTCAAAGATCTTTCAATAATGCTGCATTTTAATAGGCTATTGAAGAAATGGCTGCTTAAACAAGATGGTGATTCAGGAGATTCATATGTCATAGATAAGAAGTTTTGGAATGAGGAGTTAGTATATTTCTAATACAATGGAGGAGGGAATCAAATTAAAAAATAAAGGTCAATCATTGACAAACTAAGAGATCCACACTTGATTAGTGAAGCTATCCACATATTAAAATCTCTACTTGATTACATCATATTATTTAAACCTCCTTGATATCAAGAGTTGTAACAATAAAACACTAAAGTAGGGCACTTCTTGGGAGGTAAACCAAGCCATTTTATATCTAATTTTCTCTGTTTTGCAGGAATAAATCAAGGAGAAATCAGATCAATTCATAAATCTTCATTTAGGGAGTACTCCTACCCTCAATTTTGATTTTCTCACTGAAATACCAATGATAACTGATATTATCTTCACCTTCATGCCACAATTATCATATTAACATCTGAATTATCATACATATCAGTTATCCACACCTATTATTACTGAATTTCAGTGAATTTCAATCAATTTCAGTGCATTACTGAATTGTGCATCCTAAAAATATGATATTGCAGATTCCATTGATATCCTTTATTTCTCTGCATGATTGGTTACAATTCATGAAGATTGGACCACCCAAAGCCCCTGGTTGAGATGCAGAATGGATCAAATGCACAATTCCATGAATTTGATACCTTCCCAACCCTCTCCCTTGTCTATTATTTTCACCACTATGGACAGTGCTGAGAATAAGCTTGGGGGAGGAAACCTGGTGCTTTTCTAAATTTTACACCATATTTTCAATTTATTTTAATGCTCATATCATAATTTTTCACCAGGTTATCACTATTTGAACAATTTATCATTGATTTCACTCGGTTATCACTGATTTTGACAAGTTATCACTATTTATCAAATTTTGGGCTCAATTCAATTCCTGACTTCATTTTAACTCTTAAATTAGTGAAATATCTTATTATGACAGTTAGTACACTCCAATACCAAGTGTTCAAAATTTGCCATAGCCTTCTTGCTTTAATTGACTTATTCATTCAGGTGCATTTGAATCAATTCTCAGCTGAAAATTTTTCTTTTGTGGGTAACACTAGCTGACATTCATGAATTATATTGAAAGCAGAAGATGTCTAGAAGGGAGTCAAGGCTCTTGCTGCCATGTTAAATAGAAAAACTTGACTTTTTGGACTAAGGGATCTAAACTTTACTTGAGTTTGAACCACTGCTCACTTCATGAACAAAATAGAAAAAAGAAAAATGGAAAAAGGAAAAGTGAAAAGTTGTATTTTGCATTGCATGCATGCATGAATAAAGAGAGTGAAATTCCAAAAAGGAACCTCTCCTGAATAAAACTAGCATTTTTATCCTATGACCAGCATGAATAAAAATCAGGTCTTGACCTTTTACTTGCATTTTCATAAATAAAAGTCAAGTGTTAAACCTGTTTAAGCAATGGAAAATATGTTCATAAAGAGATTGATAGTTCAAAATTTTTAGTAAAGTTGACAATCCTTGAAATCCAAATCAGTTAATGTTAGTACTTCTTTCATGGCTTAAATTTGCTTTAACCTTTGTGTCTCCTCAGCTAGAATTTGGGAATTAGAAAGAATGGGATGGAGTGTTGGCAAAGTGGAAAACTCATTGGACTTAATTCAGCTGATTTTTAATTCATTTGTGGACTGTTAATTCAAGTTTATCCTTAATTTCTGAATGTTTTGCTTGAGGACAAGCAAAAAGCTAAGCTTGGGGGAGTTTGATCACTAGCTTATCATAGTATATTTTTATCTCATTTTCTATTCAAAACACCTATATCGAGCCCTCATTTTGTCTAACTTTTGGCCAATCTTGTTTAGAATGCAATGAATTATGGTAACCAGCTGATCATTCTCATTTTGTACTTAATTCCATGTGCATAGAAGCTCTAAATTGCCAAAATCCATTAATATGTCAATTCTATGCAAAGTTATCATTTCAATGTGCAAGTTATCATTTTTTTATTTGAGCTGATTTCTAGTAATTTTTTTGCCCTAAATCCCCTGCCATTATGAATGAATCATATTTGGATGATCATATTTCAACTTGTGCAAAAATTATCATTCCAATTCACAAGTTATCATTTTTTAATATCAAGTTATCGTTTAAGGGCAAAATTGTCATTTCGATATGCAGGACTATCAAGTCTGCACAAAGGCATTAAGCAATCATTAAATTACTATCTTAACTCATTGTTGTTCAAATTTGATCACATTTAGATAATCACAACCAAAGTTATGACAAGTTATCATTTTTATGACAACAAGTTATCATTTCCGGATCACCAAGTTATCAATACTATGAAATCCTATCTACATTTGATTTCTGACCTTATTCACTTGCCATATTAATCCCTTTGATGCCTTTAATGCCTTGAACCACTTTTATTTGGGCGATTTTCATGATGTAGTGCAAAGTTATCATTCCGAGCCTCCAAACTATTATTTTTTATTTTGGTTTTCAATTCTGCACAACACCAAACCCCATTTAATTATTGAGCTGATTTTACTTATTGTCCTAATCCTTAATTATTTAAATCTTATTAGAAGACTTTGATGCTTACTATTTTGGCCCTTCTAGCAGGTGAAATAGGGCTGCACAAAGGAGAAAAAGGAGGGGGCACCATCTACTTTTTGCTGTCCAAAAGCTGTCACAGTAGCTGAAATTTCAGGCCATTGGATAGGTGGCTTGAATCAGGAGAATGGAACAATTTGATACTGATCTAAGGGTTTAAGGAAGTCATATATAAGCTGAAAACCCTAAGTAAGAAAAGAAGAGGCCGGCCATTGCAAGGGAGGGCTGATTGAAGCTGGAAGGAGCTGAAGGCTTGCTGATTTCTGCCAACAGCCCTCAAGCCAGGATGATTTGCTTCTATTCTTCATTCTATTGTGTATCTATATTTGTAATTATGAGGAGCTAAACTCTATGTCTCCTAGGATAGGGTAGTAATCTAGATTAATTGTGGATGGATTAAGGACAAGTCTGAATTCCTATACTGATGTCAATTATATTTCCTGAAATTTGTTTTATATGAATCTGATTTTTAACATTGAGAGGTCATATTAATATTTACAACTGAGAGGTTGTCTTTTGATCTATTCTTGTTTAGAAATGAATCAAGAACCAATGGCATTTTTTAGGTTCAAATCCAATTAAGAATCCGATTTCCTGATTGCAGATTTCTGATTTCCCATTTCTGAGTTCTTGAATTCATAGAATTTGTTTTATCATTGTGAAGCCTTGATTGTATTGACAACTAAGAGGTTGCCCTATGGTTTCATTCTTGTTCAGAAATGAATCAAGAGACAATGGTATTTTCAAGATTTCAATCCCTGAATTGTTGCAAATTCTACATTGCTAATTTTTGAATTTTCATTGCTGATTTATGAATTCTGAATTCTGATTTTTTTTCTGAATTCTGTGGGATTCTTCTTTGTTATTGTAAACCTCTGATTTCAACCAATCATTGAGAGGTGAATTTAACGTTATCTTGATGTTCAGAGATGGACCAAGGTGTAATGACATTTGTTGAATTCCCATGTATAATTAGGTGCTGATTTCTTCCAATCTTTTAGTGAAAAAGTGGATTTCATTTAAATTTACAACTGAGAGACTGATTTAAAATCCTCTTATAGTTTAAAGATAAACCAAGAAGCATTTGCACTAATATTGAATTGATTTTATCCCTGTTTAGTTTATTGAAGCATTTCCCTCATTTTCAAAGTGCAATTGAAAGTTATCATTTCATATTTCACTAAATTACTAAAATTCAGCAAGGAACTTAATTTTGAGCTAAATGTTGACTTGATCTCAATGAGGACCTTTTCTAATTCAACTTGGCTAATCAATCATAAGAGAATATGACAATTGGTTCTGGATTAATTGAGTTGTGCAGAAATTATTTCAAGTTGAATTAAAATTGACACATATTGATAACTTGTTCCATTCCATCCATAATTAAGTTAGATGAACCCCAATTTCTAGGAGAACCTTCATCATTGATAGTTAAACCCTTTGAGCCTCTAGTTTAGCATTTACAATTAAGTTTTGATAACTTTTCAAAAATCCAAAAATAGTTATCATTTTAGCCATTTGTAGAAATCGATTTTCACTTTCTTTCAATTTCTTGAAACTTTAACTTTAGTTAAGACTAATCTAGATTGTTTAGGGAGTCTTAGGCTTCAAATCACTGTGGATACGATATTTGGATAGACTATAATTGACATGTATACTTGCAGTTGAAAGTGAATTAGGGAGTTAAATCAAAAATTAAAAATCTAAAATCTGCAAGTTATCACTACACCCCTAAATTTCACTATCATTTAGCTCATGAGTGCAAAAGGTTATGTCTTACCTCTTAAGCGAAGAAAAGATGGGCGAAGGTTTAAAAGTGAAAGATATGTGCTTTACCTCTTAAAATGGAGAAAAGATAAGAGTTTTAATGGGTTCTTTCCTGGTCCCATTTGGAATGAAGGAAGGGTGTTAATAAAATTTTTAACGATCTCGAGATCAAAAAGTTGGAGCAGAGACATAGGTCAAAGTGTGATTGAACTCATCAATAAATCACTGTGCATCTTGTGTTTATCTTTCTTTCTCCCTCTCCTTCCTACTCTATTATGTATGTGATTTGATTGCCATTGTGTTGGTTTAAATATTAATGAATCTATTTTAAGTTTTCGTGATGATTTTCATAAAATCGATATTTTTGGTTTAAAAATAATTCACTCCCCTTTTGATGCCTTGTGATCCTATAGTGGGGACATGCTTCTCATGATAATTGAA
This sequence comes from Pontederia crassipes, assembly GCA_030549335.1. Classification (NCBI taxonomy): domain Eukaryota; kingdom Viridiplantae; phylum Streptophyta; class Magnoliopsida; order Commelinales; family Pontederiaceae; genus Pontederia; species Pontederia crassipes. The sequence goes on along the minus strand of CM060194.1, from coordinate 58,533,375 downwards.
TAATTATAACTGTGAGAGCAGGAGATTAATAGGAAAAGGGAATTGTGATTGACAAGAAAAGGGACATGCTTCAATCTTATAGTTCTTTTTCCATTTTTTACTGATCCAAGGATTTTTCTGAAAGGATAAGAGAGCTACTTCTCTAACATCCCATGTATATGTCCATCCCCATTATGCAAATAAGTTCATATGCAAATCTCAAGCTTCTAAGAACAATATATTTGTTACCTTTTCAATAACTAATTATCTATTCCCAAATTCCAACTTATTAATGCTTTATATGGTTATAAAACTTATTAAATTTTGTAGGAGACGTTGTTTGAGAGGAAGTGACTGGCACGATACGAGGGCAATACTTGAGGGGCTTAGAAACAATCATTCCAATTTTTAAGAAGATCGAAGGATACGTTGGTGGCTCGTCTACTCTGAGTTCATCCGTGACACCTAAGCTGACACTAGACAGTATTAGGGGTTGATTGTTGAGCAGCTTCCTCAGCAACTTCCTCAGTAACTTTCTTAGCATCTTTTTCAATAGTTGACCCCATTCTTGTGGACTATTTAGAATATCATCCGGTCCAGACACCACGAGCTCAGGAACCGAGTATGTCATCATCAAATATCAAGGATGACATGGATGATGTAGCACGATAGAAATTTTTGTAACTCTTGAGCATAATTAATTTTATAACTCTAGAAGATTACTTATTTTATATCATTAATTTTGTGATGATCATGTTAGTTTACTTTGAAACATTATATTTTAGCTCATATTGTTATGAATGTGTAGAATGCATATATATATATATATATATATATATGCATTGTAAATTGTATGGGGAGAAAAGGAAAGAATATGCAGCAAGAGGTGGAAAAATGTGTCAAAATTAGCATCACATTTGCATCAGATTAGCATTATCGAGTATTGCAATTAGCCTCACCATAACGTCTAATTGACGTCGCCGAGTATATAAAATTGGCATCACATTAGCATATCTGTAGCGTCTCCTTTTAGTGCCAAAATAGTGTCGTGATAGCATCACACTATAGTGTCGTTTTCATGTCACGACGCTGCCGTAAACGATAACGAAAATCATCGATTTGATGATGACTTTTGTGTCAAAATAGTGCCAACGAAAATGGCCAATTTGACGATGGCCTTTGCATTTGAATAGCATCACAATAGCGCCACAATGGCATGTCCTTACTTGGCGCCTCTTTGGTACCGACTTCTACGACGCCAAAAGTGGCATATCACCGTATAGCACCGCAAGCTAAGCGTTTTTTAGAGGCACCATCCATGTGTCGACTTGTAGTGTTCTTTACTTGTTTTGCCTGTAAATTTATTCAAGCAAATTGGAAAATAGGTTTGGTGAAGTAGGTGCTCCTACTCCACTAGTTAAACAATGTAAGGAAATATTTTTTAAGTCTTCCAGGCTATCGTATGAATATGGAATCAGTGACGTTTTAACTTCTTAAAAATAAAGTAAAAAAGGATGACATCAACTAATAAAAAATTGAAATGGTATGCGGAAAGAAACTAAGAACTCAGACTAAAACATTGATAACGACATGAATGAATAAAGAAGTGAAGGTTCATTGTTCTGAAAGTTGACATAGGATGGGAAAGAACACTAATATCTTACCACAGTTTAATTTTCAACTACTAGTCAATCGGTACCCCGCACAACCGTAAGCCAATTGATACTCATGTTCGATTATTTTATTTTTTCAAGAAATTGTGATTTTCATATGTCAACTGCTGCAAACTTTATATTTTTCTGCTTTATACAGCAATAGTCTTTTCGGATGTACGTAACTACGATTCCTTGAAGCGCTAAGGATGCAAGTCCACTTTTTTCTTGTATATGTGTATGCATGAGTTCTCTCACATTGGGCTCTTGACCTCTTGGATCTTGGAGTTTAATTTAGAATAGAAATTGATCTCAATGGAAAAATTAATAGCGGTGTTCATTCTTTTCGTTGTCTTGTTTGCTCATATGGATTTTTCTCCTGCGCGGCAGCACGCCCGTGGTAGGACGTCAACGAAGTCCCCGCCGAGCGGTTCCAAATTATGAGATGCAACTCGCGACGCGACCTATCATCTCCTCAACCAAAGTAGTGCCTCCGGTGGTCTCCAATCTAAGCTTCGATTGTAACGCCCGTAAAATTTGACTCCAATTTAATTGTCGAATCCTATGCGACGTTATTTTTAATTTGGACCATGACCTAATTTCATAAAATATTGCAGCGGAAATATAATAATAATAAACATAAGACATTAACATCGTAAAATATCATAACAGCGGAAGACTTAAGCATAATCAAATCTCAATATATAAACTGGCTCATGGGCCTAATAGGCTCTAACGTATACTCAATAGAGAGTTCATCATACATAAATGAGTTCAAGTGGAGTACATGACTTAATAAGGCCCATAAGTCATACATAAAACACTCTTACAAGAGTTCATCATGATAACATAATATAAGTAAAAGACTTGGGCCGTAGCCCGATAGATCCATGTGCAACAATGTCGTCAAGAGGCTCTCGTCGTCGAACCTAAGCTTCCTCCATACCTGCACGGATCCATGAGGTGCAGGGGATTTCTCCCGTTAGAATATGTTGAGGCCCATGCATGCAATGATCTTATAACATGATTTCTATATGTCATGGCATATACATTTCATCATCATAGAACATAAGTCATATGCATGCTATGAGCTGCTTATGCATACTACATGGCATGTGAGTATATCATCATGGCAAGATAAGATAACATGTAACATCATAATCTTTAGATCATGCATATCCTAACTTATCATTATTCTTATCATTATGCCAATGTATATCATAGCTTATCATCATACTTATCATTATGATATTGCATATCATGATCTTATCTTACTTTACTTGGTCATCTTTGTTCATGACGTCATATGACGTGACAAGTGGACATTCATATTGCATCCTCATAGGTGCATACTTCTTCATACATCTTTATCGTCTTTAACTTTATGTCACAAGTCATTCATCATTTATCTTTTCGTCTTTCATCTTTACTTAGATGATTTCTTATCTTGTCGATTGAGAAGGATGGTGACTCATAAAATATAACCCTCACCCGTAGGTGAGGTCATAACCCTCTCCTGTAGGAGAGGTCATTACCCTCATTCGTCAATGAGGTCATTACCCTCATTCGCCAATGAGATCTTCCCCCCACCCATTGGTGGAGTCTTACATAAAGGGTACCGATTGGTCCCGAGTCATAAAAGAAAATGCCACACCTTCATCAATCCGTCTTTTAATCATGTTCATCAATACATCTAATCATTCAATACATGTCGCATATTTTAACCCTATTTAAGGTCATAGTAGCTTTAAATCATGCTAAGTGTGGACATTCAAACATAACCAATCATTCCCCAGAAATGGTCGACCATTTTGGGTAACGGTCGACCACTGGTCTTATATCGGGCGACCGGTCAAGTTATCGGTCGACCGTTGTGATTCTTTTGGACGACCGAAATGGGCATTCGGTTCGTCCGCTAATCACAGAATGTGACGACTCTTAGAAATGGACGACCGCTCGTATATCGGTCGACCATTATGGGTCTTTCGAACGATCGAAAATGAACTTCGATGCGTCTACTAATCACAGAATGTTTCGACTATTTTGGCTACACATATCGGTTGATCGTCTTAGGTATCGGTCGACCGGTACTTGACTTTTCGGACGCCCGAATCAAATTGTTCGGACGACCGCTAATCACATAATGTGTCGAGTTTCTCGACTACACATATCGGACGACTGTTAATGTATCGGTCGACCTTTACATAGCTATCGGACGACCGAAATAGGTTTCTGGTCGACCACTAATCACCCCTTCCAGAATGATCGACCGATTCGGAATCGGTTGCCCGTTCTGGAACGGCAGACACCCGATTTTACAAGGTTTCTTTCCAAAATCTTTTATACATTAATATATTGAACCAATCTTGACTTCCAAACATCACATAAGACATTTCTTAACATTTTTAACATTCTACTCATGAAACATAATGAGATTTCCACATAAGGCTTTCAACATGCTAATCACACTTATAAATTGTACATAATCTTTACAAGATTTCATAATGAGCTAATATGAGTGATATTGAACATTGTAATCCCAAACATAATTAGCAATATGACAGCAAGCATGGGAACAATACATGAAGCATCTTGCATTCAAGTCATGATTAGCAATGATATAGTACCCTAATGATACATATAGCAAGAAATGCATAATCCCTAATCATACTTTATTATGACCTAGAGTGATCTTAAAATCCCTTAATCCACACAACATACATCATTAAGGGGTGATTAGGTTTAGGATTCCCTCAAATATACATTAATCACTAATCAACACATAAATCATACATGAACATTTTTACTATCTTAGTCTTGAACATATGAAGGGATTTACCTAAAGAATATTACGAATTTCTAATCATCTTAAAACGAACAAACAAAAGACATCATAATGAATTAAACAGGAATAGCCATGAACATTCTAATACTAAATATGATTAGCAATGAAATAATCATTTTAACTAACCATTCAATAATGCACACAAATCATGCTTATCTCTAATCATATGACCTAAGAAGATTCAAGTTGGTCTTCAAATCTTTAATCATTCATTCATACATCATTCAAGATTAAAATGAGGACTTTGTATCCCCTCAAATATACCTTGCTTAGCAAGTCTAAACCTCTACCTTCTTTCATTACTTTCCTTCTTTCTCTAATCTCTCTCCTTGATGTGGCTGTCCACGAGATAAATGGGTGCTGCTACAATATGGAAACGTATAAGAGTGAGGAAGAGCTAGTGTGAGAAAGAGTTAGAGAGAGGGATAGATTGCTGTTGCCTGCACGTTGCTATGGACATGAAGGTGTTACCTTCTTGTCACTTTACTGCTGACTGCTGTAGAGAGTTGGCTCCCTACCTTGCTGCCGTGAGTTGAGGGAGGAGGAGAGAGAGCAAATGAGAGTGGAGGGGGTAGGTGAGTGGGGTGGTCGGCTGGTGGAAAAGAGAGGAAAAGGAGAGAGGTTAGGTGAGGGGTTAGGGCATTCATAAGGTTTTTATAGTTCAGATTTAGGACTTATTAAGTTAATGAGCTTCCTAATAGACTTTTAAATAATATTAGTTTCTTTTTATCTATTTTCTTTTCTTTTTCCTTTTATTTACTTTTCGAGAATATTACATCGGTGGTCCGATGATTCGTCTTACGTGTTGGAGCTCGTCGTAGGTAATCCGGAGCGCAACGTCTCACTCATCATCGACACCTACGACATGTTCATTTGGACCGACTGCCTGCAGAGATCCATGCACAGCTCGGCTCCAGCTTACTACCCAAGCCTGTCTTCTACCTACCGAGTTCTGCCTTGCAACATCCTGCAATGGCGACAGATACTTTTTTATGACTATCCATATTGCATCGAAGTGCCACCGTGCACATACAATTGTTCTTGGGCACTGGGTGTTCTTGCCAACGAAACATTTGGATTCGGTGGCAGCAATCTTACCTTATCTTTTGGATGCAACAATTTGCAGGAGTTCAATTACTCGTACTCCTCGGGCTATGCTGGGAAAGGACGAGGGCCCTTATCTTTGATCTCTCAGCTGTCCTTCTCCAAGTTCTCCTACTGCTTCACTGACACGGATACCTCTCTTTCCAGCTACATGTTCTTTGGATCCGACGCAGACTTGGACGAAAACGAAGTCGTCAATACGACTTCGTTTGCTAAAGAAAGCAACTACATTCTCGATTTAAGGGGCATATCATTGGGCGAGAAACTTTTGCCGTTCCCTACGGCAACACTCCAATACGCAGAGAAAACAAGCGGGACCGTAATCTACTCAACGGACCAGTTTACTTACTTGGTGCCGGAAGCTTACAGAATCCTCAGGGAAGAAGTCATTTCTCAGATTGGTCTGCCTGTCTACAATCGATCCTCCGATATCTTCGACATCGATCTGTGCTTCAATTGGACATCAAATAAGGTTTAAACTTGTTTACTATGACGTACCACTTTTCTGGAGCTGATATGACTTTGCCGATTCAAAATTTCTTGCAGAATGATACTGATGATGATGGTATTCCGGTGGTTTGCTTAATGATGGATAAATACGACGACGGCTACTCATACTTGTGCAGTTATAAGATGAAGAACTTTCAGTTCATTTTTTATCTCGTAAATTACAAGTTGTCCTTCAGGAGCACTCGGTGCGATCAGCTTCAACCTCTCAAAAGTCGTGCAACAAAGTTCCATTTACATGGGGCAACTTTCTTTGCTCTTATCATTTTATATCTGTTTCTTCCTTGATTGTGAATTATCTTTGTCGAGCAAAGATGTTGAAGGCGGTGCCTATTGCTTTATTGATTTGCTTTTTGTCATTTGATTAGTAGTGTATATTTTGAATGCTTGATAATTAGTACTTTATGTTTTACCGAGTAATTATAATCGTGAGTCGACTTCGAATCCCAGGCAAAGTCAACTTTAATGGATAGGCCCCTGCTTTTTTTTCTTTTTTTTTATAATCGTGAGTCGAGCTCGAATCGCGGCCCCTTGCTTTTTTTCCTTTTAAATTTTTAATATTATTTTTATTATATTAAATATTATATTTATTAATTTTTATTGTGTCATGTCAATATTACAATCCGAGATCAGATTATTGTCGGTCAAGGGAACGACGTATGTAAGAAAATATTGAAAATTTTGTAATTATAAATTAAAGTTAAAAAACTATTGACATATTGAGTTAAAATTAAGAGATAATTCGTGTAATTTACTTAATGGATAGGGCGTGATATGGGCAACAACATGAACATGTTTATCTCTATGCATAACTCTAAGATACTAGTGCTATAATTAGCAATTTATTTTAGTTTTCCTTTTCACAATATGTTTTATTCTTCCTGTTGGATAGTGCCCGCGTAGGCATTAACGTATGACGCGCGCGGGCTGCGTGGACCGCATTGACCACGAGCGGAGCGCGCACCGGTCAGGGCGCATGAATCGCTCTAACACAGCGCGGATCGCGCGATCTCATCACACGATTTGCGTGCCATGAGATTTGTCGGCTGCACATCATGTGCGATGTACGCAGTGATGCATTTTGCCTAATTTATCGCCCAACACTATAAGAAAATTATAATTTTTCAACGGGTCATTTTCGACGGATAGAAATTCGTCGCAATTTACGATGGATTGCAATTCGTCAGAATTTTCGACGGCCACAACCGTCGGAAATTAAAATAATAAATTATGTAATTTATTATATTCTTTTTTTTTTTATTTTTCGATGATTTGGAACGTCAAAATTTTCAACAGATATCTATCCATCGTAATTTTCGACGGTACTGATCGTCGATAAATGTAAAATAATATAATATAAAGAGTATTTTATTAATATAATTAGCGACAGTTTAGACTGTCGCAATTTTTTACGGTTCCGACCGTCGGTAAATGAAAAGTAATATAATGTAATGAGTATTTTGTTAATATCGTTAGCGACAGTCTGAACCGTCGTAATTTTTTATGGTCAAGACTGTCGGTAATAATTAGCGACAGCTCAAACCGTCGATAAATTAAAAAGTAAATATTATATATAACTAAATATAGTATTTTATTTTTATAATTAAATATTTTTTTACGGTTACGATCGTCGGTAACTTTAGAAATAATTAATATCATATTCATATATATCATGATAATATATATTATTAATATTTGCTAAGTTTCCGACGGTCAGAGCCGTCGATAATTAAAATTTCACTATCCCGCTCCTTTTTTTTTCGTTTTTCCGCTTTCACATCTTTCAACCTATATATATATATCTATATATATATATACGTAATCTTTCCCCAATCCCACTCTTTATTTCTTTTCTCCTCTCCTCTCTCTCTCTCCCTCTCCCTCTCCCTCTCCCTCTCCCTCTCCCTCTCGGTGAGCCTCTCCCGATCGGACGACAAGCATCGACCGTCGGCGACTCTCTCCCTCTCGGACGAACCTCTCCCGCCGACGTCCCTCCCCCCTTCTCTCTCTCTCTCTCCAGCTCGGAGTGCAAGGCAGCTGGATCCGCCGCGTGGCATCTGGATCTCGCCGCAGGCGTCGGATCGGCCGCCTGGCGATCGAATTTGGCCGCGGACGGCGAAATTTGCCGCTGGTTGCCGGATTCGGTCGTTGGTGATGGGTTAATTTTTTTATATTATAAAAATTCTTTACGACAATTGCGACCGTCGAAGGTTTCGATGGTCGTCGTGACTGTCGAAAGTTTCGATGGTTGCTACCGCCGAAACTTTTGGCAGTTGTGGCCATCGGACATTTGCGACGGTCACAACCATCGGAACTATCGACGAGTTTTTTCAACCGACACAAATCGATTTGCGACGATCATTTTTCAGTTGAATCAGTTTCGTCGAAAAACTCGTTGAAAATCATAATTTCTGACGGTTTTTCATAAATTACAGACGGTTCTGACCGTCTGTAATTTGTATTTTTCTTGTAGCGCAAGTCTTCCTACCCTATGAGAGGGGACTCATACTATAAGTTCCAAACATGCTTTCTCAAAGGTTCGTCCAGAAGTACTTGTGCTATGGCAAAGATTTCCGTTCTCCAAAGGTTCAGTTTCCGATCCCGATGTGCAAGTGCGTTCGTCAAGAGTTTGTGAAAAAATCCTCACGATGCGCTTTAGCTGCAAGAGATTTCCGCATTCCCTAGAATTTATATATATTATAAATTCTACCATTGGTATCAAAGCTTTTTAGGTTTTTCTCGAACTCGTGATTGCGTCGAAAAAATAATATTTATTATTATTTTTATGATTTGTGCACCTCGGTTGTATGATCACAACTGAGGGACAAAGTAGAGTTTGTCATCATAAATATATATTGGATGAACCTAGATCATAATATATTTTTTTGGATTTATTTTAATATTTTTGGCAAATTTTTTCAAAATTTGTTTGCATATGTTGCAACAAAAAAAACTGAAAGGTTCAGTTTGGATTCAGTTTGGATGCAAAGGAGTTGCACATATGAGAAGTGACAAATTTGGCTGGAGAGGCCCAATAAGCAATTTTTTCTTTTCATTTCTGATTTTCCCTAGATTTTTAAAATATTTCGAAAATAAAAAATATCTATTATAAAATCACGAAAAATTAGAAAAATTTTGTTTTTTTCCAAGAAAGTTTTCTTTAATATTGCATGCAATTTAATGTTATTAAAAGAAAATTATTTATTGATTTAGAGCATTAAATTAAATGATTAGATTTGCATGTCAATATCAAATATTGCCTATTAAATGTGTTATCATGCATTAAATAAATATTTTAAATTTATGTATGTCATAATGATATTTAATTTTGTGATTAAAATTTTTACTATGTGTTAAAATGAAAAAAAATTAGTATGTCCAATCTTGTTAACCATGATAACTTGTCTAGAATTTCAAATTGATTTGAAATTGATTAAATTAAAATTAATTCTTTTTGTGAGAATTAATTAAAATGGCAGTATTAATTTTGGCTATGTGTTGAAATCCATGTTTCGTAGCCTATAATAAAAATAATTAGTTGATCTAATTATACAAATTATAGGTAATTAAAGAATACATGAAACATAGGTAATTCTTTTGTAGAACTAAGGCATCGTGAGATTCAAATATTATCATATTAACCAATGTCTTTCTGTTGAGTGATACGTGATCCGAAATGCATGTCTAGAAAAGTTTTAAGGAACTGGCCTGGTGCATGATCAACGCAATATGTGTGACAGTGGGAGCACAATTTTTTTAATGTGATGTCGAGGCGAAGGATAATGCGCGGTTATTTAATTGACACCCGTCGGGGAAGAGCTCTCGTTGCACTAGTCCTGATTATCCTGGTCATATTAGAAATAATTTGGTGCATCACACGAAATGAATTTCGATGATTTTGAATTATAAGTTGATTCAAAATACATATAATAGAAAATTTTGAATTATGTGTCGATTCAAAATTTAAACATTTACATTAATTTTGTCGCATTGTTAAAATAATAAATAATAATATTTCTTGGAGATAGTGGGAGATGAGTGGGAGTCTAACAACCTCTCGATGTTACTACTTCATGAATATTGTTATTTCATTTTTTATGTTGTTTGCGGACAAAATTGCAACATGCATAACACTGATTCCTCATATATTTTGTGACCAAACTGGACCATGGGTTCCAAAACAATAATTGCTGACTTGAGTAAGAATGAGAAGCTCAATGGTGGCAATTATGATATTTGGCACCGCAAGATCTAATATTTTCTTGAAGAACAAGAGATCTTGGAGACCATTAATCATGTTGTCAATGAACATGCACCTGGAAACAATGCCCACCGTCAGAGGGACATGGAGGTCTATCAGGTCTGGACCAAAAGAATCACAATGCTCGGCGCACAATGAATAATTCCCTCCTATGCGAATTCGAAATCTATAAGACAACATTTGAAATTCGCCAAAAACTATATGGTGATATTATGGAGTGTAGTGATAACATGCTGATTTTATGGTTCAAAATTGAATATTATGAAATGTGTTCACACTCCTCTCTTCCTCTCTACTGCAAGTGCATAGGTCAATGTAGTAGACTCAAGTGTCGTATCCACAGTGATTTGAAAGCTAAAGACTCACTAAACTAGCCTAGACTAGCCCTAGACTAAGTGGCTAAAATAGGGAATTAAGAAAGTGAAAATAGATTTCTAAATTTGGCAAAAAGGGATAATTGTTTTTGGTGTTTTAAGTGATTGAAAAGAACTAAATTCTAACTACTGAACTAAGGACTAAAATGATTTATCAATCAATGGAAAGGTTCTCCTAGGAATTGGGGTTCATCTAATTCAGCTATGGATGGAAAGGAATAAATTATCAATATATGTCACTTCTAACTCAACTTGGAAATGGACTGTTATCACAGCATGATTGAACCAGAACTAATTATCATATTCCCATATGATTAATTAGCTAAATTGAAAGAGAAGAGGTCCCTACTGATATTGAGTTGTCATTGAGCATAAGTGCTGATATCCTACTGATTTTGATAAGGTCTCATCAGAATTAATAAATCAGTGAGATCTAATTTGGTACCAAAAATTGTTCAACACTTATAATGGTAAAATGATTGACTCAATTAACCAAACAAAAATGTATTCAATCCAATGCCAATGCTAATGTTTCTTGGTTTATCTCTAAACATCAAGAAGACCTAAAATCAGTCTCTCAACTGCACATACAAATGAAGTCCACACTAACATTAGTTAATTGGATACATTAAGCATATAATCATAAATTGGAATCCAATAGATTATCATTTCTTCTTGATTCATCTATGAACTTCAAGAAGAACCACATATTAGCCTTCCAATTGCTAATACAATCAGGGTTTCAAATGATAAAATAGATTCCAGCAAAAATCAAATTTTCAGATTCATATCAGATTCAATATCAGATTGAAATCAAAGAAGTATCATTGTATCTTGATTCATTTCTGAACAAGATTGAAGCCATAAATCAGCTTCTCAGTTGCTAAGAAATCAGGGCCTCAAAATGATAAACAGATTTCAAGAATCATGAATCCAAATCAGAATCAGAAAATAAAGAATCAGATTCCTAGTCAGGGATTGGGCCTAAAAATTTGTCATTGATTTTTGATTCATTTCTGAACAAGAAGGAAACCATGAATCAACATCTCAGTTGCCTAAAAATTGGGATTCCACAATGACAAAGCAGATTTCATAAAACTCAGAAATCAGAATTCAAAACAGATTGTACCAACAAAATGTTTTTGGACATTGAACTCAAGGGAGTTATCACTGCCTCTTAATACATTTCTAAATAAGAAGAAGCCCACACAATCTACCTCTCAGCAGCTAATGGAATAAGGGGTTTTACAATGATAGATAGATCCCAGGACTCAGAAATCAGAAATGCAAAATCAGAAATCTGAAAATCAGATATCAGTGCAGGAAATCAGATTTGTCCATATCCCATCCATAACTAAACTAGATTACTACCCTATCCTAGGAGAGCTGAGATTTAGCTCATTATGGTTACAAGAATGGACACAATACAAGTAAGAAAATTGATAGAAAACATCCTAAAATAAGACTCTATCGACAGGAAATCAGGAATGTTCCAACAGCTCCTCTTGATTCCTTCCTTCTTTCCTGGTCCATAAACCCTCCAAATGGAGGCTCCCCCCTTATCCAGGTTTCTCCATCTTATATATGACTCTTGTCCACCTTTGGATGCAGATTAAAATGTTCCATTCCCCTCTGATTGTGCCATGTGTCCTGTCCAGAAAATCTCAATAGATGCAGTAGCTTTTGGACAGCCAAAAAGCAATGGTCTCCCCTCCTTTTTCAGTCTTTTTCAGCCTTGTAACACCTGCTAGGGGAGCCAAAATAGCAAGCATCAAAGCCCTTGAATAGAAACTAAACAAATGTAGATTAGGACAACAAACATATCAGCTGAATAATCAAGATTGGATAAGGTTTAACCAAAATGATAACTTGTTGTCCGGGATGACTTGTGCACAAAAAATGATAACTTGTCCAAATTAGGTTGTGGTTATCTAGATGTGATTAATTTAGGGTAGCAAGGGGTTTAGGACAACAATTAAACAATTGCCTAATGTTGTTATGCGGAAATAGTGGCCTTACACACTGAAATGACACTTTTGCCCTAAAAATAATAACTTTGCACAAAGAATGATAACTTTTGAAATGGGATGATTACTTTGCACAAATTTAATAATGAACATTCAAATATGATTAATTCATAATGGCAAGGGATTTAGGGCAAGATAACCACTAAAAATTAGCTCAATTAGTAAAATGATAACTCCATGACTTGGAATGATAACTTGCCCAAAAAGTAATAACTTGGCATAGAATTGATAACTTTATGAATTTTAGCAATTCAGAACCTCTATGCACATAGAATTAAGTATAAAATGAGGATGGTCAGCTGATTATCACAATCTATTGCATTCCATGCATAATTGACCAAAAGTAAAGCAAAATGAGGGCTCGGTATGGGTGAAATAAATAGAAAATGGAATAAAAACCGCATATGATCAGCTAGTGATCAAACTCCCCCAAGCTTAGCCTTTTGCTTGTCCTCAAGCAAAGCATTCAGATATTAAGAACAAACTTGAATTAAACAGTTCACAAATGAATTAAAATTCAGTTGCTTATAGTCCAATGAGTTTCTCACTTTGCCAACACCCTATTCTTTCCAAAATTCAATTTTTTGTTAAGGAATCACAAAGGCTAAAGCAAATTTAAGCCATGAAAGAAGTACTAACAGTAACAAATTTGAATTTCAGGAATTGTCAACTTTACTAAAAGGTTGAACTACAAATCTCTTCATGAACAGATTTTCCACTACTTAAACATGTTTGAAAACCTGACTTTTATTCATGATTATGCAATAAACAGGTTGAGACCTGATTTTTATTCATGCTAGTCATAGGATAAAAATCACGGCTTTATTTAGGAGAGGTTTCTTTTTGGAATTTTACTCTCTTTATTGATGCATGCATGCAATGCAGAAATGCAACTTTTCAATTTTCCTTTTTCTCATTTTTCATTTTTCCTTTTTGTTCATGAAGTGAGCAATAGTTCAAACTCAAGTAAGGTTTAGATCCCTTGGTCCAAAAAGTTAAGTTTTCCTATTTAACATGGCAGCAAGAGCTTTGACTCCCTTCTAGACATCTTATACTTTCAAAATAATCCATAGGTGTCAACTAGTGTTACCCACAAAATGAAAAAAAAATTAGCTGAAATTTTGATTCAAATGCACCTAAATTGATAGGTTGATTAAAGCAAGAAGACTAATGGCCAAATTGGACACTTGGTATTGGAGTGTACTAACTGTTATATTAAATGATTTCACCCATTCTAGAGTTAAAATGAAAATCAGTGATAACTTGTCAAAACTAATGATAATCGAGTGAAAACAGTGATAACTTGATCAAAACAATGATAACCTGGTGATAATGAATGATATGATCATTAAAATTGATTAAAAATACGGTGTAAAGTTTAGAAAAGCACCAGGTTTCCTCTCCCAGGCTTATTCTCAGCACCGTCCTCGGTGGTGAAAAAGATAGGCAAGGGAGAGGGTTGAGAGGGTATTGAATTTTTGAATTTGTGCAATTGATTCCTTTTGTCCTCTCATGTCAACCAGAGGCTTTGGGTGGTCCATATTTCTGGTTTGCCTTCAATGCTGCAAAGAAAAATAAAAGGGAATTAGTGAAATCTGCAATATCAGATTTTTGGAATCAATAAAGTACACAAGTTGGCATTTTATATGAAAATTGATAAATGCACTGAAATTTGGCATCAAGTGATTTGGATAACTGATATGAGTGATGTTTCAAGTATCATTATGATATATAAAGCATGGATTAGTAGATACTATCAGTTATCATTCAACATTTTGATCACTAACTGATCATATTAAGTTTTTATACCATTTTCTATTCATTTCACCCATATCGAGCCCTCATTTTGCCATACTTTTGGCCAATTATATATGGAATGCAATGTATTGTGATAGTTGATCATTCTCATTTTACACTTAATTCCATGTGCATAGAGGTTCTAAATTGCTAAAATCCATAAAGATATCAATTCTATGCCACGTTATCATTTTTTGGACAAGTTATCATTCCAATATGCAAAGTTATCATTTTACTAATTGAACTGATTTCTAGTTGTTATCTTTCCCTAAATCCTTTGTCATTATGAATGAATCATATTTGGATGACCATGTTTCAAATTGTGCAAAGTTATCATTTCATTTCACAAGTTATCATTTTTTGTGCTAAGTTATCGTTTTTAGGATAAAATTGTCATTTCGATGTGCAAGGTTATCATTTCTGCATAAAAGCATTAGGCAATTGTTAAATTATTGTCCTAACTCCTTGCTGCTCTAATTTGATCACATTTGGTTAACCACAACTAAATTTACAACAAGTTATCATTCCTATGAAATATTATCCACACTTGATAACTGACATCAATTACTTGCTATCCTAATCCCTTTGATGCCTTCACTGCTCTAAACCACTCATATTTGAATAATTATGATGAAATGGTACCGAGTTATCACTCCGGACAATAAGTTATCATTAAACAAAGTAGGATTTCATTCCTGCACAACACCAAATCTTATTTGGCAATAGAGCTGATATTACTTATTGTCCTAATCCTTATTTATTTAAATCTTATTTGAGGACTACGATGCTGATTGTTTTGGTTCTTTTAGCAGGTATCACAAGCATGCAACAAGGCTGCACAAGGTGAAAAAGGAGGGGGACCACTGCTAATTGTCCAAAATGGCTATCTGATTTCTGCTGAAATCTGAGGACCACTGGACAGGTGGCTTGAATCAAGAGAATAGAACTTCTCATCTGCATCCAAGGGTGAGGAGAGGACATATATAAGCTGAAAAACCTAAAGAATTGGAGAAGGATGGCCATTGCAGGGTTTCTTGATCAGAAGGAGCTGAAGGAAGGAGCTGAGGAGTGGGTGGAACATCCCTGATTTCCTGTCGACAGCCTTCATATCAATTAATTTCAGGATGTCTTGTATCAACTTCTCAATCTGTTTTGTGTCTATTTTTGTAACTATAATGAGCTAAATCTCAGCTCTCGTAGGATAGGGTAGTAATCTAGTTTAGTTGTGGATGGAGTAAGAACAAACCTGATTTCCTGCACTGATATTTGATTTTTCTGATTTCTGATTTTTGATTTCTGCAATTTCTGAATTCATTGGATTATATTCTTGACATTGTGAGATCCTACTTGTAATTACAACTGAGAGGTTGTCCTTTGATTTTAGAAAGGAATCAAGAACCAATGGCAAGTTTCTAGGTTCAATCCTCAATTAGGAATCTGATTTACTTATTTCTGAAATCTGATTTCCATTTCTAATTCCTGAATTTAGCTAAATCTGTTCTTATCATTGTGGAGCCCTAATTGAATTAACAACTGAGAGGTTGCTTATGATTTCATTCTTGTTCAGAAATGAATCAAGAGACAATGATATTTCTAAGGTTTCAATCCATGAATTATTGCAAACTTTTCATTTCTGATTTCTAATTTTCAATCCTGATTTCCTGAAATTTGTGGAATCTGCCTTGCTGTTGTAAACCCCTGATTCCATCATCCACTGAGAAATGAACTTAGGGTTATCTTGTTGTTCAGAGATGGATCAAGAAGCAATGACATGTGCTGAATTTCAATGTGTGATATGTGCTGATTGTTGAACTCATCTTTCGTGAATTGCAATTCTTTTTCTTATGTCTCAAGTTGTGCCTTAATTCCTGAAACTCATCCTTCGTGAATTGCAGATTCAGGAGCCACCGATTATGTAGTAAGAGATCGCGGGGCCTTCCTAAAATTTCATCAAATAAGTGTGGAGAGCAAATGGATTTACGTTGAAAATAATGAAATAGTTGAAGTTAAAGGCATTGGATCGTGCAAGTTAGACTTTCGCAACGGCCAAATACTTTACCTTCACGACATTCTATATGCTCCAGCTTTTAGACGAAATTTACTTTCAGTGTCAGCATTAGACAAGCTTAGTTATGTAATAAGTTTTCAGATGAAATAAATAACAATATGTCTTGACAATGTTCTTCTATGCAAGAGTTTTCTCAATAATGGTTTCTATGTTTTAAATACAGCATCTGTTGCTGATAGTTATTCTTTTATGTCATCTATTGATATGAATGAAAGTGTCAATATTTGGCATGCTAGATTAGGACACATTGACCAAGATCGAATGAATAGGCTTGCTTGAGAAGGCCTCTTGAGGCACTACAAGAAATATGGGGATTACAGACGATTTCGATCGTCTGTAATTTCTCCAAAAAATCGTCGGAAACATCATTTTCGACGATTTTTTTTACGGAATCGAGACATCCGAAAAATGATCGTCGCAAATCAATTTTCGACGATTGGGAAAGAAACACTGAAAATTTCGACGGAACTTCACCGGTCGTGACCGCCAAAGTTTTCGACGATTTCATCGACCACCGCAAATATCGGCGGTTGCTACCATAAAAAATTTCGGCGAGTTTTGATGGTCAAAATCGTCATAAAAAATTTTTATAATATAAAAAAATTAGTCGGCCGGTGGCCAGATTTGACCGCCAGGTGGCCAACGGCAGCCGCCAGCTGGCCGAGGTTGGATTTGGCCGATCTGGCCGCCGCTAGGCGGCCGAATCCAACCGCCAGAGGCCGAATCTGGCCACCCGCGACCGGATCCGAATGCCCGTGGGCGGATTCGGTCGTTGGGTGCCGTATCCAAACGCCCGATGGCTGATCCGGCCGCTGGGGGTCGGATCCGATCGTCAGGCGGCCGATCCAACCGCTAGGAGACAAATCCGAACGCCCGCAGCCAAGAGAGACGCTGACGGGAGAGGGTCATCGGCGGTCGTCCGGTCAGAGGCTCACCGGCCGGGAGAGGGAGAGGAAGAGGGAGAGGGAGAGAGAGAGGAGAGGATGGAGAGAGGAGGGGTATATATATATATATAGGTGAAAATTTGAGACGAAAAAAGTGGGATAACGGGCTTTGACCGTCGGAAAAATAAGTATTAATCATTTTTAAAATTAGTTATATATAATATTATTTTTAATTTTATCAACGGTTTGGACTGTCGCAAATTATATTAATAAAATACTCCTCATATTATATTATTATAAATTTACTGACGGTTACGACCATCGGAAATTACAGCGGATTTTGCGACGGATGGATATCCGTTGGAAATATCGATGTTCCTAATCATCGAAAAATAAAATAATAATATAACAAATTACATAATTTGTTATTTTCATTTTTGACGGTCATAACCGTCGAAAAATCCGTCGGAAATTGCGACGGATGGATATTCGTCGGAAATATCAACGTTCTTAATCGTCAAAAAATAAAATAATAACATAACAAATTACATAATTTATATTTTCATTTCCGACGGTCGTAACCATCGGAAAATCCGTCGAAAATTATGACGGATGGATATTCGTTCGGAAATATCGACGTTCCTAAATATAAAAAAATATAATATAACAAATTACATAATCTATTATTTTCATTTTTGACGGTTGTAACCGTCGAAAAATCCGTCTAAAATAATTCCGTCGCAAAATTCATCACAAAATCCGTCGAAAATTGTCCATCGTAAAATGGCAATTTTCTTGTAGTGAGGTCTCTCGCAAAAGTTGATCTTCCAACTTATGAGGAATGTCTACCTAGCAAGAAAATAAGAATATCATTTAGAATGGAAAAATGTGCCGAGTACCTATTACAATTAATTCATTCGGACATGTGTGGTCTGATGAATGTTCACGCAAGATACGATTTTTCTTACTTCATTACATTTATTGATGATAATTCACATTATTGTGTTGTATACTTGATTTCTCATAAGTCCAAAGTCTTGAATTGTTTTGTACGATTCATGAACATGGCTGAGAATCGAGTAGATCGCAAAATTAATGCCTTGTGAATCGACCATGGACGCGAATATCTCTCTGACTTATTCAAAAAGTTATGTGATGAAAATGGTATAGTTAAGCAACTAACAATACCAAGAACTTCGCAATAAAATGGTGTTGCAAAAAGACAAAATCGTACCTTATTTGATATGGTTCGATCCATAATGGCGTAAGTTACTCTTCCAATTTCGTATTGGGGAGATGCGTTATTGACTGCTGCCTACATCTTAAATCGTGTACCATCGAAATTCATTCCTACTACGCCTTATGAACTTTGGATAGGTCGAAAGTCTAACCTTAGTTATTTGCATCATTGGGGTTGCGCAGCCTATGTTCTAAACAACTCTCATAAGTATGGGAAGTTGGGTCATAGAGGGCAGAAATATATCTTTATAAGATATTATGAAACCTTCAAGGGCTATGTATTCATAGGAGAAAGAGAAGATGGTACGATAACAAAAATTGAAAGTAGAAATGTGACATTCATAGAGAATGAGTTTCCCAAGCAAGGCGAGATAGACAATAGATTTTTCCTAAATGAAGAAGAAGATCCCGGGTTGGCGGCACAAGTAGATCAACCTGTTGAGGAGTTTGTCTTTTTCGTCCCACAGCTTGATCCGAGTAGGAGAATTTGCAACCGCCAACTGACCAACCTAAAAGCTCTCTTCGACGGACCACTAGAAAATATGTTCCGCGCCAATGATTTGAAATTGAAGGGTTGCATAAACATGGACCACATGATGTCAACATAGTAAGTCTGAAAAATGAACTTGAGCTCAAATCTGTCAAAGAGGCTCTCTCGTCCCCTGCTAAGGAAGAATGGATTAAGGCAATGAAGGAAG
The DNA here is from genome assembly GCA_030549335.1 of Pontederia crassipes. NCBI lineage: Eukaryota > Viridiplantae > Streptophyta > Magnoliopsida > Commelinales > Pontederiaceae > Pontederia > Pontederia crassipes. Next base: position 58,513,940 of record CM060194.1, on the reverse strand, counting down.
AGTTATGGTCCATGCAAAAAAATCAAGTCTGGGACTTGATTGATCTCCCGCCAGACCATAAGATAATTGGGAATAAATGGGTTCTCAAAATTAAACGCGGCATGCATGGATCAATTGAGAGATATAAAACCCGCATAGTGGCGAAAGGATTCACCCAAATAACGGGTGTTGACTATGAAGAAACTTTTGCACCTGTTGTAAGGTTTATTTTTATTCGCCTAATATGAGCTATAGTCGCACATATGAATTTAGAATTACATTAGATGGATGTAAAAACTGTATTTTTCAATGGAGAACTAGATGATGAAATTTACATGGAACAACCTCAAGGCTTCGTTGTAAATAGAGAAGAGCGCAAAGTTTGCTTATTACGTCAGTCCATTTATGGACTTAAATAATCATGTTGGCAGTGATACCTCAAATTCCATGAGTCAATCATTTCATACGATTTTAACATGATTGGGGAAGACTACTGCGTGTATGTTCATAAGTCTGAGGATAATTTTGCTATCCTAATGTTATATGTGGACAACATTCTGATAACTGAAAATAATAGAGGTTTTGGCATTACCATTAAGCAACAGTTGTCCTCCATGTTTGAGATGAAGGACATGGGTGAAGTAGCCTACATACTGGGTGTGAAAATCCAACGTGACCGTTCCAAATGACTCCTTGCTATGTAGGAATCAAATATAAAGAAGGTTTTGAAAAGATTCTGCATGGATGGATGCAAACTCATTAACACTCATATTATGAAAGACGAGGTTCTAAGCTTGGATATGTGCCCTAAAACTCTAGATGAACAAACAGAAATGTTCAATGCTCCCTATGCAAGTGTGGTCGGCGGCTTGTACGATGCGATGTGTACTCGATCGGACATATATTTTGTCGTGGGTCTAGTTAGTCGATATCAGGCTAATCCGGGATGCCAACACTAGAAGGCGGTGAAAAGAATCATGAGATACCTCAAGGGTACTGCAGATCTTGCATTATGCTATCATGGAGGAATTCTACGACTTACTAGATTCACCGATGCCGATTGGACTGGTGACGTTGATGAACGAAAATCCACCTCCGGATACACTTTCTTACTCAGCAATGGTGCTGTTACTTGGAGTAGCAAGAAACAAGATTGTGTGGCACTGTCAACTATGAAGGTAGAATTCATAACTTGTCCAGTGATAGTACAAGAGGTCTTATGGCTTAGAAGATTTCTTCAAAACTTGAGAATTTTTTAGAACGCAATGAAGAAGATGATCCTTCACTGTAACAATCAAGCAATCATGACTTATATGAAGGACGAGAAATATCATTGCAAAGAAAAGCATATCGACGCGAAGTACAAATTTGTACGAAATCAAAAAGTCAAAGAGGAGATCTAAGTTGAGTACATATCAACGCACTATATGGTTGCTGATCCGTTCACCAAATTATTGTCAAGAGAGACATTTTTGTGACATGTAAATGCCTTAGGGCTGCGTAGATTATAAACGCAATAATGTACTCAAATTTTCAATGAATAAAAGATTATTTTTCTTTCATAAATTCATTGTTATGAATTCTTATTATGCATGTGAAAAGTATGTCGATCAGGCCTAGATTTGTTCACTCACACGAACAAATATTTCCAGCATTCACAAAGATAGTGAGCGAAATGAACTATGTGAGTGATTGTTAAAACATGAGTTTTTGTAATTCAATGTTGCTTGATTAAGAGAGAGAGGCCAGATGCGAGATTCAAATTTGACGATATTGGGTAGCGATCAATTTGAAAACTCGGATCAAACGCTAAAAGTTAGCAACTGGACTTGAGTCTGTGCAGTGTATAATTTAACAGAGATAGAGATACGCTCTTTCTAGTGGGAGTCTCCATCATTATACTTGTGTTTAGTTTCAAGTATGCAAAGTCAACCTAGAGACATGATGAATTGATTAGTTCGATGGTCATCATGGTGTGAGTATCTGACAGATGATTCATTTGCACGTATCCTTAAACTCTTAACGGGTTACTCAAAGGTGAAAAGTAAAGTAGTCTGTCGAGCCATGTCTAGAAAAGCAGCTAATTCACTACTAAGAGACATGGCGAGAGAAAGAACTATTATGAGCTACATTAAGCTTTCACATACAATTGGCCAACCATTTTTGAAAATAGTATATGTGAAAGACAGTTACCACGGAGCAAGATATACGTTATCTTGTCTATGCTGCAAGACAGATCTAGGACATAACGAGTTACATTATTTGAGCATTTGTTGGCTCATGTGTGAGCTATCATGAATCCCTAACAGACATGACATATGCTCTAAAGATAATTGAGTGATTGAACTTTAACAAGTATCTTTCTAACTCTTATAAAAAAAGTGTGCTTGTACTCGTGGATCGCACAACTTTAACATGACATGCTTGCAAGATCTATTTTTTGCAAGATCTATTGGTGAATAATATACCGAAAGGTTTGGTTGCTAATAGAGCGGAATGGCGTCGTATGATCCATGTAGCCGACCCCACCTAGTGGGATAAGGCTTTGTTGTTGTTGTTGTTGTTGTACTCGTGGATCGCACGACACATTTATCAATTCTGGATAAACGAAAGTACATTGTCCAATACATGCAAGTGAGAGATTGTTGGATAATGTCCACGTGGGCATTACCGCGTGACGCGCGCGGGAGTCCGCTCATGGTCAACGCGGACTGCGCGCTAGTCGTGCGGGTTGTGCGCTGGTCGTGCGGACCGCGCTGATGTAGCGAGGATCACGCGATCTCATCCAGCGATTTGTGCGTCGCGAGATTTGTGGGCTGCACATCACGCACGATGGACACTCGTGAAGCGTTCTACCTAACTTATTGTCCAAGTCTTCCTACCCTATAAAAGGAGATCCATATCATAGGTCTCAAACACGCTTTCGCAGAGGTTCGTCCAAAAGTACTTGTGCTATGGCAAAGAGTTTCGTTGCTTAAAAATTCAGTTCCCAATCCTGAGGTACAAGTGCATTCGTGGAAAAACCCTCAAAATTCATTTTCACTGCAAAAGATATTCCGCAATCTCTAAGATTTATATATGTTATAAATTCTAACATTTTACATTCTTTCTCTCATCTTTAAACCTTTTTCTATAAGTATTAGTCAAAATATTAAATTCCATAATGTCCTCGACCTGTACTCCACTTGATACGTTGAAGAGTGTGACCTTGCATTGAATGATCACGTGTTCAAATGTATATCATTTATTGCCAAAAGAGGTAACATATGAAAGCAATTTCTCTCCAAAGGAAAGACAAGTTATTATCAAAACCCATAAATTAAAATAATGCAGTTGCACTGTAGATAAGACTAAACCGTTTAATTAATGCTCGAGGGTTTGCTTATAAAGAAGTGACAAATTAATGTAAAAAACATAGCAGGCCCTGCTGTGTTGGGCTGTCAAATCATATAATTTAGAAAACTATTAAAGTTTCATGTAAGTTAAGCCCGCCTGATTAATTTGATTAATTAGCAATCACACCAACCGGTTAATAACAGTGTTGTAAGACCCGACCCGGTCTGGCCGATCGGATCGGTCGGACCGGTGTCCGGACACTAAAACGGTCGTTCAAAATTCGGCCATGGAGTTGACCCACTTTGATTCGGTCAAATCCGGTCAAAACTCGGATTCAATTGGCCGACCCGACGGATTTGACTGATCCGACCGGGTCAAATTGTAAAATGTAAAAAAAATTAAAATGTACAAAATTTATTAAATTTTTTAAAATATCATATATATATACTTGAATTTATGTTTCAATATTCTTCTTTATCACATATATAAAATTTAATTGATATCTTTAAGTTTTTATAATTACTTACAAATTTTTTTTTATTTAGAAAATATTCAATTGACGATTTAATTTATGCTTACTTTATTATATTATTTTATCTAAATTAATTTATTATATTATATTATATTTTTGCTAAATAACATATTACATATTATAATAGTCACTTGAAGTTATTTTATTTTTTATTAATTTATATTATTCGATTCGACCATTCGGTTCGACCCAGTCCAACCGGTCCGACCTGACACATTAGACAATCCGGGTCGATGACCGGGTCGGGTCTTACAACATTGGTTAATAATAATGTAATGGGTAAAATATCTTTCCCACTTGTATACATTTTGAAGAGTCAGTAACGGACAAAACTTAAATACGTTATTTGTTGTATCATTTGGTTTAATCACTTTAATTGATTTGTGATCACGTATCTCACAAGAAAAAAGGAACTTCAAAGAAGATTAATCTTGAAAATATTGAGGTGTAGAGTCCAACGTAGTTATTCAAAATTATAATTTCGTTTTCCAACAAAAAGTTAGATAACTTGAAATTATATTTGAGAAAACCTATACCATTTGGGATCCAAGTAGTTCAACTAAGAAGCAAGTATAACTATTATGTATATCTCTTACTAGTACTTTAATAAGTCAATAATTAATGTAGGTCACGTAATCACAGGGTTAATATTATTATAGCATGAAGTGAACTATCCAGTTAAGTAATTAACTGGATAAGTGGAACTATCATTCACGCTAGCATTATGTAAGTGTTACATTTAATTTTAGTTATTTTAATTGAGTAGGTATTGTTCCCTTGGGTTTGACTTGGTCCCCTCGTAAACTATAATCTAAAAAAGATCCAAAAAATAAAATGAAAATGTTGAAATAAAGCTTTGATCTCGAAGGTTTGTTTAAAAAAACTCCAAATTTGTGTGGAATCCTCTTTTTCACATTTTGTGTTTATTGAATTTAGGCATGAATTTTTCTTGTACAAATCCAAGAACTTGTTTATCCATGGACGACCAAGTTAGTTCCTAGGAAAGTTGTTTTGTCAAACCCAAGGACTCGCATTCTTTTAGAAGAGTTTGGTGGGAAGATTGAACAATCCGTATAATGACATTGCACACTCGTGTATTGTATAAGAAATTCAAAACTACTAAATTGTTATTATTTCTGCATTGGACAAATGCCAAAATACGCTGTGATTCATGCCAACTATATTGGCATTTGATTGACGTCTATTTATGCTATATTGTATCAGCTAGTACATATATGTCAGATGTGCAATTGGTCTTGCACATAGTGTTACACATGTTTACAAGTTTCTTGCACGGAGTGGCAACTATGTTATCATGTCATTTATCATCGATCGTATTCATGATTCCTTGATTTCTCCATGTCAAGTTCATGAGGGTCCTTTTCAAGATTTGTCTTTATTAACTTTACTTTCTGGTTCATTTTTCCTAGGTGTTTTTTCTTGTTCTGATTCTTTTACATAATCCAATCAAAGATATTGTCAATCCAATTAAATGGGGATTCCGACATTTTTTTTCTCAACTCAAGACCGATTTTTAAATTATTAGATTAGATGAACGATGTGATTCCAAAACTCCAACTCTATTTCAAAAGTGTTCATTCAAAAAATATATGCTGAAATATATTAAATATCACATATATGATATTATGGATGAGAAAAATGGATAAAAAATAGAACTCATATGTTCTTGACGTAAAGTTAAGTGAGTTTTCAAGCAAAATCTTTTTTTAGTCAGCTTCCGGTGTCAATTCGTGCGACGCAAAAATTCGTACTGTATACAAGTTGAAAGTACACTCATAATCAAATTAGATGGCATTTGGTTCTAGAATTATCCATGGGCGTAAAAATTATGAAAGTTTTCCTCAACAAAAGAATAGTCATCTTACTTTATTACAGCGGCCCGATTCTATGAAAAGTTTTTTATGTTCGAGATTAGTAGCACTCTTCTAGTTCGAAGTTGATAATAGAGCATTAATAATTTATTCTCGATAATGATTTATTTTTTAGTCAAAATAATAGCTTCAAGACTCGAACTTAAGATTCTTAGTACCTAACGAGCGCTTGCGACTCAACTACCACTTAAGCCAATCTCTGTTGCTTAATAATCATTTTACTTTTTAAAAGATTATATTTGAAAATAACTTTCATTTTAGTAATTCAAACTTTCTTATACATATAATCAATCATGACTTCATAAAAAAATTTAAAATTGAGCGAATATCAATAATACATAGATAAAGGTGAAAGTTTATAATCATTATAAAGCCACCAATCTATTTTTTTCTTTTAGTTCAAATTTTTTTATGGGAATAATGGGTGTCCCCCCATCTGAAATGGGGGGACACTCCTCCCATTTCAAGGCGCCGGTCCGATCCGGATCGGACGGGGGCCGATCAAAAATGGATTTTTTAAAATGAACCGACGATCTTACTCGGTTTATGGCGAAAAAACCAATCCAATCGTGCGAGCCCGGTTCAGCCGTGGAGGGCGACTATAAAAGGCAGGGCAAAAATATTTTCCCCATTTTCGCTCGTGCTCTCTCTCTCTCAACTCTCTTGCCCGCACCTCTCTCTCTCACCTCTCCGTGCGGTGAACTCGGCCTGCCGCCGATGAGATCCGTCGACGTCTGTCCACGATCGTCGAACATAGGGGGTCACCGCCGGAGGGTCGTCGCTGCCTGCAGATTTGGCCGGACGCTCGAAGCTCTCGCTCTCGATCTCCAATCGACACCGACGAGATTCGACTAGATCCAACCAGATCTGATCGTCGGCGGCCCCGTTCGACCAGATCCGGTCAGATCTGGTCGTCGGCGGCCTCGCTCGACCAGATCCCGCTAGATCTGGTCGTCGGTGGCCCCATTCGACCAGATCTGGTCGACAGCGGCCCCGCTCGACCAGATCCGGCACCCTGCTGCGCTCGCATGATCCCGCCCGCATGCCGCCGGGCGCCCTGCCGCGCTTGCACGACCCTGCCGCACGCGCTGAGACCTCATTCGACCAGATCTGACTCTCGTCGGCCGGATCGGATCCACGACGACCTTGTCCGCCCCGACTTTGCCCAGGAAGCCGTCGGCGCCCGCCTCCAGGATCTCGCACGCTGCCCGCCCTGCGTCTCGCACGCCGCCCGCCCTGTCGCTGTCGCCCGTCGCCGCCCGCCGCCACCGAGCTCTAATTATCGTCCGTTGCCGCTACCACCGCCACCACCACTACCGAGCTCTTTTGTGTTAATTCATGTTGTAAACTAAGTCAAACTTTTCTTAATTCATGTTTGGATTTGTTGCACTTATGTGAATTCATGCTTGAATTTGTTGCACTTAGTTAATTCTTTTTCTTGCTCGTATGCGAATGAATGCCTCGGAACGTCAAATAGACGTACTTCCCTATCTCCTCTCTACATTCTCGCTTTCGGACATTTTGATTGCTCATCTCAAGCTTTGAATGCTCAAGTTTTAAATGATAAGAATGCCCATCTCAAGCTTTAAACGATAAGAATGCTCATCTCAAGCTTTAAACGATAAGAACATTTTGAATTTACCAAGTGTAATTAATCAGAATGAACAAACTTTACAGCACGACAGATTAACACTCATGCATAATTAACATTACATCCATTACATTACATTATAAATAAATTACATTACATTTACAAAAGTGTAACTAATCACATTAATCACACAATATTTTGATAATTCTGGACGGATGGATCATGACGGCAGGGTCCAATCTCCGGTGGCGAAGTCACGAGAGGAGAGGGGCAGATCTCGTCGACGGTAGCCCGGTCTCCGGTGGCGAAGTCGCGAGAGGAGAGGGGCAGATCTCGTCGGCGGTAGCCCGATTTCCGATGGTGAAGTCGCGAGAGGAGAGGGGAGATCTTGGTGGCAGCGCGGTCCTCGGTGAGGTCCTCGGGGGAGCGGCAGGGCGGGCGGGCGGGTGGGCGGGCGGCGGCGTGCGAGATCGGCATGACGTGCGGGCGGACGAGCGGCGGTGTGCGAGATCGGCATGATGTGCGGGCGGACGAGCGGCGGCGTGCGAGATCGGCATGACGTGCGGGCGGGCAACGGCGCGCGGCGGGGTCGTGCGAGCATGGCAGGGCGGCCGGCGGCGTGCGGCGGGGTCGTGCGAGTGCAGCAGGGCGGCCGGCGGCGTGCGGGCGGGACCGTGCGAGCGCAGCAGGGTGGCCGGATCTGGTCGAGCGAGGTCGTCGATGACCAGATCTGGCCGGATCTAGTCGAGCGGGGCCGCCGACGACCAGATCTGGCCGGATCTGGTCGAACGAGGCCGCCGACGACCAGATCTGGCCGGATCTAGTCGAGCGAGGCCGCCGCCGACCAGATCCGACCGGATCTTGTCGAACGGGGCCACCGACGACTAAATCTGGTCGAATCTCGTCAGTGTCGATCGGAGATCGGAGAGTGAGAACTTCGAGCGTCCGGCCAAATCTGCGGGCAGCGACGACCCTTCGACGGCGACCCCTTGTGTTCGACGGTCATGGACAGACGTCAGCGGATCTGGACAGACGTCGGCGGATCTCGTCGACGGTGGGCCGAGTTCGCTGCACGGAGAGGTGAGAGAGAGAGGTGCGGGCGAGAGAGTTGAGAGAGAGAGAGAGAGCACGAGCGAAAATGGGGAAAACATTTTTGCCCCGCCTTTTGTAGTCCCCCTCCACGGCTGAACCGGGCTCGCACGATCGGATCGGTTTTTTTCGCCATAAACCGAGTAAGATCACCGGTTCATTTTAAAAAAATCCATTTTTGATCGGTGCCCGTCCTATCCAGATCGGTCGAGCGCCTCGAAATGGAAGGAGTGTCCCCCATTTCAGATGGGGGGACACCCATTATTCCCTTTTTTTATCATATCCGAAGTAGTCGTTCACATCATCTTTATGATTTCACCTTTTATAGCAATTAGGAATTAGTGCATTAAATATCTTACTCATGCAATAACAATGACTTACTGGTAAATGATAATATAAATTATATTTCTTTAAGTTGTTATTTTGGCCGTTGAAAAATGATACTTCAGTGTGATGAAGGAGAACTCTGTAACGGAAGAAAAGGGAGATACAAAGACCTCATTGCCAAGTCCGAAACGAGGAACGCTGGCTAGCCCTTCAGCGACTCGGGGATGGAACCCATATCAAGTAGCCAGTTCGAGGGCGTCATGAGGTAGTCTCGCGCGAGGTCGATCATGTTCAAAGGCGCTCCGCCCGAATTCATGTCATATTCACCCCCTGACTTTGATTGAGTAGGCTGCTTTTATTACTCAAAGGTTGGTTGTTAGTTTTATGAGACACCTAAAAGGGTCTTCCAAGCTTCGATGAAAGGACCAAAAATTATAATTAACCTGCAATCATAAAAAATCAAGGAATAAACAATGGGGACTTAATAGAGATTCTATTTTTATACTACTATCACAAAGAAGGTCATGCAACGTTTCTTTCTCTCCACATTTTCTGAAAAAGAAGTAGAAATCGTTATTGATTAGCTATTATTTTATATGGACATAATTTAGATGTCATTAATTATTATTTGTCTTGATTGGAACCATGCCCTGAAAAAAGGGCATCTCCTTCACTTCGACCACATTAACAAAATTATTTCTTTTAACACGGTTATATTTTTTTCCATCAGATCTTAAGTTATATTATAAAATTTGTCCCTTAAGCTGTCCCCATTTGACATTTATGCTAGTTTTCATTAAAACATTTAACTAATTTTATTTTAATTTAGTATGGAATATTAATATCCTCAATTATGAAATTAATTTTATCCTCAATTTTTAACATTAGCACAATATTTTTATAAATTATTATTATTAAATCATATTTTTATTTCGGTAACCTTGATATATTTTGTTATAATAAGGACTTAATAGTAAATATGATATTTTATAATTGTTAAGAAAAAAGTTAATAAAATTTTGGATGAACTTAAAAGAATTATAATAAGTTAAGATATTAATTTTTAAAAAAACTAAATAGAAAATAAATATGAAAATAATTAACAGTTTGGAAGGGTTAAATGGAAATAATTTTCGGTAACCGGATATCTTGAACCAGTTTTGAAATAGTAACGTATATTCACCGACCGAATGAAAAATTGTCATATTTGATTAATCCAAGAAAGTTTTAAGGTGTCATGTTATTTTAAAAGTATACTTTACACCCGTTTTTATTTAATTTCTGTTAAATTAAATTAAAAGAACCGTAGCTTTTCGAATTTGACATGAATAATTAAATTGACAAATTAATTTGGGATGAGTGAAATATAATAATAAGGAACAAAGTTGATATGATATTAAAAAAGTTGATGTAACATATTAATTTTAACAATATTTGAATAAAAATTAGGTATTATAAATATAAAATAGAATTTTATTAATTAATATAAATAAAAGTATAAATTGGAATTTTTATTTAAAATATTTTGTTAAAAAATATAGAATTTAAATATAATAAATTATATTGAAAAAAATATGATTTTTTATGAAATGACAAGTAATAATAATATTTAATTAAACCGTCTAATAAATATTTTATAGTAACAAATAAATTGTTTTATATAAAAAATGTAAGAGAGAAAATGATAAAAGAAAAAAAAAGTTGAAAATAAAAAAAACATCATAAAAAATGAAAATAAAAAAGACAATAGCCTGATTTCACATTGATTATAGTGATGTGTTCCACCGAAAATCAAGCCATTTTTTTAATGTTTAACGAAATTAGGTGAAACTAATTTCTAATTTTACTTAATTACAGTTGTCAAACACCTCCAAATAGTAACTTATATTCACTGACAGATTGATACAATTGTTATGTTTGATTAATCCAAAAACATAACAACACGTGTCAATGCCTCAACTTTTATGAGCGGTGAAAATTATGAAAATAGACAAACAAGAGGTGAAGATCCATCCCGTAAAACCCGGCCCGACTAACCGGTCAGATCGGTGTCTCCCTTGTACAAATACCCAAAAATTTGGATACCTGTTACATTGTTCTCATTCGTCGATTAATGCCTCACTTTGTGCAGTTCTATTAGCCCATAGGCAAGGTCATTCATGACATAGAAATCACACTTGAAAAAGATGAACAATTAGCTACAGCAGCAAGTACTGTAGTGAAACTGATTGCATAAAAGGATAAATCGGCCACATAAATAAAGGGTACCATCTGACTTTACATTTAAGTTTTAGCATCTGACTTTACATTTAGGTTTCAGCATAACAAAATTCGGCCAAGAAATGATTTGCGGGTCATTTCAAATTTGTCCTTGAAGTTAGCCCACTTTGATCCGGTCAAGTCGATGAGTTTCGGTGATCCGATCGGATCAAAATAAAAAAAATACGTATGAAAAATTTAAAAAAATAAGAACACATTACTTGAATATATTTTCTTTTAGAATTCATATTACAACTTTTTTCCATTTTTCATAATATATTATCAATATTTATTTAATTTATAATTATGAAGTTTTTTCATTTTTAAGTAATAATTAATTAATTGATACTTGCTTTATTATATTATTTGACTTTAACGACTTTTCAGTTCGATCCAATCTGATTGGTTTGACCCGATCATCAATCCGGATCGATGGCTTTTATAAAAAAAATGTATATTAAGACAAACTTCTCTCCAAGAAGAAGTCGAATATGATGAACGGCTCACCTAATGGTCCTTCCAACATTTTTTTAATATCCACTCTAGACATATTATTAATAAAAAACAATATTTTTCTGATTAGAATAGTGGCTGCAGTGACCTTAACATTTTATTTTGAGTTACTTTCATTAATCATCGTTAAACTATTATAATTTTTCACATCTAACTTTAACTTATGAACTTATTTTTTTTTTTGGATTTCCAAACTATCTCGAATTTTTCAATTTAATCCTTCCATCGACTTTTATCAACTTTTCTGTTAACTTTATTTTTTCATTTATGAAAAGTCAAAATTACCCCTTCTCTCATCACGTCTAATATTTAAAATTTTAAAATAATAAATAAGAAAAGAAAAATGTAGGGGCATCACCCCATCGCCCCTTGCTCCACATTGCCGACGACGATCTCGAGATTCACGAGGTTTTGTCCAGACTTGGGACACATCGCGTGGCCAGATCCAATCCATCGGGTGATCCAATCTTTGCCGTAGGTTTGTCCTGTGGCGATGACCACCGCGTCCTTCATGAGGCCGAGTGAGATTGGGCATCCGAAGTCTTCCAGCACCATCAGATTACTGTCGATGCCGATGACTTTGCAGACAAAGATGATGACGAGGAGAAAGAGCTTATCTTGGATGAAGATTCTGATCTCGGTGTTGAGGCATTGAACAGGACGCACTTAGCATAGAGGAGAAGTCCAACGATCGCCACCATAATAGTTGCCCATTTCTCATCATCCGGAGATGTCGTGGCCAGATCCCTGATCTCGCGCTCGAGGCTCTCGATCTCGTCGCGGCATCCGCACACGTCGTCGAGGTTGAGCCTCTACAATATGTCTACTAGATTCGCCCAATCAGGAATCTCACGCTCGACGTTGGCGATGACGATGAGGATCTCCCTTCGGAGAGCATCATCTGCGGGCTCGACAGCTGGAGAGGACCACTACAAGAGCCCCACGAGGTTGTGGACGTCTTCAACGATCCAGAGTTCTACCACGGGGACGATGTCCAGCAACGTGGAAAATTTCATCGTCAGAAATCGTTGGCCGGATTGTGTCAGGAGGAGGAGCTGCCCCGACTACAGGCGGAGCAATCCTGGAGAAGCGCCTTGAACCGCTAAAGCACGAGGAGGATCTCCCAGGGACAAAGAGAGGCCGATCGCGGCAGCTCAGACGTCAACGAGTCTCCGGCCGCCGTGTCGTCATTGAACAGGTGGAGGAGGTCCTTGTAGAGCATGACGAGCAGCTTCGCCTTGCAGGCGGTGGAGCGAAGTTCCTCCCATCGATCGCTGAACCACCCCTCCCCCCCCCTCCCCCACCCACCATTAGTTGTCACCGGCGAGACGCTCTCCTGCGTTTTTCATTTTTTATTTTAAATCTTAAATATTAGAAGAGATGAGAGAATGGGTAATTTTGACTTTTCATAAATGAGAAAAAAAAGTTAATAGAAAAATTGATAGAAGGATTAAATTAGAAAAATGATGATAACTTAGAAATTTTAAAAAGATAAATTCGTAATTTGAAATTAGATATGAAAAATCATAATTGTATAAGAGTGATTTATGGAAATGACCATTTTATTTCTCATGGGGCACATTTGACCAGCCGGAAGCTCGGAGTTCACTCATCTGATGTCCTTTATGTTTGAATTAATTTACATACCGGCCAGTCGCATTGAACTTTGGAAGTTGGAACTTGGAAACCATTAATTTACATGCAGGTCAGTCAGTCAAAGATCATATACTCTTTCAATTTTGTCGAGACTGCTCATCATTAGAAGCAGGGTTGTAAGAATCCGGCCGGTCATATCGTTGTCCGGACACTAAAACGATTTAGGGATCATTCAAAATTTAGTCATGGAGTTGACCCACTTTGATCCGATTAAACTCGATTAAAATTCGAGTTCAACCGATCGACCCGACGAATTTGATTGATCCGATCAGGCAAATTATAAAATATAAAAAAAATAAAATTTACAAAAATTAATAATTTTTTTAAAATATCATATATATATATATATACTTAAATTTATGTTTTAATATTCTTCTTTATCACATATATAAAATTTCATTGATATCTTTATTTTTTTTATAATAACTCACAAGATTTTTAATTTAGAAAATATTCAATTGATAATTTAATTTGTGTTTACTTTATTACAGTATTTGATTTGAATTATTTTATTATATTACATTATATTTTTGCTAAATAATATGTTATATATTAATAATATTATAATAGTCACTTGAACTTATTTTATTTTTTATTAATTTATATTACCCGGTTCGACCATTCGATTCGATCTGGTCCAATTGATCCGACTTGATCTCGATGACCGAGTCGAATCTTACAACATTGATTCGAAGAGGGCCCATTATTCTTTTATTTAACTAAAAGGACGACGATAGTGGGTAATAAAAGTATATGTCCATGCACCGAAAAAAATTAAACGTAATAGATTCAGTGGGTAACTTATCATTTTCCTCCGATAATTTAACGGAAATTAAATAAAAGCGGGTGTATTCCTTTTAACCCTTCCAAACTGTAATCTTTTCATGTTTATATTTTGTATTTGTTTTTTAAAAATATTTTTAATATATTAACTTATCCAAATTTGATTATTATATGATAATAATAATAGTATATGATAGTTATGACGTTGTCTCACTATCTCCATTATGATTATCAGGAAACAATTTTAATATTGATTGAAATCCTATTTTCAAACTCTATCCTACTTATCCTATATTTTGTATTTACTTATTATATGAACATAATACATAAGTTGCAAGTTGAAGTAAAAATATGTTGCTGCGGATGCGGACATCAGTACGTTTATTATACTTAAACAATACTAAAATAATTGACCATGGACTTAAACGACTGGCAATATCTACGAAAGTGAGGTAACCTTTTAAAGTGAAAGATTGGAATGATTCAAAGGTTCCTAATATATATTAGCTTCATGATCAAGCAAATTGGAAAATAGATAACGTGAAGTAGGTGCTGCTCCCTACTCCACTAGTTAAACAACGTAAAGAAAGTTTTTTGTTTAAATATAGACATGAATGAAAAAAGAACTAAAGGTTCGCTGTTCTGAAAGTTGACATTGTATGGGAAAGAACATTAATTAGATATTACTAATGTTTAAATATCAATCGGTACCCAGTACAGCCATATTATATTTTGCTCATGTTGGATTATTTTGTTTTTTCAAGAAATTGCCATTTCCATATATTAACTCCTGCGCAAACTTTTATATTTTTCTTTATACAGCAATAGTCTTTTTCAGATGTAACTACGTACGAGTCTACTCTTTTCTTCTATATATGCATGCATGAGTTCTCTGACATTAAGTGCATCATGTACATTGGCTCTTCACCATTTGGATCTAAGAGTTCAGTTTAGCATAGAAATCGAGCTTAATGGAGAAATTAGTAGCGGTGATCCTTCTTTTCCTTGTCTTGTTCGCTCATATCGATGTTTCTACTGCGCCGGGCGCTCGTAGGGCGCCGGGGAAGCCCCTGAAGGGCAGCTCGAGCAGTACCAAACTGAAAAAAAATGCAACCCGCGACGTGTTCGATGCTTTCAACCAAAATAGTGCCTCCGGTGGTTTCCAAGCAAAGCTTCGGTGGAACGAAGGTTGGAATTACGTGCTGGAGCTCGGCGTAGGTAACCCGCCGCGCAACGTCTCGCTCATCATCGACACCTATGATATGTTCATTTGGACCGACTGCCTGCAAAGCTCCATGCACAGCTCGGCTCCAGCTTACTATCCAAGCATGTCTTCTACCTACCAAGTCCTGCCATGCAACAACCAGCAATGGCAACAGATACTTCATGTTGACTATACATATTGCAGCCAAGTACCACCGTGCACATACAATTGTTCCTGGGCGCTGGGTGTTCTTGCCAACGAAACGTTCGGATTCGGAGGCAGTAATCCTACCTTGTCTTTTGGATGCAACAATGTGCAGGGGTTCAACTACTCGTACTCCTCCGGCTATGCAGGGATAGGACGAGGGCCCTTATCTTTGATCTCTCAACTGTCCTTGTCCAAGTTCTCTTACTGCTTCACTGACATGGATACCTCTCTTTCCAGCTACATGTTATTTGGATCCGACGCAGACTTGGACGAAAACGAAGTCGTCAATACGACTTGGTTTGCTAAAGAAAGCAACCGTTACATTCTCGATTTAAGGGGCATATCATTGGGCGAGAAACTCTTGCCGATTCCTGAGGCGACACTCCAATACGCAGAGAAAACAAGCGGGACCATAATCTACTCAACGGACTCGTTTACTTACTTGTTGCCGGAAGCTTTCAGAATCGTCAAGGAAGAAGTCATTTCTCAGATCGGTCTTCCTGTCTACAACCAATCCAAGGAGCTCATCGGAGCCGATCTGTGCTTCAATTGGACATCAAATAAGCCTCTAAACTTATCTACTATGACGTACCACTTTTCTGGGGCTGATATGACTTTGCCGGTTGAAAATTTCTTACTGAATTGGACTGATGAAGTTGGTACTCCGGTGGTTTGCTTAATGATTGTTGAATACAACGGCAGATACTCGTACTTGGGCAGTTATCAGATGAAGAACTTTCAGTTCATTTTTGATCTGGTAAATTACAAGTTATCCTTCAGGAACACTCCGTGCGATCAGCTTCAACCTCTCAGAAACCATGCCACAAAATTCCATTTACATGGGGCGACTTTGTTTGCACTTATCCTTTTATATCTGTTTCTGCCTTGATTGTTAATCTATCCTTGTCCAGTAAAGATGTAAAAAAGGGTCACGTTTGCTTTCTCAGTGTGCTTTTGTCATTTAATTAGTACTGTATATTTCGAATGCTTGATAATTATAGTACTCTATGTTTCTCCGAGTAATTATGATCGTGAGTCCAGTGTGAGTAGGTAATCCTAGGCAGAGTCAACTTAAATGGATAGGGCATGATGCGGGCAACACTCTCTCCATCATATATTAATACAGAACATATTTTTCCCTATGCGTAACTAGTGCTCTATTTAGCAATTTATTTTGGTTTTCCTTTTCACTATTCTCGCATATTTTCTGTCATCTTTAAACCTTTTCTACAAGTCATTATTCAAAGTAATAAATTTCGCAATATGTGCTCAACCTTTACTCCACTTCATAAAAGAATGTGACCGCGCATTGAATCACAAGTGATTAAAATGATAAATTGTAGCATTTATTGCCAGAGGAAGAGACGTAGCATCCAGCATTACATATGAAAGCAATTTCTCTCCAAAGGAAAGACAGATTGTTATAAAACACATAAATTACATAGGACCGTAGAGGAAGATTAAGCCGTTTAATTAATGCTCGAGGGTTTGCTTATAAAGATGTGACAAGTTAATGTTAAAAAAAAAAAATCTTAATGGGCCCTGCAATGTTGGGCTATCAGATATCATAACCGGACTGAAGTTCAAATGGGATGATGAATTGGGTTATATATAATTGTATCAGTTCTATCACTTTCGATCAAATTTGATCTATCTTTATTAAAATAGTCATATTTATAATAATTTTAAAGATCTAATATACATACTATCATAGAATTAATTCGTTCGAGCGAAAATTAGCAGTAATCTACTAATAACAAAATATAAATATAAAATATTATTTGTTCTATTGCAAAATATTAGTAGTAATATTAGTACTAAAATGAATTAGAACTTGTTAGCATTGATTATTATGATCTAATATCTATTAATTATTTATGAAGGGTGATAATATATTAATTTTTTCTCACAAATCATTTTTATGTCTTCTTTTTTATTTTAATTTCTTTTTTGAACACTTTCTGTTCTCTCCTATTCATTCTATATGTTAATCTCCTTTTTGTTATTGTTACTTTTCATATTAATTTATGCATTGGTTCAAATTGTTAGTGCAACGATCATATTCTAAATATTTTGATGATAGCAAACAAGGAAGACGATGTACTAATAGTGCTCAAAGTGTTAGTGTGAACGAGTTAAATATTTTTCAAAAAAAAGGTTCGTAAGATTTTTACAGCTAAAATGGACGATCGAAATAGATATGGAATGATCACTAATTATAGAGAGAACAAACATTTTTAAATCCGACGACCGAATCACTTTCGATCGATCGTTCTAGGTGACAAAGGCTATAACAAGTACAAAACAGACGATCGAAGCAGTTATCGGTATGATCACTAATTACAGAGAACAAAATTTTAAATTGGACGACCGAATCACTTTTGGTCGACTATTCTAGGCGATAATAGAATGAACATGTACAAAAGGAACAAACGAAGTCGCTATCAGAACGATCGCTAGATACTCGGACATTTTTAAATCGGACGACCGAATCACTTTCGGTTGATCGTTCTGGGTGACAAAAGAATGAAGATGTATATAACGGACAATTGAAGTCACTGTCGGAACGACTACTAGTTTCTGAGAGCTTAACTCAGACATTTCTAAATCGGATGATCGAATCACTTTCGCTCGATCGTTCTGGATAGTAAAGGCAACGACAACGACTAATCCTTCTACGAACTAACATTAATGGATGACTGTCGAAAAAAACAAACGCAACGGCTGTTTTTCTATACAAAATGGATGTTCGATACTATAACGGACGACGCTGAGCACATGACAAAAATGCACAATGGCTAGTTCCTGTGCAAAATCAACGCTCGAAACTAAAACGGGCGATCATTTTAGTAGTGACAGCGCAACTTTTTCAAAATGTTTTACAATGGCCATTTTCAAGAGAAGCCTACAAAAGATAATCAAAAGGCTAAAGGAAGGCTATCCAAGCAAGGGCAAATCACTATAAAGCTTCTTTCAAGTCTAAAGTATTTTTCTAGAGCTCAATCTTGCAAATCATCATTTCCATCTTCTAGTTCCTAAGTGTGAACATTCTTTGTAAGGAGATAGAATTGGAGGGAACTCTTGTGTTTTTGTTTACCGAGTTTGAGAGCTACTTATAAGAATATGTGTGCCTTACCTCTTGAGTAAAGAAGAAGATATCGTGATGTAGAAAGATTTATTCTCTCTCTACAAGAAAAGAGAATAATCTCGAGTTTGGAAAGTCGGAACAGGGACGTAGGTAAAGAAGTTGGGCCGAACATCGTCAACATATTGTGCCTTCCTAAGTTTTGATTCTTCTTACTTGTCTTTTACATGCTTGTGATCATATTTTCTAAAAATCGATTTTTATGACTTTTCGGTTATAATTTTTTATACACCGATTCACCCTCTCTTGGTGTTTTCCATCATACACAAATCTTTCTAATGTATAAAAGAAATTAGTGCAAATGGACTAATATAAAATTTATTTATTCGATTGAAAAATATTAATTTTAATGAGAAAATGAATCACAACTTGTTAATATTGGTCGTTATGATATGATCTTTATTTATTACTTAATAAGAGTGTGATATATCACTTTTTTACTAAATCACTTTTTTCTTCTTATTTTTATTTTCTGCTCTCTATCTCTGTTAAATTTCTTTTCATTATTGTTACTCCATGATTCAAATCCTTTTATCTTTATTAAATTTAACTCTTTCCTCCTTTTACTTTCCTTTTCTAATAGTTTTTCCACTCATGAAACTGATCGAGATCGGTTAAATCGGCCGATTTTAATAACATTGGTCACATCAAATAATTTGATTAGCAATGGCACCAATAGGTTAAGTAATAATAAAGTAATGAGTAACATAAGCTGTAGAGTCAAACGTAGCTATTCAAATATATTATAATATCGTTTTGCAAAAAATGTTAGATAACTTGAAGTTCTATTCGAGAAGTGCAACAAATCTTCTCTTGAATCACCCCAAATTGGCATGAAATTTCACTTCAATTATGGATTATTTAATACAAATTAGACCCAAGATAATGGAAGTCTGAAACAATTATTTGCCTGACTCTTCTTGTTTGTGTCCATAGCCATCAAGCGTGTTTTGCCTTCTTGAAACATGCAACGACAACAACAATAAATAGCAGAGATCGCACCCTTTTATTGCCAACTTATATGCTTGAGAGAAGCGGACCAAATTTAAGAGATGACTAATATATTATTATATCAAGTGCACTTGCCAATTAAGTAATTAATTAGAATAAGTAGATCAATCATTCACGCTAACATTATGAAGTGTTACCTATCCAATCTTACTTACTTTTATTTGAGTAGGTATAGTTCCCTTGGGTTTGACTTGGTTCCTTTGTAAACTATAATCTAACAAATAACAAGAGGATCAAATTCATTCAAAAATAAATAAATAAATAAAAGAAAGCTTTGGTGTTGAATATTTGTTTAAAAAAAGAACTCCAAACGGTGTTTAAAAAAAGACATTAGCTAGTGCATATATGTCATAGAGGTGTGGTGATGTAGGCAAAGCCTTGCACATATTGACGGATACTAGGAGTTCCACGTGTTTACAAGTTTCTTGCACGGAGTGCTAATTGCGTAATCACTTCATTTGTCATCGTATTCATCATATTCTTTTATTTCTGCTTGCCAATTTATCTCGTCTACCCAATAGGCTACTATATTTTTCAAACTGATCAAATTTGAGGTTCAGATGGATATTTAAAGTGTTGAAAACAAATTTCTAATGTGAGCATAATATTCATCGTTGCAATTGTATTTGAGATGAAAGATTTGATTAATCCGTTCAAACAAATGATTAAAGTTCATGGGCTGGGCCTGTTCAAGATCTGTCTTTGATTATTAGCTTTACTTTCAGGTTCATTTTTTTCCTACGTGCTTTCTCTAGTCCTGATTTTTTTACATAATCCAATAAGATCTTATCAATCCAGTTAAATGGGGATTCCGACAAAAAAAAATTTTGTCGCAATTCAAGCCTGAATTTTAAATTATGAGCTATATCATTCAAAAAGTACATATATATATTTTAAAAGTGTATCTTCTGAAATTAAGTCGCAATTTTAAATTTTATATTCTGATTTTTTGTCGCAAATTTTCTTTTGCAGCTACCTTCTCAATTGTCATCCTTTCCACCGCCCATAAATAAAATTTGACTCTATTGCCTCTGTTATGAAATTAAGTCGTAGATAATCGTGCATCTACCCTAATATCATAAACCTTATATTAATAACATATATAATATTAAACCAAAGCTTAATTTTACTTTTGCGCATATGATCAACTGAGGGATTTTGGGCACTGGTTCGATGAGCGTTCTGTGACCTCAAAGTAAAATTAATTTCCCTGATCTCCTTCTGTCTTTGGAGTCTTTGGGGCTTGAGAAATGATGTTCATTTCATGGAAGTCGGGCAACCATTCTAACGATTTAAGAGAAGGTTGTGCCTCACATAGTGAATATGCTACTATCCATAGATGACCCCACGACGCGAGTTGAGTACTTGAGTCCAGTGGGAGCTCCCGTCGTCTCACGGTTGGTTGGGTTAAAGGCGGCTCAAACAGACCTCTGATCGCGGGGAGGAGACGGGGGAGTTGGATTTTTTATTCGATCGTATGAGTCTTTTCATCCTGCAAGGGGCTTTTAAACGGGTGATGCACTCTATCATCGAAAGCCTGGAGCTTACTTGCTCGAATCCGTTCACCGTTGGGCTACTAAGTACTAACGAGTTCACATCAACGCCCACTCGGAGACATTCACATATATTGTACTAGACGAGGGTCCTATTCCTTGGTACATCAAGAATCTACGATCCTATTCCTATTCACATATATTACATATATTAGTAATATTTTGTCTAACTTTTGGGACTGAAAATTAAATCATGTATTTAGAAAAATTAATCATCCAACTGGTTTTCTAGATAACTTAGACCATTCATTGGTTAACGACATTTTTTGGGAGGTTCCCGTCATGAGCTCCTCGAGGAGGACGTTTCTTCGTATTTCAATACATAATTGCACTTTTTTTTAAAAAAAAATAGTTGACCATGGACTATAAAATGATGGGCAATATCTACTAGTGAATTGAAAGATTGGAATGAATTAAGGGGGTGTTCATTATAAGTAATCTTTATATATTATTGGTAATATAAAATTAAATTATTTGAGCCTACTATATTATTTTGGTTATTTTATTTTAATTTACAGATAATTTGAATTATCTAGCAATGCAGATTGTCTATGAAATAACTGACTATGAGGGTGTCTATCCAAATTGTCACCCAAATAATAATTTATTTTTAGTTTCTTTTCATTCATGTCTTTTTCAATCGTAGACAAATAAAACATAAAAATAATTTAAAAATTCATATAATAAAAATAAATAATATTATTATCATCATATTTAATAATATTAATTTACTTAAACTTATTTTATTATTGTTATTCACATGAAGTGCATAGTATTATTTAGTTATTATTTTAAGTATTATATACATTACCATTATTTTCATTTAAAACATATGAAATATTTATAATTATATTTATTTAATTTATTAATTTTATTTGAGTTTTTAGCTATATTATATAATATTTAACTTAATATTAATGATAAAGGACATTTTAGTAAAAGTTGTATAGTGTCATTTAAATTGTTGGTAATAATACTTGTGCATAGTAAACGAAATAATGCACATTGTTGGTAATTCAATAGGTGATAATTTTTTTGATAGGCAATAAAAATTTCTAGGTAATGTGAAAAAGTAATGCAGTAAACGTCCCCTAAAGGTTCCGTATATATTAGATTCATGACTTGCTTTGCCTGTAAATTTGTTAAACCAAATTGGAAAATAGATAACATGGAGTGGTCCTACTCCATTAGTTAAACAACGTAAAGACAAATTTTGATTCGACTATCGGACAATTCCCGCTTCTTCCAACGAGTCATATATGAGAATCTTCCCCAAGTATGCTTCAACTGTGGGTGTCACAGTCATCATTTGGACTCCTGTCCGAACTAACTTAGCGCAGATGGTCTTCGGCTAGCGGGCAAGGATGGTTTGCTCTTGTATAGTATGTGGCTCCGCTCTCATCCACCTCAGCGCCGGACATCAACATCGGCGACCCAGGTGGTCGGTCATGCTCGGAACAGACAATCGGCTCAATTATCCGTACCGAACTTGAACCGCTCGATTGCCCTAGATGAGATTGACCGGCTCCGTCAGCATTCAACGGCTATTGTACCACCTAATGCCTATGTGGGAATCTTGGCACTGCATCCAACGACTCTCGTACCCCCTCTGTTGTCGCATGAGTTGGCTTAGGTCGATTCTCACGAGGCATGGTCTCACGTGAGCTCCCCTCTTGTTCGTAGCAATGGCCCACGTGGCAAAAGTCTCCAGATACCGCTTCTAAAGGTAAAGTGCCTTCTCCTCTCCCCATGGCTAGGGTTTCTCTTTTTGTTCTATCGTTTCCCCTCCTCCCTCTCTGGGAACTCCTGCGATGACCCCGCATGATGAGGTGTCTCGCAAGTTCTCCTCCGTTTTCGATCTCCGGCCCGGCCTACCGTCGAATCCCTATCTGAGGCAGACACTAAAGAAGATATCAAGAATATCATTATGGAGCCCCTCTTGAAATACGGCGATCGAGGAAGTCGACAATTAGGTTCTCCCCTCCTCCCCCGAACCTCTCTTCTCAGGGCAAAGGAGGCTGAAAACAAAAAGAAAAGCCACGTAATCTTTGCTATCAAACTCACACCTCTTCGTCTATCATAATGTTGGATGATGCTCCTGCTTCCGTAGACCCTGTTCCCCAACTCAATTCATGATCTCGGCTCTGGCTTGGAACTGCCGTGGGGCACCACGTAGCAAGGCGCACGATTGCCTCCGGAATATAGTGTCTATTCAAAAATCAAACATTCTCATACTTCTTGAGACACATATGGCAAGTAAAAGCTCTCAAATCATTATCAACAGATTAATTAGGTTCTTATTAAACATGTTGTTCTCATGACATACAGGTGCCTTTGGTGGCATTATTGTAGCTTGGAAGAGAAGCGACACAAAAATTATAATATCCATGATCTAATTCATATTGGATTCTATATTATATGTCTATAATCAATTGAGTATATGTGGTGTAGTATATGTTGTCATGTCACATAGTGATATATTAAGAATTCATAAAATTTAACTAAAGTACTAAAGTATGATTAATAATCATATTATGATAAAGCATATTCTCTTATGGTTAACTATGCATGTGATTTGTTAAGATTGAATTTAATTATAGTGGACCAATCAAATGTCTCCAAGTGGCATATGAAAACATATATGTGTGTAACAAAAATTAATATATACATATGTGAATAAATTATATGGATTATATTATATTAATTAATATCAATTAGGGATAAAATTAATAATTTTTAAATGTTAAATTTTAATTGGATAAGAATTTCAACTCTTGACATGCAAGCTGCTTGTCACCTCATGCTTAGACTATTTTTCCAACCGACCTATTAAATTAATCAAAATCTAAAAAAAATTCGTATGATCTTATCCTTCTCTCTAGACAACACACAAAAAAATTCAGACAATGACTCCTTTCATGGACGTTGAAGGAAATTCGAGAAGGAAGATCATTAAAGGTGAAGATTCTAATCCTAAATTGATAGTGTTCTTCCTAACATTTTATTTCGTATCAATTTGTTTTTAAAAATTATGAAATTTAACATGTAGTTTACATGAGATTTGGAATAATGTTAATAGGAGTTATGAAACGAAAGTCATGCCATTAGGATTAAGGTACTATCACTCTGTCCGCCGAAATTGCTACCCGAATTTATAAATTATGTATTAAATTCCATATATCGTGGAATTATTTTATAATTTAGGGTGTTATAAATATTGATGTTAGGTCTCATTGACAATTGGAATCACTAGAAAATGATATGTGTAGCGAAAGTTATAAATATTTTACCGAGCCTTACTCAGTCTGTCAGGATGGAACTTAGGGCAGATTATGCTAGTATTGGTTAAATTTATTGTGCTCAGTACAAATAGATATAAATTCAAGTAATTTTATGAGTTGTATCCTAGGATGTCTACTATTTGGAAAAATTAAAATTACCAGAATAGGAAATGTTTATTATTTTATATAAATTATGAAAGTAATGTTACTCAGCCTGTCAGAACATAGAAATAACATAAAAGTTAGGCTGAATGTTGATTTTCATGAAAGCAAACCATAATGAAATAGGATATGAAACTTTTACAGAATATTGCCTATATAATGTAAAAGTAAATAAAATTGGAATGATGTCATTTGATTATGTAAACCAAAAGATATGGATTTGTCTTTACTATGTGTACAATCTGTCACAATATTAGGTCAATCCTTATGTTTAATAATTAAAAGAGTAAATGTTTAAGGTTCATATATTATTTCAATTAGTTGTGTTTCATGTGTGATAGGCTTCTGTTCAGAGCATAGAAGTGATGTGTTTCTTATTATTATTATATAGGAGTAGAAGAGTAAAGTAGTGAAAAAGAAAAGGAAAAACCTTTTGGTAGCTCTTATAGGTAATTTAGTTTTTCCTACTCTATGTTTTCACATCTTTAAATTCGGGATGACATTAATTATTATATGTATTGAATATGCTTTGGATACACTATGAATTGATTTCGAAAAGTGCAATGATGAAAAGTATATCTAAATGATTGTATGATTGCACATTTGAAAAGCATATGTGATATGACATGAATGGATTAGTGCAATCTTATTTCATTTGAAATGATATTTGATATGATTCATCTTCTGATATTTGAGATACAATTGTTATATGTATTAAATTCATATATCGTCAAGTTTATATGGAAATTATGGTTTGAATGATTGATAAAGCATATGTGATATTTGATATGGTTCATTGGTAAAGCATATGTGAAATGTTATGGAGCCATCTTATGTGATGTAATCCTATTTCATTTGAATGAGTTTGATTCATCTTCTGATATTCGAGTTATGATCGTTATGTGATGAATCATGCATCTGCATATGCCTGCATTGCATGTATGATGGTTGGAGCTAAGTGCTACATCGCTGATCACGATATGAGCCACCTCTAAAATTCAATGCATCATTTTTGTTCCCCATATATGGGATGAAATAGACTAGAGCTAAGTGCCATGCGGAGGTAAGTGCCACATCGTGAGTAGTCGCGATGGGGGCCACCTCTAGAATCCGTAGGGACCACCTCTAGAATCCACCTATCGCTATATGATTGTTCCCCGAAAGAGATGAGGTAGAATGGAGCTAAGTGCTACATCGCCGATCACGATGGGAGCCACCTCAAGAATCCACCTACCGACCACTGGCCAGTTGGTGATCCGTGCATTCGTATGAGAGTGTTGCATTTGCATACATATGTTTGATGTGATTTATATGACATTGATTGCAAGTTGAGTACGATGTTTCTGATTAGTATGTTTATATGTAATTATCAAATATATAAAAATGCCTATTTTGCTATTATGATTATTGCATGTTTTTTTATGTCCCTCCAAATTGATGAGTTGGTAACACATAGGCTATGAGTTATCAACTTACTGAGCTATTTTGCTCATAATGTTGTTTCTAATATTTTTTTAGATCAGTATACCTTCTTGGATTAAGTGAGCTCATAATCTTAGCAGGGATAACTCTTTCGATGTAAAGGTATTGAGGGGAGTTGTTATTTTCGTGTCCTTTTGTTAGGATGTCGAGAGAGTTGGTCGAGTTTATTATTTTTGTCAAAATAAGTTGTAATGAAAATAAATTTATTTTGTAAAATGTACAACTTAAGAAGTATCAGTTTGCTCTGAAATGATCACATATTGTGTAATTTATTTAATAATATATACTTTTACTCTTATATTGTAAAAGGAAGAGTAAATTACGTCATGTTTCCGCATTTCTTTATACTTTTATTTGATCGTCCGTAATGAGTCGCGAACTCTAGTTTAACTCGCGGGTTAAATTGGGGTCGTGATAAAAATCTTCATGGTTAACTCTGCCTCACAATATCTAAATGTAGTTGTCACGATTAAAAAAATGTCCTTTCTCCTAATTGCAATTTATGCTAGCACCTTACCTATGATAAAAAACTCTTTATGGAATGGATTGGAAAATTTTAATTTTGATGACATTCCTTGACTTATTATGGATGACTTCAACATTGTTTCTTCCCAAGGATAAAAATGGGGACTCTTTTTACTTTCTCTAAGTTTGTTAAATCTTTTAATCACTTCATGTATGGTCAAGGACTACTTGATTTACCCCTATCTAGTTTCCAATTTACGTGGCGCAATAATAGATCTGCAAATGCGAGAACTCACTGTCGTCTGGATAGGGCTCTTATAAATCATCATTGGCTAGTTCTGGTTCCAGAACCATGAACCCAGACTTATTATTAAAAATGTATGGGCTACTAGATCTTGCTTTGATCCACTCCAAATCTCCTTGAACAAAATTAAGCATCTAACTTCTATATGAAATAAATCTAACCTAGGTAAATTGAATAATAGAGCCCACTCAGTTAAACATGAGATCTCTCTGCTAAAACTAAAAGATGATCTGATCAAGAGAGAGAGAGAGTAATCTGGGAGAGAGATAAAAAATTATTATTCCTCCTCATTTTACCAAGCTTTAATCCCTTACAAAGATAAAAAAATGATAGATCCGAGAAATGGGAGAGAGAGGTGATTTAATTTGATAACAATAGAAATAATTTTATTTAGTAATAAAAGAGGGGTTAATTTGATTTAAAATTATCTATTTCTTTTCATTTCATCAATTTGGTGGAATAAAAAAATATGATGTATGAAGAACTCAACTATTCCATCACACTCTTTTTAATTGAAATAAAAATTATAACAAAACATTATATATATAATTTCATTCCTCTCTATTCCACCTTTCCTCTTCAAATTTCTCATTTCAAACAAATCCTAATGCTCTAGAGTTTGTTTAATGAACCGTGCTATGTTGGGCTGTCGCATCAAATAATTTAGAAGCCTATTAAAGTCTCATGTAAGTTAAAGCAATCACACCAATCGATTAAATAATAAAATAATGGATGCCATAAGCTGCAGAGTCAAAAGCAGCTATTCAAAATTATAATTTCGTTTTGCAAAAGTGTTAGATAACTTGAAATTCTATTTGTGAAAACGTCCATTTATGTTCATCTACTTTACAGGGTATTTTAGTAAGATCATTTAATTTCAATTTATAATTCAAAAGTCATCTAATTTTAAAAATCTTTTAATTGCGATCGCCCGATCGCATATATGGATGTGCAGACATCTATGTATGCTATCGACAGATTGAGAGGCTTCACTTATAACACCCTATAAGTTATATATTAAAATCGGGTTTAATTATCTTTGTTATCTTATTATATAATTATGAATAATCAAAGAATGATAAGTTTACGCACTGAATGTATCATGTCTTATTTTAGAGGATAAGGATTGTGTGAGATAAAAAATAATTCATATATATGAACCATCGTTGGATAGTGATATGACGATTTACAAATAAGTGTTATCAAAATGTATGTAAATAAGTATTTATTTATGAACTATCATATCACAATCTAACGATGATTCATATATATGAATCATTTTTTTTCACATAATTCTTATTCCCTTTATTTTTTTTAGTGCACGGACATAGAATTTTACTTCGTAGCCTGACAAACGTCCTTTTAATTAAATAAAAAACTAATGGGCCTTCTACAAAACTGAAAGAGCATAATGTAATGTTCCAAGATTCGATGCGAATTAGCTCGATGTAAATTAGTTCAAGCAAAATGGATGTCGAATGTGGACCATGACGTGACCAAGTTCGAAATCTTTGTCGATCGAAAATCGTGAAATTAGATCGAGAATTGTTGGAACATTATTAATTAATAAAATAATATATTTTATTAGATAACAAATATATTTTTATGAATTTTTCAAAATCATATTTTTGTATATTAAACATCATCTAGATTCATTATTATTATGATCTATATATTTTTTATTAGTATTTAAAGTATTGTACTAAATACATGAGACCATATAAGAACAGATGAGATTGTATGATCACATGTGATCAAAATTAAAAACGTATGAAGATATTACACATAAGATTCTTAAGATAAGATGGATATTGATAATAGGTGATAAGATCATAAAATCATAACAATCTTAAGATCTATATCAACATCTTGACAATTATGGGTGAGACTAATCAAGAGTCCAACTATGAGAATTAAAATGATTTGATATAAGTTCTACTTGTTTTCATATTTCTAGGTCTTAGGTTGGAGTTTCTTCTAAGTTGCAGAAAGGACGACACTTAATAAAAGTAAGATTTCTATAATAAAAGTAATAATTTTAGATAAGTTTTATGGCAAGTTTAGGTGTTCTTCGACTGCAATTCAAAAAATACTAATTTTCAACTATAATATAGATGTCAAAATGTAAGATTACTATAATAAAAATTGACATCTCTTTTGCTCATGGCAATGAAATTCGAATTTTCATAAGCGATATTCCTGACGTAAAACAGATAGTGTGAGCTTCCCAATACCTCTCAAGGAAAAACCGAATTGGATAAAAAAATTGACTGGTTGATGTGAGCTTATCAAAGTAAGAGAATGAAGTGTCATCATCACCTGATCATCATCATCCGGCATTCATCCTGCAGCATTTGGAGAATATCAGGAGACTGTGCATAACAATTGCTTTTATGAAATAACTTAATATGATAATTTTCTCAGTCTTCGTTCAAAGCAAGTGCAAGTAGCTGACATTTATTTTGCTCCACTTACCAAAAGTATCAAAATTTCAAGAATAATTGCTGTTAAGTATTTCATTCCTACCTGGAAAACAATTGGTCCTTTTATTTATACATCGTAATGGAATAATTATGGTGGCACAAATTAAGCTGACACTACACTTTGTTCAACCTTAATTACTCAGAGATTTAAAATAATTAATCAAATCCATCAATTAAGTAAAGTGGCTCTAAATAGTTATGTCAATGAATTATGATTAAAACTCACAAAGAGCGTTCACCAAATTTATATTGGATGCATGAATTATTCAATCTTATTCATAACTGGTTACTAATTAACGAAGTTCAAAACTCGAAATTCATCATTATATATAGCCAATTATATATACTTCTTATTATAATGCTAAATAACTTGGGTACTATTCGACAGTCAAAATGACGGCAAGTTGCTCAGATAGTGACTTTAATTTTTTTTATATCTGTTTTATAAACTTGATAAATTTTATGTGAATTAATAAGATCCTTGATAAATTTTCTGACGTTCAAATGCATGTTCCTTTACCTCTTCTTATTTTGCAAGAGCCAAACATGACGATCATGTTTATGCCACAAAATTCTTTAATAGATACAACGGTCTTCTTTGAGTTATTTGTTTCTTTAATTGGATTAACGTGCCACATGAGATAGGCTTTTTTTATCAATAAACCACAATTTGCATTAAAGGTCAGTTAAGAAATCTATCTATCCATTCAATACTCTCTCTCAACAACAACAACAACAACAAAGCCTTATCCCACTAGGTGGGGTCGGCTACATGGATCATACGACGCCATTCCGCTCTATTAGTGTTGATTCGTTGATCCATATTCATAAGATTCAATAGGATTTTATGCTGGCTGTCGGGGCCTAACACAATCCTCCTTATTTATCCGGGCTTGGAACCGGCTATAAAAAAAAAAAATCTATCCGTTCTTAGTTCAGTTCATTAACACTGTTTTACATTAAATAACGACAATGAAAAATAGTATTTTACATTAAACAAGTATAGTGAAATCTACTGACCAATTTAGTACAAAGACTACATTAATTCTTCAATAGCTGGGAGTTCGATGGCAGGGGTTGAGCTCGAGTAGAAAATTGATGTACTGTTGTAATTCTTTCGATCGATAAAGAATTAGGTAATCCTAAATTAATGATTTCATTATAAGCGGAGTAATTAGATTACTCATTACATTAAAAAGAAGTAAATATTAAGTAACGATTTTATTTCGTGATTCCTTTTTCTTATGCTTATAGTTACTATCACTAATAAAAAAAGTATCAAATATTGATTTAATGACTAAACAAACTTTTGCCAAAATCCGATTATTCATTATGAAGTAACGATTGTCATTCTTATCAATTTGCTAATATGATCAAGAATAAAATTCAATGGAGATCTGCACTGGCAAGGAATTCTTGTGTAAGAAGGCATTTTGAATTCGAATTACGAATTCAGTCATCTCTAATCGATTCAAACCTTAATTATCAAACATGGGAAAGTGCTCCTTGGTTCCGATATTAATTAAAGTATAATAAAAGTTACATATTGTGTAATTAATCTTATTAAAAATATTTATTTTTTTCAGTAAGTACTTTGATTGTTAATGTTATCAATCAGATTTTCTGGTATCCTTTTTCCTTTCTGAAACCCTCATACACAACATGCTCGTAAGTCAAAGTCATATAAGTCCTTTCTGAAACCCTTTAGTCGTTTTTAAAATTTGGGAAACATATATAATAGCCGCATGGCAATAATTATTGCGTCGCAAACTGAAACTGGAATGTTTCAAAGATTCCATCTTCATTAGCTTAGTTCCAAAAATAATGGACCCCAAGATAAAAATTGTGAGAAGTTGTGTATATCATATAAGTCATCCTATTTATATTATATCATATATGTAAATGATATATCAATATAATTTCTTTATAGCAAAGAAGAGCCTAGGGTCATGTTGCGAAAATCGACGTTTTGAAAATTCTCTTACGTATCTCAAATTGATTAAAAAATTAATTTTATTTTCTGTCGTCAGTTGACTGCACAAACGTCAAACTTTTAACGATAATTGCTCCTAATCCTTTCCCTCTCTCTATATATATTTTTGTAGTCGAAGAATTTAATAAATGAACTTTTTAAAAAAAAATCATAAATGAAAGAGAAAAATATATTCCTTCTTTCCTCTCCACGTTTCTCTCTCTTCATCACTGTACACGCGTGTTTTTTTCTCTCTCTGTCGATATCCTTCTCCTCCTCTCTCTATTTTTTTTCTCTCTATTTCTTTCTCTCTCTCTAAATCATGTTTAGAGATTTCCTTTTTCTTGTTTTTTTTTCTCACTATCCTATCCCTTTTTTCTCTCCACCATCTCTCGGACGTGATGCGTTCTATTTCTATTTTTTTTTCTTTCCTCAAGCGCACGACGTCTCCGGATTAATCACCCAAAATAATTAAGAAGATGTGCCAAGAATCTACATATCTTTCGAAAATGTACCTTATGTCCTGTCAATCATGTCCCACGCCGAGTGCGAGAAAAATAATTTTCATGCAACATGGTCCGCTCTAATATCTCCATTCATAAAATTAACAAATTCCAAATTAAATTTTAATAATATTTTAATTAATATTAATACATATAATATTATTAATATTTAATAATAATATTATATATAAAAATATTGATAATAAATAATATTATTTTAATTACCGACGACTAATGTCCTTCGAAATTATCAACGGACGTAAAATCCTTTAATAATTTTGAAGGCTCTATTTTTTGGTAAATAAAATAATAGTATATTATTAATGTCTATAATATAATACATATCTCTTCCATTTTAATAAAATATTATATTACTAATGTTTATAATCATATATATTAATAGATATAATTAATATCAATACATATAATATTATTAATGTTTAATAATATTATTATATATATAAACATTGATAATAAATTATATTATTTTAATTACCAACGGATAATTCCTTGAAATTATCGACAAGATGCTAAATCTTTCAATAATTTCGAAGGTATTATCATTTGGTAAATAAAATAATAATTTAATAATAAAATACTGAATATATACTTATATTATATTACATATATATTATTATAAATATAATTACCTAAGGCTTTGCCGGTGAAGATTTTTCGTCCGTAGTAACAAAAGACTTTTTGGCCTCCGGTAATTCAGAAGGATTTTTTTATCTATCGCAACGGTCGTCGAAAAATGCGAAGGATTCATGTCCTTCGGAGAATGTCTGTCACAAATTACTATTTTCTTGTAGTGATTCATCTATTTAACTAATTCACATTTATTCTTATTTAAATAAATTTCGAAATTAATTAAATAATCATGTAATAAATCTTATCCCCAATGTCCCTTTATTTTTGGAATTATTACTATAAAATTTTCCAAAATGAAAATAATAAAATATTATTTTATTAAATACAAAAAAATTAAGGTCGTTATATCATAATCTTCTTAAAAAAAATCATCCTCAAATTTTATGAAAAAGATAATTTGACCAATCTAATATTTTAGTCAGTAAGTTCATTAAAAAAACATTCATATTCATTATCAATTGTCATCATTACTAATTACTAATGCGAATTGCATGCACAAAATACTAGCAAGTATACTAAATCGAGTAAGTAAGAGTTATCGATCCCATGACAATGATTAATTTATCTTCTAATATTAATTAATTAATTGAAAGAAAATATATTTGTGATTTTAAAATAAAATGTAATTAAAGATGATATCAATTCCAAATATTCGACCCTTAAGTAATGAGAGAGAAAGTTAAGATACAGATCTTTAATCCCACCTTATCTCTTAATTACTAATTTTTTTTAAAATTCAAGTGAAGAAAAGATTGCCAAAAGTATAGGTTTCCGTTATCACAACCTAATTACCCTAAATAAAGAATAGATAAAAATAGCTAAACAAGTTAACTTTGATCTACCTTAATTAAGATGCTTGCATATGCAAATCTATGTTATTAATTACTAAACAAGTTAATTAATAAACCGCAAATAATGGTCTCAAATGAGATGAGAGAAAGCTGACTAGAGCAAGCAAAATCTGGCTCGAGTTCAGCGTGTCCCAGCCCAGATTGTGCCTCGTTTTCTTCATGCAGGTGAACTCGGCTTGGGTCCGCAAGGCATGGCCCGAGTTGATGGTGTGACCAGCCCGAGTTGATCAGACTCGGCCCGGGTTCAATATAAAATGAATTTGACAAGTTTTGAATCAATTATCATGCACAAGATTCACATGCAATTATTGTTCAACAACTAATAATAAACACACAAATCTATCCGGCTATGATAAAAGCATTAAATAAAGCTTATACTTCAGTTCACAGAAATCCTAATCTATAAAATAAACTAAGAAAAAAGTCGAGTTCAAGATCGGTTTTCCTGAAATAATGAAATTATTCGTAAACAATTGATTTGACATCAAAAGCAAAGAGAAAAAGAAAATAAAATGATTGAAAATATTAAATCAAACTCTCAAGTAGTAAAGGATGCCTCTAGAATGAGCCTTTGCAGAGACTACATCGAAAATGAACGTAAAAAATTTTGGATTCTTCAATTATTCGTTGATTTACCGTGGCGCGCAGGAGAAATTATTCTCTCATTTCTCGTGCTGCTAGAGCTTCAAACTCCGAAATTGCATACTCTTTAAGTTTGTGGTACATCCATATTTGTAAGCATGGTGGCCTTCTAGGTTTCGAGTCAAAATCATGACTCAAACTCAAGTTAAAGTCAGCAAAAAAAAAAAAATACGCCATCTGTCAATTTGACTTATTGTACTAATCCTGGTCAGATTTGTTCCACCTCAGACCAAGTTATGTACAAATTTCAATTTTGAGTAAAAAAAGAACTCCTGAAGGTTCGCCTGTTCTGAAAGTTGACACTGGGTGGGAAACAATGGCGGAGTCACATGGGTGCCAGTGGGTGCACGCACACCCACTGGATAAATAGATAACTAGTAATATTATTTCGACAATGCATCTTTGTCTCAGCCGATGAGTACCGCTCAAAGGACGCAGGTTCGAATCTTTCAACCGATTGCTCATGCAATTTTCTTCTTGTATTTGATTTTATAATTTATCCAACAAATTAGGTTTTTTTTCTTGCATTTGATTTTATAATAAATACTAAGAATATTAGATCAATTAGATATTATTTCTCTCTTAAATTATATATTTATCATTATTATATTTTTTATAGAGTATTATAGATTGCATAATAAAATAAAATAATGTATTCCATAATTTTTGTATCTCAATTAGTTTAAATTATATAATTTAAGCTATAAAAGTATCATTAGGATAATATATTTCATGATCCAATTAATTGAATAAGTTAACACATCATTTTTCTTACTTTTCGTTTGATAATAAATATAATTTATTGTTATTATCATCATAAATATATGGAGCACATTATACCAATTATCATGAAAAATATATTTCACTTTTAAATTATACAGTTCTCCTTATTGTATTTTTTATATAATATTATTATATTGCAGAAAAAATAGAATAATATCTTTAATAATTGTATTTATTTCCACTTAACTTAGATTGTATAATTACATGATAAATGTGATTTAAATGTGTTAATTATATCATAATAATTTTTCTAATCATACACAATCTTGATTTTATAACATAATTTTATGCTTAAAACGTATATTTATTATACATATTTTTTGTATTTAAATATAAAGTCAAAATAATTTTGATAACTAAAATTAATACTTTCATGTATTATAATAGAAAAAATTTCGAAAATTTTATCATTAATGTCAATAATAATTTAAAACTTATTAGAGTCATATGTAAACCCTCTACCAATTTACTCTGACTCCACCACTGGTGGGAAATAACACTAAAATGTTACTAATGTTTAAATATCGACTGCTTCTTGTTCCTCTAATTAGGCAGCCAACCAAGACTTTTCTGCTGCTCCTGAGAGTTGCAAATTAAATTAAATTTCATCATTCAGCACCTCTCTTAATTGTCTTCATATTCATTCAACCATTCAGATATAATCCACCTTTTGAGCGGTGTCAATATCTGTTTTTATAACTGAGAAAAGAAATTTAATGCACGAACAAATTATTTTGTATGATGTATTTATGTGAATTCAACGGTGTCCACCCATCGCGTGTACACTTGCGGTGAATGAATGAAAGATGAATGCTACAATCAGATGGCCTTCGGGGAGGTCACCATGAAGTTACTGCCGCCGGCGAACCTTCGTTGATCCCCCCCTTGCCTTCTTCCGCCCTGATTTTTTCACTTACCCCTCTTGCTTTCCTTCTCCCCGATCTATCACCTACATCCACCGCCTTCCTCCTTCCTGATCTACCACACCCCTCTTTGCTCTTTTCGTTTTTCCATCTTCCCTCCTCTACAACCTCCAAATCTAATACCTCAATGGACCTTCCACATGATGAGGCACCCCCTCCTAATCCCTCTGCTGTTGCTCCTCCTGAAATTGCTACCCCAGGAAATCAGGCTCTTGCTTGCCCTAATTCGTCATGGGCGGCTGTTGTTAGGCGTCAGCCCCACCCTACTGGCCGCCGCCGAGCTTCAACCCCCCTAGCACCGGCAACTCCTTCCCCGCGCCAGCTCCGACAACTAATGGAGCATATATCGACAACCGTCGAGATTCCACACTCTAAGATGGAATCGCGCTCAGCAGACATCCAGCGCAGCCTGATCTGCCGCTTCGTCAACCCAAGCGTGGAGACAAATCATCTTCAATCGGAACTCCCGACACTCTGGAACTTGCAGAGATCGCTGCAAGTGGTGTACCTGGGTAACCATTACTACTTATGTCGATTTGATGATTTGAATGAACGCTTGCAGGTTCTATCGCAGAGTCCATGGAATTTCGATGGTCATATATTGTATTTGACGGCGGCGAAGCCCCTTTTCCGTCCATTAGATGAAACCCCTTCCGCATACCCAACGTGGATACAACTTCCTAGGATTGCTTACGAGATGGTGAATAGGGCTTCCGTCATCCGCATCGCAGCCACCTTCAGAATTCCTCTGGCGGTTGATGAGCATGCCTTGGCACTCGGTCTGGCCAGAATATGTGTTGAACTTTCCTACACTGATCCCCTCAAGCAAGGTGTTTGGCTCCTAAACCCAAATAGATCTAGATCCTTTCAGCGAGTACTATATGAAAAGCTTCCTCTTTTTTATTTTAGGTGTGGGCGTGTCGAACACAGGCTGGAAACCTGCTCTCAATCGTCACCGGCACCGGAGAAGGTTCTTCTGTACGGGCCTTGGCTCCGTGCGCCGCCACCCTATCGCGGACCGGGGCGTGGACCGGATGCGCAGTCGGGCAGAGCTGAACCGACTCGAGTATCGAACCGCTCAACTCTGCAATCTGTTGTGCCTACGACTGATCCCAGCCGTCAATCCGCAGCTGCAACTGTGCCTGATCAGACCCCTTCTGCGTGGGCCAACGGTCGGATTGACAATGTCTCTCATCCTATCTCGCAAGATCATGCCACGTGCCCTCCCCGCAATCCATCTCAGGGCACAAATGTGTTTTCATCGACCCTCGCCGCAGCATCCCACAGATTGGTGATGTGTCCGACTCTAAACCCTCTGATTACGCTAGATGTCTCTCATCCCCCCGTTCTGATCTCGCACCCTTCCGAGGTCTGAAGCTACTCTGGTCTTTTGTCCATCTGAAACCCCAAACATCTCTAACCCTCGCCCATCCTACTCCACATTGCCCCATCACAAAACCCCGGTCTCCGCCCCCTTACCTCCTCCTCAATATACCAGATCGCCGTCATTCATTCCGGGTCCCCTCAGGTTAACCTCGCCTCTGTCAATGCCAACCACCGGTCGTGACCACAGCACCTTAGTGGATCATGTGAAAGAAATCTTCACATCAGTTGCAGCAACCTCGTCCCCGCATCCATCATCACATGAGGATTCGGAGGTGGAACTAGAAGATATTGATCTTATCCCGCCATCGAGAACGACACAGAAAAAAGGAAAGGATGAACGTTCTGAAGGTGCCACCTACTTTAGAACCCAAGAAAAAGGCGAAATGTGGGAAGGAAGGCCCAAGTAAAGGTAAAACCAAAATCACACAAGTTAAATCTAGTTCTAATGATACACATTTGTCAATGCAGGTTAGGAATCGAAACACTGGTCGCGGTCCAGAGGCGCTGGACCTGAACAAATGAAGGTGTTATCCTGGAACTGTCGGGGGGCCATGCGAAGCCGAGTCCGGGATCGCCTTGCCGACCTAATAAAAGAACATAAGCCGGACTTACTTGTTTTGTAGGAAACACATGCTACCGCCGATTCTTCCAACATTATTGCTCGGCGCTTAGGTAAGAACTGGAACCATTATGCTGCCCCAGGTACTTCCTCATCTGGCGGAATCCTTCTTGCTTGGCCATATAATAATGATGTGAAGGTAACTTTAATATCTATCTCTTCTCAGTTTCTATCTGCTATAGTAACCAGTGACTCATTTTCCTTCCTTATCACTTGTGTATATGCTAGTACAACACCCGACATTAGAACTAGGCTTTGGCATGAATTAACTTGTCTGTATCTCTCTGACTTCCCTTGGCTCATAATTGGGGACTTTAACTCCTGTATGCATGCTGATGATAAAAAGGGTGGGCGTCCTTTTACAATTACTAAATCCATTCGTACTCTACATGACCTCATCAATGTACACGGCCTAATTGACATGCCAATCCAGGGTGTCCACTATACTTGGTGCAATAATAGGAAAGGTCTTGCTAGAATCTGGTGTAGATTAGATAGGCTACTAGTAAATTCTCATTGGATGATTAAATTTCCTGCCTCAACTCTACATGCTTTGCCACCATGTGCTTCTGATCATAATCCTATCCTTCTTAACTCTAATTCTGGGAACAAAAAACCAAAATAATTTAAATATGAAGCCTTTTGGCTTGAATATCCTGAATCTCAGCAAATTGTTAAGAACATATGGGAGAAGAGGTTACCTGGTACTTCCATCCACAAATCCCTCCTTGAAGTTAAATATAAAACTCTGAATTGTAATAGGAAACACCTTGGACACCTTGAATATAAAGCTGCAGAACTTCAACATCTGATAAGCTCCCTTGAGCTTAAAGATGAATCCTTGGGGTTATCTGACCATGAGTTGGGGAGATTTCGGGCCTTATACCATCATCATGCTACTATCTTAAGGCAAATTACAATTAAGTGGTGGTCCAAATATAGAGTTAAATGGATAAAAGATGGAGATAAAAACACGAAGTTCTTCCACCTAAGTTCTATGATCAGATACAGTCATAACTTGATAAAATCTATCGAAGATGGTTCTGGAACAAAGCCTACATGATAAAGACATAATGAATACCTTTGTTGAACATTATAGAAATATTTGGCAAGCAAATACTCAAATCTCCATACCCCTATCTTCCTGGCCTAAGCTTCCATCTCTGGACAACTCTTTGCACAATCACCTTACTGCCCCAATCACTAAGAGGAGATCATTGATAGACTTTGGTCCCTGGCCCCTGGGAAGGCCCCGGGGCTTGATGGATTCACTTTAGAATTTTATAAGGCCAACTGGCACACCTTTGGTCATGATATCATATCTGAGATACAATCGTTCTTCCAAACCAACCAATTACCAAAAGAATGGACCCTCACCTCCTTAGTCTTTATTCCTAAAAAATCTAATCCAACCAAGGTTACTGATTTCCGACCCATTGCCTGGTGTAATATTATTTACAGAGTAATAACTAAACTTTTGGCACGAAGAATTAAATCCACCCTTGATAAACTCATTGATAATTGTCAATCTGCCTGGTAGATCAATTCAAGACAACATAATGCTTAGTCAGGAAGTAACTCATTCCATGAACAAAGGGAGAAAAAAACTATGATCATAAGAGCAGATATGAACAAGGCCTTTGATAAGGTTAGTTGGCTAGGGATTAAAAATGCATTGACTTTTATGAATTATCCACTCACTTTCATTAATTGGATCATGGCTTGTGTTGAGTCACTTGTATTCTCTTGTCATGTTAATGGTACACCTTCTCCATACTTCAAAAGTCATTGTGGTGTTAGACAAGGGGACCCTCTCTCCCCTTACCTATTCATATCTATTACTCAGGTTCTTACCACATTGATGCATGATGCTGTCAATGATGGTCATCTTACTCCTTTCACTCTTAATGACTTCACTTTAAGCCATATGTTATATGCTGATGACTTATTGATCACTGTAACTACACACCTTAAAAATTGCAAATGCCTCAAAGATATCCTTCACCTATACAATCAGCTTACCAACCAATCTATTAATCCTCTCAAGCCTGAGGTGTACCTACCTAGAAACTTAAACAGTAGAAGGAAGCATAAGATTTTACAATCCCTTGGAATTAGTCAAGGCAAGATCCCTTTACCTATTTAGGAACACTGATCTCAAACAAATATGTTCCCATCTCCCAGCAGCGGGCACTAATTGATAAAACTACTACCCGGATTGATGGTTGGAAAGCCTCCACTCTTAACTTGGCAGGGAGAATGGTTCTTATTAATTCTGTTATCAATTCTATTCATAACTATGCTTTGGGGTCAACTTATATTGCTGAAGGTCTCATTGATTCCATTGAGAAAAATGCTAGGAGCTTTATGTGGCGGAACAATAAGAATACTAAGGGTGCACATTTAGTGTCCTGGAGCACTATACAGAAATCTTGTAAAGAAGGTGGGTTAGGAATCAAGAACTTGCACGAAGTTAGATATGCCTTGCTGGCGAAGAAGGTCCTAGCCATCCTAAACAATCAACCTACGCCTTGGGTTCAACTCATTAAAGCAAAATACATTGATTATCATCCCTGGACCACCTTAAACCACTCTCAACATCCTTGGTGCTGGAGACTTATGCTTAAGACTCAAATGGAGATTAGGGGCAGTCTTAAAAAGCACATTGGTACTGAGCTTTCCACAAGTGTAATTCATGATCCTTGGATTTTCTGCACACCTCTAATCTTTATGCCAACATACATTAATATGGATATGCAACTTAATACAATGGTTGTAGGAGATTTAATTTCTGAGAACAAGCAATGGAATGTTCCTCTTTTGCATTTATGTTTTGGCTATGTTTTAGCAGATCTTATTGCCTCTATTTTTCTCACACCTGTCGTCAATGATAGTAAGTGGTATTGGATTCATGACTCTTTTGGAAAAGCCTCTGCCAAATCAGTATATCATTCCCTTTGCCGCCAGTACCCTCAACCGGATCAGGCTGGATGGCCCATCTGGGATTTCACTTGGAAGCTCAAGGTTCTCCAGAAAATTAAGTTGTTCTTATAGAAGCTCTTTCATCGTTTCCTGCCAACCTTAGCCTGGCTTTCGTAGTTTTCACTAAATGCTAATTACTCATGTCCCATATGTGGCTTATACTCGGAAACAATTGCTCATCTTTTTTATGAATGTCTGACTCTATTACTTTCTGGGCACTCGTCCAATCTAAGCTTAACTACAAATTTCAATTTTTACCTACTTGACTTTCTGGAGACTGGACCCGTGAGGGTTTTGATCT
This sequence comes from Pontederia crassipes, assembly GCA_030549335.1. Taxonomy (NCBI): domain Eukaryota; kingdom Viridiplantae; phylum Streptophyta; class Magnoliopsida; order Commelinales; family Pontederiaceae; genus Pontederia; species Pontederia crassipes. The sequence continues at coordinate 58,473,073 of CM060194.1, read as the reverse complement.
TCAATCGGAATCCAAATCCTTCCTTCTCTCCTTGATTGCTTTCTCTCATTGGGCTATTTGGAAGCGATGATGTGAGCTTCATTTTGATTCCAGACGGGCAACCACTGAATCTCTTTGGGTGAGGGTGCTATCCTGGTATTCGGAATATGATGATTATCACAATCCTGAGGCACCTCACACACGCACATTTCTTCATCCCCAAGATAGACTTCCTATCCATTGGGAGGCCCCGCCGGCTTTCTGGACCAAGATCAACTCCGACGGCTCCTTTTGTCGTCGGACCTTGGCCAGCGGTGCGGACTTTATTATACGTGACACTAATGCTGCTTTTATTTGTGCAGGATCCAGAAATTGCAAGGCCACTTCCATTCTTCAAGCTGAAGCTTTTGGCGCCCTGTGGGGTCTACGTGTTTGCAAGCAGCGGGGATTTTAATACCTCATTCCCGAGTCTGATTCCTCCATCTTAGTCGACATCATCAACCGGAAATAGGATGTGCCTTGGAAACTTTGGAACCTGATGCAAGAGATATATTATCTTTTGACCTCTTTTGTAAACACTAAATATATTTACTGTCCTAGACAAGTCAATCAAGCCGCTGATTACTTAGCTAAGCTAGGCAGGAATACTTTTGATGAAATTTTTTAAGAGGAAAACCCTCCACCGGGCCTCCAACACTTTTTGTATCAAGCACATGCTTATCAATATATAACATAAGCTTTTTTGTTAAAAAAAAATCGACTGCTGGTCAATCGGTACCCAGCCAAACCATAAGCCAATTGATCCTCACGTTCGATTATTTTTGTTTTTTCAAGAAATTGCCATTTTCATATGTCAACTGCTGCATGCTTTATATTTTTTTCGTCTTTTTACGGCAATAGTCTTTTTCAGATGTAGCTACGATTCCTTCTAGGGCGTAAGGCTGCAAGTCTACTCTTTAAGTGCGTCGTGTACATTGGCTCTTCACCACTTGGATCTAAGGGTCCAGTTTAACATACAAATCGATCCTAATGGAGAAAATAATAGCGGTGTTCCTCCTTTTCGTTGTTCTGTTCGCTCATATGGATGTTTCTACTGCGCCGGGCATTAATAAGCCCGCCGGGAAGCCCAAGAGTAGTAACAAATTAAAAACAAATGCAACCGGCGACTTCGATGCTCTCCTCAACCAAATTAGTGCCTCCGATGGTCTCCAAGCAAAGCTTCGGTGGAACGATGATTGGTTTTACGTGCTTCAGCTCGTCGTAGGTAACCCGCCGCGCAACGTCTCACTCATCATCGACACCTATGATATGTTCATTTGGACCGACTGCCTGCAGAGCGCCATGCACAGCTCGGCTCCAGCTTACTATCCAAGCCAGTCTTCTACCTACCGGCCCCTGCCTTGCAACAACCAGCAATGGCGACAGATACTTTTTTATGACTATCCATATTGCATCGAAGTGCCACGGTGCACATACGATTGTTCCTGGGCAGCGGGTGTTCTTGCCAACGAAACATTTGGATTCGGAGGCAGTAATTTTACCTTATCTTTTGGATGCAACAATGTGCAGGGGTTCAATTTCTCGCACTCCTCCGGCTACGCAGGGATAGGACGAGGGCCTTTATCTTTGATTTCTCAACTGTCCTTCTCCAAGTTCTCCTACTGCTTCACTGACTCGAATACCTCTCTTTCCAGCTACATGTTCTTTGGATCCGTCGCAGACTTGGACAAAAACGAAGTCGTCAATACGACTTCATTTGCTAAAGAAAGCAACCGTTACATTCTCGATTTAAGGGGCATATCATTGGGCGAGAAACTCTTGCCGATCCCTGCGGAATCACTCCAATATGCAGAAAAGAGGAATGGGACCATAATCTACTCAACGGACCCGTTTACTTACTTGGTGCCGGAAGCTTACAGAATCGTCAAGGAAGAGGTCAGTTCTCAGATCGGTCTGCCTGTCTACAACGAATCCTTGGCTAACATCGGAATTGATCTGTGCTTCAATTGGACATCAAACAAGGCTCCAAACTTATCTACCATGACGTCTCTGGGGCTGATATGACTTTGCCGATTGGAAATTTCTTGCTGAATCGGACTGATAGCATTGGAACTCCGGTGGTTTGCTTAACGATTGCAGAATACGACGACGGCTACTCATACATGGGCAGTTATCAGATGAAGAACTTTCAGTTCAGTTTTGATCTGGTAAATTACAAGTTGTCCTTCAGGAGCACTCCGTGCGATCAGCTTCGACCTCTCAGAAATGTAACGCCCCCAAATCGACCCCCGCCACATGGCGAAGACCAACCTGAAAATGCTACGGCATACTATAACTTGACCATAATATTGACCATATCTCAGTCAAGAACCGAGACACGTCAGCAGAAGAAAAAGAAATAAAGATAAATGATAACTTTAATTGCGAAAATTTAAAAGTGACTATGTCATTACTAAGAAATAAAATAAGTTCTACATCATGAATCTAAAATGCGGAAGGTAAATGAAAACTAATAAGCATTCTAAAAGCCCTATGGTTCACGTGCTGTCCTATCGCCAGAGCCCCATCACCACACGTCTACTCTACCACGTTACTGATCTGGTCCTGTGGAAATCAGACACAGGAGAGGAGGTCCTCCCGTAAGCTTTACAGCCTAGTGGGGAACCACATGATATACAATGCATGACATGAATATAATAATCAGCGGTAAATAATCATGCTTAACTTGAACGTGGAAGATAACATATCAGTATCATGGATCATAATAAGAATAAGATCAGCGATATCATGAATCATGAGGATCAATAATACATAGTAAACTTGGAATCATGACATACTTGACTTGACTTGAACTTGAACATGCTTGTTGATCTTGGTTATTAATTAACAATCAGGGTGACTTTGAGGTGCCTTTAATTCTTGGGGTATGCCCAGCAAATGATACGGCCAAGGGAGCGACCCTTATCTTGATGCACTTTACTTGGACTGGCAACTCATCTTTAATCTTTCATCTGAGCTTATTAATCACTTTTAGTATCTTGTCATTCTTTGTATCATATGATGAAGGTGATGTGATCGGTATGAGATAAATCAAGATAAAGAGTTCATGTTAGAATCATAAGGAAATTAATAATGTTCATATCAAAAATAAGGGGGAGACTAATGAGTCGAATATCAGATAAAAGAATTGCTAATAAAAAGAATTCAATAAAAGTAGGGAAATTAAATAAATGGATTACCTTGCCGAGAAAATAAAAATAAATATAGAAAATGAAATTTTTACATCATTTCTTTCTCTCAACCTCTCACATCTCGGTACTGTCAACCCTTTTATTTTTTTTACCATTATCTCTTTTTCTTCTCTCTCTATTAGCACGCGGCTGTGATATCTCAATTCCTTTTTTTTTACGTGATGTTACGGACCCTTTTTGTTTTTTCCTCAAGATTCCTTTTTCTTCTCTATTATCACAGAAAATCCTTTTTTTTTTCTATGCGTGCCAAACAATGGCCATTCTTTTTCTCTTTTTTTTCTTTCTCTTTCGGCGGCGAAACATTGTTGGCCGAACTCCTTTTTTTTTAAATCATCACGTACAATATTAATCCAAATAATAATCAAAGAACCTACGGATCCCTCCTACGTACTTTCGCCCTACTCTAAATCCTACATTCTAGCAATTAATAATACAAAAATAGAACAAACAGAAATAACTATGCATGCGACAATCAACCAATCAAAGAATTCAAGAAACCAAACAATTAAAAACAATAACTTGAATCATATTCATATTCTTTTCATAACGATTAGGGCATGAATCGAGATAATTCAGAGGTCATGCAAGGTGATTTCGATTCACCCACCTGATTACGACGAATCCTAGCCTTGATTCGTTAAAAATTCGTTTGAATTCCGCCCCTGTTTCCTAACGATCAATTCCCCCTATTTCTCCCTTGTTCTTCCCCTGGTTCCTGCCCTGCACGATTCAGCGGAGAGCAGTCACGAAATCTTGCTATGGGTTTGCCACACAGAAACGTGTGCGTGAGGGGGAGAAAGAAGAGGCCGCCGGATCCTCTCAGCTTGCGTCTTGGCCGATGTACACTTTTGTTTCCACGTGTGCAGGAGTAAAACGTCAGATGTAGGAAGAATAGATCATGAGCAGTGCTAGGTAAAAGAATTATTGTAGGATTTTCTTTCATCTTATAGGACTCCTAAAACTAATTAATTTGATCTAATCAAATCAATTTTAATCCCCTTGATTCCTAACTTTGAGTTGGACTCGGATTTATCTTTTCCCAGTGCCCAAGTCCCTCACGTATTTCATTTTTATTCCTCCTTCTTCTTCTTTCTTTTTTTTTATCTCTTGGTTGTGTCGGTTATTACATTCTTACCCCCTTAAAAGAAAATTCGTCCTCGAATTTTACACTAAGTAGAGAGCTTACCGAAAAGATGAGGAAATTCTTGGCTCATTTCCGACTCGAGCTCCTATGTTGCATCATCTCCGTTATGGTGACGCCAAGCTACTCTGACCATGGGGACATCCTTGTTCTTCTGACGTTGCACTTTGCGATCCACTCTATGCGTTGGATACTCAGCGAAGGTCAAGTCTGCAGCTATATCTGGCTCCTCTATCTTTAGAACATTTGCAGCATCGTGCTTGTACTTCTTGAGCATGGATACATGGAATACATTGTGCACTCTCCCATAAGATGGGAGTAGAGCCAGTCTGCATGCTGCCTCGCCTACCAGCTCGAGTATCTTAAATGGGCATACATAGCGAGGACTGAGCTTTCCTCGCTTGCTGAATCTCATGACTCCTTTCATGGGAGATACCTTCAGAAGAACTTGGTCCCTAGCTTGGAAGATCTGCTCTCGTCTGCCTTTGTCAGCATAACTCTTTTGCCTTCCTTGAGCAGTCTTCATCCTTTGCTTAATCAATTCTATCTTTTCAGCATATTTCACTGCTTCTTTCACTTCTTCCTTACTCATGATCTTTTCCTCGCCTACTTCGCTCCAGTGGGCAGGTGAACGGCAAGGTCGTCCATACAGGGCTTCAAATGGTGCCATACTAATACTAGAATGGTAGCTGTTGTTATAAGCAAACTCAATCAAATGAATGTGCTCATCCCAGCTACCCTGCCAATCTAGTGCACAGGCCCTTAACATATCCTCTAGTGTCTGAATGGTCCTCTCAGACTGTCCATCTGTCTGAGGGTGGAAAGCTGTACTGAAGTTGAGCCTTGTGCCAAAGGCTTCCTGCATGCTCCTCCAGAATCTGACAGTGAATCTGAGGTTTCGATCAGACACTATGGACTCTGGGATCCCATGGAGTTTGACTACTTCTCTCACATATAAGTCTAGCAGACTCTCCACTGATTGCTTCCATCGGATTGGAATAAAGTGTGCTGCCTTTGTGAAACAATCCACGACTACTCATATGGCATCATGACCCTTCTTAGTCATAGGCAAGTTGGATACAAAATTCATAGTGATCTTATCCCACTTCCATTGTGGGATTTCCAAAGGCTTCAACTTGCCATATGGCCGCTGATGTTCAATCTTGACTTATTGGCACACCAGGCATCGGGATACATATTCTGCTATCTCTCTTTTCATGTCCGATCACCAGTAGCTGCGTTGTACATCATTATACATCTTGGTGCTACCGGGGTGGATAGCGAACTCCGACTTGTGGCACTCATCCAGTACCTCTCGTCGGACATCAGCATCAGGGGGAATCCACAACCTGTCCCGATATCTAATCCCTCCATCTGCAGAGATCTAAAAATCTGCTGGTTGATTCTGGCACCTCTTCAGAACCTTCTGATATTCAGGATCTACTTTCTGAGCTGTTATGATCCTGTCAATTAAGCTGGGCTTCATCTGATGCATCATTCATAAAGCTCCATTTGTTCCCAGCTTAGGACACCATTGCTCAATTTCTTCCAGCATCTCGTACTCGCGTAGCCTTATATAAGCTAGCGAGCCTTCCCACTTCCTGCTTAATGCATCGACGACTGAATTTGTTTTACCCGGATGGTAATTGATAGCAAATTCATAATCCTTGAGGAGCTCAAGCCATCATCGTTGCCTCATGTTAAGATCCCTCTGATCGAAGATGTACTTAAGACTCTTATGGTCAGTGAAGATCTCGAACGTCTCTCCATACAAATAGTGCCTCCAGATCTTCAGAGCAAAGACCACAGCCGCCAATTCCAAGTCATGTGTGGGGTAATTGACCTCATGCTTCTTCAACTGCCGTGAAGCATAAGCCACTACTTTGCCATGTTGCATTAGGACACAACCCAATCCTGTTCCACACGCATCACTGTAGACCACGAAACCTCCACTGCCTGTCGGTATAGTGAGAATTGGTGCCGAAGTCAGATGATCCTTCAGAGTCTGAAAGCTTTGCTCACATTTATCTGTCCAGATAAATTTTTCCGCCTTCTTTGTGAGATTCGTGAGGGGTGCAGCAATCTAGGAAAAGTCCCTGATAAATCTTCTGTAATAACCCGCTAAACCAAGGAAGCTGCGAATCTCAGAAGCATTCTTCGGCCTAGTGCAATTCGTCACCGCTTCCACTTTTGCGGGGTCTACTTCAATGCCCTTCTTGAAGACTATGTGTCCCAAGAACATGATCTCCTTCAGCTAGAATTCACACTTTGAAAGCTTGCCATAAAGCTTGTGTTATCTCAGGATCTCCAATACTATCCTGAGATGCTCTCGGTGTTGCTCTGGACTGGAAGAATAGATCAGAATGTCATCCACGAACACTATGACATACTGGTCTAAATATGGTCGGAAGACCCTGTTCATTAAATCCATGAACGCGGCAGGAGCGTTCGTCAGTCCAAATGGCATGACCAAGAACTCGTAGTGGCCATATCTTGACCGAAAAGCGGTTTTCGGTATATCCTCCTCTGCCACTCTCAGCTGGTGGTAGCCACTACGTAAGTCTATCTTAGAGAACACCGATGCTTTTGATAGTTGCAACTGATTCTGCAGAGAAACAAAGGATATCAGTGAAATGGCAGATTTGCAACTAATCAGATTTTTTTAGTGCAGATTTCAACAATGCATTGGGAATTTCTGAAATGCACTGAAATTAGGCTATAATAGATTTGGATAACTGATAAGAATGGTAATTCAGATAATGATATGATCAATGTAGCATAATGAAAAAGATATAATCAGTTATCATTAAGTTTTCAGTGGAGAAATCAAGGTTAAGGGGGTATGGGTACTCCCAGAATTTGAGACTTGTGAATTGAACATGTTCCTCACCATTTATTCCTGCAAAAACAGAAAGATTAGGTTGATAATGACTTGGGTTACCTCCCAAGAAGTGCCTTTCTTTAATGTCTTTGGCTAGACATTATTACAACTCTTGATGTCAAGGAGGTTTAAATAGTGTGATATGATCAAGTAGAGATCTCAATCTGTGGATAGCTTCACTAATCAAGTATGGATCTCTTAGTTTCATAGTATTTGATCTTCGTTTTTCAGTTGAATGTATCCCTCCTTCATTGTACCAGAAATATACTAACTTCTCATTCCATAACTTCTCATCTATGACATTTGAATCTCCTGGATCACCATCTTATTTAAGCAACTATTTCTTCAATGGCCTCTTTAAATGCAGTATTGTTGGAAGATCTTTGAGCTCTTGGTTCCATCTTTCAGTAGGCAAGCAATGATCTTCCTTCATTGAATGTTCAATTCCTTCTACAAATCTGACTTCTGCTATAGCCTCTATTTGGAAAGAAATTTCTTCTACTTTTGTATCCTCCTTGGCCATTTCAATCTCATCATGTGGCTTTACTGTCATAACCTGTTGCCCAATGGAAAATGAGATGGGTGAGACTTTGGAACTTTGAATGACTTCAAATGAATTAGTGCTTGATTCAAGTTCAGGCCACTTCTTCTCTTTTGATGTTTCTTCATCTTTAACCCTAAGATGTTGACATTCTTCAACTGATCCATGATGGTTTGTGGAGCAAATTGCTTCAAGTAGAACTTTTGGACAGTTGGATGCAGGAGGTGACTCATCTTTAGGGATAGACAATAAGTGAATTGAGTTGCAGCCCTCATCATAAAGGTGTGTATCTGATAGTTTCTCCCAAGAATCAAAATCAGAGTCTTCTAGAATTAATTCTTCATTGGATGGGAACCTTATGAGTGGGTCTTCAATGTGATTCATTGCTGGTATCATTGGAGTAGCTTTTTCAATAACTTCAGCAACTTCATCTTGTTTCTTGGCCTGTTCTATAAGTGTGATAGACTCCTTTTCAATTTTAGCCTCCATGATTACTTCTTTTTCTTCATTCATCTCTTTCTCAATTCTCATCTTCATTTCCTGAATTTCTTCTTTCAGAAGGGCAGATTGGATTTGTAGGGCTTCTTGACTGGACTGCAAACAAAGCTTGGCCTCCAAGGCTTGATATCCAGCTCCAAGAACATCTACTTTCATACATATTTTTTTCAAGTTTGCAAGTTGCTCGTCCTGCCGCCTCATGAAGTTCTCCAACATAATCTTCATTTCTGACTCTATGGATTGATTAAGTGATTGCTGATTTTCTGAAATATCCATGGTAGCAACCTGAAAATTTGACTCTTGACCTTGATTGTGATGGTAATACAAATGATTTTGTGAGTCATAAACATAAGGATTGCTGCTTGAGAAGTTTTGCTCAGGATTCCAATAATTTGAAACATAATGACTACTAGTTGAGAAACCTTCCTCTTGATTCCAGTAATTAGAACTTTCATCACCATATGAGGCATACATGTAAGCATTAGAGGGCTGTTGAAATTGTGGTGATCCTTGATTGCAATGAACTTGTGATGATTCTTCAACTATAGAATCCAATTCCTCCCGGCTAAAGGGTGTTTCACTTGATTGATAATAGTCATAGGACCAAGTTTGCTAACTCATATCCATCTTTTCTTCTTTCTCTCTCAGAAGTCAAATTCATAATTTTCTGCAATTGCTGGGGGAATAACGATCCCTAAATGTCCTAGGAGCAACCTTGTTTTGATTGGTAGCCTCCTTCTCAAAAGTTCTTCTCCTAGCCTCTTCTCTTTGCAATCTCCTTCTCCTATTGAATCTTCTTTCAGTTGAGGATCAGATAGGTAGAGGTCTCCTTGAAGTTCCAAATCTGCATAAAATCAATTCAGAAGTATCAATTTCATAAAAAGAAAGAAATCTGTACAGAATTGAAAAGAAAAAAAAATTCAGAATGATAACTTGCAAAAAAAATTGAAAACTGGCCTAACAAATAAACTAAAAACTAATCTAAAACTAATCTAAACTATCTAAGTTAGCCTAATTGACCTCAAATCCCCGACAATGGCGCCAAAAATTTGATAGTGATATTTGGGTTTTCTAGTGATAACTTGCTGAAATTTAAGAAAATGTCAATTTTTCATTTTTTGGTCTCCCAACTCACTAGCTGCAAGTGCACAGGTAAGTTGTAGTAGACTCAGGTTGTCATATCCACAAGAATTTGAAGTCTAAAACACCCTAAAATAATCTAGATTAGTTCTACTTAAGTGGCTAAAAATAGATTTTTAATGAATAGTGAAAACAAATTTTTTTATAGAAAGTGAAATGATAACTGGTTTTTGGGTTTTGGAAATTTATCAAAACTAAATTATAAATGCTAGAATGAAGTCTAAAAAGGTTTAACTATCTATGAGGAAGGTTCTTCTAGGATTTGTGGTTCATCTAAATTAATTAAGGATGGAATGGAACAAGTTATCATTAAATGTCCAACTTTTGATTCAACTTGAAAATGGCTGTTCTCACAGCTCAATTGGCCTCTAACTAAGCAATATATGATTATATAATTATTAGCTAGGTTGAATCAAAAGAGGGTCCTCACTGAAAATCAAGTTATCAGTGGGCTCAAAAGAAAGATTTAATGCTGATTTTTGCAATTCAAGGAAGTTTGGAGTGATAACTTGCATTTGCAATCATAAAAAGATGGAATCATTCCAATCAACCAAACCAGGATAAAATATACTCAATAATGGTGCTTGTGTTCCATGATTCATCTCTGAATTCAAGAGAGATTCAAAATCAACCTCTCGGTTGCAAAGTAAATTGAAATCCACACAAACACACTCAATTGGAAATGCAAAATATATGGCCACATGAGTTCACAATTTCCATTGCTCCTTGGCCCATCTCTGGATCTCAAGGAAGCCCTTAAGACTACCTCTTAGTAGTGGATTAATATGAAGGTTGACAATGGAAATAAGAATTTAATTAAAATAAGAAAACAGGAATCAGCATTTCAGAAAAATCAGCAATGTGGATTGATGGAATTCAAGTTTGCCAAATGCCCCTTGACCCATCTCTAGACTGCAAGGGATTCCTAGAGTACACCTCTCAGTGATTTGAATAAAATAGGGATTAACAATTGGCAAATCAGATTCCAAACAATCAGAAAATAGAATTAGAATCAAACTAAGAAATCAGATTTTGGAAAAATCAGATTTGAATTCTGAATTGTCAAAGATCTTGATTCATTTCTGAATAAGATCATGGCATATATTAGCCTCTCAACTATTCAATTATCCAATCCTTGATGACAATCAGATCCAAAAACCCAGGAAATCAGATTTCAGGAATTTCAGGAAACCAGAAATCAGCAACTCATTCAAATCAGGAAAAACCAAATCAGATTTGAATCATAGGAATGTCAAAGCTTCTCAATTCATTTCTGAACAAGATTGGGATAGATGTTAACCTCTCAGTTGTTCAATTAATTCAATCCCCAATGACAATCAGATTCAAACAGCCCAGGAAAATCAGAAATCAGATTGTTCAAAAATCAGGAAACAGAAAATAAGCAACAATTACAAATTAGAACCTTAGGAATGTCATTGCATCTTGATCATTTATGAACTAGAATGGAACCATAAGATAACTTCTCAGTTGTCAAAACAATTGTGGCTCTACAAATGACAAGATCAGATTTATAACACTTCAGATTTCAGAAATGTAAAACCAGAAAAATCAGAATTCTGATTTTTGTTCAGGAATCAGTGGAAAATCTGGTTTGAGTCAAATGATTGCCCAAACAATCTTGATTCATTTCTGAACAAGATAGGGACAATACCAACATCCCAAAGACTCAATTAATCAGGTTAGAAATGAAGAACAGATTCAACATTCATAGGAATCAGATTCAGAAATAAAAAATTCAGGAAACTAGGAAATCAGAATTCAGAAATCAAGTTTGCAATAGAATTGAATCTAGAAATCTGATATTATCTCATAAATCATTCCTGAAGGATGTTTAGATCAAATAAGACCACTCAGGCATCAATTACAAATGGGTCTAACGACAACATAGCATAAATCAATATAGGACATTTCTGAAATCTGAAATCTAAAAATCAGGATAGAATTCAGTGCAAGATTATAAAACAGTCCATATTCATCCAAAACTAATCTAAACTACTATCCTATCCTAGAAGAAATGGAGTTTAGCTCCTCATATTTACAAGATTTGACATCAAATAGGATGAGAAACAAATACAATTCATGGATCCTTCAAGCTCTCGGCAGTAGCTCCTCCAGCAGAATCTTCAGCCGCCTTGCCTTGCTCCAAACCCTTGAATGACCAGCCTCCCTTCTCCTCCAGAAAAATCCAACTTTTATATCACTTCTCCCCACCTTTGGATCAGCATCTGAACATTCTTTGTGCTTTGATTGCAGCCATGTGTCCCTTGGTCCTAAAATTCCAGCATTGACAGCTTTTTGGACAGCCAAAAAGCTAGTGGTCCCCCCTCCTTTTTCCACCTTTTGGCCACCTTTTCTTCTTGCTACAAAAACCCAAACAGCAAGCATCAAAGCTCTTGAGTAGTATTTTGACAAATAAGGGTTAGGATAATGCTGGTAACTAGTTCAAATATCAGATGGGGTTATGTGTTGTGCAAGAATGAAAACTTATATCGATATGAAAGAATTCAAGGGCCCGGAATGATAACTTTATGAAAATCTTGGAAAATGTCCTAATATGGGTGGTTCAAAGCATTTCAGGCATCAAATTGATTAGAGAGACAAGTGAGTGAGGTCAGAAATCAAATATGAATGAGATTCCTAAAAGTGATAACTTGAGTGCCCCAAAAACGATAACTTATATGACTTAAAAACGATAACTTGTGATAACTTGAGTTTTGATTATCCAAATGTGATGAAATTTGACTAGTAATGAGTTAGAACAATAATAAGATGATTGCTTAAGGTCCTTGTGCAGAATTAATGATTTTGCATGTCGAAATGATAGAATTGCCCTTTAACGATAACTTGGCACTTGAAAAATGATAACTTGTTCAAATGGACTTAAAACTTTGCACAAGTTGAGATGTGACTATCCAAATATGATTTATACATGATAATGATGGATTTAGGGCAAGAAAACCATTGAAAATCAGTTCATTCAAAATAATGATAACTTGACACTTATGAATGATTAACTTGTCCTCAAAATGATAACTTGGCATAGAATTTAGATATTAATGGATTTTGGCATTTCAGAATCTCTATGCACATGGAATTAAGTATGAAATGAGGAATATCAACTAGATATCACAATGTTTGCATTCCAAGTATAATTGGCCCAAAAATAGGCAAAAGTGGGACTCGATATGTATAAATTTCATCTAAAATGGGTTAGAATCAGCAAGTGATCAAACTCCTCCAAGCTTAGCCTTTTGCTTGTCCTCAAGCAAAACATTCAGAAATTAAGGACAAACTTTCAATTAAAAGTCCACAAATGAAGTAAAGTCTAGCTGAATTTGAATCCAATGAGTTTCCCACTTTGCCAACACTTCATTCTTTCCAAAAACTCAATTTCTAGCTAGGGAATCACAGAGGCTAAAGCAAATTTAAGCCATGGAAGAAGTACTAGCAATAACATGTTTGAATTGTAGGAATTGTCAACTTTACAAAGAGGTTGAAATACAAATATCTTCATGAACAGGTTTTCAATTGATTAAACAGGTTTAACACCTGACTTTTATTCATGAAATGCATATAAACAGGTTTAGCACCTGATTTTTATTCATGCTTTCTTTAGGAGAGATTCCTTGGGAAGTTTTGCTCTCCTAATTTTTTTTTCTTTTTGCATTGGAGAGAGATTCCTTTGGAAGTTTTGCTCTCTTCCTTTTTTCTATGCATGCATATGACTTTTTACTTTTCCTTTTTTCATTTTTCTATTCTGTTCATGAAGTGAGCAATAGTTCAAACTCAAGTATAGTTTAGATCCCTTTATCCAAAAAGTCAAGTTTTCCTATTTAGCATGGCAGCAAGAGCCTTGACTCCCTTTTAGGTATCTGATATTACTAATTCAATCCATAAGTATCTCTAATGACATCATTGTCATTTTGGGCTGCATCAGCTTCCAGATTGTGCACACGACCTTGCACAACGGAATTTGCACCTCCTGCTGCTCGGTTGTCTCGGCCTCCTCTGGCAGCCTATGGGCAATTTCTGATGAAATGTCTGAACTTTCCACACTGAATGCATGCGCCGCTCAGTCTACGACACTCTCCATCATGGTGACGGCCACAGTGAGGACATAAAGGCTTCTGTGGCACTTGTGGCTGGCGTGGTGGCGGTGGCAGTTGTCTCAGTGGCTGTGCTTGCATTGGCGCAGGCCGTGATTGAGCTTGAGCCTGACTTGGAGCTTCTCTCTGCTGGCATGGCCTGTAACGACGATCGCGGCGGTCGTTCCTCCTAAATGGCCGTTGATCATCCGTTCAAGGCCAGGGCTGCTCTATTGCTTTGGCTGGAGCTTTGGCCTTGCGTTCAGCTTGATCCTTTTCCATACGTGTGGCCAACCTCACAGCCTTCTCTAGTTCTTCACAATCCCCAGACAGGACTTCAGTCTTCAGTGCCTGCTGTAGTCCATTAATGAATCTGTTAGCCCTAATACGCCCTTCAAATGGCATCGGGCAATATTGCTCCAGTTGGATGAACTGGGTGTGATAATCCGTCACAGACATAGTTCCCTGCTGCAGTTGCAGGAACTCCTCTTGTTTGTTGATGCGGTCATGTTCAGAAGTGTAGCGCGCCATGAAGGCCTTCTTAAATTCATCCCATGCTATGTCCTCTTCTTCCATCCCTTTGAACCTGGTGGCCCTTGTAGTCTTCAACCAGCCCATCGCAGTACCAGTAAGCATGTGTGTGGCATATAGGACCTTGCGTTCATCAGTGCATCTCATCAGCTTAAAAATCCGATCCATGGTCTCAATCCATTCTTCAGCCTTGAAAAAGTCCGCCTTCCCATCATAATGAGGCGGATGCAACTTCAGGAAAGCCTGGATGGTGTCTTCTACTGTTTCATGGCGTGCCCTCTGATTACGACGCCTTGACGCCGGTGAACTGTCTCCTGCCTGGCTACCCTCAGGTGGAGCAAACTCATCCACATGCTCCTCTAATGGCGCTCTAGCTGCGCGGCCTCTACCTCTTCCGCGGCCTGGTGCACGACCTCGGCCACGACCACGTCCGCGACCCGACTGGGCCCCCATCTCAGGAAGTGGGCCTTCCGATGCTTCATACAGATTCCGGTCCGCTCTGACCATTTGCTCTTGAATACGCTTTGACCGTCATGACATGCTTATCCTTTATTCATACAATAAAATCATGCATCAATAAATCATAACTTATCTTAAACATAAACTTGACTTACATTGCTTTTCGGTGGAGGGTGTGGCGACTGCTCGGCGATAGCACACGAACCTTTTATCATACTATACTATTCTATACACTAGGACGTCAAGAGAGTCCTAACTTTAGGCTCTGATACCATAAATGTAACGCCCCCAAATCGACCCCCGCCACGTGGCGAAGACCAACCTGGAGACGCTACGGCATGCTATAACTTGACCATAATATTGACCATATCTCAGTCAAGAACCGAGACACATCAGCGGAAGAAAAAGAAATAAAGATAAATGATAACTTTAATTGCGGAAATTTAAAAGTGACTATGTCATTGCTAAGAAATAAAATAAGTTCTACATCATGAATCTAAAATGCGGAAGGTAAATGAAAACTAATAAGCATTCTAAAAGCCCTATGGTTCATGTGTTGTCCTATCGCCAGAGCCCCATCATCACACGTCTACTCCACCACTGGTTCTGTGGAAATCAGACACAGGGGAGGAGGTCCTCCCGTAAGCTTTACAGCCTAGTGGGGAATCACATGATATACAATGCATGACATGAATATAATAATCAGCGGTAAATAATCATGCTTAACTTGAACGTGGAAGATAACATATCAGTATCATGGATCATAATAAGAATAAGATCAGTGATATCATGAATCATGAGGATCAATAATACATAGTAAACTTGGAATCATGACATACTTGACTTGACTTGAACTTGAACATGCTTGTTAATCTTGTTATTAATTAATAATCATGGTGACTTTAAGGTGCCTTTAATTCTTGGGGTATGCCCAGCAAACGATACGGCCTTGTGCGGGTCAATGGGTGATCAAACCATGACCAATGGAGCGACCCTTATCTTGATGCACTTGACTTGGACTGGCAACCCATCGTTAATCTTTCATCTGAGCTTATTAATCACTTTTAGTATCTTGTTATTCTTTGTATCATATGATGAAGGTGATGTGATCGGTATGAGGTAAATCAAGATAAAGAGTTCATGTTGGAATCATAAGGAAATCAATAATGTTCATATCAAAATAAGGGGGAGACTAATGAGTCGAATATCAGATAAAAGAATTGCTAATAAAAAGAATTCAATAAAAGTAGGGAAATTAAATAAATGGATTACCTTGCCGAGAAAATAAAAACAAATATAGAAAATGAAATTTTTACATCATTTATTTCTCTCAACCTCTCACATCTCGGTACTGTCAACCCTTTTATTTTTTTTACCATTATCTCTTTTTCTTCTCTCTCTATTAGCATGCGGCTGTGATATCTCAATTCCTTTTTTTTTACGTGATGTTACAGACCCTTTTTGTTTTTCCTCAAGATTTCTTTTTCTTCTCTATTATCACAGAAAATCCTTTTTTTTTTCTATGCATGCCAAACAATGGCCATTCTTTTTCTCTTTTTTTTTCTCTCTTTCGGCGGCGGAACATTGTTGGCCGAACTCCTTTTTTTTTAAACCATCACGTACAATATTAATCCAAATAATAATCAAAGAACCTACGAATCCCTTCTACGTACTTTTCGTCCTACTCTAAATTCTACATCCTAGCAATTAATAATACAGAAATAGAACAAACAGAAATAACTATACATGCAACAATCAACCAATCAAAGAATTCAAGAAACCAAACAATTAAAAACAATAACTTGAATCATATTCATATTCTTTTCATAACGATTAGGGCATGAATTGAGATAATTCAGAGGTCATGCAAGGTGATTTTGATTCACCCACCTGATTACGACGAATCCTAGCCTTGATTCGTTAAAAATTCATTTGAATTCCGCCCCTATTTCCTAACGATCAATTCCCCCTATTTCTCCCCTGTTCTTTCCCTGGTTCCTGCCCTGCACGATTCAGCGGAGAGCAGTCACGAAATCTTGCTATGGGTTTGCCACACAGAAACGTGTGCGTGAGGGGGAGAAAGAAGAGGCCGTCGGATCCTCTCAGCTTGTGTCTTGGCCGATGTACACTTTTGTTTCCACGTGCGCAGGAGTAAAACGTCAGATGTAGGAAGAATATATCATGAGCAGTGCTAGGCAAAAGAATTATTGTAGGATTTTCTTTCATCTTATAGGACTCCTAAAACTAATTAATTTGATCTAATCAAATCAATTTTAATCCCCTTGATTCCTAACTTTGAGTTGGACTCGGATTTATCTTTTCCCAGCGCCCAAGTCCCTCACGTATTTCATTTTTTTTTCCTCCTTCTTCTTCTTTCTTTTTTTTTATCTCTTGGTTGTGTCGGTTATTACAAACCATGCCACAAAGTTCCATTTACATGGGGTCACTTTCTTTGCTCTTATCCTTTTATATCTGTTTCTGCCCTGATTGTTCATTATCCTTGTCCAGGAAAGATGTAGAAGGCACACTATTGCTTTATTGATGTGCTTTTTGTCATTTGATTAGTATTGTATATTTTGAATGCTTGATAATTAGTACTCTATGTTTTACCGAGTAATTATAATCGTGAGTCGAGTTCGAATCCTAGGCAAAATTTTATCCTAATTTTTTTACATTAAAAGGTTATCATTAAATGTTAATTTTACTTTAAAATACCTTGAAATATTTTTTGTTGTAAAAAGAAATTAAGTGTAAATGTGATATTTTATAATTAAAGGGAAAACAAGTTATTGTATTTTTTATGAAACTTAATAGAATGATTTAAGTGTCCAATTTGAACAAGTTAAGGTACTAAAATTTAGAAATTTAAATATAAAAATAATTAAATTTGAAAATAAAATACAGTTTGGAAGAACCGCATAAATAGCAATGTTTATTCATTGAGGGAATGAAATAATTGTCATATTGGGTTAACCCTCCAAAGTTTTACGAAGGTAGTTGGAATCATCTTATTTTAAAAATTTACCTTAATTACGCCCGCTTTTTATTTAATATCTGTTATTTATGGCAGTAGAATGAACGTATCATGTTTTATTTTATTTCGGTGCACGGACAAAGAATTTTATTTCGTATCCTGTCATCGTCCTTTTAATTGATTAAATTAGAAAAAACACTAATGGATCTTCGACAAAATTGAAAGACATATTGCAATGGTATGGTTCCAAGATTCGATGCGAATTAGCTCCATTCAAAATTAACTCAGACAAAAATGGATGCCGAATGTGGACCATGGTGAGACTGATCAAGAGCCCAACTATGAGAATAAAATGATTTCATATAAGCATGAAATAATTATTTCTCCAAGTTGACGTGATATGATATGAACAAAACGTTAATATTTATGAGCAAAAATTAGTGTTCTATTAAATTTTCGTGAATAATTTGAGTTGACAAATTAATTCGTTCAAATAAAATATAATTTGATTATAAAAAATTAAATAATTGATGGATAAAAAAATAAATATGATAAATTAATTTTAATGAATAATTAAATTAAAAATATATATTATAAATATAAATTATAAAATTGTCAAAGAATAAAATACATAATATATATTAAAAAAATTATGTCAAAAAGTTTGTTAAAAAATATTTTATTTAATTATAAAAAATAAATTTTAAATAATTTATGTTTAATAAAACATTAAAATTTATAATTAAATAATAAATAATATTGTATTAATCTTTTATTATTAATATTTTATATATAATAAATAAATTATTATATATAAAATAAGTAAAAAGAAGAAAAAATTAAAAGAAAAAAATAATTTGTAAAATAAAAAAAGAGTCACGACATGGTAAAAAAAAAAAAAGGACTAACAACTGATGGTGGAACAGCTGGACGAACCACAGTGGTCACGTGCCCTTGGGTTCGCCACAATTAATTCAGCCTTGTTTCTGCATCGAAATCAGGCCGCGGGGCTTGTTTGGAAAATCAGTCCGATTCTAGTTGCCAAAACAGAGGCCTATGAGCTAAAGTCAACGCGTGTACAAATAGAGATTTTAATTTTGAAAAGCTAAAATAATTTTTATTTAAATAGAAAGTTGTTTAAATTATATATAAAGTAAAATACTCATGCATCCTGCGTCTGGAGAATGTCAGGAAACAGTGTGCATATCAATTGCTTTTATGAAATAACATAATATGATAATTTTCTCAGTCTTCGTTCAAAGCAAATTGTGCAAGTATCTGACATTTCTTTTGCTCCGCTTACCAAAAGTATTAAAATTTCAAGAATCATATATTGCTGTTAAGTATTTCATTCCTTCCTGGAAACAATTGGTCCTTTTATTTATACATCGTAGTGGAAAAAATTATGGTGGCACAAGGCTGACACTACACTTTGTGCAACCTTAATTACTCATAGATTAAAAATAATTAATCAACTGCGGCAATTAAGTAAAGTGGCTCTAAATAGTTATGAGGATGAATTATGATTAAAACTCATAAAGAGCGTTCTACAAATTTATGTTGGATGCATGACTTATTCAATATTATTCATAACTGGTTACTAATTAACGAAATTCAAAACTTGAAATTCATCAATATATATAGCCAATTATATAGCCTTCTCATTATAATGCTAAATAACTTGGGTACTATTCGACAGTCAAAATGACGGCAACTTGCTCAGATAGTGACTTCAATTTTTTTTATCTGCTTTGTAATTAATCATACTTCATAAATTTATGTGAATTCATAAGGTCCATTTTCTGACGTTCAAATGCACGTTCTTTTGCCTCATCTTATTTTGCAAGAGCCAAACATAACGATCACGTTTATCTCACAAAATTCCCTAATAGCTACAATGACGTGTTCTTTGAGTTATTTGTTTCTTTAATTGGATGAACCTTTTTTTTTATCAACAAACCACAATTTGCATTAAACGACAATTAATAAATCTATCTATCCATTCAGTATTCTCTCTCAAAAGAAAAAAAAATCGATTCAGTATATGATCATTTTCAGTTCATTAACACTGTTTTACATTAAATAATGATAATGAAAAATACTATTTTACATTAAATAAATATAGTGAAATCTATTGACCAATTTAGTACAAAGACTATATTAATTCTTCAGTAGCTGGGAGTTCGATGGCAGGGTTGAGCTCGAGTAGAAAATTGATGTACTGTTGTAATTCTTTCGATCGATAAAGAATTCTGTAATCTTAAATTAATGATGTACATTGTAAGCGGAGTAATTAGATTACTCAATACATTAAAAAAAGTAAATATTAACGATTTTAATATTTCAGGATTTCTTTTTTATGTTTATAGTTACTATCAACTGTTAAAAAAAGTATCAAATATTGAATTATGACTAAATTAACAAACTTTTGCCAAAATCTGATTACTCATTATGAAATAACGATTGTGATTTCTTATCAATTTTCTAATATGATCAAGAATAAAGTTCAATGGAGATCTGCACCGGAAAGGAATTCTTGTGCAACAAGGCATGTTGAATTCGAATTACGAATTCAGTCATATATAATTGATGCAAACCTTAATTACCAAACACGGCAAAGTGCTTCTTGGCTCCTATATTAATTAAGAAAAAGATCATTAAAGTTACACTGTGTACATTTATTAAAAATATTTATTTTTTCAGTGAGTACTTTAATTTATAATGTTTTTTGTCAGATTATTCGGTATCCTTTTTTTTTAAAACCCTCATATACAATATGATCTTAGGTCAAGGTCATCTTTTTCGTGGTTTTTGTAATTTGGGAAATATATGGCAATAATTATTGCGTCGCAAATTGAAACTAGAATGTTTCAAATAGGGGTATTCATCGGGTCGGGTTCACCCGGTGAACCCGACAACCCGACCCGACCTAGTTTGGGTCGGGTCGGGTCGGGTCTTGGTCGGGTCGGACCCGAACCGACCCGAACCCAACCCGATGATGGTTCGGGTTGGGTACGGATTGGAAAATCCGAACTCGAGTCGACTCGACTCGACCCGATGACCTGACTTTGTTTGTTATTTTTTATTTTACTTTTTTACTTATGTTTAGTCATATAGTTATTTTAAAATGGAAAAAATATTAAAATAAAACATTTTAATTATTAAAATAATGTTCAGATATTCAAAAAGGCATATTTTGTATTTTATAATAATTATTAATTAATTTTTTATATTAAAATAAATATAAAAGTAAGACAAAAATTAAAAAAAAAGAAAAAAGAGTGATCGGGTGACCCAACCACCCGATCCGACCCATCCCGACCTGAACCAGGGTCGAGATGGGTCTGATTTTCTGCCCCCAATTGCCCTGACCCGACCCGACCCGACCCGGCCAAATTTGGTCGGGTCGGGTCGGATTTATTTACGGGTTGGGCCCAACCCCTAGTTTCAAAGATTCCATCTTCATTAGCTTCGTTCCAAAAATAATGGACCGCAAGATAAAAATAAACTTCTTGCTAGTCAACTGATAAACTTCACTGATAGTAAATTAAATTATATAAGCTTAAAGGAGTCTTATAAAGAGCTCTAAATTTCTTAGGAGGCGTTTCTCTAGAGATAATCTTTATAAATTATCATGTAATATTCTATTAAATTATCAGGGTTCACCACATTATTTTGTTCTCTTGTGACAGGTAATGACCAATTTGCATTGCCACTTCATAGGCAATGTGAATTGTCTATGAAGTGGCAATGGGAGGGTAGGCAATTCACATTATCACCTAGGTTGCAATATTTTAAATTTTACTTTCCGCATTTGTCCTTTATAGTTTTATTTAAATAAATTCTAAAACACATTAAATAAATTATAATAATAATTAGATAAAGTATAAAATTATTCAAATAAATACTATAATTATTATGACTATATTATTATCATATTTTAAAAATATATTAATTATTTTATAAATTTAAATTTTATAGGTGAGAATATATATATTTGTGATTTAAGTTTACGAAGTTAAAAATAATTTATATATCTAAACATAATTCTTTTGATTAGGAGTATATTGATAAAAACTGTATATTAACTCATAAATTTATATTTTCTTATAAATAACTAATATGGATTGCGAGATAGATTACTTATGTATACTAAATAATGTAATAAACACTGCTGGTAATTTAACAAGTGACAGTCTTTCTAAGAGATAATCTACATTGCTAGGTAATGTTGAATGATAATGCAATGAACGCAGCAATATGTCGATTCTATGTCGCTTATGATAAAATAAATGATAAACGAGACTTTTAATAGTCAATTGATTAACAAGTTTGAAATATTGGTTTTTATTCTAAATTTGTTGTAAAAATTTTAATATATATATATAATATTTATATTCATACGTTGAAATTAACCGAAAGTCACAAACCTAGAATATTAGTTCCTTTTTCATACCTACAGGTCGACGGCCAGCAACCACCTGAATATCTTCTCCCACATGAATTTAAATATGTCTTAAAAAATAAAGGAACAATTACGTATAAGTCCATAATTATTTTCATATTTTATCCATATGTGACTATTCAATCAAATAATCTTAATTTTTAAACGAATATCCCCCTTATTTGTGTTGGTCCATAGCATGTTCCTTACATATATTCAGTTAGCATGTGAAGTTAGCTTTGATATTATTTTCTAACATCTCTGAACCTAATTAAAATATTATTCGCTTTGAATCATAGCCTATTCAAATGATAGGTGAAGAGAGTAGCTACGTACGATAGGGTAACTATTTCCGTATTTTGCTCATGTTAAATTATTTAATTAAACAATCTTGGTCTTTAAATATTATGTTCTAGGGGTTGTATATTCCGTAATTATGTTGAGAATTGATAGCAAACAAATAATACAGTCAAAATTATTTCGGTCAAGGGTAGGATATAAAACATTCTTTAAACTTTGAAATTGGGACTGTTAATTTATTTATTTAGTAGCTGAAGCAATTTTGGTTGTTCCATTTATTTTGTCATGAAACTGTCATTTTCAGATTTCATCATAACTAGCTTTTGTAAACTATATATTTTCGTCTATATCCGTAAAAATGGGCATATATTTGATAATCACGAAATTCATTATCACATCTTAGATACCAAACCCTCTTGAACAACTCTAATTGGCTCATTGGCTGTAAAATTGAAATATCTGAATGCCAAAAAGTTGATTAATCCTCCAAAGGTTTTAAGAGAGAGTTTTGATCTTGTTGTTTTCAAAGGTTATCAACTGATCATACGTACGCATGTCTTCTATTCAATTTTAATATCATTGGAAGAAAAAAAAAGTCGCGCCTTAGATATTTGACGAATAACTGTTTTTTTCGTGCGCAACTAGTCCTTTTAGCGTAATACTTAAACAATGGGTCGTTAATAATCGAAATAACAGGATAATGGGTGTGAAATGCTTGGCAATATGGGCAGAATTGATGTAGAAGTGAACTCGTGGATGGCACCATACAAATTAGCATCGTTACAAACAATCTCGACTGACTTGCTTTAGGTGAATCCAAGGCAAAACGGAAGTCCAATGTCAACTCGTTCTTTCTGGCCGGTAATGTGTGCTCGATGAAAATAGGGTGAGTATCGCTACAACAAAAATAAATTTCAGTGATGTTTATTAAATACTACCATAACTTAATTAAACGTCACAAAAAATCATCAGTAACGTCTATTAAACGTCACTCTGCAAACGTCACCAAATGCTTGAACGTCACGAAACGTCGAATGTTTGATAACGTTTAAATGCCTCGAATAATTATAAATATATGACGTTTAAAGGTCACAAAATGTCAAAAAAAAAAAATTTCAAGAGTTACTTAAACGTCACTAAAACTGATCATTTGTGACATATAAACATTATAATTTTGAACGTCACAAAAGTTATTTTGATATTTAAAGGGTGATTGTGAATGATTAATTATAGGAATGATACTTTGATAATATTTAAAAGTTAAAAATAGTTGGTCACATTTAAACATAACTTAAAAATAATTAAGTGATAGATAACACGTTTAAATGATTCATAATGGTGATCTTTGTCCTAAAGATACAATGAACCCATCCAATTGCCACTTATAAAAATTTACTACAGAATTTCACTATCTCCTTATTTAACAAGGAAAATAAAATCTTAAATATAAAAAATTGAAATTGGACAAAATGGAAAATATAGATGTCCATCATGACAAATGATCAATGAGACAAAACATATGATATGCTCTGTTAAAATAGTGAAATACATTAAATTTTCAACATGAACAAAATGGAAAAAGATAGATGAGATCCAACTAAAGCACTATCCAAAGAGGTAGCTTTAGCGTTGTTCTTGTTTCTCTTTCACAAATTCTTCAACTAGCATGCATTGCCTCCAAGTTAAATTCATGCTAAAAGGAATCTAGATAAATGCAAACTTAAATTTAGTGACTATTCATAAGATATGTAATACAAAATAAAATTTGTAACACCCAGAAAAAAAAGAGACCATGTCAATACACAAAAAAAGTTAGAAAGAAATAAGAAACTTACATCAGTATGATTAGATTGAAGTGAACTAATTGGCCACATAGTACGAACCGTACCTCTTTTTTATTCCTACACATTCATAGCATTATATTAACTTTCATTTTCTATTACGCAATATTTATACAATTTTAATATTTTTACTAATTCAAATTTTTGGTTTCTACATCCGTATAAGTTGAGAACTGAACCTGTAAAAGTATTGATACTT
Source organism: Pontederia crassipes (assembly GCA_030549335.1). Classification (NCBI taxonomy): domain Eukaryota; kingdom Viridiplantae; phylum Streptophyta; class Magnoliopsida; order Commelinales; family Pontederiaceae; genus Pontederia; species Pontederia crassipes. The sequence goes on along the minus strand of CM060194.1, from coordinate 58,448,788 downwards.
TGATAACATAATCTCCCGTGAGAGTTGGCACCTGAACAGTCCCGTAAAATTGCCTGTCAATTACATATCATCCATGGAACAACATAAACAAATGAAATATGAATAGAGGAAGTTATAGTTGTAGAGGAGAATAGAATTAGTGAATATGTTGAATATTAAATGATATCATAAAATAAATGGCAACTATTTATGGGTTAATTCACCTCAGCCTAAGTCCACAAGAATGAAGAATTATTTTTCCAAACAATAAAAATTATTAATTCATGAACTCTAGTGCTACTGATTGAATGCCAATAATTTTGTAGTGAAAAAAAGAGATAATTTAAGATTTTCAATGTGAATTCATTACTAACCTTGAGAGTGAGATAAAGACCACAGGGTTGGTTGCATTTGGGGGACGTCTCCACCATTTCTCTAAAATAATAGAATGGGTGCAACACAGACTTTATGGACACATTTATCTTATATGTAATATGCAAATTAAAAAATAACACTACAAAGATTTTCTTAGCAATATTATGTATACACTGGCAAACTTATATGGAATTACAAAACAAATATGAAAGCTGAAGTTCAACACACCTAATTTAAATTGGCGAGAGTGGGCAATGCCTTGGTTGGTCCTTGTGCTTACAAAATAGTCAATTACACATCCTTGGGCCGAAATTTTACCTAAAAAATTACTGAAACATCTCCAAACAAAAAGGGAAACAAAACAAAGACCTTCATATCTTTCAATCCCAAATAAAAAGAAGCCCTACAATAACAATTTGGACTAGCAGTTCTCCAATTCGATCAAACCACTTGACTAACTGTTCTTAAGAAAAAAAAATGCTCCACCTGCAGAGAGAAGAAGAAATCCTTAATCCATTGATATAGAACCCCCTCAAATTTTAATTAAATAGAGACTAAAATTACAAAGTGCCAATGAAATAGTATCAAATCTTTGAGAAAGGCGCAGAGGTGGCATCTCTCTAGCGAGCTCTCTGTAAAACGGTTGTGATGCATCATCGATATTTCTCCTAGGAATTATCACGAGCACCTGGCGCAAGCTGAAAGATTCTCTAAAACCCTTTGGAAAATGAAAGGGAGAATAAATGGCAAATGGTGAGGATGTGATCGCGAAAGAAGATGGCCATCCGCTGAAGTGAGTTGGCCAAAGGACCGACGGAGAAGATGTGGCGCCGATGAGTAGAGGTAGATAACAATGTAATAACTGACACAAAGTTAAAAAAAAAGAAATCAAATCAGATTTTGATTAGGAGCGGTCATCACGGGATAAACCTTAAGTTTATCTTTATAATTTGATGCATTAGGGGGATAGAGATATCAAATCAAATTAGGAAAGGAATTCGTGTTTGGTTGGAACGACCATCACAAGATAAAAATCTGACCCCATTAATTAAATTTGAATCAGATTAGAAGAGAGGAGATTGTTATAGATAAAAATCAGATTTTTATTCATTAACCCTTTTCCCCCAAAATAAACTCCACGACCAATCTCTTCTCCCCTGTTCGTCCCTTCCCGCAGACGTGAGCAAGGGCAGGAAGTTCTCGCTCGGTGATTTCAGGTGTAAGGGTAGTTGAGCTCTCTCTCTCTCTCTCTCCCTCCCCTTGTTGCAAGTTATCTGATCTCCACGCCACTTTCCTCAGCCTCTCCATCGGATTGTCGCAGGTGTTGGTCTGTTAGGAGAGGAAGAACAGGGAGTGCAGAGATAGGACAAGGGGTTCGGCCCATAATTTTTTTTCGATGAATCGAAGGAACGGATCTATCACGAACAGGTGGGTGAATCGAAATCACCTTGCATGACCCCTGAATAATGTTAAATCATGCCCTAATCGTACAAGTAAAGAAGAAGAGGAAAAGATGGTTCAAGTTCCTTGTTTTGCCTTGCTTGATTTTCTTGAATTGATTGATTGATTGATTATTTGCATGCATAATTCACTGTTTGCTGATCTATTATTATGTGATTGATCTGCTAGGAGATAGGAATTAGGTTAGATTGAGATTGCACCGAAGAATTCACGAAATTCGAGGGTTCTGCAAGTTTTTTGAACGCCTACCGGTCGACCGGTCCGTATGCATCGCGGCAACCGGTCGACCGATAACTTGCATGCAGCCGCTTTCTACACATGTTGACCGATCGACCGATTCCTGTCACAGGTCGATCGATCCTTCCCCATCAGGTCGACCGTTCAACTGAACGGATCAACCGACCCGCAGACAATCGGTCGACCGTTCCCCTGAACCGGTCGACCGATTCCCTAGAAAATCTTTTATTATATTTATTAATTATTTTCCTTTTATCCAGATATTATATATATATGATTGATCATATTTTCTGACCCCACAGATATCCCTCACTGATTTACATGATTTAGTCTGTTATTGATTTATTTCACGTTGATCCTATCGTATCGATTGAATCAAGAACAAAGAGCTACAAGTTATTAAAGAGATTAATAAGTTCAGATGAAAGATTAATGATGGGTTGCCAGTCCAAGCCAAGTGCATCAAGATAAGGGTCGCTCCCTTGGTCATGGTTTGATCACCCATTGACCCGCACAAGGCCGTATCGTTTGTTGGGCATACCCCAAGAATTAAAGGCACCTAAAGTCACCTTGATTGCTAATTAATAACCAAGATCAAGAAGCAAGTTCAAGTCAAGTCAAGTATGCCATAATTCCAAGTTTAATATATATTATTGATCCTCATGATTCATGATATCTACTGATCTTATTCTCATTATGATACTGATATGTTATCTTTCACGTTCAAGTTAAGCATGATTATTTACCGCTAATTACTATATTCATGTCATGCAGTGTATATCATATGGTTCTCCACTAGGCTGTAAAGCTTACGGGAGGACCTCCTCCCTTGTGTCTGATTTCCACAGGACCAGGTCAGTGACGTGGTGGAGTAGGCGTGTGGTGATGAAGTTCTGGCAATAAGACGACACATGAACCATAGGGCTTTTAGAGTGTTATTTAGTTTTTACTTACCTTCCACATTTTAGATTCATGATGTAGAAACTATTTTATTTTCTTAGCAATGATATAGCCATTTTTAGACTTCCGTATAATTATGTTATCTTCTTTTATTTTATTTTCTTTCCACTGACGTGTCTCAGTTTTGACTGAGATATGGTCAATATTATAGTCAAGTTATAACATGCCGTAGCGCCTTTAGATTGGTCTTCGCCATGTGGCGGGGGTCGATTTGGGGGCGTTACAAACAACAAATCAGCGAGCGGTATATTAGAATCGACGAGCGGAGGCAGACAATAGCGGCGAATCCAACCCCACAAACAAGAGGGAGAGAAAGGGGTAGTCCGCAGGCCGCTGGGTGAATTAAGGGAAAGAAAATTTGTAAAAATAGAGAATGGGACAACCGGACAAGTTTGGCTTGGTTTTATTTTAGATATGAAAAATAAATAGTTTGGATTCAAATGGAGGTTTTATTTAATCTCACATATGCACTAGTTGTAATTAATTAGACGTCACTAATTACTATTTATTAGTGACATCTATTACTTTGTTACAGAATGTCTTAAATGTTGGTGACTTTTTCCTTTTATGCAAACGTCAGCAAAGGTGAAAATTGTTGTAGTGTATACTCTTTAGATTAGTCTGATTAGATAACATGAAACAATAAACAAACATATGTCTTATATTATAAGAACCAGATCAAGTCTGACATATATTATATATATGGCGCCTTGTATATTGTAAAAATACTCTGTAATTTTGATGAAGAATTGTATATGTACCGCACTCAAACTAGAGTGACAGACGGATATTGATGAATGAACTTAAATTTACTATTATTTTTTTAAAAATGCAGATATTAATTATCTTTCAGATTTCATATTATAATAATAATAATAATTATTATTATTATTTTGTTGGGTAAAGGCTGCCAGTCTCCTATTTTCTTCTATATATATGCCCATTTGATTGGTCCCGTAAGCAACCAAAGAGAGAGATCAATCGATCATAATGACACAATGAGTCCTGATGTTTCTTGTGTTCTTTCTCTTGTTCGCTCCTCTGGATGCTAAAGGTGGATCGGGAAATACCGCCCATAGTTTTATCAATAGGAGTCGAGATAATAAGAACCCTACACGCACAACGTCAACAAAAGAATCCATTGGCATCCCTGTTGTCTGCCATCGTTTCTTCTATTTGCTTTTTATGGTTGTATATATTCTGTATATACTTTTTTTCTCTCGCCCTGTTCATTTGTCCGCGTGTCATTAGTTGCTTTAATAACGGCTGTCCGGATATCGTTAGTTAGGCGATATACAAGTTTGTATCATTTTTTTCGTTTATCACGTTTTGTGTAATCAGTATAAAAACTCAAAGAGAGAAACTGCATGGATTCATCTTTTGAATACGAAATATGGTTTTCTCTCCCAAGCTGTGTTTCTCTTGTTCTAGCTTGCTGGTTGCTTGATCGCATGCTGGTTGCTTGATCGCATGCTGGTTGCTTGATCGCCGGTGATCGGTGGTGATCTCTCAGAATAGAATTCTCATCATGGTATCATAGCTGAGCTAAGTTTCTTCAAATCTGATTCTTTTTATTCATCATGCGGGTATGAAATAAGTCTTCCTAGATCTGAGTTCTTCTTCAGATGCGATTAGGTTAAGCTGCCATATCCTGTTCTTAAGTAATTGATAAGATCAGATCTGAGACGAGTGGTTTTTCTGTTTTTCTGTTTTCTTGAGATCATAATGTCTGATTCGAGTTTTTCTGGTATAAATCCTTCTGGAATGAATTCTCTAGTGTTGGACGTTATGAATATGCTTTTCCTAAGTCACACTCCTGGACTAGTTTCAATACCGGATTAGTTGTTAGGATTAGAGAATTATGCAGAATGGAGTGATGCCATGTTTAATGCTATTTTAGCAAAAAATAAACATGTGTTTGTCGATGGTTCCTTTACAATTGATAAAGTGGATGCAAATATCAAATTCCATTGTAAAAGATATAATGCCTTGATCATTTCTGGATTCGTATGTCATGTGCAAAAGGTTTGATTAATAAAATTTCATATTCACAAAGTGCTCATGTGGTTTGGTCAGATCTAAAAGAAAGGTTTCAGAAAATCAATTCTATGCAAGTGTATTCTATTGAAAACAGCTTGTATGATCTTGGACTGGGACAACTTTCTATTTCTGAATATTTTTCTCAATTGAAGTGTCTATGAGAGGAATTAGCTCTTATGACACCAGAGATTCTTACCACCGGTACTCGAAGGAATACAATGATTTTATGGAGCAAAGGAAGTTATATAGGTTTTTAATGGGCATAAATGATTGTTTTAATCATGTTCGAACACAAATTCTCATTATGATTCCTTTGCCCTCCATCAATTAGGCTTATTCCTTATTAATTGAAGAGGAACAAAGACAAGGAAAAATAATTCATATAGGAAATGATCATATAACATTGTCTGGTAGCAAAGTTCAATACAAACAGAAAAGGGATTATCAAATTATTTGTGATCACTACAAGAACAAGAAACCTGGACATAAAAAGGCTCAGTGTTATAAGATAATTGGTTATCCACAAAAGTTCAAGAATAAGGGACAAAATGTTGCAAATTCTGCTGCACTACAACATTCACATGTGGATATGATCAAGAATGATAACCTTGATGGTCAGATGAATTCTCCATTCACTGAAGAACAACATAAATATATTTTGACTTTACTACATGGAAATCAGGACAAATCTTCACTAGATCACTCAACTAATATGGCAGGTATATCTTCATATATATCTTCTCAACAGTGGATCATTGATTCTGATGCTTTAGGCCATATGGCATCTCATAAAGACTGGCTGATTGATGTTAAATCTTTACATTCCAAGAATATTATTTCCTTGCCCAATGGATCAACCTCTACAGCCACTTATACAGGATCACTCTGCCTAAGTTCTGACATAAGGCTTGATGATGTTCTTGTTGTGCCAGATTTCAAATTCAATCTGATATTGTTGCACAATTGACAAAAGATTTACATTGTGTTGTTTCATTTACTGCACATTCTATTTTCATTCAGGATCGTCTGACTGGCAAGAAGAACCAGATTGGTGAAATGCGAGAAGGTCTTTATTACCTTTTGAAGAATCATTGCAGTTTCAAGAATACAGCTGTGAGAAGTGTTCAGTCAGGAGTCTGATATGGAGATCTGGCATCGTCGACTTGGACATTTACCACATGATAGGATGTTGTTAATTCCTGAATTCAAGAGTTGTAAAATTGTCAAAGACATATCTCATTGTACTATTTGTTCATTGGCCAGACAAACACAACTTCCTTTTCATTCAGCTATGAATAAATCTAATGCAATTTTAGATTTAATTCATATAGATACTTGGGGTCCTTTTAAGCTCCCTACACATGATGGCTGCAACTATTTCATGACTCTTGTTGATGATAATACAAGATTGACTTGGGTGTATTTGTTAAAACAGAAATCAGGAATGCTTTTCTATTTTGTGCAATTTTCTTAATTTGGTGCATAATCAGTATAATAGAAAAGTAAAAGTGATAAGAACAGATAATGATTCAGAATATCACAATAACAGGTGCAAACATTTATTTGTAAACAACGGTATTTGGCACCAAAGCTCTTGCACTTATACCCCACAACAAAATGGTGTTGTGGAGAGGAAACATGGACACATCTTATAAGTGGCAAGAGCAATGCATTTTCAGTCTAATCTTCCTCTAAATTTCTGGGAGGAATTAATTAAGACTGCTGTCCATGTTATTAATAGACTGCCTTTAAAGGTCTTGAATCTATCTCCTTATGAGTCTTTTTTTCAAAAAATCTCCAAACATTACTCATTTGAAAGTTGTTGAATGTCTTTGTTATGTGACTAACAAAGTTATCATACATAAGTTTGATAAAAGAGCTAAGCCTTGTGCCCTGCTGGATTATTCTATGATTCATAAAGGTTATAGACTTATAGACTTTTGTTCAAAGAAAGTTTTTGTTTCTCGAGATGTGAAATTTATTGAGCATATATTTTCTTATAAATCTAACAATTTATTAAAGGATTTTAGATCTATACCAATTCCTACTTATATGAATCAACAAGTCATCTTGGATTTGTCAGCTCCTAGTTTTCTGAATTCTCATCCGACGGTGACTTCTCTACATAACAACAATATTGTTCTGGACCATCAGTTACTATTAGAAGCAGCTCATTTAGACACTTCTTCACCAATTCTTGAATCTAATGTTGAAGACATGACAGAGAACTTAAATATTCTTCAGCTCCTCCTCCTCCTCAAAGACCACAAAGGGTGATCAAATGACCAGGTTGGCTACAAGACTATGTTGTCACTTATGCTAAGTTAACTTTTGTGGAGTATCCTCTACAATCTATGATGTCTTATCATGCTTGTACTGCCCATTATCAAGCTTTCCTAACAGCAATTTCAAAGTTTGAAGAGCCAGTTTCATATAAGCAAGCAATTCAAGATCCTAGATGGGTTGCAGCGAAAGATGAGTTACATGCCTTGCAGGATAATGGGACTTGGGAAATACTTGAATTACCTCATGGAAAGAAATCAGTTGGATGCAAATGAGTTTACAAAGTCAAGGTTACCTCCACAGGAGAAATAGAAAGATTTAAAGCAAGACTTGTTGCCAAAGGATACAATCAAAAGGAGGGAGTGGATTTCAAAGAGACTTTCTCTCCAGTAGCAAAATCTGTTACTATTAGAGCTGTTCTTACAGTTGTTGCACAATTAAATTGGCTACTATTTCACTGGGATGTGAACAATGCTTTTTTGAATGGAGATCTTTTTGAATAGGTCTACATGACTATACTTGAGGGTCTACATGTCCATGGGGAGACCAGAGGTAAAGCTTGTCATCTCATTCGATCATTGTATGGCCTCAAACAGGCTTCACAATAGTGAAATATTAAACTCACTGAGATCCTCATTAATTCTGGTTTTGTACAGAGTCAGAATGATTATACTCTTTTTACCAAAACTCAAGGTGCTGAATTTGTTGCATTACTGATATATGTGGATGATATATTAGTTGCTGGTAATAGCATAGGACTTATTGATTCAGTCAAGAAAGAATTGCTGTTACATATCAAGATGAAAGACTTAGGTGAACTCAAGTTTTTCTTGGGCATGGAAGTCCTTCGATCCTCTTCAGGCATCCTTTTAAATTAGCGGAAGTATACTCTAAATTTACTTGCTGATTTAGGCCTCACAGCAACTAAATCTTTTTTCACTCCTTTTGGGCAGAATCTAAAGTTGACCTCTGTTGAGTTTGATCAGCATTTTGATAAGACTACAACAGATAGCCTCTTAGAGTCTCCTGAAATCTTTCAAAGACTCATTGGTAGGTTGAAATATTTCACACATACAAGACCAGATATTATGCATGCTCCCAAAATTTCACATTATCAGGCAGCTTTGCGGCTTGTCAAATATCTCAAATCATCACCAGGTCGAGGACTTTTGTTTTCAACCGAGAAGAACTCCTATGTTACTGCTTTTAGTGATGCATATTGGACAACCTGTATTTTAACTCGTCGTTATGTCCTTGTGTACTGCATTAAAGTTGGAGGAGCTCTAGTTTCCTGAAAATCTAAGAAGCAATCGGTTGTTTTTTTATGCACGAAAAATTATGCATTAATTTAGATCATTTGATTAGCATTTTAGAATATTTTTATATTTAGAAAAGAGAGAGTTTTTATTTGTTTTCATATAATTTCATTAAGATTTAATTTCTACCTAAATCTGAAAATTATTCATGACATGATATGAGAAAACGTCAAAATTAAGGCAAAAAAGATCTAAAACAACTCAGAAGACTGTCAAAGCTGTGAAAGTTCTTGTCATGACCATGACAGGAATATCCTGCAAGCAAAAATTTGGCTAAATTATTGTCACTGCCGTGACAATTTCTGTCATGGCCATGACAGAGAGATTTCCAGCAAAAAATTGGCTATTTTTCAATCTTGACAGCCTTCTATCATGGTCATGATAGAGCCTTTCACGGCCGTGACTGCGGTCTGTTAGGTAGTTTTAAGCCATTTTTATCCATATTTTTTATAAGATTTCGAATTGTTGAGCCATGCTACGGGAAAAATTATTTAAGGAGACCCCAAATCATGTGGAAGAACATCTTTGGAGGGCAGAATTCAGAGGTTGAAAATTTGGCGAAAATGATTCAGAGGCTACAACGAAGTTCTGCCGGAAACTTGAGAGATGATGATAGAAATATGAGTAGTCCTCTTGTCCTCTATCCTTATTCATGAAACATTAATTAGATTGATGTGCCCTAGTTTATTAGAGTAGTTCTTTAGGATTTTCTTAATTGAACTCTATTATTTATGAATTCTTCGTACAATTAGTTGATGAGTTAATAGCATTGTTTGATGATTTGATTAATTGTTATTCTTTAGAATCTTTTTATTATCTGGAAGGAAGGTTTAAGATTTTATAGAGTTTTTCTCTGATTTTCTCTTACATGTCACTTTTGGGAAAATCGCAAGAGACCCAATTGTGTTGTTGTTAAGGTGACTTGAGAAAGCTCTTAACTTTATATTCCAATTGAATGCATTTTGAAATTGGATAAATTAGATTAAACACCGAAAGAATTATTCTCTTTTATTGATTTCGAAATAGGATTTAAAGCCTGAAACATCAATTAAATCAATTTGGGAATTTTACTTTATTATTCATTATCTTTTGTTTAAGAATTCTTACATGAGTAGCGGTATTAGTCAAGATAAGTCATATTCATAATCTATACTTTTAAACTCCATTGATCATATTTTTATATTTGTGTTATTTATTCATCTTATTTTCACATTACACAACTTTATTATCTTTTCTCAAGTTATAAGTAAGAGAAGTTCTTAATTATTTCTTATCCTCGTGGGAACGATAGTCATACTCATCATCTTATTACTTGAATCATCTTATTACTTAAATGATTAGTGAGCTTGCTGGTGTTTCTAAGGCTGCATAAAGTTTTGACGCCGTTGCCGAGGACTTGTTAGTAATTAATTTCTTATATTACTTATTAATTTGAGAATTATTACCATTCATTTGTATTGGTGTGGTTGCAGGAATTAAAGAGTTTATAATCCACACATCCTAGAGGATTCTAGCACTAGTGCCTTGGGACATAGGCATAATACACGAAGTTTAGGTGAACCACTAGTGTTTGATCCGAAATAAAGAGAACTGTCAGAAGACTGAAGAAGAAAATTTCTACTATTGTTAAGATGGCAGAACAACAAAGGCAGATTGAGAACCAATTACCACCACCTCCACCAGTGTATAGAACTATGAGAGATTACACCATGAGACCAATGATTGATGAAAGAGGGAATATTACACTCCCTGAAATTAGTGCTAACAATTTTCAAATCCAGCAGGGAACAGTTCAATTGATATCAAAAACACAATTTGCAGGAAATGGAGATGAAGATCCATTCGGCCACATTACGAAAGTTGTCCAATTATGTCTAACTTTCAAATTTCAGGGAGTAACAGATGATGCAGTTCATTTAAAATTTTTTTCTTTTCTCTTGAAAGGAAAAGCTTATACTTGGCTCACTACATTGCCGACAGGAATCATAACAAATTGGAAAGAATGCGTCAAGCATTCATTAACAAGTACTGTCCACCACAAAAAGCTGCTAGATGCTTATATGAAGTTTCTTCTTTTTACCAACAGGATACAGAGTCTATGGACGAAGCTTGGGATAGGTTCAAGGATCTCGTCAGTAAGGTTCCAAATCATAACATCCCTCTTTACCAACAAATCCAATACTTTTACAATGGGGCCTCAGCAGAGATAAAGGACAAGATCAACACCGTTGCTGGAGGAACCATTGCTGATAGATCTCCTAAAGATCTTTATAAGTTATTCGACAATCTTGTCTTGAACAATTGGCAAAACTCAAAGGCAAAGAAGGCTGGACTTTATCAAGTTGATAAGGCTACCCACATTAAAGCCCAGTTAGATGCCTTAGCAAAGAAAATGGATATGTTAATGACTCAAAGATCTATCAATAAGGTTTCGAACATCATATGTGACATGTGTGGAGGGGGACATCCTAATCATGAATGCCAAGCAAGTATACATTTTAATCAGCAAAATTTTGAGGATGCTAACTTTGTTTCTAATTAATAACGCTGATGCATGCTCAATTTTGTATATTTTAACACGTTAAGAAGTTGAAAATTGAATGATCATGCATCAATTATCTTATTTTTCTTATAGAATATTATTCTTCTAATTTATTTTGTGATTTTTACGGTGTTTGTTGTGCAGGAGAGGAAAATGGACCGTGTTACGTTGACACGGGCCGTTTTTTCATTATGTCGCGTTACCACCAACACGGACGAGGGAATTTCTGTCACGCGTTGATTAAAACAATCTATTTCGGGTGACATGGACCATGTTATATAACAAAGACAACACGGCCCATGTCATGAGTGACATAGTCCGTGTTGACACCGACGGGCTACTATAAAATGACCTTCACTTCCACACCAAAGAGGGGAGCGCAGAGAAGGAAATAATCCATTTTAGAGAGTCTTGTGGCTACTTTGTCTAGAGTCACATGTAGAGTTTTATTTTCTTGCTCATTTTTGTAATCTAAATTTCGACTTTATAATGTTTAATTCTTCAGCAATGGAGTAATCTTCCTTTGTTGGTTTTACGTTATTGAACTCCACTGTTATTTTGATGAAAGATTATTTTCTGAATATGAATGTTTTGTTTGAATCAAATTTATTCTTAACATCTCGTATCTCTCCCCTATCTACTCTGTGAGATTTAGAGGGGTGTGAACTTTGATTTACTCGGTTGAGGAGTCTTTGACATGAATCAATCACTTATGTTTTAATCCTTAAATATTTGGAGAACGATTTGGTTAAACTTTCTTCAAATATTTAATTGATAAAATACATAGGACATCTGGTTAGAATCCTAATTTATATTATTTCCATCAGATGTGATTTTCTTACTCGATTAACAGTGGAGGAATGCTTCGTAAAATCAACATTTCTTATAATTGGTATTTCTTTTTCTGGGATCTGTTCCTTATTTCCTTTCTGATTATCTTCTTAATTCATTTCTCTTAAAAAATTGTCATCTAGTAAGAGTGAGAGATAAAAGTCCTCATGGGATCGATATCTTTTTACTACTTGTGCGATCGGTATACTTGCCAGACTTTTCTACTCTATAGAAAAGTACTCATCAAGTTTTTGGCGCCGTTGCCGGGGACTTTTTCTATCTTTTTCTTACTACAGGTTACTATTTATTTTTTTCTTTTTCTCGAACATTCTGCGCAATCAAAACGGACTTCTATTCAGGAAATAACCGTGTCGTCATTTGAAACGGTCCGCATTTCCTAAAAATGGACTACATTTTTTTCCACATTTTTACCAAAGGCAACTTAACACTGTCCGCGTTCACAATACACGACCCGTATTTTGTAGCCACGCTTATGAAAATGGTCCGTATTTCTCTGTACACGGTCTACGTTTCGTTCTATATATATAAAAATAATAATAATAAGATTTTTTTAGCCATTTGATTATCTCAATAATTATTTCAAATTGTTCTTGATTTAATCGCGCTCTGGAATCCTCGAATAAAATGATAAAGAGACATAACACCAGAAGTTTGAAAGAACCACTTCTCTTCAATCCTGAAATAGAAAGATTTGCTAAACAGTGAAGGAAAGTTATAAGGATCAAAGAGATGGCGGAAAATCAACAACAACAACAACAATTAGGAAATCAAAATCCAAATCCAAATTATCGGACGATGAGGGATTACACTATTGGTCAGATGAATAATGACCCATGGAGCATTACTCTTCCAGACATCAACACCAATTTCTAGATACAACATGGCACCATTCAAATGGTGCAAAATGATCAATTTAGTGGAAATCAAGATGAAGATCCTTTTGGACATGTTAGGAAATTTCTTCAATTGTGTTCTACTTTTAAATTTCATAATGTTTCTGATGATGCAGTTAGGTTGAGACTCTTTCCCTTCTCCTTGAGAGGAAAAATAGTCACTTGGCTCCATACTCTGCCCGAAGGAACAATCACAGACTGGAGAGAGATGCGGCAAAAATTCATCAACAAATATTGTCCGCCCCAGAAAGTAGCTCGACTAATCTCTGATGTCAAAGCATTCTATCAACAAGACTCAGAAATCATGCATGAAGCATGGGAAAGGTTTAAGGAACTTGTATCTCGTGTTCCTTATAATATACCACTTCATGAACAAATTTAATTTTTTATAATGGTACTACTTTCACAGTACGAGATAAGATTGACACTTCTGCAGGAAGTTTCATGAATGATAAATCTCCTGAAGAGATTTATAATATTATTAAAAATCTTGCTATGAATCATTGGCAAAATAACAGGAATAGAGAACCACCACGAAAGACAATTGTCTATCAGATAGACGACAACACTCAACTTACGGCGCAAATAGAAGCCATGAATAAAAAAATGGAGACATTGATGAGTCGCATCAATGAAAAAGCCAATGTTAAAGTCATACAACAAACTTGTGAATTTTGTAGTGAAGGGCACTCTACTTATGAATGCCCAATGATCTCAAACTCTAACCCTTCCTCTTCCACTTCTTTTGAAAATGCTAATTATATATCGAATAATAATTTCAGGAGGATAAATCTCAAGCTGAACTAAAATCCAACTTGGAAGATGTATTGGCTAAGTTTATCAAAACGGATACAAAATTTGCAAATCAAGAAGCCTCAATTCGCAACATAGAAAATCAGGTGGGACAATTAGCTAACATGATGGCAGGTAGACAACCAGGTTCTCTTCCTAGCAATACAGAAAAGAACCCGAGGGAAGAAGCCAAGGCAGCCAAATTGAGAAGTGGTAAGGAGCTACTAGAACCAATACCAACTTCGACCCCAGATCAACCTCCTTCAAATCAACCTCCTACATCATCAGCCAAAAAGGAGGTTACAAAACACCAGATTCCTGAAAAATCTAGAAACGTGCCATATCCTCAAAAATATCGGCAAGAACAATTAGATAAACAATTCTCTCATTTTTTGAAAATTTTTAAACAAATTCATATTATCATCCCATTTCATGAAGCGCTTAAACAGATGCCCGTATATGCCAAATTCATGAAGGATGTACTCTCAAATAAATAGAAAATTGAGAAAACGGGCTTGATCAAATTAACAACTCAATGTTGTTCCGTCTGCAAAAGAGATTTACCGACAAAAGAAAAGGATCCAGGGAGTTTTACTATCTCCTGAACTATTGGAAAATTTTTTTGTTCCAAGGCACTATGTGACTTGGGTGCTAGTATTAATCTGATGACGTATTCCATTTTTTAAAAATTAGGTTATAGCGAGCTTAACGATACTTTGGTGATGCTCCAATTCGTGGATCAATCCATTAAAAAGCCTAAGGGCCTCTTAGAAGATATTATTGTCAAAGTTGATAAATTTACATTCCCAGCATATTTCATCATCATGGATATGGATTCAGAAGCCGAAGCACCTATCATCTTAGGCAGACCATTTCTCGCTACTGGAAACACGTTGATAGATGTCAAAAAGGAACATCTCACTTTAAAAGTGGAGAATGAAGAACTGTGTTTTAATATTTTTGATTCTCTCAAACGACCTGTAGATTTATCATCTTGTTATTCTATTGATACCTTCGAAGATGATGTTTCTGACAAATTTGAATAGGTAGTACCAGAAGTGATAATGGATCCTTACACAATTATTGAAGAATCAATGGATAACACTGAAGAAGGAATTGACTTAGATGAAAAAGAGTCAATCCCTGTCAAGGAATCCATCTTAGAGAAGACAGACATACCTCATCCACCACCAAACCCAGAACTCAAGAGCTTGCTTACTCAACTCAAATATGCTTTTCTCGAAAAAAAATCATTTTCTGTGATCATTTCCTCTGAATTAACTGACATAATGGAAAAAAACTTTTACAGATTCTCAGGAAACACAAAAAAACTATTGCTTGGTCCATCAATGATATCAAGGGAATATCACCATCAATATGTATGCATAAGATTTTGATGGAAGAGAAAAGTAAACCAAGCACCCAATTTCAGCGTAGGTTAAACCCAACTCTGAAAGAGATAGTTAAGAAAGAAGTAATCAAACTTCTCGATGCATGTATTATTTATCCTATCTCTGATAGTCCCTGGATTAGCCCCGTACAAGTAGTACCAAAAAAAGGAGGTATCACTGTAATTACTAACAAGGAAAATGAGCTGGTACCTAGCAGGACAGTTACAGGTTGGCATGTGTGTATCGACTATCGCAAACTCAACGAAGCAACACGCAAGGATCACTTTCCTCTATCATTCATGGATCAAATGTTGGAACGAGTAGCAGGACATAGTTTTTATTATTTTCTAGATGGTTATTCAGGATACAATCAGATTGTTGTGGCGCCTCAAGATCAGGAGAAAATAACCTTTACCTGCCCGTACGGAACTTTTGCTTATCGAAGGATGCCCTCTGGACTCTGCAACGCATCGGCAACATTTCAAAGATGCATGATGGCAATATTTTCTGATATGAATGAAAAGATTCTTGAAATCTTTATGGATGATTTCACTTTATTTGGTAACTCATTTGACAATTGTCTTAAAAATTTAACCTCGGTTTTGCAGCGTCGTGAAGAAACAAATCTAGTACTAAATTGAAAAAAATGCCACTTCATGGTGAAGGAAGGCATTGTCTTGGGGCATAATATTTCCGATAAAGGAATCGAGGTAGACAAGGCCAAGGTGGATGTAATCGCAAATCTACCTCCGCCCACATCTGTAAAAGCTGTCCGGAGCTTTTTGGGTCATGCTGGATTTTATAGAAGATTTATCAAGGATTTTTCTAAAATAGCCAAACCACTCACCAATCTTCTCGTCAAGGACACTAAGTTTCTTGTCAATTCTGATTGCATATTTGCTTTTACTACATTAAAAGAGAAACTTACATCTGCTCTCATTGTTGTAGCCCCTGATTGGAGTCTTCCGTTCGAACCCATGTGCGATGCTAGTGATGGAACCATCGGTGCTGTATTAGGGCAAAGGCGGGACAAAATTTTTCGAGTCATCTACTATGCTAGCCGAACTTCTAACTCCAACTCAGATGAATTATGCCACAACGGAAAAAGAATTTTTAGTTGTCATTTTTGCTTTTGATAAATTCTGATCTTATTTAATCTGCTCACAAGTTGTTGTCTACACTGATCATGCAGTAATAAAATATCTCATGACAAAAAAGGAAGCCAAACCTCGACTACTCAGGTGGATTCTTCTTTTGCAAGAATTTGATGTAGAGGTTAGAGATAAAAAGGGGACCGAGAACGTCGTAGCTGATCATTTATCTCGTTTGGAAGTTTCTCCAATTGAGGAAACCGATATACTTGAAGAATTTTCGGATGAGAAAATCTTTTATATCAATTCTTGTGATAAAGTAAAACTAATTGAGAAGTCACCTTGGTTTGCTGATTTTGCAAAATTTCTTGCAGGAAATTGACACCCTACAGGATGGACATCACAACAAAAGAAAAAATTCTTTTCAGATGTGAAATAGTACTTGTGGGAAGATCCATATCTTTTTAAGGTTTGTGCAGATCAAGTAATCAGACGTTGCGTCCCTGAATCTGAATTCAAAAGCATTCTTACACATTGCCACACAAGGGAAGCTGGAGGCCACTTCGGTCCCAATCAGACAACTACAAAAATCTTGGAAAGTGGATTTTATTGGCCCACCATTTTTAAAGATGCGCAAATTTTCTGTAAGTCATGTGATCAATGTCAAAAGACGGGTAACATCTCGAAACTTCATGAAATGCCCCAAAATAATATGCTATATTGTGATATTTTTTATGTTTGGGGAATTGACTTTATGGGACCCTTCCCTAAGTCATTTAATAACGAGTACATTTTAATTGTTGTAGATTATGTATCTAAGTGGGTAGAGGCAATTGCCTCTCCTACTAATGATGCAAAGGTGGTGGTCAAGTTTTTAAAAAAGAATATTTTTACTAGATTTGGCACACCTAAAACTATAATAAGTGATAATGGCACTCATTTTTGTAATAAATTATTTGCAGGACTTTTGACGAAATTTGGAGTTACACATAAACTCAGCACTCCATATCACGTGCAACCATGCGATCAAGTTGAGATATTTAATAGGGAAATAATATGCATTTTGAAAAAAACTATAAATTTCTCTAGAAAGGATTGGTCTGTTAAATTAGATGATGCTTTGTGGGCCTATCGTACTGCTTTTAAAACTCCTATTGGAATGTCGCCATATCGACTTGTGTTTGGTAAGGCATGTCATTTACCTATTGAACTAGAGCATAAAGCTTATTGGGCTACTAAATTTCTTAATTTTGAGCCTACAAAAACAGGAAAGGAAAGAAAGGCTACTCAAGCTGAATGAATTGCAAGAACTTCGAAGTAATGCTTATGAAAATAGCAAAATATATAAGGATCGTACAAAAAATTGGCATGATCAACGCATACAAACTAGGAGTTTTTAACCTGGTCAACAAGTTCTCTTATATGATAGTAGACTTAGACTTTTTCTAGGTAAACTTAAGTCCAGATGGACGGGCCTCTTTCTTATAGTCTCCTCATCACCTTTTGGAGTTGTTGAAATTTGCACCATAGACAAAAAGCATAAATTCAAAGTCAATGGACAACGTCTCAAGAACTATATAGGTGGTGTTCATCATGAGGAAGTTGATTTTATTATCCTTATTGATCCATGATTATGACTAAGTCAAGCTGAAGACTATAAATCAAAACTATTCTGTCTAAACTTTATTTTCTGAAAAAAAAATTCACACGGCCCGCGGGTCGTGTCCCCCATTACTGACAATTTTGCTCGTTGTGTAGAATTTCTAAATAACACGGGCCGTATTTTCACAAAACGGGCCGTGTAATGCAAACGCATAAATGCGGACGAGCCGTGTTGCTCCTGGAAACCGTAACGTCGAAGCCAAAAATGGACCGTTTGACAGCAACACGGTCCATGTTGCACTGGGATTCGCAAAATTGCCACCTACCTATATTTACAACATGGCCCGAGTTGGTATAAGATGCCTCGCGTTGGATCCTCCCCACACCCGCCTCCGATCATCTTCTCCACCGCCGTCTGCGTCCGTCGCCGTCTACAGGTCCACCGCCATCAGCGTCTGCGACCGTTCGCACTTGCCGCCATCCGCGCTCGCCGATGAACCGAACCACCACCGACTTCATCAGCTCCATCGTCTTCTTCCTCTTCTCCGCCGCCGTCCGCGTCCGCCGCCGTCTGCACCGACCCAGCTTCTTCTCCCGGTTCATGACGACCTCCATTTGCCGAGAACAACATCGACTTTTCTGAAAAACTCCGGCGGCGAATTTGCAAAAAAATGGACCGTGACAAATAACACGGACCGTTCCTCTAAAACACGGTCATGTTGTCTTACTGCCACAAACATGTCGTTTTACTTTTACACGGTCCATTTTTTTTCATCATGGCAGCGCCCCGCACAGTCTCCATGGATTTTGAGGAGGTCAGTTTGGATGCCCCCGAGCCTACCATGGTACCAAGGCCCCCATACGTTGATTATAGAGATGGTGATCATGCCCGCGCTTTGATGAGGCTTCGTCGAATGGAATCAGCGGCCACAAAATTTTCTTGCGCCTATTTCATGCATGACACTGATATTACTGATGATATTTTGATTCTTTTTGGACGCATAGGGATGGCAAAGTTTATACTGTAAAATTGGCCAACATATGATCGAGTGGCTTTGGAATTTCTAAGTTCATTTTAGATGACGCACACAAGCTTTGCAGGAGAAGCACCATAGCAAATTTTTTTCAGGATGTACAACGATAACTACACCATGGTATGTCTGAGTTATGTGAATTTTACAGTTTGCCAGTAATTGTGAACACCCCTGACATCTCAGTTTTTGATGTCACATCTTTCTGGTTTGCTATCACTGGTGAGAATACTCTTAACTTAGCTCATAATAAAGCCACTCAGATTTAGAATCCAGTATTTTGTTATGTGCATCGAATTTTATCTAACACTATTTATGGAAGAGAAGACAGTGAAGGAGCTGTTAATGAAATAAAACTTCTCTTTTTATGGGCTATGGTGGAAAATGTGTAGATCAATGTTGGAGCATATTTGGCCCACAACTTTGAAAAACATTCCAGGAAGAAGAAAGGGCGCATTGTCATAGGAGGTTTGATCACACCCATTGCACTTCACTTTAATTTATACTTATAATGCAATGTGGTAAAAAATGCTTCATTCCTTGATCGAAGCAAGGCAGTACATATGAGATTAATTACAGTGAGGAATAACAGATTCTTCTTTACTTTTAGAGGCAGAACTGATATGATCCCATGTGCAAATCGGGCTAGAATTACACCTTTTGACAGGGTTAAGTGGCTATACTTTCCACCTTTATCCATTCCACTTGACGCTGAGGAACCACTTGAGGACGAGCCAGTACCCCAACCATCACAGGATGGTACAGGACCTTCACAGTTTCCACAAACGACTCAGACAGTTTATCCACCGCCTCCTACATCAGCTCCTCCTTCTGTTACTTTTGACTTTTCTTCATGGTAGACACAGATAGATGCGATACGAACTGATCAGACACGGTATCATCTATTAGTCATGGATCAATTGAATCGTATGCAAGTTGCAGCCCTGGAGGATCGAGCACTACTTCATCGCCTTGTAGAGGATGTCGCCAAGATCGATCGAGATGTTCGTCAGATAGTTCGACACCACCAGATTCCTCCAGATCCAGTTGATAGCACCTTTCCACCTCATCACCAGAGTTTGATTAGTAGGGTTGTGTCTTTCACTTTTGATCTTTTGTTATGTCCTTTTTGCTATTTTGATGTATGCAAACTTGTCCGACTGGTTGAAACTGAGACAGTGTTTCTTTCAAGTTCGGGGGTTGCGCATGCATTTCATGTTTCTTGCATCAAGATAATTATCTATTTTTCAAAATTATGAGAAAGATATCTCGCTCATCACTATTCACAGAGCTTTCCATATTTCCTTGTTCTTAATCGACGATTTCAAGAACATCTCTTTGCTTATAAAATTCTTTATCAAAAGTTTTCTTTTTTTCATTTATCGCCTTAGTATTGGGTTTTTGGATAAGAAGTTGGAGCTGATTCGAATTATTTTGCTTTGTCGATCTTTATCTGATAGTCTCTTCTAAATTTTTCAAAAGCAGTCTTTTTATTGAATAAATATATTGAGCGAAAAAAAACTTCTAAAAAGAAGTTGACTAAAATGTGTATCTCTGGCACCTTTGTGTGTTCGGGCCATTAGATCCATTGAGGATTCTTTCCTGCTGACCTAAGACCAACTGGTCTGGGATCCGTCGATCAAAAACCTATTACATGAACCACTTTGAGCAAGATGGAGGAAACGAAAAAAAAGAGAAAACAAAAAGCTCATTTAATATTTATTCAAAATTTAGACTTCTTGTTTTTATAGTTGAGACTAATTGTTCATTGATTTAAAAAGGTCTTAGCATTATATATTCTTTGAAGCAGGAATTATTTGGAAAGAGAAGAGGTACTCTAGCGATAAATGAAAAAAATTAAACAATGAGAAGAGAAAAGTATTAGTATTTTGATGAAGATCACATCTTATCTTGAATCTTACTTGAGGACAAGTAAATATTCAAACTTGGGGAATGTGATGCATGCTCAATTTTGTATATTTTAACACGTTAAGAAGTTGAAAATCGAATGATCATGCATCAATTATCTTATTTTTCTTATAGAATATTATTCTTCCGATTTATTTTGTGATTTTTATGGTGTTTGCTATGCAGGAGAGGAAAACGGACCGTGTTAGGTTGACACGGGCCGTTTTTCATTATGTCGCATTACCACGAACACGGACGGGGGAATTTTTGTCACGCGTTGATTAAAACGGTCCATTTTGGGTGACACGGACCGCGTTATATAACAAAGACAACACAGCCCGTGTTGACACCGACGGGCGACTATAAAATGACCTCCACTTCCACACCAAAGGGGGGAGTGCAGAGAAGGAAATCATACATTTCAGAGAGTCTTGTGGCTACTTTGTCTAGAGTCACATCTAGAGTTTTATTTTCTTGCTCATCTTTTGTACTCTAAATTTCGGCTTTATAATGAAAGATTATTTTTTGAATATGAATGTTCTGTTTGAATCAAATTTATTCTTAACATCTCGTATCTCTCCCCTATCTACTCTGTGAGATTTAGAGGGGTGTGGACTTAGATTTACTCGGTTGAGGAGTCTTTGAGAGGAATCAATCACTTATGTTTTAATCCTTAAATATTTGGAGAATGATTTGGTTAAACTTTCTTCAAATATTTAATTGATAAAATAGATAGGACATCTGGTTAGAGTCCTAATTTATATTATTTTCATCAGATGTGATTTTCTTACTCGATTAACAGTGGAGGAATGCTTAGTAAAACCAACATTTCTTCTAATTGGTTTTTTCTGGGATCTGTTCCTTATTTCCTCTCTGATTAACTTCTTAATTCATTTCTCTTAAAGAATTGCCATCTAGTAAGAGTGAGAGATAAAAGTCAGGGATCGATATTTTTTCGGGAACAATGTTAGAGGAAATGCTTACAACAGTGGGCTAAGGGCTCCTCCTAATTACTCTTGGGTGAATAATAAGAGTTCTGCACAACTCCCTGCTTATCAACCTTATACTAAACCAAAAGGTGATTTGGAAAATATCTTATCAAAGTTCATCCTCATTGAGGAGACCAAGTTTACTAATCAAGATGCATCAATCAGAAACTTAGAAACACAGATCGGACAATTGGCAAACATGGTATCTAGAAGATGACCAGGGAGCTTGCCTAGCAATCACTATAAGAAAAACGCTAATTACAGGCGGTTTTGACCGTCTGTAATCAGCCAAAAAATCGTTGGTAATACAATTTTTGATGGTTTTTCGGACGGAATCGATCCGTTAGAAAAACGGTCGTCACAAATCAATTTGCGACCGTTGGAAAAAATTCGTCAGAAATATCGACGGTTTAACCGTCCGAAAAGTCCCCGTTGACGATTCCAACCGTCCGAAAAGTCCTGGCGGTTCCAACTGTCGAAAGTTTTTGTCGGTTGTAACCATCCGAAAAGTTCGGTGGTTTCAATTGTCGAAAGTTTTCGACGGCCGCAAGTGTCAAAACTTTTGACGGTTGTCGGAAGCCGCCGAAACTTTCGGCGGTCACAAATTGTCATAACTTTCGGCGGTCGTTGTAACCGTTGATCTTTCGACGGTCGCAACCATCGCAAAGAATTTTTTAAAAATAAAAAAATTAGCAGCCGGATCGGGACGCGGCCAGATCGGGCTGCCCATGGCCAAATCCGGCTGTTGGCCGCCAGATCTGACAAGCTACGGCCAGATCCGGCGGGCAGCGGTCAGACCCGATCGCCCGCGGCCAGATCCGACGGCCAGGCGCCAAATTCGGCCGCCCACAGCTAGATCCGGCCGCTGCCGAATCCGGCCGCCCGTGGCGGGATCCGGCCGCCAGGCGGCCGATCCGACCTCCTGGCGGTCCGAGCAGGAGAGAGAGAAGGGGAGAGGGACGCCGGCGGGATGGGTCATCGGCGGTCCACGTCCGAACGGGAGGCTCGCCGGTAGTGAGAGCGAGAGAGGGAGAGAGAGAGGAGAGGGTATATATATATTATAATATACAAGTGGAAAGATGGGAAAGTAGGAAAACAGAAAAAAAGCGGGGTAATAAAATTTTAATTACCGACGACTCCGACCGTTGGACAAGCAAATATTAATTATTTTTAAAGATATCGATGGTTGTGACCATAAAAAAATATTTAATTATAAAAATAAAATACTAAATTTAGTTATACATAATATTATTTTTTCCGACAGTTTGAACTGTCGCTAATTATTACCGACGGTCGAAACCATCGAAAATTGCGACGGTTTGGACTGTCGGTAATTATATTAATAAAATACTTTTGATATTATATTATTATACATTTACCGATGGTTACGACCGTCAAAAATTGCGACGGATGGATATCCGTCGGAAAAACGACGTTCCTAATCGTCGAAAAAATAAAATAATAATATAACAAATTACATTATTTATTATTTTCATTTCTGACGGTCGTGACTGTCGAAAATTGCGATGGATGGATATCCGTCAGAAATATCGACGTTCCTAATCGTCGAAAAATAAAATAATAATATAACAAATTACATCATTTATTATTTTCATTTCCGACGGTCGTAACCGTCAAAAAATCCGTCGAAAATTGCGACGGATGGATATCCGTCAGAAATATCGACATTCCTAACCATCAAAAAATAAAATAATAATATAATAAATTATATAATTTATTATTTTCATTTTCGACGATTGCAATCGTCGAAAAATCCGTCGGAAATATTTCCATCGCAAATTGCAACGAATTTCTATCCGTCGAAAATTGTCCGTTGGAAAATGGCGATTTTCTTGTAGTGAATACAAAGAAAAATTCAAGAGAGCAAGCGAATTCAATCACCTTAATAAGTGGCCACTTAGTGCCCCTATTAGACCCTTGAAGGGGACAAGGCTGAAAGTCAAGCTAATGACTATAACTTAGAACTACACTGCCGAAACCCTGTTCTCTTTACTTCTTTTAGTTTCTTAGTTGTGGAATAGATTTGACATTAACTTAGTTATGCTCATATTCAGGAAAAACTTCGGTTACGACTGCTTTCACGATCGTTCTCAAGATCCGAAGGATATTCATTTTGTCTCAGTCACGACTAGGCCTTACCATATTTCTACTTATAATGCAGACCTAGATCACAGACTTGGCCACAGAACACCATTCTCGCCATCGCCACCTACAAAAGACTAAGTCTTGGTCATTTCTTCTCTTTTACATTTTCCCACTTATGTATTTTTGTTCTCTCAATTGTTCAAGTTTGGGGGAGGGACTTAGTCCATTTTGCATTTGCATTGCATGTCTTATTTTATTATTTTGAATCAATCATCTTTTGTTCAGCGTGCATCTAATTATGATAATTAAAAAAAATTAAGTGACATCTCATTTCTCTTTATTTACTATTTTATTGTCTTTATTTTTATTTTCAAAACATCGCTTAATCTATGAAATTCAATCACTGATTCTTTTTATCGGGTATCACTAGAGTATTGGAATTTCGATTGAGTTTGTTGCTAAGTAGAAGGACTAGCTTTTAAATAATGAATTTCTCTATTATTTACTATGATGTTAGTCTTGATTATAATTGTATCTTTATTGAAAGCATTAAGTCTTTTTGGAGCTTATAATTATGCTATATAATTTTAATGCAAAAATGAAAATGAAAAGAGAGCTAGTTGAGCTCCAACAGTTAGGTGAAAAGTATAAAGTATCATCTGGAACCTTGGTGTGTCCGAGTAATTAGATCCGTAGGAGATTCTTGCCTAGCGACCTAGGGGCATCTGCTCTGGGATTCGTCGGTCGAAAGCTCGTTACATGAATCACTTTGTGCAATATGGAAGATTACTAAATTCTTAAAGTGAAAAAATCTTAATGCTGAAATATGAAATAATAATAGTATAAAAATAAACTCCTTAAATACTTGTGGTTCAATATTGATACTCTTATGAGATTGACTAATATTATATGTAGATACGCAAGAAAGACATGTTTGAATGCTAAGAATTATATAAGGTTGGGTATTGGTTGAGAATAGATACTCTAGTGATGGTCGTGTAAAAGAACAGTAGGAGAAAAGTATTAGTTTTGTGATGGAGCACTGTGCCTTATCTGAAATTTGCTTGAGAACAAGCAAAATATTAAGCTTGGGGTATTTGATGCACGAAAAATCATGCATTAATTTAAGTCATTTGATTAGCATTTTAGAATGTTTTTATTTTTAGAAAAGGGGGAGTTTTGATTTGTTTTCATATAATTTCATTAAGATTTGATTTCTAACTAAATATAAAAATTATTCATGGCAGAATATGAGAAAATATCGAAATTAAGACAAAAAAATACCTAAAATAGCTCAGAAGACTGTCACGACCGTGACAGTTATTGTCATGGCCGTGACAGAAAGATCCTGCAAGAAAAAATTTGGTTAAATTATTGTCACGGCCGTGACAGTATCTATCATGGCCATGACAGAGAGATTTCCAACAAAAAATTGGCGAAGTATTTTTCAACTGTGACAGCCTTTTGTCATGACCTTTCACAGTAGTGACGACGGTCTGTTAGGCAATTTTAAGTCATTTTTATCCACATTTTTTATAAGATTTCGAGTTGTTGAGCCATGTTACGAAAAAACTATTTAAGGAGATCTCAAGTCATGTGGAAGAACATCTTTCAAGGTCAGAATTCAGAGGTTGAAGGTTTGGCGAAGACAATCCAAAGACTACAACGAAGTTCTACCGAAAACTCGAGAGAGGACAGTAGAAATAGGAGTAGTCTTCTTGTTCTCTATCCTTATTCCTGAAACATTAATTAGATTGATGTGCTCTATTCTTTAAGATTTTCTTGATTGAACTCTATTCTTTATGAATTCTTCGTACAATTAGTTGATGGGTTCATAGCATTGTTTGATGATTTGATTAATTGTTGTCTGAGATTCGTTCTTTGAAATCTTTTTATTATCTGGAAGGAAGTTTTAAGATTCTATAGAGTTTTCTCTGCTTTTCTCTTACATGTCACTTTTGGAAAAATTGCAAGAGACCCAATTGTGTTGTTGTTAAGGTGACTTGAGAAAGCTCTTAAGTTTATATTCCAATTGAATGCATTTTGAGATTGAATAAATTAGATTAAACACCGAAAGGATTACTCTCTTTTATTGATTTCGAAATAGGATTTAAAGCCTGAAACATCGCTTAAATCAATTTGGGAATTTTACTTTACTATTCATTACCTTTTGTTTAAGAATTCTTACATTAGCGGTATTAGTCAAGATAAGTCATATTCATCAAATCTATACTTTTAAACTCCATTGATCATATTTTTATATTTGTGTTATTTATTCATCTTATTTTCACATTACACAACTTTATTATCTTTTCTCAAGTTATAAGTAAGAGAAGTTCTTAATTATTTCTTATCCTCGTGGGAACGATAGTCATACTTATCATCTTATTACTTGAACGATTAGTGCGCTTGCTAGTGTTTCTAAAGCCGCATCATTTCTCGTTCTTCTGCTGAATCCGAGTATCGAAGTCTGGCTTTAACAATTACAGAACTTATTTGGATCGCCTGTTTGCTGAACTTCGGCTTCCTTGACACATCCTTTTCTGCTCTTTACTGACAGTCAGACGACAATTCAAATAGTTGATAATCTTGTGTTTCACAAGCGTACAAAACACATTGAGATTGATTGTCATTTTATTCGTGATAAGTCTTTGCAGCATTTGATCAGAATTTGTCATATTGCTTCCAAAGACCAGTTAGCGGATCTTTTAACCAAGGCTCTAGGGAGACATCAACATGATTATCTCGTGCGCAAGTGGGGTTGTTTGACTTGTTTCAATCCTCAACTTGAGGGGGAGTGTTGTCTGTCATCGTTTCGTCTGTTCGCTTTTTATGGTTGTATATATTTTGTATATACTTTTTACTCTCGCCCTGTTCATTTGTCCACGTGTCATTAGTTGCTTTTATAACGGCTATCCGGATATCATTAGTTAGGTGTTATACAAGTTTTTATCATTTTTTTTCGTTTATCACATTTTTTTGTAATTAGTATAAAAACTCAAAGAAAGAAACTGTATGGATTCAACTTTTGAATACAAAATATGGTTTTCCCTCACAAACTGTGTTTCTCTTGTTCTAGCTTGCTGGTTCGATCGCTTGCTGGTTGCTTGATCGTCGGTGATCTCTCAGAACAGAATTCTCATCAATCCCCAACCAGAACAATGGCCCTGTTGGGCTCCAACCTCAGTTGCAATGGAGCTATGATGATGCATACGTGCTGGAGCTCGGCGTAGGCACCCTTGTGCGCAACGTCTCGCTCATAGTCGACACCTCCGACAGCTTCATGTGGAACGACTGCCTTCGGAGCTCCTTGGAGATCCTGGTTCCGCCTTACTACCCAAATGGCTCCACCAGCTACTGCACCACAACATGCGACAACCAGCAGTGGAAAGACCTATTAGCTTTCTACTCATGCACTCAACTACCAATGTGCGAGTACGATTGCTTGTGGGATGTTGGAGTCTTCCAGGATTGAATACAGAGCGGCCGAGGAGGAAGTGTCCGCTGTTGTCGAGAAAGCTTCCCTGCTGTCCGATTTCAGACAGTTGATCGTTAATATGCTTTGAATATATCGGCTTATGTTTTGTATATCGGCCTATGTATTCCGTTTTCTTCTTTTCCGTTATATTCAGATTTCTTGTATATAAGGACATGGACACTCTTTTTTGTTTTATTCTTTCTGCATCTGAAATGAAATAGAAGCAGAGGTAGTTCTTCCCAATTCCTATTGTGTTCGATCTACTGCTGTGTTTAATCGATTGCTGCCTCTTGACATGGTATCAGAGCTATAGATCTGAGAAGTTATCACTGGTTAGTATCAATTTGATCTTTAAAGTATGGATTGCAGACAAGTTTGATTCCAGGGCAATCCATCTGTTTTCTTGGGATATAGTAACACTAAAAAAGGATATAAATGACTAGAGCTTGTCACTAACAAAATATCAGTGAGCAGAAATGTTATCTTTTATGAGAATGTCTTTCCACTTTCTATCAAGAGGCCACATATAGTCACTAGAAAGTTATCTTCTACTACACCTCGGCTTGATGATCTGTTTCTTGACAAGATTTTTTTCCCACATTTGATGATTCTGAAGAAGATTTCTTTACAACGGATTCTCCATCCTCTATTGATCTTCATGTCGAATTGCCAATTATATCTTCTGATTCGACACCACCTATTCCTGTTACTTCCCCTGCTAGTTCAGGCATTGAAGTCTCTCCTGTTGCAGTAAAGGAAAAGAGGCAAATTAAGAAACCCATATGGATGCAAGATTATGTGCTGAACTCTCAAACTTCATACCCTCTATCTGATCATTTCACTTTTGCCAATCTTTCTTGCTCTTGTGCTAGTTTCTTAGCAGCCTCAAACATTCCTGCTCGGTGAGGGGGAGTCGCACGGCTCTTGTGCACGTCGAGGAGGGTCGCCGCGTGTTGGGGAGTCATCGATCGCCGGTCGTTCGTGAGGTCGCCTCTGCTCTGCCACCTTCGCTCGATGGTCGTCGATCGCCGGACGAGGAAAAGGAAGATGAGGGAGGTGGGTGGTCGGCCGAGGGTTCCAAGAGGCGCAAAAGGATGACCCCCATCGCCCTTTATAGTGCCCCGGCCGACCTTTGGTCAGCCGGAGATGAATCGTCCGCAAGGCAGGGGAGAAACTCCTCCCCCGCCGATCGTTCTCTTCCTCTTTTTTTTAGAATACAATACGTTACATTATTACCCTCTAAAAAGAAAATTCGTCATCGAATTTGGATAAGGTTTAAGGCTTACCGAAAAGTTCAGAAAATTTCTCTCGCATTTCCGATTCTAGTTCCCAAGATGCCTTTTTTCCTTAGTGATGCTTCCATGTGACTTTAACCAGTGCTACACGTTTCTTCCCTTGTTAGTGTTCTTGGTATTCCAATATCTTCGTGGGTTGTTCCTCATACGTCAAATCCTCCTTGAGATTTGGTTCCTCAATTTGGATCACGTTGGCGTAGTCGTGCTTGTACATCCGGAGTAGGGAGACATGGAAGACGTTGTGTACTCTTGAATAGGCTGGAGGCAGTGCCAACTTGCATGCTGAATCCCCAACCATATCTAGTATTTCGAATGGGCCTACGTACCTTGGGCTCAATTTTCCCCGTTTTCTAAAACGCATTACTCCTTTGGTGGGGGAGACCTTGAGCAGAACTTGATCGCCCACCTTGAACTTATGTTCTCGGCACTTCTTGTCCGCGTAGGCTTTCTGATGATCTTGAGCAGACTTTATTCTTTTCTTTATCAGTTCCACCCTGTCCGTGTACTCCTGTGTCTGCTTCTGTAATTCGGCACTCGAGATTTTCCTTTCCCCAACTTCGCCCCAACATGCCGGAGAGCGACATGGGCGACCGTACAGTACTTCAAAGGAAGGCATCTCCATGCTAGCATGGAAGCTGTTATTATAGGAAAACTCTATGAGAGGAAGATGTTTATCCCAATTACCATGCCAATCCAAAGCGCATGCCCTCAGCATGTCCTCCAATGTCTGAATCGTCCTCTCTGATTGGCCTCCGTCTGAGGATGAAATATTGTGCTATACCGGAGTCTTATCCCAAAAGCATTCTGGAGACTCTTCCAGAATCTTGATGTGAATCTAGGGTCTCTATCGGATACGATGGCTGTCGGGATCCCGTGAAGTCTAACAATCTCCTGCACATATAGATCCATGAGGCTTTCAAGAGATTGTTTTACCTTAATAGGTAGGAAGTGAGCCGATTTAGTGAGTCGGTCCACTATAACCCAAATGGTGTCGTGCCCCTTCAGAGTCTGAGGTAAGCCTATGATGAAATGCATCGATATTTCTTCCCACTTCCATTGTGGGATATCCAGACTCTTCAAGGCCCCTTGAGATTTCTGGTGTTCAATCCTGACCTTTTGACACACTATGCATTTGGAGACATACTCCGCTATTTCCTTCTTCACGTCTGGCCACCAAAAACTCATCTGTATGTCTTTGTACATTTTTGTACTCCATGGGTGGATTGCAAACTCGGACTTGTGGCATTCATCTAGCACTTCTCTTCGAAGTTTAGGATTATTTGGTACCCATAGTCAGTCGCGGTACCTGATGCCACCATCCGGAGAGACTTTGAAATTTGTTGTTTCCATACTTGTCTTTATCATCATACTTTGATGCTCCTTCCTATCATATCCGGTACTATGCGCTGCATCATCATTAGCGATCCATCGTGCTTCACTCTTGGTATCCATTTGAATAGTTCTTCCATGAGTTCGAACCGTCGTAGGCGCATGTAGGATAAGGACCCTTCCCATTTTCGGCTGAGAGCGTCAGCTACTGAGTTTGCCTTACCGGGTTGGTAGTTAATGGCAAATTCATCATCCTTTAAGAATTCCATCCAACGCCTTTGACACATATTCAGCTCCTTCTGTGTAAATACATACTTTAATCTCTTGTGGTCTGTATAGACCACAAATTCTTCTCCATATAAGTAGTGGCGCCATAGCTTGAGAGCGAACACTATTGCTGCCAATTCGAGGTCATGCATTGAATAATTAACCTCATGCTTTTTCACCTGCCTGGATGCGTATGCCACTATTTTTCCATGTTGCATCAATGTGCACCCAAATCCGGTACCACTAGCATTGCTGTAAACTACGTAACCACCGTTGCCCGATGGTAATGTCAGGATTGGCGCTGAAGTTAGTCGTTCCTTTAGCTCTTGAAAATTTTCCTCGTACTTGGGTGACCAGATGAACTTTTCTCCTTTCCTTGTAAGCTTGGTTAGTGGCAATGTGATTCTGGAGAAATCTTTAATGAAATGCCTGTAGTAGCCTGCTAAATCAAGGAATCTCCTAATCTCAGAGACGTTTTTTGGTTGAGTCCAGTTGGACACTGCTTCTATCTTTGCGGGATCTACCGCAACTCCATATTTAGAGACGATGTGTCCGAGAAACATTATTTGCTCTAACCAAAATTCACATTTAGAAAATTTTGCATACATCTTCTTTGCCCACAAAGTTTCTAGCACTATCCTCGGATGTTCTCTGTGTTGTTCCTCGCTTGACGAGTAGATGAGAATATCGTCAACAAAGACAATGACGAACTTATCCAGGTGTTCGTGGAAAGTTCGATTCATGAGATACATGAATGTTGTCGGGGCATTTGTTAACCCAAATGGCATCACCAGGAACTCATAATGTCCATATCTTAATCGGAATGCCGTCTTTGGAATGTCTTATTCTGACACTCTTAACTGATGGTATCCGCTCCTCAGATCAATTTTGGAGAACACCTTTGCTTTAGAGAGTTGATCAAATAGATCGTCAATACGAGGTAGCGGGTACATGTTCTTTATGTTAACCTTGTTCAACATTCTATAGTCGATACAAAGTCTTAACGATCCGTCCTTCTTTTTGACAAAGAGAACTGGTGCATCCCATGGTGAGACGCTAGGCCTTATGAAACCTTTATCCAGTAGCTCTTGAATATGGTCCTTCAATTCCTTCATCTTTGCTGGAGCCATGCGGTATGAGGCTTTAGATATTGGTGTAGTTTCGGACGTTACTTCAATATGAAAGTCTATCTTCCTCCTGGGCGGTAGACCACTAACGTCGTCAGGGAAAACATCAGGGAACTCCCTTACAACTTCTATGTCTTGAGGAGTCTTCTTTGGTTCCTCTATCTTGATCACACTTGTTAGGCAACCTTTACATCCCTTTTGAAGTAACTTTGTGCCTTCATGGCAGATACTATGATCTTTGGTTCTTTCTATGAAATACCTCTGACTATAATCTTATCTGTACTTTGTGTGCCTATGATCACTTTCTTTTGCTTGCACAATATGGAGGCATCATGTGAGGTTAGCCAATCCATGACCAAAATTATATCATAATCTCTCATGGGAATAATGATAAGATTTGCGAGATGATTCTTTTTCTCTATCCCTATGAGTACATTAGGGAGATACTTTGTGCTAATCAGGGTGCCTTGTGGGGTCAAGATGTTCATCTTATGTTCTAAATTCATGACCGCTAACCCTAATGTTTTGGCACAATCTTCAAATATAAAAGAATGGGAGGCATCGGAATCAAATAGTACTTTTGTAGGTAAATCAGCTACGGATAGTGTACCTCGAATGACCTCAGCGTCATTCTGCGAAGCATCCTCTTCCAAATTGAAGAGTCTCCCCTGCACCAATTGTTGTTGTCCGTGTCTCGGATAATTCACTGCGATATGACGTATTCCACCGCAGTAGTAACAAGCTCCAGACTTCATTCGGCATTCCCCAGCATGGGTCCTTCCGCAGGTGTTGCATAAAACTCGCTCACCTTGTGCAGGTGGTGCTTGAGGGGCTCTAGGAGGCTGTTGCCTCTGGTGCTGAGCTGGGCGCCTCTGCGCTTGCTGAGGGGGTCGCTGTTGTTGTTGCTGTTGCGGTGGGGGGGAGCTTGTTGTGGAGGACGGTATGGCTGCTTCTGTTGTTGAGGGCGATGGTTCTATTGAAGCGCTGCATATGGATAGTATCGGTTATCTTGTCGTTGGTGTTGTCGGTTGTTCCTACGAAACTGTTGTTGCTGATGGGAACTCTGCCCTACGTTCTGCTGGGTCTTCTGAGCTTTTTGTAGGTCTTGGTGGTCCTTCTCAGTCAGAGTAGCCAAAGTGATGGCGTCCTCTAAAGTTTGGCAGTTCCCAGACCTTGTATGAGGCCTCAGAGTGGGGTTCAGTCCGTCCACAAAGTGCTCGGTCACATCCTGTTCATCTATGTTCAACCTGGAGTACTTCTTAAGTCTGACGAACTTTGTCATGTATTGATCTACAGTCATAGTCACTTGCACTAGGTCCAAGAACTCCTTCTGTTTCAAGTCCTTTTGAAACTTAGGAAAATACCGTGTCTCGAATGCCTGACGAAAATCTTCCCAGGAAACTATTCTTACATTAGGAAAACTGATGGCCTTCCGTGCTTTTCACCATTCCTTAGCGTCTTTCTGGAGAGTGTCTCCAGCAAACAGCACTTTCTTGTTCTCGGGCACGTCGAGGATGTCAAATTTGTCCTCTATCGCCTCCATCCATTTCTCTGCTATTATGAGACCTCCTTCTCCATGAACATTGGAGGTTTTGACCTCCAAAAGTCTTGTAGTGTGCAGATAGAAGGGACTTGGCGTCCTTGCTGGGTTGGTGGTTCTGGTGGAGGAGGAGAAGGTGGGTATGGTGGAGGTGGGGGAAAATATGGGTTCTCCCCTTCTTGTATGTCTCAGCCTCACTGGTATAGGCATATTCTCTTTTTTTGATACGACATCTATAAAAAGACCATAGCAATAATTGAGAGAAGCACATATAATCAAAAGATCTTTAATCCAAATAAAAATCTTAGATAACATTGAGGCCGAAATGCTCAACCTTCATTAAGGCAAACATAAGTCTTGTGACAAGGTTAGTAAAATATAAACATCTGTCTGGGTGCACTAAGGTTTTCACATCAAAAAATATCAGTACTAATCACTACGCCTAGAAGGCTTCCCGGGGAGATTAGGGCACTCATCATCAATGTGTCCCTCTTGATAGCAGAGACCACAGCATTCCTCGGGATCTGTCTGGCTCATAGGACTTGGGTCTCTGAACTATAGTTCCCTTGGTGGTGCAGGGACTTCTTCTTCATCATCAGAGGATATATAAATTGGGTTGTTAATACGCCATCCCCGCATATATAAGTGCCACCTTTGGTTCATCTCTTCACGTATCTCTATGGGATAGAAGTGGCGTGGGGAGAGTAACTCCGAATCATTACTTCTCATGCTCTCTGAATCTGAATACTCCGGTTTCTCTAGAGCAGGCTGTGGCGGGGTTGGAGGATCTAGTGGGCATACGTGTATCCCAACTATATGACCCCTACCCCTTTGTAAAATTCTGGTTACCATGCGGCGTGGAGGCATCTATAACATAAATTAACTCAATAATATAAGTATGATTCACATAAGAATGTACTTATTACTTAATTGAGGAGTGGAGCCGCAGATGCTTGAGAAGCTTGCACATGACTTTACTGTGAGCTGTGTAAACTATGAACAATGAATGCCATGCATGAACATCTACTCTACTAAGAACAATGGAGCCAAGAACTTAGGCTCTGATACCAAACTGTAACGCCCCCAAAATCGCACATCCCGTCACGTAGGCAGTCAGATTGACCCTGGGAGCCTACACTACCTATTGCTCTACTGACCTTGACCATTCAATAAAACAGCTTATGTGGCACTAATAAAATAATAATAAATATAATAGAGAACTTTAAATGCGAAAATTTAATAGTCGAAATGTCACGATGAAAGACTTTAATGCGAAAGTTAAATTTAATAGTTGAATAAGTCTTTGTATGGGCTCAGATAGGCCTCTCGACAATGGTACATTAAATTCTCTGAAGTCTTAGTAGCTGATAACTTTGTACAAAGTTATAA
This sequence comes from Pontederia crassipes, assembly GCA_030549335.1. Taxonomy (NCBI): domain Eukaryota; kingdom Viridiplantae; phylum Streptophyta; class Magnoliopsida; order Commelinales; family Pontederiaceae; genus Pontederia; species Pontederia crassipes. The sequence continues at coordinate 58,414,515 of CM060194.1, read as the reverse complement.
TGACTACACTCTCTTCATAAAAAGAAACCATGATCTTTATGTTGCCATTTTGGTCTATGTTAATGACATACTGCTGACAGGGAATTCTATGACACTGATTGATCAAACTAAAACCTATCTTAATGATAAATTTAAATTAAAGGATCTTGGTTCTCTGAAATACTTCCTTGGCATGGAAGTTTTAAAATCAGATAAGGGCATTCTTTTAGCTCAAAGAAAATATATTCTCTCCCTGATTGCTGATATGGGGCTTACTGCTGCAAAACCTTTAAGTACACCTTTAGAGGAGAATTTGAAACTTACTACTGCTGAGTTTGATCAATATATGTCCTAGAAATATTCGGCTGCAACTTCTGATCATGTATTATCCAATCCAGAATCCTTTCAATGTCCCATTGGTCATTTGATCCATCTGACTCAGACACGACCTGGTGTCACTTTTGCAGTTAGACATCTCAGCCAATTTATGCACACTCCCAAAGCTTCTCGTATGATAGCTACGATTCGTATTGTTAGATATCTCAAAGGATCGCCTAGATGTGGACTATTTTTTTCCTCTACTCCTAATGTTTCTCTTGTATCTTATTCATATGTTGATTGGGGATCGTGTATGTCCACTCGTCGATCAGTTTTAGCTTTCTGCATTAAGTTGGGATCCTCTCTTGTCTCCTGGAAATCTAAAAAGCAACAGGTTGTAGCACGTTCATCTGCTGAGGTTGAATATAGGAGCATTGCTCTCGTGAGCTCAAGCTTCCTATTATCTTGCCTATTCCTCTTTTCTCTGACAGTCAACCAGCAATTCAGATTGCTGAAAATCCTATGTTTCATGAACAAACGAAGCATATTGACATCGATTGTTATTTTGTTTGTGAACGTGTTCTTCAAAATTTCGTTCGTCTCACATATATCTCGACTGATCTTCAAATTGCTGACATTCTTACTAAGGGGCTTTCACGAAGGCAGCATGAGTTCCTTGTGTCCAAGTTGGGACTGTTTGATGTCTTCCGGTCTTCAACTTGCGGGGGGCTGTTGAAGTCTTCCAGGATTGAATACAGAGCGGCTGAGGAGGAAGCGCCGCTGCTGTCGAGAAAGCTTCCCCTGTTGTCCGATTTCAGACAGTTGGTCGTTAATATGCTTTGAATATATCGGCTTATGTTTTGTATATCGGCTTATGTATTTCGTTTTCTTCTTTTCCGTTATATTCAGATTTCTTGTATATAAAGACATGGACACTCTTTTTTGTTTTCTTCATCTGGTTATTCTTTCTGCATCTGAAATGAAATAGAAGAAGAGGTAGTTCTTCCCAATTCCTATTGTGTTCGATCTACTGCTGTGTTCAATCTATGCCCTGTTCAATCGATTGCTGCATCTTGACATGGGCGGTGGGCGTTCTTGCCAATGAAACGTTCCGATTCGGAGGCAGTGCTCCGCCGATTACTTTGTCCCTCGGATGCAATGACGTGACGGAGTTCAATTACATGAACTCCACTGGCTATGCGGGATCGGACGAGGGCCCTTGTCCCTGATCTCTCAGCTCTTCTATTCTGAATTCTCTTATTGCTTCACCGACTGGTTTGACAACAGTATTTTCAGCTATATGTTCTTTGGTTCCTTCGCAGACTTAGACGACAACGTCACAGATGTCAATACGATCACATTAATACAAGAAGATACGAGCAACTACTACTACCTCGATTTGAGGGGCATATCAGTTGGTTCGAAGCGCTTGTCCATCAGTCCGGCGACGCTTCAATACGTCATGAATTCTAGTGGAACTGTAATGTATACATCAGACCCACATACTTATTTGGTGCGGGAAGCTTACACGATCCTAGAGGAAGAAGTCAAATCTTTGATTAATCTACCCCCGTATAACCTGTCCAACGATTTGGGGCTCGATCTGTGCTTCAACTGGACAACAAAGGCGCCGATAAACATGTCTACTATGACCTTCCACTTTGCTGACGCAAATATGACTTTTCCCATTAGTAATTTCTTGCTGGGCATTATTGATAGCAACGGCACTCTTGCTCTTTTCTTAACGATGATGCCAATCGACGGTACGTACTCATTCACAGGCAGTTTCCAGCAGACTAACTTGCAGTTCATCTATGACCTGTAGAATGATAAGTTGTCCTTCAGGAGCGTCAAGTGCGATCAGCTTCCACCTCACATAAACAAAAACGGTGCCACTAAATTCGATTTACTAGACACTACTTTCTGTGTTATTCTCCTTTTATATCTGCTTCTAGTGTAGGTTAATTGTAACGCCTCCAAAATCGCACCTCCCGCCACGTAGGCGATCAGATTGACTCTGTGAGCGTTACACTGTCTATTGCTCACCTTGACCATTCAACAAAACAGTTTATGTGGCACTAATAAAATAATAATAAATATAATAGAGAACTTTAAATGCGGAAATTAATAGTCGAAATGTCACGATGAAAGACTTTAATGCGGAAGTTCATGGTGTCTCATATTATATAAAATATGCAGAAGTTCATGATATCTTTCAATATAGAAAATATGCGGAAACATAATAAGACTGGTTGAAAAGTTCTATGATCAGAAGAAAACATGATGTCTCTGAACAATAAAAATAATTAAACAGATATGCAGTAAGAAAGCTCAGAGCAGAAATATCAGTCATGTGCAGCATTTCTCCACGCTCTACGCCCTCCATCACCTCATTAGTTGGCATTCTCACCTGCAAAATCCCAATGCAGGGGAATAGGATACCCATGAGCAAAGATGCCCAGTACAATAGCAATAGACGGTGAAATAAGGATCAGCGATGATCATGAAATCAATGTATAAGTTTTTAGTCAAATCAGTACTCTGTGTCTTTACTATAACGATACTTTGTCTTTACGTTACTCTGCTTGTACTTTACAATGTGTCTGCAATACTATGCAACACCTCACATTACAATATCTCTGCTTTACTTCACGTGCTTAGCTTTACGTTGCTTTACATTACATTGCTTTACTTTACATTGCTTTGCTTTGAGTTGTACTACGTTTTTTACATTACTAAGATATCCTTAGAATTGGTTGTCCTATGCGAGCTCGACTTTATTAGTTAGGATGCCAGATGTGTCTCTCTGAATCTCTGATGCCAGTAAGCCCATAAGGGAAGAGGAGTAGGTGTTACTACCTCACCCAGTTCGGAAGATATGAGAAAGAATTCCTACAATACAGGAACAGTGGTCGGTTAAAAGACCTGTAGATTCACTGTCTCCTCAGCTAGCTACCTGTCCCTTTAGCATAATATTTTAATCTTTAAGGGAAGAAGTGTGACCATAACATCACCCTTCATTCGAGATACAAGTGGGAGAAGACCTGAAATCTCAGGAATAGTGGTCATCTAAGACAGTAGTTTCGCTGTCCCCTCAGCTAACGACATATCCCTCCTCTGCTTTAATCTCTGATCTTTGCTTTAACTTTAGGGGCGGCACATAGCAATCACATGTCTTTGTCCTTGCCTTATTTATCTTTAGTCATTGTGAATCTATGATTTATGATGTTGGTCTTTTTACAATAGGACTCAGCCAATGTAGATGAACTGGTCAGAGTCTCAGTTATGTTTGAGAGTGGTTCAGTCTGATTAAGTCAAGTCAATGGATCTCTGTTGAACCGGTCGATCGTTCCATTCGTTGGCACCAGTCGATCGGTCCTCTAGGATCGGTCGACCGTGTTCATGATTTAGTGTCTGTGAATCGGTCGACCGATCGAGATGTCGGTCAACCGTTCATTTGTCCATGAAGATGCGCAATGCGCATTGGATCGGTCGACCGTTCTCTGGAACCGATCGACCGATCGCAAAATCAATTCTGTCTGTCAACATATAAATCGGTCGACCGCCATGGTGAGGCCGGTTGATCGATAAGGAAGAATTCGTATGAGTTCTGTAAGCGGACCGATCGACCGCTAGTAGAATCGATCGACCGGTCCCTACGATAAAATAGGGCCGCCAAACTTTATCTCCGATTTCGACGGTCCTCTGGCCGTCCAACAGCGAGGGTCACAATACGAAAAATATTGCTAATAACTTTAGGATCATAACGAATCAACTTTACGCATCAAATAATCCTTAATTCTTCGTATATGGAATTAAACGCTAAGGGTACCTTTGTTTTCGTTCGAATGGGTTCGTCGGCATTCTTGTCGCCGTCCGGTCATCGTCGGACGTTCCTGCTCAGTGAGGGGGAGTCGTACGGCTCCTGCGCACGTCGAGGAGGGTCGCCGCGCGCTAGGAGTCATTGATCGCCGGTCGTTCGTGAGGTCGCCTCTGCTCTGCCGCCTTCGCTCGATGGTTGCCGGTCGTCGGACAAGGAAAAGGAAGACGAGGAAGGTGGGTGGTCGGCCGAGGGTTCCAAGAGGCGCAAAAGGACGACCCCCATCGCCCTTTATAGTGCCCCGGCCGACCCTTGGTCGGCCGGAGACGGATCGTCCGCAAGGCAGGGGAGAGTTTCTCCCCTGCCGATCGTTTGTTTCCTTTTTTTTTTCAGAATATGATACGTTACATTAATATATAAAACTGTAGACGTCTACTTAATGTAGGAGGCAAGTGTTATTGATCGATATATGATGGAGCAGGCATGCTTCTGTGTAGGGTGGTTGTTTCCTTGATGTGCTTTCAGTTTACATTTAAGTACTTTTAGAGTTAGTACAGTATATCTTCAATACTCGTTTCTGATAGCTAGTTGGGCTGCTTAATTAGGCTTGTGTAATTCTTCCACCAGTCTTAATGAATTGAAGTTTAGTTATACTTTTAAATTATTAAAAATATAAAGTCGCTCCTTTTAACGGTTTAAAGATGAATGATTGAGACATCTAATTTCAGGGCTTAAACTTTTACGAAGAATGATTTAAGACATCAAATTTCAACATAAATTGAGTTAACCATCTCGTTTGTATTAATAATTACATTGATCCAACTTTTTGGAATCACCCCTGTTCAATTCGTGAGATTCTTCCAGGGGCGGACCCACGTTGTGAGTGAGGGGCCCCTCACCTCCTTCAAAATTTTTTAAAAAATTTAACTCTATATATTAATATACAAATTTTATTATTAAATCTTAAATTTGATCCCCTTAATAATATTTAGTGTGAGATGACTATATATTCTTGCTTGGGTCCGCCCCTGGCGATACTCATAATTACTACGCTCACGTTATGCTTTATCACTTCGACTTCTTTGACATGCAAATGGGCTTAATTAACTTTGATAGAATTGTTTAACTCATGACTTATCAGACTCAACTTCTAATTGTTGTCCTATTTTTTATGGCTTGCATCGAAAACAGACGCCACTAGATAATTACTCATCACCGTTTGTCTGTTTCAGGCTTTTATTGTAAATAGATAAGTCTTATGACAAGTTTAAGTGTGCCTTGAATGCAATTCAAGAATTACTAATTTTCAAATATAATATAAATATTTAACAGTAATAGTGCTATAATAATATTTCAAATTATTACAACCTATTTAACATATTTCAAATTTTTTACAACATCACAAATCAAAAAATTAATACGTCCAAATCTGAAACGTACTTCCCAGCATAATAGGAAATATAAAATATTACAAATCCTTGAAATCAAACCTTATTTTTTTTTCCTTTCACTTATTTTGGGGCACCAATATCATACAAATACATCAGCACAAAAACATCAACTATCTCTGATGCAAAAAGTCTCAAACAAGCTCACTAAGTGAAAAGTCGACTGTCCCAAGCTGGCAGAGTCACCTTAATCCGTTATGTCCTCCAATCAATCCCTATTTACTAGATGAGCTCTATACAAATATCAAACAGTCTCATTGATTTACTGGACAAATAATTCATGTTTTTCCTTTGGTCTCGTGATGGTAGAAAAAAAAAGGAACTTCTGGTGGACTTGACATCAAGAACCTGAATAGCCCCAAAACTTCCTTGCTAGCTAAACAAATACTTGCTGCCCTGAATGGGACCTAGGACCTTTGGTATATGATTTATTAGCCTCTTGTATATGGAATCTTCATACATTGTAGTTTTTCATGGCATTCTGCATGCTAGGTCAATTTATAGATATATTGAAGAGTCAGTCGAGAGCCATGGCACTTATCAGAATCTGAGATGAAGGAGATTGTGGAATATCAAAGTCCCTCTTAGAGTCCTTGACTTCCTTTGGAAATTCCTTCATGGAAAACTACCCACAAAATCGAAGCTAAATTCTTTCGATAATTCCATTTCCCTTCTTCGTACCTTCTGTGGTAGGGAAGTTGAAACCATTAGTCATTTGTTTATTAATTTCCAAGATAGCCTTCAACTTTGGCTCCTCCTACAGCATCATACATCTTACTCCTTTCTTTACTTTCAGTCATGGTCCTCTGGTTTCTGGGTAGTTGAAGGTGAACACCTCACACTCCAGTCTAAAACAAGTCTTGTCACCCTCATAGCCCTTACCTTGTGGAACATTTGGAAACACAAGAATGATATCCACTTTAGCTTTCTCACACTTCCTATCGGTGCCATCTGGGAGAGGATCTTGGTGGGCTTCAAAAGCCATGTTGGCCATGTTATTTTCTACTCTGCTTTGGAGGCTGAAGCATGGGCATTAAAGTGTGTGTCACTGAGGGTATAGATACATTCTCTGAAGTGCTCATCACAATTCTAATGAATCATTGTTGTTGCCCATGGCATATCAAGTCTCTCATGAGAGACATCTTAGTTTTGATCTATACATTTATCATTTTTGTACCCACTGTAATGGACAGATGCCACAACTTGGCTGTCGACTTTTTGGTGAAGAGAGTTCGTGCTTCACTTTGCGATTTTTTTGAGTTGATGATCCACTTAATGATCTCGCCCAATCAAGTTTCTAGTTAATATCATGCATTTCCATAAAAAAATATTGATATAATAAGAAAATGAAATTTCTTCTGCTTGAATCTGTTGAGAGCGCGCAGTGAAATGCCAATTTTAATAAGCTATCTTCCTCAAGAGCTGCTTACAAAGTAGGAAATGAATACTACGAAATTTTAATTTTCATCCTGCATTTGGACAATTTCCGGAGAATAGTTCATATTAATTGATTTTGTCAAATAACTTAAGAGGACAATTAATTTTCTCAGTCATCGTCCAAAGCAAGTTCAAGTGGCTGAGATTACTCACAAAAAGAATCAAAATTGTGAGGATAATTCCTGTTATGTATTTCATTGCAACATGGAAAATAATTGTTACTCGATCTCATTCATACATCAAGTGGCAAAATTATGGTGGCACGCAGGCAACACTGTGCGACACTTACCCATAGATTAAAAACAATTAATCAACTCTACAAAGTAGCTCTAAATAGTCTTGAGGTTTGAGCAGTTGCCGGCCAATGAGTACTGCGTAAAAATTACGGTTAGGATGGACCAAGTAATTGACCGAAAACTGTAAGATTAATAAACTAAAAGCAATTCATAGACTTCTCGGTGTACTTTATACAACATCCAATAATATGTGATTTAGAATCTACATCTATATAACAATGGATCTTATATTCATGTGCATGTCACCCGTCAAAGGAGCCACCAATCATTTCACAATCGTCATCACCACCACCATGGATCCAAATACAGGAGCAAAGTCTAATGATATAACTCAGTACGTAGGATCACCCATTATAATAAACAATATGAATCATGTCAATATCAACATCAATACTATAATAAATAATTATCAATAACAATATATGATCGGGATAAATAACAATCAGCAATAAACAATCAATCATAAACAATTGGATCAATCATAGTAATTATCTATATAATCAATTACTGATGACCAATATTCATTCAATTCGATTCAATTGTCTTAAATTAATTATCAATCGACTAGAGGTCAGTGAAAGTCACAATAACAATTATCAATTATATTAACAATTTATATCAATTCAATTATCCATCATCCACTATGGAATTAGCCAATAGTTTATCAGCCACTATGAAGCAATTCAGTTACCAAACCACTAGAGCGCAATTCAATCCACAATGCTATTCAATTCAATTATTGATAATTCTGTTCAATTATAAATCCATCCATCGACCATAATGATATCTATCGACCACAATGGGTCTCCATCGATCACAAGGATCTTCATCAACCATGAGGGCCTCCATCAATCATAAAGGCCTCAATCAACCATAAGGGCCTCCATCGATCATAAATGCCTCAATCAACCATAAGGGCCTCCATCGACTTAAATTGACCACAAGGACCTCCATGAGTTTTCATCGAACCCAATGCTCCTCAATCGATCACAAGAATCTCCATCGACCATAAGAGCCTCCATCGACCATAAATGTCTCAATCGATCATGAAGGTCTCAATTATAAATTTAACAATTCAATAATAACCAATTTTCCATGCCATCACTTAAGCGATGCACAATTCAATCTCAAACATTCAATCTATTACTTAATTATCAATTAACAATAGGTCAATAATCATAATCAATTATCATCTATCAATTATTATTGATTAACATCAATTAATATAACAAGCATAATCAATCACAGTGGAAAATATATTTTCTGCCCTCAAAAAATGGCATGCGCAAGTTATAATACAGTTGCATTCCCAATACAAAATTTCCACCTCGACCGGATGAAACTTGAGCCGGGTGTACTGCAAACCCGAGCCGAGTTGGCCGGTTCGCGTCCTTATCATACGCATGGTCAACACGGGCCGCATTCGATGGAATAGGGGTCGTGTTGCCGGGAACCCGGGCCACGTCATCGCGCGAGTGTGGTCTGTGTCCAAATCAGATTCGGTCCAGATTCTATGGAATCCAGGCCGTGCCAATAATAACTCAGGCCACCGACAGGCTGCGTTGAATAGAACCCGGGCCGAGTTCTGTCGCCATCTTGAAATTGTGTTTTTGGTACAACTTTTGGTCATCCTATTTATATCATACGATATATGCAAATAATATATTAATGTAATCTTTGTATAATGAGAGTCTAGGGTCCATGTCGTGAAAAACTGACGCCACGGGGATCCTCCTACGCACCTTAACTTTGGCTGAAAAATCAACTCTATTTCCTGCCATTTGTTGGTTGCACGAACGTCGCACTTTTGACGACAATTACTCCCGGTCCTTCCCCCCTATCTTTCTCTATATTTTTTATAGCCAAGAAATTTAATAAATGAATTTTTCATTAAAAAATCATAAACAAAAGAAAAAATATATTCCTTTTTTCTTCTCTATGTTTCTCTCTCCTCATCATTGTGCACCCATGTTTTTTTTCTCTCTTTCTGTCTATTCCCTTCTCCTCCTCTCTCACTATTTTTTCCCTCTCTAAATCATGTTTACAGATTTCCTCTTTCTTCTTTTCTCTTTCTCATGATCCTATCCTATTTCTCTCCACCTCTCGGACGTGATATGTTTTTTTTTTCTTTTCTTTCCTGAGGCGCAAGACGTCTCCTACTTTTCCTCTTCTCACCATCATCCATATCGACCGATTAATCATCCGAAATAATTAAGAAGACATGCCAAGAACCTACATATCGCTCGAAAATGTATCTTGTTGTCCTGTCAATCTTGTGTTGCGCCGGTTCCATGCAACATAGCCGGCTCTAATACCTCTATTTATAGGGTTCACAAATTCTTAATTAAATTCTAATAATCTTTTCTAGTCCAAACATATTTAATCTTTAAATTCATCTCTTTAACTAATCCACATTTATTCTTATTTAAATAAATTCTGAAATTAATTAAATAATCATGTAACAAATCTTGTCCCCAATTTCCCTTTATTTTCAGAATTATTACTTAACAATAATATTTTCTAATAAAATATTATTTTATAAAATATAAAAAATTAGGGTCATTATATCATAACCTCATTAAAAATAAATTCGTCCTCGAATTTTACAAAAGATAATTTGACCAATCTAATATTTAGTCAATAAGTTCATTAAAGAAACATTCAAGTTCATTATCAATTGTCATGATTATTAATTTACTAATTACTGGTGCGAGAATTGCGTGTACAAAATACTAGCAAGTATACTAGATCGAATTAATTAATAAAGAGTAGGTAGGAGTTATTGATCTAATGAGAACTAATGAATAATTTGTCTTCTAACCTTAATTAATTAATTGGAAGAAAATAAATTTGTGATTTTAAAATAAAATAGAATTAAAGATAATGTCAATCTCAAATATTCGAACCCTTAAGTAATGAGAGAGAAAGTTAAGATACAGACCTTTAATCTCAACTTATGTCTTAATTACTAATAAAATTTTCTTTAGAATTTGAGCGATGGAAGGATAACCAAAAGTATAGGTTTCAGTTAAGACAACCTAACTACCCTAAATAAAGACAAATACAAGTAGCTAAACAAGTCAACTTCGATCTACCCTAATTAGGATAGTTTCAGATGAAACTTATGTTACTAATTACTAAAAAAGTTAATTAATAATCCACAATTAACTATCTCAAATGAGATGACTCAAAACCGACTACAGCAAGCCAAATCCAGCCCGGGTTCAAGGTGACCCGGCTCGGGTTGTGCCATATTTTCTTCGTGCAAGTGAACTCGGCTCGGGTCTACAAGGCGCGACCCGAGTTGATGGTGTGCTCGTCCTGGGTTGATCGGACTCGGCCTAGGTTCAATATAAAACGAATTTGATGAGTTTTTAATCAAGTATCATGCACAAGATTCACATGCAATTATTGCTAAACACCTAATAATAAACATGTAATTCAGCTATGATAAAAGCATTAAATAAAGGCTATACTTTAGTTCACAAAATCCTAATCTATAAAATCAACTAAGAGAAAATTCAGGTTCAAGATTGATCTTCCCAAAATAATGAAATTACTCTGGAAACAATCGATTTGACATCAAAATCAAAGAGAAAAATAAAATAAAATGATTGGAAATATTAAAACAAACTCCCAAGTAGTAGAGTACGCCTCTGGAACGAGCCTTGGTCGAGACTACATCGAAAACGAACATCGAAAACCTTAGATTCTTCAATCCTTCGTTGATTTGCAGTGGCGCGGAGTAGAAATTGTTCTCTCATTTTTTGTGTAGCTAGGGCTTCAAACTCTGAGATGGTATGCTCTTTGGGTTCGTGGTACATCCATATTTATAAGGGTGGCAGCCTTCTAGGGTTTCGATTTGAAATCGCGACTCAAACTCAAGTTAAAGTCGGCCAAAAAATTACGTGATCTGCGAGTTTGGATGATTGTACTAACCTAGGCCGAGTGGTCGAGCCGAGTTATGTACAAATTTTCATTTCAGGTAAAAATCAACTCAAATTCGAGTTTTAATGCCAAACTGGTCCGAGTATGATGTCAGCTCGGTTTGAGTTCTACAGAAACTTGTCCATATGCCTTCCTCTCATTTCGTTTTTTGTGCTTTTTCAATCTGATCTCTTTGCACATAAAAAATAATGATTATTAGAATAAAATAAAACATAAATGAGTAGCTTTGGATTCAAAAGAATTTAAGAAAATAGATGCATGTAATGATAAAAACTACGAAAAATAACTTAAATGATGCATATAAAATATGTATAAAAATGAATGCATCATTTACTCAAAAGAGAAAAAACTAATTATCTATGTTTATTTCAACCCCTATTCCAAACATCTATCATTCATTCTATAACTATGCCTTAGCAATAGGGTGGGACCCTCGCCATTTTTCTTTATTGATTTCTCTTTAGTTCCAAACAATCCCGAGCAAAGTGTCATTGTCCCCCACACTTGAGACAAGCTCCAGTCTTACGATAGCATTCGCCCAAATGTAGTCGTCGACAATATGGACAAGGCTCTCTAATCTGCATTTATTTCTCCGACCCCACATATGGTCGATCTTGATCTTCTTCCTCTGACGATCTATTTCTTTTTCGAGATCGCCAGAGAATATCGTAAGTTTGACAACTTTCTACCAATTTCTTGCTTCAGCTATCAACTTCATGGTAGCATAAATCAACTTGCGATCCTCATCACAATCCATTTCTAGGATAATCTGCTATAGTTCTTCTATCCACCTATCTGCATCTTCAAAGTCGCCCTTCCCATCAAAGTGATGGGGCTGCAACTTGAGCAACCTTTCAATATTATCCTTTTGATCTTGATGAGGTGATAGATCACCACTCCTAGTGTTGGAGTATTCGGTATGCACTGAGTGGAATCCATGTGGTGGCGACCCCTGCCTTAGTTGTTCCTCATGTCTATTGGCCTAGTCATTATTCAACGGAGGATCTTGGGCTTGCTGCTCGTTTGCTTGTGGACCTTGAACTTGGTTGGCTCGCTGGGACCCATTCCTTGGGTCACGGGGATCATTTTGTAGAAGGATCATTCCCAATACGATCTGTATCAATACGTCATAATAAGGATAAGTCCTATAACAATAATCTTATTATATTCACATATCATCAGGGAGAACAAAATATTAATATAAAATGTATTTATTCGATTGCAAAATATTCATATTAATAAGAAAATGAATGGCAACTTGTTAATATTGTTTGTTATGATATGATCTTTATTTATTACTTAATAAGAGTGTAATGTACTAATCTTAGTATCATAAATCACTTTTTTCTTCTTATTTTTATCTATTAATTACATATGTTAAATTTTTTTTCTATTATTTCTACTCCCTAATTCAAATCCTTTTATCATTATTAAATTTAACTCTTTCCTGCTTTTACCTTCCTTTCTCTAATAGTTTTTTTTTATTTTTTCACTCATAAAACTTACCAAAGACCGGTTCGTCGTTAAAGCGACCCGATGAATTTGATTAGCAATGGCACCAATAGGTTAAAGTAATAATAAAGTAATGAGTAACATAAGCTGTAGAGTCAAAAGTAGCCATACATTGTAACTCATGCCAACAATATTGCCATTTGATTGACTTTTATTTACGCTATATTGTATCAGCTAATGCATGTATGTCATAGAGGTGCCGTGATGTAGGCAAAGCCTTGCACATACTGACGAATACTAGGCCTTCCACATGTTCACAAGTTTCTTGCACGGAGTGGTAATTACGTAATTATTTCATTTGTCATCGTATTCATAATATTCATTTATTTATGCATGCCAATTTATCCCGTCTATACCTTGTAAACCCAATAGGCTACTATATCTGTCCAAACAAATGATTAAACTTCATGGGGTGGGCCTTTTCAAGATTGGTCTTTGTTTTTTTAAGGAGATTTGTCTTTGTTTATTAACTTTAATTTCAGGTTTAGTTTTTCCTACGTGCTTTTTCTCGTCCTGATTTTTTTTACGTAACCCAGTCAAGATCTTGTCAATCCAGTTAAATGGGGAATCTGACAATTTTTTTTCGCAACTCAAGTCTGAATTTTAAATTATGAACGATATCATTCCAAAAAGTACATATATGTTTGAAAAGTGTATATTCCGAAAAAAAATATGTGCTAAAGAATATTAAATATAATGTATGTTATATTATGAATGACTGAATGAGAAAATGGGTAAAAAAATAGAAGTCATACGTTCTCAATGTAAAATTAATTGAATTTTCAAGCAAAATCCGGTCCTTACTCAAGCCAGTAAAAAAATTGGACTGCTAAGATTTTATCGAAATACGGGGATAAAATTTATTGAAGTTTTCATGATAAAAAGAACAGTCATTCAAGCTACAAACTTTTTTATATTTATTTTTAAATAATATATTTGAAAATTATTTTCATGCTTGTATTTCGAACTTTCTAATACATACAATCAATCATAATTTTATATAGATTTTAAAATTGTTTTATATAGATTTTTAATTATCTTTTATTTTATTAATGTGCCCTCTTCGAATGTGATCCCGTGACCCGTCTTGATCTCAACTCGACATGGCCATGGATCGGGTCGAGTATGAGTTGGATTTTTTCAACACGAGTTGACTCAATCCGATCCGATCAGCTCAATTTTTTATGTTTTCCTTTTTATTTAAATTTAAACTTATTTTTTATTTAAAACTTAAAATACAGGAATAATATTAAATAATTTAAAACTTATTTTATACTTTAAAATAAATATTAAATAATATATTTTATATTAATAAATATAAAATATTAAGAAAAATAAAAGAAAAAAGAAAACTTGGTTGTCGAATAACCTGATCATTCGACTCGATCATGCTCGATCTGAACCGAATCAGGTCGGATAGAATTTAGCCCCCAAAATTTTTTTAATCCGATCTAACCCGTAAACACTCTTAATCAGCGGTCTCAACAAAATTGAAAGAGCACACATACTATCTTGACTGGTCTGCATGTAAATTAATGGGTTCCACTCCGTTCAAACTTTAGCGATGTAACTGGTGTGTATGTGAATGTCAGAGGTGAATTCGGCGCTTCCGGCTGGTCAAATGCGAGCTATGTCAATAAAATGTTGGAGGTTCGTCATATTCGGCTTCTTTCTTGAGAGAAGTTTCACTTAATATATATAGTTTTTTTATAGAAGCCAATTTTTTTCCAAATAACTTCGTCCTCTATTGCCATCCTCTCCACCGCCTATAAAAAAATTGTGACTCTATTGCCTCTGTTATGAAATTGAGTCGTAGACAATAGTGTATCTACCATAATATCATTAATCTTATATTTAATAATATATGATAGTTTTGATGTTGGTCTCAATATCTCCATTATGATTATCAGGAAACAGTTTTAATATTGGTTGAAATCGTATTTTCAAACTCTATCCTACTTATCTTTTTTTTTCTTATTATATGAGCGAAATACATAAGTTCCATGTCGAAGCAAAAATATGTTGATGCACACATCGTCAGCCCTTTTACTATACATATATAATATTAAACTAAGCTCAATTTTACTTTTGCCCATATGATCAAATTTTATTTTCCTTGATCTCTTTCTATCTTTGGGGTCTTTGGGGTTTTCGTGGCAGTCGCATTCAAATGGCTTGAAAGAAGGTTATACCCGATAGTGAATTGCTAGCATCCATCACCCCTGAGGGAAGATGCTCTTACGACCCGAGCCGGGTCCGGTGGGAGCTTCCGTCGTCTCACGATTGGGTCAAAGTGGACTCAAACAGATGTCTCATCCCAAGGTAGAAAGACGAGGGAGTTGAATTTTTTATTCGATCACCTTATGAGTCTTTTCATCTTGCAATGGGCTTTTAAGCGTGGTGCACTTTATCATTGAATTGGAAGCCTAGAGCTTACGTGCTGGAATCCGGAGGGCATGACAGTTGGACTATTTATGCATTCGGGGACACTCATATATATTAAAAAAGCTTTTTAGAAATTTTAGTTCCTAGAATTTTAATTTTAATCTTTAATACTTTTTGAGATAAAAATATCTTAATCTCCATGATCCTTGGTCATTAAAAATTTTTAGTAATTAAAATTTTTCTATTAGTCCTTAAAAAATGGTCTTTTATTGATCACAAATAGAATATTAATTTCAAATGAATAAAAATTTAAAATTAGTATCACATTAATCTCTAATATATATATTTTTAAGAATCAAATATAATTGGTCCTAAAAAATTGATCTCTAAATTATAATTTTGTTGCAGTGATAGATTGTACACAACGAGAGTCCTATTCCTTGGTACATCAAGAATCTACGATAGGACATTAGTAACATTTTGTTAATTTTTTTGAGACTGAAAATTAAATCATATATTTAGAAAAATTAATCAGCCCAGCTGATTTTCTAGATATAACTTAGACCGTTCATTGGTTAACTACATTTTTGGGGAGGTTTCTTGATATTCCAATAATAATTGCACTTTTCTTTTAAAAAAAAAAATAGTTGACCATTGAAAGATTGGAATGAATTAAGGGTTTCCATATATATTAGCTTCATGACTTGCTTTGCCCGTAAATTTATTAAAGAAAATTGGAAAATAGATAACACGGAGTGGGTCCCTACTCCACTGGTTAAACAACGTAAAGACACATTTTTTAAGTCATCAAGGCTATCGTATGAACGCGGAATTAATTAAGTCACGTCTGAACGTCTGTGGGTCAAGATAAAAAGTAATGCAAAAGATGACATCAAATAATAAAAAAAGATTAAGTGGTATGATACGAAAAGAAACTAAGAATTCAAACTAATTAAAACATTGATAAGAGCAGCAATGAAAAAAAAGAACAACCGAAGGTTCGCCTGTTCTGAAAGTTGACATTGGGAGGGAAAGAACACTAAAATATTACTAATGCTTAAATATCGACTGCTGGTCAATCGGTACCCAGCCAAACCTTAAGCCAATTGATCCTCACGTTCGATTATTTTTTGTTTTTTCAAGAAATTGCCATTTTCATATGTCAACTGCTGCAAGCTTTATATTTTTTCCTTCTTTATACAGCAATAGTATATTTCAAAAGTTGCAAGTCAACTCTTTTGACTTTTCTTCTATATATGCATGCATGAGTTCTCTGACATTGCATCGTGTACATTGGCTCCTGACCACTTGGATCTAAGAGTTCAGCTAAGCATAGGAATCGATCCTAATGGCGAATTTGTAGCGATGTTCCTCCTTTTCGTTGTTTTGTTTGCTCATATGGATGTTTCTACTGCGCGGGGCAAACGTGGGACGTCGGGGAAGCCCCTGACGGGCAGTTCGAGGAGTCCCAAATTACAAACCAATGCAACCGGCGACGTGTTCGATGCTCTCCTCAACCAAAACAGTGCCTCCGGTGGTCTCCGAGCTAAGCTTCGGTGGAACGATGATTGGTTTTACGTGCTGGAGCTCGGCGTAGGTAACCCGCCGCGCAACGTGTCACTCATAATCGACACCTCTGATATGTTCATTTGGACCGACTGCCTGCAGAGCTCCATGCACAGCTCGGCTCCATCGTACTATCCAAGCCAGTCTTCTACCTACCGGCCCCTGCCTTGCAACAACCAGCAATGGCGACAGATACTTTTTTATGACTATCCATATTGCATCGAAGTGCCACGGTGCACATACAATTGTTCCTGGGCACTGGGTGTTCTTGCCAACGAAACATTTGGATTCGGAGGCAGTAATTTCACCTTATCTTTCGGATGCAACAGTGTGCAGGGGTTCAATTACTCGCACTCCTCCGGCTACGCGGGGATAGGACGAGGGCCCTTATCTTTGATCTCTCAACTGTCCTTCTCCAAGTTCTCCTACTGCTTCACTGATATGGATACCTCTCTTTCCAGCTACATGTTCTTTGGATCCGACGCAGACTTGGACAAAAACGAAGTCGTCAATACGACTTCGTTGGCTAAAGAAGGCAACCGTTACATTCTCGATTTAAG
The DNA here is from genome assembly GCA_030549335.1 of Pontederia crassipes. Lineage (NCBI taxonomy): Eukaryota > Viridiplantae > Streptophyta > Magnoliopsida > Commelinales > Pontederiaceae > Pontederia > Pontederia crassipes. The sequence goes on along the minus strand of CM060194.1, from coordinate 58,397,246 downwards.
GGGCATATCATTGGGCGAGAAACTCTTGCCGATCCCTGCGGAAACACTCCAATACACAGAGAAAACAAGCGGGACCGTAATCTACTCAACGGACCCGTTTACTTACTTGTTGCCGGAAGCTTACAGCATCGTGAAGGAAGAAGTCATTTCTCAGATCGGTCTGCCTGTCTACAACGAATCCAAGGATAACATCGGAGTTGATCTGTGCTTCAATTGGACATCGAATAAGGCTCTAAACTTATCTACCATGACGTACCACTTCTCTGGGGCTGATATGACTTTGCCGATTGAAAATTTCTTGCTGAATTGGACTGATAGCATTGGTACTCCGGTGGTTTGCTTAATGATGGATAAATACGACGTCGACGGCTACTCATATTTGGGCAGTTATCAGATGAAGAACTTTCAGTTCATTTTTGATCTGGTAAATTACAAGTTGTCCTTCAGGAGCACTCGGTGCGATCAGCTTCGACCTCTCAAAAGTCATGCCACAAAATTTCATTCACATGGGGCGACTGTCTTTGCTCTTATCCTTTTATATCTGTTTCTGCCTTGATTGTTAATTATCCTTGTCCAGGAAAGATGTAAAAGGCACACTTTTGCTTTATTGATGTGCTTTTTGTCATTTGATTAGTACTGTATATTTTGAATGCTTGATAATTAGTAATCTATGTTTTACCGAGTAATTATAATCGTGAGTCAAGTTCGAATCCTAGGCAAAGTCAACTTTAATGGATAGGGTATGATGTCGGCATCTCCATCATATAACACAAAACATGTTTATCTCTATGCATAACTCTAATATGCTAGTGCTATAATTAGCAATTTATTTCACTTTTCCTTTTTACAATATGTTTTATTCTTACATATTTTCTCTCATCTTTAAAACTTTTCCTATAAGCATTAGTCAAAATATTAAATTCCATAATGTCCTCAACCTTTACTTTTTTTTTTCAATGAGTACTTTAATTTTAAATGATTTTTGTCAGATGATTCGGTATCTTTTTTCTTTTTCGAAACCCTCACATACAACATGCTCTTAGGTCAAGTCGTCTCTTTCGTCATTTTTATAATTTGGGAAACATAATACCGGCATGGCAATAATTATTTCGTCGCAAACTGAGACTGGAATGTTTCAAAGATTCCATCTTCATTACCTTCGTTTTTTTTTCCAGTCAACTGATTAACAAGTTTGAATCTCCAATATTGGTGAAGTCAAAGGTTTATATATTATAAATTTCTTATAAAATATCTTAATATATATATATTCTAATATTCACACGTTGAAATTAATTGAAAGTCAGAAACCTAGAATATTAGTACCTTTTCACGCCTACCGATGACGGGCACTCTATGCAACAACCGTAATATCTTCTTGGTTTTGTTTATTCTATAATCATGTTCAGAAGTAAATAATGCAATCAATATTAATTCGACCAAGGGTAGGATATAAAAGGTTCTATAAAGTTTGACATTGGGACTGTTAATTTATTTAGTAGCTGAAGCAATTTTGGTTGTTCCATTTATTTTGTCATGAAATTGTCATTTTCAGATTTCATCATAAGTAGCGTTAGTCAACTATATATTTTCTTCTATATCCGAAAAAATGGGCATATATTTGATACTTATGATACCAAACCCTGTTGAACCACTCTAATTGGCTGTAATATTGACTATCTGAATGCCAAAAGGTTGATTAATCCTCCAACAATTTTAAGAGATAGTTGTGATCTTGCTATTTTCAAACGTTATCAACTTATCATACGCATGCCTTCTATTTATTTTTAAATATTACAGAAGAAAAAAAAGTCACGTCTTAGATATTTGACGAATAACTGTTTTTTTTTTGTGCTCAACTAGTCCTTTAAAGTACGACGGTGGGAGGCCGGATCCGGGCCGCCAGCACCCGGATCCGGGCGCTGGGGGCCGGATCCGGGCTCCGGCGGCCCGGATCCGGGCCGGAGAGAGAGAGAGAGCCGGCGGTCGATGACGTCCGGTAGAGGCTCGCCGGCCGGGAGAAGGAGAGAGAGAGAGGAGAGGAGGGAGAGTGGCCGACAGAGGGAGAGAGAAAGGAGGGAGAGTGGCCGACAGAGGGAGAGAGAGAGGAGAGGAGAGGAGGGTGAGAGGAGAGGACAGAATATATATTGGATTTCGAACAACAAGAAAGCGGGAAAATGAAAAGAAAAGCGGGATAACGAAATTTTAATTACCGATGGTTCTAGCAGTCGGAAATGCATATATTAATTATTTTTAAAGTTACCGACGGTTATAACCGTCGCAAATATTTAATTGTAAAATATTAAATATATGCTATTATTATATATTTACCGACGGTTACGAACCGTCGGAAATTGCGACGGCTTTTGCGACGGACGGATATCCGTCGAAAATATCGACGTTCCTAATCGTCGAAAAATTAAATAATAATATAAAAAATTACATAATTTAATTTTTTTCATTTCCAACGGTCGTAACCGTCGAAAAATTCATCGGAAAAATTAAATAATAATATAAAAAATTACATAATTTATTTTTTCATTTTCGACGGTCGCGACCATCGGAAATTGCGACGGATATATCCGTCGGAAATATCGACGTTCCTAATCGTCGAAAAATTAAATAATAATATAAAAAATTACATAATTTAATTTTTTTATTTTTGACGATCGTAACCGTTGGAAAATTCATCGGAAAAATTAAATAATAATATAACAAATATATAATTTATTTTTTCATTTCCGACGGTGGTTACCATCGGAAAATCCGTCGAAAAGTGCGACGGATGGATATCCGTCGGAAATATCGACGTTCCTAAACGTCGGAAAATTAAATAATAATATAAATAATTTTCGACGGTCATAACCGTCGAAAATTTCGTCGGAAATAAAACAGTCGAAAAATCCGTCGCAAATTGCGGCGGATTAAGAACCGTCGAAAATTGTCCGTCGAAAAATCGCGATTTTCTTGTAAAATTTTAGCATAATACTTAAACAATGGATCGTTAATAATCGAAAAAAGAAAAAGATAATGGGGTGTTGAAATGCTTGGCAATATGGACAGAAATGATGTGCAAGTGAACTTTTGGATGGTTCAATGACTAGGAGCAAATTTGCATCGTTCCAAAAAATCTTGGCTGACTTGCTTCAAATAACTCCAAGCAAAATTATGGAAGTCCAAGATGAACTCGCCGTTTCTGGCCGGTCATATATATGTGCATGTGCGTGGTGAAAATAAGGGAGAGGATAATCTTTAGAATACAGTTACATAACATCAAATAATAAACAAGCAGATGCGATATATACACGATAAGAAGGAGACCAGGTCGGATATAAATCTTCATATTTGGTGAGGAGTATATACGGAGTCTGTTATACGATAAGGACCCTTGTTCATATGTATTATAAAATTCATAAAAATAGACTGGCAATGGACTTTACTCGAATACCTCGTATATGGTGCCTTGTATATTGTAAAAATGTAATTTTCATGAGGGATTGAAGATGAACTGCACTGAAACTAGATCGATGGACGGGGTATTGAGGAATGAAAATCAAAATATTATTACTTTGGCACAATGCAGATAATAAGTATTTTTCAGATTTCACATTTCAAAACATATTTTTTTCTCATAAACCACTGATCTATTCTAATAATAATAATAATAATAATAATAATAATAATTATTATTATTATTATTATTATTATTATTATTATTATTATTATTATTATTATTATTATTATTATTTGATGATGAACTATTTTCTTCTATATATATTCGCATTTGATTTGCGCCCGTAAGCAACCGAAGAGATCGATCGATCTTAATGGCGCAATTAGTACTGACGGTTCTTATGTTCTTTCTCTTGGTTGCTCCTCTGGATGCTAAAGGCCCCAAATTCCGGATCAATAACAATCGAGGTAACCAGAAGGGTGCCAGCCGATCGATAAAAAGTGAACTTCTCCCAGGCATCCCCAACATGGACAGTGGCCCTGTATGGCTACAAGCTCCGTTGCGATGGAGCAATGATCAGGCATACGTGCTGCAGCTCGAAGTAGGCACTCCTGCGCGCAACGTCTCGCTCATAGTCGACACCGCTGACGAGTTCATCTGGAACGACTGCCTTCAGAGCTCCCTGCATATAGGCGTTCCACCTTACTACCCAAGCAGCTCCAGTAGCTACCGCAACCCACCATGCGACAGCCAGCAGTGGAACGACACGCTAGCGTTCTTTTCATGCGACCAACTGCCACGGTGCAGGTACAATTGCACGTGGGCGGTGGGCGTTCTTGCCAACGAAATGTTCCAATTCGGAGGCAGTGCTCCGCCGCTTACCTTGTCCTTCGGATGCAATGATGTGACGGCTTTCGATTACTCGAACTCCACCGGCTATGCGGGGATCGGACGAGGGCCCTTATCTCTGATCTCTCAGCTCCTCTATTCGAAATTCTCTTATTGCTTCACCGACGTGTTTAACGACACTCTTTCCAGCTACATGTTCTTCGGTTCCTTCGCAGACTTAGACGACAACGTCACAGATGTCAGCACCACCACGTTGATACAAAAAAATTCAAGCTACTACTACTACCTCGATTTGGAACTGTAATGTCTACATCAGTCCATCAGTCCGGAGACGCTGAAGTGCGTGGCGAATTCTAGTTGAACTGTAATGTCTACATCGCACCCAATTACCTATTTGGTGCGGGAAGCTTACGAGATCATAAAGGAAGAAGTCAAATCTCTGATCCATCTGCCCCTGTACACGGAGGACCGGTCCAAGCAATTTGGGGTTAATCTGTGCTTCAACTTGACATCGGATGTTCCATTAAACGGGTTTAATATGACGTTCCACTTCGCCGGCGCAAATATGATTGTGCCCTTTAACAATTTATTCTGGAGTTTTCCGGATGCCAATGGCACGTATGCCCTTTGCTTAATCATGATGCCAAGTGATGATTTGTACTCGTACTTGGGAAATTCCCTGCAGCAGAACTTGCAGTTCATCTATGACTTGCAGAATGCCAAGTTGTCCTTCAGGAGCATCAAATGCGATCAGCTTCCACCTCACAAAAGCGGTGCCAGTAAATTCGATTTACGCAGCACTACCTTCTATGTTATCCTCCTTTTATATCTGCTTCTTGTGTAGGTTAATATATAAACACGTAGAAGTCTTCTTAATGTAGGAGGCGAGTGCTGTTGATCAATAATACATGCTTCTACATATGTAGGGTGGTTGTTACTTTTATGTGCAGCCCATACGTCATGGTTGAAATTATAAGTTTATATTTATAATAATAGTAAATATCAAAATAGATAAAGTAACAAAAGAAGTATGTAGTATGCATCCTGTTATTGTCATATTTTGTATCATAAGTTTATGTGCATTATATTCATTAGTCAACTAATGAGTGAGACTAAAATCAATTAATAAAAGTGGCCAAGATAAAAAGGAAAAAGGACCGAATGGAGAGGGATAAGAAGGAAAGAAATTATTACAATCCTTGTTGCTGGCCAATTAGAAGAGATAGGGGAAAGAAGGAAAGGAAGGTTTTGCCTCCTTTTCTTTTTGCTATGAACCAAAAGGGAAGGAAAGAACTTCAGAATAAAGGAATGGCATTTTTTTTCATTTGTTATCTATTTGGATGCTATGAACCTATGGAAGAAAGACAAACTAATATGGTGCGTATGAGGTGGATCTGCAGATTTGTGTTATTTCAAACTTCTGAAAATTATAATTAAACCCCTGTTTATATATCGATGAAATTAATAAGGAAGTTAGATTACATGTTACATATATGAGTATGAGCACCAATAGATCAAAATAATTTCCTTGTTTTCAGTTTAATAGCCGAATGTTTAGCTTGTTACTAAAATATCTTAGAATAATTATAAAATTATGAAACCTGTAAAAACTGATCCTATAGAAGTCTAATTTTCATAGAAGAAAGAATTATTTTAAAATCACCTCTGTTTAAAAAGTTATGCACCGAAAAGCTAGAATATGTCTTGCTATCTTGATAGAATAAGTAGGCCTAAATTAGAAATTAGTCTGTAAATTCTATTCTTTTAAATAGGTTATGAATTTTATAGGCCCAAAACTGATCTGAACCAATTGTTTTAACCTAGTTTGAAACACCTCAAAATCACGTGTATAAAGGAAGTTACGAGGGGATTAAGTGATACCTCTCAATTTTTAGAAGTATGAAAAAAAAAATAATATGTTTGTTGACGTGGAGAATCCATGTATGTACCTTCCTCAGCCTGAGGAGAGGACCATTGTTACGGCCAAGGACAAAAGCTGCAAAAACGACAGCTATAGGAGGAGGATAGAAGGAGGAGAGCACTGTAGCAACAACAAAAAGAGGGGGGATTCCATCATCAGGTATGGGTTTTTTTTGGAGAGAAAGTATTATGAAGAGGAGAGAGATATGAGAGCTCTTGGAAGAATGTCCTGCTTAACTATTGTATTGAGGGGTGTCTATTCATCCTCGATGAACCGCAACTAATCGACCAGTTGAGGCCGGGAGGTGTAATGTTTTTTGGATTCATGTCTTGTGCTCTTACTTTACATCGTCGTTTTCATCATTGGAACTGAATGTTGAACTTTATCTCTACTTTAATGATATTCATCTTTGGCTTGTGTTATGTTGTGAATCTGTAACTTCTTGTTGCTATGTTTGGATTGAGGATTTGAATCACTCTTGCCACGCTTCCCAAGAGGGATGTTTATATGCTCTGTGCGATCGAATGCTGAGACATCGACCATTGGCAGATTTTTTTTTATTCTCCATTTGGTTTTCATCTTGCATCGGCAATGGTCATTGCTTGTTATTCAGTTTAGACGCCACATGTTTCTAAACCCGAAGCTCGAGAGGGATATGTACATTCTAAAGCTCCGATAACATATCACCATGTCGATTCGGAGCTCATATCATTTTAGACGATTTTGAAGTGTGTGCAGGGTTCTTTTCATTTTCTATCTTACTTCGCCATTGTCGCCTCCAATTCCCTTCGATTCTTAGAGTTTCTGGCCAAGAGGGAAGATGTTATTTCTCCTTCATCATCGGCAACACGAGAGGGCACACGACAACTGCATGATGTCAAAAAGACTCTTAGCGATCCTACGCTTTATTTTCAAATTGGCTTCTTTCTTAAATCATCTGAACGTTCTTCATGAAATTTCAGTTCCCTACGGTCTACCCAGGAGGGTTAACCTTATTGTTGTGAGATGGATTCAGGCCGATCGTAGTCGCCTCTGTTCTCAATTTATTTCTTTAAGAACATCATGTCACTGGGATATGTGAAGTCTTATATCAATCCGATGAGAAAAGCTCGATTTTTACGTCTAAGCATCGTGCACGAGAGTGACGATTGCTCTGAACATATGAACCTCTTCATGTATGTAAACTAGACTACCATGAACATGAGACTGTCGCAGGTAAGTCGAGTGTCTTTCACCATAAAATTTCCAAAATACATACGTGAAGGGGCATTCAGTCGTGAAGTCTTATAACAAAAGCACCTCCCGTAAGCCCTCAACATGTGTTTCTACTGACTGTCTTGCACTTTTTCGATCTTGTTCTTATTTCTTTATTATTCTTATATTCTAAAAACAACAAAAATATTGGATTACTTGCCTTGCTTTCTTTCCTATTATTTACCACAATATTTCTCCCCATGTTTTCTGTATTTTTATATACCTAGTTAGTTTCGAAGCGCTTTCTTGAAGATTTCGTAAAGTTGTTCCCTGTGGATCGAACCTCGAGCACTACAATGATGCTCCGTATACTCGCGGATCGTATTTTGATAGTGTAGAGAAATTATAAATTTTAAGACCATTCAATATTTTCTTCTGTGTTTAAGATCATTGATTAGAGATTGTAAGTACACGTCTATTTTTTGCTTAAGACTGTGGGGATCAGGAAAAATGCATGTCAAACAACATATACATAGCAAACATACATACTCCAGGAGGCAAGTTGTATGATGTAACTATGATCAGCTAACAAGAATAAGGAGTTGTCATTGGACCATACAGTCTGAACCCATCTGCACATAATCCTAGTCTTATATTTCTTTTATCATCTACAAATTCTGAATGCAAATGATCAAAATATTTCCAGCCTCACCAATGGGTGGAGCATGACACTTTCAGATGTCTTATGTTATGCATGTCATTTCATTTGTGATGTGGATCCTACGAATAATCTCTTAAGTCTTGAAATAAGAGGCAAGTAGTACATTGTCTTAACTCGAATCTTATATCGCTCGGCACTACAAAATTTTCACTCCCTCATTGTTATGTCATCACCATAAAATAGCATACGTCCATTTCGAAAACAAGCTATTTTCGTGGAGCCAAGATCAAGTTTTGAAACTAATCTTTTGGTCCTGTAATAATTCACAAGTATTCGAGCCCCGAATGGTGTGATCTCTTTTAATATCTTCGTAAATGCATCAAAGCAAGCTTGTGAAATATTATGATCAGTCTTTATATTTAACATTCTAACTGCTAATGATAATTTGAAATAATTTTCACAACCGGGCCATAGGGGTTCACTCGAGTATGCTAATAAGTTGTAAAAATCAGCGGCTTCGGAATGTGGTGACTCGTCCTCGCGCTCTCATTGAAATCTGTTGTCGCCATATTCGGTTGTTGCAGCGTCGTAGTACAAATTTTGATATCTAAAAATAAAATCATCCTCGATATTCGTGGGAACTTCTTGACCAACATGTAAGTTTGATGGTTCTATCTTACCAGTGTCACTCCAATACCAATAATTCAGCTTGAAACCCTTTCTATACAAATGAACTTTGACGGTCTCCAAAGTTTGTAGTTTTGTGCTTTGACATTTTAAACATGGACATGTTATAGTTCCTTCTCGTTGAAACTATGTAGTCTGACAAGCTATTGTCGTGTAGTATTCAACACCATTTATGAATTCTTGAGTCAACCGTACACGACCAGAATTTGTTCTATTGTACATTCATTGACGATGTTCCGGAGGATACATGTTTTACTAGTTCTATGTGAAATAATAAGTGTTAAATGTTAATATAATATTTTAATACTAACCAAAAATGAAAAGTTAAATTAAGATGGAAAGTGGAAACATCAATATAGAATATGAACTTGAGAAGATGCCTCTACGCAAAAATATGAACTACAATATGAAGGCGGGTCATCTGAAGATGGCCCGACGGCCTGAATTCATGAGTGCCAGGATCTCGATGTCAATTCATGGATCCGAGATGTGAATGGCCGAATCCGGGCATCCTGGCGCAAACGGCCCGGAACCGAGCATCAACGGCCAGAATTCGGCCATTCACAGTCGGATCGGGGCGTGAATGGCCGTTGATGACCAGTTCCAAGCCTGAACGGTCCAGATCCGATCATGCATGGCTGGCTCCGAGCATCAACAGCCCGGATCCGGACGTGCATGGCCAATTTCGAGCGTGCGTTCAAGCGCGGACAGATGACCGTTCTCATCATTCATGGCTGTCGGGGCTGTGGATCAGACGTCGGGCTTCCATGCACGTCAGCCACTAGAGGGCGACAAGTGGCCGATCGGGCTCGGAGCGGCAAGGCCGGCGTCAGGCGCAGCAAGGCTGATCACCTCGTTTGGCCAGCGATGGCGACAGCAAGCTCAATCGGACTCGCAGAGGCCGCGATCGGCCTCGCAGCGATCGTTGACGGCTGACGGCTTGCTCAGAAAGCCGTCGGGGTAGGAAGAAAGCAGATGATTGATGAGAAGCTGCGGCTGTACTTCATCGGAAAGTCCTCTGAGGGTTCGTTGGACCAGGAGAGGGCCGTCGGAGGCCTACACACAAGGTTCGAAGGGGGATCCTCGGACCGGGAGGTGGCAGCGGCAACGCCAACGTGACGTTCATCGGAGCGTGAGCGCCAGCGTGTGGGAAGATGGCCAAATCGTGCACGAGAGGGGAAGAAGTGAGTGTCGTCGACATCCGGAGTCCACCAATCGAAAGAAGTGGCGAAAAAGTGATCGGGGGAAGAGGGATCGGGTTATATATAAAGGGGGAGGAGCGATGAACATTTCGAGGACTGTAGCCGTTGGAATCTTTTAATTTTTTTTGTCTATTGCAAGTGATATTAAAATATATTTTCTAATTCCCATGGCACGAGCCGTGGGAAACACAAAGAAATATTTATTACACCCATTTTAAAAAAAATATTTCAATCCATTGTAAAATAAATTATTTACCCGCGGCTCGAGTGGCGGGAAGTTCCCACAGCTCCGGCTGTGGGAAACATATGCGTCTGAACTTTCGAAAGATGGCTTCAATCGTCGAAAAAGTCATCTAAACTTGCAGTAGATGTGCGACCGTCAAAAAATGCCGTCGGAAAAAATAATTTTTCTTGTAGTGATTAGTATTATCGTGTATTGCAATTAGCCTCACCATAACGTCTAATTGATGTCGCCAAGTATATAACATTGACGTCACATTAGCATCTCTGCAGTGTCACCTTTTAGTGCCAAATAGTGTCGTGATAACATCACGCTATAGTGTCGTTTTAACGAAAATTATCGATTGGACGATGACAATAGCATGTCCTTACTTGCCGCCGCTTTGGCACCTGACTTTGACAATGCTAAAAGTGGTGTGTCGCCATATAGCACCGCAAGCTAAGCGTTCTTTAGAGGCACCATCCATGTGTCGACTTGTAGTGTTATTTACTTGTTTTGCTTGTAAATTTATTCAAGAAAATTGGAGAATAGGTTCGGTGATGTAGGTGCTCCCTACTCCACTAGTTAAACAATGTAAGGAAAGATTTTTTACAATGTTCTCGTAATCAGATCAACGATACTGAATCAAATTCCATCGGATTGAATTAAATTTTATTAAAATAATATTATTTGTAATTATTATAAGAATATAATATATGTTATATGATAGAATATATGAATATTGTAATAATAACCTATTAAAAATATTAAAAACTAATATAACATAATTTTATTTATTAAATATTTTAATAATGATTAACATATAAATATAAATAGATTATTATTAATTTAGTATCTATTATTTATTAATGCTAGATGCTATATTAATAAATTTTATCCTAAATTATTGTTATTTCTTTTTTTCTTTAACACTTTCCTTTCTATTTCCTTTATTTATTCCCTTTAATATTTTTTCATTTTAATGTTAATCAATTTTAAACACTTACCTTTTCTAATTTAATTTCTATTTAATTTTATACATATTATACTCCCTCCTTTTTTATCCTTTCCTTTTTTCTATCTTAAGTTTTTTATTTTTATCATTTTTTAAATTTTATTTTTCAAAACTTAATTTGAACCGAATTGAATCAGTTCAACCAGTCCAGTTCAACTAATTTTAACCAGTTCAACATCAAAAATTATTTTAATATCAAACCGAATCGAATTACCGACAGATTCGTAATTAAACCAACCGGCGGGTCATTGATTTTTTTATGTCATCAAGGCTATCGTATGAATATGAAATCAGTGACGTTTTAACTTCTTTAAAAATAAAGTAAAAAAAGATGACATCATCTAATAAAAAATTGAAATGGTATGCGGAAAGAAACTAAGAAGTCAGACTAAAACATTGATAACGACATGAATGAATAAAGAAGTAAAGGTTCATTGTTCTGAAAGTTGACATAGGATGGGAAAGAACACTAATATTTTACTACAGTTTAAATTTCAACTACTGGTCAATCGGTACCCGGTACAACCGTAAGCCAATTGATACTCATGTTCGATTATTTTATTTTTTCAAGAAATTATGATTTTCATATGTCGACTGCTGCAAACTTTATATTTTTCTGGTTTATGTATACAGAATAGTCTTTTCGGATGTACGTAACTACGATTCCTTGAAGCGCTAAGGATGCAAGTCAACTTTTTTCTTGTATATATGTATGCATGAGTTCTCTCACATTGGGCTCTTGACCATTTGGATCTAGGAGTTTAATTTAGCTTAGAAATTGATCTCGATGGAAAAATTAATAGCGGTGTTCATTCTTTTCGTTGTCTTGTTTGCTCATATGGATTTTTCTACTGCGCAGCAGCGCGCCCGTGGTAGGACGTCGACGAAGTCCCCGCCGAGCGCAAATTATCAGATGCAACTCGCGACGCGACCTATCGTCTCTTCAACCAAAGTAGTGCCTCCGGTGGTCTCCAATCTAAGCTTCGGTTGTCCGATGATTCGTCTTACGTGTTGGAGCTCGTCGTAGGTAATCCGGCGCGCAACGTCTCACTCATCATCGACACCTACGACATGTTCATTTGGACCGACTGCCTGCAGAGCTCCATGCACAGCTCGGCTCCAGCTTACTACCCAAGCCTGTCTTCTACCTACCGAGTTCTGCCTTGCAACAACCTGCAATGGCGACAGATACTTTTTTACGACTATCCATATTGCATCGAAGTGCCACCGTGCACATACAATTGTTCTTGGGCACTGGGCGTTCTTGCCAACGAAACATTTGGATTCGGGGGCAGCAATCTGACCTTATCTTTTGGATGCAACAATGTGCAGGGGTTCAATTACTCGTACTCCTCCGGCTATGCAGGGATAGGACGAGGGCCCTTATCTTTGATCTCTCAACTGTCCTTCTCCAAGTTCTCCTACTGCTTCACTGACACGGATACCTCTCTTTCCAGCTACATGTTCTTTGGATCCGACGCAGACTTGGACGAAAACGAAGTCGTCAATACGACTTCGTTTGCTAAAGAAAGCAACAATTACATTCTCGATTTAAGGGGCATATCATTGGGCGAGAAACTTTTGACGATCCCTGCGGCAACACTCCAATACGCAGAGAAAACAAACGGGACCATAATCTACTCAACGGACCAGTTTACTTACTTGGTGCCGGAAGCTTACAGAATCCTCAGGGAAGAAGTCATTTCTCAGATTGGTCTGCCTGTCTACAATCGATCCTCCGATATCTTGGGAATCGATCTGTGCTTCAATTGGACATCAAATAAGGCTTTAAACTTGTCTACTATGACGTACCACTTTTCTGGAGCTGATATGACTTTGCCGATTCAAAATTTCTTGCAGAATGATACTGATGATGATGGTACTCCGGTGGTTTGCTTAATGATGGATAAATACGACGACGGCTACTCATACTTGGGCAGTTATCAGATGAAGAACTTTCAGTTCGTTTTTGATCTGGTAAATTACAAGTTGTCCTTCAGGAGCACTCGGTGCGATCAGCTTCAACCTCTCAAAAGTCATGCCACAAAGTTCCATTTACATGGGACGACTTTCTTTGCTCTTATCCTTTTATATCTGTTTCTGCCTTGATTGTAAATTATCCTTGTCCAGGAAAGATGTAAAAGGCACACTTTTGCTTTATTGATGTGCTTTTTGTCATTTGATTAGTACCGTATATTTCGAATGCTTGATAATTAGTACTCTATGTTTCTAAGTATAATCGTGAGTCGAGTTGGAATCCCAGGAGGGGACAGAGTCAGGAAAAAAATTTAGAGGGCCAAGATATATTATAAAGTAATAAATTAAGATTTAATTAATTTTAGTTTAATAAATTAAAAAGATAAATACAATAATATGTAAATGAGTGGAATCCATCTCTCAACCTCTTAACACATGCATGATATGACACATTGACACTTCCCACCAAACTAATGATCATTTGAAATTTTCAGGGGACAATTATAACCCCAAGCAAAGTCAACTTTAATGGATAGGCCCCCTGCTTTTTCTTTTAATCGTGAGTCGAGTTCGAATCTCGGCCCCTGTTTTTTTTCCATTTTTATTTTTAATATTATTTTTATTATGTTTAATATTATTGTAACGTCCTCGAAATTCGACCCTAATTTAAAATTTTGCCGAATCCTAGGCGACGTTACTTTGACATTGTCATGACCTAATTTCATAAAACATTACAGCGGAAACATAATAATAATAAATATAAATAATAATTTCATAAAACGTCATAACAGCGAAAGACTTTAACATAATCAAATTTCAAGATACATAAACTAGCACATGAGCCTAATGGGCTCTAACGTATACCCAATAGAAGGTTCATCATACATAAATGAGCTCAAGTGGAGTACATGACTCAATAAGGCCCATAAGCTATACATAAAATACTCTTACAAGAGTTCATCATGATAACATAATATATGTAAAAGACTTGGGTCGTAGCCCGACAGACCCGTGCGCAATATTGCCGTCACGAGGCTCTCGCCGCCGAATTTAAGTCTCCTTCATACCTGCACGGATCCATAGAGCGTAGGAAATTTCTCTCGTTAGAGTATGTTGAGGTCCATGCATGCTATGATCTTATAAAATGATTTCTATATGTCATGACATATGCATTTCATCATCATAAAACATAAGTCATATGCATGCTATGTGCTACTTATGCATAATATATGGCATGTGAGCATATCATCATGGCAAGTTAAGATAACATGTAACATCATAATATTTAAATTATGCATATCATAACTTATCATCATTCATATCATTCTTATCATTATACTAATGCATATCACGATCTTATCTTACTTTACTTGGTTATCTTTGTCATGACGTCATATGATGTGATAAGTGGACATTCATATTGCATCCTTATAGGTGCATACTTCTTCATACATTTTTATCGTCTTTAACTTTATGTCACAAGTCATTCATCATTCATCTTTTCATCTTTCATCTTTACTTAGATAACTTCTTATCTTGTTGAATTGAGAAAGGCAGTGGCTAATAAATTATCCTCCCCGTAGGGTGATCTTTATCCTCATCTGTAGATGAGGTCTTTATCGTCCCCTTAGATGAGGCCTTTATCCTTCCACGAAGGTAAAGTCTTTATCCTCATTCGTCAATGAGGTCTTTCTCCACCCGTCGGTGGGGTCTTAGGTTGGGTACCGATTGGTCCCAGGTCATAAAATGCCACTCCTTCATCAATCCGGCTTTTAATCATGTTCATCAATACATACAATTATTCACACATGTTGCATATTTTAATCCTAATTAAGGTCATGGTAACTTCAAATCATGCTAAGTGTGGACACTCAAACATAACCAATCATTCCTCAGAAACGATCGACCATTTTGGATAACGGTCGACCACTGGTCATCGTATATCGATCGACCATTATGGGTCTTTCAGGCGACTGAAATTGGACTTCGATTCGTCCGCTAATCACAGAATATTTCGGCTGTTTTGACAATATATATCGAACGACCGTTTGAAAATCGGTCGACTGGTACTTGACTTTTTGGACGACCGAAATGAAGTGTTCGGACGACTGCTAATCACAGAATGTGTCAAATATTTTCGACCACCCATATCGAACGACCGTTGGAAAATCGGTCGACCGCTACATGTCTTTCGAACGTCCGAAATAAGGTCTTCGGAACGGCAGACACTCGATTGTACAGGGCTTCTTTCCCAAATCTTTTATACATTAACATATTGAACCAAACCTAACTTCCAAACACCACATAAGACCTTTCTTGACATCCTTAACATTCTAATCATGAACATAATGAGATTTTCACATAAGGCATTCAACATGCTAATCCCACTTATAGATTGTACATAAGCTTTACAAGATTTTATAATGAGTTAATATAAGTGATAATGAACATCATAATCTTAAATATGATTAGCAACATGACAATAACCATGGTAGCAATACATGAAGCATCTTGCATTCAAATCATGATTAGCAATAATATAGTAATCTAATGAAACATGAAGTAAGAAATGCATAATCCCTAATCATACTTTAATAAGACCTAGGATGGTCTTAAAATCCCTTAATCCACATAACATACATTATTAAGGGATAATTAGGGTAAGTAGATCCCCTCAAATATACCTTAATTAGTAATGTCCTAATCCCTTAATCTTCTTTCTTCTTTCTCTAGCTCCAAAGATTCTAATGGGACTGCCATGGTGATTAAAAGAGCAAATGATGAGCTAACATCTCATTAATAACTAGGTGGAGAGAGAGAAAGTAAGAGAAGCTTAGTGTAGTAGCAAAAGAGGAGCTTAGTGGTCTTCCTTGGTTGCTGGCCGTGTGATTGCAAGAGGGAGAGAGATGGAAGTGAGACAACTTCCTGTTCGTGCATGAGGGTGGAGAGGGAGAAGAGCTGCTACTGTAGCTAAATGGGGTTGTTTTGCTTGCTATGTCGGCTGGTTGTCGGGGGTAGGTGAGTTAGGGTGTTTGTTTATTAGTTGTGGTAATGGGTTGTGGGCTTCACACGGTTGGGCTTGTTTTCTCTTTTTTTTTTTATTTATTTCAGGATATTACAACCTATCCCCTTTAAATAAAAATTCGTCTTCAAATTTTAGTAAATCTTATACATTAGATCTCTTCATCAACGTTGCTCCATTTATCTTTCGCCTCTCATATACACCGACGTGATCTCATCATTTATGACGTCCAATGCGCATTTCTCGGTGGTCTCACTTCAACATCCTTTGCATTCCGTCTCCACTTCGTCGATCACCATAACTTGCTATTCCAATATTTCCGTGGAAATTTCATATCTCTAGGCAATCTCAAGAAATTAAGTTTGTTCCCACGTTATCATTATGGAACTCTAATTATTAATTTAACCTTAAATAAAAAAATCCTTTCATTCTCATCGTTTTGTTCATCTTCAATCCTTCGTGTATACTAATGTGGCCTTCTTCATGCGTCTTCAATAGCATCACTCAATAGTCTCTTGCTAATGATTCTTGGTCATGGTCCTAACTATGTCATTACGTTATCTCGTATCTTAAAGACTCTAGTAGAATCTTTGGTCCTTACTCCACTTCATGAAATGAAGATCGTCCGTGCTTCATGCTTCCGTTGCGCTACTCTGCAATTTAGCTTCATCTAAGTATCGAATTCTCTTACTCAACCCTTGACCATTTCATGCCATCATTTAGGTCATGTAAGTCTACGTAAAACAGTCCCAATTTCCTTCACTTTTTAACCCTCATTTGTATGACCTTGGTGGTTTTTCTTAAGTTCCTTCATACTTAAGAATAGTGATTGGTTTCTTATCTTTAGAATATTCCTCCGAATATTCTTTCTAATGTTCTTAGTGGTCTTTATGTCTATCATGTATATACATTATAATTTGTATGATTAGTTAAAACGTTAGGCGATGGTTACCTTGTGTCGTATCCGACACTTGGTGAGCTTCTTCGACTTGCATGGCGTGCATTTGTCCCATCACTTTTGGAGAGTTGACATCTAGCTTCTCCGGGCAATTTTTTATATAGTGACCAGCCTTGTCACATAGCAAACATGTACCGGCCTTGAGGCGACATTCGCCTAAATGAAACCTTCCGCAATGGTGGCACTGACTTCTGCTCCTATGTGGTTCTCCCCTCTTAGAACTCATATAGAGTCCATTCCTTTTCTCCTTCCATTTTCCTTGCTTAGTCGTCTTCTTTGATGTGTTACTATTAGGAATCACAACTCCATCTTCGAGCTTCCTTTCTAGTTTAACAACTAGCTCCAGTGCTTCTTCCATTGTCTTAGAAGCTTGACACAACATCCTAACCTTTAATTCGGACTTAAGTCCTACACAAAGCGATGCACTCTCATCCTTTCCACCTTAACCAAGGTGCAATATTTTTCGAGTTGAAAGTACTCGACCGTGTATTCATTAACGGTCATGTCACCTTGTTGGAGTTTAAAGAACTCCTCTTGTTTGTGCTCTCTCATACTTCGTGAAAAGTACTGGTCCAAGCATGCAAGAAAATATTGAGGAACTTATAATTATAAATTGAAATTAGAAAATTATTGACATATTGAATTTAAAATTGACAAACAATCCATATAATTTACTTAATGGATAGGGCGTGATATGAGCAACAATATCTCCATCATATAACACAGAACATGTTTATCTTTATGCATAACTCTAATATACTAGTGCTATAATTAGCAATTTATTTCAGTTTTCCTTTTCACAATATGTTTTACTCTTACATACTTTCTCTCATCTTTAAACCTTTTTCTATAAGTATTAGTCAAAATATTAAATTCCATAATGTCCTCAACCTTTACTCCACTTGATACGTTGAAGAATGTGACTTTGCATTGAATCACAAGTGTTTAAATGTGTATCATTTATTGCCAGAGGAAGAGAGGTAACATATGAAAGCAATTTCTCTCCAAAGGAAATACGGATTGTTATCAAAACCCATAAATTAAAATAATGTAGTTGCACTGTAGATAAGAAAAAATCGTTCAATTAATGCTCGAGGGTTTGCTTATAAAGACGTGACAAATTAATGTAAAAAACAGAGCAGGCCCTGCCATGTTGGGCTGTCAAATCATATAATTTAGAAAACTATTAAAGTTTCATGTAAGTTAAGCCCGCCTGATTAATTTGATTAATTAGCAATCACACCAATCGGTTAATAATAATGTAATGGGTATAATATCTTTCCCACTTGTATACATTTTGAAGAGTCAGTAACGGACAAAACTTAAATACGTTATTTGTTGTATCATTTGGTTTAATCACTTCAATTGATTTGTAATCACTTATCTCTCAAGAAAAAGGGAACTTCGAAGATTAATCTTGAAAATATTGAGGTGTGAGTCAAACATATTTATTCAAAATTATAATTTCGTTTTCCAGAAAACAGTTAGATAACTTGAAATTATATTTGAGAAAACCTATACCATTTAGGATCCAAGTAGTTCAACCAAGAAGCAAGTATAACTATTATGTAGATCTCTTATTAGTACTTTAATAAGTCAATAATTAAAGTAGGTCACGTAATCATAGGGTTAATTGTAATATCCTGTACGTAAGACAAGAAGAAAAAAAAAAAAAAAAGAAAACAAAGCACAACTGAAAAAGGGCCACACGTGACCATAACCCAAAGCCTACAAAAGGGGGAGCCCTAATCTTTTCATCTCTCCACCTACCAGCCGACTACAACAACCCCAAAACCCCCTTGCTACAGCAGTCTACCCCTAAACACACACTCTCTCTCTTAGAAGCACTCGGCCAGCAATCACATAAATCCCATTGCTGCTACAGTGACGAGCTAAAGTAGGTATCTTATCATGTTTCCATCTCTCCATTAGCATCCACTCACTTCCTCACTCTCCTTAATCCCTCACTTAGCTACAGTGAGCTTTTTTTAATCATTAGCTTAGTGGTAAGTTCCTCTTTATGTGGACAGCAAGAGGGAGCTAGAGAAGGAGGAAAGAAGATTAAGGGCTTAGAGCATTACTAATCAAGGTATGTTGAGGAGATTCAAAACCCTTAATCTCATCCTAATGATATTTTAATGTTTGGATTAGAGCATAAGAGCAAACCCACTTGTTCTTAGAGTGAAGAGTTAGAAATGTGCATTTGAAGTTATGTTTCTTAAAATTACTATATGCTTATGCTAATCATGTCTAGAATGTCATGTGATTCATAGCTATTGTTTTACTGCTCATTATACTTACTATAGAATGCTTACTGCTCTTATGTTGATTGATTATGAAGTTAGGTAAAGCTCATGTACATTATAAGTATGATTAGCATGTTGTATGTCTCATGTGAAGATCCCTTTATGATTCATGATTAGAATGTCAAGAATGTTAAGGAATGCCTTATATGATGTTTGAAATCAAGTATGTGTTCCATATGTTCATTGTATGAATGATTTGGAATGGAATAGTGTAAAAGTCGTATTCTGTCAGCCCAGAACGGGCGACCGATAATATATCGGTCGATCGTTAATGGATGGGGCCACTCCAGAAAATGATATGATCCAAGGTAATATTCTAATTGTCGATCACTATGCCAATGTTCTATTTGATTCAGGTGCAACCCATTCTTTTATCTCTCATATATTTGCAAGCATGTTAAAAGTAAAACCTCTAGTCGCCCCTTGTCAACTAGACATTGTAACCCTACTGGAATGGTAGGCACTAGAAGATATATCCCCAATGTATTCACAGAGATAGATGGAAAGAATTTTCCAAGTGACCTCATATTGTTTTCCATGGTAGAGTATGATGTAATCTTAGGAATGAATTAGTTATCTTATAATGATGCTCACATGTATTGTAAGACAAAGAAAGTTTGTATATGTGACTACCATGGAAAGCTTACAATAATTAGGGAAATTCCCTCCAAGGAAGCCAAGATACTCATCTCAGCAATTAAGGCAAGCAAGATGATCAAGAAAGGGGCAAGAGAATTTTTGGCAAGCGTCATCAAGACAGATTCACAACTCAAGGCACTTGAATCCTTGAATGTGATAAGAGATATTCCGATGTCTTTCAGGAAGACATTGTCGATTTCCACCAAGAAGGGAAGTTAAGTTCAATATTGAACTACTTTCGGGGACCACTCCCATCTCGAAACCGTCCTACCGAATGGCTTCGACGGAGATGCATGAACTAAAGACTCAACTACAAGAACTCTTGGATAAGGAATTCATTAGACCAAGCGTCTCACCATGGGGCGCACCGGTACTATTTGTCAAGAAGAAGGATGGCTCATTACGGTTGTGCATCGACTACCGAATGCTCAACAAGATGACAGTGAAGAACAAGTATCCCTTATCAAGAATCGATGACCTTTTTGACCAATTATCATCGACGTTGGTCTTTTCCAAAATCGACCTAAGGGAGTGGCTACCACCAACTAAGGGTAGCCGATCAAGATGTTCCCAAAATGGCATTTCGTTCGAGGTATGGACATTATGAATTTTTGGTTATGCCTTTTGGACTAACGAATGCGCCCGCCGCATTCATGGATTTGATGAATAGAGTTTTCCGTCCATACTTGGACAAATTTGTTATAGTATTTGTGGATGATATCCTCATTTACTCATCAATCCCGGAAGAGCATAGAGAACACATTCGCATCGTGTTGGAAACCTTGAGGAGGAACAATCTTTATGCCAAGTTAAAATGTGAATTTTGGCTTGAAGAGGTTATGTTTCTTGGTCATATTGTGTCAAGGCATGGAGTAGCCGTGGACCCGGCAAAGGTTGAAGCTGTAATGAATTGGAGTAGGCCCAAGAATGTGATTGAGATTCAAAGTTTCTTGGGACTTGCTGGATACTATAGAAGATTTATCCAATACTTTTTCAAGATTGCTGCTCCTATGACCAAGTTGACGAGGAAAGACGAGAAGTTTATTTGGTCACAAGCATGTGAAGCGAGCTTCCAAGAGCTAAAGAAAAGACTTACAACGGCACCGATCTTAGTCATCCCCACGGGTAGTGGAGGTTATGTGATCTATAGTGATGTTTGTGGTACCGGACTAGGATGTGTACTTATGCAACATGGCAAGGTGGTTGCATATGCTTCAAGGCAATTGAAAAAGTATGAAGTCAACTATCCGACTCATGATCTACAGTTAGCGGCGGTGGTATTTGCATTGAAGATATGGCGTCACTATTTGTATGGTGAAGACTTTGAAGTGTACACGGACCATAAGAGCCTAAAGTATGTGTTTTCCCAAAATGACTTGAATATGAGGCAAAGAAGATGGCTCGAGTTTCTTAAGGACTATGAGTTCGCAAAATTGCACCACTCCGAGAAGGCAAATGTAGTTGCTGATGCACTAAGTCACAAGTGGGAAGGATCACTTGGATGTTTGAGAGTCCACAAGTGAAATCTTGTGGAAAGCATAGTGCAATGGACCCCAAACATTTGTGGCCGAAGGATCATATGTATGACACATCATGTGATCGAGTCAAGTTTAGTAAGAAGAATAGTTGAAGCTCAAAGGAAGGACCCGGAATATGCGAGAATGATCAACGTGTGCAAAAGAGAAAGAAATCATTTTGAGTATGGTCAAGATGGGGCAATTAGGTACAATAACCGTCTATGGGTTCCGAAGGACAAGGCACTAAGAAGGAAAATTTTGGATGAATATCAAAAGTCCGAATTCTCAATTCATCCCGGAAGCACCAAAATGTTCAAAAACTTGCAAAGGAACTTTTGGTGGGAGGACATGAAGAATAAAGTGGCCAAGTATATAGCTAAGTGCATAGTTTGCCAACAAGTCAAGATTGAACATCGAAGGCCTTGTGGCAAGCTACAACCTTTACCTATTCCGGAATGGAAATGACAAAGTATTTCTATGGACTTTGTGGTTGGCTTACCACGAATCCGGAAAGGGCATGATGCCATATGGGTTGTAGTTGATCGTTTGACGAAGTTGGCTCATTTTATTCTTATGAAAGTGAGTTAATCTATTGAAAGCATGGTAGAGTTGTATGTGAATGAGATTATCCGTTTGCACGGAATTTCAACATCTATTGTTTCGTATAGAGATCCGATGTTCACTTCTAGATTTTGGAAAGGTTTCCAAAATGCCTTTGGAACAAGACTGAATTTTAGCACGACATTCCATCCTCAAACCGATGGTCAAAGTGAAAGAACAATACAAACACTTGAGGACATTCTTAGAGCTTGTGCCTTAGATTGGCATGGAAATTGGGATGACCACCTTCCTTTGGTGGAATTTGCTTATAACAATAGTTATCACTCAAGTATCAAGATGGCTCCATTTGAAGCCTTGTATGGAAGGCCTTGTCGTTCTCCGACATGTTGGAGTGAAACCGGAGAAGAAAGATACCTTGGACCAGATTTGATCTACATGTATGTTGATAAAGTGGAGCTCATCAAGCAAAGAATGTTGGAGGTACAAAGTAGACAAAAGAGCTATGCGGATATGAGAAGAAGGGAACAACTCTATGAAGTGGGTGATCATGTAATGCTCAAGGTCTCACAAACCAAGGGTATTATGAGATTTAGCAAGAAAGGAAAGTTAACATCAAGATATATTGGACCATTTGAGATCCTAGAGAAAGTTTGTGAAGCAGCCTATAAGTTACCCTTACCACCATCATATGCTAGACTTCACAATATTTTTCATGTATCCATGCTTCGAAAGTATGTTCATGATGAAGCGAATGTAATTCTAATTGAGGAACTGAATATCAAGGAGGACTTGACATATGTGGAGCAACCTATAGAGATCATAGATTACTAAGTGAAGCATCTAAAAAACAAGACCATTTCCATAGTCAAAGTGACATGGAAGCATCATAAAGGACAAGAAGCAACATGGAAACTCGAAGAGGAAATGCGAGAGAAGTTTCTGAAACTCTTCGGTAAGTAATTTAAGACTTACTAAAATTTGTCCTCAAATTTTTATTTAAAGGGGGTAGGTTGTAATATCCTGTACGTAAGTCAAGAAGAAAAAAAAGAAAACAAAGCACAACTGAAAAAGGGCCACACATGACCATAACCCAAAGCCCATACACTCTATTGTCCAATGTACAAAGGGGGAGCCCTAATCTTTTCATCTCTCCACCTACTAGCCGACTACAACAACCCCAAAACCCCCTTGCTACAGCAGTCCACCCCTAAACACACACTCTCTCTCTCCTAGAAGCACTCGGCCAGCAATCACAGAAATCCCATTGCTGCTACAGTGACGAGCTACAGTAGGTATCTTCTCATGTTTTCATCTCTCCATTAGCACCCACTCACTTCCTCACTCTCCTTAATCCCTCACTTAGCTACAGTGAGCTTCTAATCATTAGCTTAGTGGTAAGCTCTTCTCTTTATGTGGACAGCAAGAGGGAGCTAGAGAAGGAGGAAAGAAGATTAAGGGCTTAGGACATTACTAATCAAGGTATGTTGAGAGGATTCAAAACCCTTAATCTCACCCTAATGATATTTTAATGTTTGGATTAGGGCATAAGAGCAAACCCACTTGTTCTTAGAGTGAAGGGTTAGAAATGTGCATTTGAAGTTATGTTTCTTAAAGTTACTATATGCTTTTGCTAATCATGCCTAGAATGCCATGTGATTCATAGCTATTGTTTTACTGCTCATTATGCTTACTATAGAATGCTTACTGCTCTTATGTTGATTGATTATGAAGTTAGGTAAAGCTCGTGTACATTATAAGTGTGATTAGCATGTTGTATGTCTCATGTGAAGATCCCTTTATGATTCATGATTAGAATGTCAAGAATGTTAAGGGATGCCCTATATGATGTTTGAAATCAAGTATGTGTTCCATATGTTCATTGTATGAAAGATTTGGAATGAAATAGTGTAAAAGTCGTGTAAGACTCTGTTCAATGGTCGACCGTTCTAGAGATCATTGTAGTGTAAGACTCTGTTCAACGGTCGATCGATTCCATAATGGTCGTCCATTTTTTAAGGGTCGAAACATTCTGTGAATAGTGGTCGACCAGACACACTGTCTCGGTCACCCGATAGCAATATAATGGTCGACCGATTTAATAACGGTCGCCTGATATGTGTTGTCCCAAACAGTCGACACATTCTGTGATTAGCGGACGACCTGAAATTCATTTTCGGACGTCTGAAAGACCCATGAGCGGTCGACCGATTTGATAATGGTCGTCCGATTTAGAAAAGTATCACATTCTGTGATTAAAGGACGAACCGAAGCCTGAATTCGGTCGTCCGAATGGACCATAACGGTCGACCGATAACCCGACCGGTCAATCGATATCCTACCAATGGTCGACCGTTACCCGAAACGGTCGTCCGTTTTGGAGGCTGATTTGTTATGATTGAATGACCACACATAGTATGATTTGAAGTATGTATGACAATAAATAGGATTAAAACAAGCAACATGCATGGGTGGGGCAAGCTCTTCTATTCTTCGGATACAACCCATAATGGGTTGCCCGTTCTTTGTACATAAACCTTTGTGAGGGTTTCGCGAAGTTTCACGTTTATTGGAAAAAGCAACCCCAAAGATTTGGGACCAAAAGGAAAAGAAAGATGAAACAAAAATCATTGGTGAGAATCCAATGCCCCGAAAACCTAAGGTCTTTTTTTTTTTTCAGTGGCTTGGTTTTATGACTGATTGTATATATTGAAGAAAGCAAGTAAAAGACGGATTGACATGAAGGTGACTTGTTGCAATCAAGGAAAGGGAAAATGAGTTCCACCCCAAGCGTGGCGTTTCCATAAGTTGAGGCGAGTTTCAACCCAAGCGTGGCGTCTCAATTGGGCATCCGCGGCCTAGGAGGCGAGTTTCACCCCTAGTGTGGCGTCTCTATTGGCTTCCCGCGACCCCAATGTATTGGCCTAGCTAGCCATTTTTCCTTGAACTCAACATGGTCTTCCCAATCAACAAGATAAGAGAGTATCTAAGTAAAGATGAAAGATGAAAAGATGAATGATGAATGACTTGGGATATTAAGTAAAGATGTCAAAGATGTATGATGAAGTATGCACCTATGAGGATGCTATGTAAATGTCCACTTGTCACATCATATCATGACATGATGAAAGATGATAAAGCAAAGCAAGATAAGACATGATATGCATTAGCATGATGATAAGTATGATATGCATGACTTAAAGATGATGATGTTACATGTTAATTTATCTTGCCATGTTGATATGCTCACATGCCATGTAGTATGCATAAATAGCTCATAGCATGCATATGATATATGTTCCATGATGATGATATGCATATGCCATGACATGTAGAATTTATGTTATAATGTCATAGCATGCATGGGTCTCAACATACTCTAACGAGAGAAATTTTCTGCACCCCATTGATCCGTGCAGGTATGGATGAGGCATAGGTTCGACGGTGTGAGCCTCTTGACGAAGACGTTGCTCATGGATGGGTCGGACTATGGCCCAAGTTATCTTCCCTTTTATTATGTCATCATGTTGAACTCTTGTAAGTGTCTTTTATGTATGGCTTATGGGCCTTATTGAGTCATGTACTCCACTTGAACTCATTATGATGTAAAAAAATCCATTGTTGGGTATACGTTAGAGCCTATTAGGCCCATGGACCAGATTATATTATCTTGGGATTTTATTTGATTATCCATGAAGTCTTTCGCTGTTATGATATTATTGTCTTAAGTTTTATTATATTATGTTTCCGCTGCAAAGTTTTATGAAATTAAGTCAAAGTCAAGGTCTAGCGTCGTTCAAGATTAAGAAAATTTTAAATTTAGACCGAATTTTTGGGGCGTTACATTAATATTATTATAGCATGCAAGTGAACTATCCAGTTAAGTAATTAACTGGATAAGTGGAACTATCATTCACGCTAGCATTATGTAAGTGTTACCTATTTAATTTTAGTTATTTTATTTGAATAGGTATAGTTCCCTTGGGTTTGACTTGGTCCCTAGTAAACTATAATCTAAATGTTGTGGATTTTCGTAGGAGGAAAAATATTCTGAGAAAAAATTGAGACATTTAAGCGATGTAAAATTTTATTAAATGAAAAAAATAAAAAAGATTACAAGATTAGATTAATTTTTTCGACTCCTATGAAGTTTATATAGACACTCCCTTCTACAGAAGAACTACAGACCGACTGAGACTCTGAATTATAGGACACCTATTTTGTGATAAGAAAATAAATCAATTTTGAATCATATACATAATACCCTATAAAATTTTCATCCAGGGGGCTTTGCCCCCTGCATCCCCCGCAGGGGATTCTCCTAGATTCCCCACAGGTTCGTTGATCGGTCAACAAGACCCCGATAGCGCGAGAGCATCTTTTACTTCGGAGTGTTTTGGGGTTAAACGATTTTTCAGTTGGGGTAGGTTTCAAGGAATTATTAACAAATATCTACCTTCAATGGAATCCTCTAATCAGATATCTAACACTCTCTACCATCGCCGATCTCAATTTGGGACTACTGTATCGATATTTAGCAAGTCCAAACAATGTTGAAACTTATTAGTAGAAATTGATTTGGTGAATATGTCTGCTAGAATATTTTCTATGCCGACCTTCTTCACCTTGATCCTCTTCTCAGTAGGGATAAGGTGATACTTAATATCGATGTGTTTGGTTCTTTCATGATGCACTTAATCCTTGAATAATCATATTGCATTTAAATTATCATAGTACACTATAGCTTGTTCTTGTTGTATTCCAAGATCTCTAACAAAATTTTTTAACCAGATGCCTTTCTTAGCAGCTTTTATTAATGTCATGTACTCTGCCTCTATGGTGGACAATATAATTGATGGCTGGAGTTTGGCTTTCCAACTGATAACAAAACTACCAAGGGTGAAGACATAACTTGTCATTTATCTTCTCCCATCAACATATGTAGCATAATCTGGATCCGAATAACTTACAACCAAACACTCTTTATCACTTCTATAGATGAGGCCAATGTCAAATGTTCCTCTCATATATCGTAACATACACTTTATTGCCTATTAATGCCACTTCTCTGGATTGCTCATGAATTTGCTAACCACACTAATGACATACGCAATACAAGTCTTGTGCATAACATAGCAAACTGCACTGATATATGGAACTCGAGACATGTACTCTTTTTCTTCATCAGACATAAATTCAGTTGCATAAAGGTGCACATTTGAAACTGATGGAGCGTTTAAGGTCTTCACTACAGACATACCGAACAAGGATAAAATCTTCTGAATGTAAATTTTTTGAGATAGAAAAAGTTTACCCTTTACGCGATCCCTATAAATCTCCATCCTTAAAATTTTCTTTGTTGCACCAAGATCTTTCATATTGAATTCTGCACTAAGATCTTTCAAATTCTGAATGTCTTCTATGTTCTTAGCATCAATCAACATATCATCAACGTATAAGAGCGGAATCACCATCCACCTTCTTGTGATGGACGCAACAATCATAAGAGCTCCTGTTGAATCCTTTACTAATCATAAAAATATCGAATATCTTGTATTACTGCCTTTGCTTCAAATCATATAATAACTTCTTCAATTCGCAGACTTCATCTTCTTTATCTAGGATATAGAAACCCTCTATTGACTCATGATGATATCTTCTTCAAGTTTCCCATGCAAATAAGTTGTCTTCAAATCTAATTGCTCAAGCTTAAAATTTTGATT
This sequence comes from Pontederia crassipes, assembly GCA_030549335.1. Lineage (NCBI taxonomy): Eukaryota > Viridiplantae > Streptophyta > Magnoliopsida > Commelinales > Pontederiaceae > Pontederia > Pontederia crassipes. The sequence continues at coordinate 58,369,346 of CM060194.1, read as the reverse complement.
TGCTACAAGGGTAAGTAGCACTCGGATGGAAGTGTGTCTGACAATTGGAGAGAAGATCTCATTATAGTCTACTCCCATTTAGACGTGCTTTGAATTTGATATTTTCAGCTTCTGAATTTCCAATCTTCTTCTTAAAAATCCACTTGCATTCAACAACATTTATACCTTTTGGTAATTTGATTAACTTTCAAATCTGATTCTTGTGAAGAGATTTCATCTCTTCACTCATAGCCACAATCCACTGTTCTTACATATGTGATAGCATTCTTGTTGCTCGATGGCTCTAGCAACACCACCTCTTCAGCTACTTGGAATGCATATGCAACTATGTCCCCAAAGTCATAATGCTTAGGAGGACCTACCTATCTACATGCACGTTCAGCAATTAGACTTGCCGTTGCTTTTTCTGTTTGCTCTTTAGACTTTAGTTGTTCAACCTGATGAGATTCTTCTGCTCCATTTTGAATTGGAGTTAATCCAAACTCCACATATTTGTTGACAATCTCCTCTGTTGAGTAACAACATCTGATTTCTGCTTGAGAATAAATATCTCATCAAAGAATATGTTTCTGCTATGAATAACCTTATGCTCTGATGAAGTCTTTTATACCTACACCATATCTTACAAAGACTCCTTCTTTGATCTTTGGCTTCAGCTTTTCTTCGCTGACATGATAATATGCTGGACAGCAAAAAACTTTCAAATTAGTATAATCAATAAGATTTCCTGACCATAGTTCAATGAGAGTCTTCAGATCAATGATGATTGCAAGACTCCAATTGATAAGGTAGCATGTTGTGCTAACAACCTCAGTCCATAATGATTTATTCACATCAGAATTATAGAGCATGAACCGTGCCCTCTCTAGAAGAGTTCTGTTCATACGTTCGGCTACACAATTTTGCTATGATGCATCTTTGACAATGCGATGTCTCGCAATGTCTTCATCCTTGCAGAACTGATCAAATTCAGATGAATAGAATTATAAGCCATTATCAGTACGAAAATATTTTAGCTTTCGCGATATATCATTCTCCACCAGAGTCTTCGAATGTTTGAAAGCTTCGAATGCCTCGCTCATATGCTTCATCATGAATATCCTGTCATCCTTGAGTCATCTATCACAGATAGGAAGTTCCTAGAGATGGAATACGAGAGAGTTCCTAATAGTCAGTATGGATGTAATCGAGTGTTACCTTCGTCTTGTGTACAGTTTTACTAAATTGTTATCCTTTTCTCTTGCCAGATACGCAGTGCTTGCAGAATCTAATTTCAAATATCCTCTGACCATCCTGAAGATTGCGCTTGTTGAGGATGTCCATCCATTTTTTACTCATATGTCCAAGTCGCATATGCCACAACTTGGACATTTTCTGATTTGAATGAACTACTTATTGTAGTCACGTCAGAAATTATTGTGCCTTATAATATGTACAAGGACTTTTGTCTGACTCCACTCATGACTTCAACATCACCCTTGATGACCGCGAGAACACCTCCTACAACATCCATCCGACATCCTTTGGAGTACAGAACCTCTAACGATATCAGATTTTCTTAAGTTGCCGAATATGACGGATCTTTGTCAATGTCCTCACCCGATTGTCATGACTTCTAATCTGAATTGATAAGTTGCATCATTTCCAAGCTGCATCATGACTATTTTACAAGCTGCATCATTTTCATAATAACGTTTCCACCATCAATATTATGATAAGTTGAGAATCACTCTTTGTGCGGAGTTGATAAGAGCGTCCTAAATTCAGAACCCAACTCTCGTTCAAACATCTCTAACTAGACACCATGAGAGCCAATTCAACATCATCAGATTCGATATTTTAGTGTGTTGTGCGGAGTTAAATGATAAGAGCATCCTGAATCCAGAACCTAACTCTCCTTCAAACATCTCTGATCAGACACCATGAGAGCCAAATCAACATTATCAGATTCGATATTTTAGTGTGCTACTGGAGCAACCGGGCCCTTCTTCTTCTTCTTGGGGCAATCATTCTTCTAATGACCCCGTTCTTTACAGTATTTGCAGATGTTCTTCGAATTGACGTTCTTCTTCTTCAACTTACTATTTTTAGGATTTGCCTTTCTGCGGTTGTTACTAATCCTATTGCCTGAGTCTCCAAAGCCTTATCAGACGCCCGCTGATGAAGTTCACGAGTATGTAGATTCGGCCTTACTTTTTTCAGAGTAATTGTATCTCTTCCGATGATGACAGACTGGACAAAATTTTAGTATAACAGAGGAAGAGACATTAACAGAAATAAAGCAGTATCTTCATCCTCAATCTTCACATCTATATTTTGTAATTCCATCAACAGAGTATTCATTTGGTCAGAGATGAGGTAATGTTAAGACTCTCAAGTTTTGACCACAGACCAATCGCCGTTTCTTGATGGGAGACTTCGATAATCACCAAGATCGCCAAACACAATAGGATCATATAGTGCGCCTTTTCTTCATATGCCATCAAATTTATAAGGTCGACCTTCTTTTTCTTTTGCCCTTCGAGTTTTCCTCTTTTGATTTGTTTTTGGACACTGATGCACGAAAAATCATACATTAATTTAGGCCATTTGATTAGCACTTTAGAATATTTTTATGCTTAAAAAGGGGAGTTTTGATTTATTTTTATACAATTTCCTTTAGATTTGAACCTAAGTATGAAAATTATTCATGACAGGATATAAGAAAACGTCGAAATCAAGACAAAACAAGGCCCTCAAACAGCTCAGAAGACTATCACAACTGTGACAATTCTTTTCATGGCCGTGATAGAAAGATCTTAAAAGCAGAAAATTGTGTAAGTCACTGTCACGACCGTGACAGTTTCTGTTATGGCCGTGATAGAGAGATTTTTCCGTAAAAAAGTTTCTAAGTACTTATCAGCCTTGACAACCCTATGTCACGACTATGAAATAGCCTTTCACAGTCGTGATGGCGAATGGTTAAGCAATTTTAAAGCTATTTTTATCCACTTTTTTTTATAGAATTTTGGTTTCTTCCCTTGGGGGCCGAGAAAACCTATAAAAAGAAGCAGAAGAGAGCCTGAAAAAGCACCCCTAGAGCATAAATTTGAGGGCTACAAAGAGGACAAGATCGAGAACAATAGCCAAGCTCTGTCAAAAACTCGCGAAAGCACGTGCATAGTGGCAGCCAAAGTTCTTCGTTTTCTTTTCCCAATCTTTTTCATTAGATTTGATGTTATTAATCTCATATTTATTTCTTTATTAGGGTCATATTAGTTGAACCCTATTTATGTTTTGAAATCTTTCTTAATATTAGTTTGATTTCAATCTTTAATAGCATTGCAATTTCATATTTAATGCCTTCATTTCATACCATGATTTATGATTTGATTATGATCTGAGAAGAAGTTATTATTTTCATAATAGTTTATAGGATTGAACTTATTAATTGCATGACACAATTAGGGAAATCGAAAGGGACCTAATTTGTGTAGTTATTAAGGTGACTTGAGAAAGCCCTTAATATTAAGTCTGTTCTAATGCATCTTTTGATTAATTAAGTAAATTAAAAATCAAAAGGATTGATTTGTTCTAATTATTCATAAGATAGTAGTTAGAATATTAAATATTGGTTAACTAATTTTGGTAATTCACTTTATTATTGATTCAATTAATTATAACTTGAGAAAATTCGTTACATTTTAGTGGTGATAATTAGGTGTCTTAATAATCAAATCAATATTTTCTTTAGGTGATCATTTCCTTTATTTCTATTATTTTCTTTTTATTCACATCTAAAATCATATATTTTCTTAATTTTTCAATTAACAAAGTTAAAATTAAATCTAAATTATTAACCGTCCTCGTGTGAACGATAACTCTACTCATTCACTTTATTATTTGAGCGACTAGTGCACTTGCTAGCGTTTGCTGTCAATTCTACTCACATCAAATCTTTGACGTTGTTGCCGGGGATGGTGTTTATAACTTTTATTTTTATTTTACTTTTTATTTGAAAGATTTTATTTTTCTGTTAAATTCCACGCATATTCAATTCACATACTTTCATAATTCTTTTATCTTGTGTGACCAGAAAATATTTTCAAGAGACAATTCAGAATGACAACAAAGCCAAAGACTATGGGAGACTACTTTTTCAAAAAAAAAAGAAAAATGCTTGAGGATCATGAAGCACAAATATAAAAAATTGTGAATAACAGTATTTCACTCATTCCCATGGTACAAGGAAAGTTTACAATTGAAGACATGATGATAAAGTTTATGACAATGGCTGAGGAAAATTTTCAAGTTCACGAAAAAACCTTTATGAAATTATTGCGCAAGTAGAACAATTGCATGTTAAGATTCAAGTGAAAAATGAGGTTCCTTCATCCACTCAGTTAGAGTCAAATTCCAACATTGAGGGAAAGTTGTGTCAATTGATTGGAGTTATAGAAAAAAAATTACACTAAAAGATCAACTCATTAGCAATCTACAATCATAGTTGGCACAGTTGAAGGATCAATAACCAGTTATTATTTCTTCTCCTCCTCAATCCCCAAATTTTAATGTTAAGTTTGATAGTATGTAGGCAAAATTTCAAGCATTAGAGAAGAAAGTGGAGTTGGCTTCTCAGATTGCTTATGCCTCGGGAGATAATATTGTGGATAAATTTGTAGCTATTATATGTCTATGTCACTTGCAATATTTTAATCCAGGAAGAAGACAATTGAGGAAGAATTATTACCACAAGATATGGACTACTCAATGGAAGGTCAAGGAAACAAGTGAATATATTATAGAAGATGGACACGTGCGACAAAGAAATCCGCCTCCAAAAAGTCCAACAAGCATCCCACCATTACCTCCAAATCATTCATTGCTAGAAGGAAAAACACCGTCATCACATTAGATAACACAAAATTCGATGCATTGGAAGCCCAAGGACCAAGCTCCACAAAAAGATCTAGGTAATTCTTTCAAAGTGGAGGGACAATGCCTCGAGAATTACATTAGGGATAAGATGAAAAAATGTCACTTCAAATCCCTTCCAGATACTTGAGGTAACAAAAGGGTAAAAGTCAAGTTAATGACTATAACTTAGAACTACTCCTAAACCTATTCCCTTAGTTTTTAGCATTAGCATTAGTTTAGTTTAGTATCTGCATTAGAATTATGAATTTCTTTTGAATTTTGGTTAGACTCTCCACAGTTTTCATTAATTAGCATTAGTATTGTATTATTTAATTCAAATTAGTAAAATTGAAGGTTGATTTTTCTTAGCATATTGCTCCAAGAACGATGTAGCACGGTCGTGACAAAGAGATTTTCCAGTAAAAAAAATTTTTAAGTACTTTTCAGCCTTGACAACCCTATGTCACGACCGTGAAATAGCCTTTCATGGCCGTGATGGCGGATGGTTAGGTAGTTTTAAAGCCATTTTTATCTACTTTTTTTATAGAATGTCGGTTTCTTTCCTTGGGGTCCGAGAAAACCTATAAAAGGAGACAGAAGAGAGACTGAAAAAGCATCCCTAGAGCATAAATTCAAAGCCTACAAAGAAGAGAAAATTGAGAACAATAGCGAAGCTCTGCCAGAAACTCGCGAGAGCACGTGCACAATGGCTGCCAAAGTTCTTCATTTTCTTTTCCCAATTTTTTCATTATATTTGATGTTGTTATTCTCAGATTTATTTTTTTATTAGGGTCATATTAGTTGAACCCTATTTATGTTTTGAAATCTTTCTTCATATTAGTTTGATTTGAATCTTTAATAGTATTGCAATTTCATGTTTAATGCTTTCCTTTGATTCCATGATTTATGATTTGATTACGATATGAGAAGAAGTAATTATTTTCATAATAGTTTATAAGATTGATCTTATTTATTGAATGCCACAATTAAAGAAATCGAAAGATACCTAATTTATGTAGTTATTAAGGTGACTTGAGAAAGCCCTTAATATTAATTTTGTTCTAATGCATCTTTTGATTAATTAAATTAAAAACCGAAATGATTGATTTATTCTAATTATTCATAAGATAGTAGTTTAGGTTGAAACATTGGTTAACTAATTTTGAGAATTCACTTTATTATTGATTCAACTAATTTTAAGTTGAGAAAATTCGTTACATTTTAGTGGTGATAATTAGGTGCCTTAATCATCAAATCATTATTGCTCCATGTGATCATTTCCTTTATTTTTATTATTTTCCTTTTATTCACATCTAAAATCATATATTTTCTTAATTTCTTAATTAATAAAGTTAAAATAAAATCTAAATTATTAATCATCCTCGTGGGAATGATAACTCTACTCATTCACTTTATTATTTCAGCGACTAGTGCACTTACTAGCATTTGCTATCAATTCTACACGCATCAGGCACGTTCTCAAGTGACGCTCAAACTCATTGTTGTTTCAATAGTGCCCGCATCTTAATCTGTGAGAGACTAAAATTATTTCGCCTTGTGAATTTCTCGATGTTCACATTGTGTGATGTCATCTCTACATTTGATGAAGGATCGATGATGAAGCCTCGTTCGAATACCAATTTATTAGGATTTTTGCACGAGAGAAATTATACATCACAGGAAACTTGAAAAATTTAAGGTGACACAGAATTTTATTATATGAAAAAATCAGAAGAAGATTACAAGGTCAAATTGCTTTTTGTTTTGTCCCTTAAGGAGTTTATATAGACACTCCCTTCTACAGACGATAGGAATTACAAACCGATTAATTCCTTCAAAATAGGACATGCAACGTTTAAAAAAAATAGTTGAACTTATTTTAAAGGTAGGGGCATTTTGGACACTGTGCAGGAAAGGTAGAATAAAAAAATAAAGCGACGTGGAGAAAAAAATGGCGGATCGTCTTCTTCCTCCCCGTGCTACAGTACCTTGCGCGATGTCTCGCTGTTGGTTCTCCACCGTTTGGCCACCATTTTTCGCATGAGAGGTACCAATGAAAAGAGGACGATGAGACGAGCATTTTGTCATGTGTTAGACGATTATCAATCCAGTAAAGCTGATCATATTAGGTTTTTATTCCATTTTCTATTCATTTCACCCATATCGAGCCCTCATTTTGCCTTACTTTTGGTCAATTATGCATGGAATGCAATGGATTGCGATAACCAGCTGACCATCCTCATTTTATACTTAATTCCATGTCCATAGAGGTTCTGAATTGCTAAAATCCATAAAGTTATCAATTCTATGCCAAGTTATCACTTTTTGGGCAAGTTATCCTTCTAAGTCATGAAGTTATCATTTTACTAATTGAGATGATTTCTCATGGTTATCTTGCCCTAAATCCCTTGCCATTATGAATTAATCATATTTAGATGTTTATTGTTCAATTTATGCAAAGTAATCATTCCATTTCAAAAGTTATCATTCTTTGTGCAAAGTTATCATTTTTGGGGCAAAAGTGTCATTTCAGTGTGTAAGGCCACTATTTCTGCATAACAACATTAGGCAATTGTCTAATTGTTGTCCTAAACCCCTTGCTACCATGAATTAATCACATCTAGATAACCACAACCTAATTTGGACAAGTTATCATTTTTTGTGCACAAGTTATCAGCCCGGACAGCAAGTTATCATTTTGGTTAAACCTTATCCAATCTTGATTATTCAGCTGATATATTTGCTGTCCTAATCCACACTTGTTTAGTTTCTATTCAAGGGCTTTGATGCTTGCTGTTTTGGCTCCCCTAGCAAGTGTTACAAGGCTGAAAAAGGCTGGAAAAGGAGGGGGACCACTTGCTTTTTTACTGTCCAAAAGCTGCTGCACCTGCTGAGATTTTCTGGACAGGACACATGGCACAATCAGAGGGAAATGGAATATTTTAATTTGCATCCAAGGGTGGATAAGAGTCATATATAAGCTGGAGAAACCTGGATCAAGGGGGGAGCCTCCACTTGGAGGGTTTCTGGCAGCAGGAAGGAGCTAAAGGAAGGAATCAGGAGGAGCTGCTGGAACATCCCTGATTTCCTATTGACAGAGTCTTATTTCAAGATGTTTTCTATCAGTTTTCTTACTTGTATTGTGTCCATTCTTGTAACCGTAATGAGCTAAATCTCAGCTCTCCTAGGATAGGGTAGTAATCTAGTTTAGTTATGGATGGGATATGGACAAATCTGATTTCCTACATTGATATCTGATTTTCTGATTTTTTATTTTGCATTTCTGATTTCTGAGTCCTGGGATCGGTCTATCATTGTAAAACCCCTTATTCCATTAGCTGCTGAGAGGTAGATTGTGGGGGTTTCTTCTTATTCAGAAATGTATTAAGAGGCAATGATAACTCCCTTGAGTTCAATGTGCAAACACATGTTGTAGGTCCTGATTTCTTAGCAGCAGAGAAGCTAATTTATGGCTTCAATCTTGTTCAAAAATGAATCAAGATACAATGATATTTCTTTGATTTTAATCTAATATTGAGTAATTTGAAAATCTGATTTTTGCTGGAATCTATTTTATCATTTGAAACCCTGATTGTATTAGCAACTGGAAGGTCAATCTGTGGTTCTTCTTGAAATTCAGAGATGAATCAAGAAGAAATGATAATCTAATGGATTCCAATTTATGATTATATGCTTAATGTATCCAATTAACTAATGTTAGTGTGGACCTCATTTGTATGTGCAGTTGAGAGACTGATTTTAGGCCTTCTTGATGTTTAGAGATAAACTAAGAAACGTTAGCATTGGCATTGGATTGAATACATTTCTGATTGGTTAATTGAGTCAATCATTTTACAATTATAAGTGTTGATCAGTTTTTGGTACCAAATTAGACCTCACTGATTTATTAATTCTGATGAGACCTTGTCAAAATTAGTAGAATATCAACACTTATGCTCAATGACAACTCAATATCAGTAGGGACCTCTTCTCATTCAACTTAGCTAATTAATCATATGGGAATATGATAATTAGTTTTGGTTCAATCATGCTGTGATAACAGTCCATTTCTAAGTTGAGTTAGAAGTGACATATATTGATAATTTGTTCCTTTCCATCCATAGCTGAATTAGATGAACCCCAATTCCTAGAAGAACCTTTCCATTGATTGATAAATCATTTTTAGTCCTCAATTCAGTAATTAGATCTCAGTTCATTTCTATTATCAAAACACCAAAAACAATTATCATTTTGCCATTTTGAAAAATCTGTTTTCACTTTCCTTTAATTTCCTGTTTTTACCACTTAGTCTAGGGCTAGTCTAGGTTAGTTTAGGAAGTCTTTAGCCTTCAAATCACTGTGAATACGACACTTGAGTCAACTACATTGACCTGTGCACTTGCAGTAGAGAGTGAGTTTAGGGAGTTAAATAAAAAATTGGAAAATTTCAAATCTGACCAAAATTTTAACAAGTTATCACTACTCCACTAATATCACTATCAAGTTTTTAGCGCCGTTGCCGGGGATTTGAGGCTAATTAGATTAACTTAGATAGTTTAAATTAGTTTTAGACTAGTTATCAATCCATTTATTAGCCTAGTTTTCAGTTTTCACAAGTTATCATTTTGAATTTTTTCTAGTTTTCTTTCTTTTCTGAATTTGATACTTTTGATTTCAATTTATGCAGGATTTGGAGCTTCAAGGAGACCTCTACTTACCTGATCCTGAACTGAAAGAAGATTCAATAGGAGAAGGAGATTGCAAAGAGAAGAGGCTAGGAGAAGAATTTTTTAGGAGGAGGCTATCAATAAAAACATGGCTACCCCTAGGACACTTAAGGACTATTATCTCCTAGCAATATCAGAAATCAACATATGGAAGGAGCCATAGCACTTGTGGCTAATTTTGAAGTGAATCCAGCATTGGTCACAATGATAAGGCAATATCAATTTGATGGATTGGGGAATGAGGATCCAGCTTCACACCTTGACAACTTCAAGGAGATTTGCAGCATTGTCCACTTCAATAATACCCCTATGAATGCTGTGTATATGAGGCTATTCCCCTTTTCACGCAAGGACAGGGCCAAGACTTGGTACAAGACTCTCAAACTTGAAGCGATTGCCACTTGGGAGTCAGTTCAATTGTTTCTAGCTGGATTCTTTCCACCTAGCAAAACTGATAATTATAGGGACCAGCAGGTTTTACCAATTGGATCAAGAGAACATATGTGATGCATGGCAAAGACTCCAAAGCTTATTGAGGGCATGCCCACACCATGGGTTTGAAAAATGGTAATTGATCAACTATTTCCACAAGGGTCTGAATTATCCATCCAAGGTGGCACTAGACACAGCTGCAGGAGGGATTTTTTCATCCAAAAACATTGACGAAGCCTACCAATTGATAGAGAACATTGCCAAGAACTATCATTTCCTCACTCATGATAGGACAAGAAAGCCATCAAATGATAATCAAGTCAACAACATTGCTCTCCAGATCGAAGAAGTGTTGCACAAGGCCTTGGAGAAGCTGAATTTAACACCTAATATCAATAAAGTTTCCAACCCTAAAACTAGGTGTGATGTGTGTGGAAAGCAAGATCATGTCACTGAGAGTTGTAATTTGATAATGCAACAATATGAACAGTCCATTGATCAAGTGAATATTATGGGAAATTTTGGAATGAAGCCCCCTGCTGAGTATTATACACTTGAAAATAGGAACCACCCCTACTTGTCCTACAAGATCAACCATTACTAAGGACCACCTATGCAGAATTCAAATTGGCAACCCAAAATCTTGCCAAGGGCTCAACCACCTCCATATCAGCCTCCACAAGTTCAAATGCAGAGACTTCCTTATGAGCCACGAGTTCAAGCCACTCAATTGTCAAAAATGGAGGAGTTATTGCAACAAATTCTAAAGAAGCAAGAAAAGTTGGAGGAGGCAATGCAGAAATTGACTACTGAATATGAAACCCTGAGTTCCCATAAAAAAGTTCTTGAAAACCAATTTGCCCAACAAGCTAGCACCTCAACTAGGCCACCAATGTTTTTCCCAAGGCAACCAGAAGTCAATCCTAAGGAATAAGTCCAAGTTGTCCAGCTCAAGAGTGGAAAATTTTTTGAAGAATCGATGAAGAATGTGGAGGACAATCCACCTAGAGAAAATCCAATTCCAAAAATTGTTGAAGAATCAGTTGAAGAATATCAACATCATAAAATCAAAGATGAAGAAACATTAAAAGAGAAGAAGTGGACTGAACTTGAAGCAAGCACTAATTCATTTGAAGTCATTCAAAGTTTCAAAGTCTCACCCATCTCATTTTCCATTGGGCAACATGTTATGATAGTAAAGCCACATGATGAGACTGAAATTGCCAAGGAGGATACAAAAACAGAAGAAATTTCTTTCCAAATAGAGGCTATAGCAGAATTCAAATTTGTAGAAGAATGAAACATTCAATGAAGGAAGATCATTGTTTGCCTACTGAAAGATGGAACCAAGAGCTCAAAGATCTTCCAACAATGCTGCATTTTAATAGGCCATTGAAGAAATGGCTGCTCAAACAAGATGGTGATCCGGGAGATTCATATGTCATAGATGAGAAGTTTTAGAATGAGAAGTTAGTATATTTCTGGTACAATGGAGGAGGGAATCAAACTGAAAAATAAAGGTCAATTATTGGCAAACTAAAAGATCCATACTTGATTTGTGAAGTTATCCACAGATTGAGATCTCTACTTGATCATATCACACCATTTAAACCTCCTTGACATGAAGAAGTTGTAACAATGTCTAGCCTAAGACACTAAAGTAGGGCACTTCTTGGGAGGTAACCCAAGCCATTTCATATCTCATTTTCTCTGTTTTGCAGGAATAATTCAGAGGAAAATCAGAATCACCACCATCCTTTCACCTAGGGAGTACTCTTACCCTCAATTTTGATTTTCACACTGAAATGCTGAATGATAACTGATAGTATCTACTAATCCATACTTTATATATCATAATGATACTTGAATCATCACTAATCCATTATATGACTTGTGATGCTTTATTATGAATTTTGAAAGTCTTGAATTGATAGAAGTTTCTCTTGTCACCTGAAACGAAGAATTTTCTTTTGAAATGAAATGTTTCTTTAGTACGATGATTTTCAAGTTCTAAACCTTCATTTTGAATTTGCATTCATGCATTTCATGTAAAATCCGCATAAGACAGTGTTTTTTCACCTTGGAGGATTGACCAACTTTGAGTAGACCGATTTTAGGCTCGGTATGCTCTGTGTCAATGGGATACGAAGAGCGGGTTCAACATCCTGTGTCAATATAGTGATACGAAGGGTGAAATTAAAATAACCATTATGTGTCAATGAGATACGAGGGATGGAAAGAAAAAATAAGAAGTCCTATGTCAATGGGATACGAAGGGCTTTTTGCGAGGAATGAAATTAGAACGACCACTCTGTGTCAATGGGATACGAGGGGCGAGCACTACAAGAAAAATTGACTTTTCTAACGGTCACGACCGTCGGAAATTTTGCGTAATCCATCTGAAAATGAAGTTTTCGATGATTTTTTCGACGGATATGATCTATCCGAAAAATGATCGTCGCAAACACTTTTCTCGATAGACAAGAGATATACATCGAAAGTTCAGACGGTCGTATCCGTCAAAAAATTTTGACGCACGATCGTCGGTAGTTCAGACGGGTGCAACCGTCTGATGATTCAGACGGCTGCACTCGTCTGAAGATTCAGACGGCAATAACCGTCGAAATATTTTGACGGTCGTGATCGTCAAAAAATTTTGATGGTGACAATCGTCGAAAGTTTTGACGGTTGTGAATTTTTTTGACGGCCTAAGCCATTTGAGACAAAGTATAAAATAATAAAAAGATTGACCGCGCGCGGCTTGGAACTGTTCTTGGTAGCTAGGCGGCCGATACAGGCCGCAAATCCGCTTGAGGCGGCCTAGCTAGGTCGCGCATAGCCAGATCATGCCGCCAGCGACAGAGCCGTCGCGAGGTGGTCGATCCAAGCTGTGCACGGTCGGATCACGCCATCAGCGGCAGATCTACTGACAGGCGGCTGATCCAGGCTGCGTGTAGCCGGATCAAGCCACCAGCGGCAGTTCCAAGCTGCCAGGGAGAGTGAGAGGGTTGCTGGCCAGGGGGAGAGAGGGGGTCGCCGGGTGGTCGTGCAATCATCGTCGCGCCGATGACGGAGAGAGAGCGGAGAGAAGGAAAGAGGTATAGGGAGAGAAGATAAAAAATAGTGGAGAGGTGGAGTACGTGAATAAATAGGCTGAAAAGAGAGTGGGGGAGCGGGAAAAGAAAAAAAAAGATGGGGATGGTGGCGGGATTATTTTTTAATTACCAACATTTTTTACCGTCGTAAAGTTTAATAACAAAATAATATTTTTACGTGACCGACGGTTCGATTGTTAGAACGGTTGGTAATTATAATAATAAAATACTAATTATATTATATATTATGATATATAAGATTATAATATTTAATTATTTTTACGATTACCAATGGTTTGGACCGTCGAAAATTCCGAAGGTCCAAACTATCGGTAAATATAAGAATAAAATACCAATTATAATGGATATTAAAATTATAATATTTAATTATTTTTATGAATACCGACGGTTTAGACCATCGGAACTTTCGACGGTCCAAACTGTCGATAATTATAATAATAAAATACTAATCATATTATATATTATGATATATATGATTATAATACTTAATTAATTTTCTAGTTACTGACGTGTTCGACCGTCGAAACTTGCGATGGATAGGGAGCCGTCGAAAATTTCGACGTCCCAAATCGTCAGAAAATAAAATAATAGTATAATAAATTTCATAATTTTTTTCTAATTTTTGATGGTCTGGACGGTTAGAAGTTCAGATGGATTGCTATCTGTCTCAAAATCCCTCGCAAATTGCGAAGGATGTCTTTCCGTCGGAAATTGTCCGTCGAAAAATCTCAATTTTCTTGTAGTGGAGATTGGATATCCATATTTGATGATGTTTCTTCATTTTGTGATATTTTGTTGTTATCATGCATGTACACACACATTATTCATTTTGTATGATTATTAAGCCAATGTGTTTCTTTCTGAAGAACAAGAATATTTTTTAAATATTTCTTAAATATAAAGATGTTGAGTTTCGTATTGGTTTTAATACCTGAGGTAGTCGTTTGACTCACTGAGCTTCTTGATGCTCACCCCTTTCATTAAATTTTTGCGGGTACTGAATGAAAGTCACACTTGCTTACTTGCTTGCTTGCTTTGCATGAAATAAGAAATATAAAAGGGCAGGGATTGATCATGTGTGAGAGACGCGATCGATGTTTTAGTTACTTTGTATTTCATTCATTTTCTTATACGAATTACTAGTTTGAAAAGTGTTTTAAATGATTTGAGAAATGTTAGATTTATAGTCTGGAGCTATAGACGCTCATGGTATATGGTTTACGAGCATTGGCTCGTGATTTTGGTTAAAGCGAGCTTGTGACTCACCGTTTTGGACATGTGTCTCACCTTTTTTACTATTTGTTGAATTGCTAGTGATGCATTTTAAACTTTATAAATTGCATGTGAAAGATATGGACAAATGTTGTATATGACATATGGACGAATTTACGCATACATCATACCAAAAATTTTGAAAATTTCTAGAGTTTCAAACGTTGAATATTTGAATTTGAATTCAAGCATTTGATTTTACGATTTCACCCCTTGTGGCACGAAAATGAGTAGCTGGGCATCACAGGACACCTATTTCGTGATAAATAAATCAATTTCGAATCACATATAAAATACCCTACAAAATTTTTGCCCAAGGGGCTTTGCCCCTTGCACCCCTCGCAGAGAGGATCCCCCTAAACCCTCCACAGGCTCACTGACTGGTTAGTGAGTTTTTTGTAGTGCGAGAACGCCTTTTACTTCGGAGTGTCTTGGAATTAGACGGGTTTCAAGTTAGGGTAGGATTCATCACATTAACAAATAAAGAACAATGTGATCAAATGCATTTAAAAAATAAAATGAAAATGAAGAAAGAAAGCTTTGATCTCGAAGGTTTGTTAATTTAAAGAAAAACTCCAAATTGTGTGGAATCCTCTTCTTCAAATCTCCATTTTGTGCTTATTGACTTTAGGCATGAATTTTTCTTGTACAAATCCAAGGACTTGTTTATCCATGGACGAACAAGTTAGTTCCTATGAAAGGTTTTTTGTCAAAGCCAAGGACTCGCATAATTCTTTTAAAAGAGTTTGGTGGGAAGATTGGACAGTCCTTACAATGACATTGCACACTCGTGTATTTTATAAGAAATTCAAAACTACTTTTATTATTATTATTTCTGCATTGGACAAATGCCAAAATAAGTTGTGATTCATGCCAACGATATTGGTATTTTATTGACTTCTCTTTATGTTATACTGTATCAGCTAGTACACATGTCAGATGTGTCGCGACGTAGGCAAGCAAGGCCTTGCACATTGTGTTACACATGTTTACAAGTTTCTTGCACGGAGTGGCACTTACGTTATTATGTCATGTATCATCGATCATATTCATGAATCCTTGATTTTGCCATGTCAATGTATCCCGTGCAGACCTCGTGTAACAACCGATAAAAGAAAGGATAAAAAAAAAGAAAATAGAATTAAAACAGGGACGGCCGGATTGGGATAAAACTCAATGCCAATTGAATTAAGGACTCCACCTATTAGTTGACCTCCATAAATCAGGGAGTTAATTTAATAACTTTAAATCAGATTAGGTTAATTAGGAGAGGAGTCCTATAAGAGAAACAAATCAGCCCTAATCTTTTTTGTTTTCTCCTGAACCTCACGGTCTCCTCCCCCTTTGGTTTGCTGTGCTACACACGATCTGAGAAGAGGCCGCCCCTGGTCATTCTACAACAAGCACTGATCGAGAACAGGAAGAAATGAGGGAGAATGGATTAATCACGAATAGAGTGGGTGAACTGAAATCACATGACCTTTGAATTATTCTAACCCATGCCCTAATCGTTTATGAAACGAAAGAGAATAAGAAGAAGGTTTTCAGAGTTATCGTTTGATTATTTGATTTCTTTTTTGAATTGTTTGATCCCTTATTTCTTATTGTTTGAATTAATTCTTTCTGTTCTATTATGTTTGATTGATTTCAAGGATTTAGGAACTAGATTAGGATGAGTTGATGTTAGAAATTTTTAGGAAAAGTCAAATTTTGCAATCTTTTTGCATGCCGACCGATCTACCAGTCCGTATGCATTGTGGCAACCAGTCGACCGATATAATGACCCGCGGCCGAATCTTGATGTATCGACCCCGGTCGACCGATCTTCTAGTATTGTGACCTGACCCGTCGACCGTTCAACTGAATGGATCGACCGATCCGATTTACCCACAGGTCGACCGATCTGAATAGACCGGTTGACCGACCTGAAGCCAACCGGTCGACCATTTCCCCATAACCGGTCGACCGATTTCCAGTAGCCTTTTTATTTATATTTATGCATTCATCCCCTTCCCAATCTAACTATTGCCCACATAGAACTGATCCTATTTCTGCCCTTACAGATATCAATCCATGATTTCAAGATTGATACTTTTAATGATTTATTTCTTATTGATCCTATCGTCTTTATTGAATAAAGCACAAAGAGTCATAAGCTATTAAAAGTAATAAGTTCAGATGGAAGATTAACAATGAATTATCAGTCTAAGCCAAGTGCAGCGAGATAAGAGTAGCTCCCTTGGTCATGGTTTGATCACCCGCTGATCCGCACAAGATTGTATCGTTTGCTCGGCATATCCAAAGAACTAAAGGCACCTAAAATCATCATGATTTCTAAATGAAAGTCAAGATTGACAAGTCAAGTTGTTGTTATGAAATATCAAGCATGTTCATGATTTCAAGTTTACCAAGCATCATTTAATTCTCATGATTTATGATATCCTCTTATCCTTTATATGATCTATGATGTTGCCATATTATCTTTTCATGTTCAAGTTAAGTATGATTATTTACCGTTGATTATTCTATTCATATTATGCATTGTATATTATGCGGTTCCCCACTAGGCTGTAAAGCTTACGGGAGGACCTCCTCCCCGTGTCTGATTTTCACAGGACTAGATCATTGACGAGGTGGAGTAGGTGTGTGGTGATAAAGCTCTGGCGACAAGACAACACATGAAGCATAGGGATTATTAGATTGCTTATTAGTTTCTCTTTACCTTCTGCATTATAGGTTCATGATGTAAAACTTCATTTTATTTCTTAAAGATGATATAGCCACTTTTAGACTTTCGCAATTAAAGTTATTCTTTTTCTTTACATATTTATTATTCTTTCTTTCGCTGACGTGTCTCGGTTCTTGACTGAGATATGGTCAACATTATGGTCAAAGTCATAGCATAT
Source organism: Pontederia crassipes (assembly GCA_030549335.1). Taxonomy (NCBI): domain Eukaryota; kingdom Viridiplantae; phylum Streptophyta; class Magnoliopsida; order Commelinales; family Pontederiaceae; genus Pontederia; species Pontederia crassipes. The sequence goes on along the minus strand of CM060194.1, from coordinate 58,351,997 downwards.
CGTAGCGTCTCCAGATTAGTCTTCACCACGTGGCGTGGGTCAATTTGGGGGCGTTACACCTCGTGAACCCAATAGGCTACTTTTTTTCTAACTAATCCAATTGAGGTTTAGATGGATATTTCATGTGTTGATAAATATTTGAATGTTAAACTTTATATTGCAATGGTCTTTGGGATGAAAGATTTGATTAATCTGTTCAAACATTTGATCAAAGTCCATGGGGGCCGCCTTCTCAAGATTTGTCTTTATTAACTTTACTTTCAGGTTAATTTTTCCTGCTTGGTTTTTTTTATTGTCCTGATTTTTTTACATAACCCAATCAATAAGATATTGTCAATCCAATTAAATGGGCATTCCGACATTTTTTTTCCTCAACTAAAGACTGATTTTTTTAAAAATTATGTGCAGATTAGATGAATGATGTGATTCCAAAACTACAACTGTATTTTAAAAGTGTTCATTCAAAAACTATATGCTGAAATATATTAAATATAATGGGCCTGAGGAGCGTGGGCGTCAACATAATCGTGAAAGCCCGCCAAAGCCCTTTCCCAAACCGAACCCATGGTTGCATGTTGCGATCTGAAGTGCACATCATTTCGAAGATTCCAGATCCCCCAAAGACAATGAGCAAAAATGGATAAAAGGGTATTTTTTGACAGTTGATCCAAGTTGGCCCCCTCATGAATCCAGGAGCCAAGGTGCCAAGAGGAGAAGTTTTGGAATAGGATGTTATGATTACTCTGAAAGATATCCCATAATTGCATAGCAACAAGGCATTGGAAGAAGAGATGAATATTTGTTTCAGGATGAAATCCACAAAGGGGACAAGATGGATCAATAGTGTTATCAAAGAATAGTATAGTGACAATAGTTGAAAGTTTGCAGTGTAGGAGTTTCCAAAGAAAAACGTGTATTTTGGGGGGAGCTGAAATCTTCCAAACAAGCTTTCATGACGGCCCTCCACTGGGAGACGACGGCGTAGGGCAGTGACTGACATGATGATAAACTGACTTTGCATTCGCATATCCATAGGTATCGTTCACCTAGACCCACGTGTCATCATTGGCAGAAGTAGAAAGATAAATAGATACAATATGTGAACATAAAATCGGACCGAAGATAGATTCAATGAGAGGGTGATTCCAAGTACCATTAGTGATAAGGTGGTCAACCATGAGATCATCGAGGCCCGTCTCCATATTAATGTAGGTTGGCATCCAGATGAGAGGCGTGGTGAATATCCAAGGGTCGCGAAGAATTGATGTTGAGCTACCCGAATTGATGCATTCCTTGAAACATGATCTAAGTGTGCCGATGGAGTTGAGGATAATTTTTCAGGAATCAGAGATGTGGTGTTGCTGGGACATGTTCCAGAGGCTAAAAGTACCATATTTAGCCTTAATGAAGCTAGTCAAAAGAGTGGGGCAGTTATTTAGGAGGTCTTGAAAACGTCTAGCAACCAAGGAGTGCCTGAAGTTGTGTAGGTTACAAATCCCGAGCCTAAGTTGGGCAGTATTCCAATTGATGAGGTGCATGCCACGGCGGCCACCCACAGGGTCCCACAGGAAGGAGCGAGAGAGGCACTCAATGGAAGCAATGGTGCTGCCAGAGAGATTCGTGACATAAGAGAGTGGATTGGGATTGACGTGAGTGTTGATTTAATGAGAGTAGTCCGTCCAGCCTAATTCAGGACACCCTAATGCCAGCCAGCAAGGCGCGAGGAAATCTTATTAATAATAGCTTGTTAGTCGCGGGAAGGAATGTGCTTCGGCGAGATTGGGACGCCAAGTGATGCATGCAAAATATAACATATTTTAGTTTATTATTTTAATTAATTTTTCTGTAATTTGTTCATGGCATGCATCATTCTTAGTCACTTTTAATCATAATTCCGGATTTATCGATTTTGATTATTAATGTTTTGAATATTTTAACTAAAGAGGAATTTACTTAATTCTTATAATTATTTTGCAGGTAATATGAATCGGCCGTAAAGAATTATATTTCGGCCGAAATGATCTCATGGTTGGATAAATTACATCTTACATCATTGGGGGTAAAAATGAATGCTACTTAAATTTTGGGCATAACGAGATTACAATTCTTTGTTTTGGCCGAGATTACAATTCTTCATTTCGGTCGAGATTACAACAAGAAGTCTTCGTTTCAGTCGAGATTACAAAGAGGATTTAGATTTTGGCCGAGATTTGAAGAAGGGAGTAAAGATAAAAAGAGTTTATCTTTTTGGGCGTAATGATAAATGGAGTCATCGTTTGTGGCCGAGATTCAGATAGGAATACAAAATTTATCGGCCGTAATCAACTAAAATTATATCTCACCAGATTAAATTCGACTGTACGATATTACGACCGTGATCAAATTGAAGGCCGTCCGCACCTATAAATACGTGAAGAAGTCGTCGTCCCAAGGTGTGGTTTGAAGTTTGGTTTTCTTCTACGACAAGTCGAGAGTCTGCAGGCTTCGACCAGAGAGAGATTTTATGGGACGGCTGTTACATACGCTCCGACGACATCCGAGGATCCTGATTTTATTTCTTGGTTTAATTATTCCAATTATTATTGTTATTTTGTTATTATCTCTCTGCAATTCTAGGATGAACTCCATGTTTTAATTTATTTTATTTTTAGGAGATTATTATTGAAGGGAAATTCTGTGAACCCTTATTTCATTAGTATTAAATTTCTTTTGATCAATTTTTAATTGTGTTTAATGCTTTTGATTTAATTATTTAAATTTCTAAGTTAAGTAATTATCAGTTTGTGGACTACTTAATTTCATATTTTATTTAATTAAATTAAATGATTTATTATGAAATTAAAAATTGACATAGGTCTAATAACTAGTGTGTGGAGAATTAGATCTGTGTGGTCTGTTAATCTATACCAGTTTATGGAGTGATTAATTATCTAAGATTTTCATATTAATGCATCTTAATTTTAATCTCATCTGACGAATACTAGTTTGTGGGACTTCAGATTTGATTGAATTTAAGATAGTTTGATTTACTGGATTAAATAGCAAAATTACAAGTTTGTTGACTCTGTGATGTTAATTTTATAATTTAATAATTTTGAAAAGTTCCTAATCCATCTTAAGAATTTTAATTTATCTTTTTTAGTTCACATATTTTTTCTTAATTTATTATCATCCTAAGACCAACTTCAACACCATTATTTTATTATTATCTTATTTTCTCTATTTTTATTTTACAATTTCAAAACTTATTTCCAAAAATCCTTGTTTTTCCTCTTTTATTAATTTATAAATTCAGATATTTTATTAATAATATTCTTCGTGGGTTTAACACTCTTACTCCTATTACTATATTACTTGAGCGACTAGTGCACTTGCTAGCGATTTTATTTTGCTATATCATTTTACGCATCAAGTTTTTGGCGCCGTTGTTGGGGAATATTTTATTAATTAATTTTTTATTTTTATGAATTATTAGGAGATGTAAATAAATTGTAAATAATTTTATGTAAATAAGTTCCCTGTAAATATTTTTTTCTCTTTATTATTGTTTTTAATTATTTGTGTAAATAACTTAATATTTTTCTTTTGCAGATAAAGGTCGCGACATTTTAGATTAAAATTGTTGACTTTGGCTAGTGCTTTACGATTTATTTCGAATTACTGTCGACTTATGTTTTTTGCGACCGTGATTAATTGTCGGCTTTACTAGTTTTACGGCCTCGATATGTATCGATTCTGACCTCTAAACTTTCAATTGTGCGGCCACAACATTGAATTTAAATATGTTTGATTTAATCATCGACCGCGAAGTACATTTTATTTGGTTTTGCGGCCGTAAAATTTTAACTTTGTTTCGATTCCGAAAAATCTTTTACGCCCTGTACGAATTTATTCTTTCTCGGCCGTAATGTTTCACATTCGACTTAATTTTCATCGAATTATGACCGATATGAATTTTATTCTTCCTCGGCTGTAATGATTCATTTGTCGACATTTCGTTCGATTTTTATTTCGGCTGAAACCCTATTCTGTTTTACGGCCAAAGCTTGTCTACTTCATTTCGGCCGTAGAATATTTCTGAACGTATAAATTTGATTTGACCTCGTTTCAGCTTTAATGACTTCGAAAAAGTTTTTACGCCCGTAAAATACTCTATTTATCCGACAAACTTTATCTGAGTTTTACGGCCAAAATTTGACTTTATCCATGATATCGAATTGATTTCTTTCTTGCGCATTGGATTAATTAAGAATTCGATTAAATGCATGATTTTATGGACGATAGATTTCCCGCACATATCTCGTGTTCTTTTTACACCTTGGATTTTCTTACTACCAACAATTATTGTCTAAACTACTTTGCGACCGTAATGTTTTAAACTTTGTTTTATGTCATGATTAATCATATTGATTTGACCCTATTTCAGCCTATTTATTTGTGAATTTTTCTTTCTCGGCCGTAATGGATCATCTGGCGACGTAAGAATTGGTGTAATACATGATTCTCAAGTTTCATTTGATTTTTGTTTTGGCCGAAATCCTGATAGTTTTTTGTTTTACGTCCAATTGAATCAAGTTGTCGACTTCGATTCTTTACGCCTAGAGTTTTATATGCGAGGAGTTGATTAATTCTTTACGCCCAGCGTCAATTTAATTCTCTTTCGGTAGAGATTATTCATCATCATGTTAATTTTTACGCCATCTTACGACTTTGTTTCGGCCATAATCCAACAAGTTTTACGCCTTCACGTTGATTAATCCCTCTCGACATTGTTTCATGGTTTTTGCGGCCGAACAAGCCTCGGATTACTAATTTAATTTCAGCCATAAATCTATTTCTGTATTGCGGCCGATCAGTCTTATTTCCTCTCTGAAAATAATTTTTGCTAATGTCTGATTATTGGCTTTGCGGCCGCAAATTTGGTTATTGATTTTGTGCTACAAGTTTTACGACCGAACGAGTGCTTTATTTTTACGACCATCTAATTGATTTACTTTCGGTCGATATTAATATTTGGCATTTGAATTGGTTTTTGAGTTTTTATTTTCCACCGTATTCGATAATTTTCTGTGAATTTTGGTGGCTATAATTAGGTTAATTCCTCTCGGACATTAATTTTAACGGCCTAATGAATTTTCGATGATGACCGAAAGATTTTTTATGTTTATCGATTTAAATCTTATTTCTTCATGACCTATTATCTGTATTTCTTTCTTCTTGTCTATATTTTATTTTATATTTTTTCTTTTATCTTGCTGAAAATTGGTTGTTGCAGGTACTACTGAATATTTAATCACAACCAATCCTGGAATCTTCTGATAAGCGCACTAGGAATTCAAATCCAATTTTGGAATTTGATCCTGAAATTGAAAGAACTTCTCGTCGATTAAGAACAAATATCAGAAAAATGGCTGAACAAGCACGCGACAATCAGTGACTGGAGCAACAAAATGAACTAGTTCCATCACAAAATAATCGACGAGAAGATGATGCAGAACTTTCTATGAAAGAGTATGTCTCGGCCAGATATAATGATTGAGAATCATGCATTGTGCTGCCTGAAATCAATGCAAATAATTTTAAGATCAATCCGACAATCGTGAGGATGATACAAGTATCTCAATTTGGAGGAGAATTTCATGAAGACCCTCATGATCACCTTGACAAATTTCTTGATACTCTGAGCGCCTTTAGAAATAATAATGTTTCTACTGAAGTTATTCGTTTATTATTATTTCCACAATCCTTACGCGACAAAGCTTCTACATGGTTCAAAACTTTGCCTGCAGGATCAGTTCACTCATGGTTGGAGCTGGTAGAAAAGTTTGTTGAAAAATATTGCCCACCACAAAAGCAGGCAAATATCGAAGAGAATTAAGGGCATTTGTTCAAGATAACAGTGAGACATTATATGAGGCCTGGGAACGATATAAGGAACTGTTAGCCAGAGTTCCTGACAATAAAATCCCAAAGTGGCAAGTGATGGAAGATTTTTACCATGGATTGCGAGCTGCAGATCAAGATAAGCTCGATCAATCAGCAGGAGGGACAGTGCTGAGATCTAAACACCCTAGTGAGATATAGGATATAATTGAAGTTGTAGCCCTCAAGTCGAGCCAAGAAAGGAGACCATCTCGCCGAACTCATGATGTACATGCTGCACAAGGAATACAATCTTCGAAAATAGTGACTCAATTGGAGTCACTTAATCAAAAATTCGAGAAGATGATATCACTAATGGGAAATTCAAACAATTATAGCCTTATGGATAACACTTCATATTCAAATCAAATTGAAAATGCTAATTTTATTTCCAACCCTTCTGGTCCAGCAAAAGATAATATACTAAAAAGGCAACCTGATGCTCCCCAATATCAATCATCAAATCATATGCAGGAAATGATGGCAGAGATCATAGACATCATGCAAGCATTGCAAAAGAATATGGAGTCTAGAGCCACGAGTCAGGATGCATCAATTCGAAAATTGGAAAGACAATTAGACCAGATGGCGACACAACTGACTCGACGTACACTGGGCTCCCTCCCGAGCAACACAGAGAAAAATCCAAAAGGAGAAGAGAAAAATAGGCCTTGATCTTCATCAGGACTAAGTCAAGCTGACGACTATAAATCAGATCTATATTTTCTCTCTTTAGATTAGTCTTTAATTAGTTACTAATTAATATCTTAGTTATCTTAAATTAGTTTGGGTGATTTTTTTTTATTTATTTATTTAGTTTTTAGGCATTTTATTCTTTTTATCTTTTTTTTTATGCTTGGAGTCATCTAATTAATATTTCATTTTTGCGCTAGGGAGAAATTCGGACATGCCAACGAGACACATGCATGCATCGAAATTCTGGAATCATGCAACTATTACGCCCTGCCAAACGCCACCTGTTCTTTTTACGGCCGAGCTCGGACATGCTTCAAGCTCGAACATGACAAGGCGACACATACGACTCACCTTGAAAATTGGCCGATCACATGAATACTGTTTATTTTTGTGCCCCCATTCCAATCGACATGAGTCGTCACTGCATGCCATCACGTCGGAATAGGTATTACCCCCGAAATTTCATCTATAAAATCTTACCCCCTTCTCGTGTTTTGCAGATCAAACTCCTCTTTACGGCCGAAGTCTCACTGCCAATTCCACCCTATTTCTTGCGGCCGAGATCTCGGCTACCATCCATCACCTATCCCTTATGCTCGGACTACCGCCCTCTTATGCCCGGACAAGAGCCGACGCCGTCATCGCCACTCCCTTACGCCCAAAAGTGCCACGCCACCTATTTCTTACGACCGACGCATCACCGTCGCTCTTTTACGCCCGGACAAGAGAAGATGTCTCACTACCGGTCTTCGTTATGCCCTCTCCGCACCACCACCAGGTTCCTTACGGCCGCAAACACCACGATCATCGACTCCGACCGAAGTTCTTCATCGATCGTCCTTACGGCCGAGACTTCAGCCGCCAATTTCACCGACGGCCAACACTCAGCATACATACCTTACGGCCGAGATCCTCTTTCTTCCTTACGGCCGACATATACTACGGCCGAAACTTCAACCGACAAGCCCACCGAGTCGACACTTTTCTTTGTTGATTTCTGTCCGGATCAAAATGAGGCGATTTGCTAATATATGGAGGGGACGTCGCTAACGACGACATCCAAATGCTCAGTCGGTCCCACAGCCATCACAACTAATCTCCTACCCTGGAGATTATTATTGGACTAAGCCGGAGTATCAAGCTCGATATGAACGGATGTCTGAGATTCGAATTTATGCCACCAGATTTTCGGATACCGAATTGCTCAGGGAGTTTAATTTACTTGCAGATATTCATCTATTATTTTCTCAAATTGGACTCTCTGACTTTGTGCATTCCTGGTGGCCAACTTATGAAGTACTAATTATGGAATTTCTCTCATCCTTAGAGGTCTTTAATTTAGATGGCAGGAATTATGATCAACCCCATATTTCATTCCAACTTTATGGGCGGTCCTTTACTCTCACTATAGGAGAGATTAATAATATCTATGGATTCCCCAACCATGGATCTCCTTCTATACCTGCTGACTTTGATGCTGAAACTTTTTGAAAACATATAACAGAAGAAGACCGATTGGTTTGGAACACAACTAAAGATAGCTCAATTCAGAATCTTGTTCTGCGCTACGTCCATCGCATGCTAACCAACACCTTAAGCCGGCGCAGTGATAATGATGGTGCCGTCTCAGAGGGAGAGTTATACCTCATCCACAGCATGCTTCACAAAACTCCTGTTAATGTGGGTGCCTTCATCATTCGTCGATTCCAGCACCGCACTACTCATCGTGGCGGTAGCATTAATATGGGTGCCCTTCTTATCACTATAGGTTTTTATCCCATTTTAAATGCATTTCACCCATATTGAGCTCTCAAATTGCCTAACATTTGGCCAATTATGCTTGGATTGCATAGATTGTGATCACTAGTTGATCTTTCTCATTTTATACTTAATTCCATGTGCATAGAGGTTTTAAAATATTAAAATCCATTAATACTCAATTCAATGCCAAGTTATCATTTTTAGGGCAAGTTATCATTCCAAATGCACAAGTTATCATTATTTTAATTGAGCTGATTTTTAGTGATTATTCTGCCATAAATCCCATGACATCATGAATTATTCATATTTGGATGATCATATTTCAACTTATGCTAAGTTATCATTCCATTTCATTGATTATCACTTTTGAATGTCAAGTTATCGTTTAAGGGCAAAACTTTTATTTCGATATGCAAGGCTGTCATTTCTGCATAAAAACTTTAGGCAATCATCATGTTATTGTTTTATCTCATTGCTACTCTGATTTGATCACATTTGGATAATCACAACCAAAGTTATCATTTTTATGGCACAAGTTATCGTTTTTGGCATCCAAGTTATCATTCCTGTGAAATCTTATCCACATTTAATTTCTGACCTCATTCACTTGCCACCCTAATCCCTTTGATGCCTTTAATGCTCTGAACCATTCATATTTGGACATTTTCCATGATATATGCAAGGTTATCAATCCGTGTCTTCAAAATTATCATTTTTATTTACTAATTTTACCTATGCATAACATCAGATTTTATTTGATAATGGAGCTGATCCTAGTAGCTGTCCTCATTCTTATTTGTTTATTTTCTATTTGAGGACTTTGATGTTTGGTGTACTATCTCTTCTAGAAGGAAAAACAAGTTGCAAAAAGCTGGAAAAGGTGGAGGGGGGCACTCCAAAAAGCTGCTGATTTTTGCTGGAATTTTAGAGCTGGACAGATGGCACAATCACACTACTATGGAAGCTTCTGATTTGCATCAAAGGGTGGAGAAGATTCATATAAAAGCTGGGGGAAAACTCAGAGGAAAGGGGGTTGGCCATTCAAGGGTTTTGGGCAGGAAGGAAGCAAGGAAGGAGAAGAAGTGTTGCTGATTTCTGTGGATAGTCTCTTGATTACAGGATGTTTTGTATCAATCCTTCCTTCTATTGTGTATCAATCTTTGTAATTATGAGGAACTAAACTCCATTTCTCTGAGGATAGGGTAGTAGTCTAATTAGTTATGGATGAGATATGGACAAATCTAATTTCCTGCACTGAAATCTGATTTCTGGTTTTACAATTCTGATTTCTGAACTCATATTAATCTGGCCTTGTCATTGCAAGATCCTACTTGTTTTTACAACTGAGAGGTTGTCCTTTGATTTACTCTTTGTTCAGAAATGAATCAAGGACCAATGCCAAGTTTCTAGATTCAATTCCAATTAGAACTTGATTTTCTGATTTCTAAAATCTGTTTTTCCCATTTTTGATTTTTGAATTATCAAATCTGTTTTCATCATTGTGGAGCCTTGATTTCTTAGTAGCTGAGGAGCTAATCTTTAGGTTCCTTCTTGTTCAGAGATGAATCAAGAGACAATGGTAATTCTAAGGTTTCAATCATTGAATTATTGCAATTCTTCATTGCTGATTTCTGATTTTGAATTCTGATTTCCTGAAATCTGAATTTTGAATTGCATTTCTGATTTCTGATTCTCAAAATCTGATATCATTGTATAACCCCTGATTTCTTAGCAGCTAAGTAGCTAATCCTATGGTTTCCTCCTTGTTCAGAAATGAATCAAGGGACAATGGTACTTCCAGGGTTTTAATCCCTGAATTATTGCAAACTCCTTAATGTTGATTTCTGACTTTCAATCCTGATTTTCAAATCCGATTTCAAGAATCTGTGGGATTCTTCTTTGTCATTGTAAACCTCTGATTTTATTCAATCACTGAGAGGTGATTTTAAGATTGTCTTGATGTTCAGAGATGGACCAAGAATGTAATGACATTGCTGAATTCCCATATGTATTGTAGGTGCTGATTTCATCCAATCCCTTGGTAAAAATGTGGATTTCATTTGAATTTGCAGCTGAAAGGCTGACTAAAAATCCTCTTGTAGTTTAGAGATAAATCAAGAAACATTTGCATCAATATTGGATTGATTTCATCCCTGTTTAGTTGATTGAAGCATTTCTTTCATTTTCAAAGTGCAATTGATTGTTATCATTTCAGATTTCATTAAATTTTCAAAAATCAACAAGGAATTTGATTTTAAGCCTAATGTTAATTTGATTTCAGTTAGGACCTCTTCTAATTCAACTTAGCTAATCAATCATATGAGAATATAATAATTAGTTCAGGATTAATTGAGCTGTGAAAATAGAAAATTTTCAAGTTGGATTAGATTTGAATTTTAATTGATAACTTGTTCTATTCCATTCATAATTAAATTAGATGAACCCCAACTCCTAGGAGAACCTTCCTCATTGATAGTTAAACCCTTTGAGCCTCTAGTTTAGCATTTATAATTCAGTTTTGATAAATTTCTAAAATCCCAATAATAGTTATCATTTTAGTCACTTATAGAAATCTGTTTTCATTTTTCTTCAATTTCTTGGAATTGTAACTTTAGTTAGGGCTAGTCTAAATTGTTTTAGGGAGTCTTTGGCTTCAAATCACTGTGGATATGATATTTGGGTAGAGTACAATTGACCTGTATACTTGCAGTAGAGAGTGAGTTAGGGAGTTAAAATAAAAATTGAAAAATCTGAATTTTGACCCAAAAATCAGCAAGTTATCATTACACTCTCCAATTTCACTGTCACCTTCTCACACCTATTGCTCAGCATTTACAACTTGACTTGGATGATCTCGAAGCTGTGCCAGGAAACACTCACCTCACTCATAGGACCATTCATGCTATGGGTCTCATGAAGACCAACAACTCAGGGATCAAAGTCTTTATTTTTAAAGGCCACAATAAAGAGGTGCCTTGCTCAGATCGAGATGTTCTTACGTCAATTAATCCAAATAATTGGCTTCTTTTTAGGCAGGTCGCAGCTCCATTAATCTCACCTGTAGGATCATCTATCCCAGTTGATCAGCCACACCAGGGGTAAGCTTCTCCTGGTTTGATTCTACTAATTATGCGACGGCTCAACAGTACTTTCAACAGCCACAAGTCTTCCAGGCTATATCACCGGCAGCTTCCTGACATGAGGCATCTGCCTTTTCACCCTATATGTTGGTGCCTTCTCCGATTCCATCTCCAGCACAAGAAAGCACTTTAGATTCCTCGTTCATACCGGCTACTCCTTATGAGGAACGCGATCCGATGGAAGTATCTGCCCCTTTACAAGAACCGGTACGGAATCACTATATACCACCAGAGCCTACTTTCACTTCAGTTCCAGAGCAGACTTACCATCCACATCCGCCATCTCAGCCTGACTATGCTTCCATGCAAAACTTATGGGAATCAAGGTACGATGAGCAACTTCGTTAGGCAGGAGAATTCCACATTTTTCAAGAAGAGCAACTTCGTCAAGCAAGAGAGCTGCACGCTATTCAAGAAGAACAACATCGATAGGCCCAAGAGTTTACCAACATTCGAGCTAACTTTAGAAATATGGATGATCGTCAAGGTCGCTTCGAATCCCTCCAGGATCAGCATATTCGCATGACGAGGCGCATCCATGAGTATCATATGCGCCAGGGACATCTCGGCTACCATCCACCATCGCCACCTCACCGACAGTAAATCCGGTTGTGTCTTTTCTCTTTTTTTATTTTTCATTTCTTTATTTTTCTTTTTTATTGAGTATGTATCATTTTCCCTTGCTGGCTTAACACTGAGGACATTGTCTAGTTCAACCTTGGAGGAGTTTGCATTCCATGCATTGCATGTTTCTTCGTTTTATTTGCCTGTGTATGCATTTATCTAAAAAAAATGAAAAATTGAAAAAAATTTCAAAAATACCATTGTATGCATTTATTTTTTCTACCATCTTACAAACTCTTGTCTTACTATTTTAATTATCTTTTAGTAAAAGTTAAAAAACATGTTGTTAATTGATGAAATTTGAATGCTTTTCTTTCTTATCACTTGTTATTTTAGTATCAAACTTATGGACTATGTGCCTATGCTAAGTAGAATTATGAATGACTATACGACAAAATCATATTCATACCTTTTTATTTATTTCTTTTAAGTCTTGATAGCAGTATCCTTCTTATTGACCATATCAAGTACTTTTTGAGCTTATAAAAAAAAGTGAATAAAAAGAAGGGTTAGTTAAATCCCAACAAATGAAAAAAAAGAATAAAGTTATGCCTAGGTACAAAAGTGTTATCCGGAACCGAGGTGTGTTCGGGTAATTAGATCCGTAGGGGTTCATGCCTGGTGACCTAAGGACAACTGCTCTGGGATTCGTTGATCGAAAGCCTGCTACAAGGACCATTTGTGGAATATGGAGAAGCACAGGAGTACTGAATCATGGCTAAGTTCGAACTCTTCATTCAGAACCTTAGTTGTTGGGGCAAGTAAACTCGAGGGGTGCTTTATCACCTGTTGCCCTAAGGCCATCTAGTTTGGGAGTCATCAGTCCAAAGTCCGCTACATGGACTTCCTTGTGCAATCCTGCTTGAAGATTAGAACTTTTAAAATGATTGAAAAAAATAAAAAGAAAAAGTTTTAAGCTCAATTAGTACTTATGTGTTCAATATCAATGCTATTATTTGACAGAAAATTTATTTTTCTACAATGCTGAATTTGGGATTGTTTAAATTTGTGTAGCATTCATAACCTCTATGAAGCTAAGTGCATGGAAAATGATAAGGTGCTGAGTAGTAGGTGTGCAGAAGAACTGTGTGAGAAAATTAGTCAGTTGATAATATGGAAGCTATGATGGAACCTTTGTCCTTGAGCTTTGCTTTGAATTTTTGCTTGAAGACAAGCAAGACTTTAAGCTTGGGGCAGTTTGATGCATGCAAAATATAACATATTTTAGTTTATTATTTTAATTAATTTTTCTGTAATTTGTTCATGGCATGCATCATTTTAATCACTTTTAATCATAATTCCGAATTTATCGATTTTGATTATTAATGTTTTGAATATTTTAACTAAAGAAGAATTTACTTAATTCTTAAAATTATTTTGTAGGTAATATGAATCGGCTGTAAAGAATTATATTTCAGTCGAAATGATCTCATGGTTGGATAAATTACATCTTACTTCGTTGGGGGTAAAAACGAATGCAACTTGAATTTTGGGCATAACGAGATTACAATTCTTTGTTTTGACCGTGATTACAATTCTTCGTTTCGGTCGAGATTACAACAAGAAGTCTTCGTTTCGGCTGAGATTACAAAGAGGATTTAGATTTTGGCCAAAGTTTGAAGAAGGGAGTAAAGATAAAAAGAGTTTATCTTTTTAGGTGTAATGATCAAAGGAGTCATCGTTTGTGGCCGAGATTCAGACAGGAATACAAAGTTATCAACTCAAATTATATCTCACCAAATTAAATTCGACCATACGATATTACGACCGTGATCAAATTGAAGGTCGTCCGCATCTATAAATACGTGAAGAATTCGTCGTCCCAAGGTGTGCTTTGAAGTTTAGTTTTCTTCTACGACGAGTCGAGAGTCTGCAGGCTTCAACCAGAGAGAGATTTGATCGGACGATTGTTCCAGACGCTCCGACGACATCCAAGGATCCTGATTTTATTTTTTGGTGTAATTCTTTCAATTATTATTGTTATTTTTTTATTATCTCTCTGCAATTCTAGGATGAATGCCATGTTTTAGTTATTTTATTTTTAGGAGATTATTATTGAAGGGAAATTTTGTGAACCCTTATTTAATTAGTATTAAATTTCTTTTGATCAATTTTTAATTGTGTTTAATGCTTTTGATTTAATTATTTAAATTTCTAAGTTAAGTGATTACCAGTTTGTGGACTACTTAATTTTAGATTTTATTTAATTAAATTAAATGATTTATTGTGAAATTAAAAATTGACATAGGTCTAATAACTAGTGTGTGGAGAATTAGATCTGTGTGGTCTGTTAATCTATACCAGTTTGTGGAGTGATTAATAGTCTAGGAATTTCATATTAACGCATCTTAATTTTAATCCCATCTGACGAATACCAATTTATGAACTTTAGGTTTGATTGAATTTAAGATAGTTTGATTTACCGGTTTAAATAGCATAATTACCAGTTTGTGGACTCTGTGATGTTAATTTTATAAATTAATAATTTAGAAAAATTCCTAATCCAACTTAAGAATTTTAATTTATCTTTTCTGATTCACATATTTTTTTCTTAATTTATTATCATCCTAAGACCAACTTCAACACCATTATTTTATTATTATCTTATTTTCTCTATTTTTATTTTACAATTTCAAAACTTATTTCCAAAAATCCATATTTTTCCTCTCAGACCTCTCCTATTAATTTATAAATTTAGATATTTTATTAATAATATTCCTCGTGGATTCAACACTCTTACTCCTATTACTATATTACTTGAACGACTAGTGCACTTGCTAGCGATTTTATTTTGCAACATCATTTTACGCATCACCAAGGTAGTGGAGGGGAAAGGTCCCGACTTCGAAGTTCAAGATGGTATTGATCAGCGAACTACGGCGAGTGCTCATGGGTGGCAAAAAAGAGTTCACTTTTGTGGATTAACATGTTGATTAGTAAGGAGCTCATAGATTTGCAGGATCTTTCTAAAGTTAGTACAATTTTTCTTCGTTGCCTTGAGGCAAATTAGCAAGTCATCAGGAAAGAGAAGGTGAGATAGACTAAAAACGTTTATTCTGGAAGGGGAAATGAGGCCTGCTTCTACATGCTTAGTCATAAGAGAGGAAAAAACCTGATCCACGAGAAGAAACAGGTAGGGCGGGAGCGGATGGCCCTGCTTGATACCACGATGGCTCGAGAACTCATAGGAAGGTTCGCCGTTGATAATACATTGGAAGATGGGAGAGGTTATACAGAGATGGATCCAACCAACAAAAGGTTCCGGAAAGGCCATCTGCCTGAGAATAGAGATCATAGTCGACCAAGAGACCCGGTCGAAAGCCTAATGTAGCGTGCCAGTGGTACACCACTTATTCCACCACTTAATACTAATTTGTCGTAGAAAGGTAGCGTGCCGGTGGTACACCGTAAGCAACCGCCCCAACTCAGAAACAGAAAGATCCCTCTGAGCATCAAGGGCCTCGAGTGTAGTAATGTCATGAAGCGCTAGGTTAGCCTGGATTTCCAAGTTACTGCGAGACTCTTTGTTCCACTTAATGGTGTCACGCCTAATGTAGTTGAGGGTTTGGGTGGTGGTGAGATTAGAGTTATGAGGAGACCAGTGTCGTGAGACAATGTCACGGGCAGTAGGATGGGTGAGCTAGAAATGTTCATATTTAAATGCTTTCGACCGCTAGGGTTTGACGTCGGTACGGAATACCAGTGGTGCATGGTTAGAAGCACATCTAGGGAGAGTTGATAGTGTGAAGTTGGGGTATGAGTTTATGAAATGATGGTTAATCAGGGCTCAGTCAAGGCGACACAGAATGTGTGCATGTCCAGTGATCACTAGCTAATCAATATAGTTTTTTATCCCATTTTGGATGCATTTCACCCCTATCGAATCCTTAAATTGTCCAACTTTTGGCCAATTATGTTTGAAATACATAGACTGTGATAACTAGTTGATCTTCCTCATTTTATACTTAATTCCATATGCATAGAGGTTCTGAAATGCCAAAATCCATAAATAATTCAATTCTATGCCAAGTTATCATTTTTAGGACAAGTTATCACTCCTATATGCCAAGTTATCATTATTTTGAGTGAACTGATTTTCAATGATTTTCTTGCCCTAAATCCATTATTATCATGAATAAATCATATTTGGACGATCATATCTCAACTTGTGCAAAATTATAAATCCATTTAAACAACTTATCATTTTCTAATGCCAAGTTATCGTTAAAGGGCAAAACTGTCATTTTGACATGCAAAACTATCAATTCTGCACAAAGGCCTTAGGCAACCATTATATTATTGTCCTAACTCATTTCTGTCATTATATTATTGTCCTCGTTCATACCTGCTACTCCTCATGAGGAACGCGACTCGATGGAAGTATCTGCCCCTTTACAGGAACCTGTGCAGAATCACTATATAGCACCAGAACCTACTTTCACTTCGGCCCCAGAGTAGACTTACTATCCACCTCCGCCAACTCAGCCTACTATGCTTCCATGCAAAACTTATGGGAATCAATGTATGATGAGCAACTTCGTCAACCAGGGGAGTTTCACACTTTTCAAGAAGAGCAACTTCGTCAGTCAGGGCAATTGCACGCTATTCAGGAAGAGCAACTTAGACAAGCCCAAGAGTTGACCAACATCTGAGCTGATTTTATAAATATGGATGATCGTCAGGGTCGCTTCGAATCCCTTCAGAATCAGCATGCGCGCATGACGAGGCGCATCCATGAGTATCATATGCTCCAAGGAAATCTCGGCTACCATCCACCATCGCCACCCCGTAGACAGTAAATCCGGTTGTGTCTTTTCCTTTTTCTTTATTTTTGTTTCTTTAATTTTCCTTTTTTTTAAGTATGTATCACTTTTCCTTGCTGGCTTAACACTGAGGACAGTGTCTAGTTCAAGCTTGGGGGAGTTCGCATTTCATGCATTGCATGTTTTTTTCTTTTTATTTGCCTATCTTTGCATCTATTTGTAAAAAAATCCAAAAAAGTGAAAAATTGAAAAATTTTCAAAAAATACCATTGCATGCATTTATTTTTGCTACCATCTTACAAACTCTTGTCTTACTGTTTTAATTATCTTTTAGTAGAAGTTCAAAGACATGTCGTTAATTGATGAAATTTGAATACTTTTCTTTCTTATCACTTGCTACTTCAGTATCAAACTTATAGACTGTGTGCCCATGCTAAATAGAATTATGAATGACTAGACGACAAAATCATATTCATGCCTTTTTATTAATTTTTTTAAGTCTTGATTAGTAGTATCCTTCTTATTGACCATATCAAGTACCTTTTGAGCTTATAAAAGAGAAGGGTTAGTTAAACCCCAACAAATAAAAAAAAATGATGAATAAAGTTATGTGTAGGTACAAAAGTGTTATCCGGAACCAAGATGTGTTCGGGTAATTAGATCCATAGGGGTTCATGCCTGGCGACCTAAGGGCAACTGCTCTGTGATCCGTCGATCGAAAACCTACTACATGGACCATCTTGTGGAATATGGAGAAGCACAGGAGTACTAAATCATGGCTAAGTTCGAACTCTTCATTCAGAACCTTGGTTGTTCGGGCAAGTAAACTCGAGGGGTGCTTTATCACCTGGTGCCCTAAGGTCATCTGGTCTGAAAGTCATCAGTCTAAAGCCCACTACATGGACTTTCTTGTGCAATCCTGCTTGAATATTAGAACTTTTAAAATGATTAAAAATAAAAAATGAAAAAAAAGAAGAAAAAAGTTTTAAGCTCAATTAGTACTTATGTGTTCAATATTAATGCTATTATTTGACAGACAATTTATTTTTCCACAAGGCTGAATTTGAGATTGTTTAAATTTGTGTAGCATTCAGAACCTCCATGAAGCTAAGTGCATGGAAAATGGTGAGATACTGAGTAGCAAGTGTGCAGAAGAATTGTGTGAGAAAATTAATCAGTTGACAATGTGGCGGCTATGATGGAACTTTCTTGAGCCTTGCCTTGAATTTTTGCTTGAGGACAAGCAAGACTTTAAGCTTGGGGGAGTTTGATGCATGCAAAATACAACATATTTTAGATTATTATTTTAATTAATTTTTCTATAATTTGATCATGGCATGCATCATTTTTAGTCACTTTTTATCGTAAATTCCGGATTTATCAATTCTAATTATTAATTCTCTGAATATTTTAATTGTGGATGGATTAACTAAATTTTGATAATTATTTTGCAGGAAAAATCGAGATTTAGATGGATTGTGCCGTGTCGGCCAAAATTCCGAAGAATTTATCATTACGGCCGAGATTAGGATAAAAGAATTTCGTTTTGGCCGAGATTCAAAGGGGGTAAAGATAAAAGGATTTTATATTTTGGGCGAGATTACAAAGAAGATGATCACTTTTTGGCCGAGATTCAAAGGGGGTAACAATTAAATGATTTTATCTTTTGGGCGTAACAAGATTGAATTCTTTATTACGGTCGAGATTCGAAGGGAGTAAAGATAAAAGAATTTTGTTTTGGTCGAGATTCAAAGGGGGTAACAATTAAAAGGATTTATCTTTGACCGAGTTTATCTCATAATTTTAAATTCAACCGTACGATGTTACGGCCGGGATCAAATTGAAGGCCGTTCGTGTCACGGGGTCATTCTCGGACACTAGAGCACGTGCGGCGACTAGGCGGATAGGCACCTAGCCAAGCCTGTTTTGAGTTTGCAGCGGAAGTTTTATGGTCGAGACGACTTTGCCGAGAGTCGCTCTTATAGGCATTCAATCACGGACATGACTAGAGTGTTGGACTACTCATCACGAGACCGTGGCATTAGCGCGTTGCGGCACTAATGTAGGCGCTTGGGCGCTTAAAGTCCGAAGGGGTGACTAAGGGACCACAGGACGCCACGAAGGGACACCGATGTGGGTTGCCACCCCACGCTCAAGGCCATGACACTAGAATTAAAGGAAAGCTTACTTGTATTAAATATGATGAAACATAACATACAATTGGGCCTCGGAAGGCACTAGTGAACTCCTCCCAGTGTACCGTAGGTATAGGAGTCTTGTTACATATTGAAGATGCAAAAGACGTACCCTACGGGAACGTCACCTACTTGGCCATTCATAAGGACGGCCTTACAAGATAAATGCCCTAAGGGCGGGTAACTTGGTACTCCGCAATATTACGCAGTGCGGGGCGGCTGCATGTGTTCCATGTTTTCGGCGCTGAGCGGCCGAGGGCTATAAGTTGAGCGGCACTGGTGCCGCGAGGCTTCACGCTTCGTGTCACGGGAAACGCCCCGTGACATTCTCCCCCACCAAAGTCGGCGACGCCCCCGACGCCGTTGTCCGGGCTTCCTCGGGGCCTTCGTCTTGAGTCTTGACTTCGCTTGTCTCGTTCAATTCTGCCTTCTTTGCCTTGACTTCAACTTCACCAGCATCACGCAACGCCAGGAATGCTCGCTCCTTGGGGTCTCGCTGAGGACTCCTCCCTCAGGCCTGCTTCGCTCGCTGATCCTTCGTCCAATCCGGGGTCATCACTTGTGCAGCGCCAATGGAGTCCGCCATGTGCGGTCTGACTTCATCAAGCAACTATCCGTCCATCAAGTCTCTGTTGGCTTCACTTCTCTTCGACTTGCGCAGCGTCAACTTGTGTGGTTTGGCTTCTTTGGGGGTGAAACAACTCTTGTATGCCTTCAGGAATAGCGCGGAGAAGAGTTGTCTCAGGGTCGTGTAGAACACGATGAAGAGTCTCGCCATTCGACCTGCATGACTTGACTCGATGCCTTCATGTTGCGGATGGCCGCAGCATAAGGTCTCCCTTCCGTCGAATGTGAAGTACGGGACCATCTCACCCTCGATGATCATTCTTGAATTTCGATGGCTTGAAACAGCACAAGCTCTCCGATGTCGATGCTTGTAGCTTGTCTGCTTCGAGTGCCTGGGGTCGCTATGATGAGCGACAAGAGTCTTCCAACGGATACTCTGGAACGCTTCAGGTCTCTTTGTGGGCTTGACTCAATGTCTCTATGTTGCAAATGATTGCAACGTAGAGTCTTCCATACCTCTGACGAACGAAAAGCGTAGAACCACCTCCTCTTTGGTGATCACCTGATGTTTCGGCAGTCTTGAGGTGGGACAAGGTTCTTTGATCTGACAATCCATTCCTTGTCCATCCAAGTCGCCATAGTGGGCGACGAGAGTCTCCCCACGTTCCCTTGTGGTTCAACTCGCTATCTCCAAGTTGCAGATGACTGCAACGTTGAGTCCTTCGTCCGCCGAGCCTTGAGAACATCTCCACCTTCCCCTTGGTGGACAAGAGATATCTCGACGGTTTGAGGTGGTGCAAGGTTCTTTGGTATAACATTCCGCACCTTGTCCACTCCCAGTCGCTATAGTGAGCGACGATGAGGGTCTCCCCCCATGTGCCTGTGGTTTGACCCGCTTCTCCTGCTTCGATGGGCGATCTTATCTTTGGCATAAGTAGCTTCCTCCTTGCGACTTGAGCTTCTCTCCCCCACCATTGCCCTTGCCCAAGGGCTTTGGTGGTATGGCACTTGTCCTGATTGACTTGGCAGCATCGACTAGTGAGCGGAGGTTGGACGATCCGATCGTTCCAACTCCTTCCTAGTCCAAAGCTTCTAACCCCTCTGCTTGAAGAGCACCAACACTGGGTCTTCATCCTCCTGGGAACACTGTAGGCGGAGCTCGGTGATTCCTTTCACTTCCTCCTTCAACATGCCCATCTGGCCGATGTTGAACAATGCGATCTTGTCCTCCAGACCCAACTTGTCAGGGCTTGTATAATTGATGAACTGCCACTTCTTCTGTCCCATGTCTAGGATGTATGTTTGCCACCTTCTACATTGTCGCGATGACAATGCCATCCTGAGTTTGTCACATCTTGCAGGGTTCTTGGGATATGCCTTCTTCCGATCCTGGGACCTCCTTTGAAGCTTTGACAATCCCTTTGGGGTATGGACGGGGCGAGATCATTGTGCTCGTTCACGAAGAGGATGCACCTTCGATGCTCTTCCGTCCGCACCTTGGACAAACTAAAGTCATTGTGCTTGTCATCCTAGATCATACACCTTTGACATACTCGTCCACCGGGCGGCTTGACCCTTGTGAAAGAGTAGCCGTTCCGGGCCTTCACTGATCCGTGCGGGTGCTTGTGAAGACGCTCCGCTTAGATAAGCGGACTGCGGTTGGTGAACTCATGACATGAGCTCCCAACATTACCTCCATCTCCATTCGAAGGCACGACATCGCCAATGTGTCCTTCAAAACCTTCGCATTGCGATCTTTGGAGGCCGCTTCGATTACTCGAGGCGATGTCCGAAAGGAAAGGGCACTCCTTCCTTCGGTTGGCGGCAGAACGCTTGACAGCAGCATGTCAAGGTTCGCCAATGCTCGACGCTCAGACCATTTGCCAAATTGGTCGCTGAATTGAGGCGTCGATTTGCGTTGGCATGTATCAGGTTCGTCCCACTCCTTGATGGATGACATTGCGCCGCTTGCGGGGCGACACTTGACGAGGCAGGCAAGGCTGACAGCTCATCCGCGAGTGTTTGCAAGTAATCAACGCTTTGCTCCATTCCTGAAAGTCATCGTGGCGTGGCAGGCGATGCTGCGGCACGACAAGATGCTTGTGATTGATGCTCCTTGGCCGAAGGGATGATATTCTTTGGCCGAAAGGGGACCGTGAACCTTGATATTTGTCTTTAAGCCAACTTCTCCCGTGAAGCGGTTGTGCACTTCACGTTGCATGACTGGACATGCGATGCGACGTCACGAAATACCGAGCAGCGCCAGGTCGTCATGATAGTGCATGACCGACAGTCCCTGAATGTGACACGGGTCCTCCGAGTTACACGACGCTCGTGTAAGCGATCTCCTGATATGAGCAGCGCAAGACCATCATGCGGAGCATATGGCCACTCTTTGACGCAGCGCGACACTTCAGGATTCCCGACTGTATACCTGGGCGTGCGGCGAGGAGGCTTGTCATGCCTTCCTCGTTGGCGTCCACGATCAAAGACCATGGTACCAGTGCGCCTGGGCGTGATGGAGTATTTGAGCGGAAGCACATTTCTTACGCCAGGGCACGTTGCGACGACACAAGCGAGTCATCGTCGCTGGGTAATCCGAGCAAGAAGAACTGCTCTGATACCACTTATCACGGGGTCATTCTCGGACACTAGACCACGTGCGGCGACTAGGCGGATAGGCACCTAGCCAAGCCTGTTTTGAGTTTGCAGCGAAAGTTTTATGGTCGAGACGACTTTGCCGAGAGTCGCTCTTATAGGCATTCAATCACGGACATGACTAGAGTGTTGGACTACTCGTCACGAGACCGTGGCATTAGCGCGTTGCGGCACTAATGTAGGCGCTTGGGCGCTTAAAGTTCGAAGGGGCGACGAAGGGACCACGGGACGCCACGAAGGGACACCGATGTGGGTTGCCACCCCACGCTCAAGGCCATGACACTAGAATTAAAGGAAAGCTTACTTGTATTAAATATGATGAAACATAACATACAATTGGGCCTCGGAAGGCACTAGTGAACTCCTCCTAGTGTACCGTAGGTATAGGAGTCTTGTTACATATTGAAGATGCAAAAGACGTACCCTACGGAAATGTTACCTACTTGGCCATTCATAAGGACGGCCTTACAAGATAAATGCCCTAAGAGATGGTAACTTGGTACTCCGCAATATTACGCAGTGCGGGGCGGCTGCATGTGTTCCATGTTTTCGGCGCTGAGCGGCCGAGGGCTATAAGTTGAGCGGCACTGGTGCCGCGAGGCTTCACGCTTCGTGTCACGGGAAACGCCCCGTGACATTCGCACCCTATAAATACGTGAGGAAACCATCGTCCCAAGGGTGCTCTGAAGTTCAGGTTTTCTTCCACGACGAGTCGTGAATCTGCAGGCTACGACCAAGAGGAAAGAGGTGCGACGGCCGGAGGTTGATCGTGACCCTAATCAAGTCCGAGAGGCTGCCCGATTGTTTGCCAGATTCGAGATCTCTATTTTGGGTGTAATTCTTTCAATTTTTATGATTTGTATTTTATTATCTCTCCGGAATTTCTAGGATGAACTCCATGTTTTTAGGATTATTATTTTAGGAGATTATTAATTGAAGGGAAAATGTTTGGACCCTATTTTATTTGCTTTAATCTTTTCTGATCAATTATTAATTGTGCTTAATGCTTTTATGTTAGTTAATTAAATTTCTGAATTAGGCTATACCAGTTTGTGGAGTGTTTAATTTCATAATTCATTATACTAATTATAATTGATTTTATTTGGAATTAATAATTGACATAAATTTGATAACTAGTGTGTGGAGAATCAAGTTGCTGTGGTCTATTAATCTATACCAGTTTGTGGAGTGATTAATAGTCTAGAGAATTCAATCTAATGCATATTAATTTTAATATAATTTTGGGGGTACCAGTCGTGGAGACTTCAATTCTTATTAAATTAAGATAGTTTTATATGATTAGATTGAGGGATGCCAGTCGTGGAGACCACAAGTTAATCATGTTAGATTACTTTAGGGAGATTCTAATCCATTTTTAAAGATTAAATTTATCTTTTATGGTTCAAATATTTATCCTGATCTATTTTCATCCTAAGGCCTAACTTCAACACCACTATCTTATCTTTATCTTATTTTCTTTATCTTTTAAAACTCATTTTCAAAATCTATGTTTTTTCTCTCTTATTAATTTATAAATTCAGATATTAAATTAATAATATTCCTCATGGGTTCGACACTCTTACTCCTAATT
The DNA here is from genome assembly GCA_030549335.1 of Pontederia crassipes. Taxonomy (NCBI): domain Eukaryota; kingdom Viridiplantae; phylum Streptophyta; class Magnoliopsida; order Commelinales; family Pontederiaceae; genus Pontederia; species Pontederia crassipes. The sequence continues at coordinate 58,328,080 of CM060194.1, read as the reverse complement.
ACTATATTACTTGAGCGACTAGTGCACTTGCTAGCGATTTTATTTTGCTACATCATTTCAACGCATCAATTTCTGACTTCACTCACTTGCCACCGTAATCCATTTGATGTCTTCACTGCTCTGAACCATCCATATTTGATCATTTTTCAAGATTTATGCAAAGTTATCATTTCGGATTTTCAAACTTATCATTTTAATTACTGATTTCACATCTTCATAACACCAGATTTTATTTGATGTTTGAGCTGACCCTGGTGGCTTTCCTTATCCTTATTTGTTCATTTCATATTTGAGGATTTTGATGCTTGATGTTCTATCTCTTCTAGCAGGGAAAACAAATTGCAAAAGGTTGGAAAAGCAAAGGGGACCACCTACTTTTTGCTGTCCAAAAAGCTGTCACTTGAGATATTTTCTGTCCAGAGGACACTTGGCACAATCAAGGCATAGGGGAACACTTTGATGCTGATCTAAGGGTGGAGGAAAGATAGATATAAGTTGAGAACCCTAGGAAATCAGGGGGAGGTCAGCCATTGCAGGATTGGAGAGAAGGCAGCAAGGGTTTGGAGCTAGATTGAGCTGGAAGGAGCTGAAGGAAAGGAGATTGCTACCAATAGCCCTCAAGCCAGGATGAATTACATTTGTTCTTCACTCTATCTTATATCTATGTTGGTAAACATGAGGAGCTAAATCTCATGCCTCCTAGGATAGGGTAGTAGTCTAATACATATTGTGGATGGATTAGGGATGAGTTCAAATTTCCTGCACTAAATCATTTAATTTCTGAAATCTGAACTGTTATGAATTTGATCTTTTCATTGGAAGACCCTATTTGTTTTAGTTATCATTTGGTCTAATCCTTGTTCAGGAATGAATTAAGGACCAATGCCAAGTTTTGGATTCCAATTTAGTTGATAATCTGATTTTTGGTTTTGTGGAACTTTGAACCTTCTGATTTCTGATTTTCCTGAGCTATTTGAATCTGATTGTCATCGGGGATTTAATCAATTGAACAACTGAGAAGTTATCATGTGTCCCAATCTTATTCAGAAATGAATTTAGAACCAATGCCAAGTATTCTGGGTTCCATCTTGATTACAAATCTGATTTCCTGAATCTGATTTTTTTTTTCCTGAATTCTGATTCATGAATTGCCCAAATCTGTTTTCATCATTGCGGAGCCCTAATTGATTTATAACTGAGAGGTTACTTATGGCTTCCCTCTTGTTCAGAAATGAATCAAGAGACAATGATATTTCCAAGGGTTAACTCTTTGAATTGTTGCAATTCTTCAATTCTGATTTTCTGAATCTTCAATTCTGGTTTCCTGAAAATTTAGGAACCTGCTTTGCTAGTTGTTAAGCCTCTGAATCCATTAATCACTGAGAAGTGAATTTTAAGGTTTCCTTGTTGTTCAGAGATGAACCAAGGAGCAATTGCATGTGTTGAGTTCCCATATATGGATTAAGTGCTGATTTCTATCAAATTCATTAATGGAAATGTGGATTTCATTTGAATTTGCAGCTGAGAAGCTGATTTTAAATTCTCTTGTCGTTTAGAGATAAACCAAGGAGAATTTGCATTAATATTGAATTGATTTCATCCCTGTTTAGTTGATTCAAGTACTCCTTTCATTTTCGAAGTGCAATCTAGAAGTTATCATTCAGAATTTTATTGAATTACCAAAACAATCAGTAAAGTGACTTGGATTGAACATAATGATAACTTGATTTTCAGTGGGGATCCTCTTCTAATTCAACTTGGCTAACAATTATATAACAATATATTGTTTAGTTTTGGTCTAATTGAGCTGTGAAAATAGCCATATTGAAGGTTGAATCAGATTTGATAAAAAAAGTGATAACTTGTCCATTTCCATCCATAATTAAATTAGATGAACCCCAACTCCTAGGAGGACCTTCCTTATTGATAGATAAACCCCTTTAGACTCTAGATTAGCATTTATAATTCAGTTTAATTAACTTTTCAGCAATCTACAACAAGTTATCATTCTGTATTCCTAAAAAAAAATCTATTTTCACTTCCTTTAAAAATCTATTTTTGCCACTTTAAATATGATTAGTCTAAATTGTTTTTAGGTAGTCTAGGACTTCAAATCACTGTGGATATGACATTTAGGATTACTACAATTGACCTGTGCACTGCAGTAGAGAGTGAGTTAGGGAGTTGAAACAAAAATAGAAAAAATTGACTTTTGACCCAAAAATCAGCAAGTTATCACTAAACTTCTCAATTTCACTATCATCCAGCCCGGTTGTTGCACCAGGTGAAGTTGAGGTCAGAGGGTTGGATATCTAGGAGGGAGTGGACGGTGGTCATCTTGTTGAATGCACTAATGGATCTGGTTTGATAAAAAGGGGAACCTCCTATCTTATCGGAGGGGGAAGACAGGGTATTATAGTCACCAATAAGGAGCCAAGGGGTCTGAGAAGTATCGATATTACATAAATCATTCCAAAGGCGAGTTCGAATAGATGAGATAATACTAGCATAAACGGCAGATAATAGAAAATTGAAACCATCAAACAAAATAGTAGCATGAATAATCTGAGTAGAAATGAGGAGCGAGGTAACCTGAGCCTCCTGGCCACGCCAGGCCATGAGGATGCCACCGGAAGCTCCGGTGGCCTCGCAGAAGATGCCGTCCCAGCCGGGACCAAAACACCGAATGACATGTTTAGTTTTTACAGCATTTGTGTGTGTCTCTAATAAAATTACAATATGTGGTTGATGCGACCGAATAAGATTAATCATTCTATCCCTAGTCTTTGTCCGGTAAGCACCGCGGTAGTTCCAAGATAGGACGCGCATGGGGAACGCCTATAAATAAGCATGGACGAGCACTCATTTTTGTCATCTCAGTAGTGCAACAAGTAAAGAGCATAGATTGGAGTCATTTGTGCAAGTGTTAGCTAGTGTGTACGTGAGTGAGTGGAGTGTGTGAGCATAGGTGTCAGGTCATATTAAGAGGTTGAGTGTAGAATTGTGTTAGGTGTTTGTGTTGTCCTCTCATGTATATTAGTGTACCTTTTATATATATCTATTAAATATCATTTGTTAGTTGATTTTGATCTAATCAAAATCTTTACAAGTGGTATCACAGCAGGTGGGCCCGTGAGGAGATTCCGTCAGTTCGAGATTTTGCCAAAGCAAGTTACGTGGAGACTTTACTGGTTCGAGACAGTGCAAGAGACGCCACGAGGAAGTTCTATCAGAGCAAGTTGGTAAGAGGATAATTAAGAAGAAATTCTACGTGCACAATCTGGGATTGTGAAGCTTGTTAGTTCGCGACTACACTTACTTGAATGATATAGAGGTGTTCACCAAGTCATCATGGAATATTTTGGATCATCGGTAAGTTCCCTCGAGAAATTCAATCACAATAATTATAATAATTGGAGTATTCATATGCAGTATTATTTGAAAGGGCAAAATCTATGGAGCATTATTAGCGGAAATGAGACTACACAACCAACAAATCCATAAGAGCTAAAGAAATGGGAGTGCAAAGTCGGAAAAGCCATGTACGTGCTAGCAACTTGAGTGGAGGATGAATTTCTTCAGAAGATTAGAGACAAAGAGACACCTAAGGAGGCTGGGGACACCTTGGCCACACTCTTCACAAAGAAGAATGATGTAAAATTGCAGCTACTGGAGAATGATTTGATCTCCATAAAGCAAGGCGACATGCCGGTGAGTCAATACCTCTCCAAGATTAAATCTATATGTGATGAGATTGTTAAGTTAGATCCACAAAATACTATTACCAAAATAAGGATGTGTAGAATTATTATTCATAGTTTGCATCCTAAATATAACAGTCTCATCACTGCTATTAGAGGTTGGCTCAAAAACCAACTATCACAGAAATGGAGAGTATCTTATCCAGCCAAGAAGATCTGGATGCTCAAATATCCAAGATCTTGATAAAAGATGAAGAGAATGCTTTATTCATCAAGAAAAGGCCTTCACATCCTGATAAACTTGTAGAGAATTATGACAACGGAGAAAATGGAAAGGGGCATGAGCAAGGCTGGTCGAGAAGTGGATGAAGCAGAGGTCCACAACGAGGGGGAGCTTACCGAGGCCCAAGCAAAGAAGATCAAGAGCAGAAGAATTCTCATCGAAAAGATTTTCACTGCTATAATAGTGGAAAGAAAGGCCACTATGCACGTGACTGCTGGCACAAGCGTGAGGAAGGAAATGCTTCCACTTCTCATGACAACGAAAGTGAAGAGGAATGGGATCTCGAAGCTGCACTTGCAATAGAAGAGATCACCCCCAGCTACGAAGGAGAACCTGAGGAAGCAATGGAGCTCACGATGACCAGCATCGATGAGTCTTTCAAAGAAGAAGCAACTCTCATCACATCGAACAATAGAGGTATTAACTATCATAATGATTGGATAGTTGATTTCGATTGTTCGAATCATATGACAGGAGATGAGGAGAAGTTTCGTAGCATGTCGGACTATAGAGGTGATCGTATGGTGGTAATAGCAAACAACACTCGGTTGCCAATTACTCATATCGGCAAGGCAATAGTAGTTCCTCGATTCGGATCACATGAGGTGGAGCTGGATCACATCTACCATGTGCCGGGTATGTCCAAGAACTTGTTATCAGTTTCTCAACTTACTTCTTCCGACAATTATGTAGTATTTGGACCAAAAGACGTCAAAGTTTATAAGAGTCTGAAGCCCATTGCTCCACCAATAATGGAAGGAAAAAGATTAGAATCTGTCTATGTAATGTCTGCTCAAGAAGCATACATAGACAAGATAAGGAAAAATGAGACAGCTGATCTTTGGCATGCAAGGCTTGGACATGTTAGCTATAAAACGCTGAAGGCAATGATGAATAAGTCCATGTTGAAAGGATTTCATTGCCTAAATGTCCGAGAAGATATTGTCTATGCAGGTTGTCAATTTGGTAAAGCTCATCAACTAACTTATGAGGAGTCGAAGTTCAGAGCCAAGGCACCATTGTAGCTAATACACTCTAATGTATTTGGTCGTGTGAAGCAACCATCTGTCCTGGATTTTGTCACATGATTATCTTCATTGATGACTTCTTAAGATACGTGTGGGTGGACTTCATGAAGGAGAAATTTGAAGCACTATCGAAGTTTAAAGAATTTAAAGAGAAGATCGAGAAGGAGCTCGATCGAAGAATTCAATGCTTGCGCACAGACAACGGAGGAGAGTATACATCAGAGGATTCTCTGAATATCTACGAGCATGACATATTGATCACTAGCTGATCATTACAGGTTTTTATCCCATTTTAGATGCATTTCACCCATATCGAATCCCTATTTTGCCCAACTTTTGGCCAATTATGCTTGAAATGCATAGATTGTGATAACTAATTGATCTTTCCCATTTTATACTTAATTCCATGTGCAAAGAGGTTCTAAAATGCTAAAATTCATAAATATTTCAATTCTATGCAAGTTATCATTTTTAGGACAAGTCATCACTCCAATAGGCCAAGTTATCATTATTTTGAGTGTACTGATTTTCAATAATTTTCTTGCCCTAAATCCATTACTATCATGAATGAATCATATTTGGATGATCATATCTCAACTTGTGCAAAATTATAAATTCATTTGAACAAGTTATCATTTTTCCAATGCCAAGTTATCGTTAAAGGGCAAAACTGTCATTTTGATATGCAAAGCAGTCAATTCTGAACAAAGGCATTAAGCAATCACTAAAACATTGTCTTAACTCATTGCTGTTCAAATTTGATCACATTTGGATAACCACAACCAAAGTTATAACAAGTTATCATTTTTAAGGCAATTAAGTTATCGTTTTGGCACCCAAGTTATCATTCCAATGAAATCTTATCCATATTTAATTTCTGACCTCGTTCACTTGCCATCCTACTCCCTTTTATGCCTTCAATGCTCTGAACCATCCATATTTGATCATTTTCCAAGAAATATCCAAAGTTATCATTCCGGGTTTGATTAATTATCATTTTTAACCTTGGTTCGCAACTCTGCACAACATTAAATCCTACTTGATGTTTGAGCTGATCCTAGTTGCTCTCCTTATCTTTATTTATTCTTATTTGAGGACTTTGATGCTTGGTGTTCCATCTCTTTTTGCTGGTGTCATGGAGATGAAAAAGGTTGGAAAAGCAAAGGCACCTACTTTTTGCTGTCCAAAAAGTTGTCACTTGAGATATTTTCTGTCCAGAGGACACTTGGCATAATCAAGGCATAGGGGAACACTCTGATGCTGATCTAAGGGTGAAGGAAAGGTAGATATAAGCTGAGAACCATAGGGAAGCAAGGAGGGTGTCGGCCATTGCAAGAGGAAAGGGAGGATTGATGCTGAATTGGAGTGGAAGAAGCTGAAGGGTTGCTGATTTTCTGCAGAACAGCCTTCAAAAATCAGGATGATTAGCTTCTGTTCTTCATTCTATTTTGTATCAAACTTTGTAATTATGAGGAGCTAAACTCCATGTCTCCTAGGATAGGATAGTAGTCTAGATTAATTGTGGATGGATTAGGGACAAATTTGATTTTTTGCACTGAAATCTGATTTCTGGTTTTATAATTCTGATTTCTGAACTCATATGAATCTGTTCTTGTCATTGCAAGATCCTACTTGTATTTACAACTGAGAGGTTGTCCTTTGATCCATTCTTGTTCAAAAATGAATCAAGAATCAATGTCAAGTTTCTAGATTCAATTCCAATTAGAATCTAATTTTTCTTATTTATGAAATCTGATTTTCCTGATTTCTGAATTCCTGAATTGTTGAAATATGTTTTCATCATTGTGGAATTCTAATTGAACTAATAACTGAGAGGTTGCTTATGGTTCTATTCTTGTTTCGAAATGAATCAAGAGACAATGAAGTTTCTAAGGTTTCAATTCATGAATTATTGCAAACATTTCAACTTGTCATTGCTGATTTCTGATTTCAAATCTGATTTCCTGAAATCTGAATTGCATTTCTGATTTTTGATTCTCAAAATCTGATATCATTGTAAGATCCCTGATTTCTTAGCAGCTAAGTAGCTAATCCTATGGTTTCCTCCTTGTTCGGAAATGAATTAAGGGACAATGGTACTTCCAAGATTTAATTTCCTGAATTGTTGAAATTCTTAATGTTGAATTCTGAAAATCCTTTGCTGGTTTCTTGAAAATTTTGTAGGATTCTTCTTTGTTATTGTAACCTCTGATTTCATTTGATCACTGAGAGGTGAATTAAGGTTATCTTGCTGTTTAGAGATGAACCAAGGAGCAATTCCAAGTGTTGAGTTCCATATGTAATTGAGTGTTGATTTCTATCCAATCCCTAAGTGAAAATGTGGATTTCATTTGAATTTGCAGCTGAGAAGTTGATTTAAAATCCTTTTGTAGTTTAGAGATAAACCAAGGAGCATTTGCACTAATATTAGATTGATTTCATCCCTGTTTAGTTGATTGAAACATTCTCTTCATTTTCAAAGTGTAATTGAAGGTTATCATTTCAGATTTCACTAATTTGTTAAAATTCAGCAAGGGACTTTGTTTTAAACTTAATGTCAACTTGATTTCAGTGAAGGACCTCTTCTAATTCAACTTAGCTAATTAATCATATGAGAATGTGATAGTTAGCCTTGATTCAATTGTGCTGTGAAAACGAATTATTTTCAAGTTGAGTTAAAATTGACATTTAATGATAACTTGTCCATTCCATCCATAATTAAATTAGATGAACCCCAACTCCTAGGAGAACCTTCCTCATTGAAGGACAACCCTTTTTAGACTCTAATTTAGCATTTACAATTTAATTTAGATAACTTTTAAAAAATCCCAAATTAGTTATCATTTTAGCCTTTTTTAGAAATCGGTTTTAACTTTCTTTCAAATTCTTCGATTTTTAACTTTAGATAAGGCTAATCTAGATTGTTTAGAGAGTCTAGGACTTCAAATCTTTGTGGATACGACATTTGGGTAACTACAATTGACCTGTATACTTGCAGTAGAGAGTGAGTTAGGAAGTTGAAACAAAAATTGAAAAAATTGACTTTTGACCCAAAAATCAGCAAGTTATCACTCAACCCCTCAATTTCACTTATCAAGTTTTTGGCGCCGTTGCCGGGGATTTGAGGTCAATTAGATTAACTTAGATAGTTTAGATTAGTTTTAGATTAGTTTTTAGTTCATTTGTTAGGCCAATTTTTACTTTTTGCAAGTTATCATTCCCAATTTTCCATTCTTGTCTAGTTTTCTTTCTTTTCTCAATTTGATACTTCTGAATTCATTTTTGCAGGATTTGAACAATCAAGAGAAACATTATCAATCAGATCTTGAGCATGAAAGAAGATTTTTAAGAAGAAGGAGATTGCAAAGGCTTGAGGCAAGGAGAAGGATATTTGAAGAAGAGAAAGAGGAGCAAGGCAATATGGCTGCACCAAGGACTTTGAAGGATTGCTACTCACCTAGCAATGTCAGGAATCAACTTGGAGATGGAGGTCTAGCACCTGTGGCAAACTTTGAAATGAATCCAGCACTTAGTACTATGATTAGGCAGTATCAATTTTCTATATTAGGGACAGAAGATCCAGCCTCACATTTGGACAACTTTAAGAAGATATGCAGCACAGTACATTTCAATAACACTCCAATGAACTCTGTTCACATAAGGCTATTCCCTTTTTCACTCAAAGACAAGGCCAAAATTTGGTATAAGACTCTCAAACCTGAAGAATTGGCCACTCGGGAGTCCATTATGCAACTATTTCTATCAAAAATTTTCCCTCCTTCCAAGACTGACAATTTTAGGGATCAAATAGTCAGGTTCTATCAATTGGACCAGAAAAGTATTTGTGAGACATGGCAAAGACTTTAGGGGCTGTTGAGGGCATGTCCACACCATGGTTTTGAGAAGTGGCAACTTGTTAATTACTTCCATAAGGGGCTGAATTATCCATCCAAGGTTGCACTTGACACATCTGCAGGAGGCATCTTTGCATCAAAGAATATTGATGAAGCTTGTCAATTGATAGAGAATATTGCAAAGAATCACCATTTTCTTACTCATGACAGGACAAGGAGGCCACCCAACTTGAAGAGGTGTTGTACAAGACCTTGGAGAAGCTGAACCTCACTCCCAATGTCAGCAAGGTTACAACACCTGAATCCAGATGTGATGTGTGTGGTAATCAAGGTCATGCCACAGAAAATTGCAACCTTATAATGCAACAATATGAGCAAACCATTGATTCAGTCAATGCAGTGGAAAATTATGAAGCAAAACCCCCTTCTGAATTCTATACTCCAGAGAATAGGAACCATCCCTACTTCTCCTATAAGACCAATCATTATCAAGGGCCATCCATGCAGAATTCTAGTTGGTAGCCCAAGATTTTGCCAAGAAACCAGCCACCTCCATATGCAACTCAACCCTCAAATGTTCCAATACAAAGGACCCCTTATGAGCAGCCTCCTCAAAGTCAGCTTCCCAATTCCAAACTTAAATGAAGGAGATGCTACAACAAATCTTGAAGAAGCAGGACGGCCAAGGAGAAGAAATATTGAAGATCAACTCTAGATTGGAAACCATGAGTGCCAATCACAAGATGCTTGAAAGTCAACTTGCTCAGCAGGCTAGCACTTTAGCAAGACCCCATATATTCTTTCCTGGACAACCAGAATTGAATCCTAAGGAACAAGTCCATGTTGTCCAGCTCAGAAGTGGGAAGATTGTTGAAGAACCAATGAAGAAAATAGAGGACAATCCAGCCCAAGTGAATCCAAAGTCCAAAGCTGCTGAAGAACCAACTGAACTTGTGGGAGAAAATCAAAACAAAGGCCCTCAAAATAAAGTCAGGACCAGGGTGATGCGTTGTAATTTGTAACAATAAAATTTGTTAGCAAGTGCACTAGTCGCTCAAGTAATATAGTAATAGGAGTAAGAGTGTCGAACCCACGAGGAATATTATTAATTCAATATCTGAATTTATAAATTAATAAGAGAGGAAAAACATGGATTTTTGGAAAGAGGTTTTATGAAAATAAAATAAATAAAATAAGATAAAGATAAGATATTGGTGTTGAAGTTAGGCCTTAGGATGAAAATAGATCAAGATAAATATTTAAACCATAAAAGATAAATTCAATCTTTAAAGATGGATTAGAGTCTCCCTAAAGTAATCTAACATGATTAACTTGTGGTCTCCACGACTGACATCCCTCAATCTAATCATATAGAACTATCTTAATTTAATAAGAATTGAAGTCTCCACGACTGGTACCCCCAAAATCGTATTAAAATTAAGATGCATTAAATTGGATTCTCTAGACTATTAATCACTCCACAAACTGGTATAGATTAATAGACCACACAAAGTTGATTCTCCACACACTAGTTATCAAATTTATGTCAATTATTAATTCTAAATAAAATCAATTATAATTAGTATAATAAATTCTGAAATTAAACACTCCACAAACTGGTATAGCCTAATTCAGAAATTTAATTAACTAATATAAAAGCATTAAACACAATTAATAATTGATCAGAAAAGATTAAAACAAATAAAGTAGGATCCAAACATTTTCCTTCAATTAATAATCTCCTAAAATAATAATCTTAAAAACATGGAGTTCATCCTAGAAATTCTGGAGAGATAATAACAAAATAACAATAATAATCGAAAGAATTACACCCAAAATAGAAGTAGAGCTCTTGAATTGGGCAGACAGTCGGGCAGCCTCTCGGACTTGATCAGGGTCGCGATCAACTTCCAGCCGTCGCACCTCTCTCCTCTTGGTCGTAGCCTGCAGAGCTCACGACTCGCCGTGGAAGAAACCTGAACTTCAGAGCACCAATTGAAACTATGGATTCTTCACGTATTTATAGGGTGCGGACGGCCTTCAATTTGATCTCGGCCGTAACATCGTACGGTTAACTTTAAATTTATAAGATAAACTCGGCCAAAGATAAATCATTTTATCATTACGCCCAAAGATAAAATCATTTATCTTTTACTCCCTTAGAGTCTCGGCCGTAAGGAAATTATTTTATCTTTACTCCTTTCCATTACTCCCAAAAGATAAAAATCTTTTTATCTTTACGCCCAAAGATAAATTCATTTTTATCTTGTTACGCCCTTCATCTTCATGCCATTACGCCCTCCAAATTTCGGCCGTAACATCTTATCTTCATGCCATTACGCCCAAAAGATACAAACATTTATCTTTACGCCTTCAACTCTCGGCTGTAAGGAAAGACTTTTCCTGTTACGCCCAAAAGATAAAAATATTTATCTTTACGCCTTCAAATGTTAGTCGTAACAAAGAATTAAATCTTGTTACTCCTTTTGAATCTCGGCCGTAACGACTTGGGTGTAAAGCCAAATCTCGGCCGTAAGGAATTTCTTTGAATTTCGGCCGAGATTTGAATTTTCCTGCAAATAATTATCAAAATATAGTTAATCCATCCACAATTAAAATATTCAGCGATTTTAATAATTAAAATTGATAAATCCGGAATTATGATTAAAAGTGACTAAAAATTATGCATGCCATGATCAAATTATAGAAAATTTAATTAAAATAATTAACTAAAATATGTTATATTTTGCATGCATCAAACTCCCCCAAGCTTAAAGTCTTGCTTGTCCTCAAGCAAAAATTCAAAGCAAGGCTCAAGAAAGTTCCATCATAGCCTCCACATTGTCAACTGACTAATTTTCTCACACAGTGCTTCTGCACACCTACTATTTAGTATCTTATCATTTTCCATGCACTTAGCTTTATAGAAGTTCTGAATGCTACACAAATTTAAACAATCTCAAATTCAGCCTTGTAAAATAAATTGTCTATCGAATAATAGCATTAATATTGAACACATAAGTACTAATTGAGCTTAAAACTTTTTCTTTTTCTTTTTATTTTTCAACTTTATTTTCAATCATTTAAAAGTTCTAATCTTCAAGCAGGATTGCACAAGGAAGTCCATGTAGCGGGCTTTGGACTGATGACTCCCAAACCAGATGGCCTTAGGGCATCAGGTGATAAAGCACCCCTCGAGTTTACTTGCCCGAACAACCAAGGTTCTGAATGAAGAGTTCGAACTTAGCCATGGTTCAGTACTCCTGTGCTTCTCCATATTCCACAAGATGGTCCATGTAGCAGGTTTTCGATCGACGGATCCCAGAGCAGTTGCCCTTAGGTCGCCAGGCATGAACCCCTACGGATCTAATTACCCGAACATACCTTGGTTCCGGATAACACTTTTGTACCTACACATAACTTTATTCAACATTTTTTTTTAGCATAATTATTTGTTGGGGTTTAACTAACCCTTCTTTTTTATTCATTTTCAATTTTTATAAGCTCAAAAAAAGTACTTGATATGGTCAATAAGAAGGCTACTATTATCAAGACTTAAAAGAAATAAAAAGGCATGAATATGATTTTGTCGTCTAGTCATTCATAATTCTACTTAGCATAGGCACATAGTCCATAAGTTTGATACTAAAATAGCAAGTGATAAGAAAGAAAAGCATTCAAATTTTATCAATTAACGACATGTCTTTGAACTTTTACTTAAAGATGCTTAAAATAGTAAGACAAAAGTTAGTAAGATGGTAGCAAAAATAAATGCATGCAATGGTATTTTTTTGAAAATTTTCAAATTTTTAATTTTTTTGGATTTTTTTTTTATAAATAGATGCAAACATAAGCAAATAAACAGAAAGAAACATGCAATGCGTGAAATGCAAACTCCCCCAAGCTTGAACTAGACACTGTCCTCAGTGTTAAGTCAGCAAGGGAAAGTGATACATACTCAATAAAAAGGAAAATTTAAGGAAACGAAAATAAAGAAAAGGGAAAAGACACAACCGGATTTACTGTCTGCGGGGTGGTGATGGTGGATGGTAGCTGAGATTTCCTTGGCGCATATGATACTCATGGATGCGTCTCGTCATGCGCGCATGTTGATTCTGAAGGGATTCGAAGCGACTTTGACGATCATCCATATTTCTAAAATCAGCTCGAATGTTGGTCAGCTCTTGTGCTTGTCGAAGTTGCTCTTCCTGAATAGCGTGCAACTGCCCTGACTGACGAAGTTGCTCTTCTTGAAAAGTGTGAAACTCCCCTGCTTGACGAAGTTGTTCATCATACATTGATTCCCATAAGTTTTGCATGGAAGCATAGTCAGGCTGAGGTGGCGGAGGTGGATAGTAAGTCTGCTCTGGAGCTGAAGTAAAAGTGGGCTCTGGTGCTATATAGCGATTCTGCACAGGTTCTTGTAAAGGGTCAGATATTTCCATCGAATTGCGTTCCTCATAAGGAGTAGAAGGTATGAACGAGGAATCAGAAGAGCTCTCTTGTGCTGGAGATGGAATCGGAGAAGGTACCGGCATATAAGGCGAATGGACGGATGTGGCATATTGGGAAGCTGCAGGTGATGCAGCCTGGAATCCTTGTTGCTGTTGAAGGTAAGGTTGGGCTGCCGCATAATCAGTAGAATCAAACCAGGAGAAAGGTTCATCCTGGTGTAGCTGTCCGACAGAGGTAGATGGTCCTGCAGGTGGAATTACTGGAGCTATGACCTGCCTAAAAAGGAGCCAATTATTTGGATTAATCGGCGTAAAAGCATCTCGATCTGAGCAGGGCACCTCCTGATGGTGGCCTTTAAAAATAAAAACTTTGATCCCTGAGTTGTTGGTCTTCACGAGACCCATAGCTTGAATGGTCCTACGAGTGAGGTGAGTGTTTCCTGGCACAGCTTCAAGATCATCCAAGTCAAGTTGTAGGTGCTGAGCGATAGGTGTGAGAAGGGCACCCATATTAATGCTACCGCCACGATGAGTAGTGCGGCGCTGAAATCGACGAATGAGGAAGGCACCCACATTGACGGGAGTTCTGTGAAGCATGCTGTGGATGAGATATAACTCTCCTTCTGAGACGGCACCATCATTATCACTGCGTCCACTTATGGTGTTGCTTAGCATGCGATGGACGTAGTGCAGAACAGGATTTTGAATTGAGCTATCTTTAGCGGTGTTCCAAACCAATCGATCTTCTTCTGTTATCTGTTTCCAAAAAGTTTCCGCATCAAAGTCAGCAGGTACAGAAAGAGATCCATGGTTGGGAAATCCATAGATATTATTAATCTCTTCTAGAGTGAGAGTAAAAGGTCGTCCATAAAGTTGGAATGAAATGCGGGGCTGATCATAGTTCCTGCCATTCCCTCAACAATTCAGTATCTGAAAATCTGGTGGCATGAATTCGAATATCACATATCCGTTCATATCGAGCTTGATACTCCGGTTTAGTCCAATAATAATCTCCGGGGTAGGAGATTAATTGTGAGGGCTGTGGGGTCGGCTGAGCATTCGGATGTCGTCGTTCGTGACGTCCCCTCCATATATTAGCAAATCGCCTCATTTTGATCTGGACAAAAACAAAGAAAAGGTACCGGCTTGGTGGAAGCGGCTGAGGTTTCGACCGTAGTATTCGATGAAGAACCGGATGAAGGTCGGAGGTGACTCGGCCGTAAGGGACCGGTTGACGAAGAACTTCGGCCGTAATTGATGATAGCTCGGCCGAAGATTGGAGTTTGGCCGTAAGAAGTTGGAGGCGTGACTCGGAACTCGGCCGTAACAAGTTGATGAACCTGTAGATTTCGGCCGTAAAGTGAAAAAACTCGCCCGGAGCTTGGCCGTAAGAGAGCGGCGGAGATGGCGTGACTTCGGCCGTAAAACGAAGACGATGTGGAGGCTTGGCCGTAACGTACTGGGCGTAAGGATCGGCTGTTGGCGTTTGAGACTTCGGCCGTAATAAATGTCGGTGCGGTGGAAGACCGGCCGTAACGCACAAGGAAGCGCTGGAACTTCGGCCGTAAAGAGTTGCTCGGCCGGAGTCGAGTGGAGTTTCACTTCGGCCGTAAGGTAGAAAGCTCGGCCGTAATGAAGTCTTGGTGCGCGGTGGAACTTCGGCCGTAAGAAGTTGGAGGCTTGGCACTTTGGGCGTAAGGGAGAAAGCTCAGCCGTAATGTACAGAGGGCGGCGCGGTGTTGAAGCTCCGGAACTTCGGCCGTAAGGAGTTGCTCGGCCGGAGTCGAGTGGAGTTTCACTTCGGCCGTAATTGATCTGCAATATACGAGAAGAGGTAAGTATTTTATAGATAAATTTATGGGGGTAACACCTGTTCCGACAGCGCGCAGTGAAAGGTCAAATCCGGGCGTAAAGGCATGCATTTTTCCAAGGTATGTCCGTGGTCTGCTGATGTGACATCTCGGCCGTAATGGAATGGTGGCAGGGCGTAATAGGAACCCGCAGCTCTTGTCATGTCTTCGGCCGTAAAGAGCATCGTAGGGCGTGATCTTCGGCCGTAACGAGGAATGGTGTCAGCTTGTCTTGTCAAGTCCGAGCTTGATGCATGTGCGACAACTCGGCCGTAATGCATACGTAACGAGGGTGGCAGGGCGTAATGTCCAAGATTCGGCCGTAGAGAGAATCAATTCTTGAAATTTACGCCCCTGAGTCTATCTCCCCTTACAAAACATTAAATATTAATTAAATTAAATGACTCCATAATAAAATAAATGTCTAATTAAAAATAAAACTATCATCGAAACTAAGATATTAATTAAAAATTAATTAGACTAATCTAAAAAAATAAAATAAAAAAAATGAAAAAAATAAAATAAAATAAAATAAAAATAAAAAGGATAGAAATAGTTCTGATTTATAGTCGTCAGCTTGACTTAGTTCTGATGAAAATCAAGGCCTATTTTGCTCTTCCCCTCTTGGATTTTTCTCTGTGTTGCTTGGGAGAGAGCCCGGTGTACGTCCAGTTAGTTGTGCCGCCATCTGGCCCAGTTGTCTTTCCAGATTTCGAATTGATGCATCCTGACTCGTGGCTCTAGATTCCATATTCTTCTGCAATGCTTGCATTGTGTCTATGATCTGTGCCATCATCTCCTGCATATGATTTGATGATTGATGTTGGGGAGTATCAGGTTGCCTTTTCAGTATAAAATCTTTTGATGGACCAGAAGATTGGCCTTGGTTCTGATTATAGGCAAACTTCGGATTATGTCTCCATCCATAATCATTGTTCCTGTAAAATGGATTGGAAATAAAGTTAGCATTTTCAATTTGATTTGAATCTGAAGTGTTACCTGTAGGGCTATAATTGCTAGAATTCCCCATTAGTGACATCATCTGCTCGAATTTTTGATTAAGTGACTCCAGCTGAGCCACTATTTCAGAAGATTGTATTCCTTGTGTAGCATGTACATCATGAGTTCGGCGAGATGGTCTCCTTTCTTGGCTCGACTTGAGGGCTACAGCTTCAATTATATCTTGTATCTCACTAGGACGTTTAGATCCCAGTACTGTCCCTCCTGCTGATTGATCGAGCTTGTCTTGATCTGCAGGTCGTAATCCATGATAGAAATCTTCCATCACTTGCCACTTTGGAATTCTATTGTCAGGAACTCTGGCCAGCAGTTCCTTATATCGTTCCCAGGCTTCATATAACGTCTCGTTATCGTCTTGAACAAATGCCCTCAGCTCCCTTCGATATTTGCCTGCCTTTTGTGGTGGACAATATTTTCCAACAAACTTTTCTACCAGCTCCAACCAAGAATGAATTGATCCTGCAGGCAAAGTTTTAAACCAAGTGGAAGCTTTGTCACGTAAAGATTGAGGGAATAATAATAAACGAATAACTTCAGAAGAAACATTATTATTTCTAAAGGTGCTCAGAGTGGCAAGAAATATATCAAGGTGATCGTGAGGGTCTTCATGAAATCCTCCTCCAAATTGGGATGCTTGTATCATCCTCACGATTGCGGGATTTATCTCAAAATTATTTGCGTTAATATCAGGCAGCACGATGCATGATTCTCGGTCACTGTATCTGGCCGAGACATATTCTCTCATAGAAAGTTCTGCTTCATCTTCTCGCCGATTATTATATGGTGGAACCAGTTCATTCTGTTGCTCCAGTCTCTGATTGTCGCGTGCTTGTTCCGCCATTTTTCTTATATTTCTTCGTAATCGACGATAGGTTCTTTCAATTTCAGGATCAAATTCCAACAGTGGATTTGAACTTCTAGTGCGCTTATCAGAAGATTCCAGGATTGGTTGTGATTTAATTTTCAATTAGTACCTGCAACAACCAATTTTCAGTAAGATAAAAGAATAAAATAAAATATATACAAGAAAAAAGAAATTCAGATAATAGGTCACGAAAAATGAGTTTTTTTACTAATAAAGTCTTTTGGCACGACAGAATTTGAAAATTCGTCATTAAAATTAATTTTCGAGAGGAACTTTTCAGAAATTCTTCAAACCAATACGAATACCAAATATTAATATCGACCAAAAGAATTTATGATGATGTAAGAAATCACACAAAATAAATCCGAACTAATTTATGGTCATAGAGTTAATAATCAGACATAATCAAAAATTATTTTGAAGAAATAGGATTGATCGGCCGTAATTACAGAAATAGATTTACGGTCGAAATTAGATTAGTAATTCGAATCTCGTTCGTCCGTAAAAATATTGAAACAGTGTCAAAAGGATTCAACGTGAAGGCGTAAAAATTAGCATGGTGATGAATTATCTCGGCCAAAAAAAAATTGAATGAAATGTTGCCAAATAAATCATTACGGCCGACAAAAAATATAGTTCATATCGGCCGTAAAACAATGAGAGGTTCATCAACACATATAAATCGGCTGAAAAGCAGTAAAATCAATGTCGGATGATCCATTACGACCGAGACAAACTAAATCGCTTCGGCCAAAACAAAGTCAAATCAAAAGTTCAAACTATTATAATGTTACGGCCGAGAATGAAAAAATCACAAATAAATTGGGGTCGGAAGATGGCGTAAAAAAAATAAATGTTCAGAAATTTTACGGCCGTAAAAAGAAAACATGAGATCAATTCTCGGCCGTAAGAATGAAACATGAGATCATTCTCGGCCGTAAAAAGATTAAATCGTCAATTAAGATGAGGTCACTTCGGCCGAGATGATGTCAACACGAGGCCGTAAAGAAAAATAGGGTTTCGGCCTAAATAATTTCGAATAAAACTCAAATGTCGAAAATTGAATCATTACGGCCGAAAATGAATTAAGTCAATTCCTTACGGTCGTAAAACAACGAAATCAGATCAAATAAAATGTTACGGCCGAGAATGAAAACTGATTCGAATAGGGCGTAAAAAATTTAAACCATCGATAAACCGGGCGTAACAAGTCAAATCAATATCCATTACTCATGGCGTAAAAACAACGTTCGGATAAAAATATTACGGCCGTAAAGATTGAAAGTTTAGAATTCAGAAATTATTCATTGCGATGCCGTAAAATTAATAAAGCTGACTCATCAAATTAAAGTCGTAAATCCATAAGTCGACAGTGTGATTTGAAAAAAATCCAATCGGCGTCGGATTTTAAATCGAAAGTAGACAAATTAAAAAAATTATCGTCACCTTTATCTGCAAAAGAAAAAAAATGTTAGTTTATTCACAAAAATAATTAAAACAATTAATACATATTTATAAAGAATTATTTACAATTTATTTACATCTCCTAATAATTCATAAAAATCAGAAATTAATTAATAAAATATTCCCCGGCAACGGCGCCAAAAACTTGATGCGTTGTAATTTCTAACAATAAAATTTGCTAGCAAGTGCACTAGTCGCTCAAGTAATATAGTAATAGGAGTAAGAGTGTCGAACCCACGAGGAATATTATTAATTCAATATCTGAATTTATAAATTAATAAGAGAGGAAAAACATGGATTTTTGGAAAGAGGTTTTATGAAAATAAAATAAATAAAATAAGATAAAGATAAGATATTGGTGTTGAAGTTAGGCCTTAGGATGAAAATAGATCAAGATAAATATTTAAACCATAAAAGATAAATTCAATCTTTAAAGATGGATTAGAGTCTCCCTAAAGTAATCTAACATGATTAACTTGTGGTCTCCACGACTGGCATCCCTCAATCTAATCATATAGAACTATCTTAATTTAATAAGAATTGAAGTCTCCACGACTGGTACCCCCAAAATCGTATTAAAATTAAGATGCATTAAATTGGATTCTCTAGACTATTAATCACTCCACAAACTGGTATAGATTAATAGACCACACAAAGTTGATTCTCCACACACTAGTTATCAAATTTATGTCAATTATTAATTCTAAATAAAATCAATTATAATTAGTATAATAAATTCTGAAATTAAACACTCCACAAACTGGTATAGCCTAATTCAGAAATTTAATTAACTAATATAAAAGCATTAAACACAATTAATAATTGATCAGAAAAGATTAAAACAAATAAAGTAGGATCCAAACATTTTCCTTCAATTAATAATCTCCTAAAATAATAATCTTAAAAACATGGAGTTCATCCTAGAAATTCTGGAGAGATAATAACAAAATAACAATAATAATCGAAAGAATTACACCCAAAATAGAAGTAGAGCTCTTGAATTGGGCGGACAGTCGGGCAGCCTCTCGGACTTGATAAGGGTCGCGATCAACTTCCAGCCCCGTCGCACCTCTCTCCTCTTGGTCGTAGCCTGCAGAGCTCACGACTCGCCGTGAAAGAAACCTGAACTTCAGAGCACCAATTGAAACTATGGATTCTTCACGTATTTATAGGGTGCAGACGGCCTTCAATTTGATCTCGGCCGTAACATCGTACGGTTAACTTTAAATTTATAAGATAAACTCGGCCAAAGATAAATCATTTTATCATTACGCCCAAAGATAAAATCATTTATCTTTTACTCCCTTAGAGTCTCGGCCGTAAGGAAATTATTTTATCTTTACTCCTTTCCATTACTCCCAAAAGATAAAAATCTTTTTATCTTTACGCCCAAAGATAAACTCATTTTTATCTTGTTACGCCCTTCATCTTCATGCCATTACGCCCTCCAAATTTTGGCCGTAACATCTTATCTTCATGCCATTACGCCCAAAAGATACAAACATTTATCTTTACGCCTTCAACTCTCGGCCGTAAGGAAAGACTTTTCCTGTTACGCCCAAAAGATAAAAATATTTATCTTTACGCCTTCAAATGTTAGCCGTAACAAAGAATTAAATCTTGTTACTCCTTTTGAATCTCGGCCGTAACGACTTGGGTGTAAAGCCAAATCTCGGCCGTAAGGAATTTCTTTGAATTTTGGCCGAGATTTGAATTTTCCTACAAATAATTATCAAAATATAGTTAATCCATCCACAATTAAAATATTCAACGATTTTAATAATTAAAATTGATAAATCCGGAATTATGATCAAAAGTGACTAAATATTATGCATGTCATGATCAAATTATAGAAAATTTAATTAAAATAATTAACTAAAATATGTTATATTTTGCATGCATCACAGGGTCTTTGATAGGGTACATTTCCCTCAAAGATTAATCAAGGCAAGGCAGGATCAGCAGTATGGAAGGTTCACTGAAATCCTGAATAAGTTAAATATCAATGTGCCATTGGTGGAGGCAATTCAGGAGATGCCCTCCTATGCAAAGTGTTTGAAGAAAATCTTAACCAAGAAAAAGGATGATTATGGAGCATGAAACTATTACCTTGACTGAGGAAGCCTCTGCAATCATCCAAAACAAATTGCCACCCAAGTTAAAAGATCCAAGAAGCTTCTCCATACCTTGTGAAATTAGAAATAGGAAGATTCAAAGGGCAATATGTGATTTGGATGCATCAGTGAGTGTCATACCTCTTTCACTTTGTAGGAAGCTTGAAGCTGGATATTTGAAGCCTACAAACATGTCTCTACAGCTGGCAGATAGATCCATCAAGAACCCACATGGAATCATTGAGGACATACCCCTCAAAGTTGACAAATTTTACATACCAGTAGATTTTGTAGTACTTGACATGAATGAGGTCTTGAATACCCTCATTCTTCTTGGGAGTCCCTTCTTAGCACTGTTGGGGCTGTTATTGATGTCAAGGAGGGCAGATTGACATTCCAAATTAGAGAGGACAAGATAGAATTTAATTTGGCACAAGTTATTAGTAGGCCAAATTTTCAAGAAAATTATTTTGAGGAGTGGCAGCTAGATCAAGTTGTTCAGTAAGTTTCTGCTATAATTCACATTGAAGATCCATTGCAAATGTGCCTAATGTTTGATCATTTGAAGAAATTAGAGGACCAAGAGGCTAAAGCATACCAATCTGCACTGAATTCTTTAAAATCAGTGGGAAATCCAGAAAATCAAAATGAAGTGTATCAAGTTATCACTGCTAAACCCCACACTAATTCAACTCAGGACACTTCCTCCCATTTGGAGTTGAAACATCTTCCTAGTCCAGGAGATTCATATATCATACATGAGAGTTTTAGAGATAGAAGTTAGGAGATTTCTGGTTCAATGGAGGAGAAAATCAAGCTGAGAAACAAAAGTCAATCATTGGAAAATTAAGAGATCCATACTTGATTAGTGAAGCTGTCCACAAATTGAAATCTCTACTTGATCATATCATACTATTCAAACTTCCTTGACATGAAGAAGTGGAAAAATGTCCAGCCTAAGACACTAAAGTAGGGCACTTCTTGGGAGGTAACCCAAGTCATTTTACACAACTTTTCTGTTTTGCAGGAATAAAGAATGGAGGAATCAGATCCATCCACAAATTAACAAGAAGGGAGTATCCCTACCCTTAATTTTCATTCTTTTCACTGAAATCCTATTGATAACTGATATTATTTTTTCATTTATGCTGAAATTATCATATTAATATCTGAATCACCATGCATATCAGTTGTCCCAATCCATCTTAGCTGATTTTCAGTGCAGATTTAGTGAACCTGGTTGCATTGCTGAATTGTGCATCTTAAAATTCTAACATTACAAATTTCACTGATACCTCCTGTCTCTCTACAGGAATTGCTGCAAATCATGAAGTATGAAACACCTGAAGAGTAGGATTGAAATGCAAGACCCATTGGAAGGGACCAAATGCAAATTCCATATATTTCATACCCTCTCATCCCTCTCCTTTGCCTTAATTTCCAACACTGTGGACAGTATTGAGGCTAAACTTGGGGGAGGAAACCTGATGCTTTTCTAATCTTTACATCATGTTTTCAATCTATTTTAATGTCCATATATCATTTTTCACCAGGTTATTAGTAGATTTTGCAAGTTATCATTAGTTCCACCCGGTTATCAATAGTTATCACTATTCGAGTCCAATTCAAGTCTTGCCTTTATTTTGACTCTAAAATGAGTAAAATACTTCATTATGACAGTTGGTACACTCCAATACCAAGTGGCCAACTTGGCCATTAGCCTTCTTGCTTTAATTGGCTATTCAATTCACATGCACTTGAATCAATTTTTGGCTGAAATTTTTTCCTTTTTGTGGGTCACACTAGCTGATACTTATGGATTGAATTAGTGATATCAGATGTCTAGAAGGGAGTCAAGGATCTTGCTGCCATGTTAAATAGGAAAACTTGACTTTTTGAACAAATGGATCTAAACTATACCTGAGTTTGAGCTATTGCTCACTTCATGAACAGGATAGAAAAATGAGAAAAAGGAAAAGTAAAAAGTTGCATGCATGCATAGAAAAAGGGAAGAGAGCAAAACTTCCAAAGGAATCTCTTTTCAATGCAAAAAAGAAAAAAAAATTAGGAGAGCAAAACTTTCAAAAGAATCTCTCCTAAAGAAAGCATGAATAAAAATCAGGTGTTAAACCTGTTTATTTGCATTTCATGAATAAAGGTCAGGTGTTAAACCTGTTTAAGCAATGGTGAGGAGGATATGGAGATATCGAAGAACAGGGTTCTTCAATTTACGGCTGACGAGATGTAATATGTTGGCGGTTCCTCGGCCGGTAAGTTGATACCAAACTTCGAATGTGGGAAAAGAGGGTGGGGGATGCCGATGGCCAACATTGGGAAGATTTAGAGAATGGGCTAAATTGTCGAGTCCCATTGCGAGTTCGTGATACATAGCCTTGAAGCACCTAAAGGAGAATTTGGTGTCTTTCTTGTCAGTAATGGAAGCAGGAACTCGATATGATCAGGGATGCCATCCTCGTCAAAGCTTGTGGGATACAGGGTTCCTAGGAACTCTGTTGATACCTCTTTGTAGAGGTTCCAACGTTTCATGAAGAAAGGGAGGAGGCGGGAGCGATGGAGTATGGTCCGGACATCTTCGAATAACCCGAGAGATTCAAGAGCAGAAAAGTCTAACAATCGGGTGGAAGAAAAGTTTCTGAACCTTGTATTTAGAAGACGCTGAGCTTCGTTGTCGTCCGTGGGCGGTCGTAGGTTGGTTGTAGGTTACAAAAGGCCGTCCGGACGGAGCCATCTGATAGACTCCGACGAGCTGTTAGTCTGGGACCGGATGATGTGCGGGTTCTTTTCATGTTACCGGTTGATCGGAGGAGGTGGAGGATGACCGGCGGTTTCTCAGAGGGCGATGAAGTGCGTTTAGAGATTTCGGGAACAGGCCGAGAGATGTTGGGTGTTGGGGAAGGGACGAGAAATTTTAGTCGGTTGGGTAGAAAACGAAACGACGTGAGAGGGAGTTTGAGTGGGACTCGAAAAAGTGGATATTTGGGTGGATATGGTGTTAGATTCTGTTGGGATTCTCAACTAGATCTCAAAAGTGTACTTTCAGGTGATTTTTCTGATAATTCTAACCATGCGGATGCTGACATGGCTGTTGACCGTTTATTTGGTTGGGTTGCCTCCCTGTAGCGCCTTTTTTTTAACGTCGTTGGCTCAATATTTCTTCTAATAATCTGATTGCAGATAGAGCACTTCTTTGAACTTTATTGTGCCTAGATTGTAACGTTTCAGTCTTTGCCCGTTGACCTTAAAAGTTTCTGAATTACTATTTTTTATATCCACTGCACCATGAGGGTAAATTTTTTCGATGGTGAACGGTCCAGACCATCGTGTTCTTAACTTCCCAGGAAAATTCGTAGTCGAGAGTTAAATAACAGAACCTGGTTGCCCTCTTTAAAATTCTTTCTCAATATGTGCATATCGTGCCATTTCTTCGTTCTTTCCTTATAAATGCGGGAGTTGTTATAAGCATCTAATCTTAATTCATCTAGCTCACTAAGTTGCAGAAGATGTTTTTCAGAAGTTGCTTGGAAATAATAATTCAGCGTTTTGATTGCCCAAAAAGCCTTATGTTCTAATTCAACCGGTAGGTGACAGTGTTTGTCATAGATTAGCCTGAATGGTGTTGTTCCAATTGGTGTCTTTTACGCAGTCTGATATGCCCACAATGCTTCATTAAGTTTCAGACTCCAATCATTTCTTGTTATTGAAACGGTTTTCTCGAGAATTAGTTTGATTTCTTTGTTCAAGACTTCTGCTTGTCCATTGGTTTGAGGGTAATAGGCAGTAGAGATCCTATGCTTGACCCCGTATTTGAACAGCAATTTTTCAAAACTCCGTTCAATAAAGTGTGATCCCCCATCACTAATAATCAATCATGGCATACCAAACCTTGGGAATATTATATCTTTGAAAAGCTTGACAACTGACTTCGAGTCTGCTGAGATTGTAGGAATAGCTTCAATCCATTTTGAGACATAATCAACAGCTAGAAGTATGAATTTGTACCCGCATGAAGGAGGGAAATGTCCCATGTAATCTACTCACCACACATCAAATATTTCTACTTCTAGTATAGATTGCTGAGGTGCCTCATTTCTTCGACCTAACGACCCTCAGTGACATTCAACAGGTCACTGGTCGCATCCTTGAACTCCAACCAACTCCGGGTCCCTCTTCCTGGCACAATCGACACTGAGGACAGAGTCGATTTTAGACTTGGGGGAGAGGGCAACATGGTACATTTCTACTCTTTACTATTCTTTACTTAGTTTCAATTCCTTATAAATTTTACATTCGATGTTTTAATGTCTATAGATCATTTTTCACTAAACCACCACTGTTTTGACAAAGTTATCATTAGTTCCACCCAGTTATCACTAGTTATCACTATTAGAGTCCAATTCAAGTCTTATTTTTATTTTGACTCTAAAATGGGTGGAATACGACAATTGATACACTCCAATGCCATTAGTCTTCTTGCTTTAATTGACTCAATCATTCAGATGCATTTGGATTAAATTCAGCTGAAAATTTCTTTTGTGGGTAACACTAGCCGACATTTATAGACTGAATTGAAAATATATTATGTCTAGAGGGGAGTCAAGGTTCTTGCGGCCATGTTAAATATGAAAACTTGACTTTTTGGACTAAGGGATCTAGACCTTACATTAGTTTGAACTATTGCTCACTCCATGAACATGATAGAAAAACAAGAAAAAGGAAAAAGTAAAAAGTTGCATTTTGCATTGCATGCATGCATAAAAAGAAAAAAAAAATTAAGAGAGCAAAACTTCCATTGGAATCTCTCTTAAAGAAAGCAAAGAAGAAAAAAAATTTTAGGAGAGCAAAACTTCCAAAGGAATCTCTCCTAAAGAAAGCATGAATAAAAATCAGGCCTTGACCTGTTTACTTGCATTTCATGAATAAAAGACAGGTATTAAACCCGTTTAATTAATGAAAAACCTGTTCATGAAGAGATTTGTAGTTCAACCTCTTTGTAAAGTTGACAACCCCTGAAATTCAACTTGTTTTTGCTAGTACTTCTTTCATGGCTTAAATTTGCTTTAGCCTCTATGATTCCCTAGTTAGAAATCCAAGTTTTTGAAAAGATTGAAGTGTCGGCAAAGTGGGACGCTCATTGGACCTAAATTAGCTGATTTCTAGTCCATTTGTGGGTTGATAATTTATGTTTTGCCCTTAATTTCTGAATGTTTTGCTTGAGGACAAGCAAAAAGCTAAGTTTGGGGGAATTTGATCACCTCCTTTTGTAATTATAATTTTTACAATTAAATTCACAATTTTACATAAAAGTCGGACGTATTTTAAATGTTTTTGATCAATTTTTAGTAAAAGAGTTGAATGAGTAAAAGAGGGGACTAACCACTTTTCGAAATTTGAATTTTGAACAAGGAGGAAACATAAAGAAGGAAGAATACCAAAGAAGGGGGAGGAGAGAAGAGGACGAAGGCAAAAGGAGAAAATGCAGAACTAAAGAGAGTTTTTTTTATTCCCGCGGAATGAAACTTTGTTGATGCTTACTATTATTCTGATTTCCTGATACTATTGTTTTGATTCCTCGCTTCTTGTTTACGTGATGCATGGCCGTAAGAATTTCTGACTGATTTTAATCGGATCGAGAGATCGGTTGTTTTGGTTTAAGCTAATTTCACCCGAGAGGAGAATTTGGTTACATCAACTGCTGTGCTTTTCGTAAACTATTGATTTGTATTTATCAAAAGGATCGAGAGATCTATTATCTCGATTGTTATAAGATGAGAATCCTTACAATCGTGCGAGGAGCAAATTCCATATTTTTGATCGTTTGATTAAGATTAAGACCATTAATTACAAAAGGTCGAGAAACTAAATTTGTTCTGATTGAAGACGAGAGTCATATCAATCGGAAGTCTTAATTCAACGGTTAGGACCCCTACTATCCCCGATCTCTCTCTATATATATTGATAGGATAGAAGGGAATCTAGAAATTAGTAAATCAGATACGATTATTGTCACAGCATCGACTAGTTCATTTCAAGGGAATCTCTTCCTTCAATTGCTAAAATCCTTTCTTACATTTCCTTTATTATTCTAAATCCATACTCATTTATCTTTATGTTTTATTCTTTTGTAACTTTGCGACAGCTTTTTTTGGATATAAGTGGATCAAATAATTAATCTAAATCAACGGGGTTACGATACTCCAAATTTCTACTCGACCTGTACACTTGCAGTTGCGTGAACTCTTGAGTAAAATTTAAAATGTGGCTAGAATTTCTTTCTTTTCTTATGTGAAAATCCACAACTACGACAAGTTCACACCACGTGATGCAAGAGGTGGAAACAACATGGTGCGTGGAAGAGTCTTCCACTTGGAGGAAGATGTAGTACCGACGGACGCCGAAGTCATTAGAGGTACACTATTCATAGCCAGTCTTCTCACTATAGTGTTATTTGATTCGGGTGCATCGCACTCTTTCATATCTAAAGACTGTGCTACTATTTTGAATTTACTTCTACATGATATAAGTCACCCTATGGAGATAATTACTCTTATGGAAATGCTCTACATCACCAAGTACCTTCCTGAGGTACCAGTAGAGATACAAGGCAAGAACTTTTCTGCAGATCTGGTAATCATTTCAATGACGGACTAGGATGTCATTCTTGGTATCGATTGATTATCCTACCATGATGTGGTCGTACTGTGCAAACAGAAGAAGGTGATCATTGATACTCAAGGTGAACGCAAGACCACCGTCAGAGGTACCATGGGAAAAGATGATAAGGTTATCATATATGCCCTGAAAGCACAAAGAATGATGCAGAAGGGATGCAGAGATTTTCTTGCAAATGTGATGATGATGAACAACCCATGGACCCAACTACAGTAACCGGACGTAGTTCAGGAATTTCCGGATGTCTTGCTTGACGACATCTCTGGATTACCACCTCCACGAGGGATTGATTTTTGGATCGATCTTTTTCTAGGCACTGCCCCGATCTCAAAGGCCCCTTACAGGATGGCACTGGCCGAGATGTATGAACTGAAGAAGAAAATTTAGGAGCTTTTAGACAAGGGGTTTATCAAGCTGAGTGTATCTCTCTGGGGAGCTCCAGTGCTTTTTGTCAAAAAGAAAGACAGCTCTCTAAGACTGTGCATTGACTACTGGATGTTAAACAAAGCCATAATCAAGAACAAGTACCCTCTACCGCGGATCGATGATCTCTTTCAACTTTCTAATGCTTCATTTTCCAAGATCGACTTACGAAGTGGGTACCACTAGCTTAGAGTAGCCGATGAAGATGTACAGAAGACGACTTTCCGATCAAGGTATGGTCACTATGAATTTTTAGTGATGCCCTTTGGACTAACGAATGCCCTGCAGCTTTCATGGATCTCATGAATCGGGTGTTCAGATCACCTACACCAGATTGTCATTGTCTTTGTAGATGATATCTTGATCTATTAGGAAAATGAAGAACAACACAAGGAACACTTGAAGATAGTTTTGAAAAAGTTAAGGTAACATAAGCTATATGGCAAACTATCAAAGTGTGAGTTATGGCTTGACCGGATTATGTTTCTTGGACACATAATTTTGAAAAAGGATATTTTTGTGGATCCTTCCAAGGTAGAAGCGGTATCCCACTGGCCAAGGCCAAAACATGCCACCGAAATCCGTAGCTTCCTCGGATTGGCAAGTTATTATTGTAGGTTCATCAAGGATTTTTCAAAAATTGCATCTCCCTTGACGAATCTAACAAAAAAAGGTGTGAAGTACATATGGACACAGAAATGCGAAGTCAATTTTCAAGAACTAAAGGCCAGACTAACCACTGCACCCATACTCACCATTTCGAAGGGTACAGATGGGTATGTGGTGTACAGTGATGCTTGCGGCACAGAACTAGGATGCGTGCTCATGCAACATGAAAAAGTGATCACATATGCATCTAGGCAGCTGAAGAAGCATGAGCTGAACTACCCAACTCACGACCTTGAATTGATAGCGGTAGTCTTCGCATTGAAGATTTGGCGACACTACCTATATGGAGTATAGTTCGAGGTGTTCACTTATCATAAGAGTCTTACGTACGTCTTCTCTCAGCGATACCTGAATATGCGATAACGAAGATGGATGGAATACTTAAAGGATTATGAGTTCTCCATTAATTATCACCCTGGTAAGACGAACTCAGTTGCAGATGCACTCAGCCGCAAGTGGGAAGGCTCACTAGTTCACATGATGATGGGTATGTATAAGATGATGAAGGAGCTAAGCCTATGGAAGCCAAGACCTGAAAGGAATGGAGTAGTACTGATGATGCACCAGATACAACTGTATCTGGTGGATAGGATCATTAAGGCTCAGGCTCAAGATCCTGAGTATACGAAGATGTTAGGAAGATGTCAGAAGGAAGAAGAAGATTTCAAGCTCTCAACAGATGGTGGAATCCGATATAGAGATCGTCTATGGGTTCCAAGTGACGAAGTCATTAAAAGAGAAGTGATGGATGAATGCCATAAGTTTGAATTTGCGATTCATCCGGGCAGTATTAAGATGTACAAGGATGTGCAAAGAACCTTCTGGTGGAATGACATGAAGCGAGAGATTGCTAAATATGTTTCCAAGTGCTCGGTCTGCCAATAGGTATAAGTGAAACATCAAAAGCCCTATGAAAGATCACATCTTTCGCCATTCCACAGTGGAAGTGGGAGGACATCTCCATGAATTTTATAACTTGTTTACCTCGCACCCAGAAGGGACATGATGCCATATGGGTAGTAGTGGATCGGTTAACGAAGTCTGCACACTTTTTATCCATAAAGTCAAAACAATCAGTGTAGAGCCTTATGGATCTATATGTACAAGAGATTATCAGACTTCATGGGATCCTCACCTCTATTGTATCAGATCGGTATCCAAGGTTCACAGCCAGATTCTGTAGAGGCATACAAAACTCTTTTGGAACGAGGCTGAATTATAGTATAACATTTCATCCACAAACGGACGGTCAGACTGAAAGGACCATCCAAACAGTTGAAGATATGTTAAGAGCTTGTGCCCTTAACTGGAAGGGTAACTGGGATGATCACCTACCACTTATAGAATTTGCTTACAATAATAGCTATCATTCCAGCATTCCTATGGCTCCCTTTGCAGCCTTGTATGGGAGACCATGTCGTTCACTTGCATGTTGGAATGAGGTAGGTGAAAGGAAGATTTTGGATGCTAAGAAGCTAAAAAAGATAGAGGAATATTCAATAAGGGTCGAGCTGATACAAGAAAGGATGAAGGCAGCTCAAGCTCAACAAAAGTTTTATGTTGACAGAGGACGATGTGAACAAAGTTTTTAGACAAGTGATCAAGTACTCTTGAAAGTTTTCCCAACAAAGGGAGTGATGAGGTTCAGTAAAAGAGGAAAGCGTAGCCCGAGATATGTTGGTCCTTTTGAGGTACTTGAGCTAGTTGGAGAGGGTGCTTGCAGACTGGCCTTACCTCCATCCTATGGGCGAGTTCATAATGTGTTCCACGTTTCTATCCTCCGGAAGTACAAGCATGATGATGCGAATGTTATACGATATGAAGAACCCAACCTCAAAGATGACCTAACCTATGAGGAACAGTCCATCCAGATTCTAGAGACAAATGTTCAACGTCATAATAACAAAGATGTACCATTGGTCAAGGTGGCTTGGAGCCATCACCGAGGTGATGAGGCAACCTGTGAACTCGATTTTAAGATGCGAAGGGAATTTTCTGCATTATTTGGTAAGTCCTGACTTCTGACTGAATTCGAGGACGAATTTTATTTTAAGGGGTTTACGATGTAACGTCCGAGATTTAATTGGGGAAAAGAAAAGAAATAAAAGGAAAAGAAAAGGAAGATAAAACAAATAAGGAAAAGATAAAATCTGAAATCAAATTTTATGAGGAGTTGGTTTCCAACCAAACTCAAACTTTTCCCCTATTAAATAAGAGGCCAGACTAAACGAAAATTCCCTTTTCGTTTTCCCCACTAGCCAGCCCTAATTTCTCCTCTTACGTGCGCCCTTCTCGTTACTTCTTGTCCCTAACGACCGCCGCCATACAGAGGACACACCGAAGGACGTGGACAACGCCGGACACGCATCTAGACAAAGAGGAGCGGGCAAAGGAAGAGGAAGAGGAAGAAGAGGACAGCAGTAAAGTTTCTTGGATAGAAACTTCGAAGTATGGAACTAGGATATATTCGTAATAGAATCTTGATTTTAGACTTAAAGCATGTTCTAGGTAGTTCCCTGGTTAATGCATTATGTCATTTAATGTTGAATTATGCCGGCCATCGTCGGAAACAATGAACAGAACACGAACTGCGCGTCCGCGCAGTTTCTGCGAAAGATGAACCCGGCCCGATCAGGTCCTTCGCCGGACCGAGTTCGGAGGAACTCAGCCCGGATCTGCCATTGCCGACGCTCGCCGAGCTCTGCAAACGGACGAACCGGGCCTTGGTCGGAGATGACCCGGACCGAGTTTTGCGTACGAAAAATAGTCGAGCGCGATAGCCGTCCCGACTCGACGATGAACCGACCTGGCCTAGATGTAACATGAACCGGGCCCGGGCTCTACTCTGATTTTTTCGAAGATGATGAGCTTAAACTCGGCCCGAGTTTTCTCTCTACTCGGCCCGGGTTCCGACCTTGATTAAATCAATTCTATGATGTTTGGATCCATGATTATGTTTTTATTTCAGATCTTAATGATGATGATTATTATTACACTTGTGCTCCTGATTTACTCTCCATGATCATGTCTTTTAACCTGATTTAAAGTTCTTGTCAAAATATATTTTATTTAATTAAAAGATGCAAGATAAAAGACGTAAAATATTAAATGAAGAGTTCTTTTTATGATGGACTAGTGACGATCAGTTATGAGCTGACCTCGGTCAGTTATGGGCTGACTTCGGTCAGCTATGGACTGGCTCTGCCAGTTATGATGATGATGATGGATGGGTTGACGCAGGCCTCCCCGTGGGATATATCCCAAATAAGTCAAAGATGAAATTAAGATGATGAAGAAGATGAAAACATATGAACAAAGAATCTCTCTTATGATGTCTAGCTTTTGCCTTTCTTTATGATGATTATTTGTGATCTTTTATTCATATGTTTCTATGCATACTCCTATCATTCTATATTATGATCATGATTCACTTTTCTATCAGATAATGATATTATATTTTGATGTTATTTTTATGATTCATGTCTAGTATCATGATACTATTATGATATTTATCTTACTTCCATACTGAGTTGTAAAACTCATAGGGAGGTTCTCCCCTGCATGTCCTTAAATGCAGGCCAATGTCTCAATAATGATGGTGGCCAACGGTGACAGATCGAACTCGTAGGTGGCTGCACGTGGTTATCGAGTCATTTAGATGATGGATAGCTTTTTCCTTTCTTTTATTTACTTGATGTATTAGCTTTCCTCCAGACTCCTACGAAGTTAGTTATCAGTTTTCCGCATTTGTTACTTTATTTTATTCTTATAATGATCTAGTTATTTCGTATTTATCGATATTCTGTTGACTTTGGTCAATACGGTGTACATGTAAAGATGATCGCTAACATCTTCGTGCCATGTGACGGAGTATAATTTGAGGGCGTTACACAAATGACCAAAAGCACATCAAGAAAGCAAAAGCGTGCCTTTTTTACATCTTTCCTGGACAAGGATAATTAACAATCAAGGCAGAAACAGATATAAAAGGATAAGAGCAAAGAAAGTCGCCGCATGTAAATGGAACTTTGTGGCATGACTTTTGAGAGGTTGAAGCTGATCGCACGGAGTGCTCCTGAAGGACAACTTGTAATTTGCCAGATCAAAAATGAACTGAAAGTTCTTCATCTGATAACTGCCCAAGTATGAGTAGCCGTCGTTATATTCAGCAATCATTAAGCAAACCACCGGAGTACCAATATTATCAGTCGAATTCAGCAAGAAATTTTCAACCGGCAAAGTCATATGAGCCCCAGAAAAATGGTACGTCATAGTAGATAAGTTTAGAGGCTTATTTGATGTCCAATTGAAGCACAGATCGGCTCCGGTGAGCTCCTTGGATTGGTCGTAGACAGGAAGACCGATCTGAGAAATGACTTCTTCCTTGACGATGCTGAAAGCTTCCGGCAACAAGTAAGTAAACGAGTCCGTTGAGTAGATTATGGTCCCGCTTGTTTTCTCTGCGTATTGGAGTGTCGCCTCAGGAATCGGCAAGTGTTTCTTGCCCAATGATATGCCCCTTAAATCGAGAATGTAACGGTTGCTTTCTTTAGCAAACGAAGTCGTATTGACGACTTCGTTTTCGTCCAAGTCTGCGTCGGATCCAAATAACATGTAGCTGGAAAGAGAGGTATCCATGTCAGGGAAGCAGTAGGAGAACTTGGACAAGGACAGTTGAGAGATCAAAGATAAGGCCCCTCGTCCTATCCCTGCATAGCCGGAGTACGAGTAATTGAACCCCTGCACATTGTTGCATCCAAAAGATAAGGTAGGATTACTGCCTCCGAATCCAAACGTTTCGTTGGCAAGAACACCCAGCGCCCAGGAACAATTGTATGTGCACGGTGGCACTTGGCTGCAATATGTATAGTCAACAAGAAGTATCTGTTGCCATTGCTGGTTGTTGCATGACAGGACTTGGTAGGTAGAAGACATGCTTGGATAGTAAGCTGGAGCCGAGCTGTGCATGGAGCTCTGCAGGCAGTCGGTCCAAATGAACATATCATAGGTGTCGATGATGAGTGAGACGTTGCGCGGCGGGTTACCTACGCCGAGCTCCAGCACGTAATTCCAACCTTCGTTCCACCGAAGCTTTGCTTGGAGACCACCGGAGGCACTATTTTGGTTGAAAACATCGAACACGTCGCGGGTTGCATTTTTTTTTTTCAGTTTGGAGCTGCTCGAGCTGCCCTTCAGGGGCTTACCCGGCGCCCTACGAGCGCCCGGCGCCGTAGAAACATCGATATGAGCGAACAAGACAATGAAAAGAAGGATCCTGGCTACTAATTTCTCCATTAAGCTCGATTTCTATGCTAAACTGAACTCTTAGATCAAAGTGGTGAAGAGCCAATGTACACGATGCACTTAATGTCAGAGAACTCATGCATGCATATATAGAAGAAAAGAGTAGAATCGTAGTTACATCTGCCGTATAAAGAAAATGGTTATTTCTTTTAACACCCTCTCCATTATAACTTTTTTCCACATTTAACATTAAATTATAAACTTACAGATTTTAGTCCCCAAACTTATCCAAATTTGATAATTAGGTCCTTCTATAAAATTTTATCTAAATGTTGTTAAATTTAATTATAAAATATCATTTTTACCCTTACGTTCATATTTCAATAAAAATATTTAAAAATAATACAAGTAAAAGTTCTAATTGATAATACTATTTTTTTATAAAATATTATATTTATGTCGATATGTTTTTATTTTTTCATGTTAAAGTTAAAGGGGTAAAAATAATATTTCATAGTTATTAGAAAAAGAAACTTAGAAGTTTTAGATCTAAACATCGACATAAATATAATAGTGTATAAAATTATTATCAATAATTAATTTTACTTGTATTGATTTTTTATTTTTAAAATATTTTTTTTGTAATGTGAACATAAGGGTAAAAATGATATTTTATAATTAAATTTAATAAAATTTAGTTAAAATTTAATAGAAGGATCGAAGCGTCAAATTTGAGTAAGTTTGAGAATTAAAATTTGTAAGTTTATAATTTAGAGTTAAATGTGGAAAAAAAGTTATAGTTGAGAAGTGTTAAAAAAAATAATCTAAAGAAAAATATAAAGTTTGCGCAGGAGTTGATATATGGAAATGGCAATTTCTTGAAAAAACAAAATAATCCAACATGAGGATCAATTGGCTTAATGTGGCTGTACTGGGTACCGATTGATATTTAAACATTAGTAATATCTTAATGTTCTTTCCCATCCAATGTCAACTTTCAGAACAGCGAATCTTCAGTTCTTTTTTCATTCATGTCTATATTTAAACAAAAAAACTTTCTTTACGTTGTTTAACTAGTGGAGTAGGGATCGAGCACCTACTTCACGTTATCTATTTTCCAATTTGCTTGATCATGAAGCTAATATATATACACGGAACCTTTGAATCATTCCAATCTTTCACTTTAAGAGGCTCGGTCACTTTCGTAGATATTGTCAGTCATTATAGTCAATGGTCATTTATTTTAGTATTGTTTAAGTATAATAAACGTACTGTTGTCCGCATCCGCGGCAACATATTTTTTACTTCAACTTGCAACTTATGTATTTTGTTCATATAATAAGAAGTAAGTAAAATAAAATATAGGATCAGTAGGATAGAGTTTGGAAATAGGATTTCAATCAATATTAAAATTGTTTTCTAATAATCATAATGGAGATAATGAGACAACATCATAACTATCATATACTATTATTATTATCATATATAGTAATCAAATTTGAATAAGTTAAGATATTAAAATTTTAAAAAATTAAATACAAAATATAAATATGAAGAAAATTACAGTTTGGAAGGGTTAAAAGGAACCGCCCGCTTTTATTTAATTTCTGTTAAATTATGGGAGGAAAATGATAAGTTATTATGTTTTATTTTATTTCGGTGAACGGACATGACTTGTTTTGCAGCAACATCGTCGTCCTCTTACTTTAATAAAAATAATAATGAACTCAACCAACGACAATTAGCGCAATGATAACGAGCCTGATTCGAAGGTGTTAATAACTCCGGAATCTATCATTCGACCTTTTTAGCTTCCACCTCGGCCCTCTTGATAAGCAGTCTCGACAAAAATTGAAAGAGCATATGATCTTGCCTGATTGACCTGCTTGTAAATTAATGGGTTCCATAGTTCCAACTTCAAGGTTCAATGCGACTGGCCCGTATGTAAATTAATTCATACAAAATGGATGTCAGATGAGTGAACTCTGCGCTTCCGGCTGGGCAAATGTGCCCCAAGCGAAATAAATTAAGGTCACTACAGCCACTATTTTAATAAGAAAAATATTGTTGTTTTTTATTATTGATATTGGACTTCTTTTTTGAGACTGTGTTTGACAATAAAACAAAAGATAGAACAATTTTTTTCTATCAAACATCATATATGATGAAAATTTTTAAAGTTCCCACCACATGATTTTTTGTCAAAATATTTAGTCAAATATTTCGATTAAAATTTCTTGTTTTAAAGTTCTTTGTCGAAGATAAGAACGTTTCTTTTTTTATTTTTTATGTCATGTCAATCATAACTTTTGACTTTTTTTTCTTTCATCTTTTTTTTAAATTATTTTATAATATATGTATATATAATTTAGTATATATTAAGACATTATTAATTATCTTATAAAATAAATTATTAAATGTAATTAATTAAAAACTATAAAATATTTAGTTCTTATAATTAATAAATATTTTATTAATTAAACTATTCAACTATTTTTTAAAAAAATACATATATTTGGACTGTAAGATGTATGTAAATTATTATATTTGGATATTTAGATTTACATAAATTATAATATTAATAATATTTAATAAAATAAATAATAATAATAATAATAATTTATGTAAGTTATAATATTAATAAAATATTCTTATTTACTATCATTTTATATCTCATAAAATAATAAAATATATTCTTTCTTACATTTTAACCAAACACCTACTAAAATTTATCTATCAAATCAACTTTTTAAATCTCCATTATTACACTTTTTCATCCAAACATCAACTCAAACTTTTCAATTAAATCGATTAGTTCTCAAGAACTTACGGGACTTAAAATCCCCAATCCAAACTTAGTATAGATGTTTTTTTATAGAAGCTAAAATATTTTTAACAAACTTCTCGATCTCGATCTCGACCTCGACCTAAGGCTATTTTCACCGCTCATAAAAACTGAGACTTTGACACTTGTTATATTTTTGGGATTAATGAAATATAATAATTTTGTGTTACATGTTTAACAATTGGAATTAGGTGAAATTAAAAATTAGTTTCGCTTAATTTCTTTAAATGTAAAAGAGTGATTTGATTTTCGAAATCGAATCATATTATTAATCAGATCCTTGATGTTGTCTTTTTTATTTTCATTGTTTTATGATGTTTCTTTTTTTTCAATTTTTTTTATCATTTTCTCTCTTTCTTTTTTATATAAAATATTTTATTTATTAATATAAAACATTAATTAAATATTATTTATTACTTATCATTTCATAAAAAATACTATTTTGTTAAATATAATTTATTATATTTAAATTCTACATTTTTAACAAATATTTCAAATAAAATTTTCAATTTATAATTTTATTTTTATTAAATAATAAAATTTTATTTTTTATTTATAATACTTAGTTTTTATTTAAACGATCACTAAAATTAATTTATTATATTTTTTTTCATATCACATCAACTTGATTTCAGTCACCTCAAATTAATTTGTCAATTCAATTTTTCAAGTGAAATTAGAAATAATTATGGTTATTTTAATTTAATTTTACAGAAATTAAATTAAAACCGGTGTAACGTAGACTTTTAAAATAACATGAATCAACTACCTCCTTAAAACTTTATTGGATTAAACAAATATGACAATTGTTTCATTCGGTCAGTAAATATACGTTACTAATTTGAAAACTGTTTCAAGATACCCAGCTACCGAAAATTATTTCCTCTTAACCCTTCCAAACTGTTACTCTTTTTCCATATTTATTTTTTAAAATTTTAATATCTTAACTTATTAAAATTTTACACTAAAATAATTCTTTTAAGTTTCATCCAAAATTATATTAACCTTTTTTCGTTAATAATTATAAAATATCAGATTTACTGTCCTTGTTACAACAACATTATTTCAAGGTTTTCAAGGTAAAAAATGATTGAATAATAATATTTTATGCAATATTGTGCTAATGTTAAAAATTGCGAATAAAATTAATATTCATAAAAATTAAATTAAAATAAATTGAACTTTTTGTGAAAACTAGCATAAATGTCAAATGGGGACAGTTTTAAGGCACAAAATTTTATAATATGACTTAAGATCTGATGAAAAAAAATTATAACCAAGTGTTAAAAGAAATAAATTTTGTTTCGGAACGAAGGACATGCCCTTTTTTTGAGGGCATGGTTCGAATCATGACAAATAATAATTAATGTCCTCCAAATTATGTCCATATAAAGTAATAGCTAATCAATAACGATTTCTACTTCTTTTCAGAAAATGTTGGAGAGAAAGAGACGTTGCATGGCCTTCTTGGTGATAGTAGTATAAAAATAGAATCTCTTTAGGGTTCAGTGGGATCCTCTCCTTTCGAATTAGGCGTTGCTCAATTCCCATGGGTCTTTTATGAAATCTAATAAACGGGGAGGTACAGAGTTTTTACTACAAAGGCTTAATGGATTTTTCTAATTTCGCAGGAGCCACGATAAAACTATTTTCATCCATGTTGAAAGTTGAGATTTGAAGACTTAAAGCAGGACTTCTTGATTAGATCGATATTTAATAGATATATATAAAAGGTACACTAATATAAATGAGAGGACAACACAACCATCAAACACAATTCTACACTCAACCTCTTAATATCATCTGACACTTATGCTCACACACTTCACTGACTAAGTACACACTAGCTAACACTTGCACAAATGACTCCACTCTATGCTCTTTACTTGCTGCACTGCTGAGATGACCAAAATGACTGCTTGTCCATGCCTATTTATAGGCGTGTAATGTCGGTTCTTCAAACATTTTTGTCCACGAGTTATTATAGTATAAGTAACTTAGGACTGAGCAAACTCGGATTCGGGTCCGAGTCTAAGCGGATCCGGATTATACCGGGTAAAAAAATTTTTGATTCGGTACCGGATCCGAACACGGCCGGATCCGGTTCCGGGTCGGACCCAAAAATTCAAAAATGTTACTGGGTTTGCCACCAAGAATCGTCGAAAAACGTGAAATGATGAATGCTGGTCAGATCCGCGGCTCAATTGGGGGCCAATCCGGGGCGGAATTGGTGGCCAAGCATCAGATCCGGTCGGATCGATGGCCAGGCATTCGATCCGACCGCCTGGCGACCGGATCGGCGGGCAGGCACTCGATCCGACCGCCTGGCGGACGGATCGGCGGCCAGACGCCAGATCCGATCGCCAGGCGCCACGATCCGGTGCCTGACGGCCGGATCCGACTGCCAGGCGCCAAATCCGACGCCTGGCGGCCGGATCCGACCGCCAGGCGCTAGATCCGGCGCCTGACTGCGGATCCGACCACCAGATGCTAGATTCGGCGCCTGGCGGCCGGATCCGACCGCCAGGCAGCCGGATCCGGCGCTAGGCGGCCGGATCGTGGCACCTGGCGGCCGAATCCGACGCCAGGAGCCACGATCCGGCGCCTGGTGGACGGATCCGACCGCCAGGCATCAGTTTCGGCGCTTGGCGGCCGATCCGACCCTGGCGACCGAGAAGAGAGAGAGGGGGGAGTCAGGAGAGGGAGGTCGGAGTCGCTGCGCTGCCGCCATCGCCGTGTGAGAGAGAGTGAGAGGGCGAGAGATGGGGAGAGAGGCTGAGGGCGAGAGACGGAGAGAGAGTGGGAGAGAGAAAGGGAGAGGGAAAAATGAGAAAAAAAAGGTGAAATGGGATTATATAGTGAACAAATAACCCGGGTCGGGTTCGGGTCGGGTATTGAGATGGCAAATCCGGTCCTGACCCGAACCCGCCGGGTTTTTTAAGATTTGGATCCGATTCCGGCTCGGATCTAATCCGGGCCGAGTTATTTATCCAATTTTTCGGGTCGGGCCGGTCCGGGTCGACCGGGTCGGGCCAGTCCGGGTTGACCGGGTCGGCCCGACCCGTGCTCAGCTCTAAAGTAACTTTGTAGAAAAACATTTTTCTGAATACTATTGCTAGAAGTTTTCAGTATGTCCATGTATATGTTGATGTTGACTTCAACACTCCCCCTCAGCATCGACATAGGTGTATAAGTCGGTGCTGACTTCAACATCCCCTCAGTATCGACATTCCTTTTTATGATTAACGTCCTCGATATCATGCCAAATTGTCTTCGAAACTCTTCGAACTTGACGTTGTTTAATTCTTTAATGAGTGCGTCTGCAACTTGATCTTGTGTCTGTACATAATTTGATATCTCCTTGTAATACCTTCTCTTAGAGAAAATGGTAGTGAACTTTGACATGTTTTGTTCGTGCATGAAATATGAGATTTTCAGCAAGACGAATTGAAGATTGATTACACTACAAGAAAAAACTCAATTACGGACGCACAAAATTACCTGCAATTTTTTGAAAACCGTCAAAAATTATGATTTTCGATGGGTTTTTCGATGGAAGCGATCCGTCGAAAAAATGGTCGTCGCAAAAATGATTTTTGACGGTTGGAAAAAATTCGTCGAAAGTTTCAACGGTTGCAACCATCCCAAAAGTCCGGCGGCCACAACCGTCAAAACTTTCGACGATTACAACCGTCGAGACTTTCGGCGGTCATCGCAATCGTCGAAACTTTCGACAGTCATCGCAATCGTCGAAACTTTTGGCGGTATGAACCGTCGAAACTTTCGACAATTGTGGTCACAATTGTCGCAAAAAAATTTTATAATATAAAAAAATTAGCACGCTGACCGTGGCCGGATCCGACAACCAGTGACTAGATCCGATCGCCAGGAGGCCGATCCGATCGCCAGCGGCTAGATCCGACGGCCCGCGGCTAGATCCGGCTGCCACCGGCTAGATTCGGCCAACTGGCGGCCCCCTGCCCCAAGATCCAGCCGATTTGGCCCCCCGCGGCCAGATCGGACTGCGAGGTGGCCGATCCGAACGTCGGCGGACAGATCCGGCCACCTGACGCTCGAACGGAGAGGGAGCCGGACTTGGAGACCGAGAGAGAGAAAGAGAGATAGGGAAGGAGGGAGAGGGTCATCGTCCGGGAGGTCGTCTCGCAGGCAAAATAGGAGAGGGAGGGAGGGAGAGAGAGAGGGAGGGAGGGAGAGGGTCGCTGGTGGGTCATCGTCCAGGAGGTCGTCTCGCCGGCAAAATAGGAGAGGGAGAGAGAGAGAAGAGAGGGAAAGAAGTAGAGATAGGAGTGAGAATAAGGTGGTTTATATATATATAGGGGTAGAAAGATGGGAAAGCGGGAAAACCAAAAAAGAAGCGGTGGGAGTTGATTTTTTAGTTATTGACAGTCATGACCGTCAGAAACGTCAGAAATAGCGACGGTCTGAACTGTCGGTAATTATATTAATAGAAGACTTGTTACAATAGTATTATTTTTCACTTACCGACGATTTGGACCGTCAAAAATATCGACGATCTGAACTATCGGTAATTATATTAATAAAAGACTCATTATAATAGTATTATTTTTCACTTACTGACGGTTGGGACCGGCATAATAGTATTATTTTTCACTTACCGACGGTTGAGACCGTCGAAAATTTCGACGAATAGATGTCCGTCGCAACTTTCAACGTTCCTAATTGTCAAAAAATAAAATAATAATATAACATATTACATAATTTATTATTTTTATTTCCGAAAGTTTTGACCGTCGAAATTTTTGACAAATACCTATCCGTCGCAAAAGCCATCGCAAATGGAGACGAATTTCTATCCGTCGGAAATGACCTGTCGGAAAATCCCAATTTTCTTGTAGTGTTATCACAATATAATTCTACTGCTGAGCCAACAGACTAATATATATCCTTTAGTAATTGTGCTAGCCATGTGCACTCTTGAGCCACCATCGCGCCTGCTCTATATTCAGCTTCTGTACTTTATAAAGATACAGTAGGCTGTCTTCTACTACACCATGATATTGCTCCATATCCAAGACTAAAAATATAGCCAGTGGTAGAATGCCGCGTATCAAGATCTCCAGTATAATCAGCATCACAGAAGCCACTCAAGGTACATGATATATTCTTCTTATAGAATATTCCATAGTTGATTGTACCCTTAATATATCTTAATATTCGTCAGGCTGCTTCAAGATGAGGCTTCTTTGGCTCTTGCATGAATCTACTAATAACTCCAACAGCATGGGTGATATCAGGACGTGTCAACGTGAGATATATCAAGCTTCCCACTAGTTGTCTATACATGATAACTCTTGCCCTTGGTGCTTGCTTGAGCCCATATAATGCCTTCTTCAATTTACATACATAATTTGTATGATTAATGGAATTAAATCCCTAAGGTTGCGCCATATAGATATCATGATCTAATTCCCCATGCAAAAATGCATTCTTGACATGCATTTGCCATAACTTCCATGATTTGCTTGTAGCTAAAGCCAATAAGACACATATCGTGGTGATCTTTGCTATTGGGTTGAATGTCTCTTCATAGTCAAAGCCATACTTTTGAGACAAACCTCGAGCTATTAGATGTGGCTTGTAACTTTCCACTGACCCATCAGGTCTTCCTTTTAGCTTATAGACCCATTTGCTGGATATAGGTTGTACGTCGCTTGGCTTTGGAACTAGATCCCACGTCTCATTCTTATGTAGGGCTTGGATCTCTTCTTTCATTGCTGACATTCATTTTTGACACTTGGATGCTTCCTCGAATGTGTTAGGCTCCTTCTCTCTGACGTCTTCAATTAATGTTGCATTTGCACATTTTGGATTAGGCCTTCATTGTCTGCTTAATCTCCTTGTCATTGGAGAGTCTTCTTCGATCACTGGATCTTCTATCTAACTTGGCCTTTCTTCTTCAAGAGATCTTTGGTGTTCTCCAGTTTGCCATGGACTCTTCTTTTTCTTTGAGGGCTTCCTTTTCTTCTTGTTCCTTAGTAGAACGAAATGCTTCTCTTGTTAGCTCGTCGATTTGAACTTGAATATTTTCTTCAATATCACTTGTGTTGGGCAACGTTGCATCCTTTGAAGGCCACCAAAATGATGCTTCATCGAACACCACATTTCGAGAGATGTGAATTCGTCCAGTTGTTGGATCACAACATCTCCATCATTTTCGTTGGCTATCATATCCAACGAATATGCAGCACATTGCCTTCTTATCGAACTTAGTACGAAGATTATCTGTAACGAAAACATAGCAAACACATTCAAAGACACGAAAATGACTCACCGTGGGCTTAGTCTTCCACAATTTCTTATATGGTGAGACAAATCCAAGCTATGCTTGAGGAAGCCTATTAATGACATGCGCATCTGTCTTCATACACTCCACCCAAAATTGTGGAGGTATATTCTTTGGATGTAGCATGCTTCTGCATATCTTTGTTAGATGACAATTATTCCTCTTGGTCACATCATTTTGTTATGGTGTGTTAGGACAAGTGAGCTGATGACGTATATGTGATAAGTGAAATTGAGGGGTTGAGTGATAACTTGCTGATTTTTGGGTCAAAAGTCAATTTTTTCAATTTTTATTTCAACTCCCTAACTCACTCTCTACTGCAAGTATACATGTCAATTGTAGTTACCCAAATGTCGTATCCACAGTAATTTGAAGTCCTAGACTCCCTAAGCAATTTGGATTAGCCTTATCTAAAGTTAAAAATCCAAGAATTTGAAAGAAAGTTAATCGATTTCTAAAAAAGGCTAAAATGATAACTAATTTGAAATTTTTGGAAAGTTATCTAAACTGAATTGTAAATGCTAAATTAGAGTCTAGAAAGAGTTGTCTATCAATGAGGAAGGTTCTCCTAGGAGTTGGGGTTCATCTAATTTAATTATGGATGGAATGGACAAATTATCATTAAATGTCAATTTTAACTCAACTTGAAAATAATTTGTTTTCACAACACAATTGAATCAAGGCTAACTATCACATTCTCATATGACTAATTCGCTAAGTTGAATTAGAAGAGGTCCTTCACTGAAATCAAGTTGACATTAAGTTTAAAACAAAGTCCCTTGCTGAATTTTAACAAATTAGTGAAATATGAAATGATAA
This sequence comes from Pontederia crassipes, assembly GCA_030549335.1. Classification (NCBI taxonomy): domain Eukaryota; kingdom Viridiplantae; phylum Streptophyta; class Magnoliopsida; order Commelinales; family Pontederiaceae; genus Pontederia; species Pontederia crassipes. Next base: position 58,284,432 of record CM060194.1, on the reverse strand, counting down.
CCTTCAATTACACTTTGAAAATGAAGGGAATGTTTCAATCAAGTAAACAGGGATGAAATCAATCCAATGTTAGTGCAATTGCTCCTTGATTTATCTCTAAACTACAAGAGAATTTTAAATCAGTTTCTCAGCTGCAAATTCAAATGAAATCCACATTTTCACTTAGGGATTGGATAGAAATCAACACTCAATTACATATGGAACTCAACACTTGGAATTGCTCCTTGGTTCATCTCTGAACAGCAAGATAACATTAATTCACCTCTCAGTGATCAAATGAAATCAGAGGTTACAATAACAAAGAAGAGTCCTACAGAATTTTCAAGAAATCAGCAAAGGAATTTCAGAATTCAACATTAAGAATTGCAACAATTCAGAGAATTAAACCTTGGAAGTACCATTGTCCCTTAATTCATTTCCGAACAAGGAGGAAACCATAGGATTAGCTACTTAGCTGCTAAGAAATAAGGGATCTTACAATGATATCGGATTTTGAGAATCAGAAATTAGAAATGCAATTCAAATTTCAGGAAATCAGATTTGAAATCAGAAATTAGCAATGACGAGTTGAAATGTTTGCAATAATTCATGAATTGAAACCTTAGAAACTTCATTGTCTCTTGATTAATTTCGAAACAAGAATAGAACCATAAGCAACCTCTCAGTTATTAGTTCAATTAGAATTCCACAATGATGAAAACATATTTCAACAATTCAGGAATTCAGAAATCAGGAAAATCAAATTTTAGAAATCAGAAAAATCAGATTCTAATTGGAATTGAATCTAGAAACTTGACATTGATTCTTGATTCATTTTTGAACAAGAATGGATCAAAGGACAACCTCTCAGTTGTAAATACAAGTAGGATCTTGCAATGATAAGAACAGATTCATATGAGTTCAGAAAACAGAATTATAAAACCAGAAATCAGATTTCAGTGCAGAAAATCAAATTTGTCCCTAATCCATCCACAATTAATCTAGACTACTATCCTATCCTAGGAGACATGGAGTTTAGCTCCTCATAATTACAAAGTTTGATACAAAATAGAATGAAGAACAGAAGCTAATCATCCTGATTTTTGAAGGCTGTTCTGCAGAAAATCAGCAATCCTTCAGCTCCTTCCACTCCAATTCAGCATCAATCCTCCCTTTCCTCTTGCAATGGCCGACCCCCTCCTTGCTTCCTTAGGGTTCTCAGCTTATATCTGCCTTTCCTCCACCCTTAGATCAGCATCAGAGTGTTCCCCTATGCCTTGATTGTGCCAAGTGTCATCTGGACAGAAAATATCTCAAGTGATAGCTTTTTGGACAGCAAAAAGTAGGTGGTCCCCCCTTGCTTTTCCAACATTTTTCATCTCCATGACACCCACTAGAAGAGATGGAACACCAAGCATCAAAGTACTAAAATAAGAAATGAATAAATAAGGATAAGGAAAGCCACTAGGATTAGCTCAAACTCAAGTAGGATTTAGTGTTGTGCAGAATTGCAAACTAAGGTTAAAAATGATAATTAATCAAACTCGAAATGATAACTTTGGATATTTCTTGGAAAATGATCAAATATGGATGGTTCAGAGCATTGAAGGCATAAAAGGGAGTAGGATGGCAAGTGAATGATGTCAGAAATCAAATATGGATAAGATTTCATAGGAATTATAATTTGGGTGACAAAACGATAACTTAATTGCCTTAAAAATGATAATTTGTCATAAATTTGGTTGTGGTTATCCAAATGTGATCAAATTTGATCGACAATGAGTTAAGACAATGTTTTAGTGATTGCTTAATGCCTTTGTGCAGAATTGACAACTTTGCATGTCAAAATGATTGTTTTGCCCTTTAACGATAACTTGGCATTGAAAAAATGATAACTTGTTCAAATGTATTTATAATTTTGCAAAAATTGAGATATGATCATCCAAATATGATTCATTCATGATAGTAATGGATTTAGGGCAAGAAAATCATTGAAAATTAGTTCACTCAAAATAATGATAACTTGGCCTATTGGAGTGATAACTTGTCCTAAAAATGATAACTTGACATAGAATTGAAATATTTATAGATTTTGGCATTTCAGAACCTCTATGCACATGGAATTAAGTATAAAATGAGAAAGATCAACTAGTTATCACAATCTATGCATTTCAAACATAATTGGCCAAAAGTTGGGCAAAATAGGGATTCGATAGGGGTGAAATGCATCTAAAATGAGATAAAAACCTATAGTGATCAGCTAGTGATCAAACTCCCCCAAGCTTAGCCTTTTGCTTATCCTCAAGCAAAACATTTAGGAATTAAGGACAACTTGAATTAAAAGTCCACAAATTAAGCAAAGATCAGCTAAATTGAATTCAATGAGTTTCCCACTTTGTCAATACTTCATTCTTTCAAAAAACTCAATTTCTAGCTAGAGAATCACACATCTACGAAATATCCTATCTGCACATTTTTTGAATAGAAACGGCTCATTCCAAAAGTAGTATTTAATATCGGAGAAAAATTTCTTCTTTCGTTGGTAAGAGAGATCCGGTTGTAAGACTCCGGAAGTTAAGTAATTGGCATAATCAACAAACCAAGAAAGTTGTGTTTTCTGAATTATGAACAATTGTTCATCTGGAAAAGAGTCATTGATTTCACTGCAGCCTTCAGAGTCAACGTCTCCTTTTGATAATTGAAGTTAGGAGAGATGATCAGTTACCAAGTTTTCTATCCCCCTTCGATCTTTGATTTCTAAATCAAATTCTTGTAACAGAAGGATCCATCTGATCAGTCTAAGTTTGGCGTCTTTTTTAGCAATCAGGTATCGCACAGCTTGATGATCAGTATACACAATCACTTTGGAGCCAACTAGGTAGGATCTGAATTTATCCATTGTAAAAACTACTGCTAGAAACTCCTTTTCAGTCGTGGCATAATTGATTTGTGAGTCATCCAAAGCTTTGCTAGTGTAGTAGATTGCATGTTGCTTTTTATCTTTCCTTTGTCCCAATACTGCTCCCACAGCTTGATCACTAGCACCACACATAATTTCGAATGGCAGGGACCAGTCGGGTGGTTGAATGATTGGAGCTGTTGTAAGAGCTATTTTCAGAGTCTCAAAAGCCTTTAAACAGTGTTCATCAAATATGGACTCTGCTTCTTTAGATAGGAGTTTTGTCAAAGGTCTTGCAATTAGAGAAAAGTTCCTGATGAAACGGCGATGGAATCCGGCGTGTCCAAAAAAGCTTCTAATTCCTTTGATAATAGTAGGCGGAGGTAATTTTTCAATTACTTTTGTCTTAGCTTTGTCAACTTCAATACCTCGGCCTGAAACAATATGCCCCAGGACTACACCTTCTTGTATCATAAAGTGGCATTTCTCCTAGTTCAACACCAGATTAGATTCAGCACATCTTTGTATACTACAAGAAAAGTAATTTTTAACGACCACCCTTTAATGATGAGTTAAAAAAATTATCGTTATTGATAATCAATAATGATCAGAAAAATATGCCATCGTTAATAAATATTTTAATAACGGCGGGTGAAAATACTCGTCGATAAAAAAATCAATTCCGATCGTTAAAAGTTAAAAATAATGATCACTTATTAAAATGATCATTAATATAGAATTAAATGGAGGGCTATCCAAAGTGACTTCCCTCTCACAAATTTGATTGGATAACAAAAATAAATCTACACCATTAATCAAATATCAATAAGCTTCTCTAAACAATGTCAACCGTGTGATCCATTAAAAGAAAAAAAGCCCTAAATTGTTGCACACATGACCGCCGACAGCTTGAAGGGAAAGAATAATGATCTACCACCACATCGTCTCCTCTCCACGAAGACCGACCTCTTGTTTCTCCTCTCCATGAAGACTGACTTGCTGTTGTCTCTTTGTTGATCCTACTGGTATGTTGCTTTCTGTGGTCCCCTGATCATTCCTCTATGAACTCCATTGATGTTGCTTCCATCTGTGTGTTGCTGTCGTCGATCCTGTGCTATCAATGGTGCACTCTCTCTCCCTCCCTCCATTCTACTCTCTCTAACACACTCTTTCTCATTGGAATCCCTAATTTCTCTTGAACCTTAATTTTATTTAAATAATTCTCCATGTTTCTCTATATAAGGTCATGTTAATGTGTTCTCATTTAATCGTCCAGTAATGTTCTGTATCCATTCATTTTCTATGCATTAACTTTCAAGAATAAGAGAGTAGTAACTTGATCAGCAGATTAGTTGCAGTTGCAACTATAAAACTAAAAATGTTGGAGAATTCAAGCATCACATAGTAGAGACGAAGAGAAAATGAAGGGTGACAGTAAACAATAAAAGGAGGCCATCGTGAAAGGGTGAGTGCGTGTGAATTGTTTGGTGCCCTTTTTTATTCTAATATCATTAAATGGCATTCTTGCATAGGACAAAAATCATGAAAGTGATCATTAGAGGGAGGTGGAAGCCCATCGACCTCTCAAACCATTAGAAGGCAGGGGGCAGGCTGGATTCTTCTCTGCAGAAAATATAAAAAATGGAGGTGGAGATGGAGATGGGGGATGATGATGAGGGGAGATTGGTTATATCATATTTATAATATAGAGTTGAACAATGAAAAATATTAGATGATAGCATTGCTAGTATGATTTCAGCTTTGTCCATGGAGCATGAATATTCATCCTGCCATTATGAGTTGTCAATTAGGATGACATGTACATTAATTTTGCTTTGCATTCATGTTATTAAAGAGACAAAAGCAGAGAGTTAAACAACAAGAAATGAAAACCACATTGATTATAATTATTTGCACCAATTATTTGGAAAGTTGTAAGCATGAAAACTGCATTGATTATAATTTTATCTCATGATTTCTCTGCTATAAGTTTTTTCTTTTTCAAACAACACGGCATGTGACGTGCCTCCCTTCACTATGTGATTCCCTGGTTCCTCCACCTTGGGTTCTCCTTCTCACTTAGCATCACCTGATCATATCTCCTCTAGGTAAGATGGTCCATGTTCAAACTTTACATTCATGTCTTACCTAATCCGAAAACATAGTTTAAGGTCTATCAAAGTTATATTAATGCCTTATTAGAAAACATTTTGTAACTTGATGAACTGATCCCTGCCCATAAAAAAAAATTCATGCCTAATTTGAAAACTTAGGACATGTGAACTCTGTTGAAATTTATGTATGTCTATTTAATCCATATTTGAAATTTTCTCAAAAGAAACTACTTGAAAGATAATTCTATGTAGTAATCTTAGTTTTTATTCTTCCATCATTGGATATTTTAAAACAACTTTGGTTTTTCTTTTTCATGTGATTGGTTATAGATTATTCTAGCTTTTTTTTAACTTTGATACCAACTAACAAATCCAAATTATTCTAACAGAGTTTTTCTTTCTCACATTGGGTTGTATGTTCATATGAAGCAAACCGAGTTTGTTTAATTACTCTTGGCTAATGTTGTTCTCTGGACCCACACATTTATTGGATTGTCCAATAAAATCTTTGCATATGTTTGAGATTATTATATTAATGTTGCTTTTAACTACATGCACAACACTCAAATGGAACTCCAATAGAAGGTATGATGTGATTAGAGTGTTTGGTCAATTTACAACCTATATATATACAATGAATGTTCATGCCCTTGATTTATATATCATGAATTTTTTTATTTGCATATTAGAGGTCTTAACCATTACAAAGTATGATTTCATCGGTACAAGATTGTATACTCCAACTCTATATTATGATATTATAGGGCCATATTCTAGTTGTTGGATACTAGACACCAAAGGTAATTTCTAGCTTTTGTTCCATATCCCTGCAAACGTCGCATATCTATTGTTTCAATAAATGCTCAAGTTGTTTGTGCATGCATGCAGGTAGTTCATTGATGATCTGCTCGTTCATGTCTTCAAGAAACATTGGAGCAATAGGATTCCTTCTTTGATTATCAAGCTACAAGGCTTGCTCCATCAGCTGAAATGTGGAATAATAGTTGGGCAGAAGGATTAGTTATACTTTGATCATCAAGCTATAAGGCTTGCACAATTTACATGGAACCGTGAGAGTTATGATAGAGATTGGAGAATAAAATGTAACATTTTATTTTAGGAAGTAACATTTTTTGTATTGAAGTTGTGTACTACATTGATTAAGAAAGTATAAGTTTTGGATAATATAACAATTGTAACCTCATTTTTTTAATATATATATGTACCTATTGAAGCCGAATATTCCTTTAAATTTTGTACATTTGTGATCTAATAGAATAATTTTGCATTAGTAATAGAAGTTCTATATATGAACCAGATTGTAGTCTTGGTCATTATTCATGACCTAATTATTGGTATTTAAATAGTCTTTGTCGTTAGTACTTTTAATGGCCAGATTTTTGGACATTAAAAGTATTTAGTGACCTAGGCACAATGGTCATTATTATTATTTGTGGCCAAGAAAATGATCGTCATTAAAGATATTTAACGATCGGACTAGTGGCCACTAAAAATTCTTTTAACGACAACTCTTTTGCTAGTCGTTAATAAGCTTTAACGGCGGGTCAACTTCCTCCGTCGTTATTAACATTTAACGGCGGAGCCTATAACGACCAGCGACGATGGGAAAAACTCGTCGTTAATGAGCTTCAACGACAAAAATCTACCTTTTAGCGGCCAATTTTTCCTTCATTATTGACCACTTTTCTTGTAGTGTACGTAACACCTTTCCTAAATTCTGAAGACAAACCTCAAAGGAAGTGTCATATACTGAAAAGTCATCCATGAATATCTCCATTATTTCTTCAATATAATCGGTGAAGATTGACATCATGCACCTTTGAAAGCTGGCTGGGGCATTACATAGTCCGAAGGGCATCCTTCTGTATGCAAAGATGCCATAGTGACAAGTAAAGGTAGTCTTTTCTTGATCTTCTGGGTGAATGGGAATTTGATGAAATCCAGAAAATCCATCTAAGTAACAAAAATAAGAATGGTTTGCCAGTCTTTCCAACATATGGTCAATAAAAGGTAATGGAAAATGATCCTTCCTTGTGGCCTTATTAAGTTTCCTAAAGTCGATACACATCCTCCATTCGGTGATCGTTTGCATGGAAATGAATTTGTCTGATTCTGTCTTTACTATGGTCATCCCACCTTTTTTGGCACGATCTGCACGGGGCTTACCCACTGACTGTCTGATATTGGGTAAATAATTTCTGCATCCAATAGTTTAATCACTTCTTTTTTCACCACCTCCTTCATTGTTGGATTAAGCCTTCTTTGTCCCTCTATGGAGGGTTTATGGTCTTTTTCCATATGGATACGGTGCATGCATATAGCAGGATTAATTCCCTTAAGATCATCCAATGTGTACCCGATGACATGCTTGTAAGCTTTTAGCTTATCCAATAGCTGTTGAAGCTGAGTTGTCTTTAAATCTGCACTCACAATCACTGGATAAGTGGAGTCCTCTCCTAGAAATTCATACTTGAGATTTTGAGGAAGCTTCTTTAATTCTGGCTTTGTTGGCTTCCTTGAGCTAGGTTGTTGCATAAATTCTGCAGGTTGGTCTTCCAGTGGAGCGTTGGGGTGTTGTGTTTCAGTTGAGAGCATGTGGCTCGTAAGAATGCCTGCTTCTTCTTCTGTCCACAAAGATGATTCTTGAGCTTCAAGAGATACTTTCAGAGAGTCTGATATGTGCATAACCGATGCTACCTTCTGTACAAGAGAATCCAGTTGCTCAGGTTGAAGAGAGTGGTCTTCCATATCTGGACAATTTATAAGGTGATTTAGTTGAAATTCAACCGTGTCATCACCTATTTGAAAGGTAAGGCGACCTTGTTTAACGTCAATCACTGCTCCGGCAGTGGCTAAGAAGGGTCTCCCTAACAAAATGGGAGTTTGATTATTTTCGTCCATGTCCAGAACCACAAAGTAGGCTGGTATGTAGAAATTGCCCATTTTAATGGGTATGTCCTCCAGGATTCCCTGCGGGGTTTTTATAGATCTGTTTGCCAATTGGAGGGACATATTTGTGGGTTTAATGTCACCCATTTCAAGTTTCTTACACAATGAAAGAGGTATAAAACTTACTGAGGCACCAAGATCACATAAGGCTCTTCGTATCTTCCGGTTTCCAATTTCGCAAGGTATGGAGAAGCTCCCTGGATCTTTCAGCTTCGGAGGCAATCTATTTTGTATTACCGCACTTGCCTCAACAGTTAGCGCGATAGTTTCATTTTCTTGTATCCTCCTCTTCTTCGATAAGATGTCCTTCACGAATTTGGCATATGCTAGCATCTCTTGAATAGCTTCCACAAAAGGTACATTGATATAGAGTTTCTTTAGGATCTCTACAAACTTGTCGAATTGTTGATCCTGTCGAGACTTCTCGAGGGCTTTAGGAAATGGTATCCGCGAAGAATAGCTGGACTGACCTTTAGCAAACTGTTGTTTGGATTTATTGGATCTATTCATTACATCCCCCGGTTGAACTGTCTGATTTTGGTCATCAACTTCCTCTGTTGCCTCAGTCGAGACCTCCGCTTTTGTTATTTTTATGTTATCAGTTGTCTTTCCACTTCTTAAAGTCACAGCTTGAGCTTGCTCTTTTGGATTCTTCTCTGGTTGTCTAGGTAAGATTCTTGGTTGTCTTGAAGATGATGTAGCTTGTTGAGATATCTGAGTTTCCAACATCTTGTTATGAATGGAGAGACTTTCAATTTTTTTCAAACATTTTCTGCATCAGAGTGTCCTATTTTGACATATATTTCTCCATCATTATTTCTAGGTTGTTGGTAGAAGATGACCCTTGTTCTGTCGAGTAATTTTGAGGTGGTGCTCTCTGATTGAATTTATTTTGCCAAATGGGGGCCTGATTTTGTTGAGGATTATCTCTGTAGGAAAACTTTAGGTTGTTTCTCCATCCTGGATTAAAAGTGTTAGAGTATGGGTCATTATTCAATGGATAAGGGCCTATAACATTAGCTTGTTGTTGGTATCCTTGCTGTTTTAATAGCTCACAGTGCACGGAAATGTGATCAGGTGAACCACATATTTCACAAGATCTTGCTATCATATTGACAGTTGGAGTAGCTTCATTGAGTCTCAATCGACTAATTTCTTTTTGAACTATATACTCCACCTTGGAAGTAAAATCCTCACCGTCAAGTCGAGTTTGAGTTAATGCTGCGGACTCATTAGACCTTGAATGAGCCAAGAAATGCTGATTCCTAGCTATTTCTTCTATAAGTTGGTAGGCTCCATCTACATTTTTCTTTATAAACACACCATCTACAGCGTTGTCAAGCGCCATTTTTGAGGTATAATTGAGTCCATTGTGAAAGGACTGAACCAAAATCCATTTGCTTAACCCATGATGAGGGCATGACCTCAGCAATGTCTTGAACCTTTGCCAAGCTTCATACAATATTTCTTGGTCTTTTTGCACGAAACCAATGACTTGATTTCTGATTCTTATAGTTTTGCTGGGAGGGAAATATTCCGATAGAAATGCTTTTACTAGTTGCTCCCAGGTAGTTAATTTTCGGGGTTCCAATGATTGTAGCCATTGTTTGGCCTTACCCTTCAGCGAGAAAGAGAAGACCCTCAGTCTCAATGCTTCTGGCGATACCCCATTCAGCTTAGTTGTCTCATATTTCCAGAAAATGTTTAAGATGTTGATTTAGGTCTTCATTTGGGGTTCCTCCAAATTGATTTTGTTGGATCGTAGAGATTAGAGATGATTTTAATTCGAAATTGGCTTGAATGGCAGGCTTCAGGATTGCAGACTCCAGCCCATCTGCTGTAGGAGTATAGAGTTCTTCTAATGATGGAACCGGTGGTCGCGGTTGAATTGGCTCTTCTTGTTCAGCCATCATTTCGATCTCAGGATCAGAATTCTCCTCGCAATCTATAGATTGAGTGCTGCTTGTACCTTCAAAAAGGGAAGTTCTATGATTGTATTCTCGCACCCTTCTCTTAAAAGTTCGATCTATTTTAGGGTCTAATTCAAGTAATTGATTGCGAACGTTTCTGGGCATATACTAATCTGCAATCAAATGAGAAAATATAGTCAGCCGTGAATAGCGCTTAAACAAACTAAGTAAGGATATAAATGAAAAGTAAATAATTAATCTAAAATCCCCGGCAACGGCGCCAAAAACTTAGTGTGAACTTGTCGTAGTTGTGAAGTTGTGGATTTTCACATAAGAAAAGAAAGAAATTCTAGCCACGCTTTAAATTTTACTCAAGAGTTCACGCAACTGCAGGTGTACAGGTCGAGTAGAAACTTGGAGTGTCGTAACCCCGTTGATTTAGATTAATTATTTGATCCACTTATATCCAAACAAAATTGTCGCAAAGTTACAAAAGAATAAAGCATAAAGATAAATGAGTATGGATTTAGAATAATAAAGGAATGTAAGAAAGGATTTTAGCAATTGAAGGAAGAGATTCCCTTGGAATGAACTAGTCGATGCTGTGACAATAATCGTATTTGATTTACTAATTTCTAGATTCCCTTCTATCCTATCAATATATAGAGAGAGAGATCAGGGATAGTAGGGGTCCTAACCGTTGAATTAAGACTTCCGATTGATATGACTCTCATCTTCAATCAGAACAAATTTAGTCTCTCGACCTTTTGTAATTAATGCTCTTAATCTTAATCAAACGATAAAAAATATGGAATTTGCTCCTCGCGCGATTGTAAGGATTCTCATCTTATAACAATCGGGATAATAGATCTCTCAATCCTTTTGATAAATACAAATCAATAGTTTACGAAAAGCACAGCAGTTGATGTAACCAAATTCCTCTCGGGTGAAATTAGCTTAAACCAAAACAACCGATCTCTCGATCCGATTAAAATCAGTCAGAAATTCTTATGGCCATGCATCACGTAAGCAAGAAGCGAGGAATCAAAATAATAGTATCAGGAAATCAGAATAATAGTAAGCATCAACAAAGTTTCATTCCGCGGGAATAAAAAAACTCTCTTTAATTCTGCATTTTCTCCTTTTGCCTTCGTCCTCTTCTCTCCTCCCCCTTCTTTGGTCTTCTTCCTTCTTTTATGTTTCCTCCCTGTTCAAAATTCAAATTTCGAAAAGTGATTAGTCCCCTCTTTTACTCATTCAACTTTTTTACTAAAAATTGATCAAAAACATTTAAAATACGTCCGACTTTTATGTAAAATTGTGAATTTAATTGTAGAAATTATAAGTACAAAAGGAGGTGATCATGACGCTACGCTGGTGCGGGTTCATCCTTCTTTGTAGGACAATCACGAATGAAATATCCTTGTTGACCACAGTGCAGGCATACACCAGCCTTCATTCCATTTCCCAATGTGGAACCTCCTACAGTGGGGACAAGCACCCATACTCTATGCTTGCTGTTGGGGTTGCTGACGTTGAGGCTGCAAAAAGGGTCATAACTTAATTCTTCTTTACCATAAACATCTTTTAACTTCGTATTCATCATTTTTACCTGATATTGTGGTTGTTGTTGGCGGTTAGCCTCACGAGGCTCATACGGCCTTGCCCGGTTATCCCGACGTTGATTCCTATGATCAGGTCCTCCTCGATTCCGACGGTGGTTGTTCCATCGAGGTTGATACTGAGAAGGGAGTTGCATGGGAGCCTTTCTTTTTACATCCTTTAGTTCTTGTTGTTCCCTGGCATAGTTCCTTTCCATTGTGGTTGCTAACTCCACTACCAGGCTCACATTAGCACATTGGCCAACTAAGGTGCTGGTCCGGATGGTCGGGTTCAATCCCTGACAAAAATGATCCACCTTCTATCTGTCACTCATCTTGAGGGTCTTGTAGGAACTCCCTCTACTTTAGTGCACGCTGGTATGGTGGAAAGTAGTGTGCCTCAAATGTCTCACAGAAGCATTCCCAAGGAACGTCGTTCTGTCCTTTATACTGTGTATCACTCACAGTTCTCCATCAGTCCAAAGCATCCTCCGTTAACAGCTGGTGGCGAATATGACCTTCTTATCTTCACCACAGTTCATTTATTGCAACTTCTGTTTAATTGTACTCAACCATCTCTCACCCTTATCAAACTCATCCAAGCCATCATACTCTGGAGGGCGTAACTTCATAAATGCCTGAATAGTGTCCTTAGAGGACGCTGGTGGCGTAGGCTGCACAGAAGGAAGCTGCAACGATGGAGTCATCACTGGTACGACCTGAGGTATCAGTACGAGCGGAACCGTTGATGCCCGTGATGGTGGGGGCTGCACCAGTTGGGACTGAACAGTCGGCTCCATAGCACGAGCCTAATTCATCTGGCCCTCATTCTGGTTCGTTCCCTCTTGTTGTGGATTTTCAATCTCGCCGCTATTTCGAGATCGCCTCCGACCCCAAGCTCTAATAACAAGTGCGCGGTGTGGAGGCATCTACATCATCTTAGAAAAAACATTCTACATCTTAGGAGACAAGATAAACTTACTTGACTTCATGTGGCGCGGTGACTGCTCGTGACGCTTGCACATGGACTTAACATCATACTTTAGGACATGAGAATGACCTAACTTTAGGCTCCGATACCTAACTGTAATGCCCCCAAATCGCACCCCGCCACATGGCAGAACACGCTTCGGAGATGCTACGGGTCATCCTTACGTGTACATCATATTGATCAAAAGGAGACTTTGACTGGTCAACAGAATATCGATAAATGCGGAATAACTAGATCATCATAAGAATAAAATAAAGTAACATCATGAAATGTGAAAATTTGATAACTGACTTCATAGGAGTCCAGAGGAAAGCTAATACATCAAGTAAATAAAAGAAAGAAAAAAGTTATCCATCGTCTAAAGGACTCGATAATCATGTGCAGTCACTTACGAGCTCGATCTATCATCGTTGGCCACTATCATCATTGATACCTTCGCCTACATTTAAGAACATTCAGGGGAGAACCTCCCTATGAGTTTTACAACTCAGTATGGAAGTAAGATAAACATCATAATAGGATCATGATACTAGACATGAATTATAAATATAACATCATAATATAACATCATCATCTGATAGAAAAGTGAATCATGATCATAATATGAAATGATAGAAACATGCATAGGAACATATAAATAAAAGATCATAAATAATCATCATAAGAAAGGCAAAAGTCAGACATCATAAGATAGATTCTTTGTTCATATGTGTTCATCTTCTTCGTCATCTTAATTTCACCTTTGACTTATTTGGGTTATATTTCAACCCACGGGGAGGCCTGCCTCAACCCGTCCATCATCATCATCATAATTGGCAGAGCCAGCCCATAGCTGACCGAAGTCAGCCCATAACTGACCGAGGTTAGCCCATAACTGGTCGTCACCAGTTCATCATAAAAAGAGCTTTTCATTTAATATTTTACGTCTTTTATTTTGCATCTTTTAATTAAACAAAATATATTTTGATAAGAACTTTAAATCAGAATAAAAGACATGATCATGGAGAGTAAATCAGGGGCACAAGTGTAATAATCATCATCATCAATAAGATCTGAAATAGAAACATAGTCAGGGATTCAAACATCATAGAATCAATTTAATCAAGGTCGGAATCCGGGCCGAGTAAGGAGAAAACTTAGGCCGAGTTTAAGGCATCATCTTCGGAAAATTCAGAGTAGAGCTCGGGCCGGGTTCGGGTTACACCCGGGCCGGGTTGGTTCATCGTCGAGTCGGGGCGGCTATCGCGCCCGACTATTTTCCGTACGCAGAACTCGGTTCAGATCATCTCCAACTCGGCCGGGTTCATCCATTGCAGAGCTCGACGAGCGTCGGCAATGGCGGATCCGGGCCAAGTTCGTCCGAACTCGGTCCGATGAAGGACTTGTTCGGGCTGGGTTTGGATGAACCCGGGCTCGGTTCATCTTTCGCAGAAACTGCGCGGACGCGCAGTTCGCGTTCTGTTCATCGTTTTCGGTGATGGCCGGCATAATTCAACATTAAAGAGCATCATGCATTAACCAGAAAATTACCTAGAACATGCTTCAAGTCTAAAATCAAAATTATATTACGAACCTATCATAGTTCCGTACTTCAAAATTTCTGTCCAAGAAACTTTACTGCTATCTTATTCTTCCTCTTCCTCTTCCTCTGCCCGCTTCTCTTTGTCCAGATGCGCGTTTGGCGTCGTCCACGTATGGCGGCGGCAGTCAGGGACGAGAAGGGTGCACGTAAGAGGAGAAATTAGGGCTGGCTCGTGAGAAAAATGAAAAGAGGATTTTCGTTTGATCTGCCTCTTATTTATAAAGGAGAAGTTTGAGTTTGGTTGAAATCAACTCCTCGTAAAATCTGATTTTAGATTTTATCTTTTCCTTATTTATTTTATCTTCTTTTTTTTTCTTTTTTTTCTTTTTTTTCCCAATTAAATTTGATTAGTACTGTATGTTTTGAATGCTTGATAATTAGTACTCTACGTCTCTCAGAGTAATTGTAATCGTGAGTCGAGTTCGAGTAAATAATCCTCGGGAGTGTCAACTTAAATGGATAGGGCAAGACGCGGCCAACACTCTCTCCATCATATATTAATATAGAACATATTTTTCCCTATATATGCGTAACTAGTGCTATATTTAGCAATTTATTTTGGTTTTACTTTTCACAATATTCTTTTATTCTCGCATATTTTCTCTCATCTTTAAACCTTTTCTACAAGTCAGTAGTCAAAGCAATAAATTTCTTTATGTCCTCAACCTTTACTCCACTTCATAAAAGAATGTGACCGTGCATTGAATTTCAAGTGATTAAAATGATAAATTCTATCATTTATTGCCAGAGGAAGAGACGTAGGAAATCCAGCATTACATATGAAAGCAATTGCTCTCCAAAGGAAAGACAGATTATTATAAAACCCATAAATTACATAGGACTGTAGAGGAAGATTAAGCCGTTTAATTAATGCTCGAGGGTTTCCTTATAAAGATGTGACATGTTATTGTAAAAAAAATTAGGAAAATACTTCATTCTTCTAATTCATCCTTCTAAAAATTCTTCTAACACTCACTATGTACAAACACATCCTAAAAAGTAGATGAAATTACAACTAAATTTTTTAGAGGATGATTATGAAGATATAGCATTGCCCAAAAAATTATTAGATCCTGCTATGTTGGGCTGTCAGATCTCATAACTGGACCCAAGGTCAAATCAGATGATGAGTTGGGTTATAATTGGATAAGTTCTATCAGTTTCGATCAAATCTGATCGATTTTTGTTAAAATAATAATATTTATAATAATTTTAATGATTTAATATACATACTATCATAGAATGAATTCATTCGAGTGAAAAATTATTAGTAATCTACTAATAACAAAATATAAATATAAAATATTGTTTATTCTATTGTAAAATATAAGTAGTAATATTAGTACTAAAATGAATTACCACTTGTTATCATTGATTATTATGATCTAATATCTATTAATCATTTAATATCTATTAATTTATTTTCTCAAAAATCATTTTTATGTCTTCTTTTTACATTAATTTCGTTTTTGAACACTTTTTGTTCTCTCCTATTCATTATATATGTTAATTTCCTTTTTATTGTTGTTACTTTCCATATTAATTTATGCGTTGGTTCAAATCCTTCAAATGTATAAAAGAAATTAGTGCTAATGGACTAATATAAAAATATTAATAAAAAATTTATTTATTCGATTGCAAAATTTAATGTTAATAAGAAAATGAATCATAACTTGTTAATATTGGTCGTTATGATATGATCTTTATTTATTACTTAATAAGAGTGTAATATATTGATTCTATTATAATAAATCACTTTTTTCTTCTTATTTTTATTTTCAGCTCTCTCTCTCCGCGCACGCGTGCGTTAAAACAACAACAAAATGCAGAGATCGCACCCTTTTATTGCCACTTATATGCTTGAGAGACGATTAATATATTATTATATCAAGTGCACTTGCCAATTAAGTAATTAATTAGAATAAGTAGAACAATCATTCACGCTAACATTATGAAGAGTTACCTATCCAATCTTACTTATTTTTTATTTGAGTAGGTATAGTTCCCTTGGGTTTGACTTGGTTCCCTCGTAAACTATAATCTAACAAAGAACAAGAGGATCAAATGCATTTAAAAAATAAAAGAAAGCTTTGGTGTTGAATATATTTTAAAAAAAAAAAGAACACCAAATACTGTGGAATCTTTTTTCCTCAAATCTCCTTTTTGTGCATATTGACTTTAGGGATGAATTATTTATATTTCAAATCCAAGGACTTGTTTATCCAAAGCCATTGATATCTTATTTATATATGAGGACGATATAGTTAGTTCACAGGAAAGTTGTTTTGCCAAAGCCAATGACTCGAATTCGTTTAGAAGAGTGGTGGGAAGATCGAACAATCCCTATAATGACATTGCACACTCGTGTAATTTTATAAGAAATCTATTATTATTATTATTATTATTATTATTATTATTATTATTATTATTATTATTATTATTATTATTATTATTTCGGCATTGAAAAAAATGCCAAAATACATTGTAATTCATGTCAACAATATTGGTATTTCATTGACTTTTATTTATGCTATATATTGTATTAGCTACTGCATATATGTCATAGAGGTGCGGTGACGTAGGCAAAGCCTTGCACATACTGACGAATACAAGGAGTTCCACGTATTTACAAGCAAGTTATCAGGATCTGAGAAAGGATCCTACCTAAGATCGTAACATCCTATATTTTAAATAAAAATATATTTCTAAAAATATAATAATAGTGATAATAATAATGGTAATAATAATGGTAATAATAATAGCAATAATAATCATTATTTAATAATTTTCTCTCAATATCTACATTACACTTAAATTGTAATTTTTAGGGGCTACATAACAATATAGAAAGTTAGAAATTAAGATAAATTAATTGTGATAATTAACAATGGTAAATCAATTTTCTCATTTGAATTATAAATAAATAATTTTTTTTCTAAATATCATTTTTTACATAAGTTTATTAATTAATAATAGACCACTCACAAAAAAATGAATGGAGAAATAAAGAAGGAGAGAATGGAGAGGAATTTAACCTAATGTCTTGCTAATTTTTTCTTAATATTCTATTTTTTCATTTTTAAAAAATAAATTTAAATAAATAAAATCATAATATGATAAAGTTACCTCCTTTGTTGCCAATTTTTTTAATTTTAATATTCTATATTTTAGTTTTTCTCAATAAAAAATTAATTAAAAATAGAAAAACAAAACCACAGGATAGGTAGGATCTTACGATCCTATCGATTTTACGATCTAGCCATTGATCCTCATACGATTTTACATTTTCGATCCCTAAAGTGAGATCAGAATCGCTTGCCCACTATTGGATCGTACGATCCTACCGATTTTATGATCTAGCCATTGATCCTCATACGATCTTACATTTTCGATCCCTAAAGTGAGATCAGGATCGCTTGTCCACTATTAGATCGTATGATTCTGCAAACGATCCTGACAACCTTGTTTACAAGTTTCTTGCACAGAGTCGTAATTATGTAATTATTTCATTTGTCATCGTATTCGTAACATTCTTTTATTTCTACATGGCAGTTTATCCGGTCTAAATCTTGTAAACTCAATAGGCTACTATTTTCTAACTGATCAAATTTGAGGTTCAGATGGATATCTAAAGTGTTCAAAACAAATTTCTAATGTGAGCATAATATGTATTCAAACAAATTATTACAGTTCATGGGGTGGGTCTATTCATGATTTGTAATGCTCTCAAATCAATTAACGTCACGTGATAAAAATTAACCTGAGAACGCTACAAATACTATGGAGTCTCAGTCAAGAATAAAGACACGTGAAAAAGAAAAAGAATAAAATAAAGAAAAATTGTGAAAAAAATAATATTAATTGTGGAAGTTCAATAATGATTACATCATCCTTGAGTAAATATAATAAATTCATAAATGCGGAAGGAAAATAAATAGATAATAGGCTCTGTAGTTCATGTGTTTTATAGTCGTTGGAGCAGTATCGCAATACACTAACTCAACACCATCACTGATTAGCCATATGGAAATCAAATACAGGGGATGAAATTCTCCCATAAGCTTTACAGTCTAGTGAGGAACCAATAATGATATACATTGCATAACGTTAAATAGCATAAATCAATAATTATGATAATTACTTATCTTGGTTTGGAAATTAAGCATGGAGTCATCATAATTCATGAATAAAGAAAGTCAATAGATATCAATAATCAATAAGATCACATGATACAAGATAGGCTTGGAATCAAAGTATGCTTGATAATAATGACATAAGTAATAACGATAACTTGACTTAATATTCATGCTTTCTTTTACTTAAACATACTGCTTAATTTTGAATCATACTTAGAAATCAGGTGATTTTAGGTGCCTTTAAATTTTTCATGGGGCATGCCGAATGAAACAATACAACTTTGTGCGGATCAATGGGTGATCAAAGGGAGACCCTTATCATGAGGCACTAGCAACCCATTCTTTATCTTTCATCTTATCTTATTAATCACTTTAGAATTTTGTTATTCGTTATTCATCATGGTGTTGGATCCAATAGATTAATAAGAGAATGAATCAACATCGGGGTCCATATCTTAATTCGGGATTGGATCTTTGTGAGATCATGTGCCATAAATCCAATAATAATCATGATTAATTAAAATAAGAATATATAGCATTCAAATCAAAATCAAGGATCAATAGGAAACATGATAAATAGTCTCGGATTGCTATACCCGAGTGGGGTATAGGGTGATCTGGGCCGAGTTCATAGCATGGACCCGGACCAAGTGTAATAAGCACTCGGGTCGAGTTCGTGCAAAGTGTCACACATCGCCGGGGTTAATGTGGGACAAACTCGGGCTGGATTAAGTGGAACCCGAGTCCGGTAGTCGAGCGGTCGACCGATTTGTCAAGAGGTGGACTGATCTGTTACTCACTAACCCGAGCCAAGTTTCGCGAGGACGACCGTGTTATAGTCAACACAATAATTTTCAGTACGAACCAGGCCGGGTTCCATAAGGTGCAGAATGTCGAAAGTTACATGAAAGAATCCTAATGTTTTACACATGTAGATTAAACACCACATATATAACAATCATCATGGCAGGTCAAGCAAAATAACAATCAGATTCCTACACGTAAGTAATCATATCACAATCCAAACAAAAAACAGATCAAACATCATATTCATCTTCATATCGTCTCCTTCCTATTATTCATACTTTGGACATGATTAGATCGTAATAGCATGTTGATTAGATCCATCTAGAGTTATGCAAGGTGATTTCGAATTCACCCACATCTATTCGTACTTGATCCTCCTTGTCGAGTCATCCGTATCAGCAGCCGTGTCCTTCGCATTGCTCTTGCGTCCGAGGTGCCTCTCCTTCGTGTTCTCCTCCTGAAATCCGTCAAGGCAAGAAAGGTCGTGAAATGATGTCAAGATAGAGGAGGATCATGAGAGGAAAAAAACTCAATCTGTTCCGATACGCAGAGGTAGAAAGATGTTCGTCTAGCCTTTACCAGGTGGGGTTCAGAGGCGTTGGAATTTTTTCGGGGTGTGCAGACTGTAGAGGACAGATGGGCAGATTTGATTTTTTTTTCACGAGAGTGGAGGTTCGGAAAAGATATGTGTGATTATCTCCTTTACTATGCCGTTATCAAAATTTATTTCATTATAATTAATTTATTCAGGGAAGGTCGGCATTTCCACCAAATCTGGGATGCTAGGTGGTTATGCCGAGCTGTCCGTTTTATTTATTTATTTATTTATTTTTATTTATTTATTTTTTGAGTGTTACAAGATTTGTCTTTGATTATTTGCTTCACTTTCAGGTTCATTTTTTACTACGTGCTTTTTCTCGTCCTGATTTTTTTACATAACCCAATCAAGATCTTACCAATCCAGTTAAATGGGGATTCAGACAATTTTTTGTCGCAATTCAAGCCTGAATTTTAAATTATGAACAATATCATTCAAAAAAGTACTTATATATTTCAAAAGTGTATATTCTGAAAATACGCTAAAAGATATATATATATATATATATATATATATATATATGAATGACTGAATAAGAAAAATGGATAAACAAAATAGAACTCATACGTTCTTGATGTATACTTGATTGAATTTTCAAGCAAAATCCGGTCCTAACTCAAGCCACTAAAAAACATGGACTGAGACTGCTAAGATTTTACAGAAACACGGGGCATATAAATTATTGAAGTTTCATCATAAAAACAACAATCGATCAAGCTACAAACTTTTTTATATTTATTTTTGAAGAATACATTTAGAAATAATTTTCATCGCTAGTATTTCAAACTTTCTAATGCATACAATTCAATCATAATTATATATATATATATATTTGAAATTGTTTTATTTAGATTTTTAGTTCTGTTTTATTTTGTTAATGTGTCCTCTTCGAGTGATCAGCACTTCAGCAGTCTCAACAAAATTGAAAGAGCATGCATACTGTATATCTTGACTGGTCTGCATGTAAATTAATGGGTTCATACTTAACGATGTACCTGGTGTGTGTGTGTGTGAATGTCAGAGGTGAACTCGGCGCTTCCGGCTGGTCAAAGGTGAGCTATGTGAATATAATGTTGAAGGTTCGTTTTTGGACAGAAGTTTCTCTTAATAGACATTTTTTTTGTAGAAGCCAAATTTTCTTTTGCAGCTAGCTTCTCAATGTCGACCTCTTCGTCCTCTATTGCTATCCTTTCCACCGCCCATGAAAAAATTTGTGACACTATTGCCTCTGTTATGAAATTAAGTCGTAGACATTAGTGTATCTACCCTAATATCATTAACCTTATATTTAATAATATATGATAGTTTTGATGTTGTCTCAATATCTCCATTATGATTATCAGGAAACAGCTTTAATATTGGTTGAAGTCCTATTTTCAAACTCTATCCTACTTATCCTCTTTTTTTTACTTATTATTATATGAGCGGAATACATAAGTTCCTGTCGAAGCAAAAATATGTTGATGCACACATCATCAGCCCTTTTACTATACATATACAATATTAAACCAAAGCTTAATTTTACTTTTGGGCCTGGTTCGATAAGCGTTCTGTGACCCCAAAGTAAAATTAATTTCCTTGATCTCCTTCTGACTTAGGAGTCTTTGGGGCTTGAGAAAGGATGTTCATTTCATGGCAGTCGAGCAACCATTCAAACGATTTGAGAGAAGGTTGTGCCTGATATAGTGAATATGCTACTATCCACTACCCTGAGACAAGATGACCCCACAACGCGAGTTGGGTCCGGTGGGAGCTCCCGTGGTCTCACGGTTGGGTTAAAGTCGACCCAAACAGACCTCTGATCGAAGGGGAGGAGACGGGAGAGTTGGATTTTTTATTCGATCGTATTAGTATTTTCATCTTGCACTCTATCATCGTCTCCAGCTCAAATCCGCAAGGCACGCATTCACCTCAACACCGACTCGGAGACATTCACATATATTGTACTCGACGATGGTCCTATTCCTTTGTACATCAAGAATCTACGATCCTATTCCTATTCACATATATTACATATATTAGTAATATTTTGTCTAATTTTTGGGACTATAAATTAAATCACATCAGCCAACTGGTTTTTTAGATAACTTAGACCATTCATTGGTTAACGACATTTTATGGGAGGTTCCCTCATGAGCTCCGAGGACGTTTCTTCTTATTTCAATATATAATTCCACTTTTCTTTTAAAAAAAATAGTTGACCATTGACTATAAAATGATGGGCAATATCTACTGGTGAATTGAAAGATTGGAATGAAGTTAAATTATTTAGATTCATTATATTGTCCTGTTTATTTTATTTTAATTTGTAAGTAATTTAGATTGTATAACAATATAAATTGCATATGAAGTGATAACCTATATTGACTATAGGAGGTGTCCATTCATATTATCACTGAAATGATAATATATTTTTATTTTTTTTCAATTCCTATCCTTTTCAATTTTAAACAAATAAAATATAAAAATAATATAAAAATTTATATAGCAATAATAAATAATATTATTACAATCATAATTAACGATATTAATTTATCTTAAAATTATTTATTATTGTTATTCATTGAATTACATATTATTATTTTAAATATTGTATGCATTACCATTATTTTTATTTAAAAAAGATATGAAATATTTATTTAATTTATTAATTTTATTTGAATTTTTAGTTGGATTATACAATATTTAACGTAATATTAGTGATAAAGAATATTTTAGTAAAAGTCATATAGTGTTATTTAAATTATTGGAAAAATTATTTATAAATAATAAATAAGATAATACACATTATTAATAATTTAATAGGTGACAATCTTTCAATTAAGCAATATAAATTATTAAATAATGTGAAAAGATAATGCAGGAAGGACTCCTTAAATATTCCGTATATATTAGGTTCATGACTTGCTTTGCTCGTAAATTTGATAAAGCAAATTGAAAAACAGATAACATGGAGTGGGTCCTACCCAGTAGATAAACAACGTAGAGACAGATTTATTAAGTCATCAAGGCTATCATATATGAATGCGGAATTAAGTCACGTCTGAACTTCTGCGGGTCAATATAAAAATTAATGAAAAAAATGACATCAAATAATAAAAAAAAAGATTGTGGTATGATACGAAAAGAAACTAAGAAGTCGGACTAATTAAAACCTTGATAAGGACATGAATGAAAATAAGAACTACTGAAGGTTCGCCTGTTCTGAAAGTTGACATTGGGTGGGAAAGAACACAAAAATATCACTGATGTTTAAATATCGACTGCTGGTCAGTCGGTACCCAGCCCAACCATAAGCCAATTGATCATCACGATCGATTATTTTTTGCTTTTTCAAGACATTGACATTTCCACTGCTGCAAGCTTTATATTTTTTTTCCTTCTTTATACAGCAATAATATTTTTCATAGGTTGCAAGTCAACTCTTCGACTTTTCTTCCATATATGCATCATGAGTGCATTGTGTACATTGGCTCCTGACCACTTGGATCTAAGAGTTCAGTTTAGCATAGACATCGATCCTAATGGCGAAATTAGTAGCGATGTTCCTCCTTTTCGTTGTTTCGTTTGCTCATATGGATGTTTCTACTGCGCGGGGCACTCGTGGGGCGTCGGGGAAGTTCGAGGAGTCCCAAATTACAAACCAATGCAACTGGCGGTGTGTTCAATGGTCTCTTCAAGCAAAATAGTGCCTCCAGTGGTCTCCAAGCAAAGCTTCGGTGGAACGATGACTGGTTTTACGTGCTCGAGCTCGGCGTGGGTAACCCGCCGCGCAACGTCTCACTCATCATCGACACCTCTGATATGTTCATTTGGACCGACTGCCTGCAGAGCTCCATGCACAGCTCGGCTCCAGCTTACTATCCAAGCCAGTCTTCTACCTACCGGCCCCTGCCTTGCAACAACCAGCAATGGCGACAGATACTTTTTTATGACTATCCATATTGCATCGAAGTGCCACGGTGCACATTCAATTGTTCCTGGGCACTGGGTGTTCTTGCCAACGAAACATTTGGATTCGGAGGCAGTAATTTCACCTTATCTTTCGGATGCAACAGTGTGGAGGGGTTCAATTACTCGTACTCCTCGGTCTACGCGGGGATAGGACGAGGGCCCTTATCTTTGATCTCTCAGCTGTCCTTCTCCAAGTTCTCCTACTGCTTCACTGATATGGATACCTCTCTTTCTAGCTACATGTTCTTTGGATCCGACGCAGACTTGGACAAAAACGATGTCGTCAATATGACTTCGTTTGCTAAAGAAGGCAACAGTTACATTCTCGATTTAAGGGGCATATCATTGGGGGAGAAACTCTTGCCGATCCCTGCGGAATCACTCCAATACGCAGAAAAAAGGAACGGGACCATAATCTACACAGCGGACCCATTTACTTACTTGGTGCCGGAAGCTTACAGAATCCTCAGGGAAGAAGTCATTTCCCAGATTGACATAAGCTGCAGAGTCAAACGCAGCTATTCAAAATTATAATTTCTCTTTGCAAAAGTGTTAGATAACTTGAAATTCTATTTGTTAATTTATGTTCATCTAATTTATAGGGTATTTTAGTAAGATCATCTAAGTTTAATTTATAATTTGAAGGTAATCTAATTTCAAATTTTTTTTTAATTGTGATCGCCCGTAACCGATCGATCGCGTATATGGATGTCACGCTGTCGTCCGCATAACGGGGTATAACAAACATCTATGTATGCGATGGACAGATTGAGTGGCTTCACTTATAGCACCGTATAAGTTATATCTTAAAATCGGGTTTAATTATCTTTATTCTCTTATTATATAATTATGAATAATCAGAGAATGATAAGTTTACGCACTGAACTTTTATTTTATTTCGGTGCGCGGGCAAAGAATTTTATTTCGTATCCAGTCATCGTCCTTTTAATTAAATAAAAAATAATGGGCCTTCTACAAAACTGAAAGAGCATATTGTAATGTTCCAAGATTCGATGCGAATTAGCTCGATGTAAATTAGTTCAAGCAAAATGGATGTCGAATGTGGACCATGACGAGACCAAGTTCGAAATCTTACCTAAGGTCGATCGAAAAGCGTGAAATTATATCGAGAATTATTGGAACATTATTAATTAATAAAAAAATATATTTTATTAGATAATAAATATATTTTTATGAATTTTTCAAATCATATTTTTGTCAATTCTTAAATCAAATTATTTAATAAAAATAATATATATATATATTAAACATCATCTAGACAATTATTATTATGAAGTATATATTTTTATTAGTATTTAAACCATTGAATTAAATATATCATATAAGATTGTATGATCACATGTGATCAAAATTAAAAACGTATGAAGATATACACATAAGATTTTTAAGATAAGATCAAAATTGATAATAAATGGTAAGATCGTAAAATCATATATTTATATCAACATCTTGACTATCATGGGCGAGACTGATGAAGAGTTCGACTATGAGAATTAAAATGATTTGATATAAGTTCTACTTGTCATATTTCTAGGTCTTAGGTTGGAGTTTCTTCTAAGTTGCAGAAAGGGCGCCACTTAATAAAAGTAAGATTTCAATAATAAAAGTAATAATTTTAGATAAGTGTTATTACAAGTTTAGGTGTTCTTCGACTGCAATTCAAAAAATACTAATTTTCAAATATAATATAGATGTCAAAATGTAAGATTACTATAATAAAAATTGATATTTCTTTAGCTGATGGCAATGAAATTCGAATTTTCATAAGCGATCTTTCTGATGATCAGCTTGCAAAGTAAGAGAATGAAGTGTCATCATCACCTGCCACTTGAAAAGTATCATCATCATCTGGCATTCATCCCTGCAGCATTTGGAGAATATCAGGAGGCAGTGCGCATATATCAATGGCTTTTATGAAATAACATAATATAATATTTTTCTCAGTCTTCGTTCAAAGCAAATTGTGCAAGTAGCTGACATTTCTTGCTCCACCTACCAAAAGTATCAAAATTTCAAGAACCATTGCTGTTAAGTATTTCATTCCTACCTGGAAAACAATTGGTCCTTTTATTTATACATCGTAATGGAATAATTATGGTGTCACCAAGCTGACACTACACAACGCTACCCATAGATTAAAATTAATTAATCAACCTCAGCAATTAAGTGGCTCTAAATAGTTATGAGAATGAATTAAACTGGATGAATTATGGTTAAAACTCACAATGAGCGTTCTCCAAATTTATGTTGGATGCATGCCTTAAAAAATCTGTTGAAACATCTAACTAAGAAGAGGACCATATATAATTACAATTGAGTTCATATTAAAAGCACTATCAACAAACCTTATTCATAATTGGTTACTAGTTAACCAATTTCAGAACTTGGAATTATCATTATAGCCAATTATGTAGCCTTCTTATTATAATGCTAAATAACTTGGGTACTATTCGACAGTCAAAATGACGGCAAGTTGCTCAGATAGTGACTTTAATTTTTTTTTATCTGCTTTATAAACTAATCATAGTTGATAAATTTTATATGAATTAATAAGATCCATTTTCTCACGCTCAAGTGCACGCTTTGCCTCTTCTTATTTTGCAAGAGCCAAACATACCGATCATGTTTATCTCACAAAATTTACTAATAGATACGATGTGTTCTTTGAGTTATTTGTTTCTTTAATTGGATTAATATTGTGCCAGATGAATGTTTTATCAATAAACGACCATTTGCATTAAACGACAATTAAGAAATCTATCTATCCATTTAGTAGATGATCATCATATGGGCCCATGGTTTAGTTCATCAACACTGTTTTACATTAACGACAATGAAAAATATTATTTTACATTAAATAACTGTAGTGAATTCTACTGGCGAATTTAGTACAAATACTATATTAATATTCATTTATAGCCGGTCCCAAGTCCGGATAAAGGAGGAGGGTTGTGTTAGGCCCCGACAGTCAGTATAAAATTCTGTCGAATCTTATGAACATGGATCAATGAAGGAATGACGTCGTATGATCCATGTAGCCGACCACACTTAGTGGGATAAAATTTTGTTGTTGTTGTTGTACTATATTAATATTCAATAGCTGGGAGTTGGATGGCAGGGGTCGAGATCGAATAGAAAATCGATAGACTGTTCTAATTCTTTCGATCGACAAAGAATTAAGTAATCCTAAATTAATGATGTCCATTATAAGTGGAGTAATTAGATTACTCATTACATTAAAAAAGAATATTAAGTAACGAATTTAATATTTCGGGATTTCTTTTTATGCTTATAGTTACTATCAACTGTTAAACAAGTATGAAATACTGAATTATGACTAAACAAACTTTTGCCAAAATCTGATTATTCATTATGAAATAACGATTGTGATTTCTTATCAATTTGCTGATATGATCGAGAATAAAGTTCAATGGAGATCTGCACCGGCAAGGAATTTTTGTGAAAGAAGGCATTTTGAATTCGAATTACGAATTCAGTCATATCTAATTGATTCAAACCTTAATTACCAAACACGGGAAAGTGCTTATTGGCTCCTACATTAATTAAGTAAAAGATCATTAAAATTACATATTGTGTAAATTTATTAAAAATATTTATTTTTTCAATGAGTACTTTAATTTGTAATGTTTTTTGTCAGATGATTCGCTATCCTTTTTTTTTTTGAAACCATGCTCATAGGTCAAAGTCGTCTCTTTCGTCGTTTTTGTAATTTGGGAATCATAATAGCCGCATGGCAATAATTATTGCGTTGCAAACTGAAACTGGAATGTTTCAAAGATTCCATCATCACTAGCTTCGTTTATATTATAAATTTCTTAAAATATCACATTAAAAAACTATTCCGATCGGATTGGAAATTTAATTTAAAGTGTGACACACTTAAAATATCATATAATAACATATACGAATGACTTTAAATTTATAATCATATATAATGTATGATAAAATAGCATGACACTTTCATGTACTAATAAATATGTATAGTAACACTAATGCATAAAAAATATCTCATATGATTTTCTTTTAAAAAAAATCAAAGTATTTTCTGAATTACATTACATGATTATAAATTCATCGCATCATTATTTATAAAAAATACAAAAAAACATACACAATAATGAAATGCTCAATTTTTGTGCTAATTTCTTAACTAAGTGACATGATAATTTTCATACATATTAACTATTATCAATTTCACATAATAACATGGTATAATATGTAAAAACACATGCATAAATACTAAATATGCATATTTAAATATTTTGAAATTAGCAAGAAAAATATTTATATTTTTTGACGCAATAATGTTCATAAATTAAAAATAACCTAATTTCTCGTATATATATTTATCATGAATAATAGCACATATAAAATGCTATCATAACGTAGAATGCAAACATTTATCTCTCACATATATCATACAAATACATTTATGCCACGTATATATCACACAAATTTCATAACCTCACCAAACAAATGAAGCTGTTTTTGCTAAACGAGGATGATGCGGAGGATATCTAGTCACAATTGAACAATCGTGACTTTGATATCTAGATAATAATGTAAACATCCTAATATCATCATAGTTTAATGTCAATAATATATGATAGTTATGATATTGTTTCAATCTTTCCGTCATGCTTATTCAAAAATAATTTTAATTTTTTTTTATGAAATCCTGTTTTCAAATTCTATTCTACTGTTATTATTTTTTTTCTTTATATCTTACTATACAAGCAAAATACATAAATCACATGTTAAAGTAAAAATATGTTGCTCGGGATGCACACATGTACATCAGTCGTTTTAATATACATAAAGAATACTAAAATAATTGACCATTGACTAAGATGTTTGTGTTAAAATAGCTGAAATGATTCTGATCTGAACTGAAAACTCGATCTGATCTCATCGTTGATCCATGGAACCTTGCAGGGAGAAGAGTAGAGAACAAATTGGGAGGGAAAGCTAACTTTTCTTATTTCAAAACTGATCAAGAAAACGAGCTCCTTTTCTGTGTTTTTATACACGATTACAAAAAATGTTATAAACTAAAAAAATGATACAAAGCTTCATGTCGTATAACCGCCGAAAGCCAACGGCTGTTACACGAACATTTACAAGAGAAAAAAAAATAGAACGCCAACTACTGCCATCTGAAGTGTATCAACCAACACTCCCCCTCAAGTTGGAGGTTCAAATAAATCAAACATTCCCAACTTGCACACCAGATACTCATGTTGATGTCGTCCAAGAGCCTTTGTTAAAAGATCAGCAATTTGATCCTTAGAACTAACATGAAGAATCTTGATTAACTTCAGCAAAGATTTATCACGAATGAAGTGGCAGTCAATTTCAATATGTTTAGTCCGTTCGTGGAAAACCGGATTGTCCACCATCTGAATTGAAGCCTGACTATCAGTATAAAGAGAAAATGGGTGTTGTAAGTGAAGCCGGAGCTCGGCAAATAATCAATCCAGCCATATGAGTTCAGCAACAGTCAGTGCCAGACTACGATATTCAGACTTTGCAGAAGATCGCGAGACAATAGACTATTTTTTAGATTTCCAGGATACCAGAGAATTTCCAATTTTGATACAATAAGCAGATATGGATATTCGAGCAAGGATACACGACGCCCAATCAGCATCACTGTAACAATAGAATCTTTAGCTGCAAAGAACAATAGGCCTCGACCAGGTGAAGATTTTATATATTTTAACAGCCTTAAAGCTGCCTGATAATGAGAATTCTTTGGCGTGTGCATAAACTGACTCAAATGACCAACAATAAAAGCAATATCTGCTCTTGTATGTGTGAGATAAATCAGTCTTCCAATGAGTCGTTGATAAACTTCAGGAGTGGTAAATCAGAAGTGCTCTTGTCAAATAACTGATCATACTCCACGGTAGTTAATTTTAGATTTTGTTCAAATGGTGCGAATACAGATTTTGCAGCAGTAAGTCCCAAGTCAGTGAGCAGATTTAGAGCATACTTCCTTTGATTAACAATAATTTCTGCAGATGATCTAAGGATCTCCATTCCTAGGAAAAATTTCAGCTCTCCCAGATCTTTCATTTTAATACACAACTGCAAATCCTTCTTTGTTGATTCAATGAGTTGTATGCTATTGCCAGCCACCAAGATATCATCCACATAAACATGATAATGGGAAGTGCAAGCATGATAGGAAATAATAGACTGTATAGGATGAGGCAGTGAAGTCAAATGAGCAGAAGTAACTACATAATCATGCAGCCAACCAGGCTATTTGACAATTCTTTTTGGCCTGGCAGAGGTAAGACAGGAGGTAAAGAAGGGACAGTAGAAGTATCTGCAATATCCTGTGAAATAGGTAGATTGACTGAGTCAGAAGAATCGTGAACTGGTAAGTCATAAGAATCAAGAACTAGATTAAGATTGCTGTCATTAGAGAATTGCAATGAAAAATGGAGGAATCATATAGTGAAAAATCCAACAAAGCCTGTGGATTCATAGATGTGGGAGTCATTGTAAGAGTGAGATTCTGTAACAACTTCTCAGATTTGTAAGGAAATAAATCCTCAACAAACTTCACATCCCGGGATACAAATATTTTGTTAGAACAAAGATCCAGAAGCCTATATCCTTTATGAGTCATAGAATACCCCAGCAATACACATGGAGAGGCTCTTTTATCAAATTTGTGTGAAATGACTTTGTTAGTAGCATAACAAAGACATCCAATGATTTTAAGATGAGAAATATCAGGAGCCTTTTGAAAGAAACATTCATATGGAGATTTATTATTTAAGACCATCAAATGTAACCTGTTAATGATGTGAACTGTTTTTAATCAGCTCTCCCCAAAATTTGATAGGAAGATTGGACTGAAAAAGTAATGCCCTGGCCACTTCAAAAATGTGTCTATGTTTCCTCTCCACAACACCATTCTGTTGTGGTGTATAAGTGCATGAACTTTGATGTCAAATTCCTTTGTTTGAAAACAAAGAATTACATTTGGAATTATGATACTCAGATCCATTATCAGTCCTGACCATTTTAACTTTTCTGTTGTATTGGTTTTGAACCAAATTAAGGAAGCTGCAGAGAACAGAAAAACAATCTGATTTCTGTCTTAATAGGTAAATCCATGTCAGCTTACTAAAATCATCTACAATAGTCATGAAGTAACTACATCCATCATGTGTAGGAAACTTAAATGGTCCCCAAGTATCTATATGAATCAGATCCAAAATATCACTGGATTTACTCAAAGCAGAATGAAAAGGTAATTGTGTTTGTCGAGCCAAAGGACAAACAATACAATGAGACTTGTTTTTGTCAAATTTACAATTCAGGAATTAAAAGCATTCTGTCTAGTGGTAAATGACTAAGTCGACAATGCCAAATTTCAGAATCAGAAATGGCTACTGCTCCACCACCTGCTGACTTGAAAACACAAGGATTCTTCAGCAGATAGTAAAGTTCTTCTCTGGCCTCACCAATCTGGCTCTTCTTGCCATTCTGATAACCCTGAATAAACACAAAATTTTGGGTAAATGAGACTACATAGGCTAAATCCTTTGTCAATTGGGAAACATATATCAAATTGAACTTGAAGTCTGAAACAACCTCTGGAACAACCAGAACATTATCAAGTCTGATATCAGAAGTTAAAAGTAGAGACCCTGCATGAGTTGCTGAAGATGTTGACCCATTGGGTAAAGAAACTAAATTCTTAGAATGTAAAGGCTGAACACATTCAAGCCATTCTTTATGAGAAGTCATATGGCTAGATGCACCTAAATCAATAATCTACTCTTTTGAAAGAGAATATGAGGAAATACCTGCCATGTTAGCAGAATGTTCTAAAGAAGACTTGTCCTGGTTTATGTGTAAGAAACTCAAAAGATATTTCTGTTGTTCCTCTGTAAAATGAGAAATCACTTTTCCATCAATACCATCTTCATTAACTGTATCCACTTCAACAGGCTGTAATGATACTGAATTTGCAGAATTATGTGGCTTATTCTTGTATTTGGGTGGATACCCAATTATTTTGTAACACTAAGTCTTCTTATGGCCAGGCTTCTTGCAGTGGTCACAAATAATCTGATATTCCCTTTTTTGCTTGTATTGAACTTTATTTCCAGAAAGTGCCATCTGTTCATTTCCCATATGTGACTGTTTTCCTTGTCTCTGCTCCTCTTGAACCAACAAGGAATAGGCTTGATTAATGGAAGGTAGAGGAATCATGATTAAGATTTGAATTCGAACATGATTGAAATTATCATTTACACCCATTAAAAATATGTATAATTTCCTTTGATCCAAAAAATCTGTATACTCTTTCCAATTTCCTGTAGTGGGAATTTCTAGTGTCATAAGAGAAAACTCCTCCCAAAGACACTTGAGTTGTGAGAAATATTCAGAGATTGAAAGCTGCCCTTGACGAAGCTCATACAAACTATTCTCCACGGAGTAGACTTGCATAGAATTAACTTTCTGAAATCTCCCCCGTAAATCCGACCAAACTACATGTGCACTTTGAGTATATGAAATGCTATTGATCAGGCCCTTTGCACAACTCATACGAATCCAAGAAATTACTAATGCATTGCATCTTTTCCAATGAAATTTGAAAGCCTCATCTATTTTATCTATTGTAAATGAACCATCCACGAAACCATGTTTATTTTTAACCAAAAGGGCATTAAACATTGCATCACTCCATTCTGCATAATTTTCTGCACCAATTAACTGATCTGGAATCAAGATCAGTCCAAGAGTATCTGATGGACTCAAAAAGAGAGGAGTCATCACATCAAACACTAAGGAATTCATCATAGAAGTGGAAGCACTTGAATCAGACATAACGAATTCAAAGTTCAGAAAACCAAAAATTACAGTACACTCAAACTCAGATATGATCTAATCGATCACTGATAAAGATGAATGCATTCAATCAATCCAAAGGAATCTGAAGCAAAAACTTAGATCCAGGAAGACTTATCTCGCATTCAAAATAGGAAGAGGAATCATATATGAAAAATTTGAGGCGGCTCTAATACCATATTAAAATAGTTGAAATGATTCTGATCTGAACTGAAAACTCGATTTGATCTCATCGTTGATCCATGGAACCTTGCAAGGAGAAGAGTAGAGAACAAATTGGGAGGGAAAGCTAACTTTTCTTATTTCAAAACTGATCAAGAAAACGAGCTCCTCTTCTGTGTTTTTATACACGATTACAAAAAATGTTATAAACTAAAAAAATGATACAAAGCTTCATGTCGTATAACCGCCGAAAGCCAACCACCGTTACACGGACATTTACAAGAGAAAAAAAATAGAACGCCAACTACTGTCATCTGAAGTGTATCAACCAACAGTTTGCCAATATCTACAAAATTGAGGCAGCGTCATAAATTGAAAGATTTGAATGAACAAAAAATTCCATATTAATTAGCATCATGATCGACTTGCTTTGCCCGTAAATTTATTCAAGCAAATTGGAAAATGGATCTGGTGAAGTAGGTGCTCCCTACTCCAAGAAAGATTTTTTAAGTCATCAAGGTTATCGTATGAATGCGGAATTAGTCACCTCTGAACTTCTGGGGGGTCAAGATATAACGTAAATAATGGCATCGAATAAAAAAAAGATTTAAGTGGTATGATAAGAAGGAAACCAAGAAGTCGGACTAAAACATTGACATTGGATAGGAAAGAACTAAAGGTTCAATGTTATGAAAGTTGACATTGGATAGGAAAGAACACTAATATATTACTCCTGTTTAAATATCGGCTACTGGTCAATCGATACCCACTACAGGTACCATAAGCCAATTGAATCATCCTCATGCTCGATTATTTTGTTTTTTTCAAGAAATTGTCAAATTTCATATGTCAAATGCTGCTATCTTTATATTTTCTTGGCTTTGTTCGGCGATAGTCTTTTTCAGATGCAACTACGCCTCCTTTTATGGTGTAAGGCTGCTTGTCTACTCTTATATATATGCATGCATGAGTTCTCTGATATTGAGTGCATATTGTACATTGGCTCTTGACCGTGGATCTAAGAGTTTAGTTTTGCACAAGAATTGATCTTAATGGCGAAATTAGCAGCGATTTTCCTTATTTTCGTTGTTTTGTTTGCTCATATTGGTGTTTCTACTGCGAAGAGTAAGCCGTCGGCGAATCAGAGTTCGCGCAATCCCAAATTACAAACAAATGTAACTGGCGATGTGTTCAGTGGTGTCTTAAAAAAAAATAGTGCTTCCGGTGGTCTCCAAGCAAAGCTTCGGTGGACCGATAATTGGTTGTACGTGCTGGAACTCGACATAGGTAATCCGGCAAGCAACATCTCCCTCATCATCGACACCTCTGATATGTTCATTTGGACCGACTGCCTGAAGAGTTCCATGAATAGCTCCGCTCCTGCTTACGATCCGAGCCGGTCTTCCACCTACCGAGTCCTGCCTTGCAACAACCAGCAATGGCAACAGATACTTTTTTATGACTATCCATATTGCATCCAAGTGCCACCGTGCACCTACAATTGTTAATGGGCACTGGGTATTCTTGCCAACGAAACGTTCGGATTCGGCGGCAGTAGCACTCCTCTTACCTTATCTTTTGGATGCAACAATGTGAAGGGATTCAATAAGTCGTACTCCTCCGGCTATGCAGGGATAGGACGAGGGCCCTTATCTTTGATCTCTCAACTGTCCTTCTCCAAGTTCTACTGCTTCACTGACACGGATACCTCTCTTTCCAGCTACATGTTCTTTGGATCCTACACGGATTTGGACAAAAGCGAAGTCATCAATACGACCTCATTTGCTAAAGAAAGCAACTATTATATTCTGGATTTAAGGGGCATATCAGTGGGTGAGAAACTCTTGCCGATCCCTGCGGCAACACTCCGATACGCAGAAAAAACAAGCGGGACCGTAATCTACACAACGGACCCGTTTACTTACCTGGTGCCGGAAGCTTACAGTATCCTCAAGAAAGAAGTCATTTCTCAGATTGGTCTGCCTGTCTACAACCAATCCTCGTATATCATTGGAATCGATCTGTGCTTCGATTGGACATGAAATAAGGCTTTAAACTTATCTACGATGACGTACCACTTTTCTGGGGCTGATATGACTTTGCCGATTCAAAATTTCTTGCTGAATTCGACTGATAATATTGGTACTCCGGTGGTTTGCTTAATGATTGCAGAATACGACGACGGCTACTCATACTTGGGCAGTTATCAGATGAAGAACTTTCAGTTCATTTTTTATCTGGAAAATTACAAGTTATCCTTCAGGAGCACTCGGTGCGATCAGCTTCAACCTCTCAAAAGTCAAGCCACAAAATTCCACTTACACGGGGCGATGATTGTTAATTATCCTTTTATATCTTTGCTCTTATCCTTTTATATCTGTTTCTGCCTTGATTGTTAATTATCCTTGTCCAGGAAAGATGTAAAAAAGGCATACTTTTGCTTCCTTGATGTGTATTTCGTCATTTGATTAGTACTGTATATTTTGAATGCTTGATGATTAGTACTCTATGTTTCTCCGAGTCGAGTGCGAGTAGATAATCCTCGGCAGAGTCAAGTTAAATGGATATAGGGCAAGATGCAGGCAACACTATCTGCATCATATAATGCAGAACACTATCTGCAATTTATTTTCCCTATCCAAATGAAAAATTAGTAATAATATACTAATAACAAAATACGAATATAGAATATTATTTATTTTATTGTAAAATATTAATAGTTATATCAGTAATAAAATGAATTACAACTTGTTAGCATTGATTATTATGATCTAATATTTATTTATCATTTAGTAAGTGTGATGATATATTAATTCATTTTCTCATAAATCATTTTTATTTATTCTTGTTTTTATTTTTATTTCTTTTTTGAACACTTTCTGTTCTCTCCTATTCATTCCATATGTTAGTTTCCTTTTTGTTGTTGTTACTTTCCATAAATTTATGCGTTGGTTCAATTCTTTGTAATGTATAGATTAAATTAGTGCTAATGGACTAATAACAAAATATTAATATAAAATTTATTTAATCGATTGCAAAATATTCATATTAATAAGAAAATGAATCGCAACTTGTTAATATTGTTTGTTATGATATGATCTTTATTTACTTATTACTTAATTAGAGTGTAATATACGAATCTTAATATCATAAATCACTTTTTCTTCTTATTTTTATCTATTAATTATATATGTTAAATTTCTTTCTATTATTGTCACTCCCTAATTCAAACCTTTTATTAGTTTCCTTTTTCTGATAGTTCATTTTTTAATTTTTTCACTCATAAAACTGACCGAAGACCGGTTCATGGTTAAAGCAACCTGATGAATTGGCATGAAGTTCTATTTCTAATGTTAGACAACTTGAAGTTCTATTTGAGAAGTGTAACAAATCTTCTCTTGAAGCGCTCCAAATTGGCATGAAATTTCAATTCAATTATGGATTATTTAATGTAGATTAAACTCAAGATAACGGAAATCTAAAACAATTATTTGCCTGACCCTTGGATTTGACTTGGTACCTTCGTTTTTTCTTTCGTTTTCTTACAAATCAAGACACTTGAGAGCGCGGACAATATAACGTTTCGAAGTCCCGACAAAAGAGAACAAAATCCAAGTGATAGTCGAAGGTTTCTGGACGTCAATAGGTAGTAATCGTCGGTCAAAGACGCCACGTCCGTGCAGTCCACAAACAACAAGAACATAGTTGATTTTTCAACCAAGTTAATGTACGTAGGGGGATCCCTATATCGACGGTTTTCGTCGGCATAGACCCTCAGGACCCTTGTCCTATAATTGAAGTATAGTATAAATTAATTACTTATAGAAATGCATAGATTATGGCATCGGAAATATGGTCAAAAGTCGCGTTGAAAATGCATCTTCTCGACGGCGGTAGAACCCGCTACCCAGCCCGAGTTTTATGAACCCAATGTGAATAGCATTGAAACCAGACCAAGTTTCATAAACTCGGTCCGGGTTATGATTAGTGTGGTCCGGGTTCTGCAACCCGAGATCGAATAGAAGGTAAACGATGCCGACCCGAGGCGGGTCGCCTCATATCAGACCTGGACTCTAGCGGTCGTGTGTGAACAAAAGTGAATCGGATCGACCCGGCCCGGGTTCACCTAAGACTCGGCCCGAGTTTACCCTTGCCGAACAATATAGAACCTGACCCGAGTTCTGTAGCTCGACTTGAGAGAATCTGGTGCGAATAAGATTGAAATCGGACCGAGTTCAATGAACTTGGCCCGGATTATGGGCAACGCGGCCCGGGTTTTCCTTACCCAAGTGCGAAACAAAAGTAGACGAATAGATTCAGACCGAGTTTGGACCCATTGACCTAAGTTATAGTATTAAGAGAATAACAAATTGGAAACATAGCGACGCGATCGGGGCTCCGTCAGAACTAGCCCGAGTTTAGTTATAGAAAATATTATTATTGAAGTATTGATAAGGATTACTTATGATCATTATTATATTTATAATTTTGGACATAATAGTATTATAATTGATCATGGATTATTGATTATTGATAATTGATTTATTACTATGATTGAATTATTGATATGATCATAGATTGTCGTGAATTGTTATATAGAATTATTAAATTGATTATCGATAATTAATTTATCGATAAGATTGAATTATAGGCATGATGATACGCCATCACTTATTGTTATTGATAATTGATAATGAAGAATTGGAATCGATGAAAAATCGATTATTGAGAATAGGTGTATGGATTTATTGATTGACACCTAATTGATATGATCCAATGCCAAATTGAAATGGCGTCTAAATTGATAAGGATAGACGTCATAGGTAAATAAGATAAAATATGAAAATTGTGGATCTTTATCCTTTGTATATTGCAACTTTGATGGTTGATTGATCTCATGCGGCATGATGTTCCTTAATAAAAGATAGCTCTTGACATAACCTTATGGTTCGTATGGTAACCCCAAATATTAAATGGATAATTGAACAATTATATTGTGACATCTATAGTATTGACAATTGTATTGCAATACTAATGGTTAAAGAATAAATAATAGATAATTGATTGATTGACAATCGTATTATGACTTTAATGATATTGACGATTTATTGTAAATTGATTAATCGATAATCGTATTGTGACCTTTATGGTATTGATGATTGTATTGCACCCTTTGCGATTGAAGAAAAAATAATTGCTAACTAACAATCGTATGATAATCGTTATGATATGGACGATTGTATTGCAACCGATATGGTTGATGGATAAGTGAATTGTGTCATAGTGGCTGATTTTTTGTTATAAAATGAAATTAAGGGTAAATGTGATATTTTATAATTATAGAGAAAATAAGTTATTGTATTTTTTATGAAACTTAATAGAATGATTTAAGTGTCCAATTTGTATTAAAAATTCAGAAATTTAAATATAAAATTAATTAAATTTGAAAATAAAATACAGTTTGGAAGTGTTAAATGGAAATAATTTTCACGAACCGCATATCTTGAACCAATTTTCAAATAGCAATGTTTATTCATTGAGGGAATGAAATAATTGGGTTAACCCTCCAAAGTTTTAAGGAAGTAGTTGGAATCATGTTATTTTAAAAATGTACCTTAATTACG
Source organism: Pontederia crassipes (assembly GCA_030549335.1). Taxonomy (NCBI): domain Eukaryota; kingdom Viridiplantae; phylum Streptophyta; class Magnoliopsida; order Commelinales; family Pontederiaceae; genus Pontederia; species Pontederia crassipes. The sequence continues at coordinate 58,246,186 of CM060194.1, read as the reverse complement.
CCCGCTTTTTATTTAATTTCTGTTATTTATGGCAGGAGAATGAACGTATCATGTTTTATTTTATTTCAGTGCACCGACAAAGAATTTTATTTCGTATCCTGTCATCGTCCTTTTAATTAGTTAAATAAAAAAAACACTAATGGACCTTCGACAAAATTGAATGAGCATATTGCAAGTGTTCCAAGATTCGATGCGAATTAGCTCCATTCAAAATTAAAGATGTAAATTAGCTCGGGCAAAAATGGTTGCCGAATGTGGACCATGGTGAGACTGATCAAGAGTCCAACTATGAGAATAAAATGATTTCATATAAGTCATGAAAAAATTAATTCTCGAAGTTGATGTGCTATGATATTAAGAGCGTTAGAACAAGCCTCAGAAGTCTGATTCAAACATAAATCTTTATGTGCTAAAGTTAACGCGTGTACAAATAGAGATTTTAATTTTCATTTACTTTAAATAGAGATGTTTAAATTATATATAAATTATACTAACGCATTTATCCTGCGTTTGGAGAATGTCAGGAAACAGTGTGCATATCAATTGCTTTTATGAAATAACTTAATATGATAATTTTCTCAGTCTTCGTTCAAAGCAAATTGTGCAAGTAACTGACATTTCTTTTGCTCCACTTAATTAGCAAAAGTATCAAAATATCAAGAATCATATATTGCTGTTAAGTATTTCATTGCTACCTGGAAACAGTTGGTCCTTTTACATCGTAATGGAAAAATTACGGTGGCACAAAGCTGACACTACACTTGGTGCAACTTTAATTACTCAAAGATTAAAAATAATTAATCAACTCCAGCAACTAAGTAAAGTGGCTCTAAATAGTTATGAGGATGAATTACGTTGGATGAATTATGATTAACACTACAAGAAAAACGCTGATTACCGATGATCAAAACCATCGGTAACACAATTACCGAAGGTTTTTCATACGGAATCAATCCGTCGGAAAAACGCTCGTCGCAAATCGATTTGCGATGATTTTTTTCCGTCGTTAATTGTGATGGTTTGGACCGTCGAAACATTCCGGCGGTTCCGGCCGTCGAAGATTTCCGACGGTTATAACCGCCGAAAAAGTCTGGCGGTTCCAACAGTCGAATCGCAACTGTCGAAACTTTCGACGGTCGTCGCATCTTTCGACGGTCGGAACCGTCGCAAAGAATTTTTTAAAAATAAAAAAATTAGTGGCCGGATCCGGCCGCCTGCGGCAGGATCCGAATGCCCGCAGTCAGATCCGGCCAGCCGAATTCGAACACTCACGGCCGATCCGGCCGCCAACGGCCTGATCCGGCCGTAGGCGGCCGAATCCGTCCGCCCGCGGCCCGATCTGGCTGTAGGCGGCCGAATCCGGCCGCCCGCGGCCGAATCCGGCCGCCCGCGGCCGAACGGCCGAATCCGAATGCCCACGGCCGGATCCGGCCGCTGGGGGTCGGATCCGGCCGATCCAGCCATAGGCGGCCGCCAGCGGCACGATCCGGCCACTAGACGGCCGATCCGGCCACAGGCGGTTGGATTCAGCTGCCAGCTGTCGAATCCGGCCGCCCAAGGCCGAAGAGAAAGAGAAAGAGAGAGAGAAAGATAGAGAGATGCCGACGGGAGAGGATCGCCGGCCGAGAGAGGGAGGGAGAGAGAGGAGAGGAAGAATTATAATAGAGGTATTATATATATATATATATATATATATATATATATATATATAAGGGGAAAAGATGAGAGAAAGCGGGAAAAAGAAAAAAAAAGCGGGATAACGAAATTTTAATTACCGACGGCTCCGGCCGTCGGAAACGTAAATATTAATTATTTTTAAAGTTACCGACGGTTGTGACTATCGAAAAAATATTTACTTATATATAATGTTTATTTTTTATTTTACCGACGGTTTGAACCGACGGTCGAAACCATCGGTAATTACGATGATTTGGACCGTCGCTAGTTATATTAATAAAATACTCTTCATACGATATTATTATATATTTACCGACGGTTACGACCGTCGGAAATTGCGGCGGAGTTTGCGACGGATGGATATCTGTCGGAAATATCGACGTTCCTAATCGTCGAAAAATTTAATAATAATATAATAAATTATATAATTTATTTTTTTATTTCTAACGGTCGTAACCGTCGGAAAATCCATCGCAAATTGCGACGGATGGATATCCGTCGGAAATATCGACGTTCCTAACCATCGAAAAATAAAATAATAATATAATAAATTACATAATCTATTATTTTCATTTTCGACGATTGTAATCGTCGAAAAATCCGTTGGAAATGGAACCGTCGCAAAATCCGTCGCAAATTGCGACGGATTTCAAATCGTCAAAAATTATCCGTCGAAAAATGGCAATTTTCTTGTAGTGTAAAACTCATAAAGAGTGTTCTACAAATTTATGTTGGATGCATGACTTATTCAATCTTATTCATAATTGGTTACTAATTAACGAAGTTCAAAACTTGAAATTCATCATTATATATAGCCAATTATATAGCCTTCTCATTATAATGCTAAATAACTTGGGTACTATTCGACAGTCCAAATGACGGTAAGTTGCTCAGATAGTGACTTCAAATTTTTATATCTGCTTTATAAACTAATCATACTTGATAAATTTTATGTGAATTAATAACACTACAAGAAAAAGTTATATTTTCGATGGTTCATTTTTGACGGTCCGACATTCATCTAAAATACCGACATTTTTTTCGGCGGATCTTCCAAATCGAATAATTTTCGACGGTTTTAGACGTCTAAAATTTCGACGGTTCCTAATTCGTCGAAAGGTTCCGTCGAAAATATTGGCACTTCGACGGTTCTGACCGTCGAAAATTTCGGCAGTTTACCTAACCGTCGAAACTTCTAGCGGTCTAAACCGTCGCAATATTTCAACGTTGGTTCCGTACAATTATTGAACTTATCGACGGTTTTGACTGTCGAAAGTTGCGACGTTCGAAGCAACCGTCGATATTTCGGCGGTCATACCCGTCGAAACGTTATTAAATAATATATTCTAGCTTAATTGTTTTCGACGGTCTCAACCGTCGAAAATGGAAATTTATAATTTACACAAACTATAGATCTGTTGATCTCTTGAAAATTTATTATTATGGGAATCGACGGCTAAAACCGTCGATATTTTGACGGTTTGAAAAACCGTTGAAACTCTCGACGGTTTTTCCAGCGGATTCGAGCCGTCCAAATGCGAATTAATATAATATTATATTTACCTACATTGCGGCGGTTTCGACCGTCGAAAAGTGGTTATATAAATATCTGACCCCACTCTTACTTTGATCATTTTGAACGTTCGTCCGCCGATACGTACATCCGGCTGCCATTTCGTCCGCAATTCATCCGGCCGTCGACCACCTCCCGCTTTCGCTGCCGCCCGAAGATTCCGAGACTAGAATCTCCGGCGCAGGTAAGTCCGATCCCCACCCTCCTTGCATATATATTGCTTTCTCCAGCGGCCAGATCCGGCCGCCCTCCGCGCGGCGGCGGCCAGATCCGGCCGCCCTCCGTCGAACGGCGGGATCCGGCCGCGGCGCTCAGAGGACAGCCGGATTCCTTCCTTCCATGAGACCTCTATCGAACATGAGTTTTTTTATTTCCTATTTCTGGCTTGTGTTTTACAGACCAGTACACAATTCTAGGGAAGAGTAATATTCTTGGAACATCAAGATCTAGCTTCTCTTTTGACTGATGAGTTCTTGTCGGTCCGAACTTGAATTATTTACTCTTACCACCTATGTTACTGGTTGTTAAAATACTAATTGACATCTGAGTTGGAACATCATGTTTTTTTTTGCATTTTCATATGTTATAACTTTTACTCTATTTCAATTTTGTGCAGCGATGTTTGCGACCAAGACGTTATGCGAATTGAACTTCGGCTCTTCGTCATGACGAAGACGTTATGCCGTTCAATTATGTGATGTTCAATTTGTTTCATGTTTGGATTATGTGAATTAAGTGTAGTAATTGAATTATCTGTGATGTGATGTGATGTAATTGAATTATCTGTGATGTGAATCTGTGAATTGAATTATTTATGAATCAAATGTGTTGTATTATATCTGTTCGGACATTTAAAATTCACCATTTTTTTTTAAAATTTTTTTATGTTTTCGACAATCCTGACCGTCGAAAACAACTGAAATATTGCAATCTTCAACGGATTTTTTCGATACTTACCGACGGTTATATCCGTCGGTACAGAATTATCGACGGTCTAGCCCACGAGTAAAACCGTCGATACAAGATTGTCGACGATTTGAACCGTTGATACTGTAGACGGTTTAAGCCGCCGATATATATCGACGGTTAAAACCGTCGATAGTATCCACGATTCAAGCCGCCGATACATATCGACGGCACGAACCGCCGATACTATCGACGGTTTAAGCCGCCGATAAATATCGACGGCACGAACCGTCAATACTATTGTCGGTTCAAACCGTCGATATATATCGGCGGTCCTAACCGTCGATAATATCGACGGTTCGCCCTGTCGATACTCAACGTTTGACTGCCGCGCCCGCCAGCTAGACCATCTGTAATATTGACGGTTCAGAAGAAACCGTCGCAAAATATTTGCGACACCCCTTTTTTCGCACGGACACTGTCCGTCGAAAGAACAGTCGGAAATCGTGATTTTCCAAGAGCCAAACATAATGATCATGTTTATGTAGCAAAATTCTCTAATAGCTACGATGATGTGTTCTTTGAGTTATTTGTTTCTTTAATTGGACGAACCTTGTTTAATCAACAAACCACAATTTGCATTAAACGACAGTTAAGAAACCTACTATCCATTCAGTATTCTCTTCAAAAGAAAAAAAAACTATCGATTCAGTAGATGATCATTTACAGTTCATTAACACTGTTTTACATTAAATAATGATAATGAAAAATACTATTTTACAATAAATAAATATAGTGAAATCTACTGAGCAATTTAGTACAAAGACTATATTAATTCTTCAATAGCTGGGAGTTCGATGGCAGGGTTGAGCTCGAGTAGAAAATTGATGTACATTATAAACGGAGTAATTAGATTGCTCATTACATTAAAAAAAGTGAATATTAACGATTTTAATATTTCAGGATTTCTTTTTTATGCTTATAGTTACTATCAACTGTTAAAAAAGTATGAAATATTGAATTATGACTAAATTAACAAACTTTTGCCAAAATCTGATTATTCATTATGAAATAACGATTGTGATTTCTTATCAATTTGCTAATATGATCAATGGAGATCTGCACCGGCAAGGAATTCGATCTTGTGTAAGAAGGCATGTTGAATTAGAATTACGAATTCAGTCATATCTAATTGATTCAAACCTTAATTACCAAACATGGCAAAGTGCTTCTTGGCTCCTATATTAATTAAGTAAAAGATCATTAAAGTTACACTTTGTGTACATTTATTAAAAATATTTATTTTTTCAGTGAGTACTTTAATTTATAATGTTTTTTGTCAGATTATTCGGTATCTTTTTTTTTAAAACCCTCATATACAATATGATCTTAGGTCAAAGTCGTCTCTTTCGCCGTTTTTGTAATTTGGAAAACATATATAATAGCCGCATGGCAATAATTATTGCGTCGCAAACTGAAACTGGAATGTCTCAAAGATTCCATCTTCATTAGCTTCGTTCCAAAAGTAATGGACCGCAAGATAAAATAAACTTACTGCTAGTCAACTGATAAACTTCACTGATAGTAAATTAAATTATATAAGCTTAAAGGAGTCTTATAAAGAGCTCTAAATTTCTTAGTGCAATATGTCGATTCTATGTCGCTTATGATAAAATAAATGATAAACGAGACTTTTAATAATCAACTGATTAACAAGTTTGAATCTCCAATATTGGTGAAGTCAAAGGTTTTTATTCTAAATTTGTTGTAAAAATTTTAATATATATTAATATACATACATATATATATATATATATATATTCATACGTTGAAATTAACGGAAAGTCACAAACCTAGAATATTAGTTCCTTTTCATACCTACCGAGCGTTAAATGTCTTAAAAAATAAAAGGACAATTACGTATAAGTCCATAATCACATTCATATTTTATCCATGTATAACTATTCAATCAAATCATCTTAATTCTTAAACCAATCATTACAATCTTCCCTCTTATTCGTGTTGATTCATAACATGTCTCTTACATGTCTTCAATATATCATTTTCTATCATTTCAGACCCAATTAAAATATTGTTCGCTTTGAATCATTAACTTGTACAAAATAATAGGTGAAGAGAATAGCTACGTATAAGCTCATGACACAACAAGATAACTACCAAATAATCCAATCAACATTATTTCGGCCAAGGGTAGGATATAAAACATTCTTTAAACTTTGAAACTAGGACTGTTAATTTATTTATTTAGTAGCTGAAGCAATTTTGGTTGTTCCATTTGGTTTGCCATGAAACTGTCATTTTCAGATTTCATCATAACTAGCTTTTGTAAACTATATATTTTCGTCTATATCCGTAAAAATGGGCATATATTTGATACTCACGAGATTCATTATCACATCTTAGATACCAAACCCTCTTGAACCACTCTAATTGGCTGTATAATACTGAAAAATCTGAATGCCAAAAGTTTGATTAATCCTCCAAAGGTTTTAAGAGAGAGTTTTGATCTTGTTATTTTCAAAGGTTATCAACTGATCATACGCATGTCTTCTATTTAATTTTAATATCATTAGAAGAAAAAAAAAGTCACGCCTTAGATATTTGATAGTCCTTTTAGCGTAATACTTAAACAATGGGTCGTTAATATATAATCGAAACAAAAGGATAATGGGTGTGAAATGCTTGGCACTATGGGCAGAATTGATATAGAAGTGAACACGTGGACTGGCACCATACAAGTTAGCATCGTTACAAACAATCTTTACTGACTTGCTTTAGGTGAATCCAAGGCAAAATGGAAGTCCAATGTCAACTCGTTCTTTCCGGCCGGTAATATGTGTGCTCGATGAAAATAAGGGTGAGTATACTCTTTAGATTATTCTGATTAGATAACGTGAAACAATAAACAAACATGTCTTATGTCATAAGAACCAGATCAAGTCTGACATATATTATATATATGGCGCCTTGTATATTGTATATAAAGAGCGTTCTACAAATTTATGTTGGATGCATTACTTATTCAATCTTATTCATAATTGGTTACCAATTAACGAAGTTCAAAACTTGAAATTCATCATTATATATAAACTAATCATTCTTGATAAATTTTATGTGAATTAATAATGTCCATTTTCTGACGTTCAAATACACGTTCTTCTGCCTCATCTTATTTTGCAAAAGCCAAACATAACGATCATGTTTGTGTCACAAAATTCTCTAATAGCTACGATGATGTGTTCTTTGAGTTATTTGTTTCTTTAATTGGATGAACCTTTTTTTTAATCAACATAACCACAATTTGCATTAAACGACAATTTAAATCTACTATCCATTCAGTATTCTCTCTCAAAAGAAAAAAAAAATCTGTCGATTCTGTAGATGATCATTTTCAGTTCATTAACAATGTTTTACATTAAATAACGATAATGACAAATACTATTTTACATTAAATAAATATCTTGAATTCTACTGACCAATTTAATACAAAGACTATATTAATTCTTCAATAGCTGGGTGTTCGATGGCATGGGTTGAGCTCTAATAGAAAATTGACGTGCTGTTCTAATTCTTTTGATGGATAAAGATTTCTATAATCCTAAATTAATGATGTACATTGTAAGCGGAGTAATTAGATTACTCATTACATTAAAAAAGTAAATATTAACGATTTTAATATTTCGGGATTTCTTTTTTATGCTTATACTTACTATCAACTGTTAAAAAAGTATCAAATATTGGATTATGACTAAACAAACTTTTGCAAAAATCTGATTATTCATTATGAAATAACGATTGCGATTTCTTGTCAATTTTCTAATAATATGATCAAGAATAAAGTCCAATGGAGATCTGCACCGGCAAGGAATTCTTGTGAAAGAAGGCATTTTGAACTCGAATTACGAATTCAGGCATATCTAAACGATTCAAACCTTAATTACCAAACATGGGAAAGTGCTTATTGGCTCCTATATTAATCAAGTAATAGATCATTAAAGTTACATATTGTGTAAATTTATTTAAAATATTTATTTTCTCAGTGAGTACTTTAATTTGTAATGTTTTTTGTCAGATTATTCGGTATCCTTTTTTTTTGGACATATACAACATGATATTAGGTCAAAGTCGTCTCTTTCGTCGTTTCTATAATTTGGGAAACTTAATAGTCCAATGACAATAATTATTGCGTCGCAAACTGAAACTGGAATGTTTCAAAGATTCCATCTTCATTACCTTCGTTTTTTTTCGATTCAACTGATTAACAAGTTTGAATCTCCAATATTGGTGAAGTCAAAGGTTTATATATTATAAATTTCTTATAAAATATCTTAATATATATATATATATATTCTAATATTCACACGTTGAAATCAATTGAAAGTCAGAAACCTAGAATATTAGTACTTTTCACGCCTACCGATGACGGGCACTCTATGCAACAACCGTAATATCTTCTTGGTTTTGTTTATTCTATAACCATGTTCAGAACTAAATAATCCAATCAATATTAATTAATTCGACCAAGGGTAGGATATAAAAAGATCTATAGAGTTTGACATTGGGACTGTTAATTTATTTAGTATCTGAAGCAATTTTGGTCCTTCCATTTATTTTGTCATGAAATTGTCATTTTCAGATTCCATCATAACTAGCGTTAGTCGAAAAAAATGGGCATATATTTGATACTTATGATACCAAACCCTCATGAACCACTCTAATTGAGTGCAATATTGACTATCTGAATGCCAAAAAGTTGATCAATCCTCCAAAGGTTTTAAGAGATAGTTGTGATCATGCTATTTTCAAAGGTTATCAACTTATCATACGCGTGCCTTCTATTTATTTTTAAATATTACAGAAAAAAGTCACGCCTTAGATATTTGACGAATAACTGTTTTTTTGTGCTCAACTAGTCCTTTTAGCAGAATATATACTTAAACAATGGATCGTTAATAATCGAAAAAAAAAAGATAATGCGTGTTGAAATGCTTGGCAATATGGACAGAATTGATGAGCAAGTGAACTCTTGGATGGTTCAATGACTCGAAGCAAATTAGCATCGTTCCAAAAAATCTTGACTGACTTGCTTCAAATAACTCCAAGCAAAATTATGGAAGTCCAAGATGAGCACGCCGTTTCTGGCCGGTCATATATATGTGTGCGTGGTGAAAATAAGCTTTAGAATACAGTGATTACATAACATCAAATAATAAACAACAAGATGCGATATATATACGATAAGAAGGAGACCAGGTCGGATATAAATCTTCATATTTGGTGACGTGTACATACGGAGCCTGTTATACGAAAAGGACCCTTGTTCATATGTATTATAAAATTCATAAAAATAGACTGGCTGTGGACTTTACTCGAACGCCTCGTATATGGTCCCTTGTATATTGTAAAAATGTAATTTTCATGAGGGATTGAAGATGAACTGCACTGAAACTAGATCGATGGACGGGGTATTGAGGAATGAAAATCAAAATATTATTACTTTGGCACAATGCAGATAATAAGTATTTTTCACATTTCACATTTCAAATCATTTTTTTCTCATAAACCACTGATCTATTATTATTATTATTATTATTATTATTATTATTATTATTATTATTATTATTATTATTATTGATGATGATGATGATGATGATGATGATGATGAAGGCTGTCAGTCTATTATTTTTTCTATATATATGCGCATTTGATTAGTCCCCATAAGCAACCAAAGAGATCGATCGATCTTAATGGCGCAATTAGTACTGACGTTTCTTATGTTCTTTCTCTTGGTTGCTCCTCTGGATGCTAAAGGCCCCCAATTCCGGATCAATAGCAATCGAGGTAACAAGAATAGTGTCAGCCGATCGTTAAAAAGTGAACTTCTCCCAGGCATCCCCAACAAAGACAGTGGCCCTGTCGGGCTACAAGCTCCGTTGCGATGGAGCGATGATCAGGCGTACGTGCTGGAGCTCGAAGTAGGCACCCCTGCGCGCAACGTCTCGCTCATAGTCGACACCACTGACGAGTTCATCTGGAACGACTGCCTTCAGAGCTCCTTATTGCAGATCGGCGTTCCACCTTATTACCCAAACAGCTCCAGTAGCTACCGCAACCCACCATGCGACAGCCAGCAATGGAACGACACGCTAGCGTTCTTTTCATGCGACCAACTGCCACGGTGCAGGTACAATTGCACGTGGGCGGTGGGCGTTCTTGCCAACGAAACGTTCCAATTCGGAGGCAGTGCTCCGCCGCTTACCTTGTCCTTCGGATGCAATGATGTGACGGCGTTCAATTACTCGTACTCCACCGGCTATGCGGGGATCGGACGAGGGCCCTTGTCTCTGATCTCTCAGCTCCTCTATTCGAAATTCTCTTATTGCTTCACTGACGCGTTTAACGACACTCTTTCCAGCTACATGTTCTTTGGTTCCTTCGCAGACTTAGACGACAACGTCACAGATGTCAGCACCACCACGTTGATACAAGAAGATTCGACTTACTACTACTACCTCGATTTGAAAGGCATATCAGTTGGTTCAAAGCGCTTGTCCATAAGTCCGGAGACGCTTCAATACGTCGCGAATTCTAGTGGAACTATAATGTCTACGGCATACCCACTTACCACTTTGGTGCCAGAAGCTTACGCGAGCATAAAGGAAGAAGTCATGTCTTTGATTGATCTGCCACTGTACAACCAGTCCCAGGAATTGGGGCTCGATCTGTGCTTCGACTGGACATCGGGTGTTCCATTAAACGGGTTTAATATGACGTTCCACTTCTCCGGCGCAAATATGACTGTGCCCTTCAACAATTTATTCTGGGAAGTGTCAGATGACAACGGCACGTATGCGCTATGCTTAATCATGACGCCAAGCACCGATTCGTACTCGTACTTGGGCAGTTTCCTGCAGCAGAACTTGCAGTTCATCTATGACCTACAGAATGCCAAGTTGTCCTTCAGGAGCGTCGACTGCGATCGGCTTCCACCTCACAAAAGCGGTGCCAGTAAATTCGATTTACGCAGCACTACATTCTGTGTTATCCTCCTTTTATATCTGCTTCTCGTGTAGGTTTATATATAAACACGTAGAAGTCTTCTTAATATAGGAGGCAAGTGCTGTTGATCAACATATTTTTTTTTTAAGTGAAAAGTTACTTCATTACGTAGAATTAAAGATTACATTAGACAAAAACTGGATGAGTCCCGGAGAAGCATTCTGGCGGCCAAAGTTTGTAAGAAAGTACGTTGTTGTTGATCAACATATGATGGAGCAGGCATGCTTCTATGTATGTAGGGTGGTTTTCTTTTATGTGCAGGGGCGGACACCCTATAACTCATGGGTGCAAATTATAAGTTTATATTTGTAATAGTAAATAAAAAATTAGATAAAGTAATAAAAGAAGTGTGTAGTATGCATCCTGTTATTGTCATATTTTGTAACATAAGTTTTATGTGCATTATATTCATTAGTCAACTCATGAGTGAGACAAAAATCAATTAATAAAAGTATATATAAAAAAATATGTTGATAAGTAAATAAAAATTAATATAGTGTGAATGCTATATGCATAACTTTGAATTTCTTCTTCTTCATGGATAATGTTTTTCTTCTGTATAAAGAAATGAAGAATTTGAATAGTGTAAAATTTTTAGCAAATAAGAGTTTTCCAATATAATTTAGAATAAGAGAGAAAATAAATTAAGAAAAGAAAAAAAATAAAAGAAAATAAGAGGAATATAAGGGAAAGGAGACGGCCAATAAATTAGTAAAAAAATATTATTCAATATTTGAAAATAGAGAAATTTTATATGGTTTACTTGCAAAATATTTAAGATATATTACAAGGTATAAATGTTAATGCCTAAGTAGTCATAACATGCATGTGCTCTCATGCAATTTACCGAAGATTGTTTGGATCGAACTGGAGAGTCCAACCGGTCTGATCATACCCGACCTTGGTTGGGTGGCTATGATTCGATCCTTAAATCGGATGCCAGTTTGGATTGCTTATAACCAGTCAAGATAGGTTAAAACTCATATAAAACTAAGAAAAACCATCGAACTAGTGATTTTTGGAGAATTGGTTGGTTCAAAGCAAAAATAAAAATAAAAAAACTGAAGACCAAAATCAAATTATCCGACCCTAACCTCTTGTTTCCTCATTTCTATTACATTGAAGGCTGAAGCATTGACGAATTGGCAGGCGGTGACTACTCCATCTCTCCCCCCTGATGATGGTCGGTGGCTTACTCATGGACGATTGGTGGCTTCACGAAGCTGGTGTTCTCAAGTAATTTATGGTTGGTTCATTGTTTGCTTAATGATGGATAAATACGACGTTGACGACAGATACTCATACTTGGGCAGTTATCAGATGAAGAACTTTCAGTTCATTTTTTATGTGGTAAATTACAAGTTGTCCTTCAGGAGCACTTGGATTCCATCACAGAGATATTTTCTTGGAGAGAAAGTGTTATGAAGAGGAGAGAGAGATGAGAGCTCTTGGATGAAACAATGTCCCACTTAACTAGTGTATTGATGGGTGTCTGTTCACCCTCGTTAAGCGGCTAGCTAAGGCTGAGAGGTGTAATGCTTTTTGGATTCATGTCTTGTGCTCTTATTTTACATTGTCGATTTCGTCGTTAAAACTGAATGTTGAGCTTTACCTCTGCTTTACTGGTATCCATCTTTCGCTTGTGTTATGTTGCGAATCTGTAACTTCCCGTAGCTATGTTTGGATTGATGTTTTGAATCATTCTTGCCACTTTCCCTGAGAGGGATGTTTATCTGCTTTGTGTGACTGAACGTAGAGACATCGAGCGTCAGCAAAGTGATTCCCCATTTGGTTTTCGTCTTGCATCGACAATGGCCATTGCTTGTTATTCAGTTTAGACATCACGTATTTCTAAACCCAAAATCCCGAGAGGGTTATGTACACTCTGAAGCTCTGGTAATATATCATCATGTTGAATCATTTTAGACGATTTTGAAGTGTGTGCGTGGTTTCTTTAATTTTCTATCTTACTCGTCATTGCCGCATCCAATTCCCTTTGATTCTAAGAGTTTTTGCCTGAGAGAAAATATCTTATTCCTCCTTCATCGTCGACGACCCGAGAGGGCACACGGCAATCGAGTTATGTCAAAAAACCTCTTGGCAATCCTACGCTTTATTTTCAAATCGGCTTCTTTCTTAAATCGTCTTAACGTTCTCCATGAAATCTCAATTGTTCTACTTGGGAGGATTATCCTTATTACTCTGAGACGAATTTAGGACGACCATAGTCGTCTCTATTCTCAGTTTATTTCTTTAAGAATGCTAGGTCACTGGGATATCGTGAAGGCTTATCTCAATTCGAAGAGAAAAGTTCGGTTTATCAGTCTAAGCATCATGCACGAGAGTGATGGTTGTGCTGGACATATGAACCTCTTCACGTGTGTAAAATAGACTACCACGAACATAAGAGTGTCGTAGGTAAATCTAGTGTTTCACAATGAAATTTTCAAAATACACATGTGAAGGGGCATTCAGTCATTTTCACATATACCGATAGAGCAAAAGGGCCTGAGTCATTTAGCAAAAGGACCTCTCGTAAGTCGTCAGCATGTGTTTCTACCAATCTTGTTCTTATTTCTACGTTATTCTTATATTCAGAAAATAACAAAATTATTAGATTATTTGCGTTGCTTTCTTTCGCTAGTATTTACTACAATATTTCTCCCCTTGTTCCAGATACCGAGTTAATTCCAAAGCGCTTTCTTGAAGATTTCGTAAAGTTGTTCTCCGTGGATCAAATCTCAAACACTACAATGATGCTCTTTATACTATAAAGAGATTATAAATTTTTAGACCTCATTCAACATTTTTTATGTGGAGATTTATAGCTTATATTTTCACCATTATTTCACATGCATATAGTATCTATTATATGATTATTTCCTCACGTAGACATATGCATGGCACTAATTCAAAGCATTTCAAATATTCTCCACATCAACTCGCATATTACCACTAAGATATCCATGTCAACTTGAGAATTCACTTGGATAAATGCCCTTTTCTTTTGTAGGAGGCTGAGCTCCATGAGATGAAGTAGAAGCGGTTGAACCATACACTATTTTATGCACTAAGGAATGGTGGATTGCTTTTGGGTTAAGCAAGAGGCCAAACAACCAGACATCAAACACTATCTGCAAGTGGGGACTAGTCAGCTCCTTCATCACTCTGGTGCGAGGAAGCTTCCTAGGCAGCAGGGACCACAAAAGGGCTGACAAACTATAGGCGATAGCAAGAGGACAAACAGAGGAGGAGAGAAGAAGACCCCACAACAAGTAGAGGTCTAAAGAGAGAGAGAGGAGAAATATATATAAAAAGGAGGAGGAAGCCATAAGCGAAAATGGGGAGATTTTTGGGGAGAGTGAATCGAGAGACAAAAAAGAAGAGAGAACTGAGAGTTGAAAAATAATGCTTTTAATGATTGGTGGAGAGATGTATATTCTCCACATAAACTATAACTTACCGGTCCTGCTGAGGCCAGAGGTGCTTATGTGATTTGGATTCATTTTCTTTAACTGTGTTTTATTTTGCGATTTTTCATGATCAATACCAAGTGTGGAGATTTTTTTGTGTTTTTTATGATATCAATTCAGTCCCTATTTTATTGTTTGACTCTCTATCTTTTGGATCTATACATGAATTTGAGTTCATGAATTATCTTCACCCTGCACCCCCGACCATAGGGATGTTATAGGTTCCATTGCGACCGAACGTGCAGAAATCAAGTCTGGGTGAAGATAGTTACATGCATGGTTCTCGTGTTTTTCGTAGCTTAAGCTGGGAGAAGTTTTCTGAATCATTTGATGCCTTGCATCCCCGATCGTAGGGACAATATAGGCTCCATCACGACTGAACGTGAAGAAATCAAGCCTAAAGCAAGTAGTGGTTCATAGAGTGGATTTTCATAGAATCAACAATGGAGTTCTTCGTAATTTAGTTTAGACGTCGTTCCCCCTTTGATCCGCGATCTAAAAATGTTGTGCACACTCCAAATTTTTGATAATAAATGACCGCATTGAGTTGGAGATTTGGGATTACGTTAAATGGTTTCAAAGGATGATCGCACATTTTACCATTGCTGCGTTCGATTTTTTTCGATCTTTTGGGAAGTTCAACCCAGGGTGGGGTATTCTTCGATTCTCATTCAAAATTAGTGACCCGAGTAAGGTAGATAGGAGATGAGTTATTTCCGAAGACTTCCAGAATATCCTAGTTCATATTGTCTGAATCGAACTTTTCATCTCCCTCAAAGCATCTAAACTATCTCGGAGATACCAATATCTTGCATTCTACCTGGGAGGGTCATCCGCATTCCACTAAGGTAAGCGTGAGCTGACCATAGCCTCTTTTCCTTAGATGTATTTCTTTTGAATGCCTGATACTTGGTGGACACGAGACTTGAACTCAAATCCTAAAAGGAGTAAAGCTCAATTCATACTCTAGTGATTATGTATATGAAAGCAACAATAGCACCCTTTTTATGAGCCCTTTTCATGCGAGTAAACACAAGATTTCCACTAACACAGATGTGTGAATGTAGAATCGATTGTCTTTATTATAGAGATTATCCAAACGCACTTTCATTTTGTGATCGTCATTAGTGCTTCACGCCATACTCGAAGTCTTCTTATTTCATATGTTCAAAACATTGATATATATTAGTTTAGTTGCTATTGTCTTTGCAGTTTTATTTTGTTTTGCTTTTAGAAATTTGTTCTTCATTTTTTTCGCTAACCCACTAACCTAAGTTGTATGTATAGTGCTGAATGAAATTTCGCACCAGTGAAGGAGAATTTCACAACCTGACTTTGGTATTGAGATTTTTAGGAATTGTGCAGAGAAGGCGTAGAGCTAGAAGACGTGCTACTCAACAAGGAGAAGGAAATCTGAATCAGAACGAGGCCGAAGATCCTAATGCACTCCGTCCTTTACAAGAGTTGTGCACACCATCACCTGACAGTATTGCAATTGGAATAAGAAGGTTGGATATTGTTGTTAACCATTATCAGATTAATCCATCAATTATCACTGAGACATAATGCTTTCGCAGGGATGCCGAATGACGATCCTAATCAACATCTAATTACCTTTCTAAAGCTCTACGAGACCTTCAGATGTTTGTACACAGATGCTATGAGGCTTAGGCTATTTCCATTCTCGTTGAGGGACAAGACTAAGATATGGATCCAGTCTGTAATAAGATCAGAACGTGGGATCGTCTAGTAATGACTTTTTTCACTAGATTCTTTCCACTGGAAAAAAATGTTGAAATGAGGAACCGGATCACATCCTTCTATCAGTATGACAAAGAGCCTCTACATGAAGCCTATGAGCGCTACACCAAGATGATCAGGTCCTGCCCACATCACGATTTTAAAAAATGCACTATGGTGCAGACATTCTAAATCATGGAATCAAAGGCCTGCCTAAACTCAACTGTCGGGGAACATTCATGGCGAAGAACGCAAATCGAGGATATGAGCTGATAGAGAAAATTGCATTGAACTTCAAAAATTGGCTTCAACAACAAAGGCAAACTAGAGTATGACACTAGTAGCTGGCAGCTGGGACATCATCACTCTGTGAGTTGAAGAGATTATAAAGAAAGCCATGCATTATGTGAATCCATCTATTGACATCTTTGCCCTGGAGTCGGGAGTTCCTAGCCCCCATCTGATGCCTGGAGTAACCTTCACGCAATACCAATCATCCGACCATACATGTTCAGATTCTCCAGAGCTAAACAAAGAAGTTGTTAATGCCTTGATACAAGATCAAGCTAATGCAATGACCCCTTATTTTTCAAACGCAACGTGGGCTAACCAAAATCAAGTCAACCCAAGGCAATCCTTGATGAGAACTCAGAATCACCTTAGTTTTTCATACGGAGGAAATAACTACATTCGTCCACCAAAAAACCAAGCACAACATGGACAAGGCTTGCAGTCATCAGTTTCTGAATAAAAAGTCGAACCCAACAATTCAACTACCTCCTCCTGAACTGGCAGGTTCACCTAACTCTTTTGGAATTGCTACACTGGAGAAGATGACACAAAACATGCTTAAACAACAAGAAGCTCAAAATGACAAGTGTCAAACAGCTGTTCGAAAAAGATGGAAGGCTTGGCTTCCCACTCTAAAATCCTTGAGAATCAAATTGCTCAACAAGCAGCCTCGACTTCCCTGCCGCCGAAAAAATTCCCGGGCCAGCCGGAACAGAACCTTAGGGAGCAATTCCAAGTCATGGTATTACGAAGTGGAACTCAACTGCCAGAAAGAAAAGTTCTAGAGTCTCCCAAACGAGGTGAATACCTATCGGAGGCAATAAAGTCAATTCTCAAAGATAAAAAGTTATCCACATACCCGAACTCTACGACTACAAACGCGCAACTGATGCACCTGAAGTTCAACCTCAGTCACTTGAGAAACAATGTGACAATTAATTGATCCTAGAAATTTGCCTTTTCCACAAAGGCTAGTAAATAGTCAGACAAACCAATGATTCCTAAGGTTTCTGGAGGTTCCGAAGAAATTGAAAATCAACATTCCTTTTGTGAAGGTTATTCAACAAATGTTAGGATATGTGTTGTGAACTTTACGTTGTGATCTCTCACACCGACTAAATATTGTTCAATTCAAAATTAAAATACTCTAGAGTCCACACTACTACAAGTATACAGATCGAGTAGAAATCATGAGTGTCATAACCCCGCTGACTTAGATCAAAATGCTGACCTATTTATATCTCAAGAATTGTCATGGAATTGAAAGATAAGAACAAAGTAGGGAAGCATATAATTGCGGAATCAGAATTCAGAAAGAAATGCTCCTTTGTGATGAATTGGTCAATGTTGTGTTTTTAATTTCTTTCACGAGGTAAATGATCTCTCGATACTTATATTGGAAACTAACTACTCCTTCCCTTCGCTCGTCGATCTCTCTTCGAGCATTAAGGGGTAAATCATTAATAAGTGGATTAGAAGTAGCTGATCAGTTGATCTCTAATCCTAATTAGAACAAAGATCGATCTCTCGATCAATGGAATGTAAACCTACGATTCCAGTCCGGACAATAAAATGAATCCAAGACACCCAATTACTATTATGGACTCTCGCCTCGTAATAGTATTAGAATAGGTTTCTCAGCCATTTATGATTAATGAGAATTATGCTAGTGAGGTGCTGCAAGAATGTAGAATCCGTCCCTTCTCTCGAATGAGATAAGATATAAATGAGAAATCGATCTTTCGATCTAATGAAGATTAAGCGTAGTTAAAACACTTGCAATTAAATAAAAGCATAATAATTCAAATGTCTAAGAATACGACTTAAAGAAATTAAAACCACAACATTCACACAATTACACCACAAAAGGAATCAAAGTTTAGCCAGATATAGGTTTTGATGAAATCCGAATGTTTTTTGACATTTTTTCCATTTCTCTTTTTGATCTCCTCTCTTTCTCCTCTTTTTCTTTCTCCTCTCCCTCTTCCTTTGTATCTCCTTCCTCTCCTCCTTCCTCCGCTCTTTCTTCCTTCAAAATTCAAAAAGAAGTTATTTTCTAGAGACTAATTCAAAAGGGTTAAGAAATAACAATTTTTAATAATTAGAGTAGAATTTTAATGTAAAAAGGTGGCGGATTTGATAATTGGAGTATTGATAAACATGAGTAAAATAGGAGGTGATCAAGAGTGAGCTTGAGACTCGCTGATTTGGGCTTGAGTCCAACCTTTTGATTCCTACTATAAAATGTCAAAAATGTTTCTTATAATTGGCTGTGATGGTTAAACTTTTGAAATTCAAATGCTTGTGATGAATCATATGAAATGTTGTATATGACATATGGACGGATCTACGCATAAGTCAAGCTAAAATTTTTAAAAATTTTCAGACTTTGTTTATTTCGAACGCTGGCCTTTTTTGTTGAACATTTGAATTTGAACGTAAGTGTTTGGTTTTACGGTTTCACCTCTTGTGGCGCCAAACGGATAGCTAGGCATCATAAGTTATGGTATCAAAGCCTAGGTTTTAGATCCAATTCACGGAATGTAGGTAGTGATGGATGTAGGATCCCAAAAAACACCAAGAGGAGGGGTGAATTGGTGTTCAACCGAAAATATCGATTTCATAAAATTATTCCTTAATTCCAAATGGGGCAAGAAAGAATGCCCTTTACATCAACCACATTTTTTTCTGCTTCGAGAGGCAAGGTAATATCTCCTTCTAGGAAGTTAATATTTTCTCTCGCTTAAGAGGTAAGATTTGAAACATCTTTCACACAGGAGCTCTCACAATCTTTATGAGAAATGGTTTCTCTCTTTTACAATATAACACTCACAAGAAGAGAAGAGACAAAGAAAGCTCTAAATGATAACTTCAAAGACAAAGATCTTCTTTTGATTTCTTGAAGTTTTACTTCAATGCTTGGATGGATGCTTTGCTTCTGGCTTTGACACTCTTTTTATAGGCTTCAGCATATGAAAAATTCCTCGAGAATTTATTCTATATTTTTTTCATTGAAATACAGCCATTAATGTTCATTCCTGTAGTGGATCGGTCGACCGCATTTATGGACTGGTCAACCGGCCTATATGATTGTTGTGATGATTTTGTTCATTGACCGCAGTTGATCGGTCGACCGGTATCATTTCGAAGTTGACCGATATAGTCTCTTCATTTAACCTGGGCAGTGTATACATTGATCGATCAACTGACATCTTGGATCCATCGACCGATTTTGTCTCGATCGGCCTTCATTCTGTGGATCGATTAGTTGACCGATCTGCACTATTTTGAACATAACTTTTGCACAGTTATCCAAATTAGATAATCTTATATTCTATGGATAGTTAACAAAATTCTTTACAAGTTTGATATTTATGATCCATCTAGAATCTAATAAGATCATAGTCAATTATTTAATCAAAGTGTAGTGTATAAAGTTATCTCTTTTTCTTTAAACTTTTTAGTATTTTAACTTTAATTTATCGAGGTTTGTATCATCAAAATATAATTTTATATGTCATTAAAACTTAGATCCAACAATCTCCCACTTTATGATGAAGATAAATCGAGAAATATGAAAAATATATATAAGTTGTGAAAAAGTTGTAAAATAAGTTGTAAAATCTTATAACATTAATTTTACTCCTCCTACCACTTAGTTTTCCGATATTCACATAAGTATAAATTGTAAGGAACTCTTCATATAAATTATATTCATATCATATTTCTCCTATATTTCTTCCCCTTTTGTTTCATAAAGAAGAATAATTTGTATATGAAGCATATAAGAAACCATATGTAAGTCCTAAATTTATGGCTATTTTATAATGAAAAACAATTTATGAAAGCCACAGAAAAACATATTAAGAATAAGAATTTTGCATAAAACTTTGATATAATAATGATATTCATGATATGTCAAAATAAAGTTTTAACATGCTCCCCCTATCACTATTACCATTTTTCATTTATATGTTCCTCTTTTTAAAGAAATAGTAATTTTAAAATTTTTTAGTGAAATAAAAAAAATAGATGATACTTTTACCATAACCTTTGTGCCTTCACATTTTCAATTCCATATGTCATTTGCTTTTCGTGAGAGGCACACCTGAAAAAATAATCATTTAAATTTTGGTATTCAAACTTCTTTGTGTTCAATTTTGTTAGTCAAAGTTCCTTTTTGAACCCATGTCATCCCATGTTGTGAATGTTTTCTTACTTTGCATTGATAAACATAATGGCCATAAAATCCGTATGTAAAACATGTAATATGTGATTTTCTATGATAGGAATTATTAGACTTCCAATAGAGTTTTATTTCCAAAATGATCCCTAAGATTATTTTTTGTTTCATGAGAAATAATCTTATTTTGTAAATTTTTTACAAGATCATTTTCCTTCTTTACTTTTTTTAAAGAGCATGCTAGTTTTATAATTTCACATGCATGTATAATTTCCAAATTATAAATTTAATTTTTTTAAATTTTCATTTTCCTCTTTGAGATAGTCACACAGTACAATTAATTTTGAATTCTCAATTCTTAAAAATTCATAAGATGCACAAGATAATGAAAGAGAATCATTTTTCCTTTTTAAGGTATCTATTTGAATTAAGAATGCATCATTTTCCTTTTTGAGAGAATTATAGTTATCTTTCATGATATGAAAATCATTTATTAAAGTTTCCTTTTTCTTTTTGAGAGAAATATGCTTTTGAATGAGAGAAGCAATTTTTTTATGAACATCAAAGACAATATCAACATTATTATCACTATCATTAATAGAGGAATAAGATGAAGTTGATGTTACCTCATCATCCTTACTTTTTACCATTAAGCATAGCACATCATTTTTGGATGACGCAGATGTAGAATCGTCATTTTCTTCATTGTCCACATTTGATGTGCTCTTTTTGTCAAAGTAACTCCCTCCATAATTATTTAACAAAACTTGTCAAATCTCATGAGAGGTAGAGCATTTGAAAATAAAATTCATGACATAAGAATCTAAAGAGGAATAAAAGACATTTTTGACATTGTAGTCAAGTTTTTCAATCGACATTTGAAAATCATCATATTCAAAGAAGGAAAGATAAATGAACACACCATTCAAAATATTATTTGCCTTTTCAAAACCGTTTTCTATAATTTCCCACATATCAAAATCAATTGAACATAAATATGCCTTCATTCTAATTTTCCTAGAAGAAAAAAATAGTCCTTAAAATTCGGTGGGTCGAAAATGGAAGGCCCTCATCAAAAAATGATTCCATACTCTAAAAGATGGTTAAATCTTTAAAAAGAAATAAGAGCAACTTGACTCTGATATCAATTGTCGGATCCCAAAGGGCACCAGGGGGGATGAATTGATGTTCAACCGAAAATATCGATTTCACGAAAATCATCGTGAAAGTTTAAAATTTATTCACAAATATTTAAATCAAAATGAGTTAAATCAGATCACAATCATATTATGAGAGGGAAAGAGAGAGATCAAACATAATAACACAGGTGATTGTTGATGAGGTTCGGCCACATCTTGTCGAAATTCGGGCCGAGTTCAGTGGAGCTCGGGCTGGATTTTGATACCTACGCACGCGTCGGTGATGACGCGAACCAAGCAGCATTGAACTTGAGTCGGGTTCAATGCCTATTTTTCCCGAGGATGTATACACCCAGGCCGGTTTCTGTTCAGGATTCCGACGAAAATGGTGACGCTGACTATTCAGTTTCTGACATAGTTTCACTAGAATAAATCTCTTATGGCTAAAGTAATCATATTGGACAGATCATGGATGATAGACGATGCTATGACTCTAATTGTACCCTAACAACATACAAATCTATTGTTAAAACTGATCCAAAAGTTGATCGAACGATCCACCTACCGCTATGTGGATTCTTTGTCGTTCGAACTTTTTTCTCTGCTCCGTCCTCTGTGTTGGCCATCCCTGAAGGTTCCCCAACTTCAATCACTATTTTTCCTTGGTCCCTTGCACCTAATTTTCGTATTGTATGGAAAAAATTGAAGAAAAAGTCAAGGAAAACAATCCTAAAAGTGCTACAAAAATTTTAGCAGGACTGCTACATAACCTTGGTTGCTTCTTTATTTTCCGGTGAGATTTCGGCATCATCTTCGTCAGCCAAACTTTTTTGGCTCCTGATTTCCTAGGAATTCGTGTA
The DNA here is from genome assembly GCA_030549335.1 of Pontederia crassipes. NCBI lineage: Eukaryota > Viridiplantae > Streptophyta > Magnoliopsida > Commelinales > Pontederiaceae > Pontederia > Pontederia crassipes. Next base: position 58,223,264 of record CM060194.1, on the reverse strand, counting down.
GGTGGAGGAGGAAAAGAGGAGAGGCACGACGGCTAGAGTTAAAGGAGGTTTTGATTGAGAGGAAAGTTTATATAGGTAGGAGTTAAAAGATAAGGTAAGTTAGAACTTTCCAATGGGACTCCTCCTCTGATTTGATTTTTATTTCCTTTAGCCAAATATAATTTTTATCTTTAGATTAACTTTAACTATTTTTTTTTTGGTCTTATGCCGGGCATTACAGATTTTGAGTTCTTATGATTTCTCCTCGTCTATTTTCATTAAAAATGACATTTCCTTATTCATGGGATGCTATACTGCTCGTTTTCTCTATTTTCATGTAGACATCCCATCTTACCATGGTGAAGGATGAATCATAGTGAAATGAGGGCTCAATTTGGAATGAAGGCGGCAAATGGGACATGTGGGGAGATGCCATCACTTTGTGCCTTAGAAATGCAATCCTAGAGGACAAATTATGCATTGCCTAACCTGCAAAAAATGTTGTAGATTCCTTTTTTGCAAGCAAAAGTCGGTGCCTACATCAGTGCCGAGCGAGACCGAGGGGTGGACTCATAGCATTCTTCATATTTTTTATTGTAGTTCTTCTCTTGTTCGAACATTTATACTTTTCAAATGTCGATGACTTTCTCTTGAGAGGGTAACTTACTCCCCAACCACCGTATTCAAGACGAGAGGTTAGATGGTATTTGTGTTATGCCGGAAAGGTCATCGACGACCAGCGCCAAGTATAGCTGAGATGTTGTCTTGGAGTGTCTTCTTGTCATTCACTGTTCTTGCTCCGATCGAGCCTAAGGAATCCACCCAAAAGGATTGAGCAGTTGATTGAACTCCGACTTACGAAACATGACATGTCCGAAAGTGGGGGCATGTCGTGACATGTCCCCATTTAGGTATTTTGCGTTTAAGACATTTGAATATTGTGAGAATGCAGCGGATACATTATGAATGATGATCACATATATGCATGGTTGGATGACGTCCGTCACGAGAATGGAAATGTCAATGAGTGGGGGAATTTGCTGCTATTCTATCTATTTTTACCGGTTTAACAAATAGAATGTAACGCCCGAGACATTTATCGAAAAAGAAAAACAAAAGAAAAAGATAAAAAGGGGAATAAAGAGGGGATAAAATCTGAGTTGGATTTGATTTGATCAGGGAGAAGTTAAATTCTGATTTAAACTTTGATCCTCTCCCTATAAATATGAGGCCAAATCAAATCAAAATCCCCTTCTCATTTTCCTCACGAAGCCGGCCCATATTTCTCCTCTACCTGCGCCTTTTTCGTTCTTCTCATCTCTAACAGGAGACACATCGGAGGACGCGGACGATGCCGGACGTGCACACGAACAGAGAGGAGCGGGCAGAGGAAGAGGAAGAAGAGGAAGAGGAAGAGGAAGACAGCAGTAAAATTTCTCGGACGGAAACTTCGAGGTATGAAACTAGGGTAGATTCGTAATAGAATCCTGATTTTAAACTTGAAGCATGTTCTAGGTAGTTCCTGGTTATTGTCCCATGTTTTATGACGTTAATTGATGCCGGCCATCGCCGAAAAATATGAACGGAACGCGAACTGCGCGACGCGCAGTTTTTGCGAAAGATGAACCCGGCCCGGGTTCACCCAAACCCGGCTCCGGCAGGTCCTTCTCCGGACCGAGTTCGTAAGAACTCGGTGCCCGGATCCGCCATTGATGCACTCTTCGAGCTGTGCAAATCGGGCGAACCCGACCCGGGTTGAAGACAACTCGGACCAAGTTCCTTGCACGACGAGCAGTCGGGCAAAACGACGATTCCGAGAAGAAGACGATTCGATCTGGCCGGGGTGTGACCCGAACCCGGCCCGAGCTATTCTTGATTTTACCGAGGATGACCCTATATAACCCGACCCGAGTTTCTCCCTACTCGGCCTGGGTTCCGACCTGATTAAGCATATGATTATGATTTCTTAATCCTTATTCCATGTTTTTAATTATGATCTATGTATGATGATGATGATGTCAAATTTTATCCCTGATTTACTCTCCATGATTATGTCATTTATCCTGATTTAAAGTTCTTATCAAAATATATTTTGTTAAATTAAAAGATGCAAGATAAAAGAAATAAAACGTTAAATGGAGAGCTCTTTTTATGATGGACTAGTGACGACCAGTTATGGGCTGTCCTCGGACAGTTATGGGCTGACCTCGATCAGTTATGGGCTGGCTCTGCCAGTTATGATGATGATGGATGGATTGAGGCAGGCCTCCCGTGGGTTCAAATATACCCCAAATAAGTCAAAAGTGAAATTAAGATGATGAAGAAGATGAATACTTATGAATAAAGAATCTCTCTTATGATGTTTGGCTTTTGCCTTTTTCTGATGATGATTATTTATGATCTCTTATTCATATGTTCCTATGCATATTCCTATCATTCCATATTATGATCATGATTCACTTTCCTATCTGATGATGATGTTACCTTTTATGATTCATGCCTAGTATCATGATCCTACTATGATATTTATTTTACTTCCATACTGAGTTGTAAAACTTATAGGGAGGTTTCTCCCTTGCATATTCTTAAACGCAGGCCAAGTCTCAATGATGATTGTGGCCAACGGTGACAGATCGAGCTCGTAGATGGCTGTACATGGTTATCGAGTCCTTTAGATGATGGATAGCTTTTTCCTTTCTTTTTTATCATTTGATGTATTAGCTTTCCTTTGGATAGTTATCAGTTTTCGCATTTCAAGATATTACTCTATTTTATTTTTAATGGTGATTAGTTATTTCGCATTTATCGTTGATGAGTTGCTCAGTCAAAGTATTTATTTCGGTCAATATGATGTACACGTAAAAATGACCCGTAGCGTCTCCGGAGCGTATTCTATCACGTGGCAGGGTGCGATTTGGAGACGTTACAGTTAGGTATCAGAGCCTAAAGTTAGGCCATTCTCATGTCTTAAAGTATGATGTCAAGTCCATGTGCAAGCGCCACGAGCAGTCACCGCGCCACCTGAAGTCAAGTAAGTTTATCTTATCTCTTAAGATGTATGATGTTTTTCTAAGATGATGATGTAGATGCCTCCACGCCGTGCACCTATTACTAGAGCTTGGGGTCGGAGGTGACCTCGAAACAGCGACGGGATGGAAAATCCACTACAAGAGGGGACGGACCAGAATGATGTTCAGATGAGTCAGGCTCGAGCTGTAGAGCCGACTGTACAGTCCCCACTGGTACAGCCCCCACCATCACGGGCACCAACGGTTCCGCCCGTACCGACACCATTTGTTCAGGCCGTACCAGTCATGACGCCCCATCGGTGCAGCTTCCTCCTGTACAACCTATGCCACCTGTGCCTTCTAAGGATACTATTCAGACATTTATGAAGTTACGCCCTCCGGAGTACGATGGTTTGGGCGAGTTCGACAAGGCTGAGAGATGGCTGAGGACGATTAAAGAGAAGCTGCAACAGATGAACTATGGTGAAGAAAAGAAGGTTCTGTTCGCCACCAGCGTATTAACTGAGGATGCCTTAGATTGGTGGAAAACTATGATCGACACACAGTATGATGGATAGAATGACGTTCCTTGGGAACGCTTCTGTGAAGCATTTGAGGCACGCTACTTTCCATCGTACCAGCGTGCACTGAAGCATAGGGAATTCTTACAACTGAGCTAGGATCATATGACAGTGGCTCAGCATTATGTCAAGTTCATTCGTTTGGAGAAGTATAACACTCTCAGGATGAGTGACAGACAAAAGGCGGACCATTTCTGCCAAGCCTTGAACCCGACCATCAGGACCAGCTCCCTAGCTGGCCAATGTACTAATGTGAGCCTAGCAGTGGAGTTGGCAATCACGATGGAAAGGAATTATGCTAGAAAGCAACAAGAACTGAAAGATGTGAAAGGAAAGGCTCCCATGCAACCCCCTGCTCAGAAGCAACCACGATGGAATGACTGTCATCAGAATCGAGGAGGACTCAACATAGGAACCAACGTCGGGATAACCGGGCAAAGCCTTATGAGCCTCGTGAGACTAACTGCCAACAACAGCCCCAACGGCAGCAGCTCCAGCAGCAGGCGCAGGGCACTAGTGCCTGTCCCCACTGTAGGAGGTTCCACATTGGAGAATGTAGGATGAAGGCTGAGGTATGTCTGCATTGTGATCAACAAGGACACTTCATTCGTGATTGTCCTACTAAGAAGGATGAACCCGCACCAACTAAGCGTGGAAACAACATGGTGCGTGAACGGGTCTTCCACTTGGAGGAAGATGCAGTACCGGAGGATGCCGAAGTCATTAGAGGTACACTATCCATAGCTAGTCTTCCTACTACAGTGCTATTTGATTCGGGTGCATCGCACTCTTTTATATCTAAAGATTGTGCTACTCTTTTGAGTTTGCCTCTACATGATATAAGCCACCCTAAGGAGATAATTACTCCTATGGGAATGTTCTACGCCACCAAGTACCTTCTTGAGGTACCAGTAGAGATACAGGGCAAGAACTTTTCTGTAGATCTGGTAGTCATCCCTATGATGGACTACAATGTCATTCTTGATATGGATTTGCTATCCTACCATGACGTAGTCGTACTATGCAAACAGAAGAAGGTGATCATTGGTACCCAAGGTGAACGCAAGGCCACCGTTAGAGGCACCACAGGAAAGGACGAGAACGTTAGCATATCTGCCCTGAAAGCATAGAGCATGATACAAAAGGGATGCAGAGGTTTTCTTACAAATGTGATGATGACGGACAACCCATGGACCCAACTACAACAACTGGATATAGTTCGGGAGTTTCCGGATGTCTTTCCTGACGATATTTCTGGATTACCACCTCCACGGGAGATTGATTTTCGGATCGATCTCCTTCCAGGCACTGCCCCGATCTCGAAGGCCCCCTATAGGATAGCACCGGCCGAGATGCATGAACTGAAGAAGCAAATTCAAGAACTTTTAGACAAGGGGTTTATCAGGCCTAGTGTATCTCCTTAGGGTGCTCTAGTGCTTTTTGTTAAAAAGAAGAACGGCTCTCTAAGACTGTGCATCGACTACCGGATGCTAAACAAAGTCACAGTCAAGAACAAATACCCTCTACTGTGGATCGATGATCTCTTCGACCAACTTTCCAATGCCGCGGTGTTTTCCAAGATTGACTTACGAAGTGGGTACCACCAGCTTAGAGTGGCCGATGAAGATGTGCAGAAGACAGCTTTCCGATCAAGGTATGGTCACTATGAATTTCTAGCGATGCCTTTTGGATTGACGAACGCCCCTACAGCTTTCATGGATCTCATGAACCGGGTGTTCAGACCATACTTGGACCAGTTTGTCATCGTCTTCGTAGATGACATCCTGATCTATTCGGAAAATGAAGAACAACACAGGGAACATTTGAATATAGTTTTGAAAAAGTTAAGGCAACACAAGTTGTATGGAAAACTATCCAAGTGCGAGTTCTGGCTGGATCGGATTACGTTTCTTGGATACATAATCTCGAAGAAGGGCATTTCTGTGGATCCTTCCAAGGTATCCCACTGACCAAGGCCAAAACATGCCACTGAAATTCGCAGCTTCCTCGGATTGGCAGGTTACTACCGTAGGTTCATCAAGGATTTTTCAAAGATTGCATCCCCCTTGATGAACCTAACGAAGAAAGGAGTGAAGTACATATGGACACAGAAATACGAAGACAGTTTTCAAGAACTGAAGGCCAGACTGACCACTGCACCTATACTTACCATTCTGAAAGGTACAAATGGGTATGTGGTGTACAGTGATGCTTGCGGCACAGGACTGAGATGCGTGCTCATGCAACATGGAAAAGTGGTCGCATATGCATCTAGGAAGTTGAAGAAGCATGAGATGAACTACCCGACTCATGACCTGGAATTGGCAGCGGTAGTCTTCGCGTTGAAGATTTGGCGACACTACCTATATGGAGTACAGTTTGAGGTGTTCACCGACCATAAGAGCCTCAAATACGTCTTCTCTCAACGAGACCTTAATATGCGATAACGAAGATGGATGAAATATTTGAAGGATTATGAGTTCTCCATTAATTACCACCCTGGTAAGGTGAACTCAGTTGCAGACGCACTCAGCCGCAAGTGGGAAGGCTCACTAGCTCACATGATGATGGGTATGTATAAGATGATGAAGGAGCTAAGTGTATGGAAGCCAAGACCAGGAAGGAATGGAGCAGTACTGATGATGCACCATATACAACTAAATTTGGTGGATAGGCTCATTAATGCTCAGGCCCAAGATCCCGAGTACACGAAGATGTTAGAAAGATGTCAGAAGGAAGAAGAGGATTTCAAGCTCTCAGCAGATGGTGGAATCCGATATAGAGATCGTCTATGGGTTCCAAGTGATGAAGCTCTTAAAAGGAAAGTGATGGATGAATGCCACAAGTCTGAATTTGCGATCCATCCGGACAACACCAAGATGTACAAGGATGTGCAAAGAATCTTCTGGTGGAATGACATGGAGCGAGAGATTGCTGAATACGTTTTCAAGTGCCTGGTCTGCCAACAGGTAAAAGTGGAACATCAGAAGCCCTATGAAAATATCACATCTCTCGCCATTCCACAGTGGAAGTGGGAAGACATTTCTATGGATTTCATAACATGTCCACCCCGTACTCAGAAGGGACATGATGCCATATGGGTAGTAGCGGATCGATTAACAAAGTCTACACACTTTCTATCCATAAAGTCAAAACAATCGGTGCAGAGCCTTTTGGATCTATATGTACAAGAGATCATCAGACTTCATGGGATCCCCACCTCTATTGTATCAGACAGAGATCCAAGGTTTACAGCCAGATTCTAGAGAGGACTATAAGACTCTTTCGGAACGAGGTTGAATTAGAGTACGACATTCCATCCACAAACGGACGGTCAGACTGAAAGGACCATCCAAATAGTTGAAGACATGTTAAGAGCTTGTGCCCTTGACTGGAAGGGTAACTGAGATGATCACCTACCACTTATAGAATTTGCTTACAATAATAGCTACCATTCCAGCATTCGCATGGCTCCCTTTGCAGCCTTGTATGAGATACCATGTCATTCACCTGCATGCTGGAATAAGGTAGGTGAGAGGAAGATTTTAGATGAAAAAAATTGAAGAAGACAGAGAAATATTCAGCAAGAGTCAAGTTGATACAAGAAATGATGAAGGCAGCTCAAGCTCGACAGAAGTTCTATGCTGACAGAGGACGACGTGAACAAAGTTTTTTCAGACGGGCGATCAAGTACTCCTGAAGGTTTTCCCAACCAAGGGAGTGATGAGGTTCAGTAAAAGTGGAAAGCTTAGCCCAAAATATGTTGGTCTATTTGAGATACTTGAGCTAGTTGGAGAGAGTGCTTGCAGACTAGCTTTACCTCCATCCTATGGGCGAGTTCATAACGTGTTTCACGTCTCTATGCTCCGGAAGTATAAGTATGATGATACAAATGTGATACGATATGAAGAACCTAATCTCAAAGATGACTTGACATATGAGGAGTAGTCCATCCAGATTCTAGAGACAAAGGTTCAACGTCACAATAACAAAGATGTACCACTGATCAAGGTGGTTTGGAGACATCATCGAAGTGACGAGGCAACCTGGGAACTCGAGTCTGAGATGCGAAGGGAATTTCCTGCACTTTTTGGTAAGTCATGACTTCTGACTGAATTCGAGGACGAATTTTATTTTAAGGGGTTTATGATGTAACTCCCGAGACATTTATCGAAAAAGAAAAACAAAGGAAAAGGATAAAAAAGGAAATAAAGAGGGGATAAAATCTGAGTTGGATTTGATTTGATCAGGGAGAAGTTAAATTCTGATTTAAACTCTGATCCTCTCCCTATAAATATGAGGCCAAATCAAATCGAAACCCCCTTTTCGTTTTTCTCACGAAGCCGGCCATAATTTCTCCTCTACGTGCACCCTTTTCGTTCTTCTCGTCCCTGACGGCCATCGCCTTATAGGGGACACACCGGAGGAAGCGGACGACGCCGGACGTGCACACAAATAGAGAGGAGCGGACAGAGGAAGAGGAAGAAGAGGAAGACATCAGTAAAGTTTCTCAGATAGAAACTTCGAGATATGGAACTAGGGTAGATTCGTAATAGAATCCTGATTTTAGACTTGAATCATGTTCAAGGTAGTTCCTGGTTATTGTCCCATGTTTTATGACGTTAATTGATGCCGGTCATCGCCGGAAAAGATGAACGGAACGCGAACTGCGCGACGCGTAGTTTTTGCGAAAGATGAACCCGGCCCGGGTTCACCAAACCTGACCCGGGCAGGTCCTTCTCCGGACCGAGTTTGTAAGAACTCGGCCCGGATCTGCCATTGCTGCGCTCTTCGAGCTCTGCAAATCGGACGAATCCGGCCCACGTTGAAGATGACCCAGACCGAGTTCCTTGCACGACGAGCAGTCGGACAAAATGATGATTACGAGAAGAAGACGACTCGATCCGGCTCGGGTGTGACCCGAACCCGGCCCGGGCTATTCTTGATTTTACCGAGGATGACCCTATATAACCCGACCCGAGTTTCTCCCTACTCGGCCCGGGTTTCGACCTAATTAAGCATATGATTATGATTTCTTAATCCTTATTCCATGTTTTTAATCATGATCTATGTATGATGATGATGATGTCAAATTTTATCCCTGATTTACTCTCCATGATTATATCATTTATCCTGATTTAAAGTTCTTATCAAATTATATTTTGTTAAATTAAAAGATGCAAGATAAAAAATATAAAACGTTAAATGGAGAGCTCTTTTTATGATGGACTGGTGACGACCAGTTATGGGCTGTCCTCGGACAGTTATGGGCTGACCTCGGTCAGTTATGGGCTGGCTCTGCCCGTTATGATGATGATGGACGGGTTGATGTAGGCCTCCCGTGGGTTGAAATATACTCCAAATAAGTCAAAAATGAAATTAAGATGCTGAAGAAGATGAATACATATGAATAAAGAATCTCTTTTATGATGTCTGGCTTTTGCCTTTTTCTGATGATGATTATTTATTATCTCTTATTCATATATTCCTATGCATGTTCCTATCATTCCATATTATGATCATGATTCACTTTCCTATCTGATGATAATGTTACCTTATGATATTACCTTTTATGATTCACGCCTAGTATCATGATCCTACTATGATATTTATTTTACTTCCATACTAAGTTGTAAAATTTATAGGGAGGTTTCTCCCCTGCATGTTCTTAAATGCAGACCAAGATCTCAATGATGATTGTGGCCAACTGTGACAGATCGAGCTCGTAGGTGATTGCACATGTTTATCGAGTCCTTTAGATGATGGATAGCTTTTTCCTTTCTTTTTTATCATTTGATGTATTAGCTTTCCTTTAGACTCCTATGAAGTCAGTTATCAATTTTTCGCATTTCAAGATATTACTCTATTTTATTTTTAATGATGATTAGTTATTTCGCATTTATCGTTGATGAGTTGCTCAGTTAAAGTCTTTATTTCGATCAATATGATGTACACGTAAGAATGACCCGTAGCGTCTCTGGAGCGTATTCTGCCACGTGGCGCGGTGCGATTTGGGGGCGTTATATAGAAGTTAAAAAATTATCATGTAAGCTCTAGAGCTGCTCATCCCTATCCTATTTTTGTCTTTTTGTATTATTTTTTTATTATATTAAAAGATTGTAAAAATTAGTATAAGTTTATTCATTGTGATATCTAGTTTAGAGACACTTTATATTTTAGTACTTTCTTAGACTTAATTTTCCATTCAAAAAGATTTTTTCAAGTGTAAATTTTTTATTAAGTACTACAAAAATTGTTATGCGCTTACAGCTTCAATCTATTTTCTAAGCAATTATAAATTTTAAAATTGGCTTTAAAACTTTCTATCAAGTGGAGATACGTCCGTGGGGATCTCTCGTATCTAACCCAACTTAAACCTTTAATCACTTCAAAACCTCAAACCACACGTTTCATGCAAATCAAATTCCTTCTATGGATGTATTGATGATGTAACATACTGCCCCAACGCTAAACCAAAGGGCAAAGTGTGCCCTTTTTTTTTTTTTTGCATACTTTACTTTTTTACATTGCCGCTGTGATAGTATGTTATGAATCTTTTTGAAGTTTGATTCCGATTAATTGACTTAACATAATTAATCGAATTTATTTTGGATCAAATCTATGGTTTGCTTCCTTTTCTTCTCCTTGTGTTATTTTGTTGGCTTTCTAAGTCACGACAACGATGTACTGTAAAGTTCCGAGCTCAAGTTAGGTCAAGCCGTTTTAATTACACATGTAAAACAAGACGATGCAATAGTCAAAAGTTGCTGGTCAGAGTACCGAGATGTCAAAAATTCAACAGATGCCAGATGTAGGAAGTAGGATTGTATAAAAATTTTCATTTCGGAAACTTCGTCTTCGATTAATTTAGTTCATCTTAAAGTACACGTCTAATTAAAATATCAAATTTTTTTTTTCATGCAAAAAAAGATCGAAGCAATGGCATCATTAGGTACCTCAATCTTATACTCCGTGTCCAAGTTGAACTCCAGAGCAAAAATTTAGCAGATTCTGACATTCATTTTATAATGCTATCATTCTAGAATGAAAGTAAAACAATATAGGATTATATTATCATGCTATCTGCGTGCGTTTTTTTATATATATTTTTTAAATGGCATTAGGTTGTTGCATTTGGAAAAATAGCATACTATTAGATTAAAAATTGAGGATGAATTTCCATCTAAAAAGTAAAAAAAATAACCAAAGAGTTTATTTATGATAAGATTAGGACTTTAGTTATTTATACGGCCCAAAAGATATGGAAGGTGGCGATGCTTTTGAAAGTTGAATTTAAATTTTCTCTACGTAAGCTATATTTTGCCAAAATAATTGTTAGATAAGCGGACAACAGCTGATGAGCGGATAATAGCGCAATGAACGCATAACACGCGCTTAAATATGAGCAAACATAATTTAGTGGCTAAGTTATATGCTACAAAATAAGTATTTGATAAACATAATAATTGAATTTGTTGATGTACAAAATGACATAAATGAGTTTAATTAAGTAATGAGATAATATTCAAATTTAATTTATACTCATTTAAGAGCTTTCGTTATAAAGGTAATAATCAATTTATTATAGTACTTTTTGTGCATTTTATTTAGTAAACCTACTAATTTCTACTATCACATGTATTTACGATACTTTTTATGATAATATAATTGTTGTTTTCTAATTATTAATGTTACGATGAAGATTAGATATAATAAATACAAAAATTATTTTTCCTAATTTATTATCTTCCCACTCTTGCTATATATATATAATATAAGTTGATTATTACAAAAATATAATATAATAATTCAAATGTTAATTTGTTATTGTAATTGAACAAATAATTTTGAAAGAGATAAAGTGTGATTTCCCCGTTAAAAACAAATGCAAATGTGATTTCAAACAATTTAATAATACCTTCAAACTAATTATATCTAAATACACTGCATGATCACCATAAGATGTTTTTTCCTTTGAATTTTCTTTTGTTTCCTTTTCAGGTTTTTTTTTTACTTAATTTTCCCCAGCCAATGGAAATTGGAAATGATGAATAATATTTTTTTTTTTGCTGCCGCATTAAACTCGTATTTGACATGTACACTTGTGTACATTAATAAATTGGCAGATACTGAAACAAATCCGCTATTAATTCAAATAAACCGCTTAATTACTTCTGGCTATTCATGAGTTCGAGATGAAAGAAATATCATCTTTGATCATTCCAAGTTGATAAGTTATTAGGTCGGCCAAATATCATCAACAGCATCATCATATAATGTTTACTAATAATACAATAAAAATAATAATAAAAGCCGAAGCTTAGTACAACATGAAAAATAGAATACATTGGCAGGATAACCACTTAAAAGTAAATCCCTAGTCCTATGGGATTTAAAGCCTATAATTAACCACACAACTACTTAGATGACGATGGAGGTCAGCTCCCCGTTTATTGATATAATTACTGCCCCCGTTTAACCACAAAACAGAAATACACGTACAGGGGGAACCAAGGGAGGGGCATATAATTTTACCAAATACTGATTAAATATTTTCATGTGCGAGGTTGAATCTGATCGCATTGGATGCTCCTGAAGGATAACGTCTTCTTCTGTAGATCATATATGAATTGGAAGTTCTGCTGCTGGAAGCTTCCCAAGATTGAGTAGGTGATGCTTTCATTCATTATCGACTCCGTCGACTTCACCGCCAAGCAAATCTCTCTGGTCTGACCGACGCGATACATGTAATTCCGAATGGGAACATTCATAGGAACATCTTGAAAGTAGTATGTCATGATAGGTACAAAGTCCGCGTTCGATGGCTCATGAAAGCATAAGTCGAACTGAGAGTCCTGGTACACGGCGATCCCGTTGTTACGGAATAGATTAGTCATTTCTTGCTTGAACGAGACGTAAACCTCCTTCTCCAGATATGTATATGGCTCTGATGTGTCGATCAATACGGAATGAGCTGCAGGGAACTGAAATTTCGCACCACCGATTGATATCGCACTCAAATTGAGGAAGTAGCCGTAGTTGTCGAGATATGGGGCAACTGGAATTGTGGAAACACCAGTTTCGCCCACATCTAAGTTCGCATAGGAACCAAAGAACATCTGGCTGGTAGCAGTGGTGTTGAAGTAGTCAGTGAAGCAATAAGAGAACTTGGGGACGCCCAGTTGAGATATCAGAGAAAGGGGCCCTGGACCGAGACCCACGAGGTTGGGGAAGCTGCTGGATAGATTGTTCACTTGGTTGCACCCGTACGTTATCGAAGAGGTCTGCTGCTGGGGGCTATTCCCGAAGGTGAAGGTGCCCTTGGAGAGATATCCTTGCACCAGACCGCTAAAGTTGTAGGTGCAGGCGTCGGACGGGTTGGGGGACTTGGGGCATGTGTTCTCTAATTTTTGGCACTCTTCTCTGGTGCATGCCACGGCCGCCAGGCATTTGTCCGTCCACACGAGGCAGTCCGCGGTGGAAATGACAAAAGCATCGGCCGTCGTGACGCCCGCGATGCCGAGCTCCACGACGTATCGATCACCGGTCCACTTCAATGTAGCTTGAAAGCCGTACTCGGTGAAATAACTGCGAACTCTCTCGTAAACGGACTTTGCTTTCTCATAACAATCATAAATTTTCTCTCCTCGGTTGAAGCCTTTCAGGAAATTTCTGATCCAGCCCCTAAACGCAACGCGGCCAAGTAAACCCCATTGCACAGCAACAAGAGGAGCAAACAGGAGTAAGACCGCCAGCAGAAACGCCGGAGCCAACCTATTTGCCATTAGCCTCCCAACAGGCCGAAAAGGCTTAAGAGGAAAAAAATAGACTAAATAGTATCTTCAGTGGATTTCTTGTTACAGCTCTATCCTTTCTCCCTCAAATCATATGTGTATATGGAGACTTCAGTACTTCTTGACTCTTTTTTGTGATGGACATTAATGAACAAGAGCCGGATGAAAATAGATGAAAGAAAGGTGATCTATATATTTGATGAGGTCCTGCCCTATTTTATAGAGTTTCAACTCCTACTGGCTGCCAAAAGCTTTCTCACCCACAGTTTTTGTTTGTGTTAGCAAACCATTTAATTTGAGACGTAAACATGACTCAACCGTTCTTTTTCCGTTGTTACAAAGGAAGACATCATATTGACGTAAACTAAAAAGAATAAAGAAAAATGAACATAAGTAAGCATTAAACTAGAAATTATTATATGTTGCTCAAGGAGGTTTCGAACGCCTTCTAAAACTCAAACAAATTAATTGAGTAATGATCCATAGAAAGGGGATCCACAAGATCCAATTAATGTCCTAGTTAATGCATCTAAGTCTATGTACTGCAAAAATGTATCTCGTGCGGAGGACATGAGAATTACCACACTTTATTTTCTATACCAATCTCATCATCCTCACATTTCTATGAATATGATCAATGAATAATCCTCTCTTTGTTGTTAATTTGGATTGAAGCCAGTAATGATAAATGTACGAGTTTTCTTTAATGTATAAACCTGAAATTGCCGGTTTAACTGGTCCGATTTGCAAATATTTGTAGTTCTCATAAGAAATGGAAATTGAAGAAAAAAAGGTAACAATCAATTGAATCGGTTCACAATGCATGGTTCAATTTGCGATCCGAGGATATGAGGGGCCCTGTCTTTGCTAAGAGTGGTACGACATTTTTTTTATACTCTCTTCTCAGTATTTAAAATTATTAGCACTCGACTAATTCTAAATTGAAATAAAGAGAAAAGATATTTTTCTGATCAAACGACGAGTAATTGAACTTGAGACAAATCCATCTACTCGTTAGGGCGCAATATTATTAAAATTTCTAATTATATTTCTAGGATATTTTTTCATTAATGATGTGATGAAAATTTTGTTTTTAGAGAGTCACGCGGCATCACATAGTCATTCAAAAGTGAAAAAAAGTAGATGATAACAAAGATAAACTATAAGTTGAGAGATAATAATTTAAAAACCCTATAAAAATAAAAATAAAAAATAGAAGAATATGATTATTCTCAATTTTTTCAAATGTATTTTATTTTTTGAAAATTCAATCATATATTATTATATAGGAGTTCCTCGACATGTTCTCTGAAGTTTGTGTGACCCAGGAGGGGTTATGCCTTGTGTCCAAGGAGAGGACACATGAAGTTCCTTTGAAAAGGGCGAATGTGAAGTCGAAGTTGTTGTCGGCCATGCAAGTGTGCAAGGGTGTCTGACATAGGGAGGCTACATACTTGGCGACCCTTAAGCTTCAGGAAGATCAAGGGAACTGTCCTATCCCAAAGGAGGTTCAGAGGATCTTGGCCCAATTCAAGGATGTCATGCCCCAGGAGTTGCCAAAGAAACTTTCACCCCGAAGGGATGTCGACCATGCCATTGAATTGGTCCCCGGTGGCAGCCACCCGCCATGGGACCATACAGAATGGCACCCCCTAAGTTGGCCGAACTCAAGAAGCAATTGGAAGAGTTATTGAAGGCCGGGTTCATACGACCTTCAAAGGCACAATATGGAGAACACGTTCTCTTCCAAAAGAAGCATGACGGCACACTGAGAATGTGCATATACTATAGACTGCCAAAACTTTCGGCAGTTGCGGCCGCCGGATATTTGCGATGGTCATAATCGTCGGAACTATCGACGAATTTTTTCGACCGTCGAAAATGATTTGCGACGACCATTTCTTCGTCGAATCAATTTCGTCAAAAATTACAATTTTTCGATGATTTTTTGCAAATTACAGATAGTTCTGACAGTCTGTAATTTGCATTATTCTTGTAGTGGTAGGCGCTAATGCAAGCGCCATAGAGACGCCAAGCAGCCGCTATTATTGCACGCCATAAAGCGAAAGTGCGTGAGAGAACCTAGCGCTCTTCTCGCATCGACAGCCGTCAACGTGAATCTATCGTCGCATACTATGAGACGCTAGCTAGCGTCACAGTTGCGGCGACGCTATATAGACACCAATATGATTACTTGGCATCCCATACATGTACATATATCAATTATCACAACTTTAATTTGGTATGACATTAATGATTTATTTTGTATTAGGACCCGTAGATGATCTTGGACCTTCTCAATCTACCCTAGTTGTACCGAATGATGATTCATCTTCGAGTGATGAAGAGAGATTACACGATAATGGGATGGTCACCATGAATAATATTGCTCGATCGTAAGTTAAATAAGTTGTACAAATTTTGTTATAGTTTTGGTTATCATTGAAAATTAATTCTTCTTTGTAATTGGTAGGACCACTTTCAAACCCGCTAGTACCGTGCGAGATTTTAGTGCTCTCATTCTTTCCCACTTGTCAGAAGGGGCAGGATCCTAGAAAGATGTCCCAATTCAAGTGCGGGATGATATCTTTCGAGCCTTTACGGTACGTTCTTCTATTTTGGTTATATAATTTATTTTATATTATTTTAAAATTACTAAGTTTTAATATATTTGTAAGAGGCAAATTAGTTTCTCCGAATTTTAGTTTAGGGAAATGCCTCCGAAATCGATTATACAAGTTTTGCAAAGTCGTCATGTCCGTCGGCCTCACTTTGGAGTAGGGCATACAAAGATGCCCAAGGCATATTAGGCACTCGGTTTGGGACTCCTTATGTAGGAAGTGGTAAGTATGTTTACTTTTAAATTATTTTTATTAAATTTATAGTTTTTGAAAGTCTAAGTATTTATTGTTCATAAAGGACTCGGATGAACGATGGCAAAGGAAGTCGGAAAAGGCAAGAGTTAATCGACTTTCAAAGCCCGAGGCCCACATCCACACAGGGGGTCGATGCGATTTAACGAGTATCGACGATGCATGGTAATTTACATACAAATGCAATTTATCAAACTTTTGACTTATACTTATGTTATAAAATTTGAAACTTTATCGTAGGAGGAGAAAGAAAGCAGTCCCATGCACTTTTGCATGGTCTACGAGGCCACGCATAAGAGCCGGAAGACAAACGACTTCGTCACGCCCATTGCTCGTAGGCCTCAAGTAAGTCTCATCACATGTTCATTTGGTTGTTGATGTTAGTGCACTATTTTTGAAATGCGCAATGTTTAAATATTTTAGGATGAGTATAATACGAAAATGACTGAAAAGTACGGAGATGATCCGAGTACTCAGCCACCAGGCAATGTTTCTTGCAAGGGATATCATGTTTTTAATTTATTGTTTTTATATATAATTTATATATTATATGAAAGTATAATTTTTTTATTTCGTAGAGGACCCTGCTATTTAGGAGGAGGTGGCCGGCACGACACGAGGAAGATACTTGTGTGATCTCGGCACAGCCGCTCAGGTACCTAGGAGGAGCGGAGGATATGCAAGTCTCCCATCCGTTGCACCTGATATAACGCAGCTATCACAACAGTTATCGCTGTAGCTATTGGAGCAAATATCACAGCAGGTGTCGTAAAAGTTGGCTCCGCTATTGTAGACGATTCAGGGATTGATCCAGACGCAGAATTCATCCCCGCGAGGTCATGGAACGAGCACGTCTGGATCGAACGTCAGGAACGATAATAATAACTCCCAAACCTAGGATAGAAATAAACCATGGATAGAAACTATACTTTTGTCACTTATAGAATTATTATTAGATATATGTATAGTTTGTTAGTTCAATTTATTACTTTTTATATTCTTATTTAAATATTATGTCTGTGATGCTTTCATATTATGTATGTGATGAATATAATTGTATCAATGCATTTGTATGCATTATATAATTATGTGGTGTGGGAAGGAAAAAAATGTGGTTGTTATGGGTCAAAAAATTTGCAATTAGCGCCTCTATAGCATCACATTACCGTCGCACCAATTACCGACGCTATGTTAAATATATAATCCTTAGCGCCATATCAGCGTCCCATTGGCGATGCAATAACCATGATGTTTGCGTCAATGCAGCGCCAAAATAGCGTCAACTAACGCATAATGTTAGCGTCTCTTGGGCACCGGAATAGCACCGCCACTATAGCGCCACTTGAGCATCGACTTAGCGACGCATTTGTATTGCTCCCAGCCGGACACCACACGTCTTAATAACGTCGAGATAACGTCAGCCGTTGGCTTTACCAGTGTCTCCTTTTTTGTTGGATTTATTGAGACGCCATTAGCCCGATATGCGACGTCACATATAAGCGGCGCTAGTTGGATGCTAAAGTGATGCTTTATGTCACGGAGACGCAATAGCGCCTTCCTAGCGTCGCATTTTTGGGTCGCTATTCTTCGATTCTCATGTAGTGAACCTCCTGACCACCACACCCTTCCACCTTCTCCTTCCCCATCCTCCATCACCCTCTCTGCTTCTCCTTCGAGTAGCTCCCCTACCATACCCCCAAGTTCCTAATCCCTTATCTGCTCGCCTTCCACCTAACTTGCCACCAAAATCGGCAACCAATTCTAACGGATCAACTGGGTGTTGGGTGATCCAGCCGTCTTTGCTCCCCCTTCGGACCCTGCAGCCCCCTTGTTTCCTCCCCAAGCTCCTATCTCTTCATTTGCTCATGAACCCCCTCTTCTCCCACTACCAAAAATTCCCCCAAACCCTAATCTTGTCAAACTACTCTAGTTTTGTAGCGCCGTCTACTATTATCTCGCTGGCTCAACTCAGTAGCCTCAAGGTGATGGTCTGAGAGGAGATTGTGATCCCAGCACGGCTCGTCTGAACTGCAGAAGTGCCTCATGGGGCATTTCACCGGTAACACCCAACTGGATGTGTTGAAGGATGATCTTGCCGCCATCGGGAATCTTAGTGCCTCTTTCAAACTTATGGATCTTGGTAAGTTTTACGTTTTCTTTATGTTCAAAAATCATGACAACAGCCTTGATGTGCTTACAGGAGGTCCTTGGAGCCTTCATGGTCATTTTTTTAACATATCCAAAGCACGACCATTCTTCCGATCTCTAGATGAGGATGTCTCAAAAGCCCTGCTTGGATCCAACTACCCGGGCTCCCGTATGAGCTCTACAACATCGACTCCTTATTCATAATTGCATTTGCCTTTGGTACCCCCTAAGCTTGAAGATGAGCAGAAAATGGGGACTCAAGACTAGTTTGATCGGGTCTATGTGGAGATGGACCTAAGCGGGGCCTATAGATTCAGACGTCGGATGGTAATCTCTACTTTCAATTGGTCTCTTATGAAAATCTTCCTTCATTATATTTCAAATGTGGCATCATTGGTCATTCATTTTTGGCCCCTGGCTCTGATCGTGGACTGCTCGTCTCCCCCAGCTCTGACAATTAGTCCATTAAAATTATTGCTATTCCATCATAGTTAAATCCATATATAGGTTGTTTGATCCATTGATAAGAGGAGAACATTTCACGAGCGAAATCACTTGATCAGTCCATATATTAATTTACATGATTAAGTTAAAATTATATAGATATAAAAATGTTTCTTTTGACTTAAGCTTTTAGAGAATTTTCTAGCACATAAAATTATAAATATACCAATATTCCTGTCAACTTGAGCTTTAAAAAAAAATCATAATTTAATACTCACAACTCTCTATGATAAAATGAAGGCAAGTCCAAACAAACAACTACAACCATATACATGTACATTTACTCAATCATATAGCTCACCAGAAATGCTGATTAACCTATATGCACTACAATATTATCCCCAACAAGGATTAACGATATCAAGCTAGAAGAAGACATAACATGAGAAGAACAACGAGCGTAATCCTATGCAAATCCAACTTGACGGCATGGCTTTTTGGAGGTTGAAGTTTATCGCACGGAACGTTCCTGAAGGACAGCTTTCCATTTTGGAGATCATAGATGTACTGAAAGTTCTGCATCTGGTAATTGCCCAAGTATGAGTAGCCGTCATAAAAGGGGTTTATCATCAAGCAAACCAAAGAAGTACCATTAGCATCAGTGTAGTTCGCCAAGAAATTTGATGTTGGCAAAGTCATGTCTGCGCCATCGAAGTGGAACGTGAGAGTAGACAAGTTTAAAGGCCCATTTGATGTCCCATTAAAGCACAGGTCGAGGCCGATGTTATTACTGGAATTGTTGTACACAAGCGGAAGCGGACCAACCTGAGCAATGACTTCTTCCTTGAGGATCTTGTAAGCTTCGGATGGCAAGTAAGTGACCGGGTCGGTCGAATATATTACCGTCCCATTTATTATTGTCCCATTTGAATTTGTTGCGTATTGGAGAGTTTCTGGACGGATGGGCAACCGTTTTGCGCCAACTGAAATGCCTTTCAGATCAAGGATGTAGTCCGTCGAATCATTTAGAAGAGAGGTGGTATTGACGGCTATGCCGCCGTCCAAGTCGGCGTAGGAACCAAAGAACATGTAGCTGGAAAGAGAGGTATTGGCACCTTGGTCGGTAAAACAATAAGAGAATTTGGCTAAATTCAGCTGAGAGATCAGAGAGAAAGGGGCTCGTCCGAGCCCGACATAGCCGGAGGTGTCCGAGTAATTGTAGATACCCACGTCGTTGCATGCGAAAGATAAGTTATGCGGGGTACTGCCATCGAATCGGAACGTGTCGTTTGCACGAAAACCCACCAAACCCGAAGAAGAGCAATTGTATCGACACTGCATCAGCTGGTCGCATGATTTTTTCTGTAGCTCTTCTTCCCATTGCTTGTTGCATGGCGGAGTGATGAAGGTGGTGGAGTTGTTTGGGTAGTAGGCCGAAGTCTTGCTCGGATCGTAGTTCTGCAGGCAGTCGCTCCGAATGAAGTCGTCAAAGGTGTCGATTATGAACGACAGGTTGTTTGAAGGGGTGCCTACGCCGATCTGCACCAGGTAGTCCCGATATCCGCTGTATCGCAGCTGAGCTTGGAAACCAACAAGGCCATCGTTATGGTTTGAGGTAATACTACGGACAAGGTCCTGAAAGGACAAGCTGGGAGGTTTGTTCCTGTTTGCACCTCGCCCCCCAGACTTCAACCCGGGAGGAGGGGCAACAGCACTCGGGGGATCAAACAAGAGAAAGAAGAGAAGAAACATAGCTAGCAATTGCGCCATTTCGGGGGTAAAATTGAACTCTTAGATGCTTGCTAGGTACTGGTCAAGAGCCCATGAACACCATGCACTCCTAATTCACGTTTATATAGATGGAAGGAGTTGACTAGGGCGTGATATGATCGATGAAATCTGAAAATGACAATTCCACGTCAAAATAAATGGAACAACCAAATTGGTTCAGCTATTAAATTAATTAAAAATCACAATGTCAAACTTTAAAGAACTTTTTTTTATATCCTTTCCTTGGTCAAATTAATATTGATAGGATTACTCGGTTGCTACTAGTTCTGAACGTGATTATAGAATATACAATTCCAAGAAGATATTACGGTGGTTGTAGTGACTTCCCCGTTGACCGAGGGGTGTGAAAATGTATTAATATTTTCGTTTTTTTGACTCTCAGTTAACTAATTAAACGTGTGAAATTTGAAACATAATTAATGTTTTTTGACTCTACCAATATTGGAGGTTCAAACTTGTTAACCAATTGACTAGAAAACGTTGCGTTTATCATTTATGTATCATCAGCGACATAAAATCCACAAATTGCACTAAAAAAAATTCAAACGCTTTACAAGTCTCCTTCGACCATATATAATTTATCATCCTATCGTTTAGGGTTTTGAGTCTTCCAAAAGATTGCCTTATCATGTGGCCCATTATTTTTGGAACGAAGCTAATGAATATGGAATCTTTGAACCATTCCAATTTCAATTTACAACGCACTAATTATTGCCATGCGGCCATTATTTTCCCCAATTGCAAACACGATGTAAACTTAATGACAAAAGAAACGACTTAGGCTCTACGAGAATGTTGTGCATGAGGGATTGAGGGGTTGAGAAAAAAATAAGAATACAAAATCATGAAATAAAAAACATTAAATTAAATAAATCAATATTTATAACAAGACTAAATTATATCTAACTTTAATGACTTAATGTAGGAGCCAAGAAGCGATTTATCATGTTTGATTTCTTGAATCAATTAGAGATATATAAACGAATTGGTAGTTTGACTTCAAAATGTCTTCTTATACAAGCATTCCTTGCCAGTGTAGATCTACCTAGAACTTTATTCTTTATCGTATATCATATGAATCTGATTACAAATTTGTTAACTAATCGATGAAAAAACACAATCGTATTTAATATTGAATAATCATGATTTTGTCAAAATTTTCGTTAATCGTAATTCAATATTCGATACTTATTTAATATTTGATTGTAACTATATTTTTTATAAGCACCAAAAAGAAATCAGGAAATAAAGTCATAACTTAATATTTACATTCTTTAATGTAATACGTGATGTTATTACGCCACGTATATATAGCATAATGCCATATATTTTATTCGACCTCAACATCCGCCATCGACCTTCCAACTTCAAAAGTTGCTATATAACATAGTAAGCAGATTTCATTTCATTATCTTCATTTAATACAAAACAATGTTAAAGAACGTTAATTAAGGGCCCATATGATGATAATGTACTGAATGAACAAGTTCCATAATTGTCGCTTAGTGCAAATTGGCACTAATAGATAAAAGGTCCATCGCAAGTGAAAATTTAATTCAATTAAAGAAATAAAATATATATAATTCATAGAACACATCATTGTACTTTGTTATTAAATTTTGTGCGATAAACATTATCAGCTAGGTCTGGTTCTTGCATAATAAGAGAGACAGAAAGAACGTGCATTCGAACGTCAGAATTGTTTTACTTCACATAAAATTTATCAACCATCATTAGCTAATAAAGCTGTTCATGAAATAATTAAATTCGCTATATCAGCAACCTGTCGTAATATTGACTGTCGAATAGTGCCTAAAGTCATTGGCATGCGTATCTTCTAAGTAATTGACAATCATATAATCATAATAACTAAAAAGTCCTGAGTACTAAATTGGAAATTAATGAAGATTTATGTGTTAGCTTGTAATATTAAATTAAATATCCCAGATCATTTTAGACGAAGTCAGGATATTTAATTAATAAATTAATTTTAGATCGACAAACAAATAAATATGAGAACTTCTTGAAAATAGTCTTGTATACATATTGAATAGTTATTTATAAAATCTTGCACGGACTCGAGTGATTGCAAAGTATACATAAAATATCAAGTGCATCCAGAAGACGTGCTACAATGTGCACTTCCTTACGTATAGATCAAGTAAACTTGAGTTCAAATTACAGTAGTTATGGGACCTTTATTTTTAAATTTCTCTTTCCTTTTTTTTCTTTTTTTTTTTGTATTGAGCATTTTGCCTCTATAACAAAAAAATATAAAAAGATGAATTTTTCTTATTGGATTAAAATCAAGAAAATTTGTTTGTCAAAAGAAAATAAAGGAGGCATGGTACTTAAATTCTATTATTTCAAGAAACAATATTTCTTATCATTTTTGGATTTTTTAAATAATAATATTTTTTATATAGTATAGTAATATATCCCTAAGTAAGAGTTTAATTGGATTAACTAAACAATATCTTAATTTAAAAACGATAAAAGGAAAAGCACACATTCTCAGTGTTGTTACACAAGTTAGAAGTAAGATTTGAGTTGAATTAAGAGAAGAAAGCATCTTTTTATGAAAGTCGAGCTAGTATATCCCATAAGGCATGCTCGTAAAATTCTAAGTTTTTTGTTACTTTTCATAAATATCAATTTATATTTTTCATAACTCTTAAATAAAATGTTTACTTTTGACAAAATAATACATGCATAAGTCGAAGTTTTAGTTGGATTAAATAAAAAATATACATTTTTATAATATAAAAGGAAAAAACATGCCCAAGTAATATATGTATAAGTAAGCATTAATTGTGATTAAAATGGGAACAAAATTAATTTAAATGTTCCTACAGAGCCGTCAGATCCTCATTTTTAATTTTCTAAAATATTGTACCAGACATGTGCTAACTTTTTGAGAGTTTTTGACGAAATTGTGGGTGCGTTTACCCCTTAGTTTATGTGTTTCTTGCCCACATAATTTCGGTCGTAAGGATTTTGTGAATGCCTACAAAGTTCATATGATTAGTTCACCATTTTATCACAGATATCTTAGTTTTGTAGAAGGAGAAAGACTCCAATAAGCTCTAACGTATGCCCAAAAAAAGATTCATCATCCATAAATGATTTCAAGTATAATACATGATTTCATAGGCTCATAAGTCATACATACATAATCCTTATAAGAGTTCATCATAATGACATAATGTAAGTAAAATGACTTGGATCGTAGCCCGACCGATCCATGTGCAATGTTACCGTCACGAGGTTCTTGCCGCCGAACCTAAGCCTCCTCCATATCTGCATGGATCCATGGGGTGCAGAAAATTTCTCACGTTAGAGTATGTTAAGACCCATGCATGCAATAATCTTATAGCATAATCTCTACATGTCATGGCATATGCATCTCATCATCATGGAACACAAAATCATATGTATGCTATGAGCTACTTATGCATATTATATGGTATGTGAACATATCATCATGACAAGATAAGATAAGCATGTAACATCATAAACATTAGATCATAGTATATCATAACTTATGGTCATACTTATCATTATGCTAATGCATATCTTGATCTTATCTTATTTTACTTTATCATCTTTGTTCATGTCATCATATGATATGATAAATGGACATTCATATTGCATCCTCATAGGTGCATACTTCTTTATTATTTTTAACGTTATGATTCAAGTCATTCATCATTCATCTTTTCATCTTTTCATCTTTCATCTTTACTTAGATAGTTCCTTATCTTGTTGATTGAGAAGTCCATGTTGGCTCGTCGATCTTAATCTTGACTTTACTTAACTATGTCGAGATCTTTTTGTCTCGTTTGAGGCCACACCTTGCCCACTCTTATGCGGGGTCTTGATCTCCGAGAATGCCACACCTTGTCCACTCTATGGTGGGGTCTTGGTCATGTCCTAGTTCCTTTATCAGGATCAGTTTGTCCCGTGAGAAGCCGCACTTGTCCACTCTTATGTGGGGTCTTGGTCTTCCCTTAATCCTTTTATCGGGATCTTTTTGTCTCATGAGAAGTCACACTTGTTCACTCTTATGTGGGGTCTTGATCTTCCCCGAGAGCCACACCTTATTCCCTCAAGGGGGGTCTTGATCCCACTTACATTCGAGATATCAACAAGATACCTTCATCAATCCATCTTTTAATTACGTTCATCAATATATATAATCATTCAATACATGTTGCATGTTTTAATCTTATTTAAGATCATACATACTTCAAATCATGCTAGGTGTGAACATTCAATTATGACCAAATCATCAGCCCAGAATGAATGACTATTTTGGGTTATGATCAACCGTTGGTCCGGGTTATCTATCGACCGTTAGAATATTGATCGACCGTTAACAGACTTTTGGACGACCGAAATTATGTGTCGGGTCGACCGTTAATTAAAAAAATAACGACTCTCTAAATTGAACGACCGATGGGGTATCGATTGACCATTATCAGGTCTTCAGATGACCGAAACTATGCATCGGGTCGACCGTTAATCACAGAGAGCAATGACTCTCTAAATCGGACGTCCGATGGGGCATCGATCAATCATTATTAGGTCTTCAGATGACCAAAACTATGCGTCGGTTCGATTGCCAATCACAGAGAGCAACGACTGCTCTAAGCGAGCGTTTGAATGGGTTTCGGACGACCGTTGGACACATATCGGAATGAAATCATTCCCAGAACGATCGATCGTTATGAAATCGGTCGCCCGTTCTAGACCGACTTAATACATATTTTAACATTATTTTCTTTTCAATCTTGCATACATTGACATATTGAGCACATAAGTGGTTCCAAGTAACATATGAAACATTTCTCAACATTCTTAATACTCTAATCATGAAATACATGGAATTTTCACATAAAGACATCCAACATACTAACAAAGTTCATAAATGTACATAGACTTTAGGCAATTCATAATGAGCTAGCATAACAATAATAAATATTCTAATTCTAAGCATAATTAGCAATAGAATATTAAACTTAATAGTACATGAAACACAATGCATTCTAATCATGATTAGTAATTAAATAATAAAATAAGGAATAATACTTATTAAATGCATATTTTCTAAATCTTCTTTCTAAGAACAAATGGTTTGTTCATCATGTTCTAATCCATACATTCAACTAACATTAAGAAAAAGATTAGAAAAGTTTGAATTCTCTCGAACATACTTTAAGATTTATGTTAAAATTTTATTAATCCTAATCTCTTATCTTTCTTCTTCTTTCTTTTTCTCTTATTTCCGGCAGCTGTCCAAATCTTCTTTGGATTCCTCCTTGTGGTCGTGTGTGAGTAAGTGAGATGGAGTGCGATAGGGCTGCTGGTGTTTGGGTGTTGTTTCTTGCTGTTGACCGTGAGGGAGAGCAAGAGAGAGTGAGCTGGCAGCTTCCTCTTGATGTTAAAATGGTGGATTTTTGGTGCTGGCCGAGAGCTAATATGAAGAGGGAGTGAGCCAGAGAGACTACTTGTTGTTGGAGTCCTTGCCATGATGTTGCTGCCCGTGACTTGAGAGAGAGAGCCAATGAGAGAGTGCATGAGAGAAGGTGAGGGAGAGAGATGAGGTGTGGATTAATATTACTTCATGACTATTGCTGTGATGTAGGTACGTGAAAGGGAGAGAGAGTGAGTTTTTTCTTTCTGTTAGCTGCCGTGAGTGGGACAGGAGAGAGAGAAAGAGTGGATGAGAGAGGAGTGATGGCCTCCTTCTTGCTCTTCGTGAATGAGAGAGGAGCTGAGAGGAAGTGAGGGCCTTTTTTCTTGGGTGTTGGCCGTGAGATGACAAGAGAGGGAGAGGATGGAGTGGGTAAGCGATGGATTACTGTAGCATTTTAGGGAGGGTTTTGTGGGATGATGTCGGCTGGTAGGTGGGGAAGAGATCGAGGGGTTTATATAGTTTAGATTATTTTAAAGGGTTTCAAGACAATGGGCTTCTGGGCCTTTGGTTAAATTAGGCCCTCCTTTAATTAATGATCTCATTTATTGATTTCTTTTTTTTTTGAGATATTACAAAAATAGGCTCAATGTCTGCGGCTTCAAAGCATGAGATGGATCCTTTCTCCTTCTGACACTAACAATCACAGGATATTGAAATCGCATCCATTCAGAGTTTGTTCGCTCTATATAATTTAGGAACATTTAACTCTTAATTTGATTAGAAGTAGGAGTTTCAATTTAATTAAATTAATAATTTTTTTCTTAAAAGAAAATAAAAAAATAGATAGTATATGCTAACAAATATTTAAAATTTAGCTAGCTTCTTTTAAAAAATGCTGTATTTTTAAATTAAAAATATAGTGATAGTGTCTATATTAAGATCTATATATTGATAAAAGAATATGTCGTTAATATAATTCGTAGTTTGATTCGATTTAACAATATTTAGTTAAATCGAGTTCCAATTCAAAATATTTAATCTATTATTTGAGTAAAATAAATCTTCCTTGTCAAATTGATAGACCAATTATCATTATTAGCTATCGTCAAAAAAATTTAATTTGTCCGTGCATTGCAAGTATTTTAGCACTAATTTAAATATAAATGCTTCGTCATTTTAAAATTTAAACTTTGACTTCACTAACGTTGGATGTATATAAGTATATAACAATTAACCCAAGAATATAATATCAACCACGTACGACAATAAAAGGGATATCGGTACCATATATATATTGGTCCTATATATGAAGAAAAAGAAAAAACTTGGATAATTGAAGATACAAAATCTATGCAATAACCGAAATATAGATACACAAGATCAATACTCGATAAAGTCTTGCTAAATATGAATTTAAAATTTGGAAGTCCCAACTAACACAATTAGTCCACTAAAATTATTGCTAATTTGATATATTGAAATCCATATGTAGGTAGTTTGATCCATTGGTCAGAGAAGCAGATTTCATGAATGAATCAGACACTAAAACGGCTCACGGGTCATTCCAAATCCGGCCATAGAGTTGACCCGCTTTGATCCGGTCAAAACCTGGATTCAACCGGCCGACCCGGCCGGATCAAGTTGTAAAATGTAAAAAAATAAAATGTACAAAAATTATTAATTTTTTTTAGAATATCATATATATATATATATATACACTTGAGTTTATATTGCAATATTCTTCTTTATCACATATATAAAATTTCATTAACATCTTTATTTAGAAAATATTCAATTGATGATTTAATTTATGCTTACTTTGTTATATTATTTGATCTTAATTATTTTATTATATTACATTATATTCTTGCTAAATAATATATTACATATTAATAATATGATAATATCACTTGAATTTATTTTATTTTTTTATTAATTTATATTATCGGTCCGACCATTCGGTTCGATCCGGTCCAACCGCTCCGACCTGACCCGTTAGACAATTCGAATCGATGGCCAGGTCGGGTCTTACAACATTGGAATGAATCACTTGATCAGTTCATAAATTAATTAATTTTCATGATTAAGTAACTAGCAATATTAAAATTATAATTACAAAATGTTCCTATCCAGTTAAGTTTCTAGAAAAGTTGGTTAGCACATAATTATAAATATAAAACTATTCTATGCTTTTTGAAAAATCATAATTGGATACTCATGACTTTCTAAGGTAAATGAAGGCAGCCAAGGAAACAACCACAACCATATACATTTATATTTACTCAATCATGTCGCTATCCAGAAATGCTTATTAACCTATATGCACCAGAAAGACATTATCCCCAACAAGGATTTACAATATCAAGCTAGAAGAAGACATAACATGAGAAGAACACAGAGTGTAATGCTATGTAAATCCAACTTGACGCCATGACTTCTGAGAGGTTGAAGTTCATCGCACTGAACGCTCCTGAAGGACAGCTTTCCATTTTCCAGGTCATAGATGTACTGAAAGTTCTGCATCTGGTAATTGCCCAAGTACGAGTAGCCGTCATAAAATGGGTTTATCATCAAGCAAACCAAAGAAGTACCATTAGCATCAGTGTAGTTCGCCAAGAAATTTGATGTTGGCAAAGTCATGTCTGCGCCGTCGAAGTGGAACGTGAGAGTAGACAAATTTAAACGACTATTAGATGTCCAATCGAAACACAGGTCGGGGCCGAAATTAAAAGCGGAATTGTTGTACTCAGGCAGTCCAACCTGAGCACTGACTTCGTCCTTGAGGATCTCGTAAGCTTCCGGTGGCAAGTAAGTAAACGGGTCGGTCGAATATATGATCGTCCCATTTATTATTGTCCCATCTGAATTTTTTACGTATTGGAGCATTTCTGGACGGATGGGCAACCTTTTTGCGCCAAGTGATATGCCTTTCAAATCAAGGATGTAGTCCGTCGAATCATTTAGAAGAGTGGTGGTATTGACGGCTATGTTGCCCTCCAAGTCTGCGTAGGAACCGAAGAACATGTAGCTGGAAAGAGTGGTATTGACAGCTTGGTCCGGGAAACAATGAGAGAATTTGGTTAAATTCAGCTGAGAGATCAGGGAGAAAGGGGCTCGTCCGAGCCCGACATAGCCAGAGGTGTCAGTGAAATTGTAGATCCCCACATCGTTGCATGCAAAAGATAGGTTACGCGGAGTACTGCCTCCGAAAACGAATGTGTCGTTGGCAAGAACACCCACAAGGCCAGAGCAATTGTATCGGCACTGAGGCAGCTGCAGGCATGATTCGTTCTGTAGCTCTTCTTCCCATTGCTTGTCGCATGTCGGAGTGATGTAGGTGGAGGAATTCTTTGGGTAGTAGGCCGAAGTCTTGCTCGGCACGTAATTCTGCAGGCAGTCGCTCCAAATGACGTCGTCAAAGGTGTCGATTATGAGCGATACGTTGCTTGCAGGGGTGCCTACGCCGATCTGCAGCACGTAGTCCTGATATCCGCTGTATTGTAGCTGAGCTTGGAAACCAGCAAGGCGACCCTTCTTGTCTGGGGGAGTATAATCGACGGAGTTCTTTATCTTGGGAGGTTTTGGTCCATTTGAACGCCCCCCAAACCTCCCACCGCCTGGAGGGGCAACAGCACCCGGGGGATCAAACAAGAGAAAGAAGAGAAGAAACATAGCTACCATTTGCGCCATTTTGGGGCTAAAATTGAACTCTCAGATCCTTGCTAGGTACTAGTCAAGAGCCAATGTTACACCTTGTACTCGATTTCACAGTTTACGTATATATAGAAGAAAAAGTTGACTATATCATGAAATCTGAAAATGACAATTTCATGTCAAAATAAATGGAACAGCCGAAATTGTTTCCGCTATTAGATAAATTAACAGTCATAATATTAAACTTTATAAAATATTTTATATTCTACCCTGATTATTTAGTTCCTATCAGTTCTGAACATGATTATAGAACAAACAAATCCAAGAAGATATTACGGCTGTTGTTGTGAACGCCACCCTTGACCGGTAGCCGGTAGGTGTGAAAAGTTTTTTTACTTATAGGTTTTTCCGCTTCCAAATAATTTAAACGTGTGAAATATACATACATATATATATATATATATAATATATGTATGTATGTATATATATATATATATATATATACCACATGATAACAAATTTAAAACATTATCCTTTGACTTACCTTCGAATCGGATGTTCAAACTTGTTGATCAATTGACTAGCAAAACTCAACGTTTATCTTTTTCCTATCACCAGCGATATATATCCACATATTAATTAAAACAATTTCGAGCACTTTATAAGACTCATTCAACCATATCATTTATTTTCCTATCGTTTAGGGTTTGGAGTCTTCCTAAAGAATGTCTCATCATGTGGCCCATTCTTTTTGGAACGAAGCTACTGAATATGACAGAAAGTTTGAAACATTCCAATTTCAATTTGCGACGCTATATATAATTATTATCATGCAGCCATAATTTTCCCCGGTTGCAAAAAGGATGCAAATTTAACGATAAAAAGAACGACTTAGACTCTACGAGCATGTTGTACATGAGGGGTTCAGGAAAAAACATTAAAAATTTAAGAAATAAGTATTTATAATAAGACTAAATAATATCTAACTTCAATTACTTAATGTAGGAGCCAAGAACCACTTTCTCGATAATTAAAGTTTGAATCAATTAGAGATAAATGAATTGGTAGCTCGACTTCAAAATGTCTTCTTATATAAACATTTCTTTTGCCAGTGCAGATATCCCTTGAACTTTATTCATTATCATATATGAGCTGAATCTGATTACTAGTTCATGATTTTTAATTTGTTAACTAATCGATATGAAATCACAAACCTTATTCAATATTGAATAATCATGATTTTGGCAAAATAAAATCGTTAACCATAATTCCGATGCGAGCAATCTCATCGCCGGTGGGGTTTTCTGCCGCAGATTTCGAAGGTGGATTTCCTGTCGAAACCTCCGATGGGAGATATCTCGTTGAAGATTCTAACGGAAAATCCCCATCGGAGGTTCTGGTTGTCCTGTAGGAACCTCCGACAAGAATATCCCTTCGGAACCTCCGACGATAGACTTCTCAGACATTTCGACGGGTGCCTACTTCAAAAATAGCGACGAATTTTGAAATCCATAAAAAAATTATTACTGACGAGTTATTATGATGGTCTTTTCATCGGAAAATTCATTTGAAATTAGATTTTTCGATGAATTTTATGATATTTTTGAGAAATTTGACCATCGAGGAATTTGACCATCGAAAATCGTTAAAAATGTTCTAGTGAAAGATTATAACATCAGACCATTTGTTATTTTGTTGGACCTCAGCACCCTCCATCGAACTTCCAATTATTGAAAGAATATATAGTATTGATAGTAAATTAGTAGGCAGATTTCATTATCTTCATTTAATATAAAACATTATTAATGAACTGAAATAAGGGCCCATATGATGATCATGTACTGAATGAATAAGTTTCGTAATTGTCGTTCAGTGCAAATTGAAATTAATATATAGATAAAAGGTCAATCACAAGTGAAAAATTAATTCAATTAAAGAAATATAATACAAATAACTCATTGTACTTTGTTATAAAATTTTGTGCGAAAAACATTATCAGCTAGGTTTGGTTCCTTGCGTAATAAAAGAGACAGGAAGAACGTGCATTTGAACGTCAGAACTGTTTTAATTCACATAAAACATCATTAGCGAATAAAGCATGGAATTCATGAAGTAATTAAATTCCCTATATGAGCAACTTGTCGTAATTTTGACGGTGGAATAGTGCCCAAAGACATTGGCAATGCATATCTTCTAAGTAATTAACAATCATTTGATCGTGATAACTAAAAAAACTCAAGAATGCCAAATTTGAAATTAATATAGATTTATGTGTTAGCTTAGACTATTAAATTAAATATCCCAGATGATTTTAGACTGAGTCAGGATATTTAATTGGAAAATTAATTTTATCTCGATTAACAAAATAAATACGAGAAACCCTTGAAAAGAAGTCTCGTCTATATTTAATTGGCACAAGTTGATTTAAAAAAACGAAACGACGCGAGTGACTGCAACATCTAGAGATAAAATATCTAGTACAGAAAGAGCACGTGCCGCACTGGCACTTTTTTTAACAAAATTGAAATAAAGCTGAATATGGATAGAAAAAATAAAAATAAGGAAAGTACATTATAGCAAGGAATAGAAAATGAGAGAAAAAAGGAATATGAATTTGAATAGTATAATATAATGTATTAAAATTTGTAGGATGAAGGTAAAAAAGGTATCAATAATAAGGAAAGTAGATGTGATTTTGAAAATAAAATGTGGAAATAATAATAAATTTAAATTTAAATAAAAGAGAAAATTGAACTTAAATAAAAAATGATAAAATTTAAAGCAATACATATTAACAATATTTAATTTGACTTCAATTGTTATAGAAAACTGTCGAAGTCTCTATATTGAAATTAGTGCTAAAATCCTTGCAATGCACGGACGATTTAAATTTTTTTTGACGATAGCTAATAATAAAAACTGGCCTATCAATTTGACAAGGGAGATTGATTTTGCTCAAATATTAGATTAACTTTTTTGAATTGGAACGTGATTTAACTAAATATTATTAAATGAAATCAAACTACGAGTTATATGAACTACATATTCTTTTATTCGATCTATGTATAAATTAAACTACGAGTTATATGAACTACATACTTTTTATCACTATATTTTTTATTTTAAAAATAGTATTTTTTAAAAGAAGCTAGCTATATTTTAAATGTTTGTTGCATATACTCTAATAACCGACAACCAGAAAAGATAAAAAAAGGAGAAGACTTGATGGGCTTGGACGGCTGAGAGAAAGAATTCATATTCCATTCAAAGTTAGGAAAGGAAGGGGATTAATATGATTTAATTGGATCAGATTAGGAGAGGAGTCTTATATAAGATAAAACAGAATTTTGTTAAACCTCTTTTTCTCTCAAAAACCTCATGACACTACAAGAAAATCGTGATTTTCCATCGGATAATTTCCGACGGTTCTAAATCCGTCGCAATTTGCGACGGATTTTTCGACGATTCCGTTTCCGACGGATTTTTCGACAGTTGCGACCGTTGAAAATAATTTATATTATTATTTAATTTTTGACGATTAGGAACGTCGATATTTTCGACGGATATCCATCCGTCGCAATTTCCGACGACTTTTCCGATGGTTACGACCGTCAGAAATAAAAAAATTAAATTATATATTTTTAATATTATTATTAAATTTTTTCGACAGATTTTCCGACGATCACGACCATCGGAAATAAAAAATAATTATATAATTTATTATATTATTATTTAATTTTTCAACGATTAGGAACGTCAATATTTTCGACGGATATCCATCCGTTGCAATTTCGGACGACTTTTCCGACAGTTACGACCGTCAGAAATAAAAAAATTAAATTATATATTTTAAATATTATTATTAAATTTTTTTGACGGATTTTTCGACGGTCATGACCGTCGGAAATAAAAAAAATAATTTTATTTTTAATATTATATTATTATTTAATTTTTTGACGATTAAGAATGTCGATATTTCCGACGGATATCCATCCGTCGCAAAATCCGTCGCAAATTTCGAAGGTCGTAACCGTCAGTAAATGTATAATCATACCATATATAAGAGTATTTTATTAATATAACTAGCGACGGTCCAAACCGTCGCAATTACCGACGATTTTGACCGTCGGTAAAGATTACCGACGGTTCAAACCGTCGGTAAAATAAAAAATAAATATTATATATAACTAAATAAAATAAAAATATTTAATATTTATATTTTCGACGGTCGAAACCGTCGGTAATTAAAATTCGTTATCCCGCTTTTTTTTCCCTTTTCCCGCTTTCTTTCCACTTTTTTCCTTTATATATTTTCCCTCCTCCCTCTTCTCTCTCCCTCCTCCCTCCACTCCTCTCTCTCTCCCTCCTCTCCTCTCTCTCTCTCCCGGCCGCGAGCACCGGATCGGCCTCTCCCGCGCGCCGAACGCCGGCGACCCTCCCACGCCGGACGCCGGTGACCCTCTCCCGCGCCGGCGTATCTCTCTCTCTCCCGCTCCGCGCCGACATCTCTCTCTCTCTCTGCTGTCGGCCGGATCCGGCCCCCAGCGGCCGATAGGTCGCCAGGCGGCCGGATCGGCCCTAGGCGGCCCGATCGGCCGCCTGGCGCCGGATCCGGCCTCCAGCTACCGGATCCGGCCTCCTGGCAGCGGATCCGGCCTCCAGCGGCCGGATCCGAATGCCAGCGACCGGATCCAGCCGCTAATTTTTTTTATATTTAAAAAATTATTTGTGACGGTTGCGACCGTCAAAAGATCGACGGTTGCGACGCCCGTCCAAATTTTCGACAGTTGCGACCGTGGAAAAGTTGCGACGGTTCGAACCGCCGGCCTTTTCCGGCGGTTGCAACCGTCGGAAATTTCGACGGCTCGGACCGCCGGCCTTTTTCGGCGGTTACAATTGTCGGAAATATCGACGGTTCGGACCGCCGGCCTTTTCCAACGGTTGCAACTGTCGGAAATATCGACAGTTCGAACCGCCGGGGACTTTTCCCACGGTTGCAACCGTCGGAAAATTTCGACGGGTCAAACCGCCGGGGACTGTTCCGACGGCCAGAACCGTCGATATTTTTGACGAATTTTTTCAACCGTCGCAAATCCGTTTGCGACGAGCGTTTTTTCGACGGATCGATTTCGACTGAAAAACCGTCGGTAATTGCGTTACCGACGGTTTTCGGGCTGATTACCGACGGTTCGGACCGTCGGTAATCCGCGTTTTTCTAGTAGTGTGAGACCTCCCCTATTGAATTCTGGAGCGGCTAGTAACGTCTAGGAGGAATCGACAGGTTGCTGGGCACGAACGATCGACCCTTTCCGTCTCGTCTCAACTGCAAGTCGTGCTGAGACCTCTCCCTTCTCCTATCATCTTTCGATTCCTATTCTCCTTATGCCCTTCGCTGGGATTTTGCAGAGGGTGGCCGAGAGGGAGAACAGGGAGGAAACAGGGGCATCGTGGATCAGTTTTCGATGAACGAAAGGAGTGATTAATTGTGCACAGAGGTGGATTAACTGAAATCACTTTGCATGACCTCTGAATTGTTCTAACCCATGCCCTAATCGTTTATGAAATGAAAGAAATAAGAAGAAGGCTCCAACTTATCATTTTGATTGTTTGATTCTTGATTTATCTAATTGTTTGAATTAATGTTTGATTCATTTTGCTCTATTGTTGTGTGATTGATTTGTTAGGAGTTAGGAACTATTTTAGGTTGGGATTGCACTAAAGATTTGATGAAATTCGAAAGTTTTGTAACTTTCTGTACGCTAACCGATCGACTGGTCTGCATGCATTGGCAGCAACTGGTATCATGACCCACCGTCGATTTCTTTTTTTATTGTCGATCGATCGACCGATCCCTGTCCACCGGTCGATCGTTCAACTGAACGGATCGACCGATCTGATTTAACCACCGGTCGATCGATCATAACAGACCGGTCAATCGACCCGTAGCCAACCAGTCGACCGTTCTCCTGAACCGGTCGACCAATTCCAAGTAAACTTCTTTATTAGATTTATTAATTAATCCACTTCTTAATCCCAATATTACTTATCTATAACTGATCTTATCTTCTGTCCCTACAGAGCAAGGTTTTCAAACTCGAGAGTCTACGTAGACTCATTTTACGTTAGGTAAATTCAATACGTAAACTCGAGACGTAAACTCATAGAGTTTACGTACAAGTTAAAAAAATATATAGTATATTATACCCTAAGTAATTTTAGTCATAATTATTTTCATACACAATTGTTAAGCTTAAAAAGTACCTAATTCATACATTTATACACATAAAATAAATGATGATTCATCCTAAAATAACAAGTAACTCATATTTCATAACATAGTCAAATAAACTAGTGCACATTATGTTGTAAGAAAAAATCCAATAAAAGATCAATTCACATTATAAAAAGAAACAAGGTTTGTTCAATTCAAATTCAACTAAATCACATAAAATATCATAATGATAAAACTAATTAAGCCAAATGAAGTCAATAAACTACACTAACTAAAAACAAAGAAATCATATTATAAACTTGAATCATTGAAAATGAAGAGTGAAAAATAGTGGACGCACTTGGAATAGATCTACCAAACTCTTAGAGCTTCTATACAAGTTTTCATTCTAATTATACCTTTAAATGTCAATACAATACTCAAAATTTTCTAGCATCGATTCTACTCATGGGTTCATCCGAGTTTAACCGAGTTTCACGAGTCTACTCGCGAGTCCAGCCGAGTCTACCTTCCCATCCAAGTCTACACTGAGTTCACTCATTTTTGGGGGGTAGAGTCTTGGCATCGTATGATTCTGATAGTGATATTTGGGATTGAGTAGTGATAACTTACTTAAATTAAAGAAAATGTCAATTTTTCATTTTTTTTGGTCTCCCAATTCACTAGCTGCAAGTGCACAGGTAAGTTGTAGTAGACTCAGGTTGTCGTATCCACAAGAATTTGAAGTCTAAGGCACCCTAAAACAATCTAAATTAGTTCTACTTTAATGGCTAAAAACAGATTTTCAAAGGGAAGTGAAAACAGATTTTTTTTATGGAAAGTGAAATGATAACAGATTTTTGGATTTTGGAAATTTATCAAAACTGAATTATAAATGCTAGAATGAAGTCTAAAAATGTTTAACTATCTATGAGGAAGGTTCTTCTAGGATTTGGAGTTCATCTAAATTAATTAAGGATGGAATGGAACAAGTTATCACTAAATGTCCAACTTTTGATTCAACTTGAAAATGGCTGTTCCCACAGCTCAATTGGCCTCTAACTAAGTAATATATGATTATATAATTGTTAGCTAGGTTGAATCAAAAGAGGGTCCTCACTGAAAATCAAGTTATCATTGGGCTCAAAAGAAAGATTCAATGCTGATTTTTTGCAATCCAAGGAAGTTTGGAATGATAACTTGCATTTACAATCATAAAAAGATAGAATCATTCCAATCAACCAAACCAGGATAAAATATACTCAATAATGGTGCTTGTGTTCCATGATTCATCTCTGAATTCAAGGGGGATTCAAAGTCAACCTCTCGGTTGCAAAATAAATTGGAATCCACACAAACACACTTAATTGGAAATGCAAACCATATGGCCACATGAGTTCATAATTCCCATTGCTCCTTGGCCCATCTCTGGATCTCAAAGAAGCCCTTAAGACTACCTCTCAGTAGTGGATTAATATGAGGGTTGACAATGGAAATCAGAAGTTAGAAAAATGAGAAAATAGAAATCAACATTTCTGAAAAAAATATCAGCAATGTGGATTGATGGAATTCAAGTTTGCCAAATGCCCCTTGACCCATCTCTGGACTGCAAGGGATTCCTAAAGTACACCTCTCAGTGATTTGAATAAAATAGGGATTAACAATTGACAAATCAGATTCCAAACAATCAGAAAATAGAATTAGAATCAAACTAAGAAATCAGATTTTGGAAAAAATCAGATTTGAATTATGAATTATCAAAGATCTTGATTCATTTCTGAATAAGATCAGGGCATATATTAGCCTCTCAAATATTCAATTAATCCAATCCTTGATGACAATCAGATCCAAAGCCCAGGAAATCAGATTTTGGAATTCAGGAAACCAAAAAATCAGCAACTCATTCAATTCATTCAAATCAGGAAAAACCAAATCAGATTTGAATCATAGGAATGTCAAAGCTTCTCAATTCATTTCTGAACAAGATTGGGATAGATGTTAACCTCTCAGTTGTTCAATTAATTCAATCTCCAATGACAATCAGATTCAAACAGCCCAAGAAAATCAAAATTCAGATTTCAGAAAAATCAGATTTCAGAAAGTAGAAATCAGAATTCTAATTGGGTTTGTATATAGAACTTGGCATTGATTCTTGATTCATTTCTGAACAAGGGTTAGACCAAATGATAACTTCTCAGTTATAAATACAAATAGGGTCTTCAAATGACAAGATCAGATTTATAACAAATCAGATTTCAGAAATGTAAAACCAGAAAAATCAGATTTCTGATTTCTGTTCAGGAATCAGTGGAAAATCTAGTTTGAGTCAAATGATTGCCCAAACAATCTTGATTCATTTCTGAACAAGATAGGGACAATACCAACATTCCAAAGACTCAATTAATCAGGTTGAGAGTAACAAACAGATTCTGCAGTTCAGGAAATCAGATTCAGAAAAAATAGGAAATCAGATTTTTAGGAAACCAAATTCAGAAATCAGATTTGCAACTAAATGGAATCCAGAAATTTGACTTTATCTCCTAATGCATTCTGAAGAGTGATTAGATCAAATAACACATCTCAATCATGGTTTACAATGGATCTAATGATAACATGAATCAGTGCAGAAAAGTTCTAAAATCTGAAAACCAGAATTGATTTCAGTGCAGGATTACAAATCAGTCCATATCCATCCAAAACTAATCTAAACTACTACCCTATCCTAGAAGAAATGGAGTTTAGCTCCTCATAATTACAAGATTTGACATCAAATGAGATAAGAAACAGATACAATTCATGGCTACTTGAAGCTTCTCGGCCAGCAGCAGCAATCCAGCAGCTGCCACCTCCTTTCTTGCCTTCAAACCCTTGAATGACCAGCCTCCATTCTCCTCCAGAAAAATCCAGCTTATATATCACTCCTTTCCACCCTTTGATTAGCATCTAAAGGTCCTAATCCTCCTGATTAAGCCACCTGTCCATCTGCAGAAATTCCAGCAGTGACAGCTTCCCTTTTGTGCAGGAAAAAGTAGTGGTCCCCCCTACTTTTTCCACCTTTTGGCCACCTTTTCTTCTTGCTACAAAAACCCAAACAGCAAGCATCAAAGCTCTTGAGTAGTATTTTGACAAATAAGGATTAGGATAATGCTGGTAACTAGTTCAATTATCAGATGGGTTTATGTGTTGTGCAAGAATGAAAACTTATATCGATATGAATGAATTCAAGGGCCCGGAATGATAACTTTATGGAAATCTTAGAAAATATCCTAATATGGGTGGTTCAAAGCATGTCAGGCATCAAATTGATTAGAGTGACAAGTGAGTGAGGTCAGAAATCAAATATGAATGAGATTCCTAAAAGTGATAACTTGAGTGCCCCAAAAACGATAACTTATATGACTTAAAAACGATAACTTGTCATAACTTGAGTTTTGATTATCCAAATGTGATGAAATTTGACCAGCAATGAGTTAGAACAATAATAAGATGATTGCTTAAGGTCCTTGTGTAGAATTAATGGTTTTGCATGTCGAAATGATAGAATTGCCCTTTAACGATAACTTGTCACTTGAAAAATGATAACTTGTTCAAATGGACTTAAAACTTTGCACAAGTTGAGATGTGACTATCCAAATATGATTTATACATGATAATGATGGATTTAGGGCAAGAAAACCATTGAAAATAAGTTCATTCAAAATAATGATAACTTGAAACTTAGGAATGATAACTTGTCCTCAAAATGATAACTTGGCATAGAATTTAAATATTAATGGATTTTGGCATTTCAGAACCTCTATGCACATGGAATTAAGTATGAAATGAGGAATATCAACTAGTTATCACAATGTTTGCATTCCAAGTATAATTGGCCCAAAAATAGGCAAAAGTGAGACTCGATATGTATGAATTGCATCTAAAATGGGTTAAAATCATATAGTGATCAGCAAGTGATCAAACTCCCCCAAGCTTAGCCTTTTGCTTGTCCTCAAGCAAAACATTCAGAAATTAAGGACAAACTTGAATTAAAAGTCCACAAATGAAGTAAAGATTAGCTGAATTGAATCCAATGAGTTTCCCACTTTGCCAACACTTCATTCTTTCCAAAAACTCAAATTCTAGCTAGGGAATCACAAAGGCTAAAGCAAATTTAAGCCATGGAAGAAGTACTAGCAATAACATGTTTGAATTGTAGGAATTGTCAACTTTACAAAGGGGTTGAACTACAAATCTCTTCATGAACAGATTTTCAATTGTTTAAACAGGTTTAACACCTGATTTTTATTCATGCTTTATTTAGGAGAGATTCCTTGGGAAGTTTTGCTCTCCTAAATTTTTTTTTTCTTTTTGCATTGAAGAGAGATTCCTTTGGAAGTTTTGCTCTCTTCCTTTTTTCTATGCATGCATATGACTTTTTACTTTCCCTTTTCTCATTTTTCTATCCTGTTCATGAAGTGAGCAATAGTTCAAACTCAAGTATAGTTTAGATCCCTTTATCCAAAAAGTCAAGTTTTCCTATTTAGCATAGCAGCAAAAGCCTTGACTCCCTTCTAGACATCTGATATTACTAATTCAATCCATAAGTATCAACTAGTGTGACCCACAAAAAGGAAAAAATTTCAGCTAAAAATTTTATTCAAATGCATCTGAATTCATAATGCCAATTAAAGCAAGAAGGCTAATGGCCAAGTTGGCCACTTGGTATTGGAGTGCACCCACTGTCAAAATAAAGTATTCTACCCATTTCAGATTCAAAATGAATTCAGAATTGAGTTGGGTCAAAAAATTGATAACCGAGTGATAACTAGTGATAATTTATGAAAACCAATGATAACCTGGTATGAATTATGATATGAACATTAAAATCAATTGAAAACATGGTGTAAAGGTTAGAAAAGCACCAGGTTTCCTCCCCCAAGCTTATTCTCAACACTATCCTCAGGGTTGAAAAATAGAAGCAAGGGAGAGGGCTGGGTGGGATTGAAATGCATTAAATTGAGCGTTTGAATTCTCTTGGCACTTCATCCAGAAGCCTTGGGTGGTCTAACCTTCATTAGTTGCAACTGATCCTGCAGAAAAACAAAGGATATCAGTGGAATGGTAGATTTGCAACTAATCAGATTTTTTTTAGTACAGAATTTAGCAATGTATTGGGAATTTCTGAAATTCACTGAAATTGGGCTATAATAGATTGGGATAATTGAAATGAATGTTAATTCAGATGATAATATGATCAATGTAGCATAATGAGAAAAATATTATCAGTTATCATTAAGTTTTCAGTGCAAAAATAAAAAATAAGGGGGTATGGGTACTCCCTGAATTTGAGACTTGTGAATTGAACCTGTTCCTCATCTCTTATTCCTGCAAAAACAGAAAGATTAGGTTGATAATGGCTTGGGTTACCTCCCAAGAAGTGCCTTTCTTTAATGTCTTTGGCTAGACATTGTTACAACTCTTGATGTCAAGGAGATTTAAATAGTGTGATATGATCAAGTAGAGATCTCAATCTGTGGACATCTTTACTAATCAAGTATGGATCTCTTAGTTTCACAATAATTACCTTCGTTTTTCAGTTGGATGTATCCCTCCTTCATTGTACCAGAAATATACTAACTTCTCATTCCATAACTTCCCATCTAAGACATCTGAATCTCCTGGATCACCATCTTGTTTAAGCAACCATTTCTTCAATGGCCTCTTTAAATGCAGCATTGTTAGAAGATCTTTGAGCTCTTGGTTTCATCTTTCAATAGGCAAGCAATGATCTTCCTTCATTGAATGTTCAATTCCTTCTACAAATCTGGATTCTGCTATAACCTCTATTTGGAAAGAAATTTCTTCTACTTTTGTATCCTCCTTGGCCATTTCAGTTTCATCATGTGTCTTTGCTGTCATAACCAGTTGCCCAATGGAAAATGAGATGGGTGAGACTTTGGAACTTTGAGTGACTTCAAATGAATTAGTGCTTAGTTCAAGTTCAGGCCACTTCTTCTTTTTTGATGTTTCTTCATCTTTGACCCTAAGATGTTGACATTCTTCAACCGATCCATGATGGTTTGTGGAGCAAATTGCTTCAAGTAGAACTTTTAGACAGTTGGATGCAGGAGGTGACTCATCTTTAGGGATAGACAATTAGTGAATTGAGTTGCAGCCCTCATCACAAAGGTGTGTATCTGATAGTTTCTCCAAATAATCAAAATCAGAGTCTTCTAGAATTAATTCTTCATTGGATGGGAACCTTATGAGTGGGTCTTCAATGTGATTCATTGCTGGTATCATTGGAGTAGCTTTTTCAATAACTTCAGCAACTTCATCTTGTTTCTTGGCCTGTTCTATAAGTGTGATAGACTCCTTTTCAATTTCAGCCTCCATGACTACTTCTTTTTCTTCATTCATCTCTTTCTCAATTCCCATCTTCATTTCCTGAATTTCTTCTTTCAAAAGGGCAGATTGGATTTGTGGGGCTTCTTGACTGGACTGCAAACAAAGCTTGGCCTCCAAGGCTTGATATCCAGCTCCAAGAACATCTACTTTCATACATATTTTTTCCAAATTTGCAAGTTGCTCGTCCTGCCGCCTCATGAAGTTCTCCAACATAATCTTCATTTCTGACTCTATGGATTGATTAAGTGATTGCTGATTTTCTGAAATATCCATGGTAGCAACCTGAAAATTTGACTCTTGACCTTGATTGTGATGGTAATACAAATGATTTTGTGAGTCATAAACATAATGATTGCTGCTTGAGAAGTCTTGCTCAGGATTCCAATAATTTGAAATATGATGACTACTAGTTGAGAAACCTTCCTCTTGATTCCAGTAATTAGAACTTTCATGACCATATGAGACATACATGTAAGCATTAGAGGGCTGTTGAAATTGTGGTGATCCTTGATTGCAATGAACTTGTGATGGTTCTTCAACTATAGAATCCAATTCCTCCTGGCTCAAGGGTGTTTCACTTGATTGATAATAGTCATAGGACCAAGTTTGACAACTCATATCCATCTTTTCTTCTTTCTCTCTCAGAAGTCAAATTCATAATTTTCTGCAATTGCTGGGTGAATAACGATCCCTAAATGTCCTAGGAGCAGCCTTGTTTTGATTGGTAGCCTCCTTCTCAAAAGTTCTTCTCCTAGCCTCTTCTCTTTGCAATCTCCTTCTCCTATTGAATCTTCTTTCAGTTGAGGATCAGATACGTAGAGGTCTCCTTGAAGCTCCAAATCTGCATAAAATCAATTCAG
Source organism: Pontederia crassipes (assembly GCA_030549335.1). Lineage (NCBI taxonomy): Eukaryota > Viridiplantae > Streptophyta > Magnoliopsida > Commelinales > Pontederiaceae > Pontederia > Pontederia crassipes. The sequence continues at coordinate 58,180,115 of CM060194.1, read as the reverse complement.
AAGTATCAATTGCATAAAAAGAAAGAAATCTGTATAGAATTGAAAAGAAAAAAAAATTCAGAATGATAACTTGCAAAAACTGAAAATTGGCCAAACAAATAAACTAAAAACTAATCTAAAACTAATCTAAACTATCTAAGTTAGCCTAATTGACCTCAAATCCCCGGCAACGGCGCCAAAAACTTGATAGTGATATTTGGGATTGAGTAGTGATAACTTACTTAAATTAAAGAAAATGTCAATTTTTCATTTTTTTTTGTCTCCCAATTCACTAGCTGCAAGTGCACAGGTAAGTTGTAGTAGACTCAGGTTGTCGTATCCACAAGAATTTGAAGTCTAAGGCACCCTAAAACAATCTAAATTAGTTCTACTTTAATGGCTAAAAACAGATTTTCAAAGGGAAGTGAAAACAGATTTTTTTTATGGAAAGTGAAATGATAACAGATTTTTGGGTTTTGGAAATTTATCAAAACTGAATTATAAATGCTAGAATGAAGTCTAAAAATGTTTAACTATCTATGAGGAAGGTTCTTCTAGGATTTGGAGTTCATCTAAATTAATTAAGGATGGAATGGAACAAGTTATCACTAAATGTCCAACTTTTGATTCAACTTGAAAATGACTGTTCCCATAGCTCAATTGGCCTCTAACTAAGCAATATATGATTATATAATTGTTAGCTAGATTGAATCAAAAGAGGGTCCTCACTGAAAATCAAGTTATCATTGGGCTCAAAAGAAAGATTCAATGCTGATTTTTTGCAATCCAAGGAAGTTTGGAATGATAACTTGCATTTGCAATCATAAAAAGATAGAATCATTCCAATCAACCAAACCAGGATAAAATATACTCAATAATGGTGCTTGTGTTCCATGATTCATCTCTGAATTCAAGGGGGATTCAAAGTCAACCTCTCGGTTGCAAAATAAATTGGAATCCACACAAACACACTTAATTGGAAATGCAAACCATATGGCCACATGAGTTCATAATTCCCATTGCTCCTTGGCCCATCTCTGGATCTCAAAGAAGCCCTTAAGACTACCTCTCAGTAGTGGATTAATATGAGGGTTGACAATGGAAATCAGAAGTTAGAAAAATGAGAAAATAGAAATCAACATTTCTGAAAAAAATATCAGCAATGTGGATTGATGGAATTCAAGTTTGCCAAATGCCCCTTGACCCATCTCTGGACTGCAAGGGATTCCTAAAGTACACCTCTCAGTGATTTGAATAAAATAGGGATTAACAATTGACAAATCAGATTCCAAACAATCAGAAAATAGAATTAGAATCAAACTAAGAAATCAGATTTTGGAAAAAATCAGATTTGAATTATGAATTATCAAAGATCTTGATTCATTTCTGAATAAGATCAGGGCATATATTAGCCTCTCAACTATTCAATTAATCCAATCCTTGATGACAATCAGATCCAAAGCCCAGGAAATCAGATTTTGGAATTCATGAAACCAAAAAATCAGCAACTCATTCAATTCATTCAAATCAGGAAAAACCAAATCAGATTTGAATCATAGGAATGTCAAAGCTTCTCAATTCATTTCTGAACAAGATTGGGATAGATGTTAACCTCTCAGTTGTTCAATTAATTCAATCCCCAATGACAATCAGATTCAAACAGCCCAAGAAAATCAAAATTCAGATTTCAGAAAAATTAGATTTCAGAAAGTAGAAATCAGAATTCTAATTGGGTTTGTATCTAGAACTTGGCATTGATTCTTGATTCATTTCTGAACAAGGGTTAGACCAAATGATAACTTCTCAGTTATAAATACAAATAGGGTCTTCAAATGACAAGATCAGATTTATAACAAATCAGATTTCAGAAATGTAAAACCAGAAAAATCAGATTTCTAATTTCTGTTCAGGAATCAGTGGAAAATCTAGTTTGAGTCAAATGATTGCCCAAACAATCTTGATTCATTTCTGAACAAGATAGGGACAATACCAACATTCCAAAGACTCAATTAATCAGGTTGAGAGTAACAAACAGATTCTGCAGTTCAGGAAATCAGATTCAGAAAAAATAGGAAATCAGATTTTCAGGAAACCAAATTCAGAAATCAGATTTGCAACTAAATGGAATCCAGAAATTTGACTTTATCTCCTAATGCATTCTGAAGAGTGATTAGATCAAATAACACATCTCAATCATGGTTTACAATGGATCTAATGATAACATGAATCAGTGCAGAAAAGTTCTAAAATCTGAAAACCAGAATTGATTTCAGTGCAGGATTATAAATCAGTCCATATCCATCCAAAACTAATCTAAACTATTACCCTATCCTAGAAGAAATGGAGTTTAGCTCCTCATAATTACAAGATTTGACATCAAATGGGATAAGAAACAGATACAATTCATGGCTACTTGAAGCTTCTCGGCCAGCAGCAGCAATCCAGCAGCTGCCACCTCCTTTCTTGCCTTCAAACCCTTGAATGACCAGCCTCCATTCTCCTCCAGAAAAATCCAGCTTATATATCACTCCTTTCCACCCTTTGATCAGCATCTAAATGTCCTAATCCTCCTGATTAAGCCACCTGTCTATCTGCAGAAATTCCAGCAGTGACAGCTTCCCTTTTGTGCAGGAAAAAGTAGTGGTCCCCCCTACTTTTTCCACCTTTTGGCCACCTTTTCTTCTTGCTACAAAAACTCAAACAGCAAGCATCAAAGCTCTTGAGTAGTATTTTGACAAATAAGGATTAGGATAATGCTGATAACTAGTTCAATTATCAGATGGGTTTATGTGTTGTGCAAGAATGAAAACTTATATCGATATGAATGAATTCAAGGGCCCGGAATGATAACTTTATGGAAATCTTAGAAAATGTCCTAATATGGGTGGTTCAAAGCATTTCAGGCATCAAATTGATTAGAGTGACAAGTGAGTGAGGTCAGAAATCAAATATGAATGAGATTCCTAAAAGTGATAACTTGAGTGCCCCAAAAACGATAACTTATATGACTTAAAAACGATAACTTGTCATAATTTGAGTTTTGATTATCCAAATGTGATGAAATTTGACCAGCAATGAGTTAGAACAATAATAAGATGATTGCTTAAGGTCCTTGTGTAGAATTAATGGTTTTGCATGTCGAAATGACAGAATTGCCCTTTAACGATAACTTGGCACTTGAAAAATGATAACTTGTTCAAATGGACTTAAAACTTTGCACAAGTTGAGATGTGACTATCCAAATATGATTTATACATGATAATGATGGATTTAGGGCAAGAAAACCATTGAAAATAAGTTCATTCAAAATAATGATAACTTGACACTTAGGAATGATAACTTGTCCTCAAAATGATAACTTGGCATAGAATTTAAATATTAATGGATTTTGGCATTTCAGAACCTCTATGCACATGGAATTAAGTATGAAATGAGGAATATCAACTAGTTATCACAATGTTTGCATTCCAAGTATAATTGGCCAAAAAATAGGCAAAAGTGAGACTCGATATGTATGAATTGCATTTAAAATGGGTTAAAATCATATAGTGATCAGCAAGTGATCATATTCTACGAGTTAAACTCGCAATTTTGAGAATCTTGCTACAGAGATCTACCCCTAATTTTCAAGATCCGTACTTTTAATGATTTACTTCTTATTGATCTTATCGTCTCCAGTGAATAAAGAATAAAGAGTCACAAGTTATTAAAAATGATTAATAAGTTCAGATGGAAGATTAACAATGGGTTGTCAGTCCAAGTCAAGTGCATCAAGATAAGAGTAGCTCTCTTGGTCATGGTCTGATCACCTGCTCACCTACACAAGGCCGTATCGTTTGCTCGGCATACCCTAAGAACTAAAGGCACCTAAAGTCACCATGATTTCTAATAATAAAATCAAGATCAAGAAGCATGATTAAGTCAAGTTACACCATGATTTCTAATAATAAAATCAAGATCAAGAAGCATGATTAAGTCAAGTTAAGTTATTATCATAATTCCTAAGTATGCCATGATATCAAGTTTTACTATGAACCATCTGATTCTTATGATCTCCTTTGATTCTTATTCTTATTATGGTTTATGATGCTGTCATGTTATTCTTTTCACATTCAAGTTAAGCATAATTATTTACTGCTGATTATTCTATTCATGTCATGCATTGTATATCATATGATTCTCCACTAGGCCGTAAAGCTTACGGGAGGACCTCCTCACCTATGTCTGATTTCCACAGGACCAGGTCAGTGACGAGGTGGAGTAGGTGTGTGGTGACGAAGCTCTGACAGCAAGACAACACATGAACCACATGGCTTTTTAAATTGTCTATTAGTTTTTCTTTAGCTTCCGCATTATATATTCATGATGTAAAACTTTATTTTATTTCTTAAAAATGATATATTCACTTTTATACATCCGCAACTTAGTTATTCTTTTATTTATTGCTTTATTATTCTTTCTTCCGCTGACGTGTTTCGATTCTTGACTGAGATATGGTCAATATTATGATTAAAGTCATAGCATGTCGTAGCGTCTCTAGGTTGGTATTCGCCACATGGCAGGGGTCGACTTGGGGGCATTACATTTATGGTATCAGAGCCTAAAGTCAGAACTCTCTTGACATCCTAGTGTATAGAATAATATGATATTGGTTCATGTGCTATCGCCGAGCAGTCGCCACGCCCTCCACCAAAACACATTGTAAGTCAAGTTCATGTTTATGATAAGTTATTGTTTATTGATGTATAATTTTATTTTATGATTAGAGGAAAAACATGTCACGACGGTCAGAGCAGATTCAGGAGCAAATGGTCAGATCGGGCCAGAATGCTCATGAGGTACCGGAAAGCCCGCTCCTTGAGATAGGGGCCCAGCTGGGTCGCGGACGTGGTCGTGGCCAAGGCCGTGCCCTAGGCCCCGAATGAGGCAGAGGCCGCGCTGCTAGAGTGCCATTGAAGGAACATGTTGATGAGGTTGCCCCACCTGAGGGTAGTCAGGTAGGAGGCAGTCTGCCGGCGTCTAGACGCCGCAATCAAGGAGCACGTCATGAGGCATCTGAAGACACAATTCAGACCTTCCTAAAGTTGCATCCGCCTCAATATGATGGAAAGGCAAACTTTTTCAAGGCTGAAGAGTGGATAGAGACCATGGATCGTATTTTCAAGCTGATGAGGTGCGCGGATGGACGTAAAGTCTTATATGCCACTTACATGCTTATTGGTACTGCAATGAGTTGGTAGAAGACTACAAGGGCCACCAGGTTCAGAGGGATAGAGGAGGAGGAAATAGCATGGGAGGAGTTTAAGAAGGCCTTCGTGTCTCGCTACATACCTGAGCATGATCGCGTCAACAAGCAAGAGGAGTTCCTACAGATGCAGCAGGAAACTGTCTGTGGCTGATTACCACACGCAATTCATCCAACTGGAGCAGTATTGCCCGATGCCATTCGAGGGGCGTATTAGAACTAACAAGTTTATCAATGGGCTGCAACAAACACTAAAGACTGAAGTCTTGTTTGTGGATTGTGAGGATCTGGAGAAGGATGTGAGGTTGGCCACACGTATGAAAAAAGATCAAGCTAAACGCAAGGCCAAAGTTCCAACTAAAGCAATAGAGCAGTCCAAGCCTCAAACTGATGATCGTCGACTGTTTAGAAGGGACGATCTTCATGATCACCGCTTCAGGCCATACCCTCAGAGAGAAGCTCCACGACAAGCTCAAGCTCAACCATGCCCTGCGCCACTGCCAGCATGATCACTTGCTGATCACTATATGTTTCTAACCCATTTTAGATGAAATTCATACATATCGAGTCCCATTTTTGCCTATTTTTGGGCCAATTATACTTGGAATGCAAATATTGTGATAACTAGTTGATATTCCTCATTTCATACTTATTTCCATGTGTATAGAGGTTCTGAAATGCCAAAATCCATTAATATTTAAATTCTATGCCAAGTTATCATTTTGATGACAAGTTATCATTCCTAAGTGTCAAGTTATCATTATTTTGAATGAACTGATTTTCAATGGTTTTCTTGCCCTAAATTCATTATTATCATGTATAAATCATATTTGGATAGTCACATCTCAACTTGTGCAAAATTTTAAATCCATTTGAACAAGTTATCATTTTTCAAGTGCTAAGTTATCGTTAAAGGGCAATTTTGTCATTTCGACATGTAAAACCATTAATTCTGACAGGGACCTTAAGCAATCATCTTGTTATTGTTCTAACTCATTGCTGGTCAAATTTCATTACATTTGGATAACCACAACTCAAGTTATCATTTTTAAGTCATATAAGTTATCATTTTTGGCACCCAAGTTATCACTCCTTTGAAATCTTATTCATATTTGATTTCTGACTGCACTCACTTGTTACCCTAGTCCATTTGATGCTTCTAATGCTTTGAATCACTTGCATTTGGATAATTTCTATGATTTGTGACAAGTTATCATTTTCGGGCCCAAAACCATCAAGTTTTCATGTAAATTTCCAATCTTGCATAACACCAATTCTCATCTGATGTTTGAGCTGGCTAATGTCATTATCCTAGTCTTTATTTGTTAAAATCTCATTTAAGGATCTTGATACTTGCTGTTCTGGGTTTTGTAGCAAGGAAAACAAGTTGGAAAAAGGTGGGGGGACCACTCTTCTGCTGTCCTAAAGCTGTTGCAGTCAGCTGGCCATTATAGGGACCATTGGACAGGTGGCTGACATCAAGGAGAATAGAACATTCTGATGAGGATCAAAGGGTGGAGAGTAGTCATATAAAAGCTGGATTTTTCTGGAGGAGGGGGGGGGGGGGCTGGACATTGAGGCTTTTGAGCAAGGATTTGGAGCAAGGAAAGGGGGGCTGCTGCTGCTGCTGGAAGTTGCTGCTGGCCGAGAGCTTCTATCCAAGATGATTTGTATCTGTTTCTTATTCCATTTGATGTCAAGTCTTGTAAATATGAGGAGCTAAACTCCATTTCTTCTAGGATAGGGTAGTAGTTTAGATTAGTTATGGATGGAAATGGATTGGATTAATTCCTGCACTGAATCATTTACTGATTTTCAGATATCAAAATTATTTAGAGTTAGTTCTTGCCATTGTTGAATCCTATTGTAATCTATAACTGAGAAGTTATCATTTGATCTATCCCTAGTTCAGAAATGGATTAGAAATCAATGTCAAGTTTTGAATTCCAATTTAATTGAAGTTTTGATTTCTGAAATTTTGATTTTCTAGTTTCTATTTTTCTTAACTTCCTGAACCTGAACTCCTGAACTTTTGAATCTGTTTGTCATTGTGGATCTAATTAATAGAGCAACTGAAAGGTTGATATTGTCCCCAATCTTAATCAGAAATGAATCAAGATGTTTGGCATTCTTTATGATTCAAATCTGTTCACTGTTCCTAATCTGATTTTGAAAACCAGAATTCTGATTTTTTCTGATTTCTTATTAGAATCTGCTTTACCAATTGAGTCCCCTGAATTCTTTCAATCACTGATAAGTGAACTTTAGGGATGTCTTATAGTCCAGAGATGGGTCAAGAATCAGTTGGCAAGCCTGATTTCCATTGATTTAAAATTCTAATTTCTAAAATACTGATTTCCTGGTTTCTGGTTTCCTGAATTCCAAAATCTGATTTCCTGGGCTTTTGGATCTGATTGTCATCAAGGATTGGATTAATTGAATAGCTGAGAGGCTAATATTTGTCCTGATCTTATTCAGAAATGAATCAAGATGTTTGACAATTTAGGATTCAAATCTGACTTTTTCCAAAATCTGATTTCTGAGTTTTGATTCTGAATTCTATTTTCTGATTGTTTGGAATCTGACTTGCCAATTGTTAATCCCTATTTTATTCAAATCACTGAGAGGTGCACTCTAGGAATCTCTTGCAGTCCAGAGATGGATCAAGAGGCATTTGGCAAGCCTGAATTCCATCAATCTACATTGCTGATTTTCTCGAAATGCTGATTTCTTTTTTCTCATTTAATTAACTTCTAATTTTCATTGTTAAGCCTCATTTTAATCTACTATTGAGAGGTAGTTTTAAGGACATTCTTGAGAGTCAGAAATGATCCAAGGAGCATTGGATAATCACTGAATTTCCCATTAAAGTTTGAATGTCTTTTAACCCCAATCAAATAGAACTTTGTGTGGATTTCACTTTTCCTTGCAACCGAGAGGTTGATTTTAAATCTCCCTTGAATTCAGAGATGAATCATGGAACACAAGTACTATTATTGGGTATATTTTATCATGGTTTGGTTGATTGGAATGATTCCATCTTTTTATGATTGCAATCGCAAGTTATCATTCCAAAACTTCCTTGAATTGCAAAAATTAGCATTGAACTTTCTTTTGAGCCCCAATGATAACTTAATTTTCAGTGAGCACCCTCTTTTTATTCAACCTAGCTAAAAACTATATGATCATATATTGCTTAGTTAGAAGCCAATTGAGCTGTGGGAACATCCATTTTCAAGTTGAATCAAAAGTTGGACATTTAATGATAACTTGATCCATTCCATCCTTAATTAATTTAGATGAATCCCAATTCTTAGAAGAACCTTCCTCATTGATAGTTAATTTCTAGCCATTAATTTAGCATTTATAATTCAGTTTTGCAAAACTTTCCAAAATTCCAAACCTTTTATCATTTTGCACTAGTTAAAAAATCTGTTTTCACTACTAATCAAAAATCTGTTTTTTGCTACCTTGATTAGGATTAATCTAAACTATTTGTAGGTAATCTAGGACTTTAAATCTTTGTGAATACGATAACCTGAGTCTACTACAACTTATTTGTGCACTTGTAGCTAGTGAGTTGGGAGACCAAAAAAATGAAAAATTGACCATTTTCTTAATTTCAGCAAGTTATCACTAGAAAACCCGAATATCACTATCACAGCACAACCTCAGAGAGTGCTGCCACCACCACCGCGCCAGCCACAAGTACCATAGAAGCCTTTATGTCCTCATTGTGATCGTCATCATGATGGAGAGTGTCGTGGGCTGAACGGCTCCTGCATTCAATGTGGACAGTTCGGACACTTTATCCAAAACTGCCCACAGGTTGCCAGAAGAGGTTGCGAGAATTGGGCAGCAGGAGGTGTAAATCCCATTGCGCAAGGTCGTGTGCACAACATGGAAGCAAAAGTAGCTTTGAATGACAATGATGTCATTAGATGTACTATTTTATCTGCTACTATTTTATTTGACTCTGGGGCTACACACTCGTTTATTTCGGAGTCGTGTGTCCAAACCATTAGATTGCCTTTAAAGCAAATGCCCCATGCCATGCGTGTGAGTACGCCTATGGGGACTCTCCATGCTGTTAGGTACATCCCGAATGTACCTGTCAATGTAGAAAAAAAACTTTTCTACAGATCTCATAGTCATCTCCATGGTGGATTACGACGTTAATCTGAGGATGGACTGGCTTGCATATCACGATGCAACCTTGCACTATAAACAGAATAAGATCATTATAGGGACGCAAGGCAAGCCCAAGGTGGTAATCAGGAGCACTCCATCAACAAGGAACAAGGTCATCGGAGGATGTTGTGGGTATTTAGCAAGTGTGGTCAAGAAAGATGCACCTGTCACTGAGCTCCAACTAATGGTGCGAGAATTCCCAGATGTATTTCCTACGGACACGTCCAGACTACCACCGAAATGAGAAATAGATTTTAAGATAGAACTCCTACCAGGGACAACACTCATCTCTAAAGCACCCTACCGCATGACACCTGCAGAAATGCAAGAACTGAAGAAGCAGACATAGGAGCTACTGGATAAAGAATTTATCAGATCGAGCATCTCACTCTAGGGCGCACCGGTCTTGTTTGTCAAGAAGAAGGATGACTCCATGCGGCTTTGCATCGACTATAGGATGCTCAATAAAGTGACGGCGAAGAATAAGTACCCTCTACCTCATATAGATGATCTTTTCGATTAGTTGTCAAAAACATCGGTGTTCTCTAAGATCGACCTGCGTAGCGATTACCACCAGCTGAGAGTGGCCGAGGAAGATATACCGAAAATTACCTTTCGGTCAAGGTATGACCACTACGAGTTCTTGGTCATGCCATTTGGACTGATGAACGCTCCTGCCACGTTCATGGACTTAATGAACATGGTCTTTCGACCATATCTAAATCAGTTTGTCATAGTGTTCGTGGATGACATTCTGATCTATTCTTCCAATCCAGAGCAACACCGAGAACACCTCAGGATAGTATTGGAGACCCTAAGACAACACAAGCTTTATGGCAAATTTTTAAAGTGTGAATTATGGCTAAAGAAGATAATGTTCTTGGGACATATAGTCTCCAAGAAGGGTATTGCAGTAGACCCCGCAAAAGTGGAAGCAGTGACGAACTAGGTGAGATCGAAGAATGCATATGAGATTCGCAGTTTCTTAGTTTGGCAGGTTACTATAGAAGATTTATCAGGGACTTCTCCAAGATTGTTGTACCCCTCACGAATCTCACAAAGAAGGCGAAAAAGTTTATCTGGACAAATAAGTGTGAGCAAAGTTTCCAAATTCTAAAGGATCGTCTGACTTCGGCACCAATTCTCACCATACCGACAGACAGTGGTGATTTCGTGGTTTACAGTGAAGCATGTGGGACAGGATTGGGCTGTGTACTGATGCAACACACACCTACTTCATTTTATTTCTTAGAAATGATATTACCACTTATAGACTTACGCAACTTAGTTATTCTTTTCTTTATTTCTTTATTATTCTTTCTTCCGCTGACGTGTCTCGATTCTTAACTGAGACATGATTAAAGTCATAGCATGTTGTAGCGTCTTCAGGTTAGTCTTCGCCACGTGGCGAGGTTCGATTTAGGGGCGTTACATATACTATATATTTTTATTTTCTTTTAAGAATAATTTTTTAATTAAATTCAATTGAAAGTCCTACTTCTAATCAAATCAAAGGTTAATGTTTCCAAATTATAAACTCCGAGTGGATGTGGAAAGCTTTAGGTGTCGCCCATTTCAATATCTGTGGTTGTTAGTGTTAGAAGGAGAAATGATCCATTTTGAAGCCGCAATAATTGAGACTATTTTGCATATTTCTTTCTCCTTATTTTTTCCCATCCATACTCAAATTTTATTTTATTTTTTGAATTTTATTTTATTTTTTGAAAGAATCGAATTGAGCCAATTTTCGAATTCAACTTGATTTTGGTCAATCGCAAATCGACTAGTGGTTTGGTCCAGTTAGGTACACTACAAGAAAATTCGAATTTTCCAACGGGCAGTTCCTGACGGATAGAAATTCACCACAATTTATGATAGATTTTACGACGGAGAGCGATCCGTCAGAATTTTCGACGATCACAGCCGTAGGAAATGAAAATAATAAATTATATAATTTATTATATTATTATTTTATTTTTTGACAATTAGGAACGTCAAAATTTCTGATGGTTTCGTCCATCGATAAATATAAACTAATATAATATAAAGAGTATTTTATTAATATAATTAGCGACAGTTTGAACCGTCACACTTCCGATGGTTTCGTCCGTCGGTAATAAGAAGTGACAGTTCAAATCGTCGGTAAAATAAAAAATAAATATTATATATAACTAAATATAGTATTTTATTTTTATAACTAAATAATTTTCGATGGTCACGATCATCGGTAACTTTAAGAATAATATTTATCATATTCATATATATATATATATATCATGATAAGTTTCCGACGATTATAGTTATCGGTAATTAGAATTTTACTATCCCACTGCTTCTTTTTTTTGCTTTATCATCTTTCCACACACACACACACATAATCTTTCCCCTATCCCACTCTCTATTTCTCCCCCTCTCCTCTCTCTCTCTCCCCCTCCCCGTCCCCCTCTCCCTCTCCTTGCCGGCGAGCTTCTCCCGAGCAGACGACAAGCCTCTCCCGCCAGTGACCCTCTTCCGATCGGACGAACCTCTCCCACCGGTGATCCTCTCCCCCCCTCTCTCTCTCCATCCCGGACTGCCAGGTAGTTGGATCCGGTGCGGGCAACGGGATCCAGCCCGGGCAGTCAGATCCAGCCGCCTGGCAGCCCGATATGGTCGCGAGCGGACAGATCCAGCTGCGGGCGGCCGAACGGATTCAGCCGTCGGCAGCCGGACGGATCCAGCCGCGGACGGTTGGATGGATCCAGCTGCGGGCGGCCGGTTCTACCTCCTAGCGGCCGGATCCAGCGGCGAGCGGCTAGATTCAGCCACCTACCTGTTGGCAGCTGGCCTTCGAATTGGCCACCTGGCGGTCGAATATGGTCGCTGGCCGTCGGATCAGCCGCCAGCGGCCGACTAATTTTCTTGATATTATAAAAATTTTTTACGACGATTTTGACCACCGAAAGTTTCGACGGTTGCTATTGCCGAAAGTACAACCATCAAAAGTTTCGGCGATTACGATTGTTGAAAGTTTCGATGATCATCGCGACTGTCGAAAGTTTCGACGGTCGTCGCGACCGTCGAAAGTTTTGGCCATCGCGGCCATCGAAAGTTTCAACGGTTTCGTCGACCGCTACAAATATTGACGATCGTGACCATCGAAAGTTTCGACGATTTCGTGGACCGCTACAAATATTGACGATCGTGACCGTCGAAACTTTTGGCGGTTCGCGGTCATGACCACCGGACTTCCGTCAAAACTTTCGGCATTTTTTCCCAACCATCAAAAATTGATTTGCGAGACGAATCGATTTCGTCGAAAAATCCATCAAAAATCGTCATTTCTAACAGTTTTCGAAAAATTACAGACAATTTCGACCGTATGTAATTACCATCTTTCTTGTAGTGGTAATAAAAGTTATTTTGACAAAAAAAATGGATGAATGTCTACTAAAATTGTTGCCAAATTGTCATAGGCAAATCCATGTATAAGTTGTTTAATCCGTTGATAAGCGTAGCGCATTTCACTAGAAAATCACTTGATCGGTCCATATATCATTTTTCATGATTAATTAAGTAGCCATGTTAAAATTATAAATAGTACATATAATTTAAGACAACTTCATTTATAAATCATAATTAAGTGCTCATAACTATGTAAGGTAAAATGAATGCAACACCATTAAACCAATGCAACCATATGCATGTATGTTTACTCAATCATATCGCTCACCCGAAATTCGTAATAACCTATATGCTTTAGAAAGACATTATCCCATCAAAGATTAACAATATCAAGCTAGAAGAAAATATAAAAAAAGAACAACAAGTGTAATGCTATGAAAATCCATCTTTACGGCATGACTCGTGTGAGGTTGAAGTTTATCTCACTGAATGCTCCGGAAGGACAGCTTTCCATTTTCGAGATCATAGATGTACTGAAAGTTCTGCATCTGGTAATTGCCCAAATACGAGTAGCCGTCATTATAGGGGTTTATCATCAAGCAAACCAAAGAAGCACCATTATCGTCAGTGTAGTTCGCCAAGAAATTTGATGTTGGCAAAATCATGTCAGAGCCATCGAAGTGAAATGTGACAGTAGACAAGTTTAAAGGCCTATTCGATGTCCAATCGAATAGTCATCGGTCTGGTTGTACGCCGGCAGGCCAACCTGAGCAATGACTTCGTCCCTGAGGATATTGTAAGCTTCAGGTAGCAAGTAAGTAAGCGGGTCGGTCGAATATATTCTTGTCCCAGTTATGATTCTCATTTCTCCCATCTGAATTTTTGACGTATTGGAGCATTTCTGGAGGGATGGGCAACCGTTTCGCGCCAACTGAGATGCCTTTCAAATCAAGGATGTAGTGGTTCGAATCACTAACAAGAGAGGTGGTATTGACGGCTATGCCGTCGTCCAAGTCGGCGTAGGAACCAAAGAACATGTAGCTGGAAAGAGAGGTATTGGCACCTTGGTCGGTAAAGCAATGAGAGATCAGGGACAAAGGGCCTCGTCCGACTCGACATAGCCAGAGGTGTCCCCGTAACCGTAGGGCACCACGTCGTTGCATGCAAAAGATAGGTTACGCGGGGTACTGCCTCCGAATCCGAACGTGTCGTTGGCTAGAACACCCACGACGCCCGAGCAATTGTATCGACAATTCGGCATCTGGTCGCACGACTCTTCCTGTAGCTGTTTTTCCCATTGCGGGTTGTTGCATGGCGGAGTGATGAAGGTGGAGGACTTGTTCTGGTAGTACGCCGCAGCCGAGCTCGTCACGTTGGATAGCTGCAGGCAGTCGCTCCAAATGAAGTGGTCAAAGGTGTCGATTATGAGCGATACATTGCTTTCAGGGGTTGTTGTCTGCTGAGTTCGCCAGCTCGCATCAGCTCGTTTTTCTGTTCTAGTGTCCTGTTACGAGCTGTCCGTGTGTATCGGCGGTTAACATTTATAACAGACGTCCTTGTGCGTTAGTTAGCCGATATATATCCTTATATCGTTTTTTATTTATATCTCTTTTGTAAGACGCATATAAAAATGAGAAGAGAGAAGCTGTAAATTTGATTTCAATTGAATGAGAAATTCATGGTTTCCCTCCCAACTTTTCTTCTTTTCTGTTTTCTGCACTATCTGTAAGATCGCCTGACGATGCTGATCGCCTATTGGAGTTTGGGAAGTTTCTAACATGATATCAGAGTCATCTCAAGGCGCTTTGAATCTGGTTCTTCTCCTTGATTTAGATGTAAGATAAGTTTTCTTAGATCTGAGTCAAATCACAGATTTCTCAGGATTGAGATACTGCGCTTGTTTTCTCAAAGTGTTTAGTAAGATCAGATTTGAGACTTGAGTTTATGATTTCCTGAATTTGCGATGTTTGCTTCAAATTCTTCCGCAACGAGTTCTTCGATTCTTGATGTGATGAATCCGCTTTTCTTGAGCCCATCTGATACGCCCAGACTCATCTTGATTCCAGATCAATTACTAGGTGCTGAGAATTATGCAGAATGGAGTGATGCCATGTTTAATGCCTTTTTAGCAAAAAATAAGTATGTTTTTGTCGATGGTTCAGTTACGATTGATAAAGTGGATACTAGTTTTCAATTCCACTAGAAAAGGTGCAATGCACTAGTAATTTCTTGGATTCGAATGTCTTGTACAAAAGGACTGATCAATAGGATATCATATTCACAAAGTGCACATGTTGTGTGGTCGGATCTAAGAGAGAGATTTCAGAAAGTGAACTCCATGCAAGTGTATTATGTGAAAAATAATTTGTATGAAATGAGACAAGGATAACTTTCAGTTTCAGAATATTTTTCATAATTAAAATGTCTTTGGGAGGAATTGTCCCTTATGACACCGGATTGGAAAGAGTGTAAGGAGTTCTTATAGCAAAGGAAACTGTATAGATTTTTAATGGAGGTTAATGATTGTCATGTTCGAACACAAATTCTCATTATAATTTCATTATCATCAATTAATCAAGCTTATTCCTTATTAGTTGAAGAAGAACAAAGACAAGGAAAACAAATTCATATGAGAACTTATCAAATTGCCTAGGAAACAAAGTTCAGTACAAATCAAAAAGTCAGCTGCAGAAAACCTGGGCGACAGCTCTCGGAGGATCAAACAAGAGAAACAAGCTGAGAAGAAACATAGCTACCAATTGCGCCATTTACTTTGGCGGTAAAAATTAATTTTGAACTCTCAGATCCTTGCTAGGTACTAGTCAAGAGCAAATATACACCATGCACTCGATCTCATAATTCACGTATTTATAGAAGAAAATAGTTGACTAGCGCGTGTTATAATGAAACCTGAAAATGACAATTTCATGTCAAAATAAATGGAACAACCGAAATCGGTTCACCTATTAAATAAATTCACAGTCCAAATGTCAAACTCTATAGAATTTTTTTAATCCTACACTTGGTTGAACTAATTAATATTGATTGGATTATTTAGTTGCTATTAGTTCTGAACATGATTGTAACATAAACAAATCCAAGAAGATATTACGGTGGGTAGTGAGCGTCCCGTTGACCGATGCGAGTGAAAAGATCTTAATATTCTAAGTTTTTGACTTTCGGAAATATGTATATGTGTATATAATATATCAATTAAATTAACGTGCAACCATGATTTTATCGTGCAATTTCATGATTCTATATTTTTATATTAATATTATTTTGATATAATATTTCAGATTGCTAATGATACCGTAATACGTACTAATTCAAGAATTCAGAATTACACGATGCAATATCAGATCCTAATACGTCTCACTATATATATATTATATTTATAACTAATTCAAGGCATAATCATTTGACTTTACAAATATACGTTCAAACTTGTTAATCAATTGACTAGCAAGAGCCGCGTTTATCTTTTTGTACCATCAGCGACATAAAATCCACATATTGCACACTTAAAAATTCTCGAGCACTTTACAAGACTCCTTCAACCAATAACTTAAATTTTCTTGTTAATATATAATTTATTTTCCTATCGTTCACGATTTGGAGTCTTCCAAAAGATTGTCTTGTCATGTGGCCCATTTTTGGAACGATGTAAAGTTAATGACAAATTTAACGACTTAGGCTCTACGAGCATGTTGTGCATGAGGAATTGAGGGGTTCAGAAAAAAAAAAGAACACAAAATCATAATATAAAAAAAATTAAAATTAAAGATATCAGTATTTATAACAAAAGTAAATAACTCATAGAACACGTCAGTGTACTTTGTTATAAAATTTTGTGCGATAAACATTATCAGCTAAGTTTGGTTCTTGCATAATAAGAGAGGAAGAAAGAACGTGCATTTGAACGTCAGAATGTTTTAATTCACATAAAATTTATCAACCATCATTAGCAAATAAAGCTATTCATGAAATAATTAAGTTCTCTATATTAGCAACTTGTCGTAATTTTGACTGTCGAATAGTGCCTAAAGTCATTGGCAATGCGTATCTTCTAAGTAATTGACAGTCATATAATTGTAACAACTAAAAAAATCCTGAGTACTAAATTTGAAATTAATGAAGATTTATATGTTAGCTTAGAATATTAAATTAAATATCCCAGACGATTTTAGACAAAGTCAAGATATTTAATTTATAAACTAAATTTAGATCGACTAACAAAATAAATATGAGAACTCCTTGAAAAAAAAGTCTGGTATATATATTGAATAGTTATGCATAAAATCTTGCACAAATTGATTTAGAAAAAGAAAACGACTCGAGCCATTGCAACATCAAAGTCGCGGTAAAATATCAAGTATAAAAAGATCTTAATATTAAGTATAGATAAAACATCGAACTGGAGTTTAAACTACAGTAGTTATCCGACCGTTAATATTAAATACATCTTTTTCCTTTTTCTGTATTGAGGATTCAGCCTCCTTTTGCAGCAAAAAAATATAAAAGATGAATTTTCATATTTAACTAAAATCAAGACAATTTATTTATAAGGTAGGGATGTTCACAATATTTAAATTCTATTTTATTTCTAAAAATAGTATTTATTATCATTTTTGTAAATTTTTAAATAAAACATAATAACAATAGTAATAATTTTTATATAACATAGTAATATCTCAATTTAATTTTTATACTCATAAGTAGGAATTTAATTGGATTACTAAAAGATATCTCAATTTAACAAAGATAAAAGGAAAAGCCCACATTCTCAGTTGTGCTACACTAGGTAGAAGCAAGAATTTTAGTTGAATTAAAACAATAAAGCATAATATACCATATGGAATGTTAATAAAAAACTATTTTTTATTATTTTTCGTAAATGTCATTTTCATTTTTTCATAACTCAAATAAAATGTTTATTTTTTGACATAATAATATATGTATTAGAAGTTTTAATTGGATTAGATAAATAATTATCTTTTCAATAATACAAATGAAAAAAACATGCCTAAAAAATATATGTATAAGTAAATATTACATGTGATTAAAATGCAAGACAAAATTAATTTAAATGTTCATACTCATCCATCTCATCTTCATTTTTAATTTTGTAAACGAAAAAAATATGTGTGTCAAGCATTTATCATGTCAAACGACCTTACATATACTTTTCTTTATTTTTTTTAATATTTATCTTTATTAATAGCTTAGAGGACCACAAAAAATAGTTTTACAGCATAAGAAGTTATAAAAAATATTATATCTATTATGAAAGATAATAATGTATAGAAGTTCAAAATTTTTTAAAAATAAGGAATGTAATTGTTATTAGTGATTTGAATCATGTTTTTATCATTATCAATTATAGAACTATTAATGAAGAAAAATATTTTAAAAAAAATATGTGTAAAAATGCTTGATACATTCATTAAATACTTTTGTAAAATATTGTATCAGACGTGCTAATTTTTTGCAGACTTTTGGGCGAAATTATTAGTTCTCCCCTTAGTCTATGTGTTTCTGCCCACATAATTTTGTGGATGCCTACAAAGTTCATATGATTAGTTCACCATTTTATCATAGACATCTTAATTTGTGGAAGGAGAAAGAATTTTGCAAAATAACTTCAATTCTAGATCATTAATTTGTAGAGAAAGAAATTTGCAGCTTGAAAAATGAGATGAATCTTTTCTCCTTCTAACACTAACAACCACAGATATTGAAATGGACGACATCTAGATCATTCCTCTACCCTAAGTAGGACTTTCAAGAAAATTTGTTCTTAAAAGAAAATAAAAATTAGATGGAATATGCTATAAAAAAATATTTACAATTTAGCTAACTTATTTAAAAAACTAATTTTTAATAAAAATTACTGTCTTATTTAGATCTACATATTGGTAAAAGAATATGTAGTTCATATAACTCGTAGTCGATTTAATAAAGTTTAGCTAAAATGAGTTTCAATGCAAAATATTTAATTTGTTATTTGAGTGAAATCATTCTCCCTTGTCAAATTGATAGGCCAATTATCATTATTAGCTAATGTCAAAAATTTTTAAAATAATCGTCCGTGCGTTGCAAGGATTTTAGCACTAATTTGAATTGAAAGACTTCGATATTTTCCTATAACAATTTTAAAATTTAAACTTTGGACTTCGCTAACGTTAGAAGAAATTCAACCCTTTGTCTTCATTAATGTTGGATGTTCAAACGTATGAATTAATAATTGGCTGGCGCGGCAAAGTTGCGTTCATCTTTCTGTGTCATCAGTGACATAAAATCCACATATATTGCATGAATAAGACTCCTTTCACCCACCTTGTAATTTAATATTTGAATCTTCAAAAAGATTTTGTCTTATCAAGCGGCCAATTATTTGTGGAACATTTGAAAGAATCAAATTTTAAATTATGACGCTACCTCAACTGATCACCCATATGCACTAGAAGGGCATTATCCCCAACAAGGATTTACAATATCAAGCTAGAACAAGACATAACATGAGAAGAACACCGAGTGTAATGCTATGTAAATCCAACTTCATGGCATGGCTTCTGAGACTGGGAGGTTGAAGTTTATCGTCGCACTGAACGTTCCTGAAGGACAGCTTTCCATTTTCCAGATCATAGATGTACTGAAAGTTCTGCATCTGATAATTGCCCAAGTACGAGTAGCCGCCATCGTGGGGCAACATCATTAAGCAAACGACAGCAGTATCATTATCAACAGTGTCGTTGGCAAAGAAATTTGGTGTGGGCAAAGTCATGTCTGCGCCGTTGAAGTGGAACGTGATAGTGGACAAGTTTAAAGGGCTACTTGATGTCCAATTGAAGCACAGGTTGAGGCCGAAGTTATCACTGGTCTTGTTGAACACAGGCGGACCAACCTGAGCAATGACTTCATCCCCGAGGATCTCGTAAGCTTTCGATGGCAAGAAAGTAAACGGGCTGGACGTGTCCACTATTGTCCCATTTGAATTTTCGACGTATTGGAGCGTTTCTGGACTGATGGGCAACAGCTTTGCGCCAACTGATATGCCTTTCAAATCGAGGATGTAGTAAGTCGAATCATTAAAAATCGAGGTCGTGTTGACGGCTGTGTTTTTGTCCAAGTCGGTGTAGGAACCAAAGAACATGTAGCTGGAAAGAGAGCTGTTGTCAATTTGGTCGGTAAAACAATGAGAGAATTTGGAGAATTTCAGCTGAGAGATGAGAGAGAAAGGGCCTCGTCCGATCCCGAGATAGCCAGAGGTATCCGAATAATTGAAGAGCGCCACGTCGTTGCATCCAAAAGATAAGTTACGCGGCACACTGCCTCCGATTCTGAATGTGTCATTGGCGAGAACACCGTCCACGATCGAGCAATTGTACCGGCACTGTGGCAGCTGTTCGCATGACTCTTGCTGTAGCTCTTCTGCCCATTGCGTGTTGTTGCATGGCGGAGTGATGAAGGTGGAGGACTTGCTTGGGTAGTAGGCCGAAGTCTTGTTCTGCGCGTAGTCCAGCAGGCAGTCGCTCCAAATGACGTCGTCAAAGGTGTTGATTATGAGCGATACGTTGCTTGCAGGGCTGCCTACGTCGAGCTGCAGCAGGTAGTCCAAAAATCCGCTGTATCGCAGCTGAGCTTTGAAACCATCAAGACCACTGTTTTGGTTTGCGGAGAGATACTTGACGTAGTTCTTCTTTTTGGGAAATTTTGCTTGTTTTCGAGATCCAAAGGGAGAAGGGGCAACAGCACTCGGGGGATCAAAGAAGAGAAAGAAGAGAAGAAACATAGCTACCAATTGCGCCATTTGGAGAGGGGGTAGGGTAAAATTCAACTCTTAGATCCTTGGGAGATGAAAATAGTCAACAGCCAATGCACAACATGCACTCGATTTCATGTATATATAGAAGAAAACAGTTGACTAGCTCATGTTATGATGAAATCTGAAAACGACAATTTCATGTCAAAAAAAAAATGGGACGACCGAAATCGGTTCAGCTATTAAATAAATCAATAGTCCAAATGTCAAACGTCCTTATAGAACTTTAATTTTATATCCTACCTTTGGCCGAATTAATATTGATTGGATTAATTAGCTGCTACTAGTTCTGAACATGATTATAGAACAGACAAATCCAAGAAGATATTACGGTGGTTGGCTTTACCAATATTAGATGTTCAAACTTGTTAATCAATTGACTAGCAAAAGTCACGTTTGTCATTTTGTATCATCAGCGGCATAAAATATCCACATATAACATATTGCACTAAAAGAAAATTCGAGCTCTTTATACGATTCCTTTAACCTTATAATCTATTTTCCTATCGTTTATACTGGATGTCTTCAAAAAGAGTGTCTTATCATGTGGCCCATTCTTTTTGGAATGAAGCTAATGAATATGGAATCTTTGAAACGTTCCAATTTCATTTTACGGCGCTATAATTATTATCATGCGGCCATTATTTTCCCCAATTACAAAAACGATGTAAATTTAATGACGAAACAAACGACTTGGACTCTACGAGCATGTTGTACACGAGGAGTTCAGAAAAATAATAAGAATATTAAATCATGATATAAAAAAACATGAAAATTAAAATACTTACTTAAAAATCAATATTTATTTAATGATTAAATAACATCTGACTTTAATGGCTCATTGTAAGAAGCACTTTCCCATGCTTAATAATTAAGGTTTGAATCAATCAGTGGTACATGAATTGGTAGCTCGACTTCAAAATGCCTTCTTATACGAAAATTCCGTGCCAGTGCAGATCTCCCTTTGAACTTTATTAATCTTTATCATATATCAGATTAATCTGGCTACTAGTTTATCATTTTATTTTTTATCAACTAGTTGATAAGAAATCGCAATCTTATTTAATATTGAATAATCATGATTTTGGCAAAATTTCGTTAATCATAATTCAATATTTGATACCTTTTCTTAATATTTGACAGCAACTAAATTCTTTTTTATAAGCACCAAAAAGAAATCAAAATATAAAATCACAACTTAATATTTACGCTCTTTAATGTCACAAGTAATCTAATCACTTCACTTATTACGTAATTCTTAATCCACGAAAAGAATTATAACATCAGGGCATTTGTTTTATTCCACCTCAGCACCCGCCACCGGACTACCAACTATTGAAGAATACATAGTATCACTAAATTAGTGGGTAGATTCCATTATCCGCATTTAATATAAAACAATATTAATGAACTGAAATAAGGTTCCCTTACCCATTCTAAAAGGGCTAAGGACAACATTGATTTTATAATGTTAACACTCTCGTAAAAAATTTAGGGGGAAATAGAATATTTATTTCTTATCATTTAATTAATTCATAATTAAAATAATTATATATTTCTTAGATGAATTAATATTTATTGAGCTCGTTTGATAATAAAAGTTATCATTTAGTGCTAAATATATTGTAATCATTGAATTAGTCATGTTTATTAAAATGACTTGATTATGACTATTAACTATTGAATAATCAGATGATTATGATGTACATCGAATTCACTATTCTAATAAAAAAAATTAGTACATAATATTTTATTAATTTAATCAATAAAATTAGTTTTCTATATTCATTTTACGGTAAATGCTCTATATAAACATTTTGCTTTACTTTTTTTAATACGAGACCAAGCTTGAACTTATGACCTCTAACTTTGATAACATATGAAAATAATTGTACTATTGACTTCTATAAAATTTTAAGTCATTCGTAATAAAAATATTTTTGATTTTATAATCTTAACACATATGATGATCATGTAATGAATGGATAAGTTTTATAATTGTCGTTTAGTGCAAATTGGTATTAATTGATAAAACGTCAATGGCAAGTGACAAATTAATCCAATTAAATAAAAATTAACCCCGTCCGTTTTCTGTTACTTTTACTTTTTATTTATAAAAAGACTAAATTATCTCTCCCTCAAGAAAAATATGAAATGATAAATATAAAAAATAAAAAAAATAGTTGGAAGGATCAAAGTGATAAAGAAAAAAATTATCATTTATGAAAAAGACTAAATTACTTTCCCCTCGATTTTTTTCTTTTTTATATTTATTATTTGATGTGTTATAAAAGAAGGGATAATTTAGTTTTTTTCATAAATAAAAAATATAAAAGTAACGAAAAACATAACAGAAGTCAAAGAAAGTATTAAAATGAAAAATTATAATAGTTTATGGTTACAAAAAAATAAGTTCGTAAGTTCGATGCAAAAAATCACGATAGATTATGGGAGGTTTATGAAAATAACTCTTGAATTAAATCAAGAAAATTTATTTGCGACAAAAGAAATTAATAAGTAGGCATCTTCACAATATTTTAAATTGTATTTTATTTTTCATCTTTGTTATATTTTTTGAACTTTTCAAATAAAAATATAATAATAATAAAATATTAATATATTATAATATAACATTTATAACTACGAGTTTATTTGAATTAACCCAAAACTATCTTAAGATAAAAGAAAAAAGCACATTACAAAAATACACTCTTCGATATTCAACATAAGTTAGAAGTAAGAAATTTGAGTTGAATGAAAACAAAAAAAAAAACATTTTTTAAGAAAGTAGGTAGTATATGCAGCATGGCATGCTTTCAAAATTTAGAATTTTCACTTTCAATAAAATATCATTTTTACTTTTCAATAAATTTTTAATACAATATTTATTTTTTGACATGATAATATATACATACGTAAGAGTTTTAGTAGGATTAGATAAGAATTTTTTTGTAATATAAAAAAAGAAAGAATGCCAAAGTAATGCATGTAAAAATTACAATGTAAAATCAAATCAATTTAATATGATTAGAAGTAGGACTGTACACTGAATTAAATAAAGAAATTTTATTGTTAAAAGAAAAAAATGATAGTATATGCTCACAAATATTTACAATTTAGGTAGTTTTTTTAAACTATTTTTAAATAAAAATATAAAGATTAAAAAAGTAGTCTATATTTATACCTATGTAGTGATAAACAAATATGTATTTCATATAAATTGTAACTTGATTGGATTTAATAAAATTTTGTTAAATCTATTTCATATTCAAAATTTATTATTCTTTTAGTCAACTCAATCTCATTTGTCAAACTGGTAGGGCAATTATCATTAATAATTATTATCAATTTTATTTTAGAATCATTGTGCAAAGACTTTAGTTTTGATAACAATTTTAAAAGTTTATCCGTTGACTTCACCAACAATGTAAGTCTCCTTTTACCTTATTATTTAATCCGTTGAATATGGACGTTTGAAACAATCAAAATTCCAATTTACGACGTTACCTCAATTGCAATCATGCGGCCATTAATTTCCCCAATTGCAAAAGCGATGTATGACAGAAGAACGGGCTTCAGACTCTACGAGCATGTTGTACATGAGGGATTTAAGAAACACTACTAGAAAAATGCGGATTATCGACGATCCGGACCGTCGGTAATCAGCCCGAAAATCGTTAGTAACGCAATTACCAACGGTTTTTCAGTCGGAATCAATCCGTCGAAAAAACGCTCGTCGCAAACGGATTTGCGACGGTTCAAAAAATCCGTCGAAAATATCGACGGTTCTGGCCGTCGGAAAAGTCCCCGGCGGTTCGACCCGTCGAAATTTTTCGACGGTTGCAACCGCCGAAAAAGTTCCGGCGGTTCGAACCGTCGATATTTCCGACGGTTGCAACCGCCGAAAAAGTCCCCGGCGGTTCGAACCGTCGATTTCCGACGGTTGCAACCGCCGAAAAGTCCCCGGCGGTTCGAACCGTCGATATTTTCGACGGTTGCAACCGCCGAAAAAGGCCGGCGGTTCGAACCGCCAGAAAAGGCCGGCGGTTCGAGCCGTCGCAACTTTTCGACGATCGCAAGTGTCGAAACTTTGGACGGACGTCGCAATCGTCGATCTTTAGAAGGTCGCAACCGTCGCAAATAATTTTTTAAATATAAAAAAAATTAGCGGCCGAATCCGATCGCCTGGCGTTCGGATCTGGCCGCTGGAGGCCGGATCCGCCGCCAGGCGGCCGGATCCGACAGCTGGAGGCCGGATCCGGCGCCCTCCGGCCGCTGGAGGCGGAACCGGCCGCCTGGCGGCCGGATCCGGCCTCCGGCCGGCCGACAGCAGAGAGAGATTAGATTATAATGATATGTGATTTTCAATAAAAAATTTCTACGTTCACGAAACTAAAACTATAACTCAGATGCTACGATTCGTCATATTTTAGAATCCTATCCCAATCTTTATTGGTATTAAATTTTAATATTCTATGTACTTTAAATATTAACTTTAAACTACGTACCGCACACCTCTGACGTCTCTATATAAACTCTCACTGGTCCTCTCCTCTTCTCTCCCCCTTCTCTTTATCTGCTACGCCCATCACCACCCCACCTGAAACAAGGGACACCACACCGTCCTCCAACAGATCGAGATCCACAGAGAGACAAAGACATAATATGGCGAAGTGCAGCGGCGGAGCGGGAGAGAGAGATACGCCAACGCGGGAGAGGGTCGCCGGAGTAGGATGGTCGCCGGCGTCCGACGGGCGGGAGGGGGTGCTCGCGGTCGGGAGAGAGAGAGAGGAGAGGAGGGAGAGAGAGAGGACTTGAGGGAGGAGAGAGAGAAGAGGGAGGAGGGAGAGAGAGAAGAGGGATGAGAAATATATATAAAGAGAAAAAGTGGAAAGAAAGCGGGAAAAGGAAAAAAAAACAGGATAACGAAATTTTAATTATCGACGGTTGCGGCCGTCGAAAACGTAAATATTAAATATTTTTATAATTATTGACGGTTGTGACCGTCGGTAATTGCGGCGGATTTTGCGACGGATGGATATCCGTCGGAAATATCGACGGTCCTAATCGTCGAAAAATTAAATAATAATATAATAAATTATATAATTAATTTTTTTATTTCTGACGATTGTGACCGTCGGAAAATTCGTCGAAAACATTTAATAATAATAAAAAAAATACATAATTTAATTTTTTTTATTTCCGACGGTCATAACCGTCGGAAAAGTCGTCAAAAATGACGACAGATGGATATCCGTCGAAAATATCGACGTTCCTAATCATCGAAAAATTAAATAATAATATAAATTATTTTCGACGGTCATAACCGTCGAAAAATCCGTCGAAAACAGAACCGTCGAAAAATCCGTCGCAAATTGCGACGGAGTTAGAACCGTCGGAAATTATCCGTCGGAAAATCGCGATTTTCTTGTAGTGAAAACAAGGAATACCAAATCATATTATATGACAAAACATTATAAAATTGAAATACTTACTAAAAAAAATCAATATTTACAATAGGATTAAATGATATATAAATTTTATGATTTATTTTAATTAATGTAGGAGCCAAGAGGCACTTTGGCATGCTTGATGATTCAGGTTTGAATGAATTGAATTATTAGTTCGACTTCAAAACGCCTTCTTATACAAAAAATTCCTTGCCAGTGCAGATCTCCCTTGAACTGTTTTCCTGTCATATTAACAAATGAATCTTATGACGAGTTCATCATTGTTCAATATTTGATATTTTTTTAGTATTTGATAGTAACTACGAAAAAGAAATCAAGAAATAAAACCATACTTTGATATTTACTTAATCTAATAACTCCACTTATATTGAACATAATTAATTTAGGATTACATGATTTTTATCGATGAAAAGAATTTAAACACTGTATGTAACGCCCGAGATTTAATTAGGGAAAAGAAAAGAAATAAAAGGAAAAAAAAGAAGATAAAACAAATAAGAAAAAGATAAAATTTGAAATCAAATTTTATGAAGAGTTGATTTCCAACAAAACTCAAACTTCTCTCCTATAAATAAGCGGCTACATCAAACAAAAATTTCCTTTTCGTTTTCCTCATGAAGCCGGCCTTAATTTTTCCTCGTTTGTGCGCCCTTTTATTCTTCCTGTCCCTGACGGCCGCTGCCTTATCGGGACACACCGGGGGACGCGGACGACGCCGGACGTGCACACGAACAAAGAGGAGCGGGCAGACGAAGAGGAAGAGGAATAAGAGGAAGAGGAAGAGGAAGAAGAGGACATCAATAATAGAAACTTCGAGATATGGAACTACGATAGATTCGTAATAGAATCTTGATTTTAAACTTGAAGCATGTTCTAGGTCGTTCCTGGTTATTGCATGATGAGTTATAATGTTAATTTGTGCCAGCCATCGTCGGAGAAGAGGAACGGAACGCGACTGCGCGTCCGCGTAGTTTTCTGCGCAAGATGAACCCTACTCGGGTTTACCCAAACCCGGCCTGGGCAGGTCCTTCGTTGGACCGAGTTCGGTGGAACTCGGCCAGGATCCGCCATTGCCAGCGCTCGCCGAGCTCTGCAACCGGACGAACCCGGTCCAGGTTGAAGATGACCCGCCCGAGTGTAACCCGAACCCGGCCCGGGCTCCTCTCTAATTTCCCGAAGATGATGACCATGAACTCGACCCGGGTTTATCCCTACTCGGCCCGGGTTCTGACATTAATTAAATCGATTTTATGATGTTTAAATATCTGATTATGTTCCTATTTCAGATCTTAATGATGATGATGATTATTACACTTGTGCCCCTGATTTACTCTCCATGATCATGTCTTTTATCATGATTTTAAGTTCTTATCAAAGTGTATTTTGTTTAATTAAAAGATGCTAGATAAAAGACGTAAAATGTTAAATGGATAGCTCTTTTTATGATGGACTAGTGACGACCAATTATGGGTTGACTTCGGTCAGTTATGAGCTGACTCTACCAGTTATGATGATGATGATGGACGGGTTGAGGCAGGTCTTCCCATGGGTTGAAATATACCCAAAATAAGTCAAAGATGAAATTAAGATGATGAAGAAGATGAACACGCATGAATAAAGAATTTTTCTTATGATGTCTGGCTTTTGCCTTTCTTATGATGATTATTTATGATCTTTTATTCATATGTTCCTATGCATGCTCCTATCATTCCATATTATGATCATGATTCACTTTCCTATCAGATGATGATGTTATCTTATGATATTACTTTTATGATTCATGCCTAGTATCATGATGCTATTATGATATTTATCTTACTTTCATACTGAGTTGTAAAACTCATAGGGAGGTTCTTCCCTGCATGTTCTTAAATGCAAGCCAAGGTATGAATGATGATGGTGGTCAATGGTGACAGATCGAGCTCGTAGGTTGCTGCACATGGTTATCGAGTCCTTTAGATGATGGATAGTTTTTTCCTTTCTTTTTATTACTTGATGTATTAGCTTTTCTTTGGACTCCTATGAAGTCAGTTATTAGTCTTCCGCATTTCATGATGTTACTCTTTTTATTCTTAATGATGATTTAATTATTCCGCATTTATCGTTACTGAGTTGACTAGTCAAAGTCTTCTTTTCGGTCAACATGATGCGTAAGGATGACCCGTAGCATCTCTGAAGCGTATTATGCCACGTGATAGGAGTGTGATTTGGGGGCGTTACAGTTACGTATCAAAGCATAAAGTTAGGCCATTCTCATGTCCTAAAGTATGATGTCAAGTCCATGTGCAAGCGTCACGAGCAATCACCGCGCCACCTGAAGTCAAGTAAGTTCATCTTGTCTCTTTATGATGTAGGATGTTTTTCTAAGATGATGTTGTATGATGATGTAGATGCCTCCACGCCACATACCTGTTACTACAGCTTGGGGTCGGAGGCGACCTCGAAATAGTGGCGGGACTGAAAACCCACTACAAGAAGGAACGCACCAGAATGATGTCCAGATGAGTCAGGCTCGTGCTGTGGAGCCGATTGTTCAGTCGCTACTAGTGCAGCCTATAGGATCGAAAGCACCAAGAGGGGGGGGGGGTGAATTGGTGTTTTAAAATCTTTTTCAAAAATCACTTTCGAAAAATCACTAAAACGATCACAAGAAAATAATAAAAAAGGAGAGCAAGAAAGCAAACACAGTGAATCACGATATGTTGATGATGTTCGATCCCAACTCTTTGGCCTACGTTCCTGCTCCGACTTCTCGACTTCGAGACCGTCGGAGATCCACTATCTTTTTCTTTTCTTGTAGGGAGAGAACAACCCTTTTTACACCACACGTCTTCTTCTCCGCTCAAGAGGTAAGGCACTCCTCTTTTACAACGAGCTTTCAATCTTTTCTAAATCAGAGAATAAGAATTTCCTCTGCCTCTCTTCTTTTACAAAATTTTCACACTCAAAGTTTTTTGAAGAGAAAAGGGAAGAATTTGCAAATTTGGGGTTCAGAACTTGAAAATGCTCTTTTGAATGATTTTGCTTGCTTAGATAAGTTTTCTTCAAGCTTTGACACTCCTTTTATAGTGTTGTACAGGTGAGAATCTCGTCCAAATAATTTTCCATGATTTTCTCCTCGAAAAATAGTCGTTATTGTTCATCTGGCACTGTGACCGATCGACCGCATTAATGGGCTGGTCGACCGGTCAATATGATCGTTGCAGAATATTTGTTAGCTTTTTGAGTTGTCTGATTGACCGGTTCTTCGATCGAAACATCAATCGGTATAGTCTCAACTTTTTTTGGAATTCATCCTTTACTGTTCGATCGACCGGTGCAACGACCGGAACATCAACTAGTACAGTCTCAACATTTCTTGAATTCGTCCCTGAGCTGTTCGGTCGACCGGTGTAACGACCGAATCATCGACCGATACAGTCTCGACATTTCTTCGGCCTGATATCGATCGACCGGCCTTCACAATCGGGCGATCAATCAGTCACCGGTCGAGTCCTGAAATTGCATTTCCATCGTTTCATTGGGCGATTCTTCTTGTAACTGAGATCATATCAATTCTACACTTGTATATCATCACTTGAGCATAGATTAGTGCCTTTTATGTCCAATTTGATTTGTTATCATCAAACACATGAGATTCAACAATCTCCCCCTTTTTGATGATAACAAACTAACTGGACGATAAAGAGAGAAAAGAAATTAAATGTAGGTTAAATAAGTAATAAGTATGCTCCCCTACATTCATGCATATTTCATATTTTCTCCCCCTAAATAGTTGGCCTTTATATCGTTATGATAATATGGAGCAATATGAACATTATAACATCAAATAAAGAACAACATAGACATGGAATTCAAATAAGGCATAAATAAGCAAGTTATTACATTACATCCATAGTCGATAGTACATCGCATATTCATTGCACTAATAGATGTGACTGAAATCACGACAAAATGGTGCATGACACTAATACATATATGACACTAATACAAACATCAAACATCGTCCCATCCTACCATCCTAACCACTTCTCCCCCTTTTGACATCATCAAAGAGAGAGGCAAGACGCCTAGATCTCATCGGGACTATCATCATCGCGAGCGACTGGCGAAACGAATCCATGCGCTGCATAGTAAGCTTGTAGCGACCCAACAAGATAATGAATATCACGCTCCACCCGTCGAAGACGACGATCCATCTGGGTCACGCGATGATCTATGGCCGCCACCTGTTGTGATAAAGCTGTGAAATCATATGCGCCATAAGAGTCCGAGGGTGCGTGCTGGGAAGAGCCAATATGCTTAGAGGGCGCCAAAGGAGGAGGGAAGGTAGGACCAGCCTCGGGTGCGGCCTGAGTGTCCATCGGCGTTGGCTCGCCATCTATAGTATCATCTCTATCGTCAAAATCTAGCGCTGCCTGCTCACCAAATTGAAGACCTTTTCGGTGTAAAGTCTCGGAACCAATAACGTCAGTGGGACGAGGTCGAATGTACTCCTCGGCAACATGAATCTCGACACCAAAGTGAAGTAAAATCTTCGTGATCCAAGCACCAAAATATAGGTGGTGCCAACCACGAGCAGCAGAGGAGATCTTCTGGAAGGTGTAGTCCATGTGATAGAAGACATAGTGACCGAAATGAGGTATCACGGATGCAGAGACAGTGAAGAAAGAAAAGATCAAAGTGAGTGACCTCTGTATAATGCCCGACTCGAGGAGTAATCATGCGGCTAAGGAGATGATGTGCCATCTTCATGAGGGGATGAAGATGTGGATAGACAGTTTCGACGGTATATTGGACGTCCTGTCCAGCAAAGACCGTACGAATGCCATCCGCAATCGGAAGATAATCAGAAGGCCACCCATGAGTAACAAATGCATAGAGGCCTGGTAATGGGCATGCAATGCCAAAGATATGACAAATATGGTCAGGCTCAAGACGAATAAGTACACCAAGAACATAAGAGACAATAGCCTCCCGAGTGATCGTCATGTTCGCATAGAAATGACGAACAAGACGAGGATACACACGCTCAGTGATGGAAAGCAATGGTAGCCAACTGATGGTTGCGAACATCTCTTGAACATCGGAAATGTTCAGAGCATCCCAGTCAATAGTGTAGGCACGTCGAACATCACGAGAGGCTTACAAGGTATCAAAACTAGCAGAGACATCCCTAGTGACAAAAAGATGGGTATCAAAATCATTGGGCTCGGGAGAAGGTGTTTGACGAGTACATCCACAGGATCGTCCTCGTCCACGGCCTCGTCCAGGCTCGGGTTCGGGTTCCGGTTCTAGTGAGAGGACATGAATGGTACCACCAGAACCATGGAAGCAACAACGACGTTGAAAGATTAGTCGAACATGTGAATGCCCGTCGTCGTTGGCCATGGATTCAACAATATAGGAAAATGGGTCCGGAAGGAACGATCGACTGGAGAGAGAGAGGCAACCGGCCGGAGGTTAGGTCGAGATGGCTGGAACTTTAACCGAGCGGCGGCGGTCGACAGTGATTGCGACTGGGGAGAGATGTGATCACCGGAGAGGAAGCTGCAGAGGTGGCCGGCGGAGGAGGGGGCGGTCGAGGTGGCTAGTGATTCAGCCAGCGGAGGTGACCGGTCGAAGCAGTTGGTGAAAGGAGGAGGACGGAGAGATTACCAACAGCCGAGAAGAATGACGATCTACAGGGATTGCCGAAAAGAAGACAGTCGAGATGACGAGAAACAACCGGCGGCGGTGGTGGTCGAGAGGCAGTGGAGAGGCGGAGGCGGAGGTGGTCGGCCGGCAGTGGACGATGGTCAGCTCCGGAGAGAAGGACGGCGACGGTGATGGTTGGATGGTCACTGGACGTGTGAGTGGTCGAAAGATCAGAGCAGCGGTCGAGGAAATGAGGGAAATGAATCGACCGATCAGGCGGTCGATTTGATATATTTGTGCGATTTTGACATATACCGGTCGACCGATCCAGCTCAGCGGTCGATCGGACGGTGAATAGTTAAACGGTCGATGAATGTCATCCAGACCTAGTTACATACCGGTCGACCGGTCCTTTCCAGTTGGTCGACCGGTCATTCTATTTTGACCAATTCCTCTGCCTTTATCAAAGTTTTCACTATTAAAATAATGTTCCAGAGATATATGTCATGCAAATGTAAGTGTTGTGCAACACTTTTAATGTTCAATCCGTGTCAAAAGTGATTTTTCATAACAAAGTCACTTTTACTTAGAATTGATATGCAATCAAGAAGTAATCATTCCTAATTTCCTTCTAAGCATGCAGAACCGTTCTTCATTCAAGGGTTTTGTAAATATGTCTGCAAGTTGAACTTCAGTGGACACATGTTCAATGACAATGTCTTTAAGAGTCACATGTTCTCTAATGAAATGATATCGCAAATCAATGTGTTTAGTCCTAGAGTGTTGAATTGGATTCTTGGTCATTTCTATAGCACTTGTGTTATCGCACTTCATGGGTACATTGAAAAAATTTACACCATAATCAAGCAATTGTTGTTTTACCCATAGTATTTGTGCACAACAACTACTTTTGACTATATATTCGGCCTCGGCGGTAGAGAGTGCGATAGAGTTTTGTTTCTTACTAGCCCACGAAATAAGTGAGCTGCCAAGAAAATAACACATCCCACTAGTGTTTTTTCTATTAACTTTACACCTTGCAAAATCCGCATCGGTGTAGGCATGCAATTCAAATGGGAAATTTCTGTCGTACCAAATGCCTAATTCACATGTATGCTTTAAATAGCGTATTATTCTTTTGACCGCAATTAGATGTGATTCTTTGGGGGCAGATTGAAATCTAGCACATAAACAGACACTGAACATTATATATGACCTAGATGTTGTTATGTAGAGCAAACTACCAATCATACATCTATACTTTTTTTATCAATAGACTTACCTTTTTCATCTTTATCCAATTTTGTAGTGGTGCTCATAGGTGTTGTGCTCGGCTTGCATTCGTTCATCCCGAATTTTTTAAGCAACTCCCTTGTATATTTTTCTTGATTGAGAAAAATCCCTTCTTTGGATTGTTTTACTTGTAGACCTAGAAAGAAGGTAAGCTCTCCTACAAGACTCATTTCAAATTTTTTTTGCATAAGAGTTTCAAACTCTTTGCATAGACATTCATTAGTAGCACCATAAATAATGTCATCGACATAAATGTGAACTATTAAAGTATCATTTTTAAAATGTTTTAGGAACAATGTGGTGTCCACTTGATGCGGTATATTTGTAACAATAAAATTTACTAGCAAGTGCACTAGTCGCTCAAGTAATATAGTAATAGGAGTAAGAGTATCGAACCCACGAGGAATATTATTAATACAATATCTAAATTTATAAATTAATAAGAGAGGAAAAACATGGATTTTGAAAATGAGTTTAAAAGATAAAATAGAGAAAATAAGATAAAGATAAGATAATGGTGTTGAAGTTAGGCCTTAGGATGAAAATAGATTAGGATAAATATTTGAACCGTAAAAGATAAATTTAATCTTTAAAGATGGATTAGGAATTTTCTCAAGTTATTAATTTACAAGATTAACATCACAGAGTCCACAAACTGGTAATTCTGCTATTTAATCCGGTAAATCAAACTATCTTAAATTTAATCAAACCTAAAGTCCCACACACTGGTATTCGTCAGATAAGATTAAAATTAAGATGCATTAATATGAAAATCCTAGACTATTAATCACTCCACAAACTGGTTAGATTAACAGACCACATAAACTTGATTCTCCACACACTAGTTATCAAATTTATGTCAATTATTAATTTCACATAAAATCAATTAATTTAATTAATGAATTCTGAAATTAAATAATCCACAAACTAGTAAGTACTCAACTCAGAAATCCAAATAATTAAATTAAAAGCATTAAGAACAATTAATTAATTGATCAGAAAAGATTAAAACAAATAATATAGGGTCAAATAGTTTCCCTTCAATAATAATCTCCTAAAATGAAATAAATAAAAATATGGAGTTCATCCTAGAAATTCTGGAGAGATAATAACAAAGTAATAATAATTGGAAGAATTACACCCAAATAGACAAAAGTCGAAGCTTCGGATCACGGGCAGACAGTCGGGCAGCCTCTCGGACTTGATCAAGGTCGCGATCAACTTCCAGCCGTCGCACCTCTCTCCTCTTGGTCGTAGCCTGCAGAGCTCACGACTCGCCGTGGAAGAAACCTGAACTTCAGAGCACGAATTGAAACTATAGATTCTTCACGTATTTATAGGGTGCGGACGGACTTCAATTTGATCTCGGCCGTAACATCGTACGATTAACTTTAAATTTATAAGATAAACTCGGCCAAAGATAAATCATTTTATCATTACGCCCAAAGATAAATCCTTTTTATCTTTACTCCCTTAGAGTCTCGGCCGTAAGGAAAATATTTTATCTTTACTCCTTTCCATTACTCCCAAAAGATAAAAATCCTTTTATCTTGTTACGCCCAAAGATAAACTCATTTTTATCTTGTTACGCCCAAAGATAAACTCGATTGATTGTTACACCCTTCATCTTCATGCCATTACGCCCTCCAAATTTCGGCCGTAACATCTTTATCTTCATGCCATTACGCCCAAAAGATAAAATCATTTATCTTTACTCCTTCAAATCTTAGCCGTAATAAAGAATTAAATCTTGTTACTCCTTTTGAATCTCGGCCGTAAGAAATAATTTCTTTGAATTTCGGCCGAGATTCGAATTTTCCTGCAAATAATTATCAAAATATAGTTAATCCATCCACAATTAAAATATTCAGCGATTTTAATAATTAAAATTGATAAATCTGGAATTATGATTAAAAGTGACTAAAAATGATGCATGCCATGATCAAATTAGAGAAAATTTAATTAAAATAATTAACTAAAATATGTTGTATTTTGCATGCATCAAACTCCCCCAAGCTTAAAGTCTTGCTTGTCCTCAAGCAAAAATTCAAAGCAAGGCTCAAGAAAGTTCCATCATAGCCTCCACATTGTCAACTGACTATTTTTCTCACACAGTGCTTCTGCACACCTACTACTCAGCATCTTATCATTTTCCATGTACTTAGCTTCATAGAGGTTCTGAATGCTACACAAATTTAAACAAACTCAAATTCAGCCCTGTAAAAAAAATAAATTGTCTATCAAATAATAGCATTAATATTGAACACATAAGTACTAATTGAGCTTAAAACTTTTTCTTTTTCTTTTCATTTTTCAACTTTATTTTCAATCATTTAAAAGTTCTAATCTTCAAGCAGGATTGCACAAGGAAGTCCATGTAGCGGGCTTTAGACTGATGACTCCCAGACTAGATGGCCTTAGGGCACCAGGTGATAAAGCACCCCTCGAGTTTACTTGCCCGAACAACCAAGGTTCTGAATGAAGAGTTCGAACTTAGCCATGATTCAGTACTCCTGTGCTTCTCCATATTCCACAAGATGGTCCATGTAGCAGGTTTTTGATCGACGGATCCCAGAGCAGTTGCCCTTAGGTCGCCAGGCATGAACCCCTATGGATCTAATTACCCGAACACACCTTGGTTCCGGATAACACTTTTGTACCTACACATAATTTTATTCATCATTTTTTTTTATTTTCATTTGTTGGGGTTTAACTAACCCTTCTTTTCTTATTCACTTTCAATTTTTATAAGCTCAAAAAGTACTTGATATGATCAATAAGAAGGCTACTACTAATCAAGACTTAAAAGAAATTAATAAAAAGGCATGAATATGATTTTGTCGTCTAGTCATTCATAGTTCTACTTAGCATAGACACATAGTCCATAAGTTTGATACTAAAATAGCAAGTGATAAGAAAGAAAAGTATTCAAATTTCATCAATTAACGACATGTCTTTGAACTTTTACTTAAAGATAATTAAAACAGTAAGACAAAAGTTAGTAAGATGGTAGCAAAAATAAATGCATGCAATGGTATTTTTTTTGAAAATTTTCAAATTTTTTTGGATTTTTTTTTATAAATAGATGCAGACATAAGCAAATAAACAGAAAGATGCAATGCATGGAATGCAAACTCCCCCAAGCTTGAACCAGACACTGTCCTCAGTGTTAAGTCAGCAAGGGAAAGTGATACATACTCAATAAAAAGGAAAATTTAAAGAAACAAAAATAAAGAAAAGGGAAAAGACACAACCGGATTTATTGTCTGCGGGGTGGCAATGGTGGATAGTAGCTGAGATTTCCTTGGCGCATATGATACTCATGGATGCGTCTCGTCATGCGCGCATGTTGATTCTGAAGGGATTCGAAGCGACCCTGACGATCATCCATATTTCTAAAATCAGCTCGAATGTTGGTCAGCTCTTATGCTTGTCGAAGTTGCTCTTCCTGAATAGCGTGCAACTGCCCTGACTGACGAAGTTGCTCTTCTTGAAAAGTGTGAAACTCCCCTGCTTGACGAAGTTGTTCATCATACATTGATTCCCATAAGTTTTGCATGGAAGCATAATCAGTCTGAGGTGGCGGAGGTGGATAGTAAGTCTGCTCTGGAGCTGAAGTAAAAGTGGGCTCTGGTGCTATATAACGATTCTGCACAGGTTTTTGTAAAGGGGCAGATACTTCCATCGAATCGCGTTCCTCATAAGGAGTAGAAGGTATAAACGAGGAATCAAAAGAGCTCTCTTGTGCTGGAGATGGAATCGGAGAAGGCACCGGCATATAAGGCGAATGGACGGATGTGGCATATTGGGAAGCTGCCGGTGATATAGCCTGGAATCCTTGTTGCTGTTGAAGGTAGGGTTGGGCTGCCGCATAATCAGTAGAATCAAACCAGGAGAAAGGTTTATCCTGGTGTAGCTGTCCGACAGAGGTAGATGGTCCCGCAGGTGGGATTACTGGAGCTATGACCTACCTAAAAAAGAGCCAATTATTTGGATTAATCGGCGTAAAAGCATCTCGATCTGAGCAGGGCACCTCCTGATGGTGGCCTTTAAAAATAAAAACTTTGATCCCTGAGTTGTTGGTCTTCACGAGACCCATGGCTTGAATGGTCCTACGAGTGAGGTGAGTGTTTCCTGGCACAGCTTCGAGATCATCCAAGTCAAGTTGTAGGTGCTGAGCGATAGGTGTGAGAAGAGCACCCATATTAATGCTACCGCCACGATGAGTAGTGCGGCGCTGGAATCGACGAATGAGGAAGGCACCCACATTAACGGGAGTTCTGTGAAGCATGCTGTGGATGAGATATAACTCTCCTTCTGAGACGGCACCATCATTATCACTGCGTCCACTTATGGTGTTGCTTAGCATGCGATGGACGTAGCGCAGAACAGGATTCTGAATTGAGCTATCTTTAGCGGTGTTCCAAACCAATCGATCTTCTTCTGTTATCTGTTTCCAAAAAGTTTCAGCATCAAAGTCAGCAGGTACAGAAAGAGATCCATGGTTGGGAAATCCATAGATATTATTAATCTCTCCTAGAGTGAGAGTAAATGGTCGTCCATAAAGTTGGAATGAAATGCAAGGCTGATCATAGTTCCTGCCATCTAAATTAAAGATTTTCAGAGATGAGAGGAATTCCATAATTAGTACTTCATAAGTTGGCCACCAAGAATGCACAAAGTCAGATAGTCCAATTTGAGAAAATAATAGATGA
The DNA here is from genome assembly GCA_030549335.1 of Pontederia crassipes. NCBI lineage: Eukaryota > Viridiplantae > Streptophyta > Magnoliopsida > Commelinales > Pontederiaceae > Pontederia > Pontederia crassipes. The sequence continues at coordinate 58,142,375 of CM060194.1, read as the reverse complement.
GTATCTGCAAGTAAATTATACTCCCTCAGCAATTCAGTATCTGAAAATCTGGTGGCATGAATTCGAATATCACACATCCGTTCATATCGAGCTTGATACTCCGGCTTAGTCCAATAATAATCTCCGGGGTAGGAGATTAATTGTGAGGGCTGTGGGGTCGGCTGAGCATTCGGATGTCGTCGTTCATGACGTCCCCTCCATATATTAGCAAATCGCCTCATCTTGATCTGGACAAAAATAAATAAAGAAAAGGTACCGGCTCGGTGGAAGCGGCTGAGGTTTCGACCGTAGTATTCGATGAAGAACCGGCTGAAGGTCGGAGGTGACGAAGAACTTCGGCCGTAATTGATGAAGCTCGGCCGGAGATTGGAGTTTGGCCGTAAGAAGTTGGAGGCGTGACTCGGAACTCGGCCGTAAGGAGTTGATGAACCTGTAGATTTCGGCCGTAAGGAATGGCGGTGTGGTTTCGGCCGTAAAGTGAAAAAGTCGCCCGGAGTTTGGCCGTAACGAATAGGTGGTGGCGCTGGTGTCGGTTCTTCGGCCGTAAAACAAAATCGGCGTGGAAGCTTGGCCGTAACGAACAGGGCGTAATGGTGAGACTTCGGCCGTAAGGAGAAGAGGCTCGGCCGTAATAAATGTCGGTGTGCGGTGGAAGACCGGCCGTAACGAACAGGGAAGCGCTGGAACTTCGGCCGTAAGGAACAGGTGCGGTGCTTTTGGGCGTAAGGATCGGTGGTGACGGTTTTGAGATTTCGGCCGTAGAGAAGAAAAGGCGTAAGGGTAGTGGAAGCACCTCGGCCGTAATGCAGAGAGGGCGGCGCGCGGTGGCTTCGGCCGTAAAGAAGATTGATCTGCAACATACAAGAGGGGGTAGGATTTTTATAGATGAATTTTCGGGCGTAATCTGACCTGTCCCACGTGACGACGCAGTAAAAAGTCATGTCCGGGCGTAAAAGCATGCATTTTTTCAAGGCATGTCCGTGGTTTGCTGATGTGACATCTCGGCCGTAATGGAATGGTGGCAGGGCGTAACGACGGTTTTTTTCTTCGGTCGCTTCGACCGTAATGGAAACGGTGGGTGGCAGTTTGTCTTGTCATGTCCGAGCTTGATGCATGTGTGACAACTCGGCCGTAATGCACTCGTAACGAGGGTGGCAGGGCGTAATGTCCGAGCTTCGGCCGTAAAGAGAATCAATTATTGGAATTTACGCCCATGCTTGGTGTTGACGCCCCTGAGTTTATCTCTCCTTACAAAACATTAAATATTAATTAAATTAAATGACTCCATAATAAAATAAATGTCTAATTAAAAGTAAAACTATCACCAAAACTAAGATATTAACAACTAATTAGACTAATCTAAAAAAATAAAAATAAAAAGGATAGAAATAGTTCTGATTTATAGTCATCAGCTTGACTTAGTTCTGATGAAAATCAAGGCCTATTTTGCTCTTCTCCTCTTGGATTTTTTTCTGTGTTACTTGGGAGAGAGCCCGGTGTACGTCCAGTTAGTTGTGCCACCATCTGGCCCAGTTGTCTTTCCAGATTTCGAATTGATGCATCCTGACTCGTGGCTCTAGATTCCATATTCTTCTGCAATGCTTGCATTGTGTCTATGATCTGTGCCATCATCTCCTGCATATGATTTGATGATTGATGTTGATAATCTTTTGATGGACCAGAAGATTGGCCTTGGTTCTGATTATAGGCAAACTTCGGATTATGTCTCCATCCATAATCGTTGTTCCTGTAAAATGGATTGGAAATAAAGTTAGCATTTTCAATTTGATTTGAATCTGAAGTGTTACCTGTAAGGCTATAATTGCTAGAATTTCCCATTAGTGACATCATCTGCTCGAATTTTTGATTAAGTGACTCCAGCTGAGCCACTATTTCTGAAGATTGTATTCCTTGTGTAGCATGTACATCATGAGTTCGGCGAGGTGGTCTCCTTTCTTGGCTCGACTTGAGGGCTACAGCTTCAATTATATCTTGTATCTCACTAGGACGTTTAGATCCCAGTACTGTCCCTCCCGCTGATTGATCGAGCTTATCTTGATCTGCAGGTCGTAATCCATGGTAGAAATCTTCCATTACTTGCTACTTTGGAATTCTATTATCAGGAACTCTGGCCAGCAGTTCCTTATATCGTTCCCAGGCTTCATATAACGTCTCGTTATCGTCTTGAACAAATGCCCTCAATTCTCTTCGATATTTGCCTGCTTTTTGTGGTGGACAATATTTTCCAACAAACTTTTCTACAAGCTCCAACCAAGAATGAATCGATCCTGCAGGCAAAGTTTTAAACCAAGTGGAAGCTTTGTCACGTAAAGATTGAGGGAATAATAATAAACGAATAACTTCAGAAGAAACATTATTATTTCTAAAGGTGCTCAGAGTAGCAAGAAATTTATCAAGGTGATCGTGAGGGTCTTCATGAAATCCTCCTCCAAATTGGGATGCTTGTATCATCCTCACGATTGCGGGATTTATCTCAAAATTATTTGTGTTAATATCAGGCAGCACAATGCATGATTCTCGATCGCTGTATCTGGCCGAGACATATTCTCTCATAGAAAGTTCTGCTTCATCTTCTCGCCGATTATTATATGGTGGAACCAGTTCATTCTGTTGCTCCAGTCTCTGATTGTCGCGTGCTTGTTCCGCCATTTTTCTTATATTTCTTCGTAATCGACGATAGGTTCTTTCAATTTTAGGATCAAATTCCAACAGTGGATTTGAACTCCTAGTGCGCTTATTAGAAGATTCCAGGATTGGTTGTGATTTAATTTTCAATTAGTACCTGCAACAACCAATTTTCAGTAAGATAAAAGAATAAAATAAAATATATACAAGAAGAAAGAAATTCAGATAATAGGTCACGAAAAATGAGTTTTTTTTTTACAAATAAAGTCTTTCGGCACGATAGAATTTGAAAATTCGTCATTAAAATTAATTTTTGAGAGGAATTTTTCAGAAATTCTTCAAACCAATACGAATACCAAAAATTAATATCGACCGAAAGAATTTATGATGATGTAAGAAATCGCACAAAATAAGTCCGAACTAATTTGCGGCCGTAAAGTTAATAATCAGAAATAATCAAAAATTATTTTGAGAGAAGAAATAAGATTGATCGGCCGTAATTACAGAGATAGATTTACGGTCGTAATTAATCCGATGCTCGTTCGTCCGTAAAAATCATAAAACAGTGTTGAAAGGGATTCAACGTGAAGGCATAAAAATTAGCATGGCGATGAATTATCTCGGCCGAAAAAAATTGAATGAAATGTTGCCAAATGAATCATTACGGCCGGCAAAGAATATAGTTCATATCGACCGTAAAACAATGAGAGGTAAAACATCAACACATATAAATCGGCCGAAAAGGAGTAAAATCCATGTCGGATGATCCATTACGGCCGAGACAAACTAAATCGCTTCGGTCAAAACAAAGTCAAATCAAAAGTTCAAACTATTATAATGTTACGGCCGAGAATGAAAAAATCACAAATAAATTGGGGTCGTAAGATGGCGTAAAAAATAAATGTTCAGAAATTTTACGGCCGTAAAAAGAAAACATGAGATCAATTCTCGGCCGTAAAAAAGATTAAATTGTCAATTAAGATGAGGTCACATCGGCCGAGATAACACGAGGCCGTAAAGAAAAATAGGGTTTCGGCCGAAATAAAAATTGAATCATTACGGCCGAAAGTGAATTAAGAAGATTCTTTACGGCCGTAAAACAACGAAATCAATTCCATGACGTAAAACAATGTTTGGATAAAAACATTACGGCCGTAAAAATTGAAAGTTTAGAACTCAGAAATCATTCATTGCGAGGCCATAAAATTAATAAAGCCGACACATTAAATCTCGGTCGTAAAATTATAAGTTGACAGTGTAATTCGGAAAATCCAATCGGCGTCGGATTTTAAACCGAAAGTAGATAAATAAAAAAAAAATGTTGTGACCTTTATCTGCAAAAGAAAAAATGTCAGTTTATTCACAAAAATAATTAAAACAATTAATACATATGCACAGAGAATTATTTACAATTTATTTACATCTCCTAATAATTCATAAAAATCAGAAATTAATTAATAAAATATTCCCCGGCAACGGCGCCAAAAACTTGATGCGGTATATTTGTAACAATAAAATTTACTAGCAAGTGCACTAGTCGCTCAAGTAATATAGTAATAGGAGTAAGAGTGTCGAACCCACGAGGAATATTATTAATACAATATCTAAATTTATAAATTAATAAGAGAGGAAAAACATGGATTTTGAAAATGAGTTTAAAAGATAAAATAGAGAAAATAAGATAAAGATAAGATAATGGTGTTGAAGTTAGGCCTTAGGATGAAAATAGATTACGATAAATATTTGAACCGTAAAAGATAAATTTAATCTTTAAAGATGGATTAGGAATTTTCTCAAGTTATTAATTTACAAGATTAACATCACAGAGTCCACAAACTGGTAATTTTGCTATTTAATTCGGTAAATCAAACTATCTTAAATTTAATCAAACCTAAAGTCCCACACACTGGTATTCGTCAGATAAGATTAAAATTAAGATGCATTAATATGAAAATCCTAGACTATTAATCACTCCACAAACTGGTTAGATTAACAGACCACATAAACTTGATTCTCCACACACTAATTATCAAATTTATGTCAATTATTAATTTCACATAAAATCAATTAATTTAATTAATGAATTCTGAAATTAAATAATCCACAAACTGGTAAGTACTCAACTCAGAAATCCAAATAATTAAATTAAAAGCATTAAGCACAATTAATTAATTGATCAGAAAAGATTAAAACAAATAATATAGGGTCAAATAGTTTCCCTTCAATAATAATCTCCTAAAATGAAATAAATAAAAATATGAAGTTCATCCTAGAAATTCTGGAGAGATAATAACAAAGTAATAATAATTGGAAGAATTACACCCAAATAGACAAAAGTCGAAGCTTCGGATCACGGGCAGACAGTCGGACAGCCTCTCAGACTTGATCAAGGTCGCGATCAACTTCCAGCCGTCGCACCTCTCTCCTCTTGGTGGTAGCCTGCAGAGCTCATGACTCACCGTGGAAGAAACCTGAACTTCAGAGCACGAATTGAAACTATGGATTCTTCACGTATTTATAGGGTGCGGACGGACTTCAATTTGATCTCGGCCGTAACATCGTACGGTTAACTTTAAATTTATAAGATAAACTCGGCCAAAGATAAATCATTTTATCATTACGCCCAAAGATAAATCCATTTTATCTTTACTCCCTTAGAGTCTCGGCCGTAAGGAAAATATTTTATCTTTACTCCTTTCCATTACTCCCAAAAGATAAAAATCCTTTTATCTTGTTATGCCCAAAGATAAACTCATTTTTATCTTGTTACGCCCAAAGATAAACTCGATTGATTGTTACACCCTTCATCTTCATGCCATTACGCCCTCCAAATTTCGGCCGTAACATCTTTATCTTCATGCCATTACGCCCAAAAGATAAAATCATTTATCTTTACTCCTTCAAATCTTAGCCGTAACAAAGAATTAAATCTTGTTACTCCTTTTGAATCTCGGCCGTAACGACTTGGGTGTAAAGCCAAATCTCGGCCGTAAGAAATAATTTCTTTGAATTTCGGCCGAGATTCGAATTTTCCTGCAAATAATTATCAAAATATAGTTAATCCATCCACAATTAAAATATTCAGCAATTTTAATAATTAAAATTGATAAATCCGGAATTATGATTAAAAGTGACTAAAAATGATGCATGCCATGATCAAATTAGAGAAAATTTAATTAAAATAATTAACTAAAATATGTTGTATTTTGCATGCATCACCACTTTCCCTTTTTGAAAATCATTTTTAATTAAAAATGAACTCAATCTTTCATACCAAGCTCGAGGGGCTTGTTTCAATCCATAAAGAGCTTTTGAAAGTTTAAAACTATGATAGGGAAAATCTAGATTTTCAAAACCTTGAGGTTGTTCAACATAAACTTCCTCATTTATAAAACCATTCAAGAAGACGATTTAACATCCATTTAAAAAAGTTTAAAACCTTTATAACATGCAAAAACCAAAAGCATTCGAATTGCCTCAAGGCTAGCAACGGGAGCAAAAGTCTCATCAAAATTAACCCATTCAATTTGTGAGTAACCCTTGGCCACTAATCTAGTATTGTTTCTCATAATGACACCATTTTCATCTAACTTGTTTCGAAAGACCCATTTTGTTCTAATAATTGGATGATCCTTGGGTCTTTCCACAAGTTTTCATACTTGATTTCTTTCAAAATTATTTAATTCCTTATGTATTGCATTTATCCAACTTGGATCTTCAAGTGCTTCATCTATATTGCTAGGTTCAAAGTTAGAAAGAAAAGCTGCACATAGATTTTTCAAGGAGTTTCTAGTTTTTATACCTTCATTTAACCTATAATTTGTTCAACTGTATGTGATGAGGCATGTCTCCAATTTCTTGGAATAATTTGGCTTTCATCAATTCGAGGTTCTTCCATTTCTCCTATATTTGGAGTATCAACTTTAACTTCTACTGAGTCCTCATGTTGCACATCATCAAATTGTCTTTACACTTCAACTATTTCTTCCTCATCATCGTGTGCTTGCTTGCTCGTCAAAAATTCATTAGTCTTATTGAATTTAACATTAATAGACTCTTCAACAACTAATGTTCTTTTGTTATACACTCTATATGCTTTACTTATAGTTGAATAATCAAGAAAAATACCATCATCACATTTTGCATCAAATTTTCCAAGTATGTCTTTGATATTCAAAATATAGCATTTGCAACCAAAAACTTTGAAATAAGAAATATTTGGTTTCTTTCCATACAACACTTCAAAATAAGTTTTCTTCTCAAGAGGCCTAATTAAAATTCTATTAAGAACGTAGCATGATGTATTTACTGCCTCAGCCCAAAAATACTTTGGCAATTTACTTTCATTTAAAATTGTTCTAGTCATTTCTTGTATAGTTCTATTTTTTCTTTCTACTAATCCATTTTGTTGAGGTGTCCTAGGAGTGAAATAGTTATGAGTAATTCATTTTCTTCACAAAACAATTCAAATTTATGATTTTCGAATTCTCCTCCATGATCATTTCTTATTTTTGAAATCTTTTGTTCAAATTCATTTTGAATTCTTTTTGTAAATTTTGAAAACATGCTAATTATTTCATCTTTTCTAGTAAGAAAAATAGTCCAAGTGAAACGAGAGAAATTATCAACTTCACAAAAACATATCTTTTTCCTCCTAAACTTACTACATCAATTGGTCCAAATAAGTCAAGATGTAAAAGTTCCAAAGGTCTATGTGTACTAATGACTCCCTTTAATTTAAATGAGTTTTTGGTTTGTTTTCGTTTAAGGCAAGAATAACAAATATTATTTTTCTCAAATTTAACCTTAGGCAAACCTCTAACCAATTCATGATTTGAAAGTTTATTTAGTAATTTATAGTTTGCATGTCCTAATCTTCTATGCCATAAGTTTATATCATCATGTATAGCACTAAGACATTTTTCATTTTTCAAATTATCAAAATTAATTTTGTACACATTATTGTATCTAAAGCCCATATGTAAAACTTCATTATTTTCATCTAATATCAAACATTTGTCTTTTTCAAATTTAACTAAATAGTTTTTATCACATAGTTGACTTATGCTAATTACCCATGCCTATTACTCTTCCTATTACTCTTTGTCATTCTTTTCAACTAGATTATGTTTTAGATTTTCAACTAGCCATACATTTTTCAAGTATACTTTGTCATTCTTACCAACATTACCCATGCCCATTACTCTTCCTTTGCTATTGTCTTCAAAAGTTACTTTACCTCTATTTTCTTTTCTAAGGTGATGAAGTTTGATGCATTGCCGGTCATGTGTCTCGAGCACCCACTATCCAAATATAATTTACCATGGGCTCCCTACAAGAAAGAAATTGAGAATATCATCTTTTTGGTACCCAATTTTGCTTGGGTCCATCTTGATTAGAAATGATCCTTTTCGGGATCCAAATTTTCTTCATCCCTTTATTTATTCATTTTCTAACTTTGCAATCATATGAATAATGCCCTTCATATCCACAGTGAAAACAAGTAATATATGATTTTGCATTACTATGTGATGCTTTAACAAATAAAATTCTTTTGTCATTTTTTTTTCAAAAGAGTTAAAACCAAATCCCTTTTCATTTGAAGGCATTCTAGATCCGCTAAGCATGACATCTAACATCTTGCTTCAATTATAAATTTTTTTAATTTCATCTTTTAGATTCTTGATTTCGTTGTTCAAGCATACACATTTTTCACATGGTGATTTAAGTGTACTATTTTCCATTTTCAATTCTTCAATTAAGAATTCTAAACTAGTGTTTTCCTCACTTAATATGTCACACTTTTCACATGCTCTAACATCTTTATCTTTCTTTTGTTTATTTTCAAATTCTATTTTTAGATTATTATATTTCTTTTTTAGGCATCCATATTTATTGATAAGATTTCTAAACTCATTATGTACATTAAAAGATTCACTATCACTAGAGATGAGTTAGATGATACCTCGTGGCTATTAGCCGTTAGACATATGTAAGCTTCTTCATCATCACTTGAATCTTCATCTTCGCTTTCATCCCAAGTTGCTTGAAGAGCTTTTTTCTTCCTTTTTGAATTTTCTCCATTTTTTTCCTTTTTGCTCAAATTTGGACATTCATTTTTATAATGTCCAACCTTTTTGCATTCAAAGCAAGTTATTTGATTCTTTCATGATGATGATTTTTTCTTGATGAAGCCATTTCTCTTCTTTTGCTTAGCAAATTTGAGATATTTGTAAAGCTTCTTTGCATATAGGGTAAGCTTCTTGTCATCAAGATCTTCATCTTCCTCACTTGTGTCTTTATCATCTTTACTTGCTTTTAATGCCAAAGTTTTTCTCTTTGGAGCATTTGCTTCTTCATCCTCCTTGATTCCGATCTCATATGTCAAGAGTGAACCTATAAGATCGTCGAAATCTAACTTGTTCAAATCCTTCTCTTCGATTACAGTCCTCTTTGTATGCCATCTGGAGAGAGGGACATGAGAAACTTTTTTACCTTCTGAGAGTTAGATCTTGGCTCGCCCAAAGAGGCTAAGACATTCACAATGTCATTAAAACGGACAATCATTTCATTTATAGATTCATTTTCATTGGTGATTTAGAATGTTCAATCTAGATTCCTTAACTTTGTCGGTTCCTTCATGTGTGATAATAAGCTTTTTCCAAATTTTATTAGCATTTAAATAATTAGAAACCCGATTAAATTCCGTAGGATCCAAAGCACAATAAAAAATGTTTTTAGCATTTCCAATCAAGTTTTATTAAAAGACTTTCTCCTTCGGTATATTTCAAAGGAGTTTTTCCACGTAAATCAAAACCATTTTGAACGATATCCCACATATCAATATCAATGGAGCATACATATTCTTGCATCCTAATTTTCCAATATGCAAAATTAGATGCATTAAAAAGCGGAGGATGATTAATCGATTGACCTTCAGCAAAACTAAATCCACTTGATGTCATAGTTCTAAAAGAATTTTTAAATCTTAATAACAAGAGCAACCTGCTTTGATACCAATTGTAAGATCGAAAGCACTAAGAGGGGGGGGGGGGTGAATTGGTGTTTTAAAATCTTTTTCAAAAATCACTTTCGAAAAATCACTAAAACGATCACAAGCAAATAATAAAAAAGGGGAGCAAGAAAGCAAACACAGTGAGTCACGATATGTAGACGAGGTTCGGATCCAACTCTTTGGCCTACGTCCCCGCTCCGACTTCTCGACCTCGAGATCGTCGGAAATCCACTATCTTTCTCTTTTCTTGTAGAGAGAGAACAACCCTTTTTACACCACATGCTTTCTTCTCCGCTCAAGAGGTAAGGCACTCCTCTTTTACAACGAGCTTTCAATCTTTTCGAGATCAGAGAATAAGAATTCCCTATGCCTCTCTTCTTTTTCAAAATTTTCACACTCAAAGTTTTTTGAAGAGAAAAGGAAAGAATTTGTAAATTTGGGCTCAAGAACTTGAAAATGCTCTTTTGAATGATCTTGCTTGCTTAGATAAGTTTTCTTCAAGCTTTGGCACTCCTTTTATAGTGTTGTACAGGTGAGAATCTCATCTAGATAATTTTCCATGATTTTCACTTCGAAAAATAGCCGTTACTGTTCATCTGGCACTATGACCGGTCGACCGCATTAATGGGCCGATCGACCGGTCAATATGATCGTTACAGAATATTTGTTGCCTTTCTGAGTTGTCCGATCGACCGGTTCTTCGTCCAAAGCGTCGACCGGTATAGTCTCGACTTTTTCTGGAATTCATCCTTTACTGTTTGGTCGACCGGTGCAACGAGCAGAACATCAACCGGTACAGTCTCGACATTTCTTGAATTCGTATCTGAGCTGTTCGGTCGACCAGTGTAACGATCGATACAGTCTCGTCATTTCTTTGGCCTGATATTGATCGACCGGTCTTCACAGTCGGTCGACCGATCAGTGGACCGGTTGTGTCCTGAAATTGCATTTCCATCATTTCAATGGGTGATTCTTCTTGTAACTAAGATCATATCAATTCTACACCTGTATATCATCACTTGAGCATAGATTAGTGCCTTTTATATCCAATTTGATTTGTTATCATCAAAACATGGGATTCAACAGCCCCCACCATCACAGGCACCAACGGTTCTGCCCGTACCAACACCATATGTTCAGGCCATTCCAGCCATGATGCCATCAGTGCAGCTTCCTTCAGTACAACCTACGCCACCAGTGCCATCTAAGGACACCATTCAAGCCTTCATGAAGTTACGTCCACCAGAGTATGATGGCTTGGGCGAGTTTGACAAGGCTAAGAGATGGCTGAGGACAATCAAGGAGAAGCTACAACAGATGAACTGTGGTGGAAATAAGAAGGTCCTGTTCGCCACCAGCGTGTTAACAGAGGATGCTTTGGACTGGTGGAGAACTGTGATTGATACACAGTACAAAGGACAGAACGACGTTCCTTGGGAACGCTTCTGTGAGGCATTTGAGGCACGCTACTTTCCACCATACCAGTGTGCACTCAAGCAGAGGGAGTTCCTACAGTTGAGCCAGGATCAGATGACAGTGGCTCAGTATTATGTCAAGTTCATTTGTCTGGAGAGGTACAACACTTTCAAGATGAGTGATAGACAAAAGATGGATCATTTCTGCCAAGGCTTGAACCCGACCATCAGGACCAACACCTTAGCTGGCCAATGTGAATGTGAGCCTGGCAGTGGAGCTAGCAACTACAACGGAAAGGAATTATGTTAGGGAGCAACAAGAATTGAAAGATGTGAAAGGAAAGGCTCCCATGCAACCTCCGGCTCAGAACCAACCTCGATGGAATGACCATCGACGGAATCGAGGACCCGACCGTAGGAACCAACGTCGGGATAATCGGGCACGGCCTATGAGCCTCGTGAGGCTAACTGCCAACAACAGCCCCAGTATCAGGTAAAGATGATGAACATGAAGTTAAAAGATGTTTATGATGAAGAAGAACTAAGTCATGACCCCTTTTTGCAGCTCCAACGTCACCAGCCCCAGCAGCAGGCACAGGGTACTGGTGCCTGTCCCCATTATAGGAGGTTCCACATTGGGGAATGTAGGATGAAGGCAAGGGTATGCCTATACTATGGGCAACAAGGACACTTCATTTGTGACTGTCCTACTAAGAAGGATGAACCCGCACCAGCTCAGCGTGATGCAAGAGTGGGAAACAACATAGTGCGTGGAAGAGTCTTCCACTTGGAAGAAGATGCAGTACCGACAGACGTTGAAGTCATTAGAGGTACATTATCCATAGTCAGTCTCCCCACTATGGTTCTATTTGATTCGGGTGCATCGTACTCTTTTATATCTAAAGATTGTGCTACTGTTTTAAGACTGTGCATCGTACTCTTTCCTGACGACATCTCTGGATTACTACCTCCACGAGAGATTGATTTTCGGATCGATCTTCTTCTAGGCACTGCCCCGATCTCAAAGGCCCCCTACAGGATGGCAGCGGCCAAGATGCATGAACTGAAGAAGCAAATTCAAGAACTTTTAGACAAGGGGTTTATCAGGCCGAGTGTATCTCCCTGGGGAGCCCCAGTGCTATTTGTCAAGAAGAAGGACGGCTCTCTGAGACTGTGTATTGACTACCGGATGCTGAACAAAGCCACAGTCAAGAACAAGTACCCTCTACCGTGGATCGATGATCTCTTCGACCAACTTTCTAATGCCGCAGTATTTTTCAAGATTGACTTACGAAGTAGATACTATCAGCTTAGAGTAGCCGATGAAGATGTACAGAAGACGGCTTTCCGATCAAGGTATGGTCACTATGAATTTCTAGTGATGCCTTTTGGACTCGAACGCCCCTACAGCTTTCATGGATCTCATGAATCAGGTGTTCAGACCATACCTGGACCAGTTTGTCATCGTCTTTGTAGATGACATCCTGATCTATTCGGAGAATGAAGAACAACACAAAGAACACTTGAAGATAGTTTTAGAAAGGTTAAGGTAACACAAGTTGTATGAAAAACTATCCAAGTGTGAGTTCTAGCTTGATCGGATTATGTTTCTTGGACACATAATCTTGGAGAAGGGCATTTTTGTGGATCCTTCCAAAGTAGAAGCGATATCCCATTGGCCAAGACCAAAACATGCCACTGAAATCCGCAACTTCCTCGGATTGGCAGGCTATTACCGTAGGTTCATCAAGGATTTCTCAAAGATTACATCTTTCTTGACGAACCTAACGAAGAAATGAGTGAAGTACATATGGACACAGAAATGCGAAGACAGTTTCCAAGAATTGAAGGTCAGACTGACTACTGTACCTATACTCACCATTCTGAAAAGTACAGAGGGATATATGGTGTACAGTGATGCTTGCGGCACAGGACTAGGATGCGTGCTCATGCAACATGGAAAAGTGGTCGCATATGCATCGAGGCAGCTGAAAAAGCATGAGGTGAACTACCCGACTCATGACCTGGAATTAGCAGCGATAGTCTTCGCATTAAAGATTTGGTGACACTACCTTTATGGAGTACAGTTTGAGGTGTTCACTGATCATAAGAGCCTAAGTACGTCTTCTCTCAGCGAGACTTGAATATGCGACAACGAAGATGGAAGGAGTACTTAAAGGATTATGAGTTCTCCATTAATTACCACCCTGGTAAGGTGAACTCAATTGCAGATGCACTCAGCCGCAAATGGGAAGACTCATTAGCTCACATGATGATGGATATGTATAAGATGATGAAGGAGCTAAGCCTATGAAAGCCAAGACCCGGAAGGAAGGGAGCAATACTGATGATGCATCAGATACAACTGAACTTGGTGGATAGGCTCATGAAGGCCCAGGCACAAGATCCTGAGTATACGAAGATGTTAAAAAGACGTCAAAAAGAAGAAGAAGATTTCAAGCTCTCAGCAGATGGTGGAATCCGATATAAAGATCGTCTATGGGTCCCAAGTGATGAAGCTCTCAAAAGAGAAGTGATGGATGAATGCCACAAGTCTGAGTTTGCGATCCATTCGGACAGCACTAAGATGTACAAGGATATACAAAGAATCTTCTGGTAGAATGACATGAAGCAAGAGATTACTGAATATGTTTCCATGTGTCTGGTCTGCCAATAGGTAAAAGTGGAACATCAGAAGCCTTATGGAAAGATTACATCTCTCACCATTCCACAGTGGAAGTGGGAGGACATGTCTATGGATTTCATCACTTGTTTACCTCGCACCTAGAAGGGACATGATGCCATATGGGTAGTAGTGGATCGGTTAACGAAATCTGCACACTTCCTACCCATAAAGTCAAAACAATCAGTGCAGAGTTTTATGGATCTATATGTACAAGAGATCATCAGACTTCCTGAGATCCCCACCTCTATTGTATTAGATCGGGATCCAAGGCTTACAGCCAGATTCTGAAGAGGACTACAAGACTCTTTTGGAACGAGGCTGAATTACAGTACGACATTCCATCCACAAACGGATGGTCAGACTGGAAGGATCATCCAAATAGTTGAAGATATGTTAAGAGCTTGTGCCCTTGACTGGAAGGGCAACTGGGATGATCACCTACCACTCATTGAGTTTGCTTATAATAATAGCTATCATTCCAATGTTCGTATGGCTCTCTTTGCAGTCTTGTATGGGAGACCATGTCGTTCACCTGCATGCTAGAATGAGGTAGGTGAGAGGAAGATTTTCGATGCTAAAGAGTTGGTAAAAGACAGAGGAATATTTAGCAAGAGTCGAGCTGATACAAGAAAGGATGAAGGCAGCCGAAGCTCGACAAAAGTTTTATGCTGATAGAGGACGACGTGAACAAAGTTTTCAGATAGGTGATCAAGTACTCCTGAAAGTTTCCCCAATCAAGGGAGTGATGAGGTTCAGTAAAAGAGGAAAGCTCAGCCCAAGATATGTTGGTCCATTTGAAGTACTTGAGCTGGTCGGAGAGGGTGCTTGCAGACTAGCCTTACCTCCATCCTACGGGTGAGTTCATAACGTGTTTCTATGTTTCTATGCTCCGGAAGTACAAGCATGATGATGCGAATGTTATACGATATGAAGAATCCAACCTCAAAGATGACCTGACCTATGAGGAGCAGCCCATCCATATTCTAGAGACAAAGGTTCAACGTCACAACAACAAAGATGTACCGCTGGTCAAAGTGCCTTGGAGCCATCACCGAGGTGACGAGGCAACCTGGGAGCTCGAGTCTGAGATGCGAAGGGAATTTCCCTCACTTTTTGGTAAGTCCTGACTTCTAATAGAATTCGAGGATGAATTTTATTTTAAGAGATTTATGATGTAACGCCCGAGATTTAATTGGGGAAAAGAAAAGAAATAAAAGGAAAAGAAAAGGAAGATAAAACAAATAAGTAAAAGATAAAATCTAAACTTAGATTTTATGAAGAGTTGGTTTCCAACAAAACTCAAACTTCTCCCCTATAAATAAGAGGCCAGATCAAACGAAAAACCCCTTTTCGTTTTCCTCATGAAGTCGGCCCTAATTTCTCCTCGTTCGTGCGCCCTTTTAGTTCTTCCTGTCCTTGACGGCCGCCGCCTTACCGGGGACACATCGGGGGATGCAGACGACGCCGGACGTGCACATGAACAAAGAGGAGCGGGCAGAGGAAGAGGAAGAGGAAGAAGAGGACAGTAGTAAAGTTTCTCGGACAAAAACATCGAAGTATGGAACTAGGATAGATTTGTAATAGAATCTTGATTTTAGACTTGAAGTATGTTCTAGGTCGTTCGTGATTATTGCATGATGAGTTATGATGTTAATTTGTGCCGGCCATCACCGGAGAAGATGAACGGAACGCGACTTTGCATTCGCGCAGTTTTCTACGCAAGATGAACGCGGCCCGGGTTTACCCAAACTCAGCCCGGGCAGGTCCTTCGCCGGATCGAGTTCGGTGGAACTCGGCCCGGATCCGTCATTGCCGACGTTCATCGAGCTCTACATCCAGACGAATTCGGTTCGGGTTGAAGACGACCCGGATTGAGTTCTGCGTACCCAGAAGTGTTGGGCACGACAGCCGCCCCGACTCAACGATGAACCGACTCGGCCTGGGTGTAACCCGAACCCGACTCGGGCTCCTCTCTAATTTTCCCGAAGATGTTGATCATGAACTCGACCCGAATTTATCCCTACTCGGCCCGGGTTCTGACATTGATTAAATCAATTTTATGATGTTTAAATCTCTGATTATGTTCCTATTTCAGATCCTAATGATGATGATGATTATTACACTTGTGCCCCTGATTTACTCTTTCGGTCGACCGATTTCTCCTGGTCGATCGATCGATCTGTGCACTTGAGCGAATTAGTGGGAGGGTCGATCGATCAATTTCTCCAAGTCAGTCGACCGATCTATACACTTCGTGGGTAAGAGTCGATCGACCGATTTACATAGGCCGGTCGGCCAGTCAGTGTACTTCATTGACGAGGGTCGATCGACCGATTTCTATAGGTCGGTCGACCGATCTGTGTATTTCTTGGATGAGGGTCGGTCGATCATTTCCATGGGTCGGTCGATCATATCTGTATACATGGACGAAGGCAGGCAAAATGATAGTCAATCGGTTTCTATCGTCCGGGCGACCGATCAGTGTGTTTCATGGTCGAACGCTAATAAGACATCGGTCGACTGGTCCCTTTTGATCAGTCAACCGGCTTTTCAATATCATACCATGAACAGAACATATCTAATTTCATAGATTTCTATTCTAAGTGTGTCACTACATCAGAGCAATCATTAGAATAAGAAAATGGTAAGCAGAATACATTTATATAAGCAATCAACATTGATTTAAAGTTCTTATCAAAGTGTATTTTGTTTAATTAAAAGATGCAAGATAAAAGACGTAAAATATTAAATGAAGAGCTCTTTTTATGATGGACTGGTGACGACCAATTATGGGTTGACCTCGGTCAGTTATGATGATGATGATGGACGGATTGAGGCAGGCCTCCCCGTGGGTTGAAATATACCCCAAATAAGTCATGAAATTAAGATGATGAAGAAGATGAACACGTATGAATAAAGAATTTTTCTTATGATGTCTGACTTTTGCCTTTCTTATGATGATTATTTATGATCTTTTATTCATATGTTCTTATGCTTGCTCCTATCATTTCATATTATGATCATGATTCACTTTCCTATCAGATGATGATGTTATCTTATGATGTTACTTTTATAATTCATGCCTAGTATCATGATTCTATTATGATATTTATCTTACTTTCATACTGAGTTGTAAAACTCATAGGGAGATTCTCCCTTGCATGTTCTTAAATGCAGGTCAAGGTATGAATGATGATTGTGATCAACGGTGACAGATCGAGCTCGTAGGTGACTGCACATGGTTATCGAGTCCTTTAGATGATGGATAACTTTTTCTTTTCTTTTTATTACTTGATGTATTAGCTTTCATTTGGACTCCTATGAAGTCAGTTATCAGTCTTTCGCATTTCATGATGTTACTCTTTTTATTCTTAATGATGATTTAATTATTTCGCATTTATCGTTATTGAGTTGACCAGTCAAAGTCTTCTTTTCTATTAACATGATGTACACGTAAGGATGATCTGTAGCGTCTCCGAAGCGTATTCTGCTACGTGGCGGGGTGCGATTTGGGGACGTTACACTATATCTATGTTTTATTGGACCTTGACACCCGCTATGGAACTTCTACTAATTTGATAGGTTGATCTCATTCTCTTCGTTTAGTGTAAAACAATAATAATGGACTGAAATGAAATAAGGGCTCATATGACGATGTACTGAGTGGATAGATGTTATTTCTTTTTCTTTTTCTTTTTTGAGAAAAAATACAATGGACAGATAGCGTTCATAATTGTCGTTTATTACCATTTGACATTAATTGATAATACAGATAACTCAAAGAACACATTGTTGTGGATATGATAGAACTGTGTGACATAGGCATGATAGCTAGGTTTGGCCCTTGCATATTAAGAAGAGGAAAAAGAATGTGCATTTGAACGTAAGAAAAAAAAATTCACAAAAAATTTATCGTGTATCATTAGATAATAAAGCAGTTCACAAAATAATTAGATTCACTATATGAGCAACTTGTGTTTTTTACTTTTGAATAGTATCAAGTTATCTGGCATTAGAATAAGATGTCCAATTATGACCAAATGATGAATAAAGTTGAATATGAAATACATCCAACATAAACTTGGAATACGGTCATTTCAAACCCATTTTATCTTTGATAGTTTTAACCCTAATTCATGTAAAAAAAATCACACTGAGACATCCAATGTATACTTGTGTGTTCTGATATAACGCTCCCTAATCGACCTCCGTCACGTGACGAAGATGGAATTGCTACGAAAGCTATGACTTTGACTACCATATTGACCAGGTCTTAGTAAAGAATCAAGACACATCAGCGGAAGAATGAATAAAATAAAGAAGAATGATATTTACTACGGAAGACTAGGAAAATAGCTACATCATCTCTAATGAATATCATATAGTTTTGACATCATGAGCCCACAACTGCGAAAGGAAAATACACCACTAAATAGACCCTGTTGTTCATGTGCTTTCTAGTCACTTGAGCATCGTCGCAGCAACCAGCTCAATGTCATCACCGACCTAGCCCTGTGAAAATTAAACACAGGGGAGGAGGTCCTCTCGTAAGCTTTACAGCCTAGTGGAGAACCAGTAAGAATATACAATGCATAACTATTAAATAGGATAAATCGGAATTGATGAAATAATTTATCTTGATTAGAAATTAAGCATGGAGTCATTAGAACAATAAAGATAAGTAAATAATCATAATCATTAATATAATGAAAATACATAGAAAACTTGGAATCAGGAGGAAGCTCATTAATCGTGACGAAAATCATAATAATACTGGGCATCTTACTTACATTACTTGAACATTCTTCTTTACCTTGAACTTTACTTATAACTCAGATGACTTTAGGTGCCTTTAACTTTTGGGGTTATGCCAAGCAAAAACAATACAGCCTTGTGCATGTCAGTGGTTGATCGAGCCATGATCAAAGGAGCGACCCTTAACTATAAGCACTTTCATCTTTTTTTAATAATCACTTTATCCTTTTGTCATTCTTTCATATTATAAAGCTAGCTGGATCAATGGAGGGTAAATCAATATCTTATCTTCGGATTTAGTCATATGGATAATCAATGAGAAGGGAAACCAATAATGATCATGTCAAAATATAGATTTAATAATAAGTAGAATTAATATATTGAATCAGAGGGAAAATAATCCTTTCATAGTCTTCATTCATTCGATCATGGGTCATTTTGCAAATTTAATCCCAGAAACATTCTGATATACTCCTATTCATAGTTATGCATAGTGATTTTGATTTCACCCACCTCATATGGTTGTTGTCCCTCATTGATTTGTCGAGATCGAGAGTTATTTGGGCCCTTCCTACTGTCCGTATGTGCGTCCTCTCTTGCTGTCCACTATAGTCCAGCCAAGAGATGGCTGTCAGTGAGTTGCAAAACTAGGAAAATGAGGGAGGAGAAGAAGAGGGGAAGTCTTGGGCACCCCTTCGTGATGTTGCAGCAGAGAACTCCTCGTGGAGATAGGTACCAAATTGAAAAAGATGAGAGGGCAAGAGGGAGGCTTAGGTGGTTGTTAGTGTGGAGGGAGTTATGTCAAATCTGGGATTAATTTCCCATTATTTCTTGGCAATTATTATCCCATAAAATCAGGGATTCTCACGTTTGATTTTTCCCACTTATAACTTGATTTTTTTTATTTTTGATTTAATACCTCATATCAGAATTTAATTCCTCCATAATTACTTGATTCCTCTCATAATTGCTTGTAAATTGAATTCTCCCTAATTAATTTTCTTTCCTTGCATTTAGTTGTCCACATTTGAATTCTCTAAATGTTAGGGATAATGGCTTCATGGCATTTACTTCTTCTTGTTGGCCGTTATCTCTTTTTTTTAAGGATGTCCTATTATAACCTCCTTAAAAGAAAATTCGTCCTCGAATTTTGCATGAGGTGGAGGATTTATTGAAAAGATGTGAGAATTCTTGGCATGTTCTCAACTCGAACTTCCATGTTACCTCTTCATCGTAGTGGAACGTGAGGCTACTTGGACCATGGTTATATGTTTATTCCTTCGACGTGGTACCTTGTGTTCCATAATATGAGTCGGACACTTGGCAAAGGTGAAGTCTGCGACTAGATTAGGCCCCTTAATTCAGATGATGTTAGTACTATCATGCTGTACTTCTTGAGTAGGAACACATGAAATACGTAATGCACTCCTCCATAAGAAAAGAGTAGTATCAACCTATATGCAACCTTGCCGACTAATTTTAATATTGAAATGGTCCATAGCAGTGAGGACTAATTGCTCGTTATTTATCTGCATTACCTCTTTCATATAGGAAACTTTCAGTATCATTTGATCACCATCATTAACGATATCTTTTTGTATACCTTCGTTTGCATAGCTCTTCTCCTTTTAACCTTTTCTTAATTTGTTCGTTCAACCTTCTTAACATATCCTCTTCATTCATAGTTTCTCCTTGCTTATTTCACCCAATTGATTGGGTGAACAATAAGGTAGCCAATATAATCGAACGGTATCCTAAAATATTTGATTGGAGGACATTATCATAAGTAGTTTCGATCACATATAAATGATCATTCTAGCTACCATGCCAATCAAGTGTACATATCCTCAGCGTGTGTTCCAAAGTCTCCATAGTTCCCTTATCTACCAAAATTTTAGTGTATTTTATTATAGTTGTTTGGGTCAATAACCTCCTTAAAAGGAGTGTTAATGAACATGCTTATCATTATTTTTTTATCACATTGATACATCTGAACTTAACGAGCAATCACTTATATTTACTCTTATGAAATTACGTTCAATTTTAATTTTTAACATTACATATACTATCATTTCCTTACTCCAATGTTATCTTGGGCTTTTATCTTTACCATCAATTATGCTTTTAGCATTTTATCCTCTTTTTTGGAACTTTATATTTCTAAATTGTTTAACATTGGAATTCAAGGGACAAATCTATCACTTTTTCATAACTTCGTGATCTCCAAGGATCATTGCATATGTGAGTTTAATTATAATATAGCTATCGATCCGATATCCACGTGGCATATATTGCCATTGGTCTGTCGTCCATAACGATACATGATTCAATGTTAGTAATTTATTTTGGATTCAATGAAAATCAACTCAACGTTTAACGTCACACAATGTCGATGTTCTTGTGATATGGTATGATGATAGTCATCTAGAGGTATGGTCACTTGACCTTCGACTTAGATCATATAGCTTGAGGGATTGCACAAAGTACAAGAATAAGTAATTGTCCAATGCAACAGTTTTGTTTGGAGTCAATCAAAAGTCTTATAAATCATTTGAGAATGGATTATTCTTGGCGATATATGCCATTGGAATAAGATGATTCATTAATCAATATCATTCAATATTTTTCCTATGTCCCGATCCCTTGTATCAATACTTTGTTCGATAATTTAATCATAGTAGTTGTTTTAAACTTTAACTTCTTAGTTTACCTTGCATTGTTTTCAATTGATCTTTTCGTTGCAATGTCATATCATACAATTTCATAGAAGACCAGTGATTATATATGTCACTACGACAAGTTCTCTCCTTTTGGAGTTGAGTGTCTTTCACTCCATGTATAGAGAAATGAATCAATATAATAATCTTAGGAGAGTGAAAAGCACTCCGAATCGATGTTACAATTTCGTTGATGATTCGATCGATCGATGGAACATATGGTAAGATCCAATTGATAATAACACAACAATTTATGCACACTACATAATATCAGTCCTTAGTACAACTATCATGCATGCAAAAAAACACATGGAATGAATTCAAGCAGTAAGGTAGCAAAAAATAAAGCAATCACCAAAATAAATGACAAGCAATCATCTTTACTTTTGCACATTATCCATTTCCATAACCTACCATAGTCCATTTTCATATCATACTTTAGTCCATTTTCATATCTTGCATTGGTCCTTTTTCATACAATTGTCCATCTTCTTAACTTGACATCAATAATAAGAATCATAACTTCGTACATGTTCATCCTTATTATTCTTAGACATATATCAACATTAAACCTTTAAGAAGAATCATGGGTATTTGTTCCTCATTCATGGTTTGGCCTTCATGTTCTTTCATTTGTGTTCTTTGTTTTTAAGGATGAAATCCTTTTATACCTCTTTTGGCCGTTCATTCTTTCATACTTTCGTTCGGTAGAAGAGCTCTTGTTTCTTTTAAGGTATACCCTTGCCAGCACATAAAATGCAACTATCTAGACCATCATGGGCCAGTGGAGGATCAGTGCCACGGCTAGCTCTATTGAGCCAGATGACCTCATACTAAACAGTCAACTGCTACCCCTTTTTGGCTGACCGAAAGACATTGAAAATCACTTTCTGATCATAATTGAACCCTCTGATTTATTAAGCCTCTGTGCACCCGATTTATTATCAAATGAAATGAACTTAAAAATGATTCGAAACTATACTCAATACGGCCTTGATCGATTTACAGGTCGAAAGAAAGGTCCACTATAATGGAGAAAAGTTATGCCAGCCTAGAGCGAGGTCATCTCCTTCGAGGGATGTTTCCGCCTAGTGTGAGGCTTATCCTCACTCAAAAAAGGAAGAGAGAAAGAAGACAAGGTTTGACAATAACTTTAAGAAACTAATTTTCCTTTGATGTTTGATGTTTCCCTTGATTGCTTGGATGGATGCTTTTACTTCAGGCTTTGACATTTCTTTTATAGGGTTATATATGTGAAAATATCATCCAAAAAATCTTTCACAATTTTCTCCTTGAAAAATAGCCGTTACTGTTCATCTTAGACAGGGACCGGTCTAACCGTTGTGTGATTTCCTCAGTGAACACGACTGATCAGTCAATCAGACTATTGACTATCGATCGGTGCGTCGACCAATATAGTCTCATCATTTTGGATTTTAGCCGTTGAGTTGATCAGACGGGTGCAACGATTGAATCATCGACTGGTGTAGTCTCAACATTTAGCTCGGCAATCTTTGCATTGACCGATCGATCGGTATATCTGATCGGTCGACCGCTTCGCACTATTTTGAGAATAACTTTCTGCATGGTTATCCAAATTAGATAATCTTGGATTCAGATTCTATGGATAGCTAACTGAATGCTCTACAAATTTGATATTCATAATTCATCCAAAATCTAATGCAATTATAGTCAATTATTCAATAAAAGTTTAGTGCATACAGTTGTTCATTTCTATTTAAACTCTTTCAGCATATAATTCTAATCTTTCGAAGTTTGTATCATCAAAACATAATTTTATAGGACATTAGAACTTTGCTCCAACCCTTGTAAATGCTAAGTCGACGCTATTGGGAGGCACGTAGCATCGCATAGTTGTGACTCCACTTAGACACTATCGGGACGCTCTTGGCGTCGACTTAGCGTCACCTAAAGATGAGACGCTATATTGCATCTCTAATAGCTAGTTTTCTTGTAGTGATATCATTTAAGTCAAGTAATGTGGAATCAAGGAGAAGTTCCAATTCATAGTATAACTCATTTAGAGAAATTTGGGATAAATAGATATTGAATTTAGTTTATTTGGTTTCATAAATAAAAAAAGTACATGTCCACTCTGAAACTTTCAAAGGTTGTCCAGTTCAATTTAAGTCGTTTGAGCATTCCAAGACGACATTGTTCCAAAATTAACTATAAGTTACAAACATTCGAAAATCTGGATGAACGCCTAATTAATAAAGTCGTTTGGTCATTCCAAAATCATGTATGATTCGAACACTCAAAAAGGTAGGCGGACATCTTATCTTAGAATAGAAAATGTCGAGACTCGACCTTAGGAATTTTGGATGCCCGAAGGGTCGGCTGCCAGTGTCACAGACGTGCTCCACAAATATCATTTCAACATAATCTTGCTTTTAATGAGAATTTTAAGTAAGTTTAGATGCTTATATAGTCATGATTGCATGTAGCAATTAACCCTTGGATTAAAGAATAATCAAAATTAAATTATCAATAAGCGTTATAAAGAAATTATATAAAATTATTAAGAATAAATTATAATAATTGTAAATATTATAATAAACATATTTAATTATGATTAACTAATGTTAATTAGAAGTTTAACACTGATTTTTAATCAAATAATATGATTGGACCTCCATTTCAACCAATAGGGTTTCAAGCAGCTGAAGCAGGCAGCTCACCAGCTGCTTAGAAAACGATTTTTCCAAACCGTCATATGACGTGTTAAAATTCTGAAAAATATATAAATCATTTATTCGTATTATCTGCAAGCTGAAAATTTTTCAAGATCAGATCAGTTTCCGAGCAGCCTGAGGAAATTCGACAAGTTTTCTGGTTTAGAGTGGATCTGCGGATCCAAAATCAATCCTCATCTTCATACAATCATATCTTTGTAAGTTCTTCTTCATAAATCCTGAAATTTTGCATGCGTCATATTATCGATGTCAGATTTCTATGACCACAAGAATCATGTAAAAAGGACTTCGGTAGAGAAAGTTATGAACCGAGAACCGTAGGTCGCTCACTCTATCCTGTGTCAGAGATAGGTCCGTCTTTTATATTAGGGTATGATTAGGGTAGGATTTGAAATTTATATACGTTAAAGTATACTTCACAAGGGTTCGGTGAGAAGTAGAAGCATCAAATTTGGATGTGTAGAGGCGGAGAAATAAATTTTCCATTTCATAATGAGTCTTCTGTCAGATTCCAGGACATTAACAGATTGCGACCGAATTAACTATTTTTTTTTATAAGTCTATATAGCGAGTTAACTTCTCTAATTTTTATGACAAAATATTAATGAAGTATAGTGTTCATAAAAATTATGCCTTAGTTAAATGGACAAGTATGAAGAAATATATAAATCAATATTTCAGTGACACACACTCTGCCAGGGCACAAACCCTAGGTCAGATTGATTGGGATGTCCTAGCTTACTCACTTGGAATTTGATAATGATATTTGGGGATTGGAAACTTTAGTATGTCTAGTTTCTAATTAATCTAGAATCATAAAATTTGTCCATGTGGTTAAGAAGTTATGAATTATTGATTGAAAGACACTCAGTCTGAAACCTGAAACAACACCTAATTAAGCTTTGGAGAATTAAAAAGTTCCAAGTGTGCAATAGCTTATAAATATAAATGTCCGAAATTAGAAATTGGTATTAGAGGAGGTTATATGCATTTTAGGGTGCATAAGCATTCACACATCATGAGCATGCATTGCATATTACCTTACTAGTGATTGGGAAGTAAGAAGACATTATTGTTTGTAGGAAAACCTCAAGTTGCAAGTGAAAGGGAGGAAATCTAATAAACCTCCTTGAAGTGATAAAGTACAAGGTGAGTGGGTAAATTTACAACATAGCAAAATGTTATATATTAGTTCTTTTATTTATGATATTATTTCAAGCAAAGATTATTAGTATTATTATTATTGAAACATATCTTGAACTATGAAAAATATTTATGATATGTTTCAATAATTTTATATGAGATGGAACAACCTTTTACATGAAAATGTTTTCAGGGAACAATGCTTGTGAAGTTAAAATAAGTTTTATTTGATAATGATATGAGATTATGACATGTGTATTTTGATATTGTTAAACTCCGTGTGTTCATTAGTCATGCTGTTTGAAAAAGATCTTTGAGACCGCATTCGATATACATGAAGCCTTGGGGGCGTATATCGGGTGTCTTTGCCTTTGGGGGTTGCTCTGCGTGCACGTATTGACCCATGATCGCTCTGCGTATCTGAGAATCATGATTGGATGGCACACAATCAAGATTGGGATACGTATTGACCCATGATTTACTCTGCGTATCTGAGACTCTTGATTGTGAAGCTTTGCTTAACTGTATGACACACAATCATAGAGGGATACGTATTGACCCATGATTTGCTCTGCGTATCAATGACTCTTGATTATGAAGTTCTGCTTAACTGTATGACACATGATTATAGAGGGATACGTATTGACCCATGATGAGTATGTGCAATGACACATGTGTGGAGTTTAACTATGAATATGATGATATCTTGAATAATTTATATTTATGTAAAAGTTCATATGATTTGAAAAGTTATGTGAAATGAGTTATGCTATAAATGTTTTCTCATATGAAAGAAATGTGGTTATTCAAATGTTATATGCACGCGTATTGTTCCCCTATGTTGTACATTTATTCCACTTACTGAGCAAACGATTGTTGCTCACATTACCCTTGTTAATTTTTTTAGATAATTATAAGTTCTTGAGTTGAGTCAACTCGAAGCTTGCCTTTGATGCATATAGAAGAGGTCGAGCCGTTGGAGCACTTTTATTTTCTGTCCACTTTCATTTTTAAAATGCATGCATGCAATAGATAAATTCGAGAGTTGTACTAGAGTTTATTAGAATCATTTTGTAAGGTTGTACCAGACTTGATTCTGTGGGATTATATGTGAAATGGTTTGTGGAAAAAAAAACTATAATGGCCATATGCGAATGTCATATCTTATAGTTTTTTTAAACTTTGATGAATGTATATCCATCTTTTGTATGTGTTGGCTAATAACACAAGAAAGTAATGGAGGGAGGTTTTGTCGATTTTATTTTTGAAATGGCTAAACGTAACTAAGATTTATGATAATTAGGATTAGCACTTAGTCACGGAGTTGGGTGTGACAGCCATATTCACGAGGGTTCATATTGTTCAACATTCTTGACGCTCGATTTGAGGTATTTGGGTGTCTGATATTTCCACAAATGAATAAAATTTAAGTTACTAATAAACAAGTAAAAGCTCATAAAGTCAGTATTTTTAGGACCAAAGACGCATAGAGGAACGGCCCTGAAGAATTTCTATTGTAGTTTCTCATATTTTTATTTGATTTTTTAAAAACAAATATGGTAGGATCTCTATCAAGTTGTAAGCATCCAATTTTGTTAAGAGGATAGTTTAATAACTACATACAGTAAAAATTATAAATAAGGAGCACAAGCACCACCACCAAATGTGCATTAATAACTCAACCATAACTTTGGCATGAACAAAGAATGAGGTGTAATATCATCAATATAGCAAAGTCAAGCATTTATGTGTAACCAAATTGCCCATATGACAACCATTGGTGACAACATTTTGCTTCTTGGCCTATATATCAAGATCACCTGATATCTTCCTTGTCTTAATGAGCGCAAGAAAATCCTAGTATAGAATATGTCTAGTTAACAATTGGCATCTTGTGGCTGTCCAAGTCTCATTTGCAAAAGCACACTTAAACAAATAGGTGGTTGATGTGAGAATTGTATGCGCAATTATTCTAACAAGTGTACTAGGTCGAATCAAATACTAACGAGTGAGTAAGAGTTGTTGATCCCACAATGATTAGTGACTTAGAATTAATTGATTAATTAGAACGCAAATATATTGCTGATTTAGAATAAAATAAAGATGGTGTCAATCTCTAAAATCCGAGCCTTTTATGACCATAAAGAAAACTAAAGTTTCATACCTTTAATCTCATCATTATCTCTTAATTAATAATAAAATTTTATTTAGAATTCAAGTGAAAGAAATATTATCAGACGTATAGGTTTCGATTAAGATAACCTAAATATCCTAAATTAAGAATAGAAAAAATCAACTAAACAAGTCAATTTAAATAAAAAATTATTTTCACTACGATGACCTTCAGTAGTGATCTTTTGACCAGTAGTGTGGGTCTTACGTCCTTCAGTAGTGATCTTTTGACCTTCAATTGTGGTCTTTTGACCCTATATTCTATCCCTATAGTTTGATGGAGCATATAAGTATTCCCTATGAGTTTATTATTTTTTTTAGTAAATAATAATTATAAAAAGTCAACTTAAGTTTATTATCTAATTTGTTTCATTATAATAGTTATTTAAATGTGGTTAGTTAAATGTTATATGCACTCGTATTGTTCCCCTATGTTGTACATTTATTCCACTTACTGAGCAAACGATTGTTACTCACATTACTCTTGTTGAATTTTTTAGATAATTATAAGTTCTTGAGTTGAGTCAACTCGAAGCTAGCCTTTGATGCATATAGGAGAGGTCGAGCCGTTGGAGCACTTTTATTTTCTGTCCACTTTCATTTTTAAAAAGCATGCATGCAATAGATAAATTCGAGAGTTGTACTAGAGTTTGTTAGAATCATTTTGTAAGGTTGTATCAGATTTGATCCTGTGGGGTTATATGTGAAATGGTTTGTGGAAAAAAATATATATAATGGCCATATGCGAATGTCATATCTTATAGTTTTTTTAAAACTTTGATGAATGTATATCCATCTTTTGTATGTGTTGGCTAATAACACAAGAAAGTAAGGGTGGGAGGTTTTGTCGATTTTATTTTTGGAATGGTTAAACGTAACTAAGATTTACGATAATTGGGATTAGCACTTAGTCACGGAGTTGAGTGTGACAGCCATATTCATGAGGGTTCATATTGTTCAACATTCTTGACGCTCGATTTGAGGTATTTGGGTGTCTGATATTTCCACAAATGAATAAAATTTAAGTTACTAATAAACAAGTAAAAGCTCATAAAGTCAACATTTTTAGGACCAAAGACATGCATAGAGGAACGGTCCTGAAGAATTTCTATTGTAGTTTCTCATATTTTTATTTGATTTTTTTTAAAAAAAAATATGGTAGGATCTCTATCAAGTTGTAAGCATCCAATTTTGTTAAGAGGATAGTTTAATAACTACATACAGTAAAAATTATAAATAAGGAGCACAAGCACCACCACCAAATGTGCATTAATAACTCAACCATAACTTTGGCATGAACAAAGAATGAGGTGTAATATCATCAATATAGCAAAGTCAAGCATTTATGTGTAACCAAATTGCCCATATGACAACCATTGGTGACAACATTTTGCTTCTTGGCCTATATATCAAGATCACCTGATATCTTCCTTGTCTTAATGAGCGCAAGAAAATCCTAGTATAGAATATGTCTAGTTAACAATTGGCATCTTGTGGCTGTCCAAGTCTCATTTGCAAAAGCACACTTAAACAAATAGGTGGTTGATGTGAGAATTGTATGCGCAATTATTCTAACAAGTGTACTAGGTCGAATCAAATACTAACGAGTGAGTAAGAGTTGTTGATCCCACAATGATTAATGACTTAGAATTAATTGATTAATTAGAACGCAAATATATTGCTGATTTAGAATAAAATAAAGATGGTGTCAATCTCTAAAATCCGAGCCTTTTATGACCATAAAGAAAACTAAAGTTTCATACCTTTAATCTCATCATTATCTCTTAATTAATAATAAAATTTTATTTAGAATTCAAGTGAAAGAAATATTATCAGACGTATAGGTTTCGATTAAGATAACCTAAATATCCTAAATTAAGAATAGAAAAAATCAACTAAACAAGTCAATTTAAATAAAAAAATTATTTTCACTACGATGCTATTTATTTTTTTTTAGTAAATAATAATTATAAAAAGTCAACTTCAGTTTATTATCTAATTTGTTTCATTATAATAGTTATTTAAATGTGGTTAGTTAAATGTTATATGCACTCGTATTGTTCCCCTATGTTGTACATTTATTCCACTTACTGAGCAAACGATTGTTGCTCACATTACTCTTGTTGAATTTTTTAGATAATTATAAGTTCTTGAGTTGAGTCAACTCGAAACTTGCTTTGATGCATATAGAAGAGTTCGAGCCGTTGGAGCACTTTTATTTTCTGTCCACTTTCATTTTTAAAAAGCATGCATGCAATAGATAAATTCGAGAGTTGTACTAGAGTTTATTAGAATCATTTTGTAAGGTTGTATCAGATTTGATCCTGTGGGGTTATATGTGAAATGGTTTGTGGAAAAAATATATATAATGGCCATATGCGAATGTCATATCTTATAGTTTTTTTTAAACTTTGATGAATGTATATCCATCTTTTGTATGTGTTGGCTAATAACACAAGAAAGTAAGGGTGGGAGGTTTTGTCGATTTTATTTTTGGAATGGTTAAACGTAACTAAGATTTACGATAATTGGGATTAGCACTTAGTCACGGAGTTGAGTGTGACAGCCATATTCATGAGGGTTCATATTGTTCAACATTCTTGACGCTCGATTTGAGGTATTTGGGTGTCTGATATTTCCACAAATGAATAAAATTTAAGTTACTAATAAACAAGTAAAAGCTCATAAAGTCAACATTTTTAGGACCAAGACATGCATAGAGGAACGGTCCTGAAGAATTTCTATTGTAGTTTCTCATATTTTTATTTGATTTTTTTTTAAAAAAATATGATAGGATCTCTATCAAGTTGTAAGCATCCAATTTTGTTAAGAGGATAGTTTAATAACTACATACAGTAAAAATTATAAATAAGGAGCACAAGCACCACCACCAAATGTGCATTAATCACTCAACCATAACTTTGGCATGAACAAAGAATGAGGTGTAATATCATCAATATAGCAAAGTCAAGCATTTATGTGTAACCAAATTGCCCATATGACAACCATTGGTGACAACATTTTGCTTCTTGGCCTATATATCAAGATCACCTGATATCTTCCTTGTCTTAATGAGCGCAAGAAAATCCTAGTATAGAATATGTCTAGTTAACAATTGGCATCTTGTGGCGGTCCAAGTCTCATTTGCAAAAGCACACTTAAACAAATAGGTGGTTGATGTGAGAATTGTATGCGCAATTATTCTAACAAGTGTACTAGGTCGAATCAAATACTAACGAGTGAGTAAGAGTTGTTGATCCCACAATGATTAGTGACGTAGAATTAATTGATTAATTAGAACGCAAATATATTGCTGATTTAGAATAAAATAAAGATGGTGTCAATCTCTAAAATCCGAGCCTTTTATGACCAGAAAGAAAACTAAAGTTTCATACCTTTAATCTCATCATTATCTCTTAATTAATAATAAAATTTTATTTAGAATTCAAGTGAAAGAAATATTATCAGACGTATAGGTTTCGATTAAGATAACCTAAATATCCTAAATTAAGAATAGAAAAAATCAACTAAACAAGTCAATTTAAATAAAAAAATTATTTTCACTATGATGCTATTTATTATTTTTTTAGTAAATAATAATTATAAAATGTCAACTTAAGTTTATTATCTAATTTGTTTCATTATAATAGTTATTTAAATGTGGTTAGTTAAATGTTATATGCACTCGTATTGTTCCCCTATGTTGTACATTTATTCCACTTATTGAGCAAACGATTGTTGCTCACATTACTCTTGTTGAATTTTTTAGATAATTATAAGTTCTTGAGTTGAGTCAACTCGAAGCTTGCTTTGATGCATATAGAAGAGGTCGAGCCGTTGGAGCACTTTTATTTTCTGTCCACTTTCATTTTTTAAAAGCATGCATGCAATAGATAAATTCGAGAGTTGTACTAGAGTTTATTAGAATCATTTTGTAAGGTTGTATCAGATTTGATCCTGTGGGGTTATATGTGAAATGGTTTGTGGAAAAAAATATATATAATGGCCATATGCGAATGTCATATCTTATAGTTTTTTTTTAAACTTTGATGAATGTATATCCATCTTTTGTATGTGTTGGCTAATAACACAAGAAAGTAAGGGTGGGAGGTTTTGTCGATTTTATTTTTGGAATGGTTAAACGTAACTAAGATTTACGATAATTGGGATTAGCACTTAGTCACGGAGTTGGGTGTGACAGCCATATTCACGAGGGTTCATAATGTTCAACATTCTTGACGCTCGATTTGAGGTATTTGGGTGTCTGATATTTCCACAAATGAATAAAATTTAAGTTACTAATAAACAAGTAAAAGCTCATAAAGTCAACATTTTTAGGACCAAAGACATGCATAGAGGAACGGTCCTGAAGAATTTCTATTGTAGTTTCTCATATTTTTATTTGATTTTTTTAAAAAAAAATATGGTAGGATCTCTATCAAGTTGTAAGCATCCAATTTTGTTAAGAGGATAGTTTAATAACTACATACAGTAAAAATTATAAATAAGGAGCACAAGCACCACCACCAAATGTGCATTAATCACTCAACCATAACTTTAGCATGAACAAAGAATGAGGTGTAATATCATCAATATAGCAAAGTCAAGCATTTATGTGTAACCAAATTGCCCATATGACAACCATTGGTGACAACATTTTGCTTCTTGGCCTATATATCAAGATCACCTGATATCTTCCTTGTCTTAATGAGCGCAAGAAAATCCTAGTATAGAATATGTCTAGTTAACAATTGGCATCTTGTGGCGGTCCAAGTCTCATTTGCAAAAGCACACTTAAACAAATAGGTGGTTGATGTGAGAATTGTATGCGCAATTATTCTAACAAGTGTACTAGGTCGAATCAAATACTAACGAGTGAGTAAGAGTTGTTGATCCCACAATGATTAGTGACGTAGAATTAATTGATTAATTAGAACGCAAATATATTGCTGATTTAGAATAAAATAAAGATGGTGTCAATCTCTAAAATCCGAGCCTTTTATGACCAGAAAGAAAACTAAAGTTTCATACCTTTAATCTCATCATTATCTCTTAATTAATAATAAAATTTTATTTAGAATTCAAGTGAAAGAAATATTATCAGACGTATAGGTTTCGATTAAGATAACCTAAATATCCTAAATTAAGA
The DNA here is from genome assembly GCA_030549335.1 of Pontederia crassipes. Taxonomy (NCBI): domain Eukaryota; kingdom Viridiplantae; phylum Streptophyta; class Magnoliopsida; order Commelinales; family Pontederiaceae; genus Pontederia; species Pontederia crassipes. The sequence continues at coordinate 58,109,960 of CM060194.1, read as the reverse complement.
ATAGAAAAAATCAACTAAACAAGTCAATTTAAATAAAAAAATTATTTTCACTATGATGCTATTTATTATTTTTTTAGTAAATAATAATTATAAAATGTCAACTTAAGTTTATTATCTAATTTGTTTCATTATAATAGTTATTTAAATGTGGTTAGTTAAATGTTATATGCACTCGTATTGTTCCCCTATGTTGTACATTTATTCCACTTATTGAGCAAACGATTGTTGCTCACATTACTCTTGTTGAATTTTTTAGATAATTATAAGTTCTTGAGTTGAGTCAACTCGAAGCTTGCTTTGATGCATATAGAAGAGGTCGAGCCGTTGGAGCACTTTTATTTTCTGTCCACTTTCATTTTTTAAAAGCATGCATGCAATAGATAAATTCGAGAGTTGTACTAGAGTTTATTAGAATCATTTTGTAAGGTTGTATCAGATTTGATCCTGTGGGGTTATATGTGAAATGGTTTGTGGAAAAAAATATATATAATGGCCATATGCGAATGTCATATCTTATAGTTTTTTTTTAAACTTTGATGAATGTATATCCATCTTTTGTATGTGTTGGCTAATAACACAAGAAAGTAAGGGTGGGAGGTTTTGTCGATTTTATTTTTGGAATGGTTAAACGTAACTAAGATTTACGATAATTGGGATTAGCACTTAGTCACGGAGTTGGGTGTGACAGCCATATTCACGAGGGTTCATAATGTTCAACATTCTTGACGCTCGATTTGAGGTATTTGGGTGTCTGATATTTCCACAAATGAATAAAATTTAAGTTACTAATAAACAAGTAAAAGCTCATAAAGTCAACATTTTTAGGACCAAAGACATGCATAGAGGAACGGTCCTGAAGAATTTCTATTGTAGTTTCTCATATTTTTATTTGATTTTTTTAAAAAAAAATATGGTAGGATCTCTATCAAGTTGTAAGCATCCAATTTTGTTAAGAGGATAGTTTAATAACTACATACAGTAAAAATTATAAATAAGGAGCACAAGCACCACCACCAAATGTGCATTAATCACTCAACCATAACTTTAGCATGAACAAAGAATGAGGTGTAATATCATCAATATAGCAAAGTCAAGCATTTATGTGTAACCAAATTGCCCATATGACAACCATTGGTGACAACATTTTGCTTCTTGGCCTATATATCAAGATCACCTGATATCTTCCTTGTCTTAATGAGCGCAAGAAAATCCTAGTATAGAATATGTCTAGTTAACAATTGGCATCTTGTGGCTGTCCAAGTCTCATTTGCAAAAGCACACTTAAACAAATAGGTGGTTGATGTGAGAATTGTATGCGCAATTATTCTAACAAGTGTACTAGGTCGAATCAAATACTAACGAGTGAGTAAGAGTTGTTGATCCCACAATGATTAGTGACGTAGAATTAATTGATTAATTAGACGCAAATATATTGCTGATTTAGAATAAAATAAAGATGGTGTCAATCTCTAAAATCCGAGCCTTTTATGACCAGAAAGAAAACTAAAGTTTCATACCTTTAATCTCATCATTATCTCTTAATTAATAATAAAATTTTATTTAGAATTCAAGTGAAAGAAATATTATCAGACGTATAGGTTTCGATTAAGATAACCTAAATATCCTAAATTAAGAATAGAAAAAATCAACTAAACAAGTAAATTTAAATAAAAAAATTATTTTCACTACGATGCTATTTATTATTTTTTTAGTAAATAATAATTATAAAATGTCAACTTCAGTTTATTATCTAATTTGTTTCATTATAATAGTTAATTAAAAATTTTAAATTTAAAAGCATAAAAATATATATAAATGCATTTGAGGGAGATAGATCTATTTTAATTAGGATGCTTTTATTGAATCTAAGTTTTTTTTATTGAATCTAAGTTTTAATGACATATAAAATTATATTTTGATGATACAAACATCGAAAGATTAAAGTTAAAATGTTGAAAAAGTTTAAAGAAAAAGAGAGAACTTTATACACTATTCATGTATGATAAAAGCATTAAGTGAAATTCATATTCAAGTTCACAAAACCCTAAATCATAAATAAACTATGAGAAAATTAGGTTCAAGTTCAACCTTTTCGAAAATAATGAAATCACTCCATAAAAAATTGATTTGACATTAAAATATTGGACGAAAATATAACAAAATAATTGGAAATAGTAAACCAAACTCTCAAGTAGTAGACAATGTCTCTAGAACGACTACATCGAAAACTGTCACCATAAATTTTGGTGTAACACCTCAAGATTTTTCTAAATTTAATAAAAAAATATAAACAAAATAAAAATTTATCTATTTAATTAAATCTTGATTCCTATTAGAAGAAAGAAAATATTAGAGTTAATGAAGAAGATGATAAGTATAGATAAGAGTTTGAATAGAAGAAAAAAATGAAGGAAAGAAGATAAATTATTTAATTATTAACTAAATAAAAGGTAAGATTCAAAATTAGTTTTAGATGTGGTTAAATAACTAATCCCTGATTTAAATCTAATCCATCTACACTCAAAGTTCTTTCCCTATAAATAGACACCTTCAACCAAGAGTATTCTGGTTATGGAGAAAAATTGAGTTTCGTGTCCACTTTGAGCCATTATTGATGGGAAAATCCGAGAACAAGTAGAGAAGATCACAGAGAGATTGCAGAAAAATAGAGAGACACACGAAATTTACCCAGGTTCACCCTTGAGATTAGGGCTACGTCCTGCAAAGAGGTTCCACTATATCGTTTAGGTTTACAGCCGTCACACCAAATTACATTAGAAATTAGGCTATTAATAGTCTCTCCAAACCGGATTTAAAACCCAAACAAATAGAGAAAAAACCTAATCCGAACCACACGGGCCGGCTAAACAAAAGCCCAAAACCCGTATAGGGACCGCCGTCGGGGGGCGGGGCCCCCCGAACCCCCCTTTCGTTCGTACGCCAGCAATACTGTTAATTGGGTAATACCCAGATTCCCCTAAGCTCACGTGGACGAACCCGGTGTGAGAAACAAGGGGCCCTGAAGTATTCACCAACTCTAACATTCTCCCACTTGGTGGATACTTCACACAAATGAGAGCCTTGCCAGTAACATTCTTCTTCAATCCGACAGCAGTAGAGCACCACTCAAACTTTACACATGTAACTGCTTTAGTCAGAAAATCAGAACTATTATCTGTTGTATCAACCTTTTCAAGCTGAACCTCTTTCTTTTCCACCTTTTCCCGAATAAAGTGGTATTGGATGTCAATATGCTTTGTGCGTGAGTGAAATGCGGGATTCTTAGCTAACTGAATAGCACCTTGATTATCACATCTCACCTCTATAGCACCTTGCTCAAATTCGAGCTCCAAGCACAATCGCCGTAGCCATATGGCCTCTTTTGCAGCATGAGTAAGAGCCATATATTCTGCTTCTGTAGAAGAAAGTGCTACCACGCTTTGTCTCTTGCTCATCCAACTTAGTGCAGCCCCAAATAATGTAAAAACATATCCGCTAGTGGACCGTCTACTATCAATGTCTCCACCCCAATCAGCATCTACATGGCCCACAATATCAAGCATCTTTCCTTTTCCCGCACCTTCAAAGCACAAAACAAAATCTGAAGTTCCACGAAGGTACCTGAAAACTCTCTTGATAGCATTCCAATGTTCCCTGCCTGGGTTAGACATATACCGACTCAAGACTCCCACTGCTTGGGCTATATCTGGACGCGTGCAAACCATGGCGTACATCAAGCTGCCCACTGCACTTGCATATGGCACACGGTCCATCTCTTCGGCTTCTTCATCCGTCTTCGGGCATTGCTCTGCAGAAAGTTTGGTTCCTAGAGACATAGGAGTACCCACTGGCTTGCAGTCCGACATGTTAAATTTCTTCAACACTTCTTTTATGTACTTCTCCTGTCCTAGCCACAACTTTCTTCTCTGACGATCCCTTCTAATCTGCATACCCAAAATAAAATTCGCTGGTCCCAAGTCTTTCATCTCAAACTTCTTGGCCAACAAACCCTTCACTGAATTCACCATCTTCATACTGTTTCCAATCAGCAACATGTCATCCACATACAGTGTAAGAATGACAAACTGATCTCCAACTCTCTTCACATAAACACAATGATCTGAATCTGAACGTACAAACTTGAGTTCGAGCATGTACGTATCAAACTTCTGGTACCACATCCTTGGCGACTGCTTCAATCCATACAAAGACTTCTTCAATTTGCACACCAACTTCTCTTTACCTTGAACCTCAAAGCCTTCTGGTTGTCTCATATATATCTCTTCCTCCAAGTCCCCATGAAGGAATGCCGTCTTCACATCCATCTGCTCTACCTCAAGATTATATGCTGCTGCCAGAGATAGAACAAATCTGATTGAAGTCATTTTCGCCACGGGAGAAAAAATTTCATCATAGTCGACTCCCTCAACCTGATAGTACCCTTTAGCTACCAGCCTCGCCTTGTACTTCTCTACAGACCCATCCGGTTTCAGCTTTCGCTTGAACACCCATTTGCAACCAATTGCCTTTCTATCCTTAGGCAATTTACACAAACTCCATGTTTCATTCTTATCCAGTGACTACATCTCATCTGCCATAGCAAGCTCCCACTGATTCGCATCATCCATAGACCTTGCATCTTTTACAGAACTAGGTTCTTCTCCGATGATGCTCAAAGCATGAAACGAACTCAGAGCACTAAGAGAGTATCTCAAAGGTGCTCTTCTTTCTCGTGTCGATCTCCTAAGAACTGGTATGGTAGTACTAATATCTGGGTCTTCATCTGAATCTGCATCTGCAACTTCATTAACCGAGTCCTCTTGATCCGGTTCTATAACAGACTCAACTGAAGTATCTTGTGCATCCACCTCTGAAGTTTCAGAATCAGAATCTTCTTCAAGCACTACTACTTTCTTAGGTTCATCACCTTTTTGAACTTCAACTTGGGAACGTGATTCACGGAAAACAACATCCCTGCTGTAAACAATAGTCCTTGACTTTGGATTCCACAGTTTGTAGCCCTTGATCCCTTCCTTGTATCCGACAAATATGTTCTTTTCAGATTTACTATCAAGCTTACCCCGCTTTTCCTTGGGTATATGAACATATGCGTCACATCCGAACACCCGAACATGAGACAAATTTGGCTTCTTCCCAAACATTGCCTCATAAGGTGTCTGATCCTTCACTGATGAGGTCGGTGAGCGGTTCTTCAGGTAGTTTGCTGTGGCTACAGCTTCTGCCCAGAATTCTTGCCCCAATTCAGCCCAACTCAGCATACATCTGGCCTTCTCTATGAGTGACCGATTTAACCTTTCAGCTACTCCATTCTGCTCAGGTGTATATGGAGTTGTCTTCTGCCTAGCAATACCATTGTCCACGCAGAAATGCTCAAACTTATCTGAACAAAATTCACCTCCATTATCTGTACGAAGGACCTTGATCTTGCAGCTCAATTGATTTTCCACCAAAACTTTAAATTCTCGAAACTTATCGAATACATCTGATTTATTCTTGATAAAATAAATCCAATTGTATCTCGAAAAATCATCTATAAAAGAAACATAGTACCTGGACCCTCCAATAGATGGAGTTGGAGTTGGTCCAAAGACATCACTATGAATCAGTTCGAGAATCTTCGTTGCTCTTGAACCTGTGTGTTGAAAACTGACTCGGTTCTATTTTCCATGGAGGCAATGTTCACAGAACCCGAAGCCCACAGAACAATCCGGAACTCCTTCTACCATCTGACTTGATGCTATAGTGGAGAGTCCTTTTTCACTGATATGGCCTAATCTCCGATGCCACAACATAGATTTGTTGTCTTCATCTTCTTTGGCCTCTTCAGAAATAAATCCGCAGCCCACAAATATTGTCTCTCCAAGCAACTTGTACAACGTGCCATAGCGAACCCCTCGTGCAATTACAATCGACCCTCTGATCATCTTGCACGAATCCTTATCGCAACTGAATATAACACCCGAATCAGTCATTGTACCAACAGATAATAAACTCCTGCTCATAAGTGGTATATGCATCACATCTGGTAGAGTCTTCACCGTGCCATCATTCATCCTCAACTTCACCCTGCCACGTCCAACAATCTGAACCGCAGTGTCATCTCCGAGCATGACATCTCCACCATTATACTCCTCATATTCACAGAACCAGTGTTTATGAGGCGTCATGTGGTACGAAGCACCAGTGTCGATAAGCCAGACATCTTTATCTGACTGTGCCGTACATGCAGAAGCCACATACATATCTCCTGCCTCAACCTCCTTTTTGTCCGAGGTTGACTCAGCTTCTTTCTTATGAACCGGCTTGTTTTTGCAATCTCGCTTCAGATGGCCCCACTCTTGACATCTCCAGCATTGCACCTTCTTATCCTTACTCTTCGAACGCCCACGAGATTTGGATCTTCCTCTCTGATTTTGATTCCTTTCTGGTTGCCTTCCTCTGACCGCCAGCGCCTCTTTACCAGAACTTGCTGATCCCTTTCTTCGTATTTCCTCTGATAACAAGGCAGCACATACACTTTCATACGAAAGTTCTTTATCCCCGCCACCAATCACAACAATCAGATTGTCCCATGAATCCGGCAGTGATTGATACAAGTTGACACCGATTGATACAAGTTGACTGATCACCGTGTTAAAGTTATAAAGATGGGTAGAAAACGAGTCACCCTCCTGCATCCGAAGATTGTACAATTTCTTTTTTAGAAATAACTTGTTAACCAACGACTTACTTTGATATAGGGATTCCAACTTCCTCCACAGATCTCTGGCAGTAGGTTCGCCCATCACATTCGTAAGAATTGAATCCGCGAGACACAGCCGAATCAAACCCTTCGCCTTTCTATCAATCCGATCCCACTCTTCGATCGCCTTTGGATCTGTCTGACTGGAGGAGGCCTCGTCCGCGACCTTCGCCGCCTCCATGCCTGGTCTCTCCTTCTCGATTGCCGTCCAAAGATCTCGATCACAAAGGAGATCCTCCATCTTCATCTTCCAGAGATCAAATCGTGTTCCATCAAATTTTTCTATCTCGATTCACGATCCTCCTGACATCTCGAATAAACCCTAATTCCTCGAACAACCTGTGCTCTGATACCAATTGATGGGAAAATCCGAGAACAAGTAGAGAAGATCACAGAGAGATTGCAGAAAAATAGAGGAGACACACGAAATTTACCCAGGTTCACCCTTGAGATTAGGGCTACGTCCTGCAAAGAGGTTCCACTATATCGTTTAGGTTTACAGCCGTCACACCAAATTACATCAGAAATTAGGCTATTAATAGCCTCTCCAAACCGGGTTTAAAACCCAAACAAATAGAGAAAAAACCTAATCCGAACCACACGGGCTGGCTAAACAAAAGCCCAAAACCCGTATAGGGACCGCCGTCGGGGGGCGGGGCCCCCCGAACCCCCCTTTCGTTCGTACGCCAGCAATACTGTTAATTGGGTAATACTCAGATTCCCCTAAGTTCACGTGGGCGAACCCGGTGTGAGAAACAAGGGGCCCTGAAGTATTCACCAACTCTAACAATTATTTCTTCCTCTCCGGTGTGCGTGCACGATTGTCCAGACTAGTCATGATTTTACCCTCTTTCAAAGGACACCAAACGCTTCACTGAAGGACTCTCCATCACCTCGAAAAACATTCACAAGGGATTCAGGTGAACAAGGTACGTGCTGATGTTGGATTCACTTTTTGATATAATTTCATCATAGATCTGGTCAAGTTAAGAATAGAAAATGATGCCCATATGTTCTTTGATGATTCAACAATAATTTCCCTTTGGTTTTATCTTGAAAGCATGCATGGATTGGCAGCAAAGTTTCAATATTTTGGCACCAAATTTCGTAGGAACCTGACCCGAGATGGAAGACCCTGTCAGCAAATAGAAAACTGAGCACGCATCTATGTACAACCCAACTTGTGCAATCCTGGCTTGGGTTCAAAGGAGTCCGACCCCGATTCCTCCGCAATGAAAACTGTATGTTTCGTTTAAGCCAAACAACACGGCCCGAATTTCTAGTATCAAAGTTATATAGAAGATGATTCAATCATACCTGACCCGAGCCACCTCGGACTCAGCCCCGATTCCTAAAAAAATAAGTAAATGTTGGATTATATTAGAACTCGACCGGCCGAGTTTGTGTTAAACTTGGCCCGAGTTTGCATTAGCTTAACTTGAATTCAGATTGATTATTTTATTGGATTATTTTATTGATTCATGTATTTTTCAAATGTTATTTTTACTTGTGTATTGATGCATGATTAATTGAACTGAAAAGATAAATAATCAAATGACAAAATACAAGCTGAAAAATGTTGGACATTTTTATTAAATGTACATGAACACTTAACATGGAGGGTCAAATAAAATACCCTTACACAAAGGGTCAAATGAAATACCCTAAGAAGAAGGAATTGTATAAAACCCTAACACGGAGGGTCAAATAAAATACCCTTAATCATAGGAGGTTGGAACTAAGTGTCTTGCAGAACTAAGTGCTACACCGTATGATGAAACGGTGGGAGCCACATCTAGATTCTATAGGAACCACTTCTAGAATCCAATCCTAACCTAAGAATCGCAATAAAGTATCATGACTACCTTAAAGAAGAAAGAACATGAACATGAAAATTAAAGAAGAAATCATATAAAAAGAAAAGTAAATAAGAAAGAACATGGACAAGTACAAGGATCATGAACATCGAAATAAAACATGGACATGGATATGGTTAAGAATATGAACAAGAACATGAAGAGGAAGAGGAAGTATGAATATGAATATGAATATGAACATGAATAGAAACAATAATATGAGAAGTACAGAGAATTCTTATTAAAGTGTATGATTATTAACCACTGGCCTTATAATTATTTCATGATTAAGTTTGATTCATTTTTGTCATAATTTTATATCCTTTTGTATTATGAGTATTAATGTCACGACCCCGGTTTAAACCTTGGTCTAATTCGCAAGCCGCGACATAATACAATCGATCAAATTCTTATGGCGGAAACGTCATATTTCTATTGAAGGATGTGGAGAATAAAGTTATCACACTATTGTTCACAACACACTTATATTTAATCTCATAACAAGTACACACTCTAATTCAAATTTATATATTCTAAAAGGTTTTTCTGAAACATTTAGCTTTTACACACCATATAACACATTAAGAGGAGTCACACATTCTCACAAAAAGACATCAAGATACTGATGTCAAAAGTGCTTCAAAAGTCTTCAAAAGTGCTTCTAACCCGATAAGAAATTTCCAAGTACGGTCACATGATTAGTCTACTAATATCGAAAGTGTTAAAATGACATTATGAGCAAACAACAACTCAGTAAGTTAAAAACTCATAATCTATGTGTTACCACCTATTTAATTCAGATAAACTAATCAAAATGTGAGAAAATTATAGCAAAGAAGCTAACATCTTATTACTTATGAACAATTATCATATTACGAAGGATACTACATCAACCAATCTCAATGAAATAACATCTTTAGCATATCATATAGCATATCACATGTTTGTTTCACTTCATATAACATTTCACATATCATATCATGTATGTATCATATCATATCATGTATGCACGTATGCATAATGCACATGTCATATTACCAACTGATTAGAGGAACATATTACTCCGTAGGGTTTTATATCATCTCAAATCATGGGGTACATTTCCTATAGAAGACATATCATCCCATAGGACATCATAACATCCCGAATAGGGAACATATATATATTATCCTGCAAGATACCATATCATCCCATGAAAATGCGGTACCTTTCCTACATAAGACATCATCCCAACAGAAAAAATGCAATGCATGACAAATAAGATACATAACGGATGCATTAATGATATCATATCACTTAGAACACATATCATATAATTGCATTAAAAATAATCCACTCACTTTTCGATCATATAAAATATATTCATGTTAAATGACATTTCAAAGACACAACATGAGGTATAACAATGATGACTTACTTCTTGTGTGCCTTAGTATACTAGGAACTCGTGTGGTGCAAAAAACATCATGCATAATAATTAGTAAACATGTGATATTAATACAATTATAATTTTCCATCGTAATAGACTTTATGAAGCCTAATCTTCTAGAAATTTCTCTTCCACTTTTCTATTTTGACAGACAGAGTAATGTTTTCTTTAGAACCCATAACTTTCGTTGTACATTGTCTATAAAGTTTATTCCACTTGGATTACAAAGAGGACTTTAACATCTTTAAGGCATGTAAATTTCATTTATTAAGGATAAGTATTTAAATTACCATAGTATTTATAATTCGGACTACTCATCATAGAAAACTGAAAGGTCAACTCGGAATAATAAACTCATAACTTTTCTTATACAAATCCAATTAACCTGATTCTACTACCTATGGAAAGTAGACTCAATTAGGGTTCAACCTACAAAATTTAAGAACTCTAACATGCTAAGATCATGTTGACAACTTTCGGATAGAGTTTGGTGTCCAGCAAAAAGGAAACTTCATTTAGATGAACTATGATTTGATCCACACCACAAGAACATGGACATAGAAGAACAAAGAGATTGAAAGCTTAGAAGAGCATATTTTCATCTGAATTTCATAAGGATAATTCATTGGAAATGAGTAATCAACTTACCCTATAGTTGGTTGAATTGATGGTGATTTCCCTATTCCCCTCTTTGTTGCTCCTCCTCTAGCTCTTAGGTCTGGATGGTCCGTGAGTCTTGAGTTGGAAATGAGGGAATCAAATCCCAATGGATAAGGCTCTTCTATGGTCCAGCAAAGAGTAAATGGTTTGTCCTCTTCCAATATTTATTTTATTTATTCATTTACTTAAGACATTACATGTAAATAAGGAACTACTCCTCATTTGGATTCAAAGAAAATATTTAGAAAAATAAATTCTCAAAAAATTGAAATCTAAATTTTTGTCCGAAGAACAAAATCAATCATTTTTTTTTCTTATTTTGCACTATCATTTAACTTAACCAAGACTTTACCTACAAATTATTAAAAATCATATTTAACATACTTTCATGTATATGAACAATTACCGTGACTTTAATGTTTCAAATTCCAATATTTTTGAAAAGTCATTTTTCCTTGCCCTTAGTCATTTGTCATCAATATTTGATGTTGGAATCTATGGAGTTGATGAACATATGCTAACACACTAATCATAATACATATCAATCATATAATATATAATTAAATTATATAATCTTACATGGATCAAGTCACGGATATTACAATTAATTACTCATAGAAATTCTATTTCATTGTATTTTGAATCCCACAGGTAGATGAACCGATAAGTGAGAATGGAGACGTGGGCAGTAGCAATTTTCATGGTGATGCAAATTGCACGTGGGTATTGAGTCATGAGGGGCTCTTCATCGTTAGTTGTTGTAAAGTGATTTGAAAGTTAGTTAACTTTGAACGACAATTAGGAATTAAAGAACATTTAGAAATGTGATTCTCTTCCGTACTATGTTAAAGAATAGTTAAAGTTCTTTTGCTTCCCCATTCCATGTCAAAAAAGGTGTAAGAAGAAGGAATTGTGGCAACGCGATCCAAAATAAGCTCAATTATCACGTGACAGGAGGGTAAAATTTTTCGATGAATTAGATTTGGGTACTTCAATTCTCAATTGTTTTATAGTGGCGCACAATAGAAATTATTTTCATATTTTCCGTGCATCTAGGCTTCAAACTTCGACATTACATGTTCTTTGAATTTGTCGTACATTAATATATATACATAGTGTGGCTTCCTAGGGTTTCAAGTTGATTTTGGTACTTAAATCTGAATGAAAGTTGTTCAAAAATCATAGTCATCTGTCAATTTGTCCAATTGGATTGATTGGTCAAACTTGAGTCATTTAGTTCAAATTTTATTTTCACGTAGAATTCAACTCGAAATCGATTTTTATTGGGAACCTGATCTATGTACGATGTCAGACCAACATGGGGTTTGCATAAACTTGTCCATAGATGCTCATTTGGTTTCATTTCTCATACTTTTGTGATCTAATCGCTTTGCACCTCCAAAATAAGGATCTTGGGAATATAGTAAACATTAAATGGGTATCTCAAAAAAATTTAAGATAATAAATAAATAATAGATGAATGAAATGATTAAAACTATGAAAAATTACATAAATGACATGCAAATATGTATAAAAATGCATGTGGTAAGATGACTTCCTCAATAACCATGTCTTGTTGGAATCACCAATATATAACCAGCAGGCCGTCACACATATATGCTTGTCCACAACAAGCTCATATATAAGGTTGTAAAAATCTCGATCTAAATCTTGAGTTACGGTTTTATGATCTTGCTACCCCTTACAAATCTCAATCTTATTTTCAGGATATTGTGTATAAGTTCCTAATATGAACTTAATTTTGATCACATGATCTTATCTAATCCTATACAATATCGTATGATTGATATAATGATTTAAATATTAATTAAAATATGCTTATGACAATAAGAATTCATTTAGATGAATTTTAATATATTTTCTTCATTTTTAATATTTTTATGTAATTTAGCTTAAGATTCAATTAAAAAATCATTTATTGTAGTGTAAACTTAAATTTAAGTGCGTTAAATTTATAAAAAAAAATATTGTTGTAATTTTTTTCATTTAGATAAGATCTTATGATTCTATGATCTTATGTAAGATTTCGTTATTGACAATTTTGGACATATAAGCGCATGAACATTTTAGGCATTGGAATTTTGGATGCCCATAAAGCCAAAAAAAAGCCTTCCATATTCAAATATGTGGATAAGAATGGATGAATTTTGGAGAGCACTACGATCACCCCTCTCCATTGGGAAAAAGTTGTCACATGAGATAATCCTCCCATGGCATGTAGAAAGAACCATAGATATCATCCACATCACCCACCAAGCCTCATGCACCATTAAGGAAAGAGAGCTTCATTTGTTCGCGAAAGTTAGCAACGCCAAGGCCACCTTCTGAAGTTGGCATGCAAACATCCCTTACTACAAGAAAATCGCGATTTTCCGACGGACAATTTTTGACGGTTCGAAATCCGTCGCAATTTGCGACGGATTTTTTGACGATTTCGTTTCCGACGTATTTTTTCGACGGTTATGACCGTCGGAAATGATTTATATTATTATTTAATTTTTTCGACGATTAGGAACGTCGATATTTTCGATGGATATCCATCCGTCGTAATTTTTGACGAATTTTTCGACGGACACGACCGTCGGAAATGAAAAAATAAATTATGTAATTTGTTATATTATTATTTAATTTTTCCGACGGATTTTTCGACGGTTACGACCGTCGGAAATGAAAAAAATTAAATTATGTATTTTTTATATTATTATTTAATGTTTCCGATGGATTTTCCGACGGTCACGACCGTAGAAAATGAAAAAATTAAATTATGTATTTTTTTTATTATTTAATTTTTCGACGATTAGGAACGTCGATATTTTCGATGGATATCCATCCGTCGCAAAATTCGCCGCAATTTTCGACGGTCGTAACCGTCGGTAAATGTATAATAATATCATATAAAGAGTATTTTATTAATATAACTAGAGACAGCCCAAACCGTCGCAATTACTGATGGTTTTGACCGTTTGTAACGATTACCGACGGTTCAAACCGTCAGTAAAATAAAAAATAAATATTATATATAACTAAATATATTTTTTACGGTCATAACCGTCAGTAATTATAAAAATAGTTAATATTTACATTTTCGACGATCGAAGCCGTCGGTAATTAAAATTTCGTTATCCCGTTTTTTTTTTTCCTTTTCCCGCTTTCTCTCATCTTTTCCCCTTATATATAATTCCTCCTCCTCTTCTCTCTCTCTCCCTCCTCTTCTCTCTCTCTCCCTCCTCTCCTCTCTCTCTCTCCCTCTCCCTCTCCCGGCCCGCGAGCACCGGTCATCCCTCTCCCGCACCGGACGCCGGCGACCCTCCCGCGCCGGCGACCCTCTCCCGCACCGGATGCCGGCGACCCTCTCCCGCACCGGCGACCCTCTCCCGCACCGGCGACCCTCTCCTGCGCCGGCCAAGAAGGAGATTGTGCCGGCATCTCCTTCTTCCTCTCCTGCGTCGGCGTCTCTCTCTCTCTTTCTCTCTCCGACCAGAGGTTGTTGTCGGCTGAATCTCGCCGCTGTCGGCCGGATCTCACCGCTGGCGGCCGAATCCGGCCGTGGGCGTTCGGATCCGGCCCCCAGCGGCCGATCGGCCGCCTTGCGGTCGGATCGACCGGCTTGCGCCGGATCGGCCGCGGGCGGCCGGATTTGGTCACAGTCGGAGCTGGCCGCGGCCCAATCCGGCCGCTAATTTTTTTATATTTAAAAAATTCTTTGCAACAGTCCGACCGCCGAAAGATCGACGGTTGCGACGACCGTCGAAAGTTTTGACAGTTGCGACGGTTCGAACCTGCAACCGTCGGAAATTTTTTACGGTTCGAACCGCCGGCCTTTTCCGGCGGTTGCAACCGTCGGAAACTTTCGACGGTTCGAACCGCCGGAATGTTTTCGATGGTCAGAACCGTCGATATTTTCATCGATATTTTCGATGAATTTTTTTCGGCCGTCGCAAATCAATTTGCGATGAGCATTTTTCCGACGGATCAATTCCGACTAAAAAATCGTCGGTAATTACATTATCGACTGTTTTCGAACAATCGTCACTAATCAGCGTTTTTCTAGTAGTGCCTCCAAGCTATTGAATATATACTTTGAGTACTAATGCCTCAGTGACTTTAAAAGAAATTATTTTTTAGCTTATCAAACAAAATTTCCATCAAATGTGGAAGAGGTAGAATTGACATGAAATAAAGAAGAATGGCAAAAAGAACTGATTGCAATAGAGTAAGCTAACCTCTCCAATCGTGCACCAGCATTCTTTATCTTCTAGAGGCAATTAAGGGAATTGAATAGAGAGTGCACAAAGCTGTGTTTGAAATGATGCTAAACACCCCTGATGAATCAAACATTCTGAAAGTGAGGAACAAGGATTTGAGTTTATTTATATGTAATCCAAAAAAATTCAAAAATGTCTAGTCAGGATCAAAAAAATTTATGCCACGTGGGATCCGATACAACAAAGGGATGATAGTGCATTCAACAAAGAATACAAAATCATTCTTTTACTATAATAAAGGGATGGTAGTGCCATGGTCGGAATATCCAAAGCTAGAGGAAGCAAAAACTTGGATAATGGAAGAAACTAAACTTTGTAACTAAAATAACTATTGTCATTAGAATAGATACACAAGATTAATACTCGATAAAGTCTTGTCAGATATGAATTTGAAATTTCTGAAGTCCAAACCAACACAATAGATGCCTGAATATCTACAAAATTATTGCAAATTTGTCATAGTCAAATCCATGTATAAGTTGTTTGATCCCTAAGTAAGAAAAGCACATTTCACAAGTGAAATCGTTTATTAGTTTAGGGATGGCACCCACCCTTGTTTGGGCCAGGGATGTGGCCCGTCCTCGACCCCGAACTCTTGGACGGAACTACTTTTATGTTAATCTCGCAGGAACCAGAATTTTCTAATATTTTATTTATAAAATAATTAATATTTATAAATTATTGAAATAATCATTATAATCATTATAATCATTATAATCATTATAACATAATAAATATGTATAGCAAATGATCGAAATAGAACTAATTAAAAGTAATAAAATATAAAATTTATTATATAATATTAAGAAGCACATATAATACTTTTAAAAAAAAATAAAACTATAACATTAAATATTTAAAAATATATATTAAATTTGAGGATCGACCCCCGCGGAAGGAGGGGAACATGTATTTCCGCCCGAATGCCTGAAGTGACCCCGGGCCAGAACGGGGATTCGTGAGAACCGCTCGGGAGTTTTTTCCATCCCTACTCCAGTCCGTATATTGGATAAGGAAAGACTTCTATCAATTTAAACTATTAGAAAAAGGCATTAGAGTACTCATATTCTCTAAGGTAAATGAAGGCAGCAACAAGGAAACAACTACTTCCACTTACATGTCTGCTTACTCAATCTTATCGCTCACCAGAAAATGTTGACATTATCCCCAATAAGTATTAACAATATCAAGCTAGAAGAAGATATAAAATGAGAACGCCGAGTGTAATGCTATGTAAATCCAACTTCACGGCATGGCTTCTGAGAATGGGAGGTTGAAGTTTATCGTCGCACTGAACGCTCCTGAAGGACAGCTTTCCATTTTCCAGATCATAGATGTACTGAAAGTTCTGCATCTGATAATTGCCCAAGTACGAGTAACCGTCCTCATCATAAGGCTTCATCATTAAGCAAAACACAGAAGTACTATTATCAACAGTATCGTTCGCCAAGAAATTTGGTGTCGGCAAAGTCATGTTTGCGCCATCGAAGTGCAACGTTATAGTAGACAAATTTGAAGGCCTGCTTGATGCCCAATCGAAGCAGAGGTTGAGTTCGAAGTTATCACTGGACTTGTTGTTCACGGGCGGACCAACCTGAGCAATGACTTCTTCCGTGAGGATGTCGTAAGCTTCTGAGGGGAAGTAAGTAACTGGGTCGATCGAGTATATTCTTGTCCCACTGGAATTTTCAACGTATTGGAGCTTTTCTGGACTGATAGGCAACAGTTTTGCGCCAACTGATATGCCTTTCAAATCAAGAACGTGGACGGTCGAATCCTTAAAAAGAGAGGTGGTATTGACGGCTATGCCGTCGTCCAAGTCGGCGTAGGAACCAAAGAACATGTAGCTGGAAAGAGAGGTATTGGCACCTTGGTCGGTAAAGCAATGAGAGAATTTGGAGAAATTCACCTGAGTGATCAGAGAGAAAGGGCCTCTCCCGACCCCCACATAGCCAGAGGTGTCCCCGTAACCGTAGGGCACCACGTCGTTGCATGCAAAGGAGAAGTTACGCGGGGTAGTGCCTCCGAAAACGAATGTATCGTTGGCAAGAACACCTACCACGCCCGAGCAATTGTATCGACACTTGGGCAGCTGGTCGCAGAACTCATCCTGTAGCAGTTCTTCCCATTGCGGGTTGTTGCATGGCGGAGTGATGTAGGTGGAGGACTTGTTTGGGTAGTAGGCCGAAGCAGAGATCGGATCGTTGTTCTGCAGGCAGTCGCTCCAAATGAAGTCGTCAAAGGTGTCGATTATTAGCGACACGTTGCTTGCAGGGGTGCCTACGCCGATCATCAGCACGTAGTCCTGATATCCGCTGTATTGCAGCTGAGCTTGGAAACCAGCAAGGCCACCGTTCTGGCTTCTGGGAAGATAAGAATCCGACTTCTTGATCTTGGGAGGTTTTGAACCAATTGGTGGTTTTCGAATTCCACGGCTAACAATGGCAACAGTACCCGGGGGATCAAACAAGAAAAAGAAGAGAAGAAACATAGCTACCATTTGCGCCATTTTTGGAGGTAAAGCTGAACTCTAACTTAGCAGAAAAAAATATTAAACTCTTAGATCCTTGCTAGGTACTAGTCAAGAGCCAATGCACTCGATTTTATAATCACGTATATATAGAAGAAAACAGTTGACTTTAATTGCCCTAGTTATGATGAAATCTGAAAATGATGATTTAATGTCAAAATAAATGGAAAGAACAAAAATTGGTTCAGCTATTACAAAAACTCGGTTCCAATTTGAAACTTTAAAGAACTTTTTTATATCCTCGCCTCGGTCAAATAAATATTTATTGTATTATTTTGTTGTTGTTAGTTCTGAACATGATTATAGAATAGACAAGTCCAAGAAGATATTACGGGTGTTGCAGTGAATGCCCATTGACCGATAGGTGTGAAAAGGCATTAATATATTATATAACATATTACATATGTAATCCTTTGACTTTATCAATATTGGAGGTTCAAACTTGTTTATCAATTGACAAGCAAAAGTCGCGTTTAATTATCTATTTGTATAATCAGAGACATATATAAAATCCACATGTTGCATTAAGAAATTCCGAGCTCTTTATAAGACTTCTTCAACCTTATAATTTCTTCCCCGTTATTTTTGGAACGAAGCTAACGAATATGGAATCTTGGAACCATTCCAATTTCAATCTACGACACAATAATTATTGTCATGAGGCCATTATTTTCCCCAATTGCAAAACCGATGTAAATTTAAGGAAAAAGAGACGACTTCGGCAGTTTGGCTTACGAGCATCTTGTATATGAGATATTCAGAAAAAAAAAGTATGCTAACACATATTATAAAAAAAACAGTAGAAATTAAAATACTTATTGATAAAAATAAATATTTTTAATAGATTAAATAATATCTTTTTCTTAACAAGATTAAGTAATATCTAACCTTAATGTAGGAGTCAGCAAGCACTTTCCCGTGTTTAATTTTATAGTTACGGTTTGAATCAGTTAAATTAGTAGTTAGACTTCAAAATGCCTTTGATCTTATAAAAAAAATCCCTTGCCAGTGGAACTTATTACTACTTCATCATATTAGCAGATGAATCCTATAAGTAGTTCATCATTTGTTATTTGCCTACTGATTGATAAGAAATTATGTTAATAATACTTTCAATCTTATCGCTACATTAGTAAGACGTTTAAATAATGAGGATAACGAAATTGTCCATCCGGTCTCATTAATGGTTGAGTTATTTCGCATCAATATTTCTTAGTAAAGAGAGCCATTGTTCATCGAAAACGCGGTTTAATTTATGATGAATCTCATAAATTTTGTGTATTATACTGTATAATGTTCTCTCTCCAACAAATCACAATATTGAATAATCAGATTTTGGCAAAAATTTCGTTAATCATAATTCAATATTTGATAATTCGTTAATATTTGATAGTAATAAATATTTTTTATATGCACCAAAAAGAAATCAGGAAATAAAAAAAATTATTTAATATTTATTTTTTAATGTAATGAGTAATCTAATTACTTCATTTATAATTGAAATTATTTATTTGAGATTACATTATTTTTATCGATGGAAATAATTATAGCATCATTATATATGCGTTTTATTGGAGCTCAACACCCGCCGTGGAACTCCAACAATTGAAGAATATAAAATACCTGTACTAAATTGGGAGTCATTATCTTCATTTCTTAATTTAATGTAAAAATGTATTAAAAATGAATTGAAATAAGGGACCATATGATGATCATGTACCGAATGGATAGATTTTTTTCCCTTTTCGCGTACGGAATGGATATATAGCGTTCTTAATTATGGATATATAGTCTTAAACACTCATTAGGTATTAGACTATTAGTAATCTCAAATTCAAATTTGCATTGACTAAAAAATAAATTATTTTTACTCTATCTTTTTAACTTCGAATGAGTAGGACGCTAATAATTCTAATACCGAAGGCCTCCCATACCCAGTCAGTATAAAAAAAAAGGTCCATCACATGCGACAAAGTAATCCAATTAAAGAAACATATGATATAATTCTAATAGCACATAGAACATATCGTCGTAGTTTGTTATAAATTTTTTAGGAGATAAACATGATCAGCTAGGTTTGGTTCTTACATAATAAGAGAGGCAGAAACAACGTTTATTTGAACCTCAGAAAATGAATTTTTTATTTCACATAAAGTTTTTATTTGCATGTATCATTAGCTAATGAAGCAGTTCATAAAATAAACGTCATGATGTTGACTGTCGAATAGCGCCCAAAGTCATTTCGCAATGCACATCTTCTAACCAATTGACAATCATATAATTGTGATAAATGAAAAAAAAACTTTGAGTACTAATTTGAAATTAATGTAGATAATGTGTTAGGTTAGAATATTAAATTAAATATTCCATATGATGTTAAACCAAGTCATAGCTATTTAATTAAAAATAGAGAAGAGAACTACTTGAATAAAATATTTGTATATAGAATGGCTATAGAACATTGATTTTACTCATTGGATTAAAAAATAATTGCATACTAGTTTAAAATATGTGTTAAATAATAAATATGATTAAAATTAAGATCATAAAATTATCCGATGATCATGATCAAGTTATTTTAATAAATATGATTAATTTAATGACTATAATGTATTTAGTCTTAAATAGTACTTTTTATTATCAAAATATCCAATAAATATTTATTATTTTACCTAAGAAGTATATAATTAATTTAATCATCAATTATAATTATTAAATTAATTAAATAATAAAAAATAAATGCTCTATATTAACTTATAGTGGGGTAGTCTACGTACTCGTTAACCTCTTAATAGCTATACATAAGATATTGCACAAATTGATTTGGAAGAAGATAAAACATGAAATTAATTTTAAAAGATGATATTTTTCATATTGAATTACATCAACAAAATCTATCTGTGAAAAGAAAATAAAGAAGGAGGTATGTTCACAATATTTTAAATTATATTTTATTTTCTAAAAACAATCTTGATTATCATTTTTTGCAATTTTTAAATAATAATAATAATAATAATAATAATAATAATAATAATAATAATATTTTTACACAGCGTAAACAATATATTTATAAGTAGGAGTATAGTAGGTTAACAAAAACTATTATTTTAAAGTTTAAAAAATATTAAAGAAAAAACACGCCCAAAAAACACAAAGATATGCCACATAGTTCAATTTTATTTGAGAAGTAAGAATTTGAGTTTCAATTAAAACAAGAAAGCGTTTTTTAAGAAAGTGGAGGTAGTACATGGAGTGCTCGCTAAAATTTAAATCTTTATTACTTTTCATAAATATGTATTTTTTTATTTTGTATGATTTTTAAATGAAATATTTATTCTATGACATGATAATCTACGTATAGTTAGGAGTTTTAATTAGATTAGACAAAAATATATCATTTTTGTATAATATAAAAGAAAAAACATGACCGAGTAATATGTATATAACTAAATATTAAATAAGTAAAATGTGAAAAAATAATGTCATTTAAGTGGAAGTAGAATTTTCAGTTGAATTAAATTATGAAATTTTATTTTAGAAAGAGATAAAAAAAATAGGTAATATATGCTCGCAAATACTTAAAATTTATCTTCTCTTTTCCAAAGACTATTTTTTAAATAAAAATATAATGATAAAAAGTATTGCCTATATTTATATCTATATACTGATAAAAGAAGATGTAGTTCATGAAGATTGGAACTTGATTCGATGTAATAAAATTTAGTTAAACCGATTGGCCAATTATCGTCATTAATTATTATAAAAAATTTCTGGCATATATCGTCTGTGCATGGCATGGATTTTGGAAAATAGTTTGAATATAAAGATTAAGATAATTTTTATAACAATTTCAAATTAAATCCTTTGACTTCACCGGTGCATCAATTTTAAATTAAATTCTTTGACTTCATCGATGTGGAATGTTCTACTTGTGAACCCATTGAATAACAAAGTCGCGGTCATCTTTTCTGTATCATCAGTGACATAAAAATCCACATATTGCATTAAGAAATTTCGAGCTGTCTATAAGACTTCTTTTACCTTATTATTTAAACTTCGAATCTCCAAAACTATTTCGTCTTATCAGGCGGCCAATTTTTTTTTTTTTTGGAACGAACCTAATTAATGAATATGGAACGTTTGAAACAATCAAAATTTCAATTTGCGATGCTACCTTGATTGTTATCTTGCGGCCATCAATTTCCCCATTTACGAAAACGATGTATGACAGAAGAAGGAAATTAGATTAGACTCCACGATAGGGTTTAGAAAAAAAAAGAAACAATAGGAATACCAAATTATATGATAGCAAAACATTAAAACTTAAAATACTCACTGAAAAATATAAATATATAGAATATGATTAAATAATATCTAACTCTAATGATTTTTATTTAATGTAGGAGCCAAGAATCACTTTTCGCATGCTTGATGATTCAGGTTTGAATCATTTAAGTTGGTAGTGCGACTTCAAAACGCCTTCTTGTACCTAACTGAGATAAGTACCCATATGATGAACTTAATATAAACAATATTAATGAACTGAACTGAGATAAGGACCCATATGATCATCATGCACTGAATGGATAGACTTTTTTTCTTTTTTTAGAGAGAGAGAGAATTCTGAATGGATAAATAGCGCTGGTAATTGCCGTTTAATGCATATTGACATTAGTTGATGAAAGGTCCATCACATGTGACAAATTGATCCAATTAAAGAAATATATAATACAAATAACTCATGCCACACATGTACACCACTCCAAGAAATCTGCCGATTTGCGACGCAAGCTTGTCGTCGCTAAGGCAATGCTAACAAGTGGCTAAAACAAATAGTTACACATTAGCGTTGAAATGGCATCGCACAAATGGAGACGCTGACGTTCGGTGGCTATTAGTGTCGCGATGGCGCCAAGGGCAAACGTGACGCTACTAGCGCTACATAATGACGCTATGGTGACGTTATCATGATGTGAAAAGTGTCATTGTGAGATGTTTATGTGCATTGCGCTAACCCGATGCTACGTTGGTACTGAACGTAGAGATACTACTTCGACGCTAAGGTGACACTAAAGTGATTTCGTGTTACATCTCTGTTGTGATGCTAATGTGATGCCAAGATGTGTGACGCTAAAATGAGACTAATCAGATGCCAATTGTGATATATTTTAAATAACGTCTAAACAGCTTGTGCTGCTAATGAGATGTTAAAGAGATGTTAAATCCTGATACTTTTGCCTCATTCCAATCGTTTTGTTCCCTTCCCACACCATACAAAGTATACAATGTATATATAATGCACTATTCATATTGATGACAATAATAATAAAGAAAAGTACTAATAACGATCAGAAAAGGATTAACAAGATAACAAAATGATATCACACATCATAACAAAAATATATCAAAGATGTATGATAAAAAAAGTTTATATCCTAAATCATTATCGTCGTCGTTGTCTTGCAAAATGGACAAATGCTGAGGAATCTGCTAAGCTAGCTGCTCCGAAATGAGTTCCTGATGCTATCCAATGTGAGCTCAGGTGTGATGGATGAAGTCGAAGCAAATGAGCCGCTGGCATATCCTCCGCTCCTCCTAAGAACGAGAGCGGCTATGCCTAGGCCACACAGGTATCATCCTCGTGTCGTGCAGGCCACCTACTCCTAAACAACAGCGTTCTCTACAAAATATACAAACTATATGTAACATTATAAATCATATAAATTATATAACTTTAAAAAATATAAACATACAAAGTCTTATAAAATTAAAAACATGAATCCTTTTCGAGATACA
Source organism: Pontederia crassipes (assembly GCA_030549335.1). Taxonomy (NCBI): domain Eukaryota; kingdom Viridiplantae; phylum Streptophyta; class Magnoliopsida; order Commelinales; family Pontederiaceae; genus Pontederia; species Pontederia crassipes. Next base: position 58,086,640 of record CM060194.1, on the reverse strand, counting down.
TTACATGGTAGTTGAGTACTAAGATCATCTTTGTACTTCTCAACCATCTTCTTATTATACGCACCCTAAAAAATTTAAGCATTGCATAATTGAAAAATCAATTACGCTAATGTGAACAACCAAGTGAACATGTGGTGATACTTACTAGAACTCTACGAGTATTGGGCGTGACCAAGTTATCTTCTTGCTCTTATGTGTGGCCTCGTAGACTGCACAAAAGTTTATGGTATCACCTTGTTTTTTCCTTTGTAATAAAGTTTCAAATTTTATAAAATAAGTATAAGATAAAAGTTTGATTATTCCATTTTGTATTGACATTACCATGTCTCTTCGATGCTCATCAATCGAAACAAGCCGCCTGTGTGGATGTGGGCCTCTGACTTCGAAAGTCTGCTAACTTTTGCCTTTGCAGACTTTTTTTGTCATTCTTCATCCATCCTATATCAACATCAAATACTTAGATTTTGTAAAATTAAAAATTTAATAAAAGCAATTCAATTGTAAATTTACCACCTCTTACATAATGACTCTCAAACTAGACGCCTAATACGTTTCGAGCATCTTTGTATGCTCTGCTCTAAACTGAGACCATAACGAATTTGCGAAACTTATATAGACGATTTTTTAGGCACGCAGCCACTTTTTCAAAAGCTCTTCGGATCGTTCCTAAATTTAGATCTGGATGAAACTGATTTGCTTCAAAAAAGATATTGTATATGTTAGTAATTTAAAAATAAGATAAAATAAAATATCTAATGCAAAAAAAAGATCATACAGTAAATGTCTCATCCCACACTTGATTTAGAATCTTTCCACGATCCTGCCCCTTCCGACAAGTGGTAGAAGTAGGTATGAAAGTGGTCCTGTAGTTTATGAAAAAGTAGTTTTGTGTTTGGATAAAATGGAGGTCGGGATGCTCGTATTGTCCCGACTGTCCTGCTTATCTTTATGGCCATTAGATTTTGTTTCAACGATGTTAGAACCGCCCATCTTTATCTCTTAAACATGTGAACCGGGGGTTTTTTTCGTATGTTAGAACCCATCCCGATCGCCCTACGTCCCCAGCGCCGTCCCTCATGCCCCAACGTCGCTCGAGTTGCCGATCGAGGCTGAGCCACGCGCCGACGTTGCTCCACTCGCCGACGTTGCTGCCCCGATGGTGCTCTGATATGTGAAATTCAGGAGTAATGTGATAACTTGCTGGATTTTATGTAAAAAGTGCAATTTTTTCAATATTTGGTCAAACTCCCCAACTCACTTTCTGCAAGTGCACAGGTAAGTTGTAGTAGACCCAAGTTATTGTATCCATAGAGATTTGAAGCCCTAGACTCCCTAAAAATAATTTAGACTAGTCCTACTTAAAGTGGCAAAAATAGGAAATTAAAGGAAAGTGAAACAGTTTTTTAAAGAAAGGCAAAATGATAACTATTTTTGGGTTTTTGAAGAGTTATCTAAACTAAATTATAAATGCTAGATTAGAGGCTAAAAGGGTTTAACTATCAATGAGGAAGGTTCTCTTAGGAATTGGAGTTCATCTAACTTAATTATGAATGGAATGGAACAAGTTATCAGTTTTTAGTCAAATCTGATTCAACCTTAAGTGTGGCTGTTCTCACAACTCAATTTGACCAGAACTAATCAATATATTGTCATATAATTGTTAGCCAGGTTGAATTAGAAGAGGATCCCCACTGAAAATCAAGTTATCATTAAGCTCAACTCAAGTTCTTTGTTGATTTTTGACAATTTAATGAAATCTGAAGTGATAACTTCTAAATGCAGTCACAAAATAAGGAAATCACTTCAATTAGCTAGGCAGGGATGAAATCAATTCAATAATAATGCTGGTGCTCCTTGGTTTATCTCTAAACTACAAGAGGACCTTAAATCAGCCTCTCGGCTGCAAATGAAACTAAAATCCATACTAACACTTATTAATTGGAAACAATATGCATATAATCACAGGTTGGGAATTCAGCAATTGTCATTGCTCCTTGGTTCATCTCTGAATCTCAAGGAAGGCCATAAGACCACCTCTCAGTGGTAGGTTAAAGTAGAGTTTAACAATGGCAATCAGATTTTCCTTAAATTCAGGAAAATAGAAATTAGCAACATTAAAATCAGGGAGTAATCAATGGCAATCACAGATTTGAACCATATAAATGTCAAAGTATCTTAATTCATTTCTGAACAAGATTGGGACCAATAATCAACCTCTCAGTTGCTCAATTAATCAAGTTCCCCAATGACAATCAGATTCAAATAATTCAGGAATCAGAAATCAAGAAGTTCAGGAATTCAAAAATTAGGAAATCAGCAGCAATTATAGATTAGAACCCTAGAAATGTCATTGCATCTTGATCATTTCTGAACTAGAATGGAACCATAAGATAACCTCTCAGTTGTCAAAACAATTAGGGCTCCACAATGACAAAACAGATTCTAAGAATTCAGAAATCAAAAAGGCATTTCAGAATCCAGATTCTAGAAAAATCAGATTTCAGAAAGTAAGAAATCAGAATTCCAATTGGGATTGCTTCTAGAACTTGGCATTGGTTCTTGATTCATTTCTGAACAAAGATTAGATCAAATGACAACTTCTCAATTGTAAACACAAATAGGATCTTACAATGACAAGAATAGATTCATATCAATACAGATTTCAGAATTCAGAAACTTAATTCAGAATTTGATTCAATGCAGGAAATCAGATTTGTCCCTAATCCATCCACAATTAATCTAGACTACTACCCTATCCTATGAGACATAGAATTTCGCTCCTCATAATTACAAAATTAGATACAAGATAGAATGAAGACAGAGGCAATTCTTCCTAGATTGGAAGACTCTCGACAGAAATTGCAGCAGCAGTCTTGAGCTCCAAACCCTTGCTTCCTGTGCTGAAACTCTTGCAATCTTTCCAGCCTCACTTACCTCTAGAATTTCTCCAGCTTATATATGTGTCATGTGCACCCTTTGATCCACATCAGAATATTCCATAGTAGTGAGATTGTGCCATCTGTCCAGCTCTGAAATTTCAGCTGCTGCAGCAGCTTTTTGGATAGCAAAAGTAGATGGTCCCCCCTACTTTTTCCTCTTTGGGCAGTCTTGTTATACCTGCTAGAAGGTCCACAACAGCAAACATCAAAGCCCATGAATAAGATTTAAACAAATAAAGATTAAGGCAGTGATATATATCAACTCAAACATCAAATAGGATATGATGTTGTGCAGGAATTAAAACCATAAATAAAAAATGATAACATATAGAACCCGGAATGATAACTTTACATATTTCATGGAAAATGTCCAAATATGAGTGGTTCAAAGCATTGAAGACATCAAATGGATTAGGATGGTAAGTGAATGAGGTCAGAAATCAAATGTGGATAAGATTTATTGATAACTTGGGTGCCAAAAACGATAATTTAATGCATTAAAAATGATAACTTGTGATAACTTTAGTTGTGGTTATCCAAATGTGATCAAATCAGAGCAGCAAGGAGATAGGACAATAATATGATAATTGCCTAAGGTTTTTATGCAAAAATGACAGCCTTGCATATCAAAATGACAGTTTTTCCCTTAAACGATAACTTGATATTTAAAAGTGATAACCAATGAAATGGAATGATAACTTAGCACAAGTTGAAATATGGTCACTCAAATATGATTGGTCCATGATGGCAGAGGATTTAGGGCAGAATAATTACTGGAAATCAGCTCAAATAGAAAAATGATAACTTGCACACTTGGAATGATAACTTGCCCTAGAAATGATAACTTGGCATAGAATTAAGATATTAATAGATTTTAACATTTCAGAACCTCTACGCATATAGAATTAAGTATAAAATGAGGAAGATCAACTAGTTATCACAATCCATGCATTCCAAACATAATTGGCCAAAAGTTGGGCAATTTAGGGGCTCGATATGGGTGAAATGCATCTAAAATGGGATAAAAACCTATAGTGATCAGCTAATGATCAAACTTCCCCAAGCTTAGCCTTTTGCTTATCCTCAAGCAAAACATTCAGAAATTAAGGGCAAAACTTGAATTATTAGCCCACAAATGGATTAGAAATCAGCTAATTTAGGTCCAATAAGTTTTCCACTTTGCCAACACTTCAATCTTTTCAAAAACATAAATTTCTAGCTAGGGAATCATAGAGGCTAAAGCGAATTTAAGCCACGAAAGAAGTACTAGCAATAACAGGTTGAATTTCAGGGGTTGTCAACTTTACAAGAGGTTGAACTACAAATCTCTTCATGAACTGATTTTCCATTGATTAAACAGGTTTAACACCTGACTTTTATTCATGAAATGCAAGTAAACAGGTCAAGGCCTGATTTTTATTCATGCTTTCTTTAAGAGAGATTCCAATGGAAGTTTTGCTCTCTTAAATTTTTTTTTATTGCATTGAAGAGAGATTCCTTTGGAAGTTTTGCTCTCTTCTTTTTTTTTCTCTATGCATGCATGCAATGCAAAATGCAACTTTTACTTTTCCTTTTTCTCATTTTTCTATCCTGTTCATGAAGTGAGCAATAGTTCAAACTAATGTAAGATCTAGATCCCTTAGTTCAAAAAGTCAAGTTTTTCTATTTAACATGGCAGCAAGAACCTTGACTCCCCTCTAGACATAATGTATTATCAATTAAATCTATAGATGTTACCAAAAAAGAAAATTTTTAGCCGAATTTAATCCAAATGCATCTGAATGATTGAGTCAATTAAAGTAAGAAGACTAATGGCCAAGTTAGCCACTTGGTATTGGAGTGTACCCACTGTCCTATAAAGTATTTTATCCATTTTAGAGTTAGAATGGATGCAGGAATTGATTTGAACTCGAATAGTGATAACTAGTGATAACCGGGTGGAACTAATGATAATTTGCGAAACCTACTGATAACCTGGTGATGATTAATAATATAAGTATTGGAATGAATTAAAAATATGACACAAAGGTTAAAAAAGCACCAGGATTTCTCCCCCAAACTTATTCTCATCACTGTCTCCAATGGTGAAAAATAAAGGCAAGGGAGAGGGTAGGGAGGGTATGAAATGCATGGAATTTGGCACTTGAATCATATCCAATGGTTCTTGCATTTCAATCAAAGTCTCCAGGTGTTCCATACTTCATGATTTGCAACCAATTCTGCAAGGAAATAAGGGATATTAGTGAAAATGCAATATCAGATTTTTAGGTGCACAATTCATTAATGCATTGAAATTCACTGAAATTCAGCTATGATGGATTTGGATAACTGATAAGGATGATAATTCAGATGTTAGTATGATAAATGTTGCATGATGGAAAAGATAATATCAGTTATCATTGAGATTTCAGTGGAAAAATCAAATCTAAGGGTAAGGGTACTCCCTAATTGAAAGTTTGCGGATTGATCTGATTCCTACATTACTTATTTCTGCAAAATAGAAAGATTATGTATAAAAAGGCTTGGTTTACCTCCTAAAAAGTACCTTTCTTTGATGTCTTTGGCTAGACATTGTTACACTTGGAGATCAGCTATGCAAAGTTGGCAAATCTTGCAAATTCAACACCTCCTTAGCTGAATCCAAAGCTGTAGGGTTATACAGCTTCAACCTCGGTCCATTGACCTTGAATATATCATCCTTATCATTCAGAAGGTCCACAGTTCCATAAGCATAAACTTTGTGGACTTTAAAGGGTCCACTCCATCTTGATTTCAACTTTCTAAGGAATAAGCCTTGAATTAAATAGCAACACAAGGTCTCTAACTTTGAAATCCTTCTTCAGAATTCTGCTATCATGCCATCTTTTGATTCTCTCTTTGTAGAATTCTAAATTATGATAGGCATTTAGCCTAATTTCATCCAACTCATCAATTTGTAGAAGCCTCTTCTGTCCACATGCATGCATATCAAAATTGAGTGCCTTGACTGCCCAATAGGCTTTATGTTTCAACTCAATTGGTAGATGACATGTCTTTCCATAAATCAATTTATAGGGAGAGGTACCTATTAGAGTTTTATAGGCTGTCCTATATGCCCAAAGTGCCTCATTTAGTCTCAAACTCCAAATCCTTCCTAGTCAAGGAAATTGTTTTCTCCAATATGGCCTTGATTTTCCTATTTGAGATTTCTGCTTGACCATTTGTTTGAGGATGGTAAGAATTTGAGACCTTGTGCTTGACTTCATACTTGTTTAGGAGGTTCTCAAAACACTTTTCAATAAAGTGGCTCCCTCCATCACTGATGACAATTCTTGGGATTCCAAATCTTAGGAAGATTATCTCTTTGAAAAGCTTGATAACATCCCTAGAATCAGCAGCTGAAGTTGGGATTGCCTCTATCCATTTGGATACATAGTCAACAGCAAGTAATATAAATTTGTATTCAAATGAGCTAGGGAAAGGTCCCATGTAATCTATGCCCCATACATCAAAAATTTCAACCTCTAAAATCCCATTCTGAGACATTTCATTCCTCCTTGAAATAAAACCTGCCCTTTGACATTCATCACAACTCTTCACATACAAATAAGCATCTTTGAACAAGGAAGGCCAATAAAAACCAGATTGTAGAACCTTGGCAGCTGTCTTTTGAGTAGCTCCATGTCCACCATATGGAGATGAGTGGCATTCATACAAAATTGATTGGAATTCAACTTCTGGTACACACCTCCTGAAAATGACATCAGGAACTTTTTGAATAGAAGAGGGTCATCCCAATAGAAGTCCTTCAAGTCATGGAAAAACTTTTTCTTCTGCTGATAGGAGAAGTCAGAAGGAACAATCCCATATGCCAAGTAGTTGACAATATCAGCATACCAAGGAGTAGGGGCAGCTAATATGGCCATTAGAAATTCATCAGGGAAGAAGTCATTGATAGGGAGTGATAGAGAATCCTGAACTCATTCCATCCTTGATAAGTGGTCAGCAACTAAGTTTTCTGTCCCTCTTTTGTCCCTGATTTCAACATCAAATTTCTATAGCAAAAGGATCCATCTTATAAGCCTTGGTTTTGATTCCTTCTTACTAATCAAGTGCCTCACTGCTTGGTGGTCAGTAAATACAATCACCTTGGATCCAATTAGGTAAGATATGAACTTATCAAATGCAAATACCATTGCCAACAGTTCTTTCTTAATGGTAGCATAGTTGATTTGAGCCTCATCTAGTGTTTTGCTAGCATAGCAAATGACATAATGTTTCTTCTCCCTGGTTTGCCCCAAGACTGCCCCTACTGCTTGATCAGAGGCATCACACATTATTTCAAATGGAAGAGACCAATCAGGTGGCTGGACTATAGGAGCTGAAACAATGGCTTCTTTCAGCTGCTTGAAGGCCTTCATGCACTCTTCATCAAAATTGAAATCAGTATCTTTTGCTAGCAACTTGGTAAGAGGCCTGGTTATCATTGAGAAGTTTTTGATGTGTAGAATCCTGCATGCCTTAAAAAACTCCTTACTGCCTTCACATTTGTAGGGGGTGGCAACTTCTCAATTACTTCAATCTTGGCCTTATCCATCTCAATTCCTCTACTTGAAACAAATGTCCTAGAACAACCCCTTCTTGGACCATAAAATGATACTTCTCCCAATTGAGGATCAAATTGGATTCCCTACATCTTTGTAGCACCTTGGTCAAATTTTCTAGACAACTCTCAAAGGAGTCTCCATACACTGAAAAATCATCCATGAAGACCTCCATAATTTCTTCAATAAAATCTGAGAAGATTGACAACATGCATCTCTGAAAAGTGGCAGGTGTATTACATAAGCCAAATGGCATCCTCCTATAAGCAAATGTCTCATATGGACATGTGAAAGTAGTTTTGTGTTGATCTTGAGGGTGAATTAGGATTTGAGGAATCCCGAATAGCCATCTAAATAACAGAAGTGGGAGTGCTTTGCCAATCTCTCCAACATCTGGTCAATGAAAGGAAGAGGGAAAGGTTCTTCCTTGTTGCCTTGTTCAATTTTCTGAAGTCAATACACATCCTCCATCCTGTAACTGTCCTTGTAGAAATTAATTCATTAGAATCTGATTTGATAACTGTGATTCCTCCCTTCTTTGGCACTACCTGTACAGAGCTGACCCATTCACTATCTAAAATTGGGTAGATAATTCCAGTTTTTAACAATCTCAGCACCTCCTTCGTCACTACTTCCTTCATTACTAGATTGAGTCTTCTTTGGCATTCAATAGAGGGCTTGTCACTATCCTCCATAGGGATCTCCTGTGCATACAAATTGAGGGATTAATACCCTTAATATCTTCAATAGAATAACCAATCATTTCCCTGTACAGCTTCAATCTTTTCAACAACTCCTCAACTTGGACTTTTGGTAAGTTGGCATTGATAATAGCAGGAAATGTCGAATTCTCTCCCAAGAATTCATACTTTAGGTTGCTAGGGAGAGGCTTGAGCTCCAATTTAGATGAATGGTCTTGAGCTGAATCAGGTTGGAGCTCAGCAGTGATAACCTGATACACTTCATTCTGAAATTTTGATTTTCTCACTGATTTTGAAGAATTCAGCACTGATTGGTATGCCTTAGTCTCTGGATCCTTTAGTTCCTTCAAATGATCAAACATTAGGTACCTTTGCAATGGATCTTCAATGGAAATTATGGCAGAAACTTGCTGAACAACTTGATCTAACTGCCACTCTTCAAAATCATTTTCTTGAAAATTTAGCCTACTGATAACTTGTGCCAAATTAAATTCTATCTTGCCCTCTCCAATTTGGAATGTCAATCTGCCCTCCTTGACATTTATGATAGCTCCAGTAGTAGCTAGAAAGGGCCTCCCTAGAAGAATAGGAGTATTTAAGTCCTCATCCATGTCAAGTACTACAAAGTCTACTGGAATGTAAAATTTGCCAACTTTGAGGGGTATGTCTTCAATTATTCCATGTGAGTACTTGATGGATCTGTCTGTCAGCTGTAGAGACATGTTTGTAGGCTTCATATCTCCAACTTCAAGCTTCCTACAAAGTGAAAGAGATATGACACTGACTGATGCACCCAAATCACACATTGCCCTTTGAATTTTTCTATTTCCAATTTCACAAGGTATGGAGAAACTTCCTGAATCTTTCAACTTGGGTGGCAATTTATTTTGGATGATTGCAGAAGCTTCCTTAGTCAAGGCAATGATTTCACAAATGGCACATTGATATACACCTTCTTCAGGATTTCAATGAATCTTCCATACTGTTGGTCCTGCCTTGCCTTGATTAGCCTTTGAGGGAAAGGTACCCTATCAAAGACTCTGGCCCTGACTTCATTTTGAGGGCCTTTGTTCTGATTTTCTCCCACAAGTTCAGCTGGTTCTTCAGCAGCTTTTGAATCTGATTTGATTGGATTCTCTTCAGCTTTCTTCATTGGTTCTTCAACAATTCTTCCACTCCTGAGCTGGACAGCTTGGACTTGCTCTTTGGGGTTCAATTCTGGTTGTCCAAGGAGAAATATAGGTGGTCTAGTAGAAGTGCTTGCTTGTTGGGCAATATGATTTTCAAGTAACTTTTGATTTGCATTCAAGGATTCATATCCATTGGTTAATTTCTGCATTGTCTTCTCTTGCTTCTCTTGTCTCTTCAAAATTTGTTGCAGCAACTCTTCCATCTTTGATAATTAAGTGGCTTGAGTTTGAAGTGGTTGCTCATAAGGAGGTCTTTACACGAGTATTTGAGGGTTGATTCTGATATGGAGGTGGTTGGTTACTTGGCAAAATCTTGGGTTGCCAATTAGAATTCTGCATAGGTGGCCCTTGATAATGATTGGCCTTGTAGGAGAGGTAGGGATGGTTCCTATTCTCTGGAGTATAGAATTCAGCAGGTGGCTTGACTCCATAATTCCCCACACCATTAACTTGATCTATGGATTGATCATATTGCTGCATTATCAAGTTGCAACTCTCAGTGACATGGCCCTGGTTTCCACATACATCACACCTTGATTCATGATTTGAAGACTTTCCTACATTAGTTGACAAATTCAGGTTCTCCAATGCCTTTTTCAATCCTTCTTTAATCTGGACAGCAATGTTATTAACCTGATTTTCATTAGATGGCCTCCTTGTCCTGTCATGTATAAGAAAATGGTGGTTCTTGGCCATGTTCTCAATTAATTGGTAGGTTTCATCAATATTTCTTGATGCAAATATCCCTCCTGCAGATGTATCCAATGCAACTTTGCTGGGGTAGTTCAATCCTTTGTGGAAATAATTGACAAGTTGTCATTTTTCAAAGCCATGATGTGGACATGCCCTCAGCAAGCCTTGGAGTCTTTGCCATACATCACATATATTCTCTTGATTCAATTGATAGAACCTCACAATCTGATCTATGAAATTATCAGTTTTCCTAGGTAGGTAGAATTCAGCTAGGAACAATTGGATTATAGATTCCCAAGTAGCCATCTCTTCAGGTTTGAGAGTCTTGTACCATATCTTTGCTTTGTCCTTAAGTGGGAAGGAGAATACCCTCATATAGACAGCATCCATTAGAGTATTGTTGAAATGAATTGTGTTGCAAATCTCCTTGAAGTTGTCCAAGTGTGAAGCTGGATCATCATTTCCCAAACTAGCAAATTGGTATTGCCTTATCATTGTCACCAAGGCTGGGTTCACTTCAAAATTAGCAGCTGGTCCTAGGACTCCATTCCCTTGTTGATTTCTGACATTATTAGGAGAATAGCAATCCTTGAGTGTCCTTGGTGCAACCATATTAATTTCCTCTTCTTCTTCCTCAAAAATTCTTCTTCTTGCCTCAATTCTTTGCAATCTTCTCCTTCTCAAGAATCTTTTTTTAGGTTCAGGATCTGATTGATAATGGTCCTCTTGTTTGTCTAAATCCTACATAAATGAATTCAGAAGTATCAAATTTCAGAAAAGTAAGTAAACTAGACAAAAATGAAAAATTCAGAATGATAACTTGCAAAAATTAAAAATTCGACTAATAAATGGACTGAAAACTAGTCTAAAACTAATCTAAACTATCTAAGTTAATTTAATTGACCTCAAATCCCCGGTAACGGCGCCAAAAACTTGATATGTGAAATTCAGGAGTAATGTGATAATTTGCTGGATTTTATGTAAAAAGTGCAATTTTTTTAATATTTGGTCTAACTCCCAACTCACTTTCTGCAAGTGCACAGGTCAGTTGTAGTAGACCCAAGTTGTCATATCCACAAAGATTTGAAGCCCTAGACTCCCTAAAAATAATTTAGACTAGTCCTACTTATAGTGGCAAAAATAGAAAATTAAAGGGAAGTGAAACAAATTTTTAAAGAAAGGCAAAATGATAACTGTTTTTGGGTTTTTGAAGAGTTATCTAAACTGAATTATAAATGCTAGATGAGAGGCTAAAAGGGTTTAAATATCAATGAGAAAGGTTCTCCTAAGAATTGGAGTTCATCTAACTTAATTATGGATGGAATGGAATAAGTTACCAGTTTTTAGTTAAATTTGATTCAATCTTAAGTATGGCTGCTCTCACAGCTCAATTTGATCAGAATTAATCAATATATTATCATATAATTGTTAACCAGGTTCAATTAAAAGAGAATCCCACTGAAAATCAAGTTATCATTAAGCTCAACTCAAGTTCTTTGTTGATTTTTGACAATTTAATAAAATCTGAAGTGATAACTTCTAAATGCAGTCACAAAATAAGGAAATCACTTCAATTAGCTAGACAGGGATGAAATCAATTCAATAATAATGCTGGTGCTCCTTGGTTTATCTCTAAACTACAAGAGGACCTTAAATTAGCCTCTCGACTGCAAATGAAACTAAAATCAATACTAACACTTATTAATTGGAAACAATATGCATATAATCACAGGTTGGGAATTCAGCAATTGTCATTGCTCCTTGGTTCATCTCTGAATCTAAGGAAGGCCATAAGACCACCTCTCAGTGGTAGGTTAAAGTAGGGTTTAACAATGGCAATCAGATTTCCCTTAAATTCAACAAAATAGAAATCAGCAACATTAAAATCAGGGAGTAACCAATGGCAATCACAGATTTGAACCAATGTCAAAGTATCTTAATTCATTTTTAAATAAGATTGGGACCAATAATCAACCTCTCAATTGCTCAATTAATCAAGTTTCCCAATGACAATCAAATTCAAATAATTCAGGAATCAGAAATCGGGAAGTTCAGGAATTCAGAAATTAGGAAATCAACAGCAATTACATATTAGAACCCTAGAAATGTCATTGCATCTTGATCATTTCTGAACTAGAATGGAACCATAAGATAACCTCTCAGTTGTCAAAATAATTAGGGCTCCACAATGACAAAACAGATTCTAAGAATTCAGAAATCAGAAAGGCATTTCAGAATCCAGATTCTAGAAAAATTAGATTTCAGAAAGTAAGAAATCAGAATTCTAATTGGGATTGCTTCTAGAACTTGGCATTGGTTCTTGATTCATTTCTGAACAAAGATTAGATCAAATGACAACTTTTCAGTTGTAAACACAAATAGGATCTTACAATGACAAGAATAGATTCATATCAATACAGATTTCAGAATTCAGAAATTTAATTCAGAACTTGATTCAATGCAGGAAATTAGATTTGTCCCTAATCCATCCACAATTAATCTAGACTACTACCCTATCCTAGGAGACATGGAGTTTTGCTCCTCATAATTACAAAATTAGATACAAGATAGAATGAAGAACAGAGGCAATTCATCCTGGATTGGAAGACTCTCGACAGAAATTGCAGCAGCAGTCTTGAGCTCCAAACCCTTGCTTCCTGTCCTGAAACCCTTGCAATCTGTCCAGCCTCCCTTTCCTCCAAAATTTGTGCACCCTTTGATCCCCATCAGAATGTTCCATAGTAGTGAGATTGTGCCATCTGTCCAGCTCTGAAATTCCAGCTGCTGTAGCAGCATTTTGGACAGCAAAAGTAGGTGGTCCCCCCTACTTTTTTCTCTTTGGGCAATCTTGTTATACCTGCTAGAAGGTCCACAACAGCAAACATCAAAGCCCATGAATAAGATTTAAACAAATAAAGATTAAGGCAGTGATATATATCAGCTCAAACATCAAATAGGATATGGTGTTGTGCAGAAATTAAAACCATAAATAAAAAATGATAACATATAGAACCCGGAATGATAACTTTACATATTTCATGGAAAATGTCCAAATATGAGTGGTTCAAAGCATTGAAGGCATCAAATGGATTAGGATGGCAAGTGAATGAGGTCATAAATCAAATGTGGATAAGATTTCAGAGGATTGATAACTTTGCTGCCAAAAACGATAACTTAATGCCTTAAAAATGATAACTTGTGATAACTTTAGTTGTGGTTATCCAAATGTGATCAAATCATAGCAGCAAGGAGATAGGACAATAATATGATAATTGCCTAAGGTTTTTATGCAGAAATGACAGCCTTGCATATCGAAATGAGAGTTTTGCCCTTAAATGATAACTTGATATTCAACAGTGATAACCAATGAAATGGAATGATAACTTAGCACAAGTTGAAATATGGTCACCCAAATATGATTGGTCCATGGTGGTAGGGGATTTAGGGCAGAATAATCACTGGAAATCAGCTCAAATAGAAAAATAATAACTTGCACTTGGAGTGATAACTTGCCCTAGAAATGATAACTTGGCATAGAATTGAGATATTAATGGATTTTAGCATTTCAAAACCTCTATGCACATAGAATTAATTATAAAATGAGGAAGATCAACTAGTTATCACAATCCATGTATTCTAAACATAATTGGCCAAAAGTTGGGCAATTTAGGGGCTCGATATGGGTGAAATGCATCTAAAATGGGATAAAAATCTATAATGATCAGCTAGTGATCATGCTCACGCCCTGACGCCGCTCGATGTATGAACCCCTGTCCTGCCCTAACCTATTGCCGATCGAGGCTGCGCTGCTTGTCGACTACGCTGCCCCGACACCCCTCATGCCCCAAGGCCTCTCGACAGCTTGCGTCATTGCTGCCCCGACACTGCTCACGCCACGACGCCACTCACGTCCCCATTTTCTCCTACCCTAATGCGTCGCCGATCGAGGCTGCACTGTTCGCCGATGCCGAGAGCCACGAGGCTGCCTACAGAATTGAAGTGAAAGCTAGGGTTGGCTGGCATCTCGACATTTCTCCCCATGATGACCCTCTCCTCCATTCTTACGGAATTTGTGTCTATGTTGCTAGGGTTGGCCTGTGTTGTGTGTTTTAATTAGTAAAATAACTTACAGGTGATGTATATGTATTTCTATCTCGTGACAATTAGATTGTTGGTTCCTAAAGCTTTCTTTGGACCTTTGTGCAAACAAAACATGTATATACTATTTTTTAATCTATAGTTGAAATATAGATTATTTTACCTGATCCAATGCTAATTTTCTAACAAATCCAATGCCCATGTATCCGGAAAACACACTCTAAAGTTCCCTGATCCAATGAAAATTTTTAATTATACATATTTTTAGCTTCATTATGCAATATGATTATATTTGTTATTTTATTGAGGCAGATTGTACTGTTTGAATTTATAATATGGAACAAGAGATTAATGAGTCGAATGTTCAAGATAGTGAGGAAGAAGGCAATTTTGAAATGCATGAATAGGATTTTGAAAAGCTTACAAGCTGCCAAAATCTTACATTGGTATGACATTCAATAATGATGAAGAGGCCAACAAGTACTATAACAAAAAGGTGGGTTTTTCTATTAGGAAACAAGGTTGCCATAAATCCATATCACGAAGAATGTCATTAATAGAACTTTTATTTGTTCTAAAGAAGGTCATAAGAGATTCAAGCAATCTATTGAAAAGGTCATCACACAAAGGAGGGATGTTAGAAATGATTGTCTTGCCCACTTATATGTGGGACTAAGGAAGGATGGAAAGTGGGAAGTAAGAAATTTTCAAGACGAGCACAATCATGTTTTAACAACTCCCACAAAGGTGAATTTTTTGCGATCATAGAAAAAAATGTCGGAAACTTCAAAAGAAGCCATTGTTAACCTAAGAAAATTTGGCATGGGCCATCAAGAATAGCTAGGGCATTGAATATGTCTGGTAAACCAATGGTATCAACACAAGATTGCATTGATCATTTGAGATTAAGAAGAAAAGGCAATTTTAATGTTGAATGTCTTAACATCATATCGGTTTTTCAAAATAAAGTAAGTGTTGATCCAGGTTTTTTTCATAGATGGGAGTTCGATGAAGATGGCACGGTTCTGAATTTCTTTTAGGCTGATGGTAGGTCAAGAGATAGTTTTTTAACCTTTGGCGATGTATTTGATACAACATACTGCACAAATAATTTGAAAATGCCATTTGCTCCCTTTACTGGAATCAATCATCACAGGAGGTCGTGTTTATTTGGTGACGAGACCGAGGAGACTTTCATATGGTTGTTCAAAAAATAGTCCGAATGCATGAATGGAAAACACTCAAGTTGTATTATTACGGATCAAGACATTGCGATGGGTAATGATATACGTAAGGTTTTTCCATGTATAAAGCATATTCTTTGCACATGGCATATTGCTAGAAACGTAATGACTCATTTACAAGACTTATATGCTCAAGCCAATTTTAAAGAAAAATACAATGAGTGGCTTTATGGTTCATCAAATACAGACGAGTTCGAAGAAGGTTGGCTTCTTTTGAAGCAGAACTTTAATATTTCGAACGGGCATTGGTTATAGGTCATGTATGAAAATCATCAACAATGGGTTTCATTATATTTTGAAGATATTTTTATTGTAGGTATGCGTACTACGCAAAGGGCTGAAAGCATTAATGCATTCTTTGATGGTTTTGTTAATGCAAATACATCGCTCTCAGAGTTTGTACAACAATATGATAGAGTGGTCCAAAGTCATCGTGCACTAGAAGAAAAAGAAGATTTTCGGAGCATGAACTCATTGCCTACTTACAATGCAAAAAGTTCATTGGGGGTTCATGCAGGCAATATGTATACACATAACATTTTTGTAGATTTCAAGAAGAATACGCAAAATCATTCCGCTTATATGGACATAAGATTTTCAAAGATGCTAACAAAGTTGTCTACTTTGTGCATCCCATGGAAGATATTGATGAAGGCAAGAATATCATCGAGTTTTGTCATCATGCGCCAATTTCTATAAGATGTTCTTGCAAGAAATTTGAACAAGAAGGTTTATTTTGTTGCCACATTTTGAGTGTTCTCCACAAAAAAGGAGTAGCGTTGTTACTTGAGGAATATGTACTCCATCGTTGGACAATAAATGCAAGATATACAATTGCACATGCTATTTATGACAAAGCATCCTATGGTAACGATTCTATAACCCCCATCCAAAAGTTGACTTGGCAAAGTAATTTGTGGAAAGTACAAGAAATGGGTTTGACTTCAGTTAAACATTTACAATATGCAGTCCCACTTATAGATGATGTTATAAAAAAGATTAGTGCCTTCCACAATTCAAATGTAACTACAGATGCATGTGAAGCAAGTACTAGTGTGGTTCAATTAAGTCAGCCAAGCAATAGTGAATTTCATGCAAGTCAATCATCAGCCACTATCAATTTACAAGAGTCACAATTTGTGATACGCGACCCGACACGAGTGAAGTCTAAGGGTAGATCAAGGAATGTTGGAAGAATTAAATTCGATGTCAAAATTTCCATGTCTACAAAAGATTCTAGAAAATGGAGCTGCGGAAAATGTGAAAAAAGTGGACATGATAAAAGAACATGTCCTTTATTGAAGGTAAAATATCCAACAATGTATTTATATTTTCCCGTCTAATGCTTGAATAACCTTTGATGTGGTTTCCTTTATGAACAGGATATACAAGATCAACAACAGTCACAACAAGACATACAAGATCCAATAGGACATACAACATCAATAAATTCAGCAGGATTTGGGTAATTTCTTCAAAACTATTTTTTTGTGTGTTATCTTTCAATTTAGCATGTCCAAGTTGCAATTAGTATTCATCTCTTTCCTGTTCAGTTTTCTTTACCACTAAAGAGTTTTGTTTACCACTGGAGACATGGATGAATCCTGAAATTGAGCTTTGGTAAGTATTTTCCTATTCTTCTTTATGTCTTTTACAATTTTTCCCATTCTTCTAGTCTTATATATGTCTCTTTCTAGCCTGCATGATGTAGCGACTGTGAGTGAATCAGACAAAGAGTCAGACATGAATTCTTTTGTTCAACCTGGAGACATGGATGAAGGCCTAAGGCATCATTTGTTTACCACTGTAGTACATATTGAGTTTTGGGCCTTGTAACTTTGTGTATCCAATGATTCTTGTATAATTCCAGCTTGCTTCAATGTTGAGTTGTCTAAACTATGTATGAACAATACTTGGGACTTTTCTAAAGCAATTATCTAGTCATCCATGTGTACAAGTGTTCAAAAGCTCCTTGTTGCTCTAATAGAGATTCATTCTTAAGTTCTATATTTCTCATTTGTACATTGAGTTCTTAAGCTCCTTGTGCTCATTTGCACATTTCTTATTTCTCATTAGCACATTGCACATAGTGATTCATTCTTAAGCTCCTTGTTGCTCTACAATACATGATAGAGTTCTTCGGTCAACATAGTGGAATCATGAGAATAGAAGATTCTAAAGCAATCCTGGCGAGCTTTAGATTTTTGACCGCAGTATATTCGACTACATGTATATTCGACTACAGTAGCCTCAACTGGCATTGGTTTAATGATAAGTGAAATTGGGAGGTTAAGTGATAAATTGCTAATTTTTGGGTCAAAAGTGAGATTTTTCAATTTTTGATCTAACTCCCTAATTCACTCTCTACTGCAAGTATACAGGTCAATTGTAGTAACCTTAAATGTTGTATCCACAGTGATTTGATGTCCTAGACTACCTAAAAATAATTTAGACTAATCCTATTTAAAATGGCAAAATAGATTTTAATTAGAAGTGAAAACAGATTTTTAATGAAATGCAGAATGATAACTAATTTTGGGGTTTTGGAAATTTGTCAAAACTGAATTATAAATGCTAGATTAAAGACTAAAAATGTTTAACTATCAATGAGGAAGGTTCTCCTAGGAGTTGTGGTTCATCTAAATTAATTATGGATGGATTAAATCAAGTTATCATTAAAAGTTCAATTTTGATTCAACCTGAAATATAGCTACTCTCACAGCTCAATTGGCCTTTAACTAAGCAATATATTATCATATAATTGTTAGTTAGGTTAAATCAGAAGAGGATCCTCACTGAAAATCAAGTTATCATTGGGCTCAAATGAAAGTTCATTGCTGATTTTTACAATTCAAGAAAATCTGAAGTGATAACTTGTAATTGCAATCATAAAATAATGAAATCACTTCAATTAGTTAAACTAGGATGAAATCTATCCAATAATAGTGCTTGTGCTCCTTGGTTCATCTCTGAATTTCACGGGGATTTGAAATCAACCTCTCGGTTGCAAAAGAAAATGAAATCCACAAACTCTAATTAATTGGGGTTAAAGGACATCCTATCCAAAATGGAGAATTCAGTGATTATCCAATGCTCCTTGGTTCATCTCTGACTCTCAAGGAAGACCTTAAGACTACCTCTCAGTAGTGGATTAAAATAAGGCTTGACAATGGAAATCAGAATTCAAAAAGAAATCAGAAAATAGAAATCAGCAATTCAAGGAATCAAAAATATTAATCAATGGAATTTAGGCTTGCCAATTGCTTCTTGACCCATCTCTGACTGCAATAAATCCCTAAGGCTCACCTCTCAGTGATTGAAAGAAATTAGGGGTTCAATTGGCAAGACAGATTCCAAAGAAATCAGAAAATAGATTTCAGAATTAAAATTCAGAAATCAGAAGAGCAAACTGATTTGAATCAAAAGTATGCCAAACATCTTGATTCATTTCTGAACAAGATGGGGGGAGCAATAGCAACCTCTCAGTTGCTCAATTAATCAGATTGAGAATGACAAACAGATTCAAACAGCCTTGGAAATCAGATTCTGAAATTTCAGAAAACTAGGAAATCAAGAAACCAGAAATTAGAAATCAGATTTTCAAATAAAATGGAATCTAGAAACCTGACATTGACTCTTAATTCATTTCTGAAGGAAGATTAGATCAAATGATACTTCTCAGTTATAGATTACATTGGGATCTAACAATTGCAAGAATCAATTCAAAACAGTGCTGAAATCTGAAAACCAAAAATGATTGCAGTGCAGGATTAATTTCAGTCCATATCCATCCACAATTAACCTAGATTACTACCCTATACTAGAAGAAATAGAATTTAGCTCCTCATATTTACAAAGCTTGACATAAAATGGAATGGAGAACAGGCACAATTCATCCTTGCTTGAAGCTTCTCGGCAGGATCTTCAGCAACCAGCAGCAACTCCAGCAGTAGTAGCTCCCTGGTGCAGAAACCCTTGCTCCAAAGCCTTAGTGTCCAGCCCCCTTTGATTCCAGGATTTCTTCAGCTTATATATGACTTCCTTCCACCCTTAGATCAGCATCAAATTGTTCCATACCACCTGATGTGAGCCACCTGTCCAATGGTCCAGGAATTCCAGCTCCTGCAGCAGCTTTTGGACAGCAAAAGCAAGTGGTCCCCTCCTACTTTTTCTACCTTTTTGCACTTATTTTTCCTGCTACAAAATCCAAAATGGCAAGCATCAAGATCCTTAAATGGGATTTTTACAAATAAGGATTAGGATAATGATAGTTGTCAGCTCAAATATCAAATGGGATTAGGTGTTGTGCAGGAATGAAAACCCATATCAAAAATAATAGTTTTAGGGACCCGGAATGATAACTTTTCATATTTAATGGAAAATTTTCAAATATGAGTAGTTCAAAGCATTGAAGACATAAAATGGATTAGGATGACAAGTGAATAAGGTCAGAAATCAAATGTGGATAAGATTTCATAAGAATGATAACTTGGGTGCCAAAAATGATAACTTGATTGCCTTAAAAATGATAACTTGTCATAACTTTGGTTGTGATTATCCAAATGTGATCAAATTTGAACAGCAATGAGTTAGGACAATAATATAATTGTTGCCTAAGGCCTTTGTGCAGAATTGATAATTTTGCATGTCGAAATGACAGTTTTTCCCTTTAACGATAACTTGCCATTGAAAAAATGATAACTTGTTCAAATGGGTTAATAATTTTGCACAAGTTGAAATATGATCATCCAAATATGATTCATTCATGATAGTAATGGATTTAGGGCAAGAAAATCATTGAAAATCAGTTCACTCAAAATAATGGTAACTTATGCATTTGGAATGATAACTTGTCCTAAAAATGATAACTTGGTATAGAATTGAAATATTTATGGATTTTGGCATTTTAGAACCTCTATGCACATGGAATTAAGTATAGAATGAGGAAGATCAACTAGTTATCACAATTTATGCATTTCAAACATAATTGGCCAAAAGTAGGGCAAAATAGGGATTCGATAGGGGTGAAATGCATCTAAAATGAGATAGAAACCTATAGTGATCATTTACTCATTCAAAATGCTTCTTCCAACCTTCCTACTCGACCTAACTGGCATTTGATTAAAGATTCTTGATTTCAGTTACAAGTTTGATTGAATAATCTCTACCCATGGAGTGGAAAAATTGTAGTCCTTTGCCAACCATTCCAGCATGATTACATGCTGATAAGACAACTACAAAAGTAAACTCAGGCCTCCTTATGGATTCATATGTTGAGTTGCAAGTTTATTCATTTATTCATATGAAATTCATGCTTACAAGTAGTGACACACAAACAATGTTAATATGGAGTAACACACAAACATCCAAAGTTAACATATAGTTGCATATCTCAACGCAGGCAGAAGGTACATCCAATATATATATATATATATATATATATATATATATATATATATATATATAGAAGCAAATCACAACGATAACATGAGCCAAATAGAAGCAAATCCTAGTTGATAAACATAGTGTCCTTAGTAATGTACGATATGCAAACCACGTGATAGCAAGAAACAACAAACCTTACAACGTCTTAACAAAAAAATATCATGGCCGCTAGTGTCGTGTCATATAAACATGACTAAAAGAGCTAAAACAACAAAAATTATAAAAAGAAATTTACAACATAACAATCTTTCATTTCTATTCATCCTAACTTCATCTTCAACATCCATCCTATCCATCCTATCGATTTTACGTAGCAATCCATTTATGACATGCGTAGGTCTTTCTTCAAAACATGAATCCATCCATTTGAAGTAACATTAAATAAAAGGATAATAAATATTCTAAAAAAATATTACAAATGTACAATAAACAAAACTTACTCCGTAAAAAGGACATCCATAAAATTTTCAACCAGGATTGCGTTCCGTCCAAGATGTTTTTATCGTTGCTTTTTGTTGACAATAACACTTAGAATGTTCTATGTCTACTCTCTCTCTCTAATTAAAGAAAGAAAGAGTGATAACTAATATGATCTAGTACTAAGCAGCATTAACTTGCTAAGATGAGCATTAATAGCTAGGTAAAATTAACTTGCTATCAGCTAAGTAATGTCGAGATGCCAACCCTCTTTAGGTTTCACTTCAATTCAGTAGGACATATGCAAATGAACTTGAATACCATGTCGGCCTCCAACATTGCCTTAAGGAGAAAATAGAAAACCCAACTAATAATCAGCAATCAAAAGAAAAAAAAGATCATAATTGTTACCTGGCCATGACATTAATGACGGCAGGCAGCAAGAACCAGGCAGCGCAACCACAATCGGCGAACTGGTCAGGGGCGGCACAACCACGACCAGCGGCGCGTTAGGCCAACAGAAAATGGCAGCGAGAGCGGCGTCAGGGCATGAGCGAACTGATCAGCAAGCAGTGCAGCCTCAATCATCAACGCGTTAGGGCAGGAGAAAATGGGGGCGTGAGCGGCGTCGTGGCGTGAGCAGCGTCGGGGCAGCAATGATGCAAGCTCTCGAGAGGCCTTGGGGCGTGAGGGGTGTCGGGGCAGCGTCGTCGACAAGTAGCGCAGCCTTGATCGGCGACGCGTTAGGGCAGGAGAAAATGGGGGCGTGAGCGGCGATGGGACAGCAATGATGCAAGCTCTCGAGAGGCCTTGGGGCGTGAGGGGTGTCGGGGCAGCGTCGTCGACAAGTAGCGCAGCCTCGATCGGCGACGCGTTAGGGCAGGAGAAAATGGGGGTGTGAGCGGCGTCGGGGCAGCAATGACGCAAGCTCTTGAGAGGCCTTGGGGCGTGAGGGGTTTCGGGGCAGC
Organism: Pontederia crassipes; assembly: GCA_030549335.1. Lineage (NCBI taxonomy): Eukaryota > Viridiplantae > Streptophyta > Magnoliopsida > Commelinales > Pontederiaceae > Pontederia > Pontederia crassipes. Next base: position 58,064,362 of record CM060194.1, on the reverse strand, counting down.
GTCGTCAACAAGTAGCGCAGCCTCGATCGATGACGCGTTAGGGCAAGAGAAAATGGGGGCGTGAGCGGCGTCATGGCATGAGCGGCGTCGGGGCAGCAATGATGCAAGCTCTCGAGAGGCCTTGGGCATGAAGGGTGTCGGGGCAGCATCATCGACAAGCACCACAGCCTCGATCAGCAACAGGTTAGGGCAGGACAGGGGTTCAGACATCGAGCGGCGTCAAGGCATAAGCGCCATCAGGGCAGCAACGTCGGCGAGTGGAGCAACGCTGGCACGCGGTTCAGCCTAGATCGGCAACTTGAGCGGTGTTGGGGCATGAGGGGCGCCAGGGACGTAGCATCAGTCGGGTTTTTCTGTGGGAAAAACCTAGCAGGGCAATCGGGATGGGTTGTAACATACGAAAAAACCCCTGGTTCACATGTTTAAGAGATAAAGATGGGTGGTTCTAACATCGGCCGTTGAAATAGAATTTGATGGCCATAAAGATAAGTAGGACAATCAGGACAATACGAGCGTCCCGACCTCCATTTTATCCTTTGTGTTTATAAGCAAAAATATAAAGAAATTTATAAAACTTATTTAACTTACGTCTAAGAAAAGTTGTTCACAGTGACCACCCCATTATCGTGGAATTCATCTTCTTCTGTCGAAGAGGAATCATCCACCGCAATTGGAGTAGGTTGAGAGGGTCTGACATGATCGGAGGGCCCTGGTACAGAATAAATCATTAGTGTAATACAAAATTAAACCAATCTGTGGCATATATCAACAGTAAAGTTCGAACCCCTGTGATACCTAATGCTGCCTGATCTGTGGTAGTTTGATAGTGATATTTGGATTTTCTAGTGATAACTTGCTGAAATTAAGAAAAGAGTCAATTTTTCATTTTTTTGGTCTCCCAACTCACTAGCTGCAAGTGCACAGGTAAGTTGTAGTAGACTCAGGTTGTCATATCCACAAAGATTTGAAGTCCTAAACTACCTACAAATAGTTTAGATTAATCCTAATTAAGATAGCAAAATCAAATTTTTGATTAGTAGTGAAACAGATTTTTTTAACTAGTGCAGAATGATAACAGGTTTGGGATTTTGGAAACTTTTGCAAAACTGAATTATAAAAGCTAAATTAATGGCTAGAAAGGTTTAACTATCAATGAGGAAGGTTCTTCTAGGATTTGGGGTTCATCTAAATTAATTAAGGATAGAATGGAACAAGTTATCATTAAATGTCCAACTTTTGATTCAACTTGAAAATGGCTATTCCCACAGCTCAATTGGCATCTAACTAAGCAATATATGATTATATAGTTGTTAGCTAGGTTGAATCAAAAGAGGGTCCTCATTGAAAATCAAGTTATCATTGGGCTCAAAAGAAAGTTCAATGTTGATTTTTGTAATTCAAGGAAGTTTGGAATGATAACTTGCAATTGCAATCATAAAAAGATGGAATCATTCCAATCAACCAAACCAGGATAATATATACCCAATAATAGTACTTGTGTTCCATGATTCATCTCTGAATTCAAGGGTGATTTAAAATCAACCTCTCGATTGCAAGGAAAAGTGAAATCCACACAAAGTTCTAATTGATTGGGGTTAAAAGATATTCAAACTTTAATGGGAAATTCAATGATTATCCAATGCTCCTTGGGTCATCTCTGACTCTCAAGAATGACCTTAAAACTACCTCTCAGTAGTGGATTAAAATGAGGCTTAACAATGGAAATCAGAATTTAATTAAAATAAGAAAATAGAAATTAACATTTCAGGAAAATCAGCAATGTAAATAGATGGAATTCAGGCCTGCCAAATGCCTCTTGACCCATCTCTGAACTGCAAGAGATTCCTAGAGTACACCTTTCAGTGATTTGAATAAAATAGGGATTAACAATTGGCAAGTCAGATTCCAAACAATCAGAAAATAGATTTCAGAATAAAAACTCAGAAATCAGATTTTGGAAAAAAAACAGATTTGAATCCTGAATTGTCAAACATCTTGATTCATTTCTGAATAAGATCAGGGCATATATTAGCCTCTCAGCTGTTCAATTAATCCAATCCTTGATGACAATCAGATCCAAAGGCCCAGGAAACCAGATTCTGAAATTCAAGAATTTTAGATTCAAAATCAGACTTAAAGTAATGTTGAGAATAGATTTGAATCATGGAATGCCCAAATATTCATAACTCATTTCTGAACAAGATTAGGATGAAGACCAACCTTTCAATTGCTCAATTAATCAAGTCCAGAATGACAAATAGGTTCAAACAGTTCAGAAATCAGATAACCAGAAAAACAGAAACCAGAAATCAGTGGAAAAATCTGATTTGAGTCAAATGATTGTCCAAACAATCTTGATTCATTTCTGAACAAGATAAGGACAATAGCAACTTCCCAAGAACTCAATAAATTAGGTTAGAAAGGAAGAACAGATTCAACAGTCACAGGAATCAAATTCAGAAATTTAGAAAATCAGAAAACTGGAAATCAAAAATCAGATTGCAATAAAATGAAATCCAGGAATCTGATACTATCTTTTAATTCATTCCTGAAATATGATTAGATCAAACAGACTTCTCAGTCATCAATTACAAATGGATCTAATGATAGCACAGCATACATCAATACAGGATATTTCTGAAATCTGAAAACCAGGAATAAATTCAGTGCAAGATTATAGTTCTGTCCATATTCATCCAAAACTAATCTAGACTACTACCCTGTCCTAGAAGAAATGGAGTTTAGCTCCTCATATTTACAAAACTTGGCATCAAATGGAATGGGAAACAGATACAAATCATAGTTCTTGAAGATGTCTCGGCCAGTAGCAGCTCCCAGCAGCAGCAGCTCCAGCCCCCAGCAGGAAACCTCCTCTCCAAAACCCTGAATGACCAGTCCCCTTTTTCCTCTAGAAAAATCCAGCTTTTATATGACTACTATCCACCCTTTGATCCTCATCAGAATGTTCTATTCTCCTTGATGTCAGCCACCTGTCCAATGGTCCCTGCAATGGCCAGCTGATTGCAGCAGCTTTAGGACAGCAAAAGAGTGATCCCCCCACCTTTTTCCAACTTTTTCCAACTTATTTTCCTTGCTACAAAACCTAGAACAGCAAGCATCAAGATCCTTAAATGAGATTTTAACAAATAAAGACTAGGATAATGATATTAGCCAGCTCAAACATCAGATGGGAGTTGGTGTTATGCAAGATTGGAAATCTATATGAAAACTTGATGGTTTTGGACCCGGAAATGATAACTTGCCACAAATCATGGAAATTATCCAAATGCAAGTTATTCAAAGCATTAGAAGCATCAAATGGACAAGGGTAACAAGTGAGTGCAGTCAGAAATCAAATATAAATAAGATTTCAAAGGAGTGATAACTTGGGTGCTAAAAATGATAACTTATATGACTTAAAAATGATAACTTGTAATAACTCAAGTTGTGGTTATCCAAATGTGATGAAATTTGACCAGCAATGAGTTAGAACAATAACAAGATGATTGCTTAAGGTCCCTGTGCAGAATTAATGGTTTTGCATGTCAAAATGACAGAATTACCCTTTAACGATAACTTGCCACTTGAAAATGATAACTTGTTCAAATGGACTTAAAACTTTGCACAAGTTGAGATGTGACTATTCAAATATGATTTATACATGATAATGATGGATTTAGGGCAAGAAAATCATTGAAAATCAGTTCATTCAAAATAATGATAACTTGACACTTAGGAATGATAACTTGTCATCAAAATTATAACTTGACATAGAATTTAAATATTAATGGATTTTGGCATTTCAGAACCTCTATGCACATGAAAATAAGTATTAAATGAGGAATATCAACTAGTTATCACAATGTTTGCATTCCAAGTATAATTGGTCCAAAAATAGGCAAAAGTGGGACTCGATATGTATGAATTTCATCTAAAATGAGTTAGAAACATATAGTGATCAGCAAGTGATCATAGTTCGCTCATCCGAATGTGCTAATCCAACTGTGTGTCCCATCGACAACATCACAACTGACACCATTAAAATAATAAATAATTAATATAATTATATGAAAATTATAAATAAAATACTAATAAATATATTACCTAATGTAATATGTCAGTCGTCATCACATGGTCAAGTGGAATGGACGTTGGAATGTGGAGAAGCGTCCATCAGTCTCGGCGGAGGCGTAGCAAATGTCACCATAAAAAATAGTTAAAATATTTTCATGTACTTAGATTTATTAAATACACAAAAAATGACTTGGGGTGATCGAAATGATCCACCAATGGACTGCCTAATATCTGACGATTCGGCTATGTGCTCTGTCGACGATGGAGCAACTGTCACCATTAAAGAAATAGTTACAACATTTGGTTGTATTTAAATTTATTAAATACACAATAACTAACCTGTGGTGACATGTCGATCATCATGCAATCGAGACGATCCATCGAACCACCTATTATGTGATGATCCGACTATGTATCCCCTCAAAGGTGGAGCAACTGTCACCATAGAAAAATGTTAATAATTAGTACCAATTAGTCGAATATAAATAAGCTACGCAATAAATATATCAACTAGTGGTCGACTCGACGCACCTGAAGCTCGACCTCGTGTAACCATGCTTGAAAAAAATTATCAACCTCATGTTATTATTTATATACTTAATGCAATTCATCGCATTTAGATAAATTTAGATACGTAGTGAAAGAAAATAAATTCGTTAAAACAACTAGGTGTTTCAATCGCTTGTTTCGTATTTTGATTCATCATCTTCATCCTCATTGTTATAATCTTGATTCGAGTCATTATCAATAAAATTATCAACTTTCACTTCTAAAAGGTCATTTGAAATGAACTCTTCCATTAGTTCGGCGTCATGAATATTCTCAACTTTATCAACTATGTCAATCATCCATTATCAACTTTACGCGATCTTCTTGATAGTAATCATCTATGGGTACATCATTGTAAATGGATGATATTTCACGATCATCTACTATTATTTCTACTAAGAATAGTCTACTTCTTACTTTGCATGACACGCACCATTCATCCTTGTTTCTTTTTTATAGATACTTAGTGTAGTACACTTGTTGCCCTTGTTCAGCCAATATGAATGGATCGTATGTGTGGTACTATGACTTTGTTAAATTTTTCCAAATATATGACAAGTCTATGATTTCTTCTATAATGTCATAGTAATCTATTTTTCAAGTTACAATCAAATAGTACTATTTAATTAACAAAAAGGAACTTACTGCATGTTGAGAGGATGTCCGGCGGCAGCGAAATCCGGCCGTAGCATCGAAGGAGGGTGGCGGGGTAGGGTGGTGGAGGGTGGCGGGGTAGGGTGGAGGGCAACGGAGGATGTCCGACGACAGAGATGTACAACGGTGACGTCGAAGGAGGACGGCGGAGGGCAACGGAGGAGGACGAGGATAGCAGGGCAGAAGGGTGTCGGTGGCATCAAAGGAGAGTGGAGGATGGCATCGATGGCGTCGGAGGAGGCGGAGGAGGGCAGGGGAGGAGGAGTCAGAGGAGGAGGGCAGTGTCAGGTCACAGGAGGGCAGCGGAGGAGGATACCGGCAGGGTTGGATAAGGGCAGTGGAGGAGGACGACGGCGTCAAAGGAAGGCAGCAGAGGAGGAGGCCGTCGGGGTCAGAAGAGGAAGGCGGCGATGGGTTGCAGGAGGGCAGCAGAGGAGGCGGAGGAGGGCGGCGTCCGGTGGTGGTATCGGAGAAGGTCACCATAGGAAGGTGGCGTGGTCGGATGATGATTGTGGCGGGGGTGGAGGAGGAAGGCGGCGACGAGTTGCAGGAGGGCAGGGAAGGAGGCAGAGGAGGGCAACGTCTGGCGGTGGCATTGGAGCAGGGCACCGGAGGATGGCTGTGTCGGTCGTCGGTCACGGTAAAATCATAGTAAACAGTAAAGAAAAAGGGAAGAACTTAAGGATTTAAGTTAACTTTTTAGTGCCGCAAAAGTAATGTGATGCTAATGACATGCTAACGTGACGCCGACTAAAAAATTAAAAGATATCAATTTAGTCGTGACGCGAAGTTCGCACTGAAGTGACTCTACATTTTCTAAATCGACGCTATCATGACGCTATTGAGTATGCCTGATTTTTTTTATAAACTTATATTCAAATAGGTTCTTTTATATTATAAATTTATATTATATATATATGTATATGTATATGTATATATATATATATATATATATAATGTATGTATGCATCTTAGGTTTATATAACTTATAAGTGAACTTATAAGTGTATATTCATATGTAGTTTATACACACACACACATATATATATATGTATGTATGTATGTGTGTATGTATGTATGTATGTATGTATGTATGTATGTATGTATGTATGTATGTATGTATGTATATGAATGTATATAAGTATATATGTGTATGTATATGTATGTATGTTAGCTCTATCTAAACTATATATGAACTCTCTCACTCCCTCTATGTTGGGCGTGTCAAGCATATGTTGGTCAAAATTGATATGGAAAAGGCTTTTGACCGTGTCTCCTGGGATGCAGTTATCTGGATCCTAAACCTCATGAATTTCCCTCCGCAATTTATCGCTTGGATTGACCTTTGCATTAGGTCCCCTCTTTTCTCCTGTGTCATCAATGGAAAACCATCTCCTTATTTCGTGCCTTATCGTGGAATCCGTCAGGGTGATCCAATCTCACCTTACCTCTTTATCATCGTATCTCAGATTTTCATATCATTGCTGGATCGTCATGTTGAACTTGGCCGCATTACCCCCTTCAAGCTCAACTCATTTTTCGAGAGTCACCTCATGTTTGCTGACGATTTATTGTGTGCATCCGTGCCACCCAGACCAATGGCAGGTGGCTTAGTTCTGTTCTCTCAATATATGAATCCCTTACGAGTCAACGTATCAACCTTCCCAAATTAGCTGTCTACTTTCTCCATCGCCTCAACCCTCGTAGGCGGCAGGCGCTTGTCCAGTGCCTTGGTGTCACTCGAGGGTCCTTCCCTTTCATCTATTTGGGCGTCTCTATCTCTGCAAATTACATTCCCATTAAGGAACAGGGCTTTCTAGTTAAACATTTTACTGCTAGACTCTCTGGGTGGCGGCCGAGGCTACTTAGTCAGGCCGAGCATACTACCCTCATTAATTCGTGTCTCTCCTCACTCCCCACCTATTTCCTCAGGGCAACTTATTTATCAGTTGGTACCCTCCGCTCACTCTGGCGCCTTATCTATACTTTCCTATGGGATTCATTCCACAATCGGAGAGGGCTCCACTTGATCCGATGGTCAACCGTTCAACTTCCCTGTGAGGAGGGTGGATTAGGTATTATAAATTTTCAGCTTGTTCGCGGCTCCTTACTTGCACACCAAATTCTTAGCCTCCTAAACAACTCTCAGTCCCCGGGGCAAGCCTTGTCCAAGCCAAATATGATCTCATACGCCTTTGGGACCCCCTGCCCTCTACAGGTGTGGCCTGGTCCTAACGTCTCATTCTCGAGTCCATTCAATAGCTCCGTCCATGTTTTATCAAGTCCATCAGCTTGGGTCAAAATACTTCTGTCCTTTTTTACCTTGGGTGTCATCTACCCCGCTCAGTAGGCTGTCTACTTATCTGAATATGAACCTTGATATTAGCACCTTGCGGGTTTCGGATCTCATAACCGATTATAGCTGGAACACCCCCCCCCCTCCTGTCTCAAATTTTTGACAAAATAATTTGTGATGTATTTTCGATATTTACATTCCTCGGTCTACCGACGAGCATGGGCTCCCAAATGCTAGTTCTGTTTATAATTTCATGTACCATCAGGCTTTGCTGACACCTTTGCCTGGCGGGCAACCTTGGTCTGTGATATGGAAAATCTCTGTGCCCCGTAAAATCTATTTTTTTCTTTGGAAACTGCTTCATAAGAATCCCCCTCCCAGGGATTACCTCCTCAGTTTCGATCCTACTATAAATTCTTCGTGCCCCTTTTGTGGTCTTGCCATTGAGACCATATTCCATCTGTTTTTTCTCTTGTTCCTTTGTGTTTCAGTTATGGGACATTTTCCAATCGGAGCTTCACTATTCCTTTTGTCTCTTTCCCTCGTGGGACTCGGGCTCTTGGATTCAGGAAGGTGCTAGTCTGGATCAGATTTCCAATCGGCACCTCCTCTCTATTTTTGCTTTCTGCCTCTGATCTCTGGTCCAAGTATGCAACCGTTAAGGTGATCTTGTTGGTTTTCATGAACTCTCATCGTACGCAACCCACGCCCCCGAGGCAACTCACCCCCAGAATCCTCCGCAGACTCAGTGGGAGCTCCCCTCCCCAAATTGGGTCACTCTCAATTCGGACGGCTCATATATTCAGGCCAATGGTTCAGGGGGATACAACTTTTATTTTTACAGGTGCTGGTGTTGTCCATGCTACGTCAGCCCTTCACTCTGAAGCTTGGGCATTGCTCCTAAGGATTTGCGCTTGCATTGCCTGAAGAATTACTCACGACAAAATCTATACGAACTCAGAAACTCGGGTTCACCTGATTAGATGCTCTCGTCCCTGTCCTTGGCGTCTACGCAATCTCCTCTCAGACATTTCAGATAACCATGACAAGATTGCACCAACCACTATTGTATTTATCCCAGAGTATATAACTCTGCCGCAGATCACTTAGCAATTTTTGGCCATCAAAATGGGGAGTGTTTTTGGGTGGATGGTCCTCCTCCTGGCCTCCATCATTTTTTGTATCATGGCTCTAGTCATCTTTCGTATTAATGAAATTTCCCTTATTTAAAAAAACTATAAGTGTATATTCATATGTAGTTTATATATAAAAAATAAATGTGTGTATATATATATATATGTATATATATATATATATATATATATATATATATATATATACGAATTAATGGGGGTGTAACCCCCAGGTGAAATCCTGTGTAGCACCCAAATCACAGCCGTCCATTTTAGATTTACTATCGAGATTATTTTAGCATTTTCTCTCACTTCTCTCACTCTCTCGAGTTGTCTTCTGCCGCCATCTGTCGCCAACCTCCCATTTGATCGTCGACCGTCCCCTGGGTCCTCCCCTTCGCTTGTGATCTCCCCTTCACAAGCGTCGGGTGTCCTCCCCTCTCTGGCCCTAGCTGCTGCCACCATTCTCTGCACACGCTGATCTATCCATCTCCACCATCGATCTCTGCATGCACCGATCTATCCGCCATTGTAGCCGATCTTGTCGCCGCCCCGACCGCTGATCTTTCCATCGACGACGTCCCGATTCGTCGATCTGCCACCCTCTCTCCCCTTCCCTCTCGCCTATGACCGACACCCCCCTTCGGCCCTTCTCTCTCTCCTGCGACCGCCGCACACATCGACCTCTCTACTCTTCCCCTTGTCTTCTCCTCTGCCATGTGACCATCGTCGATCCAGTCCGCCGCCGATCATTGTTCCTCTTGCGCTAACCGTCATCGCCGATCCTCTTGCGTCACAGCGTCCCTGCCTGGCCGTCGTCGACCTCTAATCACCCGAGCTGGCTGTGATGTGAGAGGTTACACCCCATTAAACCCTTATCTTAAACTATACCTAGTTTTATAATTAATATTTAAAAGTTGGGTTTTCGCTTTGACTTAAATTTACTTTCTTATTCTTGGAATGATCTTGAAGAAGTGAAGAGTTGTTCAACTAAATTTTACAAATCAGTGAAACTTATGAATAAGTTTTAGAAAACACCAGTGTTTGATCACTTATATTTTTAGCCATAAATTTACAATTTATAATTTGAAAAATAAGCATGCAACCCATTTTATATTTGTTTACTTATAAATTATCTGGACAAACTAACTATTTGTCATTACAACACTCTTTTTTTCCTATATATTTTACCATATAAATACGTGTTTTCCTCTCATATAAATATTTTAAAAACACTTCAAGTAAATATCAAATAATTATGTACATGAAACCAAATTCATATAAAAACTTTATTTGTGTAATATATTATACTTAAAATCATGTAATAATATATATATGAATTAATTTTATTTTTGTTAAATAACATATAATGCATGATAATTAACAAGACTCTTTCATATAAATAATAAATATGCATAATGACACTAATGTCATACTAGTTTTAGAATATATTTATTCCAAAAATATCTAATTAGCATTACATGGCCATCTTTAAAAAATACATTTTCATGTCAATTCATCACTTAATTATTAAAAATACGAAAATGTGTTATCAATCATAATATGCACATTTTTGTATTAATTTAAATTAAGTGCATCTTACTCATGCTTAAATAAATGTGACATGATAATCTATATGAATATCAAATATTATCAATATCACCTAATTACATGGTCTAATATGAAAAATCATATAATCACATATTCATAAAGTACTTAATATGCATAATTTGAATATTCTGGATTTGCAAAAAGTTATTCATAATTTTCTAACATTTAATGTGCATAAATAAGAAAAAAATGATATTTATCAAAATATATTTATCATGACATAAAATACATAATAAAATAAAATGCACATATTTATGTCAAACATAAAAGACACATTATTCCCAAAAAAATCAAAATTTTCGTGGGTCTAAAAAAATTCTCACTTTTCTACTGTTCACAATGTTACTGTTCACATCATGCAGGCCCAAGGCCTGAGCTTGGCTGCTTACCCATGCGCTATCTCGCTTTGTGAGGTAGGCCATGACCCCATGCACGCAGCACCGCGTAACGGGCCTTGGGTCCGCGGCGCATATCTACGGTACCACATCCATTGTATTAGGGTTTTTTTAAGGAAAAAAAAAGAATCTGAAAATTGAAAATAAATGAGAGTGCAAATTTCTGATTAAATTTGTGCAAAATAATGACAACAGAATTTGTGCAAAAATATGCAATTCAAAATTAAAATGAGAAAAACTCTTTCGACTCATACAAATTGGAGGAGTTGATATTTATAAGCCATTTCTACATTATTTAGTACTTGTCATCGAAAATCCGATCAGGTATGAAACGAGAAAACATATTCACAATTTCATGTATCAGGACGACGTCGGAATTTTATGGAGATTTCGGCAAACTAACAATAGTTGGATTGCAAGAGTTGGATGTGACAACGCTTTCTTCTATCCTCACATGAGTACCTTTCATTCCATTATATGGGAGTGGCATGCATTTTCTGTAGCTGCATTGGAGCAATTCATCCAACTACTTGTGATACTCTTCTATCACTCATTGCTCACTGCCTATAGTTCATTTGGTCGCTTCGAAATGATGTCCAATTTCGATCACGACGTGCAACCTCCAAGGTAGTCTAGTCTAGGACAATTTGACGTACTATGAACATGCAGATGCCCATGCACCTGAGGCATCCTCCCCCTTATCTCTTTCCCACACCTCTTCTACATCCCTCATCCCCTAAAGGCCCAATTGAACAAGGTAGGTGGGATATGTCTACGCATTGACGGGTCACACTCAGAGGAGGGAAACGACTAGTATCTTTATTTTTGTAGGGCTTTCTTCCATCATGCAAATTTTGTAGTAGAAAATGGAAGCTTGAACTTTTCTCACTGTTATTCAGGAGTGTGCTAGAAGATGCATATCAAACATCCGTATCACCAATGATTCCAATGTAACAACACGATTCAAAAAAAAATGATGATGATGAGTAATGATGGAAACGTGAGACAGAAACCCATCCCCTTCTCGTTTTGTCCTTTTCTACTCACCCTCTTCTTCTTCTATTCTTCTTAGGGTTTTGCTATATCCTCTAATTTAGGAGGATTTAACCTCCTAAGTGAGTCACAATGGCATAAATGTGAATTAGTCAACTTTTTGGAGGAATTAAAAGATGTGAGTATTAGGAGGACTTTTAGGTTGAAGTTTTAGGAGGAATTAACATTTTCCTTCTTCTTATTTGTCCCATTTGCTGCAACCCTCTTCCTCTCTCTCTCTCTCTCTCTGTTTCTTCCACCTGACGGCCGAGCTCTCCCCCAATGGCCGCCTCTGCTGCCTAGCTCCGCGACAGCCACCTGGCAAGGCGGATCCGACCGCCGGATTCACTGCGGGAAGTGCAACGGATGCCCTCTCCCATTTCTATAAAAAGGGCGCCCGACCCTTCGTTTCTCCCCCTCTGCCCTTCATTTTTCTCCAAGCCAAAACATGCTCACTCTGCATTCTTTTTCCTCTTCGGTGTGCGAGCAGCAGTGGGCGAGCGGACGTTGCTGGTGGCCATTCCGGCGAGGCGACACAAGGCTCCGGGAAGAACTCCAAAACGGTGAGGCAACGCCCATGCTTCTCCTTCCCTATTTTCGTTCTGACTCGACATGGCTTCTCACTCGTCCTCTTTTCTCTCCGGCGAGTGGACAGCAGTCAAGGAACTCGAGCGTCAGCGACCACCTCCGGCACCGACGACGTGAGGAACAAAACCACGCTAAGACGAACCTCAGACGCTTAGGCCTTAAAGTGTGTGGAACTCAGGATCTATCTCATAAGTCGTAATTCTTGAAGAACTCGCATGCCTGATTTTTCTCATGAACCGAACTCTGAATGTGAAACCACCATGCACCATGTAGAATGATAACATGTCGACTTTGATGCTAAGAACGAAGAAATGTGTGCTATGAAAGATGACTTCTACGTATGACCGAACCATTTGAAATGAAATGAATGCATGATATGTTACAGACGTTCTTTTTCCTAGATGCATGTTAGGATGACTTTTGTTCTGTCATTAGGTTTAGCTGTAGTGCACGTCGTAATGGAAACGCGTAGGACTAAACTAGTTCCATTGTACCACGCCGGCGATCGCCGGCCAAGATGCACTTCTGAAACCTATTTTACAACTCGATCGAACCCAGCCCGAGTTCCTCGAAACTCGGCCCGGGCTCGGTCTGGCCGCACCGGGTTGACCCGAGCACGGCTCGGGTCTGCCATGGACGCCGAGCATGAGCTCGCGGCGAACCAGGTGCTTGGACCAGGTCACCCACGACTCGGCCCGAGTTTCTGCGCGGAGAAGATGATCGGGAGAGTCGACTCTCCCGATTTGATCGTCTTTTCAACTCGGCCCGGGTTCTTCTCAGTCTGTCAACCCGATAGACCGAGTCTGATCTAAGACCCAACTCGGCCCAAGTTTCCTTTCACTCGGCCCGGGTCCTGGACTTATTTTTTCGATAATTATGATTTTTGAATTCCTGAATAAATGTGAAACCTCCTGATTACTTTATGTCAACCTATAAATGTTATCTAATGATTTTATACAAACCCATGCCTCTTATATGAACATGATTAGAAAATCTCCCTTCAAGAAAGAACCGAAGATGATTATGCGTATGCTTTTATGTCATGAACTCCATTGATCTTCATGGAACATCCGATTATGACTATGATTCTGAATTGACGACGACTTCTATGAACATGATGATAAATGAATAAGAACTCTGACATGAAGAACAAGAATGATAAGAAATGGCGACCACACTCCTTGGTCGACTAAAATGCGCGTTAGGGCATCCGTCGTGTGGATCGGAAGTAACGACCTTTTTTCGTAACCTTGATTTCTAAACAACCTCCATCCACCTGATTATTTAACTAAACGAAGACTAAATTAAGATGATGACCTATCTTTGCATTGATCGATGAACGAACCGAAAGACAGGCGCAAGTTATCTGTCTTTGTCTTGATCGGTGGACGGACCGAAAGACAGGCGCAGGTATGATGAGGGATGATGTTCTAGTCTCGTAACAGGTCCCCTCATGGATTACTATTTGCTCTATCTAGGCGAAAGTTTCTCCCATGGATGTTTCATCTCCTCGGTGGCGAGGGCATCCAAACCCGATGGGTTCGCCGTGGCACTGATCCCCCACGTGCACATGATGTCTAGATAGCTATGTATTAATTTTATGCAATGGTATTTCCCTTCAAGATGAAGAGCTTTTCAAAAAGATAAATGTAAAAGATGCAAAGTATGTAAAGATGTAAAGTTATGAAAGATGCATGAAATGAAAAGCATGAAAGCAAGCAAGTACAATTGTGTGAAAGTTAAGCATGGCAAATGAATATGAAAGATGTGTTCTCTATTATGATTTTGATCTTCTTATATGATGTTGCTATTCATGATTTCCATCTATGCCACGACTCATGAAATTCCATCCATCATGATTTGATCTCTCCTTGAGTTGACTACTTATTCTCATGCTATGTTTGGATAGAACTGATTTATGATTTATATGAACCCACACTTAGCTTTATGCTAACGATTGAGCTTGCTCCTTGTGTGATCCCCATAGGTACATAATGATCATCCGGGAGGCGGTGCTTCGTGTACGGAGGTCTCGGCGGGGTGGTGTCCTATTTCATATGGTCCTTTTGGAACGTAGCAGTAGTTATCTTATATACTATTGCATGTGTTGGGTCATGTACAACGACGGGTCTTATTGTGTCCTTATGGACCGTAGCCGTTATTTTATTTAGACTAGTCTTACATTTATGAGCCGCTGTTTTTGGGCGGACGAGTACACCTTGTTGCTTTCCACATCGTGTCTAGTAATGATATTATTTCCTCATACTAGGACACTTTTTTGAGATGCATTTTGGTCACTTTTAACATGCCTCAGATGAAGGCTAGTTAAAACATTTGATATATTACGCTTCCACATATTTCCTTTATTTTGTCATCTTCCTCTTATTATATAGTCTTCCGCTGTGATATTCTATTTTCTTTAAGTCTTCCGCTATTATGGTCGTCATGTCTTCCGCTATGTTTCGTTGAATATATCTCTTGAGTCTTCTGCTTCGCGTTCTTGTGACGTTGATCGTCCGGTCAACAAATTGGTCAAGTAAAGAGGTCAACGAGTCAAAGAGGTAAAGGAATCGCATATGTGGCGTCCCTCGGGGCGCTACATCCAAACTATTGGTCGACTCCATTAATAATAAGAAGGATCCACCTTGGATGCTTAAGGGTCTGATTACTAACATCCGGATTTTTGCACGTACTCTTATTCCTACTCATTGTATTTTGCATTGCAACCAGAAAGCCAACGTCACAGTAGACCATCTAGCAAATTTTGCTTGGGCAAACCATGGAACCTTTTTGTGGAATGCAACTCCCTCCGGGGATCATCCAACTTTTGTACTGTGATACTTCACAACGCAAATCAAAATATTTATTCTTTTAAAAAATTACTTGGATTGTTATATGTGAACATGTTAGGCCCAATGATTGGGCTCGGCCCATGAGGACACAAGTCTAACACATTATAAAATATTGGAAAAGAATTGTCCTTAAATTTGGTTATAGCATAATTTTTATCAATAAGTTAGGAGATTCCTTCAATGCCCACAAATTAATCATTTCAATTATCAAAGTTTAAGTAATTAGTATGATTTCCTTGTTGATTTCACGTAATTTCAACATGGTATTGTCACAAAAAATCTTTGGAAGAGGGCAAGTGTGATCCATCAAGAAATACATATTAATTTATCTAACAACAAGATCGACCCAAGTAATATGGATTCAAATAAATTATATTTCTTGTAGTACTTGAAAAAATGATTGGGAACATATAAAACATTGGTTATTATCATGTCATGGTAAAGAGAATCCACATCAAGATACCTTTTGCGTATCAAATTAAATCAATCTTTTGATAGACTCACCGAAAAAAGAATCAATCCTTTGATAGCATTTGACAAGTGAAATCATTTTATTTTTAAATATCTTGATGAATAATTGATTGACAAATAAATTTAAGAAGCATTTTAGATGGAACTAAAAATGACTATGAGAATTCAAAAAGTGATATGATAGATTAATCCTAGTGGCTGTTTGATTAAAGTATAAGAATCATAAATCTAAAATATTTTTAAGTATCTATTAAATTTTATGGTAAATTTTTTTATAAAATTATATTTAAAAAATAATAAACTTATAAGAAAAATATTAGATATTAAATAATATTAAATTAATCTCTTTTAATAAATATGTTACATATAAAAATATATTATATATAAATAAAATAGTTAAATATTTCTTATTTATCAAACTATGTAGATTACATAATTAATTTGTCAAATAATCAATAAATATTTTTTATGATGAGATTACCATTTTATTAACTTCAACAAATAAGCTATTTTTAATAATAGGTTAGGAGTAAAGCGTATATATAATTAGATTGCTTACGTAATTAAAAAATAAAACAATGAAATAAAAATATAATAATGTGTGCGCGCGCGATATGGAAGAGAGAGAAACCGCGAGAGAGTGGAGAGGAGATAGAGTGAAAATATTGGTCAAATAAAAAAATGTTTTTAAAATCGCATTGGTAATCAAATTCATCGCCCAACTAGATCATGGTTGAATCAGTTTAATTTGTTCAATCAGGTACGACGGAAATGAATAAAATTTTATTAAATAATATTTTTTATTACTTCAAAAAAATACTATAAATAAAAGTATCAAAGATTAATAATGATATAAAAATGTATTAATCATCATTTTCAATTAATCAAATGTTAGTATTTTTTTACATTTTATAATATATATTATTTATAATAATTGATTTTTTTCATTTTCTTATTTAATAATTTCGGGAATTTTTTTTAGATTTTTCATTATTGCTATCTTCTCGCATTTTGTTTTTCAAATTCAAATATTCTTTCTATGATATCTGTTTTCATTTTGTTAAAATTTATCTTTATTACTATTTTTCACCTTTTATTTTCAAATTCAAATTTACTTTCCTTACCTTCATACTATTATTATAAAATCTAATATATTATAATGTACTATAATATACCTATTCAAATCTGGTCCGTTTTTTCTCCTTCCTACTCTTCCACCTTTTCTATTATAATATGCTTTTCTTATTTTCTATTTTTTATGTCTATAAAATTATTCATTTTTTAAATCTTTTAAAGAATGGCTTCAATTAATATTTAGTTCAATCTCATTTTGATTGAGTTGACCTTGTTCAATTTACTTTTTTGCTAAATAATTTTTATTGCCCAACCAAATTGGATCAGTCGGTTCATGATTGAAATGTGAGATAGTTTTAAAAATTACTGATCCTAATTCTTCCAAAAACTTAATTTTTTTATTAATTCTTATGAACTAATCGATTAAAAAAGTTTTGATCTAATATTAACAATAGGAATTAAAAAGTTGAATAGACGGATAAATTTTAATGAATATTTAGATAAAAAATAAGAATAAAGAATATAATTTATTATTTATGAAGTCATTTCTTAGATTATTAATTATAAAATATTTTTTAATTATAAAGATAGAAGGGAAAAAGAAATTTAAGGTAACTTAATTAATAACTAAAATTTTATTATAAAATAAATTTAATATAAAATAATTATATAATTATAACTTATTTAGAATACCATAGTTACTAATTTAGTAATATTGTACTAACATTATTAATAATTATTTTAATATTATAGTAATTAATTTATATTATGATGTATGTTAAGTAAAATAAATAAAAATATGTGCGTCTATATTTATACATGAATAATAATAATAATAATAAAAATAATAATAATAATAATAAATAGGTTTAAAAGTAGCTCCACCTACTTTTAAATCAATATACAAAAAATACGTTGCTAACAAGAATTTGTCAAGTTCTTATTAACAAGAATATGTTTTTACTCTAAATTGATGTTTGACCCCTTTTTTCAATTTTAGTATTTGATAGAAATCGGACAAATTCTAGCACAAGTTCTATATTCAAAGTCAAACTGTCCTAATTTTTGTCCCAACTTTTGAAAAAACCAACCAGCAAAAAGATAGAAGTGAAGGAGAGGTTTACTAATGACCAGTTAAAACTCTTATTCTCCTCTACTAACCATTTGTCCATTTTTTATTCTTGGGTGTTACAGTATTTTCTAATGATTTTTTAGGATAAACTAAAATTTGTATTTTGTAACCAAGCCTTATAAAATTTAAGGTGTTAAATAATCCACTTGAGAGATGCTCGATAGTTATAAATAGTAGATTATCTAAAACCTTCTAATTAGATCAAACCCATTTATAAATAGGAGTAATTTAATTTTTTCATAAATAAGAAAAAGTAAAAATAATGAGAAATGTAACAAAAGTCGATGGAAATATTAAAGAAGAAAAAGTAATAGTTTAGAAATTCAAAAAAATAAATTCGTAATTTGAGGTTAGATGTGAAAAATCATAGTAATTTATTATGATTATGAAAATAATCCTAAATAGTATTACAAAATAAATGTGCTTGGCAAGTCATTTTTTTTTACTTTAGATTATAAGATTTACAACTTATAAGTAATAGGCATGACTATAAGGACCACAATTTATCGTTTGGATTTATAAAAAAATTGATAAATATTTATTTTATTTATTTATAAATAAAAAAAATAATTTGAGGAACATCGATTTGAATATATTATTTTGCTCTTATAATATACATAACTTTCTTCATATATTTTATCTATTATATTGTTAAGAACTTTATAATTATTTGACTAAAATAATAATTTAAATTTTCGTAACTATTTATTTTAAAAAATTAACTTCAATCATTAAACTAATTATAACACTTTAACTTATCAATTATCTTATATGAACAGCCAAACGAGCTGTCATTTTAGGTCAAATCACATGACCTACCATTATAATCTCCAAATGGTTTCCACCATATAGAAGTATTTATTATCTCTTTTTTTTTTCCTCACCCGAAATCTATCTCACCAAATAAAATTTATTTGGGCAAACTAGCTAATTTATAATTATAATTCTTAATGTTTCTGAATATTTTCACTACTCATTCGAATCATATTGACGATGATGATTACCAGCTAATCTCTCCTTATACTTGGGAACACTTGGCATTCTCTCATCCTTTCTTGAAAGAATAGATGGCTTCTTTTATATATTTAATTAAATACTTTATACACTGTACATATTACATTATATTATAATGTGACTATTTTTTAATTAATACATCGATTTAATCAATTTATAATTTACATATTTCAAGAAAACATTTACGTTTCCAATTATAAACGCAAGTTATCAACAGCACAAATTATTATTATTAACGAAATATCTAACTTTTAAAAAAAATAAAAATTCTAACATCAATTCTTAAATGATTTATCAATATTATAAGTTATTAATCTTTTTTATAGGTTAAGACAGATGAGCTGTTATAAATTTAACGAATTGATGTAGATCCTGTTGAGAAGAAAAGAGAGAATTCTGCTGCTGTACAGAATTCTAGTGGTCATCAACTTAGTTTGATGCAGATTTAAAAAATCTGTTAGGAGTCATAATGCTGATAGGATTGTTATTTCCTTTTTAGTTTATTTTTCTTAGGAATCCTAATGCTATTAAGATTGTTATTTTCTATTAGTTTATTTCCTATTAGTTTATTTTTGTTAGGTTATAAGAGTCATAATGCTGGTGGAATTTTATTTTTCTTTTGCTATAGGAGTCCTAGTACTAATAGTATTGCAAATTGTGAGTCCTTATATATTGGTTTAACTTGTAAGAGTTAAAAACATCTTTATCTCTTTAATTAAAATTCCAGTTCAGAGGTTTCTAAATTTTTGAGTTCGTGTGCACACGATCTTGACCTTGGATTTCTTCTAAGGTGCTAGTGGATTTCTGCTAGTTTATTTGTCGATTATCGTCCGCTTGAATTGGCGACATCGACGTTTGTTTTTATAGATCTTTCAAGCGTAACAGAGACATACTTACACGGTGTAATAGAATACCGTTCATCGGGCCTAGGTTTGCTCTTGGCTGTTTCTAAATTTCTATAGTGAATTCCTTAACGTTGCGTCAAGTGGTATCAGAGCGAGGAAGAGATCATGACTGATATTCCAAGTAGAAAAAAGTTTGAAGGATTAGAAGCAAAGATAGATCTCTTTACTGCTGCCATCGAAAAATTGCTTACGAATCAATGTCCTATTCGCACACGTGTCCAACCAGAAGCAACCTAAGAAAATTGACGACAATGAACAGCCACTTCTTCGGTGGACAATGATAATGAAGAAGAGTTAATTATTGAACGAAGAAGAAATTTGGCACACGGACAACCTGATTTTAGGATGAAGATGGAATTACTTCACTTCAATGGTCATCTACCCATTGAAGACTTTTTGGATTGGATTTCGGAGGTCGAATGATTCTTTGAGTACATGGAAATCCCAGAATATAAGCAAGTAAAATTGGTGGCATATCATTTAAAAGGAGGAGCATCTGCATGGTGGGAGCAAATTCAGTCTTTGCGAGTGCAGAAAAATAAACAACCAATATGGAGTTGGAGGAAAATGAAGTAAATGTTGTGAAATCGATATCTTCCAACAAAATATCAACAAATTCTATACCAACAGTTACAGAACTACAGACAGGGCGGAAGGCTAATGCGGGACTATACAACGAAATTTGATCGTCTAACATCTCGCAACAACCTGGTTGAACTAGAACCACAACAGGTGGCTCGATACTTAAATGGTTTGAGGTCTAACATTAGAGACAAATTAGAGATGCAGACTCTTAGCACCTTGACCACTGCAATCACATTGGCAGAAATTGTTGAACGTCAACTAGAACGAGGAGCTAAGGCACAATTTCGTTCTACTAAGACTGGTAAGATGGCAAGTGCATGCAATTAATCTAAACTTCTTGCAATTGAAGAGGTTGAAAGTGCTGACAAAAGCTTACTAGCCAGCTCTAAATCAAAACTTGCGGGTGCTGACAATGCTAAGAGGACTTCTAACTCATATGAGAAGTTCAATTCTATTATTTGCTATCATTGTAGACAATTAGGTCACCGACCCAATGAGTGCCAACAACGTCCAGCACTCCATTCAGCACGAATAATAGAGGATGAAAAAGAAAATGATGATCAAGAGGTTAATGATGAATATGATATTGAAGAAGAAACCTGGGCTGATGAAGATGGAGAACATCTCTCGAGTGTCGTGCAATGCTTATTATTAATGCCTAAAAAAAGAGGACCCTCGGCGACATGAAATATTTCGAACCCGTTGCACAGTGAAAGATAAACTTTGTAAAGTCATTATTGATAGTGGGAGCTCTGAAAACATAGGTTCAATGAAAATAGTGGACAAATTGAAATTGAAAACAGAACATCATCCTTCACCATATAGAGTTAGTTGGATTAGTAAATGCACTAACAAAGAAGTTACACAATTGTGTAAGATATCTTTATCAATTGGCAAGAGTTATAAGGATATGGTCACATGTGATGTATTGGATATGGATGCAAGCCACATCATCTTGGGTCGTCCTTGGCAATTTGATGTCAATGCAACCCATCTAGGACGATACAACATCTACAAGTTTTCTAAAGACGAAAACACATCTCTTTGTTACCATTACAACATGATTCAGTAATTAAAGAAAATAACTTGAAGAATGACTACTTGAATGAACGGGCAAATGAGTTCATCTCTGAGGTAAAAAATTGTGTAAAGGCTTATGCACTTATGCGCATAGGGGAGGTTCCTCCAGATCAAGAATACACTACAGAGGCAATCCAAAATTTAATTTCAGAATTCAAAAACATCACTCTTAAAGAATTACCTAATGGATTACCTCTCATACGAGACATTCGACATCATATTGATCTAACACCAGGTTCAAGTCTTCCAAACCTTCCCCACTACCGATTAAGTCCAAAAGAAAATCAGATTTTACAAGATCAAGTGGATGAATGAATAAAAAAAGGATTTGTTCGAGAAAGCATGAGTCCATGCGCAGTACCAGCACTTCTTGTACCAAAAAAGGATGGCACATGGAGAATGTGTGTTGATAGTGGAGCTATAAACAAAATCACAATCAAGTATAGATTTCCAATTCCTAAATTGGATGACATGTTACTGTTTAAAATTATTTATGATAGAATGCCTCGCTAGGTCATAGACCTCATCAATTTACCTGAAACTTTGCGCAATAGTATTGCTATTGACAATATGGCTGAGCGTATCCAACATATCTATGAAGAAACCAAGAAGAAGTTGGAAGAATCTAATGCTAAGTATAAGGAGCGTGCTGACAAGGGTTCTTATCATAAATTAATGAACAAGAAGTTTGGTCCTTGTAAAGTTATGAAGCGTATCAATGATAATGCTTATATCTTCGACCTGCCAACAGACTTCGGAATTTCATCTACCTTCAATGTTTCAGATCTCTTTATGCACCATCCGCCAGATTTGCTAGTACCGAGCTCGGGGTCGAGCTCTTTTCAAGCAGGGGAGCCTGATATAGATCCTGTTGAGAAGAAAAGAGAGAATTATGCTGCTGTACAGAATTCTAGTGGTCATCAACTTAGTTTGATTCAGATTTGAAGGATCTGTTAGGAGTCTTAAAACTGATAGGATTGGTATTTTCTTTTTAGTTTATTTTTCTTAGGAGTCATAATGCTATTAGGATTGTTATTTTCTATTAGTTTATTTCCTATTAGTTTATTTTTGTTAGGTTATATGAGTCCTAATTCTGATGGGATTCTGTTTTTCTTTTGCTATAGGAGTCCTAGTACTAATAGTATTACAAGTTGTGAGTTCCTATATATTGGTTTGATTTGTAAGAGTTAAAAACATCTTTATTTCTTTAATTAAAGTTCCAGTTCAGAGGTTTCTGAATTTCTGAGTTCGTGTGCGCACAATCTTAGCCTTGAATTTCTTCTAAGGTGTTGGTGGATTTCTACTAGTTTATTTGTCGATTATTATCCGCTTGAACCAGCGACATTGACGTTTGTTTTCTGCAGATCTTTCAAGTGTAACATAGGCATAATTTCACGGTGTAATAGAATACCGTTCATCGAGCCTAGGTTTGCTCTTGGCTGTATTTAAATTTTTATACCGAATTTCTTAACGCTGCATCACGAATTTAACTCGAGAATAATTTAGTTACTTACTATGCTGATAGCCAAGACCAACTTAAAATCAAGGATAAAAGAAACAATTATTTTACTTTTATCTTTTGTAATAGACCAAAGTCTAGAATAAAGCTGGGTGAGGTCATTGGAAAATTATTAACATATCACAATTTGAATTTCGGAGACCTCAAATGTGGACTCCCAACAGTTTATTTATCAATAGGATGCTCCATGGTCATCTCCGTCCATTGTCACCATTAAAATATATTTTTTAGTATTCGGTCTTAGACCCTGACTAGGTTATAAAAAAAACCGTGATCTTAATTGTACATAGGATCTCTAATTTTCATATCAACCTTTAGATCATTTTTGTAGGATCATAAAATCCTAAAGTCTACTGATTCTTCTAATTCAATTTTTTCTATGTTTCATTTCTTAATTCTTTTTTTATGAAGAGCAGCATAATTTTTTAAGAAATAAAATTAAGAGAAAGATGATAAATTATAATTAAATGTTTAAAAATATTTTTCATGCATATTAAAAATTATTATATAACGCTACTCCATATGAATTGTATTATTTCCATTTTTGTTAATTCGATCATGTTAAATTATTATTATATAAATTATAATATATACTCATTTGTAAAAGAATTTAATAGAATAGTACTCAAGTTAACATTGTTTATAATTTATTTTTTAAAAAAATATTTTTTAGATAATTTTATATATTATATTATTTTTTAATATATGAATAGAATCTTACGTTTCGATTCGATCTTACGAATTCCTCTAGATATTAGGTAAGTCCGGATCTTGATTGTCTTTCAAATAATTAACTTTGTTACCAAATATATCTTATTATTTTTAACTTGTATATTGTTTGCACTAATTTTTTAATACCGGATAAATGTTAACAAGCGTCCCATCTTGATTTGACGTCGGAAAAAAAAGTCGCCTCAAGAGAAAGGACATGAACTATCATTAGAATTGACCATGACTTGCACAGAAGACCGAAGACTTCACGCTTTCATCTAGATTTGTCCAAAATGTTGACCAGTAAATTGGCTTCGTTTAAAAATACGCGACAAAATAAAACCCACACGCACGCACAAAATCAAGATAAAAATCGAACGTACAATTATTGCTAATTAACTTGTCAGCGGTAAATAAGTTAAAATTTATTATTGGATTCAAAATACAATCTCAAGAAGGGGTTCACCTGGATCGCTGAACTAGATTACTCGAGTCGACTTTGAATAAGTCGTGATTGGAGTGGACTCGATCCGATTCAAACATTTGATTTATTTAATTTTTAGCTTATATAAAATTTTAATAAATATTAAAATAAAAAATTTTAAGTGCATAAAATAATATTAAATACTTCATAAATTATTTTATATGTTTTAAATACATATTATATAATATTTTACATATTAAATAATAAAAAATACAAAAAAATAAAAATAATGATAATTCATCATTCAATTCAGCTCGATCTCAATCAGGTCCAATTAAATTAGGTTCAACCTTAAAAAAATGATTCCGGTCCGATTAAAATTAAACTAAGTCAAAATCTAGGTCAAGTCGAGTAAATTCTACTACATGTGAACATCCTTAATCTCGAGCGCATAGAATTTGACATCTACTAGACTATCAAATACTTGTCAATTAATGCGCCATATATAGGCGGCTCATCTACTCTGAATTCATCCGTCGCACCTGAGTTGATGTTGTACAACATCAGATGATTTATTTTGGAGCAGCTTTCTCAATAGAATGCGTCATCATTAAATGTCAGGGATGCCATGGATGACGATCGTAGGGAAATAGAAATTGTTGTAACTCTGAACATTAATTAATTTTGTAACTCTAAACAATATAATACTTATTTTAGATTATTAGTTTTGTGATGATCTTGCTAATTTTTTTGAAGCATTGTATTTTAGCTTATATTGTTATGAATGTATTGAATGCATATATAACATATGCATTGTGAATTGTACTAGAGAGAAAGAAAAGAATATGGGTAGTATGATAAGAAAATTGAGAAAATTAAGGTAACATTAGCGACTGATTCATGTCGCTTTGTATCGTAGTTAGCGTTTCCATAGCGTCGCGATTGTAAAACACTAGCATCTCTTTAGCGACGGCTTATCGTTGCATTGTGGCATCTAATCAGCGTCACGTTAGCGTCTAAAACTAGTGTCGTTTTCACGCCATAATAGCGCCATGACTAGTAACGAAAATGCCCCAAGTGATTATTGTTTTTGGATACGTGTAGAGTCACCATGGCATATAGTGCCGCATTCACGCCGATGATTGCAATGCTAAAATTGATTCCCTGAGCCTGCAAATAGGTTACTATTGAGGGACGGCAATAGCATCGTGTGTGCGTAGATGCGATGCTAATAAAACTAGAATGGTTGTGTCGAAGTCACGATGGCGCTAAGTCGACGCTAATGTGTCGTTAAGTTATTCAGCGCCTACGTAGCAGCACATTAGAGGCATTTTGGATGTATCATTAATTGACCCAAACCCATTTCTTGTAGTGTTTCTTCCCCTAATTCACGAGTGTCGCCTATGTCCCCAGATTGGAGATGATACCTGTAACGCCCCCAAATCGATCCTCGCCACGTGGCAAAGACCAACCTGAAGACACTACGACATACTATGACTTTGACGATCATGTTGACCGTATCTCAGTCAAGAACCGAGACACGTCAATGAAAGAGTAATAAAATAAAAAAGATAACATAAATAAGTGGAAGTCTAGTAAATGTTTACATCAATTCTAAGAAATATGATAAGGTTCTACATCATGAGTAACTAAAGATGCGGAAAGGAAAAAAGGAAACTAATAAAAGATCTAATAAGCCTTGTGGTTCATATGTTGTCTTGCCGCCAGAGCTTCGTCACACACACTTACTCCATCTCGTCATCGACCTGGTCCTATGAAAATCAGACACAGTAGAGGAGGTCCTCCCGTAAGCTTTACAGCCTAGTGGAGAATCACATGATATACAATGCATGTCATAAATAGAATAATCAACGGTTAAATAATCATGCTTAACTTGAATGCAAAAAGGATAATATGACAGCATCATAAATCATAATAAGAATAAGAATTAGAGGATATTGGTGCATAGTAAAACTTGAAATCATGGCATACTTGGAAATCATGATGATAACTTGACTTGACTTAATCATGCTCCTTGATCTTATTTTATTATTAGAAATTAGGGTGACTTTAGGTGTCTTTAGTTCTTGGGGTATGCCGAGCAAACGATACGGCCTTGTGCGGTTCTGTGGGTGATCAAACCATGACCAAGAGAGCTACCCTTATCTTGGTAACCCATTGTTAATATTCCATCTGAGCTTATTAATCACTTTTAATATCTTATGGCTCTTTGTTCTTGATTCAATGGAGACGATAAGATCAAATAGAAATAGATCATTAAAAATATAGATTTTGAAAATCAAGGATGGATCTCTATGGGGACAGAAGATAGGATCAGTTGTACACGGGCAATATTGAGATTAAGAAGTGATTGATTAATAAATCTAATAAAAAGGTTTGCTAGAAATCGGTCAACCAGTTCTAGAACGATCGACCGGTTGGCTTCGATTCGGTTGACCGGTCTGTTGAGATCGGTCGATCGATAAGTTGACTGGGCTATTCGGGTCAGTCGATCTGTTCAATTGAACAGTCGACCAGTGGGCAGGGATCGATCGATCGGTGGGCAGGGATTGGTCGACCGGTCGATATAACATAAAATTGGTTGTGGGTCATTATATCGATCGACCGGTTGCCGCAATGCATACGGACCGATCGATCGGTCGGCGTCCTGAAAAGTTACAGAATTCAAAAATCTCTTACAATCTCTAATACGATCTCAACCTAAACTCGTTACTACCTCCTAACAATCAATCACACACAATAGAACAGAAAGAATTAATTCAAACAACTAGAAATCAGGGATCAAATAAATCAAACAAGAAATCAAATAATCAAACGATAACCTTGGAAACCTTCTTCTTATTTCTTTCGTTTCATAAATGATTAGGCATGGGTTAGAACAATTCAGATGTCATGCAAGGTGATCTCAGTTCATCCACCTCTGTTCGCGATTAATCCTTTCTTTAGTTCGTCGAAAAATTATCACCCGTGTCCCATATCCTCTCTTTGAACTCCCTGCGCCCTTTCCTCTCCTAGCAGATCAGCGCCTGAAATTTGTCCAGATTATAAGGATGTGAGGAGGTGTAGGGATTAGAGAATGCAGTGGAGAGAAAAAAGATTTCGAAACCAGTTGTAATTGGGAACGTCAGGAAGAATTATTTCTCCTTCTCTGGCCACGTACAGATCAGCAACATAGGAGGAGGGGAGAGAGAGGTCGTGAGGTTGAGGGAAGAAAAAGATTTAATGCTTGATTTGTTTCCATCGCATAAGACTCCTCTCATGATTAATCTAATATTATTAATATGACAAGATTTATCCTCACTCCTATTCGACCTTTATCTCTTAATTTTGTTGGCCGATTCTTTTCTTTCTTTTTTTTATCTTCTTTGTGTGTCGGTTGTTACATTTTTACCCCTGAAAAGAAAATTTGTCCTCGAATTTTGTACTAAGTAGATGACTTACCGAAAAGATGTGAAAATTCTTGATGCATTTTCGACTCGAGTTCCCATGTCACATCATCGCCCTGATGGAAATGCCAAGCTACTCGGATCATGGGTACGTCCTTGTTCTTCTGACGTTGCACCTTATGCTCCACTATATATGTTGGATACTCAGCAAAGGTCAGGTCTGCAATTAGATCTGGCTCTTCTATCCTTAGAACATTCGCAGCATCATGCTTGTACTTATTGAGCATGGATACATGAAATATGTTATGCACTCTCCCATAAGATGAGAGTAGAGTCAGTCTGCATGCTGCCTCGCCTACCAACTGAAGTATCTCGAAGGGGCCAACATAGCGATGACTGAACTTTCCTCGCTTGCTGAATCTCATGGCCCCTTTCATAAGGGTTACTTTCAGAAGAACTTGGTCACCAGCTTGAAAGATCTGCTCTCGTCTGCCTTTATCAGCATAACTCTTTTGTCTTCCCTGAGCAGTCTTCATTCTCTGTTTAATCAATTCTATCTTTTGCTTCCTTCACTTCTTCGTTTTTCATAGTCTTCTCCTCGCCTACTTCACCCCAGTGAGTATGTAAGTGACAGTGTCACCCGTACAAAGTTCCTAAATGGTGTCTTGCTGGTGTTTGAATGAGAACGACTATTACAAGGGAATTTGATTCAACATAACGGATCATCTTTATTTAACATATATTTCTTATTCTACTATTCTCCAAGTGTATAACATTATAATCAATAGAGCTAATAACCTCCTTAAAAGGAGTGTTAGTGGACATTATTATTATTATTTTTTCAATCATATTGGTAAATTTGAACTTAATGAGCAAGCACTACATTTACTCCTCTGAAATTACGTTCAATTAAAATTTTCAACACCACATGCATTTACTATCATTTCTGTTATTATTATTATTATTATTATTATTATTATTATTATTATTATTATTATTATTATTATTATTATTTTCACTCTATCCTCAGCCTATGCTAATAGTAGTGTAGGTACACTTAATTGGTCGCCCTCCAATGTCATATTAAGCCTTTATATTTATCAATTAACTAAGCTTTTAACATTTTTATTCATTCTTATAAAATCCTCATATTTCCTAATTGTCTGACATTATACTTTAGAGTAAAACTTTATCACAATTTCATAATTTTATACGCCTCGTGGATCATTGCATTTGTGAGTTGCATATTAAGATAGCTATTGATCCGATAAAATACAGCTTATCTTCTTGAGAGTCTAGGATCCCTATGTCTATCAATCGTTCGAACTCAATGGGATTCACCATTTAACATCGTCCAATGTCAATGTTCTGATGATATAGTGTGTTGGTAGTATTTCATAGATACGTTCTCTTGACTTCCATCTTTGATCAGATGTCTTAAGAGATTGTTCAAAGCACATAATTAGTTAATTGTCAGATAAGACAATTGAATCAGTCAATATTGTTAAATCATTCGACATCTTTTCTATGTCTCCATACCTTGTATTAATACTTTGTTTAATATACTGACCATGGAAGTTGCCTTCATCTTTAACCTCTTGGTTTTACATTGTTTTACCTTCAATTATCTTTTTCTTACAATGCCATATCATATAATTTCATAGAAGGCTAGTGGTTACACCTTACCACACCGAGTTATTTTCTTCTTGAGTGGAGTATCTTTCAACTCCGTGTATGGGGAATGAATCGGTATAATAATCATATGAAAGTGAGAAAACACTCTGAATCAATGTTAAAATTGAACGATATCTACGCTGAGGGGTCACTACATAGTATGATCTAATCCATAATGAACAAAACAATATACGCACACTATCTAACCTACGTCCTTAGTAAAACATCATGAATGCAAGTAAACACATGGAATGAATTCATACAATCAGACAAGAAACAAAGCAACCAGCAAAATAGAAGACAAACAATCATCTTTCTTCTTGCATATCATTTCACTGTCTTTTGGCTTAACGATATCTTGTAGCACATGGAAGGGGTTTGGGATAATCTTAAAGTTGGAAAGGAGAACTAATCCATTTATAAGACTTATAATCAAATCATAAGTGATCGACTTGATCAAGACATAATCTTGAAGATTACCCCATCACCATTTGCCTTAACGTTGTTATTCATTACCTTGAAATCAATAAGGAGATTCATCCATATATAAGACTTATGGTTAGGATTGTAATTTGATTCATTTGATCAAGGTAAAATTGGGAAAATTATTCATCATATAGGCATGGAGAGGCATGGAGGTATTTTGAAGAACATCCTAAACACGATGGCATCATTTTATCCTTTCTTTAACCTGTCACTATATGAATCCCATTTGCATCCTCTAATGACTTACATAATTACAGATCTTCTTTTCCCATTTAAATTATCAATCATTATCATATAATTAATTATCCTATACAATGAGACATTATTATGAAAAATTATAAATATATCAATAGCCAAGATAAATCAATTAAAAACTTATAGTTTACTTCATAATCATCCATCTCAGGTGCATAACTCGCTTCTCCAGTAATCTTGTAGGGGACTTATAAAATTCTTCATACTTTACTCTAGCTCTCATACTTCTATTTTTTTTTTTTTTGCTCACTTGATGTTTTGATCTTTTAATACTTAATGGTAAGAAGCTCTTATCCTCCTTAATCATATTTCTTTCAAACTTCTTCCATTCATTTAACCCTTTCATGTGTTGCCTATTCTTACCTAATTCTTTTACCGACCATATTAATCCATCTTGGAGATATCCTTCTACTGCTATGAGAGGTAGCTCATTTCTTTAATAATGGAATCATATATATATTTCATATTAAGGTAATTTCAAGTCTACCATATACTAAACTAAGTTAATAAATCTATTTATTTATTTATATTTATCTTTATATATTTATAAGTATACTATATTGTATGTACATATGTGTATGAGCATGCTAGATCTAAATGTTCGATTAACTCAGACAGTCACTTACATATTGAAAAATTCTTTTAACATTTATTCAAGCCAATGTGACTTATGAACCCTTTAAGCTTCTATATTTGTCCATCCATACCTTATACATGATTCTTAGACAGCTCACTAATTCTTAAAAATCTTGTATACGGATATTTCATAACTTGAACATAATTAATAATTTTTATTCTTATTTTTTCAAATAAAGTAGTCCAACTAAGAATTTCGTATAACTAGTTTGGATTTGCTTAGGACCTTTATCAACATAATATAAAGGAGTCATATGAAGTCTAAGCCACAACGAGCATTATGGGTCCATATTTATCAATATAAACATATAAGGTAATTTATTAAACCCCTATATTGGTAGACCAATGGAACCACATAAGTCATAACGATAAATCATAACGTAGACATGCTTGATTTCACTTCTACTATTTGAAATCATCTCACACCTACGTGTTGTGTGAGTCGAATCCTTCAATTGCTCTTATAATTCCCTGGTTTCTTTCTTAAATCTACATCTCTTTGAAACTGATATGCCTATTCATTTTCCTCTTCCTACTGCTGCAGTTAGCAGAAGAAGTCTGTGAATAGAGCGATCATGAAAGAGATGGAAAACATGTATTATAAGAAACATAATCGTTTCTTATATTTTATTCTTTAAATATTTGTAAGACTCATTCTTCATGTATGTATATTTATCCACATGCTTGTTACTTATTCTGTTCCAATTTGTTCGTAACATTTATGACCCTTTTTATCTAATCACTAATAACATTTAAGCTGGTTCCTACCATACAGAATAACCTCATTAGGAATTAACCACTCATATGAAATACATATCAATACATTAATAAAGAATAACTCAAAGCAAGAAAGATCTTACTTGTATTTTTTGGTGGAGGGTGTGGCGACTGCTCGACGATAGCACATAAACCAATACCATACTATTCTATACACTAAGACGTCAAGAGAGTCCTGACTTTATGCTCTAATACCATACATGTAATGCCCCCAAATCGACCCTCGCCACGTGACGAAGACTAACCTAGAGACGCTACGACATACTATGACTTTAATGATCATATTGACCATATCTCAATCAAGAACTGAGACACGTCAACGGAAGAGTAATAAAATAAAAGAAGATAACATAAATAAACGAAAGTCTAGTAAAGGTTTACATTAGTTCTAAGAAATATGATAAGGTTCTACATCATGAGTAACTAAAGATGCGGAAAAGAAAAAGGAAACTAATAAAAGATCTAATAAGCCATGTAGTTCATGTGCTGTCTTGCCGCCAGAGCTTCGTTACACACTTACTCTACCTCGTCACTGACCTGGTCCTATGAAAATCAGACACAGGGGAGCAGGTCCTCCCGTAAGCTTTACAGCATAGTGGGAAATCACATGATATACAATGCATGACATGAATAGAATAATCAGCGGTAAATAATCATGCTTAACTTAAATGGAAAAAGAATAACATAGCAGCATCATAAATCATAATAAGAATAAGAATCAGAGGATATCATGAGAGTTAGATGGTGCATAGTAAAACTTGAAATCATGGCATACTTGGAAATCATGACGATAACTTGACTTGACTTAATCATGCTTCTTAATCTTGATTTATTATTAGAAATTAAGACGATTTTAGGTGCCTTTAGTTCTTGGGGTATGCCGAGCAAATGATACGGTCTTGTGCGGATCAGTGGGTGGTCAAACCATGAACAAGGGAGCTACCTTTATTTTGATGCACTTGGCTTGGACTAGCAACCCATTGTTAATTTTTCATCTGAACTTATTAATCACTTTTAATATCTTGTGGCTCTTTGTTCTTAATTCAATGGAGACAATAAGATCAATGAGAAATCAATCATTAAAAGTATAGATCTTGAAAATCAAGGATGGATCTCTATGGGGACAGAAGATAGGATCAATTGTACACGGGCAATATTGGGATTAAGAAGTGGATTGATTAATAAATCTAATAAAAAGGTTTGCTAGAAATCAGACGATCGGTTCTGGAACGGTCGACCGGTTGACTTCGGTTCGGTTGACCGATCTGTTGAGATCGGTCGATCGGTAAGTTGACTGGGCTAATTGGGTCGGTCGATCCGTTCAATTGAACGGTCAACCGCTGGGCAGGGATCGTTCGACCAGTCGATATAACATAAAATCGGCTATGGGTCATTATATCGGTCGACCGGTTGCCGCAATGCATACGGGCCGATTGACCGGTCGGCGTCCTGAAAAGTTACAGAATTCAAAAATCTCTTACAATCTCTAATACGATCTCAACCTAAACTCGTCACTACCTCCTAACAATCAATCACACACAAATAGAACAAAAAGAATTAATTCAAACACTAGAAATCAGGGATCAAATAAATCAAACAAGAAATCAAATAATCAAACGATAACCTTGGAAACCTTCTTCTTATTTCTTTCATTTCATAAACGATTAGGGCATGGGTTAGAACAATTCAGATGTCATGCAAGGTGATCTCAGTTCACCCACCTCTGTTCGCGATTAATCCTTTCTTCAATTCGTCGAAAAATTATCACCCGTGTCCCCTATCCTCTCTTTGAACTCCCTGCGCCCTTTCCTCTCCTAGCAGATCAGCGCCTGAAATTCGTCCAGATTATGAGGATGTGAGGAGGTGTAGGGATTAGAGAATGCAGTGGGGAGAAAAGAGATTTCGAGACCAGTTGCAATTGAGAACGTCAAGAAGAATTATTTCTCCTTTTCTGACCATGTACAGATCAGCAACATAGGAGGAGGAGAGAGGGAGGTCATGAGGTCGAGGGAAGAAAAAGATTTAATGTTTGATTTGTTTCCATCGCATAAGACTCCTCTCGTGATTAATCTAATATTATTAATCTGATAAGATTTATCCACACTCCTATTTTTTATCTCTTAATTCTGTTGGCCGATTCTTTTCTTCTTTTTTTTTATCTTCTTTGTGTGTCGGTTGTTACAATGCCACGGTCGATGTTGTCGATCCCTACCGTCACCTTCCTTGCAGTCACACATGCGTCATCCCCCTTCGATCGTTTTCCTTTGCTGATGTCGGCGCCGAGCGCAATCACTCTGCCTCCTTCAACCTGTTAGATCCAAATCCTGCGGTCCAAATGCATTGGTCCCTCAGTGCTCTCAATTGGTGTGGTGTGGTCACTAATATTCCCTTTTTTATATAGTTCTATTGACATTACATCATACTAATTCAAGGAAAAGCTTTTCTGAAAAAAGGAAAAAGAAAAAAAATTATTTATCGACGAAACATGACTGACAATAGCAAGACGAATTTTTCTCTAAACGCTATAAAAAATAATATTATAATGAAAATATGATATATGAGGAATTAATATAACATGTTATTAGCCTTCTAATCTAATTGAAATTGCGAAAAAATACATATATAAATAAAGTTATTCTTATTGCAAGTTTCATATCAAGATATGAAAGCATAATAAGGTTACGGTTATTATGAAATTTACTGAGGAAAATTGACAAATGTATTAAAATATAAAAAAATTATATATAAGGCCCTAGAATGTCTACCTTCAAAAAAATAAAAAATAAAGTCAATCAAATAAGATGTCCGACAATAAAGTTACAAATTATTTACTCACTATAACTCGAATTTGTCAAATACATGAGAGGTGGTCCACATCCTCTCGAGGCTTATTTTTCTCGAGTATTGATCCATATCGTTGAATCATCTATTTATGAACACCATCATAGAATAATATCTATACTGATCTCATATGACTTTTGATCATTTTCATGGAATCTTGTATCATATAATTATCTCATGTTATAACTTTGATCCAATCATCATTGTGAATCACATCTTAATCCTATATGACTTTATGATAATTGATTTACTGATCTTAATACGATTATGATCCAAACAAAGATTCCGAAGACAGAAAACATAAGCAATTAAGATAACAATAAAAGTTTGAGTAACCATTGTATTGGATTGATGCACATGGCATAGTATTATTATGGATTCAAGATTCGTGTACTGTTTCCGCTATATGTTCTCATTAGTTAAAAAACACTCATCCCATGAGTTCATGGTACCTTCGTGCAACAAAAATGTTAATAAAATGCATCACATCATAAAATAACATATTATGAAGTTAAACACAAATTTCATTGTAATCGCATTAATCAGTGAAACAATGTATTGAAATACATCGTAAAGATAAAAGTATTACAAAGAAATAAAAAAAAAACATAAAACGTCATATTGATTCTACATATATTGATGATTAACTCTATTTTATCCCATCACACCTTAATAGTTTATCATGACATTGATTTCATTGATATTTATTAATGAATCAAAATCATGATTGATTATATTCATATAGATTATCGATCATATTTCCTGATGAAGCATTGAGATTGATGATTGAACAATGTTATCCCCAATCACCGTTGTCATTAATCTCGTATTGATTATTGACCTCGTTATCCATGATCATCAAAATCAGTACGGTATATGATTTATCAAACCATTTGATAATATCGAATTGATCCTATTATCACAAGTCACATTTGAAATTTGGAGATCTTGGTTAATTATCAATAGGATGTTCCGTTGTCATCCACATCCATTGTCACCGTCAAAGTAATCACCATGTTATCATGGATATCAATCTTCTTAATTATTTTTAACTTAAATTTTAAAATGATCCTAAAACATTTTTATACTCATACTATTTCTAATAGAAAAAACATTAAAAAATTAGCAGAACATTTCATAATATTAAATATGTTTATATTTACTACATTGCGTTCTTATATTTTTTTAGTATCTATGATATTGAGAATCTAAGAGTAAGATGACATTTTGTAATGTTTAAAAAGTAAGTTAATAGAATTTTTATAGAAATAAATTTAAGTTCGAATTCGGTATAATTTGTATAGAAATAAATTTAAGTTCTAAATTGGTATCTTTATGATTTTAAATTAGAAACGAAAAAAGAATTATATTCCAGCATGTTTAGAAAAAACCTTTATATTTTCTTTCTGGCCTAACCTAACATTTTATTTTAAAATTATGACAAGCTATAAGCCCATCAATTTAACGATCTCAATTTGTTTAGTTATGACCGATTCTTCTCTAAAAAAGTTGATATTTAAAATATTATGTCTAATTTTTTTGAGAAAAAATATAATATTTTTCCACAAGTATAGTTCATGAGGTTGATAAGGTAACCTACGAATCCATTATTAGTGTAACAAGGTAACGTGGGAGCGGGGTAAATCATTAATATTGTTCTTTTTAATTGTAAAAAAATAGTTAACACATTAAATTTAAGATGATATTAACATCAGAGGTCACGAGTTCAAATTTCATTAAATTCTTATTAAAAAAATATTTTTTCTTTTTATTGTCCAACTTAAACTTTTAAAAACCTGTTCACCATATCAAATTTAACACTTCAATCTTGTATAGTTCAATAGTAAATCTAAATAATCAACTATATAAATAAATATCTTATTACTTTTAACTTTTCATTCATATCGTTTGCACTAAAATTTATTTATTTTTATTTTCACCGTCGGATGATGATCATTTGTTATGGAGTAATGCTATATCCTCCTAAAAATTTTTTGATTGTAAGTTTATCAATTTTTGTGAATATTTTACACATATGAGTATTAGAAAAAATTTTAGGAGGAAGAGTTAGGAGAATGAATCATTTTCTTTTGTCATATATCGATTTTGAAACCTTTGCTAAATGATAACAAGTGTCCGATCCTGATTTAATATTGGAAAGAAAGTTTTGGTATACTTGTGATATTCTTTTTCTCAAAAGCAAAGTCATAAATTGTCATTAGAATTTAGAAAGAATTGCCCGTGACTCAAAAGCCATATTGTATTCAAGTCTCCATCCAGATTTAATTTGTCAAAAATCTTGGCGTATATAAGCTTCACTAAACTACACTTCATTTAAATACACAAAAATAAAAAAAACGAGAAAATGTACAGTTATTCTTATCGGTTGTACATAAGCTAAAATTTATGAATGTACATCCAAGCTCAAGCGCATGACATTTGACACTTATTGGTAGCTACTGGACTATCAAAATACCAGGCAATTTAAGGCCTTTATTAACATGTGTCACGTTTACGCTAATACGTGTGCAACTTATTAGGCTAAATTAATTTCGTTCTCATATTCTATGTTGTGTTTGACATAATTAACGATTTGATGAGCGAATAATAGTTTAACAAGTGAATAATGATTTAAATAGCGGATAGCGAATAACTAAACGTTAAAAACTAAACATTAGTAAAAATAACTTTTCAATTTTTTCATTCAAAATATTAAATTTTACTTAATTATGCATTGTAACACCCCATTATTTTATTAAGGATAATATAGTAATTTTATAATTTAATTATAATATTTGATGGATTGAAGGAAATTAAGTCCTATTGACAGTAGAAATTGTAATTAGATTGAGATTGAAGATTTAAATTGGATTTGAGATCCAAAAGCAAATATAAGGAAAATAGGACTCCTAAATATGAAATGATTGAGAGTTTTACGATTTTGAAATATTTCAAGTATTAAATAATATTTATTATTATTTTAATTCGAAAATTAAATAATAAAATATTATGGAATTAAATGATTCTTAAGATAAAGGAAAATTGGAGAGGAGTTTGATTAGTGATGGGATTATTTAATTAATTTTTGAATTTATCTATTTAATTATTAGAATATAACTGAATTAGTTAAAGAGATTAATTAGAAGTGAGATTAGATATTATAGTTAGAGGGTAATTAAGAATTTTAAAAAAATCTTATAAATAGGGAGGTTATGGCCGAGAGTTGTTTTCTCTTTTGTGCATGACTTCTAGGCTATAAAAAAAAGAGGGGCTCTCGACGCCAATAATAAACACAACGTCACAGGTACTCATCAGTAAATTTTGTTGATTTCATAATTGTTTGTCGAAACAATTGTTCTGGACGTCGATGACGCGATGGTTTGCAGTAATGAATTGGTTTGGTTGGCCATGACATAAGTGCAGAGAGAAAAACAAAGAAAAGGGTGGAATTTGAGGAGGCAGAAAGAAATTAATTTCAACCTCATCTTGCCAAGCAAATAGAGAGAAGGTTATTGGAAGCAGAGAGAAAAAAAACAAAGAAAAAAAAAATGGGGAGACGTTTTGCGGGCGTAAAAGAATAGAGAGAAAGATTTGGAGAGAGAGAATAAAGAGAGAAAGATTAAAAAAAAGAGGGGATCAGAGAGGAAAGAGATGGAGAGATAAAAGAGTAAAAACAAAAAAAAAAAGAACGTGAGGAAAATAAAAGGAAAAAGAGATCTATAAACATGATTAGAGAGAAAAAAAAGAATTCTACATAGAAAAAAATGCGCGCACAATGTTGAGGAGAGAGAAACACGGGGAAGAAAGAAGAAATAGCTTTTTCTTTCATTTATGATTTTCTTTATAAAGATTTATTTATTTATGAAATTTTTCGATTAGAAAAAATATATAAGAAAGAAAAAGGATGGTGAGTAATTGCCTTTGACGTTCGTGTAGTCAACATACAACAAAAATATAGTTAATTTTTCAATCAACTTAAGGTACGCAGGGGGATTCTCATGTCGTCGGTTTTCCGCGACATGAAACCCCGAACTCTTCTCATTATAGAGATTACATTATGTATTGTTTGCATCTATTAGATATCGTATGACGTAGATAGGATGATCGGAAGTTGTCCGAAACATAATTTCCTGATGACGATAGAACTCGGCTCGGGTTCTGTTATGGTCGGCCCGAGTTCAATAGAATTTGGATCGAATTGTAATAAGAATCGGACCGAGTTCCACGAACTCGATCCGGGTTCCCATAGGCATGGTTTGGGTTCTCTTACCCGAGTGCAACACGAGATTATATCATAGAACCGAACCGAGTTCCGACTTATGCGGCTCGGGTTTCGAAAACTCATTGATAATGGATTGGAATCGAGCCAATCTGGCCCGGGGTCTTATATCAGAATTGGAGAAAATAAAAGAGATGAACTGGCTCGAGTTTGTCCTAACGCGAGCCGGATTTTAAGAGTTTAAAATATATTTTTAAACAATTGTGGTTAATTATATTGTTTAATAACATTGATTGTTCCGAGCCATGCATTGGTATGTATTGGTCAATTGATTGTGATTGTTATGTTGATTAATGTTAATCAATAATTGTAATATGCTAATTAGTAATAATTAATTATGGATTAATGACCTATTGTTCAATTGGCATAAATTGATAGATAATGGAATTATTAATATTGGTTGTGCATCGTCCAAGTGATGATATGAAAAATTGCTATTATGAAATTGTAAATTGATAATTGAGGCTGTTATGGTCGATAGAGCCCCTCGTGGTCGATAGAGATCCTTGTGATCGATTGAGGCCTATTGGGTCGATAGAGGCTCATGGAGTCAATTGTTGATGTATCATGAAAGCTTTTGTGGTCGATTGGGGCCTTTATGGTTGATGGACGCTCATGGAGTCGATTGTAAATGCATAGTAGTTAATGGAGGCCTTTATGGTCGATTGAGACCTTTACGATCGATGGAGATCCTCGTGGTCGATTGAGGCCTTTATGGTCGATGGAGGCCCTCACAGTCGATAGAGATCCATGTGATCGATGGATGCCCACCGTGGTCGATGGAGACCGTCATGGTCGATGGATATTTCTTTAATTGAATTGAATTATTAATTGAATTGCATCGTTGATTGAATTGCATTTTAATGGCTGATTGATAACTGAATTGCTCCCTAGTGATTGATGGAAAATTGGATAGATAAACTGTTGATAGAAATGATAATTGTTTATTGTGGCCTTCATTGATTTATGGCCAATTAATAATTGATTCAAGATAATTGAATCAAATGGAATTGATCTTGGTCATCAATAATTGATGACATGGATAATTATTATTATTGGTCGAATTGCTTATGATTTATTGATTATTGTTAAATGTTATATATTCTGACCAATTATATATTGTTGTTTATTGATAGTATTGATATTGATATTGACCATGGTTCATATAATTATTTTTATGGGTGACCCTACGTACTGAGTTATCTCATTAGGTTTTGCCCCTATATTTGGATCCATACAGGTGATGGTGATGACGATGGTGAGACGGTTGGTAGCTCCTCTGACGAGTGATATAAGATCCATTATTGTATAAATATGGGCCATAACCCACATGTTATTAGATATGGTATAGATATCTTCCGCATATTGTAATAGAATGTTGTAAATTAGACTTTTGCTTATGTAAACCAATCTGTTGACCGATCAAAGTCAGAGTATAGAATTGAATGAGGTCGTCGAAATAATCTTCTGAGCAGACAAAAGAAAAGAAAATTATCGAGACGTTACATGCATACTATCAAATAAATAAAATAATATTTCAACCATAAAACAGCCATAAAACGCCACGTTATTTTTGACATTATCAAATAAAGCCTATATATATTTAGCTCGTGGCGTTCCAAGTTACACGAGAATTAAGGATTTAGATATTTGCAATATTAATTACGATTCAGATTTTTACCTGTACACGTACTCTCCTGTTAGTCCTTATCGGAATGGTTATCATATGCAATTTTTTTTCTAACAAAGCTATGAATTGCATTTATATCGTTCTCTTTTTACATCTGACTAATTCAACAAAAATCTTTCTTAAAAAAAGGAGAAACATTCTTCTTAGATATCCCAACAGTATAGAAAAAAATCGCATGAGTACTCCATTAAATAAAAATTCAATATATAACAAAAATTCAAATAAAAAAATTACGAAAAACTAATTATTATTCCATTAGATAATCAAATTATTTGAAATATATAACTATTATTATTTCCATTAATTATTATTACGAATCTATGAATCCTCTTTGAAAATATATAACTGGTGAAATTTAAATTCTAGATCTCTTCTTCTTCGTCATTTCACGAACACGGTGAGGTCCACAAGAGAGCCAACTATTTGACTATTGGGGACTTGATGGGAAAATCCGAGAACAAGAAGAGAAGATCGCAGAGAGATTGCAAAAAAATAAAGGAGACACACGAAATTACCCAGGTTCACCCTTGAGA
This sequence comes from Pontederia crassipes, assembly GCA_030549335.1. Classification (NCBI taxonomy): domain Eukaryota; kingdom Viridiplantae; phylum Streptophyta; class Magnoliopsida; order Commelinales; family Pontederiaceae; genus Pontederia; species Pontederia crassipes. The sequence continues at coordinate 58,023,685 of CM060194.1, read as the reverse complement.
TGAGGACTACGTCCTGCAAAGAGGTTCCACTATATCGTTTAGGTTTACAGCCGCCACACAAAATTACATCAGAAATTAGGCTATTAATAGCCTCTCCAAACCGGGTTTAAAACCCAAACAAACAGAGAAAAAACCTAATCCGAACCACACTGGCCGGCTAAACAAAAGCCCAAAACCTAATCCGAGAGCGGGACCGCCGTCGGGGGGCGGGGCCCCCCGAACCCCCCCTTTCGTTCGTACGCCAACAATACTGTTAATTGGGTAATACTCAGATTCCCCTAAGCTCACGTGGGCGAACCCGGTGTGAGAAACAAAGAGCCCTGAAGTATTCACCAACTCTAACAGGACTGTCGGAGAAACAAATGTCCACCTGAGAGGCCGCAACAATTAAGAACGAAGTGTCACAAATTGCCTTTGCCTCGCGTAATATTCTTCTCACCAGCAAGCTCACGGTGAAACCATGTCCTCATCCGCCTCCTCTCGTCTCCCTTTCTTGTTTCCGTTCCTCCTCGGTCTCTTCCTCTGTTACAAGTGTACCACTGCCGATACCCTGAACCACTTCTGCGGCAGTACGGGAAACTACACGGCCAACAGCACCTACCAGTCCAACCTCGACCAGGTCCTCAGCACCCTCGTCTCCAAGGGCTACCGATCCGGCTTCACGACAGCCAACGTGGGTCAGATCCCGGACCAGGTGTACGGCCTCGTTCTCTGCCGCGGCGACGTCAACGCCACGGCTTGCCGCACCTGCCTAGATGGGGCCACCAAGGACGCCCGTCAGCTCTGCCCCTTCGACAGAGAAGCAGCCATATGGTACGACGACTGCCAGCTCCGCTACTCCAACAAGCTCTTCCTGAACTCCACGGACAACTCCGACGAGTTCCTGATGGCCAACACAAGTAACGTCACGGACGTTGGCAGGTTTGACAGCCTCCTGAACCAGCTCCTGAGTAGCGTGACGGACTGGGCCGCCGACAACTCCACGAAGAGATTTGCCACCGGAGTGGTGAACAACTTCACCAACAAGTTCCCGTCGATATATGGACTGGTGCAGTGCACTCCGGACTTTTCAGGGAGCCAGTGCAGGAACTGTCTTCAGAGTCTGTTCAATCCCCTACCAGATTTTCTAGAGGGGAAGGAAGGTGGGAGGGTAATAGGTTCCAGGTGCAATATGAGATATGAAGTGTACTCTTTCTATGAAGGTGCGCCGACACTGAGGCTTACTGCGCCAGTGAACAACTCGGCGGCACCACCACCTCCTCTTCCTCCCCCTACTGCCGCAGCAGGAGGTACGATAAACAACTTGCAATACTACTTGTTTTGATTAATTATGAAGCTATAGCTTCTACTTTTGCTATGCGGTATATGTCCTTCAGAATCATTCATGTAGCTTCTGTGTTTCACCTCACCATAAGTGGATAGATAAAAATATCTTATGACATGAAAAAATAGTACAAATTGAATTAATGTCAGAAATACTTTACGTATTTGAGTTAGGCATCAACTTTTCCAATTTAAACCTGCATATGCTCTGGCTCGCTCCTTTCATCTGGTCCTCATTAGTTTCAATAGGGTTGGGGACTGGGGGAAGAGAGATTTCATCTCCAGTCGTCTCAACCCTGGGTACTAGATGCTTCATTTGATATGGGAAAAGTCATGCATGACGGGGACATGATGTCATAGTGATCTGCGGTCTTCGGAGCGCTGTCTAACAGCCACGTTATAGATCTGACAAAAAAACGAACGTATAATGGAGGGTAATGAACAATTGACAAGAATTCGTGAGAGTGATTTATAGTAGCAATTATTTCTTGATGCAGGGAAGAACAGTAAAACAGGCACAGTTCTCGCCATTGTGATACCTCTGGTAATTGGAGCGCTAGTAACATCAGCTATATGCATTTGCTTCTGGAGGAGGAGGAAATCTGCTAGAGAATTACCCTGTAAGTCTCCCAGATCAGTGCTGTGTGTACATCTGGTGATCGCAGTAGACTCATGCATTTTATTCTCGTATTTTATCAATATATACCCGCAATGCTAAAGGAATATCGCTTACGAGAATATGAATCTGTATTTTCTCTCTATAGATCCTCTTAAGCCGGAGGAAATTACAAACGTCGAATCATTATTCTTTGATTTCTCTACACTGCGAGCTGCAACATCAGACTTCGCTGAACAGAACAAGCTCGGACAAGGCGGCTTTGGAGCAGTTTACAAGGTACGGTTAGAATCTAGCTCATATTAATCATCAATCTATCTATGTTATAATATTCGGACTTGTGCAATTCTTCACAGGGATTGCTACCTGATGGACGTGAAATTGCAGTGAAGAAGCTGTTGACGGATTCAACCCAAGGTCTAGGGGAGTTGAGAAATGAGCTGGTTCTGGTTGCTAAGCTCCAGCACCGGAATCTTGTAAGACTTTTGGGAGTTTCTTTTCAAGAAGAGAAACTGCTCGTCTATGAATATGTTCCTAACAGAAGCCTAGACACAATTCTCTTTGGTGATTCTCCACTTCGTTCACTCTGCGTTTGATTAATTATCCTGTTCATCATATGCTGACATTAGAAACAGAGACTGAAACACTTGGCTACCTGCAACAGATCCTGAAAAGCGTGGACAGCTCGATTGGGGAATTCGATACAAGATTATCACGGGAATTGCTCGAGGCTTGCAGTACCTCCACGAGGAGTCCCAGGTCAAAATCGTACACAGAGATCTAAAAGCCAGCAACGTGCTTCTAGATGCAGACATGAACCCAAAAATTTCAGACTTCGGCTTTGCCAAACTTTTTGGTGGCGACCAGACTCAGGGAACTACAAGTAGAGTCGTAGGAACATTGTAAGTAGATATTACAAGCACCCGAGTATTAATACTCTTCATGCATGATTTTGTTCATACGTATTAATTCAAAAAGGATGCCTCTATATATCAATGCAGCGGGTACATGGCACCAGAGTATGTCATGCATGGCCAATATTCAATGAAGTCAGATATATTTAGCTTCGGCGTTATGGTTCTGGAGATTCTGACGGGTAGAAAAAACAGCAGCCAAATCAGCGTTGAGCATGCTGGAGATCTTCTGAGCTATGTGAGTACTGATCTGATTATTGAATAGTAGTTTCATGGGCTATGTTATAGTACAGTACAGTAATGCTACCTACCCGAGTAAGTTTCACAGCAAAACTCTTCCTGATCACACAGACATGGCGGAAATGGAGCAGCGGGATAGCTATGGAGATATTAGACCCAGTTTTGAGTGATCGGTACTCGGGAAGCGAGGTTCTGAGATGCATTCAGATCGCGCTACTTTGTGTTCAGGACAACCCCTCTGACAGGCCGTTGATGTCAACAGTTACTTTGATGTTAAGTAGCATTTCTGCAACTGTCCAGACTCCATTACCTCCAGCTTTCTATGCCGGAAGATCAACAAAGCCGGATTCAGCTGCTAATGACTCGACATCTGATCGTCTCTACCGGTCATCGAACAACTCTGTGGTGGCATCGCCAAACGAGCTTTCAATATCAGAAGTTGAACCTCGGTAAACAACGAAGTTTGTATATTTGAAGCATGCTAATTTGCTTGCCACAGTCTTGCTTGAATATCGCACTAGTCTGTTTGTACTATGAATCATCGACCGCTTCCTTAGCATGTGTTGTAAGAAGATTATTACAACTTATACTGTAAGCAGGCTCTGAATCCAGAGAATAAGGTGAATGTATCAGTATTGTGTGAAAAGTACTTGTCATTGTCTGCAGAAATCATAATATGCATGAAGAATTCACAAGCCGTGCGGTGTCTTCTCCTGGGTCAAAAAAAAAAAAAAAAAAAAAAACAGTTGGGCTATTTTCATAGCGAAGAGTTGGCCTCATAATTTGTGGATAAGCTACAGTGAAGTGCACTTTTGTGTTTCTTTTCAAACGTTAAAAATGAAAGAAGTAAAAATCGTGATTATTTTTCTATTTGGGAAAAAATAATGAATGTGCATTTGCCGCTAAGTTTAATGAAAAATCGTGATTTAATTATACCCCGTAAAGGAAAAGGAGTTCTCACCTACCAATACCTTTCGTCCTTGCGTGTAGACTCTGGAGTAAACAATAGCCAAGTCCATGAAGCTTGGTTGGCAATGAGTCGTTCAAGTTAATATCTCCATATTCGATTCCCTAATCATCATTTGATTAAAAGAATATCATTTTGTTCTTTATCTCCACGTCCAATTCATCAAATGCTAATAATTTTGAATATCGAGAACTCGAGTGAATATAAAAAAACCAACTCCATCAAAATTTTTTACTTCATGATATGACACTTTTTGAAAAGTATCATACCCCAAAATTTAAGAAAAAAATAAAAAAATGTGAAAACTTTTGAATATGCATTCACCCATGTGAAGTCCGGTCATTCTTCACCGTTATGGTGCAATAAGAATGCACTTAACCGGCGTGTAGTGTTATTATTTTTCCCTTCCACATAACAGAACTTTCATTCATACTTAATTTTAATAGATATCCATTATAATAATAAATCATGTGATTCACTTGCATCCATAATTAAAGAAGAACTATGGCTTATTGTACATAATTTTTTATTTGAATCATACGAGAACTTAATTATACGTTGGTGTGTTTAGGAATATAATTGCTTGATCATTTTAAGAGCTAAAAGTTATAACTCGTTAGGAACATATAACTAATCAATCAATATCTGAGGTCGACTTGCCAACTCAATTATCAAGTAAGCCAACGCTATAAGTCATTAATAATACATAATTGCCCAAAGCAGTTGTACCTGAATACTGAGTAGAGACACTTGAAGATGAAATGAGGGTATGCGATGTGTCAAAAAAAAATCTAGAAAAGACAAAATGGCAATTTTCATTGGAAAGATTCTGTTCAAATGTCTTCATGAAACTTATAATACTAAAATAAAAAAATGGACACATGTCTAACAAGGAGAGGAGATGCGAGACTAGTCTTATCTACATTTGATTTTCTTTCAAGGATAGAAGATCATAGGAGTAGCCTTATCTACATTTTATCTTTTTTTATGAGGATGATTTGAAGAGATTTTACCTACGAAGGTAAGCTGATGTTATTAAAACCGGATCGGAACGACCGATTTGACCGGTTTAATCACGAACCGTCGCTTAGTCCGATCCGGTTCTACATTAAAATCATTTTAGTCATTGAACCGACTAAAATTCGATTGAATCGGAAAAATCGGTGAACAGGGCGAACCAACGAAGAATCGGTTCAAGATTTTTTTAAAAAAGTCAATTTAAAATGGAAAGAAGGTAAAAAATGGAAGGAATTTTTTAAAAAAATATATATATAAGAGGAAAGACGTGATCAGATATTAAAAACAAAAATTAGGAAGGGAAAAATAAATATAGAAAGATAATTAATAGGGAAATAAAATGATAATTGAGCAAAATTATGAAGGAAAAATACGTATAGAAGATAATTAATAGGGAGAGAAAACGATAATTGATGAAAATGAATGATTAGAGGAGATGATTAGGGGAGAAGAATTTGAAATTAAAGGAAAATGTAGAATTCAGTGGAGAATAAATAAAGAATGAAGAAAAGAAATTAAATAAACTAACAAAATAAAAATTAATAATGATTTGGGATAAAATATATTAATATCTTATCACTAGAACTATATTATAATAATAATGTTTGAATAAGTATTAAAATTTTTAAATATAATAAGTAATAGAAAAATAATAAACCGAGCAACACAAAATGAAAATAAAAAAGGATGAATATATGAAAATAAATGCGAACCAACAATTTTAAATGTGAATTAGATATAAATAAATTAGTATAGCATCATAAATATTATGTAAACAATAAAAAATCTAATAATGTATCAATTATGATAACTTAAGATAGCTTAAATTTATAGAATATAATAAACAATAATTTTATGCTAATTTATTATTATTATTATCATCAGTATGATATATTATATAATATATTAATTGTGATATATATATATTCATAATTGATATACATAATATTATTTTAATAAAATTCGGTCCAATCCGGTTGAACTCGATCGGACCGATCCAACCACGACCCAGTAAGACGCCAGGTTATGAAAACATTGAGGTAAGCATGTCCATACGTTGATTATCTCTAGCCAACTTTTTATTGATGTTGACTGATTAAATGATATATTCTTCTCGAAAGTATGTCTCGATCCGGCCGTCCACGACTAATCTGACCACTAGGCGACGAATCCGGGCTGGACAGAGAAAGAGAGAGAGGGGGAGAGGGTCGCCGGCGAGTCGCCGTTCGGAAGAGAGCCGTCCGGAAGAGAGCGCCGGGAGGGAGAGCATCACCGGCAAAATAGGCGAGGGGGAGAGAGAGAGGGGAGAGAGGAGGAAAGAAATATAATAGAGAGGGGAAAATAAGATATATATATAGGGGGTGAAAGATGGGAAAGTGCGAAAAGAAAAAAAAATAGCGGGAGAGTGATTTTTAATTACCGACAGCTATGACTATTGGAAACTTAGCAAATATTAATAATATATATTATTATGATATACATGAATATGGTATTTAATTATTTTTAAAGTTACCGACGGTCAAAATCGTTAAAAATTAATTAATTATAATATATAATACTACTTACATATATATAATATTTATTTTTAAATTTACCGACGGTCCAAATCGTCAAAAATTGTGACGGTCTGGACTATCGCTAATTATATTAATAAAAGACTTTTTATATTATATTATTTTTTACATACCGACGGTTAAAATCGTCGAAAATGCGACGGTTTGAACTATCGCTAATTGTATTAATAAAATACTCCTTATATTATATTATTTTTTATTTACCGACGGACAGAACCATAAAAATTTGAACTGTTGCTAATTTTATTAATAAACTACTCCTTATATTAAATTATTTTTATTTACCGACGGTCCGGACCGTCAAAAATTGCGACGGATAGATATCCGTCGAAACTTTCGATGTTCTTGATCGTCAAAAAATAAAATAATAATATAATAAATTACATAATTTATTATTTTCATTTACGATTGTAGTGTATCATTAGGAATTTTGCAAACATACTTTTTTTTTGTTTTATCCATCTAATTTCTTATTCTCATAGTATTAGTAAACATCATTTTTCAAAATCTATTTGGTTTAGTGCAAGTTAGTTCTATTCGAGTTTTTCAATTCATTCTCAGTTTGAACTTGATTCGAAAGTATTACAATGAAAATTGTATACTTATAGTTGAAATTGTATAGTTACATTGAAAAAAGTTCAAATGAGGGCTCTTTGTAGTCACCATTGGTTCACTCATTTTTATGATCTATCGCTAACAACCCTCCCCCGATGTGTATCCGACCACAACCCCCTACTTTTAACCATTAGTTCTTGGAGGCATAAACCAAGAGGTTTCAAGTATGAACATTTTTTATTTGACTATCCTGAACCTAGGAACATTGTTACGCGTGAGTGGATCTCTCAACACCCTGAGAGATCCATCACACAAGCTCTAAGTAGGATTAGAAGGCAGACTTTAACTTGGAATCGGGATGTCCTAGGTAATTTAGAGAAAAACTCTTTCGATGTCGAGCATCAAATCTCTAAGCTAAAGCATAAGGAGTCTACTTCTGGATTATCTGATAGGGAATTTGACCTTTTACAATCTGCTTACCATCGGCATGCTGTTCTCCTCCGGCAGATCTCTATCAAGTGTTAGAGCAAATCGCGAGTTAACTGGTTAAAACATGGTGACAAGTATACTTCCTTCTTTCACACCGCTACTATGATAAGGCATAAGACTAACCATGTATCTAGTATCCATGATGAGAATGGTACCACCATCACAAACGAGAACCATATTAGGAATCTTTTTGTGCACCACTATCAAACTCTTTGGGGGCGGTCTGATCGACCTGCCATTGACATTGCTAACTGGCCTCATTTCCCCACCCTTCCCGCTACCCTAGCCACAACCCTTATTGCCATGTTACTCCCATGGAGATCAAGGATGCTCGATGGAACATGTCGCCTGGAAAGGCTCTAGGTCTGAATGGTTTTACCATTGAATTTTACAAAAAAATACTGGGATGTCATTGGTAATGAGATCACACAAATCATCTCCTTCTTTCACTCGGGTCACGTCCCTATCGATCTTATCCATATGCGTCTTATTTTTATCCCAAAGAAGCCTAACCCTCGAACTGTTAATGACTATCGACCTATCGCCTTATGTAATATTCTCTATTGACTCATCTCCAAAATTATCACTACTAGGATCAAGCCTGGCCTTAGTAACCTCGTTGATGAGGAATAATCTGCTTTTATTCCTAATAGATCTAGCTCAAGAGCTTGTTCACTCGATCACCAAAGGTCATAGGAAGCACATCATTATTAAGGCTGATATCAACAAAGCTTTTGATATGATCTCCTGGGATGCCATTATCAAAGTTCTTACTATTATGCGATTCCCAACCCAATTTATTGACTGGATTGAGGCTTGCATTCAGTCCCTTGTGTTCTCATGTTATATTAATGGTACTGAGTCCTCTCAATTTTGTAGTCATCGGGGTATTAGATAGGGAGATCCAATCTCCCCCTATCTGTTTACCCTTACATCCCAAGTTTTTTCATCCCTCATGAAACAAGCTATCGCGAGTAATCAGATTATTCCATTCTCTGTCGGCACCTTTACGCTCAGTCACTTACTATTCGCTGATGACCTGTTGATAATTATTGCTGAAACGAAAGCTAATTCTTCTAGGTTAAAGCAGATCCTACAACTCTATGGGCACTTAACTAATCAATGGATTAATCCTAACAAATCTGAGATTTTCTTTCCGCCCAGATTCCCCATCTAGTGGCGTCGTTTGATCGTCAACATTCTTAATTTCAAAACTGGTAGCTTTCCATTCTCCTATCTTGGTGTCCCCACCTTTTACAAGATTATCCTTGCCTGACAGCATCATAGAATCACTAATTGCATTGCTTCAAGGGTCGCTGGTTGGAAAAATAAGCTTCTTCACTAGGCCGGAAAGGCAACCCTCATAAACTCTGTGATTAACTCTTGTTCATGCTCTAAGCTCAACCTACTTACCTAATACTATTTTAGAGACTATTGAGCGGTTCTCTCGGACTTTCCTTTGGAGCTCTAATGGGGATAACAATGGCACCCATCTTGTTAATTGGAGCACTATCTTACTCTCCAAGTCTGATGGTGGACTGGGTCTTCACAATCTCAGGCTGGTCCAGCCGGCCCTATTAATTAAGCGCATAATGAAACTCATGAACAACCACCATTCCATTTGGGGAAAGCTTATTCTCAATAAGTATGGCTCTATTCACCCTTGGATCACTACTTTTACTCCTAAGTAGGACTCCTAGTGTTGGAAGCTTATTTGTGATTCTGTTCATAATACTCGATTAGGCATGAAAAAAATTATTAGCAGTGGCTCCACCACTCTTGTGTACTCTAATCTGTGGATTTTTAATGTACCTCTTACTCATAAACTGACTTACATCAACATGGATCTCTATCTAGACAGCCTTACTGTGGATATTTTATCCTCAATCGCCAATGCCCATGCTAAAACTGTATATACCTCTGTCAGAGACCTGTGCCGACGCCTACTGATGGACGGCTTATTTGGACGAAAATGTGGGGGATTCCGACTGTGCCAAAGATCTATATTTTTTTGTGGAAGTTTTTACATAAAAAAACTCCCCTCTTGACTTTATAAATAATTTTACTCTTGATTTAAATCCTACCTGTGTGCTTTGCGGCCTTGCTCTGGAAACTGCGAAACATTTATTTTTTTTTCTTGCGCTTTCTCTATATGTTTTTGGAGTCTTTGTCAAGAAAAATTACATTTACGTTTTGATTTCTTGCATACCTAGCTTGAAGGTGATTGCCTTAATGAAGGCATGACTTTTGACCATTCTGATAGATCTCACCTTCTTTCTTTACTCGCTTTTGCTTTTTGGGGAATCTGGCACTGTCGGAATGATGCACATTTTTGCTTCATTCGAGCAATCCAGCAGGTTGTATGGGAGAGGGTCCTCGCGCAGTACAACGATTATGTCAGAGTCCACATGCCTGAGGCAGCCACCCCCAAAGACCCTATTTGGGTTCGGTGGGACCCCCCTCGATTCATGCGTTAAGCTTAACGCAGATGGTTCTTTCATTAGGGCCGGTCCGGAGGGGAGAGCAGGATTCAATATTCGAACTTATACTGACTGTCTTGTTTTTGCATGTGCCGTCAGGCGTTATGCGGAGTCGGTTCCAGAGCTTGAAGCTTGGGGAGTGCTCATTGGCATAAGTGTTGTCTCCAGATGAATTTCACTGTAGTTATTGTCGAATTTAACTCTGCCAACTTGGTGCAAATCGTGAATGGTACATCGGGTGTTCCATGGCGTATTAGGACTATCATTGTTGACATCAAGGCCGCACTTCACTCTTTTGTTTTTTGACGCTTTACTAACTGCTACCGGGAAGCTAGCCGCCTGCAGAATTTTTGGCTAATTTTAGTCGTGCTACAAATTATGATCACTTTTGGGAGGCTAATCCTCCAGCATTTTGTATCAAGACATTTCTAGTCTACTAATCAATAGATGAAATCCTTTTTCTTAAAAAAAAGAATAACTCTGATATGTGGGGGTATTTGTATATTTTCACATACACCCACATGTTCATTTTTGTTTATGTACCTGAATTGAGTCATTTATGTTTTGTGCTTAATGGTTTGTGACTTCAATTGTTTATTCTAATAAAATTTCTAAGAATTCTACATCTTGTCACTAATCATATATTACACACAACACCACAACTCATTTCCACATAATCACTTCTTCATATAACAATATATTTTTTCTTACGATACTTAATCCTTTGATTAAACGGTAGCAATACATTTATCATAGTAAAAGATGTAATTGACCATTGTTCATGCACTACACCATTGTTCAATTATAGTCTTTAATACTTTTGGGACCAAAATTTCTTGGTCCCCCATGGTCCTTACAAGTTGGTTATTAAAAGTTCTTAGTGACCAAAATTTTCTCATTAGTTCTAAAAAGATGGTCTTTTAATGATCACAAGTGAAATTTTGGTTTCAAATGAATAAGAATTTGGGACTACTATCACATTAGCCTCTAATACTTATATTTTTAAGAACTAAATATAATTAGTCCCTAAAAAATAATTAGTCTCTAAATCATAGTTTTGTTGTAGTGACGTAGGAGTTGAAGAAATTTACTTGAACATACAACATGTCAAATAAATAACAATATTGACAATACAATACTTTACCTTGATTTTCATTTCATGTATTATATGCTATGTATTTTAAATATAATATTGATCTATCCATTTTTTTATGTTCATTGTCATGATATATATGTGATTTTTATTTAGAACATGTTAAAAATACTTTTATGTTCAATGATAATGATGAATAAAGCTATGATAAGTTACCACTTTTAAAGAAGAATTGCATCTTTTTTGTGAAACCTTTTTATTGTATAGGGTAGAAAGAGTCTTTACAATAAGAATAGATAAAAAAATGTATTTTTATTGTCTCCCTAGTTATGCTATTTATCCCTACACTGCAATACGGTATGATATAATGTTCTCCATAAAATTAATACACTTGACCATTCTTAATTTTTACTTTGAACTCATTAACATATTTAACTATTTTTAGATTAAATTAATATAATAAATAATAAAAAGGAAAAAAGAAGATCAAAATGGACCAATCCGCATTTTGTCCAATTACACAAAATTTGTCCAAATTACAACACAATAGAGGTGGAGTCCAAGTGACTTGAGCCCTATTTGGATTTTGATTTGGTGGGGAGATTGATAACTCATTTTTGGGTTAGGGAAAATCTAAGGATGAATTCAATCGTACTCGTGTCAAATAGTTAGAAACTCAGACTAGGTCGTATTATATCCTACTAGAACACAAACTAGGTTTCGACGAGATCGATTAGGTCTTGCCTATACTCGGGTTGTGTTACATGAAACATGAGTCATATTCTATAGGCTTTGGGTGTACTAATCAATAACATATATGTATAAGTTGAGGATTGGATGACAATTTCAAACTCCTAATATTGAGTCATTGCTATTTACCTGTTTTGCTATTTTTTTTTCATTTTGGGTGCAATATTTTCTCCACCATTATATTTATTCTCTCTCCTATTAACTACGTGCTTCACCTTACCATTATTGTTACACTATTGTTCTACATGTTGTTGGGATAATGTTTTAGGCTTCCATGCTCTATCTCTATCTCTGTAATATGGATTATTAGCGTCATTTTATCTTCTAATTTTAGTTGCAAGAGTTTTATCGTGGGAACAAAATTTGAATTTTTATTAATTGAATATGTATTTAGTTTTTTAGAACATGATTATTATGCCGAATGCTTTTCTTTAGATTTGAATGACTTTGGGTTGATTATTAATTGGGTAGTGTAATCAATTTTTAGTTCACAATTTCTCGTTAGAATTGATTATTAATTTTTATGTTGAAACAATGCATGTGATAATCTAATAGAAACAAGTGGAATATTAGATTGTGTGGTCTGCTTAGTTAATCTGGGTGGGCGATTAAGTAGTTTAGGAATTACAACACATAACATCTTAATTTTAATTAAATTGAGGATATATCCAGGTGGAGTAATTTCATATTATTATTGGTTTAAAATAATTGATTTAATAATTTAAGATCATATCTTCGGTGTTCTTAATTCATCTAAACATTAAATTTGAATTTATTATTTACAATCAATTTTTACAGAAGTTACAAATTGTTTTAATAACTATTGATCATCCTATGAACTTATGCATTGTTAGTTTTAGATTTTTATTTTTTTATAATTTTATTTTTTGCACATTTTTATCTCAAATTGTATGCCATCTCATATTAGATAGATAAATAAAATAGTTCATTGTGGGATTGACAACATTTACTCTTAGTGCATTTAGTGCATTGTTATTTGAGCGATTAGTGCATTTACTGACTATATCGTTATCAATTTTCACATCATTCCACACCCTCCTTGGTTTCGATATGTGGCACAAGCAATTTTGTCCCCCTATCTCCGCGGGCCCAATTCCCCCTCAAATATCTAGAATTTTTCATTTTTTTAAAAAATAATTAATAATTAAAAAGTAATTAAAATAATATATAGTAAATAATTAAAATACAACTAAATAATACAATATCATATTTTATTTTATAATATTAAGAATCACATATAATATTTTTTTTAAAAAAATAAGCAAATTAAATTATTATTAAAATTTTAATAAATGATAATAATTTTAACAATGGGGCATGCATCCCACTCTGATCCTTGAAGTGGCCTTCGAGGTCATTTTTGGCCTCGCCTCCATCGTGTGGAAAGAAAAATTCTCACGAATGAGACCTTCATAAGAGATTATCTATAGGTCCCATGACCTTCGAAGATTTTTGTCACCCTTATCTTGACTCATAATTTGAATATTTTTAGATTTTTGTGTATTATACATTTTCCAGTAGTTTTCAACTGAGAAAAGTTGTCTTGAACTAGCTTGTAACTAACACACAAATTTTGCATCATCAATTTCAAATTGTGTATGATTTTGATTCCACAAGCTGAGGATTTGATGATAGTTTCAAACTCCTAATATTGAGACATTGCTATTTATCTTTTTGTTGTTGTTCTTTCATTTTGGGTGCAATAATTTCTCCACCATTATATAGATTCTCTCTCCTATTAATTACATGCTTCACCTTACCATTATTGTTACACTATTGATTTAATAATCCAAGACCCCATTCCATTAGTACTTTTAGGCATTATTTTTTTTTCTTCTACTTCCATAAAAGAAAATTAATTAGTAATCCTATTATCACCATTTGCCTTCTCGCATTTCTGATTCATTTATATTACAATAAACTAATTTTTATTTGTTTATATTTATATAAAAAATGAACCACCCAAGAAATAAAGTCACCCATATCTCGATTCTCTATCTATTTCTATCTATTATCTATTAATAAATCTACTCATTTAGCATCAATTCCTTTTAGCATATTTAATTATATTTAATTTCATTATGGCAGATTTCATATCTATTTAAATTAAATCTAATTGGCACACTTAAAAGACATATGAGGAGGTATCATTATATCTCATTACTTATGGACAAATTAATTAGCACATTTGAATTCATATATTAACAACCGTTTTACAAATTATATTAAGTAATTCGTAACTTGTCGGGACCAACATTTACTATGTATTATACTATTTCCTAATTTACAGTTAGCACATTAGGAACTGTTTGGTCATCCTCCCAATTTTTTTTAATGAACGTTTGGTCTTCGTTTAATAATCCTCTTCCCAACTTTCTCCAACCCATGTTTTCATTTTTTTTCTCCAACCATAGCAAGACCTTAGGGTATATATATATATATATATATATATATATATATATATGGTGCCTATATATGGATGTTAGGGGTCGTTTGATGAATTACTGATTTAATAATTCGATAATATAAATCGTTATTTAAATAACACTATGATATTTAAATAAATTAATTTTATTTTAATCTCGCAAAAGCACGGCAATCTTCACAAATTATTTTTATAACTTCGTATAATAATTTGGATTACTAAAAAAGGTTTTTAGGACATGAATCTATTGAAAAAGACATAATTTGATTTATTAGAAGTTCATATTCCCTGATCTACCTAACTTCATATCTTTTATCTTAAGTTGATTAATTCTCTTATCCTACATCTGCGTTCCCCTGTTGACTCGATTAAGAGAGAGCGATGGACAACGAGACTAGCTGAGAGAGGGAGAGAAGGATTACGTGGAGAAAAAGATTTGATTTGTGTGCCATTTATAAAAATTAAGTTCTAATGTAATTATTATAATTCATAATCTAGAATTAACTATATTCTATTTTCTCTTAAACTCATCTATTACCTTTTTTAATCCTTTTAATTTTAGAACTTATTTAATAAACTAAATATTATTATTTTTTTAATACAAGGCTTTTATCATATTTGAACGATTGTTCTGGTTGACTGGATATCCAATATGATGTACCACAAACTTCTACATTACCATCAGTAGAGGATATTGATAAATAAACCACTACCGAGCTTCCAATTCACTGATTGTGACATCGTTTACAGAAACAGGGTTGGATATCGAATGTGCAGAACTGCGTTCACCGTTTCCTGTCGACACTGGTAACCTATCAGTCTCGCTTGCTTCAACAACAAAGTGGGGCTCGGAAGGCAACGACAGAGTCACGAATTCACTGCTTACCATGAGAACAACCGACACCATGTTTGGCCTCTCTGTTGAGTTCTTCTGGACACAGAGTAAAGCAATGTGAAGGCATCTCAAAGCTTCTTCCCTGCTATACCTTCCTCTCAACCTTTGATCAATTACCTCCAATGCTTTCCCTGTTTTCCAACAATTCCACGCCTGCAGAGGCAATCAACAAGACATGTTTCGTAAAAAGCTGTTCATAACAAATAGCAGCAAACGGATAAATAAAATTAGATGTCGCTTACATAAGTTGGCAGGTTCGGAACATTCCCTGATCCGTGGAAGTCAGAAGCTCTTCTTCCGGTTAAGATCTCTAAGACAAGTACACCAAAACTGTACACATCTGATTTGGTTGAGAATCTATTCGCGAATGCATATTCTGGCGCCAGGTATCCACTTACATAATCAACGATCATCATGTCAGACAACAGAAGTGATAGAAATTAGATTAGAGCTGAAGCTTTAGAAATACAATGCAGGAAATTAGTTGAAGGTTTTATCATACTTCGTTCCGACAATTAGACTAGCACTTTCTTCTGGTGTCTCCAAATTCACAAGCTTTGCGAGGCCAAAATCCATTATCTTGGGGTTCAACTCTGCATCTAGCAAAATATTACTTGGCTTTAGATCTCGATGAATAATCTTTAATCCGCAATCTTCATGAAGGTATTGAAGTCCCTTTGCGATTCCGACAATAATATTGTAGCGCTTGTCCCAGTTCAGTTCCACACTTGCATCTGTTATCACGCAATTAAATCATCTCATTCGCTGTCGAATATATTTAATTAAAATCGAAGGTAGGTATGTAATAATAACATATGCAAACCATATTTGTGGATTGAATACAAAGAACAGGCTACAAACAAACGCAACAGAAGTCCTGATGTGTTAGAGTAACATAATATTTAAAGATATTTTCGTCAAATTGAAACAAACAGTCTTAGCATGCGTTACAAAAGGAGAGAGCAGCAGGATGTGGATAGTTATTCGTCTTGAGACATGGAAGAGAATTTATGCAAAATAATAAACATAATTTAACTTAAGATATTAACACAAAATTTACATGACAACATGATTAACATTCTTCAGGATAAAAAAAAAATAACGTCTAACATACCAAGTAAAAGTTTGTCGAGGCTTGAATCGGGGAAGAATTCATAGACCAGTAGCTTCTCCTCTTCTGAACAGCAACCTAATAACCTGACGAGGTTCTTGTGTTGAAGTTTCGAGACAAAGATAACCTCATTTCTTAGCTCGAAATGTCCTTGATTCGACTCTTTGGAGAGCCTCTTTACCGCGACGGCTGTACCATCAGGCAATAATCCCTGTGTTCAAATGGAATGAGCGAATTAGATGTTGCAGTTGGATAAACCGAGAGAAAGGGGTCTGCATGGCCATACATTTACCTTATAAACTGACCAAAATCTGCCTTCGCCAAGCTTGTTTAGGTTGGAGAAATCATCTGTTGCTTGTTTTAGCGCAGGCAAATCAAACAACAGAGGCTTTTCATTTTGCACCTCCTCGTCTCTAACATCTTGCATTACCCCTGAGAAATTCATAATTACTTAGACTTATGATCCATCAAACGCGCAGAAGCGGGAAGCACACCGATATGCATACCGATATGCCTTGCGAATTGTTTCTTCTTCAATGAGCAAATGAAGATCACGGCGAGAAGAGCAAATGCACAAGGCACCAAGATTGCGATAAGAACAACTCTCAAGGTATTGTCCTTCTCTGAATCAAAACACTAGAATTTACTTAGACTTAACCATACTGAAAATTAGATAATATGATTGAATTTTGAGTTCAAGGCCTACGAGAAAGAAACTTATAGTCGAAAAGAAAAGCCTACGGAAAAGAACCTGATGGTTGAACGCCAGATGTTGTCGTTGGAAGCCTTGCGGGCGCCATTGGTGATGGAAAGAGCCCTGCCACCGCATTCTCATTGTAGAATGGATTAGTCGAAAATCTCAGATAGCACTTGTATCCCATCACCTCAACAGCTTGGTTTCCAAAGCAACAATTCTGCATTCGGCTCATTGATGTATTAAGACACTGAGAACAGTCACTGCCAGTTTGATCCCTTGTGCACTGCACCAACCCATATATGTTCAAGAAGCTTGAGTAGTTCGTCTTTCCAGCTGCGAACATGCGATCGGAAGCGTAAGCGGCCCTGTTGATGAGGCTGCCCATCAACTCAGCCACCAGGTCCTCGAACCTATCTCTTTCGCCTACGACCCCATTGTCGTTGAATATTTCTCGATAGTAGTCGTCGTCGGATCTAGAGAAGTTGGCGCTCGAGTAGCGGACGTAGCTGTCGTCCCAGTCTGCTGCAGATTTGGCAAATGGGCACTTTGCGCGGAGGTAACGAACCATGTCCGATAGTTGGCTTTTGCACCGGTCCACGGAAAGGTCGCCACGGCAGAAAGCTTTGCCGAAGACTTGGTCCGGGGGTTGGCCTACGGATTGGATGGCGAAGCCAGAAGTGGAGGCAGCTGAGATGAGGGAAGGGAAGAGGAGTTCCAGGTTCGACTGGTAGGCGCTGTTCACGGTGAAGTTGGTGTCTGCCGTGCAGTTGATCCAGCAAGAGATGGAGGCCGGGCAGGCGGTGAGAGCGAACAAGAAGGAAACGAGCCTTGCCATTGCAAAACGTGACCGGAGAATGGAGGCCATGATATCTAAGACCTTGTTCTGCCGGATGCCGCTGATGACGCGGTGCGAAGGTTGATGTTGGTGCTAAGTTTCCCGGGACTCGGAGGCCTTCTGTTTTTGTGGTACTGTGGGAAGAAATTGTCCAAAAGTTTCTCATGTTCCTTCCGCAAGGAAGTTACACAAAATATAATGTCTAATTCATGAGGTAGAGTGGTAAGGGCTCTTTTGGTTTAAATATTTCGAATTTAAGTTTGGGGGAAAATAGAAAAATTTTATTAAGAGTCACGTTTATGTACGTGATGTGGGACAATCAATCGAATTAATTAGACTAGATGATGAGTCGATATTCAACTTATAAATAATGCGCACGCATGAATTAAATCATCGGCCTCAAAAAATAATTTAATGTGCTACTTCTAAGCAATTCAATGATACAACCATTCATTTAGTTGAAAGAGAGCCACTAGGAGTTTATTGTTAAGTCAACGAGACTGATTCAATTGACCGACTTCCAAAGTGTACACATTTTCTTAAGATGACATTATTATGACTTCTAAAATGTTAATGACATTCCTAAATTTTGAGGACGTTGGAATTATATTTTTTTTGCATAGAACAAAAAGTTTGCTAAATGTTTTATCCGCCAAATATAGAAGTACAATCCGATGCTGAGGTATATTAGCGAGGTGATAATAAATTTTAACGATATTCTAGTAACCGAGAAAATACCTTTAACTTCCCTCACTACATCTCCAAAAAAGTAATATAAACTAATCATGATTCATGCTTTAATCTTGTTCTTTTTCTAGTAAAACCTTACTATGAATTTGTTTTAAAATGGAAACTTAATTCATTGCCATTTTAATACAGAGCACCATAAGGAAGTGATTGTTAGGTCAACAATTGACTTGACTTTCGAAGTGCACATATAATTTACTAAGATGACATCATTACGACTTCTAAACTGTTAACGACACTCCTAACTTTTGAGGACGTAGGACTTATATTTTTCACAGAAAAAAATTGCTAAATGCTTTATCCGCCACACAGATATTGAGGTATATTAGGGGGATAATAATGAATTAAAATTTGAATGATTTTTATATTGATGAAACTTCTCGGACTCTATCTTTAAAATTTAATGTGAACTAATCGTGATTCATGTTTTAATCTTTTTTTTTCTTTTTCTAGTACAACCTTACTATGAATTTGTTTTATATGGCAACTCGATTCATTGCTATTTTAATCTAAATGCGATTTAAATTAAATGTTACCACAAATAAGTTTTTTGTTGATTTACAGTGATCAAGAAGCTCAACATTTCCTTCAAATATTTGTTAGTTTACCAACAAAAAAAGTGATTTAAGGATCTCTAACCAAATAATATTCGAAATATAAAAATAATGAAAGTACGGTGAACTACTAGTTTAGTAAATAAATGACCAGTCAATAGATTTTTTGCCGGATACAATTTTTTGTACAAACTAAAATCCAAAACAAATCTCCGAAACATTATTTCTTTGGAATATATATTAAAATATTTATATTATTTTAGTCTATCATACCATTAAAATATAGGATAATATAGCTCAAAAGTAAAATAGGTTCGGTGAGTAAAGACTTTTTAATTCCAGGTGCTTGTCATCTTCTTTATTTTATTTTAGATAAATTTTATTGGTGCATTTTAGTCTTCTTTATTTTAATTTATTTTAAATGATAGCTTTTAATGATTTAGGCAACATTTATACATGTGGAAAAAATGATGAAATGGCAAAGTGGGTAAAAAGAAATAACACGAGTAAAAATAAAGGTACTTTCTTATTAGATTTTACATGTGTGAAAGATAGTGTTGCATAGGCCATCTAGCTGAACTTGACTACTAGAACCAAAGCTAATTTTAATTGGACGGTTTTGGACTCCATTTGAACAAAATTCTACCACGAATGATAATAAGCTAATCTTGGCTACTGAAAGATAGTGTTGCATAGGCCATCCAGGGGTAGTTTGAAAATAAAATCGTGATTTTTTTTTTTAAATTTTTCGTGTATAGTTGAATTGACAGATTAGTCTGGATTGTGTTTGGTTAGAGTGAAATTTGATGATGAGAAATAAGATGATTGATGTGATAGGACAAAGTAGGTCTGATAGATAAATCTAAAGGAAAAAAAACTTTCGCTTTCACGGAGAGCCGGTTCCACCTGATTGGTTCTCGACTCGAAATTCGATTCTAGGGGTGTTTGGCAGAACCAGATAGAACAAGAGCACGATTTCATCCTGTTCCGCAAATAAACATCAAAGTCCAATATTTTTATGGGTTATGATTAATAATGGTATGAAAATAAAACCAAGAATCCAATCGGGATAAAACTTATCAGATCGAGTTAGGTTTATATAGACTAACACCTACAAGCCTAACCAAGTAAAAAACCTCGGAATGAATATTGTTGACGGGGAACTTCACATTGATGAGTCCAATAATAATTACTAAATAACTGATACTATTATGTAGCATTTTCGGTCGTTTTAAATTTCCGATTCGTATAAATTTAAAATGCATCTTAAGTTTATGATCATTCTTCGTGCTTTAATTATTTGAGATTATCTCGATGCCATTACTTAATTCTGTATCTTAATTTTTTTCTTTGTTTTTGATTAGTCAATAAACTGAAATACATTAGTGGAAGAATAATTTATAATATTTTTTATAATAACGGAAGTAATTGTATATAATGTCAAATGACCTATGGGTTAATGCCTACACTAAAAAATAAAGACCCTATATACATGTGCATGTCACCCATCAGAGAAGCCACCAACCATATCACCGTCGTCATCATCTCATCTGTACAAATCCAAGTATAAAAAAATATTTCTCAGTATAAATATACTCAGCACATAGGGTCTAATTAGGACAATAATTAATAGACAATAATGCTCAAAGAATATGATTAATAAAGAAATTTAGCAATAAACAATATTATGAACAATAGATCGATACAATCATGATCAATATAGCAATGAATCAATATATCAATGCTCAAAAGATAGAATCAATGAAATAACAATTGAATAGATGAACGATATGATATGATAATTAATGGATCAATAGAATAATGGAACGATTGATTAATATAATAATAACGATGGATCAATCAATCAACATACCAATAGCCTGATCATAAATCAATAGGATGAAATCAAGCTAAGGTCGAAATAATCAATTTATCAATAGGATCAATAGATAATGATAGGTTTAGAAGATCAATCAATATCAATAACAATTATTAAATGAAAGTGCGTAATGGTCTGATCAATGTGTCAATGTTCAATTAATGATATATCAATATAGCTATAAATCAATATACGGGATTCGAGTGAGGTGAAAAGACCAATCAATATCAAATTAGTAATTAACAATATTCAATGAGGCCTAATCACCATGGCACTATCCAATTTATCAATTTTTGATTTCATATCAATGTTCATTGGCTAATGATAATTCAATTTAATTCATTTCGATGGATAGAGACAATCACCATCAATACCAATAACCAAATGACAATTAACTATATAATACAATCAAATTTGATTCAATTCAATGGTCAACTTGATTTCAATTCAATTATCAATGTTCGGAGTTATCCAATATAATAGGGGAGTGCTCGGTCAATTAGGAAAAACTTCATATCTTTTTCATGTAGACCAATGGAGGATATCAAGCCCACGACAAGCCGCCCTATAATAATAGCACTAATAATGATTTGTGATGGCGAAGGACAATGGCCAATCGTAGGACAATCCTTCTTTAAAGGATGACGTCTCAAAGTTTTAGGTACACTATTTGCCCCATATAATAACAATAACAATATGACTCAGGGGCTTAGAGACAACCAAGAAACGAGGAGACCCAGTAGCTTTCAACTTTTATCTATCTTTTAATAATTTAGTTTAAGTTTAATAAGACCCAATTAGAAGAGAACTACTGCATCAATACTATAATCAATTACATGATTGGATATACTAATCATAATATCAATGTGACGACAATGAATTCAGGTATGATTATGCTATAATCAAATAAGATAATAATCACATGGTCATACACGATAATAATATGATCCAATACAACAATAATAACATCAGATCAAGACAATGATTGGATAATGATATAACCAAGTAGGATAATGATCGGATTAGGACAATCGATGACAAGGTTAAAATATCAATACTATAATCAATATCACGATCGGATGTGATAACAACAATAAAATCAATACTAATGACAATCTAGTCATATAGGATCATACTGGGATGGGATAATATGATTAATATCAAAATCAGATATGACAATAATGTGATCAGATATGGTAACAATATGATCAAATGATCAGAAATAATATACCATAATAATTATCCAATTAGCTATAATAAAATATCCAAAATAACTTTTCTACTCTCAGAACCAATCTGCGTTGCGGAGAACCCAGACCGTGTTCGGAAATGACCAAATCATCTTAGCAGGTTCAAACTCGGGCTAAGTATAAGGTGAACCCGAGCTAAGTTCGCCGGTTCACTTGCCATAACCATTACACAGGCCAGGTTATACAACTCGATCCGATTTCGATTTCAATTTGGTCCAGATTCCATACAATCCGAACAAAACTCGGGTCAGGTTTTGCCATCGATAGAGAAACGCATTTCGATGCACTCTGATGCGATTTTTCAATCATCGTAACTATATCATATGATATTCAAACGATACTCAATCTATATCAATGAATTCTCGGTATTAAGGAGAAGAGAATAGAGTGTCATATCGTGAAAAATCGACGTCATGGGAATCCTACCTTAAGTTGGCTGAAAAACCAATTTGGATTCATGTTGGCTGCACTAACGTTGAATCTTTGGTCGATGATTTCTTCTCAGTGCTACCTCGTAATACAAGTCAACCATTTGGATTATGTTCTCCTATGTCGAGGCTTCTAAATGGTATATGGGTCGTGCCCTTACGTGTCTCGATTTATTAGAAAACGAAGGAGAAAGAAAGACTAATAAGAGTTTCTAGCCACTCTTCATACTTTATTTATAATTTTTAACTAGGATTTTCGACTTCCATTGGGCATTGGGCTATTTTTTCATCAATCATAACCACTCATCATTAATTACCCTCTCTTAAATATTCAGATTTAATTAAATTCTAATTTAACTAATTATTTCATAAATCATACTTATAAAACATCTATCTCTACTGAAATTCTTTTTCTCTAATTTTTAAAATTATTTAATTCCATAATATTTTATCATTTAATTTTTGGGTGGCTGAAATATTTTTAAGCGACAAGACTCTCAATTTTATCCCATTTGAGAGTCTTATATCCATTAAACATTATTTTGGATTTCAAGTCAAATCAAAATTTCTAATCTCAATCTAATTACAATCCTTACTCCCAATAGGATTTAATCTTTCTTTCTTTTTTTCCTTTCTAACATATGTTTAATCCTACTATAATTCTAATTCCTTCTCTAAATAAAATTAGCCTTTTTTCTCATCATATTCCTTTTCTAATTATATTCCTATTACTTTTCAAATTCTCCTTTAATCTCTTTTAATTCATTAATATTTGCTAATTTAATTAGCAAATTACTTTTTACCCCCTACACTTAGACCTAAGGTCGTTACAATAACATTATGTAACACATCTTTAAATCATATATTTAGTATTCTAAAGTTATTATGGAGATACTGACAATGGTTTCACAGACATGGTTATTTGGTGTAATAATAAATAATTGGTTTATGTTTTCTTTAATCAATCTCATGTATAAGAAATCTCAAATTCAAATTCTCAGTTTGTCCTGAGAATTTTTACTATTGCTGTCTAACGATTACCGAAGACAAGAATCATCGTAAAGAAGCTTCTAAGCCTTATGTCATTTCATAACAAAGAACAAAAAAAAAAGTACAAACACCATCATCATATCAAATTATCAAAGCATATGGAATTGCATGTTGCATCAAGATTGTAATCTCTAGTGAATGTGGAAACCACTTGTTCAGATAGTATGAGAATGAGATTACGAAATGAGTGGAATGTTTTGATCACTAGCTGATCATATTGAATTTTTACTCCATTTACATTTAATTTTATATGTATCGAGCCCCTCAAATTGCCTACATTTAGTTGATTATGCCTAAATGCATTTATTTATCATTTCTGCATAACACCAATCTGCATTGGGTAATTGAGCTAATTTTAGTTGCTGTCATAATTCATACTTATTTAATTTTTATTTGAGGACTTTGATGCTTGGTGTTCTTGCCCCTCTAGCAGGAATATAAGGTTGCAATAGGCTGAAAAAAGGAAGGGGAGGACTACTAATTTGTTGTCCAAAAAGTAGGGGAATCTGCTGGACAGGACAGATGGCACAATAAGGGACAATAGAAACTTCTGATTTGCATCTTAGGGTGATTAAGAATCATATAAAAGCTAAAGTAATCCAGATGAGCTAGGGAGAGCCTCCATTAGCGAGGGCTGCTGGACCAAGGAGCTGGGGAGGAGCCGGAGAAGAAGGTTGCATTTTGATTTCCTGTCGACAGATTTTTACCCTTTTAATTTCAGAATGTTTAGCATGGATTCCATATTCTATTTTGTATCAATTTTTGTATCTATGATGAGCTAAATTCCAGCTCTCCTAGGATAGGGTAGTAGTCTAATTATATGTTATGGATGGAGTTTGAACATTACTGATCCCCTTCTCTGATATTGATATTATTCTGATATTCTGATTTCCTGATTTCTATGGAATCTATTTTGTCATTGTGAAATCCTAACTTTCAAGGCAACCGAGAGGTTGATTTATGGTTTCCTTCTTGTTTAGAAATGAATCAAGATACAATGATGAATTTCAGATTCCAATATGTGATTATGTATTTAATGCATCCAATTAACTTGTGTTGATGTGGACCTCATTTGCATTTGTAATCGAGAGGTTGATTTTAGGTCCCTTTGATGTTTAGAGATAAACCAAGAGCATTAGCATTAGTGTTGGATTTAATTACATTTCTGTTTGGTTAGTTGAGTCTTGTGGTAATAAATTTAGACTTACTGATTTGTCAAATCTGAGAGGATTTTGGCAATATCAGTAAGGTGCTAATTCTTGTGCTTAATGATAACCCAATATCAGTAAGGATCCATTTCTAATTCAACCTAGCTAACATTCATATGAGAATATGATAATTGGTCCTGATTTAATTATGCTATGAGAATAGCCCCTTTTTTGGTTGAATCATATTTGATTTTGCATTGTTGAATTGTTCCAGTCCATTCATAACTGAATTAGATGAACCCCATTCCTAGGAGAATCTCACATTAATAGTTAATCCCCTTTAAGTTTTCAGCTCAGTAATTAGATTTCATTTTAATCACTTTAACACTAAAAAAATAGTTATTTCTTAGCCACAGTTCAAATCTGTTTTTACTTTTTTCCATTTCCCTGTTTTAGACAACTTAGTCTAGGATTACTCCAGTCTAGATAGTGAGTCTTTAGCCATCAAATCACTGTGGATATGACACTTGAGTCTACTATTCTGATCTGTGCACTTGCAGTAGAGTGAGTTGGGAAGCTTGAACACATTTTGAAAAAAATTTACTCTATCTTAATTCTGACCCATAATTCAGCAAATTATCACTACTCCACACAATTCACATCATGTTTGCACTGTGTATGTCAATGAGGCATGCCTTAAGCTTAATTAAGAAGTAAAAATATATTATATCAATAAAGTAAATGGAATTCTTAATATTGATATGTACGATGTGTTCATAATTGTAGTGAATGTAAACTTGTTTTGATAAGCAAACCATTGCAACCTAGTTATGTTCTCATATGTTGAAAAATTAGTCCGAGCCTAATTTGTTGCTTAACTATTCTTTGTTAGTTATATTAGAAAAGACTGAGAGATTGTAATCATGATTGTCAGGATTGCCCTGCGTGGCTCCGATCGATCAAATTGAATAATAATAAAATATTACATTTAAAATAACAGGTTAAACTACTATATTATATTTCAATTATGCACATGAAGCTCAAAGTTCAAATATACGAAGGTTAACATAAGATTTATAGAATTAAATTTTAGATTACATCTAATGTTGTATTTAAAAATATATAATTTTAACAATTTACATATATTAGGTTCCTAGTTATCACAATTAAAATCATATAACTTTTGACAAATTAAGATTTCATTTAAAAGTATTTATATAATTTATATTTATATTTTCTTATTTTTTATAGTATATTTCATGTTAGAAATAACAAATAAATAAAATTATCCCAATGTTGAAATTTTAGGACAAGACTATAATTTCTATTCTAGAAATAAATATATAGTATAATTTTGTGGTTAACTACCTTATTACATATTAAATTAAATAAAAATAAAATTTGTGTATAATACTATACTAACCATATTATTGTTTTATTATCCCCTCCATCAATAACCAAACTCTTCTCATTATGTCATATATAATAAAATAAATATATAATTAATTTATATTTTATATTATGTATACATAATCCATAATATAAAGTTTAACAAGTTCTAAAGTAGATGGAAAAAAAGGAAGAATAAATGGACAAACATAGTCTCTATTTCTAAAAGAATGAGAAGAGAAGAGCTAATGAAGTATTAATTGAAGGGTAAATTAGTTGGTATTAAAATCTTTTAAAAGGAACTTCACTCAAGATTATCTCTAATTATTTATATAAAAAAAGTTTGCTGGTTCAACAAAAATTGGTTTTAATGGTTTTATCCAATTTTGATTGGTTCATCTCGGTTCAATTAGGCATTCGATTTCGAGGTCTCTTTTAGATTGCAATAGTGATCGGTTGATGACTGGACTAGGTCATGGTCGTACCGGTTCGATAAGATTCAATAGGGGTTGATCGATTTTTTTAAAATAATATATCTATAATTATATAACATAACAAACATTATATATAATGTATAGAAAATGTTGATAATTAACTAATAATAAAATATTAACATAAATATACTATATATTTTATTTTAATAATAATAAGAAGAAAATGAGTCAAACTTATTAATATTTATTGTTAATATTATTTTTTTATCATTTAATACTGTTGCTGATATTAATTTAGTTTTGTCATAAATCATTCTTATTTTTATTTCCTTTTTAACCATTTTTCATAATCTTATTTTTTTTATCTCAATTCTACTTATTCCAATCTTTATTTTACTTTTCTTTTGAATTTTGTCTTTCCTTTTTTGATAATTACATTTCATTTCAATTCTCAACTACTAATTCAAAATTCTATTTTCCTTCCATAAATTACTCTTTCATCATTAGTTCCTCCATATATCACACTCTCTTCATTAATTCTTTACTTTATTTTGTTTTAATACTAATTTTCATTTAAATTTCAAATTGCAAAGTCAAATCTTTCTTTTAATTTTCTTCTACAAATTTTCCTTCATTTTCTTTCAATAGTTTTACTTTTTTTTCAATTTTGAGATGAACCAAGTTTTGACTGTTGGAGCAAAATTTTTATGTCCTATATAATTATGTTTTGATGATAGAAACTTCGAAAGAGTAGGATTATATTTAAAATGCCAAAAAAAGTCTAAATAAGAATAAGTTATTTCGTGCACTAAATTTTCGATTAATATTTGGCTATATTCTCACGAGATTTACATTAAGAGGTGAATATAAAAGTTATAGATAACTTTCTTATATTTGTAGAGAATAAAAAATCACCTCATTTGGACAATCACATAAAAAATTATGTTTAAACAAGTTCGAAAAGTTAATTTTGAAGTTGATGTTTTTTGTTCTAAATTTTCACTTAACATTTGAGTATTCTATCATGAGATTTGGATCAGATAAATATAAAAATTATAGATAATATTGTTAACTTTCAAGAGAAATAAATATCATTTCTTTTGAATACTGGTACGAAAAGTTATGTATAATAGAGTAAAGGTCTAAAATATTTTATTTAAAATGGATAATTTTTTGTACTAAACTTTGAATCAATATTGGACTATGAACTCATTAAATTTTGGATGAATGATGCATATCTTGTATAGAATTCTACTAACTTTCCATAAAATAAAAAATCATCTCATTTGGACAACTATGCACGCGGTCGATTTGGCGATCGGAATACTGGTCGACTGGTCAGGCACACCGGTCGATCGGTTAGTGTAGAAAATGCACAAATCAAGCACAAGAATGTCGAGAACATGATGGCCGAAGCATCGATTGCGGCCAGTGCAGAATTCGCCAATGATCATATTTTTTAAAAAAAGTGTAACGTTTGACTAGTGGGCAGAGCGGTCGATCGGTCAGCGCGCAGAATGCACTATAAGGAACATATTTTGGACCAAAATTAGAAAATAAGCCCCAACGACTAAATGAATTTAAGAATGCTATAAAAAAGGACCCAAATGTGTAAGAATAATTAAGACTTCAAGGAAAAGTATGAAGAACATTTGAGAAGTCCATTTGAACTCCAAGTTACAAATCTTTCATTTCTTTCTCTCTTTCTCTTGTGTGGGGTTCTAAATTGTAAAAGAGAGATTGAAAGTATTATTGTGATATTGTAATAGTTGTTTAGCTCTTGAGTGAAAAGATGTTATGTCTTATCTCTTGAGCAAGGGAAAGACGGTTGAAAGGTTACAGTGAAAGAGGTGTGTCATACCTCTTGAAACGGACAAAAGATAAAAGTTATAAATGATTTCTTCCTTGTCCCATTTGGAATGAAGGAATGATGTTAGTGGAATCTCCAATGGTCTCGAGGTCAAGAAGTCGGAGTAGAGACGTAGACTAAGGTGTTGCCGAAATTTGTCAATAAATCACCGTGCATCTTGTATTTATTTGTCTCTCTCCCTATACTTCCTATTCTATTATGCATGTGATTTTATTTCCATTGTATTGGTTTAAATATTAACGAATCAATTTTAAATTTCTACGATGATTTTCATGAAATTAGTATTTTCATTTCAAAACACCAATTCACCTCTCTTGGTGCCTTGTGATCCTGCATTCACTAGTTTACCGATTCATCATTTTTTATTGATTTATCTGTTCATCAATTTTTAGTAGTTTGATTAAATTTTTACTGGTTCAAATGCAATACCAGTTTTGACAATGAACAAGATCGGATCTGACATCAATAATTCATTGTTGAATCGATCGATTCAGTCTGATTTTAATAACATTAGTCAATTATACTAATATGAAGTTATGATGATATCAAAATAAATTTTGAGTTATCCTATGTTGTTGCCCATGCCTTGTATATGGCAGAGATTATACACCAAATATTGAGTAAAGAAGAGCCCTAAAAGGTGCATGTAAACGGCAAGGATGTTCGACGATTGAGTTGGAGGTTGGTATGCTTGACTGTGTTCGGTAGGCCTGCCTAGCTAGGCATCCAATAGATAATTGTGGAAACAGATTCCTTGACCCTTGTACAAAAGCATGAAACAAAAGCCCTTGGCATATTAGATTACTCTTAAATGATATCATTTATGTACTCACTAATTTTGAGATTTGGGAGGTTAATCACTATTATGGAGAGCCCAATGGGGCAATTGACTATCTTGCTAATTTTAGTCCCAATGTTGATAGTGACATTTTTTGGGCGAGCGATCCACCTCTCGGTAGCTCCACCTTTTGTACATGGACAATTTTGGTTGCTTATTTAATAGATAATGTTTATCATTCAAAAAAAAAGGAAGAAGAAGACAATGTAGTATAGAGTTATATTTTGATATTTAACAAAAAAGGTGAGATTCCATAAGACGATCATGGGCATATGAGATAATATTGAATCATGTAAATTTTGTCTTTTTCTACTTGTGCTTTTTGTTATTCGTCCATCTATTCTTCATTCTTCCAACATTTTCTATCAATGTGAATTGTGTGATACTAGGATTTTATTAACAACTAGTATCATAGTCATGATTAGGAGTTCGTGGGCAGTGAGAAGAATGATGACAGATGATGGAAAGGTCAAAATTAAGAAATTTGACGCTAAAGATTTTTTACTTTTAGAAGATGCATATCAAGGACTATCTATATTAGAAGAGACTACATGAGCATCTATATGAAAAGAAACCAAAGATGATGAGCAGACAAATTGGATGCTCCTAGATCAAAGGGCATTTGACGTTATTAGGCTGATGTTGATTGTAACATAGCTTTTAAAATTGTTAATGAGAAGACCATGACGTGTTTGATGACGTTATCAAATATGTACGAAAAGTCATTTTCATAAAAAAGGTGTATTTGATGAAATTATTATGTAAGATGAATATGTTTGAAGGAGATTTAGTTGTGAATTACATCAACAAATTCAATATAATAAAAACAATTGAATTATTTGAGTATCATTTTTTATGATAAAGTGATGCCTTTAATCTTGTTCTCCTCTTTGCTAAAAAGTTGGAATGCAACTGTGATAGTAGGTAGTAGTTATTCGGGATCAATAAAGCTGAAACTCGATGATATTCGATATTTGATTCTAAGTGAAGATTTATCTTATTTATGAAAAAGCATTGGATGTTGTGGGTAAGGACAACATAAAGCTCATGACAGATAATGAGACAATTTGAAAATTGAAGGATGTTCAACATGTACTGGGATTAAAAAGAAATTTAATTTCTTTTGGGCAAATTAATTCTGAGGGTTATATTATGGTGTTTGCAAACAACATTTGGAAAGTCACCAAAAGAACTAGGATGATATAATAGGGTAGTAAGTTGGACATCCTATATAGGTAATCGTGCACCAAATGATTCATATGATATGTCTAAAGTATGATATTGTATACTTGAATATATGAGTGAAAAATCAATGAGGTTCTACATACGATGGGTAGACTATCAAATCCAAAATTTGTCGGATTGGTGAACTTTGAGAAGACTGTGTGTTGAAAATAAAAAAGAATGCCAACGTGATAAGAATGTCGAGCTTGTGCACAACTGTTCCATATCTTGATAGGTCACTTTATTATGTGACATTCATTAATGATTATTTTAGGAAGGTATGTGTCTGTTCTTTAAAAAAGAAATGTATTTTCTACACTCAAAAAATGAAAAGTACATGTTGAGAATGAAACTACCATGAAGATTAAATATTTATGATTTGACCATAAATATGTGTATTAAGAGTTTAAGGAGTTCTATGGGGAACATGTCATTAGAATGGAAAATGACAATTCCAAGGATGCCACAACATAATGGCAATACTGAATGGATGAACAAAGTACTTAATGAATGAGCTATAAGCATTTTCTACACTTAGAATCTAGTAGGTCTAGTAAAGACGAAACAATAAATAAAGTGACATATCCATTCGTACCACTAGGCTGTGTTTGGTTGGGAACAAAATGCGAGAACAAAGTTCTGCAAAACGGGTCGTGTGATGCATGACCCTCGGGCGGAACATTTGGCCAAATGTTCCGGCCGAAAGTTCTTGCCTTCGGGTAAGAACGTTCCTTTTTTTTTACTTTACGTCTTGTCAGTCGCAAGTTTTGACTTTTTTCTATCATCTATTTTTTAATTATTTTATAATGTATGTATATATAATTTAGTACATATTAATACATTATTAATAATCTTATAGAATAAATTATTAAATGTAATTAATTAAAAATTATGAAATAATTAGTTCTTTTAAGAAATATTTTATTAATTAAACTATTCATTTATTTTTTAAAAAAATTATATTATATTTGGACCGTAAGATGTACATAAATTATAATATTAATATTATTTATATGATTTAATCAAAATAAATAAAAATAATATTAATAATATAACAATTTACATATATTACAATATTTATAACATATTCTTATTTATTATAATTTTATGCCTCATAAAATAATAAATTATATTCTTAGTTCTTATTTTTTTTTTTACCAACACTCACTAGAACTTATCTAGCAAATCAACTTTTTAAATCCTCATAATTACACTTTTTCATCCAAACACCAACCCAAACTTTTTTATCAAATCGATTAGTTCTCGAGAATCAACATTCTCTCAATATTCCCATACCAAACACACCCCTAGAGAAGTCTTAATGAATGAGCTATGAGCATAACTATCCAATGTGTCTACTAAAGATATTTTGGGAAAATGCAATAAAATATAATGACATCTTATCTGAGACCATTTGTACCACTAAAGAATAAATTAATAGAGGAAGTATGAAGTAATAAAGAGGTAAACTTTTTTATCTGAGAATTTTTTATTGTCTTTCTTATGTGCTATAAATTATGGATATAAAATTAAGCTATATGCTTAATCTACGAGATAATTTTTTTATGATGCTAATGAATTTGGATATCAATTCTGGAATGACGAAAATATAAAAAGAACAGGAAAAATATTATATCCCATGAAATGATAATGTATAAAAAAATATATATGCAGAATTTGACAAAGTAGGAAAAGAAAACAAGACTTACGTTGAACTTGAGGGTAAATTAGAATATTTTCATGAAAATTTCATGTTGCTAATGATGCTAGTTAATTAGAATATTTTAGGAAAATTATAGATATTGATGATACTTGTAAGTGGAAATTAGCAATGCATGATGATATGAACCCATTGTATAAGAATAGGAGTTGGGTGCAGATGGAAATACTAAGATTTTGTGCAACCTCAATTTGCCTCTACAATTAGTTGAAATCGTGTAGGTGCAGCTCAATCGTCTCACGTAAATCAGTATTCAAGTGAAAGATTATTGGATAATTAATTGGAGTATGATTGTGACTTAACAACTTTGTTAATTATGGTAGAAATAATTTTGAAAGATTTATTGGATAATTAATTGGAGTATGATTGTGACTTAACAACTTTGTTAATTATGGTAGAAATAATTTTGAAAGATTGTAATTTTCTTATAAACATAAGAGAGAAAGGAGAGAGTATTATAGTTATCATATAGTTGGTTATGATATTTTAAAATTATGATAGTGTATTTGGCTATGTTGAATTGTTGCTCAAACATTGTATTTGGTGACGTTTATGTAGCATATGCTAAGGGAGAAGAGGATAATGTAAATTGTTCTCACATTTGAAAAATAGCAAAACAAATTTTGTGAAAAGTGAACTTAGTCGAGAATCTTCGAACCACATAAATACATCTTTTTTATGTGTTATTTTATTCTTTCATTTTTCTATCAATTGACATATGTGTGGATTCTCTAATATCGAAATTTTAATTCTTCATTTTCCTAACAATTTGTATATGTATTGATTGTCCTTGTGACCCTTGGATCTTATTATGCTCTCTATACACGACACAAGAAACGAAAAAAAAAGTGTTTTTGCAGGTCCTAAAAGAATACTTTTCGCATCTTTATCAAAACTGTGTTGTATATTAATGAAGGCGCTCGTGCATGGCCCATAAAGAATTGGAAAGCAGGACAAGATAATATTGTAAAGTAACAAAATACCGGCAACAATTAATACTGACTTCCAAGTTCTTTTGTTACCCTTCTGTATTATATATTGAAATTAGAGATTAAATAATAAGTTGCCTCCCGTTAAATTTAATTTAAATCAATACATAAGATTAGGTCGATATGTATATAGTATGAAAAAAAAATTAAAACTCAAACCCTTATAAGTCAAGTTAAAAATAATTAAATCAAATATTGACAATATTAAATTAATATTTTATTGTTAATATTTTTATAACTTGTCCCTTCCTTGAAACAATCCTTGGTTCGTCCCATCTTCCTACTCACCGAGAAAGGAATGACCCACCCGGGAAAAAAAAACCTTACTGCCTTTATTGCATAAAAAACGATGAATCTTTAACATCATTCAACTTAATTCTGGGTATGCTCAACTTCTTAATTGCCTTCAATAAGACACAAGAAGTAGGTGACTACCGAGCTTCCAAATCACTGTTCGTGACATTGGCTACAGAAGCTTGGCTAGTTATTTTCTTGTTCCTGTCAGAACTTTTCTGCTGTGCAGAACTACCATCATGGTCTCCTGTCGGCACCGGTGACTTATCAAACTCGCTTTGTTGAACATAGAAGCCAGGCTCAGAAGGAGATCGTAGAGTTACTGATTGACTGCTTAGCATGAGAGAAACTGATACCATGCTTGGTCTCTCTGCTGCGTTCTTCTGGACACAAAGTAAAGCAATGTGAAAGCATCTCAAAGCTTCCGCCCTGCTATAACTTTCTCTCAACCTTGGATCAATTGTCTCCAATGCTTTTCCATCTTTCCAGTGATTCCATGCCTTCATATACAATCGGGAAACATGGTTTATAAGAAGCAATTGTTTCACTTCTTATTACAGATTTCTAGCAAATCATAATACGAAGGCAAAACAAGAAATTGCTTACATATGTGGGCAGGTTAGGAATTTTCCCTGATCCATGGAAGTGAGAAGCTCTTCTCCCAGTTAAGATCTCCAAGACAACTACACCATAACTATACACATCTGATTTGGTTGAGAATCTGCGTGCGAATGCATATTCAGGGGCAATGTATCCACTTACATCATTGAGGACAATCATGTTAGACCATTGGAGTAGTAATATGAATGGATACGAGTTAGTAAAAATTTAGCAGAGGATTGAAGGTTTTAATTAACATACTTTGTTCCAGCAATTCGACTAGCGCTTCCTTGTGTTTTGTCGAAATTCATAAGCTTTGCAAGTCCAAAATCCGATATCTTTGGGTTCAACTCAGCATCCAGTAAAATATTACTTGGCTTTAAATCTCGATGAATAATCGTTAGCCCACAATCTTCATGAAGGTATTGAAGTCCATTTGCGATTCCAGCAATAATTTTATGACGCATATCCCAGTTCAGCGTGCCACTTGCATCCGCTATATCCAAATTAAAACTTACCGTCAGAATAGGAAGGTGTCTAAATTCAGTTTCTGCGACATGGATAGTTTTATTGGGTCTATATTGTCGGCTACAAATAAGTAACCACTGTTTTGATGTAGTAACATTATAAAGCTAGAACAATTTAACATACCAAGTAGATGTTTGTCAGGCTTGAATTGGAAACAAATTCATAGACGAGTAGCTTCTCCTCATGTTCTGAACAACAACCGAGTAACCTGACAAGGTTCTTATGCTCAAGTTTGGAAATAAATACAACCTCATTCCTCAGCTCCAAAAATCCTTGATTTGATCCTTTTGACAGTCTCTTGACAGCTACTTCCGTGCCATCTTGCAGCACTCCCTGTATATGTCCAAATCATGTAACGAATGGAGTAAACTTAGTGTGCTATTGGTAATACTTCTTGCGGTCAGACGGCAAAAGTTATATTACCTTATAAACTGATCCAAACCCGCCTTCCCCAAGCTTGTTCAGGCTGGAGAAGTCATCAGTGGCAACCTTTAGCGTTGGTAAATCAAATAGTAGGATCTTATCAATTTGGTTCTCCTCGTCTCCAGCATTTGTTGACTCTGAATTTTTTTTCCACGATTAGTTGGATATGATATGACCAATGAGATGAGCATAAGACGGGTGCGCATTATGCATAATCATACCTGACGAACGTGTGAACGTTTTCCTCCTCCGTAAGCAAATGCAGAATGCGGTCAGAAGCAAGAAGGCACCAGGCGCCAAGGTGGCAATAAGAATCACTCTGATCTTGTTGTTCTTCTTCTCTGAATAAAAATACCAGAATTGACATATAATTCTCGTAGTGGAGAATTAAATCATTTGATGCAAAGGAGAGGTCAAAGCCTACCAGGAAATATAAAACCCGATGCTTGAGTGCCAGACTCCGCCAGCGGCGCTGGCGCTGCCGTCGATGGTGGAATGGCATGTGCAGAAATTTGTCCGACAACGCTGTCATCGTAGTATGAATAGATCTCAAATCTCAGATAGCACTTGTATCCCATGACCACTCCGCCTTGTTGTCCCCAACAACATTTCCGCATACGACTCAATGATTCCTTGAGGCACTGAGAACAGCTACTGCCAGGCTGATCCTTCGTGCACTGCACCGAACCGTAGATGTTCAGGAAGGTCGTGTAGTTCGACTTGCCAGCTGCAAACATGCTGCCGGAATGGTAAGCGGCCCTGTCGATAAGGCCGCCAGGGTCTTCCATCAACCCGGCCACCAGGTGCTCGAACCTATCTTTATCGTCGACGACCCCTATGTTATAAAGGATTTGTTTAAACGAGTCATCGTCGGAGCCTGAGATGTTGGTGCTCGAGTAGCGCATGAAGCTGTCATCCCACTCCGCTGCGGATTTGGCCAACGGGCACTCTGTCCGGAGTTCGCGAACCATAGCCAACAGGTGTCTCTTGCATTTGTCCACGGATTGGTCGCCCTGGCAGAAGGCCAAGCCGAAGACTTGGTCAGGGGGTTTGCCACGGATTGCATGGCGAAGCCAGAGGTGGCGGCGACCGAGGCGAGGGAAGGGAGGAGAAGCTCGAGGTTGGACTGGTAGGTGCTGTTCACTGTGAAGTTGGAGCTACTGCAATTGGTGTAGTGAGAAACGTAGACTGGGAATCTGGTGAGAGTGAGGAACATGGTCATGAGCCATGCGAGTCGTGGGCTGAGGATTGAAGCCATGCTTCCTTGCTAATTCTTCGTTGTGCTGGGAGCTGCAAAAAATACGATGAATTTATATTGGAGTTATGAGGAAGTTGACGGCTTTCGTTTTGCGTTGGTGACTGGTGAAGGGAAAAATCTACGCAACGTCGTAAATAGTAGGAGACACTTTCACCAAGTCAAAGACGACTTGGGTCGTCTGACCGACTTTTGCAAAATTGATACCTAATGCCAACGACTTTTTTTACCCTGTGGAGATATTCAAAACTTGGCTCTTCCATGGAATCCGAAAAGAACTCCACTGCACGCATTTTGTTCTTTTTTTGGGCTAATTTGGAATTTTGAAATCCAATAAACATAGCTAATTCGATCACGTTAATTGCCTTTAAAGTAAAATTTACTAAGATAAAATAATTTGTATATGTGAGACTCATTCCTTGTGAGATTTAATCATTTCTTGCCTTTTAAAGTAAAATATGCATAATTTCATTTTTTTTTTCTTGGGTAGTTTTTATATTAAAAAAGAATGAAGCAGTGTAGTGTGCCATTAATGGATACTTTTCCACGAAAGATACGATACACAACTAGGAAACTTTGAGAAGTCACTTATCCCTCAATCTACACCTTCTGATAAATAAAAACTTGAACTATATTTCCGAGAGGGAGGAGAGCGTGAGGGGGGGAGGTGGAGCAGGACACCCATCGCAGAAGATTGTAATGGCGTCAATCACTAGAGAACCCCTTCTGCAAAAATGCGATCATGGAGCAGGACTCCGATGGAGAATCAAAGGGGAGAGTGGGTGGTGCCGTTCGTAGAAAGAAAGCTCTTGCCCAACTCAGAACAGGGTACATTTTTTTGTTTTAATTCATTTTTGTAACTTAGTTTTATTTTTTTGTAATATGCATTTCTAGAAAGCACCCACCTAACTTATCGTTCACATTACATGTCGCAAACTTACCTTTCGAAACAGTGGTATATTAGGGAGATTCGCTAGTGCCCCCTCAAAGATTTTATTTACTCAATAAAGATTTCAAAATTTTTCAAAATCTAGCATCAAACCTCAAGGGTGGTGTGAAAATTTACAAAGCGTTCCAAAAAAAATTAAGTGTTTTGCCTAAGCATCTGTTTGTTCATAAACACCTCCACAGAAGTATCCGCTCAAGACCAAGCGTCCCAAAATTATGACATTGAGAAAGTGATATAAGAAATCTTTCACAAAACGCAAAAAAAGCTCGTCTAAATGGTGGGCACGTCTAGACACCTCACATTCGGTCGAGCGAAAAATGATCTCGTGACAAGTGATATCAGAGTCACTTTTCGAGTCCGCTCAGTCATGACCGCCTTCAAGAAATGTCTCGGCCAGTTCCAACTGGACGTTGGCGAGATGGAAAACCAACTCACGACCCACGAGCGGGAGTTGGAGAAGTCAGTAGACATCACAATGATGCGGGATGAGGTCGTGCCGTTGTATGTGCAGCTCAAGCCCATGGAGGCGACAATACATGCGTGAGTCTTTTGACAGTGGACTCGATCGAGATGGAATAAGAGCTCAAGACCCTTCGGGAGGAGCTCAAACGATGCTATGGAGATGGACGACATATCGTGACGTTCATCCCACATGAAGTAAGAGTCGATATGCCAAAGTTGAGACCATACAAGGAGGAGAGATCGACAAAAAAAATCAATGACCTTATGTGAAATATCCTACGACACAATGATAGATTTAAGAGGCATGGAAATCTACTAACGATTTCCGTAGAAGGCGATAGTCAACTCCATGTATTGTCCCGAAGAAAAAAAGGAGGAGGCATGCCTAAGTTCGATGCACGTCCTCAGTGCCATCAACGCCTTAAAGGATTTCTCATCGACTGCTTGGATTTATGCAGACATCAAGTTGAACGGGCAAGTCTACAATGTCCTCATCGACGCGGGAGTATCAGTGTTGTTCATGTCAGAAGTGACCTCTATGAACTGTCACTAAAGAAGACTTCTGCCATGTTCAAACGGTGAAGTGCAAAGTCTATCCCGACCACAAGAATCTCTCTTGGAGTGAAGGTTCCGTACAACATTCCCATGAGGTCAGACGGAAATCTAAAGTAGAAGATCCTTTTTGCCATACAAATGAAGAAGGGATTACGAAAATAAGAGCACAACTTTCTGGTGACTGCCGTCTTGGAAGATTCGGGGCACTCCTCTCCAACACATCCTAAAATTCTTGAGACATTGAAGTGGACTATGTCATCGACTTGGTCTCAGGATCGAAGCTCCCACATGGAGTCCCTTATCGGCTAGCCCCTTCAGAACTCGTAAAACTCCATAAGCAACTTATCGAACTATTAAATATGTTCGACCATGGAAGTTCTCATATGGCACCCTAGTTCTCTTTCAGAGGAAGCATGATGGATCGCTTAGTATGTGCATTGACTACCGGAAGCTGAACAAGCTTACGGTGAAGAACAAGTACCACAGCCCTCTTGTGATGCACTTGTTCGATCAACTAGGTGACGCAAGATGGTTTACCAAGTTGGATATTCGTTCGAGCTATTGACAAGTCCGAATTGCGAAGGCAGATGTGCAGAAGTCGGCTTCGAGTTCCTGGTGATGCCCTTGACAACCTTCTACACCTTGATGAATAAGTTATTGCAACACTTCCTTGATAGGTTCGTTCTTGTCTGCATTGATGACATCAGGAGCGCATCGAGCACATCTAGCAAGTGTTCAAGGTGTTGCGGTAAAACCAACTCTATGTCAAGTAGGAGAAATGTGCCTTCACTTAACTAGAAGTGCACTTCTTAGGGAATGTCGTCAAAATTGGCAAGCTAAAGATGGATGGCACGAAGATTAGAGCCATTATGAAGTGGGAGCCGCCAAGCGAGTTCCTGATCTATGTTCTTTCTTTGGCCTGCCGAACTATTGTAGATGGTTCGTCAAGGAGTATTCACATATGACAATTCCTTTGATGGACCTTTCTTTGGAAGAATGTGAAGTGAGAGTGGACGTCGACATGCCAAGAAGCGTTCGACATCCTTAAGAGGGCTATGATTGAAGAACCGATGCTCGCCTTGTCAGACCACACCAAACCTCACGGGGTACAGACATATGCTTCTGACTATGCTATTTGAAGAATTCTTATGTAAGAGGGGCATCTCGTGTAGTTCGAGAGTCACAAACTCAACACAGGAGGAGGAGATGACCGTGGTGATCCATTGCTTTAGGACATGGCAACACTATCTACTCAGGTCATGATTTCATATCAAGACGGACAATGTCGTAACCAGCTACTTCGAGACATAGAAGAAACTCTCGCCAAAGCAAGCAAGGTAGAAAGATTTTATGTCGGAGTTCGACTATGTCCTGAATTACAAGTCCAGATCATTGCTGACACTCTCGGACGTCACACAAAATTGGTGGCCATAAGCTCCTCTAAGGATGATCTGATCAGGAGGATCAAGAAAGAATTGGAGTCGAATCCCACGGCGAAGAATTTGCTTAAGCAAGTAAAGGAGGACAAGATGCATCGATTTTTGGTTAAAGATGTGCTAATCTTCACCAAGGAACATCATATCTACGTTTCATTATTTGACAATTTGCTGGGCGCCATCATATAAAATTGTCATGACTCTAAGTAGGCGAGACATGCACTCATCGAGAACAACTACTTCTCGTCAAAGATGGAGGACAATGTTAAAGTTTTTGTGAGGATACACCTTGTTTTCTAGCAAGACAAAGACATCCATCAAGCGCCCAATGGACTTCTAGAACCTCTTCCTATTCTAGAGCGGCCATGGACAAATGTTTTCATGGACTTGTATTGGAGCCTTCCTCAAAGCATAGTCAACGATCGAGATGGATGATTTGTTGGCAACTTCTGGAATGAACTATTCAAAATGATAGGCTCCAACCTGCATTTCTCCACAGCACTTCACCATTAAACCGATGACCAAACTAAAAGGGTGAATTGTAACTTAGGGATCTACTTGCGGTACTATGTTAGTTCCAATCAGAAGGATTGGGCGAAGCTACTCGACATCGCTCTATTCCCTTACAACCTATAACGAAGCGAGTCGACCAATCAGAATCCCTTCAATATAGTGGCAGGATAGCACCCCCTCACTCCACATGTCGTTGCCACTTCTTATGGTGACAAAGTCTCTGCCGCTCACTGCATGTCGAAAGAATGTCATGTGCATAATGATACGGCTCGGTCATGCTTGCATAAGACATTGAAGCGCATGAAGAAATGGGTCGACATTGCCCTACGAGATGCCAAATTTGATGTCAGAGATTTGGTCCTTGTGAATCTAGTCCAACATCTTCGACTAAGCAGGAAGAATCTATTAAAGGGACTCGTTACGAGGGCCACTCAAGATCCTAAAGAAGGTAGGTAAGGTGGCATACAAGCTTGAGCTCCCACCGCAGATGCAACAATACCAATATTCCATGTCAGTTTGCTCAATCCTTGCATCGAAGACCCTGAAGATCCCAAGCGTGGGGTTTCAAACCGCGCTCCATCGATCATCCGTTAGTAGTTTACTAACCAAGTTGAAGAAGTACTTGTTGTCCGTGTGAAGAATTGGAAGGAGTACCTTATTCGATGGAATGGAAGACCGGACGCTGACATAAGTTGGGAGACTGTTGTATGTCAGAAGATTGAAGACTTTGAAATTGCAGCTCCAAGGATGTCGTTGACTTGAGTGGGGGAGAATGTCCGGGGGCTTTCTCGGGACCGCTGAGTTATCTTACTTATTTATAATTTTTCTTATTTTTTTAACCCACT
Source organism: Pontederia crassipes (assembly GCA_030549335.1). Classification (NCBI taxonomy): domain Eukaryota; kingdom Viridiplantae; phylum Streptophyta; class Magnoliopsida; order Commelinales; family Pontederiaceae; genus Pontederia; species Pontederia crassipes. The sequence continues at coordinate 57,982,303 of CM060194.1, read as the reverse complement.
TTTGTAACTTAGTCTTATTTTCTCATGTAATGTCAATTTTGTAATATGCACTTCACAAAAATTGCACATCCTAACTTATCTTCCACATTACATGTTACAAACTTATCTTCCGAAATAGTGGTATATTAGGAGAGACCCGCTAGTGCTCTCCCGAAGCTCTCCTTGTAATCATTCTATTTACTCAACAAAATTTCAAAACTTCTCAAACTCTAGCATTGAACCTCAAACGTGGTGTGACAATCTATAAGTTGTCCCAAAGCATTCCAAGAGATTGAGCATTCTGCCTAGATGCCAATTTATTCACAAACACGAAGCATCTGCTCGAATGTCCCAAAATTGTGACATTAAGAAAGTGGTATAAGAAAGCTTTCGCAATGCTCAACAAAAGAGCTTGTCTAGATGGTGGACACGTCTAAATATGCAAAGAAGCGAATAAAATTAGAGATACAATTCCGCATTGAATTCTAAATGATCACACGAGGAAGGAGGCTTCTTTAGGGAAGGAGTTGTGAGTAGCTAGCTCTATGAGAGTAACTAGCTTGTTAAAGACTCTGTAGCTGGATCAAGCCAGCTACCGAAGGATCCAAAGGAGAGGTTCAACTCCGGGGCATGCAAAGCAATCAGTAGCCCATGAGATCTCGTCATTGGAGGTCACGCCACAACGATTGCGAGAGGGTGTAACAAGGCAAATTGCAAGCTCATACACGATCTCGGGGATGGGTTCCCTTGCAGCGTTTGCCATTGAAGAGCGAGGACAGAGATGTGATGAGAGTAGAAGGAGAGGAAAAAACAAGGTGGTGAAATATGTTATTTTTTTAACTTTTGAGTATTTATTAAATTTGTTTATGTTATTCTACTATTTTGTATTTATTTCTTATTTTAATATAGATGTCACCAGGTTGTATAATCAAGAAATTGACTATAATCGATTAAAAAGATCATAAATGAAATAAGTTATTAGATAAAAATATAATTAATATAAAACTGATAATTTGCGAGTTTACAACAATTGTTGTTGTCCATTATATTAGATTACATTAAACTAATATAATGATAATCTAAAATATAATTAATGATAACCATATAATTAATATAACTAATCTTAATATGTTCAATTTCTAACCCTAAACACAATTCTAATACTAATCCAAAAATATTATTATGGATTTAATTAGTCTCCCCTAGTTTATGAGCTATTGGATTTTAAGTAAGGGACACCCTGTCCCTTAGATAATGAGCCATCGGATCTTAGATATGTGGTGGACATTTAAATTGTATTTTTTATTTAATCTAATATCTTTTATTACTGGTTTACTAGAAAAAAAAACAACCAAAAAAAATCTGTGTTCCTTTGTCCTCTCTTTCGCCCATGTTGATTGTGTTTTCCCCTTGCCATGGCATGCTCCCGTGCTAGCGCACGACCCGATCTCCACTACCATCGACCCATGATCTCATGCTTGATTGACATACTCCACATGATTTAACCAACTCTAGAATAAAATTAACATACTTTTATTCATCACAAGAAGATTTAAGATACATTATCGCATAAGCTTTGTACATATAAATGCGTTAGTCGAATGTGGCCTAATAAGTATCCCGTACTTATATATGTATTCATCAATCTTATCTTCTTTACATGGTCAAGACATACTAGACATCAATGTGTTTTTTCCATCCTTTTACCAAGCAAATCAATACAGGAGTAAAAGAATTTACTCAACCAGTGGACTTTATACCATCCTTGAGTATAACACGAACTCATTTTTTTATCTTTGGCAACTTAATATAGTTTTGCTTAAGATAAACTTTCAACAATGTCACTCTATAATATGAAGACATAATTGTCGCTTATTAACACATTAAATTATTCATTATTAGAAGAATCCATTATTACTTCTAAGTATACATAATATTGTTTTACATGTAATGTCATAATAACATATTTATCCATAACAAATGGATATACACATAATGGTACTTATATCATTATTTAGATGAATATTAAATCCATAATTGAACCTTCGCAGACTACATATTGCGCTCAATAATTTTACATTTTAACATTCAAATAGCTTTATGTAATTTTGATCTAATAAATATATGTGTGTGTGTGTGTCTGTGTGAAATAATAACTAGATTGTTGAGGAATAAAAGAAAAATATAATAAATTCTCTATAGTCAGCACTCCATTTGCGACTATTATTTTTCGTCACTTTTAAATCTCTTATCATCCGTAAACTTATTTTGAACACTTCTATTTCTTATTGCCTTTTAATAAGATGAATGATTTAACAAGTTCCTAACTGACTTGATTTTCTTTTTTAAACTCTTTGCATTAATTTATTTTTTTATCTAGGCACAAGAGAGCCTCCATCATTTGTCTTAAGCTTAAGCTCATGTTCATATAGTCATTTGACATTTCCAATGTGAAACAATACTCATGTTTCAATGAAGAGTTATTTCTTTAAACCTCTCCTAAATTATCATGATTTTTCGCATCTAACTCTAAAGTACGAACTTACCTTACGATATCTTACAACATTTTCCACTTTAGTCCTTCCATACGATTATGTTAACTTTTTTGTTATTTTTGTTTTTTTCTCATTTATGAAAAGACTAAAATGCCCTTCCATGAACTCTTCTCACTTTTAATGTTAAAAACTAATATAAAAATCTAAAAATATAAAAAAAATAATTTATTTTTATATATGAATGCCCTCGCTCTAGTAGAAGATTTTATATTTTTCAATTTTTTACACTATTTTTTAACATTAAAAGTGAAAAGAGTTCATGGAAGAGCATTTTAGTCTTTTAATAAATGAGAAAAAAGTAAAAATAACAAAAAGTTAATAGAATCGAAGAGATAAAATGGAAAATTTGGTAAATTTTAGATATTTCGTAAGGTAAGTTTGTACTTTGGTGTTAGATGCAAAAAATCACAATAGTTTAGAGGAGGTTTAAGCAAACAACCCTTCAATATATGAACATTAATCGTGAGTTGATTTTGAATTTCTCCCACTCATATTGAGGTGTGAGAATCGAATACAGATTGGCCACAAATCAATCTGCATATATTACCAACTCTAAATCTTCAACTTCTAAAGTGAAGATGTTACTTAATATCATCCAGCCAAGAAAATATATAAATGAATGCTACATCTCTACTTGTTATTTCAATAACTCTTATTGATTTAGGCAAGATTAATAACAATATTCCAAATACAAAATTAGAAATTTATTTGCGTCATACATTCAAGTGGATTATGCTTTCATCGGATATGCAACACTTCTCATTACGAAATATAGTTACCCATATAACTATATCATTTTCATTACTAAACTATTTCAATAAGTCTCAACCATTTGGCAATATCAATTTAGTTAGCAATGCATTAATTTTGTGATCATAATTAATTCTTCATATAAGTTTATGAATTTGTATAAAATAATTCAGGTTATCAACTATGATAAAATCATATATACATGATTTTATTATGCGAAAATGTGATGAAAGAAATTATATAGAACCTTAGACATTCAATACAAACAGATTACTTTAGTTTTCTGTTCATAAACAATTTTCTTATTTCCTTATCATTAGACATTGTCACAAAAGTAGGCAAAATAATTTTAACGGAAAATATTTCTCGAATTAGTCTATATTTATATTGCTTCAAAAAATGTCACAAATTTACTGGTCAAGACTTTTGGCAAACTTATTTATGTCACATATGACATAAATATTCAACTTGAAAACTTATAGTAATCAAGAGATAAAAAAACATTATTAAGAAAATTCTCACAAAGAAACTTCATTAGATACAAAATTTAATGATACGTGAATGCATAGCTACGTTTGTCCACAATATAAAAAGTAGATACTATACACATATCCACTTTAAAATAGTGGTACAGTAGGACAAACAAGATAAAAAGATCCATCTATTGCAAAATAATTTTTTTCTAAGTCATAATCTTTTTAACACGCGCTTTCATGTTGTTTCCAACTATGTCCTTTGACTTTAAGGCTACTCATCATTTGTTTAATCGCATGATAAGTTGATTCAAGAATCTACGGTCCGCAAAAGACAAGTTTCAGCAGCGAAATAATATTATAATCAAACAAAATCGACATACCATCATATCAACATTTTTTTTGACTTAGTACAGTCATGAGCAAAAAATATCGTATTTGCCACAAGTGTAGCACATTGTCTTGCATATATTAACTTTTCCGCCGTGCTTACCACGTCGATGTGACTAGCATTAGACCATCTTAGTATCTATACAGTTTTCACTAGACTATAAGCTCAGATTAATTATGCCACAACTGATAAGGAATTCCTGGCTGTAGTATTTGCCATCGACAAATTTAGATCATATTTAGTAGGATCAAAAGTTATTGTATACACAAATCACCAAATAATTCGACATCTAATCTCCAAGAAGGATGCTAAGCCTAGACTTATAAGGATGCTGATCATCTCTCTCATCTTCAACTACAGCTATCCAAGGAAGAAAGTCACACACCCAAGGAAGAAAGTCACAATGACGAGACTCCAAGTATTAATGATTCTTTCCCTGATGATCATCTATTTTCAATCAAACTCACGGAGCTTCTTTGGTTTGTTCACTATGCCAACTATTTAGCATCTAGAATCCTATGGCTGGACCTTTCCTATCAACAAAAGAAGAAGTTTTTTTCAGATATCATGCATTACATGTAGGACGAACCCTTCCTCTTCAAGAAGTGCATAGACGATATGTTCCGTTGATGTATACCAAAGGAAGAGCAAGATGCCATACTTGAAGAGTTCCATTCATCCCCTTATGGTGAGCACTTCAAGCCTTAAAGGTACTTCAAGCTAAATTATACTGGCTAACCTTGTTCAAGGATGCTTTAAAACTCATGAAATCTTGTGATAACTATCAACGGACGGGGAACATTGGTCGAAGGAATGAAGTATCTCAGCAATCAATACTCAAAGTTGAAATCTTTGATGTTTGGGGAGTTGATTATATGTGACCTTTCCTAAGCTCATTTGGATACAAATTCATCCTCTTAGCAATAGATTATATCTCAAAGTGGATTGAAGCACTACCCACGATTGCAGCAAACTTTAAGTTAGTGATCAAGCTTTTCAAGGATATCATCTTTTCGAGGATTGAAGCACCCAGACTGATTATCAGCGACGGAAGCTCGCACTTTATAGAAAGAAGCTTTGAAAATTTGTTGTTCAAATATGGAGTCAAGCATCGGGTGTCCACTGCATACCATCCGCAAACTAATGGGCAAGCCGAAGTTTGGAGATTAAAATGATTTTGGAAAAAAAATAGTTTCAACGATTAGAAAAGATTAGAGCAACAAAATCAATGAAGCATTATGGGCATGTCACAACGAATACAAGACCCCAATTGGCACAACCCTATTTCGATTGATCTACGACAAGCATTGTCATCTATCAGTAGAGATGGAACATAAAGCATTCTGAGCCATTAAAATGATCCATTATGACTTGGAGCGACAAAAAAAAGACTCTTGCAATTAAATGAATTGGAGGAGTGTGCGAAGAAATGGCATGAGAGCAATCTTGTAGAAGAACTTCAATGAAAGTGATAAAATTCTACTTTTAACTCCCATCTACAGATTTTTCTAGGCAAGCTTCAGACGAGGTGGTTAGGACCGTTCATCGTCGAGAAAATTTACCCTCATGGAGCAGTTGACATTAGAAATGATGATTCGAAAATATTCAAAGCTAATGGATAACGACTGAAATTGTACAACTCAGGAGCAAAATTTTTCAATAAAGGTAATATATCTGCAAGTAGCCCAATGAAACCATAGCCATTCAGTTGAGTAAACGACTTTAGACAAAGCACTATTGGAAGGAAACCCAATCGAATAAATTGTCAACCGCCACATAGCAAACACCTCGGGTCAAGATATCCTTCTCAGCTAAAAATCGTGAGACATTACCCACCTTTTCATCCAATCCCCTGGCACACGACATTTCGGCGTAATTTCTTGAGCTAGCACTAACCAACTCGATGGAGATTTCATTCCAACACCTCGCCTAAACCCTTCCTCCGCCAACTTCTTCCCGCTGACACCCGATTCCACTCATCGCCTTTGACCACAAAAATGAAGCACGCTAGATTCTTCTCATGATCAGACACAAAAAGTTTCTCCAACGATGACCAACAACAAATTCGAGTTGACGGGCTTCTCAAGCTACCAAAGGAGGGATTAGGCCGACGTGCGGCGAAGAGAGGCAACACATTACCAATGGACTCTCGCGACATTGGTATTCAACCAAGTTCTTAGATATCTACACTATAGAAGTCCTTGGATTTTTACATGACATCTGCACTTAGTTCATCGGGACTATGAAAAGGATGTCCATCAATCGTGATGGTGCAACAGATGACATTGATTTTCGCCTATTCAACAAGAACTTCACACTCAGCCTTGACGAGTTCAATGGAATTTTTGATTTGCTGACTACGAGGGCCCGAAGAAGGCCATCTAATTTTTTTATCTACGAGGTGTGGTACCAGCTCACAGAAATCAAAACTAATGATCCATATCACCTACTAGCTCACAAGATTAACTGTTATCCACACATTTGCTTACCAACACTGTTTTGGCTCAGCCATGCCATCCTATTCATGGATTTTGTATCCTAATATGAGGTGAGAGATTAACCTAAGAGCATTCTTACTTAGAAACATCATGTGAGAGCCTATGCGAGAATGTACCCCTCTTCTGTTAGGAAACTATATCACTCCTATTGCTGAATACTTCTCGTTATTCTTAGGTAATGTGGAATTCTCTCCTGTCCAGAAGTTAGATTTGGAATATTTGAGAGAGGAACGAGTGCTCATTACTGATAATGATAGACATTTATGGAAACATATTGATTCCATGATCCAATTGCCAAGATACTACGAAGACAAGAATATTATGAGGTAAGAATTGGTGGATGAATGACAATGTATGGAACTCTCACCCCATTCTAGGCCTGCCTCCATTAGCATTCGAAACTAAAACACAACTACACTTACTCCATGTAGTGGCAATATGAGAGCCCTCTTCTGCCCCTCAGCCTCCACCACCTAAGCCAGCCACTCTCACGGGTAAAGTTGATCTAAATATTCAACTTGTTGAAGAAAGTGCCAGACAAAGGAAGGGCATTGCAGCCAGAATTCAAAATATTGAGATAGCAAACAATTCTATTTTCACTACCCTTAGTGACATTCAGCAAGTTGCTGATCGTCTATTGGAGCTTGCACCTCCTCCGAGTCCCTCTTCCTGGCATGATCGACACTAAGAACAATGTCGATTATAAGCTTGGGGGAGAGGGCAGGTTGATATATTTCTAACTCCTCATTTCATTTCATATCATGTCATCGAAACTGAAAATTGAAAGAAATTTTTTCTGTCTACTGATTTCCATGACATTAGTTCAAGTTATCACTGAAAAGTTTTCTAACCTGAGAATAAGAAATGTCCCAACCTCTTTACTAATTGAATGTTCTTGATTATCATGCACAAGCTAGCAACTAGAGATAAGTAAGTCTATTCACAACATGTTTCAATCAACATAACCACCAAGAGCATCCTTCAATTGAAACAATTCAACATTAAAGAACTCTGGAATCTAACCAAAACAGATATGCCATTCCATAGCAATTATTACTATACCCCTTAGCAATTGTTGTAAAGAGGGCTAATTAAGCCCTAACAAAGAAGAAAGCAATTGTTGTAAAGAGGACTAGTTGAGCCTCAATAAAGAACCGGTGAACATATTTCCCACTTAATTGGCTATGTTTAATTTAAGTTTGGGGGAGTTCAAATGTTGATAAAAATAAGTAAAAAGGGAGAAATTGCTTGACTGCGATCATTAGAATAAGGTAATTGTCTAAAGTTCAAAATAATGGTAAGAGAGTCAAGATTTTCTATTTGATATATGTTTTAGTGGTTAATATTCTAGATAAGCTATTAATTGATCTATGGATTGGATGCTTGAGATGATCATGTGCATTGAACTCGTTCTGTAATAACCCCTTCTCTCTTCTTGTGGTTTCTCTCCTTAATCTTCTAGTTTCTTTTGCTTAAGGACAAGCAACAATTCAAGTTTTGGACGGGGGGAGGAGTTTGATCAACTCTTATTTCATCTATTTTATCTATAATGGAATGACAAATTGCGACCTTTAAGCTAAAATTTTGGCTACATATAAGGCAAGAATTAAGTAATTGTCAGCTTAGAACCATTCCATTATAGCTCAACTAATTTTTGAATTTTGAATGCAGAAAGAGAAGGGGAGAAACATGACATTAAGAGAGGGGGAGACATTTTAGGAGGCATACGGAGGGCGAGGAATAATCAAGGCAGAGGTGAAAATGGGAACTAAAGAACAAAGGGAAGGATCAATGGAGAAACATTTTGGAGTTTGTTTGAAGTCGACGTCTGGCTAATTTGTGATGGATTGAATAGAATCAATTTTTAATTGTGAGATTCTCCAGAGGTAGAATGAGTAATATTGAATAAATACAAAACAAAATTGCAGCTCATGAGGACTCTATATTAAAGTTGGAAAATTGCATAATTCTCAAAGCATGCCATGCCACATTATAGATGTAATATTCTTAAAAATCAAATAGAAAGAAAAATAAAAATAAATAAAAAAAGAATTTTATTACCCTTTTAAGGCCATTATGAAATCCTTTAGTCTAATAAGTCTCAAAACTCAATGTATAAACACTCATTATACCCTAAAACTTTCCTCACCTTACCTTTCCCACATACCCCACATGCCCAGCCGGCAGCACCCCAAAGGAGCACACTCTCCTTTTCTCTCCCCCATGTATCACGACAGCAGACAAGGAAGAAGGAGACCTGCTCTCTCTCTCAACTCACTCTCACGTACCGCTAAGCAACACCAAGCCCCGCACATCACTCTCTCTCCCCACTCACACGAACAGCAGCAAGAAACACTTGACTCTCTCAACCTCCACTCATATCAACTCACGACAGCAGCTGGGGGAAGAGGAAGACATAGTTGCAACACTCTTCTCCCTTACTCTTCCTCACACTCTTAGCAGCCGAGCAGCAAGCCCAAGAAGGGGGAGCCTTCCACCTCCACTCACCATTTGGCATCAACAAGAAGGGGAGAAATAGGAACAAGAAGAAGAACAAAAAAAAAAAGGAAAAAAAGGAGGAAAGAAAGAAAGGTATGTTTGAGACGATCCTAAATCTTAATCACTCCTTCATGATATGTGTTTATGTGGATTAAAGGTTAGAACACCTAACTAGGATCTTCTTAAAGTATGATTAAGGTGTATGTGCATATTTACTATGGATTGATGACATTTTTTACAATTAAATTACTGTTATATTGATAATATAGCCATAATGTATGATGCTCATATTTCCCTATTTGATTCATGTTGATATTGCTAGTTTCCTTAAAATCTCAAATAGTAACTTAAACCTAAGTGGTCTTTGTTAAATCCTCTACAAATTTTCATGTCTTAATATTTTAGAAATGTATTATTTACTGTAACCTTGTGATGACTATTGAACAATGCAATCTTTATGTGAAGATGATGCTTATCTCCTGAAATGTTTGTATAAATGTGTAAAGATGGTGAAAAATGAGAAAAATAGGGAAACTCTGCCCAATTGCTCGGGCACGGCCGTAATGTATATAGAGATTTCATGCCTTAGCGTAAAATAGGTTTAACGGAGAAAAATGGCCTTCTGTCACGATCGTGATCTCGTAGTCGCACGATCGTGACGCCCAGAAGTCTCTTGCCTTAGAAAGTTTTCGAGAACAGTTGAAAAATAATCGTTCTATCATGGCCGTGACCTTGTGGTCGCACGGCAGTGACGCCTTGAACATCCCATGCCTTAGAAGATTTTTGAGAAATGGTTGAAAACAATCGTTCTGTCACGGGCGTGCAAGTATGGACAGAGGAAATTCAGCCGTGCTGGAAAATTACCCACCCATGAATGCATGACACCCTGGCACGATCATGACATATGTTAGCACGGCCATGAGCATATGCTATACTTGGAAAATCCTCCAAGTATTCAGACGCGCCGAACCAAGCACGCCTGTGCCCATGTGTGGGCATGGCCGTGACCAGTTCCAGAGGTCTATGCGATGTTTATTTGCTCACACTTAGCATGATTTGAAGTCTGTATGACCTTAAATAGAGTTAAAACATGCGACATGTATTGAATGATTGTATGCATTGATGAAGGTAATTAAAAGACGGATTGATGAAGATGTGACATTCCTCTTGGGACCAATGTGTACCCTACCTAAGACTCCACCGATAGGTGAGGAAAAACCTCATTGACAAATGAGGGTTAAGACCTCGCTTATGGGAGAGAGTTAATATCTCATCTACGGATGAGGATTAAAACCTCACCTATGGGTGAGGGTTATGACCTATGAGCCAACAGTACTTCTCAATCGACAAGATAAAAAATTATCTAAGTAAAGATGAATCATGGATGACTTGAAACATAAAGACAAAGATAATAAAGATGAAGTAAGCACCTATAAGGATGCAAATGAATGTACACTTGTCATATCATGATATAAACAAAGATGTAAGTTATGAAAGACAAGTCCAAGATATGCTTTAGCATAGTATAAAAATGTTATATGTTTATCTTATTCTTGCTATAATGATTTTACTCATATGTCATATAGTGTGCATAAGTAGCTCATAACATGCATATAAGTTATGTTCCATTATGATACAATGTATATGCCATGACATATAAAAAGTATATCATAAGATCATAGTATGCATGTGCCCCAACATACTCTAACAAGAGGAATGCCCTGCACTCCATGAATCCGTGCAGGTATAGACGAGGCTTAAGTTTGGCGGCGAGAGCTAAATGACGGAGACATTGCACATGGATTGATCGGGATACAACCCAAGTTGTCTTACTTTATGTTATGTCATTATGATGAACTCTTGTAGGAGAGAACTATGCGTGGCTTATGGATCTTTTGAAGTCATGTACTTTTATTCGAACTCGTTATGTATTATGAACCCTTTATTGGGTTTATGTTAGAGCTTATTTGGCCCATGTGTTAGTTTATTATCTCGGAATTTATTAGTTATGAAGTTTTCCGCAGTTTATGATGTTGATGTTATATGTTATATTATATTTTTCGCTGTAATATTTTATGTAATTAGGTCATGAAGGTAACGTCGCCTAGTGTTCGATAATTAAATTGGGGACGAATTTTGAGGACATTACAATAGAAATCAAGTTACATTAAAATTTGGTCTTGCACTAAAATTTCAAAAAGAATACATCAGAAAACTAAAACTAAGAAAAAAGTATATCTTGAAGAAAATCTGAAGTGCAATTCCACTGCATAGATCCATTGCTATAGTCTTGAGTCTTGGGCAATGAGATATGAGGAGGAATGTAAGGGATGAACTCGGTTGATGAAGACAGAGAGAGCGCTAAGGGAGAGAGACTAAAGCTTTGTTTGGATGATCCCTCGTTAAAGGGAATGAAGGAAAATAAGGGGGAAGAGAAAAAATGGGAAGAAAGGGGAGAAAAATAAAAAAAATTTCTCCTCCTCCACACCCCAAATTGGGATTGAAAGAAATAAAGTCAAATGGAGGGGAATGGAGGGGAACCCTCCATTCTCCGCTTCTAAAGTTTAATCCAAATTAGAAGAAAGTTTTTTTTCCCTTCCCCTCCACTTCTTTATCTTTCTTTTCCTTCAATTCAAACATAAGGTGAGAGAGGGAGAGAAGAATTCCCTAGAGAAAAATATATTTGAGTTGGGTACTATTTATAAAAAATAAATTTTAATTTAAATGTAATATTCATAATACTTGACTCTTATATTTTTATTTTCTTTTCGAACTACATTCTATTTTTCTTTTAAACTCATCCATTACCTTTTAAAATAATTTTAACTTTTGAACTTATTTAATAAAATAAATATTATTTTATTTTTAATACAGAAGGCTTTTATCATATTTGGCCGATTGTTCTGTTTGACTGGATATCCAAAATAATATACCACAAACTTCTACATTACCATCAATAGGATAAAGAAAAATTAACCACTATCGAGCTTCCAATTCGCTGATTGTGACATCGTTTACAGAAATGCGATCACCGTTTCCCGTCGACACTGGTAACCTACCAGCCTTGCTTGCTTGAACGCCAAAGCGGGGCTCAGAAGGAAACGACAGAGTCACGAATTCACTGCTTAGCATGAGAACAACCGACACCATGCTTGGTCTCTCTGTTGAGTTCTTCTGGACACAGAGTAAAGCAATGTGAAGGCATCGCAAAGCTTCTTCCCTGCTATACCTTCCTCTCAACTTTTGATCAATTATCTCCAACGCTTTCCCTGTTTGCCAACAATTCCACGCCTGCAGAGGCAATCAACATGACATGTTTTGTAAGAAGCGGTTCATGAAAAATAGCAGCAAACAGATAAATAAAATAGATGTCGCTTACATAAGTTGGCAGGGTCGGAACATTCCCTGATCCATGGAAGTCAGAAGCTCTTCCTCCAGTTAAGATCTCTAAGACAAGTACACCATAACTGTACACATCTGATTTGGTTGAGAATCTATTCGCGAATGCATATTCTGGCGCTCTGTATCCACTTACATCATCAACGACCGCCACATCAGACAACAGAATAAGTAATAGGAATTAGATGAGAGCTGATGCTTTAGAAATAAGATGCAGGAAATTAGTTGAAGGTTTTATCATACTTCGTTCCGACAATTAGACTAGCACTTTCCTCTGGTGTCTCCAAATTCACAAGCTTTGCGAGGCCAAAATTCATTATCTTGGGGTTCAACTCTGCATCTAGCAAAATATTACTTGGCTTTAGATCTCGATGAATAATCTTTAATCCGCAATCTTCATGAAGATATTGAAGTCCCTTTGCGATTCCGACAATAATATTGTAGCGCTTGTCCCAGTTCAGTTCCACACTTGCATCTGTAATCACCCAATTAAATTAACTCACTCGCTGTCGAATATATTTAATTAAAATCGAAGGTAAGTAATATTAACGCATGCCCGTTCTTTTAGTCTGAAGCGCAAACCATATTTGTGGATTGAATACCAAAGAACAGGCTTCAAACAAACGCAAAAAGAAGTTTGCCATTTAACTTAAGATATTAACACAAAATTTACATGACAACATGATTAACTTTCTTCAGGATAAAAAAAAAAATAACGTCTAACATACCAAGTAAAAGTTTGTCGAGGTTTGAATCGGGGAAGAATTCATAGACCAGTAGCTTCTCCTCTTCTGAACAGCAACCTAATAACCTGACGAGGTTCTTGTGTTGAAGTTTCGAGACAAAGATAACCTCATTTCTTAGCTCGAAATGTCCTTGATTCGACTCTTTGGAGAGCCTCTTTACCGCGACGGCTGTACCATCAGGCAATAATCCCTTTGTTCAAATGGAATGAGCGAATTAGATGTTGCAGTTGGATAAACCGAGAGAAAGGCGTCTAGATGGCCGTACAACAGACCTTATAAACTGACCAAAATCTGCCTTCGCCAAGCTTGTTTAGGTTGGAGAAATCATCTGTTGCTTGTTTTAGCGCAGGCAAATCAAACAACAGAGGCTTTTCATTTTGCACCTCCTCGTCTCTAACATCTTGCTTTACCCCTAAGAAATTCACAATTACTTAATTAAGATATGATCCATCAAATGCGCAGAAGCGGGAAGCACACTGATATGCATACCGATATGCCGTGCGAATTGTTTCTTCTTCAATGAGCAAATGAAGATCACAGCGAGAAGAACAAATGCACAAGGCACCAAGATTGCGATAAGAACAACTCTCAAGGTATTGTCCTTCTCTGAATCAAAACACTAGAATTTACTTAGACTTAACCATACTGAAAATTAGATATGATTGAATTTTGAGTGCAAGGCCTACAAGGCTACAAGAAAGAAACTTATAGTCGAAAAGAAAATCCTACAGAAAAGAACCTGATGGTTGAACGCCAGAGGTTGTCGTCGGAAGCCTTGCGGGCGCCACTGATGATGGAACCAACCCTGCCACTGCAGTCTCATTGTAGAATGGATAAGTCGAAAATCTCAGATAGCACTTGTATCCCATGACCTCAACTGCTTGGTTTCCCCAGCAACAATTCTGCATTTGGCTCATTGATGTCTTAAGACACTGAGAACAGCCACTGCCAGTTTGATCCCTTGTGCACTGCACCAACCCATATATGTTCGAGAAGCTTGAGTACGTCGTCTTTCCAGCTGCGAACATGCGGTCGGAAGCGTAAGCGGCCCTGTCGATGAGGCCGTCCATCAACCCAGCCACCAGGTTCTCGAACCTATCTCTTTCGCCTACATCCCCATTGTCGACGAAGATTTGTCGATAGTAGTCGTCGACGGAGCTAGGGAAGTTTGCGCTCGAGTAACGGACGTAGCTGTCGTCCCAGTCAGCTGCAGATTTGGCAAATGGGCACTTGGCCCGGAGATCGCGAACCATGTCCGATAGTTGGCTTTTGCACTGGTCGACGGAAAGGTCGCCCCGGCAGAAAGCTTTGCCGAAGACTTGGTCAGGGGGTTGGCCTACGGATTGGATGGCGAAGCCGGAATTGGAGGCAGCTGAAATGAGGGAAGGGAGGAGGAGTTCCAGGTTGGACTGGTAAGCGTTGTTCACGGTGAAGTTGGTGTCTGCCGTGCAGTTGATCCAGCAAGTGATGGAGGCAGGGCATGCGGTGAGAGCGAAGAAGAAGGAAACGAGCCTTGCTACTGCAAGACGTGACCGGAGAATGGATGCCATGATATCTAGGACCATGTTCCGCCGGATGCCTCTGAAGACGCAGTGCGAGGGCTGGTCTTGGTGCTAACTTTCCTGGGACTCTGGGACTCTGAGTCCGTTTTTGTGGTACTGTGGAAAGAAATTGATCAACGATCTTTCATGTTCCGCGAGGAAGTTAACAAAAAATTGACGTGCTAATCAATTAAATCCTGCGCCACTAGGAAGTCATTGTTAAGCTAACGAGACTGATTCTATTGACTGACTTTCCAAGTCTACATATTTTTTTAAGATGATATTATTTGTGGCTCTAAAACTTTCGTGTCCCTTCTAAACGGAATTTGATCTCTGTATGCAAAAAAAAAAAATCTACTAGAAGTTTCACACGTCATATACAAAATTAATCCCGAGTCATATAAATTAGTTGGGTCCAATGAATTTGGATATTTATTCTCATTTCTAATAACAAAAAAAAACATCTACAACCTTCTCGCAGCTTATATCTAAGAATTAATATCCATGATTCTTTTTTAATGTTTTTCTTCTTTTAATACAATCTTATTTTCTTTTTCCAACACAACCTTACTATGAATTTGTTTTATTTTACAACTTTATTCATTAATGTGCTTTATATTAAATGTTAACACAAAATTGTTTGCTGATGTAAACTGATCAGTAAACTCAACATTTCTTCCAAATATTTGCTCCTTTACCAACAAAAGAAAGTAATTAAAATTTGCTAACACATATAACATTTTAAATGTAATAAATCAAATATATTATCATTTTTCATCAACTTCTTCGTTTCATCTATTGTCAAATGTGGTGACAAGTAGAAATAAAAACGAGATGAAACAGAAAAAGTAAAACTAATCTATAAAAAATTATTATTTTCTCATCAATTTTTGTTATTACATTTAATTTCAAATACATTTAAAATTAGCTTGTCAATTTAACTATTCATTAATAATTCAAAGAACTACCATTCTACTTGTCAAATGACGCTCATGAACTATAATTTAGAAAATAGATGAGTAATTAATATATTTTTTCTATTACTAACGAATATATTTTTTTATTTTGTACAAAGTAAAATCCAAAATGAATTTCAACAAAACTATTATTTGGGATATATACACACATATGCATTATATCATTGAAAAATAGGAGTATTGTCAAAAAGCAAAATAGGGTGGTGACTAAAGAGTTTATTCCAGGCTACTTTTCATTTCTTTATGTTCTTAAATGATAATTTTTAGTGGCGGCTTTCCATCTTCTTTATTTTAGATGATAGCTTTCAATGATTGAGATAATATTTATACATGAGGCAAAATTAATGAAAGGTAAAATGGGTAAAAGAGTAATAATGTTTAACATCCCAAAATTTTGTGCCAATTAAATTTCTTTATTAATTTCTATTTTCAACTCACTGGTCGACTAAAATACTTTCGGATGACCGATCCGCAGCCGCCAGTAAGTACGAAGCCAAATCAAAAATTGACTCCTCTTTTGGCAAGCAACCTTTGGGATCTTGTGCGACCTCTTCATGGTACGATCGGGAGTGCAAAGCAGCAAGTGATTCAGAAAACTCCTCCTAGCTTATGGCTACGAGGAAAATACAAAAAATACGCAGAGAACTATCTTCACCCATGCTTGATTTCTTTACATTCGATCGTGATAGAGCCTCTAACGGGAAGAAGAAGAAGAAGAGGAAGATGAAGAACACGAAAAAGATGAGAAAGGACGTGAGGTTTTAACGGAAACTTCGCAAGGTATGAAACTATGATAGATTCTTCCTAGAATCATGATTTTAAACTGGAAGCATGTTCTAGTTAATCCCTAGTTATAGTATGATGCTGTATGATGATGTTCGATATCGACCATCGCCGAAAAAGATGATCGGAACACACACTGCGCGTCCGCGCAGATTCTACGTAAGAGGACCCGATCCGGATTGACCTTAACCCGGCCCGAGCAAGTCGAAATTCGGACCGAGTTCTAGGAACTCGGCCCAGGTCTGCCATTGCTGCGCTCTCCGAGCTCTACAACATGACGAACTCGGCCCGAGTTGATGATGACCCGGCCCGAGTTCCACCCACGATGAAGAAGTCGGGTGCGATGGCTGCCCCGACTTGACGATGACGCAGTTCGGCCCGACTGTGACTCGAGTCCAGCCCGGGTTTAACTCTATTTTTTGAGAACGATGTCCGATGAACTAGGCCCATATTCTACCTGTCTCGGCCCGAGTTTTGATGTTGTTTATACGAATTTTATGATCTCTAGATCCCTGATTCATGTGGTTAATCCTGATCTAAACCATGATTATGCTTATGTTATTATGCCTTTACTATCCAACATGATCATGATCTTATGACTCTTATTATAATGAATTGAATTAGATCCAATTATATCGGTGATGACACATATTCATATCTATCAATGCTGATCTATTTATGATGATGATTAAGATGTTTATGTACATCTGATTTCTCTCCATAATCCTATCTTGTAGCTCTGATTATATCTTATATAATGATGATGATGATTAGGACCCTTGATCATTTATGATTTATTAATCCTTTCCTATAATGATAAAATCTTGATCATGATCCTTATGTCCTAATAAAGATAAATTAAAAGTTGTAAGATAAAAGATGAAAAATGTTAAATGGAGAGCTCTTTTTATGATGGACTGACTACGGTCAGTTATGGGCTAGCTCTGCCAGTTATGATGATGATGATGGATGGGTTGAGGCAGGCCTCCCCGTGGGTTGAAATTTACCCCACTATAAGTCAAAGATGAATAATAAGATGATGAAGAAGATGAAGCATATTAATAATGAAATCCCTTCATGATGATTAGTGGCTCTTGTCACTTGTATGATGATCTTTCCATGATCCCTTGATCTATTATTAATATGATATAAAGAAGATGATACAATGCATGATTTTCTATCTTCATATAATTATCTCTCAAGAATCTTTGTATGATGATGACTTCATAATCATGATGATCGATTCTTGTCATTCTATGATGATTTATTATGATCTATCTTGATCTTTTGATCCTATGATCACAAGAAGATGACATCTTAATCTATTGATTTCTTATGAACTTAGTGATCTTCTATCCATATGACATATTACAAGAATCCTTTACTTATATCGATGTCTATTTTCCTTCTATATGATGATAACGATGTCTTTATGATTTTTGTCTAGTGTCATGATCTTATGATTATTTCTTACTTCCATATTGAGTTGTAAAACTCATAGGGAGATTTCTCCCTTACATGTTCTTAAATGCAGGACCAGATCTTAATGATGAAGGTGGCCCACGGTGACAGATCGAGCTCGTAGGTGACTGCACATGAGTATCTTGAGTCCTTTA
Source organism: Pontederia crassipes (assembly GCA_030549335.1). Taxonomy (NCBI): domain Eukaryota; kingdom Viridiplantae; phylum Streptophyta; class Magnoliopsida; order Commelinales; family Pontederiaceae; genus Pontederia; species Pontederia crassipes. The sequence continues at coordinate 57,964,096 of CM060194.1, read as the reverse complement.
GTTTAATGTATTAGCTTTCCTTTGGACTCCTATGAAGTCATTTATCAGTCTTTCGCATATGATGATGGCACTATTTTTTATTCTTAATGATGATATAGTTATTCCGCATTTATCATTATTTAATTGACCAGTCAAAGTCTTCCTTTTGGTCAATATGATGTACACGTAAAGATGACCCATAGCATCTTCGAAGCGTATTCTGTCATGTGGCGGGGTGCGATTTGAGGGAATTATAGTTAGGTATTAGAGCCTAAAGTTAGACCATTCTCATGTCCTAATATATGATGTCATAGTTTATGTACAAGTGCTACGAGCAGTCAACGCGCCACCTGAAGTCATGTCAAGTAAGTTTGTCTTTCACTCATAAGCTAAATGATTAAGATGACAACTCTTGACTCATGATAGTTGATTATGCTTATATAGTTCTTATTGATCTTTAAGATTCTTTTTCTAATGATGATGATTAATGATGAAGTACTCTATGAATATAGAACGATATCAGGATGTGACAACTGACAACCTTTTCATATCTGTTTCATACCACAACTTATATTGTCCATCCTACTAAGATAATGAAATATTGATTCAATAATTTGATCAAATACCTATCATTGATCTAATACGTGATCCCCTTTGTTATATCATCGATCTGATTATCAATTAAAGAAGTATTCTTTTTATGATGATATTTAGGGAAGGGTCATATCAAACATAGATCATAGTGGAAGTTATTAATCTATATTGATCTTGTAAAAATGATGATCGACATGATTCCATTAACAATATTATCAAATCATGTCATTATCTGTAACGATGGACAATACTCATAGTGAGTTGATCCTTGTACGACATAAGCTACCTTTAAGGATGATGACCATATTAAAATAATTTCATACCATAAAGTATGTCTTAGTGGTACAAATGAAGATGAAAGATAAAATCTTTTCTTCACATCGTTAGAAAGTTTTAGGAGGATTATGATGGGATTCTTAATACCAATTGAGTTTCCTCCTAAAATGTATAAGTATTATGCAAGAAGAAGAAGATAGTTATCAGTACACAAGTGAACAAAAAGCTATAGTTAGAAGTTGTGTCATATTAACCTCCTTTCAAGCATGACTCTGATTTCAAAGGCCCCATGACACATGAATTGAAGAGTCAAATTTAGTAACTTTAAGACAAGGGGTTTATGAGACCGAGAGTCCCTATGGTCGGGGGTGTAGGGTGAAAATAGTTCACAAGCTTAAACCAATGCACAGTTTATAACTTGGGGGACTTTTTTCCTATAAATAAAACTCCAAAACTCTTTTCAATCTATCTTTCTTCCCTCCACATTTGTGTTTTTCCTCAAACTTTGTCTTAAGTTTTCTCCTATCGATGCACGTGTGTAACTAAAATATTTGGCCATCTCTTCGTGACACATCCCTTTGTCAAAGGACGCCGGAGTCATCGCCGAAAAGTAAGCGTGGTCATCGAAAAACTTATATAAAGTTTCAAGTTTTAGGTAGTTTTGTTTGAATAGGTACATATTGATTTTGAATTTACTTTTGGATGTGTTTCCTTAATAGAATAATAAAGTTAAAAAAAGATTAAAATATGCTTTAGTTCTTCAAGATCATATTGTTTTGGTACCCAAAATTTCAATCAAAGTTGACAAAAAACCACTTGCGCTTTACTTTGTTAGAACCTAGCCCGAGTTGCTTCAACCTCGGCCCGAGTTTGATGATGTTTTTCTAACGTATTTTCCTTAAATATGAGATTCGATGTAAACTCGGTCCAATTTTTATATAACGGTTCGGATTTTATTCTAGAATTTGAATAGATGTTTTTGGTTTTTAACCCGACCCGCATCTCCAATGTATAATAAAAAAGAATCCTTTGGGCATTTTGTCTGACGTTCATATGCGACATAGGGAGAAGAAATATGAGCCATCTGGACTGAGCTTCTTATGCTCGACCCAATTTTCAAGGCAACCCCGCTTGGATTTGACCTTCCCGGCCCAAGCTCATATAATTTTTAGGTATTATTATTCCATGATTTAATTTGATATAAATGACATTTTTACCCTTATTATGAATATGTTTAATTGAAGTCTCCAAAGATATATAATAAGGTAACAAGATGAAAATTATAAAATGCGGGAAGCCATGTGTTCGATTGCCCAAGGTTACATGTTTACAAATATTAGATCTTCAGTATCCCGCTTCAGAATTGGCGTATAATCCTTACAAGTATACAAGTGTGACGTGACCTCAAGAATTGCATGAAAGTGCCATGGCTAACTTTAATAAAAAGTTGAAGAGCTCACCCAGGACAACACATATAGAAGTCTTTTAGGCATGTGCATGTAAAGTAAAAGATATAGTGCAACACAACAAGAAAAGAATACACAAGAACATGAATAAGAATATGATAAGTATAAGAATAAGTACAGGTATAAGTACAAGTATAAGAACATGGAACAACTATAAGTACAAGTATAAGAACAAGAAGTGAGTATGAAAGAAATAAAAAGAAGTTAAGTAAAAAAAGTTTCTTACTAATTTTATTGTTTTATTATGAAATTATTAAAGTTTAAACTGCTTCTATTAAGCAATCATATCCATCTATATTTTCTTACGTACTAAGCATCATTGCCTACAAAAATCCAATTTCCTTGTGTTTGAACCTTAGAGGTAGTTAAACTAAGAAGAAAGGATGGACGTGTGTGCAGCGGCAAAGTTGTGATGTAGAGGGCACATGGGACCACTTCAGTAGAAGTTGTTTAAAAGTTAGTTAACATTTGGAGAATTATTAGGAAAGAATAGTTAGAAACTTTCGCACTCTGTTAAAGAATAGTTTAAATTTCGCTTCGGCATTGCATGTAAGAAAACCTAAGAAGAAGATATTGTTGATAACGTCGGCTCAAATAAGCTCAATTATCACGTGACAGGAAGGTAAAATTTTGGTACGTTATAATTGGCATATGATCCATGCAAAATCCAACATATATTTAGTGTTGCATTTAATCTAATTTGAATTCATTTTCATATGGCATGCATCATTTTATGGATTTATTCACTTTAATTTTGCAAAAATAAAAATCTATTAAAATATTATATTTTATTATCTAGGAAGCAAGAAAAATAAATTATGAAGTCACTAAATCAAACCACAATCAAATCGAAGAGTCAAACGTAAATGCTTGACTCGGGAGGTTCGTGAAATCTCTTTCACGAGTCGTGACGAAGGTCATGAAATCATTGTAGCAAACCGTTCAAATCCATTTTTTGAATCTAGAAAGTTACTCGAGGCACGACCATGACAAGAATTTCACGGGCCGTAAAATTTATAATTTTTATGCGAATTGGCCGTAAAATTTATAATTTTTATGCGAATCGAACACTAGAAGGGCGTGAAAACATTTGTCACAAGGCCGTTAAAACCTATTTCCAATAATGCATTTCGGACACCGTTTGGGCCATGAAACTTTAACCACCATAGAAGAAAAGAGACAATGATCTCGAAATCGAGAAATCAGTGTGGAGACGTAGGCTAAAAGTTAAGCCGAACCTCATCAACACATTGCATCTTTTTGTGTTTGCATCTTCTTACTTACCCTTTACAATTGCACACTTGATTTCTCTCTTTTTTTCTAAATATGTTTTTTAAAAAAGTTTGGATTGTGATTTTTAGTACACCAATTCATTCTTTCTCTTGATGCCCTTGATCTATACATACATACATATATATATATATATATATATATATATTATGGTTAAAGTTACAATCTCTTTCCGTCATACTTAATAAAAAAACTAAATAACAAATAAAACTCCAATTAACTATTCAACATGCTATATATCAATTTATACAACACAATAAAAGAAAGAGTTTCTCTGGTCTTACAAGAATCCAGATACACTAAATCATTAATCAAAGCTCTGTTGTACATCACTGCAGACGGCTAGTGCCAGGTCCAAACATACAGAGAAAGAACTGGAGAGCAAGACAAGTAAATTCTGAGAAGTAACAAAATACCGGCAGTAACTAATACTTACTGCCTCCTTGCATCAAAGACCATGAATATTTAACAATATTCGACTTATTCTACTAATGCTCAACTTTTTAATTGTCTTTAATAAGATACAAAAGTAGATAACTATCGAGCTTCCAATTCACTGTTTGTGACATTGGCTATAGAAGCTTGGCCAGATATTTTCTTGTTCCTACCAAAACTATTCTGCTGTGTAGAACTGCCATCATGATCTCCTGTCAGCACTGGTGACGTATCAAACTCGTTTTGTTGAACATAGAATCCAGGCTCAGAAGGAGACCAGAGAGTCACTGATTGACTGCTTAGCATGACAACAACTGACGCCATGCTTGGTCTCTCTCTTGAGTTCTTCTGGATACAAAGTAAAGCAATGTGAAAACATCTCAAAGCTTCTTTCATGCTATACCTATCTCTCAACCTTTGATCAATTGTCTCCAATGCTTTCCCGTCTTTCCAGTGATTCCATGCCTTAATATACAATCAGGAAAACATGGTTTTTATAAGAAGCAATTGTTTCACTTCTTATGACAGCTTTCTAACAAATCATAATACAAAGAAGAAACAAGAAATTGCTTACATATGTGGGCAGGTTAGGAACGTTCCCTGATCCATGGAAGTCAGAAGCTCTTCTCCCAGTTAAGATCTCCAAGACAACTACACCATAACTATACACATCTGATTTGGTTGAAACTCTGCGTGCGAACGCATATTCTGGGGCAATGTATCCACTTATATCATCAACAGCAATCATGTCAGACCATGGAAGAAATGATATGAATTGCATAAGAGCTAATGTACTAAAAATTTAGTAGGAGGTTGAAGGTTTTAACGTACTTTGTTCCAGCAACTCGACTAGCGCTTCCTTGTGTTTTATCTAAATTCATAAGCTTTGCCAGACCAAAATCCGATATCTTTGGGTTCAACTCTGCGTTTAGTAAAATATTACTTGGCTTTAAATCTCGATGAATAATCGTTAGCCCGCAATCTTCATGAAGGTATGCAAGTCCCCTTGCGATTCCAGCAATAATCTTATGACGCATGTCCCAGTTCAGATTGGCACTTTTATCTGCTATAACCAAATTAAAACTTACCGTCAGAATACAAGGATATCTAATTGCAATATCCGCAACATGGGTAGTTTTAGTTTAAACGTGGAAACCAGTTCTTGGGTCTATATTTTCAGCTACAATTAAGCAGAAAACAGAGGACCCTTGTCGTGATGCAGCAACATAATAAAGCTAAAACAGTTCAACATACCCAGTAGATGTTTGTCGAGGCTCGAATTGGGAACAAATTCATAGACGAGAAGCTTCTCCTCATTTTCTAAACAACAACCTAGTAACCTGACAAGGTTCTTATGTTCAAGTTTGGAAATAAATGCAACCTCATTCTTCAGCTCCGAAAATCCTTGATTCGATCCTTTTGAGAGTCTCTTCACAGCTACATTCGTGCCATCAGGCAGTACACCCTATATATTTCCAAATCAAGCAATGAATGGAGTAAATATAGTGGTAGTAGTTTTAGCGGTCAGATGGAAATAGATATATTACCTTATAAACTGATCCAAACCCGCCTTCGCCAAGCTTGTTCAGGCTGGAGAAGTCATCAGTGGCAACCTTTAGCGTTGGTAGATCAAATAGTAGGATCTTATCAATTGGGTTCTCCTCGTCTCCAATATTTGCTGAGGTTAACTCTGAAATTATTTCCCACAGTTACTTTAGTTGGATAGGTGTAATTAGATGCGCATAGCAGGGGTGCGCATATTCATACCTGGCAAACGTGTGAACATTTTCTTTTTCCATAAGCAAATGAAGACTGCAGCCAGAAGCAAGATGGCACCAGGTGCAAAGATAGCAACAAGAAGAACTCTGATCTTGTTGTTCCCCTTATTCTCTGAATCAACATTCCAGAATTGACATTAAATTCTTGTACAGGAGCATCAAATCTTTTGATGGACAGCTAAAAAACCTACGAGGAAATATAAAACCTGATGGTTGAGTGCCAAATTCCGCCCGAGGCGCTGCCGCTGCCGTCGATGGAGGAATAGCACGTGCGATTGATTCGACAGCGGTCTCATTGTAGTATGCATATATCTCAAATCTCAGATAGCACTTGTATCCCAAGACCACTCCGCCTTGTTGCCCCCAACAACATTTCCGCATACGACTCAATGATTCCTTGAGGCACTGAGAGCAACTACTGCCAGGCTGATCCCTTGTGCACTGCACCAAACCGTAGATGTTCACGAAGGTCGTGTAATTCGTCTTGCCAGCTGCGAACATGTTGCCGGAATGGTAAGCGGCCCTGTCGATAAGGCCGTCAGGGCCTTCCATCAACCCGGCCACCAGGTGCTCGAACCTATCTTTATCGTCGACGACCCCTCTGTTATAAAGGATTCGTCTAAACGTGTCATCGTCGGAGACTGAGAAGTTGGTGCTCGAGTAGCGCATGAAACTTTCGTCCCAGTCCGTCGCAGATTTGCCCAATGGGCACACTGTCCGGAGTTCGCGAGCCTTTGATGACAGGTAGCTCTTGCAGAAGTCCACGGATTTGTCGCCCTGGCAGAAGGCCTTGCCGAAGACTTGGTCAGGGGGTTCGCCCACGGATTGCAAGGCGAAGCCAGAGGTGGCAGCTACTGAGGCGAGGGAAGGGAGGAGGAGTTCGAGGTTGGACTGGTACTTGCTGTTCACGGTGAAGTTGGGGCCTGTGCATTCGATATAGGGAGAAACGTAGGCAGGGAATATGGTGAGAGCGAGGAACGTGGACATGAGCCATGCGAGTCGTGGGCCGAGGGTTGAAGCCATGCTTCTAGCTTTATGTGGATGCTGCAAAAGGTAGTCTAAGTTGGAAATTTTATATAAAATCTAAAGAGGTCGGTAATATCGGATAACTTATATAATAAAAAAGTAATCTAATACATAAATTATGTAAACAAAATAAATTTTAAATAAAATTGTAATGATTTAGATTATAAATATTGTTAACTTGTCTACCATTAGTGTGTGTGTGTCTCTATATATATATAACTTTGGTAATAGTAATTTAATATGAATCAATAATAATATGATTAATATATTGTCGCATTGACTAAATAATTTTTAATATGTATTTTGTGAAGAAAATGATATTTTATTAATGATAACTAATCATCTTTCTTTTTATTTTATTTTTTAAAAATCATGTTGCACTTGGTGAAATTAAAAAAAAACAAATGAATTGGTAGGTTTGAGATCTTACTAATCCTATGATTTTCCTACTACGATCCTATCGATTTTACAAATTTAAGCTCGGGAACTTGGATCTTAGATAGGATTTTAACAAGATCATGATCTTGAAAACCCACATTAGCTCGAAATCTTCCAACGAATTTTAAAAAATTATTTCCGAAATCAGAATGAGAAAATGAGAATATACATGTTCTAGACCCGAAAGATCCTATAAAAAAATTAATATAAAATTATTTTAATTTTAATTATGATTTAATAATATTAACATTTTGAAAATTACTATAAGCAATTTCAATGGTATGTAATGAAATATTTATATTATCTTGAAATAATTATATTTAAATGATTATACTTATTATTATTTTTCTGTCATTTGTTAGTCGTTCTTTTGGGGGATGTTTGTTTTGAGATAGTTATCCAAGAGTTGAAAATATTTATTCTAATGGAATAATTTTTTTTCTTGAAATTTGAATAAAGAGTAAGCAATTCCACTAAAAGTTGGAATACTTTATCTTTTGAAAAGTCACTATTCATTATAATAATATTTTCATAAATGATAGCTTTGCCCTTTCAATAAAATAATCATTTGTTTGACATAATAAGGTATAATAATGTCTTATTCTCTTTCTTATTCTCAAAACAAGCAGGCTCAAAGAATAAGATTATAGGATTGAGATATTATTATCTATTTTTCAATGAAACACTTTTTTTTTAATTTCGTGGCTCGCAAGTTCTCGAGGGTTGTATTTGGATAGGAACTTTTAAGTTCTTTTTAATTTTTTAGAACTTATCAATTAGATAAAAAAATTTAGTGGCTGCATGAAAAATTATAAAGATGAAAATTTAAAACTTTGATTTGATAAATAAATTTTAGTGGGTGTTTGGATAAAAAAGTAAGAACTAGAAATATAATTTATTATTTTATGAGGTATAAAATTATAGTAAATAAAAATATTATATATATAATTTACATAAATCTTAAGATCTAAATATAATATACTATTTCTAAAAGCAATTCAACATGTTAATTATAAATTATATTATAATAAATATATTATTATACATTAATATTTTACATTAATTTTATTTAATTCATATGATGATGCAATACATGTAATTATAATGTTTACATCAATTCAGTTAATTAATATTATTTTTTATAATTTTATTTGACTACAATAATAAACAAAATATTTTAACTATTTAATAAAGAAATTTTTAATGATTGGAATAATTTATAATTAATAAAAATTGAATAAATAAGATGAATAATAATATATTAAATTTATAATTTATATAATATGTATACATTAAAAATAATTAAAAGAAAAAAAGAAAAAAGAGAAAAAAAAAGAAAAGCAAAAAAAAAATTTGCACGTTAGAAAGCAAAGACTTGGGGTTCTTGAAAGGATCACTGGAAACATTCCAAATTCCTTGACACTTTATGAGATGTGTTTGACTTTGGGAACACATCTTGTTGGAAGGAGCACTAAAGACCAACAGATGGATTATCAGATGTTATTGCTAGAATGTTATGGTTGCGGCAAAACGAGGGCAGCAATAGCGTTGTCGGGGCGAGGACCGAGACTTTTGTCTTGCGTTGGCGAGCAGAAAAATCTGCAAAACCTAAACAGTACGAGGTCTGCCTGTCAGTTCACTATCAAGTAAAGACGACTTTGAGTCTTCTGATCGACTTTTTGCAAAATGAATAATTTAAGCGGACAACATTTTTCCCCTGTCCAGAAGTAAAACACTCGACTCATCTCGTTGGGCATGAATTGGACGGCGAATTTGGATGACACTTGACATCACACATTTCATGACCACGTCTTAACCAATATAATTGATTAAAATATTTATTTACACAGCTCATCGGATATTAATTTGAAATATATTTTTTAAAATAATTAGTGAGTTAGTTACAAAATATCAGGAATTTATATCATTTTATTATACTATAGGATACAATTATCCTGGACGAATATCATGAATAATCAATAAATTATTTTATTATGCATACTATTAAATAGCTATTTATTTAATAACTATTAAATAAAAAAGATATTGGATAGTTATATTTCTAAAAATATCAGAACTATTGAATAACTATATAATTATATTACCTATATAGTTATAATAACTAATACTATCAATACCATTATATAGCAACCGCAATTTATAAGATATCAACCAAGTCCCATGTTGATATGCCCCGCCCCATGCCGGACACCCCGGAGAATCTCCAATCGGGGCCTTGAATCTAGGGATTTTTGCTCCCACGAGGCTGGGGATGGGGGGCAATTTGCCCACGCAACCTTTTTCGGGTAACAGGACGGGGTGGGTTGCCCCCACCCCATCGGGTCCCTAAATTCTTGGCCTTTAATTTTTTATTAGTAATTTATTTCATTTCATTATATATATATATATATATAAATCTGTCTCTCTCCCTCTCCCTAAACCTAATATCATTCACCATTTCTCATCTCTCACAAGCCGTCGGCGCCCCCACCCCATCAACTTTGAACGGCCGCCATCGCCCCCACCCCCATCAACTTCGAACGGCCAAAAAGCCCCCCACTCCATCCATCCCAAGCCCTAAATCTCGCGGATCTCCTCTGGACACCCCTCGTAGATGCATGCTCCCATGACTACAATGGCGAGGGCAACGACAAAAAATGACAGATCCGGTCGCCATGACGACAAGTGCTCGATGATGACGGCACCATTTGGTGATGGATCCAGTGTAAAGGCCGATGTCGAACACCCTAGCTTTGTCCGGTAGCGCGAGCATGAGTTCGCAAAACTTAGCCGTCGACGAGCTTCTTGGTGGGTCCATGACCATGTGATCCTTCTCCTCGCAGTTGAACTCCGTGTCCAACCTCCGATCAAGCATCGAGTAGGTCCTCCTCGGCTCATTCAAAACACCAACATTGCCGTCAGCACATCCTCGGCTCAAATTCAACTCGCAGCGCTGCATACCCCTCGTTGGATTTGCGCGTGGGCCAGATCTGCACTGGCCCACGTGCAAATCCAAACAACGCTGAGCGTGCAGCACACCGTACAGCGCTGCACGCTCAACACCCTCTAATTTATTTTAAAGACCTCTCAACCAAGTGAGTGTAAATCCATAGGGGTGTGAATTTACAAGTAGATCATATCTCATTGAGTATATAGGAGAGAGATATGAGATGTTGAAAGTAAATCAAATCATCAAGAAAATCATAGCATTCATATTTAAAAAGTCAAATATTTATTTCAAGTAATACCAAGTAAACCCTAACAAGAGTACTAATCCATAAATGGAGTATTAAAGATCAGGAAAAGAAGAACTAGAGTACTAAATAATGCCAAAGAAAGCAAAACTAAAAAAAACTTTAAACATGAATCTTTGTCAAGCAAACATCAAAAGACTCTCTCTTGCTATGAAGAATAGAGATTTCGATTTGGAATTGGATACCATTGATGGGTGGAATGGATCCTTTTTATAGGTCGGAGCTAGTCAATCATTAGGGAATTAATAGTGATCATGTTATTAATAACACAAAATGTTAATTATTATATTAATCACAAGCACTTCTTGCACGCGGTTGCGACTTTCTAGTAATATAAAGAACATGAACTTGATGTTTAAGTAAAGATCTCGAGTTTGAACCTTTGTGGATGCAGAAAATTTTCGCTGGGAGTCTTACCTGCCATATTCAAGCATGCTGCCTGGGGCAACATCAAAATAGTCGGGCTCCATGGTCGGTCGAGACTCCAACCCATGACCAGTGCGCATAACTCTTAACGTCAACTAGCAAATTGATTACCCTATTTTTCTTCTTGATGGTATAATTACGTGACTGATTGCTCGTAGGATTTTATTCTGATTCTCGTTGTTCTGCATTATTGATCGTTAGGATGTAGAAATTCGATTGTGTTGCTACTCTGTTGAAGTCTTATTGATTTCACGATTGAAATCGGCCGGAAAACCTCCACCGTCACGGCCGTGCCCCCTTCTGGCACGCCCGTTCACAACTGTCATGGCCGTGCCGCATTGAGGGCACGTCCGTGCCATCGCTCGATCAAACCTAAGTAAAAGATCGGTTGACATCGGTCAACCGAGCTCCCAAGTTGTCACGGCTGTGCCATCCCTATGGCACGCCCATGCCATGATCGATTCTCAACCGAGCATCTAATCATAGAACCGGTCAATTGATCCTTTAAATTGGTCGATCGCCCTCACACTCCGTCACGACCATGCCCCCTATGGCATTCCCATCGGCACGGCCATGCCAATATGCTATCATGACCGTGCCAAGCTACAGAACAACTCTTTTTACATTCATCCTTTTTCCTTGATGTTGATATGAACATGGTCTATTTTTCCCTCATGATTGATCATAGTTATAATTGATTTTAATGCCATATCCTTACTAAGATCCATATCTGATTAAGACGAATCCTTTCATTAATTTACCTTCCTACTGATTTTATTGCCTACATTGTACGAAGAATAAAGAATTACAAGTTTCTAAAGTGATTAATAAGTTAAGATGAAAGATGAATAATGGGTTGCCAATCTAAGCCAACACTAAAAGAAAACTTGATTTCTGTGACAATTTATTTGTGACGATAAAATTCTGTCACAATATGTGACTATTTTATGATTGATTTGTGACAATAAAATTATTTAATACTTTAATAACTGACTTGTGACAAAACGAATCGTCACAATATTATTCATCACAAGTCCATCGTACGTTTGTGACGAATTTGTGATGACATATTTAATTAACACGATTAGTGATATAAAAGTGACGGACTATAAATTATCACAATTAATTTTGTCACATTTTTATCACAAATAATTAATTTTTACTCGATCATCACAAATTTTGTCACAATATTGTTTTCCCTCCATCTCACAATATTATTTTCCCTCCATTTAATAAAAGTTGTGGCGCCAAAACTAAAAATCCCTAAATTTTTTATTTGAAACAAAAGAGATTTAGATAAACAACTTTTTTTTTATCTCTTCTTCTTCTCCCATATACATTCAAAATAATTAAAAAATCAGTTCTTCTTATTGCAGAATTTGCTTAGGGTTTGAGTACTCAAACTTCTCTAAGGTATTTTTTTCTCATCCTCCATGTTTTTGTCGTCTACTTTTTTTCTTCGATTCTCCCTATTTTTTGTTTCCTTATCGTCTTTCGTCTTCTGCCAACGACAGCAACCTGCCACCGATGGCAGGTGTGCGCAAAGGCCATCCAGCGATGGCAAGGGTCATCCAAGGACCCTGCGCGCAGGTCGGTGGCGTGTGCAGGCACCGCCAGTGAGGTCCAGCGACGGCAGGGGTCATCCAAGGACCCTGCACGCAGGTCGATGGTGTGCACAGGCGCCGCCAGTGAGGTCATTGGCAGTGCCTGTGCACGTCGGTGACCCCTGAGGTCGCTGGTGGCGCCTACGCACGCCACCGACCTGCGCGCGCAGGGGCTGAAGGGATCAGTCCAGCCCCTGCACGTGCAGGTCGGTGGTGTGCGCAGGCACTGCTAGCGACCTCGCTGGTTCGCCCTTGCGCATGTCCCGGGAGCTTCTCCCCGGAGCACGTCGAGTTATCTTACCATGTATTTTTCTTTTCAACCCACTTTTGTACTTAGTTTATTTTCTAAGTATGGTGGTGGCAGTTTTATAATTTGCACTCCAGAAAAGTGCACCCTCGGAGATGGTCCTCCACACCACATGTCGCAGACCTACCATCCGAAACGGTGGTATAGTAGGGGAGACCCGCTAGTGCTCTCCCGAAGCATTGTAATCATTCCTATTTACTCAACAAAGATTTCAAGCTTCCATAAACCTAGCATCGTGCCTCAAGCGTGGGGTGGCAACCCACAAAAGAGCGTCCCAAAGTGTCCCAAGCGATCGAGCGTTACGCCGAGGTGCCCGTTTGTTCACAAACACTTCCACCGAAGAAGCGTCCGCTCGAGACTGTGCGTCCCAAAAGTTGTGGCATACAAAAAGTGGCATAAGCAAGCTTCCGCAAAGCGCTCAAAAGAGCTTGAGTAAACGTTGAGCACGTCTAGGCGCCGCACGGGTCGGTCGAGCGAAAAATGACCCCGTAATAAGTTGGTATCAGAGCAGTGTTTCTGGGACTACTCAAGTTGGCGTTCGACGATCAAGGTGAAATGACGTTGAACTCGAAGATGACACATGAACCCGTCGCACCGGAGAAGGGCCGCCAGTAGCGAGGGCGCGCCCGCTCGAAGGATGCCATGTCCGCCTTCGAGCAATGCCTCGGCCAATTCCAATTGGACGTGGGCGAGATGCAAGACCAACTCGCAACGCACGAGCGAGAGTTGGAGAAGACCGTGGATCTCGCAACGGTGCGGGAAGAAATGGCGCCGTTGTATACACGGCTCGAGTCCATGGAGGCAACAATCATGGACATGCGGGAGACATTGGACAATGGTCTCTTAAACATGCGATTCGAGATGGAGCAAGAGTTCCAGACCTTCCGGGAGGAGCTCAAGCGATGCTATGGAGATGGGCGGCATCCCGAGGCGCCCGCCCATGAGGCAAGGATTGATGTGCCAAAGCCGAGGCCCTACAAAGGCGAGCGGTCGGCAAGGGAGATCAACGACTTCCTGTGGAACGTCCGAAGGTACATGGAGGCCTTGGACATGACGTCCGAAGCGAGGATAGTGAAGACTGCATCCTTCTACTTACAAGATGCGGCGAGTCTATGGTGACGGTGTCATTGCGACGACGTGGAGCGTGGCATTATGGATCCCATTGGGAGGTGGGACGACTTCAAGAGGCAGCTTACCAACTACTTCTGCCCTGCCAAGTCGGGATTGGAGGCCAAGATTGCATTGTTCAACATTTGCCAGAAGGGCACGTTGAAGGAGTACGTGAAAGAGTTCATCGATCTCTGCCTACAGAATTCCCAAGTGGACGAAGACAAGTTGCTGGCAGTCTTCGTGAATGGTTTGAAGCCATGGGCTAGGACGAAGTTGGAGCGACGAGATTGCCCCAACCTTCGCTCGCTAGTTGCCGCTACTGAGTCGCTCGTGGAGTACGCCAAAGCGAACGCTCCACCACCAAAGCCCTTGGGCAAGGGCAATGGTGAGGGAGAGAAGTCCAAGTCGCAAGGAGGCAAGCCTAAGGGTGTTCATGGGTCGGGTTGGACCCGACTCGTGAACAAATTCGACCCGACCGGACCAAATTTGGTCGGGTCGGGTCGGGTCGAGTCAAGCCCCTTGGGGGCAGAAAATCCGACCCAACCCGACCCGGTTCGGTCGAGTCAAGTCACCCGACCACCTTTTTTTCTTATTTTTTTTATATTTATTTTAATATAAAAAATAAAAAAAATAATTATTATAAAATATAAAATATGCTTTTTTGAATATTTTCGTAATTAAAATATTTTATTTTAATATTTTTTCTATTTTAAATCAACTATAGGATTAAAAATAAGTAAAAAAGTAAAAAAAATTAAAAAATAATAATAAAAGTCGGGTCATCAGGTCGGGTCAGGTCGACTCGGGTTGGGATTTCTCAACCCGTACCCGACCCGAACCTTCATCGGGTTGGCTTCGAGTCAGGTCGGGTCCGACCCGACCAAGACCCGACTTGGGTCGGGTCGGGTCGGGTCGACCGGGTGAACACCCCTAGGCAAGCCGCACTATTAAGACAAAGGCAAGGGACACCAAGACGGGAAGCCCAACAATGGAAGATTCAAGAGGGACGGTAAGCCACCAAAGCCTTGCTACATTTGCAAGGGTCCACATTGGACGAGCGATTGTCCGCAGAAAGCGACAGTCAACGCAATGTATTGCCCCGACAAGAAGGAGAAAGAAAAGGAGGAGGCGTGTCTCAGCTCGATGCACATCCTCAGCGCCATCAACGCCTCGAAGGGTCCTTCATCAGCTGTGCGGCTTTATGCGGACATCGAGTTGAACAGGCAAGTCTTCAACACCCTCATCGACACGGGAGCATCAGAGTTGTTCGTGTCAGAAGTGGCCGCCAAGAAGCTAAAGCTGTCACTATAGAAGACTAACGCCACGTTCAAGACGGTGAACACGAAGTCTATCTCGACCATAGGAATTTCTCCTGGAGTGAATGTTCGCATCGGCAAGTGGTCAGGAAGCTTCGACGTGACGGTGGCACCAGTGGATGACTACGAAGTGGTGGCGGGTATCTCTTTTTTCTGCGGCACATCACTGTATGTGTTATTCCGCTCACCAACTCGATGGTCATCTTCGACCCCAAGGGACCTTACAACGTTCCTGTGAGGTCAGGCGGATATCTCAAGTAGAAGACCCTCTCCGCTATGCAAGTGGCGAAGGAGTTGCGCAAACAAGAGCACACCTTCTTGGCGACCGCCATCTTGAAAGATCCGGAGCCCTCCACTCCAACACCTCCCAAAGTCCTTGAAGCCCTTGAGGACTTAGCGGACGTCATGCCCCCGAAACTCCCAAAATGGCTGCCGCTGAAGCGTGAAGTGGACCATGTTATCGACTTGGTCCCAGGATCGAAAGCCCCACATGGAGTCCCCTATCGGCTCGTCCCTCCGGAACTCGCAGAACTCCATAAGCAACTCACCGAACTATTGGATGCAGGATATGTTCGGCCTTCAAAGTCCCCATATGGTGCCCTGGTTCTCTTCCAGAAGAAGCATGATAGTTCCCTCCGAATGTGCATCGACTACCGAGCGCTCAACAAGCTTACGGTGAAGAACAAGTACCCCATCCCCTTAGTGACGGACTTGTTCGACCAACTTGGTGGTGCAAGATGGTTTACCAAGTTGGATCTTCGTTCGGGCTATTGGCAAGTCCGGATGGCGGAGGAAGATGTGCAGAAGATGGCGTGCGTCACAAGATACGGCTCCTACGAGTTCCTCGTGATGCCTTTCGGCCTCACCAACGCCCCGGCGACCTTCTACACCCTCATGAATAAAGTATTACAACCATTCCTTGACAGGTTCATGGTTGTCTACCTCGATGACATCATGATCTACAGCCGCACCTTGGAGGAGCATATCGAGCACATTCAGCAAGTGTTCGAGGTGTTGCGACAGAACGAGCTCTACGTCAAGCGAGAGAAGTGTACCTTCGCTCAACTGGAAGTGCACTTCTTGGGACATGTCATCGGGAGTGGAAAGTTGAAGATGGATGGCGCGAAGATTCGGGCCATCATGGAGTGGGAGCCGCCCAGACGGGTTCCCGACATGCGTTCGTTCCTTGGTCTGACGAACTACTATAGGCGGTTCGTCAAGGGGTATTAACATGTGACGACCCCTTTGACGAATCTCCTACGGAAGAATGTGAAGTGGGAGTGGACGCCGACATGTCAGGAAGCGTTCGACACCCTCAAGAAGGCCATGACGGAGGAACCGGTGCTCGTCCTGCCAGACCACACCAAGCCCTACGAGGTACAGACAGATGCTTCTGACTATGCCATTGGAGGAGTTCTTATGCAGGAGGGGCATCCCGTGGCGTTCGAGAGTCGCAAACTCAACGACACGGAGCGGCGCTATGCCGTTCAGGAGAAGGAGATGACCGTGATGATTCACTGCCTTAGAACATGGCAGCACTACCTTCTCGGGTCACGATTTCATATCAAGACGGACAATGTCGCGACATTTTACTTCAAGACACAGCAGAAGCTCTCGCCAAAGCAAGCAAGGTGGCAAGATTTTATGGCGGAGTTCGACTACGTCCTGGAGTACAAGCTTGGCAAGACGAATGTCATTGCCGACGCGCAGAATTGGCGGCCATGAGCTCCTCTCAAGCTGACCTCATCACGAGGATCAAGAAGAGATTGGAGTCAGATTCCACGGCGAAGAACTTGTTTGAGCAAGTGACGGAGGGCAAGACACACCGCTTTTGGGTGGAAGATGGACTGATCTTCACCAAGGAACATCGCATCTACGTTCCACTCTTCAACAACTTGCGGTGCACTATCATGCAAGAGTGCCATGATTCCAAGTGGGCGGGACATCCGGGCATCCGCCGCACTTTGGCACTGATCGAAGACAACTACATCTGGCGAAGGATGGAGGATGACATTGAAGCTTTCGTGAAGACCTGCCTTGTTTGCCAACAAGACAAGAATCTCAATCAAGCGCCCGACGGACTTCTGGAACCCCTGCCTATCTCAGAGCGTCCATGGAAAGATGTCTCTATGGACTTCATCACGGGCCTGCCCAAGTCTGAAAGGGCAGGTACCATCATGGTGGTCGTCAATCGGTTCTCCAAGTATACCATCTTCGCCGCCGGCTCCGCAAGTTGTCATGCTACTGAAGCTGCGGAGTTATTCTTGAAGCATGTAGTGAAGTATTGAGGCCTACCACAAAGCATCGTCAGCGATCGAGATGGGCGATTCGTTGGCAACTTTTGAAAGGAATTGTTCAAGATGATGGGCTCCAATATGCATTTCTCAACATCACTTCATCCTCAAACCGACGGCCAAACTGAGAGGGTGAATTGTATCTTGAAAATCTACTTGCGGCACTATGTGAGTGCCAATCAGAAGGACTGGGTGAAGCTGCTCGACATCGTGCAATTCTCCTACAACCTACAGCGAAGCGAGTCGACCAATCGGAGTCCCTTCGAGATAGTGACGGGGCAGCAACCTCTGACGCCCCAGGCCATCGCCACTTCTTATGGTGGCAAGGTCCCCGCCGCTCACCTCATAGCGAGGGAGTGGCATGAGCAGAATGACATGACGAGAGCATGTTTACACAAGGCATCGAAGCACATGAAGAAGTGGGCGGACACCGCTCGATGGGACGTCAACTTTGAAGTCGAAAATTTGGTCCTAGTGAAGCTGGTCCAACATCTTCGGCTAAGTGGGAAAAATCTGCACAAGGGCCTCGTCCCTTCAAGATCCTGAAGAAGGTAGGCAAGGTGGCCTACAAGTTGGAACTCCCGCCTCAGATGCAGCAACACCCCGTCTTCCATGTCACCCTACTCAAGCCTTTTGTTGAAGATCCTGAAGATCTCGGGCGTGGGGTTTCAGACCGCGCTCCGCCGACCATCCGTCAGCAGTTTACTGATCAAGTTGAAGAAGTACTCGCCGTCCGCACGAAGAATCGGAAGGAGTATCTTGTTCGATAGAGCGGAAGACCGGACGCTGACACAAGTTGAGAGACAGCCGAAGACCTGTGGCAGTTTAAGTAGAAGATTGAAGAATTCCAAGTTGCAGCTCCAGGAACGTCGCTGACTTGAGTGGGGGAGAATGTCCCGGTGGCTTCTCCCCGGGACATGTCGAGTTATCTTCCCATGTATTTTCCTTTTCAACCCACTTTTGTACTTAGTTTATTTTCTAAGTGTGGTGGTGGTAGTTTTGTAATTTGCACTCCAGAAAAGTGCACCCCCGGAGATGGTCCGCCACACCACACGTCGCAAACCTACCACCCGAAACGATGGTATAGTAGGGGAGACCCGCTAGTGCTCCTTCGAAGCGTTGTAATCATTACTATTTACTCAACAAAGATTTCAAGCTTTCCTAAATCTAGCATCGTGCCTAAAGCGTGGGGTGGCAACCCACAAAAGAGCGTCCCAAGCGATCGAGCGTTACGCCGAGGTGCCCGTTTGTTCACAAACGCCTCCACCGAAGAAGCGTCCGCTCGGGACTGTGCGTCCCAAAAGTTGTGGCATACAAAAAGTGGCATAAGTAAGCTTTCGCAAAGCGCTCAAAAGAGCTTGCCTAGACGTTGGGCACGTCTAGGCGCCGCACGGGTCCGTCGAGCGAAAAATGACCCCGTGACACGCACGCCACCGACCTGCACGCAGGGGCTGGACCGATCCCTCTCGCGTGTGTAGGGAGCCGGCTTGCGCAGGGGCGAGCCAGCAAGGTCGCTGGCGGCGCCTGCGCACGCCGGCGACCCCTAAGATCGCTGGCGGCTTCTGCGCACGCCGGCGACCCCTGAGATCGCTGGCAGCTCCTACGCACACGCGCCACCGACCTGCGCATGCAGGTCGGTGACATGCGCAGGTACCGCCAACGACCTTAGGGGTCGCCGGCGTGCGCAGGCGCCGCCAGCGACTTCGCTAGCTCGCCCTGCGTGCAGGTCGGTGGCATGCGCAAGGGCGAGGTGCTGGCGGCGCCTCCCCATGCCACCGACCTGCGCGCAAGGGCTGGACCGATCCCTCTAGCATGTGCAGGGAGCTGGCCCACGCGCACGGGCGAGCCAGCAAGGTCGCTGGCGGTGCCTGCGCACGAGCAGGCCACCGCCAGCGACTCCTGTGGTCGCTGGCTCGCACCTGCGCAGAGCAGGCTGCCACCGGCGACCCCTATGGTCGCTGGCGGCCCCCTGTGCGTGTGCAGGGAGCCGGCCTGCGCAGGGGCGAGCCAGCGAGGTCGCTGGCGGCGCCTGCGCACGAGCAGGCCGCCGCCGGCGACCCCTGTGGTCGCTGGCTCGCCCCTGTGCAGAGCAGGCCGCCATATGTTTTATAATTTTTTTATTTTATTGTATTAGGCCGGCGGCCTGCTTTGCGAAGGGGCGAGCCATATGTTTTATAATTTTTTTTTAATTTTATTGTATTACAATTATAGTTATATGCGACCTGCTCTGCGCAGGGACGAGCCATATGTTTTATAATTTTTTTATTTTATTGTATTAGGCCGGCGGCCTGCTCTGCGCAGGGGCGAGCCATATGTTTTATAATTTTTTTTATTTTATTGTATTAGAATTATAGTTATATATTTTATAATGGAACATGCAATTGAATACTTCTAAATGATGAGCAAGAATGATGGAACAGTAGAAAAGCTGATCATTAAAAGATATCATAATTAGCACAAATAGCAATGGAATTAAGATTATTCTCCTTGCAGAAAGTTTTTCGTCAAGTGAGATACCATTAGAATTTGTATAAATGCAAGAAGAGGAGGAAGAGCATAAAGAAGAGGAGGGTGACGAATACAATGACGATAATGATGACGACGATGATGATTCAATTTCCTTTAGTGATGATGATATGCAAGAATAACTTGATTTTGTATGTGCTAATTTCTTAAAAATTATTGTTTATCATGCACTTGCTAATTTACATTCATTATTTTGCAAAACATATTCTTTTAAGAATTTAATAATAATCATGTGCTTAATAATTTACTTTAGAAATCAATATTTGTATGATGTTTAATTGACTCCTTTTTTTAGTAGGGACAATGGTAAGAGGGCGAGCGAGAGGACGAGGAGTTGGCTTGGGCAGAGATAATGAAGAAAATTCTGTAAGGGGTTCAACAAGTTCAACTCCTCAATGTGTCATGGATTCAATTCCTTTACAAATGAATGAGAACCAAGATCAAGCTATTCCTATGTGTGAAAATCAAAATGATGATATTGATGATGGATCAATGTCATCAAGGACGAGGGATGTGAATCATGGCACTGATCCACCTAATGATGAAGCAGATCAAAAGTTAATTATACTTAAATGTGGCAGGTAAACATTTTATAGCATTATTTTTTAAAAAAAATTCAACATTTTCTTGTGTAACATTTGTGAAACTCGATTTGTGCATGTTTTTTTTGTATATTATAGTTACTTACCTAATACGGTTACTCGAACAATTGGTACTATCATGAGGGATTCAATGAAAACTTCTTATATATTCTAGAAGAAAGTGCCACAAAAAACTCGTGATAAGATGTGAGAAAGATTTCAGGTAACATTATATAATTTTGCTAATTTTTTTTTTGTTGAAGTTAATTTTTATCTTTCTTACTCTAATTATTTTTAGGCAACATATGTTTGGAAACAATCAAACAATTTAATTAAGGAAGCGTTCTTTAAAAAATGTGGCAACATTTATTCTCCCACATTGTATCATGCACGATGTCAAGTGATGAAGCAACATAACAAATCGCATATAAGTGAGACTAAGGGTTTTGGATCTTCATGTCTACGAGGAGATGTATGGAATGGTATGGATAGGAGATGAGTGGCAACATAAATCTGAAGCCGCAAAACAAAATCGTCTTACTGAAAAGGAGGGTGGAATCACGAAGCATACTACTAGTTCTATATCGCATAAGACTTGTACATTAAAATACTTCTTTAATATTCATTTTTGTTAAATTGGCCATGTTTTTTTAACTAACATTTTTTCATAATTTTTTAGGCGCAAAAGTTAGGCAGAGAGCCAACTGAATATGAAGTATTTGAGCATTGTCATAAGCGTCGTGGTAGGGAAAAAACTGATGAATATGTTGATGGAAAGTCAAAAAGAGTTTGTATAAGTTTTTTAAAATTCTTACAATGCATGCTTGTAATTATTTAAATGTTTCATATCTTATATGTATGCATGTATTATGAATTTATGTATTCAATTCATAAAAAATCATGTGCATATGATGGATTTATTTTCTCAATTCAGGAGGATTATTGTGCATCCTTAAGTAACAAGTATGGCTCATATTTGGAATCTCAACCAGGGTTTGATCCATCTCTATGGATGGATGCAGTAGGAGCTTCAACAGAAGGACGTGTATATGGATTTGACACAAGTCAATATGCTCAATCATTGTTGAACAATTTTGGTTCTATTACATCAGAGTGTGTTGGTAAGCTTTCATCAAATGTGGCAAGTGACAATGATTTGCAACGTATACGATAAGAAGTGCGTGAGGACGTACGGCAAGAGTTGCAACAAGAGTTAGATGAACGTCTTCAAAAGGCAAATTCTAAAATGGAAGAACGTATCCGTGCGATTGTGTTGCAGATGACTCAATAAGGAAATAGTCAATCATCTTCTTGAGGTTATAAGTTTTACTTTATTAATGCGATGTATTTATAAATTCATTTATAATGTCTTATATTTTTTTCCGAATTGAAATATTCATATCTGACTTTTTTTTAACATATATTTAATTTAGGGTTGATCCATTTTGCATGGAGAAGTCACGACGATGATCAAGCAATGAAGTTTTCTTATTGTTTAGATTTAACATTTTGCACGAGCAAGCTATTTGAATGATAAGATCATGTTGTAAGGTGCAGAACATGTTTCATATTATCTGGGCAGCAAGTTTCATGTTATTTTTTAATAGCAAAAACTTTGTAGTGAATCTATCTTTTTGCATCTTTTGATGTATAATTAATGTTCTAAATTATATTTATTTGAGCAAATGATCATTAGTATATATGTTTTTAAAAAAATTGTCCTAGGACAATATGTGAAAATGTTTTATATGCATGATTTATTATTTATATTGATATTTAATCAAATTAATTATTACAAACTTGATACAAGTTTTCAAAATTGAATTACTCACAAATAAATTATATTTCGTCACAATATTGTCACAAGTTTATTACTTTTTCCATTACAAATTTATCACAATATCATCACAAAATATACATTGAATTGCTATAAAGATTTGTCATAATTCCATCACAAATTTCAAAAACAAATCATCAAAAGGTTGTCACAATAATTTTCGTCACAATATTATCACAAATTATCATGATAAATTCATCATATATTTATCATAATAAATATCCGTCACAAGTATGTCGTCAAAATTCCATCACAAAATTGTCATGATTGTGACGGATCATTTGTTTTTAATTTTATTTATATATAATTTTGTGATGATCTCTTTTTAATATTGTGATGGAATGATCCGTCACAAATAATATTGTGACGGAAGATGTTTCGTCACAAGACTATCTGTGGATCAAAATTTATTGACAAAAATGATTGATCACCATACTGTCACAAAAAACTATCAGTGATGAAAATTAGATTTTCTATAACAATATTTTGCGTCACAGAAGTCTTGTTTTCTTGTAGCGCAAGTGTTTCAAGATAAGGGTCGCTTCCTTGATCATGGTTTCATCACCCATTGACCCGCACGAGACTACATCGTTTTGCTCGGCAAACTGCAAAAATCTAAAGACACCCAAAGTCACAAAATTTTTAAGCATGATTTAAGATTAAAAGGCATGGATAAGTAAAGAAAGCATACTTCAAGATTAGGAAGTATGGATAAGTAAAGCAAGTATATTTCAAGTACGGATAAGTAAAACAAGCATGAATTCTAAGTCAAATTATTATTAGTACTTATGTCATGATTCTCAAGCACGTCCTTGATTCCAAGTTTATCAAGTATCATATTATTTTACTGATTATCGATGTCTATTTATCTTTCATTTTATGACTCATGCTCCACCTTCTGCTCAAGATAACTACATTCTATCTCTGATTTATGCTATTTAAAATTATGGATTGTATATCTTTATGGTACCCCACTAGGCTGTAAAGCTTACGGGAAGACATCCTCCTCTGTGTTTGATTTTCATAAGACCATGCCGGTATTGGTGTTGAATTGGTGTGTTGCGACGATGCTCAGACGACCATAAAGCACATAAATTACAGGGTCTATTAGTTACCTATTTCCACAATTATGAACTTATAATATAGACCTTATGCTATTCTTTCATAAATGATGTAAACAATTATGAACTTCCGTAATATATGATATTCTTCTTTATTTTTATTCTTTCGTTCACTGGCGTGTCTCGATTCTTGATTGAGAATAAAGTCAACAACGTGGTCAATGCCATAACGTTCATAATGTCTCCAGATTGGTCTTCACGTGACGTGTGACGTGGGTCGATTTGGGGACATTACATTTTACACATAATTATTCTTATGCATAGTATTAAGTTTGTATACTCACTGTGCATCATTGTGTACAAGAGATAGAAGGTGATATCTTCAATAGAAAACCTATTGAGTGGATATTGTGGAGAATGCATACAATCACAATAGAAAACATTTTAATAAGTGAGTTTTTTTCATGTTAAATCCGGTTCTTCTTTCTCCTTCAGTTTTTGTAATATTCTTCAATATATATATATATATATATATATATAATAATAATAATAAAAGGAAAACAAAAGAAAAACAAATAAAATAAAAAGTACAACTAAAAAGAAGTTCAAGCCCACCAGTCCACCTACTTAAGCATATAAAATATTACCCTAAATAAAATGCTTTCTTACCTACCATGGCGGCAGCACCCAAGAGGAACCCCCAGCTACAGTGGCAACACACCACTCTCATCCCCCATTTCCTCTTCATGCGGCCAGCAGCTTGACACCAGCCGAACATCTCCTCTCCATTCCTCATGCTCCCTCCAAGACCCCACAAGCAATAAGAACTTCTCTCTCACTCCCACCTACCATCTCCCTAAGTCTCGGCAGCACAAGGAGCTCCACTCATCTCTCTCTCCCCTCTTGACCAGCTGTTAACTAATTAAGAGATATTTTATTATTATATTTCTTTTACACACTAAATATTTATAATCAATTAGTTTGTAGCATGATCATACATGTTAGATCATTATTCAAACTTGATTAGATTTTTGTTTAAATCTTTGGAAAATTTTGAATATTTGTTTGAATCACAAATCATATAGCTAGCTAGTAAAGGATATGGGAAATAGTGTTGTTGTATATTTAACCTCTTAAACATCTTTTGAACTTCGTGATTATGATAATCACTTAGGTATATCTTAGAGATGAATTTTTTAATGAGTTATATTCACATGAAATCAAACCTAAGATTTTACGTATATGTGTGTGAACATATAAATTTAATGAGTATTGTGGACAATGCACAATTTAATGGTATATCTTAGAGATGAATTTTTTAATGAGTTATGATCATGGTTGCACCTTATTTGCATATTTTTGTTACTCATATTGGTGTGAGTTGGAAGTTAAAGCATGATAAAAGTAATTATCAACTTAAGATTATGTATATGTTTTTGCATAATCTTAACTTTTTTTTTATCAATGCCTTAGCTTTCTTAATTAGGTAACTTGCTAAATGATATTTTGATGTTTAAAATTTAAAATCGCGTACATATCCAACTTAATTGTAGAATCTTATAATATTATCATTGTATGTCTTTATGCTCAAATTAAATTTAGTTTCTTTAGCCATGTTAGTGTGTACCTTTTTAATCGGAATCATAATTTTCATTGCACATCTCGGTCGACTGACCAGAGGTGTTGATGAAGCTTTTGCCGGACCCTAACAAAGACAAGAAGCTAATTTTCAAAGAGCTCAACGATTGGACCAATTCTAGGAATAGTTAAACTAATCAAAATCCAAATGAATTGATTTTTCAAGGTTGTGCCTAGTGGTTAAATCAACAAATGCAAAACTTAAGTGACTTATACAATGTGTATTTATACATATTTTACATTGTAATTTAGATTATTTTTCTTCGTCTTGATCATTGCATGCATCTACTTTCTTAATTATGTCCATAAAAAATGAGCTACTCACTTTTGATTTTTTTTGTACTCGGGATCATTATTTCATAAGTATGAACCATTGAATACAAAATAATGGAAAAGAGAGTCAAAATACCATGCCTAATTACTTTACACATGAAACCGACCGAGTTAGTTCTACAACCAAGTTCGAGTTGGGCTTTGCCCAACACCAGCAAGCTGGCCCAATTTGCATTAATGATCATTACAAAAATCTTGTCAAAAAAAATAAGCCAAGTTTCTCGTTTAAGGTATTTTGCATTAACGATCTGTTTTTTCGAGTGAGTTTCATGCATGTTTGAGAACATAGAATCAACTCATACCCTAGGAGGTCATTGTACCTATAAACATAATGTATCATGATATTACATAGGATAAATTTCAAAGTCTGGAATCCTAACCATACAAAAAATGAAAGAACAACTTCTACTACACACCATTGCAAATCAATCAAAAGCTTCAAATTTTTTGTCGATTGTTTAAGTCGTAGTCTCAGCCAAAGCTTGTTAGAGACATTGTCACTACCTGAGAGTTTGTTCAATAAATTTTAATCTTTTTTATTATTTTTTCTTCTTGATGTTAATTTTAATTCTTACAATTGATTATTATTTAGACATCTAATGATATAAGTATGATGTGTATTTAATACTTTATATGAATTGATTGTTGTATTACATTAGTTTTATTTAACTTGCACCATTGTCACAAGTAATTTAGCACATTGGCATTATGTACAATTTTGAATGAAAAGAAGATGTTAAAAAAATGGTCATTGTTCAATACGTGTCTACGCATTAGAATGTGGCCGACCCATTTCCGAAGCTTATTTCGAAAGACGTATTTATTGGACATATAAAAGCTATATGATCATACAATCATACAATCCTAATTGTATTTAAACACTTGTTAAATTAAAGTATTTAATTTTTCCGCTTAAGTTATTATGAGTCATTGTACACAAGTATAGTATGTTCGTTAAAATGGAGTGGATTAAGTAACCATTCAACCTAATAAGTATGCATTGAAATTAGAAAAAAGTTAAAATTAACTATTGTATCTAACATGGTGAATAATTATTCTTACCATTTTTACTTAACACATCACTCTTTTTTACCTTATTATGATCTCATCCAAACACATTCAAGTTTTTGTCTTTTTGAATAAAATGATGAATAACAAATCTACCTTAATAATAATTATCATTTCAGAGATAGTAATGCTCCTTCTAAACACCCTATTAGGGCCCATTTGAATGCAGAAGAACCCTCTTAGGACCTTATTCTCTTATTTTTTTCCCAAACAATTAAGTGTTTTTTCTGTTCACATCGCCCCACCATAATAAATGCATAATGAACAAAAATCTGAGGTTACAAAGTTCTCTTCTTCGGTTGGAACTGGTGCTGCAGCGGGATTAAGGAGATGTGAGCAACTGATGAAACATGAAACCTTGTCCCAAGAGTAAACTAAAGTGATCCAAATGGGGCCTTATATAATGATGAAAGATGAAATTGAATGAATTCATATTCGGCCCTAATTTGTTTGGGAGGACATGGACACAAATTTACCTCAACTTAGTGTTGTCTGACAAGGGGAGCCAACAATGATACCAAATTTATAGTGTCAAAATTTTGGCTACTAGAGGGAGGCCTCGAAGTGAGTCAATAGTCACCGGACCTAAGTACATGAGTCTTCATCGTAGTATTTGAGTGTATCCTCGACTATGCTAAGCCGATCCTAAGATATGATGAATAATTTATAAGTCTTCACCACATGTCAGTCTTTGGATTGAACCACATGTGAGTTTTTAGGAAGTCTAGAACACAGGGCTGAGATAAACACACATGTAGAGATCAAGACAAGTTAAACTTGAAAAGTAACAAAATACATGCAGCAATTAATATTTACTGCATCAAAGAGGATGAATCTTTGACAATATTCAACTTATTCTATGCATGTTTCACTTCTTAATTACCTTCAATAAGATACAAAAGTAGGGAGCTACGGAGCTTCCAATTCACTGTTTGTGACATTGGCTATAGAAGCTTGGTTGGCTATTTTCTTGTTCCTGTCAAAACTATTCTGCTGTATAAAACTTCCATCATGATCTCCTATTGGCACCGGTGACTTATCAAACTCGCTTTGTTGAACATAGAAGCCAGGTTCACAAGGAAACCACAGAGTTACTGACTGACTGCTTAGCATTCATGCTTGGTCTATCTGTTGAGTTATTCTGGACACAAAGTAAAGCAATGTGAAAGCATCTCAAAGCTTCTTCCCTGCTATACCTTCCTCTCAACCTTTGATTAATTGTCTTTGTTACGGAATATTCTCGATATCAACTTATTATTGATACCGATGTCTGGGAGAAATCAAAGAACAGATGGTGGAAGAATAATAAGAAATCACATATAAAGAAAGACACACATATTTTACGTGGTTCGGAAATTATCTCCTACGTCTACGATCGTCACAGAGTTTCACTCTATTCAGATGTATCAAATCACTTTATCAGATCCCCACAATATACGGTGCATAACCGTTATCAAATATGTGCATAGGATAACAACCCAAGATAACTACATATCTTATCCTGATTCTCCATAACTCCATACTAACAAATAAGGTAGTTATGATATCCTCTCAATCTCCACAGATTATGGTTACAAGAAAATTACAACATCTCATATTCTTCCTACCATATCTAACAACAAATTAGTTAGACTCAGAATCAGGCTCCACCTAACTAACTCCAACAATCTCCCACTTGAAGATTGATTCTCTTGAGATTGAGTTGCACCTGCCTGTGCCCGAACTCTGGATGGCTCCTCCCTGCAACTAACTTTGGAGGGAAACTGAGGTTGCGCAGAACCTCAATTTTTCAGTGATCACCACCTTGGTCAACATGTCAGCTGGATTCTCTGAACCTTGAATCTTCTCAAACACCAATATCTTCTCTTTCCGAAGATATCTGATAAAGTGGTACTTCAACCTGATGTGCTTCGTCCTGCCATGATACACTGGATTCTTTGCCAAATGAATTGCACTCTGACTATCATTGTATAAACTCGAACTCGGTTGCACCTTGCCCAGTTCTTCAAGGAACCCCTTCAGCCAAATCATCTCCTTACATGCCTCTGTCATGGCAATGTACTCCGATTCAGTAGTAGAGAGCATCAATTTTCTGCAATTGAGACATTCAACTTATCGCCGTGTCACCTAAAGTGTACACATATCCGGTGGTGCTTCTGGAAATATCAATGTCACCACCTAAATCTGCATCAACATAACACTTTAGATCCAAATTACTTTTACCGAAACACAAGCACATATCTTTGGTTCCTTTCAAATACCGAAGGATCCACTCCACTGCTTGCCAGTGCTGTTTCCCTGGATCTCATGTATCTGCTCACAACTCCCACTGCATGAGCAATGTCTGGTTTGGTGTTAACCATAGCATACATAAGATTGCCTACTGCTGATGCATATGGAACCTTCCGCATGTGTGCACGTTCTATATCTATCTTGGGCGATTGCTCCTTCGAAAGCTTGAAGTGACTCGTCAAGGGTGTCTGCACTGTCTTGGCATCTTGCATGGAAAATCTCTCCAGCACCTTTTCAACATAGGCTTCCTTTGTCAACTTCAGGGTACCTGCTTTCCTATCCCTGACAATCTTCATTCCAAGAATCTTCTTCGCGGCTCCCAAGTCCTTCATCTCAAACATACTTGATAATTGTTCCTTAAGTCTTTTGATTTTCATCATATCTGAACTTGTGATGAGCATATCATCCACATACAACAGCAATATGATGTAGCAATTATCAAAATGTTTGATATAACAATAGTGGTCAGAAAAACACTTAGCATACCCCATGCTAATCATGAAGTTATCGAACTTCATATACCACTGCCGAGAGGCCTGCTTCAAACCATACAAGCTTTTAGTCAGCTTGCACACTAGGTTCTCTTTACCAAGAACCTGAAAGCCTTCTGGTTGCTTCATATAGATATCTTCCTCCAAATCATCATGGAGAAATGTTGTCTTTACATCTAACTGCTCAAGATGTAAGTCATCAACTGCAACTATACTCAACATCAATCTAATAGTAGTTAGTTTCACAACTGGTGCAAATATCTCAGTATAGTCAATACATTTCTTCTGCTCGAAGCCTTTCACAACCAGCCTTGCTTTATACCTTTTGTCACCATCTGCCTCCTCTTTAATTCTGTACAACCACTTGTTGTGCAATGTCTTCTTCCTTTTAGGCAATTCCATCAGCATCCAAGTATTATTCTTGTACAACGAGTTCATCTCGTCCTGTATTGCTAACTCCCACTTGAAGGAATCATCAACCTCCAAGGCTTTCCTGAAATAATTTGGCTCATCAGCATCAGTTAGTAATATAAAGTCTAAAGAATGAGAGTATCTCACAGGTGGTCTTATCTCCCGAGTAGATCTCCTAGCAGGGGGTGGAGTACTCGGCCCAGCCTGTATCACCTCAGGCTCCTGCTGAACAATCTTCTGTGACCCAACCACATCTTCATCTGAAATGCCCTCAAGCTCCACTTGAGCCTTGCCTTTTACCTCTGCATTATCAGATTATGCAACATTATCTTTATACATGATCTTTTCATGGAATACCACATTTCTTTCCCGGATAATTTTCCTGTTCTCATTATCTCAGAAATGATATCCAAACTCATCATAACCATAACCAATAAAGAAACACCTCCGAGACTTAGCATCTAATTTGTCTCTACATGCAGAATCAATATGCACATATGATAGGCAACCGAAAATTCTCAGATGAGAAAGATCTACCTCCTTACCACTCTAGATCTCCTCTGGTAGTTTGTTCTCCAATGGTACAGATGGTTCGCGGTTGATCAGGTATGCCGTTATGTTCACTGCATCTGCTCAAAATGACTTCGGTAGACTTGCATGAATCCTCATGCTCCTGGCACGCTCATTCAGCGTCTTATTCATCCGTTCAGCAACCCCGTTCTGCTGTGGCATCCTCGGAACTGTCATATCCATCCTGATGCCATGTTCCCCGCAGAACCCTTTGAACTCATGGTTCACATACTCACGGCCATTGTCAGACCGCAAACACATGATCTTGACGTCAGTTTCATTCTCTACCTGCGTCTTCCATTTCTTGAAAGTAGAGAACACATCAAATTTATTTTTCAAAAAATAAACCCATACATTCCTGGAATAATCGTCGATAAATGTCACATAATATAGTGACCCGCCGAGGGATGGAACTGGAGATGGCCCCCACACATTCGTGTGCACAAGCTCCAACTTGCTACTCTTCGGCATCCTTGGCACTTTGCTGAAGATGACTTTCCTCTGCTTTTTCAGCACACAACCTTCACAAAGTCCACCATCGACTGACTTCAGATCTGGTAGTCAACCCATCTTATGCAGAATCTTCATCCCCTTTTCACTCATATGTCCAAGTCTGCAACGCCAAACTTCAAACATATCATCTGAATCAGCTACTGCAATAATCTTCGCGTTCGATGACCTGTACAAAGTACCCAGCTTGCTGCCTCGTGCGATCACCATGACTCCTTTGGTGACATTCCAAGTGTTACCTACAAATACTGTAGTGTAACCTTCTGTGTCAAGCTGTCCAACCGAGATTAGATTTCTCTTCGACCTCGATATATGTCGAACATCCTTCAGCTTCCAAGATCAGTAACAATCTTCACATTCCCTTTCCCCACAACATCCAAAACTTTATCATCTGCCAGATAAACCTTGCCGAAGTTATCGATAGTGTAATCTTTTATAAACTCCCTTTGTGATGTGGAATGGTATGAAGCTCCAGAATCCAGAATCTAGGATTCTGCCGAATTGTCCACACTCAGAACCAATGCATCTGAAACTTCTTCTGTAGCAGCATTTGTCGACTCCTCATTGGATTTCTTCTTGGGTGCTCTGCAATTCTTCTTCAGGTGATCTTTCTTCCCGCAATTCCAGCATGCGAATTCACCAGATCTCGACTGACTTCGTCACCTTGCATTTGATCTTCCTTGATTTTGTCCTCGCTGATGCATTTTTTCCCTGCCCTCTGCACTCAACGCCGAGTTTGAGACTTCTCTTGATTCTCTCCTACGAACGTCTTCGTTCAGAATCAGATCTCGAATATCATCGAGCTTCAACTTCGTTGAACCGAAAAAATTGCTAACCGCCGTCATAATTTCACCCCAACTTTCTGGTAAAAAAGACAACAAGATCAAAGCCCTCACTTCATCATCAAAAGTAATACTCACCGAATTTAACTGTGTGATGATAATGTTAAATTCGTTGATGTGATCCGTGACCGAAGCTCCCTCAGACATCTTCAGGTTGAATAACCTTCTTATCAAATACACCTTATTTGATGCAGACGACTTCTCGTACATATTTGATAATGCCTTCATCAAACCCGCCGTGGTCTTCTCGTTCACGATGTTAAAGGCTACGTTCCGCGCCAACGTCAGCCTAATAACACCAAGCGCCTGTCGATCGAGGAGCGCCCAGTCCGCGTCACTCGTCGCCTCTGGCTTTTCTCCAGAGAGATGCCCATACAATTTCTTCTGATACAGATAGTTCTCGATCTGCATCTTTCAGAAGTCGAAGTATGTACTATCAAACTTCTCGATCTTCACCTTCTCGTCGTCTGTTGCCATCGCTCCCACTGCCCACGAACTCCTTCACCGAAGAGCTCTGATACCAGTTGTTACGGAATATCCTCGATATCAACTTACTGTTGATACCGATGTCTGGGAGAAATCAAAGAACAGATGGTGGAAGAATAACAAGAAATCACACACAAAAAAAGACACACAGATTTTACGTGATTCGGAAATTGTCTCATACGTCCATGGCTGTCACATAGTTTCACTCTATTCAGATGTTTCAAATCATCATATTCCAAACATTACCCAGATCCCCACAATATATGGTGCATAATCACTACTAGATATGTGCATAGGGTAACAACCCAGGATAACTGCATATCTTATCCTGATTCTTCATAACTTCATATCTAACAAATAAGTTATGATATCCAATCAATCTCCCCAGATTATGGTTACAAAGAAGTTACAATCACTTAGATTCTTCTTATCATATCTAACAACAAATTAGTTAGGCTCAGAATCAGACTCCACCTAACTAACTCCAACCGTCTCCAATGCTTTCCCCTCTTTCCAGCGATTCCATGCCTTCAAAAGCAATCAGCAAAATATGATTTATAAGAAGCAATTGTTTCACTTCTTATTACATCTTTCTGACAAATTACAATACAAAGATAAAACAAGAAATCACCTACATATGTGGCCAGGTTAGCAACGTTCTCGGATCCATGGAAATCAGATGCTCTTCTTCCAGTTAGGATCTCCAAGACAACTACACCATAACTATACACATCTGATTTGGTCGAGAATCTACGTGCGAACGCATATTCTGGGGCAATGTATCCACTTACATCATCAACGACAATCATGTCAGACCATGGAAGAAGTAATATGAATTGGGGTAGAGCTAATGTACTAAAAGTTTAGTAGAAGAATGGAGGTCTTAAGTTTTAACATACTTTGTTCCAGCAACTCGACTAACGATTCCTTGTGTTTAATCTAGAATCATAAGCTTCGCCAGACCAAAATCTGATATCTTTGGGGTGAACTCTGCATCTAGTAAAATATTACCTGGCTTTAGATCTCGATGAATAATCGTTAGACCATAATCTTCATGAAGTTATTGAAGTCCCTTTGCGATTCCAACAACGATCTTATGACGCATGTTCCAGTTCAGCAGGCCACTTGCATCTGCTATAACCAAACTAAAACTTACCCTCAGAATGGAAAGGTGTCTAATTTCAATTTCCGCAGCATGGATAGTTTTAACTTAGACGTGGAAACCAGTTACAAATGTGTAAGAAAATAGAGAACCCCTGTTGTGATGCAGCAACATAATAAAGCCAAAACAGTTGACATACCAAGTAGATGTTTATCCAGGCTTGAGTTGGGAACAAATTCATAGACGAGAAGCTTCTCCTCATTTTCTAAACAACCGAGTAACCTGACAAGGTTCTTATGTCCAAGTTTGGATATAAATGCAACCTCATTCTTCAGCTCCGGAAATCCTTGATTCGATCCTTTTGAGAGTCTCTTCACAGCTACATCCGTGCCATCAAGCAGTAGCCCCTATATATGTCCAAATCATGCAATGAATGGAGTAAATATACTGGTAATAGTTTTAGCGGTCAGATGGAGATAGATATATTACCTTATAAACTGATCCAAACCCGCCTTCGCCAAGTTTGTTCAGGCTGGAGAAGTCATCAGTGGCAACCTTTAGCGTTGGTAGATCAAATAGTTGAATCCTAACAATTGTGTCCTCGTCTCCAACCGTTGTTGAGATTAACTCTGAATTTATTTCCCACAGTTACTTTAGTTGGATATGAGCAATTAGATGTGCATGAGAGGGGTGCACAAATTCATAACTGGCAACGTTTTGCTCTTCCATAAGCAAATGAAGACTGCAGCAGTGCAGCCAGAAGCAAGAAGGCACCAGGTGCAAAGATAGCAATAAGAACAACTCTGATTTTGTTCTCCTTCTTCTCTGAATCAAAATTCCAGAATTGACATTGAATTCTTGTACAGGAGGATTGAATATTTTCATGCCATGGAGAACTCAAAACCTATGAGGAAATATAAAACCTGATGGTTGGGTGCCAGATTCAGCCGGAGGCGGTGCAGCTGCCGCCGATGGAGGAATAGCATGTGCGATTAATTCGACAGCGGTCTCATTGTAGTATGAATATATCTCAAATCTCAGATAGCACTTGTATGCCAAGACCACTCCGCCTTGTTGTCCCCAACAACACTTCTGCATACGACTCAATGATTTCTTGAGGCACTGAGAGCAACTACTTCCAGGCTGATCCCTTGTGCACTGCACCAAACCGTAGATGTTGGGAAGGCCGTGTAGTTCGTCTTGCCAGCTGCGAACATGTTGCCGGAATGGTAAGCGGCCCTGTCGATAAGGCCGTCACGGTCTTGCATCAACCCGGCCACCAGCTTTCCGAACCTATCTTTTTCGTCGACGACCCCTGTGTTCTAAAGGATTTTTCTAAACGAGTCATCGTCGGAGGCTGAGAAGTTGGTGCTCGAGTAGCGCATGAAACTTTCGTTCCAGTCCGTCGCAGATTTACCCGATGGGCACTCTGTCCGGAGTTCGCGAGCCATTGCTGACAGGTGGCTCTTGCATTCGTCCACGGATTTGTCGCCCTGGCAGAAGGCCATGCCGAAGACTTGGTCCGGGGGTGGGTTCGCCCACGGATTGCATGACGAAGCCAGAGGTGGCGGCGACCGCGACGAGGGAAGGGAGGAGGAGTTCGAGGTTGGACTGGTACGTGCTGTTCACGGTGAAGTTGGAGCCTGTGCATTCGACAGTGGGAGAAACGTAGGCAGGGAATGTGGTGAGAGCGAGGAACGTGGACATGAGCCATGCGAGTCGTGTGCTGAGGGTTGAAGCCATGCTTCTAGCTCTCTGTTTGATGCTGCTGCAAAAAGATACGATGGTTCGTGAACTTATATTGGAATGGTCGGGAATGTTGGAAGAAATCTTCGACCAGGTCGAAAGCGAATCGGAAAATTACTTAAGAAATCATGTAACTTTATATTAATATAAAATTATTTTAATTTTAATAACGATTTCATAATATTAATTTTTTAAAATTTATTATATGCAATATTATTGTAATGAAATATAGATTTTTAAAATACTTTTAGTACTTTTTTAAGAGATTATTTTTGTTAACTTTTTATAAATATTAAGATAATGGGTATTCGTCATTCGTCAGTCTGTTTGATTGAAGAATAAGATTAAGATTGATATATTATCATCTTTTTTCTTTAATGAAGCACTCTTTTTTAACTTGTGGATCGTGAAGTTATTGATGTGGTTCGTGGATTAAGTACTAGAGTAGAGACCAACTGACGGATTCTCTCATGTTTTTTTTTTCCAGTCAAAGATCCACCATTGGTGTTAGCAAATTTAAGATTATTAACACACAAAAATTTCAAGACACAATCTCACTATTCAATTTAACTGTGCCAACCATCTTGATTAAGGATTCTCAGATGTTATTTCTAAAATACTGTAGTTGCCGCCAAATGGGGGCAGGGTAGCGTTGTCATTGCGAGGATCGAGTCTTTTGTCTTAGCGTTGCCGAGGAGAAAAATCTACAAAACGCAGTTTACTCCAAGGGTCCGTTTGGACGAGAGTTAAAATAGGATAGGATTAAAGTATATATTCCATTGAATTAGGTGATTTTCGAAGTTTACCTTCGATTAAGTGTATTTCAACTTTTATAAAGAGTACGATTTTCACTATTTACAAGGTTAATTTTTTTTTTAAAATGACAAGATTATCCTTTGTACTTTTTGCAGAATAAAACACGCATTTGACGATAATTCAAAGAATATCCATATATTCTCTTAGTTAACCTCTAACTAAACGCCACCTAAGTGACTTAACTCGAGTAAATACTAGAAGATTTTATCGGATTGAAATCAAATTGTAAAAATTAATAAACATAATAATACGAAGAAGGTTCACGAAGTACCTCTTGCGGAAGCGAATCGTCCACGCGGCTTCTCCACGAACAAGCTACGGATTGCACTCGTACGCGAGGTCGGGAACCAAATCACGTGGAAATGGAACACAATACCACGACTCAAATGCAAGGGATAGAAGAGAGAGCAATGCTAATTGAATGAAGGGAGCAACCACACAAGTTCAACTCACTAACACTTCACACTTGGATTTGCACTCACACTTGGACCCTCTCAAGTGCACCAAGGGACCTCTATTTATAGAGGTGCTTGGCCACAAAAGGCCAAGCAAGGAGTGCTGCCGAGAAGTCAATAGGAGGTGTGGAGGGGCATGGCCTTCATGCATGCTGCATGGCAGCCATGCCTCGCATGGCAGCCATGCCTTGGCATGGCCATCGCACCATGCCACGGCATGGTTGCCACGCAAGGAGGCCCATGCATGGGCGAATCCAACAATCTCCCACTCGCACATGATGGGTTCTATGCATATGCTCGATCTCTTCATGTCTCATGAAAGCAAATGAGTCGTGTGACCCAAGAGTACAAGCACAAATTCGAAATGTGGGAGCCTTTGATTATGACCGATTAAGGATGCACAATCGCTCAACCATCTCGAGAGCCAAGAGCATGGCCTGTGATGGATCCATGATTGCTCAGTCGATCTTTGAGCCATAACTATGTTTCACATAGCCGCTCAATATTTCGTGCGATATACATTGCGTGTGCTATAATCATGACTTACATGGCTTTATCATGCGAGTCAAATCGTGACTCACATAATCGCTCGAGTATCGTGTACTCATTATGCCCCATATTTGTCTTGCTGCATCATCTAGACACCCTCATGTCTGACACCGCGGTAATTAATTCTGTATGCAAAACTATTTATCCTACACAAGGGGAATAGCTGGACAATTCCTTTTTCATCACATAACTTCTTGAATAAATCTAAAAGATACTCACGACCAAGGGTGGTTCGCAAGGACTTAATTTTGCGATCTAATTTATTCTCAATCATGTTCATAAATAGCACAAAGCAATCTATAGCCTCGGACTTATGAGACATCAAGTATACAACCCCATAGCGTGAATAATCATCAATAAATGTGATGAAGTATGAGAAACTGTGTCTTGCTTGGACAGTCATTGGACCACATACGTCTGAGTGGATTAATTGCAATGGAAACTTAGCACGCTTTCCTTTTCCAAATGGTTTTCTTGTTTGCTTGCCAGCTAGACATTCTTCACAAGTTGACAGATCAACTTTAGCGAGGGAGTTTATGAGCCCTTTTGTAATTAATCTATTCATTCGATCTTGTCCTATATGTCTTAGACTGGCATGTCAAGTCTTGGCACTTTTCATTCACATCAACGGATGACATAAATGAATAACTACTAGTAACACATGCAGTATTAAAAACATAGAAACCATTTTTAAGAAAGTCATTGCATATAGGAACACCATCCATTGAGATGTTCAGATGTTTAGAGCCAAAAGTCATTACATATCTATATGCATCAAGAGTGGATACAGATATTAAGTTTCGTCGAAAATCAGGGGCATACAAAGCATCAAAAGGGTTTTTCCATTGCTAAGTTCTAACTTGCAACTTTCTATCCCTTTTACTTCCACTCTTTTATTGTCTCCTACGTAGATGTACTTAGAGTCCTCACGGAGTCGATGAAACGCGACAAAAGTCTCACGTTCCTTGGCTACGTGGTCTGTTGCTCCGGAATCTACAATCCACGAAGGATGAGTTTCAGCAATCAGAGCACGGTTAGAGACATACGCAAAGGAAATATGGTCAGGATAAACCTTCTTCAGCTCAGTGCACTCACGAGCTAAGTGACCATGACTACCACAATTGTAGCATTTCACTTTACTTTTATCCACTTTGCCACCATGCTTCTTCCTTTTGCGCTGTTGGTGCTGGACCTTCTATTGTCCACTATATCCGTTTCTCTGGCTGGGGTGTGACTTACGCGTCCTCTTGCGTGTGGAACTTGTGCCATGCTTTTGTCCACCTATTTTAGCAACTAATGCTTGATTGGAGGATTTTTGAGATTCCAGTACCTCATCCTCCATTTCTAGGTGACGGGCCACATCATCAAAATTCTTGATGTTATCATTATGCATCAAGTTGATGCACATGTGTTCCCAAGATCTGGGAAGAGAGCGGATAACTACTTGCACTTGTTGCTCATCAGTGAGCACATGTTCGACATTCTTGAGTTCGCGTATCATGTTCATCATTTCTCTTAGGTGCTGCCTCATGGTGTGGTTAGGCCGCATCCTATAGGAATCAAATTTGATGGTCAACATTCTCAACTTGGAAGTTGATGTGATACCGAACTTGTTCTGGATAGCTGCCCACATTTCAAATGCTGTTTGGTAAACTTCAAATTCGCACATGAGGGAGTCTTCCATTGTACTCAGCAATAAAATGCGAGCAATACGACTCTTCTTGGACCAGGCCTCGAATGCCTTAGCATCCCTTCTATGTTGGGCAGTATTACTAGGTGCCGGTTGTGGCATGACATGTTTGATAGTCTCATCTTGTTCATCTAAGAGATATTAAACTTTTCGATGCCAAATATCATAATTTTCACTGTTCAATTTATTCCCTTTGTTTAGGTCAGCAATTATGGACTTTGATGCCATGGCCAATAGTCTAAGTTCATTAAGAGAAGAGGAGGAATTACGTTATGCATGCCTTAATTTGTCACAAATATTCAAAATAATAAATGACACAATCCAAGGGTAATGACATCGACAGGTTACTACGTTCCCACTCATCTACCACTATCCTTAGGATAATTACCATTTATTAAATTAATAATGTGACAAATCGTTTCCAAATTTTGGATCAACGAATAATCCGAAAATATTATGTCTTATGTTTTCTCAAGTAATTAGATATATTAATCACTTCATGTTTCATTTTCTATGTCTAAATAGTTTAGAAAAAATTAACATAAAATTATTTCTCTAACTTTAATGAAACATGATTATTTATTATGAGAAAACATGATAGAGAAAATCAACTAATTATCAATTTTTCTCACATAATACCCATGGCATGTTTTCTTTTATATTTTTCATGAAGGAAAAAAAACTATGTAAATCATACACAAAACACGCATGCCTCTGGAAAAACATATACAATTAATTACATATTCAAAATTTATGTAATTAATTTTCTTTCATGCATTTGTTCAATTTCACATGAGATTAATTGCATTGAGTAGCACTAAACTGTAAAAGCAATTAAACTTACATATGCATTTATATTCTGATAGAAAACACCTGGAAAAAGATTTTCACATTTATCCCTGTTTTCGATAATTTTCTATCAATTTCCAAAAAAGTAATTTAATTGCATAAATTGTTACAAAGCAATAAAATGCAATTAAAATTTCTATAATATTTCATAAAATGAAAGAAAACTTTAGAAAAAACTTTCACATTTTTCCGTTACTTCTATAATTTTCTAGCAATTTATGATGTTTTCTGACTTTTTAGAATTAGAAAAATGGGAAAAAATGTCCTTCTAGGCTGCACAGCATTGGTCCACTTAATCGGGCCGCGCCCGCACGTGTCGCTTGCCCGAGCGCGCGCCCAGATGGCTGCGAGCCATCGCTCGCCGCTTGGGCCGGGAGGCCGCGAGCCCCGCATGCGCTGGGAGCCCGCGCGCCCCGAGTGCATGCCCCTGGGCCTCTAGCTAGCGCAGCGATGGGCCGCAAGCCCGCGCTTGGCCGCTGGCAACTAGGCTGTGCGTACCGCTGGGCCGCGCTTCTGCTCGTGCGACCAGGCCGTAAGCCCGAGCGCGCCATTTTGGCTGTCGGCTCTGCCGCGTGCTTGCGTGCGCTGCTGGGCCACGCGCCTGCGCCCGGCGTTGGGTTACGAACCCAGGCTTCGCCACTGCCGCGTGCCTGTGAGCGCTGCGGGCCACGCGCCCATGCGCGTCCAGCCAGGCCATGCGCGAGGCCGTGCTTCCAGCCAGGCCGCGTGTGGGCTGTTGTTTTACCTTTTTTTAACAGCTGAGAGTTTTTCTCCCCCTTTTTATAAATGAATTTTTTAAAAAAAATTTCGGGAGTAACCGACATTACTCTGATACTAATTATAGAAAGTAATAAACATAATAATATGAAGAAGGTTCACGAAATACCTCTTGCGAAAGTGAATCGTCCACGCGGCTTTTCCACGAACAAACTACGAATTACACTTGTACGCGTGATTGAGAATCAAATCATATGAAAATAGAACACAATACCATGACTCAAATGCAAGAGGTAGAAGAGAGAGCAATGCTAATTAAATGAAAGGAACAACCTCACAAGTTCAACTCACAACACTTCACACTTGAATTTGCACTCACACTTGGACCCTCTCAAGTGCACCAAGGGATCTTTATTTATAAAGGTGCTTGGCCACAAAAGACCAAGCAAGGAATGCTGTCCAAAAGTCAATAGAAGCTGTGAAGGGGCATGGCCTTCATGCATGCTGCATGGCAGCGATGCCTCGCATGGTAGCCATGCCTTGGCATGGCCATCGCACTATGCCACGGCATGGTTGCCATGCAAGGAGGACTGTGCATGGGCGAATCCAACACAAATGATAAGTAGTTTATCTTTAGTCAAGGAGATTTTGGGTTTCAAAATTTATAGTAGGTAGAATATTAAGCATGCGATTAGAAATGAAATAATTTAGATTAATCGATCGAGTAATAGTAGATATGAATATTAGTTAGATCACTTTGAATTTAAACACGATTTTGCGTCGCACGAATTTGAGAATCACGGTGGTTTTTTGACTTTTCATATTGGCAATAAAAAAAGTAAAGACGACTTCATATCTCTTTCATTTATGCCGATGGGAGATCAAGTCACGATAAACCGTCCTTCAATATAGGGCTAACAATAGCTTTGTGATGACGGAGGACCATGACCATCACAGGATAGCCATAGGTTCCCTAAAGAATGACGTCTCAAATCTCTAAGTACACTATCTGCCCCATACAATACTATAATAATAATGGCCCAAAGAGCTTAGAGACAATCGGAGGACATGGAGACCCAGCAATTTTCATCTTTTATTTTGTTTAACATAAAGACATATCTTTAATAATTTACTTTAGGTTAGACAATGATCCAATTAGGGAAAAACTATTGGAACAATAACATGATGAATAACAGGATCTGATATGATAACGATGAAGATAATCTCAAATCAAATCTAATAAAAATCTGATGAAGTCAGATCTATCAACAATACAATCAAGGACAATTATAATAACTATTCAATTAACATATCATAATTTACGTTTTCTATCCCCAGAACCCGGCCCCGTCGGGTGAAACCTAGGCCGTGTTCGAAAACGGTCAATATCACTTCGGCCAAGCAAAACTCGGGCCGGATGTATGGTGAACCCGGGCCGGTCGACCGGTTCACCTCCAAAACGATCGCGCCGAGTCCGAGTCATGCCGAAGCCGAACCCGGGTCGGACCAATAGGAATCCGGGCCGAGTTGGACAACCTGATCCGATTCTGAATTCAACTCGATCCGGATTCAACGAAATCCGGGCCGGGTTCTGCCGCCGACGGAAAAGTGCATTTCGACGTGACTTTCCGACCATCATAACTATGTTATACGATGTCTAAACCATGCATATGATATATCAATGGAATCCTGGTACAAAGGATAAGAGATTAGGGTTCCATGTCATAGAAAATCGACGACATAAGGATTCCCCCTACGTACCTAAAGTTGGTTGAAAAACTAACTAGCTTTTTTCTCTGAAAATCTGCACAAATGCTGAACTTTGGCCGACGATCGCTCTCTGTCCTCGCTCCGAAACTCGCGGCCACCACTTGGAACTTCTTCTCCTATGTGCAGGCTTCGAAATCAACTACCACACGTTCTCGAAGTGCTTCGATTCACGTGCAAATGAGAGAAAAAAGAGGGACTTGTGGGCAGAATTCTGTTTGATAGGAAAAGAAGTTTTCAACTAGTCTTTAATGTCTATTTATAAGTGCAGATTTGAAATATCAATTCTATTATGCCTTGGACTCTTTTAGAATCAATCTTGGCCATCCACCAATGATTAATCCCTTTTAATTATTCAGATTTATTTAAATCCGAATTTACCTTTTAAATTCATGCTTATCTCCATAACAATTCTATCTTTATTCCAATTCTATCCTCTTTCTCCATCTTATTTCATAATTTTCATCAATTTAGAAATTAATTAATTTCAAAATATTATAATTCAAGAAAAATGCGGATTACCGACGGTCCGAACCGTCGGTAATCAACCCGAAAACCGTCGGTAACGCAATTACCGACGGTTTTTCAGTCGGAATCAATTCGTCCGAAAAATGCTCGTCGCAAACGGATTTGCGACGGTTGAAAAAAATTCGTCGAAAATATCGACGGTTCTGGCCGTCGGAACAGTCCCCGGCGGTTTGACCCGTCGAAATTTTCTGACGGTTGCAACCGCCGGAAAAGTCCCCGGCGGTTCGAACCGTCAATATTTCTGACGGTTGCAACCGCCGAAAAAGGCCGGCGGTCCGAGCCATCGATATTTCCGACGGTCGCAACCGCCGGAAAAGGCCGGCGGTCCGAGCCGTCGCAACTTTTCGACGGTCCCAACTTTTCGACGGTCCCAACTGTCGCAACCGTCGATCTTTTGACGGTCGCAACTGTCGCAAATAATTTTTTAAAAGATGCCGGCGCGGTGCGGGAGAGAGAGATACGCCGGTGCGGGAGAGGGTCGCCGGCGTCCGGCGTGGGAGGGTCGTCGGCGTCCGGTGCGCGGGAGAGGCCGATCTCGCGGCGTAACCGGCGTCCGACGTCCGTGCTCACGGCCGGGAGAGGGAGAGAGGAGAGGAGGGAGAGAGAGAGGAGTGGAGGGAGGAGGGAGAGAGAAGAGGGACGAGGGAAAATATATAAAGGAAAAAATTTGGAAAGAAAGCGGGAAAAAGGGAAAAAAATGCGCGGGATAACGAAATTTTAATTACCGACTGTTTCGACCGTCGAAAACATAAATAATAAAAAATTTTAATTTATTTAGTTATATATAATATTAATTTTTTATTTTACCGACAGTTTGAACCGTCGGTAATTACGACGGTTTGGATATCCGTCGGAAATTGCGACGGATTTACCGACGGTTATGACCTTCGGAAATTGTGACGAATTTTGCGACGGATGGATATCCGTCGAAAATATCGACGTTCCTAACCGTCGAAAAATTAAATAATACTATAACCAATTATATAATTATTTTTTATTTCCGACGGTCATAACCGTCGGTAATTCCGACGGTTTGGATATCCGTCGGAAATTGCGGCGGATTTTACGACGGATGGATATCCGTCGAAAATATCGACGTTCCTAACCATCAAAAAATTAAATAATAATATAACCAATTATATAATTAATTTTTTTTATTTTTGACGATCAAAACTGTCGGTAATTGCGACGGTTTGGATATCCGTCAGAAATTGCGGCGGATTTACTGATGGTTAGGACCTTCGGAAATTGCGGCGGATTTTGCGACGGATGGATATCCATTGAAAATATCGACGTTCCTAACCGTCAAAAAATTAAATAATAATATAACCAATTATATAATTAATTTTTTTATTTTTCGACGGTCAAAACCGTCGGAAAATCTGTCGAAAAAATTTAATAATAATAATAAAAATACATAATTTAATTTTTTTTATTTCCGAGGGTCATAACCGTCGGAAAAGTCGTCGGAAATTACGACGGAAGGTTATCCGTCGAAAATATCGACGTTCCTAATCGTCAAAAAAT
The DNA here is from genome assembly GCA_030549335.1 of Pontederia crassipes. Classification (NCBI taxonomy): domain Eukaryota; kingdom Viridiplantae; phylum Streptophyta; class Magnoliopsida; order Commelinales; family Pontederiaceae; genus Pontederia; species Pontederia crassipes. The sequence goes on along the minus strand of CM060194.1, from coordinate 57,920,111 downwards.
TAAATAATAATATAAATTATTTCCGACGGTCATAACCGTCGAAAAATCCGTCGGAAACGGAACCGTCGAAAAATCCGTCGCAAATAGCGATTTTCTTGTAGGAATTAACATTGGAATTTTTAGATTAATTAAATTAAAATAAATATTCTTTATCATTTTTTTTAAAATTCAGGTTGTTACATAATTCGACGACAATTTTGGATATTTGTAAGCGAATTTGGATTTTTGAAATCAAGTAAACGTGACAGATAAGAGTAGCAGGTGTGGGGAGAGTCACATTTGACACGTTCATTATCACAAGTTCTATGACTAGTAATATGTTATAACTGATTAATTATTTACATATCTTATGGTTTATTAATTTGAAATGTTTTTTTTAAATTAATGAGTAAGTTAAAGATTTAGTAATTATATAATTTTAATAGAATATAAGATACAATAATCCATAGCCATCCAATGGAAGAATGCTATTTACTAATCAATAAATATTATTTTATTATACTTTTTCTATCATACATACTATTAAATAAATATAAATTTAGTAACTATTAGATAAAAAAAGATATTGGATAGTTATGCTTATAAGAATATCATAATTATTGAATAACTATATAATTTTATTACCTATATAGTTATAACAACTAATACTATCTATATGGTTATATAGAAATTGCAAATTATAAAATATGAACCATGTCATTGATCAAATTTGATTTGCGCAAGTAGCTAGTAGGATTGTATCTCAGGATCGGAACTAGTAGCTCCGGATTTGATTTTTGAATTCACCATATCAAACTAGGTCTTAAAATTTTACGATTTTTTTATTATTCATCACAATCTTAATTTAAGAATTTTATATGTAAGATATTATTACGATTTTAATTTTGCTTACTCGACCTTATGATCTTATATTAATATAATCATTTAGAATAATTAATTTAGATGAATTGGAATATATTTCTTCATTTTAATATGTTGTAGTTTGACTTAAGAATCGTTACAAATATGAATTGGTATGAGGTATAATTCAATTAAAACTTAAGTGCGACAAATATATATATCAAAAGAATATTTATCATTTTTAAAATATTTTTTTATTAATAGGCAGGATTTTACGTTCCAGATCTTGAAAATATTATGCCGCCTTTGATCTTACATAAATATCGACTTTGATGATCTTGAAAATATTGTTCACTCTTTATTCGACTCCAGATTAGTCACATACCCCGACCTGAGTGGATATCAAGAAAAAAATCATGTTATTAACTACATCCATGCAGGCTGTGCAAAATACTAGTAGACTCCCAAACTCTCCTGTTTGAGCATAGGCACCATTTTGAATGCATGATGGTTTAATAACCACTAAACACACATAATACATAGATCATATTCTTATTATTATTGATAGCATTTTACAAGTGGATTTTAACAGTCGTAAGATTCATATATATATATATATAGAGAGAGAGAGAATATATTAATATACAAAGTAGCTAAGGATTTCTTTTTCGGTCAAAATCTATTAATATCCAGAGTTATTAGTATCTAACTAATATTCGACATTGGGATGAGAATGACATGGATAAATTTTGATCAACATGAGAATTCTGAAATCAAATTTGGAAATACGGTTGATTTATATATCAATGGTAATATTAAATTTATTATTAATGTATTTTAAAAAGTATTTATCAAGGATCACTATTAATTTATAAATCATGGATGAGTTCACATATATAACTCACATTTTGAGTCCCCACATTTTTTAAATCCTTCAAATAATATGATTTCTTTCAAGATGAAATGAAACATTTTACACATGATTATTCTTATGCGTAGTGTTAAGTTTGTATACTCACTCTTATGTGCATCATTGTTTATAAGATTTTTATTTTTATGTTACAAATAATTGTCAATTGATTGTGATCACATTTGTGTTTCTCACAATTTGAAATTTGAAATTATATTATTTTCATTGAATTAAATAAATAGTTCCAATCGATTCCTTTAACATGGGTTTCTTTTTTTAGTCCATGTTACATTTTATTATTTTATTATTTTTTCATTCATCAATAATCGTTACAAAATAGACTATATACTGCTCAATAAGTTATTTATTTGAAAATGATCATAACCGCTACAATTTTAGTTTGATAAATAGTTCCTCTTTTTTGTGAGCATTGTAATCTAAATATTCTGGGGATTGCTACCTGAGTAATAGAAGAAAGAAATTTATATTTGCATATTTCGAATTGTTATATTCCTAAGCTATCACATTTTAAGTAAATTTTATAAGAACACTTTTTGTGATTTTTAATATTTCAGTCAAACCTAAAAAATGCTGAATGATTATAGAATCCAGAAGGCAAGCTTGCATGAGTAGTTATTAAAGCACTGTTTGGATGGAGATTAAAAAGACATGAGATTAAGTCATATATTTTATCGGATTATTCATTTTTTTAAGTTTGCAACAGATTATGTCTATTCTTCCTTTCAAAAAGAATATGATAACTCACAACTTTTCATTATTTACAAGATTAATTAAATTTTTTAAAAATATTAACTCTACCCTTTATACTTTTTGACAAATAAAATAGACGCTTGACTTTAACCCAAAGAATATTTCTCTATTCCCTTACTTAACTCTCAACCAAACACGGTCTAAGTGGCCTTAAAAAAGTTATTAAGTGGCGACCAAATTGTTATATATTAATTCTAATTAATGTAGTACCGAGTCCACATGCATGCTTCAGCAATGTATTAATTAATGCAGGATTTTTTTCGAAAGTAGGCAACGTTTTATAGAACTCAATCGTCAAAATTGTCGTCTAGGACCTTTTCCATCTTTCCAAACGTAGATCTGTTCTTTCCTTCCTTTTTTTCTGGTTTGATCCTTCTGGGGAAACAAAAATTATTGGCAGTATTGATATGCGTTATTTACTAATGCATGCGCGCATACCAAAGAAAACATGTTAGCAAATCAAAATAAGCTATGTCATGATACTCAGTAGATTTTAATTGCAATACTTAATTATTTAGTTTCAATCTTCAATGTTATGTAAAAAAAGGTTCACTACAAGAAAATCGTGATTTTCCGACGGATAATTTCCGACGGTTCTAAATCCGTCGCAATTTGCGACGGATTTTTCGACGGTTCCGTTTCCGACGAATTTTTCGACGGTTATGACCGTCGGAAATAATTTATATTATTATTTAATTTTTCGACGGTTAGGAACGTCGATATTTTCGACGGATATCCATCCGTCGCAATTTCCGATGATTTTTCCGACGGTTATGACCGTCGGAAATAAAAAATTAAATTATATATATTTTTATATTATTATTAAATTTTTCCGACAGATTTTCCGACGGTCACGACCGTCGGAAATAAAAAAATTAATTATATAATTTATTATATTATTATTTAATTTTTCGACGGTTAGGAACGTCGATATTTTCGACGGATATCCATCCGTCGCAATTTCTGACGACTTTTCTGACGGTTATGACCGTCGGAAATAAAAAATTAAATTATGTATTTTTTTATATTATTATTAAAATTTTCCGACGGTCACGACCGTCGGAAATAAAAAAAATAATTATATTATTATTTAATTTTTCGACGATTAGGAACGTCGATATTTCCGACGGATATCCATTCGTCGCAAAATCCGTCGCAATTTCCGAAGGTCGTAACCGTCGGTAAATGTATAATAATATCGTATAAAGAGTATTTTATTAATATAAATTGCGACGGTCCAAACCGTCGCAATTACTGACGGTTTTGACCGTCGGTAACGATTACCGACGGTTCAAACCGTCGGTCCAGCGGCCGGTTCCGGCCTCCAGCGGCCGGATCCGGCCGCCTGGCGGCGGATCCGGCCTCCAGCGGCCGGATCCGAACGCCAGGCGGTCGGATCCGGCCGCTAATTTTTTTTATATTTAAAAAATTATTTGCGACGGTTGCGATCGTCTAAAGATCGACGATTGCGATAACCGTCCAAAGTTTCGACAGTTGTGACCGTCGAAAAGTTGCGACGGCTCGAACCGCCGCCCTTTTCCGGCGGTTGCAACCGTTCGGACCGCCGGCCTTTTCGTCGGTTGTAACCGTCGGAAATATCGACGGTTCGAACCGTCGGCCTTTTTCGGCGGTTGGAACCGTCGAAAATATCGACGGTTCGAACCGTCGGGGCCTTTTTCGGCGGTTGGAACCGTCGAAAATATCGACGTTGCAACCGCCGGGGACTTTTCCGGCGGTTGCAACCGTCGAAAAATTTTGACGGTTCGAACCGTCGGGGACTGTTCCGACGGTTCGTTCCGACGGTCATAACCGTCGATATTTTCGACGAATTTTTTTCAACCGTCGCAAATCCATTTGCGACGAGCGTTTTTCCGACGGATTGATTCCGACTGAAAAACCGTCGGTAATTACGTTACCGACGGTTTTCGGGCTGATTACCGATGGTTCGGACCGTCGGTAATCCGCGTTTTTCTTGTAGTGGTTTTAATTAAACACATTGCTAATCATTTATCCGAATGAGCTTACTATTTTTTAAATAATTATTTTTTTATATATTTTAGACCATCATCGTATCTATTGAAAAGTTTTGCTTTCAAGAGTTATTTTCTATTTTTCAAAAGGATGTTTAAAACATTTTGCGATTTCTTGCAAGGTCTTCCAATTCATAGACCAAACAAGTTTGTGCCTATTTTGATTGATTATCTGTTTGTTTTAGTTAGATCTTTCTTCTTTATTCAACAGTATGCGCTTTTCTTTTTACTAACAATACATAATGAAGATATTATAACTAATTGCTAACAAGTTACAATTAGTCTCGTTTTATTATTTAGTTTAGCCTTCAAATTTATATAGAATAATTATAAACACCCTATGTTAATATTGTTTTTTTTTTCGATAAGGGTTAATATTGTTTCTTTGCCCACACCATTTATCCGAATTAATTATCAAATTCTTTTTTAAATGTTTATCCGAATTAATTATCAAATTTTTAGAGAATTTTCGTGTCTTTTAAATTTTTTTAATAACCATTTAATTTCTAGGGAATTTTAGTCCAAAACCTTCTATGGATCCGAAACACAAACTAAAGAATTTAATATTTTCATATTTTGAAGTTTTATATTTTTAAAAATGTTGTTTACATACCTTGAACTTTAATGAGACTAGAGCAAACTAGAACTGTGTCCTTAATTTTGCTAATGCATTTAATATTTTGCACATCCAAGCTGTCACATGTCAATTCCCCGTCCCCTAGGTTACATGAATTTGAACGAAAAGATTTTTAAGGAATTACAAAATCTGTTCGTATCATTAGAGATAACAAATATAAAAAATTAGTCTAACTCATAATTGATTCTTTATAAATTCTTATTTCGAAAACACAATAAATATATTTTTTCCTTTTTCAACAAGAAAAGATACTATATAGATGTTATATTTATGATAATATATATTAAACACCATTTTATTTCATAATTCTTCTCATTATCTAGGTTATATTAAGAAAGTAGTAAGCAGGACATGTTATATTAAGAAAGTAGTAAGCAGGAGAAAATGACATATGCCATATGAGATTTCACCACGTGTTATTTAATTAGAATTATAATTAATTAAACAGGATAGAATTACATACTCATTGCATGTTAATTTATAATTAATTTTTTTGATGATTAATTCTTAGAGTTAACAACAATATATCATTAATTATATAATTTTATTGAAGTGGTAGATAACTCTCCAGAGCCGTCCAATTGATGTTCAAGGAGAAGCTAACTATTCAGTAAATTAATAAAAAAAAACAAGAATCTTCTATAAACTATAGCTAATAGTAATGAAAAGATTCATAGTAATACAAAGGATTTCATGCACTACAACTTTTGTTCTTTTTATCAAAAAAATTATTTGTTCCATATTTGGACTTTTAATTAATAATTTTAATGATTAGTTATAGATAAAAGGTGATATCTTCAATAGAAAACCTGTTGAGTGGAGTATTGTGGAGAATGAATACGATCACAATAGAAAACATTTTAATACGTGAGTTTTTTTCCGGTTCTTCTTTCTCCTTAAGTTTTCCTCCCCTACGATCCCTTTCATGGAGCCCTAATTCACATTCCATCCTCACTGTCGTCTCTCTCCTTTTCGTTGAGTGCCCTTCACGGTCGATCATTCGTATTCAAGAGACATCGTCCCCCTTCCTATTCCAGCACTTGCACTCGCAGCGAAGGAACTTTGGCTGGTAATAGGAACGGCCAAGTAACGCATACGACGATCAAATTTTTATGAGGGAATGCAACATCAATCTGCAGGGAATTAGATTGTATCTTCATGATACATTTTTGTGGTCAAACTCGACTCGACCGTGGATCGGGTATGAGTTGGATTTTTCTAACTTCAGTCGATAAGATCCGATGATCCGATTTTTTAATTTTTTTTAATTTTTTAATTTTTATTTAAACTTAGGCCTATATTTATTTTTAAAAAAATTAAAAAATGAAATAAAATATTTAAAATAAAAAAATAATATTTAAATAGTTAGAAAACTTATTTTTTGCTTTAAAATAAATATTAAAGAATATTGTTTTATATTAAATAAATAAAAAAGGAAAATTAGATGATTGAGTAATTCGATTCGAGTCTGACCGGGTCGGATTTGATCCCAAGGAGGCTTGACATAATCCGATTCAATTCGACCAAATTAGGCGAGTTGGGTCGGGTTTGGTCACGGATAAGGTGAGAATTATGGCAGGCGATGACAAAATAAAAATAATGACACTCTAATTAACTTTTCGGATTAAAAGTGTTATTTACTTTCAAAAAATGTTTTATGCTCTAAATAAACCATTTCTTAAGAAAGGAGCAATTTGACTAAAATTCTGACATTTGAAACCATTTACAAAAGGGAATCCGGTAACTTGCATGTTTTACTCAACTAACAAAACAAACTCATATATTTTTTTCCCAAAATGAAGCAATAACTTCCATGTTCTTGGAGCCTTTCTTGTTGTGATCGCTCGAAGGCGAAGGATAATCATATTTAACCCTTGAGGTTCATGTCCCAGAGTGCAGTAAGATCCTTCCGGCCTACAATGCTGTCGAGCAGGTAAAAGGCAGGTGATTCAGTGAAAGGCACTTTCGGGATTTTGGCATATCGCAGCTGCAAGTGCATATAGATGGTTGGACGAAGAAGGCATGGATGTCTACGAGTGCTCGACGATGACGGATGAAACTGTAACACTCCCAAAATCAGCCCACGATGCATGTCGTGAGCGGGTTCCAAAATTCATTACACGGTGGACAATGTACAATAGATGACATTCGGTCAACAAAACATTTCAATAATCACTATAAGAAAATTGGCTAATAGCAACGCAAATTAGTGTCGCAAATGACGGTGATGCTAACTCGACGTCAAGAGCATCACTAGGTGTCACCGATGATTCACATAATTGTGACGCTAACTGCCTCACAATAACACCACTTTAGCGTCTCTTTAACGTTTAAATGCCGAGATGCTAAACACGGTGCCATAGAATAGTGAAATGCATGACTAATTGTAATGCTATTGTAGCGTCGACATAATCGACACTAAGCTTACGTCACATTGATTGCAACGCTAGGTCGACGGCAAAATAGCAGTCCATATGGGCGCCGACCTATTGCATTGTTTAGGCGCCGCGATATGCGACGCCACTTTGTGTCTCAAAATTAGCAAGGACGTCTGGACGTTAAATTGACGCTATTTGGTTTAAACATTCCTAAATAAATATATATTACCTACATGCATTTTCAAATAGTTACCTACACATGCATTCTGTATTATATGTGTCACGTATAAATTCGTATAGTGCATTTAGTTACATTAGATGTATTAACTACGTATATAATTGAATTCCTTTAAAAAAAAATGAATTCCTATATCGTATGTTACATATATGTATGATAGATAAGTTATTTTTATATTCTTAATCATGGAATTTATGAGGGTTGAATTAGGTGACATGATCTAGCAATGGCATTGATATATTATTCCAATATGTATTTATTACTAAATGTTACCTACATTATATGTTTTACCTGCATATGTATTCATATATCATATATAAGTTACATATATATATGCATATATATATATATAAATTATTTATATATTCATAATCATGGAATTATTAGGGTTGAACAAAGTGACATTACTTAACGTCACACTATAGAAATCAAATGGCATTGAAATAGCATCACATTAGTGACGCAAAACCTTGCGTCCCTAAATAGAGTCACAATGGCGTTGTCGGTTTAGCATCTCGAGCTTTTAGCGTCGCAAAGTAGAGATGCCATTTCGGCGCTAATACGCTAGATATATTGGCCATGATGTAGTGTCAAAGTAGTGACACTTATTGCGTGGTTAATTTAGTTGTTCGACTTCCATGTTATTTTTTCCCACTTAATTAGACATGATATAGATACACACACATATAAATAAATATAATAAATATATATATATATATATACATATATATATACATACATACACACACATAGTTTTATACATATACATAAGTAAATTATATATGCATTCCATAATTTGTATAGTGTGGGAAGGGAACAAAATGACTAGGATGGGCTATGGGTATTTAGCATCACCTTAGCTTCGCAATAGAGACACAATCTGATCAGACGCTATTTTGTATATATGGTAAGTGGCGACACTTTAGCGTCTGGTTATGTCACAGTAATTGGTGTGACATTAGCATCGCAGCAAAGACAACAATAAGCAGAAGTTTAGCGCCACCTTAGTATAAAATATAGAAAACCTATTGGAATATAAACTTATAATATAATATGAAAAAATAATATAAACCTATTTGAATATAAGTTAATAAAAAAATTAGGAATAGTATGTGGCGTCACTTTAGCATCGGCATTTATTCGTCGCTTATAGAGTCACCAGGGCGTCGATGTAGTGTCGCATTTAAGTTTATTATCTTTTAATTTATTTGTCTACACCTCGTTAGCATCTATGTAGCATCGCATTTCGTCGCGACGCTAAATAGTTACCTTACTTCTCTAACTTCTTCCTTCACTGACTATGACCGCCGACCACCACCAACTCGTCCGACCCTGACCCCGCCTCTGTCCTCCTCCTCCTCCAACCTCGACTATCGTCAACTCCTCCGACCCTACCGCCTCCTCCTCCTCTATGACCCATACCCCATCAATCGATCACTGCCAACTCGTCCGACCTCGACCCCGCCTCCGGCCTCCTCCTTCGACCCTGGCCGTCGTTGACTACTCCGGCCCTATCGTCTCCTCCTCTGTGACCTGCCCCCGCCATCGACTTCTCTGACCCCTGCTCTCATTCGTAGTATTTCTCCTCCAAACATTGCCAGACGCTGCCCTCCTTCGCTGCGGCAGCTAGACACGGCCCTAGTTCATCCGTTGTCGCTCCTCCATCGCCCTCCTTTGTAGTCGGACACCACCCTTCGCCGCTGCCTCTGTCGGACACCGTCCTCCTCCACAGCCGGACACTGTTCTTGTCCGCTACCCTCCTCAGACGCTCCTCCATGGTCACAGTCGGATGCCCCCTCCTCCGTCGCCCTCGGCCGCTCCTCCGTCAGACGTGCCCTCCTCCGCCTACCGTTGCCCTCAGATGGACGCCGCACTCATCTGCTGCTGCTCCTTTGTCGCCCTCCTCCGTCGGACGCTGTAATAAGTCCCTTTTTGTTAACTTTAAATTGAAGATGGTCATGTTCTTAATTATTCCTTAATTAAGATGAACATCGTGATATGAAAAATAGATGAACAAATAAATTATATATTGTTCTTAACTTTGCTTCCAACTATATGAATATCGAGACTTGAAAAAATAGATGAACAAACCACATTGTTTCTTAAATTTATGCCTCCAATTAGATGTACATCGTGACTTGAAAAATAAATGAATAAATTAATTATATTATTCCGAAGTATGCATCAAATCTATATTCAATGAGATTTAACTTGAAATTAAATACTGATAAATTATTATCAAATTTTGGTCTTTTTAATCATGTTCTCATTTTAGTTAATAAGAATGTGGATGAACATTATTATTAATTAAAATGAGAACATTTTAAAAAAAAGAGACTAGAATATGATAATTCATTAATCAGTAACAAAGATCAAGTACTTAAAACATGTGATTTTTAACTTCATAACTTCAAAATCCACTATAAGAAAATCGGTGAATAACGACACAACTAGCGAGACCCTATTGCGGCGCTATTTGTGTCTTTGAAAAATATAGCGTCACTTTCGCGTCTACTTAGTGCCAACAATATGAGATGACTGCAATCAGTGGCTAATAGTGTCACAATAGAGCCAAAGCAGAAGGATACACTACTAGTGTCAATAGTCGACGCTATCTCGACGTTAAGATGACGCGTAATGTATCGTTGCGAGCAGTCGATTTATGTGCATTCGCTTGTCTGGAGTTGACGAAGTTAGTTGTATTTCTCAGGAAGTTCGAAAAATGTTATATTTTGACTTAAAATTACACGTGAGACATTTCTATTTCATTCGTAAATGGTGCATAGCTCCATCTAAGTTATGAAGAAAATCATCATGAAGTACTTCAATATGGTATAACTTTGAACAACATTTAGTGTCAAGACATCCAGCATGCTCTCAAAAATTTGTGGCTTGTGTCAGTAATAATTACTAGTTAACAACAATATATATTCTCATTTTATTGGATAGGGTAGCAAGCACTCGCCAATGCATGGGCTTGTAGCAGTCAGCTGGCAAGCGATCAACAGGGACGGATTGTACGAAAGCTAACTCATGGTCACTCTCTTACTCAATGCTAAATTACACGAATGGTCCCTCAACTTTAATTTATAATCAGAACGTCCTCCATCTTTCTTTTTCTTGCACGCTTAGTCCTCCTGACCGGTGATAGTGGGTTTTCCGATTACCTTGCTGACGTGGCAGATTTTGTCTCTCCTCCACATCATTTTATGTCCGCCACATCATTATAAAAATAAAAAAAATAATAAAAAAGATGAAGTTTCCACGTCATTAAAAAATTTTAAAAATTAAAAAATTAGAGCTGCAGAAGAGAGAGAGAGGGGCGGTCGCCCCCTCTCTCTCTCCAGCGAGAGCTCGAGAGAGAGAGAGAGAGCTCGAGCTCGCCGGAGCTCGAGCAGAGGGGGTGATCGCCCCCCTCTCTCTCTCCAGCGAGAGCTCGAGAGAGAGAGAACTTGAGCTCCGGCGAACTCGAGTAGATGGGGGCGGTCGCCCCCCTCCCTCTCCAGTCGTGCTAGAGAGAGAGAGCTCTCGAGCTCTCTCGAGCTCTCGCTAGAGAGAGAGGGGGGGTCGCCCCCCTCCTCTCTCTCCGGTTCTGATTTTTTTTTATTTTTAAATTTTTTTTAATGACGTGGAAACTTCATCATTTTTATTATTTTTTAAAATTTTTATAATGGCGTGGCGGATATAAAATGAAGTGGAGGAGAGAGAAAATTCGCCACGTTAGCAAGACAATCGAAAAATCCACTATCACCGGTCAGGAGGATTAAGCGTGCAAGAAAAAAAAGATGGAGGACGTTCTGATTATAAATTTAAGTTGGGAGATCAATTGGAAATTGACTCAAAGTTAAGGGACTATTCATATAATTTACCGTGGAAGTGGCCTGTCGGCCTCTTGTCAGTAAGCTCTTCAGTGCTCAGCATGTGTTTGCTGGAAGATAGGCTCATGCTCGACGGAGCAGTAATGACCTACTGCCGAGGTGAGATGAAATTGGTTGAGGCAGGACGTTTACCTTAGTTTTTTAGTTCAGGTGTAAAATCAATAAATTAAAACTACTGGCCTTGTTTTGAGTTCACCCATTTTTTTTAAAGTGGAAGGGATGATTGTTTATTGCTGAGGACTAATATGGACAAGTTTAATGGTTACATAAATTAAATAAAATTCATTCTTTACTTGTTCTCCTGTCGCATCATGTGATGTATGGTTCTCTACATAACATTGTTCCTCGTTGAATATGTTGCGACTAGATTGACCATAAATATGCTACAACAGTAAAATCTTCAAATTTTGTAAGAAATCCTCACTACATCAAAAAAGTTTTTTAGGAATCAAACACATTAGTTCCTCAATTTTAGTCTTTAATACTTTTTGAGATCAAAATATTTTGGTCCCTCGTGGTCTCTATAAGTTGATTATTAAAAATTCTTAGTGACCAAAATTTTTCCATTAGTCTTTAAAGAATGATCTTTTAATGATCACAAATTAAATTTTAGTTTCTAATGAATAAGAATTTGAGACTAATATCACATTAATCTTTAATACTTATACTTTTAAGAATCAAATATAATTGGTCCCTAAAAATTGGTCAATAAATCATATTTTTGTTGTAGTGTCTTGTTTCTTCTTGGAGATGATAAACAATGTTATATTTGCTTCTTTGGTTTCATATGTTTTCTTTTAGTTATTCTTTAATATGCACAATTTTTTGCAGGGCCACTTCCGCATTGGATGTTAGGGAAAGTTATCAAAGAAGTAATAATTTTGTATGAAATTTTTAGTTGTATGTGTAGATTAGACTTTTCTTAATGATGGATAATGCAACTATACGTGAAGGTTGGAGTTTTGCTAAATGATGATTAATTTTGTATGAATTTGTATAAGTTGTATGTGGAGATTGGACTTTTGCTTAATGATGGATACTTTTAATGATAGATACTTTTAATTGTATAAAGTTGATTACTTTTTAATAGAAATTTCATATTTTGAATTGAAGATGAGGACTATAATATCATAAAATTTGATTTTTTTTAAAAAATTATATATTATGATGGAATTTGTGTCAGAATTTATCAATCCTAATTAAATAATGTGGCAGAATTTACGTCCATTCGCGTTGGAGAGGAGATAGCATGCATCCGAATGTGCATGGTTTTGTGTCATATTTTAATCCAACACAAAGTCACCACAAATGGAGCATTTGCGTCTCATGAATTTTTTTGTGTCAGATTCCATGAAGGCAAAACTCATATTTTCTTGTAGTGTGTTAAGTTGACTACTTTGCAGTGAAATGCGGGAGCAAAGAAACGGTATAAGAGCTTTGCAAGCTGTGACCGGATGATCAGTGTTGTGGTATTTTTTTTTAGTATTGATGCGAGTCTTCGGGAGATCTTTCATAGTCAGAATTAGCTGAAAATATAGAGCAAAGAATGATAAAAAATGGCTCCAAATTCAAATATGAGATTACTAGTACCAAGTCAACTCCCGCAATCATTTTGTAATATCTTTAATTAGGACATAGTTCTACCCGATGATGCTTAAGATGTGTAAATGTGAGCATTATGTTTATGAAAAGTCACCTGAATGTCAATCAACTAAAAATTTTTGCATAATTTTATTTCTCCATAATATTGGTTATGATTACACCAATAAATAAGAGGTTCGATTTGAGAATCCCAAGTTTCTACTATGGTGCAAGGAAAAAAAATTAAGAAAAATCGACTCAAGCAGACATTTTTATTCAGAAAAAAAGACTGAAAAGGTTTTAGACTAAAAAAGGTCTTTCGAATGACTCCACAAAACCCTATTAGATAACGTTATACAAAAAATAAATATATAATTGCAGTGACATCATTTTTTGTTAAATAAATAAATAATTTATTCATTTCTAAGATCTAAAAAATCATAACTAATATTCTAGAATTATTTAATTCTGAAATTGATGAAAATTATGGTATAAGTGAAAAGATAAGATGGGATTTGAAAAGAAATAATTGTGGGATTGTTAAGCAAATTCGGATTTCATTAAATCTGAAAAATTATGAGATGATTAAATTGTGATGGATAGTCAGGATTGATCTTAAAAGAGTCTAAGACACAATAGAAGTGAAAATCCTAACCTACAAAAACTCCTTTTAGCAGAATTTCTGTTCCACGAGCTCAACTTTGCCCTCTGTTTTCATGCAAATCGAAGCATTTCATAGAGCACGCGGCGGATGGTTCCACAATCGACGTATAAGAGAAGATCTTTCAAGTGGTGGTCACGAGTTTCGGGACGTGGACAGAGAGTAATCGTCGGCCAAAGATCAACGTTCGTACAGTTTTTTTCAGAAAAAGAATTATAATTGATTTTTTAGTTAACTTTAGGTACATAGAGAGAATCCTTATATCATCAGTTTTCTGTGACATGGAACCCTATTCTCTTCTCCTTTGTACTGAGAATCTATTGATATAAATTATGCATCATTTGTATATTGTATGTCATGGTTATGGTGATCTGAAAGTCGCGTCGGAATGCATTTCTTCATCGCCGACAGAATCCGGCCTGGGTTCTCTGCTGCTCGATCCAGACTGCGTGAAAATCAAACTGAGTTGGATTCAGAACCGGACCGAGTTGTAAAACCCGGCCCGGATTGTGCTTTGGCGCGGCACGGGTGTGGTGCAATCATGATTGAAGGTGAACCGGCCGACTCAGCTAGGGTTCACCATACACCCGGCCCAAGTTTACCCTAGCCGAAGGATTTTGGTCATCACTAAACACGTCCGGGGTTCTACATGACGCAGGCCGAGTTCTCGAGATAGAAAACTTATTTTTGGATATTTTATTATGGATAATTGAATAGTTATTATGAATAATTGTTCATAACCATTCATGATAATATTGTTAACAAATCTGACCTCATCATACTCTATAGATCTGATTTGAAATTATTGATATTCTTCTTTTATTTGATCATGTGATTCATCATTGATTCAGTAGTTTTCCTCTGATTTGATCCTTGTTTAATCTAAACTGAATTGTTAAAGATAGATTTTTAGGGTAAATAAGATAAAAGATGAAAACTGCTAGGTCTTCATGTTCTCCTATTGTCTTTAACCCCCTAGACCATATTATTATCGTATTGTATGGGACAAATAGCCTATCTAAATGTTTAAGACGTCCTATGTTGGCCATGGTCTACTGCCATCATGAATTATTATTTAGCGCTATTATTGAAGGGTGATTTGTCGTGGTTTTATCTCCACTAGCCTACATGAAAGAGATTTAGAGTTTTCCCTAATTGATTGAGCGTTCCGTATTGAATAGGATAACTCCAAAGATTGAATTGAATTGAATTCAATCATGATCATTCCGATATTAGCATTGACTGGCATTGTCTCCGCCCATTGAATCGACTGAAAATTGTTACTGGCCGATGATCATTGATATTGATATTGATATTGAAATTGTTAAATTGAATAGTATCATAGTGATCAGGAATAATTGATTATTGTTAATTGTTCATTGATATTGATTGGTCTTTTGACCTCTTTCTTGATCCTCTTCATTGACTTATGACTATATTGACTTATTGATATATTACTTATTGAGTTCCTATCGTATTGATCCATCTTGTGCTCTATTGATTATTGTATCGTATTATTATCCATTTTATTAGGCACTGTTGATTTATTGATTATTGTTATGGTTAGACTCTACTTACTGAGTATTTTTATACTCATGAGTTTTTTCTTACATCCGAATTCATGTAGATGAGTGATGATAGAAGATGGTGATGCAGTTGGTCATGTTCAGTAACAGAGATATTGTACATGGTGTATGATTGTGTCACACTAGATTCATAGATTAGTTATTACTTTTTCACATTTTTTATTATTGTGGAGTTATGGACGTTCCAACTCCTTTGGCATTATGGATTTTTAGATGTCCTTATTGGTAATTTTGCATCTCATTGTTTACATTTCTGCAAAAATTATTTTATAGAGAATTGTGTAGCATCTCTAAGACGACTTTGAGCACGTGAAAATTATGTGGGTCTCGAGACATTACAAAAGGTATGAGAGCCTAAGAAGAGATACTTCTTAACTGACTTTAATAGATAGAATTAAGTTCATGTGCAACTATCACGAACAATCACTGCAACCATCAAATATGGTCAAGTAAGTATTGTATTGTGATATGGATTATGGAGCTCATATTAATGAAATTTTGTTGTTATTGTTGTGTGAGAACAACTTCTACATAGATGCTCTTTTCGAGTCATATTCCACGAGTTCTCAAGAGTGGATTGTAACGGGTCACTCAACAGACCCTAAGCTCACAAACAAACGCTCAATGGAAAATAGACAGTAGACTCAAGTCTCCGAATAAATGGACTCTAGGAGGAACAACTGAGGCAGGGTTCTTTATCTCATGGATTCCACTCAGCTGATACTAAGTACTCCCATTCCGTGAGTCTTGCATGGCAACCTGCTCGGGATCACAAAAACACTATAGAGAGGTTCCTGAAGTTGCAGTACCCTCAAATTGATGGAAAGGACGACTTCGAGGATGCAAAATGGTGGATCGTGGAAGTTGAGCAGATCATCCTCGAGATGGATTGTGCCGAGGATCGCAAGTTGATCTATGCCAATAAAAAATTAGTTGGTGAAGCCATGGATAAAGTGATAGATGACATAAATCCTTAAATGATTGAAATATAATAATTTCATTGATAGTATAAGACAATGCCTATAGAGGTTATTCCGAAAGGAATAATAAAAATTCTAAGAATGTTATTCTAAGGTTGAATTAATGCATCATAAATTGAGATAAAAGTGAGGTCAACACAAGTAAAGCATGACATTTATTATCAAATAGTGAATTAAAGAAGGCCTCAATATATTCTTAAGTTAGGAAAGATTATGGATTCAAATTGGAAAATTAATCTCTAGGATAGTTGGGAATGCTATCAATGAGAATAGCAAAGATGCATAATGTTATGTCTTAATGATCATGATATAGAGATAGTCCAAAAGTCATGTTGTACCTATGGCTTATAAGGATTATTATTTAGGAATTCATTGAATAAGAAAAATTGTCATCATGCAATAAATGATAAATAGTTATTAGATTGATAAAAGGTAAGGATTTTTCGGAGGACCTGATCATCATTTCGTTCAAGGATTACGGCGTGGTGTTGGGTATGGACTGCACGACGCCTACCTACAATGTCGAGCAAAGAATATATTGATTAAAGCACTAGGAGGACTTCATATTGTCATTAGAGGTACGCCATTAGAGCAGGGCAATGTTCTAATGCTAGCTATCAAAACTCACAAGCTAGTGAAGAAAGGATGTCAAGCTGGCAAGTATGATCAAGACTGATAGGGCTGAGATAGATCGAGATAGCATCACAATGGTGAAGGAATTTTCGGACGTTTTTTTGGATGATGTCTTAGGATTACCACCACGGTGGGAGATCGACTTTCGCATCGACTTGGTGCCGAGTATTGCACCCATATCAAAGGCACCATACAGAATGGCTCCAGTAGAGATGTTGGAATTGAAGACCAAATCCAAGAGCTGTTGGATAAGGGATTCATCCGACCGAACGTCTCCTCATGGGGCACTCCGATATTATTTGTGAAGAAGAAAGACAGTCTGTGAGACTATGCATAGACTATCGGATGTTGAATAAGGTCACAATAAAGAATAAGTGTCCTCTGCCAAGAATCGATGACCTATTCGACCAATTGTCTTCGGCAAAAGTATTCTCTAATATTGATTTAAGAAATAGCTACCATCAACTTCGGATAGCTGATGATGACGTGTCGAAGATGGCTTTTAGAATCAGATATGACCACTATGAGTTTCTGGTGATGCCATTCGAGCTAACCAATGCTCCAACAGCTTTTATGAATTTGATGAACCGAGTGTTCAGGCCATACTTGGACAAGTTCATGATTGTTTTCGTCGATGATATTCTCATTTATTTGTTGAGCCCAGAGGAACATCCGCTGGTTGTGCTACAAACCCTATGGGAGCACAAGTTATATGCCAAATTCTCGAAGTGCGAGTTTTGGTTTGATGAAATCATATTCCTTGGGCACGTCATTAGCAAGGATGGAATATCAGTAGACCCTACAAAGGTGGAAGCTATTTCTAGAACGTATCAAAAATCTTCCTCAGATTTATAGAATATTATCGGAGATTTATATAAGATTTCTCTAAGATCACATCGTCATTGGCTAATCTTACAAAGAAAGGCGTCAAATATGAATTATCACAGAAGTGTGAAAATAGCTTCCAAGACCTGAAGAAAAAACTGAGGACGAAGCCTATTCTTACCATGCCTTCAGGCCAAGGAGGTTACGTTATCTATAGTGATGCATGTGGCACTGGCTTGGGGTGCATCTTGATGCAACATGGGAAGGTCATTGCCTACGCATCAAGGCAATTGGAGAAACACAAAAAGAACTATTTGACACACGATCTTGAATTAATATCGGTAGTCTTCGCCCTCAAGATTTGGAGATATTATCTCTATGGCAAAGAATTTGAGATCTTCACGGATCATAAAAGTTAGAAGTACATCTTCTTTCAACATGATCTGAATATGTGTCAGAGCAGATGGATCAAATTTTCAAAGAACTATGAGTTTGCCATCAGTTACCATCCGGAAAAGGCAAACTCAGTTGTTGATGCACTCAGGGGGAAGTGAGTATGATCACTCGCATGCTTGAGGGCGAGTCATTGGAATATGATCGACTACATTATACAAGTCAGTCCAGTGACTCAAGTTGTGCGAAATTATTCTTGCCGACTTTTCGATCACAGATGGAGTGATCAGATACAAAGGACGTTTGTGGGTCCCTAAGAATGAATAACTAAGAAGGCGAGTGCTAGATGAATGCCACAAATCGAAATTCGTCATTCATCTTGGAAGCACGAAGATGTATAAGGATTTGCAATGGACCTTTTGGTGGAACAATATGAAGAATGACATAGCTAAGTACGTTGCAAAGTGTATCGTATGTCAACAAATGAAAGTTGAGCATCAGAGAGGCCATATGGAGTATTGCAAAAATTTGGAATCACACAATGAAAATGAGAAAAGAGAACGACGAATTTTGTTACGAGACTTTTAAGAACCTAGCAGGACCACGATGCGATATAGGTGGTGGTGGACCGATTCAGCAAAGCAACCCACTTCATCCATATCAAATGGAAGTACTCCGTCGAAATCTTGATGGACATTTATATTAAGGAGGTTATCCAACTACATGGAGTGCCAGTCTTCGTTGTGTCGGATAGAGATTCACAATTTACGATCCAATTTTGGCGGAGCATCCATTACCATTTGGAATGAAATTGAACTTCAGCACTGTGTTCCATCCCCAAACAGATGGCAATCTGAGCGCAACATACAAACATTGGAAGATGTGCTCTGAGCATGTGCATTGGACTGTTATGATAATTGGGACACTCACTCCCACTGATCGAGTCGGCATACAATAACAGCTACCACTCTAGCATAGATATGGTACCCTTTGCAGCCATGTATGAAGACCATGTCGCTCACCCATCTGTTGGCGTGAGGTGAGAGGACGACAACTCTTATTAGAAGAAGTGATGAAGAAAACCATGGAGGATGCTGAAAAGGTTTGTTTTATCAGAAAGGTTGAGACTTATACTGACAAGAAACAAAAAGAACAGGTCTTCAATGTTGGAGATCAAGTAATATTGAAAGTCTTTTCGATGAAGGGAGTAATGAAATTCAACAAGAAGGGCAAGTTGAGCCCAATATATGTTGATCCTTTTGAGATACTTGCTTTAGTTGGAGACACAGCTTGCAGGTTGATGCTACCTCCATCATATGGACATGTGCATAATGTCTTCCACGTGTCATTGTTGGGCAAGTATCAGCATGATGATGCCAACATAGTGAATATGGAAGAACCAAACTTGAATGTGGACCTGACATAAGTTGAACAACCTGTAGAGATATTTGAGTACCAGATCAGGCATTTGAAAAATAAGATGATAGCCATGGTAAACGTGGCTTGGACACGATAGAAATGAAGATGCCACTTGGGAATTGAAAAATGAAATGAGGAAGAATATTGCAGAATTGTTTAGATAGATTGATGTAATTTTCTTTATACAAATTCGATAACGAATTTATTTTTAAGGAGGTTATGATGTAACGACATCGATTTTCATTAAACAAATGAATAAATATTTTATTCATTTGTAAGATTTACAAAATTATTATCTAATATTTTGAAATTATTTAATTCCAAAATTGATGAAAATTATGGGATAAGTGGAAAGATAAGATGGAGTTAGAAAAGAGATGAAATTGTGATGGAGATAATTGTGGGATTGTTAAGTAAATTCGAATTTAATTAAATATGAAAAATTATGGGATGATTAAGTTGTGATGGATGGCTAGGATTAATCATAAAAGAGTCCATGCTCCATATAAGTGAAAACTCTAGCCTACATTATAAATAAACATTAAAGTGATGGCTAAGAACCCTATTTAGCCAAATAGAATTTTGCACCACGAGCCCAACTTTGCCCGCTATTTTCATGCAAGCCGAGGCATTCTAGAGAGCACGCGGCAACTGATTCCAAAGTCGGAATATAGGAGAAGATCTTCCAAGTGGTGGCCGCGAATTTCGGGACGTGGACAGAGAATAATCGCTGGCCAAAGATCAACGTTCGTGCAGTTTTTCAGAAAAAGGATTACAGTTGGTTTTTCAGCCAACTTTAGGTACGTAAGAAGAATCCTTATGTCATTGATTTTCATGACATGGAACCCTATTCCCTTTTCCTTTGTACCGAGAATCTATTAATATAAACTATGCATCGTTTGGATAACGTATGACATGGTTATGGTGATAGGAAAGTCGCGTTGGAACGCGTTTCTCCATCGACGACAGAACTCCGCTCGAGTTCTATGCTGCTGGGCTGGATTGCGTGAAATCCAGATCGAGTTGGATTCAAAACCGAACCGAGTTGTAAAACTCAGCCCAGGTTCCTATTGGCCGGTCTGAGTTGTGCTTCAATGCAGCATGGGTGCGATGCGTTCGTGATTGAAGGTGCACCGGCCGATTTGGCTCTGGTTCACGATATACCCAGCCCGAGTCTACCCTGACCGAGAGATTTTGGTTGTCATGGAACACCGAGTTCTACTTGACACGGGTCGGGTTCCGAGGACATAAAACCTATGTTTGAATATTTTATTATGGATAATTGTTCCTAACCATTGATGAATATTTTATTATTGGAGGATGACTTATCGCAATTTGATGCTAATTGATTGAGCGTTCCGTATTGAACCAGACATGAACCAGACATGGAGTTTCCCCTAATTGATTGAGCATTCCGTATTGAATAGGATAACTTCAAAGATTGAATTGAAATTAAATTGAATTGAATCGAATTAAATTGAATGAAAATTAAATTGAATTCAATTGAATAATTGTCATTCAGATATTGACGTTAACTGACATTGCCTCCGTCCGTTGAATCGAATGAAAATTGTTATTGGCCGATGATCATTGATATTGATATTGAATTGAAATTATTAAATTCGATAGTCCCATAGTCATCAGGCATAATTGATTATTGTTAATTATTCATCGATATTGATTAGTCTTTTGATCTCTTTCAAAATCCTTTTTATTGACTTATGGCTACATTGATTTATTGATCATTGCTTAATGACTTCCTATCGTATTGATCCACTAGGTGCTATATTGATTATTATATCATATTATTATCCCTTTTATTGGGCATTGTTGATTTATTGATTATTGTTATGGTTAGACCTCACGTACCGAACATTTTTATACTCATGAATTTTTTCTTGCATCTGGATTCATATAAGTGAGTTGATGATAGAAGATGATGATGCAGGTGATCAGACTTAGTGACAAAAATATTGCACGTCGTGTAGGATTGTGTCATACTAAATTCATAGATTAGTTATTACTTTTTCGCACTTTCATTGTCGTGGAGTTACGAACATTCCAGCCATGGTTGTTAGACCCGGTCCGGCCCGGTCGGTCGGACTGGTCGGACCGATGTCCGGGGTCTAAAACGGCCCACGGGTCGATTGAAACTCAGGGATGGGTTTGACCTACTTTGATCCGGTCAAACCCGATCAAAATCCAGGTTCAATCGGTCGACCCGACGGATTTAACCGACTCGGTCGGGTCAATTGTTGAAATGAAAGAAAAAAATTGAAACATAAGTAAAATTATTAAAACATTTAGATATATTATATATATATTTCATGAAATTTATATTTTAATGTCCTCTTGTCACATATATAAATTTTTCACTATTTTTTATTTATAATTACCTCACAAGAATTTTTTTATTTATGTTGATGACTTAATTTATGTTAATTTATTATATTATTTAATCTGAATTATTTTATTTTACTTTATTTTACTATATTTTATATTTTTTGTTAAATGAGATATTATATATTAATAATATTATAACAATCTCTTTAACTTATTTTATTCTTTTATTAATTTATATTATCCGATCTGACCATCCGGTTCGACCTGATCCAATCGGTCCGATCTGATCCATTGATCACTCCGGGTCGACGACCGAGTCGGGTCTTATAACATTGATTCCAGCTCCTTTGACATTATGAATTTTTAGATTTTGTAATTTCTCTTTTCATTGTTTACATTTTCGCAAAAAATATTTTATACAGAATTATGTAAAATCTTTAGGACGACTATGAGCACGTGAAAATCATGTGGATCTCAAGACGTTACAATAATACTTTTTAGAAGTATAAAACATGAATTTAAATGAATGATTATACTTTAGTTAGAACAACAATAAAAGTTTATGAATGAAGGAAAGCATTTTTTGAACTGATATTACTAATAATCGTAATTGAAAAAATCTCGTTAGAAGAATGGTTATCATTTGTAGTTGAATTATGTGATATTACACGAGCTTCACGAATTTGTACGGGTTGGCGCAGTGCACGAGAGATCTGTCGCAGGTCGACTGCTCCGACTGCATTCAAAATCTTAGGGGACAAATTCCCAGTTTGTGTGGTCAAAAGAAAGGAGGGAGGATATTTGCATTCACTTGTTATCTTAGATACGAATTGTACCAGTTCTACAATATCTCGGCCGACGCCCTTCCGACGCCGCCGCCACCCCCGGCGCCGTCACAGTCGTCGACAACAAACGGCACTGGCACTCCTCAGGGAACATCCGGAGGTGAGTCCAGACGACCGTGCATCTTTGATGACGTAGTATACGGTATTTGCATTCCTTGCAAAGTACGCTTGACTATATTAATGCAAAATTCATAAAATATTTTATTATTTACATATATCGATCCTTTTCGCTCTATTTTTTTTGGTAACCTATCATCGGTATCTGGAAAGCGGTGCCGACTGTCCAACACGCGCAGCGCTACTGAGCGCACTGTCCACGGGTTGGAAGGCCGGTCCACGATCGGACCCAACTAATCTGGTATGGTCGCCCCAGGTGCGTGCCTGGCAGTGACATATGAGACTTCCAACAAGAATTTTCTACATTCACAGGAACTCGAACTCGAAACCTCTGCGTAAGCAAGGAGAAGCCGCTACCACTTCGCCCCAACTCTTATTGATTTTTCACTCTAGCTATTATGGGTCAAGAAATGTGGCATTAATTAAGATATGCAACGAAAGTTTATTTAAAGTTGTTAAATTAAGCTTTTATGATCTAACAACAACAGAATCATGATTCATTGAAAAAATCATATGATAAGACAATTGGTGCATTTGAGTTCTCCATAGCAACTATACATATTGACAAAAACTATCAATTTATAGAACCCGCGTTCTCTGATCCTGACAAAAACTACCACTCCTCGTCCATTCTTTCACCGTTGTCGACAGAAAATAATTAAAGCCTTTAGACCAATGACTTGCATTATGTTATCCGGTTTTGATCTAGGAAAAAAGAGTAATAATAAGACGGTGAAGATTCTTGCCATACCAATCCCCATTGCCGCCGCTCTGCTTGTTGTGTTGCTGATCGCCCTGTTTCTCTGTAGACGGAGAACGAAATCCAGTGGAGGACAAGGTATGCAATAAGATTGCTGCAGTATGACTTTTCTCTCGTTGATTCAACAGACACTTTTTAACACATATTTCAACAAGTGCTGTGACATTATACTTCTCTTTTGACTGAGCAGGGAGAGTAAAGGACCCAGATTTTAATAGCACAGAGTACATATTATTCAACTTTGGTACGTTAAGATCTGCGACGAACAACTTCGCGGATTCGAACAAGCTTGGAGAAGGTGGCTTTGGACCGGTCTATAAGGTCAGTCAGCATGTTCAACTATATATAGTATATTAATAATTAATAGGCAAAAACATATAAGTGTTTTTTACAATATTTAAATTGCATAAACTAAAGTAACCATGGGCATAATACTTGTCTTCCATAACATCTACAGGGAACATTAGAAAATGGAGAGCAGATTGCAGTGAAGAGACTCTCCATCAACTCTGGTCAAGGACTGGTGGAATTCAAAACTGAGATTGTTTTAGTTGTCAAGCTTCAACATAAAAACCTCGTCCGATTGTTGGGCTGTTGCTTTCAAGAAAAGGAGAAAATACTTGTCTATGAGTATCTTCCAAATAAAAGTCTTGACAAAATTCTATTCGGTAAGGGACACTTTTTTTGCATATATATATATATATATATATATATATATATATATATATCTGTGCGCGCGCGCGCATGTCACATGAACACTTTATATGACACAAGTTTTGTGTGTGTGTGTGTGTGTGAGAGAGAGAGAGAGAGTGTGAAACAAGGCATCCGATTATTTATTTGTCTAGCATGGGTCATGCAGACTGGGTACATAAAAGGTAATGTGATTACAATTAATTTAGAGAGAGGGTTGATGTCGTTGTTTTCAAGAAAAAATTTATTGCCTAACATATATGATTTTACGGGATTGATGAGTATATCGCAAGATTTAAGAGCTGTTTTGGATTCTTATCGTTTATACATTACCACTAGAAAAATAGTGTATATATTAGTGTAGTACACCTCCTTTTCTTTCTGTTCAACTTTTATTTCATTTCGTTCTTCAATCCTCATTAATTTTCTTACTTGGATTCGCGGAAATCGACAGATCCGAGTAGGAAAGTTGAATTGAATTGGAGACGGCGTCGTAGGATCATAGAAGGCATTGCTCGGGGCATTCTGTATCTTCACGAAGACTCACGGCTCAAAATAGTTCATCGAGATCTGAAAGCCAGTAACATCTTGCTGGACAGTGACATGAATGCCAAGATATCAGACTTCGGTCTTGCCAAACTTGTCAACATCGATGAAACCCAACGAAACACCAGCAGAATCGCAGGAACATAGTATGGAGCAATTTGATTTTGTTCTCTTTCTTTTTTACAACAGTATAATTATAGTCCTATTCAGAAATAAAAAAAGATTAAAGATCTGACTGGCTAATTTGTTTGTGACAGTGGGTATATGGCGCCAGAATACGCATTGCATGGTATCTTCTCAGTTAAGTCCGACGTCTTCAGTTATGGTGTACTGCTTTTGGAGATCATAACCGGGCGAAGGAACATTGGATCCTATGAAGACTCTACAACACTTTTTAGCTATGTAAGCATGCATGCACCGCTTCTCTCATTCATTTGATGCCTTTTTAAATGGGATAATGAGCGGTGATTGAATCATTGATTCTAATTAGTAATTAGAATAGTAACTACGTGCGATGCGACATTTGAGTTGCTTGTTAAACGATCAATCAGGTGTGGCAACACTGGAACGAAGGCAGAGCGCTAGAAGCCGTCGACCCATCCATGGCCGATCACCTCAAGGCAGAGGAAGCTATCAGATGCATGCACATCGGCCTACTATGCGTCCAAGAAGATGCAGCCGACAGGCCGAACATGGCGACTGTAGTTCTCATGCTTAGTAGCTTCTCGGGTAATCTTCCAAATCCTTGTGCACCGGCGTTCGTCTTTCATAGCACAAGTAATTAGGCCAGGTTCGATATGAATATCTCACATGTAAACTTAGTTACCACTAGAATAATTATTGTTTTATGCCAAAATAGCATGCAAATTATATTTGAGGGGATCGAACATAATTTTTTATCATACAATTTGTATTTTAATATATATATCTAATAAAAAATTAAAAATTTGAGAAAGGTCAGGCCCTCATCTTATATGTGGGTCCGCCTATGCTTACCGGCGGTTTCAAGTGATGCATAGGTGAAGAAGAGCATGAATGGAAGCCCTGTGGACCGACAGATATGTCCGCTTGAAACATGACACTCTCCAGTAAAGTCCATGCTTTGAGTGCATGAAATGTTATTCGTATAGATTTCTTCTCCTTCAAGGTTGAAATTGTGTAAACATTACATTATGTTTATTAGTTCAAACACTAATAAAATATGATTGATCTTTTTTATAGGAAAATTGATAACTAATATAGATTAATAATATTGACCAAACATATAAATTAAAATAATAGTACAAGAGTGAGAAAATGATGCAGAACAAATGAACTGCACAGAAACTACAAGAATTACCACTTTTTAACTACCTCCACTAACGAGTGTTGAAATATGACTTGTGGCTCTGTTGTCTTCATGACGATGCAAACCTTAGGAACATAAATGGGCCTTATTGATGCAAAGGTTATATATTTATCAAGGTTTTTTTTTAACAAAATTATTGCAATGAGGAATCAAATAATATTATTATTTAATTGGAATTCTGAGTCCATAGATGAAGTGTAGGGGAAATTCAAAGATATGCTAAGAAAGTATCTCATCATGAATTTTAAAATTGGTTTATGCAAACATTCTATAGTGCCTTCTCTATACAAAGTAAAAGTTTTTTGGACATTGCAGTTGGAGATACTTTCATGAGCAGAAGTTAAGAAGATGTTTACATGTTGATTGAATAAGTTATTCTTATATATGCACCACGATTGATGAAAGATAACATAAACTATTAAATGCCGGAATGGGATAAAACTTTAAGTACTAAAAATTGAGACCAATTGTAGAGAAGATTATTCAACGAGACATGGAGAAGAGTCATTCAATTCCAAACAGTCCAACATTTCTAAATATATTTTCTGCAAAAGTTAGATTATCAAACTGTGAGTCAGCAAGCCACTAAAGATTGGATGAATGCAGTCATGTGTTGTGTGTAAAACCAATAACAAGGTGGTCAACAAATTTGGAACAAGAATTAACCTTCAACCAATGCACATCCATAGCATTATCAAGCAACACCTTAAAATCAAAATTTTATGCAAGGGTAGTATCAACAACCACAAAGGTAAACAACTACCTGCATGCATAAACTTATTCTCACCTCAACCTTAAAATCAACTAGTCTTAATTTCAGAAAAGACCAATCCAAATATGATGATGGGGAATATTAACATGAAAGACTCAAAGCTGACACAACAAGAGGCAAAATGAAACACTTATGAAACATAAGGAGAATATAAGTTTTGATTCCCCATAGTAATATCTTGAAGAATCAAATTGCTCAAAAAGCCAACACATAGTGGCTCTAGAAATATTTCTCGGACAATCAAAGATGAATCTTAGAGATCAATGACATTTTTGTCTCAATGATTGGTGGACATCATGTTGATTTTAAGGAATATTAATGTGCAGTTGTTCAAATAATTTGACAAAATTTTCAAACTTCTTATCCAAAATTTTCTTCTAGAGTCTTAGAATAAATGAAATTAGAAGCATATATGAGGTGGCTGCTTGTGAGGAAGCTCTGATGGCTAATAGACTTCTTGATTTTGCTCTTAAGATTGGCTTCCATCACTTGTTTTCCCTTGTCCATGGCCTTTTTCACAGTCTAGTTCTCAATTTCACAACTTTGCAATGCTTACGAGGATTCACATGAGTCGTGCTAGCTAAGTTGTCCTCTTCGTTAGAATTTACGGAGCTAGCTATTGGTCCACTGAATACTCCAAATTTCTATTGGATGTGACTATTGCTTCATTCCTTTTTCATTTTTCTCGAGCCTATCACGGGCTGCATTCGCCAATTTTTCAATAGAAAGTTCCTAGGACCGCTTCTTATCCACTTGAGGATGTGGTGTGGTTGCTGATATGGTGGCTGATAAGGAGCTTGCTAGTGTAGACGAGTTGGAATGCCCGGAGGTGGTGACCTTGCTTAGTAAGATGGCCCACCTTGTTTTTTCCAAGAGCAATTGGAGTGATTTTTCCACCTTTTATTATATGTAGTGGAATATGGATTATTCTTCTAATTTTGGATAGCTACAAAAATTGTCTTCCTCTCTTTACATGCATTCTAGATTGCTGTGAGGCCTTCCACAACTTTCACATACATGATGTGATGTGCATTCTTGATTTTCTTGTCCTAAATTCATATTGACCACCAACTGCACTAGAGACTCCACCTTGCCACTCAATTCCTTATAGTCATCATGTTCCCTAACAGATGCTGCTTTTGATGACCGTTCTTCATCATAATGTTCATAATTCATGGTCAGGTGGTCTAACAAATTGCAAAGTTGTGAGCATAAATTGCAGACTTGTAAGTATGGGAGATTCATGATCCTGCGTAATCAATGTTAAATTTGAGAGTTGGTGAAAGAAAATTGTGAAAGGTTTCTATCAAAAGCCAAACACTGTTTGACTTTGATACTGTCTAGTTTTTTGAATATCTTCCATGCATTGCTCAGATATTCATTTTTCTTCTGCTTGAAGCATGTGATTTCATTTCTCAAATTTATAATTTTATGAGGAGGAAATAATCTTTTCATAAAAGCATGAAATAGCTCATCTCATGTATTGAATTCTCTAGATGGTTGAGAATCTAATCAATTTTGTACTTCATCTCTAACTCAAAATGGGAAAAGCTTCATCTTGATTTTTGATGGCATCTTCTTCAATGGCATTCATATTAGTGGTGGCACACATTTATAAGAAGGGATTAATATGAGATAATTTGTCTTCATTACATTTCTTTTATCTGCAAAATGAGCCATGACTTCAAGTCAAAATTATTGTCAGCAATCTATGGGCCCAATATGTAGGATCCTAAAGGGCATTAAAGGGGGAGGGGGTGAATTGATGTTTAATCCGAAAATATTGATTTAACAAAAATTATCGTAAAAATTTAAAATCGATTCTTAAACCCTTTTTAAATTAATGCAATTTAGATCATAAACACAATATGAGAGGGAGATAGAGAGAGAATGTAAACACAAAGACATGGTGGTTATTGATGAAGCCACACCTTGACCTATATCTCTGCTTCGACTTCTCGACCTCGAGACCGTCAAAGATTTCACTAGCACTTTCTTTGTTCCAAATGGGACAAGGAAGAATGCCATTTACACAATTACATTCTCTCCGCTTCGAGAGGCAAGGCAAACCTCTCCTCTTAAGAAGTTAATATTTTCTCTCGATCAAGAGGTAAGATTTGGTACATCTTTTACACAGGAGCTCTCTCAATCTTTCTAAAAAATAGTTTCTCTCTTTTACAATAGAACACTCACAAGAAATGAAGAGAGAAAGAAAAAAAACTCTAAATGATAACTTCAAGAAAAATAATCTTCTTTTGATTTCTTGAAGTTTTGCTTTCATGCTTGGATGGGTGCATTTACTTCTGGCTTTGGCACTCCTTTTATTGGCTCTAGCATATGGAAAATTCGTCCAGAATTTATTTCACATTTTTCTCCTAGAAATATAGTCGTTATTGTTCATTCCAGCAATGGACCGACCAATCCATTAATGGACCGGTCGACCTGTTTATATGACCGTTGGCTTATTTCCTTCATTGACCCCAGTTACCGCAGATAGTGTATGGGGCATATTGATATTATATGGATATTGTTATTATTATTGTATGTGGCAGATAGTGTACTTAGAGGTATGAGATGTCATCTTTTAGGGAAGTTATGGCTGTCATGTGATGGCCATGGTTCTCCGTCATCACGAAGCTATTGTTAGCGCTATTATTGGAGGGCGGCTTGCTGTGACTTGATCCCCCACTAGCTTACATGAAAGAGACATGGAGTTTTTTCTAATTAACTGAGAACTCTCTATTGGATTAAATAACTCCAAAAATTGAATTGAATATAATGGAAATTAAAATGAATTGAATTGAAATATAATGGAACTGAATTGTGGTCATTCGGATCTTGGCGCTGACTGGCTTTG
Source organism: Pontederia crassipes (assembly GCA_030549335.1). Taxonomy (NCBI): domain Eukaryota; kingdom Viridiplantae; phylum Streptophyta; class Magnoliopsida; order Commelinales; family Pontederiaceae; genus Pontederia; species Pontederia crassipes. The sequence goes on along the minus strand of CM060194.1, from coordinate 57,890,070 downwards.
CCTCTGCCCATTGAATTGATTAGAAATTGTTTTGGTTGATGACCATTGATATTAATAATTGAATTAAAAATTGTTAAATTGGATGGTGCCATAGTGATCAGACATAATTGATAATTGTTATTGATTGGTCTTTTGACCCCTTTCCCTGATCCCTTTTATTGATTTATGGCTTTATTGAATTATTGATCTATCGCTTATTGAGCTCTATCCTACCATATTAATCTCTTTAGTGCTATATTGTTTATCATTTCATATCATTATTGATCCATTGAGCACTTTTGATTTATGGTATATTGTTATTGTTAGACCCTACATACTGAGTATTTTTATACTCATTGATTTTTCTCTGCATCTAGATTCATGCAAGTAAGATAATAGAATATGGTGATGCATGTGGTTAGGCTTAGTGATAGAGTTATTGCACATGGTGCAAGATTAAGTCCTACTAGATTATTGATTAGCTACTTCTTTTCCGCATATTTAGTATTATGGAGTCATGAACATTTTCAGATCCTTAATATTATAGATTGTTAGATAATCTTATTATTATTTTCGTATTCTATAGAGTTTATTTTCTGCAAAACTATTTATATAGAATAGTGTAGCGCCTTTGGAATGACTCTGAGCGTGTGAAAGTTACGTGGATCTCGAGGCATTACTAAAGGTATCAGAGCTTAAGGAGAAGCACTTTTTAGTTGTCTCTAATATATAGAATTGAGTACATGATGCGTGCAAATATACTAGCAAGTATACTAGATCGTATTAAGTAATAAAGAGTGAATAAAGTGTCGAACCCACGAGGACTAATCTAAATTCTTATCCTTCTAACTTAAGTTTATTAATTGAGAAAGTAACAAGAATTGATTTGTGATAAAAGTAATCCGAATTGATGACAATCAGAGATAATGATGCCTTTAATTAATGTGAGAGACAGTTAGAACTCAAACTCCGTATCCCTATCGTATTCTCTTAATTATCAATAATTAAATATAGACTTCTTTTAGAAAATAAACGGATAAAAGGTATAGGACTCAAAAGCTTGAGGACCTAACTACCATAGTAAAGAATATAATCAAAGCACGTTGAAAACTCAATCCACTTTAATATATTCTAAACTAAGATGCATTATTATGAACGGTTGCTTAAGGTAAATGACTAAAAAACTTGAGAACATAACTATCTTAAATATAAGTAAAATTAAAGACGTCAAAAATTCGATCAACTCTAATCTACTTTATCTACGATGCTTTAAGTTGCATACCTCCGTTTAATGAAATAATTATTAGCAATTAAAACTAATTTACTAACAAAAATATCAAACTAACAGAACTCGACCTGGGTCAGAATGAACTCGGCCCGGGCTGATGCAAACATTTCTGATAGACAAAACAGTGAAGGAACCTGGCCCGGATTGTATCCGACGCGGCCCGAGTTCTTCACAGAGAAGAATTCGATCGATATTATCTTGCAAAACTATGTGAAATTAAATGAAATTTATGCAAGAAACTAATAAACTCTTATTAAGCATAAATTCACATCATAATCATGTTCTCAGAAGTCTAAACAATAAAATATATTAAGAGAAAATGAAAGTTCAACGTAGTCTTCCTCTAACAACTAAACTAATCCATAATCGAAAGAATTTAACATCAAATTCGATGGAGAAAATATAAAATAAAGATTATAAATTATAAATCAAACTCCCAAGAAGTGGCGGACGTTTCTGGAACAAGTCTTGGCCGAAACTATGCTCCAAACGATCGCCCGAAATCTCAAAATCTCTACTTTTTCGATTGATTTGCAGTGGCGCGCAGTAAAACTTCGTCTCTCATTTCTGGTGCGGCTAGGGCTTTAAAATATGAGATTGCATGCTTCTTGGCTTCGTGGTACATCCATATTTATAGGGGTGACAGCCTTTTCGGGTTCCGAGTTGAGTTCGCAATTTAAATCTAAGTTAAAGTCGGCCAAAAATCACGTGATCTGCCAGTTTGGCTGATTTGTACTAACTCGGGCCGGTCTGATCTAACTCGGGCCGGGTTCAGTTCAAATTTTATTTTCGTGCAGAAATCGATTTGGAGTTGGATTTTAATGCCAACCCGGTCCGGGTACGATGCCAGCTCGACCCGGGTTTCTCTTGAACTCAATCATGTGCTCTTTGTGCTCCGTTTTACATGCTTTTTCGATCCGATCGCTTTGCACTTATAGAATGATGATCCTGAGAATAAAATCAAAAGAAATTAAGAAAATAGATGCAAGCAATGATAAAAACTATGAAAAATAACCTAAATGATGCATGTAAAACATGTATGAAAATGCATGCATCAAATTCCCCCAAGCTTGAACTCTTGCTTGTCCTCAAGCAAGCTCCAAGACAAGACTCAAGAATCATAAATGAACCATCATCGTCTCCACCCCATGACTAATACTTTTCCACTACCATTGTTTTACAAGTCCATCACCAAAGTATCTAATCACAATCCATAGCCCAGCCTTATAAAATTTCTGGATCTTAAACAGTTTAAACTTATTCTAGTTCAGCTCCGTGCAAGAAAACATATAGCCTATCAAATAATAGCGTTAATGTTGAATTGAAAAAGTATAGAGTGAGCTTAATTTTACTTTATTCACCTTTTTTTTATTTATAAAATTGATTACTCATGTGCTTCTCCATATTGCGCAAGGTGGTTCATGTAGCGGGCTTTCGACCAACGGATCCCAGACCAGTTGGCCCTAGGACGCCAGGCAAGAATTCCTTATGGATCTAATCACCCGAACACACACAGGTTTCGGATAACACAATTATACATTCTTATAACTTTTGGGGTTTAACTAACCCTCTTTCAGATTTATTTATTTTAAGCTCACAAACACTACAAGAAAACTGGGGATTGCCGACGGTCGAAACCGTCGGTAATTTCCCCAAAAATCGTCGGAAACACCATTTCCGACGGTTTTTTCGACGAAAACTGGGACGTTCGAAAAAAGGTCGTCGCAAATCAATTTTCGACGGTTTGAAAGGAATCACCAAAAATTTCGACGGATTTTCGACGGTCGTGACTGCCGATATTTTTGACGGTCGAAAAACTGTGGAAACTTCGGGGGGGGTCACCACCGCCGATATTTCCGACGGTCGACAAAACCGTCGAAAACTCCGGCGGTCGACAAAACCGTCGAAAACTCCGGCGGTCATGATCGCCAAAGTTTTCGACAGTTTCATTGACCGCCGCAAATATCGGCGGTTGCTATCGCCGAAAATCTCGGCGGCCGTCGGGTGACCGTCGAAGTTTCAGCGGTCAAAACCGCCACTGAGAATTTTTATAATTTTAAAAAAATAGCCGGACGACGGCCAACGCAGATGTCGGATCCAGATCGGCCGACGGGCGGCCGGATCTGAAAGCCCGGCGGCCGATTCGGTCGCGAGAGGCCAGATCCGCCGCCAGGCGGCCGGATCCAAATGCCCGGCCGCGAGAGACCGGATCCGCCGCTGGAGGCCGGATCCGCCGCCAGGCGGCGGATCCGGTCGCTGGAGGCCGGATCCGGCCGCCAGAGGCCGGATTCGATCACCAGCGGCCTCCGGCGAGAGAGAAAGAGAGAGAGACGCTGGTGCGGGAGAGGGTCGCCGGCGTCCGGTGCGGGAGATGACGACCGGTGCTCGCGGGTCGGGAGAGAGAGGAGAGGAGAGGAGAGGAGGGAGAGATTATATATAAGGGGAAAGAGAAAGCAGGAAAAGGAAAAAAAAAGCGGGATAACGAAATTTTAATTACCAACGGTCCGATCGTCGAAAACGTAAATATTAACTATTTTTAAAGTTACCGACGGTTTTGACCATCGAAAATATATTTAGTTATATATAATATTTATTTTTTATTTCACCGATGGTTTGAACCGTCGGTAATCGTTACCGACGGTCGGAATCGTCGATAATTGCAAAAAATTAAATAATAATATAATAAATTATATAATTTATTATTTTCCTTTCCGATCCGTCCAAATTGCGACGGATGGATATCCGTCGAAAATATCGACGTTCCTAACCATCAAAAAATAAAATAATAATATTACAAATTATAAAATTTATTATTTTCCTTTCCGACGGTCGTAATCATCGGAAAAACCGTCGCAAATAACGACGGATGGATATCCGTCGGAAATATCGACGTTCCTAACTGTCGAAAAATAAAATAATAATATAATAAATTATAAAATTTATTATTTTGCTTTCCAACGGTCGTAATCGTCGGAAAATCCATCGCAAATTACGACGGATAGGTATCCGTCAAAAATATCGACGTTCCTAACTGTCGAAAAATAAAATAATAATATAAGAAATTATAAAATTTATTATTTTCCTTTCCGATCCGTCGAAAATGGAACCGTCACAAAATCCGTTGCAAATTGCGATGGATTTCAAACCGTCGAAAATTGTTCGTCGAAAAATGACAATTTTCTTGTAGTGAAAATACTTTATGCATTCAATAAAAATGCTACAACCATCAAGACATAAAATAAAAATAAGAAATGAAATACAAGCATGAACAAGAATCAGTGGTCTAAGTATCCATAATTTTACTTGGCAACATACACTTTCCAAATTACCCAATACTAAGGTGATAGAATAGATAAAATTATGGCAATAGAATTTCATAAGTATACAGAGTGTCCTTAAATTTCACGTAAGTGCAAATAAGAAGAACAAACAATAAGGCAAAATGATGGTGAATGGTATTTTTGTAATTTTTGAAATTTTTAAATTTTTATGGATTTTCATAAGATGCAAAGATAAAGCAAACATGCAATACTGAAATAAACTAAAAGAAAGCAAACATGATGATGCAGTACAATAAGCAAATATGATGCATGAAATGCAATCTTCCCTAAGCTTGAACTAAACACTGTCCTCAGTGTTAGCTAGACAAGGTAAGGAGTACAAGATGAAAGACTAAAAAAGATAGAAAAGTAGAAAGGAAAAGACACGACCAGCTAGCCCATCTCTGGAGGCGGTGGAGATGGTGGATACTGCCCGAAGTAGTCCTGAACCAGCTGCTCAAGGTGATTCTGACGGTCGCTAAGCTGTCGAAACTCAGCCTGAGTCTCCTGACGGTGCTGCTGCATAAGCTGGTATTGTCGCTCCTGGCCCGCAAGAAGTGCGACTAAGGTATCCTGCAGAGCAGAGACATCGAAACTGGCAGAGGCAAATGTATAAGTCGACTGAGGTGTGGATTCGGACTGCGGTGGTGGACTCGGAACCATAAAGGATGGTTGTGGGTGCTGTGAAGGCCCCTCGTCCTGCATAGGTACTGGATCCTCATCATCTGAATCTGGTTGTGCATGAGGATCTGCTATGTGGCGAGACTCCACCTGTCTCAAAGAAGGAAAGTATGTCCAATTCGCATGATCGAAGACAGTGAAGCGATAAGCATTCGTGTACGGCAATGTCTCGACCCAATTGCAAAACTTGAAGACTAGACCACCTGAAGTTCTCTCAACAAGGTAAATCTTGGCTGCGTTTGGTACGAAAACATTAGTAGAACATTAGTTCTCGAGAACTAATTGATGTGATAGAAAAGTTTGAGTTGATGTTTGGATGAAAAAGTGTAATGATGGGGATTTAAAAAGTTGATGTGATGGATAAGTTTTAGTGGGTGTTTGGATAAAAAGTAAGAACTAAGAATATAATTTATTATTTTATGAGGTATAAAATTATAGTAAATAAGAATATATTATTAATATTATAATTTATGTAAATCATTATATTATTAATATTATTTTTATTTATTTTGATTAAATATTATTAATATTATAATTTACTTATATTTTAAGATCTAAATATAATACAATTTCTTTATAAAATAATTGAATAGTTTAATTAATAAAATAATTATTAATTATTAGAGCTAATTATTTTATAATTTTTAATTAATAACATTTAATAAATTATGTTATAATATCCCTAAATTATGTTATAATAATGTATTAATTTATTCTATATTATATATATATACATTATAAAACAATTAAAAAATAAATGAAATTTAAAAAAAAAGTCAAAGAATGCGGCGCAAGTTAAAAAACAAAAGAAATGTTCTTGCCTTCGACAAGAACATTTGACGAGAACTTTTCGAAAAACAATCGAAATGTTCAAATGTCACTTGAGATATTCTCATCACCGGCTGCGTTTGGCAAAATAATCGGAACATTTCAAATGTTCCGTGCTGCCAAACGCAACCCTTAAGAACTGTGGTCATCCCAATAAATGTGGGCTCGATAGGGTCAAGAGAAGACAGGTCAAGACCCAAATAAAGGGCTATAGGAGTAATCAGGCCACCATTAATACTTTCTCTAAATATTATCAGCTAAGATGGCGCCGATGTTAAGCTGTCTTCCTTCCACCATAGCCCACAATATCTCCAGTTCTTTAGTATTAATAGCACCCTCACTTTCTCTTCTACCACAGATGGTATAAGAAATTATCCTATGGACATATCAAAATACTAAGTTCTAAATGAGACTTGCCTTTGCACGAGAAGGAAGGAAAGGGCTCATCATTTGTTATGGTTTTTCAGAAAGCAGCTCCTTGAAACTCAGGAGAAGTGGCAGAAGACCCCAGTAGGGGAAATCCATAGATAGAGTTAAACTCCGGCATAGAAAAGCCATATTCATTATTAAAAAGTCGGAAGCTAACTCGATGGCACCGAGTAGAGCACTCATAAGCATATGAACTGAAGAATTCATGGCACAACTTCTCGTACGTCGGCCACCGTTGATCTAAAAAGGTCTGCATCCCCACCCTCTCAAAGAGTAGCATAATATCAGAATCAATATTTAAATTTGCCATTATTTTGAAACACGCGTACCGAGTGGGGGTAATAGTAAAGAAGAATGTCTGCCGATAACATTTCCGTTGGGTAGAATCACGGAACTCGAGACTAGTAGGTCGCGGTGGTCGATCTTCCTGTTGGGTAGCTTCATTATCAGCCGTCGAAGAAGCATGGGAGCAATGGGCTACGACTTTTCGGCGATGCTGCATCGTAGAAAATGTGAGTTGAAGCACACTGTGAACAAACCCGGCCCGGGTCTGGAATTAGCATGGCCCGGGTCTGGGCTATCGCAGAGGATGCTGTCGATGAAGAACCCGGCCGGGTCAGAGGTGGCGCGGCCCGGGTCGGGGATATAATAGCTGATGCAGATCGAAAGAGGAACCCGGCCCGGGTGTACAATCGACGCGGCCCAGGTTGCAGTGCAGACGCAAGCCAGATTGCGAGGAGCACGTCCCGGGTATGAGTGTTCGGCCGTCGCCGATTCAAGGAAGGAATCCGGGCCATGTATGCAGAGGCATGGCCCGAGCTGTCGCGGCGACGGCGTGAGGTAGACTGTTACGGCTACTGGTCGTCGACCGGCGAGATCTCGATGACGGAGGCTGGAGCATCAGTAGATGGAGGCGATGCAGTGGTGCGGTGCAATGTCGGGGACGAGAAAATTGAGGCGGTGGCGTGGCGTATTTGGAAGAGGCGACGGCGCGCGGTGGCACGGCGGGTCCGAAAAGGAGAGGCGGCGGCATGGCGAATCCGGATCTAGAGCAGAGGCGATGACGCCCGGTGGCGCGGCGGGTCCGGGAAGAAGAGGTTGAAGAAGATGGAATGTGCCGGCATCGAAGAAGGTGAATGGAATGACGGTGAAGTGGCCCCGGGTCGCCTGTCCACCCGGGTTTTGTAGATGGATCCGCCCCGGGTGGGTGGCCGTTCTACTCCGATAATCATGGTGAATCAATGCCACATCATAAATACGCGGGGTTGGCAGTTCAACGGCAAGATTCGCCGTCATTAACGCAGCCAGATTTTGCGTGCAGTCAATCGGCGAACATGATGCCGACGAAACCCGGCCTGGGTTACGAGGAGCGCAGGCCGGGTATTGCATGTGATTGGCCCTGGTGTTGACCTCTATAGCGGCTTCTACCCGGTCCGGGTGTATATCGACCCGGCCCGGGTATAGTGTTCCAGACATGAGATTCACGAAAAAAAATGCAGCCCGAGTTTCATGGAACCCGGGCCGGGTTAAGCAACAGAAAAAGATGAATAATTCAGTAAATTGTAAAGTTAAGATCATCCGATTTATAGGCTAAAGATGATACTTCAAAATAAAGAATTAATGGACTAAAACTTACTAAATTATGACTAGAACTTTATCTAAATAAACCAAATCTATAAAAGCAATTTAAAAGAAAGGTAACAATTCATCTAAGACTCGATAACTCGACTAACAAAAGGGTATATAAAAAAATGAAATATAGAACAATCTCACCGCGATGGGTTGATGTGGTCGTGAACGTCCAATACGTTGAGCTCACTAGATGCGAGTGAATATGCACCCAACCGACTCCAACTTTCGATAACCTTCATCAGAGATTTTGGCTTTACCTTTTAAGTCAATTTGTGATTTTTCCATATTTTGAATTACTTTTGGACTCCCTGGACGCCATTGTTGGGATGTGGTTGATGCTTTTGATGTTGATGCTATGAATGACGCGGCTCCCTCCTTTTGTTCAAGCAAAATAGGAGGCACGTTCGTAGTTGGTGTTAAAACTTCTGAAGGCCAACTCCTCCTTCGAACGATTCCATCTTCAATTACATACTCACTTGTCTCCTTTATCCTCCACTCTGTAGTCCATGTTCTTCTTTAATAATTTCTTCGTGGTCTCCATCTTTGATAAGCTTTGACAGTGGCATGGGCATACAATAATTGGAGGAAAAGTTTCTGAGCAAGGCTTTTGAGATGAGTCAATTTGAAATGAGAAATCTGCAACCTGCTTCTCCAATGCTTTAATCTTTGCCTCCATCTCCTCGAATTTATTCTGAATCTCGAATGATTGTGGGGAAGGAGGAATATCATTATTGACTTTAACTTGAGACTTCAACTGAATCAAGTGCGCCTCTAAAGATTTAATAAGTTGATCCTGAAGGTTAATCTTGTTCTCAATGGTTGAAATAAATTGGCACAGCGTCTCCTCTAGATTGATCCTTGATTCAGGTGAGGACTTTTCTTCTCGTAGAGATAAGAGGGTACCATCCATTTCTTGGCCATGTTGCTTCAGATTTGAGATTTGAACCTTCATGCTCTGTATGAATTCATCTTGCATAGAGATTTTCGTCAACAACGTCCCCACTATGTGAGTAAGCAAGACTAGCGGGTCTTGCGATATATCATTTTCTTCTACACACGCATGGGGTGACGTGATCGCATTTTGTCCTGGAGAGTTTATACCAACTTGTATAATTTTAGATGCAAAAATGCCTTTTTGTTGAGGGCTAATTAAAGCTTCAAGTTGTTCTTCTCCAAGAGCTTTGATAATCTTTCTATTTGGCTTGGGTTATTGTTTGGATTTATTCTTCTTCACCATTGATGATTGATCAACTTGCCTTTAAAATAATTTCTTGAAACACACAAATAGAAACTCATGAAAGTATATGAAGTGATGAATTCTAAATAAAAATACGCAATAAAAATCTTAAAGAGTGCAAGAATAAAAATAAATTAAGTTAACAAACAAAAGTAGAAAAATAGAACTAGAAATAGTCTCCGGCAACGGCGCCAAAAACTTGATGCGTGCAAATTAAGCACAAATATACTAGCAAGTATACTATATCATATCAAGTAATAAAGAGTGAATAAAGTGTCGAACCCATGAGGACTAATCTAGATTCTTATCCTTCTAACTTAAGTTTATTAATTGAGAAAGTAACAAGAATTGATTTGTGATAAAAGTAATCCGAATTGATGATAATAAGAGATAATGATGCCTTTAATTAATGTGAGAGACAGTTAGAAATCAGACTTCGTATCCCTATCGTATTCTCTTAATTATCAATAATTAAATATAGACTTCTTTTAGAAAATAAACGGATAAAAGGTATAGGACTCAAAAGCTTGAGGACCTAACTACCATAGTAAAGAATATAATCAAAGCACGTTGAAAACTCAATCCACTTTAATATATTCTAAACTAAGATGCATTATTATGAACGGTTGCTTAAGGTAAACGACTAAAAAACTTGAGAACATAACTATCTTAAATATAAGTAAAATTAAAGACGTCGAAAATTCGATCAACTCTAATCTACTTTATCTACGATGCTTTAAGTTGCATACCTCCGTTTAATGATATAATTATTAGCAATTAAAACTAATTTACTAACAAAAATATCAAACTAACAGAACTCAACCTGGGTCAGAATGAACTCGGCCTGGGCTGACGCAAACATTTCTGATAGACAAAACAATGAAGGAACCCGGCCCGGGTTGTATCCGACGCGGCCCGGGTTCTTCACAGAGAAGAATTCGATCAATATTATCTTGCAAACTATGTGAAATTTGAAATTTATGCAAGAAACTAATAAACTCTTATTAAGCATGAAATTCACATCATAACCATGTTCTCAGAAGTCTAAACAATAAAATATATTAAGAGAAAACTAAGGTTCAACGTAGTCTTCCTCTAACAACTAAACTAATCCATAATTGGAAGAATTTAACATAAAATTTGAGGGAGAAAATATAAAATAAAGATTATAAATTGTAAATCAAACTCCCAAGAAGTGTATGCTCCAAACGATCGCTCGAAATCTCAAAATCTCTACTTCTTCGATTGATTTGCAGTGGTGCACAGTAGAATTTCGTCTTTCGTTTCTAGTGCGGATATGGCTTCAAAATATGAGATTAAAGGGGTGGCAGCCTTTTCGGGTTCCAAGTTGAGTTCACGATTTAAATTCAAGTTAAAGTCGGCCGAAAAATCACGCGATATGCTAGTTTGGCTGATTTGTACTAACTCGGGCCAGGTCTGATCCAACTCGGGCCGGGTTCAGTTCAAATTTTATTTTCGTGCAGAAATCGATTCAGAGTTGGATTTTAATGCCATCCCGGTCCGTGTATGATGTCAGCTCGGCCCGAGTTTCTCTTGAACTCAATCATATATGCTCTTTGTGCTCCATTTTACGTGCTTTTCCGATTCGATCATTTTAGAATGATGATCTTGAGAATAAAATCAAACAGAAGTGGGTAGCTTTGGACTCAAAAGAAATTAAGAAAATAAATAAGAAAATAGATGCATGCAATGATAAAAAACTACAAAAAATAACCTAAATGATGCATGTAAAACATGTATGAAAATGCATGCATCAGTCCATATGCAACTGTCACGAACAATCATTGCAGTCATCAAGTAGGGTCAAGTAAATATCGCATTATGATATGGATTATGAAGCTTACACTAATAGAATTGTTATTGTTATTGATTTATGGGAACATCTGCTATGGCTTTTCTGGAACACATCTCATGGCTCCTAAGATAGGATTATAGCGGGTCATTCAGCAAGCCCTAGGCTCACAGGCTAATAAGCAACATGCTTAGAATCCAATAGGAAATAGGCAGCAGACCCGAGATTCCCAATTGAATGAGGTTTAGGCAAGGATCTTTATGGATCCCACTTAGCTCACATTGAATATGCCCATCCATGAGTCTTTTATGGTAGTTACGTATGATCGTAGAGACTCTATAGAGGTTCTTGAAGTTGCAACTCCTCAGTTCGACGAAAATGGCGACTTCGAGAATGCAAAAAGATGGATGGAGGAGGTTGAGCAGATCTCCCTCGAGACGGATTGTGGCGACAACAAGTTGATTTATGCCAATTGGAAATTGGCTAGTGAAGCATGGATAAAGTGAGGGATAACATAAATCCTTAAATAATGGAAACAGAATAATTTCATTGATGGTATAAGGCAACGCCTAAGGAGGTTATTCTGAAAGGAATAACCAAGTTTTAAGGAGGTTATTCTAAGGTTGAATAACCAAAGCCCTAAGGAGGTTATCCCCACGTTAGCCTTAAGGCATTATAAATTGAGATAGTAGTGAGGTCAACATATAAGCAAAGCATGATATTCTTATCAGATAGTAAATTAAAGAAGACCACAATGAAATTCTTAATCATAAGGTTAGGAAAGATCATTTATTCAAATTCAAAGGTTGATCTTTAGGTCAGTTGAGAATGCTACCTATGAGAATAGCAAAGATGCATGATGTTATGCATTAATGATCATGATATAGAGATAGTCCAAAAGTCATGTTGTACCTATGACTTATAAGGAATTAATTAAGAATGAGAAAGATTGTCGTCATGCAATAGATAGTTATTGGATTGATAAACAATACGGACTTCTCGGCAGACTTAATCATCATCTCGATCAGGGATTACGATGTGCTATTGAGCATGGACTGGATGTCCTACCATGACACCTACCTACATTATCGAGCAAAGAAGATAGTGATCGGAGCACCAGGGGGATCTCGATCTATCATCAGAGGTACGCCACTAGAGCAGGGCAAGGTCCTAGTGTCAGCTATCAAAGCCCAGAAGTTACTGAAGAAAGGATGCCGAGGATTCTTGGCAAGTGTGATTAAGACGGACCGAGCTAAGATAGATCGAGATAGTATTGAAGTAGTGAAAGAATTTTCTAACATTTATCCGAATGATGTCTCAGGACTACCACCATAGCGGAAAATCGACTTCCGCCTCGACTTGATGCCGAGTACTGCACTTATCTTGTGGGCACCATATAGAATGACTCCAGCGGAGATGCTGAAATTGAAGACCAAAATCCAAGAGTTGTTGGATAAGGATTTCATCCGACCGAGTATTTTTCTATGGGCTCTTTGGTACTATTTGTGAAGAAAAAGGATGGATCTATGCGACTATGCATAGACTATTAGATGTTGAACAATATCACAATAAAGAATAAATACCCACTATTAAGAATCGACAACCCGTTCGACCAATTGTCTTTGGCAAAGATATTCTCCAAAATCAATTTGAAAAGTGGATACCATTAGCTTCGGATAACTGATGACGATGTGCCGAAGACAATATTCAAAATAAGATATGGTCATTATGAGTTTCTAGTGATGTCATTTGGACTGACCAATGCTTCGGCAGCCTTTATGGATTTAATGAATCGAGTGTTCAAACCATATTTGGACAAGTTCGTGATTGTTTTCGTCGACGACATTCTGATTTATTCATCAAGCCCTGAGGAACATGAGGAGCAACTACGGGTTGTGCTACAGATTCTGCGAGAGCACAAATTGTATGCCAAATTTTTGAAATGCAAATTATGATTGGAAGAGATAATGTTCCTCGGGCATATCATCAGCAAGGATGGAATACCAGTGGATCTTGTCAAAATGGAAGCAGTTGCAAACTGGGAGCAACCAAAGAATGTATCAGAAATCAGAGCTTCCTCGGACTGACAGGATATTACCGGAGATTTATACAAGATTTCTCCAAGATTACATCGCCACTGTCAAATCTCACAAAGAAAGGAATCAAATATGAATGGTTACAGAAGTGTGTAGATAGCTTCCAAGAGCTAAAGAAAAGATTGACGACGGCGCCTTCTTACCATACCTTCAGGTCAAGAAAAGATTGATATATAGCGACGCATGTGGCATTAGCTTGGGGTGTGTCTTGATGCAACATTTCTAGTTATCGCCTACGCATCAAGGCAATTCAAGAAACACGAGAAGAACTACTCGACGCACGATCTCGAATTAGCAGCGGTGGTCTTCGTCCTCAAGATTTGGAGGCACTACCTTTACGGTGATGAATTCAAGATTTTTACGGATCACAAAATCTTGAAGTATATTTTTTTCCAACGTGATCTGAATATGCATCAGAGGAGATGGATAAAGTTTCTAATGGATTATAAATTTGCCATCAGCTGCCACTCAGGAAAGGCAAACTCAGTCGCTGATGCTCTTAGCAAAAATTGGGTAGAGTCACTTGCATGCTTGAGAGTGAGTCGCTGGAACATGATCGACTGCATTATATGCAGGTCAGACCAGTGACCAGCAGTGATGATGTACGAATTATGGCACACCTCGACATGCAACCTGAACTAATATTGAAGATTGGAAAGGCACGATCGAACGATAATGAGTACAACTACCTACTTAAGTTTTGTGAAAATATTCTTGTTGACTTTTCAGTCACAGATGGAGTGATCAGATACAGAGGACGATTGTGGGTCCCTGACCATGAAGGATTAAGAAGACAAGTGCTCGATGAAAGCCACAAATCGGAGTTCGCCATTCATCCCGAAAGCATGAAGATGTATGAGAATTTGCAACGGACGGACCCAAGGACATAGTAGAGTACGTTACAAAGTGCATAGTATACCAACAAGTGAAGATTGAGCATAAGAGGCCATATGAAGTACTGTAGAAATTTGGAATCCCACGATGGAAATTGGAAAACGATAATGATGGATTTTGTTACAGGGCTTCCAAGAACCCAACAAGGCCACGATGCGATATGGGTAGTGGTGGACCGATTCTTCATCCCCATCAAATGGAAGCAGTCCGTCGAAATCTTGATGAACATTTATTTTAAGAAGGTTATCCGATTACATGGAGTGCCAGTCTCTATTGTGTCGGATAGAGATCCATGTTTTATGGCTAAATTTTGATGGAGCATTCGGAGTGCTTTTGGAATGAAATTGAATTTTAGTATAGGGTTCATCTTCAGATAAGTGGACAGTCTGAGCGCACCATACAGACATTGGAAGATATGCTTCAAACATATGCATTAGATTGGAGTGGTAGTTGGGACACTCGTTTCTCACTAATTGAATTCGCATATAACAACAGCGACCACTCTAGCATTGGCATGACACCCTTTGCAGGCATGTATGAAAGACCATGTCGCTCTCTCATCTGTTGGAATTAGGTGGAAGGACGACAGTTCTTGTCAGAGAAAGTGTTAAAGCAAATCATGGAGACTACTGAAAAGGTTCGTCTCATTAAAGAAAGGTTGAAAGCAGCATTCACAAGGCAAAAGACATGCTGACAAGAAACGAACAGAACAGATCTTTAAGGTTGGAGATCAAGTGATGTTGAAAGTTTCTCCAATGAAAGGAGTAATGAGATTCAGCAAGAAGGTCAAGTTGAGCTCTAGGTATGTTGGTCCATTTGAAATACTTGTATTGATTGAGGATGCAGCCTGCAGGTTGACGCTACCGCCATCATATGGACATGTGCATAATGTCTTCCATGTGTCAATATTGTGCAAGTATCAGCATGATGATGCTAATATAGTGAATATAGAAGAACCAAACTTGAATGTTGACTAGTACCAGACTAAGCATATGAAGAATAAGATGGTACCCATGGTAAAGGTGGCTTGGACACATCACAGAGATGAAGATGCCACTTGAGAATTGGAAGATGAAATAAGAAAGAGTTTTCTAGGATTATTTAAATAGATTGATGTAATTTTTCTTAAGCAAATTCCAGGACAAATTTATTTTTAAGGAGATTATGATGTAATAGCCCTATTTTTTGCTAAATAAATGAATAAATTTTATTCATTTATAATATCTAAAAAATAATTATCTAATATTCTAGAATTATTAATTCCAAAATTAATGGAAATTATGGGATATGTTGGAAAGATAATGAAATTTGAAGAGAGATTGAATAGTTATGGAGATAAAATATGGATTAATACGTAAATTTAGATTTAATTAAATCTGAACAACTATGGGATGATTAATCAATGATGGATGGCCAAGATTGATGCTAAAAGAGTTCAAGACCCAATATAAGTGAAAATTCTTATTCTGCATTATAAATAGACATTAAGATGTGGTTGGAATTCCTTTTTCTATCAAACAGAATTCTGCCCACGAGTAACTTTTGTCCTCTCATTTTCACGCGAAACAAGGCACCTTCGAGAGCACGCGGCGGCTGTCGCGTATAGGAGAAGACTTTCAAGTGGTGACCGCAAGTTTTGGGACGTGGATAGAGAGGAATCGCTGGTCAAAGTTCGGCGTTTGTGTAGTTTTCTAGAGAAGGGATTGTAGTTAATTTTTTGGTCAACTTTAGATACGTAGGGGGATCCCTATATCGTCAATTTTTCATGACATGGAACCCTATTCTCTTCTCCATTATACCAAGAATCCATTGATACATTATATGCATAGTTTGGACATTGTATGACATAGTTATGGTGGTCGAAAAGTCACATCAGAATACGTTTCTCCGTCGGTTGCAGAACCCGGCCTAAGTTCTATTGTACCTAGCTCGAATTTCGTTAAATCTGGACCGAGTTGGACTGAGTTCTATAGTTATTGATTTATCACTTATTGAGCTCTAGCCTACCATATTGATCTCTTTAGTGTTCTATTATTTATCGTTTCATATCGTTATTGATCTATTGAGCACTTTTGATTTATGGTATATTGTTATGGTTAGACTCTATATATTGAGTATTTTTATACTCATGAGTTTTTCTCTACATTTGGATTCATGCAGGTGAGATGATAGAAGATGGTGATGCAGGTGGTAAGGCTCAGTGACAGAATTATTGCACATGACGTAGAATTAAGTCCGACTAGATTATTGATTAGCTACTTCTTTTCCATATTTAGTATTATAGAGTCATTGATGTTTCCAACTTCTTGACATTATAGATTGTTAGACGATCTTATTATTATTTTCGCATTCTATAGAGTTTATTTTCCCTAAAAAAACTATTTATATAGAATAATATAACACTTTTGGAATGACTCTGAGCACGTGAAAATCACGTGGATCTCGGGACATTACACCATCCGTGGCCGATCTCCTCAAGGCAGAGGAAGCTATCAGATGCATGCACATCGCTTACTTTAGTCCAAGAAGATGCAGTCGATAGACCCAACATGGCGACTGTAGTTATCGTGCTTAATAGCTACTCCATTAATCTTCCAAATCCTTGTGCACTGGCGTTTGTCTTTCATAGCACGAGTACTCAAGGACGGAACCACGTTAACTTGGGGAGGGGGGGCAAGTTTTTTAATTTATTATACTAATATGTATTATGTTTAAACGTATAATACTTAACGAATATATAAGTTGGCCCCCCTAAAATTTCAAAAAATCAAAGCTAGTCTGCTGGTAAGCGCCATGCTCAAATATTATGAAGGTCTCATGATCAATTTAAGGTTTAGATTTGTTTTCTTACATTTTTTTCATTTTATTTATTGGGTGATAGGAGTAACTTGAATATATAATAATTAAATCAATTATATATTAAATGCAGTAAATATAATTTGTGGATCTAAAAAGCATAGGATCAAATGCATTAATTTGAAAAACTCATTTTTTTAGAGTTGCATTTCTTTTGTTGCTATTTTTTTATTATACTTTCTTTTATCCTTCTTTTCTTTTGTATTTTTTAGTAATATTTTTATTTATTCAGTTAAAACTAATTAACTTTTAATTTATTTCATTTATATTTTAAATTATATATTTAATGGTGTATGTTAGTAATGTAAGAAAAAATGGATCAATCCGAAAAACTTACTCAACCCAAAAAATAAAATCAAAAAAATTGAAAATTAGAAGATTGAATACTATTTAAGGCAATTTTTTAATAGAGCAAGACTAACCCGCTTAAACCTGGAACCTACTCAAAAAACTTAGAGGGTCTATGTCCATTTTTTATTATTTATTATTTATATAATTAATTTATAAGTAATTATTTTTTATTATTGGTATAATAGTTTTTTTATATAGTTTAATATGTTCAAATCACATTATAAAACTCTAACTCAATAGTTCTAATATTATATTCTACATTTTATAACTAAATATGTTAATATTAATAATAATTTATTATATATTTTTTAAAAATAATATTTCACTAAAATAGAGGTCTGAAAAAATTAGAATGATTTTTTCTTTTTTTAAATGATTTTAGATTGGTTTTTATAATTTAAAACTGACCAAAAAATAATTGATGATTTTTTTAATCGAAAAATCGATTCGACCAGAATCACTTTTACCCTAATGATGCGAGTTCTCATAACTCAAATTTCTTCTGCTTATGCATAGGTGAAGAAAAAGAAGAGCTCGAATGAAAGCCTTGTGGTCCCGTAGATCTGTCCACTTGAAACATGACAGTCTCCGATAGAGTCCATATTTTGTCTATGAAATGTTAAAACCTAAAAAATGTTCTATACCCTATCTTATATCCTCCTATATCCTATAATAGAACTTAGATATTATATTAATATAATAATAATTACAATTTTATAAATAATAAATACAATTTAATAAAAAATATAATTTTAATAAATTAAATATAATTTCTAAATTTTCTAATTTTCAATCAATCTAATTGTATAAAGAGTTTTTTTGTCCTTCAGAGTTGCAATTGGGTAAACATTTCATTATGTTTTTTTAGTTCAAAATAATAAAATATGATTAATTGTTTTGATAGAAAAATTGATAACAAGTATTACACATTAATAAATTTGACCAAACACAAGTTTAAAACATTGATACAAGAGTGAGAGAAATCATGCAGAAAAAAATGAACGGCACATGACAACAAAACTGCAAGAAATACCACTTTTAACTACCTCCACTAACCAATGTTGAACCATGACTTATAATTATGTTGTCTTGATGATGATGCAAATCTTAAGAACATCAAAGAACATTAATGATACAAAGGCTAGATACGTTATGACCCCGTTTGGTTGCGGAATTGGGCAGGAACCGCGGCCTTATTTCGCCCGGTTCCGCCAAACACCGTCCCGAAATTCGATTCCGGAACAGAAACAATATTGGTGGATTCAGAGTCATGTGACATGAACATGACCCCGATTCCACCACTCTAAGGTGGAATCGGAGGTTGCCCCCTTTTTTTTGGGTTTTGACGCTGACGTGACTTTTATTTTTTTTCAATATTTATTTTATTTTTTTCTTTTCTCTTCACACACTATCTTCATTAAAATAAATTATTTAATAGATATAAAATAATTTTAATAAGTGTTTAATATAATATTATTTATTACCTATTTTTTCATTAAAAAATTTTAATATTTCATTACATATAATTAATTTTAAAAATGATTTTTTATATTTAAATAATACAATTTTTAACAAACTATTTCCCATAAAAAAATTTATTTTACAATTTTATTTTAATTAATAATAAAATTATACTTCATAATTATAATAATTATTTTTAATTCAAAACTCACCCAAAATTCATCCATCACATCTACTTTTCCATCACATCAACCATCTTATTCCTCATCATCAAATTCCACTCCAACCAAGCACACTCTGAATTAATCTGTTAATTCAACTATGCACGGATAACTTAAGAGGAACCGTAATTCTGTTTTCAAACGACCGCTATGTGTTTTGATATATAAATATCCCATTCCTATCAAGATTTTTTTCCCAAACAATATTCTTGCAATGACAAATCAAATAACATCATTCCTTCATTGGGATTCTGGGTTCATGGATAAAGTGTGAGATATTAAAAAATATGTTAAAAAAATTCCCATCATGAATTTCATAAATGGATGTTTATCAAACATTCTATAGAAAGAATTTCTTGAACCTTGCATGCGGAGATACTTTAATGAGCAGAACTCAAGAAAATGTCTAGAGGTTAATTGAATAATAATTTACTCCTATCCACCACAATTGGATACAAGTTACAATAAATTGTGAAATGCAAGAATGAGATAAAACTTTAAGTACTGAAAACAGAGACCAATTCATGGTCAGAGTAGACAAAATTCTTCAATGAGCCATGGAGAAGAGTACTTCAACCCAAAACACTTCAACAACTTTGAATGCATTTTCTACGAAAGTTAGTCCAGCAACCAATTTACATATCTTCATATGGAGCAATTGTGGGTCATGTCTTATGTGCAAATCAATAACAAGGTGATCAGAAAATTTGGAACAAGAATTAACCCTGGATGAATGCTCATCCACAGCATTGTCAAGCAGTGCACTAAAATCAAAATTTTATACAAGGACAAAATCAACAACCACAGAGGTCAACAACACCAGCTCTTGCTACACTACTGGTATTCATAGACATATTCTTACCTCAACCCCAAAATCAATTTGCCTTAATCTCATAAAAGACCAAGCAAGAAATGATGATAGAGAATATGAGAAGCAACAATACATATCGCTGACTCAACAGAAGATGCAAAATGAGAAAGGAGGCCATGCAATTATTGTTCACAAGAATATAATTTTTGTTTGAATAGCAATATCTTAAAGGATCCAATTGCTTAATAGGCCAGCACATCCATAAGGGCACTAGAAATATTTTGTGGACAATTTGAGATGAACCTTAGAGAACAATGTCAAATTGTCTGTGCACTGATCACAAGAAATTAGAACCACAATCAAGAAATATGATATTACAAGAGAGGAGGGAATAATTCACTTTTCCTACTACAGTTTGCACATATTTTGCACCCCCAAGAAAAATCTAGTTTTGGTTATTGCTCTCCTCATCCAATTTAAGCTCTAAAGGCATCCACAAAGACTAAGTTAGAAATTAATCTCACTATAGGGACAAAGCTGATATAGTTCACACTCGACTGAAACTATTTCGAAGGAAATATTAAGTCTACGAAAATTGCTTAAAGCGAGAAAGTGAAATATTATAAATCAGAAATCACATCAAAGAAAGCTATACTAATTTTTATGAGTTTTTAATGTAAAAGTAGACAAAAATTAGAGTAGATAAATAATAGGATTTAGGGGGATGTTTTTGGAGATATATTTCTTGAATCGAGATAAAAACTTGTACAGTAGTAGCAGAAGCTTACTTAAGGAATCCTAAGACATCTTACTGGGTCCCGATAAGTAATAATTTCTCTCTATTGGATCCTAAGTTTGGTTCGAGAGAGAAAGTAGAAAAAGTTCTGGACAAACCTCTCCGCCCTACTCGACATTAATCTCCAATGACTCTTTAAACATAATTCGACCGTCGCCCCACCACTCAGCACGCATTGAGGAACATATTACCCTCTCGAAAGAAGAACGAACGAACATTTGAGAATTAGGTCACCTGGACTTAGTCCTTTATCTTTAACCATTATTTCCATCAAACAATTCAAATTTATTTTGGAGTTCAAAGAGATGGTTAATTACATCCTTACCTACATCATCTAAACGTCTCTAATTTATTTATTTTGACTATGGATTGGACCAGTTTTAATCTTATTCATGATGTTCTCTTTGTAAAGCAAATCTTATCTATTTTTCTCATCTAACTAATTTAGGACAAAGGATAAGGATAAACTAGTACTGTTGAACACTTTTCTCACTCTTTATTATTTAATTATTATAAAAATATAACAATCTAAATTCTTAAGTAGTAAAAAAATCTAAATGATTAACTGATATTGAAGATAATTAAGTGCTAATGATATTGACATGTATTAATAAAAAAATGCAAAAGCTATAATACATGATTGTTGTCTGTTGATGACTTCTAATCTTAAATATAATATTAACATTTATATCTAATTCAATTCTTTTTTCTTATTCCATTAATGACGGAGTTTTGGATAATTTTAAGATGAGAACGACACGACACTGAATTTTCTATAATCTCGATTCTTCTGGTTAGGATTCTATAATTCAATGCATTGAAATAAGTTGTGGTTGCACTTTAATTATTTTTAATTGTTATATTCAATAAACTTGTATAAGTTGACATTAATTCTATCTAGTAGCTTAAGGGCAATCACACAACATTTTATATCGGAGATGAGTTGTCCTCTTGTACGCTTATAGCGGTACAAGTTGCGAATTGTCCATGTAAATATATTTGCATGGTTGAATCAGTCTTGATGACTGCAAATAATACACCTCATACGCGTCCAGCATAACATAGAATTAAAAAATAAAAAAAGTATAATATAGAAAAACGGAATAATAAAGTAAAAGATGAACCAAATACATATATATATATATATATATGCTTATTCATGGGTGGAGTGATAACAAAATAATAATGGCCCATACCATTTTTTATGAGAATAATGCCTTTTGTGAATTTTTTGTCTAACGTTAAAAAAATTGGTATATATTGTTACAGAAGGGTTCAATGAAAAATTATGTACAACAACAACAAGAAGACGAAATAATTTCAACTAAATCATTAATAATTTTAAAGAAATAATTACCATTGTCTATTTATCAACCGGGTCAACATCAGCGGCCAAAGCATTGATGATAAGTTGAGTCATGACATAGAAATATTGCAAAGCTGAACGCGTTTCCCCTTCTGAGGACGTGGGATTGGGAAGGAGATAGTGAAAGAAAAGAAATCGAATCAAGCCTGAAACGAATTGAACCCATGCATTGCCTTCAGCTTCCCCGGATTCAAGCGCTTGCTTGCTGCTGTTTCTTATGTCTTCTCATCATCCTGCAGTCTCCACAAAGAACGGCAGCCGACTATGAGTTAGTGTGGAACGACTGCCACGGAGACGCGAACTACACCGCCAACAGCACCTACCAGTCCAACCTCAATCTTCTCCTCTCCTCGCTCTCCACCACCGCCGTTGCCACTGGCTACGACAACGATACCGTCGGCACGGGAAGCAGCAAAGTTTACGGCCTGGCGCAGTGCCGCGGCGACGAGTCCTCCGCCGATTGCGGGGGTTGCCTCAGCACCGCAGCCCAAACCATCGTCCAAAAATGTCCCAAGGGTCAAAACTCGGCCATATTTTACGAGGAGTGCTTCCTGCGCTACTCCAACCAGAGTCAATACCCCGGGGGGAGCTATAACATCTACTTGTGCAACTCCAACAATGTTTCGGATCCGCAATTGTTCGACGATTTGTTAGGGAGCATGATGGACGATCTCTCAACGCGAGCGTCGAACTCCCCGAAAAAGTACGCGGGCGGGGTCGCAAACTACACGAGCTTCACGAAGTTGTATGGGTTGGCGCAGTGCACGAGAGACCTGTCGCAGCTCGATTGCTACCAATGCATTCAAACTCTCAGGGGAAAGATTCCCAACATCTGCGGCCAAAAGAAAGGAGGGAGGATACTTGCATTCACTTGTTCTATCAGATACGAATTGTACCAGTTCTACAATATCTCGGCGGACGCCCTACCGACGTCGCCGCCACCACCGTCGCTGCCGCCCTCGTCATCAGCAACAAACGGCACTGGTGCTCCTCAGGGAACGACCGGAGGTAAGTCCTGCTTCATGGGTGCTGCCTAATCGTGATCACAGATACCTAATTATATTAATGAAAATCTATGAAAGTTTATTTTTTTACATATATAAATCTTTTTCACTCTAACTATTCTAGATCAAGATATTGAACTCATTATCTACAATTCCTTTTTCACATACTGTGAAAGTGAAACAATTTTTAAATTTTCTTTAAGATGAAGTTTACTTTCTAATTTTCTTTCTTCTATTATTCCTCCAAAGATTAACTAAATTTCAAACAACTTTACATAAATAACCAATAAAGAATTCTAATATATCAATCACCATGAGCATTTTTGCATCATCACGAGTCCAATAAAGAATTCTAATATATCAATCACCATGAGCATTTTTGCATCATCACGAGCATTAGTGTTATCCATGCCTCAACCCTTATTTATTAGTTCAACCATCTATGTGATTCAAATATATAGAAAATTAGAATTTGCATGAATAAGTGAGATAATATGAAAGAATATAAATTCATAATCGAAATGAATTAAATTTAATCATGAAACAATCATAAGATCAATAATCATATGTTTCAATAAACAATGCTTTCTTTACTTCTTATATATTTTCTTATTCATATTCATGCTCAACTTAATACGCTTGTTCATGTTCATGTTCTTGTTCATATTCATGAACTTGTTAATATTCATATTCATGGTTTTTTTTTTATTTTACACTACTTCTTTTACTTTTCATGCATACATCTAAAGATTTATATATTTTTTTCTCATATGCAATTTTCTTAACTTTTATTAAAATTAGCCAAGATACTTTCATACTATTTTTTATTATGATTGAATTCTATAGATGACTGTCATAAATTTTAAAGATGGCTCTCATTATTTTTTATCACGCTATAACATTTAGTTTCACATGACACTTAGTATCAACTATCATTACTAATCAAAGCAAGACCAAGGGTACTTAATTTGAACCCATGTTAGAAATTTATACAACAACCCGAAAGCATTAGTCTCAGAATTTTATAACGCAATCAGAAGGCATTCGTATTCATGAGTTCATTGGCAGTAAACATGCAATATTTTTCATCTTTTATATTGTTACTTAAACATTTATTTTTGCATATTTCAATTTAACATGGCATGAATAAGGGGAAAAAATTATTCAACATCAGATCAAATCATGAGAAAACAATTTATGGGAAAATAACTAAACTCACACTGAGCAGGATGAAACTCGTGATCATAAAAGTCATATATTCTCTCTCTCTCTTGAATCTTAAATATCTTTTCATTGTTATGATTTTTTCAATAAAATAATATTATTTTAGCTTCTTATTACCTTTTTTAATACTTAAAACACCTACTGGGAGTCTTTTATACTCAATCTCATGATTAAATTTAAAGTTGAAATTGAATATCTAATCTTGATCCAAATTTCAATTCCTATTTCCATTAGGACTTAACTTTTTCTTTCCAAATTTTATTTTAATTATTCTTGACAAGTAATTAATTTTCAATTTAATTAATTAGGAATTTAATATTTATTTTTGAAAAATTTAGGGTATTAACAAAAAATTTATTTGAAGTTATTAAAGTAAGCTTCTATCATTTAACAACAGATCCTTCTCAGAATTCATTGGACATTTCATAACAAATATGATATGGTAAAGATAATTTGGTGCATTTGCTCACAGAATGAACATTTTGAGTCCTCGATAGTCGATAGGTACCAGACATCATGACATAAACTATCAATTTATGGATGCCGCGTTGTCTGATCGGTTGGACACAAAAGTCACGAGTCGTCCATTCCTGTACTGGTTCGAAATAAAATAATTAAAGTCGATTGTAATTTTAGACCAATGACTTGCATTTATTATTCTGTTTTGATCTAGGAAAAAAGAGTAATAATAAACTGGTGAAGGTTCTTGCCATTGCCATCCCCATTGCCGCCGCCCTGATTGTTCTGTTACTGATTGCCCTGTTTCTCTGTAAACGGACAAGGAAATCCAGTGGCGGACAAGGTATGCAATGAGTTTACTGCAGTATATATATCTGTTTTTCTCGTGAATACAACAGAAACTTATTTCACACATATTTCAACAAGTTTTGTTGCTGTGTCATTATACTTGACCTTTGACCGAGCAGGGAGAGTACAGGACCCAGATTTTAGTAGCACAGAATACATATTATTCAACTTTGCTACGCTAAGATCTGCGACGAACAACTTCGCGGATTCGAACAAGCTTGGACAAGGTGGTTTTGGACCGGTCTATAAGGTGTGTCGGCATGTTCAAGACTTCAAGTATATATAATATATTATATAGGCAGAAGCATATAAATGCTTTATATAATATTTAAATTGCATAAACTAATTAAAGGACCCATGAGCATAATACTTATCTTCCATAACATCTACAGGGAACATTAGAGAATGGAGAGCAGATTGCAGTTAAGAGACTCTCTATCAACTCTGGTCAAGGACTGGTGGAATTCAAAACTGAGATTGTTTTAGTTGCCAAGCTTCAACATAAAAACCTTGTCAGATTGTTGGGTTGTTGTTTTCAAGAACAGGAGAAAATACTTGTCTATGAGTATCTTCCTAACAAGAGTCTTGACAAAATTCTATTCGGTAAGGGACACTTTATGTGCATATATACTACACATATACATACATACATACTACATAAATATATATCTATATCTATATATATATATATATGTCACATGAACGCTTATTATAGGCATAAGTTTTTTTTTTTTTTTTTTTGAGTGTGAGTGTGAAACAAGGCATGCGATTATTTATTTGCCTAGCATCGGGCATGTAGATTGGGTACATAAAAGATAATGTGATTACAATTAATTTAGAGCTTATTTAGAAGGCTGATGTCGTTGTTTTCAAGAAAACAAATCTATTGCCTAGCATATATGATAGTATGGGGTTGATGAGTATGCTGCAAGATTTAAGAGCTGATTTGGAATTTTATTGTTCATACATTACTACTAAAAAAATAGTATATTTATTGGAGCAGTAGACCTCTTTTTGTTTCTGTTCAACTCTGATTTCATTTCGTTCTCCAATCCTCATTAATTTTCTTGGATTTGCGGACATCGACAGATCCAATTAGGAGAGTTGAATTGAATTGGGGACGGCGTCGTAAGATCATTGAAGGCATTGCTCGGGGCATTCTGTATCTTCACGAAGACTCACGGCTCAAGATAGTTCATCGAGACCTGAAAGCCAGTAACATCTTGCTTGATGGAGACATGAATGCCAAGATATCAGACTTCGGTCTTGCCAAGCTTGTCAACATCGACGAGACCCAACGAAACACCAGCAGAATCGCTGGAACATAGTATGTTGTGTTCTGATTCTTTTTTACCACAGTATATATAGTCTTATTCAGAATTAAAAAGATCTGATTGCCTAATTTGTCTATGACAGTGGGTACATGGCGCCAGAATATGCAATGCATGGTATCTTCTCAGTTAAATCCGATGTCTTCAGTTATGGCGTATTGGTTTTGGAGATCATAACAGGGCGAAGGAACATTGGATCTGATGCAGACTCTACAACACTTCTTAGCTATGTAAGCATGCATGCATCGTTTCTCTAATTCGTCTGATACCTTTTAAAATGGGACAATGAGCAGTGATCGAATCACATGCATCTAATTAGATAGTAATTACTTGTACCATTTGGTTTCCATGTTAAATGATCAATCAGGTGTGGCAACACTGGAACGAAGGCAGAGCGCTAGAAGCCGTCGACCCATCCATGGCTGATCACCTCAAGGCAGAGGAAGCTATCAGATGCATGCACATCGGCTTACTTTGCGTCCAAGAAGATGCAGCCGACAGGCCGAACATGGCGACTGTAGTTATCATGCTTAGTAGCTACTCCGTTAATCTTCCAATTCCTTGTGCACCGGCGTTCGTCTTTCATAGTACGAGTACTTACAACTCAGATTCCCTCGGCTTAAGTAATGCATACGGTGAAGAAGAAGAAGAAGAGCTCGAATGAAAGCCCTATGGTCTCGTAGATCTGTCCACTTGAAACATGACAGTCTTCAGTAGAGTCCATATTTTGTGTGTATGAAATGATATTGTATAAAGAGTTTTTTGTCCTTGAGAGTTCCAAGGGTCTAAACATTTCATTATGCTTTTTAGTTCAAACTCCAATAAAATGTGATTAATTGTTTTGATAGAAAATTGATAACAAGTATTAGAGATTGATAAAATTGACCAAACATAGTCTAAAACAATAGTACAACAGTGAGAGAAATCACACAAAAAAATGAACGGCACATGACAACAAAACCGCAAGAAATACCACTTTTAACTACCTCCACTAACCAGTGTTGAACCCTGACATAATTATATTGTCTTGTATAAATATCCCATTCCTATCAAGATTTTTTTTCCAAACAAAATTACTATCAAGATTTTTTCCCAAACAAAATTATTGCAATTAGAAATCAAATAACATTATTCCTTTCATTGGGACTCTGAGTTCATCGATAAAGTGTCAGAGATTCAAAAATATGTTAAAGTGGTATTCCCATCATAAATGGATGTTTATGCAAACATTGTATAGAAAGAATTTCTTGAACTTTGCATGTGGAGATACTTTCATGAGCAGAAATCAAGGAAATGTCTACAGGTTAATTGAATAGAGGAAAATGCCGCTGCTTAGCAGCTTGTTTTCTTTTTCATGTCTAATCCCTCGCCTCCAACGTCGTCGCCGCCGATCTGCTATGCCACCACCTCCTCCTTTGCTTCGCTCTCGACCTCCTCGACGCCGCCTCTGTTGCACCATGGCCACCGCCTCCACTCCACCCTTCACGAGGAAAAGGGGAAAGTTGGATTAGAGATATCGTTCGATCTCGATCGTCCAAAATATTATGGAAGATGGAGATTTTAAGATGCACAATGGTGCTCAGCAGCCTCGTTAGCGGGGACACGCCCACTAAGGAGGCGCTCTTTCCTCAATTGAATAAGTTACTCCTGTCCACCACAATTGGATACAAGATACAATAAATTATCAATTTCTAGAAGGAGATAAAACTTTCATTACTGAAAATGAGACCAATTCATGGTCAGAGTAGAGAAAATTCAATGAGCCATGGAGAATAGTAGTTCAACCCAAAACACTCCAACAGTTTTAAATGTATTTTCTACAAAAGTTAGTCCAACGACCAATTTACATATCTTCATATGGAGCAATTGTGGGTCATGTCTTATATGTAAAATCAATAACAAGGTGGTCAGAAAATTTGGAACAAGAATTAGCCTTGGATTAATGCTCATCCACAGCATTTGTCAAGAAGTGCACTAAAATCAAAAGTTTATACAAGGACAAAATCAACGACCACAGAGGCCAACACCAGCTCTGGCTACGTACACTACTGATATGCATAGACTTATTCTCACCTCAACCTCAAAATCAATTAGCCGTAATCTCATAAAAGACCAATCAAGAAATGATGATGGAGAATATGAGAAGCAACAATGCATATGGCTGACTCAACAAAACAGGCAAAATGAGACACTGAAACATGAGGAGACCATGCAACTACGGTTCACAAGAATATTAATATAAAATTTTGTTTCAATAGCAATATCTTAAAGGATTGAATTGCTTAACAGGCCAGCACATCCATAATGGCACTAGAAATCTTTCTTGGACAATTTGAGATGAACCTCAGAGTGCACTGATCATAAGAAATTAGAACCACAATCATGAAATATAATCTTAGAAGAGAGGAGGGAACAATTCACATTTCGATATTATTATTTATAACTAATCCAATTCTTTTTTCATTCCATGGATTACAAACTTTTAACTAATTTTAAGATGAGAATGTCAGGAACAAACTGAATTTTCTATAATTTTGATTCTTCAACATATAATTTAGAAGTCTACAATTCAATGCATTAAAATAAGTTGTGGTTGCAATTCAATTATGATAATTTTGAAATATTAAAGCACTTTGTATTAATCTCTGTTGGGCCATTGTATTAATATTCGAAAAAAATCATCTCTGTTTGGCCACTTGTATTGAAATATCAAATTATGAGTATTATTTAAAAAAAAAAGAATCCAAACATTTTTGACGAGTTTATGTCCGTCGGAAACTTTTTTAGAAAAGGAAGGTTGGAGCTTCCGACGGGTCTTCCATCGGAAGCTCCGAAGGGCGCAGCACAGTCGAAGCTTTCGATGGGAAAGCACCATTGAAAACTTCGAGAACCATCGTCCAACAGCATGTCCCATCGGAAGTTTTGAAGGGAGACAACCCCTCCCTCCAATTTCGCCAACCTGCTTAGGATTTTTTATGGAAAAATTTGTAGGGAGCTTCGAAGGAAAGCTTTCCTTCCAAATTTAAGATGGGACGTGTTCGTAAAAAATTTCAAAGGTCAAAATTTCCTTCAAACTTTGTGACGGGACTTACCCGTCGAAAATTCCGAAGGTAAAGTAATCATCACAGACGTTCGCAAACTTCCGAAGGAACATTTGACCGTCGGTAACTCTTTCCAATAGCTATGTTTCCATGCCCATTGGAAAATCCATGGGAAAACTTTTTTAATGACGAATTTCGAAGTTTTTGCGACGGATATATCCATCAGAAAAATGCGAAATTCTTGTACTATTTGTGTCTTTTTTACAATTTGTATAGGCTTATTATTTTACATTTTTTACATATACTTTATACGTATATTATAATATTACAGTAATTTCATATGTCTTTATCTCATATTATACAATGTTATCATTTTTAATAAATTGGGTGGGAGTCGGACACAAAAAAGAAAAAAATAAAAAAATTCATAAATTGGTATTATATTAAATAAATGTAATATTAAATATAAGTTTTGAAATATATATATATAATACATAAAAAATGGAAAGATATGTACATTTGATTCCCAAAAATAAATAAAATGATATGCCATTCAAAAAAATTGGATGGAAGATGAAGAGGCAAGAGAGTATATTAATGACATTAAAAGCTTATAATAGAAATGGAAGTTAAAATTGTCGCTTTAGAGTGACATTAAATTTTTTAGAAGTAACATTATGAGCACCCTTACATTAATTCTAGTAGCTTAATACCGGAGATGAGTTGAGGGCTTGTAGCGGTACAAGTTACGAGTTTTCCATATATCTTTGCATGGGTCCCGATGACCGCAAATGATAAAACTCAAACAGATCCACTCTATAATAGAAAATTGGAATAATCGTTTATGGGTGCGATGATAACTGAAAAGACAATAGTGGCCAAACTACCGCGTGTATACGGATCGTGTCCATCTAAACCAGAGAGTAAAGTCATTGGTTTGCTTTTGGTTGCTCCTTCTTTTGACGCAAACGTTTAAAAAATCGGTGTCTAGTAGTTAAAGAAGGGTTCAACGAGCGGGTACGTAAAGCACATGGTTTGAATATAAAATATTGATATTTCAGTTACAACAAATCATAAAAGTTTATGAGTGAAGGAAAGCATTTCTTTGAACTAAAATTACTAATATAATTTTAATTGAAAAATTCTCTGACACGGGTTACATGTCTTTCATTAATCTCGTTAGAAGAATGGTCACGTCTTTCATTAATCTCGTTAGAAGAATGGTTATCACTGGTAGTCGAATTATCAGATATTAAATTTGATTTTTAAATTTATTTACCTCCTTATTTTCTTAATAACTTTTTGTATTATGTGTAAAAAGGAAAGTACTCGCATCATCTATTAAGGGAGTCAACATCGGCGGCCAATGCTTTGTTCATAAGTCGTGACAATGTGACATCGAAAAGGAAGATGAACGCGTTTCCTCTTTGAATCAAGCTTGAAACGAACTGAACCATGCCTTGTCGTCAGCTTCCCCGGATCCAAGCGCTTGCTTGCTGTTCTTTCTTCTTTTGCCTTCTCATCATCCTGCAATTCATACGAAGGACGGCAGCCGACTACGACTTCGATTACATCGACTGCCAAGGAGATGCGAACTACACGGCCAACAGCACCTACCAGTCTAACCTCAATCTTCTCCTCTCCTCCCTCTCCACCACCGCCGTCGCCGCTGGCTACGACAACGACACCGTCGGCACGGGAAGCAGCAAAGTTTACGGCCTGGCGCAGTGCCGCGGCGACCAGTCCGCCGCGGACTGCGGGGGTTGCCTCAGCACCGCAGCCCAAAACATCGTCCAAAAATGTCCCAAGGGTCAAAACTCGGCCATATTTTACGAGGAGTGCTTCCTGCGCTACTCCAACCAGAGTCAATACCCCGGGGGGAGCTATGACATCTACTTGTGCAACTCCAACAATGTTTCGGATCCGCAATTGTTCGACGATTTGTTAGGGAGCATGATGGACGATCTCTCAACGCGAGCGTCGAACTCGCCGAAAAAGTACGCGGGCGGGGTCGCAAACTACACGAGCTTCACGAAGTTGTATGGGTTGGCGCAGTGCACGAGAGACCTGTCGCAGCTCGATTGCTACCAATGCATTCAAAATCTCAGGGGAGATATTCCCAAATATTGTGGCCAAAAGAAAGGAGGGAGGATACTTGAATTCACTTGTTCTATCAGATACGAATTGTATCAGTTCTACAACACCTCGGCCGACGCCCTTTCAACGCCGCCGCCACCTCCGTCGCTGCCGCCCTCGTCGTCAACCACAAACGTCACCGGTACTGCACAGGGAACGACCGGAGGAAAGTCAAACGACCGTCCTTCACGGGTTCTACTGCTACCTAATCGCGATCATTGATGGCGTAGTGTATAGTATTCCTCGCATGATACGTTTGATTATATTAATGCAAAATCGTCAAAATATTTTATTATTTTACATATACCAATCCTTTTCACTCTAGCTATCAGAATACCGCGTTGTCTGATCAGTTGGACACCCAAGTCACGAGTCGTCCATTCTTTGACTGGTTCGAAAGAAAATAATTAAAGTCTATTGTAATTTTAGACCAATAGACCTCGACCAAGTGACGATGGTTGTGTTAGATCTCGACAGTCAACATAAAATCCTATCGAATCTTATGAATATGGATCAATAAGGCGTCGTATGATCTATGTAGCCGACCCCACTTAATGGGATAAGACTTTGTTGTTGTTATTTTGTTGTAATTTTAGACCAATGACTTGCATATGTTATTCGATTTTGATCTAGGAAAAAACAATAAGAACAATACGGTGAAGGTTCTTGCCATTGTCATTTCCATTGCCGCCGCCCTGGTTGTTGTGCTACTGATTGCCCTGTTTCTCTGTATACGGAGAACGGAATCAAGAGGAGAACAAGGTATGCAGTGCAATGAATTTGCTGCAGTGGATACAACAGAAACTTTTTCACACATATTTCAACAAGTTCTGTTGCTGTGTCGTTATACTTTACTTTTGACCGAGCAGGGAGAGTACAGGACCCAGATTTTAGTAGCACTGAATACATATTATTCGACTTTGCTACCTTAAGATCTGCGACTAACAACTTCGCGGATTCGAACAAGCTTGGAGAAGGTGGCTTTGGACCGGTCTATAAGGTGAGTCAGCATGTTCAACTATATGTAATGTATTAATAATAAATAGGCAAAAAGTTATAAATTCTTTTTAGTTTTTACAATATTTAAATTGCATAAACTAATTAAAGGACCCATGAGCGTAATACTTATCTTCCATAACATCTACAGGGAACATTAGAGAATGGAGAGCAGATTGCAGTTAAGAGACTCTCCATCAACTCTGGTCAAGGACTGGTGGAATTCAAAACTGAAATTATTTTGGTTGCCAAGCTTCAACATAAAAACCTTGTCAGATTGTTGGGCTGTTGCTTCCAAGAACAGGAGAAAATACTTGTCTATGAGTATCTTCCTAATAAAAGTCTCGATAAAATTCTTTTCGGTAAGGGACACTTTATATGCATATTATTATATGTTTTATGTTGTAAACTTATATATGATAGGCACAAGTTTTCGTGTGTGTGTGCTTCTGTGTGAACTGTGAAACAAGGCACGCAATTATTGTAATGTGATAACAATTAATTTAGCGCTTACCTAGGGGGCTGATGTCGTTTTTACAAGAAAAAAACTTACTTCCTAGTATATATGATTGTACGGCGTTGATGAGTATACTGCAAGATTTAAAATCTGATTTGGATCTTTATTGCTTATACATTACCACTGAAAAAGTAATGATATATTAGTATAGTAGACCTCTTTTTGTTTCTTTTCAACTCTGATTTCATTTGATTCTTCAATCCTCGTTAATTTTCTTACATGGATTCGGGAAATCGACAGATCCGAGTAGGAGAGTTGAATTGAATTGGGGACGGCGTCGTAAGATAATTGAAGGCATTGCTCGGGGCATTCTGTATCTTCACGAAGACTCGCGTCTCAAGATAGTTCATCGAGACCTGAAAGCCAGTAACATCTTGCTGGACGGCGACATGAATGCCAAGATATCAGATTTCGGTCTTGCTAAGCTTGTCAACATCGATGATACCCAACGAAACACCAGCAGAATAGCTGGAACATAGTAAGTAGCAATTTGATTTTGTTATCATTTCTTTTTTACCACGGTATATGTAGTATTGTAGCCTTATTCAGAAATAAAAAGATCTGACTGGCTAACTTATCTGTGACAGTGGGTACATGGCACCAGAATATGCAATGCATGGCTTCTTCTCAGCTAAATCCGACGTCTTCAGTTATGGTGTATTGGTTTTGGAGATCATAACAGGGCGAAGGAACATTGGATCTGATGCAGACTCTACAACACTTCTTAGCTATGTAAGCATGCATGCATCGTTTCTCTCATTCGTCTGATACCTTTTAAAATGGGACAATGAGCAGTGATCGAATCACATGCATCTAATTAGATAGTAATTACTTGTGCCGTTTGGTTTCCATGTTAAATGATCAATCAGGTGTGGCAACACTGGAACGAAGGCAGAGCGCTAGAAGCCGTCGACCCATCCATGGCCGATCACCTCAAGGCAGAGGAAGCTATCAGATGCATACACATCGGCCTACTATGCGTCCAAGAAGATGCAGCCGACAGGCCGAACATGGCGACTGTAGTTATCATGCTCAGTAGCTACTCCGTTAGTCTTCCAAATCCTCGTGCACCGGCGTTCGTCTTTCATAGTACAAGTACTTACAACTCAGATTCCCACGGCTCAAGTGATGCATAGGTGATGAAGAGCTTGAATGGAAGCCCCGTGGACTCGCAGATTTGTCCGCATGAAACATGACACTCTCCAGTAGAGTCGATATTTTGAGTCCTGGAAATGTCATTCGTATAAAGATTTCTTCTCCTTCAGCATTCCCTATGATGCACGGGTACTCCAATTTTCTCAACGTATCCGTACCGGGTACATACTCGGTATCGGTACTTTATGGGTATTTGTGAGTACTCGTACCCATATGTACTCAATAATAAAATATTTTTTAAAAAAATAGGTACTTCAGTGGGTACTCGTACCTATGCTTCTGGGTACTCCATATCAAAATTTTGTCAGATAAAATTTTAAAAAAAATAATTAATGATTGATGATCATGAAAGCACTAATACTAGAGAACATAATACACATATATTTTATTACGTTTTTATCAAATGTGAACAATAAAACTTATAGATGTTAAAGATGAGAAATCGTAAGGAGAAAGAAAACTATTAATAATTCCTCGTTTAGACATAATAGTAAAGAGAATAACTAATTACTTATTTTGAAAACTTAAACAATATGAAAATACTAGAAATCTTATGAAAATTTATTATATATATATATATTTAATATATTGCCATACCCGTACTCTAATTTTTTAGAATTTGACGTATCCCGTACTCGTACTCGTACCCGGTATCGATACCGTATCCGTACCCTTGCAACATAGAGCATTGCAATTGTGTAAACATTTCATTATGTTTTATTAGTTGAAACACTAATAAAATATGATTGGCTGTGTTTTGTGGGAAAATAGATAACAACTACGACAGATTAATAATATTGACCAAACATATAACTTTAAATTATAGTACGAGAGAGAAAATTATGCAGAAAAAAAATGAACCCTACATAACGAAATGACAAGAAATACCACTTTTAACTTCCTCCACTAATGAGTGTGGAAACATGAATTATGGTTATATTGTCTTGATGATGATTCAAACTTTAGAAACATTGAAGGTCCTTAATGATGCAAAGCTTAGATATCATATGTGTTTTGATAAATAAATGTTCAATTTTATCAAGGTTTTCTTCGGAACAAAATTATTGCAATGAGAAATCAAATAACATTAATCTTTCATTATGATTATGAGTCCATGTAACGCCCGACATTTAATTGGGGAAAAGAAAAGAAATAAAAGGAAAAGAAAAGGAAGATAAAATGATAAGGAAAAGATAAAATCTGAAATTTTATGAGGAGTTAGTTTCCAACCAAACTTAGATTTCTTCCCTATAAATAAGAGGTCAGACTAAATGAAAATTCTCTTTTCGTTTTCTCACGAAGCCGGCCCTAATTTCTTCTCTATGTGCGTTCTTTTCGTTCTTCCTTGTCCCTGACGGCCGCCGCCATACAGGGGACACATCGGAGGACGTGGATGATGCCGGATGCGCATCGGACAGAGGAAGAGGAAGAAGAGGACAGCAGTAAAGTTTCTTGGACAGAAACTTCAAGGTATGAAATTAGAGTAGATTCGTAATAGAATCTTGATTTTAAACTTAAAGCATGTTCTAAATAGTTCCTGATTATTGCTCCATGTCTTATTATGTTGATTAGTGTCGGCCATTGCCGAAAAAGATGAACGGAATGCGACTGCGCGTCCGCGCAGTTTCTGCGCAAGATGAACTGGGCCCGAGTTCACCAGACTCCGGCCCGGGCAGGTCCTTCGCCGGACCGAGTTCGGAGGAACTCGGCCCGGATCCGCCATTGCTGACGCTCGTCGAGCTCTGCAACCGGACGAGCCCGGCCCGGGTTGAAGACGACCCGGACCTAGTTCTGTGTATGGAAAATTAGTCGGGCGTGACGGCCGCCCCGACTCAATGACGAACCGACCCGGCCGGGGGTGTAACCCGAACCTGGCCCAGGCTTACCCTTGATTTTTATCGAGGATGACTATGCCTTACCCGACACAGGTTTCTCCCTACTCGGCCCGGGTTCCGACTAGATTCAGCACATGTTTATAATCTTTTAATTTATGTTCCACATGATTAACTCTAATCTATGTATGATGATGATAATGTTGATCTTATTCCTGATTTGTTCTCCATGACCTTGTCTTTTATCCTGATTTAAAGTTCTTATCAAAATGTTTTTTGTTTAATTAAAAAATACAAGATAAAAGACATAAAATATTAAATGGAGAGTTCTTTTTATGATGGACCGGTGACGATCAGTTATGGGCTGACCTCGGTCAGTTATGATGATGATGATGGATGAGTTGAGACAGGCCTCCCCGTGGGTTGAAATATATTCCAAATAAGTCAAAGATGAAATTAAGATGATGAAGAAGATGAACACATATGAATAAAGAACCTTTCTTATGATGACCGGCTTGATGCATTTCTTATGATGATTATTTATGATCTTTTATTCATATGTTTCTATGCATGCTCCTATAATTCTATTTATGATCATGATTCATTTTCCTATCAGATGATGATGTTATCTTATGATATTATATTTATGATTCATGCCTAGTATCATGATCCTACTATGATATTTATCTTACTTTCATGCTGAGTTGTAAAACTCATAAGGAGGTTTCTCCTCTGCATGTTCTTAAATGCAGGCCAATGTCTCAATGATGATGGTGACCAACGGTGACAGATCGAGCTCGTAGGTGGCTGCCCATGGTTATCGAGTCCTTTAGATGATTGATAGTTTTTTCCTTTCTTTTTATCACTTGATGTATTAGCTTTCCTTTGGACTCCTATGAAGTCAATTATCAGTCTTCCGCATTTCGAGATGTTACTCTATTTTATTCTAAATGATGATTTAGTTATTCTATATTTATTGATATTCTGTTGACCAGTCAAAGTCTCTTTTTGGTCAATGTGATGTACACGTAAGGATGATCCGTAGCGTTCTCGAAGCATATTCTGTCACGTGACGGGGTGCGATTTGGGGGCGTTATAGTCCATATATGAGGTGCAAGAGAGATTCAAAGATATTCTAAGAAAGTATCCCATTATGATAAAATGGATGATTATGCCAACATTCTATACACAAAGATTAAATTGAAAGATCATCCCAATATACCACTAAAATTCTCTTGAAATAAGAAATCATCAAGTTTAGTCTAAAACTATAAAAAATTATGCTTGAGGTAATCCAATATGAAGGAATTGATAATAAATAAACAAGGGTATTATGGGAATACCTTATAGCAAAAGACAGATCGTCGAAGATTTTTCTATGTTATTTTTGCATCGTCGTTGGGGATCCTAATCACAGAGAAAAGGACCACATATCCATAATGTCATCGAAATCTAACAAACCTCAAAATGGATTTCATCGGACTTGCACAGCCACTGTACACATTTGGATGCACATTAAATTTGAACATGTCATCACCCCTTTTATAAGGGTAAAGTGAAGTTAAAATTAGTAGTTCGGTCAATCAACCAATTGTTATGTGTAGTTTGATGCACCCATCAGGCCCAATGATTGGGCTCGACCCATGAGGGTGTTAAGTCTAACAATCTCCCACTCGCACTAATGAACTGATACCCATATTTAATTCTAATAAACATTCCTCCAAAATTAAGGAAGAACTATGACCTACTAGGAATTCATGGTCATTCGATCACTTGAGAGTCTATACTATGGCATATTATAAATGCATAGTTACTCGATCAATTTGATAGACAAATGTTATGATGACATAACTGTTCAATCGACGTGTGAGCTCATGCTATATCTTCTCAACTATATATAGGTGCCCAACTATTTTATCAATAAAACATAGTCGCTCAAACATTCATATTACTTGATTTGCCCTAGAAGCACCTCGCATGCATACTCCAGACGACATACGTATTATCATGCATGATTTCGATTGATTTGTATTTGTATGCTTATGTATTTGGTCTATTGCATCACAAGTATCATGATGCACTAAAGAATTTTTCTCTTGCCCTCATATTTCTCAGCTCTAAGTCAGTTGCTTTACTAATGGTGGCTCGACGGGACGCATACACTTTTAGCCTTTTAGTACTTCGCTAAAGTAACAACACTAATCCATTACTTTGAAATATAGTCAAGAGCCTAAGGACAAACTCCGAACTTATTCAGTCCTTACAGACTCACACTTTGACGAACATTATAAATTATTCGTCAAGTCTTAGGGTCGACTTAGCATACTAGGTACATAACCAAGTACTGAGGTGGAGACTCTTACTGAAGGAGCGTATGTCATAAACTCATAACACCACACGAGCTGAAATCCAGACGTCTATCTATGATGCCTAACTTGAGTCCTCCCATTAGTCGTCCAAAAATAGGTACCATGAGATCTCACATCCAGCTTCTCTTATCAGGCTACACAGAGTTATATATAAACTCGTGTCATCCTTCTGAACATATTAGGATGATCTTAGATCATGCATCTAGATCTACATCATTTCATCTCTGCTCGCTATATATCAAGCGTCAAGGTGATTATCCATATAGCTGATAATCTCTTGCTTGATGGACATACTTTACATATGTTGTCAAAATCATTAACTCTATCTAGAATAAAATTAACGTGTTTTATTCATCATAAGAAGATTTAGAATACATTATCACATAAACCTTGTGCATGTAAATGCATTAGTCGAACATAGCTTAATAAGTATCTTATACTTATACATGCATTAATCAATATTATTTTCTTCACATTATCAAGTCATATCAGACATCAATGTGTTTTCCCTTACAATGGTCCTTTCTTTTATCAAGCGATAGTGACATACATCTTGCAACAAAGGGCATACTTGACCATTGGTAATACAGGAGTAAAAACATTTGCTTAACCAGAGGGCTTCATACCATCATTGAGTATAAAACGAACTCAATTTTCATAATTGACAACTTCATATAGTTTTACTTTATCTAATCTTTGCAACGAATGTCATTCTGTAAAATGAAGACATAACTAGAGACAGACTTTTTTTGTTGATATCGCCATCCTAATATGCGTTTACTTTATTAATCAAGTGCATAACTCGATCTTCATCATAGCGCAAAATGAGAGTCAACAATGCCCATAAGGTGTCTCATTATTCTCTTTATCATCATTCAACATAGACGCCATGTGTTATTATATAAACTTTTCATTTGATCAATGACACAAAAGCAAATATCAAACTACTTAATTTATTGTGCATTACTGACCATACTTACAAAAGGATATTTCTGTTTGTTACTTATAGAGTTTTAAAAAATTTCATGAGATTCAAAATTATCTCTTTTAATAAGGGCACCGGTTAGTTTACAATTTTTTGTAGAATATTCAATTCATCTTTATGATAGACGACTCTTACTACAAAGGCAATAATTTTATTTAAACAATTCTTATTTAAATTTCATGTCCTATGTGAATAATTGTCTCGCCCGTGTCATTTATATAGGAAGACATTAATTTTTTTTTTTCATTAATAAAAGAAATTCCTTATTACTTCTAACTATACATAATACTATTTCTATGTCATAATGACATCTTTATCCATAACAAATGGATATTCACATAACGATACTTATACCATTATTTAAATGAATGTTGAATCTATAAATGGACCGTCACAAACTACACATTACGCTCAATACTTTTACATTGAAGCATTGAAATAGCTTTATGTAACTTTCATCTAATACATATGTGAAAATCGTAGCTAACTTTTGACAAACAAGAGAAAATAATAATTTTCTATAGGCAGAACTCCTCTTGCGACTATTATTTGTCTTCACTTTTAAATCTCTTATCATCCATGTCAAATTATTTTGGACACTTCTTTTTATTATTGCCTTTAGGCAATATGGATGATTTAAAATGTCCTTGACTTGATTTTCTTCTTTACACTCTAACTCTTTATAATATTAATCTATTTTCTCTATCTATGCATGAGAGAGCCTCAATCATTTGTCTTATGCTCATGTTCATTTCATTTAGTAATTCGAGATTAAATTGATAATATGAAACATTGCTCGTATATTCTAATAAATGAACATTAATCGTGAGTTGACTACCAATTTCTCCCACTGGAATTGAAGTGTGGAAACAAAATACAGATTAACCACAAATCAATCTGCATACATTGTCAACTCTAAATCTTCAACTTCTAAAGTGAAAATATTATTTAATATGTTCAACCAAGAAAATATATACATGAATCTCATATCTCTACTTGTTATTTTAATAAGTCTTTCTGATTTAGGCAGCATTAATAATAACATTTAGAATTCATTGGAGACATACACTCAAGTAGATTATGGTTGCATCGCATCCAGAATACTTATCATTGAGAAATATAGTTATCCATATAACTATATCATTTTAATCACAAGACTATTTGAATAAGTCTCAACCATTTCGCAATCTCAATTTAGTCAACAAGGCATTAATCTTGCGATCATAATTAAATTTTCATCTAAGTTTATGAATTTGTATAAAATAATTCAAGTTACCAACTTAGATAAATCATATTTATAATGCGAAAATGTGATGAAATACAAATGGATTATTGTAATTTTATGTTCATAAACATTTTTTTTTATATTTCCATGTCAATTAGACATTGTTACAAAAGTATGCAAAATAATTTGAGAGAGATAATATATTTCTCAAACTAATTTATATTTATGTTGTATAAAAAATGTCGAAAATTAACTAGCCAAAACTTTTGGCACACTTATTTATGTCACATATGACATAAATATTCAACTTGAATACTTAAAATAATCAAGACATAGAAAATTATTTTTCAAAAAAATCTTATAAAGGAATTTCATTAAATACGAAATTTAGTGATAAGCATAAATTCACAGCTACATTTGCCTAAAATATCAAATGTACATACTACACACATATTCACTTTAAAATAGTGGTAGAATAAGACAACGAAGATAAAAAATATTTATCTATTCCAAAAGAAAACTGTGCAAGTCATAATCCTTTAACTCTTACTTTCATGTTGTTTTAAACTGTCTTTTGGATTTAATGGATAAATCATGCAAAGAATTCATCATCCTTTAACTACATGATAAGTTGTATTAAGAATTTTCAATTCACAAAGGAAGAGTTTTAACACCCAAAACAACATTATGATAAAGCAAAACTAGCATACAATCATATAACATTTTTTGACTCAGTGCAATTAAGAGCAAAACTATCTTATTGGCTACATGAGCAGCATATTGTTTCATTTTTATTAACTTTGCCACCACACTTCACTCGTTACCATGAGTAGTGTGAGGCCCTTTTAGTATCTATATATTGAACTATGGCCTCTTACTAAGATTTGCAGTAACACTCTTATTTTGACATGGACAACAAATGTCACAATTGTAGGTGACATATCATTCTTCAAATAAAAAATAATTTTGTGAAACTATTTGATATTTTCACTAAATATCAAATATGTGCACAAACTTACTATACTCATAAGAAGTAAGTAACTATCATATGATTATTCATTCGTCAAGTTTATCATCACATACATATATAAAACATGTCTATTGAATAAAACTTATGTAATAATTATTATTTTCTCGATGATTTCGTCACATCAAGATCGTAAGAATGATTGTGCTCTAGAGAAGTCAGCTTTTGTCATGTGTCACTTTTGACATATTTCTTTTGACTTGATTACAAAGACTCTTTTTTGTGTGTCACTACCTATGGTCAAACTTACATAAGGGAAATTAATTTTTGCATGTCTTGTTATTGCATATATTTATAAATAATGACATAGTAATGTGTTTAAGGTAGTGACATGAAGATGGTCGCTATGATCCCACTCATCCCCACTATCTCAAAGAATAATTATCATTCATAAAAAATAATATGTTGGGCCAATGTACTATTCTATTTATTTTGGAGAACGAACATTCAAAATCTTTTAAAAATATATGATGTGATTAACATATAATTTTTAAAAACTTTAGGCAAGACAATCATGGTTCTACGATGGAAACTCTTCTTTGCATTTGCAAAGTGTCAATTAGAAAATCATCACCACTTCGATTTGTCACTACAATACTTGAAAAAATGCTATCATGTCATATAAACATAATAATTTTTGGAGATTACATTAACAGTACACCACCAAGTAAATCCACAAAGAAATAGGATATTACATTTTTCACTAACAACCCCTTTTCAATACTTTTCTAAATATGCACATAACACATATTTTCTAATATGTGAAACAATTTCATTTATGCACATAAAGAAAATAAATTCTTATTATAATTTAATTCACATAATGAACTAATAATGTGCATATTTTTATTATCATGTCAATTTACATAAGTGTCACACTTTAAGTAAAAATAACATGATTATGTATATGAATATCTAATTCATATGAAAATTAAATTTAAGTGTGGCATACTATACTTAAAAAATATCATGTAATATACGTATGAATTTTACTTTAAATTCATAAGCATATATAATGTATGACAAAATAACATGACACTCATGATGTACTAATAAATATGTATAATAACACTAATATAAATAAACAATATGTCATAAAAAAATTTAGAAATTTTATTCTAAAAAGTTTAGAAATTTTATTCTAAAAATTTTCATATTAATATTATATGATCACATCTTTTGTAAAACAATTTTCATTTTTATATTAATTTATCACATAATTAGTAAAAATACAAAATTTCATAATAATCATAATTTGATTATTTTTTGTATTAAAACTAAGTACATATCACTCATTCTTAGAATTAAATGTGACATGATAATTTAAAAGAATATAAATTATGGCAAGAATAAACACACATTATTGAAAAAAAAATTCGGAAATTTTCTGAATTCAAAAACATGTTTTTTTCTCCTTTTTCTATATCTTTCCAGTTTTTCTAAATCTGATTTTTCAAAAAAAAATTTATTTACCATTCAATTGGCCTCACAATGGCCCAAGACCGGACGTGGGCCTTAGGCCAGCGCCTTTTGCCTCCAGAGCTGCGCAGCGAGCCGCAGCCCACGCCCACGCGCGACCATGTCACGCAGCGGGCCACCGCCCGCAACGCGAGCGTCTTGCGCGTGTAGTGCAGCGGCAGGCCACTGGCCTGCGCGTAGACGCGCCCGTTCAGCGGGCATGGCCCACACAGACGCTATAGTGTTACAGTGCCAAACGACACTGTAGCAACTTGTTTTAACAGTTCATTTGCTTTTAATTTTGAGGTTATTTTCATAAACTAGCTCTTCTTTTATCCACAAACGTTGTACATGTGCACTAGATAATGTAAAATACATATCTTGCACGGCACTAAGGGACTGTTTGGCATCTCTCAAAAATAAATATGTATTCCCACTTTGTTTCTACAGTGAGAACAAATCAAGAATTCATTTGTTTTTGGGTGGAGCTAGAACTCATTTGTCTCTGCTTTTTCTTATTCTTGATGTGAGGTCCACAACATATTTTTAGACTATTTGAATGAAAATTTGAGAACAAAAAAGATGTTCTTGTGATATTCTTCTACTAAACAGGTCTTAAGAGCACGTTATTTTTATATTTTGTACAACGAATCCAAAAAAACCAACATTTGGAATTCACGTAAGTGAGGTGAACAACCGTGTAAGTGAGGTGAACAACCGTGCAAGATCCAATTGCATAAAAAAATAAACTTGCATGCACCAAGTCTCAATCACATCGAGAATGCGCCTCTTTATAATTTCCTTTTTCAAAAGATGAGAAAATAATACTAAACGAGCGTAAAAAACTTCTACGTGAATTTCGTACAAAATAATTTTCATTTTTCGGTTATATTCCTATAACTGAGGGCGTAAAAGATTAATAAAAGTTATTTCAGCTCTTATACCAACGGAAGAAATTGGTAAGTATTATCGAAATATTTCGTAATGGAAAACAAATTGTTAAAGACTTTCCTATATTATTTTTGCATCATCATCGGATCCCAGTCACGTTCGAAAAAAAAGACCACGTACTACGAATACCACGGAATGGATTTCGTCAGACTTCATATCAGTGTCACACTCACACAACCACTGCCACTGTACACATTTGGATGCACACTAAACTTGAACATGCCACCACCACTTTTATAGGGTAAAGTGCAGTTGCACTTGAGCGGTTTGGCCAATTGTTGTGTGCAATTTCATGCACCCATCGGGCCCAATGACTGGGCTCAGCCTATGAGGGCATTAAGTCCAACAAAATTTCATGAAGTTTTTTTATATTATTGCAAAAATCAACTCGTCCAACATCAAGTATTCCCACATATGGTACTCTACACTTGATGCAAATACTTCAATTCAAATATCTTAACAATTATGGGAACAAGAGTGTAGTCACTCGGAGACCGAGAGATCACAAGTTTAAATCCTTATGTACTACGTTATTTTCAATTTTTAAAATCCTAACAATTGTCATCAACTACAACTCCATACGACTTAGCAACTAGGAACAAGAAAACAAGTATAGAGAG
Organism: Pontederia crassipes; assembly: GCA_030549335.1. Lineage (NCBI taxonomy): Eukaryota > Viridiplantae > Streptophyta > Magnoliopsida > Commelinales > Pontederiaceae > Pontederia > Pontederia crassipes. The sequence goes on along the minus strand of CM060194.1, from coordinate 57,845,333 downwards.
ACAGAGAAACATAACCTTACTTGATCTATAAAAAAAAGAAGAATGGACTCATCAAGACACGCGGAAGGGTAACTTGAAGGTGCGCAATAACAAACTAAGCTAAAACATAGAACTTGAGGGGAAAATGAGTAGTCGAGAACCTCCTGACCACCACATTCATCCACCTTCTCCTTCCTCCATCGCCTCTTTGCTTCTCCTTCGGATCTTGTAGCGCTCCCCTACCATACCCCCAAGTTCCTAACTCCTTATCTGCTCGTGCTCCCCCTAACTTGCAGCCAAAATCGACAGATAGTTATCTCTCCCATGGCGGAATGACTCTCACCTCCCTGATTAATCGGGTGTTGGGTGATCTGACCCTCTTTGCTACCCCTTCGGACCCTGCAACCCCCTATCTTCTCCCCAAGCTCCTACCTCCTCATCTTCTCGTGAACCCCCTCTTCTCCCACTCCCAAACATTCTCCTAAATCCTAACCTTAGTAAACCCAAAGGCTGTTGGTCTGAAGTTGTTAAAAACTCCGGTTTTGCAGTGCCGCCTACTCGTATCTCGTCGGCTCAACTCTATGGCCTCAAGGCAATGGTCTGATAAGAGATTGTGAACCTAGGTTCAGATGTTTCCCACCGCTCGGCTAAGTTGCAGAAGTGCTTCATGGGGCATTTCACCGGCAATACCCAATTGAATGTGCTGAAGGTTGATCTTGCTGCCATCTAGAATCCCATAGCCCCTTTCAAACTTATGGATCTTGGTAATTTTTACGGTCTATTTATGTTCGAAAATCCTAATGATAGGCATGATGTGCTTACAAGGGGTCCTTGGAGCATTCACAAGCATTTCTTCAACATATCCCAAGCCCAACTATTCTTCTGGCCATTCTCATTTTGGACGGAACATGTCTACTAATTTTTTTATTCCAATTAATAAATTAAGAAATAGACCTCGAAGCTAAAAGAGGCTATCCTGAGCAATCAGAGCTTCCATATGAGCTATGCAACGTTGACTTCCTATTCAGAATTGCATTTGCCTTTGGTACCCCCTAAAGCTTGATGAGGAGCAAAAAATGGGAACTCAAGGCTGGTTTAATCGGAACTATGTGGAGATGAACCTCTCCATCCCTGTCAAGTAGGGCCCATGGATTTAGACACCCGACGATAATCGCTAGTTTCAATTGGTCTCTTATGAAAATCAACCTTCATTATGTTTCAGATGTGACGTCATTGCTCATCGGCTCGAGCAATGCCAGATGCACGGTGAGGATGGTGATGCATGCAAAATATAACATATAATTAGACATGCATTTAATCTCATTTCGAATTATTTTCTAATAGAATGCATCATTTTATGGGCTTATTTACATTAATTTTACAAAAAATAAAAATCTACCCAAATGTGGTATTTTTTTAGGAAGCAAGAAAACTGAATTACGAAGCTAACGGAGAAAACTACGTTCGGAGTTCAAACAGAGTCAGAAAATGAAAAACAAATGAAGCTGCCAAAGTTGAGATGGGCTATCACAAGCCGTGAAGAGCTTTTAACGAACCGTAAACAACATCGTGAAACTTAATTCTGAATCGTTAAAATGCATTTTCTCACGCTCAAAAAAGTGCCCGAGACACGGCCGTGACCAGCTCATCACGGGCCATGAAATCCATTTTTTTAACACTGCAAGGGCCGTGAAAACCATCTCATAGGCCATGAAAACACAATCCTAATATGATTAGAACACTATTTAAGCCGTTAAAACGTTGTAACCTCCTGTGATGAAGCCCGTATTCGACTTTTAGATGAATTTTGAAAGAATTTTAAGTCCACAAGAATTTCTACTCATATTACATGATCTTAGGATGATTTGAAAATATATTATGGCCCAAATCTCAAAGTTTGACTATGCTAAAATTTCAGAATAAATTCAAATTCGAATTTTTCTTGTTTTGAATAGGAAAAGGTTTTTGTTTCTTCCCCGATCACATGAAAACTCAACCCCTATAAATAGAGGCCTTCTACAACTATAAGAGAGCATGTTAGGGCCTGCAACCAAAGTTTTAAAGTCAAGAACGTTAAAAAATTCAGAAGACTCTTCGAGAAGATTTCTGCACGATTGACTCTACAAGAGGATGAGACATCAGTTTATCGACGTTCCTAAGGTATTATTTGTTCTATTTCATGTTGGAAAGACCTCATATTTATTTGATGCATTTTTTCTATCTTTAGTAATTTGGATCTTTTAGTTTTATTTTATGTTTGAGACACTTGTGTAATAATTTTAATCGAAAAGGCAAACTGTTAAACCTTATTTTATAATCGATTAAAGTTTAGTCTTTCTTTCGAATATGCATGCTATTATTAATGTTTTTCCAGAGATTATTTGTCTTCTTTAATTACCTATTATTCTTATAGGAGTAGTTACTTTTGACTGCATGATTTCTATATTGCATATCACAGCTCGTAAGATCCTTGAAGGAATATTAGTTGTGTGGTCTATTAATCATTAGTATGTTATGAGTGATAATAGTTTAGAGACTATATTTTAATATATCTTGATCTCAAGTTTGATTAAATTATGATCCATAATGGAATAGTCTTAATTTAATTTGAATTAAGATAGGTTGATTGATCCTAGGCGAAAATCAATAATTTGAGTAGACTATAATACGTCATTAGAAACTAACTTATAATATTTGGTCAATTCAGATTGTCTACAATTTTTTTTATCGTCTTAAGCCCTATGCATCAGTAGATTACATTAGATTAATTTAGTTTTAGTCTTTATTTTTTTGTAATTTTCTTTTATTCACATCTTTTATTTAAAATCTTGTTGTCTCCTATTAGCCTCTGAAATTAATTTATTTAAATAAGTTAGTTCCTCGTGAGTTCGATACTCTACTCTTACATTTTATTACTTGAGCAACTAGTGCACTTGCTAGGATTTAATTGTTATCAATTTTCGCATCAAGTTTTTGACGTCATTGCTGGTGAATTATTCTTTACTTACTACGCTTATTTTATGCTACTTTGATATTTTATTTTTCTTTTGCTTTCACCTTTTCTTTTAGTTGTGTTAAGTTTTCAGGTTCATATCTTTCGTACATGACTCAACTATCACGCTCATATCATCACATCCTTGATAGCAAAGAAGAAAATGACTATCAATCAGCACAATGAGGAAATCAAATTGTTGTCCAACATGATAAAGTTCACACTGACGCTTCATCAAGTAACAACAACAGAAAGATGCCTCAACAATCTCCATATGAAGACTTATCCTTGGTCCCAGAAGTTATCATCACAAGCAAGTTGAATCCTCCATTGAAACAACTCTCCAAGAAATCATATCAAATTGAAAATCTAGAGAGCCAACTTTTAAATTTGCGACATCGAAGTAAGGAAACACAAGAGGATGTCATATCACTTCTTAATTCAAAGATTTCAGCTGAGCTAAAAATTGATATCGAAGGAATGATAGGTCAACTTATTACAACAATTGAAAGCAAACTGCAAGCACAAGACCTATATATTCAAAACTTAGCGGCTCAGTTATCACAAATTCAAAAGCAAATCGAAGTGGATGATTCGATTCGATTATTCGATATAGAGCTCAAGTTCAATGCTTTGAAGGCAAAGCTACATGCATTAGAAAGTCAAGCTATACAATTGACTTCTCTAAATCCTAATACACTAAAGAAAATCGACGAGAGCCCGACGATCATCATGTGCCCATGCCATCATCAACATCCATATCAAAGGAGAGGGCATTCAAGACCAAAGTCTTCAGCAAGGACAATGACTACGAGATGACGTTTAAATGAGACAAGTGAATACTTCATTGAATATGGACAAGTACGAAGGAGGAGCTGGCCTTCAGAGGTCCTTATTACACAAACTTCATCTCCAACATCGACATCATCATTAACAATACCGCCACCATCAACGTCCACAACCACATCTCTACAAATTCAAGAATCACCAAGGAGAGAACGAACATCACCGACATTAATAGAGACCCCTCCGATTAATACACAACAGTGAAAAACCAAAGGAAAACAAAGAAACACAACTCCGACCTCGAACAAACCAACTACATCAGTTCAATGGAGACCTAAGAACAATTCGGGAATTCATGATAATCAACAGCACAACTTCCAAGTTCAACTTAAGAAAGTTTCTGTACTTGAAGAACTTTCATCATCTGACGATGGCACAAGGGTGGAGACATTGGGCGTCATCCACCACTACACATGCAGAGCCTCATCACGTCGAACGTTCATGATCACATCCCGGTGAGATTGTTCCTTAATTTCTTAGTTATCTATTTGAGTGATTGATTATCTTATTTTAGTCTCAATATATGCCATATCAAAGTCGAGCTAGTGACTTTAAACTTAGAATTACTCATTTTCAATCCTTAAACTTACAATTTAGATCTTTCGCGTAATTTAATTTATATTAATTTGGTTCATGTTAGATTAGTTAGTTTGATTATCTTAGTTGCTAAGTCACTTTAATTTCCTTTTGTCATTTTTATATTATTATTATTATTATTATTATTTTATATATATAGGTCTCTGCATGTCACAAGCTGAATTTTCTTGAAATCTAAAAAATTTCTTTCTTCACGGGTCGTTATGCCATTCTCACGGAGCATTATGTTGGATATTACACGTCGTTATAGAGTTATGATGAAACAATTAGTGCGTTATTCCATTTATTTTATATTTCATGGGGCGTTAGCTTTATATCACGGTCACACAGTAGATTTAGACTGCATCTTTTTACCTTTACATGCCATTACACGTTCTTCACGGGGGTCCATAAGTAAGTATTTACTATTTATCATGGTTTGTTAGAGTCCTCTCACGGGTCTCACAGAACGTCCATACACTAATACCTAATTGGTCACGGGTCATTATTAGTCTCTCACGAGTCTCACAGGAGGTTTAGGTTCTCATCTTATAGGTTTCATGGGCGGTTAGCAATGAATCACGACCCATAAGTGAATTACCTCATCTTCGCGTCGTGCATTTTGCTCAATTCACGATCATGTTGATTTTCTTTTACGAGTCATTACACATTTTCACGGGTCATTAAACACATATCATGGATCTCCCAGTAGGTTTGTCTGCTCTCACATATTTCATCACAGGCCATTAGACTACATTCACGGGTCTCACAGTAAGTTTCAATTCTTATACACATATTTTCACGGCTCATTAAAATTCTTTCATGGGCCGTAAGTAACTTAGTCAGTCTCATATGTCCCTATTTTGCTCGATTCACGATTTCAAACTTACACGAGACGTCATGTCCATCATGGGACGTTTTTTGTTCCTTACGGGCCATTATGCGTTCACGCCTGTAACACACCCTACCGACTAGCGTGATCTCCAATTGTCCACCTTCATCGTCCTCAACTTCGGCGACCCATCACGTGCGTGTATCAATGAGGAGAATTTCGGTGATTTCTTCGACGGCCATTCGATTTGCACTGGTGGTGATCTGCGCCCTCAACATCAGCGGCAGCGACTTCGCCGTCGTACGACGTCTTCCATAGCGCCAATCTTTCTTATCTCCGATCATCACTGCGGATCATCTCTCTCATTATCGCCCTCCTTCTCTCTGCAATAATTCAGTGATCTATCGACTCAAGGAAGAAGATGACTCATAACAGGTTGTAACTAGATCCTCACGACCCATGTGCATCTACCAAAGGCCGTGAGCAAGCTATTACACCCCCTGACTATCTGCGCCTCTTCGACATCGCCACTGCCAAGGCCGTGATTTGCAACACACGACTCATTAAATTGTACAGAAGATACATAAGCTATTCAATATGATCCGAGAACATTACCTCACAGGCCGTTAGATGCCCTTCATGGCCCGTAATGGCATAAAAAAAAGAGGAAGAAAGAAAGAGAAAACAAAATTGCCTCCGCAAATTTGAAGAAAAGTACCAAAATTTCTATTGACCAAGGATACTATGGATTTTTCGTGGCTTCTTCCTGCAACTTTCATATCAGGTTGTTTCGTTTCCCTTTCTACGTTTATATTTTTCATTATCATATATTTATTTTTTCCATGAATTTGATTTTCAACACTGTAGTTGAAGCTTGGGGGAGTTTGCATTTTCATGCATCATGCCTATCGTTTTATATTGAAATACATTCATACATTCTTATCATGTTTTATCTATTATTTGCATATTCCATTTGCATCATCTCGAAAAAAATTTCCATATCATTCTTTATTATGTCTTAATATTTTCTTATTTTCAAACATTATTCAAGGACATCATGCTAATTAACGAAATTCAAAGCACTATTATTTTATCTTTTATCGCCTTAGTATTGGGTATTTAGAAGGTGAATATTGCTACGTAGAACTATGAATATTTGGACGACAAATTCTTGTTCATGCTCTTTTCTTTTATTTTTCTTTGGTCTTGATAATAATTGCCTCTTTATTGAACATGTAAGCGTTTATTGAGCTTATAGTAAAAAGAAAGAAAATAAAGTACGAAATGAGATAAGAGGGTTAGTTGAACCTTAACCAAATAAAATAAAGAAGTACAAAAGTGTTATCTGGAATCTTGGTGTGTCTAGGAGATTAGATCCGTAGGGGATTCTTGACTAGCGACATAAGGACAACTGTTCTGAAATCTGTCGATCGAAAGTCCGTTACATGAACCACTTTGTGCAATATGGAGAAGCACATAAGTACTAAAACAACAAAAAAAGTATGAATGAAAATATCAAAAGTTTTAAAGTAAAGAAGTTTTAAAGAGAAAATATATAAGCTTAGTATGCACTTATGTTTTCAACATTGAGACTCTTATTTGATAGATTGTATATTTTTTTGCATGAGCTGAATTTGGATGAGTTTAATTATGTCTAATGTTCAAAAATTCTACAAGGCTGGGTCATTGGAATGATGGAAAGATACTTTTACGATCGATGTATAAAATCTAGTGTTAAGAAAAATAGTTGACTAACAGTGTGGAAGCAATGATTGATCTTCTTAGTTTGAGCTTTGCCTTGAACATTGCTTGAGGATAAGTAAATATCTAAGCTTGGGAGAGTTTGATGCATGCAAAATATAACATATAATTAGACATGCATTTAATCTTATTTCGAATTATTTTCTAATATCATCCATTATTTTATGGGATTATTTATATTAATTTTACAAAAATGAAAATCTACTCAAATGTGGTGTTTTATTATCTCAAGAGAACTGAATTATGAAGTCAATAGAGAAAACCACACTCAAATCGGAGTTCAAACGGAGTTAGAAAGTGAAAAACAAGTGAAGTTGCAAAAGTTGAGATGAGTCATGGGTCATGAAGAGCTTTTAACGGGCCATGAACAACGTCGTGAAACGCAATTCTAAGTAGTTAAAATGCATTTTCTCACGCCTAGAAAAGTGCCCGAGACACCGCCGTGACCAGCTCATCACAGACTGTGAAATCCTCCTTTTTAACACTGCAAGAGTCGTGAAAACTATCTCATAAGCTGTGAAAACACATTTCTAATGCGATTCGAACACTATTTAAGCCGTAAAAACATTCAAACCGCCCGTGATGAAGCCCGTATTCGACTTTTAGACGGATTTTTGAAAGAATTTCAAGTCCACAAGGATTGCTACTCATATTACATGATCCTAGGATAATTTGAAAAGATATTATTGCTCAAATCTCGGAGTTTGATAAGGCTAAAATTTCATAACAAATTTAACTCCAAATTTTCCTTATTTTAAATAGGAAAAGGTTTTTGTTTCTTCCCCGATCACATGAAAACTCAAACCCCTATAAATAGTTCAGAGCATGCTATGGATGCTAGGGCCTGCAACAAGAGTTTTAAAGTCAAGAACGTGAGAAAGTTCAGAAGGCTCATCGAAAAGATTTCTACACGATTGACTCTACAAGAGGACCGGGCAGCAATTTATCGACGTTCCTAGAGTATTCTCTGTTTCATTTCATGTTGGGAAGTTCTCATACTTATTTAACACATCTTTCTATCTTTAGTAATTTGGATCTTTTTGTTTTATTTTTTGTTTGAGACACTTTTGTAATAATTTTAATTGAAAAGGCAAACTGTTAAACCTTATTTTATAATCGATTAAAGTTTAGTTTTCTTTCGAATATGCATGCTATTATTAATGTTTTTTCAGAGATTATTTGTCTTCTTTAATTAACTATTATCCTTATAGGAGTAGTTACTTTTGACTGCATAATTTCTATGAAATTGATTCTTGACTTTTAAGTCCAAGTATTGCATATCACAACTCGTAAGATCCTTGAATGAATATTAGTTGTATGGTTTATTAATCATTACCATGTTATGGGTGATAATAATTTAGAGACTACATTTTAATGCAACTTAATCTCAAGTTTAATTAGATTATGATCCATGACGAAATAGTCTTAATCTAATTTGAATTAAGATAGGTTGATTGATCTTAGGCAAAAATTAATAATTTGAGTAGACTCTAATCTGTCGTTAGAAGCTATTTTATAATATGTGGTCAATTCAGTTTGTCTACAATTTCTTTTATCGTCCTAAGCCCTATGCATCAATAGATTAGATTAGATTAGATTAATTCAGTTTTAGTCTTTACTTTTCTGTAATTTTCTTTTCTGCACTTCTTTTATCTAAAATCTTGTTGTCTCTTATTGGCCTCTAAAATTAATTTAGTTAAGTAAATTAATTTCTCGTAAGTTCGACACTCTACTCTTACACTTTATTACTTGAGCGACTAGTGCGCGTACTAGCATTTAATTATTATCAATTTTTGCACCAGATGGCCGGAATAATGTCCTCCTTTTTGGCCCCTAGCTCCGATCATTGACTGGCTGCCTCCCCCAGCTCTGGCAAGGCTCTTCGCGTCGCCCTGCTAGCTCCCCTTGTGAACCGGCCCCTAAACCAGTTTCGAAGACGACGATTACGAAATTGTCTTAACCAGTTCAATATGGACCAAATATTATAAAAAATATTGAGGTATCAGTATGGACCAAATATTATAAAAAAATATTGTCAAATATTGTATAAGATCTTAAAGGATCGAAATGATAACGTAGGATACTTGTTCTAGTAAATATATATATCGATAAATTCATCACACTTAAAATTTAAATTACATTTCACTAGATCATATTCTATTAAAGTCATATTCTATCAAAATATAATTGAAACAAAGAAAATATATTAAATTTCATCTACTTAAATATCATTATCATGAATATATTTTTTTTAGTGTTTATATGATTGTATTAATGATAAAATCGTAAGACGTACAATCAGAATTAATATCATAATAACATGTTATATATAATGAAATCTATTAGAGATAATTTTTCAAAAAAATTATAAGGAAAATCGAGATTTTCACAACCTATTCATTTCCATGAGAGGTTGGGGATTGTGTGGACCCGAATAAGGTTCACACATGTAGATTATTGATATATAGATTAATGATAGATATAAATTTATTATAAATTCATCTTAAAAGATATTTATTAAAGATCACCATTGATCTATGAATCAATGGTAGGTTCACACATGTGGACCATGAATATATTTTTTTTAGTGTTTATATGATTGTATTAATGATAAAATCGTAAGACGTACAATCAGAATTAATATCATAATAACATGTTATATATAATGAAATTTATTATAGATAATTTTTCAAAATAATTATAACGAAAATCGAGATTTTCACAACCTATTCATTTCCACGAGGGGTTGGGGATTGTGTGGACCTAAATAAGGTTCACATATGTGGATTATTGATGTATGGATTAATGATAGATATAAATTCATTATAAATTCATCTTAAAAGATGTTTATTAAATATCACCATTGATCTATGAATCAATGGTAGGTTCACACATGTGGACCCACTTTGGATCCACATAATCCATAAGGGATTGAGGATTGTGTGGACCCAAATGAGGTTCACACATATAGATTATCATTGATGTATAAATTAATGGTAGATATAAATTCATCTTAAGATGTTAGGAAGAGCAATTACTACAAGAAAATGAGGATTTTCCAATGGGCCATTTCCGGTGAAACGAAATCCGTCACAAATTGTGACGGATTTTGCTACGAAAATATTTTTGTTAAAATTTTCGACGGTTACAACTGTCGAAAATAAAAATAATAAATTATATAATTTATTATATTTTTTCGACGATCAGGAACGTCAAAAGTTTTGACGGATATCTATCCATCACAATGTCCGACGGTCCGGACCATTGATAAATGAAAAATAATATAATATAGAGTATTTTATTAATAAAATTAGCGACCGTTTAAACCGTCGCAATTTCCGATAGTTCTGTCCGTCGGTAAATAAAAAATAATATAATATAAGGAGTATTTTATAATATAATTAATTAATTTTTTATAGTTTTGATCGTTGATAACTTTAAAAATAATTAAATATCATATTCATATATATCATAATAATATATATTCTTAATATTTGCTAAGTTTCCGACGATCATAGCTGTCGGTAATTAAAAATAACTCTCCCGCTATTTTTTTCTTTTCCCGCTTTTCCATCTTTCACCCCATATATATATATATATATATCTTATTTCCCCCTCTCTCCTCTCTCTCTCCCTCTTCTATTTTGTCGGTGATGCTCTCCCTCTTGGCGCTCTCTCTCCGACGGCGACCCTCTCCCCCTCTCTCTCTTTCTCTGTCCAGCCCAGATTCATCGCCTGGCAGTCGGATCTAGCCGTTGGCGATCGGTTCCGGTCGCTGGCAGTGGGCTAATTTTTTTATATTATAAAAATTCTTTGCGACGGTTGCGTCCACCGAAACTTGTGACGATTGCGACGATCGCTGAACATTTGCGACGGTCACAACCGTTGAAACTATTGACGAGTTTTTTCTGACCATCGTAAAATGATTTGCGACGACTATTTTTTCGTCAAATCGGTTCCGTCAAAAATCATAATTTCTGACCGTATGTAATTTATATTTTTCTTGTAGTGAATATTATTTATTTTATATTTTTAACACTCCCCTTTGCATATGGGCTTCTGACAAATTTAGCCTAGTCTAGCCCACCAAGTGGATAACAAAGAGAGAAAAATATTTTTTAATAAAACCTTAACAAGGTTCAAACTCATAATTTTCGACTCTGATATCATATTAAATTTGATATGTTGACTAATTTTTTAAAAATTTAAATTATTAGAAAGAATAGCATCATTTATTTTATATTCTTAACAAAGGCTAACATTACAACACTAGCTATATATATGAGTTAAAGAAGGGTTTAAGAAATTAGATTCGACACAATTAATTAGTAAGGTTATGTCTTAAAGTTGTTGAGTGCTAAAATCAAAGGGTATACTATTTTTGCTCTGATCCAAACATCGTATTAGTCCCGACACCATGGATGACCAACCACACACATTAAAAAAAATCTAAAAAGAAAGCACTAACATTGTAAAAACGATCTCGAAATTAAAATAATTGATCTTTTTAATTAATCACCTTCTAATTATTTATTTTTTAAAACTACCAAGAATGTTCTTGATCCACCAATGTTGACTCTTAGGTGGTCAAGATCAAAGTGTGGTTCACGCATGGAAAAAGAAGAACGCATTTCCTCTTCGAAGGATTTATTAGGAGACGGAGATAGAAAAAAAAAACTGAGGCGAATCGGATCATGTCTTGCCTTAAGCTTCCCCGGATCCCAATGCTTGTTTGCCGCACTACTTTCTTATGCCTTCTCATCCTCCTGCACTCTACGCAAAGAGCCAAAGCAGATTACGAGTTCATACAGATCGACTGCCAAGGAGATGCGAACTACACCGCCAACAGCGCCTACCAATCCAACCTCAATCTTCTCCTCTCCTCGCTCCCCTCCGCGGCCGCCGCCACTGGCTACGACAACGACACCGTCGGAGGTAGAGGAAGCAAAGTTTATGGCCTGGCGCAGTGCCGCGCTGACGAGTCCTCCGCCGACTGCGGTAGCTGCCTCAGCACCGCAGCCCAAAGCATCGTGCAGAGATGTCCCAAGGGTCAGAACTCGGCCATATTTTACGAGGAGTGCTTCCTGCGCTACTCCAACCAGAGTCAATACCCCGAGAGAGACTACTACCACTCCATGTGCAACCCCAGCAACGCTTCGAATCCGGAAGCGTTCGACGAGTTGTTGGGCGCCATGATGAACGAGCTCGCGACGCGAGCATCGAACTCGCCGGAAAAGTACGCCGGCGGGGTCGCAAACTACACGAGTTTCACGAAGCTGTATGGGTTGGCGCAGTGCACGCGAGACTCGTCGCAGTTCGACTGCTACCAATGCATTCAAAGTCTCAGGGGACAGATTCCCGACGTCTGCGGTCAAAGGCGAGGAGGGAGGATATTTGCATTCACTTGTTATATCAGATACGAATTGTACGCGTTCTACAACATGTCCGCCATCGCCCTTCCCAGGCAGACGCCGCCCCCGTCGTCGACCACAAACGGCACCGATACACCGCAGGGAACTACCGGAGGTAAGTCAGACGACCGTGGGTGCTACCTAACCGTGATCATTAATTATTGGACTTCGTATTCCTTGCACGATACGTTCGATTAAATTAATGCAAAATCCATAAAATATTTTACTTTTTTTTACATAAATAAATCTTTTTCACACTAATTATTCTTGGTCAATAAATGTGGCATTAATTAAGATATGCAACTGAAGTTTCTCTGAAGTTATTAAAGTAAGCTTCTATCGTCTAACAACAACAGAACCTTCCCAATTGAACATTTCATAAGAAAATTCATGTGATATGACAACTGGTGCATTTGGCATAAACTGTCAATTTATAAACTCCGACATAAACTGTAGATATATTTTACGTTGTAAACTTTGACATAGACTGTCAATTTATATGAATGTTTGAGTCGTCCGACATAAACTGTCAATTTATAGACTCCGCGTTGTGTGGTCGGTTGGACGCCCAAGTCAAACGTCGTCCATTTTTTGTACCCATATCGTGAGGAAATAATTAGGAAACACTATTTTTGCACTTTTATTGTCAACATTTTTTATCTTTATTAGATAAAATAGAATGATAATAATGTATTTTAGAATGTAATTATTGTCACCCAATAATTAAACTCCGATGTCATTTTAGACCAGTGACTTAAATATGATATTCTGTTTTGATCAAGGAAAAAAGAATAAGAATAAGACGGTGAAGGTTCTCGCCATTGTCATCGCCATTGCCGCCGCCCTGGTTGTTATGTTACTGATTGCCCTGTTTCTCTGTAAGCCGCGAACGAAAACCATCGGAGGACAAGGTATACAAGAACTTGTTGCAGTATAATTTCTCTCTCGTGGATAGTACAACAGAAACTTTTTTACACATATTTCAACAAGCTAGTTCTATTGCTGTGACATTATACTTCACTTTTGACCGAGCAGGGAGAGTCAAGGATCCAGATTTCAGTAGCACAGAGTACTTATTATTCAACTTTGGTACGCTAAAATCTGCAACGAACAAGTTCGCGGAATCGAACAAGCTTGGAGAAGGTGGCTTTGGACCGGTCTATAAGGTGAGTCAGCATATTCTAGTATATATAATGTATTAATAGGCAAAAAGATATAAATGTTTTTTTACAATACTTAAAGGGGATTGTGATTCAAAATAATTTATTGTCACTTTATTTTATTTTATAAAAGTAAAAATATCTAACACTTTCAGCACTCATATAATTAAATAATAATAGTATATATTGAAGCGAAAATAATGATGTCTACTTAAATTGCATAATCTAAAGGAACCATGACCATAATACTTATCTTCCATAACATCTACAGGGAACACTAGAAAATGGAGAGCAGATTGCAGTGAAGAGACTCTCCATCAACTCTGGTCAGGGACTGGTGGAATTCAAAACTGAGATCATTTTGGTTGCCAAGCTTCAGCATAAAAACCTTGTCAGATTGTTGGGTTGTTGCTTTCAAGAACAGGAGAAAATACTTGTCTATGAGTATCTTCCCAACAAAAGTCTCGACAAAATTCTATTCGGTAAAAGACACTTTCTACTTAGATATATAGAGATCACAGGAACAGTAGATATATTTTACGTTGTAAACTTTGATAGGCAGAAGTTTTTCTTCCTTATGATGTGTGTGCGAAACACGGCATGCAGACTTGGTAGTTGGTACATAAAGTTTTACGATTAAATTTTACTTTATATAAGGCTGATGTCCTTGTTTTGAAGAAAAAAAAATCTTACTGAACAGCATATATGATTACATTGGGTTGATAAGTATATACTGCAAGATTCAAGAGCGGATATGATTTTTTGTTGCTTATAAATGACCATTAAAAAGATGGTGTATATATTAGTTTAGTAGACTCTTTCGTTTTTTTTTTCTTTTTTTTTTTTTTTGTTTCTGTTCAACTTTGATATCATCTCGTTCCTCATTAATTTTCTTCTTTGGATTCACGGATGTTTGACAACAGATCCGAGGGGCAGAGTTGAGTTGGATTGGGGAAGGCGTCGTAAGATCATAGAAGGCATTGCTCGGGGTATTCTGTATCTTCACGAAGACTCACGGCTCAAGATAGTTCATCGTGACCTGAAAGCTAGTAACATCTTGCTGGATGGAGACATGAATGCCAAGATATCAGACTTCGGTCTTGCCAAGCTTGTTAACATCGAGGAGACCCAACGAAACACCACCAGAATCGCTGGAACATAGTATGAAGCAATTTGAAATTGTTCTCATCCTTTTTTACCACAGTATATATATTATATAGTCTTATTCAGAAATAAAAAGATTTGATTGGCTAACTTGTTTGTGACAGTGGGTACATGGCGCCAGAATATGCAATGCATGGTATCTTCTCAGTTAAATCCGACGTCTTCAGTTATGGTGTACTGCTTTTGGAGATGATAACCGGGCGAAGGAACATGGCATCCTATGCAGACTCTACAACCCTTTTTAGCTATGTAAGCATGCATGCATCGTTTTTCCTCATCCATTTGATAACTCTTTAAATGGATCAATGTATGTGCACTGAATGAATCGTATGCACCTAACGGATATTAATTAGATGTGGCAACATTGTTAAATGATCAATCAGGTGTGGCAACATTGGAATGAAGGCAGAGCCCTAGAAGTCGTGGACCCATCCATGGCCGATCACCTCAACACAGAGGAAGTTATCAGATGCATTCATATCGGCTTACTATGCGTTCAAGACGATGCAGCCGATAGGCCAAACATGGCGTCTGTAGTTCTGATGCTCAGTAGCTACTCCGTTAATCTTCCATATCCTAATGCACCGGCGTTCGTCATTCATAGTACGAGTGCTTGCGACTCAGGTTCTGGCTTAAGTGATGAACAGGTGTGGAAGAAGAGCTCCAATGGAAGCTCTGTGGTCCCATAGTTTTGTCTGCTTGAAACATGACACAATCTGGTAGATTTCATTTTTTTCGTGTGGATCGGGAGTGAAGTTCATATTTTGAGTGTAAGAAATGCCATTGAAATAAAAATTTGTTCTCCTTCAGAGTTGCAATTGTGTAAATATTTTGTTATGTTTATTAGTTCAAACACTACTACAATGACTAGTTGTATTGATGTAAAAGCAATAATATTGACCAAAGGCATAGTTTAAGACAATAGTACATGAGGGAGAAAAATTTATGTAGAAAAATAAAGTGCACACAAATACGACTGAACAAATTAAGAGTGTTGGGAAATGGCTTATGTCTCAGTTAACATTACATATGAGGTATGCTTCAATGATAAGAAAAATATAGTAATTTTGCACTAACGAGTAATCAAATGTGTTTGTATGATAGGTTAAACGATTAATGGACAAGTCCTCAAAAGGTTAAACATAATATTTGTTTGAGAAATCTAGGAAGATAAAAGTGTAAAAGTTTCAGAATGATGTAAAACTTAGATATACGGATGTGTGTTTTAATGATAACAAATATAAATAGAGTTTTGTGCACTAATGATTATCCAAGTGTTTGTGTAAGATAGATTAAATAATGAATGGACAAGTCCCCCAATGATTGAACATAATAATTGATGGGAAAATCCGAGAACAAGGAGAGAAGAACGCAGAGAGATTGCAGAAAAATAGAGGAGACACACGAAATTTACCCAGGTTCACCCTTGAGATTAGGGCTACGTCCTGCAAAGAGGTTCCACTATATCGTTTAGGTTTACAGCCGCCACACCAAATTACATCAGAAATTAGGCTATTAATAGCCTCTCCAAACCGGGTTTAAAACCCAAACAAACAGAGAAAAAACCTAATCCGAACCACACGGGCCGGCTAAACAAAAGCCCAAAACCCGTCTAGGTTTCGGGGGCGCTGCCCCCGAACCCCCGCCCGCTCACCGGCGAGCGGGACCGCCGTCGGGGGGCTGGGCCCCCCGAACCCCCCCTTTCATTCGTACGCCAGCAATAATGTTAATTGGGTAATACTCAGATTCTCCTAAGCTCACGTGGGCGAACCCGGTGTGAGAAACAAGGGGCCCTGAAGTATTCACCAACTCTAACAATAATTTCCAAGAAAAAGATTCAAATGGCTGAACTCAAACTGACATGCTGAGAACATACCAATTTTGGATGACCGGCCAAATGGATCCAAAGATAGCCTTGAAGATTGGACAATCAGCCAAATAAGCAATTATATTTCAGATTGGTTAATATGTAGGTTTTAGAACATTTAACCAAAATTTGGATGATCGACTAAATATATTAAATGATCGTTCTCCAAGAAGGTCGAATAGTCAGTTAGAGTGTTTGAATGGACAAAATCAGAGGATGTGCAAGGGCTAAAATGGACGACGAACAGAGATCAAATGATCGGCCATAAAGTTTGAATGACTAAACTTATCTAATGGTCACAACAACTAGTTTTACTAGAAGATCATATGACTGGGCACGATGCAATGAACGACAGAAAAACAGGTTGAATAGTGAGAAACATCTAGGAAAAAGGTGCAAGGAGTAGATTCAAGGGCGGACCCACATTTGCTTTTGTATAAAATTTATGTTAGTATAGTGTTCATGTGCTTTTAGGTCAGTTACGAGGTCGTGAGATTGAAACTTGGCCCCCTTTATTTTTGTTTCTCCGTCCGCCCTGAGTAGATTGAAAGTTGACAAATATAAAAGAGATCTTAAATGCACTGAAATGACTAATGATCCAATGGGTACTATACTCCATAAAGGAAAATTACATTGGGCCAATACTTAACAAATTTATCTTCCTTTTCTTGAATGTTAGTGTCATTGTAAAAGAAAGATATTATGGGAGTATATTTTTTAAGTGTTGTGAAAGATCTTGAGAAGACGTGTGCTTAATCTCATGAGTGAAGAAAAAAATGTAGCGTAAAGCATTCTTCCTTGCCCTGTTTGAAAAAAAGTTGAATGATAATGGATATAAGAAAATTCCCAAAGTGAGAAGCAATTATAATGTAGGTCAACAATATTAGATGAATCACATAAATAATCACTTACATCTTGTGTTTGCTCTATTCATTCTTTTTCTTTATTCCTTGTTTTAAATTTTTTGAATCGATTTGCGCACCAAAGTCAAAGAAATTGTGTTAGTGTTTTGAATACACTAATTCGATCTCCCCCAATCCCTATTGGTGTTTTATTATTCAACTATTGATATGAGAAAAGTTGTTCTATTCTAGAATATTTGGCTATCCTTTTTTATACTTATTTCATTGATCGTGATATTTTGGGATGTGGTAGAAAATTATTTGTCATACACACTAAATCACCTCCCAAGTATACCAAAATATAATAATATATTTAAAACAAAAAAAATTGTTTCACATTTTTACCTGTGAAACTTCATATTTGTCATTCGATTATTGAATTTCATTTCTTTCGATCTTCTTCTTCTATCTCAAAAGAGAAAGTTTAAAAAAAATCCAAACATCTCATAGATAGGTATAGATGATGGAATTTATAGGTTTAGGAAGAAGTCCCATTAAATAGAAATTTTTTTAAACATTTTTCCATTGTTAATACCAGATATAAGGATTGTTACTACAATAAGTACTATACATTTGATCATGAAATATTAATTGCTTGTTGAACCCTATGATTCATGTGAAATTATGATACTCCCAATTTGGGGGTAAAATTTCGTTATTTTATTATTGACATAATAGCATTTTTATAATTGAATGTTCTTATATCCCATTATGGGACCCTTATTGGATAACTTTAAATTTTTTGTACTATTTTATATTTAGTTATATAATTAAACATATTTAAATTAGTTCTAATTTATTATTTAAATTTTAAAAATAGATTATACTAAAATAATATTTTGAAAAAATTTAAACTGTTAGAGGGTTAATTTTTTTACCTTGTTAAATGATTTAGAGTGATTTTTAATTTAAAAAATTGACTCAGAAAATAATGGGTGGCCTTTTTAAACTGAAAATCAACCTTTATGGATTGAAATTTGACTTGATTCAACCCAAATCACTTTCACGCCTAATCCTAACGGATATATAAGAAATGAAAATATCTCCTTCCAATTATAAATTCTTAATTGGGCCCATGGCCTCTTCACTCACAAATTTGATATCTTATAACTTATTATGAATTTATTTATATATATTATCTTTTTAAATGTAGAAACTTTGATTTATACATTTTAATAATAAATTATAAGATATCAAATTCTAATTTAGTTGTACATGTTCTATTTTGAAGTTTGGTAAACTCCTGAAAGCGCCTGATCAACATCGCCATAGGTTGTACCAGCCTTTTGTCTTTTTTTTTTTTTTAAGAATACATTTTTGTCAACTTTGATGTTATTTTTGCAATGAACATTGCATTTACTAAGGTTATCTGAATAGAACTTTGAACCAATATGTGTCGACCATGTTTTTTTGTTGGATACTTCTTATATGTGAAAAAAACAATTAATTTCATAATATTTTCTGTTGATTGATATGCTTTAGTGCATATCATAGATTAGAGACCCAGTTACTGATGCCACTACGTCGGTTAATTAATTAAAATTTTAGTTTAAATGTACTCTATGATTAATTAAATTAAATGTAAAAGGTTAATTTCTTCGAAGTTGTCATAATATGGTAGTTAAAGTAAAAACTCATAGTTAAAGAAAACTTGTAAACTAAACCTTATTTTTTGAAATGGTTGAAATTAAATTTTTTTTCTCATGACTCGTGTCCAAGATTATCAGGATATGATTAATTCGGTATTCATATGATTAATTTGGTATTCCGACGAAAACTATATGAATCGTGGGTGAATCGAACTTTATTAATGATTCATGTGTATCCAATGTAGTGTAGAGGTGAAGATCGGGTAATGTTGCAATCATAAAACTTATCCAAGAATCCAGAATTTCTATTGCTGGCCAGACTCCAGAGCAGGTTCACTTGTTGACATTTGAGCTTTCCTTGGTGGTTCCTCTCTTTGAAAGAATGGTTTGCTTTATATAATATGATTCCATATTCATCCTCGAAAGAATGGCTTGCTTTAAAAAAAAAAAAAACTTCAGGGCCTGTTCTAATTTATATATGAGGGTAGACTGACCATGAAAATTACATCAGAGCTGATTGATCACTTGTGTTGATTAGCAGAAAACAAAGCTTGTCCCAGCTAGGGTCAGAGCTGACCTGAATAGGGAATCATATTATGTAAAGCAAACCATTCTTTGAGATTTACCATTAGATGGCCTTTCAAAGCGAGGAACCACCAAAGAAAACTCAAATGTGAACAAGCGAATAGAAATTCTGGATTATTTGCATGAATTTGTAATATAGTTCATCAAATCAATTGATTGTCTTCTTCTCATAAGCATAATGTAGAAATAATCAACGCCCAAATGAAACTAAATTGACTAAAGAATATTAACAATTTGTCAATAGCCGTGAAATAAAGCATAAGAATGGTACGCATCCACAATGACATACAAATGAACGAAAGAAACCACAATCTTATCAGCTACATGGAAAAATTCATGAAGGGATGCAAGGCATTGGCGTACCCCGTGATATTCTTCATAACCAACCACAAAATCCTATTGTTGATTAAGCAAAAAACTCAACAGACTTAATTTAGAAGCTTTCAGCCACTATCGATAGCTAATAAACAACAATAACAAAGTCTTATCCCACTAGGTGGGGTCGGCTAAAAGTTAAAATTAACCATAGCAACCAAAGACTAACTTTGATTATCGACCAATATGTCTTTCAAAAGAAAATTTATGGACCCATATGACATCAATTATCATTTATCGAAGCCAAGCTGCTATCGAAAGAAACCAAAGAAAAAGTGTGAAGTAAAGTTGAGCATTAGAATTGCAAAATTTATGGCATCCATGATTCTGCACAATTTTTTTAAGACTAACAGTTAATACTAAATTGCACATAACACCCAAATTTGTTTCAAGTCAAAGATGATAAGAGTAAAAGGTAAGATAAAGTGTAACTGAAGATGTTCCCGGGATGGATTTGCTGGATCATAGAATCAAGATTTCAGACATCACCATTCAAGTGAATCCCCAAGAGGAACAACACTCAAATTTGTAATAAGAGAACTATATTATAGCATCTCACAGAATCATGAAAAAAGCAACAAAAAAAAAACTATTTCTGAAGCCATAATGCATTGAACTAGAATATACATTCCAATATCCAGATATTCTTTTGTCAGACACCTTCCACAGAATAAGTTTGCATAAATCCACATTCAGTTTAACTGAACATCTATGCTCAGTGTGCCTAAACACTATAATAAAAAAAATTAGACAACTTTTAGAACAACAGAGCACGAAGAAAAGAAAATAATTGAACAATATCTGCACAGATTAACAAATTTCAATTGTTTACTCTTCTACTGGGATTTTTTCATATATATGGCAACCCTCAGCCCGTATCTCAATTTTATCTCCCAATTCTTAGTTGTAAATAAAAGCCTATTTCATGCATCGCCCTTCAATTGATGATCAAAGTTTCAACTCTTTTGCAGATAAAGCACCAAGATCCATAGAACAAGACGAGTTTTCTTAGTTGTAAGAAGCTTATCACACGAATGATGTGCGTACGTCGATACTGTCGACAGCTTACGGTCGTAAAAAAGCCAAGTTTGCGCATAAAACGGCGGAATTGATAATTGAAACTTCAAGGTTTTTTCATTAGATAAGTCAAATAGTTCAAAACAGCGCATTTTTACTTTTCTTTACTCCGAAATCAGAAGACGATCCGAAACTGAGGCGCATCAGAGCCGGCGGCTGTGAGGAGCTCCCACCTGCACGGCTCGAGATCTTCGGAGACCGGACAGTACCCAGCGAGCGTCACCTTATCGCCAGACGCCGCCACCGACCCGAACTCGAAGACAGTCACGTCCGCCGGCCGTCGACGCACCTCCTCAGCCCCATTCATGCCCAGGACTTCTTGCCCGGACGATGCCGCCGCCGCCGCCGCCGTCGCCCCGGGCTTCGCGAGCGCGTCCCCGTTAGATGTCGCTGGCGTCGGGGAAGGTGACCGTGCGGCCTTTCCTTTCCACCAGGATATCAATCCCATGGTTTCGCTCGTATTTGGGCTTAGGGTTTTGGAGGGGCGGGGGAACAAGTTGGATGAGGACGGCGAGTATCCATTCTGGGCCAAATAAACGTCAGGGATCTTTTTAAGGAACTGATTTTTTTTAATGTAATCAATTAATTAATTGATCTTATAATAAATTAATATATTTAATTCTGTAATATAATTAAGACTACAATATATTCAATTTCCTATTTTAATTCTATAAGGAGATTTTGTTTGCGAATTTTTCCCTATATTAACTCAGCATTTTTTTCGATAATTTTAATTGTGATTGAGATTCATGAGATCACATTTTTCCGGTTACAATGTGAGGATCAAGATCTTGGTAAAAAGAATTTGAACACGAGATTACTTGAGTTAAGGGGGAGTGCCACTGCACCATTCCCCATGAGATCACCTTTTTAATATTATTAATCGAATCTTAATTGATATTGGCACATTTTTGTTCCCGCTTCTTATTGGAAAGAAAGAAATATACGAATTTTATAAAACAATCATTAATCTGAATTTAGAGTTCTTGCTTTAAATACAAATCTAATCATAAACATCAATATAAAAATTATTCATTTGACATTATTGATCAACAAGGATCATCGAACGTTTATTTACCTAATAATAAAAATACATGCGCCGTGGGTTTAAGTCAAATGTAAGCAACTTTACTCATGGTCTCAGTCGTTAGGCATGAGAGATCAAATTAGTCGAAACCAAGGTGATCTTAATTCTCATCTTCAGAAAAACATAAGCACCATAGAACAGTCAAAACACACTAGAAAATAATAACAAAACGTGCTAAAAAAAATTGGTTTAATGTGCATGCTCTTGGATAGAATACTACTGCTTAGATCGAGAGTCGTCCGATTGAAAGTGGATGACAAATTAATGAAGACATGGTTCAGCAATGATTTAATCATGGTTCAACAATAGTTTTGATCCTGGTTGAGCCTAGGATCTCCATCACCTTGCTGCCAAAACTCGTTGGCGCCCACGATATGCTCCCAAACTCGCCGACTTGGAGCAAAGGAGTTCGGCGGCGGCGCAAGCGAGACGAAGTTACGATGAGTCCATTTGGAGGCAGCGCAAGCGAGGTTGGGCTGTGATGAGTCCATTTAGAGGCGTGCGGCGACTTCATATTCGGAGATCATTTTTGTCCTTGAGGGTAATGGAGAGAGATCATTCGGACAAGGGTCCATGGGTAGCGGCGACTTCGAGCAGAGGAGATCAGCGACAACTTCCGCAATGCCCATGAGGACGAAAAAGACGGTGGCTCCAGCAGGTCGCGTGTTGTGGCTTCAACGATGACGTGTGCGATGACTCCGGTGAGGACACGTGCAATGATTCCAGTGAGGACACGTGCAATGATTCCAGTGAGGACGTGTGCTACTCTGAACCGCGCCAAACCACGACCAAAGAACCTCCTGAACTGCATTAAATTGTGCTTCTATCATCCATCGTCCAAATCTGATCGAACGCCTGCAAGCATATGGAACAAAGTACTACCCATTTAAACGGGTAGCACGCCAAGTATACCCGACAAAAAATTGTCCCTAATTAAAGAGAGGCATCTAATCCTTGTAAAGATGAAAAAAAAAATTATGTATCGTAAGCAACTATTTTCCTTTGTAGATAATATTCTCTTTGTTCCACCTAAAATATTTTTAATTGTAAATTAATTATAATGTATTCTCAAAATGGCAAATAACTCATGTGCCGCACATACAAGTTGTGTTGAAATAAGGTTTTCAAATTCAAGAGTCTACGCAAATCTGTTTTGTGTCATAAACTCAAGTCGTAAATTTGAAATGTAAATTTGTAATCATAAACTCAAGTCGTAAACGTGAAATGTAAATTTGTAGATTTTACGTACAACCTTCTAAAACATAAAAATGTTTCAACTTCAACATGTATACTTTTAGTATGATTGAGCAAAACTAAATTTGGGACCTAATCACCCATGTCCTAAACCCCACTTAGTTTTAGCAAGATCTTCAGGATTTGAATATCGTCCTAAAATCGAACACCATCTACTACCAGATCAAGTCATTCCGAATTAAATGAGATTCAATTAGGATACCCCAATTTGTTCTGATTTAACTTAAAAATATTTTAACTGAGTTAATAGAAATTATAGAATGTGTTTTATTTTATTATTTATTACTAATAAGATCATTTTATATATCAAATATTTAAAAAAATATATAAGATAATGCACATGCTTAATATACTATAATATATTTATATAGAATAATATAACATAACCATATATAAAGTAAAATAGATTTTCTTTTTCTTCCTATTAAACTCCCAAAATGTAATCAAATAACTAATTAATAAAATCATCAAGTCTACTTGTGAACTCGACCGAGGCTACCGAGTTCCATCCGATTTTATCAACTTTATTTCAAGTCTACCCGAGTCTACTATCAAATCCAAGTTTAATCCAAATTCAATAGATTTTATATCTTACAATCTTAAATTGGTAAGAAGGGTGTGGTCTAACACTGATATGGAAACCCCGGGTCACATAATCGTGATTTTCATGCTCCGGTTTCACCACAGCTTTTGTCATTTTTTCATAGATGTGACGTCTTTTTTTTCAATTTTGGTTTTGTTTTTTTTATTTTTAGATTTTTCTCCCTTACCTCTTTCATGTAAAATTTATTTATTAAATATAAAATGTTTATTATAAAATATTAATATAATATTATTTATTACGTATCATGTGCATTAAAAAATTAATATTTTATTAAGTACAATTTAGTAAAAAATAATTTATTATATTTAAAATTGTTATTTTTTGACAAAATATTTTTAATAAAAACTTTTAATTTAAACTTTTTTATAATTAACAAAATTAAATTTATATTTAAAATACTTATTTTTATTTAAATATTCATTAAAATTAATTTATTTTTTTTTCATCTCAAACTAATATATCAATTCAATTATTTATTTGAAACTCGAAAGATTATGATTTCAGTATCCAAGCAATCCGATGTGATTCAGGTGATCATAATGGAAAAGAAGTATTTATTTTTTGTTCAACATAATATAATTTATTTTTGTGAGAAAACTAATATCATTTAAAACTACAATTCATTTTGTTCTTTTGGTGATTACAAATCGTCTATTCGATCAATAAGTTAAAATTACATTCAACATAAATGCGCAACACATTAGAAAAGAGTAATAAAATTGAACAAAATGTCAAATAATAAAAACAAGTTTTCCGGCAAAACAAAATTTACCCCCATCATTTTGTGCCTTCCCGTGCTCACGACGCATATGTGGCCATGCAATTGATTATTCCGAGCCCTTTTCTGGATTCCTTCCCGTCCGATGTGGTGATGTTGGCCACCCTCATTTATGAAGAATGTCTTTTCTTGTGTCCAATTTATGTGTGCAGGACATTTTAAAAGGTTGCACCTGTGGATATACATATGTATGTATATATACATCATTTACTGTGTGTAGGACGAGGAAGGTTGAACAGGTGACAACGAGGACAGAGAAAGATAAAAAAGGATAAACATCAGACTAGGCCGAGCTGGAGGGGGGAAGAACCTGCAAGCACAATTTGGTATCTCTAATTATTTCGGGGTGGATTTGCTTACAACTTTGTGGATACACTTTTTTTTAATCTAATATTATCTTGAACTGTTAATCAGGTGGGGAGCCCTATTAACTGTTCTTAAAAGCTTATGTTCATCCTCATCTCACTGTCGCCATGAAAGAAATATCATACTTGTATGTAGACGTCTGAGAGAACAGTGAGCCAATAGGGGGAAAAAGAAAAGAAAAGTTTACAGTACCAATCATATAATCTCATGCTTAAAGATAAGATTAAACGAAAAAAGACAAATCACAGGACTTATTTTTTAAACTCGAATGACTCCTATGTGTTAGGTTGAGCTAGATGTCTATATGAAAACAGGAAGAGATGCAATTTGCTGGCTCCAAGGTAATAATGCATCCTAAAATAAAATGGAAAGAATTATAATATTTAGCTTGCTGATCTGAGTTACAGAATTCAGATTATTTTATTCCCACAATTTGGAGTTTATTAATTCTCTAATGGGTTCCTAAGACAATGTACACATAATAAAAGGAGTGCCAGTACTTATTCAGTTTATTGCACTGCAGTGCAGAGTTATCTGAACCAAGAAATGAGACGCTCAGAACCTTTCCTGAAATGGGCGGTAGCTCTCTTCATCATCACCGTCTGCCACCTCTCTGACGCCAAAGACTCCAATCAAACGCCACGGCTTCGTTCCCAGGACATGTTCCTGAAACACTTGGCTAACTGGAGGCGGCACTACATGGAAGAAACCACCTCTATGGAGCCCGGCCATGGTTACAGGACCATGGCCGCGATGGCTCTCAGCTTCGTCGCCGCCACCATCTCCAGCGCTGGAGGTGTCGGCGGTGGCCCCCTCTTCCTCCCCATCCTTAACATTGTGGCGGGACTCGACCTGAAGACGGCTGCGAGCTATTCGGCCTTCATGGTCACCGGCGTTCTGTTGTCCGGCGTGCTGTGCAACTTCTTCTTCGCCAACCTCAGCGACACTGGCGAGCCTTTCGTCAATTACGAGATTGCAGTCCTCACGGAGCCGTGCATGCTGCTGGGGGTCAGTCTTGGAGTCATCTGCAACGTCATGTTCCCGGAGTGGCTGATCACCGTTCTGTTCGCCGTCTTCCTCGCGTACTCCACTTACAAGACCTGCAACGCTGGCTTCAGGTGCTGGAAGGCCGAAACGGAGTCATTGAACACGGTCGCGTCCTTCAGATTGAGCAAGGATAGAGATGTAGAGGGTAAGGAGGCTGGCGTGGAGGAGCCTCTCTTGAGTCACGCCCCCAGAAGTGGATCGAGGAAGGTACCTTGGAAGGACATGGTGGTTCTGGTGATGGTTTGGGTGTGCTTCTTCCTTTTGCATGTCCTTATGGGCAATAAGAAGGGAAAGGTAGGCGTCCTTTTAAGCGATAAGGAGGGACAATTAACTGTTTACTAATGGAAGCTTACTCCTCTGCAGGGTATTATTCACACTGAACCGTGCGGAGTTGCGTTTTGGCTCATGAAATTTTCTGAGGTTCCTTTCGCAGTTGCTTTTACACTATACATTGTCTATGAGAAAAAGAATTCCACAGCTCGAAATATCCAACAACCAGATGGAAAGGTTGGTAAAATCGTGCTGCAATTCTGTTGTCATTTCGATAATATACAAGGAACAGATCTATTATAAGATTGAGTTTTCTTCATTGATCAGATCAGTGCAGTGGAGAAGACGTTTGAGGTCTTGCCCAAGATCTTCTTTCCACTAGCAGCTCTCTTGACAGGGTTTCTGAGTGGACTCTTCGGCGTTGGCGGAGGTTTGCTCGTTAACCCTCTGCTTCTCCAAATTGGGCTTCCTCCTCAGGTAAATCGAATTAAGATTGTCACCCATCTTTGCTCCTACTGCAAGCAGCACCTGTCATTTGAAGTGCTTGATCTTTCGTAAACTGCCTACCGTACTGACACATCCCCTGATGAAATTGTAGACCGCAGCTGCGACGAGCACCTTCATGCTGCTGTTTTCGTCCTCGATGACCATGGTTCAGTATGTGATCCTCGGCATGTCTGCAATCAAGCAGGCCTCGGCGTATGCTCTGCTGTGTTTCGTGGCTTCGGCGTGCGGGTCGGCTGTGATCCAGAGGGTCGTAGAGAAATCCGGCAGGGTGTCGATAACCATCTTCGCAGTTACCGTAGTGATGGCGCTGAGCACAGTAATAGTTACTGGCGTTGGGGCCATTGATATTTGGGCAGAGTATGCCGGCGGGCAGTACATGGGCTTCAGACCACCTTGCTGAATTTACAGTTTCTCGCACCTCTGATCCACTCAGATTTCCATCAGAATTTTGATAATCGTAAAGCATATTTTCTCGGCGCACTTATCAAGCTTTTTGCGTGAGCAATTCGCTAAACGGGAGCTGTACTTAATAAAAAGTCTTTTCTGCAAAATTTACTTAGACTGCGTTCGACAGTACGGAACATTTAAAATATTTCAATTGTTGATGACGAAAATAAACACGTGATCTGAGCGAAATGTTCTCACAGAACATTTGTCTTTTTTTTATCGAGTCGCCATCTTTTTTTATTAATTTCATCTATTTTTTTAATTATTTTAGTTTTTATGTATATATAATTTATAATATATTAATACATTATTAAGGATATTATAAAATAATTTATTAAATTTTATTAATTAAAAACTATAAAATAATTAGTTCTAATAATTAATAAATATTTTATTAATTAAATTATTCAATTATTTTTTAAAAAATAAATTATATTTGGATTTTAAAATATACGTACATGATAATATTAATAATATTTAAAATGTTTATTCAAAATAAATAAAAATAATATTAACAATATAACAATTTACGTAAAATATAATATTAATAATATATTCTTATTTACTATAATTTTATATCTCATAAAATAATAAATTATATTCTTAATTCTTACTTTTTATTCAAACACCCACTAAAACTTTTTCATCATATCAACTTTTTAAATCTCCATCATTACACTTTTTCATCCAAACACCAACCTCAATTTTTCTATCACATCAATTAATTCTCGAAAATAAATGTTCTAAAATGTTCTGGTGTCAAACGCAGCCTTGAGATAAAGATTGTAGTAACTATGAATCTAATTTCGGAGGGGAAAAATGAAGCATATAATATTACCTAGGATTTATGAAAGGAGAATTGAATCGTTATCATCTTTTTCTTGCAAAGTCTGAGGATTATAAAGGGGGTACCTGAAGGGGCATACTGATAAAGATTTAAAGAAAAAAAAGTTCAAAGCTGTCTACTAGCAGTAGAATTTTGATAATAAAAAAATTGGGATAGGGCCCAAGAAGGAGCCCTCTTTCCCAAAAAGACTTTGGAAGGATCGACGTGGTGAGGAATTGACTATAACAGTTCATTTCATCTTTCATTTTCTTTTTTTTTTTTTTGCCGTATAATGTTTGTCACAAAGATGAATAACTCTCAAGCTCTTTTGAGGGATAACTCGTTCTTCATGAGTGTCGTGGGATTATCAACCGAGGGGTTCTTGATCAACTGACCTTTCATCTAAGGATAACTGAGAAATCGATCAGGTGATTGAAGGATAAAATTGAGGAGGAGAATAAAATATAAGAATATCATATTTTGAAAAAAAATAAAGATATTCTAATCGTTTGGTTTGAAAAAAAATAAAAAAATAAAATTTTATATTTAAAATATTTTATTATACATAGCTAATGTTCAATATCATAACAATAATTCTAAAAAAATAAAAAATTATCTATATAACAAGATATGATTGAATTTCAAAAAATAAAATGCCATTGAAAAGTTGAAAAAATAAAGAATAATTATATTCTTTTGTCTTAAATACGTCAATTATCTTATGGATTAAAAATGTCGATTTCACTTTTCTAACACGATTGACACGTTTAATTATATTCTTAAAAATATCGAATATTTCGATCTTTATTCCGCAACCAAAGGATCTCAATGATCTAATCAAATGACTTGTCATCTGAGGATAATTGGGAAATTATTGTTTGACGTATAATGAGCAACTCAAGTTTTTGAGTTTCTCGTTGCTTTCAAAGAATATTGTTATATTTCTAGAAAATTTTGTTTCATGTGTGTCAGAATATGGAGATGGGAATTCAAATTTGAATGACTTTTATCACTTGTACAATTTTGATTGAATAGATTAGCGCAAACTTGTCCAATATATTTCTTATTTATTAATATTTTCTCCCATTAGAGAACTTTGATTTCTCTCCTTATTTGTCTTTCCATTTTATTCATTTTTAAAAAAAATTGAGAAAAATATAAAAGGAATGCATTTACATTTATTTCTACAATTTATTTTTTTTATTATAGTGTTAGCAATTCTCATGTTTAAATCAGTGTTGTCAAATTCGGCCCGGTCCGATCGATCGGACCGGTGTTCGGGCACTAAAATGGCCCGCGGGTCGTTCAAAACCCGACCGCGGAGTTGATCCGCTTTGACCCGATCAAATCCGGTCAAAATTCGGGTTCAACCGGCCGACCCGGTGGGTTTAGCCGACTCGACCGGATCAAATTGAAAAATATAAAAAAATTAAAATGTATAAAAATTATTAAAATTTTCTAGAATATCATATATATATATATATATATATACACTTGAAAGTTATATTTCAATATTCTTCTTTATCACATAAATAAAATTTCATTAATATCTTTATTTTTTTATAATTACTCACAAGATTTTTTATTTAGAAAATATTCAATTGATGATTTAATTTATGCTTACTTTATTATATTATTGATCTGAATTATTTTATTATATTATATGATATTTTTGCTAAATAATATCTTACATATTAATAATATTCTAATAGTCACTTGAACTTATTTTATTTTTTATTAATTTATATTATTCGGTCCGACTATTCGGTTCGACCCGGTCCAACCGGTCCGACCTGACCCGTTAGACAATCCGGGAAGATGGCCGGGTCGTTGAATAGGTTTTGTCCATTGAATAGATCGTGTGATAGTGTAGGAAAAAAGATAACAACAACATATTCAACTGAATATTTATGATACCACTAATAACAAATTAAAGTTCCATTATCCATTTATCATGAGATCAGAATCAGCACATAAATATTGCAAAAGGATATTAACATTTGCATAAGTAGGTTTTCAACATAAGAGGCATGGAAGAAAATCTACAGGGCTGTCACAACATTAGTTTCTCTTCCATTTTTTATACTTTCTTTTATGGTGTCGAAAGTGTTCATAATTAGTTTCCAACTCAAAGTCCGAGCTCTTGTAGAGTAGGGGAAAGAGAAATGGTGCATATCTCCATATCTATTAGAGACTAAGTTAACACCATAGATTTTGCTTCCTATTTAGCTCAGAGTGGACCTTTCTTACTAAGAGGGATGTTCGGATGTGGAATAAATTATTTATGCCTATCTCAGCATGCTTCGTGTAATTCCCTGGGATGCGTGACTCTATCGCGGACGAATCAACATTAGATGCACGATGAGACGGCCTCCGGGACGTCATATGATGATAAATCTATCTTCTTCGTGGATGCACCTATAAATATAAATAGGCATCAATGGTTGGAACATGATACAACACAGTAAAAGTTTAATAACTTGAATTTAAATTAAAAGATTACATGATGTAACTTATATTTAACTGTGGACATGTGCAAGCAATGTTCGTCCTGAGCATTGCTCGTGGCCATTTTATTTATTAACACCTTCAATCACGTCCGTCTACAGGATATATGCGAGGAAAATCCATCTCAAGAACTTACGTCCAATATGTAAGGTCAATTCGGATGACATCCATATATGTCATCCATACATGCACTTAATGCACCTATTAACAATAAATATATGAATGCAATGACATTACCTATGTGCAAAAATAAGAATAAAAAGATATGATCTATCAATTTCAATAACAATGTAATATGTTGTTAAATAAGTCTAAATAAGTCATCATTCTTATTCTAGTATTATCACTTGTCTTAAGTGCACTTTTAGGCTCATCAATTATATATTTTTCATCTTTAAGCAAATCTTTAGTCGAGATAGCATGAACATCAATGACAATATGACACTTTGCCCAATATGACTCATGATCTAATAAGTTCATGCTTATACAATAGAAGATGACAATAATTATCTTGTTCGTCGACACTTGATGAGTAGAAGTTTGCACCACAACTTTCTTTAATCCATCCCAAAATATCCATTATTATTTCTCATTAAGTGACAACTGCCAATTTCAATCAATCAATTAACAATCAATAATGTGAGCTTTTAACAATCATCAAGATGTTTGATTCGCCTTAATCTTAATAGTGTGACTCGAGGGATCCTTTGTTCCTAGTTACCTAGGAGTGGACCAATAAAATCAATGTGGAGGCATCTATATCTCAATATGACATGCCTCTCAGTTCTATCTCTAACGGTGTTCATTCAATCAATTAATACATCAATACATTACTTTCAATTTTTATTTACGGTTGAGCATACAAACGTGAGCAACTAGGTGATCAATATCAAATAAAAAGTTTCTCATATCTCTCCTCCATATGGCATACGAAGAGGACCGTGATTGAAGAAAAATATTTGAACAAATTAGATTTTGATGATCTTATTGATTTACTTCTAACCTATGAGATCTCAATCCATGAATATCAAGAAGAAAAAGCCCCGAAGAAGAAAACATCGACATTGAAAGCAAATAAAAAAGAAAAAGACTCAAGTGAAGAGGAAGTAGACGAAAAGAAATTCGCACTCTACACAAGAAAACTAGATAAATATCTCAAGTTAGTAAAAAAAGAGATAAGAACGAGAAGCCAACAAGAAGATCATTCAAACACCACTAAGAAGAAAAATCTCAAAAAGATAGAAAGAAAAAAACTGAAGAGTCTAATGAAAGAAGTGATTCATCAAGCCCTTCTTGTGACGACTTAATGACACACGAAGATAAAGTAATTTCTAACTTTTCAAATTCAAATTATTACTCATCGAACTCTTCCGAAAAAAATCTTTCTTTAGATATGAATAAAGAACTCTCCTATCTTAAAAATATATTTTTCAATTAAAAAAGAAAATGAAAAATTATTACATGAGATTGAAAAATTAAAAGAAAAGGATACATGTTTTATGGAAAATGAAAACTTGAAAAATGAAATTGAAACTTTGAAAATTAAGCATGCATGTGAAATTGTAAAACTAGCATGTGCGTTATAAAAAAGTAAAATAGCAAAATAATTTTTTTAAAAATATACAAAAAACAATGATAAGACTATAACGAAAAATCATCTTATGAATTATTTTGGACATAAAAACTATTATTGGAAATTTAATCATTCTTATGATAGAAAATTACATTTTAAATATTTTACATGTAGATCTTATGATCATTACGCATATCAATGCAAAATAAAAAAATCATCACAACATGTAATGATTTGAGTTCCAAAAGGAACTATTACTAATAAAAATGGACCCGAAGAAGTTTGGTTACCAAAGATTAAATGATTATTTTTTAGATGTACCTTACATATAAAGCAAATGACGAATGAAAAGGTGAAGGCACAAACATTATGATAAAAGTATCATTAAGTATACTCTTGTAATCTTTTTCTTAAATGTTAAGTCTATTTTTTAAAAAAAAATCAAATTCATCATTTCTTCGAAAGAAAATTGGTCATAATGATAGGGGAGCATGTTAAAATCTTTCAACTTTATTTTGACATATCATTAATATCATTGTTGTATCAAAGTTTTATACAATATTTTGATTCTTAATACATCTTTTTGAAATCTGTGGCTTTCAGATCAATTTGATTTTAATTTTAAAATAGGCATAAATTTAGGGGGAGCTATTTTTTATGACAAAACGGAAAATAAATTTTTCTATAGACAAAGGGGAAATTTCATGTGGTTTCTTATGTCCCTCATTTACAAATTATCTTTTTTATGAAACAAAAGGGGGACAAATATAGGAGAAATATGATATGAGTATAGTTAAGATTTAGGGGCAGTAAAATTGATTTTACGAGATTTTATAACTTTTTCGTAACTTATATATTTTTCATATTTCTTAGTTTGTCTTGATAAAAAAAGTAGATTGTTGGAGCAAAATTTTAATGCCATATAAAATTATATGTTGATTATACAAATCTCGAAAGGTTAAAGCAAAATGGTGAAAAAGTTCAAAGAAAAAGGGATAACGTTATGCATTAAACTTTGATTAAATAATTGACTATGATCTTAACATATTCTGAATAAATGATGAATATAAAAGTTGTAGAAAATCCTATTAGATATCCATAAAATCTAAGATCATCTAATTTAAATAACTGTGCAAAAGATTATGCTAAAAAATAGTGCAGGTCAATCAACCTACCAGTCGAAGGAAAGAAGGTCGATCTAGACAATACCGGTCGACCGAATAGGAAATGTTAGTCGAATGATGAATACTGATCTTGCCCCAGTTGACGTTGGGACGATACTGGTTGATGTACCGACCGACGGACCAATCGACTGATCAAGCGCAGAAGCTGAAGAAATCGCGCAATGCTCACATAGACCTATCGACTGGTCCATATGTATGGTGGACCGATCTATGAGTCAAATGAACGGTAACGGTCAATTTTGAATAAAAAAAATTGTGAAACAAATTCTGGACAATTTTTTCACATACTAGAGCCTATAAAAAGAGTGCCAAAGGTAGAAGCAAGGGCACACATCCAAGCATTGAAGCAAAATTTCAAGAAATCAAAAGAAGATATTTTTTATGAAGTTTTTCATTTTAAGTTTTCTCTTCTTTATCTCTTCTCCTCTTGTGAGCTTAGCATTGTAAAAGAGAGAAACATTTTATTTAAAAAAATATTGAGAGAGCTCCTATGTAAAAGAGGTTCTAAATTTTATCTCTTGAGCGAGAGAAAAGATTAAACTTCTTAGGAGGAGAGGTTGCTTTGCCTCTTAAAGTGGAGAAAAGGTGATTGATATAAACGGTGCTCTTCCTTGCCCAATTTAGAATTAAGGAAGAGTTTAGTGGAATCTCCGACGGTCTTGAGGTCGAGAAGTCGGAGTGAGACGTAAGTCAAGGTGTGGACGAATCTCGTCAACAACCACCTTGTCATTTGTGTTTCATTTCTCTCTCCCTCTTCTTCTCATATTATGATGCATGTGATTTGATTTGTGTTGATTTAAAGATTGTTGAATCGATTTTAAGTTTCCGTGATGATTTTGATGAAATCAATATTCTTGGTTAAACACCAATTCACCAACCCCTCCCCCCTCTCTTGGTGCTCTTTGGGATCCAACAATCTTTATACCATATTTTCAGAAAATCCTACATTGGCAACAATCTTATTCTATTTTAACAGTTTGATAGCTGAGTGAACACACAGATCCAAAATATGTAAATCAAGGTTCATTTAAAAGATATCTTAAGCATCTATCTAAATATAAAATTTAATGGAATTACATGATCTTTATAATTTTGTGTGCAATTTACAAGTCAACTCAAATACATTTTAGAGCAGTTTGACAGTAGTTCAATTTTTGAACCATAATTCTATACATCTCTAATTGAGATTATTTTAGTTCCTATCAAAAATAGACTTCAATAGCTATGTTATTTTTTTGGAGCACTATAACCTATCTTACATGCTAATGCAAATGAGTATAACAATCTAAAAGAGTCATAACAATATGATAGGGAACTACTAAATGAGTCATAAATTTACCTATACAACTTGGATTTACATATTTTTTATTTCAATAGAAACCATACTTTAATATCTTTCCATTCATGTATTATATGGAATTTTTTAATATCTATAACTAGTACAAAAACTAATTGGAATAGATGCTATAGAATCTGGACAATTTTTTTTATTTTCATTTTTATTATTTGAACTTATCATTATCACCATAAGTTCATGACTCTTAAATGCAAAAAAAAATAACATGAACATCAATCCATCATCTGATCAAATAAGAATTGGATGGGAGAAATTAATATCCCCTTATATACCTTTTGTCTTAGCTTCATTTTTTTTACCTTCATCATTCTTCTCCATGGCTGTTGTTTCTCTTTTCTTTCCTCCTGGTCAGCTTCAAATCATCCTTTGCTTGAGTATTAATGAGCAAAACACTCAACCTTTTATATTTCACATGAGACAGATTCACCAAAGAAGGTGAGTGGGAGAGGACTTAAATGGGTCTCCTATTGGGTGCTAATGAGATAATGGGGCTTTTGGTCCTATAATATACTATTTAAGTGGGCAATGCGGGATCTAAAATCTCTTTTATTTTTTTCACATGTTACAATTTGAGATCTGGATAATGGAGTAACTAATAAGGTGTGCCCTTTTAGGCTTCAGCTCCATTATATGACTAAAATGAATGACTTGGAGTGTTTTTCTAGGGCCACAGTGATGCCATTGGGAACATAAGTAGAACACAAAGGAGTAGTTGGGGATAGTATTTAGAAAAAAAATTAATAAGGAAAACTTTTCCCACTTGATTGAGAGTCCTCCAGAAAGTCTGTTTATGATTCTCTCATGCAGGAACCATTTACCTCAGCTAATAGAATTTTATGTGAGATTGATGCTCCTAGATATTTGAAAGAAAATTTCTTATTTGCACATTTGAGTTTGAGTTTCATTTTCCTATGCCTATTAAACTTAGGATGGAAATAGATTTTGTTATTTCTGAAGATTAACTTTTTTATTGGTTCCTGAAGTTTGTAGTTGAGCATTGTGATTGCCATGCAAATTATCATGTCATCATTGGATAAGTAAATTTTTCGAGTTTGAAAGGTCTGAATGCATCAAAAGATGTTTGACAAGGGAAGGCATGATTGGAGACACATGCTAGAATAAAAAGATAAAGTCAATCTTCTTATCTAATTTCTTTTCTAATCTTAAATGGTTATTATTGTTTCAGTTTTCTACATGTAAATGAAGGAAAAAAGATGCCAAATTTAACCTATAATGAGTAGGAAATTCATTGAGTAACATGATTTTAACTATATGTTACACATTACAAAAAAAAATCGTGCAAGTCAAGATTTAAAGTTATAATATCCCATGATAATATGTATAAATATATCTATATACAATTTATGTATATAAATAAATAAATTAGTTAGTTTGACAATGTTGCATATTCTTCATATTTGGCCAATTTTTCTAATAATTTATCTATGGTTTAGAGTTCGCAAATTTGTGATCTCATACTTTTTTTTCCTCATCTCCTCATCTTCACCTCTTTCTCTCTCTTTCTCCTCTCCTTCTCTTCCTCCATTATCGTCTCTCTTTTTCCCATCTCTTGGACATGTCACGAGGCTATTTTAATGTTTAGATGTAGAGAAAGTTTTTTTTATGACTTGTCAAATAGTCATAACTTACAAGCAAACATTTCGATTGAGATGTTAGCAAATGGACGTATAAGCAGAACACTTACAAAAGAATTCTATTGTGTAGATTGTCACCCTACGTTTGAAATAAATGCACTAGGATTATAGAAAATTTGAATTACCATTGAGAATAAAATGTTTGAAAGAGGGGAATAAACTTTGTGGGTGCCTTTTCAAGTGCATGAATTATAAAATTATCATCATCTAAATCAAATTTATAAAAGTAGACTAAAAATATAAAATAATATATGAAAATGATCATGCATCCGCATAGATGTTGAGATAGACGGTGATCAAGGATACGAGGGAGAGAGACAGAGTGATAGGGTAAGGGAGGAGGCCAAAGCTTTTTATTTCTAAACATGTGAAGAAGGGGCTAAACGTGGAGAAGGGGTGAATCAAATCTCACTTTTGGAGGTGCACATCCATTAAATCACTACTGTGAAGTGGATGTTGCCAGAGCGGAAGGTGGTGAAGAGAAGAAACAGTGTTGCGGCAAGAGGTGGAAAATGAGGACAGAAAACTAATTTTCTATTAAAAAATGAAAAGACTATTACAACTAATCGAACTATTTATACTGATGCAGGACCGATATGAAACTACCAGTCCAATACATTGAGAGAGTTACAATTAATAGATGACACAACAATTGAAGAAGAGGATAACGTCTCTGCATGAACTGCTTTCTGTTCAGCTGGAGCTGGTCTTCACGGGCGACCGCTACGAGCCCTATTTGCAACTTTTTTTAAGGTAAATATTCCATTAAGTAATGAAAAGACTTGTAGAGTTACGGTACAAAATACTGTCGAGGCCATGAGGAAGTTCGTCGACCCAAAAATGCTCGCCTTTTTTGCGGCCAAAATGAGCTAGAAAGTCAGCTGCAGTGTTTGTGATTCGTGGACAAAATGCAAGTACTGATGGTGAAAGACAACCAATAAGGTTCCGAATGTCGATAATAATGTTACGAATCTGCCACGGAGAGTTACGCTTCCTCCTGATGATGTGAACAAGACACTCAGAATTGGTGCAAATCTTGACATGGGTGATCCAGCGGGAGGCACAAACACAAATAACAAGGAGAAGCGCCCAGGCTTCAGCGTGGAGGGCAGAAACCATAGCAACAACACCAGCACCTGCAAAAATAAAAGTACCATTGTCAGTCCGGAGAAGGTAACCATAACCCCAACGTGAGCTGGTTCCGCAGAATGAGCCGTCCAAATTAAGGATAGCCCAATTCGGAGGGGGGGCCTCCCACTGGATCCGGAGAGGATCATGGGGTGGAGGGAGAGGGGGAGAGGGGGAGGTGCCTCAGGGGCGTGGGGGGCGGAGGTAGTAAATTCGTGAGCACAGGCAACAGCTTTTTCCTAAACCATATTGACGGTTGCATGTCTTGATCTGAAGTGTACATCGTTCTTGAGGTTCTAGATTTCCCATAGACAGTAAGAGAAGATAGAGAGAAGAAGTTAGCCGAGAAGGCAGATCCAAAGTGGTTTCGTCCTGGATCCAAGAACCAAAATCCCACGAGGAAAGGCGTATTGAAGCTTGATTTGAAAAATGGACCATAACTGGAGCGTAATAGGGCAGGAGAAAAATAAGTGGGACACTGTTTCATTGGTTAAACCATAGAGGGAGCAAAGTGGATCTGAATTAGGAGCGAACTGCTGAATAAGAGTTTTAGTAGGGAGACGATTGTGGAGGAGTTTCCAAAGGAAAAAAATGGATTTCAGGGGGAATCTCGATCTTCCAAACCACAGACCAAGGCTACTTTCCAGCTAGGCCGGTCGGTAAAATCTGTCGGTACACGAATTTATAAACCGCACTAACATTGAGAATCCCATGATCATTTATCATCCAAACCCACGTATCATCATAGGCAATATGCGGGAGATAAATATTACAAATAGCATCACAAGTAGGTTCAGTAAAAATTCAAGCCAGCAGGGCAAAATTCCAAGAATGGTTGATGATCAAATCGACACCCTGAGTGTAGAAATGTCAGTCTCCATATTAATGTATGCAGGCAATTTTCAAAGAGGGATGGGGGATATCCACGGATAAAAAACCACAGAGGTACGGGAGCCGGATCCAATAGATTTGAGAAAGCCAAGGCGAAGATGGGGAATGACATTCAGAATGAGCCTCTAGGACTAGGCCGGGCGGGGGAACCATATTTAGCAAGCATGAAGTTAGTCCAAAGCGAAGGTGAATTATTACGGAGGGTGAGAATTCTACGAGCCAAGAGTGAGGCCCTAATGAGATGGAGATTCCTGATACCCAGGCTGCCCGCAGAACAGGGAGATTGAATAGTATGCCAATTAATAAGGTGCGCAGATCGGTGGCCATTACCAAAGTCCCACAAGAAGGACCTACTGAGCTTCTCCAGGAAGAAGAGAACACCCATGGATAAGTAAGTCATGCAGAGGAGATAGGTGGGGATGGAGGAAAGAGTAGACTTGACGAGGGTGGCACGACCAACTTGGCTAAGCAGACGACGACGCCACCCGAAAAGCCGAGCAATGATTTTCTTAACAAGAAAAGTTTGCTGAAGGGCGGGGATATATTTAGGAGATATTGGGGCACCAAGATAAGTGAATGGGAAATTGTCGTGACGGATACCAAGAGTATTGGTGATAGATTGTCTACGCCGATGGTTAAGTTTGGATGGAAAGTAAACAGCAGATTTGAGGGGGTTGAGTCATTGGCTAGTAAGTCTTTCATAAGTTTTAAATATGCTCATAAGGCTATGGCAATTAGTGAGGGTAGCTCTAATGCAAATGAGAAAGTCATCTGCAAAGAGAAGGTGGCTTATGGAAAAGCTGTTGCGGGTGAAGGGCTTAATACAACCAGAAACACTGCTAGGCTCGATAAGTGAGGTGAATAGTTGTGAAATGATAATGAATAAATACGGCGATAGGGGGTCACCCTGGCGAATACCCTTGTGTGCACGGACAGGAGAAGGTGGGGGAGCGAATACAGATGTCAATCCACTTAATGAAAGAAGGCAGGTAGTTCATGCAGGCTAATGTAGAGATAATGACATCCCAGGACACGCGGTCAAACGGCTTCTCCATATCCGCATTGATAAGCATATGCTTAATTCGGCCAGAGGATAGAGAGTGCGCGAGCTCTTGGGCGATAAGAATGTTATCTTGGATACTACGTCCAGGGATGAAAGCAGTCTGCATGGGACTGATAAGGGTATTCAAAGTTGGCCGGAGCCTGTTGGCTAGAATTTTAACAAATACTTTGTATATGACATTACACAAAGAGATGGGGCGGTGGTCTTTGATAGATGTGGGGGACGTCATTTTGGGGATGAAAACAATAGCAATTTTTCCCCAGTCACTGGGGAGATGGTTATGTAGGAAGGCATCCTAAATGGCAGAAATGATTCGTTAACCCACTATGTCCTAGTGAGTACGATAAAAGTCAATGGTGAAGCCGTCAGGCCCTGGTGTCACGGCCTAATTTCTCTCCTAGAAATTAGATGCAACCGGCCTTGAAGACTCCTCACCGAATCACTCAAGCAGCCTTCCTGTTCACTCTGATTTTTCCTCTCAAAGATGAACTCGCACCCACTCTTAAACTCACACTTAGTTTCTTACCTAAGTCAATTCACTCACACCCAATGCAAACATATAGAGAACTCGGCCAATGAGGGAAGAAGACATTCATTAACACTTGTCCCAGAATGTGGGAACCTTACATGTATTTATAGTGTTTGGGATCAGCCAACTGCTGTCCAGAATTTGAATTCAAACCATTCAATTCAAATTCAAATGTCAACCATAACTACCTACTACATAACTTCTAATCCAGTGGCCAGGATCTTCCCATCACCTTGATTGAAGTTCCTGCCTTCAGGATTACTTCCCTCCATCATAGGACATGTCCTGGTGAACTCCGGCCACCAAGATTCCGGCGCGGCCACCTCCTGCCCGCCGGCCATGGCCGCTATGGCGGTTACAACCGCCACCTCTTCATTGCCTTCCTTCCAGAGATGTCTTCACGCATGCTCCTTCAAGTCCAATGATCTCCTGCGACCTCTACATGCCTGATGATGCTTTAGGATGGTCTGGTTCGGTCCTGGGACGACATGCCCCAGAATGGCCCGGGCGCACCCGGCCATGTGCACCCGGCCATGTCATATGGCCCCGCCAGGTTCCGGCCATCCTCTAAGTCCCATCTTCTGCACCAAGCTTCCTGGTTGATAAAGAAGTCCCGAGATGTGCTCTCCAGTCCCTGGGATGTCTCGGCTCATCCCATGGATGCTCATGGCCGCCATGTGCACCCGGGCGCCCAAGGCGCGCCCGGCCATGCTCGGCCATGCCCAGAAGCCCTCCATTCATGGAGGGTGACACTGGGGCACGACCCAAAGACATATTCCAGACTGTCGAGATGATCTCATCAGAAGTGACAGGCTTAGTGAGAGAGGGAAAGAATGAGGGGTCGCAAGAAGGAAAAGGAGGCCAGAGATTTGCGGGGAAGTTCCCACCACGCAGAGGAGCCCAGAGGGTTTGGTAGTGATCAATGAAACCCTGCAAGATGAGGGTAGGATTCGTGAGCAGGTTGCCCGAATCCGAGAGAACTGAGCGAATGAGGTTCTGCTTATGCCTAACTAGGGTCTGGAGGTGAAAAAACTTGGTATTTTTATCACCATGATGGAGCCAAGAGGTGCGAGCCTTGTTCCACCACTTAAGATTAATTTGTCTTAGAAGAGTATCATGAAGATGGTAAGAGGCCCGCAAGCGAGCAAGATTAGCCTCAGAGAGGCCCTGAGAGGAGTCTAGTTGCTCCAAAAGGGAGATGGAGGCAAGAATCTCAATAGCGTGAGTTTCTAATCTACCTAAGACCTCCCGATTCCAGCGGAAAGTGTCAACCCGGATACAGTGGAGAGTCTTGGGAATGGAGTGTTGATTGGAAGGTGAAGACCAATGCCTTTGGACAAACTCTTTGGCTTGCGGATGAAGGAGCCAAAAGTGCTCGTATTTGAAGGTGCGAGGGCGGGGAAGCTTAAGATCAGATTGGAAATGGAGGGGGGGTGGTGATCTGACGCACAACGGGGAAGAGCAGAGAGGTCATGACCCAGAAAAGCATTTACCCAGTGATGACCAACAAGCATGTGATCAAGATGGCCTACGCGATTATTAGTCCAGGTAAAAGGGTTTCCCGAGAGATTGAGGTCAATAAGGCTATGGTTGTTAATCAAATTATTAAGGAGTCTAGAAGAGCGATTAGGGGTAAAGGGGTTACCCCCACGCTTGTCATCGGAAGATAAAATGCAGTTGAAATAATCAATTAAGGCCCAGGGAAAATCATTAGAATTAATCTGATTTAGAGTGTGCCATAAAGCATTACAGTCTGAAGGTAAATGACTAGCATAAACACAAGATAAAGGGAAATGAAAATTGTCAAAAGAGATAGAATTAGAGGAGAGCAAAGGAGTAACCTGTGTATCCTGCCCCTACTAGGCGAGGATAATACCTTTAGCCGCGCTGCTGCCCACGCAAAAAGTACTGGACCAGGAGTCCGAGACGACGCAATATTTGTTTAGACTTTATAAAACCGACATGACTCTCTAATAGAATTATAAAATAAGGAGAATGAGTGGAAATAAGATTCTTGATCCGGTCACGAGCTTTCCCGGAAAGCGCCCCAGTAGTTCCAAGCAAGACTCTTCATGACATGAAGTGTAAGGTGTCGAACAAGCCCTGCACAGCAAAAGCAAAAGAGGCGAGTGAGTACTCAGTATGTAAAGGAGGTTTTTTCTTACCTTTGACCCGAACAGGGGCAGGAGAAGGTCGCGAACGGAGGGATAACGTGGGGGCGGGGACCAAGGGCTTGAGGAGGCGAGACTTTTTCTTCTCCAGGTGCGGGGCTGGAAGTAGGTCGTGGTCCTCCGGCTCCTCCTGGGATGAGTCGCCCTCCATCGCCTCTGCAGTAGCCTGAATACCTGCAGTAGCACATAAAACTAAGGCATCATGATTAGAGGGAACGCCACTCTAGGGCATGCCCTCAATGTCAATGGCATGCAGAAGAGGGGCAATGCTGACAGCGGAGGGGGCCGCAAAGGAGGCGGAAGGAGGAACAAGAGCATCCGAGCAAGAAGAAAAAGGACGAGAATGAGAGGGTTTGGAAGAAAGTGTGAGTTGTAAATATGAAGCCTGGAACTATGGGACACGTGGGTGGCTCAGATGAGTCGGGGGGAGGCATCCACGGTCACAGATGGCGTGTTTATACCTGTCACATCAGAAGATGAGCCGTTAGATGCAAGGGAGTTGTACCATGGAATAGTATCCCTTGGATCGTTGACGGGGCATGAGTGCCAAGTAGGCCCACGTGAGCAGCACGTACACCAAGCGAACAGCTCCGAGAGTCCACATCATCACTCGCCACGACGCTACTAGCCGTTGGGCGAGCACCAGAGGTACGGGAGCCCGTACCGCTGGCGCTACCAGCCGCACGATGAGCGCCCGACAAGTGCAATTAGCCAGAAGGACAATTGAGATTCACGGAAAGGGGTCTGGGAGGAGGCGGTAGTGACATTTGGGGGGACGCCGGACGACAGGGCCCAAATAGCAGTGCGGACGCACGAGACTCCCCCACCTCGAGGGCTTTGTGATAGGCCTCCAGACGATGACCAATGATGTCGCATCGATAGCATAATGTTGAAAGGTTCTCATACGCAACCAATTGAAGATAGCATTCGCCATTCGGGAGAGAAATCCAGGTGGCCTGCCGAAGAGGAGAGGCCAGATTTACCTCCACACAGGCCCGAGCACACGGCGCATCCACGAAACTGAGAGCCATCTCATCGATACAAAGGATAGAACCAAAAATCGCGGCGATACAGGTGGGGTTGCGGAGCTCCAGAAGTAGGCCAAAAAACTGGATCAAGATGGAGAGATTCAAGGAGGATGTCGAGTCCAGGCAGAGAAACGGGGAGAGCGAGGCGAAGCGAAGCAGATGGCCCCCGAACTCCCAAGGTCCCCGGTAAGAATCTGCATACGAGCATCATCAGTCTAAAAAATAAAGAGAAAGAGAGAGTTACCGAGGGGCGAGATGACCGAAGGGAAGGCAACCCTCCCATAGAGGCCGGATTCCCTCCCAGAGTGCTTCCAGAGTGCCGATGAAGCAGCCAATGAGACACCTGCTATGATAATCAGAGAAGAGGGAAGTATCAGAAAGTGGAATGGTAACTTCAACAGAGGTAGCCTCCTGAAGCTCCTAGAGCTGAGGGGGGAGATAGTAGAGGAGGCGGCATTAACAGGTTAGGAACCACGGGCAGCAGCGAGCCAAGACTTTGCAGGGCGAGCAGTGCTGACGGGAGGAGAGGAATTAGGCCCTGCTGAGAGCTAATCGGAGGTAGGGGATTTTTGAGTGGAAGAGGAGGGAAGGAGTCATCAGGGCAGAGACAGAGGGGTGCCTATAGCCGGGGAGGGTATGGGGAGGGGAGAACAAGAATAGTTTTTTTTTGGGTGTCGCCTCCGATGGGGGACGCCGGAGACGAGGGGAAGGAGCAGATCCAAG
This sequence comes from Pontederia crassipes, assembly GCA_030549335.1. NCBI lineage: Eukaryota > Viridiplantae > Streptophyta > Magnoliopsida > Commelinales > Pontederiaceae > Pontederia > Pontederia crassipes. The sequence continues at coordinate 57,801,221 of CM060194.1, read as the reverse complement.
CGATAGTGGCGTGGGAGCACTAGGGTTTTTTTTTTTTTTTTTGCAGAAGAGAAAACTCTCCAAGAGATGACAGACTTGGCAAATATTTTTATTATTCTTTCTGTTGCTATTATTGTTTGGAGTGGCTTTACCAAAAGCATTTTTTTTTAAAAAAAAGTTTGTTTTGGGTGAAAGGAGGGGGATCCGAAAAAACAAAAGATTTATTTTGGCATATAATTTTTTTTTTGGAAAAAAAAGCAACTGCAGTAAATTTTGGCAAACACAAAAGAAGAAAAAGGTAAATAGATTTTTTTTTGGAAAAAAACAATTGCAATAAATTTTAGCAAACACAAAAGAAGAAAAAGACAGATTTTTTTGGAAAAAAGCAACTACAATCAATTTTAGCAAACATTAAAAGAAGTAAATTTTAGCAAACACAAAAGAAGAAAAAGGCATATAGATTTTTTTTGGAAAAAAGCAACTGCAGTAAATTTTAGCAAACACAAAAAAGGATAAAGGCATATAAATTTTTTTGGAAAAAATCAACCGCAATAAATTTTAGTAAACACAAAAGAAGAAAAAGCAAGTGAGCTTTTCAGGCCAAACGCGGCGAGCGTGACTACATAAGTCGACGACCTCAAACATACTTCTGCTCGCACCGATCATACCATAAACAGAGAAAAAAGGCGGGAGCGATGAGGAGGTCACATATGTCCCCTCTCCAATGGTTACTCTTCCCTTTATGCATCCTTGTTATCTCCCATCTCACCTCAGCCTATGGCTCCAACTCCACCTCACAGCCGACGCTGTCCCATGGTCTAGAACGTCTGCCGAACAATTTATCAGCTGCATGGAGCCAGCAGCACCACCAGAACATGAAGGAAGCAAGCTTTGGCCACCGTGCAGTCGCAGCGATGGTTCTCTCCTTCCTTGCTGCCTCCATTTCCAGCGCGGGAGGAGTCGGAGGCGGCCCCCTGTTCCTCCCAATCCTCACTCTCGTCGCAGCAATGGACCTGAAGGCAGCTACGAGTTTCTCGGCCTTCATGGTCACGGGCGTGCTGCTTTCCAACGTCATCTACAACCTCTTCTTCAGCAGCCTGAGCGAAGTGGTGATCAACTACGACATCGCCCTGCTCTCGGAGCCGTGCATGCTCCTGGGCGTCAGCATCGGCGTGATCTGCAACATTACTTTCCCGGAGTGGCTGATCACCGTTCTGTTCGCCGTCTTCTTGGCGTCCTCGACCTACAAGACCTGCAAGGCCGGCATGAAGTGCTGGAAGCGCGAGACGGAGGTGGGAAACGGATTCGTGCCTTGCAGATTGGAAAGAGGCGCCGGAGGTGGGGATGAGGCTGAGGGCGCCGGAACTGTGGAGCCTCTGTTGGGTGATGGTGACGGAGGAGGAGGGTCCAAGGGTGTGGGGATACATTACAAAGACACAGTGGTTCTTGTGATGGTTTGGTTCTCTTTTCTTCTTCTGCATGTACTCATTGGGGATGAACAAGGAAAAGTAAGATTCTCTTGACTTTTTGCCCTTTTGTCTGTTCTTGTTTGCAATCATTTGTCCATATAATCCTAATTGTTTTTTTCTGCATTTTCATTGATTAAATGTTCTTATTAATTTTTTCATCGTACCTTACAGCGATTGAAGTTTACTTTTAGTGATTATGCACCATTATGTTGGACAAATGATTTTGATGGATAAAGTGATCAGTTCATTTTAAGTTGTAACAACGCAGAATAAGCTTTGTATTGCATATTTGCATCTATCTCCAACTAACAAATGTTAAATTGGACGATCTCTCTGTATAATTGTTTAGGTTTTTTTCCCGATTCATGCATAATATTATTTAGTTGTTGCTTGTTACAGTAGAATACACATTTTTGGTCAACCAGTACCAATGCCTTACATTGATCGTGATGTTTTCAGGAAATGTCTCCTACCCAGTTGCGATTATTTTTCTCTTTAACGCGCGTCACTTGATCTCAGCAAATATAATATACTTTATAAAGGTTGCTGTCAGCAATATTTTTTAATTAATTGTTGAAGAATTAAGGTCGTGACGACATTAAAATTAGTCTTAGAAGCGTGGAAATTAGGGGGGCGCATAATATTTTGCATAATGTTGATACTAAATTACTAAATTCTCTAGAACTGGTGGCCACCGAAAAAAAAAATTCTTTAGAACTGGCGATGCAGCTTTGATACTCCCGCTTTCAGCTGAATTGGCCCAACACTCATAACTTTTGAATACCAAAGATACAGAATAGAAGGTAAGGATATACAAAATAAAGCTACTTGTCTGTTTTGAATACTTCAGCATTTCTGTGTAGTCGTTCTGTCTGTTTACAATATTAGAGGCCAACCAATCTTCTGCTACAACTTCAGAATTCTTCACAATGTTGCCCGAGTTTTATGGTTTCTTTCTCAATCTTTTGATACAAGTGCAGAAACTCGAAGCAAACTGATTAAGGCCTCATACTTTGATCTGACTTGCTTGTTTTTCTGTGTAGTAGTTCAATGAAATGTGTGTTGAAGCTATGAAATCGATATCAGTAGAAACTAATAATTAGTTTCTCTTCAGGGCGCACTCGACATTAGACCATGTGGAGTTGCATATTGGCTCATCACATTGACCCAAGTTCCTTTCGCCGTAGCTTTTACAGCATATATTTTATATCAGAAAACAAAGTCTCCAACAAAACTCTCACATGGCGAGGTAATCAGTTCATACTTCACCAGTAGACACTTCACATCTTCCATTGTGCTTCTCTCTACACACAGTGACAAGCAATGCACTGATGAGTTTAATTAAAATATTACTGTTCAGGATGATGCTGCCAAGAGCAATGTGGAGGGGTTACCAATGTATGCTTTCCCATTTGCAGCACTCCTAACGGGGGTCCTCAGTGGTCTTTTTGGCATTGGTGGAGGGTTGATATTAAATCCTCTGCTTCTTCAGATCGGTATACCGCCTCCGGTAAATCTTCACCCATCAAGATGCAAATTATATGATGATATATTTGATGTTGAATTCTGTGCTTTGGCTAGCAAAGATGACTGACCTACTATATACTAGATTTCAGTTCTACGTACAAAGTAACAGAAAATATTTTAGACCATAAAATATATACAGTAATATTTCAGAAAATATTACGGCTGTAATATAGTTCACGCAGTGGCAGTGGCAGTGGCTGAATCTGAATTTGCTCTGCACCTCCCTGATAACCTTTCTTTTTCTGGTTGGTTGTTTTGTGTTGCATGAAAATGCATGACTCTACTAATTGGTCATCACCTAGTGTGACCGCTGATGCTTTGCTTAAAATGGCAGATCGCGGCAGCGACAGGCACATTCATGTTGCTGTTCCCGGCTTCCATGTCCATGGCTCAGTACACAATTCTGGGCGTGACGGACGTCAAAAGAGCTTCGGCTTACGCGGCCGTTTGCTTGGTGGCGTCGGCCGTCGGGTTGGTTATAATTCAGAGAGCCATACGCAAATCCGGCCGGGTATCGCTGATCATATTTGCAGTCACTACGGTGATGGCACTCAGCACGATAGTGATAACTTTCTCTGGTGCAATCGACGTTTGGGAGCAGTACGTCAGCGGCCGGTACATGGGCTTCCGACCGCCCTGTTGATGTTCCGATCTCCGTCCCTACCTGTGCATCGAGAGTCAACGTGCAGCTAGTTTTCTTGCTTCAGATCTTTCTAGACTGCTACACACGTGCTTTGCTAAGAATTTTGATTTCCATGTATGGACCTCATGCTCTGTGATTGCTGGATTCGCCACTACCACCTTTGCTTGTCGTGCTTGTCATGTTCCATTTGGTTGCATCGTAACAATACAGAATTGTCTGCACGAAGAAAGGTTTACTGATAGGATACACTGCATGTTCTTAAAGACTTAGGATACACTAATTAACTGTTACTGTTAATGCATGTTTCTTTTTCATAGAATGTACTGTTAATGTTTACCGTCAGAATCTTAATACAGTAATTAACGTCAGCTCGAGGAGGCCGTAAGGGAACGCGAAGATCCTGCTGCAAAATCATGCCAGCAATCATTTCTGCAGGAAGTGGACAGGATGATGTAGACCTTCTATTATAATGTTATGGATCTGAAGGTTGGTGATTGAATCCGATATATATTGCATGTTACACGAGGATTTTGAACTGAGGGCAATAGAGTAAAACTGTGACGCCACAAAACCTTGAAGAAGGTTAATAGAGGAATTTATCGATTTAATCAGAATTTTAGGATGGGTTATAGGATTAAAAAGGAGAATTTCGAAAAGGAATTATAAATATCACTAGAGAAGATAAAAAAAGGAAAGATAAGTCTTACTGGTAGTACGAATTATAATCATATTATAATTAAAAATTTTAGCTTAAATTAGGATCCAGACATTTTAATGAATAAAACACTCTCAAACACGATGGATTTAAGGGTAAAAAGAATGAAATAAAAAGAATAAAATGAAAGTATATTTTAATTGAGATAAATTATGAATTGAAATTAATAGTAAAAACAAAATTTAAGTGACATTGAAATTAAGACAAAAATTAATATTAAATTCGTAAATAATTAATCATGAATTATTATGAGAGGTTAATAAAATCGGAAAGATTAAGTTTAGTTCAGAATTTGTAGTACATCTAATTAGAATTAAACTTCAACCAAAAAATCTATAGAAAGACCTCCAAGGGTGTTGAGTTCTACCACACACTAGAATTTTAATTTTGCATAAAAATTTATCTTTCTCTCCTCGTTTTCCCGCAATTCGAGACATCCCAGCGAGCAATCAGTGATCCAATTAAGTCCTAACATCATATATGTGTAATTTTCACGTGCTTCAAGGTGACATTGTGAAGTAATCATTGGAGCAAATTTATCATTTGTGCATAAAGACCAAATTCGTAGTTAATTTTTCAGTAACTTAAGAAATGTAATAAGATGGAGTATCGGGTGTTATGACAATACTGGAAAAATGTAAGTAAATTCAATTCTTCTTAATCCTTGATTTCTAGCATAAACTTTGCAAACAAAACAAGAGGCAGTCATTAGATAGAATCACTGGGCCCTAGACACAACAAGTAATCTAATAGTTCAACGAACACTATTAGAAAAATCGTTATTTTTTACGAATATTACCGACAATCGGATAGCACCCGCAATTTTTGATGAATTTTGTGATGGCTAACAATATCCTTCAAAAATAAGATACAAATCTTTCCCACGACTTAAACTCCCACAACTTCCGATGACGAAATAACCATCGCAAGTTTCGACGGTTACGACCACCGGAACTTCAAACTCATAAGAAAATCCCACAGCTCAAGCTGCGAGAAATAGAAAAAATAATATTTTATATTAAAAGGATGGCATTTCGATGGAAACATCCATCAGAACATTCCACGGCTATAGTCTTGAAAAACTTAAATGAATATTTTATATGATAACTTATTTTATATTAGAAGGATGGCAAACTTTCCATGGCTACAACCGAAGAAAACTTAAAATAATATTATATATTATAACATATATTTTATAATAAAAGGATGGCGTTCGGATGGCCACAGCCATCGAAACTTTCCACGACTACAATCGCAAGAAATATAAAATAATATTTTATATTATAACGTATATTTTATATTAAAAGATGGCATTTCGTTGACGGTTTTCCACGGCTACAACCGTGAGAAACCTAAATGAATATTTTATATGATAACATGCATTTTATATTAAAACGATGGGGGTAGAACTTACCGTGGCTATAGCCACGAGAAATCTAAAATAATATTTTATATCGTAACATATATTTTATATTAAAAGGATGTTGTTCCGACAGTCTAGGTCATCGGAACTTCCCATGGCTACAGCCTCGAAAACCTAAATGAATATCTTATATGATAATGTATATTTTATATTAAAAGGATAGTGTTCCGATGGCTACAGCCGTGGAAAATCTAAAATAATATTTTTATATTATAAGGATATGAGGCTGGTGTTATATTAGGAGTGTTGGGACCATCGGAAATTCCGACAGGTGGAGGACCGTCAAAAGTTCCCATGGCTTTAGCCATGGGAATTCAAAAATAATATTTTCTAATATAACAAGCGACGGGTTAAGCCTTCGGTAAGTCCGTCGAAAGCTCTTCCATAAAATAACCCGGCCCCCTCTTCTCCCGTTTACTTCTCCCCCATGCGACCCCCTGTGGACTTTGACGACCGACAACTTGCTCCCGCTCTGGCATGCTCCCGCATGGTCCGATGACCTGCTCCTGCTTATGATTCAATGATCAGTGACTTGCTTCCGCTCATGCTGCCGGCAATCCCTACTCCCACTCCGACAATTGACCTTTGAAGGATGCATGCATGCCTCTGACGACCCTGCTCTCGCTCCAATGATCCCCCTTGGAAGCACGCACAGACCCTCGGCTGATACCACCATCTACGGTATGCTCCGGCCCCCTATCGTGATTGTCCCCTCTCAACCCTAGCGGGATCAGGCCAGAGACGGCCACTACAAGCCGCATCCGACTTTCTACGGCTATCGCTGATGCAGGAAGCCGACTTCGTGCGGTCATCACGGCCATTCACGATCGTGAAAGGTCAGATTCGGCCATTCACGATCATCACAGCCTCATCCAGTCGTTCGCGATCGTCATGGCCATGAACTGCCAGATTCAACTGTTCACGGCCATGATTTGGCGGTTCGTGTCCGTCACGGCCTCATCCAGCCATTCACGGTCGTCATGGCCATGATCGACTAGATTCGGAATATGAAGGCCGGATCTGACTGTCACGGACGGATCTAACCATCACAGCCATAAGCGACTGTAAACAGTTAACGCCGTGTTATTATTTGTTTTCTACCTTAGTAATTTAAATTAGTTCTTCACTTATGTTACTTGTTAGATTACTTTAGTAATTTAAGTAATGTGATTGTTACGGACATGCGTTAACATAATTACTTTTTTATTTTACATAGTAACATACGAAGAATTGTTTCTTCCGGATCATCGTCGATGGATGCACAATAAAAATAATCTCAATCGTGTAGGATTGACACTAGAACTCATCGAACCAATATTGTATCACATGTTAATCAATATAGTTTGAACAAGAAGGAACTATTATGTGTTTTAAAATGTCAAAGGACTTTTATGAGTTTAGTTATGATTTATGTAATTTATTAAAAATTTTCAAAAAAATTACTTTATTTTAAAAAAATTCCACAGCTTGGGCCATGGGAAACTTTTGACATGGCTTAAGCCATGGGAAGTTCCCACGGATAATCCATGGCAAATTTTTCCACGGCTCAAGCCGTGGGAAATGTTCCTCGGCTCAAACCATGGAAAGTTCTCACGAGTAAAACCGTGTGAAATGTTCCCACGGTCGTGGAAATTTTTCCACGGCTCCAGCCGCTTGACAGCTTTATAATAGCTGTCGAAAAATATTTGCGACGAGCCATTTTTCGACGATACTCTCTCGTTGGAATATTCGACGCAAACTTTCCTTTCCAATGGGTTCTTCACAATTTCTAATGGTTCAGGCCGTCGAAAATATCGATTTTTCTTGTAGTGACATTCAGGAAAAAAATGTTTCTTATTCATTACATTGCTATGCTCACTCATAGTCCAAGGGGAAGTATTCATGGATGGAAAGGTCACGCTCACATGCTCATTGTGGTTGGTCAAAAGGGAATCATACTCACATGCAAGTGAAAATTGGATAAGTCAACACGCCTCATCCCTAAGATCAAAGGCAAGTAGTTACCATTAGATTATTCAATAAACGACTTCATTTACAGTTGTAGTGTCACATTCCCACTGCATTTTGCAGTTTGGAAAGGGGACAATAGTCTTTCAAGCATGATTTGATCTTAGTGAAAAAAACTCGCACTACACCATCGACACATCCTTGGCCATGAATACACAAACCATCTTACAATTGTGTGTGGAAGGGTCAAAGCCAAAGTCAAGGAAGATCATCTTGAGAGTGATGGAAGCATACCTCTCTAGTGCAAGGATTGCAAACAAAAAAATGTTCATTTCTAGGTAGAACAGGACTAGACCATCACAATGGTGAGGATTCAGGTCATGCCAATGATTTGCTTGGAGAATTCCACTACAGCTTTGTACCTCTTCATCATAGAACAACTTGGAGTCAAAGCATTTGTAATCTTTAAGGTATTTATGAGATAAGAGTATAATACACCGACAGTTATTGGATTGCTTAAGGTGGGCAGCAATGAATGGGGTCGGAGATGAGTCAGATCCATGACTTGCAGATGGAATTGAAACAGAGAAAGACTTCATAGTGAGGCAGGAGAGGACGTTGAAGACCATCTCCGAAGGTAGAAATAACTTGCTGATGGTGTTGGGAGTAAGGCAAAGACATCTTGTTCAACAAAATGCTTAAGAGACTCATGTAGTCAACGATGTCATGGAGCAACAGAGAAGTAGGAAATTCGGAGTCTCGTCTCACCAAAATTGAAATCCTAATAGCAATGGTAGAATCACTTGGTGCTGATTTGGATTGGGAGCCATGGGAAGAGGCAAGGAGGGAACTTAAGTGAGAGGAGGCATCAACAACAAATCTAATCTAACTTGCTAAACATGTACTTCATTGGATCCTATTAGAGGACCCGATTATGAGATTACCCATAACAAATCTAATATAAATTGAATTCATTAGATTCTATCAGTTAGAATCCGATTATGGGATTACCCATTTGATGTTATTTTTTATAATATTTATTATTAATTATGATTCTAAAATTAAGAATATAGATTATTTTGGATTCTAAAATAATTTTCACAACGAAGTAAGGATGGTGTGGGGCAACTTTCCCTCCACATATATGGGCCACCATCATATCTCAATCTAATGGTCATAAATCATTGCGGTTTAGTAGCTTTTTTCTTGATCTAGTAAGGGGTTCAACAACCTTCATAGCCGACTCAATAGAAAAAAATGCTTCCTTCATTCCCGAAGGAAATGAATCGCTCATCTCCTGGATCGCCATGGCGCTCACACACTCTCTCCAGTTTCACCTCGCACAATGCCTCTTAATTCATGATCAGACAAAGAAAAAGGGTTCACTCCTCTCCCTTTATTCCCTATCATGACACATCCCGGTTGACTGGCCTTTGTTCTCCTCCTTGTCGTTACCTCATGCTGCTATTGGGCTTCGCCATCGACCCTCACGTTGTCCTATTCTCGATGCCACTTTGCCTCATTTGAAGACCATGGAAACTAATCCAGAATATGTTCATTCATGTTTTATTTGCTTGCTTGTTTGATTTATATGTAGAAAATTGTTTTGTTGTGATTTCAAACCGAAATGCTAGCAAATGATGAAATCGTGATTCATATACTCTATTCCTGTCATGATTTTTACAATTTTTTGGTCTCTTCATATACTTCATGGTGGCACATCACAAGAAGAAGGAATGCACAATCAGAACAATATCTGACTAGGAACTTGTTTATAATGTGTCTACAAGGTGCTCTTTTACATGAATATAAAATCTTATATTCCTAACATGAGTATACGGTTGTCATGCGAACATATAGGAATAATAATGTTCTCATACATAGGAACAATAATGCTCTGATCATAGGTTGCCTTAATTTGCTCAATGCCATAGTTTGATCTGAGCTTTGATACAATGAAAAACTTATGACTGACCCTCTAGCTAGCAATCTTGCGAGAGCCCAAAGTTGTGGATTTGCTACGATGGTCAAAGATGACAAGATCAAACCAGGAAGTGTGAACACTATAGGGATTGAGACAAGGAGCGAGAAGATGAAGGGGTTACGATAGGAAGTCTCAAGTTATGAACAATGGAGGAAGTGGGGGTTAGGGTTACATGTCTTTCAGGTGAAAGGACATGCCCTCCTTTGCGAGGGCGGTGAGAAGGCACTAGATGAGGAGGTAAAGTGAGCAGTCATAGACAACAATGTGAGAATGGGGAGACGATTGGGAATATAAGTGACATGAATTTTTTTTTGTGAGTCGGCTGTGAAGGCAATTGAACCCGTTGAAATGTGTTGCTGACCGGCTCAAGACAAAAAGAAACTATTGAACTGTGCATCATTTGTGATCATATGATCCAAATCGTATGGTGGCCCATATATATGGGGAGAAAATTGCCCCACAACATCCTTATCAACTTTTCATAAATATAACATATTTTGTTTTAGTATATTTTAAGTTTCAAGTTATTTAAATTGGATGAAATTGGTTTAATTTCAAATTAAAAAATATTATATTCTTGGGAAATCAGGTCGGCTCAATTGGGTTTAAAAATTTAAAATATATATAGATCCAATCAAAGACCCAATTTGTCCTAATGGACATTGGGTCGGTTCGGGTTCTAGATCGACTTGGTAGCTTGAATGTTATTTCTTCTTCGATTAGAGTTTCAGAGGTCCTACTGCTTTGATAGTGAACTTGAGGAGTCTTATGAGGCAAAAATTTGTGTATTTTCAAAATTGATTTAGTTTCATATTTTGAATGTGTGTCATGATTTTTAAAGACTATTTTATAGTCTCGATGCGAGTGAAATGACTGTCATCCATAAAAAAATATTTGTGTTAAACTATCTTGTGGATGAGATTAGAAAGTTTTCTAAATCTTGAATGAGTTTAATATTCTTATGATTTTTCTCATCTAATAATATTCTACCAAAACTCGAGGATGCAATTCAATCAAGGACGACCTTGGTAAATTTTCTTCTTCTTCTTTTTTTGTCTATCCCATCTCTCTCCTTAAGAAAAATCCATAGCAACTCTAAGATTGAGATCCAATGATGCAACAAGATCTTAGGAAACAAAATCAACAATGAAGTTAATATGATAATGCAAGCTTGCTTTATTTTTTTTTATTCCAACTCTTGTGTCGCTATTTCATCGTATGATGGTTGTTCTAATTCATCATTTGTATTACATTGAACCTCCTAGTTCCTATAGCGACGTACATATTGTTTTCTTTTTCATTTAATCATGTGGGTCATTATATCACCACAAATGATCACTATAATTACAACATTTGTATCACGATATATGACAAGATTGTTTAATGTTCTCCTTTTGTCACTATGTATAGAGCAAATTGAACCTTAATCCATCTCTTCAGAGATGGACAGGCCTCTCAAGTGAAAATACTCTGCTTTGACTGAGTTTCTAAAAGAGGTGCATATGATGCATGAATGCAAAACAATTCCATATTAAATTCAAACTTGAAGCATAAAACATTCTTCACAAATTTTATATTTGACAAATTATGAGAAAAAGTATTTATCATAATTGTGAACATGCTCAATATTAGAGTAAATATTTATCATAATCATGAACATATTGAATATTACATTTCGTGAACAAAAAAAGTAATTCACATGGTGATATCAAAATGAGACATAGAAGCATGGATGATCATGCATGGACAAGACTATGAGAATAATGCATTGATTACAAATGGTTTAAATAATTCATATCATTTAAAGCAAGTTCAAAACCTATCTTTTCGTTTGAATATGATCAACTATACAAATACTTATTTTACATTGTTTTAGAACGTAATAAGTGTTGACATTATAACAATAATCTTCCATCAATGCTTAGTTTCATATTCCATTTAAAATAATTAGTAAAATAAGATCACATATAGCATGTACTTAAAAATATGGATTTATATACTTTAACATATACATAACAATTACTACCTAATTCATTATCATGTGATACTATATGGAACAACTAAAGATGAAATAACATGACTTTTGAAGATCATGTGTAAGTAGGCGATAGGGGCCTCGGAAATTCAGTCATCAAATGAACTAATTTCCACATCTGGAAACATAATTTACATTTTAAAAATGTTAAATTATAATTTTTTATAATTATTTTAATTTTTGGTTTTTGGAATAATTATCTTCGCTTGAATTATATATATTTCTAATTTTACCTCCTGAACTTCATTACTGCTCATTTATCCTTGCTTGACTTTTCAAACACCCCCACTTAACCCCAATCGTTAAAATTTATAACTTTAATTATAGAGTTACCTTTTATCCTCATTCAATTTTATCTATTTGATTATAAGGTTGTGTCAATGGTTTGCTTGGAGCATTCAGCTACAGCTTTGTAGGAGTCAGTGCATTTCTCATCTTCAAGGTATTTATGAGATATGAGTAGAATACACCGATGCTTAAGGTGGGCAGCAATGAAATGGGGGTCGGAGATGAGTCGAAGCCATGACTTGCAGACAGACTTGAAACAAAAAAAAAGGGACTTCACAAGAAAGCGGGAGAGGATGTTGAAGACCATCTACGATAGTAAAAATAATTTTGCTCATGGTGTTGAGAGTAAGACAAAAATATCTTGTTCGACAAAATGTTGTAGAGACTCACCTAGTCGGCGATGTAATGGAGCAATAAAGAAGTAGGAATTTTGGAGTCTCGTCTCACCCTCGAAATTCTAAGAGCAATTGTAGAATCACTTGGTGCGGATTTGGATCAGGATTCGTGGGAAGAGGCAAGGAGAGAATTTATAATTCTAAAAGTAAGAATATAAATTCTTTTGGACGTATAAAATAATTTTCATAAGGGAATAAAGATAGTGTGGAAAAACTTTACCCCAGATATATGGGCCACCGTCATATCTCGATATGATGACCCGACGCGATGTGAAAGGTGAGACGCCCCCTGCGCCGATGAAGCAAGAAGGGGTCGCGCCAGCGAAGCATAGAAGGGAGGAGGGTGTTCCCCCCTTTCATTTCACACGTCGGCGACAGCGCAGCGTCGAAGAAGGCAAGGGGAGGGGGGCGCCACCCCCTCCTGCTTTGTGCGCATCATAGGGGTCTCCCCCTCTTTTCTCCAGCATACCCCCTCTGTCGGCCGCAAGAGAAGAGGAGGGGGCAACCCCCTCATTCTTTTTTTTTTTACAATTTTTATATTATTATTTTAACATTTATTAAACATGTGGAGGAGAGAGAAACTCCACATAGGTGAGTACGGAGAGTGAAAATTATCACATGGGTGCCACATCGACGGATCAATCGAAAAAAGACCTATAGCAGGTGAAAAGGGTAGTCGGTGAAACAAGTAAAAAGATGGAGGACAGACTTGTTACAAAATGAAGTTCGAAGATAACGCTGGGAAAGTGCCCAAAGTTGAAGGACATTTGGTGAAATTTATCTGATAAAGTTAGGAGTTGATCTACAATTAAATTTCCCAAGAAAAGTCAAAGAAATATTGAAATCAATCTTCGTAACGCCCCATAAGAGCTTCATAACGGTCAACATATGACTTCTCGCGGCCTGTAACACAAATTTCACGATCCTTATAGTGTTCAAATTGAAGTAAAAATTGTGCCTTCACAGCCCGTAACATTCTGGTCATGGTCCGTAACTCGGGCAAGTTTTTGCATGATTCTGGATGTTTAACGAATAATTACAGGCATGTAACACCCTTGATGTTATGACCATTACAGCTTCATCACGGCCGTTATATTCAATTTTCAACGTTGACAACTTTCACTAATTTATGATTTTTGGCCCTATTTTAACTCCGATTCGAGTGTCATTTTCTCTGGTGACTTCATGACTCTATTCTATTGACATTTTTGCAATAAAATACATAACTTGTGTAGATTTTTATTTGTATAAAATTAAAGCAAATAAGGTTAAAAATGATGCATGCTATATGAAAATGAATCAAAATGTGATTAAATGCATGATTAATTATATGTTATATTTTGCATGCATCAATGTATGTTTTTTATAACTGTTTGCCCATGATGGATTGCCGATTGTATATCAGTGCATTGGAGTCTTATACATATGAAAAACTATTGAATGGTGATGTTAACTATAACATAATTGCAGTTAGGAAAACTGAACACATTCCTCCTTATATAAAGAGGAGGTTGCTCATTTGTAGTGTCATCCCTTGTGTGTTGTTGCGGAGGATAAACTTGTCCAATTTGCTCTCGAATTTTTGTCGAACCTATGTGGTACTTGGATTCTCACCCGTGTCGACTTTCCATACGTGATCGTCGTCCCGACTATGAATGCAAAACAATGTGAAAGAATCAATTAAATAATTACACAGCATTGAGATTGGATTCTTATTATTAAAATCTTTAGTATGGATTTTCATTTATTCACTGAGCCCATTAATGTTCCTCATTCCTTTTGTTTTAATTTTTGTAAGTAATAAATGAAATTATACTTACCTGCTTGTTTATCATGAAATAAAAAAAAATGTAAAAAGGACTAACATATGAGTGTCTATGAGAAACATATTGTTTGATGATTTGCATAAGTTGTTATCTCAAATTACATCATTGAAGTTTTTGGAGTTTGGATAAATTGGGAGTTTGTATGATGTTGAAGTTTGCCAAACCATAGTAGGACTGCTTGATACTCATAAGACGTGGTTATCAAGCGTATAGCTCATGAATTTAGTTAGAGTATAAGCTTTTGACCCACCACGTTCAGCTTGTCTTTATTATCGACTATAAATTATCAATAATTTACATCTAAACTATTAGAAATAATTTTTCTTCCTAGTTAAATAGCATTTGATGAAATATATGAAACATTGTACATGATGCATGAGCCCATTTATGCACACGTCATGTCAAAATTTTCAAAGTTAATTTTTTTTAACGTAAGATATGTGAATTTAAATTTGACTGAATTATTTTACGTTTTCACATCATGTGATTCCTAAGGGAAAGTTGGGCCTTACAACATGCAACCAATGAGATTTTTCATTTGGAAAAATAGTACTTCATTTTCCTTCTATTACAAAAACAAAGACCCATGGGCCATGGATTTGGTAAAAATAAAAATAAAAACTAAAAGGAAAGGAACATATAAGTCACACTAATAATATCTGAACTAGAGATCTATTAGTTTTCAAGTGAAGGAATGAACCATTGAGTCACGGCTTGTTCCCCAATAATATCTCATTTTGAACTTGAGCAAACTAGCAACCACGTCCATGACATGAATCAGTGGTAGATGATAACTTTCTTGCACTTTTATTACATATCTAACCATCTTTTTGTGGGCTGCTTCCTCTCTTATCCATAAAGGTGAAAATTGTAGAGATGCAACACGGTGGATGCAAAGTGCTTACTGACTATGTTAAGCAAACATCTCTCATCTTTCCGTCTCTTTACATTCCTTGTGGAAGAAGAAAAAGCTTGCATAACCACCTTTGTCACCAAAAAAAAAAAAGAAGAAGGAGAAGACTCAATCTGAACCTTATGACCACTTATCCGCGACAATACGGATAAATCATGATAGGTGGAGGTTGTGTAATCAACTCGTTGTCTATGAGTTGTGCGAAAAAGCAGCCTCAGGCGAAAGCAGTAGTTTGATAAAGGTGAATATTTACTCTTAACATATTACATATGCCAAGGATTCTTTCTTAATAAAACAATCTGATGTTTGAGGTGTACTTGATCCTTGCATGTATTTTTATTGTACGATGATAACATTGTAGAACGTTACATAGAAGTTAACCATTCTCCCATTGATATCTTTGAAGTCTGAATTAAAATTTTTTTTCCGGTGAAAGTCTGGACTCATTATTATTAACTTGAACCCTTAGCTTAGTCAATTCCTTGTTAGAACAATCCACAGCTATATACTACTGACTACATCATGGAGCAATTCAAGACAGAAAAAAAATCAACATGAACTTGATCTCGTCCTTCTTTAAAGGGTGATTTAATTAAACAAAAGAAGAATCCATTTCGCCACTTCTACTTGACATTTCCAACAATTAGTGCCTGCCAAGTGCCAAAAGGTGAAAGATGAAAGGCCAGGAACCAGAGCTCGTGGAATGTGGAATCCCTCTAATCAAGGACACCGTCAAATCCATTAATTGTTCTCTAATCAAGGACACCTGGACACTCTGATTGTCCTCCATTCAAAAGTAAAATTGAATTTTCAAAAGCCGATCAATGTCTCTATATATAAATATGCTATTCAGATAAAATAAAACTTCTTTTTTTCATGAAAGAACAAATTGCATTAATGTTGATTGTTTCATCGTTAGAGAAAGGGAGTTGCAAAGTCTGACCAAGTTGTGTCTTGACGAAGAAAATGTAGCTGATCTGATGCTCTTGTACGATGGTTTGATCAGCTATATTAATTATCAACAACTAAAAGGGGAAGGTTGAAATTCTCAAGTGTTGATCACTAGTGCTACTGTTATTTCTTTTTTACAGTGAATATGCTATCGTTGTTTCTGTTATGTTGCACTGCATGCAGCAACAACGTTATAACGGTTTTGAATACTTCATGTTTGCCCAATATTGTTAAAACTTGACCCTATGGGTCGGTTCAATCATGACCAGGCACCGGATTCAGTCCGGTTTTAGTGTCAAAATTAGAATTGCATTCTGGACCAGTAAAAATCAATCAAATTGATGAAAATCGACGAACTGACAAACCGGGTGAAAACTCAATTCAGCTTAAAAATGGAAAAAATCAAAATGGATGCATGATTCATGCCTTAGATTGGACCCACAAGTATAAATAATGAAAGATATGCTGAATATATATAAGAATATGATCTTGATTAGGTGTAAATGAAAGAAACAAAAAAAAATAAAAGTAAAGTGAAAGAAAGATTTAAATTTGCAATTTAAAACTGGAATGAAAAATAATATTAAAAAAAGAAAATAAAATAAAGAAATAATGATGATAGAGTAATATATGAAAGGAAAAAGGAATTTTTGAATAAATTTTAAATGAAAAATAATATTAAGAAGAAAAGAAAAAATAAAAGAAAAGTAAAAAGTAGACTTGAAAGAAAAAAGTTATATTATAAGAGGAAAGTGTTAAAAGAAAGAAAGTAAAATGAAAATAATAGTGATTTATAACAAAACTAAATTATATTATATAAAATTAAATGATAAATAAAAAATTAATAATAGCAATAAATATTAATATGTTTCATCCTTGGGAGGTGCAGCAAAATTATACCTATCTTGTTGCTGGAAGGTTAACTTGCAAAAATAGACAATGGTTTAAGAAAGAATAGACAATGGTAAAAATACACGT
The DNA here is from genome assembly GCA_030549335.1 of Pontederia crassipes. Classification (NCBI taxonomy): domain Eukaryota; kingdom Viridiplantae; phylum Streptophyta; class Magnoliopsida; order Commelinales; family Pontederiaceae; genus Pontederia; species Pontederia crassipes. The sequence continues at coordinate 57,784,148 of CM060194.1, read as the reverse complement.
CATAAAGGATCCTCTTTTGAATCATATATAAAATATTAACTCTTTTGAATCATATGTTCTCTCCATGTTTGTGATATTTTGCACCCTTCCACGTGGAATGAATTGTTCTTATATGATCTCTTTGCTCCGTGGCTTGTTGCTAAAATATTGAATATACATATTCTTGCTTACCGCTATGATGATGTGTAGATATGGTCTTCAAATTTTTGTGGAAGATCCACGAGTACATTAGCATATGTATTAGCAAAGGGGACACCAATATCAACCATCACTTGGATGGTCTCAACGGAAAGAAATATGGAGGACTCCCAAAGGTCAAAAACTTCTTATGGAAGCTTTCCCGCAATTGGCTTGTTACAAAAGATATACTTTCAAGATTTGATTGCTTCAACTCGCACTTTATGTGGATTTTTGGTTGAATCAAATAATCACATCTTTTTGTAATGCTCCTTTGCCTTCTAAATTTGGAATATTTTTCAAAACAAGTTTATGTATCATTTTATCCATTTTATATATGGTATAAATGGATTGGATTTTAGAAAGAGACCAGCTTGATCCCCTTCGCATGTTAGGCTATTATCTATTTTTACCTTTGCCACTGGGGGTACTTGCATGCAAGAAAAGATGCATACTTTAATTCCATTCATATGTGGTAGTTTGGACAAGGGTGCTAGTTATATGAGGAAAGTATCTGACGGATCATAATCAGATTCGTTGGAACCCTCGCCTCTTTTCAAGTTCAAATTGAATATGAATGACTCTTTTTTAATTCCTAAAGAGATGGGAAAGCAAGCTCCACTTGTGGGTATGCTAAAACGATATTTATTTTTGCAAAAATTTTTAGAAGAACCTTTCATTCAACTTTGAAAGTTGAGGCATTGAGTTGGAACTCAATATTAAAAGACTACTACTGAATCTCTCTTCCAACTTGATACAAATCTTGGATAAAAAGTTGTAATGTGCATGGTGAACTTAATTTCTTTCTTCCAAAAGTACTTGTTGCATGATTTTTAGGATCTTGCTTCTGGGTACGTAATAAGATTTTACAATTTTTCAAAGATAATGATTCTGTATTAGATCTTATACGTATGATTTATTTCGAATCTACAGTCGGGAAAATCGATCTTATGATATTGGTACAAATTTATTTATTTAGATAAAAAAATAAAAAAAAATATATAAAGGGCATTAAGAAAATTTTATTTTTGTATAATTTATATCCTGTTCTCACTTTCGTGAACATGTGCTACGAATATAATATAATATTATATTTCATCAAAATTAAATTTTATTATCGCAAGTATACTAAGAATTATATCGTATTTTAATAAAATATTATACTTCAAGATCAAATATTATATACTATTATTTTACTATTTTTAATAATATATCATATTTGTATTTTAGATGATATAAAAATATATATTATATTTGAAAATACGAATAAAGTATTAATAATTAATGTTTAATTAACTTATATATAAACATAATATTTGTAAATAAATATATTATTTTAACTCTTTGATATTTAAAAATATTTTTTATTTATGAAATAGGATTTTATAACTCTCGTCCGATTCTACTACTTCCAAAAGTACTTTCAAACTTCTTTGGAGAGATCATCGTTTAGTAATTATTTTTGGAACGAGCATCCCTTCGGGAAGCTTTTTGTGAGTTAAGGTATAATGACTATTTTTTTTTTTAAAAAAAAAGAAAGTACGTTGATAAGAAAAGATGTCAGTTTTGGACATATTTAAAAAACTTTGCAACAATAAAAAAACAAAATAGCAGAGATTTATAAACGAAGTTGCTACATGTGGACGTCTTTAAACTTGACATGTGGCACAATGGTCTCATGTGCCACACGGATGCCATGCCGTATTCTGGCAAAAAGCTACCGCATTAAGGTACTATTCACTCCAAAATATGGATTTGGCTAACTTTATAATTTCATAACTTAATATATATATATATATATATATATATATATATATATGTTTAATACAATGATATGCACAGGCTCATGTGCGGAATGGTAAGATGACAAAAACATGTGTAACGTCCGGCGGTTAGGAAAAAAAAGAGTTGAAGAGGAAACGGCCATTCCCTCTTCCTCCTATTCATTTCACCTCCCCTCTTCAATGGCCGAAGAGTTCAAGAGAGCGGGAGACCAAAAGACATGATCAAGTTATAAACCCCCTGCTCTCTCTCTTTTCACGTTTTCTTCTCCTCTCTCTCTCACACCCTCTGTTCTCTCCCTGACGACGCGCCGAGCAGCAGTAGAGGAAGACTTTCCGGCAAGCATCTCCGACGTGGATGACGCGGGAGATAGCGGCGAACAGCAGTAGCAATTTGAGCACGAATCACCGCACGGACGAACCACCGAATCGTAGGCTAAGAGTTGTGATTTTGGAAACTATCTCATAGATTATGTTTTTGGCCGGATTGAAGCATGTTCTAAGGATTTACTAGATGGAAGATCTCTGTTCAATTTCATAGGGACGAAACACGTAAACTTCTGATCGATTTGCGACTTTATATACGAAATAGTTTGATAGGTTAATACATATATTTCGAGTTGTTTAGAAACTTGTAAGCGTAGTTTTCATTTCTTAAGATGTGGATGATCAAAATGATGTTTAGTTATGTTCATAAGCCCATGATATCAACGCATGACCACTTGATTGTGGAAAGAAAACAAAATGATAAAACTCTGCAAACTCGCGCAGTTTTTTGCGAGTGACAAACCCGGCTCGGGTTGCACATAACCCCACCCGGATCAGATCATCCCGGACTGAGTTATGTCCAACTCGGCCCGGATTCACCATTAACCCTCGACCCGAGCTCAGATCGCACCAGTGACCCGGCCCGGGTTTCGCCTGACCCGACCTGGGGTATCGATCGGAGAAGACGATCAGACGGATCATCTTTTTTGACCCGATCGCGCATCCCACTCGGCTCGGGTGTAATCCCGACCCGGCCCGGGTTCTAAGTCGGATTTTTCGAGAGTGATTCCGCCTACAACTCGGCCCGGGTTCTACCTATACTCGGTGGGGGTTCTAACCAACATAACGTAAACATTATGAGTTCCGAACCCCTGTTTAGGAAAAGTTAATTGTACTCTACAAAACCATGTTTACCTTCTATTGAACTGAATGAAATGTTGAACTTGATTATAACGTCATTGAAATGATAAATGACCGTCTGACCCTCGTCCGACGATTGCTTAAAAAGGACTATGACGGATGACCGTTTGACTTCCAGGCGTCCAGTACGTGGACAGAGGAAATTGGACGTTAATCAAACCCTCTGATTTTAAACTTCTGTCCACTTGATTAGTTAAAGCAAAGAAAGAACTCAAAGATAATTCGAAGCTATGCTCAATATGATCTTAATGGATCTTTGGATTAAAAGAAAGGTCCATTATGATAAAGAAAGTTATGCGAGCCCTAAGCAAGGCACTTCAAGACAGATTACCATTTGGCCTATCTAGATGGGAGTTTTCTCCTCTATGGATGCTTTCTCATGGTACAAAGTCATCCCAGCCCGACGGAACTGACCGTGGTATTGATCACCCACTGACCCACAATAGTCTATTTAGTAGCACTATGAGTGCAGATAATGATATTTTCCTAAAAGAATGAAGAGTTCTTCCAATGGAATGGAATGGAAATAAAAGAAACGAAATGAAATGAAATGAAAAGAAAGAATGAAAAGAGAGACATAAACCGTGTTATACTCTCTACCATATTACTCACTTTCACATTCTAATTTATTATGCTTATTCTGACAGAACTGATCTATGATTTATACGAACTCACACTTAACTTTATGCTAACGGTTGAGCTTGCTCCCCTGTGTGATCCCCACAGGTACATGATGGTTGCTCATGACGTGATGTTGTGCGCGCGATGACTTCGCTTTGGGTGGCATATGCATGTGATCGTGATTACATCTAGTATGAGTCATGTGTTTATCCGTTATACTAAGTGACATATCTACTCATATGAGTCTTATCATGTTTTGATTGACCGTCGTCGTTTTTATATTTAGTACTCATACTCTCTTCGTTACTGTTTCAAACTAAGACCATGGGATGTTATCTTTTCTTCCACACTATGCTTCTTATCGAGACAGTTTGACGTATTTGAATCATTTTTGCTTCTGCATTCTTCCCTTATTATTATACTATTTTATTCGACAAGTCTTCCGCTTACGTATCATTTTTTTTTACCATTTGAGTCGACAAAAGAGTAAAATAGAAGAAGAATATGATAGTGCACGAGAGGAGATCGCGCCACGTGATGGGTCGAATTTCGGAGCGCTACAACATGAGTATTTCCGCACCTTTGATATTAGCACTTCTAGTGAATTTATATTTATTTTCAAATCTTTGATATTTGGGAAGCTTTTAGTAAACTAGAATTTCTACCAGCGTAATGTGACATATTGAATTGGAAAGCTAACTTTATAAAAGAATTATTCATGTAAATAAAAGGAAAAATTCATAATAAAAGTTAATGTAAATTTACAGTAAATATATATATTGTTATTGTTAAAGTGGGATCATGCGCTTTACTTTACACATCATCCTCAGTCCGTCCGATTGGTGCGCTTACAGATCTGGCTTTCGCGCGTTGGATCTCAATTCTCAATTCAACAAAGAAAACTATTCTTTCCTGTTTTCTCTTTGTGGAGCACTAATGCTTCTCCCAGAAGCCTTCCTGCCACTGCTCACAATTTTTATTTGACCAATTTATCCTTCGTACTATCATGCCCTGTTGCCATTCTCTCCGCTCCCAAGATTTTGTTTTTCATTTCTTAGTATTGTCAGCCTATCACGTCAATAACATCCATTCTAAAGATGAAAAAAAAATAAAAAAGTAAATATATTCTTATTGTTTAATTTATGAAAAATAAAATTTTAAAGTATAATATTTTATATTTAAAATATTTTAGAATACACATGTGATGTTCAATATCATAATAATAAAAAATATTTATATAATAATATATGATTGAATTTTTTTAAAAAAATATGGTCAAAAATTTTTTTTTTAAAAAAAGAATAAAGTGTATTCTTCTGTTTTAGAAGAATACATTTATTCTGTCTTTATTTTATTTCATGAGAATAAAATGATGATTTTATCTTTTCCCACGTGATTTTATGATTTATGAAGTATGATCAAGATAATTCTATTTGCATTGCGTTTAATTATATTCTCGAAAATATGATAATATTTTATCATTTATTCTATAATTAAATGGCCCCTAATAAAATTTTCATCATAAATAGCTCACATTTTTAGAGTTTAACAAAAAATCTTTTATTTTTGTAACCCGTAAAATTTAGAAGCAAAACTCATAATATATTTTAAAAATAACAATATTTTTTCTTCACGTTATTATATTTCATTTATCTTTCTATTATATTTCATATTTATATGTTCAAATCATAGCAACTATAAAATTCTATAATAATTTTAACATTTTGTTACTCCATGCTTGCAGGTTACTCCATGTTCGAGTTGAATATGTGATTTAAACACAAAATATGCCGTATAACAAGAATAGAATATGATGAAAGAAGAAAAATAAGAAAAATTGTTGAGTTCAAATTTATTATATACCGTAAATTGATAAGCATGTTCATGAATTAACTCAAAATCAGATGCAATTCTATGAGACTAAATTTTAGCATGTCAAGGAAGTTTGATCATTATTTACTTTTAAAAAGTAGTAAAAAACAAGCAAAAATAATTAAATGAAAATTTTAAGATAATTGCATTCAAGATAGATAAAAACTAATAAAATTAATATGTAATAAAATAATTGATAATCAAATTAGGCTGTTTGAATGATTGAAATTAGTCCCTGTAGACCCTAATCCATTTATTATAAATTTTATTCACAAAAAAAATCTGAAGATCTTAGTCTCCGTAGGACCGTAGGGGATCAAATTTTTATCTACTCCGAAAATTATGGTGGCAATAAAAAATGCATTCTTTTTTTTTTGTTGAAATCAACTCATAAATCAAAAAGTATATTATGTGCAATTTTATTTTTTAAAATTATTAGATAAAGTTTTGGTCTTAATAATAAAAAGTTGTCACTTTTTTAGTAAATATGAAGTTGTCACTTATTGTATAATTCATAATAAAAATGGAAAAAATCAAAATCGATGTATAATTCATGCCTTAGATTAGACCCACAAGTATAAATGGACATGATCTTTATCAAATGTGCCAGAGCAAGGTCCAGAATTATATAGAATTATTGAAAAAGGAAAGTAAATTAAGGAAACAAAAATTTTAAAAGTAAAGTGAAAGAAAGATTTAAAGTTGCAATTTAAAATTGGAATGAAAAATAATATTAAAAGAAAATAAAATAAAGAAATAATGATGAGAGAGTAATATATGGAAGGAAAAAAGAATTGTTGAATATACTTTAAATGAAAAATAATATTGAAAAAGAAAAGTAAAAAGAAGTAAACTTAAACGAAAAAAGTTATATTATAAGAGGAAAGTGTTAAAAGAAAGAAAGTAAAATAAAAATAATAGTGATTTATAATAAAAATAAATCAATATATTATATAAAATTAAATGATAAATAAATTTTCATTAATACAAATAAATATTAATAAGTTTGACCGCCGTAATATATCTCATACTTAGGAGGTGCAGCAAAATTATAACTCGGCAAAAATAGACAATGGTTTTAAGCAAAAACAGGCAATGGTCTAAGAAAGAATAGACAATAGTAAGAAAATACATGTCATAAAGGATCCTTGGTTATATAATACTTTTTTTGAATCATATGTCTACATAAACTCCTCTTTATGTTATCTGCATGATTGTGATATTTTGAACGCTTTGACATGGAATGAATTGTTTTTAGATGATCTCTTTGTCCCTTGGCTTGTTGCTAAAACATTGAATATACATATTCTTGCTTACCACTGCTTAGATGGTCTTCAAATTTGTATGGAAGACACACGGGTACATTAGTATATGTATTAGCAGACCCCCTCCCACCAATATCAACCACTACTTAGATGGTCTCAATGGAAAGAAATATGGAGAGTCCCAAGGGTCAAAAACTTCTTATGGAAGCTTTCCCACAATAGGTCTTGTTACAAAAGATATACTTTCAAGATTTGATTTTTCTATTGCTTCAACTTGTACTTAATGAGGATTGTTGGTTGAATCAAATAATCATCTTTTTTTTTAATGCTCCTTTGCCTTCTAAATTTGGAATATATTTTTTTTCAAAACAAAGTTATGTATCATTTTATCCATATTTATATATGGTATGGGATTGGATTTTAGAAAGAGACTAGCTTGATCCCCTTTGTGTGAGGCTATTATTTATTTTTGCCTTCTGCCATTCGGGTACTTGCATGCAAGAAAAGATGTATACTTTAATTCCATTCATACAATCGCTATGGTAGTTTAGACAAGGGTGCTGGTTAGTTATCATGAAGTTGATAACCACACGACCGAGGAAAATATCCTGGCAGATCATAATCAAATTCGCTGAGAACCCTCGCCTCTTTCCAAGTTCAAATTGAACGTGAATGGCTTTTTTCAACCCCAAACACGATATTTATTTTTGCAGAAATTTTCAGGAGAACACTGATAGGCATGAAGTACGAGATAAAGATTTTTCAAGCGTAAGGAACTCCTGGGTACAAGGTTGTAATGTGCACGGTGAACTCAATTTCTTTCTTCCAAAAGTGCTTGTTGCATGGTTCTTAGGATTCTGATTTAGGTAGTAAAACTTTACAGAGAACGATCCTGTATCAGATCTCAAACATAAAATTTATTTCGATTCTATAGTCGGGTCTAACGATCCTATGATATTGATACAAATTTATTTATTTAGATAAAAAAATTAAAAGTAACTTAAAGGATATTAAAAAATTTTTATTTAACTATTTTATTTTTGTATATTTTATATCTTATTCTCACTTTCGTGAACTTTAATATTTTATAATCATTCAATGTTATTATGAATCTAATCTTATATTATATTTCATCAAAATTAAATTTTATTATTGCACCTATATTAAGAATTATATCATATTTTGATAAAATATTTTACTTCAAGATCAAATATTATATATTATTATTTTACTATTTTTAAGAATATATCATATTTGTATTTCAGATTATATAAAAATATATATTGTATTTGAAAATATGAATAAAGTATTAATAATCAATGTTTAATTAACTTATATATAAACATAATATTTTTGAATAAATATATTATTTTAACTATTTGATATTAAAAATATTTTTTATTCATGAAATAGGATTTTATAATTCTTCGTCCGATTCTACTTTTGTTGATTGTCTAACTTCTTTGGAGAGATAGTCGATAGTAATTATTTTTGGAACGAGCATCCCTTCGAGAAGCTTTTTGTGAGTTAAGGTATAATGCCTTTTTTTTTTAAAAAAAAGAAAGTACGTTGATAAGTAAAAATGTCAGTTTGGGACATATTTAAAAAACTTTGCAATAATAAAAAAACAAAATAGTAGACTTATAAACGAAGTTGCCACATGTGGACGTCTTTAAACTCGACATGTGGCACAATCGTGTCACGTGCCACATGGATACCATGCCGTATTCTGGCAAAAAGCTACCGCAAAACCTTTTTAAGGTACTATTCACTCCAAAATATGGGTTTGGCTAGCTTTATAATTTCATTATTTTTTAAAGGAAACTTTACTATCAACTTTATAATTTCATAACTTGATATAATATATATATATATATATATTTAATGCAATGATATGCACATAGGGCGGACTTAGGACTCGAGCTTATGAGTGTAAATTTATTTTATAAAATTTATTATATTTGAAATATAAATCAACTATAAACTGTTTCAATTTTTATGTAATCAGCTTATTGACAATATTGTTAAATGAATACAAATCAATACGATTATTCACAAAGAAGTTAGTAACAAATAAAAATGTAGAGGAATTAGTTACTATAAAAACTAAAAATATGATGTCAATTGTGATTTCTTTGTAAAAAGTAATTTAAATTTATAATCATAGTTATAAAATTAAGATAGAAGGTGAAACTGAAGAGTTAACTATCAAAAGAGATTATGTAATAGTGATAATATAAAAACAGTCTATAATATTTTATTTCAAAGCAAAAAATAGAAGCAGATCATTAGTAATAATATTTAGGTTATTTTAATTGTTAGTTTGTTACTTGAGTTAATACTTATATAATGAATTCTTAAATTTTGATGAATCAATTGACCCCATCAATCCATATGTAGATCCGCCAATGTATGCACGCATGTGTGGATTGGTAAGATAACAAAAACATGAGTATTTCCGCACCTTTGATATTAGCACCTCTAATGAATTTATATTTATTTTCGAAACTTTGACATTTGGGAAGTTTTTAGTAAACTAGAATTTGTACCAGCCTAATCTACATAATGAATTGGAAAGCTAACTTTATAAAAGAATTATTCATGTAAATAAAAGGAAAAATTCATAATAAAAGTTAATGTAAATTTACTGTAAAAATATAATATTGTTAAAGTTAAAGTGGGTGGGATGCGCTTTACTTTGCACATCATCCTCAGTCCGTCCGCCGATTGGTGCACTTACAGATCTGGCTTTCACGCGTTGGGTCTCAATCCAACAAAGAAAACTATTCTTTTCTGTTTTTTTCGTTCTTTTTCAATCTCTCTCTCTCTCTCATCCATTGGGCGTCTTCGTCGCTCTCTCTCAGTCTCTCCCTTCCTCTCTCTCCTCCAACTCCTATATAACTCGTTCTTCCCATCCCAACCAGCACAACGAGCTTCCATCGCAACTCGACGATCTCGGCTTTTTACGACCCTGTGCGGCGCGCGGCACCATGGCACCACCTACCAGGTGAGCTCACTTGAGCATTTTGCCGAAAAGTATATGTTCTCCTTACTTCCGAAGTCGTCTGCAGCCTGTATCTCCCGCCGGAGGTAGTCTTCAGCATCCTCTCCCACCTCCCCGTGAAGTCCCTCTTCCGGTTCAAGGCCGTCTGCAAGTCGTGGCTCCGGCTCATCTCCGACCCTCACTTCGTCGCCGCGCACATCGAGCAATCCAAGAAGCGTCCGCGCATTCTACTCTTGGTCCGCAAATACCACGACGATGCTGACTCCGACACCCTGTCTTGCTACGACGAAGAGCACCAGAACTACGCTCGGTTGCTCCCGGTGGAGTCTTGGCACCGATTGAATCCCCACCACTGCGACGGTCTGGTCATGATCTACTCGGAAATGAACATTTTCGTCTGCAATCCTTGCACTGGGGAGCGTGTACGCTTGCATCGCTCCCATCACTCTGACATCTGCCCCGGCTTTGGCTTCGACCCTTCGACAAACAGGCACAAGGTGGTTCGTCTGTTCGAGACCGAGACCAGCGGATTCTCGACCAGATCGACCTTGAAGTGTGAAGTTTTCACTCTAAGATCCGATCGTGCTTGGAGGACTGTTGCTTTCCCTCCAGACTGCAGTGTGCTGTACGGGCATGACGCTGCCACCGTCAATGGAGTTGTATATTGGTTGAGCAAGGTTCGCCATGGGCCTCAACGACGGCAGCAAGATCAAGAGCAAGTGCAGGTGCAGGTGCAAGAACAATGGCAGCTGCTGGCCTTTGATTTGAGGGATGAGTCATTTCGAGTCATCCAAATTCCTTACCTGCACGAGTTCGACAACTGGCGTCGTCTCTTCTTGATCAACGACGACGGGCGTTTGTGCCTGATCCTCGTGTCCTGGAGCAGTCCCCTCAGGGAGGTGTGGGTTCTAAACGCGGTCGACGACGAATGGAGTATGAGGTACTGTTTCGAATGTGAGCAACTGCAGTATTACTTCCTGTGCCCGGTGCCGGTGATACTGCCCGGCGAACGCGTCCTGTTTAACTGGCGCGGCTTGTACTTTTACGACACGAGAAGACGACGACTGGGAACGGTGGCGTTGAAGGACGACGCGCATTACTTCTTCTCTTTTGCTGTCTATTCAGAAAGCATGCTGTCAGTTGGTCCTGGTCCTGGTCCTGATCCTGGTCCTGGTCCTGGTCCTGCATCGAATGAAAAAAAGGATCAAAGAACGGGAAAGAGAAATTATGTGGCTGAAAGAATATTGCGTTGCATGGGTGTTATGTAGAAATATATGGCGGAATAATGTTTGGAGAAACATCTAGTTGGAACTTGGAAGAAAGATAGTGCTTGTTCTATGGTATATTTTTAGATTGAAGCGAGCCACTGTAATGCATATTTCTAGACCGTTTCAGAAGAATATAAATTTCTCAACACATATCCTCTCCAACTATCCATTTCACAAGTTGGAAATATTTCTGTTTTGTTTTTCAAATATGTTGAATTTCGGCCTCAAAGATAACAACGAAACTTCCTCGGTAGTTAAGAAACATGATTCTGTATTTCATTGTTTACTTTTTTTAAAAGTCTTTCTTTTGTTCTTGTAACAATTAAAGGGCCAAAGATGACAATTAAACGAATAAGCATACTGCCGATGTTGATATGCTCATATGGCGGATAAGAATTTTATACAAAAAAAAGAAGTGCTTATTTTGTTGGCATCTTTGCTAATTGCGGACTACTAATAAATTAGCATTTCTAGCAATTAAATATTCATATACTATTTGGAAAATAATAATCTTATTAAAAACTATTTAAACGAATAAGCATGACTTATTAGTAAAGAAGATTGAAAAAAAAAATTGCGATCAAAAGCCTATTAGCGACTGGAAGTGAAGCTAACCGGGTATATCGACAGGAGGAAAATAAAAAGGAAGAATAACCGAGGATAAATTTATTTATCCTTCAACTTAATTTGCGACAAACCAATTTTAATTCATTAGGAGGAGATCTTTTCTGTTGGAGTTGGTGAATACATCAGAATCCCTTATTTTTTACACTGGACTCGTTCACATGAGTTTAGAGGAATATGAGTATTATCCAATTGCTTGTGCTGCTGGCGTACGGACAAAAGGGGGGGTCGGGGCATCGCCTCCCAACGGCGATCCGTGTGATTCGGATTTAATTTTTTTTTCTGATTTATTCGGGTTTTGAACCCGTTAGGAAGAAGTTTACTTATAGCTTATTTTCAAATGTGATCTGTGTGACGGCTATAAAACCTAAAAGATATAGTGAAACCTCTTTGCAGGACGTAACCCTAATATCAAAAAGTGAACTTGGGTAAATCGTGTGTCTCCTCTAATTTTTCTACAATCTCTTTGCGATCTTCTACTCTTGTTCTCCAATTTTCCCATCATTTTCTCTCTTTAAAAAGCAATTACGCGTCCCTTTCATTAGGGCTGAGCAACGGTCCGTTCGGTTAATTAACCAAATTTATAGTAAAAATATTATCCATTATCCGGACCAAAATTTTCGGTTATCCAATTTTCGGTTAACCGAAATTGGTTAACCAAAATTTTCGATTCTGTTCGGTTAATTTTATGATTTATCCGAAAATAAAATAATATATAATTTGATTTTTTTTTCATTCCACCAGTACACAAACATATAGCATAAGAAATTAAGGTTTATTTACATCCATCATTACAAAAAGTATTCAACATCATCTTGCAAAATACTTAACATATTTTTTAACCTTACAAAATCAACTTGACATCTCAAATTCTTCATAGACATTCAAATAACATGAATATTGATGAGTTTATAATGCTTGACTGCTTGAGAATTGCAAGCATTGCATTTTTCTAGGGTTGTGATTGCTAATTAAAAAAGTTATAAAGTTAACTAAAAAAATCTAAGAGTGATAGTTTGTGATGCCTAACCAATAATCACAGGAGAAAATGTGCAAACTGCAAAGAAATATGCCGGACGCCGCTGAGTCGTTGGCCGCTCGCCGCTGCAAGTTGAGAAGGTCGAACTACCAAAGGGGGAAGAAGTCTTCTGTCTGCGAGTCTAGCTTTGGCTTCTGAGTGCTTGGAGAGAGAAAAACCAGCTTTGGCCTTTGAGTTTGAGTGCTTGGAGAGAGAAAAAAATGAGGTGAGACAGTGACGTATTAAAAAAGACACCTCTTCACTTGTTCAAAGAGACAAGTGTTATGTGTTAAAAAAGTTGATAGCTACCTCTGCCTGCCTATCGGTTAATTATGGTTTTTAACCAAAATATCGATTAATTAACCGAATCGATGAATTAATCGATTTTTTATAAATCTATTATCCATTATCTAAACCGAATTTGAAATGAAATCGGTTCGGTTAATTGGGTAAGCGGTCGGTCGGCATAACGGTCGGTTCGGCTAATTGGTAAGTCTGCTCACCCCTACCTTTCATTACCCTCAATGAAGCTCGACCTACTTCAATTATTATAAATCGCAAAGGTTGATCAAATTTGTTAACCTATTTTACCATATTCATTAACTGAGATGGTGTGTTTTTATCACAACAAATACTATCAAAGTAAGAGAGCATTTTACTGATAGTTTACTTCGTTTTTATAAGATACTAGTAAGAGAGCAATATATTCATAAAATGTTGAATTATTCTTTTCATTTATCAACCCTTATATATTGTTTTGTGCTTAATATATCATTGATAGTTCTACATTATACATAAATTATATATTCTGAAATTGATCATGTTGCTTGAATTTTCAAGTTATTGATGCAATTATATTTTTTATAATAAAAAATATGTAACTTGGTATGTATAGAAAAAATATGCGGCACACGATCTCAACATCATCACTGACCTGACCTTGTGAAAATCAACACAAATGAGGAGGTCCTCCCGTAAGCTATACAGCCTAGTGGAGATTCAATATAGTACTCAATGCATAACAATAAATAGAAATACTCAGAATTATTAATCACTTATATTAAGATCAAGTAGAGAGCATAAGGTCATTCGATTTGAAATATCAATAGATAACAGAGTACAGAAATCATGTATCAATTTTATAGTTATGAACAGGATGCATTTATCATTTTGGATTAACAATTTTACATAATTTACCATCATACTCATACCATTCATACATTCTCTTTACTCTTAAACATTTTTCTTAGCCTTAAGTGATTTTAGATGCCTTTAACTTTTTGAGATTTTATGCCGAGCAAAATAATACAGCCTTGTGCAGCCAATGGGTGATCAAGTCATGGCTAAGGGAGCGACCCTTCACTATAAGAACTTAGCATGGGATGGCCACCATCTCTTTATCTTTTAACCACCCTTCTTTATTAATCTCTTTATTAATTCATCATTCTTTTATTCTATAACAGGATTAGATCACTGGACAAATCAATAACAAGACAAATGATTTAGTCATACAATAATTCAATCAACAAGGAATAACATATCATAATCATGAAAAGAATCTAAATCAATCAACAAACAAAATGAAATCTGGCTTAAGGTTCGGTCGACCGACTTCTGGACACCGATCGACCGATATCTCTAGATCAGTCGACCGATGAGTCAGTCCGTTCAATGAGTTTCAGTCGGTCGGTCGGCCGACCTATGCGGCTCAGAAGGAATGATCGGTCGATCGGTCTCTATCGGTCGATCGACCGATTTTCGACTCACCGGTCGACCGATATCTCTGGATCAGTCGATCGGTCGACCGGTCGGCGTAAAAATAGATTCGACAAAAGTAAAAAATTCAGGGATTTTCAATCCTAAATGCAATAACAGCTTATAAACAATAATCTAAACATGTAGTAATGATACAAACACATCCTTAGTCGCAGATAATCACAAATAAGGGATCAAACAACAAGAATACAATCAATACATTCCTTTCCTTCAATTTTTCCATTCGACCATGAACAACTCATAGGGTTTAGAACAGAAATCATTCTGGATTAATTCTATTTAGGTTATGCAGAGGGATTTCGAATTCACCCACCTCTTTCCTTAGTCGATCATTGCACGAAATCCTTCCGGTCACCGATGGTCGTCCTCCCTTTGTCATTCCCCACCTATGAGATAATCCGATTGAAAAAGAAGGTAAGGAGATGATGTTTGGAAATCAAGAGAGTGCAGAAACGAAGAAACTCTCGTTACTATGATATGGATGGCACAAAGGAGTGAGTGGAAGTGAGTTGGGGCTGGAGCTTCCTTGCTCTTGCCGGCTGGAGAGTGCTTGGAGGAAACGAGAGAGAAGTGAGGGAGAGGATTAGGTGAGCTTAGGGCACTAAAGCCTTTATAGCTTAGATTTAGGGCTTATTATGTTAATGAGCTTCATTATGGGTTATTATTGTTGGTTTTAAAATTTGAATTTATATTTTTTTTTGTTATTACATCATTACCCCCTTAAAAGAAAATTCGCCCTCAAATTTTGCACTAAGTAGATATCTTACGGAATAGGTGTGGGAATTCTTGGCGCATCTCTGATTTGAGTTCCCATGTGGCCTCATCGCCGTGATGAAAACGTCATACTACTCTGACCATAGGTACATCCTTATTCTTTTGACGTTGTACTTTGCGTTCCACAATATATGTCGGGTACTCTGTGAAGGTCAAATCAGTAGCTAGGTTTGGCTCTTCGATCTGTAAATATTGGTGGCATCATACTTGTACTTCTTAAGCATGGATACGTGGAACACATTATGCATTCGCCCATATGAAGGTGGCAAGACTACCCTACATGCTGCTTCAACTACTAACTCTAGTACCTCGAAAGGTCCTACGTACCGAAGGCTGAACTTCCCTCATTTACTGAATCTCATAACTCCCTTCATGGGAGACACCTTTAGCAGAACCTGATCATCAGCCTGAAAGATCTGCTCACATCTTTCCTTATCAGCATAACTCTTCTGTCTGCCCTGAATTATCTTCATTCTCTGCTTGATCAGCTCCACTTTCTCGGCATATTCTACTGTCTCCTTCACTTCTTCTTTGCTCATGATTTTCTCTTCACCTACTTCACCCCAGTGAGCGGGTGAACGACAAGGTCTAACATATAAATCCTCAAAGATCGCCATATCGATACTGGAATGGTAGTTGTTATTATAAGCAAATTTGATTAGATGAATGTGTTCATCCTTGTTGCCTTGCCAATCTAGTGCACATGCTCGCAGCATGTCCTCTATTGTCTGAATAATCCTCTCAGACTGCCTAGGGTGAAAAGTAGTGATGTAATTCAGCCTTGTGCCAATTGTCTACTGCATGCTCTTCCAAAATCTAGCAGTGAATCTGGATCTCGATCAGAAATAATATATGCTGAAAGGGTTTAAGGAGCTTGTTGACTCTTTTAAGATCCACAGCTGTGGCCTGCCATCCATCTGAAGAACGACGACTAGATTTCAATCGCACTTTTTGAAAGAAAAAGCACGGTCCATGAGCGGTTTTAATCGAACGGCCGGTCCACACTGGTTTCTCCGATTTTTTTCCAAACCCTACGCGATGGACTCCTTTTTCCCTTGTCGCTTTTATTCTTCTTTGCATTTTGCCCTAGCACAGGCCCTCTTCGCATTTTCCCCTCGGACAAGGATCCTCGCGCGCCACTGTTTTCCTCCTCGTCGAAGAAGCGTCACCCCCGACTCTTCCTTTGTTTTTCGTTGGATCTGAGGACCGCTGCTAGATCTGAGCTCAGGACGCCCCCCGTCTGCCTTTGATCGTCGCCGCCTTTGCTATTTGTTAGATCTGGGGACGCGCCTCCCTGACCGTCGCCCCCTCGCTGCCTTTGCTATTTGCTAGTTTTGAGGGCGCGCCTACCAGACTGCCGCATTTGCTGTTCTCTGGATCTGAGGACGCGCTACCCCAATTCGCCACCCCCGTCACCGCCTTTGCTGTTCTCTAGATCTAAGGACACACCGCCTACAGTCCGCCGCCCCCGTCGCCGCCTCCATCGCCGCCTTTGCTATTTGCCAGATCTTGGAACACTCCGCCCCCATCGCCACCTTTGTTGTTCGCCAGATTTGAGGACGCTCTGCCAGCCTACCCATCGTTGCATTTGCTGTTCGTTCGATTTGAGGATGCGTCGCCAGCCTACCATATTGCCATATTTACTGTTCGCCGGATTTGAAGACACGCCGCCAGCCTATCCCATCGACTCATTTGCTGTCTTATGTTGCATGTAAATTGAGCTTCTTTTAGTTTTATTGTCTTATGTGGGAAGAGAGAACTATGTTGATAGAACGATATCACTTGATTACAAAATTGATGTGTGGTTTCTAACTTTCTTTTTTAGTCTCTTTGTGTGAATCGAATGTTTATGTTCATAAAAATTCATGAGATAAATGTTTACAAAATTGCTGTGGGGTTGCAACTGCCCTCCACCATGTCAAGTCTAGCGATCTATGTCCAGCCTTCTGATATTCCTCTCGCATGATATATTGGTGACAATTGATATATTGTCTTCCTTTCGAGAATCTACAGCAACCTAATCACAATTCACATCAAGAGATCAAATATGACCATGTAAATACAGTTAACCTGGCATCAATACATGATTCACAGCTAATTTCTAGGATTCTATACAGTTGAAATAAGTTGCAAATACAATCAAAACATGATTTGCAGCCAACTCTTGCACACCTCTCTTGTCTAGGGGCGGCAGGGTCTAGGTGGCATGGGGCAGGCGCCGTGGAGCAGGGCAGCTTGGGGCAGGCAGCGTCAGGCAGGGTGGCATCGCATAGGGCAGCATCGGAAAGAAAAGGATAATGGGAAGAGTAAAAAATCTCTTGTTGACACGGGTGGGTGCCGGTCGTCGGCAAAGTCAAATCTTGGGTTTTTAAGATGCGCCAGCTTCGTCGAAGTTTTTACCTTTCCTTGTGCCCTTCGTCGTCGATATGCATGGGCCAGGGGCGGCATGGGACACGCTCTTGACGTGGCAGGCTGCGTCGATGCTAGAACGTTCATGTGGCAGCGTCCAGGTTGTTCGAGGCATAAAAAGAGGACAAGAGGAAATGGAAATGAGCGATTCGTGGTCGTACGGAATCGAAAAACAAAACCGGTCCAGCAATTGAATCGAATCGGAAGTAGGACAGTAAACCGCTCATGGACCGCACGTTTTCCTTCAAAAAGTGTAATTGCAATTCTATCGTGGATCTCCAAGTCAATGGCAGACCATAGCTGTGGATCTTAAAAGGGTCCACAGGCTCCTTAAACTCATGTTGAAATGCCATGTAATCTGACCATCTCTCTGACATACAAGTTTAATAAACTCTCTACAGATTATTTCCATCGGATATGAATGAAATGTGTCACTTTCGTGAATCTGTCTACCACCACACATATAGCATCATGACCCTTCTTGGACCTGGGCAAGTTGGATACAAAATCCATAGTAACATTATCCCACTTCCACTGTGGAATATCTAAAAGCGTCAATTTCTCATATGACCTCTAGTGTTCAATCTTCACCTGCTGGCACACCAGACATCTAGACACATACTCAGCTATCTCTCTCTTCATGTCAGGCCACCAATAGCTACGTTGTATATCTTAGTGCTCCCAGGATGGATGGAAAACTCAGACTTATGACATTCATCCATTACTTTCCGTCTGATGGTTGCATCTGTGGGAACCTATAATTTGTCCCTATACCGAATTCCTCTATCTGCTGATGCTTGGAAGTCCTTCGGTTCATTCTGACATCTCTTCAACACTTTCTGATACTCTGGATCCTCCCTCTGAGCAGCTATAATTCTGTCGATCATACTGGGCCACATCTGATGCATCATCCACATCGCTTCATTATTGCCAAGTCTGGGACACCACTGATCTTTCTCCTTTAACATCTCGTACTCCCGTACTATGATGTATGCTAGTGAACCTTCCCATTTCCTGCTCAGCGCATCTGCCACTAAATTTGATTTACTAGGGTGGTTACTAATAACAAATTCATAATCCTTCAGGAGTTCCAACTAACGGCGCTGCCTCATGTTAAGGTCATTCTGATCAAAAATATATTTGAGACTCTTATGATCTGTGAAGATCTCAAAAGTCTCCCCATACAGATAATGCTTCCAGATTTTCAAAGCAAAAACTATTACAGCTAATTCCAAATCATGCGTGGAGTAGTTAATATTGTGCTTCTTCAATTGGCGCGAAGCATAGGCCACTACTTTACCAGCATTAGCACACACCCTAAGCCTGTCCTACATGCATCACTGTAGACTACATATCCTTCACTGGCCGTCGGGATGGTGAGGACATGTGTTGATGTCAGGCGATCCTTTAATGTCTGAAAGCTCTGCTCACACTTATCAGAACAGATGAATTTCTCAGCTTTCTTTGTGAGATTCGTGAGCAAGTGCTGCAATTTTGGAAAAATCTCTGATGAACCTCCTGTAATAACTTGCTAATTCTAGAAAACTACGAATTTCGGATGTATTCTTCGGTCTTGCCCAATTGGTCACGGCTTCAACTTTAGCTGGGTCTGCTGAAATTCCCTTCTTAGACACGATGTGTCCAAGGAACATGATTTTCTTCAACCAAAATTCGCACTTCGAGAGTTTGTCGTAAAGCTTGTGTTGGCGCAGGATCTCCAACACTATTCTGAGATGCTCTCGATGCTGCTCTGGCTGGATGAGTAGATCAAGATGTCGTCCACAAATACTATGACGAACTAATTCAAGTAGGATCGAAAGATCATATTCAACAAATTCATAAACGTTGTAGGAGCGTTTGTCAGTCCAAATGGTATTACTAAAAACTCATAATAATCATACCTAGACCGGAAAACTATCTTTGGTATGTCTTTCTCGGCAACCCTTAACTAATGGTAGCCATTCCGCAGATCAATTTCGGAGAATACGGATGTCTTGGACAACTGGTCGAAAAGATCATCGATGCGGGGCAGAGGATACTTATTTTTTACTGTCACCTTGTTGAGCATCTTGTAATCAATGCAAAGCCGCATTGAGCTATTTTTCTTTTAACGAATAATATAGGCGCTCCCCACGGCAAGACACTTGGCCGAATGAAGTCTTTGTCTAACAATTCTTGTATCTGCTTCTTTAACTCTTGCATTTCGGCAAGTGCCATGCGGTATGGTGCCTTGGAGATAGGTGTAGCTCTAGGTAGAAGTTCAATATTGAAATCTATCTCACGCCTCAGTGGTAATCCAAAAGTATCTTCAGGAAAGACATCTGGAAATTCATGCACCACATCTATCTGTTGCAGTGTGGTGGCTGGTACATCGGTCTTGACCACACTTGCCAAATATGCACAGCATCCTTTCTAGAGCAGCTTTTGGGCCTTCATTGTTGAGACAATCACCTTCTTATTTTCGGATGGAGTACCTCTAATAATTGCCTTAGACTTGTCCTGTGCACCTATAGTGATCTTCTTATGTTTGTAATGTAGATCTACATCATGGTAAGAAAGCCAATTTATTCCTAGGATGATGTCATAGTCGGTCATCGGGATGACAATAAAATCTGTAAAAAAATTCTTCTTTTCCACGGTGACAGGTACATTCGGAATGTACCTAGCCGTGTGAAGATCTCTCATGGGGGTGCTCACCCTCGTGATATGAGGCATCTACTATAAAGATAAGCCAAGAGCTTGGGCGCACGACTCCGAAATAAACGAGTGCGTGGCCCTTGAATCAAACAAGATAATAGCAGACACATCGACAATAGGAAGGGTACCTCTGATAATATAGTTATCATCCTAGGCAGCGTTTGCCTCCATATTGTGCACCCTGTCCTGGACCATGGGGTTTGCACCTCCGACGCCTCGATTATCATGACCTCCTCTAGCGAACTGGGAGTAGTTTCGGGCAAAATGTTCGAACTATCCGCACTGAATGCACGAACCATTCCTTCTGTGACATTCGCCATCATGATATCGCCCACAATGAGGGCAGAGAGGCTTCTCCTGTGCTACTGGTGCTTGTGACTCAGGCTGACGAGGAGGTGGCAGTTGTTTCAGAGGCTATTACTCGGAATGTGAGTTAATTGCCGCATTTTAATACATTCTTAATTAACATTTTGAAATCTTTATACCTGAAGTTGTACTAGTGTTGGACGCTGATGGGGTTGAGCATAGCGAGGGGCCTCTCTCTGGTAGTAAGGCCTATGGCGGCGATCACGACGATCGTCCCTCCTGAACGGTCGGCGATCTTCGGTCCGAGGTCGCTATTGCTCTTTCTCCATGCGAGTAGCCAGTCTCACTGCCTTTTCCAAAGTGTCGCAGTCTCCAGATAGGACTTCAGTCTTCAAGTCCTACTGCAGTCCGTTGATGAACTTATTTGCCCTGATGCATCCCACAAATGGCATCGAACAATACTATTCCAGCATGATAAATTGAGTGTGGTATTCCACCACAGTCATGGTTCCTTGCTCAAGCTTAAAAAATTCTTCGTGTTTACTGACCCGGTCGTGCTCAGGGGTGTAACGGTCATCAAATGACTTCTTAAACTCAACCCATGGTATCTCCTCTTCCTCCAGCCCTCTAAATCTAGTGGCTCTCGTGGTCTTCCACCATCCCATGACAGTGTCAGTAATCATGTGGATAGCATATAGCACCTTTCGCTCTTCAGCACACCTCATCAACTTAAATATGCGGTCTAAGGTCTCTATCCATTATTTTGCCTTAAAGAAATCCGCCTTGCCCTCGAACTATGGCGGATGTAGTCCTAGAAATGCATGAATAGTATCTTTAGAAATCTCTTGTCGAGGTCCCCACGTGCAACGTCTGGTCGCGGGCTGGCTGCCTCCAGTTTGACTGCCCTCCAGTGGGTCAGTCTCGTCAATGTACTCATCCTATGTCTGCGCCTTCACAATGCGGCCTCGCCCTCGACCGCGGCTGGTAGTGCGGCCTCAACCACGGCCCCGTCCCCGATCTCGCTGGGCTAAGGTCTGCAACTCAGTGATTGGGCCCTCTGGCGCCTCAGGAGCAAAATGGGCTGACCCGGCCTCCCGCTTCTAGATTCTCTTGACCGTCTCGACATCTTTATTGTTTAGTCACGAAAGAACAATACATTAAAAACCAATACCATGTAATAAACATGAATTTGACCTACAGTCCTCTTTTGGTGGAGAGTGTGGCGACAGCTCAACGATAGCACATGAACCTCTCTTATACTATACTATGCAATAAGACATCAAAAGAGTCCGAATAGCGGCTCTGATACAACAAATATAACGCCCCAAATCGATCAACGCCATGTGGCGAAGATCTCTTTGAAGGCACTATGAAAAACTATAACTTTGACTAAAGATTGACTAAAACTCCATTAACACAGTGACATGTCAGTAATAGAAATAAAGAGGAAAATAGAATATCAAAATAGTGAAAGTCTAAATTAATCCAAAATCTCCATGATAACTATAACATCTAAATTACATCCAAGTTCATAAATGCGGAAAGTGAAGAAAATGATAACTAGGTCCCTTTTCAGTTCATGTGCTTTATTATCGCTCAAGCTGGTCATGACATACGATCTCAACACCATCACTGACCTGGCCCTGTGGAAATCAACACAGGGGAGGAGGTCCACCGTAAGCTATACAGCCTAGTGGGGAATCAATATAGTACTCAATGCATAATAATAAATAGAATTAGTCAAAATCAGTAATCACTTATATCAAGATCAGGTAGAGAGCATAAGGTCATTCGATTTGAAATATCAATAGATAACAGAGTACAGAAATCATGTATCAATCTTATAGTCATGAATATGATGTAGTTATCATTCTGGATTAACATTCTTACATCATTTACCATGATACTCATATCATTCATATATTCTCTTTACTCTTGAACCTTTTTTCTTAGCCTTAAGTGACTTTAGATGTCTTTACCTTTTTGGAGTTTTACATCGAGCAAAATAATACAGCCTTGTGCAGTCAATGAGTGATCAAGCCATGACTAAGGGAGCGACCCTTTACTATAACCACTTAGCATGGGCTGGCCACCCTCTCTTTATCTTTTAATCCGTTCTTTATTAATCCCTTTATCAATTTATCATTCTTTCATTTTATAAGAGGATTAGATCATTGGACAGATCAATAACAAGACAAATGATTCAGTCTTACAATAATTCAATTAGCAGGGAATAACATATCATAATCATGGAAAGAATCTAGATCAATCAGCAAATAAAATAAAATCTGACTTAAGGTTCGGTCGACCGGTTCTCCCTAATAGGTCGACCGACTTCTAGGCACCGATCGACCGATATCTCTGGATCGATCGACCGATGAGTCAGTCCGTTCAATGGGTTTCGGTCGGTCGGTCGGCCGACCTATACGGCTCTAAAGGAATGATCGGTCGACCGGTCTCTATCGGTCGGTCGACCGATTTCCGACTCATCGGTCGATTTATATCTCTAGATCGGTCGGCCGGTCGACGTAAAAATAGATTTGACAAAAGTCAAAAATTCAGAGATTTTTTATCATAAATGCAATCACTGCTTACAAACAATCATCTAAACATGTAGTAATAATACAAACACATTCTTAGTCGCAGAGAATCACAAATCAGGGATCAAACAACAAGAATACAATCAATCCATTCTTTTCATTCAATTTTTCCATTCGGCCATGAACAACTCATAAGGTTTAGAACAAAAATCATTTTGGATTAATTCTATTTAGGTTATGCAGAGGAATTTTGAGTTTACCCACATTTTTCCTTGGTCAATCCTTGCATGAAATCCTTCCAATCACCGACGGTCGTCCTCCCCTTATCGTTCCCCATCTATGAGGCAATCCGATTGGAAAAAAAGGTAAGGGGATGACGTTTGGAAATCAAGAGAGTGCAGAAACGAAGAAACCCTCATTATTATGATCCTGGATGGCACAAAGGAGTGAGTGGAAGTGAATTGGGCTGGAGCTTCCTTGCTCTTGCCAGCTGGAGAGTGCTCGGGGGAAAGGAGAGAGAAGTGAGGGAGAGGAAATGAGAGGATTAGGTGAGCTCAGGGCACTAAAGTTTTTATAGCTTAGATTAGGACCTATTATGTTAATGGCTTCATTATGAATTATTGTTGTTGATTTTAAAATTTGAATTTATATA
The DNA here is from genome assembly GCA_030549335.1 of Pontederia crassipes. Lineage (NCBI taxonomy): Eukaryota > Viridiplantae > Streptophyta > Magnoliopsida > Commelinales > Pontederiaceae > Pontederia > Pontederia crassipes. The sequence goes on along the minus strand of CM060194.1, from coordinate 57,760,176 downwards.
TATTTTTTCGGTTATTACACAGCCTCTATGAATTCATCAAGTTGTTTGGGGGGAGATTTCTTTCTAGCACTCAGTATTTTATTGATCCTTTTAATTTGCTCGGTTTACCTCCTTCCATCTTTTATTTTTGTATTCTCACCTTTTACTGAAAATATATGAAAATAATTTGCATGTACTTGACTTTCGTACAAAATTTTGTCTATGTTATTTTAATTACATAACAATTAATAAATCTTTAAACTGATATTAATTTGAAGTTAATATTAAATCGAGTTTTGATTAATTCTAAGAGGGCACAAATGAATGAACTTAAAAAAATAATCACATAAGATATATTTTTCTATAAATAAATTGCAAAGAAAATAATATGATATGAGATTAATATGAAAATTATAAATTCTAGGAATAGGCCGTGAATATTATTATATTGCTTTGAAAAAAAATGTTTTGAATAATTAATTTAACGAAATGAACTTTTGGTTGAACCATATTTATCTTTTCCTTTTATCCAACCATGCATACATTGAAATAATAGTATAGTAATCAGACCCACGGTCACCAAAGTCAATATCAGGAAATTTTAATTATTTATATGTGTAAACCACATAGCATGAAATTAACTTTATATATGCATCCATGTTAGGAACTTGCCCTCATCTTTCATACTATGTTTGCTACGGGTGATCCCGCACCAGGTCATGCATGTATCACGCGATTAAGGCTACACAATGAAGACCTCAGCATATTTTATCTATTTATTCGTCGTCAACTCTTCTACCATCCTTTCCACATATGCTGTAATAAATATCATTTCACCTATAAAGTTTGATATAACTAAAATTAAAATTTATATAACATGTTATAAGTGGCCTATAAGTGCCAAAACCAAATGGAAAAATGGCAAGAGATTTCTTTTGACTAATTACTTATGAATATAAGAAGTAAAAACTATAAAAGAGAAAGCCATGCATGCATCCTTGCAAAAGAAAAAAGCATACACTACAAGAAAATTACCATTTTTCGATGGACAATTTTCGACGGATAGAAATTCATCACAATTTGCGATGAATTTTACGACGGTTTTATTTCCGACAGAATTTTTGACAGTTACAATCGTCGAAAATAAAAATAATAGATTATGTAATTTGTTATATTATTATTTTATTTTTTGACGTTTAGGAACGTCGATATTTCTGATGGATATCCATCCGTCGTAATTTCCGACGAATTTTTCGACGGTTATGACCGTCGAAAATGAAAATATAAATTATGTAATTTGTTATGTTATTATTTTATATTTTGACGATTAGGAACGTCGATATTTCCGATGGATATCCATCCGTTGCAATTTTCGACGAATTTTTTGACGGTTATGACCGTCGGAAATAAAAATAATAAATTATGATATTATTATTTTATTTTTTGACGATTAGGAACGTCGATATTTTCGACGGATATTCATCTGTCGTAAAATCCGCTGTAATTTCCGACGATCGTAACCGTCGGTAAATTTATAATAATATAATATGAGAAGTATTTTATTAATATAATTTGCGACAGTCCAAACCGTCACAATTTCCGACGGTTTCGATCATCAGTAATAATTAGCGATTGTTCAAATCATCGGTAAAATAAAAAATAAATATTATATATAACTAAATATAATATTTTACTTTAAAATTAAATAACTTTTTACGGTCATAGCTGTCGATAATTTTAAAAATAATTAATATTTACTTTTTTCGTTTTCTCGCTTTCTCAACTTTCCACCTATATATATACACCCCTCCATCCTCTCCCCTCTCTCTCTCCCTCCCTCTCCCTCTCCCACCTGGCGAGCTCCCTCTCCCTCTCTCAATCGGCGAGCCTCTGACCGGACGTCGTCGTCGACCGCTGGCGACCCTCTCACGCCAGTGCCTCTCTCTCTCCCTCCGGCCCGGACCGTCAGGCGGCCGGATCTTGCCGCTGGCGGCCGGATCCAATCCCTAGTGGCCGGATCTGGCTGTGGACATTCGGATCCAGCCCCCAGCGGCCTGATCTTGCCGTTGGCGGCCGGATCCGACCCCAGCGGCGGCCGGATCCAGCCCTTATCGGCCGGATCCGGCCGTGGGTGTTCGGATCCGACCCCCAGCGGCCTCCGATGTCAGATCCGACCTTATTACTATTATTATTATTAGCTGTTGCTCAGTTATTTTAACACCTTTTTGGCAACTAAACCAGATGTTTAACTTTCCTTCCTAATATATATATATATATATATATATATATATATATATATAATCCTGAGGCATTGAGATCATCCTCAAAGCTCCTTTACCATTTATCTATTTTCATAATTTTTTTAGTATGACTTATTATTTTTTTTATCTACTCCTCAATTCTCTCCATGAATTACAGTACACTGCTATCCACTATATCATTGTAATCGATAAAAATAACTATAATTCACTGACTGATTGCCTACTACTCACTACCCATTATCTCAGTGTAACAGAAAAAATAACTTACTATTACGTATAACTTCTTATATTTATATAAAACTGATACCTTCTCTTATAATCTTATTCTCTACTTTTTATCCCCTTTTTTTGGCTGAATCCACTACTTACCGGTTTTTCTATCTTTTTTTTTTCTATTGTTCACCCCCTGCATGAATTCCCATTCATTACTTGAATTGAAACGTCCTTCATCCTCAACCCTCTGTAGCAATTTGCTGAACCTAAACTTCATCCTCAAATCTTTTCACCTTCTAAGTTCTAATCCTCTCCTCACCTTCTATTTTCTTTGTGTCCTTATATATTTATATGAAATCCTTTTTTTATTGCCACCCCTCCAAAGCTTCTTCTCATGTGAAATATCCACATCTTGATTCACAACTTGCTCATTGTTCCGTGACCACCCTATCCAACAAATATGGGCTTCTCAATTACCTTTATCTCGCTGGTGGTATCTTCAGTATACTGAACGGGCTAAAGAGGTCATGAGAGCTGAAGGGTGCTGGCGTACAAGCATTATTGCAGGGTCTGCAGAAGGTCCGGCCATGCGGGCACACGAAATCAACTGCGGAGGATGCTAGGCGGCTTATGGCATGCTGGGCGGCGACGTTGATGAAAACGCGGGGAGCTGTGACACTAAGCGGGCGTATGCTCTCCGTGCACATGTCTTCGATCCTTATTTCATATCTTTTCCATCGCCTGAGAACTTGGAACTCTTGTAAGCAAAATGTTTCCTGTTCCCATTGATCTATGTTGACAAGCGAAAGAGTACATGAATTTCTTCGGATACATAAGATCGATTTCTTAGACGATTTTCTTTTAATACATTATATCCTTCTAGATAGCCTTCAACTGTAACTTTTTTGTTGTAACTTTATATATTTTATCATATTTAAAAAATTTTACCTAATTTTATACATAATTATATAAAGATCAAAAAAATTTGGGAGGGGCCAGGGCCCCTCCCAAAAGGCCCCGACTCCGTCCCCGTATGTAAGTATAAATTCAAACTTAACTTAATTTTGATAATATTTTATTATAAAAAAATATTATTATTTTTAATCGCACAAAGCACGAGGATCTTCACTAGTCGAAATATAGAGCGACATCAACTGAATTAAAACTAATGAAGTAACGCCCATGCCGTGCACCAAAGTTATCTTTAAAATAATATTACTAATAATAAATAATTTATTTTTCATTATAAATTATGTATTATATTTATGTATAAAAAAGTAAGTTTTGAAATAATAATATGAAAAGTATTAAAGAATGATTATCATAATTGTGTATATAATAAAAAGGTTTTTTTCGCTAACCTCTTATGAACTATAAACTTTTTCCGCGTCTACCATTGACTTTCAAATTTTTCGTAGACCTCTCATCCCTTGAACTATCCCATTTTTTCCACTTAGCTCCATCCGTCATGAAATGACCAAAATACACTCGAAGGTTAAAATAATACATAATAGTAAATATAAATAAAAAAAGTTGGTCAGTGCACGAACGTTGCCCCATCGACGAGATGGGGGGCTATTTACTATTATGTATTATTTAAGATCTGAGGGCATTTTGGTAATTTTAGAATTAAAAGAAATGAAAAATAACGAAAGAGTTAACAAATGGTGACGGATGAACCTAAGTGGGAAGAGAGACATAGTTCATGGGAGGTTTGCGGAAAATTTGAAAGTCGTTGGTAGATGCTAAAAAAGTTCATAGTTTAAGAGGCCAACGTAAAAAATCCATAATAAATATACATAATTATCATATTCTATAATTGTAACTGAAATTTTTAATATGTGATTACCATTTAGAAACACTTATCAACAGAGGATTATGCCAAATATCTCTCCTCCTTCTAATGATATATAAATATAGATATAGATTATATTTTTAAAAACACTAAATGTCGTATCAACTTCTCCATGCTTACTATTTTCGTTTTAATATAAGAAGATAGATTTATTTTCTTTAAAAATTCTTATGCTTACCTCAAAACTAATTAAAACCATATGAAGAAATGCTCCGATGCATAAAATATATCTTTAAAAATAACATTACCAAAAATAAAATTAAAAACTTATTTTCCATTAGAAATTATGTATTATATTTCTGCACACTCAAAATGTAAATTTCAAATAGTAATATTACAAGAATAAAAAATAATTATAACATTAGTTTAGTATTCTTCTTTCAAAGTATTTTTAATAATTGTTATATGATTATAGATTATGATAATGATATAAATGTAGAAATTTTCCTCACAAAATATACAAGCGGTATAAATTGTAAGTATATATAATTATTATAAAATTGTATAAATAATAAAATCATAAAAAAATTATATACTATAATTATAACTGAAAATTCTTTAACATATTAATAATTTTGAGACATTTGTCAAGGTATGGCCATGCCAAATGTCATTCTCTCTTTCAATACTATCCTCATTTTAATAATATATAGATAGATTAAGTTTTTTAATGTATGTGAAAATTTTCTATACTATCATGTGAGCGTATTAAAAAATACTGTCAAATTAGGATTTCCGATTTTGACTGTCTTTAGGAGAAATTTCTTAGGCAACAATCTTTGGTGCTTTTGGAACAGGAGAATACAAGCAACTTTTTAAAAAGCATAAAATTAATTATCAATAACAGTCATTTTTTTGAAAAAGTAATACCAATTTTTTACAAGCAAGTCATCTCCCACCCAAAACTCTCATCCAAAAGCATTCTAAAGTTTAAGGATTCGTTTGGTTAGCTGATAAGTTAAAGTATTTATAAGTATTTTATTGATTGAAATTTATTTTTAAAAATAAGTAGTTATACGTTTAAATAAAACTACTTATATTGATAACAAATAGTTAGTTGTGCTAACTGACTTATGTTTTAGAAAGAAAATAAGCACTCATCTCCCCGCTTATTTTTTTACTTATAAGTAAATTTGATATCTTTTTATCAGTCAAATTTTTAGTTATCTGAGATTTTTTTAAATTAATTTATAAGTGATTTATAGGTTTAGTCAAATAATCCCTAAGCACAGCCTATAATCCAATAACAATAAAAAAAATTAGGATAGTGCTTCCACCTGTTCATTGGTCTTTTTTTAAAAAATATAGTTATTGTTCGTATTTGTTTTTTTCTAGCATTCCACATTTCCACTAACAAATGCGTTGGATCTCAAGTCATCAAATGCGTTCGATCTTGCTCCTCCGACTCTCTCATCTCAATCTCCTCCCACCACTATACAATTCGCCATTCCCAATCCCACTCCGCAGCTCCTGAACTCGGCAACCCCGCGCTCCGGCGTTCTTCGCTTTTACAGTTTCACTCGGCCTCTTCCGGCCGAGCCACCATGACTTCGCCTACCAACGGGTGAGTTCTCTTTTGAGCATGCTGTCGAACAGGATATGTTCGCCTGACTCCCGAAATCGTCTGCAGCCCGTTTCTCCCGCTGGACGTTGTCTTCAACATCCTCTCGCACCTCCCCGTGAAGTCCCTCCTCCGCTTCAAGTCCGTCTGCAGGTCGTGGCTCCGACTCATCTCCGACCGTCGTTTCGTCGCCGCGCACCTCGAGCAATCGAAGAAGCATCCGCATCTTCTGCTCGTAGCTAGCAAGCGCGACAAACCGGACACCTTGTTTTGCTACGACGAAGAGCACCAATACCGCGCTCCACTGCTCCAAGTGGAGCGTTGGCATCGCCTGAGTCCCCATCACTGCGACGGTTTAGTCCTGCTCTTCTCAGAAATGAACATTTTCGTCTGCAATCCTTGCACTAGGGAACTCGTGTGCTTGCATCGCTCACATCTTTCTGAAATCCGTCCTGGCTTTGGCTTAGACCCTTTGTCGAACAGGTACAAGGTGGTTCGTCTCTTTTATAGCTCATCAACCACCGTCAACTGCGAGGTTTTCACTTTGGGGTCGTCCGATCGTCGTTGGAGGACTGTCGGCTGCTTTCCAGACTGTTGGGTGGTCGACGTACGCGAAACCGCTACCGTCGATGGAGTCGTATATTGGTTCAGCGATCCGCCTCAACAAGAGCACTGGCAGCTACTGGCCTTCGATTTGAGGGATGAATCATTTCGATTAATCCAAATTCCTCATCTTCTTGAGTACGACGAGTGGTGCCGTTTCTTCTTGATCAACCACGAAGGGTATTTGTGCTTGATCGTAATGTCCTGGCACACTCCTCACAAAGAGGTATGGGTTCTAAGCAGACACGATAACAGATGGAGCAAGAGGTACTCTTTCGAATTCGAGGAAATTAGGTATTACTTTATGTGTCCGGTGCCGGTGATGCTCTCCGGTGAACGCATCCTGTTTGGCCGGCCGGGTTTGTACCTTTACGAGTACGACATGAGAAACCGAAGGTCGCGAACGATAGCTGTGGACGACGACGACGCTGGTTATGTCAACGGTTATGCGATCTATGCAGAGAGCCTTGTGTCAGTCGGTCTTGGCCCTGCCATTGATGAAAATTGAGAAGTTTTTAAGAGCGAGGATGTACTTAAGAAGAGTGTGCCTCGTCTCTTCTGAGATGTATTGTATGGGTACTTGTAAGTGGGCGTAATGGCATATGGAGCAAGAAGCATTTTTTGGAACGCCATGAGCTGCAATATTTTGCTTTTCTTGTGTTATTGTCTCTGATATTGGCGGTCTTGAAGCCTTTCATCGATGGCAGGGGAAAAAAAATTAATTGACGTCTTTTCTTCCGATTCAACTTGAAGTGCATAGTGTTGTTACTTAGTGAGTGACTTGTTACTTAGTGAGTGACGTCGCAGTAGGGGATCGCAAAGTGGAGATTACAACTTCCGGACGAATTTCGAAAGAGGTTGATGATTTAAAGCACCGTCAATAACTTCGGAATCCATCGAGATTCGAAATCCATCGAGAAATAACTGTCAATATCAAAAGGGCTTTTGCCTATTTATAGACATTTTAAAATCAAATCTAAACTAATTTAAAAGATAATAATACTAATTAATGAATTCTAACTAACTTAAAAAGATATATAATAACAATAACTACTAAAATATTATCTTATTTATCCTACATCAGTATCTCTTTCTTCAAAAGAGTTCGACCTCAAACTCTGAAAAATTAAATCTGGAGGTTTACGCTTGATATCTCGTAACGGTCTAATCTTCTTACTCAACTCATCAGATAAGTCACTTAAGCCAAGTATATCGTATAACAGTACCAAATATATTGTTCTCAAAACTTGGCGTGAATTTGCATAAATTTAAAATCTTTGGTGCTGACAAAAACTTTGATTCATCTCATATCAACTTGAAGAATTTGAAGCAAATCTTTCTTGTTAGTTGATGAATTTAATTCTAACTTTTCATCCGCCTCCTAAATAAATTTTCTTTTTTTGTCTTAGAAAAAAATCTAAAATAATCAACTCTTCACTATTTAGATTGATTCTGATATCTTAAATATTTTTTTGTATTTCTTCGATTGGATAAAATACAACTTTAAAAAATAATTGATCTTCACAAGATTGCATAAATTCTGCAACAAAATCTAAAATAACAAACTATTCAGTATTTGGATAGATTTTAATATCTTGAGTAGTTTTTGTAATTCTTCAATTGGAGCAGATATAATTTCCAAAGATACTTGATCTTCACAAGATTGCATAGAATATGATGGAGTTTGAGGAACTTATTGATTATATTATCCAATCGTTGTTGAAGCTTCTCCAATTGAATTTTTTATATTCTCCAAATGAATTTGAACTTTCTGCATTAAATTTTGTTTATCTTGTTGAGAATTGCTTGACTGTTGAAAAATAAGGTAATGATATGACAAAGGCAAAAAGTGTTAGATGAATAATTTTTTCAACTTTTGCCATGTTCGAATAGGTGGTTTTTCATGATAAGTTCGAAGGCGTTTATTATCTTTCCACCATGATAAAGCTCTATTTGAAAATTTATTGATCACTAATTTGGCTTGTTGAGATTCTGAAATATCTCAATAATCAAATAAGTGATCAACTTTATAAATCCAATGTAAAAATTCATCACATGACAATAATCATTAAATAATGGTGGTTCTATCCTCATGTTGTTAATTAAAATAACAAAACAAAATAAAAATATAAACTAATAAATCATTAGAGAAAAAGGAAAAGAATGATAAAGATGCAATGAACTAGGGATAACAAAATGGAGAAAACAAAAAATAAAGGATGAATAAGTTATGAATGATAAGGAAAAATTAAAACAAGAAAAAATAAAGTAATAAATGGACGATGAGAAAATGAGCACCAAAACGAAGATGTAAATCTCCTCGAAGGCTCTAATACCACTTGGCGCAACGGGGGGAACGCAAAGTGGAGGAGATTATAACTTCCGGACGAATCTCGAAAGAGGATGATGGTTCAAAGCATCATCAATAACTTGATAATCTCGGAATCCACCGAGGCTCGGAATTCTTCGAGAAATAAAAACACACAGGTTTAATGAATAATTGGATAATAATTCAATTGACAATAACAAAACAGCTCATGACTATTTATAGTCATTTTACAATCAAATCTAAACTAATTTAAAAGATAACAATACTAACTAATATATTCTAACTAATCTAAAAAGATAAATATAACAACAACAACCACTAAAATATTATCTTATTTCTCCTACAACAGTGAGTGCTTCTTATTTTGTTTTGTATTATTTGATCAAATGTAGTTCGTTCTAACATTTTTTTTGGTCACTTGATTATCTTGGACATATCTAATGAATAGATACTTGTCACTCAAATGGTAATTAATGTAATTTAGCCATACATTGTGCTTGTAGCAAGAGTTGGTGATTCAATCTCTTGTTATTATTTCAGTACAATTGGGAGTTAGAGAGGTTAGACAAGCTCGGTAAACCAACATCTTTTTGCGTTATCCTGTTCAAACTACTCATGTATAATTTACTTTCCTCCTCATGCATATTTTCACTTTACACTCTAAACGTTCAAACTACTTTCATAGAATCCCAAATGCCTATTTTTTTTAATTATACGCTCAACTCTTTACCATATTTTAGGATTTTATTTGTTTTTTTAATAAACTAGATAAAATTGAATGAGGATAAAAAGTTAACTCTGTAATTAAAGTTATAAAATTTAAGGATTGGGGTTAAGTAGGGGTCTTTGAAAAGTCTAGAGAAGATAAATGGGCAATATATAATGAAGTTTAGGAGGTAAAATTAGAAATATAGTATAATTCAGACGAAGATAATTAATCTTAAAAACTAAAAATTAAAATTATTAAAAAACTATAATTTTACATTTTAAGATGTAAATTATGTTTCTAGATGCGGAAATTAGTTCATTTGATGACCGTGTATCGCCTACTTACACATGATCTTCAAATTTCAAAAGTCATGTTCTTTCATCTTTAGCTGTTCGATATAGTATCACATGATAATGAATTAAGTAGTAATTTATATGTATAAGTTAAAGTACATAAATCCATATTTTAAGTACATACTATATGTGATCTTATTTTACTAATTACTTTAAATGGAATATGAAATTAAGGATTGATGGAAGATTATTGTTACAATGTCAAAAATGATTAAGTTCTAAATAATGTAAAATAAGTCTTTGTACACTTGATCATATTCAAACGAGGTTGGAAACTTATTTTAAATGATATGAATTATTTAAACCTTTTGTAATCAATGCATTATTCTCATAGTCTTATCCATGCATGATCACCCATGCTTGTATGTCTCATTTTTATATCACCATGTAAATATTTTTTTATGTTCATGAAATGTAATATTGAATATATATGCTCATGATTATGCTAAATATTTACTCTAATCTTGAGCATGTTCACAATTATGATAAATACTTTTTTTTCTCATAATTTGTTAAATATAAAATTTATGAAGAATGTTTTATGCTTCAAGTTTGAATTTGATATGGAATTGTTTCGCATTCATGCGTCATATGCACCTCTTCTAGAAACTCACTTAAAGCAGAGTATTTTCACTTTAGAGGCCGGACCATCTCGGAATAGATGGATAAATGTTCAATTGCTGTTTATATAGTGACAAAAGGAAAATATTAAACACCCTTGTCATATTCAGTGATACAAATGATGGAATTAAAATGAACATTTTGTGGTGATATAATGACCCACGGGATGAAATGAAAAAAGAAAACAAGATGCACGTCGATATAGGAACTAGGAGAGGTTCAACGTCCCGACTGATATAGTGATACAAACAATGAATTAGAACAACCATATAGAAACACAAGATTTGGAAGGGAAAAAGAAAGCAAGCTTTGCATGGAATAGTTATACTAATAGTGGTTCAACATCCTCTAATAGTCTCATGATTTGAGGGACAAGCACTTTACCGAAAAGTAATTGGATATTGTATGTGATGATGTTCCTCAACTGTATATTTATGATTTTTCATTTATATGCATCCATGCAACCATATGTGTGATGTTATTGGATAATCAATGACAATTTAAAGGCTATGAATTTCTCATTGAAAGCATATTGCATGATTGCTCAAGTAACTAAAAATAATGATTAAATTTGTGATAGGATGTGAGATCATGCAAGGAGCATAGTATCTCGTATTATGTTATTCTTTATGTACTATTTGCTATTTCATTTTTAAATGCTAAGCATGTAATCATATTTTTTTATTTTGTCTTTATATTGAATTGTATTGGGTTATAATCCAAGATTTGATTTGGATATGAAAATGGATATATGATGGGAGCAAAGACTCCAATTATTGGATGAAGTGATATGGGGTTGAGTTTGATGATGAATTTGGCAAATAATCAATATGATTCGTTTGCCGCTATACTTATTTAAAATATTTTAAGTTTAAGACGCCCATTCAGATTATTCAAATTTTTGAGCATGGTTGTCACCGTTATCTTTAGTTATGTCCTTAATCACATTTCTTTGATTATGCAAACTGGTTGCAATTATATTCATAAATGAAACAAATGTATTTTTTGGGTATATATCTTTGTTATTTTGAAACAAATGTTGAATATGTCTTTGTTATTTGTTATTTTTTTTAAGTTGCATTATCATATTAACTTCATTGTTGATTTTGTTTTCTAAGATCGATCTTGTTGCATGCATTGGATCTCAATCTTACAATTGCTATGGCTTTTTCTTAAGGAAAAAGATAACATAGACAAAAAAACAAAAAGGATTTACCAAGGTCATCCTTGATTGAATTGCGTTCTAGAATATTATTAGATGAGACCATTCAAAAGAATATTAAACTTATTCAAACTCTAGACAACTTTCTAATCTTATCCACAAGTTAGTTTAGCACAATATTTTATGGATGATAATGATTTCACTCACATCAGGACTATACAATAGTCTTTAAAAATCACGACACATATTCAAAATATGAAACTAAATCAATTTTGAAAATATGCCAAATTTTTTCCTCATAAGACACCTCAAGTTCACTATCAAAATAGCACGAAATCACAAACTCTAATTGAAGAAGAAATAACATTCAACCTACCAAGTCTACCTAATGTACCCGAGCAGACCGAATATCCATTAGGACAGTTCGAGTCTTTGATTGGATCTATATATTTTTTTAAAATTTCAAACCCAATTAGCCGACCTGATTTACCAAGAAGATATTACTTTTTTTAATTTGAAATTGAACCAATTTCATTCAATTTAAAATTTAAATAACTTAAACTTAAAATATACTAAAACAAAATATGTTATATTTATGAAAAAAAGATAAGGTTGCTCTGGGGCAAATTTCTCCCCATATATATGGGCCACCCTACCATTTGGATCCAATGGTCACAAATGATGCTCGATTCAGTAGCTTTTTTGTCTTGAGTCGGTCAACATTGTGTTTCAACGAGTTCAATCGCCTTCATAGTTGGCTCACAAAAAAATCATGTCACTTATATCCCCAATTGTCGACACCCTCACCCTAGTCTCAACTTGTCATCTCTGGGTGCTCACCTCTCCTCATCTAGTGCATTCTTGTTGCCCTCGCAAAGGAGAGCATGTCCTGTCACCCGAAAGACATGTAACCCTAACCCCCTCGCTTCGTCCATTGTTCATAACTCGAGATTTCATGTCGTAACCCCTTCATCTTCCTGCCCTCTATCTCAATCCCTACAATGCTCACACTTCCTGGTCTGATCTCATCATCTTTGGTCTGCAGCAAATCCACGACGTTGGGCTCTCACAAGACTGCGAGAAGGTTAGTCATAAGTTTGTCATTGTATCAAAGTTTATACCAAACTTTGACAATGAATCAAATTTAAGGCAGCCTATGATGAGAGCATTATTGTTCCTATGTATGATTGCATTATTGTTCCTATGTGTTCGGATGAAAACTTTATACTCATGTGAGGAATATAAGCTTTTATATTCATGTGAAAGAGCATCATGTAAACACATTATAAACAAGTTCCTAGTTAGAGATTGTTCTGATTGTGCATTCCTTCTTCTTGTGATGTGCCACCATGAAGAATATGAAGATATGTGCATTCCTTCTTCTTGTGATGTGCCACCATGAAATATATGACGAGAGCAATTTTTTTTTGTTAAAATCATGACAAGAATAGAATATATGAACTGCCATTTCATCATTTGCTAGCATTTCGATTTAAAATCACAACAAACAATTGCCTGCATATAAATCAAACAAGCAAGCAAAGAAATCATGAATGAACATATTTTTTAGTGGTTTCCAGGGCCTTCAAATGAGGCAAAGTGGCATCTGGCATAGGACAATGTGAGGGTCAACGATGAAGTACAATAGCAACATTAGGCAATGACAAAGAGGCAAATAGAGTCGGAGTGAGGCCAGTTGATTGGAATGTATCATGATAGGGAATGAAAGGGAGGAGTGAATGCTTTTTCTCTGGCAATCGGGAAGAGGCACTGCACGAGGTGAAACTAGGGAGAGAGTGTGTAAGTGATGCTTAAAATTTTGTAACAAATAAATTGCTAGCAAGTGCACTAGTAATATCATGTAGTATAATGAATCGAGTGCGAGTGTCGAATCCACGAGGAACTATCTAAATTAATTCTACCCTAAAAATCCACTAGGAAAAGATAAAGGAGTTTTTAATTAAAATAGAAATATAAGTATTGCAATTAATTAATCAAAGTAAATGGTGAAGAGCCCGTAGGAATCTGGATGATAAAAATAAGGTTAACTCTTGAAACAACAAGGGTAAAATAAATTCAGATGCTTGTTATAACGACGGATCAGAATTACGTGAAGTAACGATCTATGCGCTGATTAAATCGAACTATCTTCATTCCTAAATCGAAGAGATCTCTACAATGAGTAAAACTCTAATTAATAGAAAACAAAAATGCATTATCTTGTAAATCCTATACTAACAATCATTCTCGCTGGACATAATCTATTAGACCGCACGAATTGATGTATTACGCTGATTACATGATTTATGTTATGACTGAATAAATTGAAGAATATGATGTTCTAAATTAAATCACTCCAAAACTGGTTTGTGACTTTAATTCACAGCAAAATATTCTCAGAAGACAAGATGATAAGAACATCAATCATAATATGAACTAACTAACAATCGAATTAATTAAATCACTAATTGGTTCATGTAGTTTTCCAAAATAATAAACATCTATATCAACTAAAACAATAAGTAAATAAAAATAAAAAGAAATAGAGCATCCATGATTAGACGAATTCAGAGATCCTTGCTTTGGAAGATGTCTGGAACGAAATCAGGGGCTCCGACGCTGAATTGCTCCTCCTTCGTCTCCAGCAATCTTCCTCCACTTGAATCGAATTCTTCTGCAATATGCACTGCTCCCAGGGTCTCAAGCATGAATTCTCACGTCTTCAAAGGTCTTCTATTTATAGTATCAGGTGTCTCGATAAATTCTGAGAAGTTGAGAGTCCAAATTCTATCCAAATAAAGGTCTACAGTTTAAACTCCTTTTAAATCCAAAAATCTCATGATTTTATCTTCAATTTTGAGTTTTTATCATCAGACAAATCTTCTAAAAGGTTGGGCGTCGCTCTGGCTTCGTGATTTGTTCAAAATCCATTTGAAAAGTCGATGATCAAAAGGAATCAGCACGTTTAATGGCTCGTGATGATCTATTCATGGCTTGTTTCGATTTTGATTCAAAGTTTCTCATCTGCATAATGCCCCGTAACAAAAATATTATGTTCCGTAACTCGTGCAATTATGAGTTCGGCTTCTGTATGAGTCGTGACTATCATGTGACGGTTCGTAAGTTAGATACGTGATCGCCATGTTATGACCAATGATGAATTTGACTTGTCCTCTTTTTGGCCGAAGTTTGCGATAATTGATATAACGAGTCGTTACCCACTCATTACGACCCGTAATATTTATGGCAAGATTTTACACCCTTCTATATGTGTCGTAATTGATTCCTTACGACTCGTAACGTATGTGTGCTTGATTTTCATCCAATTCTGCAAGAGCCGTTAAACATGTGTTACGGACGGTGCTCCCTAAGTCAAGTTCTGCTGCAACCCGTTATGAATCTCCTTTGATTCAATTCTTCAATCTGCGAAACCCATGAAGAATTCCTTACGGTCCGTTATGGGATATGTGAAGATTTCATGACGACCCGAAATCTTTCCATGAAGGATGAATATCTCTCTGTAAGCTCCGTGAAATGCCTCTTACGATCCGTGTCTTCAATCCTGGTGCGTTATACGCTGCTTACGACCTGTAAAGAGAATATGCAGCCGCAAGCAGTCCCTTCTATGCGGGTTGTGAGACACAACTAGCGGACCGTGGAAAATCGTTGAAGGGCCATTATAGGAGTATTACGGCCCGTAAGTCCAATTGTTTTCTGCCTTTAAAAGAGATTTCTTCCTCCCTTGATGTTCGGATAATTTTCTTTAATAATTTCCACCAAAATTAGAGATATTCCTATAAAATCCGCACACTTAGGTAGCTAGAGAGTTCAAGGAAAAATTATAATAAAAGAAATAAAATTGATGCATGCTATGAAAAAATTATGAAAATAAATCTAAATGTAACGTAATTCAAGTGTTGTAAAATGCATGCATCAGTAAGCACCATGGCGATCCAAGAGATGAGCGATTCATTCTTTCAGGAATGAAGGAAGCAATTTTTTTATTGTTGAGCCAGTTGTGAAGGCCGTTCAACCCCAGTTCAAGATAAAAAAGACAAGCTACTAAATTGTGAATGATTTATCGCCCCCCTTGTCACTTCGTCGGCACACGATGCGAAAGGGGGAGTGGATCCCCCCTCTCGCTTCACCGGGGCACGACGCGAAAGTGGGGATGCCCCCCCCCCCCCTTTCGTATCACCGGCGACCCCCCTCCCCCTTTCGCATCGCGTGCCGGCAAAGCGAGAAGAGGAGGGGGCAGCCCCTCATTTTTTTAAATTTTTATATATTATTATTTTAACATGTATTAGGCACATGACGAAGAGAGAAATGTCACCTAGGTGCGTAAAGGAGAGAGAAAATCATCGCATGAGAGCCACATCAATAGATCAACCGGAAACGACATATAGCATGTGAAAAGGGTAGTTGGTGATATAAGTGAAAAGATGAAGGGCAGTTCTCAATCTAAGTAAAAGGTACCCAATGTTGAAGGACATTTGGTGAAATTTACTCAAACTTTATTATAAGTCCTAGGGTTCATTATGAAATATATTTACTTAGATTGAAGAAGTTTTGTATGACTTTAAAGTACAACCAAAGTCTATTTCGAATTTTTGTTATTTTGACATAAAAAGACTCACAATCAAACAGAAACTAAAACCGTTGGACATCTGAAGGCTATAAATAGAGACTTGGGAATCATGCCATATTCCTGAGGACAAATTTTGAAGCTTGAAGGTCAACCGAAGAAGAAGGTGCGCAACAACTCGTTGTTTGTGTGTGCAACGGTCCATAGGTCTCAAAGGCTACGAATTCTTCTTCTATCTTTACTTGGATGCTCTTTTATCTAGTTTTACATAGTTTATTGCTGTAATAAAGATTTTATATTTTATTTCAAAGGGAAAACTTTTTGAATTGTGCTATTAGATTAATTAATTAGACTTTTCGGTTTCTTTTGATTATGTATGTTGAGATCTTTGTCTTTTGATGAGTAATTTTATTTTTGATCTTAGATTACAAACATGTAAGGGGAGTGACTAATTTCAGAAATTAGTAGTGCTTTGATAATTGATCTTTTACTTTTAAGTTGTTTGTGTCAAATTTCGTGCGGTCTATTATTCTGTCCAAAATTATGGATGAATAATAGTGTAGGGGAGTATTAATGCAACTTAACTCTTTGTAAAATTAATAATTGACTCATTGTTTGCATATGTTACTTTTATTAGAAGTTATAGTTTGATTTACTCGTCTTGGAGAGGTCAATATCTTAGGTACTCTTAATCTGTCATAAAAATTGATACTATTATTTTTTGTTATAACTCAATTATTATAAAGGATTATGCACATTTATTTTTACATTATTTATCCATAATTCATAAGGCTCAACACCAATTTATGTTATTTGTGTATAATTTATTTTATGCACCTTTAATTTTTTGTTTTGTTATCACAAAACTATTTTCTTATCCTAGTAGATTATTGATATAGATTAAATTTAACTAGATCCTCATGGGATTGACAACTCTACTCTATACTTTATTACTTGATACGACTAGTGCACTTGCTAGCAAATTTATTTGTTACAAATTTAACGCATCATGCATTTGAACACTCAAAAGTAAAATTTCTTCCTACATCAATAAACTTGAATGAAATGATCCATATGAATGACATGAATCCAAGAAAACTATTTTTATATTCCACACTTTCACATGGTCTCAACTCATTGGATATGGTCACATATTCGCTCCACATGCCCTATTGCATGCTAAGAGTTATTACATTCGCTCCTCGAGCTCAATTTTATGCTAAAACCTATGACATTCACTTTTCAAACTCTATTTCATACTAAAAGTGATGAGATTATAATCATTCTCTCTCTCTCACCCTTAGGTCCTATTTCATGTCAAAAGATTTTTTATACCAACTCAAAGCATCACTTCATTAATTCGATGTTGAAGTAGAGAATATAACGATATTTCATCAACCAAACCATGATTTTAGGAATCGAAGTCAATACATGATTCATATGATTGAGAGTAAAATGGTCCATGTAGTGTTTGATTAAGAGAAGTCATGGAAGAAATAAGAAGGAATTTGAATAGAGATGAATTTTGATAAGCATGATTATGGAATAATCAATTAAATTTAAAATAAAAATATTTAACAGAGAGTAATTAATAATGGATGATCATAATTATTTGATAATCAATCCAATGCCTAATGAGAGTCAATCGCAGTCAAACAATTTTTATGCACTACAAGCCCTACTTCTCTTCTCATTTGCAATTGTTATTTTATAATTATTATGATTAATCTACTAAATATTCTTTATTGTTAATTGATAGTTATCCTGATAAATTATAAATTGTCTGTGACTAATTATTTATAGATAATGATTTTTATATTCTTTATTATATTGATATTTACGTTGATACATCATTTATATTAATTATTATTATGTGTGATCGTATGTACTGAGTTATCTCATTAAATTTTCCTCTATACTTGGGTTCGCGTAGGATGAAACGATGACGATGGTGAGATGATTGGTGGTTCTTCCAGTGGGTGATATGCACATGAATATAAGATCTCTTATTGTATAGTTATGCGCCCAAAACTCATAGGTTATTGTATATTGTGTAAGGAGCTTCTGCATATTATAAAGTTTATTGAAATTGAGTCTTCCACTAATTGATAGTATGTTGATTGATTAAAGTTAAAGAAAAATTTTGGTCATGAAATTGAGTAGCACAACTGAATTAGCCTTTTGGGTAGGCGAATTCTCGGGGTGTTACTTTTTGTGTTGCAAGTATAAATTATGGAAATCTCATACTTTGTTCATGCATTATTTGTCGTCCTACATTATGTTTTCAGCTATGGTATTCAGCAATGTGAGAAGAATCCATCCATGGTCATCTCAGGCCTTTTCATAGATGCCATGAATGACAAGTTTTGATGAAGTATCCATGATAGATAAGTCAAGTGATCACATATAGGTTAGAATTACAAGGAATTCAAAGGCAAAGGTTGCGAAGTTTTTACAAGTAATTCAAAGAGTAATATCTCAAGGGATCATAATCACATGAGTGACAAGGGAGATGATTTTTTTAAGTTTATGTCACACGATCGTTTCGAAGTTTTCATTTATGGCTATCGAATGTGATGATGAAGGGATTACATTGGATTGAATTAATGGGTAAATTTTAGTAAATACTCTCTAATTTTATCTTCTTTTTCAACTTTGTCCTTCAACTTTATTTTGTAACCAAATTAGTTACCCTTCAATTATTGACTTATTTCACCATTATTTTTACGGGTGATAGTTCGTATATCAATTGCCCGATTTATGTGGCAATCATGCGTCACATTTCTCTCTTCATCATGTGTGCATCTTTACTCTATGTGTGCAAGTTGTCCGACGTGGATGTGTATGTGGCAGTGGAGAGGGCTAAGAGTTCTTAGGAGGTCGACACCGGAGATCTTAGCTCCAATATGGCACCACTAGAGAGTGGGGCTCGAACTCATGAGCAAACTGGAACATGCCAAGTGACCGCTAAAGTGGTGTTGGTGCACCATAGTGAGTCGTCGAAGCGGCAACGAAAATCTAATGCCAGCGCCGTCGTGGATGTGCAAGTTGTCCGACGTGGATGTGTATGTGGCAGTGGAGAGGGCTAAGAGTTCTTAGGAGGTCGACACCGGAGATCTTAGCTCCAATATGGCACCACTAGAGAGTGGGGCTCGAACTCATGAGCAAACTGGAACATGCCAAGTGACCACTAAAGTGGTGTTGGTGCACTATAGTGAGTCGTCGAAGCGGCAACGAAAATCTAATGCCAGCGCCGTCCATCGGGGTTGGGTGTGTTCATGATGTAATCACTCTTCGGCATGGACTTACCTCTATCAAGTGACATCCTAGGGTCACTCGCCTTCGGAGTGGTCATCCATGGAGAAGAATTGGGCAATAGCCTTCTTCTTGTTGTTGTCCCCCTTTTTACAAGGTTGCCTCGGATGAGCACTGGGAGCCAAGATCACAATCAATGGATTCTCGCCTTTGGGCAAAGGTCCAAAATGGAATTATTGAGTTAGTGATGATCAAAGAGGGTAGAGAAAATGGAGAATTTCCTAGATGGGGCAACCTATGCATCGACGGAGTTTTTGGTGATGGGCATCGAGAAAGTTGGCAACGACGGAGGGGCCTTGGGAGGGTCTGCGAAGACGGCTCCTCGGACTCGAGATAACTCATACCAATATAGCGATGGTTGTCCAACAATGAGGGCGAGGCGATGGCAGAGCAAGCAGCGATGATGACAAGGAGGCACTCATGGAGGCAAGAGGTGCACACGTCAACGCCAACCTCATGGTGGTGTCACCAGCACTTCATCTCCACCTTGACATCGCCAATGGAGAGGGTCACGAAAAGGAGGCAAATGTGACATTGGGGACGAACCTTAAGAGATTTGATTGAGAAAAATGGAGAGGTGATATGTCGACGTCGCGCATAGAGGGGGCCATCTCACATCATTGACGAGAGAGGGAGGCTGCCCCCTCTCTCTCCCCCTCGGTGTCGATGACGATGGGCCCCTCTCCTGCCGTCATTGTTGCCGAGGGAGAGGGGATGGGGATGGAGCCCCCCCCCCCCCCCATCTTATTTATTTTTTAATTATTATTTTATTATTTTTCACATATGACATTTGGCACATATGGAGAAGAGGGAACTGTAATGCGTGACCGCCATGTAGATAGGGCAATCGATAAATGGTTTATGTAAAAAAGGTTAGCTGATGAAATAAGTTATTCGTTGAATGATAGTTTAGTTAAAAAATAATGTTAAAAAAATACGATAAAATTTGATGACATTTACTGAGAATCATCGAACTACTCTAGTGGCACAAATTCTTGCTGGGATTTTGCAAATAGTACACTTTTAAGTGGACACATTTTTTTCATTTTGTCTTTATTACCTATGGACCTCTCAACCTAATTTTAAGTTGACCCGTAAAAGGTTCGTCTCACATATTAAGATCAATATGAGTTATGATGCTTTGAAAGTTCTTTGGTAAGAAGTGAGCTCTCAAGAGTTAGTAACTTCTTATTTAAATATTGGAGTAATCATTTGAAGAGAGGATTATTACTATTTTTAACTCCTAATTAATTAGGTGTTGGTAGCATTCCAAATAAATATTAGAAAAATTGGTAACACAACATGTCAAAAGAAATTTAATCATCAAAACTTTAGATAATAAATCAAAACATAATCTAACTTTGTTGTTTTGCAGTCTATAGATCAAAAGTTGATATTAGAATCCATAAAAAAGACGATATATAACACCACGAACAAACTTGAAAATTGATATGAGTTGAGATCATACCTTAATTTCCAATAAACCATAAAATTAGTAATAAACAATTGAACAAAACTCGTTATGGACCAAATTTGAGCAAAAGATAAATTGAATCCAATAAAGAGGAAAACATTTCTTCCTTCCGTTTCATCCCCCCCCCCCCCCTCCCTCTCACTTCAACATATTTCAGATGAATTTTAAAAGATGATGATCATATATTGCTTATGTTCTCAAAATAAATTATGAAAGATAGAGTGATTTGAAGTCTATGAAACTTCTACAAAATAAAATGGACTTCAATAAAATTACAACAATAAAAAATAATATTTCTTTCAAATGTTTACTTCAAAGAAATATGATTATGTCTATTAAATGAACACAAAGAAAAGTGAGAACAAAATAAAAAAAACATGAATAAATTGCAGAAAATGTATAACAATTTTAAGCACACAAGTGATATTTAAACTATACAAATTCGTATAATTAGATTAAGAAAGAAGTTTCTATAACAAAATAGAATTCAACCCATGCTAATATTTATATTTGAATACATAATGCTCCTCACTAATTAATATTTATTCCAACTTTCAGTGCCACCATGGCATCCACAAGAAATAGCCCATAAATTTACATTTTAAATTTCTAGATATAAACTTTGATGTCCAAAAACATTATATTCAAACTTAGTTTAATAAAATAACCCATAAATTTACATTTTACAGTTCTGTAATTGGCACCATTAGTGATTTCATTCTTGTATTCTCAGTGATGAAGACAAGCATCATTATCTTCTTAGTAAATTCATTATTGTATTATCAGATGACAATAAATTGTAAAATTAGTAATAACATCTAAGTTATTGGTTTGTAATCTCATTTTCATTACAATTTTTTGTATCACACAACAATAACTAAAAATTTATTGTCAGCTTATATTATCTTTTAAATTTTATTTGTAATATTATTTAAAATAAATAAGGAAAGGATTAAATTAAAATGATAAAACATTTTAATAAGAAAAAAAGCAAATTGATATAGATGATATACAATATTATTTTATGCCAAACTTCTTTAATTTGATTGGATTGTGGTGTCCAATGTCAAGGTGAGAAGGGTGAGGATGTGATTGTTGATGTGGAGAAATTATATATATTTTTCATCTATATTCAACATGCATTTATCTCATATTTTTTTTATATTCTCATGCTTGAACAAATTCTTTATTATTGAAAATACAACTTTTATTATTTATTCACATGCATCTTCTAAATACTATATTTATGGGATATTATTACTTGTGTTGATTATTTTTCATACAAAAATCCCAATCGATAATTCATAGGGGTATTCAGGTGTATGCCCCCACACGCACGCATAAGGGGTAACACGGGTGTATTCCTCTAACCTAAACACTTAGACAATTTTAGCACAGACGATGTAGATTCACCGGTCTAGCTATCCAAAATAGCAAACAACAAATAAAATATGACTTTTTACGTCAGCTTAGTAGATCCCTTGCACCAGAGGAAGGAAGCTTTCTCTACACCTTTTATGGGGCAGATGTGGTCCACAGAAAGTCTGCAAAACAATGGATAGTGGACAAGTGTCAAACAAAAGAAAAGACAGCAAAGAAGGACTACCAAAAGATTCCTTTTTACAAATGGACAGGTGGCAAGCCAAAGGCAACCATGAAGGACCACAACAGAAATGAATCTTCCTATAAATCATCTGGAGTCACTAAATGTCAAAAATACTACTAGAATTAGCTGTAGGAATGAGGCTATAAAATGGGGCTAAAGGTGACCTTGAAGGGGGTTCCATTTTGATTCCAAGAGGTTTCGAATATTAGTTGAGTTATGGATCCTTGTTGAATAAGGTTGGAGAGGAGGCTACACCAACGATCACCCTTCTTCCTTCTCTTTTGTATTTTCATTTCTTCTTTTCTTTCTTTTCTAGTTTTCGTAACTAATTAGCCAATTAGTGGCTGAGGGATGTTGATCATGGCTTTTGTACTATGATCTTATTCTTCTTTGATGCTTTTCATGATTTTGATCATGGCTTTTGTACTATGATCTTATTCTTCGTTGATGCTTTTCATGATTTAAATTGAAGGTTGAACTTCATTCCATGTTTAATGATATTTGTTTGATCCTTGTTTTAGTATAACTCTTTACCTTTTGGATCTGTGCATGGATTTAAACTTGTGAATAATCCTCACCTTGCACCTCCGACCATAGGGATGTTATAGGTTCCATCGCGACTGAACGTGGAGAAATCAAGCCTGGGTGAAGATAGTTGCATGCATTATTCTTGTCTATCCCACGTAGCTTAAGTTGGGAGAAGTTTTTCTGAGCCATTTGCTACTTTGCACCTCCAACCGTAGTGACGATATAGGCTCCATCACGATCAAACATGAAGAAATCAAGTTAAGACAAACAGTGGTTCATAGTATGGATTTTCATAGAATGAACAATGGAGCTCTTTATAGTTTGGTTTAGAATCGCTCCCCCTTTGATCCGCGACCTGAAAAAGTTGTGCGCACTACGGATTTCTGTCAATAAACGATCGCATTGAGTCAGAAATTTAGAATTATCTTAAACGGTTTCAAAGGATAATCACACACTTTTATTTTTATCATTGTTGTGTTCGATTATTTTCGATATTCTGGGATGACGGGATATTCTTCAATTCTCAATATCAGTGACCCGAGTATGGTAGATAGGAGATGAGTTATTTCCGAAAGACTTTCAAAATATCCTAGTTCATATTGTATGAATCAATTTTTTCTTTTCCTTCAAAGCGTTTAAACTGTCTCGGAGGCATCAATATCTTGCATTTAGCCCGGGAGGATTGTTCGTATTCCACTAAGGTGAGCATGAGCCGACTGTAGCCGTCTCGTCTTAACTGTATTTATCTTGAATGCTCGGTACTTGACTCAAGTTCAAAAGAAAGGGGCATTCAGTCATTTTTATCTTAAATGAAGTTCAGATAATGTAAATTTCAAGTGAAAATATTTTCCTAGCCCTAGTATTTAGCTACACTAGTTTTTGTCTATTTTGACATTAAAAACCCATAAAAATTAGTGTACTCTTATTTGTTATGATTTCTAATTTATAGCATTTCATTTTTCATTTTGAACAATATATATAGACTTATGCTTCAAATTAATTGAGTGTGAACATTTCTTCTTAGTCTTTGTAGATTGACTCTCAAGCACTATAATGATATGTCGTATATTTTCAGCTCTCGTAGTAATAGTATAGAGGATTTATAAATTAAAATTTTATTCGACATTCTTTTATGTTTAACGATATACACACTTTATACGAGTCAATTATTTAACAATAAATATAGCTGATTTCTTAATAATATCTTTCCAAACATAACTTTGAAGCTCAATTCATTAATTAACTAAGTTAACTTTCATTACAATATTTCATTGGGACCCTTGACAAACATATGTTATTAGTTGGGCCCCCACCTGAACATGTGGACAATTCACATCCTTCCCCAATTTTATTCTTATTGCTTAGTAAGTTAGTAGTAGATGGAAGAGGACCACGTTAGTCATCCACATGATAACTATGTCCTCTCTCTCTCCCCACCCGGCCATCTCTCTCTCTCTCACTGCCCACCCGGCCACCCCTCCAGGCGGCCATGCAGTCTTATATCGAACTATTTGTTGACCTACAGCTGGACATAAAGTGGAGATTATTGTACCAGGCATAGTGACAGACAGCACTGAAACCAAGGGAAAAAAATGCAATGCATAATATAAGTTTAGTGCCACGCTTTTGATGTTAATGCCTATGGATTATATATAACGACATTAGTTTGAATAGTGAATCAGTTCAAAGTTAATGCTCCAACGTTGCGCCTCTTGTTCATGGCATTCAAAACATCATACGAAACATTTAGCATTACATTGCCTACCTCAACAAATTCAAATGCAAACACATATATCGAAATTATAATCAAATTATTAATTTGTTGTCTTGTCCGGACAGAACTCTTATCTCAAATATTTTTTAAGAGGAAGATTTTTTAGAATTTAGAGACTTCATCAATATTTTATATCAAGATTATCTTTCTTTAATCAATAGTTAAGATTTTTCTTTCGAAAAAAGCTCGTAAGGCTATTACATTAATAGGTTATTATTTTTAAAAAAAAACACAGTGAGAGAAAGAGAAATGGTGATTCTTGGCATGCTCTTTTTCTTTTCCTTATAACCACCTTGACTGTGCAACAATTATGATTCTTTTTTCTATTGCGAACATTTTTTATTGAGAAATAAGCATGATGGATTTCATTATTTTTCTTCTTTTACATCTCGAGGTAGACTAAGTTTTAGATGTTTTGAAAATAAGTTAAAAAAAAATCAATCTGATAGAAGGATTCCAAGGAGCAGTTATTTCAAGCTTTGCAAGATATGGTGTGTGCATGCTTTGCCCTGCCATACCACAATGTCAAATAAAGAAGTGATTGGTGATTCGAATCAAGTTTTTATTTACTAGATGATTGGGGAGTGTCAATTTTGAAAGTTTCTTATAGTTAATAATCTAGAATTCGATTATGAAATAATTAATTTGACCAAAATTTATATATTTTCATTCACGTTCCGTCATAAGATTAGTCAGATGAATCGATTGGATTGGTCATATTAGATCGGGGGACAAAGCATGTTCATTTTTTTAAAAGAAGTATCATATTTGATAAAAAGTGTTTACAATGGAATTGATAATAAGTTAACTCTTTCACACTTTTACATTGTGGGTGCCAAAGACTAGATCCAAAATGGAAAACATGAAAAAGAACGAAATGGGTCCCAATTGTACCTGTTTGGATCCGGAATAAAATAATGAATAAAAGCTTTATTCATTCGTAGAAAAAAGGTGTCATGATGATTGGATTTGTAAATCTAATCAACTACTTCTAGGATCAGTATGACTAAATATTTGACCAGTCATTAACAAAAAAAAAACATATGCTTTTCGATCCTATTATACTTTGTTCCCTTTTGACCCAAATATTTATTTTTTATATTCTAAAAGAATTTTAAAAAAATATTGATGCATAAAACTTATTATTTCTTGAACAATAAATCTCCAGCCAAACACCACTAGTATATATGCAAAAGTATTTCCTAAGTTATGCGCTCCAACTTTAAAGTTTGCTCAGCGATACATTCCAACTTCACTTTGTAACACAAATGCCCTTCATCTTTTAACGCGTTTCACCCGATGTCCTCTTTACCTGAGATAGCATGTTTTTCGATTTTTCGTCGACGTAGCGTCCACGTGACTATCTCATCTCTCCTTCACGCAAATAGTCGTCCGACGTGGTATGCTCAGACGTGGCACATAAAATTATACCAATGCCCTTCAACTTTAAAGTTTGCTCAGCGATACCCTCCAACTTCACTTTGTAATACAAATGTCCTTCATCTTTTAATATATTTCACCTGATGCCCTCTTTACCTGAGACAGTCGATTTTCTGATTTTTTGTCGACGTAGCATCCACGTGGTCATTTCATCTCTTCTCCATGCAAATAGCCGTCCGACGTAACATGCTTCGACATGGCACCACATATTAAACCATCTTACTTACCGTAAGTTGACCCACTAACTGTTAAATTATTTTCTTATTTTCTTCTTTTTTGTCATTCGCATGAAACCTTATTCGTCGTTCGCACTCCTTCGTTGTTCGCTTTTCTTCGTCATTCGCCTTCTTCATCGTTCACTTTTCGCGTTCGTCAGCGTCGTCTTTGCTCAAATTGGTGCAATTTTATGTGTATTTGGTGAGCATACTTTAAAGTTGGAGGACATTTGGTATAATTTTATATGTCACGTCGGAGCATACTACGTCGGACGACTATTTGTGTGAAAAAAAAGAAATGACCACGTGGACGTCACGTCGATAAAAAATTAAAAAACCGACTGTCCTAGATAAAAGGGCATTGGGTGAAGTTTACTCTAACTTTAAAGTTTGTTCACCAAATGCACATAAAATTACACCAATTTGAGCAAAGACAACGCCGACGAACACGAAAAGTGAACGATGAAGGAGGCGAACAACGAAGAAGAGCGAACGGCGAAGGAGGTTTCATGCGAACGACAGCAAAAAGGAAAATAAGAAAATAATTTAATAGTGAGTGGATCAACTTACGGTAAGTAGGATGGTTTAATATGTGGTGTCACATCGGAACATGCCACGTCAGACGGCTATTTGCATGGAGGAGAGATGAGATGACCACGTGGACGCTACGTCAACAAAAAATCGAAAAATTGACTGTCCCAGATAAAGAGGGCATCGGGTGAAATATATTAAAAGATGAAAGACATTTGTGTTACAAAATGAAGTTGGAGGGTATCACTGAGCAAATCTTAAAGTTGGAGGATATTAGTGTAATTTTATATGCCACGTCGAAGCATGTCATGTCGGACGACTATTTGCATGGAGGAGAGAGGAGATGGTCACGTGGACATTACGTCGATAAAAAACTAGAAAACCGGAGCGCATCGAGTGAAACGCGTTAAAAGATGAAAGGTATTTGTGTTACAAAGTAAAGTTTGAAAGTGTCGTTGAGCAAACCTTAAAGTTGGAGAGCATTTGATATAATTTACCTTAAGTTATGCATTGTGACTATGTTTGATATGACTAAGTAATTTGATCAATTAAAAATAAATTCAATTAAAGAATAGTGATTTAATTAGACGATGACAATCAACATACGAGAATATGAATAAATAACCCAAAAACTATATATGCCAATTCTTAAATATATTTCACATTATTCTTATGAATGTGATCTCTAAAACAAAAGATAGATACTATAAAGATACATTAATCCCTTCATAAAAATTAAGATTAAGAGTATCTATGAAAACAAATTCCATGCACGAGCATTTAGTCCTTTTAGATGGTGCTACTCCCAAACCTTCACTGAAAACTTTGGTTTGAATTGTTTTCATTCTCCACTATCAAAAGAAGTTATATTGTCGAAACACTACGCATTATCTCATCATGACATATTAGACGTGGGCTCATGTCTATATAGAATAAAGTAATAACCTCATTAATTGACTCGAGATACTTCAAAATGAGTCGGAAAATTAAAACTCAAACGTCGGTTATAAATGACCCACAAATAGAATAAAAAATAGTAGCCAATAGATGTTGTAACATTTATTGCTCATTACTCCATATTACTTTCTTTTGTTGCGTTCCTCCAACTTGGACGAGTGGAGTCAGGTCCACCTTAAGAGGAGACTGACTACAGTCTAATTTTATTTTTTAGTGTAAAAAAACTCCAAATAGGCCAAATAAAAAATTGAAATATTAAAGAATATATATATCTAATCAAATAATTCTTTGTCACTTTTGATTAAATTCATTTATTTATATCTTGTCTATTAGTTTTACTATTCATTCGTTACCAGTCTGTCTCCTGAATGATACTGTGTTAATCTAACATTTATTAATACCAACAAAGACCGGCCAGTTGGGTTCCCACGCCTCTAGGCGCCAAAGATTCCATGTCTTTTTTTTACTTCTTCCCATCTCTCGGTGATTAATTTGTGATCTTTGCTGCTGCTGCGGCTGGCTCCTACTCTCTCTCTCTCTCCCCCCTCTTGTTGACACCATTGTCTCTCTATTTCCTCTCAGAGCTATTGATGGAAACCTTTCAGCTGCATGTCACGTATTGGTTGCTTACTCCTCCCCAAGCTTCAAGCCTGTAAGGCCCTCGCTCTCGCTCTCGCAGGTCGTCGAAGAGAGAGGAGTCCCTTGAATGGGCGACGTCTGTGTTGGTGTTTGTGTTGTTGCAAAGCATCAGAGTTCCGAGTGTCTTCTTAATGGCAGCTGAGTTCCCAAGGAATGCGAGTCAAGTGCGTAAAGATTTGACGACACCACTGTTTCGTCATAGATGGATGCGGAGCGGCTTTTGTGAGGAGCTTTTAAGAGCTTAGATAAAGAAGGAAAGGAAATAACATGTACGAGGCCTTTAATGGCGCAAGGTGGCCGCAGCCGAAAGGTGGAAGAAGGATTACTCTGGCGGGTTTGTTAAATTAACACGGTGTGTGCTGGTGGTGGTGGTGGGCAATGCTGAAGGATGCTACTTTGGGGTCCCTCGCCATTAATGGTAGTTAACAACAACCTAAATATTTTTCTTTTTTAGCCTGAGAGGGAGGGACTGAAGACGGCAGGTGTCACGTTTTCCACAGCTGCGGCGGGCATGATGCAGAGGAGTCATGGCGCTACGAAGCAGAAGAGAGAGAGGAAGCCAGAAGGCAGCAAGAAAAAGGAGGACGAGGCGGCGGGGGAGGGGGCAGCGGATGAGAAGGTGCCGACTGTTTGGTTCGCGCTGAAGAGATCTCTCCAGTGCAGGTCGGAGCCGTCGGAGGTCCATGACCCCAAGGCCAGGGGCCACCTCGGGTCCATCCTGACGAGGAAGACCGGCAGGTCCGGGTGCTCCAGATCCATAGCCAACCTCAAGGACGTCATCCATGGCAGCAAGCGGCACCTCGACAAGCCGCCCAGCTGTAGCCCGAGGTCCATCGGCAGCAGCGAGTTCCTGAACCCCATCACCCACGAGGTCATCCTGAGCAATTCGAGGTGCGAGCTGAGGATAACTGGGTTCGGAGCCTGCCACGAGGGCGACGCCGGCGTGGGTTCTACCTACGTGGGCACCCTCCGGCCTGGCACGCCAGGGCCAGGCGGAGGAGGGCTCGCCGTTCCCCAGTACAATCCTCTGCACAGGGCGGCGGTTTGCGCCACCCCTCCAAGGAAGTCCCCTAGCTTGCTCGTCGACAGAGAGGGGCTCACCATTGGTGGTTCGTCTGTGTTTGGCAATGGAGGCGGCGGAACGCCTCAGGCTGCCGCCCCGCGGCCGTCTCATGAAGCGGACTTGCTGGTGAACAAGTCCTTGGCTGCAGTGACCTGCCACAAGTGTGGGGAGCAGTTCCTGAAGTGGGAAATCTTGGAGGCGCACCATCTATCCAAGCATGCTGGTAAGGCATATTATTCCCTTTCTGATAGTTTCCAGTGATGGCGCATGCACAAGTTAAGAAATGGTGATGGAACTACTCTCTGTTAAAATTTTGTTTACCTGAGCATTTTTTTCTCTGTTCTTTTTTTTTTATTTTGTTTTGTTTTTTCTGAAAGGATCTCTCAGGTTGTTTGAGCCTGGACATCTAACATGAGGAAGTGCTGTGTCATGATATCTAATTCCTCCGCTTTCCAATGTTTCATGCGATCAATTGATCATGCAAAAAAGAAAAGTAAACTACTTTTTGCTTTACACAAAATTCTGTGTAAAAGTCACCCCATTTGTCATGCCATTTTGACTTGTAGCATTTGGGGCCGAATCTATCCTTGAATTCAATGTGTTCCATATTTAGATTATTTGCAGCGGTTTTGTTTTGATACCTTCAAAATTGAAAAAGGAGAACGGATCTAAAGACTCTTTTTCTCATCATTGTCCTGCTTTCTTCTTTATTTGTACGAGTTCCTTTTTTCTCTTGTTGACCACTTTGAGCTGACTACACTCCTGACAGGATTTGTTAGATTCTTCAGGTTTCTTACATATTAATATTACATAATTGGATTCTTCAGGCTTGTGAAATGCTGATGGTGATTTGCTCATGTCTGTTAACAAAATTAGATATGTAATATTACGTATTACATATTTGAGCATGGCTTTGTATAGCTTAGTTCTAGATATTTCTGGAACTCAATTCTTCTAATAATATGCTCATGAAACAATTTCTTTATATTCACTGACTAACTTTTTTTTTATATTCTCATCCCTGCAGTTACTGAACTTCTGGAAGGAGACTCATCAAGAAAGATAGTAGAAATAATATGCAGAACAAGTTGGCTGAAATCGGAGAGCAGCTGTGGGCGGATAGAGAGGGTGTTGAAGGTTCATAACATGCAGAAGACTCTTGCTAGATTTGAGGAATACAGAGAAATGGTGAAACTGAAAGCCAGTAAGCTACCAAAGAAGCACCCCAGATGCTTGGCCGATGGCAACGAACTGTTGCGGTTCCACGGCACGACTATCGCCTGCTCTCTCGGCACGAACGGCTCTTCGAGCTTGTGCACGTCAGAGAAATGCAGTGTTTGTCAGATAATTCGGAATGGGTTCTCCGCGAAGAAGGAACTCAAAGGAGGCATTGGAGTGTTTACTACTTCCACCAGCGGCCGCGCATTCGAATCCATCGAAATTTACGAGGACGAGCCGTCGACGAAGAAAGCACTCCTGGTCTGTAGAGTGATTGCAGGAAGAGTTCACAAGCCCTTGGACAACTACCAAGAGCTGGCCGGGCAATCGGGGTTCGATTCATTGGCAGGGAAAGTAGGCCTTTATGCAAACATTGAGGAGCTCTACTTGCTCAACCCGAGAGCCCTGCTGCCATGTTTTGTAGTAATCTGTAAACCTTGACATGGCCTGTTTCTTCTTACTACCCGCTTTTGTGTAAAATTTTAGTTACAAACTGAATGGTCCTATATTGTTTGGTATGCAGGATTTGTTGCAGTGAAATTTAGCTCCCCTCCCTTGTTCCAAATTGTTCAGTGACCACTGCTTAACTTTATCTGCAACTTGCAGCCAAAACTATTTTGCAGCTCGGTGCTGATTTCTTTTCACCATCAGCATCCGCATTAAGTAGTGTTTTTGTCTGTGTCAGGGATATAAAAAACATATGCTGCTAGGCCCGTGTCTCTGCACATTAGCTTCATTAGGTTTGATGCCATGTCTCTAACTCTTCAGTGGAATTTAATCTTGCAGGATAGGATGATTCACTGCAGGATATGTTTTTCTTTCCCTTGCTTTGCAGTAATTACTTCCCTGTACTAGTCATCTGCATTTTTTACTCGACTTTTAAGCTTGCATTTTAAGTTCACAGATCTTACCTAAATAAAATGTAGAACAATTGAGACTTCTTCAAGAGAAGATCCAAATGTTAGTGTCTAACACAGACGAGCACAATTCAAGTGATTATTCCATCTGACGCAGCCTTCATGCAGGTTCTGAGTGAAGCAGGTCCCCCGCTCAAAATGTTAAAACATTATTATATATGAAAAGAAAAAAGGGCCATAATAATGTTAAACATTATCATTGGACCAGTCCATTATTAAATTGAGCTGGTCGTTTCTTGTCCTTCTTTTCTTGTTTTTTTTTTCTCTTCACATCCTTAAGTTTTCATATCACATGTGCAATTCAAGTTTTACTTTTTATTTAGTAGCCATTCATATATTTTAAGTATCTGCTTATCTTTCTTTGTTCTTTTTGCTACTGTATGTTTATCCAGACGGCCGGATCAGTCCTCCGCGGCGGCCAGATCCGGCCGTGGCGGGGCCTCATTAGTCCACCCGGTGGCGGCCAGATCCGGCCGCGGCCTCTGCCGCGGCCGGAACAAACCGCGTGCGACGGTCGGATCAAACCGCCGCCACGAGCGCATTGAGAGAGGGCGGAGGGCAGAGGCAAATAATGAGACCGGAAGATGGGGTCGGGGAGCCTACCTGCGCCGGAGACGGAGGATACAGAGGCGGCGACTGGTCGAACTGCTGGCCGTGGCGGGATGCGGTCGAGCGCAATGCGGGCGGCGGACGGTCTCGCTCATAGCCGCCGCCGGCCGACGGTCCAGGTGGCCGGCGTTTGTCGGAGCGCGGACGCCGGGATCGGATTCGAAGAGAGGTCGCCGCCGACATTTTTTCAGTCGCGATTCGAAGAGAGGGAAACCGAAATAGTGATAGTGGGGTCGGATATTTATATAGTCAATTTTCGATGATCGGAATCGTCGAAAAGTTGGTAAATATAATAAAATATTAATTCAAATGCAGACGGTCAAACACATTGGACGAACCATCGAAACATTCGACGGTTCTCTAAACCATCACAACTATCGACGATTTTAGCTGTCGAAATATATAATAATATATATATCAATTGAAAGAGAATTGTATAAATTATAAATATTCTCTTTAGATTTAAAATGGAATCATAATCAGTTAACATTTGGATGGGTCCAACCGTCGAAATATCGACGGTTCCGTGAAATGTCACAACTTTCGACGGACGGAACCGTCGAAAATGAAATTATAGGTAGCGGATTAACCTTAAGATATTTCGATGGCTAAGACCGCGGAAAATTTTGACAGATACGTGAACCGTCGAAAGACCAGCATCTTCGCTGACCACCCGGTTTTCGCATCTCCGACGGTTATGATCATCGAAAATTTTGACGAATTTTCAATCGTCGTAAGTTCAAACAGCTAAAATCGTCGAAAAGTTATCCGACGATCATTTCGACGGATAAGTTGATCCGCCAAAATACCGACGGATTTACGCCCGTCGAAAAAGAACCGTCGGAAGTCAGAGTTTTTCTTGTAGTGAAATTTATCATGTGTACTCTTGATTTAGTGCAATGAAAAATACTGGTCATCGATCATGCTTATATGCAATTACATAAATAAGATTATTATTATTATTATTATTATTATTATTATTATTATTATTATTATTATTATTATTATTATTATTATTATTATTATTATTATTATTATTATTATTATTATTTCTTTGGAGATAGCTTATGGTCGGAGATTCTTTGCCACATCTTGCACATAATGGTGTGTGCTTGTCTTAGAAGTCATGTTATATGAGAGGAAAATGCATTCTAATTCCTACAAAAAATAGCCACAACAAAAATGTGAATAAAGATGGGAAATCTTAAGATGTGTATTGACCAGATAACGTTATTGATTAAATTTATGCTTTAATAGTTTTTTCAGGTTGGTGGATTTTGGGAACTCGAAAATCATCCACAATTCCATTTTATTATTACTTTTTTGGATCGAGATGCATGGATGTCAAGGATTACTACGTGCAAGCAAACAAAACTTTGATATGGTTTATTGTTTCACGTGAATTTTCGGGCCCAAATTTTTTTTTCTTTTTAAACAATGAAGTAAAATTTATCATAATATTAGGTCCATTTAAACTATTTATAATATTAAAGCAAAATATACAATTTAGCATATCATTCTTTTAGTTAAAGAAACATATTAAATGTATGAAATAAAATTAGAAAATACGTTTATCCATAGCTATTGGTCTAATTTTAAGCTTATCTATCCTTAATCTTCACTCAATTGCAACCTTTATTAATGTGCCATAATCGCTCAAGAAAGCATAAAAGCAACAACAATTTTCTTTTCAGTTTCTTATATATGCATTAATTCCATAAAAAAGGGAAAAAATGATATCATATCGATGCAAAACTATTATATCAATTACAATATTTTTTAGAAAAAGTGAATGAGAAAAATAATCACGGAGCAGTGACGAGGAAAAAAAACATCAATGTGAGATACCTAAAATATCATTAACTTTAACTAATATTTTGATCCTCATTAATCAACTAATTATTAAAAGGATCAGTTCGCAGAACATGAGAAAGAAAAGAAAGAAAAGAATGTACTCAAGAATCAACGGAGAATACGAGATACATATCTTAAGAAAATGCAACATCACTATGAGAAAAAAGAACATTCAACTTTAAAAATGCACTAAACGGATGAATTAAATCACAACCAACTACATCAAAATGTACTACGAAGAACGAGTATACATTTCTTAAAAGTAAACAAAAAAACAGACTTCCGTTGCCGGGACTTGAACCCGGGTCTCTCGGGTGAGAGCCGAGTATCCTAACCAACTAGACTACAACGGATTAGCGATTGTAACTATAATAAATAAATTTAAAATCGTGATTGGACCGGGATTCATATAATCATAGTCGTCCACCAACTCATGTGCCACCGCCGCCGAACGGTGATCAACTGCAGCAGCTTCTGTGTCCTCCCATGGCCATGGACGGAGGAAATTTTCATGTGCTGGCGCTATCGCCGGCGGCACGGTACTTGACGGCATTTTAGCAGCCGCCTTCCTGGTATTACTCATACTGCGGCCGCAACCGATTGTCGTCCCCAACATGATCACAATTAGGATCAGCTTGTAGGATTCTTGCATGCTTGAAAGTTTACTATATATCTATTCAGAATACTGGAAAAGAAACTAGCAAATCAATCATTCGATTAAGTTTATGTTTGCATGACGACAGGCATCAGCAGTAGTTGGTGCATGCATATCTGATGCCAGTGAGGGGGCAGCCTGCCTTCATGCCATGGGAAACGGTTCACGCTGATAGTATATATGACCTGCACCTGATTGCTCATTCTTATGGCGTGTAGTTTTGCTGTGAATTGCGCATATCAGACTAGTAAATTATTAGTGCTAGAGCACAATTTACGAATTAATTGATGTATAATATTTCATATGTTCTATTGGGGGTAAAACACGGAGAATCGATGAAAAATTAAAATAACGAATGAAGGAGAAGAAGAACACATATTTAAGATAAATCCTTTTGATCAATGTGAAGGAGATAAACTTTCATGGGCAAAAAAGTCTGTCGCACTATGAGCAAAAAATGTACATCACAATAAAATCCTAACTTTCATATATAAATGTTCATACTGTGGGAGCAAAGCCCCCGCTCCCCTCTCCCTCCCTTTCCCCACGAGAATCGGTGGCGGGCTAAGGACTTGGGTCGTTATTTTCCTTTTTCTTATTTTTTTTCTTTCATAATTTTGAGTAAAGGATATATAATTAAAGGCACATCAACATGTCCTTACTCTTGAACCATGCATATGTAGCACTGAAATTTATACTTAATTCTACGTCATAAGAAAGTTGATAATTCCCTTAATCTAAAAGAAAATTTTGAAATATATGAGTGCGATAGAAAGAAGAGAAGGGAACAGAAGACTCTTCTCTATTCTTTTGAAAAGTTGTACGAAAACTTTCGGGCCATCGACTTGAAGAACGATAATGATGTTGCTTGATTGATAAGTCTTTTCATTAAGAAGGAACATGCATTCATATTCAAACCAAAATCCAATTGTAAAAAATTGAACTTTTTCAAAGATTTGGGTAGGATATATGCATTTGATTACACTAATTCATCACATTTCAAATTTAGACAATTGATATATAACATTAGCATTTTATTGAAAAAAAAGATTAAAAAATTGGGATTCAGATAAAAAAATAACTAAATTCAACTAGTCAGATCCTCAATATTTAATATTCATGAGTAGCTTGCCCTCTATTTGAGTCATCAAAATTCAAAACTATCAAATTTACAACTTGAGTTATCTAACTCATTCAAAACAAAACAAATGAAATAACAAAGGTCTCTAAACAATTAACACATCCCTTGCATGGATTCATTATTTCGTTCACTTACATATCTTTTTTTCATACAATAAGAAATCAAATGTTTCATTCATTATCTACAAAAAGTTAAATCAAGAGGGATAAACACTAACAAGCTGATCGAAACATCTGCATCATGTTAAAAAAATCATTAAAAAGAAACCTCATTTGTTCTTATGAAAACTCACAATCTTTTCATTATCAAAGAAAACCCAATATTAATCATCCACATATATGATCATGAGTATGTATGCATGTGGGAAGAGGATTTTAGAGCATTGGTTCGGAATTTTATACTTGAATTTAAACTTGGGCTTTTGACTAATGATTTTAATTTGGCCTTTATGTAGGAGGGGCGTTAGGTTCTCATGATAGGAACAGTTTGAGACATTTGTCGACAACTTCAAAAATAAGAAGGACAAAGGCTCCAGTGTCAATGAGATCATTGAGTTATTTTTCTTGCATGAAAACTTTCATGGAAATATATGAGTTCTCATTTCTTGGACTGACATTCTATAGAAGAGATGAATGCTACTGATGGTCTTTCGCAAGGTCATCTTGTCTACCGATCTCTTTTCTTCTTCCTATTTCGTAGGATCGCAATGGAAAATTGTGACAACAATTGCACACTTCGGACAATTTAGTTATCCTATGTGACTTGAGGTAGAAACATTCTTGAACCATGGCCTCTTTCTTATGGAAGTCCATATCCAATTTGGCTCGTCGTAAATATAAGATGTCTTCATATTGTTGAACTTTGGTGCCGACAAAACTTTACCATTGTCATTTCTCCCCTAGTGATGAGGGCCTCGACCTCCCACGTCATGGTCGTTGTTAGAGAATTTGGATGGCAATCTAGTTTGCCTTGCAAGTTATGTTAGGGGATGGAGGTAGCGAGTAAACTATAGAGATTGAGACATCAGTGGTCATCCAACTCCATACATGCCCAAGGCTTTATACTACTTATAAATCATTTTTGGAGGAATGCTTGTCTAAATGTGGATTCTAAATTAAAAGCTTCATAAACTGCTTGATGTAGAACCTTGTGGTTCCATTTTGTTGAATCAGTATATGTTGGCCTCAAAGACTGAGTTGGTGAGACAAAAGTACGTATCAAGCTTCTCAACAAAACTTCACCCATATCTCAATCAGTTGTACTTCACCATGATGGCGCATCATGCAGAAAGAATGAGGCATTCATTATCATGAACTCTTTTAAGGTGAGGTTGTGGGCCTCGACGTATCTTCGTATGTTCCATAAAATGTGTTTGATCTCTTGAATGCTCATCCTTAGACAATCGCGACCTTATCAATTGAAGTTGGGGTGGAGTGGATAGAAGTCGCTTAAACAAAGATATCGAATTTAAATCTTTGTGGGTGCAGAATTTCTGCTAGAAGCCTCACCCGTCATAGCTAGATGTGTTGTCCGTAGCAACATCTAGTCGGGCTGGATAGCGGGTTGAGACTTTAACATGTGACTAGTGCACTCTTTAGCGTAGCATGAGTTGAACGATCGATGCCGCTTTCCGGACACTGAGGTGGCAACCAAAAAAAGAGTCGCGGCCTTGGAATGAAAATCAATTATCTAACATAGGATGGGCCTGACACCGCTTCCTTAGTCATCCATTGATTATGCTTTAGTGTGCTTTAATTCATATTCGAATTCCTACAGTAATGTTAATTTCATGGAGAGCTTACAACTTGTTGTTCAATCCCTGATGCAAGTTGAAATAGTCATTTCCATTGTCTCGACATGATTGTAGATCAATGTCACTTCACATTGTATGTTATCTAGCATCATTGAGCTTCGTAGTGTTTTCTTCTTATGCGATGATAATGTTGCGCAAGTCATCATGTTTCTAGATTTTGGGCAACAAATGATCAACGTGTTTTGGCCTTGCTTTTCTTGATCATTTATCACAAAAAGATTGGAATGTCATTTGAGCAAGATGATTGCAGCAACAACACTTCGTTGGTGATACAGTAGGTGTTGGGAAATGTCCACGTTGGGCATTGGTGGATCATGTGTGCGGCCCACCTAAGGCAGTAGGTGATTGCTGCCCCCTCCCGCATGATGCGCGATTATGCGCGTGTGATATGTGCAATCTGCATATCCCGTGATGCACAATTTGCATTAATGGCGTGACAAGCTGATCGAAATGCCCGCATCATGTTAAAAAATCATTAAAAAGAAACCTCTTCTTATGAAAACTCACAATCTTTTCACTATCAAAGAAAACCCAATATTAATCATCCACATAGATGATCTTGGGTATGTATGCATGTGGGAAGAGGAGTTTAGAGCAATGGTTTAGAATTTTATACTTGAATTTAAACTTGGGCTTTTGGCTAATGATTTTAATTTGGCCTTTATGTAGGAGGGGCGTTAGGTTCTCATGATAGGAACAGTTTGAGACATTCGACGACAACTTCAAAAATAAGAAGGTCAAAGGCCCTAGTGTCAATGAGATCATTGAGTTATTTTTCTTGCATGAAAACTTTCATGAAAATATATGAGTTCTCATTTCTTGGATTGACATTCTATAGAAAGAGATGAATGTTACTGATGATCTTCACAAGGTGATCCAATCTCGTTTTATTGATGTGCCTTGAATTATGTCACATATTTTAAAAATTTATGAAAGAAAAAAAATGAAAAATGAGGCTTTGTGGTAGAACCGAAGGGTTTGGGCCTAGCCTGCCGCTGATTCTCATGGAGGGTGTAGAGGCAAAGCCCTCCATGATATGAACCTTTATATATGAGGGTTAGAGTTTTATCATGATGTAGTATGTTTTGTGAATAGTGGATTTCTTCTGACTACGACCTCCTTTGTCCGTGAATGATTCTCTCTTATTCACATTGATCAAGAGTATTTTACCACATTAAATCACTATGTTCATCTTCTCTTCTATTTCTCTACTTTGCTACCTTAATTATTTATCGATCCTCGGTGTACCATTCACAACACTTTTCTTCTTCCTATTTCGTAGGATTGCAATGGAAAATTGTGACAACTCCATACATGCCCAAGGCTTTAGACTACTCACGACTCATTTTTTGGAGAATTGCTTGTCATCATGTGTTGTAGCAAAAAAAAAAAAAAAGAAAAGAAAAGAAAACTATTCCAAAAAGCACAAGACTCGTTGGGAGGCTCAATTTGAGTGCAGAGGTATTGCACCCATATCAATTGGTATATGAACTGTCTGAAGGCCCAATAAACAATTTTTTTCTTTTTCTAATTTTTGCTTGAAAATAGAAAATGTGTATTTTAAAATTTCAAAAAAATAGAAAAATATGTATTTTTCTTGTAATTTTTTCTGAAATATTGAATGCAATTTAATGGTATTAAAAGAAAATCATTTATTGATGTAGTGCATTAGTTAAATGATTAGATTTGCATGTCAATCACAAATATTTTCTAATAAATGTATTATCATGCATGAAATAAAAATTTTCATTTATGTATGTCATAATGATATTTATTGCTGTGATTTAAATTCAATTATGGAAGGCATTTTGAATAATTTTAAATTTTAAATTTAATTTGAATTCAAAATTGGTATGTGCAAAATTTATTGTAAATAATTGTCTTCCTAAAATTTTTACTGTGTTAAAAGTGCTTTTTCAAATCTCTCAAAATGGAATCCGTTCCAAACATATATACCATGGTTCCTTACTTCGATAGGGTGCAAATATCTAAATTTCACCCTTTTAGATACTTTTTCAGACCCATTGCCAATACCGATACTAAGCAGCAGTCACAAATTTGTTTTGAATTATGGAAGGCCCAATAAATTGTGTTAAAACGGGTGTGTCCAATTAAGCATGATAATTTGCTTGAAATTTCAAACTGATTTGAAATTAAATAAATTAAATTGATTCCTTTATGAGAATTAATTAACATGTAAGGCAGCACTGTTTTTTTTTACTATGTGCTGAAATCAATGGTTCATGCATGTCTATAATAAAAAGTAATTAGTTGATCTAATTATGTAAATTGTAGGTAATTAAAGAATACATGAAACATAGATAGTTCTTTTGTATGACTAAGGTATCTTAAAATTCAAATATTGTCACAATAACTAATGTCTTTCTATTGAGTGGTGCATAATTCAATATGCATATTTAGAAAGGTTCCGAGGAACTAGCTTGGTGCATGGTTGACACAATCTCTAGAAATAGAGTTGATGTGTGACATTGGTGACACAAATTTTCTAATGTGATGTCGAGGCGAAGGATAGTACATAATTATTTAATTGGCACTCCTTGGGGAAGAGCCCCCGTTACACTAGTCATGATTGTCTTAGTCATATTAGAAATAATTTGGTGTACTACATAAAATGAATTTCGATGATTTTGAATTATAAGTTAATTCAAAATGTATAGAGTAGAAAATTTTGAATTATATGTTAGTTCAAAATTCAAATATTTAGATTAATTTTATCGCATTGTTAACATAATGAATAATAATGTTTCTTAGAGATAGTGGGAGATGAGTGAGAGTATAATAACCTCTCGATGTCACTATCTCATGAGTATTGTTACTTCATTATTTATGTTTTTACGAACAAATTATAACATGCATAACATTGATTTCTCCTATTTTCTGTGACCAAACTAGACTAGAATAGGAATGAAAGTTCAATAATGATAATTATAATATTTGGCACCGCAAGGTCTAATATCTCTTAGAAGAACAAAAGGTCTCAGAGATCATTAACTATGTTGTCAATGAATCTGCACCTAGAAATAATGCCCAACGCTAGAGGGATATGGAGGTATATCAAGCTTGGTAAAAAAAGAATCACATTTATTCACATTACGTTGCTGAGCACGATGAATAATTTTCTTTTGTGCGAATTCAAAATATATAATATAGCATTCGAAATGTGGACGACACTCCGCATAAGTATGAGATAACCATAACCATCAAGCATCGGATGCTCACAGTCAAATTTTACTCATATCGAAAGCGTTCAAATCATACGATAAGGGAGCATATCTAGGAGATGTCTAACATGATCCGCAAACTCAGAAATGTGTGACAAGTGCTCAATGACGAGCAACAGGTGCAAGATCTACTCTCTTCTTAGAAGTTGGGAACACATACGTTGTAACCTGATGCACAATGAAAATGTCAAAACTTTTGACCAAGCTTCTCACCACTTTGAAATGGAGGATGATGCCCTTCAAGCCATGAATCAATCCTCTGAACATTAGTTCCGAAAATGATGGACAAAGAGATAGTTCCAAATTCAAGAGAAAAATGTCGTATAAGTTGTAACCAGATAAAGGGAACGAAGATGCTGGACAAAAGAAAATCCAAGGCCAATAGCGCAAACGTGAAAAATGTGACAGCAAAGACATAAATAAAGTGAAATGCTACAATTATAGCAAACATTGTCACTTCACTCACGATTGCAGCCTAAGAAGGTTTGTCCTAACCACGATTCATTTGCTTATGTTTGTAGGTATGCCTTAATTACTGAAACTTATCCTTCGTTGATTACAGATTCGGGAGCCTCCGATCATATAGCAAGGGTTGCGAGGTCTTCGTAGAATTTTGTCAAATAAGTGCAGGGAGAAAATGGATTTACATTGGCATCAACAAAAAGTTGAAGTTAAAGACATTGGAATGTGCAAGTTAGAATTTCGTAACGGTCAAATTCTTTATCTTCATGATGTTCTATATGCTCCAGCTTTTAGACGAAATTCACTTTCTATATCAGCATTAGACAAGCTTGGTTATGTAATAAGTTTTCAAAGAAAACAAATGACAATATGTCTTGTATGCAATGATTTTCTCAATAATAGTTTCTATGTTTTAAATATAACATATGTTGTTGATAATTATTCTTTTATGTCATCTGTTGATGTGAATGAAAGAGTTAGCATTTGGCATGCTAAATTTGGACACATTGGTCAAGATCGAATAAATAGACTTGTTAGAGAAGGCCTCTTGCGTTCTCCGGTAAAAGTTGATATTTTAAAAAAACTCGTGAGAAATGTCTAGCTGGCAAGAAAATAAGAATATCATTTGGAAAGGAAAAATGCGCCGAGTACCCATTACAATTAATCCATTCAAACATACGTGTTCCTTTAAATATTCACGCGACGATGTTGTATACTTGATTTCTCATAAGTCCGAAGCTTTGGATTATTTTGTACGATTTATAAACATGATAGAAAATCAAGTTGATCGCAAGATTAAAGCCTTGAGAATCGACCATGGATGTGAATATGTCTCTGACTTATTCAAAAAGTTATGTGATGAAAAATGGTATAGTTAGAAAACTAGCAGTACCAAGAACTTCGTATCAAAATGGTGGTGCAGAAAGATGAAATCGTACCTTATTTGATATAGCTCGATTCATGATGGTGCAAACTAATCTTTCGATTTCGTATTGGGGAGATGCACTATTGACTACTGCCTTCATTTTAAATCGTGTACCGTCAAAATTGATTTCTA
This sequence comes from Pontederia crassipes, assembly GCA_030549335.1. Taxonomy (NCBI): domain Eukaryota; kingdom Viridiplantae; phylum Streptophyta; class Magnoliopsida; order Commelinales; family Pontederiaceae; genus Pontederia; species Pontederia crassipes. The sequence goes on along the minus strand of CM060194.1, from coordinate 57,717,435 downwards.
TCACTCCTTATGAACTTTGGACATGTCGAAAGCCTAATCTTAATTATTTATGCTACTAGGGCTGTACAACCTATGTTTTAAACAACTCCTATAAGTATGAGAAGTTGGGTCCAAGAGAGAAAAATGCATCTTCATAAGATATTGTGAAACCTTTAAGGGCTACATATTCATAGATGAAAGGAAAGATGATACTATAACATAAATCGAAAGTAGAGATGTGATATTCATAGAGAATGAATTTCTAAGCAATGTGAGATAGACAAGTGACTTCTTCTAGATGAAGAAGAAGATCCCGAGTTGACGACACAACTTGAGGAATTTGACTTCTCTGTCCCATAGCTTGATCCGAGTGGGAGAGATTCTCAACCGCCAACTGATGAATCTAAAAGTTCCTTTCGACAGACTACTAGAAGATAAGTTTCATGCCGATGAATTGAAATTGAAGGACTGCATGAACATGGGCTACATGAAGCCCACATAGTAAGTCTGAAAGATGAACTTGAGTCCAAATCCATTCAAGAGTCTCACTCGTCCCCTACTAAGGAAGAATACATTAAGACAATGGAGGATGAATTAGGGTGTTGATTAAAACTCGCCTAGTGGCGAAAGGTTTCTCCCCAGTAGCGGGTGTTGATTATGAATGAACATTTGTACCTGTTTTTAAGGTTTGTTTCAATTCGTCTAATATTAGTTATAGTCACATGTATGGACTTAGAATTACGTCAAATAGATGTAAAAATTGTATTTCTCAATGGAGAACTAGATGAGAAAACTTACATGGAGCAAATTCAAGGCTTCGTTGTAAAAGAATAAGAGTGTAAAGTTTGCAGACTGTGTCGGTCCATTTATGGACTCAAACAATTATTTAAACTGTGGTATCTTAAATTTCATCAATCAATCATTTATACGATTTTAACATGATTGATGAAGATTGGGTGTATGTTTATAAGTCCGAGGATAATTTTATTAACCTAACATTATATGTGGACAACATTCTAATATATGAAAATAATATGAATTTTGTCATTATCCCTAAGCAATGATTGTCCTCTATGTTTGAGATGAAGAATATGGGTGAAACAGCTTACATACCGGGTGTGAATATTAATGTGACCGTTCCAAATGACTCTTTGCTTTGTTGCATGAATTATACATAAAGAAAGTTTTGGAATGATTTTCGTATGGATGGTTGTAAACTCATTGACACTGCCATTATAAAAGTCAAGATTTTAAGTCTGGACATGTGCCCTAAAACTCTAGAGGAACAAAATGAAATGTCCAATGTTAATGTGTATTTGGCCAAACATATGTTTTGTCGTGGGTCTAATTAGTCGATATCAGATGAATCTAGGATGCCAATACTGGAAGGCGGTGAAGAGAATCATGAGATACGTCAATGATATCTTGCATGAGATACGTCAATGACAACCCTTTTTATTTGCACGATATCCGTTGGCCCAAGATTCGGTCCCTAATTTCGAGGCACAAGTGTGTTCGTAAAAAAGTCCTGATGATTCACTTCTGCTGTAAGAGATATTCCGCAACCTCCTATATATTTTATAAATCAAATAGTAGGACGTGGGACACATTTGGTATTAGGTAGAAACATAATTTTAATACCAGTTTGCCATAGGCGAACTTGAGCAATGGGCCTCAGGGCGTGAATATGTAGTGAAAGCTTCCTTGAATATGTAGTGAAAGACTTAGGTGTGACTTGCCCAAAATTGCAAGAGGAGGATGTCTTGCTTCTTAGTGTGATTCTTGGAAGGGTCATGGAAATAGATGTTTGATATAGGTTGCCACCTATGATTGAAGTAAAATGCACTCGAATTTTTTAAAAAAATGTCGATCCATATCCATAACAAAACGTTTGAATATAAAAACTTGGGGAGTACTAAATTATTCTTCCTCAATATTCGATAGGTAAGAACTTTGATTTGATGACTCAAAGTATGGACACCCATAAGGAGGTAAAATGTTTGGTTCATTTATTACAAATTTTTTGTCGACCAAATCGATACAAGAACGAGGCTAAAAGAAAAAAATATAAAGAAGTAAGATGACTAGCAATGCCTAAATTTGAGTGAGTGTCAAGCAATGCTTTGACGAACACAATGCAAACTTTCCATTAGACATGCATGTGGTAATGTTATTATCACTATAAGTAAATACTATTTTTATGCCGGTTAAATCCATCGAAAAACAAAGTAAACTAAAATTTCTTTATTTGTAGATCTTGTTGGACTGAAATCCAAAGCTTATATGGGCAAAAATTTTGTCTCGTTGACCACGAGACTAGGATGTCACTTAGCAAAATGATATTTTGACGAAAGGACGTGCAACACATTTGGTATAAGGTATGAACCCAAATCTTGTACCACTTTATCGTAAGTCCTGAGCAATGGAACGCCGGGACGTGATTTTTGTTAATTTCTCCTTTTTTATAAGCATAATAAGATGGTTGACATCAAGACAAAGTTATTATTATTTTTTATAATATCATTTTTTAATTCAGAGAATGTATATCATAAGGAAAAAGAGGTTCGATGATATTTTGTAATTTTTAAAAAATATAATTTCATATATTTGTGAAAAATACCACTTTTTATTTGGATAAAATGAGCGTTCCCCCATTTAAAATGGGGGGACTGTCCCCCCATTTTATTGCGCTCGTCCGATCTCCCATCGGACGGGCGCAAATGGAGATCTCGATTTAGGGCCGAAAATCGGGATCTGCTTCCTTCGGTCCGAAAATTGACGCGTGAATCAGAGCGGGAGTGAACCGATTTAGGGTTGAGAATAAAATGGGCGTTGTAGTGAAAAACCGCACCCTTTACTCTAATTTTTTCACTGCTCTCCTCTCTCGCTCTCGCTTCTCGCCTTCTCTCCTCTCTCGCTCGAAGACGCGCACCGGCGAAAACCCCGACGACGTCCGCCCGGCCGGCCGGCCGCGAGTAGATCTGCGTGACCGATTGCCGTCAACTTCGACCACGACAAATATGCGACCACAATCGGTCTCGAGCAGATCTGTGCGACTTCGACCGCCGGCCGACCAGATCCGCGCGACAAAGACTAGATCCGCTGAACTTCGACTGCCGGTCGAATCTTCCACCACGAGGTACTTTTCCCATTATGTCCTCTGTACCTTTGCCGATTTTTATCTCGGGCCGACCTTTGTCTTTGCCGACAGATCCGCCATCGGCCGCCCTGCCCGCTCGCACGACAACGCCTGCACGTCGCCGCCCTTCGTCGCACGCACACCACCGCCCTTTGTCGTACGCATGCCGCCGTCCTTCGTCGCACGCACGCCACCGCCCTTCGTCGCACGCACGCCGCCGCCCTTCGTCGCACGACATCGACGCCCTACCGTCGGGTTGCCGTGTAATTAGTTAAACACTTTTTAATTGATCACCTTATAATTATGTAATAGTTACCTTGTAATTATGTAATAAACACCTTTCTAAGTAGTGACTTTGTAATTATGTAATAATCACCTTCAATTGTAAGTAGTTGATCACAGATCATGTTGTACTTAGGTAATCAACTTCATCATGCAAGTAGTTAATCATCTTGTAAGTAGTTAAATATCTCAAGATTAATTAAATGATGTGAGTTAATTTTCATGTGCAACAGTGAGCAAAACAGAGGATATATTACAAAAATATAATTTCATTTCACCATCAATTTCATCATGTTTGTGAATTTCTAATGAGAATTTGTTTGTATTTTTTAGGTAAAATTGCACATGGACGGTGAGAATAGTGCTAGTAACATGACAGAATTGATAGAAAAATGGATGAATGAAGACGATATTGAAGATGACAAATCTGAAGAAGATGATGTTAATTTTGTCAAAGCATATGAGTTACCGAAACCCTATGTTGAAATGTTATTTGACACAAATGAAGAAGCCTATAAATACTACAACATGTATGTTAGATTAGTGGATTTTTCTGTGAGAAAACAAACTTCACATAAAGCACAAGATTACAGGGAAGGTAATCAATGTGAAGTATGTTTGTTCTAAAGAAGGACACGAGAATTAGACAAGGACAGACACAAACTTTTACACAGAGAAGAGAAGTTAGGGACGATAATCATTCTCATCTATATGTTGTTCTAAGGCAAGATGAACAATGGGAGGTAAAAAAATTTCAAGAAGAGCACAGTCATTGCTTGACAACTCCTTCGAAGGTAAAGTTCTTAAGATCACATAATCAAATCAGCGCAACTTCTAGAGAAGTTATTGATCATCTACATGCATTTGATATGGGTCCATCTAAGATTGTCAGAGCCCTTAATATGTCTGGAGAACCTCTTATAACAACTCAGAATTGTATTGATCATTTGAGAACCATAAAAAAAAGCACTTTCTCTGTCGAATGCTTGCAAATTATCTATAATTTTCAAAAAAAGGTACATTCTGATCCAGGTTTCTTTCATAGTTGGGAGGTTGATGCAGATGGCACAGTTCTAAATTTTTTTTGGACTGATGGTAAGTCAAGAGATAGTCATTTCACCTACGCATTTACAATGCGGGGAGCCAACTATAGATGATCTCATCTTGAAAATGGATGCAATTCATATGCCGAGTGAATCTATAAATGCAAGTGGAGCAAGCACAAGCCACTTTCAAACAACTCAATTTAGCACTACTGACTTACCACTTAGTGAACCAAACTCTATAAACTTGCATGACTTACAATTTACGATTTGCGACCCACTTTGTCTGAAGTCTAAGGGCAGACTTGAGAATATTGCAAGGATGAAATCTGGCATGAAAATTTCCATGTCACAGAAGATTCGAGAAAGAGGAGTTGCGGGAAATGCGGAAAGCAAGGACATGACAAACGAAAGTGTCCATTATTGTAGGTTCATTTACTTTTCATTTAACAAAAGTTAAATTCGTCTTCATTTACTTCTTTCTTAGGAAGTCTAATAATCGTTTTTATATTTGACAGGGTGCTGAGAATGAAGGTCATGACTGAAGACTTATATAATATGTTGGATGTCATATGTTTGATGTAATATGTTGAAACTTATTTATGTTGGAACTTATTTATGTTGTAACATATTTATGTTGGAACCTACTTATGTTGGAACTTATTTATGTTGTAACATATTTATTTTGGAACCTACTTATGTTGGAACTTATTTATGTTGTAACATATTTATGTTGTAACATATTTTGTGTTCTCGTAACCAAGTTCTAAGTTTGTTAAACTTATCATAAAAAGTATGTATTGTTGTGCAGTAGCCAGTACATATACTACACTTTTATACTGTTGTTTATCATTTGTCCAGTTCTATAAGAAAGACCATTCAATGCAACAGGTTAACACTTTGTGTTCAACTCTAACCATGCGTAGGTAATAGTTTCCTGTTATTGGTTCTATTTCTTATATGTTGCAGATAGGTGTATTTCATTCATATAAATTATGATTCTTTAGTACTAGAGTACTGCAGTCGTTTGTGAGCAAGTATACTTATTTTGTCTGTATTAAGTTTGTTATGATAGCATATACTTCGCAGGAAAGTTCATAAATCCGCCATTTACCTTTTTGATGCATTGGCGGTGCAATCTGTTTTTACTATTTGATTCTATCAAAGTTGAATATAGATAGGTGGAGAACAAGGTTGTACCGGTGGATCACAAAATGTAGTAGCCACTTGCTCTCGTCCATTCATCAAGATGTAGGAAAAGAAGGATACAACATATCACAAACATATCGCAAACATGCATACAACATCTCGCAAACATATAACAATTTTTTAACATATCGCAAGCATACAACATCTCACAAACATATTGCAAATTGTTAACTAAACATGATTACATACAAGTTCATTACAAACTGCTATGACTACATAAAAAGAAGAAGGAAACTAAGGATTACAAACCCTGCAACTAAAGAAAGTTCATTTTAACTAATACAAATGATATTATCATTCCAAGAAGTAAATACATAATTTTATCTCTCCTTGAAACATCTTCATAGGCGATAATTTTATTGAGCAATCCTATTAAAATGATCCTATATTTATCCGATCTTCGTCTTTGAACTTTTCATCATCCTTTAACAAGATTCTTAAAATATTCTTATGTCGGTCATCCATAGTTGGATCGAACCACTGAAAAAAAATTACAATCTTCGTGTGGGGGCTTACCCTGTAAGAACATTATACACAAAATGAACATCAGACGATGAAACAGAAATAAAGACAAAAATACATTACTTATTGGCAATGAAGATGTTTACCCGATAATGAGAGCACCTCCAAAATCATCTCTCGGGATTATTATTTGTCCATGAAGTTTGTAATATTGCCTTATCACCATACGTACACAAAGGAATGTCTAATTGACGTGATATGAAAGATGTAGAAGATGACATGACTGACCTGTGAAACAATAAGACATGCATGCATACGTGAACACGATGAAGGAACATGAAACAAATAAGTACAATTGAAGTTTAGTTAAACAACATAATTAAGTATAATTGAAGATCAGTTAAACAACATAATTGAGTACAATTTACGATAAACATAGTTTCGAAAGATACCGTGAGGGCATGGCGGGGGCGTGCGAGAACGGCAGGGCGTGCGGGGGTGGAGTGCGGGCGGGGTCGGCGTGCATGCGGGCATTGTCGTGCAAGGGCGGCAGATGGCCTGTGGCAGCGTGTGGGCGGCGGCGTGTGACGAAGGGCGGCGGCGGCGTGCGGGCGTGCGACGAAGGGCGACGACGGTAAGCGGGGGCGTCCGACGAAGGGCGGCGGCGGTAAGCGGGGGCGTGCGACGAAGGGCGGCGGCGGCGTGCGGGAGAGTACCTTAGGTCGTAGATCCAACCGGCGATTGAAGTTCGGCGGATCTGCTCGAGGCGGCGTGGATTTGGTCTTCGTCGCGCGGATCTGGTCGGCCGGCGATCGAAGTTTGGCAGATCTGCTTGAGGCGGCATGGATCTGGTCGGCCGGCGGTCGAAGTCGCGCAGATCTGCTCGAGGCCGGTTGTGGTTGCAGATTTGTCGTAGTCGAAGTCGACGGTGGTCGGTTGCGCAGATCTACTCACGGCCGGACGGGCGGGCGGATGTCGTCGGGGTTTCGCCGGTGCGCGTCTTCGAGCGAGAGAGGAGAGAAGGCGAGAAACGAGAGCGAGAGAGGAGAGTGGTGAAAAAATTAGAGTAAAGGGGGTTTTCGCCTGCGCGCGTCTTCGAGCGAGAGAGGAGAGAAGGCGAGAAGCGAGAGAGGAGAGCGGTAAAAAAATTAGAGTAAAGGGGCACGATTTTTCACTGTAACACCCATTTTATTCTCAACCCTAAATCGGTTCACTCCCGCTCCGGTTCACGCGTCGATTTTCAGACCGAAGGAAGCGGATCCCGATTTTCGATCCTAAATCGGGATCTCCATCTGCGCCCATCCAATGGCGCAGTAAAATTGGGGACAATCCCTCATTTTAAATGGGGGACGCCCATTTTATCCTTTTATTTAGTTACAGCAAAAGTAACCCTTTCAATTAATATTTTGTTTCGCACTACGTTTCGATTATTAAAACTTAAAACTAAAAGGAGAGACTTGTGGTAAGTGATAAAACAAGTTCAAAATAAAAAAAAAATATTGACTAATATTATAACCGATAAGGTTATTAAAAGATCAGAAGTTCGAATTAGATGAAATTAATTTATTTATTTTTTATAATAAGTTCCATTTGTGAGAAGAGGATAACGATAAGTCCAACTATGTAACATAGGGCGTGTTCACCTCTGGATTTGTTGTTCCATCCAAACGTTTTTGGCCGCACCATTTTTTACCTTCTTACGAGTCACGACGAACTCTAATTTGCCTCCGCTGCTCACGCTGCTGCTGCTCTGCTCACCTCCTTCTGCCGCAGCCGACCTGCTACTTGCTCTCGCTGTTCTTTTCTACTAGGTTCTCTCTCGCTCATCGTCCTCTCGTTCTTGGAGCGGCGCGGACGGGGATTCTTAGGGCTCGCCGTGCTCGAGTCGTAGCTCTGCTCACCTCTTCGTGCGCATTCGTTGTTGCGATTTGGTTAGCAACTTTTGTTTTAAAATTTTCGTTATGCTGTAAACTAAAAATGTTTGTGTTATTATTATTAATGTGTCTTTGAAGAAAATGCAATTAGTAATCTCTGTTTTTATTACGAACTTATTGATGTGTTAAAGTTTTTAATTTTAAAGAGCAAGACGTACTTTTATCATGAATTTTCGATCAAATTAGAATTTTGCACCTGGTTCACCCATTTTGTGAGCAGTGTTCTAACTCGTAAAAGCGTCCGATTTTACGTCTTCACCTTTGCATTTCGTTCTCAATCTCACCTTGAAACGCTTAGGATCGCGTGCTGGCCGTAGGACGACTCCACCGATCCCACAATATTTTCTTTATGTTTTATAAGCGTGATAGGCACTCATCTCTTCCTTTTTATTTGCTGTCCGCTGCTGTGCCCTGCTGCCGCCACCGTTGCTCCTCTGCTGCTGTCGCCGCTTCCGCCGCCGCGCTGCTGTCTGGTGCTGCCGCCACTGACCTAACAGGTTCCCCCCTCCCCTCTCCCTCTCTCGTGCTCTCTCTCTCTCCCCTCTTCCCGCACTCTCTCCCTTTCTCCTTCTCCCCTCGTCTTCTCTCGCCCTTTCTCTTTTCCTCCTTCTCCCGCTCTCGCTCTATGTAAAACCCTGATCCAGTTAAGATATTATTTGCATTGGGTGGCCCGTACGAATTTAAAAATAAATTTAACAATGATAGGCGAAAGGATAGCTATATAGAAGCCTGTTGTGTTTTGTCCATGTGGAATTATTCGAGACCATTTTGTCCGTTCTTGGACCTCATGTCGTTATAATCTTTTCCTCGTCAACGTCCTCGTTGACCGGGGTCCATGGTCCGTGTTTTCACATGGCTCAAGTGAGCACGCGAGATCGGCTCTGTAACACCCGACAAGATATTATTCGCTTTGGGGCTATTGGCCCGTACGAAATTAAATCGCGTCTTGATAAGTAAAGGGGGTGAAGCTCTTCCATGTTTCGCCCACGAGGGACTACCTTCGACCTCAGGTAGTTGCACTTTCTCTTTCTCTCCCTCTCCCTCCCTTTCTCTTCCCACACTCTCCCCTTTCTCTTTCTCCTCTCTTCCTCTCTCGCCCTTTATCTTTTCCTCCCTCTTCCTCCCCCTTTCTCTTCCTGCACGGGAATACGTTTTTTTCTCCCTCTCTCTTCCTCTGCCTTTCTCTCTACACATCGAAGCAGGTTACAAGGGCCTTGGCCACCTTTTTCTTCTATTATGTTATAAATTTAAAGCATTTTTTATATTTCTACTATGGTTAATATTTGCTTAATAAAGTGGAATCATCAATTGCTTTTAATATTCTGAATTTATTATTGTTTTAATTTCTTATATATTAATAATGAAAGTTACTTATTCATGTGTTAATTTCTGTTATTATTATAAATTTACTGATGTGTTAATTTTTCATGAATTAATTATATTGATGTGTCTGTTGTTATTCTGTTATTATTACAATTTGTTAAGGTCATGAATTAATATATATATATAATTAAATAGGTATTAATATCATGAAGTTATGTTAAAATTAGAAATTTGCACATGTAATATTGCATTTTTTACCTATAAGTTCAAAGAGAATTTGCATCTCACCACTAATATCATGAATTTATATATATTATTATATATTAATATATACATTTAATATTAAAAAATAATCTGGTAGAATCGACCCTGTCGTGTTACGTGTTCATTCGGCCCTCCATGTCTTGAGTCCCTTTTACGTGTTTGACAACATTGCTTATAAGTTCAAATGGGAGTGTATCTCAGCACTAATATTATAGCTTTTTATAATTTTCTTACAAGTTCATGTAACATATATTTTTTTAAAAATCTGATGGAATCAGGAACGTGTTTTCTTCGTCTTTTCATGTTTACCAATTTGAAAACATTGATCACTTACAGCAATGACAACCTACAATGCTGAAAGAACATTCAGTATGTGTTTAGGTTTAACTGTCTGAGTTGGGCTTTTGACATGAGCTCACTACGATCAACATTTGCAGGTTCCCCTCCCATTCCTTAGGTTTTGTTCCCCGCGGAGACTGACCTGTACGATCAACATTTGCACCAAGAGGGGGGGGGGGGGGTGAATTGGTGTTTCGCGGAAGTACAAAACTGGCAATGCTGATTATAAACACAATATGAACGGGGGAGAGAGAGAGATGAAACGCAAAGACTCGGTGGTTGTTGATGAGGTTCGGCCACACCTTGGCCTGCGTTCCCGCTCCGACTTTTCGACCTCGAAACCGCCGGAGATTCCACTAGTTGTTCCAAATGGGGCAAGGAAGAAAGTCCTTTACACCACCGTTTTTTTTTTCCGCTTCGAGAGGCAAAGACACCCATTCACTCATTGAAGAAAAATTTCAAGTTATCAAAGAGAGATCATTTTCTTAGATTTTCATTTGTAGCTTTCTCATTCTTTCTCTCTTCTCTTCTTGTGAGCATAGAATTGTAAAAGAAAGAAACACTTTTGTTCAGAAAAATTAGAGAGAGCTCCTGTGTAAAAGAGGTTCTAAATCTTATATCTTGAGCGAGAGAAATAGATTAGCTTTCTAAGAGGAGAGGTTGTCTTGCCTCTTGAAGCGGAGAAAAAGACGGTGGTGTAAAGGGCTTTCTTCCTTGCCCCATTTGAAACAAAGAAAGTGCTAGTGGAATCTCCGGCGGTCTCGAGGTCGAGAAGTCGGAGCGGGGACGTAGGCCAAGGTGTGGCCGAACCTCGTCAATAACCACCGAGTCTTTGCGTTTGATTTTCTCTCTCTCTCCCTGTTCATATTGTGTTTATAATCTGAACTGCCAAGGTTTTAAGAATCGGTTTTGTGCTTCCGCGACGATTTTTGTGAAATCGATATTTTCGGTTAAACACCAATTCACCCCCCCTCTTGGTGCCCTTTGGGATCTTACAATTGGTATCAAAGCGAGTTGCTCTTGTTTTGATCTTTTGAATCTTCTCGTTTTCAGATCTAATCATCTTTAAGATTCAATCATTTTTTTAAAGATTTAACAATCTTAAGAGCTATGACATCAAGTGCATTTGTTTTCGCCGAAGGACAATCAATTAGTCGTCCTCCCCTTTTAAATGCATCAAATTTTCAATCTTTGAAAATTCGAATTCAAGCCTACATATGTTCTATTGATATAAACATATGGGATATTGTTGAAAAAGGCTATTATTTACATAAAACATTACCTTCCGAATATGATGAAAGATAGAAAGTTTTTTCGAAATTGGATTGGAAAGCAAAGAATATTTTTTATTGTGCTTTGGATTCAACGGATTTTAATCGGATTTCAAATTGTCAAAGTGCAACTGAGATTTGGAATAAACTCATCACTACTTACGAAGGAACCGATAAAGTTAAAGAATATAGATTGAATATTTTAAATCATCAATATGATTCTTTCAAGATGCATGAAAATGAATCTATAAATGATATGGTTGCTCTGATATCAATTGTAGGATTCCAAAGGGCACCAAGAAGGGGGGGGGGGGTGAATTGGTGTTTAATCGAAAATATCGATTTCACAAAAATCGTCGCGGAAGCACAAAATCGATTCTTAAAATCTTTACAATTTAGATTATAAACATAATATGAACGGGGAGAGAGAGAAAAAATCAAACGCAAAGACTCGGTGGTTGTTGATTAGGTTCGGCCACACCTTGGCCTACGTCTCCGCTCCGACTTCTCGATCTCGAGATCGCCGGAGATTCCACTAGCACTTCCTTTGTTTCAAATGGGACAAGGAAGAAAGCCCTTTACACCATCGTCTTTTTCTCCGCTTCGAGAGGCAAGGCAACCTCTCATCTTAGGAAGCTAATCTATTTCTCTCGCTCAAGAGGTAAGATTTAGAACTTCTTTTACACAGGAGCTCTCTCTAATTTTTCTGAACAAAAATGTTTCTCTCTTTTACAATTCTATGCTCACAAAAAGAGAAGAGAGAAAGAATGAGAAAGCTATAAAATGAAAACTCCAAGAAAATGATCTCTCTTTGACAACTTGAAGCTTTTCTTCAATGAGTGAATGGGTGCCTTTGCCTCTGGCTTTGGCACTCCTTTTATAGCCTTCAATGTGTGGAAAATTCGTCCAGAAATTGTTCCACAAATTTCTCCTTCAATTTTTTTACTGTTCATTTGACTCGGAGGCCGGTCGACCGCACTTCTGGACCGTTCGACCGGTCTATGTGACCGTTGCGCGTTTTCTCCAATTTCTGTGCTTGATTGGTCGACCGGTCTATCGACCGGTATTGGCTCGACGTCGTCCGGAGCAAGGTCAGTAGTTATCGGTCAATCAGCATCTTTTGTTCGGTCGACCGATATCTTCTCAACCGGCCTTCTTTGCGTCGACCGGCAGGTTGATCGATCTGCACTCTTTTGATCATAACTTTCTGCATGCTTATCCAAATTAGATGATCTTGGAGTCTATGGAAAGCTAACAGAATTCTCTATAACTTTGACGCTTTACATTCATCTAAAACTAATGAGATCAGTGACAATTATTTAATCAAAGCGTAGTGCATAAAGTTATCCATTTTTTTTAAACTTTTTCAACATTTCAACTTTAATCATTCGAAGTTTGATTCATCAAAATATAATTTTATATGTCATTAAAGCTTTGACCTAACATGATCTTTCCTGTAGCATTGTAGCTTTACAACAATGAGAGAACTGGGACTCGGTATAGGATCAACAACTGACTTCTTTATCCGTCCTTCAGCCCAGGTTTTCATCAATGCTGATCTTTGCATCTCTGGTGTCTATATTTATTCTTGAAACTATATTCCATATGCGATTTCAGAAGGAACTTGTTTCTTGTTTTGATTTCTTTTTCTTCTCTCTTTAACTTTTTTATTTGAATCCCTTCTGTGTTATCTTTTGCAGAAGAATTGTTTCATTCGACGCTCGAGCAATCAACCAGTGTAAGAAACAGGACCTGTAATTCTTTTCCATCTAGCCTAGGTTAAGGCCATTCAAATTTATGGCTAACATAAACCATTCTAATAATATATGTATAGAATCAGCTCTTTAAAGATTCATTTCAGTCTCTATTATGTATCAAATTTAGTTTGTGATGTTTCTTTTTTCCATTTCTTTGATTGATAATAGTAAAGAGGAAAGTACCGTTTCATCTTTTTTTAATGATAGGTACCTTCTTTCTTTAAAAAAAAATTAAAAAATGGATACATCTTGGCTCACTTAGGTTGTCCTTGTAATGCCCCAACAAGAACAAACCTTGCAACATGACAGGATTCACCTTTGGAGATGCTACAAACATGCATTCATGGATAATAGGTTGACTCAAAAGTAGATCTTGACTAGTCAAGGGGAGATAATTCAATGTGCTAAAGTTAAAACATATAATTATGGACAATAAAATAGCATGATATCATAATTAGGAATGCGGAAGACTTAAGAACGGGAATACAAAATGAGTCCCAAGTTATGAAACATGATAACAAGATCAAGAGAGGCAATGATAATTCTGCATTGGAAGGACTTGCCAATCATCATCATGAGATAATCTTGATCAATAAACTTTCATTGTGTTTTTTGGTTTGGAAAGGGCCTATTGTGTCTTTCAACTCTGTAGATAATCTTTCAACTCGTGGAAGGGAGGAGTAACTCAACCCCCGGATTGGACCATCATCAACCTATAATGGAAGAGCTCTTAAACTGAATATTTTTCATTTTTTATCTTATTTAACTTTTATCTATCTTTAGTACCTATCAAGAGGAATCATGTGACCATATAAATTGGCAGAAGATTTACAGAAGAGTATGACTATTTAAATCGTGTCAGGAATCATTGTAAATCACCAGATTGAGAATCTCTGGCTTAGGAGCATGAACTCTATGTTCCAGCATAGCACAATATGAGAATTTAAAGGCATATAATAAAGTGATAATCATATCGGCGGAAATTTGAACATAAAATGTGAAGATGCTTTTGGACACCCTATAATCCGGGCCGTGTCATTGAGGCCGGGCCAGGTTCTATTCGTGATACAAGCCAAGTCATTGTTTTGTCTTTTGTAATTTGACGATACAACCTGGGCCGGATCAGGTTTAGATCTTGGCCGGGTTCATATGTTTGTCACTCAGGATCGAGCTGTTTGTCGATCGAGTGCAGGCCGGATCTGAGTAAACCCAGTAGGGAACCTCTTGACATTGGGAACCCGGGCTGGATTTGATAAGTCCCAGTGCAGGAATGATGGTTCCAAGGATAAGGCATGGGCTGGGTTTGTGTGGGCACGACCGGAGTTTCGAGGGTTGGAGTTCAGAATTTGGGGCAAGTCTCAAATCGGATAGACAAGAAATTTTCAAACATGATTAACATTAGTTTAAGGGAAATAGGAGATTCATATCTAGCATTAATAAGGATTGATTTATCAGAAACACTTAAGGATGTTAACCTAACTCATAGCAATCATCTTAATTGGACAATGTATAGGAAGCATTATATCAATCTTAGGAACATGAAAATTATGATGGTACCAAAACTTATTAGACAGACCTCATTCATAATTAGCCACTTGATCCAAGGAGATCCATAATCACATCATACATTATAATCAAAGACATATTTTGAGCACTTAGAAACCTTGGCATGAAGGATCAAAAAGAGGGTTTCATATCAGATGAAGAGATCTCTGCCCACTGACATACCTCTTGACGATCTCTGCCGACCTCCAATCCTCAGCGTCCATGCCATCTTTCTTGTCCGTTCTGGATATGTGACGATGATAGGAAAAGGGAGAATAGTGGGCGGACGGCGGGGTGGGGGGGTGGGTGGGCACGGGGAAGTTGTATGGATTTCGTGCAAATAAAAAGGGTTATGGGAGAAGGATAGGATAAAAATTTTGCCCCTTCCTCTTCTAAGCATTCATACTTATGCCTCTTTTTTTACGTTTGGGCATTACAGTTCGTTAGTTCCTTTTGCTCTGACTTTAATAAAAAGTCATTTGAGGCATTGTGGGAGTCTTATTTGTTTAGTTTGTAAATTCCTGAAATTTTACTTAGATGAAATTGATATATCAAATCATCAGATGTTACATTTTTTTCTCGAACTTGCTACTTCCATTGTGTTGTAAGTGTGAATTTCAGTATATGAGCATAACAATGTTATTTAATTTGATATGGCTAACAGAAAACTAAAGAAGACTGGAAAGAAGGAACACCACTTATGGATGAGGAGAGAGTTAACCGGTTCTGGACAGAAAGCTCTCCATCTTGTTCAGATTGTAAGATCTCTCTCTCTCTCTCTCTGCAATTTATCCCGTTGAAGTTAATTAATGCTAATTCTTTAAATTTGACATTTTGGTTCACAAAATAAGTTGTGACTTCTATATTTGCTTATCATCTGCGTGATGACCCTGTCAAAAGAATGAGTTCACAAGCTTATGACTGCTAAGAACATTGGGCCTATGGTGTACTTTCCTTGCTGTTTGGTTTTTTATTATGATGTTGTTGGTGCTGAAACCACTGTTATCTGATAACAGATGTGACATACCAAGGCAGAATCATTCTCATCTATGAATTATGAGTAGCTACTTGCACATTGCTTCCATTGGTTACTTATTGTTGTATTTTCTTGTCCAGGAAATTCCCGTTTTGAATAAAAGCAATCTCGCACGGTTAAAGATCTACTTTTTTGCCATCACTTAGGACATAATTTCTTGTGTTGATGACTCTAACTTATATGTTTCGTCTGCTGTGCACTGCTTCAATATAAGAATAACAATTATAATTATTTGATGTAGCTATCTGTTTCATGAAAATTCTCAATTTACTGAAGAGCCAGATTTGCCTTCTAACTGACGATGTCTTTGGAGTTTCCTGAGTCCTAAATATGGTGCTTCAACTTTTCTCTAAATAGGTACAATTTAAAAATTCATTGGAATGTTCAGTGTACAGACTACTTTGGACATTTTGGACATGAAGTATGAATTGGATCCTGCAGTTCTTCTCATGACTAGATTTCTGTTTCAGTGATTTATGACATTAAAAAAATCTTGTAGACCAGCAGAATTCTCATGATCTCTGCTTGTTTCATTTTATCACCATTCTAGTGCTTTCTTGTACTATTATCTTCTCTAATTTATTCAACAGTGAAAGTTAAACAAAGAAATGGGCTATGCTTATATACTAAGTTGGATTTATTATCTCTTGGCAGGTTCAGAAATTGCCAAATGAAAAGGAAGTAGTTTATGGGGCATTGGACAAATGGACTGCCTGGGAGACCGAATTTCCTGTTGCTGCAGCAGCCAAAGCTTTGCAAATTTTGCGGAAGAGAAGGCAGTGGATTCAAATAATTCAAGTATGACATACTCCTTTGTTCATATTTCCGGACTTATGATTCATATTCTGCAAACTTTGTCGTTCATTGGCGTCGGGAGTACATCAATGTTCTACTTGTGTTTTTGTCAATTATGGTATCTGAGTTATATTTCTTTTTCTGGAGGGGAGGGTTATAACGATTGGGCTTGAATTTCCTTGCAACAAAGTTAACTTTTGGCGTTCCTTCTTGTTTGCTATTACTGTAGTGATCTCTAATGCCTATGATTGTATAATCCAAAAAATTGCTTGGAGTGAAATGGAATGTTGCATTTAAGTTATCCTGCTTTCAGTGCTCAGCTTTTCTTTCTGTTTATTACCATTTTCATGAAATTTCAGGTTACCAAGTGGTTAATAAACAAAGGGCAAGTACTCACCATGGGAACTTATGACAACCTATTGCTGGCTTTTGATATGGAAGCGAGAGTGGATGAGGCTGAATCCATCTGGAACATGATTTTACAAACAAATACACGCTCAGTCTCTAAAAAATTGTTTTCTCGGATGATTGCTTTGTATGATCACCATCAGTTAGCTGATAAGGTTTTGGAGGTACGTGACTTTGACTTCATGGCATGACAAGATGCATTTTGCTTTCTACATTAACCGAAAGAATTTTATGTAACCTTGTGGTAGTTTTGAATTCTGGAAGCATTGCATCCATCCTGACTCATTATCACTTCTCAGTTGTTGCTCTATAGAACGCTGAGATGATGTTGTCCTCCAATTATTTCAGGTTTTTGCAGACATGGAAGAACTGGGTGTGACTCCAGATGAAGACACTATAACAAGGATTGGAAAAGCATTTGAGACATTGGGTCAGAATGATAAGCGAGACCTACTGTTTAAGAAGTACAGGAAAAAATGGAAGTATCTTCACTTTAAGGGTGAACGTGTCAAGGTGCGGTCCACAGAAAATTGGAATGAGAAATAAGTTGCATGATCCAGATATCAAAAGATTTTTCATAAGTTGTGATGTGCTTATTCTGATGTGGCATGCATTTTGAGACTGGACGTAGACTTGGTGGTCTTTCAGGCAAGTCCATGGATTCTTGAAGGGGGCATATGGAGCCATACACTGTTCCCCATGTAGCAGTAAGTTATTAAGCTTCAGATGTCGACATGGCATTATTGTGAGGGGGGAACTTCACTCTGACCTTGCAGCGAAGTCCTCGGAGGATGGGATGCCAAATGAGCTTTTGAAGAGACTTTTGGACTACTATGTAGTTGTACAGTAACTGAAATGTATATTCCATTAACTTTATAAAAATGTTTCCTATCTTTCGAATTCCCGTAGTCGCTAGTGTTTAGCAATTGAAGACTCATTATATTTTTTGCCGCTCACATAATCTTACTTCCCTTTCATAAAACATTGAGATTGTGCGGAATAAATGAAACCCACATTTTCATTTCAAGTGCACGTCAGATTCATCTTTCTTGAAACCCTGAGCTTGCAATTCCGTGAGATGTTCATGTAAACAGCAAATTTATACATGAAGGGGCTAACAATCCTGATTTGTAGAACTTTTTTTTTTTGTTCTGAGGATAAGGCTATGAATGCCAAACAGCCCCGAAGAAAACATTCTTTGATACCTTGTGACAGCAAAATTTTCACTAGAACACAATATTTTTTTAAAGAAAACAGAACTAATATAATAATTTATGCAGTCCCATTTGGCCAGTCCATTAAACTTTTTTTTTAGCAGTCGTTCTTTATCCTGCTAAGCTCTCTCTCTCTCTCATTCGGAATGTCTAAGCTCAAAATATATTAAAAATTAAAATGGTGATGGCTGTTATCATAATCCCATATTAATATTAAATGTGCAATGGCTAGCAGTATGACACACCCAGTAAATGTTTTCATAGGCATGGCCCTCGACTTGGAACATTGACTCTGCAATGGACAGTTCCTTCAAAACCATCACAATTATTTGAGCGAAAGATCCCATTAGAATTATTACTCCACAAAAAAGAAACGTCACCACGATTACTATTCTTGCATCAAAAGAGAACAAAAAAACTTCAGAACTCATCCATCTTTTTTTTTTTCAATTGGGAATTTTGACTCCCTGATAACTTGCACCATCAGCCATATTGTCACCTTTCGACGGAGGTAATCGGAACTACACATTGTCATAAGTCTACAGAAGAGTCATAACTCACTTCAAACTGACTAGGAAACATCAGAAGCCTGCAAGCACAGGGACTAGAGGCCCTGCAAAAACATTAGAGAAAAGTCCTATCTTGTGACAAGAATTTGAAGTTTCACAAACGTCAGAATCAGCTCATTCGTGGCTCTGCATATCAACCAGATTTCTTCTTCTTCTTCTTTGACTTGATCATGACATACCCAACAAACATACACAGGAAGCTGAGCACTAGGACGCCTGCCAACACCGGTATCAGAATGGCATACTCTTGGGGCAGGAAGTAGCTGTGTATAAAGTGATCCTTCTCAACAAATGGCTGCACCAAATCAAAGTGAACACCACAAGATATCAATGATTCTTCAAATGACTCGATTAGATCTTTTCTTACAGAATGCGTGCTTACCAGAATGATGACCCAAAACGTATAGTAAGTGAAGATTGATAGACTGATGCTTGACAATAGAAAACCGACTACCTTATCCGCCAACTCCATCTGCACGCACAGGAAAAACCCAGAGCCATCAAAACCCAATCAAAGGGGAAAAAGATCACATCTTTGTGCTAAATAAACCAACATGAATCCAAAAGCTTGCAATTTATGAAATATCTACAACAAGTCACTTTCTGCTGCAGACGAGAATGTCAAAGATGGAAGAATGGGAATCTAATAATCGAGGGTCGGATCCAAATATCAACTTATAAATAATAAAAATAAAATAAAACGCGCACAAATCATTAGATCACAAAATTTCAATCCCCAAATTATTCAGATCAATTACCCAACAACTTGCCTCAAGCAGCAGAAAGAACGGAAAGATCCGCCGGCGGCAGGGAACAAGGGGGCGCGTCGCGTGTGGAGGGACTGCCGGCAGGGGACGACAGGGCGCGCGTGCAGAGGAACACGCGCGCGGAGACCGGGCTGCAGGCCGCAGGCGAGGAGGCGGCCAGGCGGGGGACCAGGCGAGGATGCGGCCAGGCGGGGGACGAGGCACAAGGCGATCAGTAGAGGAGCCGCGGGAGGCGATGGAAGACTCGGGATTTGGAGGGTTTCGACGTGGTTTATCTGATCTAACGACTTATTTTGCCTATAAACGTGTTTTTTTATTCTTTTTTGTTTCATTTTTATTATTTAATAATATAAAACATTTATTTGATATTTATTATAAAGACATAAAATAAGTTTTTAAGAAAAGCAAATAGACTCTTTGTGTTCTCGTGCGCACATTTAGTCATAATAGTTTTGTAGCTTTTACGTTATTATTATTATCATTTGGCACATGATCATATCTGATACAGTTAACATCAATGTGAAAACTTTTATAATATTTAAACTTTATGATAAATTTCATTTATAATATATGAGTTGCACGTACTCTAACCATTCACATGGGAACCAATGATTACGTACATGCACACTCAATGTGAAAATAGCTAAAATGATTAGGTCGCACAAGCCATACACATCTTTTTGCCCCTATTGAACAGTAAAAATGAAGACATGACTTATGAATTATTAATTAAAAAAATGACCTTTTAGTATGAGTAGGTCGTTTTTATTTTACCAAAGAGTACCATAAAACAAATCGTTTTTTTATCAATTTGGTTTTTGGATCATATAAAGTTTTCAAATTTATCTAGTTTTCTTACACCTCTATTTTGATCTTTTAATTAACGGCATCTCTTGTTTTATTTCATGTTTAGGGTTAAATGGGCCTTGAATGTACCACTAAGTTCTTGGCCCTCTTCTTCTTCTCATCACCCACCGCCATCACTAGCTTTCGTATTTTTCTCCCCTTTTTTCTCTCTTTTATTTCCATTCGAAGGAAGCGAGAAGAGAACAAAGAAGAAAACAGAGGGAGAGAAGGAGCAGAGTGAGAAAGAAGGCGGGGGGAGGATGTCGAAGAAGAAGGGGTTCACCGGATCGACGACGATGACGCTCAAGGACTTCCATGGCGGCTCCATACCCTCCGACCTCCCCCTTCCCTCTGCCCCCGGCGCGTACGTCCATTTTTCCTTCTGCACCTTCTCCTCTTCTACTGTCCTTGTGTTCTAAATCCTTCCTTTTTTGGCATTTTTCCTCTCGTGCACGCAGTTCCGTCAGGGCTCCTGATCGCCCCGGCGCGTGGGGCCCGCCGGGCGTTGCCGGAGGAGGAGCTGCCGGCGCCATCTCGGCTGGGCGCTCCGAACATCTCCTCCGTCCCCGCCCCGGATCCGCTGGTGGGCCCCTTGGTGGTGGACCGGTTGTGTCGGTCGCGCGGGGCCTCGACGAGCGCCCCCTGGCCTTCCTCTCCCACGTCGGCCGGCACTTCGACGAGGATGAGCGCAAGCCATTCGATGCCTCCTCAGCCCCACGACGTTTGCCCGCTCCCGATGCTGCCGCACGGGTGCCTCTCGCCGCCACCGCCGGTCTTGCCGGCAGATCTGAGGCAAAGCGCCCGATCTCCAGTCCTGTGACCTACCCCCCGCTGGGCAGTGCGAGCGCAGGTGCTCCCAACGCGTGGGGTGCGAGGAAGGAGGCCGTGGGCGAGCCAACGTCGTCTGCGGCCCAGTCAACGTGGTCGGCTTCGAGGATTGCTCAGGCGAGCGCTGTCGAGAAGGTCTCGTCGGGTTTGTGGCAGTCAAAGCCGTTGCCGCCTGTGGAAGTCATCAAATACCAGGAAACGGAACCATTGGATCGGAGGTTTAAGGAGAGCGTCCGGGTAATCGGTGATGGAGATCATCGAGAATACCGGGAGGGTGAGAAGTTGCGATCTGTGCTACCTGCTGCTGGTGCTGCGACATACGGGGAGACCAAGGATATAGTTTATGCAGACATGGCCAATAGGTTACAAGAGAGAGAGGGGTTTACTTCATATCAAGAGACCAAGGAAAGGAATGCTGCAGGGCTCTATAATGAACGTGCAAGGCCGGTGTCCAATGAGGGACACTTTGATGGGCTGAAAATATCTGAGCAAGGAGTCGAAGTGTCTGACCGTCCTAAGCTGAAGCTTCTTCCGAGGACGAAGCCCTTGGAATCACCAGATACTCAGCCTCAGGTCTTTGATGACAAGCAGGCAAGTTCTAATGGCAAAACCATAAATGGGATTTCATCAGTTTTATGTGCTTCATATAGTTTTCTCCAATGAGCTTTAAGATAACCTGCTACATGTGTGTTGAATATTCAAATGAATTCCTTCATCTGTTACAGTTATTTCTTATTGCAATCTTGAGCAGGTTCATCAGCCACTTGTTAGTTCAGTGAAAGTTCAAAATGTTCGTGAAGTGCAAGAAAGTGGAAACGCTTTTAAATCAGGTTCAGTTGGAAATGGTGATGACGGTGAACGGGCAGTTGAGCGCCCCAAACTGAACCTAAAGCCTCGCACCCATAATGTTGAGCAGCAGATTCTGAGCAACCAAAAGGAGAGGTTAGAACCTTGACTTCTGCTCTGCAAACGTTGTATCTTTACTCTATTACAGTCATTGCTCTTTTTTTTGTGTGTGTATCACATTTGGAAAGAGTACAACAAACAACAACAACAAAGCCTTATCCCACTAGGTGGGGTCGGCTACATGGATCATACGACGCCCGATCCATGTTCATGAGATTCGACAGGGTTTTACGCTGGCTGTCGGGGCCTAACACAACCCTTCTCCTTTATCCGAACTTGGGACCGGCTATAAAATATAGATATACTTTTACCTGTAGCTGCGGCTTCTGCTACATTTGGAAAGAGTAGTTCCTAAAAAAAGAGTAGTTTTATAAGAATGATGCCATGCTGTAATAATAAAAACAAAAGTAGTAGTGATCTATGTGAAATAGGTGCTTTAATATGCAAATTAAAGATGTGGTACTCGTATCAAGATTGTCACTAAACTGAAAACCAATGTTTCTCCAATATAAGTTTATATGCCATTTGTAACCCTCAACAGTATATATTTAATACTTCTAAAAAAGTATATACTTAATATATGGTCTTTTAGTTTACCTGATTTAACAAGGTAATCTTTTTCTGGAGAGGTCTGATAAGGTAAGTTGGATCACAAAAGATGGAAGTGTTCCTCTGTATTATAGTATACTCTAGAAACCATAGTGCAACTTGGGTTAGAAGTCTCCTTTCTTTGTGATAATGATGTATTACAGATGTCATGCGAAATCAGATCTGAGAGCAAATTTTCCTATCTGTCAGGGGTCCTAGAAATCTTGTACTGAGTTTAGACAAATTTTGAAGTATTGGTGGAATGCCCAAAAATGACGCTTTGGACAGCCATTGTTAATAAAGACTGAGCCAGATGGAAAAATATAATGCAGTTTTGGGATTATTACTGTTATTCATTGTATTGATCACCATTTATGGCCTTATCAAGGTTTCCTTGTCTTTTGTTGATCTTGTTGTTTGCTTGAAGACTATGCATTTCTGTCTAGAAAAAAACATTACTTGCTTTCTTAATCTCATCAAGGGCCTTGCCTCAGCCACATGAACAACCAAAGCTGTGGCCCAAAATGCTCAGACACCCTAGATCTCATCAATCACGAATCAGTATGCCTAGTAATGTTCAGTCTGTGGTGTGTTCACAGCTGAATTTCAAGAGATTCCTAATCAAGTGTCATTATTTTAAAAGGTAATAAAGTGTTATAACATTTGGAGATCATCGAATCCAGGTTTTGTGGCATTGATAAATGGGTCATAATATTCTTTGCAGTTCTATTTCATCCTAACTAGTTATGAATTTCTTCCCCCCAAGTTATGAATATCTTTCATGGAAAAAGAGATCGATTTTCTCAATCTTCTCAATGGCCTTGCCTCGTCCAGATGAGTGAGTGAGCTGAGGCAAATAGGCTCAGCCACCATAAATTACTTTAATCATGAAGCAAAATGCTCAATCTTTGATGTGTGTGCTTACAGCTGAAATATGCAGGAGGTTCCTAGGCAACTCAGATAATAAGAAGATGCCAAAATTACATTTCTGACATACTCATAACATGGTCATAGTATTCTTGGAAATCTAATAGTTCCAAAACCTTCCTTATTTGCCCAAGTTCTTCCTTCATCTTTGGCACATTTGTTTTGGTTAAATTTTTTGTATGTCAACTTCAGATTAAAAAATTATTTCTTTTCAACATTTGTCGTATGTTCCTCTTAAAATAAATACATTTTAGTATGTTTCACAGAAAATTACTCACCATGTTTAACTAAAACCTTCACTCTTACATATTTAAAAAAATGAGATTACAAAAAAATGCCATTTTAAATTTATCACATTTTAAATAAAATAATTATTTTCGTTCTAAATTTTATTTTTTTCGTAATTATTCCCTTTTTTTCTCACTCCTTTTCTTATTTATTCTCTTATAATAATTTTTCTTTTTGGGTGAAGTGATGTCTTTGTTACAAACTAAACCCAAAACAACCTACGAACAATGTAACCTGAGAGAAGAATAGAGGGAAATACAGTAGTGAGGAAGAAACAAAAGAAAAAAAGCAGGATAAGTGTCTGCTACATCGATATGTTATGCACCAGTCTGGTAGTGTCGGATGATGTTGTCGACATAACAATGTTCAGCCCGGAATATTGTGTTGTTACGCTGCAGCCAAATCGACCAGAATGCGAGCAGCATCCTAGCCCGTGCAGAAGTTGATCTATATTCATATTATTGCACCACCAGTTGCCACATCTAAAGGATATCCAAAAAGCCAACTTGCTGCTAGTATTAATCCACTGAATATTAGTTCCTCTCCAAATTGCCTTGGCCACAGAGCATCCAAAGAAAATCTACAGTCAGGCAGAAAATTTTCATCTTGAACTGTACCTGACATAGTGTCAAATAGGCTCCGCGGAGAGTGAAGGTCCTGTTCGCCCACCTCCAACAATCTCCCCTGTTTGATACAGGATGATAATGAGATAGTACCTCAGAGTCTGAGCAAGTCCTGGAATCTTTGTTCTGACATGTTATAGTTTAGAGGTGTCTTATAATAAATTTTCTCTCACATTTTTAATCTCTCTTTTTTATTTATCTTCTTTAAGCTCTATCCTGTCTCCTATACATTACTTCTCTCATAAACTTTTTTCTCTCTTGTTATCTTAACTTTTCCTAACTCCGCCTATATTTTATAGCCGGTCCCAAGCCCGGATAAAAGGAGGGTTGTGTTAGGCCCCGATAGCCAGCGTAAAATCCTGTCGAATCTTATGAACATGGATCAACGAATTGGCGTCGTATGATCCATGTAGCCGACCCCACCTAGTGGGATAAGGCTTTGTTGTTGTTGTTGTTATCATCTTAACTTTTCCTCATTCTCATATCTTTCTCTATGGCCTTCCATCTTTCTCCCCTCTCTTCATTCATATCTAATTTCTCTCTCCTAAACTATTTCTCGTTCTCCCTTATTTAGTTCACTTCTTTCTCTGCCCTAAATTCTTTAATTATTATCTTGCTTGAATCTACTTGTAAAGTTTATTGCTAAAAATCATGATTTCTTGTCACTAAAATTTATTATAGATAATACAGCAGCATAATGTTGTTTATCAGGATATTACTACTTCCTTGTCTATTGGTTTCACATATAATTCTAATTGTTACATTCTATTTTACTTTTCAGCTTTGGGTTAAGTATGTGGTATCCATTTGAAAGCGATGAATACTGTTTCTTCTTGCAGGAACCCTCTGTTTGGTGGAGCACGTCCACGTGAACTTGTAAGTTGTTGTTTCTTTACTAAAACTCCCAACTGCTTCAATACCTTTTAGATTTATGTCCCTAGGACATGCATGTTTTTGAGTGGTTAGTTACTATTCTTCATATTTTTAGGTTCTAAAGGAACGTGGCATAGACGTTGTTGTTAGTGATCTTGATGCAACAGTACAGTCGAATAGGTAAAATGTTCTACCGTACTTGTTATTTTTGTTAGAATTTCTATGGGAAAAGTAATTGCTTCTCATTTTTAGATAATAAAGTAGCATCATGGCACAATCTTTGCAACATAACCTGAATTGTTGAGCATATCTATGACATGCATGCTTTATTTGAAATTACATTTCGAGAAGTCTATGAAGGCTGACAAATTCTTTGTCTCCTAATTTTCCTTTATTTCCTGACTCGTCATTAGATTTTTGTTCTTGTAACATGGGGTCTTAGAGGAAGAAAAAATGTATTGATTCCTGAGATTTTGTTGCATGGAGAAGCCCCTATGTTGGAACATGTAAATCTGTGTACATCCAATAAGTTTTATCACCTCTTTTGAATTTGCAAGATTCTCAACTTTGTTATTGAATATTCTCAATGATATATCAGGAGCTGTCATTTTCTCTAACTTATTCATTTTTATTGCACTGCATGTAAATGATCCTGCAATATCTTTAAATTGAGGATAGACCACCCCTCCGCCCTCTTTGATCCCTTCCCTTCTTTCTGCGAAGTTTTCTTTCAGTTACATTTTTTTCTGTAAAAGTTGTTGTACCTTCTTTCATGCAGCTACCTTGAAATATGTTCTGTTTTTTTTTTTATGAGCATTCTAGATCATATTAATTAGTAATATATTCTCTTTCCTCAGGGCTATAAAGCAAGAGCCCAGTCCCCCATCTTCCCAACCTGGTGAAAGAGCAGAAGGCATCCTACATGGGCAAAGGTTTGGAAGAGATATTGAGAGGAGCTACTATTCAGATGCTAAAGGGGATGGACAGAGGAGTTCATGGAAGAATGACAATAGAAGAAACACAAGAGAGATGGATAAGCCACTTGAACAACCTCGTGTACAGCCTGAAACCTGGCGCAAACCAATCGAGCAACCTGCCCTGGAAAATCCAGGGCCTCGATATGGAAAAATAGCATCATCATTAGAGCTCGCCCAAGCATTTTCTAAATCAATGTCTGATGACAGGGCAGGAAGCAGCTCCATGAACTCCAGGACCATTCCGGGTCGGTCTCAGGTTCCATTTTCTCGCCTTACAAATAGCAGGGAGATCTACTCAGGGCCTGGTAAGAGGCAGATCAACGGTTATTGATTCCACCATACGTAGCTGTGAATTGATGTTTGCTGCACAATTTCTGTTACCGAATGCTAGCAATCCTGGTGCTTCGTGGCAAATACTTCAGCTTTGAAGGAGAACTCACTCGCATCAGTTTCTCTTACTCTTCTGCGGATGTGACGAAGCTTGATTTGATGAAGAACAAACAAGCTACGAGACATCGCTTTCAAATATGTAGGGTGTAGGCAAATTGCTTCTCGTCAAACGTAGTTCCTGAAAGGAAAGAAGTGAAATTATGGGTGGATCTTTAATCAAGAAAGTTTTATCTTTTTCACAGGCCTAATTTGAAACTCTTATCTTTCGCAAAGTCAAAATTTTTATACATGGCTAGTGCTTGGAAGAACTTTTGGCGATCTAAAATGCCCTTTTCTTGCATTTGGTGATTTCATTTTCCCGGGAGGGACGAAGTGTTGTTTCTTCTGTGTTGCATGAGCTTCTACTGCTGATGAACTAAGATGAAACCAGCTTGCAACTTCCACCGAATTATAGCAGTGCAATGCGATGTGTAATAGGTGTTTGACTGGGGCAACTAATTGCCTACACGTAAACAAACAATTAGCATTTGGTTTATAGAAAAGAAACTAATCATTAAGCAGCATTTATTTAGTTAATCTGCCTCCCACAACTAGCTAGGGAACAAAATACATGAAAATTTTGATCAACTAAACATGTTTTAAACAAAAGTTAGCTCATAATAAGTCGCCATATTTTAAAATGCAAATCAAAATATGCATTTTGTTACCTGTGCAAATGGCGACACAAATGGCCGGAGAAAAAGACATCTCCTTGTTATTTCTGTAGTCTCTACTATATGCATGATGCACTTAATTTGGATATTTCCTAGGACAGCAGGTACCTTTCAATATAGTGAATGATATGCATGCACTGTAACCGAGAACCAAAAAAAGAAAAAGAAATGTGTGCAGTTCCACATATTAACTTAGGTTTTTGTCCTGTGATAGCTTGCAACATTGGACAAAGAGTTGATCAGTTCTGGCACACCATTCACCCTCCTTCAGCCCGGCAATTAATTGCATGCATGCATCAAACACTCCCAATTAATACTGAACAAAAATATGCAACGCCAAATTTTTTTTCCTTGATTTCCTCCTGATCAGCAGTTTGGGTGCTGTTGATGTCTCTTATTATATCCTAATTAATGTGCCGGGTTTAGGCGATTCATAATCCTTCTTAAATTCAAATTAACCTTTTTCTCATTAAGATTCAAATTATTATTAGGGGTAAAACAATGATTAACCTTCACTCATCTGCTACCAAATCTTCTAAGTTTTACTGTTTTGACATTGTTCGCTTCTTTCTTAATGTTTCTGTTGTTTGATTGAGTTTAGTAAATTCTTTTCTCAAACCCATGTCTTGTGAGCTTAGATAATTAGTTAATAATTGATACCGATATAATCATATATGTACTTATTTTTCATGTCTTCGTGAAAAAAAAATCTTAAATAAATTTTAAATAGCGCATTGAAAACCCTAATAAGACTACATCACATCTGAGAATTGCCTCGGAAAGGTATTCTTTGCATATTCCACTTTATTCAGTTGGAATTTTTAGTATGGTTATATGGAATATTGTCATTGTTTTTCAGTGCATAAAGAAAATAGTAGATAAGCTGTACGATAGTCAGGGGAGTAACAATTCATCTATGAACATTGCGAAACTTGTGTGCCTTGTATGGGTTTCATAAGTGATTTTTGTTCCTTCTTCATTTTACTCCCAAACAAATATAAAACAATATATATATATATATATATATTATACTAGCTAAAAATTAAAGTAAAAAAAATATTTGGTTTATCTGATGTATGGAGAAAATTCTCGAAGAATAAAATCATCGAGAATTTTCTCCATGTATTGGGTAAGAAATTTCATGTTATATCATTTTATATACAATTCGAAAGTAAACTTGAGAACTCAACTTCCATATCACACTATTTTTCCAATAAGAACATGTACTATAACTAGAAGAGTATCTAATTAAATGTTGTGGGGGTAGGTGTGTGGGGGCAGGTTGTACATAGAATACATGTATCGGATCAATGAGGAATCCATACGTAAGAGGTACTTGCTTACCATGTTTTTGTTTATATAGAAATTATACTAGTTGTTACAATCTGACTCAACAGTGGCACTAGAAACATCACAAAACCATCTAGAAACAAGAGCAAGAATGACAATCCAGTGGATAGTAGCCCATAGAGAATAAAATGTGGAAATGTTTGCTTTGGCAAACTTCAATATTATGCTAACACGGATATACTTATTTGAATAACACTTGCATATAAAAAAAAATTAACCCTTTAGGGAAGAATCAATTATAAGGTCAAGAATAAAATTTGACCTCAATGCTAGCTAATTAAGCTATGAATTGATATAGAAAAAGTTCTTTCAACTTCTTATCCTCCAAATTCCAAGAATTCAAAGTGCACATGTACTGATTAATCTTGGTACGTTCTGTTGATTGTAGAAGTTAAATGGAAGGTTGATCCCCTTCTCTCACTGTCATAAATACAATATGTAGTCTTATGTGAACAAAAATGAATAACTAGCTGAGAATAGGAATGCATGATATTTTGACGATGAAACTGGGTGATTTTGGGGTGAACAAGACCATCTTAACTGTTCTCTCTGAGTATATCACCACCACCACCACAAGTGATCCAATGGCAACACTGGACGGCCTCGCTCGTGAACTCGCCCTCATGTTATATTTTATTGTTCTTTCGATAACAAGGTGCACATATGTTAAACTCACGAGTCCCATGACTGCACAAGAGACCAAACCAAGATGCACTGCCCCTTCCCCCCTCTTGTACTCCTATCCAATATCCATGATCCAAATCTTAAACAGATCTGATCAGTTCCATGAACCAAACCAGAGGTAGCCAGCCCCATATCCCCTTTGTGACCATTTTGCAACATATAAATCCAACATCTCATCCATCCACTTCATCACCCATGAACCCCCCATGCCTCTGCCTCCCACCCACCCACCCCCCCCCCCCCCCCCCCCACAAAGAACTAGATCTCCCCCAAATCCTCCATTGGCCTACCACCTCCTGCCACCTGTCCTCCTCTCATCGCTGCTAAAGAACTCCATGCACGTAAAATGACTGGTGAAACCCTAGGCTTTGTTCACCCTCGATTCACTGTTCTTGCTTAATTTTTCCACTCCCTACTCATGCACAGATCAGACATGAATGCAGAACCCAGGAGCTCCTCAACTCCCACTGCGACCTACGTCCCCGTATCTAATTCTGATATCTTCAGCTCGTCAGGAGGATCTCTCTCCGGTGCCTTCAGGGGTCGTCTCAGGAGCTTGGACGACGCGTGCATAGAAAAGCTGCTCCTTCACTGTGCCAGTGCCCTCGAGGCCAATGACGTGACCCTGGCGCAGCAGGTTATGTGGGTGCTCAACAACGTCGCCTCCTCGCACGGGGACGTCAACCAGAGGCTGACCTCATGGTTCCTCAAGGCCCTCGTCGCCCGCGCCTCCCGCCTCTGTCCAGCCACCATGCCCTTCGCCGCAGTCCCCGGGCTCGCCAAGGCCAGGACGATGACCGTCACGGAGCTCGTCGGATACGTGGACCTCACGCCGTGGCACAGGTTCGGCTTCTCGGCGTCCAATGGCGCCATCCTCGCGGCCGTGCGTGGCTGGCCACGGGTGCACGTGCTGGACTTCGGAATCGCTCACTGCATGCAGTGGCCGACTCTCGTAGATGCCCTGGCGAAGCGGCCGGAAGGGCCGCCGACCCTCCGCATCACCCTGCCCTCAGCTCGGCCTCCCGTGCCTCCTTTCCTCAACATGTCCGCGCGGGAGATTGGCCTACGGCTCGCCAAGTTTGCCAAGTCCAGAGGAGTACCCTTCGAATTCCACGTGCTAGAGGCCAATTCGACGGATTCCACTGACGCTAATTTAGACAAATCCACCAGGTTTCGTCAGGAATTCTTGTCGTGCATGTCGGCCGACCCTTCCGCACTGGGCCTACGCGAGGACGAGGCTCTCGTCGTTAATTGCCAGAGCTGGCTACGCTTTCTCCCGCCGGAGGTGTCAGGGAGCAGCCAGGACGCTACAACCAGCGATCCTTCTTGTCGAGAAGGATTCTTGGAGTATGTTCTCGGGCTCAATCCTTGCGTTGTTACAGTCACCGACGAGGACGCCGATCTGGACTGCCCGAGCCTCAGCTCGAGGATAGTCTCATGCTTCAACTACCTGTGGATCCCGTTCGACGCGCTCGAGACCTTCTTGCCCAAGGACAGCGCCCAGAGGATGGAGTACGAGGCCGACATCGGCCAGAAGATCGAGAACATAATCGAGTTCGAGGGGCCGCAAAGGACGGAGAAACCGGAGCCCGGCAGCCGGTTCGCGCGGCGGATGAAACGGGTGGGGTTCCGGGGCGTGGCGTTCGGCGAGGAGACGGTGAGGGAGGTGAAGCTGCTGCTGGACGAGCACGCGAGCGGATGGGGGATGAAGGAGGAGCAGGAGGACATGATGCTGGTGCTCACGTGGAAGGGCCACAGAGCCGTGTTCACGACCGCATGGGTCCCAAATGGATTTGATCAATAAAATAACTTGTCCTTTAGAATGAGTAGAGTTTTTGTTTTCTGGATTTGATGTTTCCATACTTCTGTCCTGACAAATGAGAGAGAATATATATATATATATAATATTATACATTCGTATTCGTGAATCGTTTGGGAATATGCAGAAGATTGTATCTTTGTATCAGAAACATGCAGCTTGGATTTAAACTTGGGAAATTAGGGTGGACTGCAACTACAAGTTGCAGGTAACTAGCAGTCACAGGATTAAAGATACATATGGAGAGAGGAAGGTCAGTACAGTTGGATTCAGCTTGCTGCGGCAAAAGAATTGAGATATGAGCTTAAAAAATGGGCAAGTGAAAGCATGCAAACAAAATGCATGCAGAGCAGATCTGTAATATATAGGTACGGTCATTTATGCAGTCAGATGTGACAAATTCCAGGGTCAAATCGATGGGTAAATAATTAGCTTACCTAAAAAACAATCTTACACTATTTTATCAGTGTGCGCAGTTTTTTGAACTTTGTAGCTTGAACAGCCAGTGCAAGTACCGCCTTATGAATCCCTCGCATGGAGAGCAGAAGAGTTCAAAACACAAGGATATTGAGTTGACTTATGAGCATTCTTTTAGGTGGTGTAGATTTGTGGCGCCCATGAATCAAACTTGCTTCAGAGGCATATATATGATTTTCGTGGACTTTACTTTACTTGTGTATCAATGTATAGAAAACAGCGAAAGTAATTCATTGGAGAAAAAAGTATGGGAGGAGACAAAATGTGTATTGTAACACTTTTTTTTCCCATCCTAGGGAGCAAAAGCTCTTTAAACAAAGATTTGATCATTCTAAGGGAGAACAAGTTTACCATTCGACTCCATTGACACTTCTTACTTTAGTTAATGAAGTTGTCAGTGATTTAAATAAAAAGAAAATTAAACTTGTGATCATCCTCAAGCAAAAATCGCTACTTGCCGATTGGACAACTACCATTAATCGCATATATAAGATATTATAGGCCGAAAAAGTGTGTAATTAGAGGAAACACTTTCTAAATTTTTTTCTCTCAAAATTTCAAGCTAAAAATTAATATTTATGGTTAAATAGATTCTTAACGATCGATCCTTGTGTTATTCTTTATTGTTATATTGATAACATTTTTATTTTGAGAGAGGGACTGACACCCCTTTCGTCGGTGGGACAGATGGGGCTGACAACCCCTGTACGCTGGAGTGCGAGAGATCCCCCCGGTTGACACGTGATGGGGATGCCCCCCTTCATCGGTGCACGAGAGAGGGAGGCTGACGCCACATTCTCTCTTGCACGAGAGAGAAGGGGAGGGAAGTCTGTAAGCTACGACGAGGAGCGGCATGCTTTTTATTTTTTTTATTATTTTGTCTTGCACCACGTTAACATCGTAATCAGAAAATTGATTAATGTCAATCGAAGCGTGCAATAAAATTAAAAGTGATATTTCTGTTACAAATTAAAATTTAAAGATCAAGTAGTTATCGCACTCAAAATTTATTGCTGAATTGGGCACATAGACCATTAACAAATTAAATACTTATCATAGATTATTGGTAAAAAAAGTGTACTAATCATTAAAATTGAAGAACTGTCAATCGTCATCTGCTAATGAAACTTCATATTCAGGACGTGCATGTCAAATTTTAAGGATAAATATTATATTTTCTCTTAAAATATAAATTTAAAACCATGGTTGATTATGTAGCGGAAATGGGAATGAAAGAAAATGAATAATAGTGAAACTGTTCACTCTCTCATATATTACTCGTGACTTAAAGTAAATTAATTTTACTTAATTATCAAAAAAAGGAGATTAACTTTTTCCCTCCAAAAATTCAAAAAATACAATTAATCTTTTACTTTTTCCCCCCGTTTGGTTGCTTTTGTTTTTTTTTTTTTTTCATCACTCCAAACACACAGTTGAAAAGACCTTGCCATGGCAAGATGACACAGTTTTTAAAGCTCACGATTAATTGGTTCCGTAGCACGAACCAAAAGCAAAATTTGGTGCCAAACGTACAACTTTGACAAGAAAATTCATTATCTAGACGAAGAAAAGTTTCTTAATAAATCATTTTTTTTATTATCAGAGTCCTCAAACTAATAAGGCTGACATAATACTTCAACCAAAAAATTGGCTAGTAGATAAGCTTATTCTACGCTAAACATGCTTCGGTATCAAATTATGAGTGATCCTATTTTGCAACGTAAAGTTGTTCCGATTGTATCAATTATTATTATCATAATATTCTTGAAAAAAAATATCATTTATGTCAAATATATTAGATGATTAAAGTATAATTTGAACTCATTATAATGGCTGAGTAAGTGATTCGGGCAAAAGAGAAATAAAAAAAGCAAAATGGATTGTGCCCAATGTAACTGGAAACCTAATGATGGATATTTATTAACTTGAATCCACTGGGCCTTATTCATAAAAGGCCCGAAGATAAATATTTACTAGCTTTATTTCAGTGTTGGTCACAAATTTGTCATGGTAATGTTTTGATCATGGGGACATCGATCACAATATTACATGGTTCACACTAAAGACATACTTTAAAGTAGTCTAAAAGGTGGAGATGGCATTTGATAAATACATAAATCATCGTATGTCCTCTAATATATTTTAATAAATCAAATAGTTAATTATGAGAGTATGTACACCCTATAATATAATGGTAAACAATTGAATTTATATCTTTTAACAAAGCTTATGATCGATGTCGTTTGGTTAAAATATGTCAATTAAAAAACAATGTTCAAGTAAATTACGATAAATAAAAATTCTCTTATAATAAATCAAAAGCAAAGTAGTTTGTTAGGAGATTTTGTCAATTGGGAGAAGCAAAAGCAATGTTTATGATTAAAAAAAACTTAGCAATCGAGTTCAATCGATCATGAAGTTCATAATTTGAAAAAAACTACGAAAAATAAAGGTTCGAGCACTAATGGTAAAGAAAACTAGGGTCACTGTCAAAAGTGTTGGATATTTTTTTATTTTTGTGAGATAAAATAAAATGACAATAGTGTATTTTAGAGTGATATTATTGATGCTCATCTTTTATTTCTTTTGTTCTTAAAGTTAGATCACTTATAAAAGAGAGTTTTGTAGAGTTCTCAGAATTTAAAACTTGTAATTGAGGAAATTTTAGGTGAAGAAGAAGGAGAATTCGGTATAATGAAATCCTACGATCTAAGGTTGAAACGTTGGAGACATGAAGTCAAACTATTTGGACTGACTCATGGTAAAAGAGCTTTTACAACTCTTATAACTTGATTACTTGTATTACTTTTTTGTGTGAATTGAGTTTTAAATTGAGTGATAAATAAATGGATATTTTATTTATTAATGAGATCTACAAAATTATTATTTAATATTATGATATTATTTAATTCTGAAAATAATAGAAAATAAGAGAGAAGTTGAAAGGATAAGATGAAGTTTGAGAAGTGAAAATTATTACAAGTATGTGTATTTAAATTTGGATTTCATTAATCTTGAATAATTATTAGAGACTTAATAAGGATGGATGATCATGATTAATTCTAAATAAATTCAAGATCAAATAGAAGTTAAAATCCTAGCATACAACTATAAATATGCGTTAAAGGGTATCCTCTTCAGCCAAAAAAAATTTCTACAACAAGAGCCCTATTTTGTGTCTCATTTTCATGCAAATCGAGATTTTCAAAAGGGCATCCAACGATTAGTTTCGAAGCTCTAACGTGGACATGGGTCGAGTTTTGAGAAGAGAAAACCTATTATTGAGTATTTAATCATATATAATTAAATAATTATTATGGATAGACGTTTCTTGATCATCCCTTATCATATTGTCATTGGATCTGACCATCATGATATTTATATCTGATTCTAATGTCTTTTATATTATTATCCCATCACTTATGATTGAATTTATAACTGATAGGAGTCGAGGTGACGGATGTGGATTTCAATGTCACATCACGGAGATATCATCGGCCAAAATTTGGCATTTGTGTAGTAAAAGGATTGCAGTTAATTTTTTAACCAACTATAGGTACGTAAGAAAAATTCTCATGCTGTTAGTTTTTTTGCGACATGGAACCTTGTCCTCATTTCCTTGGTACAGAGATTTCATTGATAGAAATTGTGCATATTTGGATATCGTATGGTATAGTTTTAGTGGCCAAAAAATCGTATCGAAATACAAGTTATCATCGATGACAAAACTAGGCCCAGGCTCCATCAACACGATTCAGATTATGGCCAACACGATCCGAGTTCAAATGGACATGGCCCAAGTTCTATAAAACCCAGACCGAATTAGATTCGTGCGCAGACAGAATCAATGACAGTGCGGCCCGAGTTCTCGATGACATGGCCCATGTTCATACGAACACACCCCCATTTTATTGTGCATGCATCGTCACAGATGTGAACCAGACGACTTGGCCCGAGTTTACACCCTACCCCTGCACGAGTTTTCTCTGGCCGAGGGCTTCCTAGTTATCTTCGAACACGGTCCAGATTCCACCCTACACGGGTCAGATTCTATAAATAGAAAATGTATTATTGAGTTTTTAATCATATATAATTGAATAGTTATTATGGATAAATTTTTTTATCATCCCTGATTATATTGTCATTAGGTCTGACCATCATGATATTATCTATGATTCTAATATCTTTTATATTATTATCCCATCAGATTTTTATGATTGAATTTGGAATTGATATAGTGGTTTTACCCTAATTGGGTCCTTGTTTAAGTTAAATAAATTGATAAAGATAGATGTGTTAGATAAATAATATAAAATATGAAAATTATTGAATCTTCGATTGTCTCTAATCCCTTAAGTCATATTGTTATATAATTGAATGTAGCAGATAGTATATCTAGAGGTTTGAAACGTCATCCTCAAAAGAAATAGTTGTTCTGTGTTTGGTCATGATCCGTCTCCATTCACGAATTATTGGTAGAGCTATTATATTGAGAAGCGGTTTGTCATAGGTTGATCCCATTGTCCTATATTAAAGAGATGCAGAGTTTTCTTAATTAATCGAGTGCTTCTAATTGAAATGAATAACTTCAAATATTAAATTGAATTAAATTAAATAAAAATAGAATTAAATTATGATTATTCGGATACTGACATTGCATTCTCCCATTGAATTAAATGGAATTGTTATTGTCCAATTACCATTGATATTGAACTAAAATTGTTAAATTTATTAGTGCCATATAATAGAAATAAAAAATCATTGTTAATTATTAAATTGATATTGATTGGTCTTTTTGACCCTCTTTCTTGATCCTCCATACTGATCCATGACTTTATTGAGTCATTGATCTATTGTTCTATTAATCCATTCAAGCAGTGCCATAAAAACTCGGAAGTCCATAGATGTAAAATATAAAATTTTAAATAAAATTTATAATAACATAAAAATAAATTATATATTAAAATTAAAAAATTTAAATAATATTACAATTGTTCCTTTCGGGATCGTTTGATATAGGATTTGATGTTCTTGGATTAGGAAATAATATGTGTTAGAACAAATGTGTTATTGTGCGATGCCAAATATATAATATTTAATAATTATTATCCAAAAATAAGAAACATTAATTCTTGCTAACAATAGAAATTTCAAATTCTTACTTTCGTAGATTCCAACTTCCCGATGAGGTAAGGTAATAATGACTTTTGACTTAATTATTCTAATTCTTGCAATGTTTGGCTGCAACCATGGGGTTAAGGTAATATTCTCATACATGTTCCTTTGCCAAACATCCCGTTCAAGATCTCATATTTTGAATTTTTTGTATAATCAAATCTTTTTTAATGTAACAAATGAAGCAATCATTAATATCTAATTGGACTTCGCAATCTATTTTTTACAATCTTAAAAAAAAAATGAAGAAATGATTAATTTTTTATAATCCTAACATATGATAATCATAAAAAACAATAAAGAAAAGATAATATGAAAAAATGATTAATTTCTGATAATCCTAAGATTTGAATTTTTAAGACTAATTTTTGACAACATTATGATCTGATTTTTTTCTCACTCTAGGTCTTTTATTTTTCTAGCGAGGAACAAGATTAGCAGATGAAACATATTATTACCTAAACCTTCAAAGGCTGGGAACGAAGGACGAAGAAAATAAAATAAAAAAGAAGACAAAAATTAAATGTGCTGAAAAAAAAACGTGGAGAAGAAAGTGATTATTACATATTACCTATTGGACTGCTTACACGTTGAGCCTTGGAAAGTTGGGAGAAAGAAGATAGTATGTTTTGGAGAAACCATGAAGAGAAATAAAATTAGGTTAAGAATTTGCTTGAGAAAGAAGAATCAAATAGTAATTATGGAAAGATATTTTATAAGATTTACATTTTATTTTTCTAAAATATGATACAATTATGAAAATATCTTATTAAAAATAATATATATATATATATATATATATATATATATATATATATATAACCTAAAATCTAATGGGTCAATTGACCCATTCATATCAACGTAGGTTCGCCACTGACCATATTGATTATTGCATCGTACTATTATTTGCTCTAGCATTTTATTTGAGTTTAATTATTAAATATTATTAATTATTATTATTGTTAGATCATACATATTAAGTATTTGTATACTTATGATTTTTTCTATATTTGGATTCATACAAGTGAGATGATAGTTGGGGATGATGTTATAGATGATCAAGTTTAGTGATTGAGATATTGCATATGACGTAGGAGTGAGTCCTACTATAATTATTTAATTGTCATTAGTTTTATTGTTCTTACTATTATTTCTGGTACTTTATAAAATTTATTTTAGAAAATTTATTATTTTTAAAATTGAGTAACATCTTTGGAAAAACTATGTGCACGTGCAGTGTATCACTTTTTTTT
Source organism: Pontederia crassipes (assembly GCA_030549335.1). Lineage (NCBI taxonomy): Eukaryota > Viridiplantae > Streptophyta > Magnoliopsida > Commelinales > Pontederiaceae > Pontederia > Pontederia crassipes. Next base: position 57,679,382 of record CM060194.1, on the reverse strand, counting down.
AAATTTTTTCTTTTGCTTTGAAATTATATTTGGTAGTTTACCACACACCCCATCATTCTTGATAGCTCACGATCCTCCTTCTTAATTTAATACTCTTACATTTTTATAATTTAAATTAAAAATTAAAAAATATTATGATCATAGAATGCACACAACTAATGCATGCTATTTTTTTAATAACATGGATAATTTTTTATAAATTACAAATTAATCAAGTAAGTCGTTGGCATATCGCTTTTGTCAACTGGAAGTTGCGCCTAGCACCAACTAACTTACAGCTTATAGAGCTCGGACCCGTTTGAGTGTTCAAGTTTTGTTAAGTGCACCATTGAAGAAAGTGGTTGTTTCGTTATATATTTTTGTTCATAACAAAAAAATTATAAATTTAATAAATTAAAATTTACTAGATGATAGGCACAAAGTCCTCTTCTCCTTATATATATATATATATATATATATATATATATATATATATATATATATATATATATATATATATATATATTCTTTTATGTGATTTTTAAATTATTATCTCAATATTTCCTGAATTAGTTACACCATTTAATTTTTTTCACTCACATGACTTTGGTTCACATGATTAAATTTTAACAAGTTACACATTAATATTTATATTATTTTTTATTCATGATAAAAAGATAATCATATGTAAATACATCCTCAACTAATGTGTGTTAAGTTTTTTATGTCATGATTAAATTTTCAAAAATTATATATTAAATTTTCTATTAATAATAAAAAATTATTTTAGATTTAATAAAAAATATAAACTAATGGACATTATGTCTTCATATTTAAATAATTTCTTTTATTTTAAACAAAATGGAAAAAGTTAAATACTGAAAAAAGATCTCTTCTCTCATTTATATTGTTGTATTTCTTTTTTTGCAATTTTTCGACATTTTGTATTGAATTTTTAAATAAATTATTATGACAATAAATAAATGCAAGTTTAGTTAATATTTATTATCATTTTAATAACATGATTAAGTTTTCATAAATTAGATATTGATCTGTTATATTGCATTATATTTTTTGTTCATAATAAAAATATTATAGATTTAATAAAATTAAAAATGTAAATTAATAGAAATGAAGATTCCATATTTATGTAACTATTTTATATTTAAAAATAACTTGAAAGGTGTATAATACGGGATATAATACTTCCATAACGAATTATATTTTTTAAAACTATTTTTTTAATTTTCAAAGTTCTCAAAGCAATAACCAATCTCTTTTTTCATATTTCTTATGACATTTTATTATTTATTAGAAAATAAATAATGTAAATAAAAAGTGCAGATTAAAGAACGTGGGCATTTAATAGTTTATGCTATTTTGTCTACTTTCTTTTAAATAAAATGATATTTATTTGTCAAAAATATACAATTGCTGGTAAAAAAATGATTGGGTATATTTTTTTAAAAAAATGCATTAACTGATAAAAGATTGAATTATAAAAGTTTTATAATTGTGCCAAGTGCAAGATAATTCACCGTTTTAGTGTATAAGAAGAATGTTAACGGGTTAAGGGGAGATGCGTGATGGATGTGCTGCTTAATTAATGGCAGTGTTCATTTAATCCATCATAATTATGTCATTTTTTGTCCAAATGTAGTCCCTCCATGGCCGAGTGGTTGAACCAACCTGATAACCAAGTGTTGGTCACAGAAATTAATGGGATGATGTCGCTGCTTTGTTAATTACTTGGCAGCAGCCATCAGCCAGCAGCACAGCAGCAACGTGGATGGCATTCCTGGGACCAGTTCGTTCATCATTTATCCCATCCCTGCTCATCATTGATCCAAACTATGGATCTTTGCTTTGCATGACAACTCATTTCTTTCGTATGGGCCACTTCCTGCTTAATTTTTTTATAAGTGGTTGACATAATAATTCCCTAATTGTTAATCGGATGGAAGCCCTCACGTTTCCTACTCCAACATTGATCCAAAAAGAGAAGTCTAATGATGCATCAACATGCTGTGCAGGTTGGAAAAATAAGAGTACATATAAATTAACTTGAGCAACAACGCTCACAACTGACTTCATTAATTTTTAATTTCATCTGGATCAAGTTTGACTTGAACTAGTTGCACGCAGGCAGATTTGAGCATGATGGAAGGCCTAAAGAGAGATCTTTAAAGTACATATTAGTTAATGAAATGTTCTGTTAACATCTCATTCTCCCTGGCTTTTCACAGTTGATTACTCTTTTTTAGCTGCTACTTGCCAAGCATACAATAATATTTTCTCAGGAAGAAGGGCGTGTAATAATGGTGTATGTGATGGTCAAATTCAATTGAGCCAACGTTACTGTTGCTTAAAAAGTGATCTATTAGAATGGCAAATGGCACAGAGAAGAACGTGTAGTTAACTCGCTAGAAATTAGTTGCAACCACCATGACATTACCATCGAAACACCATCACAAAGAGAAGCCTCATTTCAAAAACATGTAGTCACCCCTTCCTGTATGATCTTTGACCAGCAACAAGAAATAAAGTAAAAAAGGATAATGATTTTACTGCCTCAGGGGCAAAAAGATTCACAAGAGATTTGCTGCAGCATTAGGTCCCAACCTGTACATTCTGTGCACAACAGCACCACCATCACACCCATTTCCCCTGCTTCCTCTTAAGTGAAAATAGGAGTCATTTGGGGGCACAACAAGCACTGATTACATTAGAAAGGCAAACACTTTGTGTAAGAAAGATGTTTGGTGGGTGGGCTTCGTTTTGTTTATTTGTCTGGTGGAAGGTGTTCTGAAACTTATGCACACTGCGAGGAGGGAGCACTTAAGCACAGGGATCATTCACAGAAGTACTGCATGGAAGCACAGGGATCACCTTGAGATATCAAAGCCTGGTGTAATGAGAGCAACTACACATGAATAAACTTGGTAGGCATTAGGACATCAGATTTTGTCAGGTCGCCACCAAACTGTCTTAGCTCTCTTTCTCTCCCTCCCATCCTCCCTCCATCCCTCCTCCAATGCTTCTTCAGGCCCTTGATGCTTTTCTCTTGCTCTGACTTTCCTTCCTCTCCAATATTGAGCAGCCAAAGTTCTCCTGCGTGCTCCTCTAGTTTGTTGTCTTGTTACAGGTTTGAGCATGCGACTTTGTTGGTGACGACCTTTTTCTTCCGATCCCTTCCACCACTCCTCTTTATTGCGCTTCCTTTCTCGTCACAGTGATTGTTTTGGAAGTGTCCATAGTAGCGTTGCCTTTTGGAAGCTTGCCTGTGGCCGCTTCCTAGGAAGCAATGGCTGGACTTTGTGACCTTGAAGTGGATGTCAATGGGGAAGAGATCTTCCTGGTGCATAAAGTAAGTCCCTTTTTTTCTTTATCTTCCTCGTTCCAGTTGATGGACACTATTTTTGCATGATCCTAGTCTGTTTTGTTAGATCTTTACCAAGTTGAGGTTGCTGTTGCACGATTTTCTTATGGGTTGGATGTATGTTAACGATTTTGTTCAATTTCTGTTTGTTTTATTTAACGTGCTTCATCTCTGTGCTTGGAAGAGTCTTGCCTTAAATCCTCTCTACGCAATCACAGTGCAACGAGTCTTTTAGTTTTATGCTGTTGCTAATTTGCCTTGTTCAGAAATGTGAAATTGTGAATGACTTGATTCTTATGCTGCTCATGATAATTTTCATCCTTTAGTTTGAAACTTGCTTTCTGTTGGTCTGAAAGCTTGTTTTCATTGTTACATGCACGAACTTGATTCTTCTAGCTGGCTTTTTTTTAAAAAAAATTCTAACTGGCTTTTACCTGTTGCTAGTTGTAACCTTAGTCTCATACTGTTCTTCCGTACGCTCTTGTGGTTCATGTTATTCTTGGTTCTCTGAGATTCTGCACTCAATTCTTTGCTGTTGGCCAATCATCTGCGCTCAATATTCTTGGTTCTATTCCTGGGAGTTCATTCTCTCTTTTTTCCTCGATGGTTTTTCATTTCTTTTTTCTACCACATGCTTTAGTTCTTCTAAAGTCCTCTCTCATTTATGGCTTATTAAGTGAGTATTTAATGTTCCACACCTTGCTTTCCTTTTCCCATCTTTGCTTACAAAACAAAGGTCGGCCGTCTTGATGGTGCCACTGTTTCCTACTTTGAGGGAATGAAATGCTTGTAGTTACTGCTCACATTCTCTCCTTTTCCAATCAATGGAGCTTCTTGAATGATTCTCTCTCTTTAAGATGATTTGGTTTCTTCACCCCCGTTCTCTCTCTCCAATATGCGCTCCTAATATGGTGATAGCGTTTCCTCCTCGAATTCTAACCCATGTTCTCATTGACAAGAGTTGAAAAGGTTCTTCTTTTGTAGATAACCAAAGCTCTCTTCTGTTGTTGGCAATGTTTATGCGTGTATAATCTTTAAGCTAAGTACCGTTCACTTCAAAAGATGGATTTAAACTCGACTTTGTGATGCTTCTTTGCAGAAAGTCCTTGCATCGTTCTCTGGTAGACTGAGAAAGCTATTTAACAAGCCATCAGCAGTCATCGCAGCGGCAACAAGATCCCTGAAGATAATAATCCATGACTTCCCCGGAGGAGCAGAGGGGTTCGAGCTCCTCACGAGGTTCTGTTACGGGAATGGCAGAATTCTGATCGCTCCAGGAAACAACTGCCTTCTGCACTCCATCGCACACTACATGGAAATGTCTGCAGATGTTTCGTTCTCGCCAAATTTGATCAAGCAAACTGGAAAAGCTCTTCATGGCGTCTCCGAGTGGTCGTGGCCAGAGGTCTTGAATTCTTTGAAGCAATGCGAAGGTTTCCTGCGGGCGGCCGATTCCTCGGGAGCGTTACGTCAAATTCTGGACTCCCTGGTTGCAAGAATCACATCAGGCAGAGATACAAGTCCCACAGGTTCGTCGTCCCCAGAGAGCTCTGCTTCCCGATACTCATGCGATACCAGGAGCACGACGAGCGCGAAAAATGTCAATCATCGGTCTTGGTGGTTTGACGATCTGATCATTTTGGCTCCTGCCATGATCGACAGAGTTGTGCAGAGCATGATCTCTCAGAATGTAGACCATGCCACGATCAGCAGGTTCCTGCTTCACTACCTCAAAAGTGGATCTTTCAGTTCGCCATTGGACAGGAAGACAGCTTCCGAAGTCGTCATTGACTTGCTCTACCGTCTTGACAAGAGCTCCATCTCTTGCAAGGGTCTCTTCGGTATCCTTCGAGTCTCCACTTCACTGAACATGAGCAAATCGAGCATAAGCAAACTGGAGGTCATGTTGGGCTGTCAACTCGACCAGGCGACGCTGGATAACTTGCTGGTTCCATCTCCAACGAGGACGGACGGCTTCTATGATGTGAACTTAGTCCTGAGGTTCCTGAAGTCATTCCTCAGCAGCGAACCTGCGGGCATCGCACGGCTGAAGAGGGTAGGAAGCTTAATGGACTCGTACTTGGCCGAGGTGGCACCGGATTCTTCTCTAAAGCCTATCAAGTTCATCCACTTGGCCACGTTCCTTCCTGATGCTGCGAGGGACTCTCATGATGCAATATATCGAGCCATTGACATGTACCTTGAGGTAACCTTTTTTTTTTCCATTGCATGTTTACTTAATTAGTGCTGCTGATCAATTACAGGAAATCTAATGTTCGATGTTTTCTTAACTATCAGGTTCACAGTGATCAATTATCGGAGGAAGAGAAGATGAAGATATGCTCGCCCTTGAACTACGAGAAGCTCTCATCGGAGGCCTGCAAGCATCTGGCGAGGAACACAAAGTTCCCATCAGGGACGGCACTCCAAGCTCTAACTTTCCAACAGTCCAAGCTCAAGAGTCTGCTCAAGGACACCAACAACTTGAAAAAGTTGGGCGCTGCCGCTCGCCCCACCGGAAAAAGAAGCAAGGAAAGAAGACGTAATGACGACGATCAGGTGATCCTTTACGCCAAGAAGCTTGATCTGTCAGAGGAGAACGAGCAGCTCAAAGCAAGTCTGGAAGGGATGCTGGGGAAAGTGGTGGAGTTGGAGAGAGTGTGCAGGAAGATGCAAACGCAAATAGCAAAAGTTGTGAAGATCACAAGCGCATCAACTCCAACCACCAACTCCAGATCACTCCCCAGGCTCTGTTCATGATCCCATTGCTCATATTCGAATTCATATAGTAGTAATCAAACATATTCTTGTACATATAGCATTATTGTCCACTGGGTTTCTAAGTTTCTGAAAAATTGCCCTTTAGTCTCCTTCATACGCACAGTGGTAAAGGCTGATAGCCTGATAGAGAGCAGTCCTTTAACACATGCAAAAGAGAGATCTTTAGCGCTCAGATTTTTCTCTTTTAGGCGAGCATTGAGAAGTCCATCTGTACAGCTATTATTATGTTTAGCTCTTCTTTTGTCATGATTGTTTCCTTGTACTTTCGCTATGTAAAACCTGGAAAAAAAAAAAACCTGTCAACCAGCAGTGTTTACTGAAGGTGCAGAAAGCAGGGCAGTCCTAATCACAAACCTGGAACTTTCACATGATGCAGCCATAATATAATCTCATTAGGATGATGAAAATTTTAAATTAAAAAAATTGAAAGTTTGGCTTTTGAACTGTTTTAGAGAAAAATAGATACATGGTCTATTTCTATTTCGGCAATTGATGGCAGGCATAAAGCATGGTTTAAGAAGTACTAATTCCATGGACAATGAAGGTCCCACCTCAATCTTCTTGGTGTCTGGGTTTTGAATCATAAGGCTGCAGTAGCAGCCGCAGCCACAGCAGCAGTATTGTGTTAGAAAAACTGAGCATCCAGTATGTAGCAGCATGCATGCATGCTGGTGGTGGTGGTGCAAGGCCAGGGAGCAATTTGACTTTAAACAGTGATTTGATTAAAAAAGAACTGAATGTTGAGTAATAAAATGCGCCATGGAATATATATGAAGTACAAAAATAATTTTTTAAAATTTGTGCTGCATCCATGCCAAAGCTTGTCTAAGCTTTGGATACTCCCAAAAAAAGATTAAAAACACAAGGGCTTTTGCGAGGTTCAACTATGCTCTGCAGATGGGAGTCACCCTTCAATTGTTCAACCAATGATCTAAAATATTTATTGGCCAATGGTCAGGCAAGTTTACAGTGCAAAGCTCGTTGATACAGGGTAATAAAGCATAGTTGCTTTGTTTGATGAAAAGTTTTAAAATAATATATACATATATAATGTTTTCTACTTTCTATATTCTGATTTATTATTTTGCAAGACTGATTGGTCTTATCTTATCATGATGAAGGTGATGACTGCCGAGATGCAGAGTTGGTGCCAATAGTTGTAAAGTAGAAAGAAGGCTTCTTTCACAGTAAAATGAAAAGGGCACAAGCGCAAAACAGCATATATAGGAGAGTGAATACATGGAAAATTACTAATGATATGCTTTGATATATTCTTCTAGCATTGAACTCTTTTTTCCTGTCCATGGTCTTTTTCGTACAGATGAATCGAGTAGGCCCTCTTCTACTTTTCTCATGCATGCAGAGTTCATTTAATCTTCTCGCCATCTTACATCTGTAAATAGTTGTTACAACTTGATGCACTCGAGTTGTGTCGCCAGTTTCAGCTTGTTTTCCGGACAATGATCTTAGTGGATGTCATTTGGTTAATATGAGCATTAACTCATTAAGTCTATTGGAAAAAGCTTTGGGTTCTTAAATACTGGATATAATATAAGGGAGATTCAAACTAAATCTAAGGGAGAAATCAAACGTTTCAATGCTCTCTCTCTCTCTCTCTCTCTCTCTCTCTCTCTCTCTCTCTCTCTCTCTCTCTCTCTCTCTCTCTCTCTCTCTCTCTCTCTCTCTCTCTCTCTCTCTCTCTCTCTCTCTCTCTCTCTCTCTCTCTCTCTCTCTCTCTCTCTCTCTCTCTCTCTCTCTCTCTCTCACACACACACACACACACACACACACATATATATATATGGTCGTACATTTGCATATTAGTTGAACATGTCTTCGAGAGACAAGATCTGAATTACATATATTATGTTCCAACGACATGAATAGACAAAAAAAGAGGAGCAGGACCAAACTTCAAAATGGGTTCTCTTTTGTATTTGTTGTTGTTTGCTTGGGGCAGAGGCACGCAACCGTGGGAGGACTCCAACAATGTCGTGCGTCCTCGACTGCAAACGAAGAAAGAACAGAGGGATGGGCACGGCGTTGCAATGCAAGAGACAATGCAGTGAAAATTTGTGTGTGTGTGTGAGAGAGAGAGAGCAGCCCGGAAAAGGTTGGGATGATTAGTCCTGTGGACAAAGTCATCATATAATTATTAATCTATGATACTTTCAGAGAGTCATAAAAAATTCACAGTTCCCACTCGGGACGATTAGTCTGGAAGAATCAACCGGTGGAAGTAATGTGAGAGAAAGAAAAGAAATTGAAAAGGGTCGAAGAGTTTAGCTATGCAGATTATACTTTCAGTTTTTTTAGATTAGAAAGAGAGAGAAAGACCTAACGCTACAAGAAAATTGAGATTTTCCATCGGACAATTTTCGACGGATAGAAATTCGTCACAATTTGCGACGGATAGTAATCCGTCGAAATTTCCGACGGCTACAACCATCAAAAAATAAAAATAATAAATTATCTAATTTATTATATTATTATTTTATTTTTTGACGAATAGGAACGTCGAAATTTCCGACGAATATTTATCCGTCGCAATTTTTGACGGTCCAGACCGTCGGTAAATGTAAAATAATATAATATAAAGAGTATTTTATTAATATAATTAGCGATAATTTGAACCGTCATAATTTTCGACGGTTCCGACCGTCGGTAAATAAAAAGTAATAAAATATAAGAAGTATTTTATTAATACAATTAGCGACAGTTTGAACCGTCATAATTTTCGATGATTCCGACAATCGGTAAATAAAAAGTAATATAATATAAGAAGTATTTTATTAATATAATTAGTGACAGTCCGAACCATCGCAATTTCCGACGATTCCAACCGTCGGTAATAATAAGCGACAGTTCAAATCGTCGGTAAAATAAAAAATAAATATTATATATAACTAAATATAATATATTATTTTTATAATTAAATAATTTCAACGGTCACAATCGTCGGTAACTTTAAAAATAATATATATCATGATAAGTTTCTGACGGTCATAGTCGTCGGTAATTAAAATTTTACTATCCCGCTCCTTTTTTTCCGCTTTCTCATCTTTCCAAATATATATATATATATATATATATATATATATAATCTCTTTCCCCTATCTCACTCTCTATTTTCCCCCCTCTCCTCTCTCTCTCCCTCTCTCTGCCGGCGAGCCGCTCCCAATCGGACGACAAGCCTCTCCCGCCGGCGACCCTCTCCCGATCGGACGAACCTATCCCGCCGGCGATCGTCTCTCTCTCTCTCTCTCTCGCTCTCTCTCTCTCTTTCTCTCTCTCTCTCCAATTCGGATCGCCAAGCGGCCGGACTTCCGATATTTTTTTCTCAATCGTCGAAAATTGATTTGCGACGATCATTTTTCGGACGAATCGCTTCCGTCGAAAAAATCGTCGGAAATCATCATTTTTGACGGTTTTCGAGAAATTGAAACCATATGTAATTCTCATCTTTCTTGTAGTGTAATAAAAAAGAACAAAAATAAATTTGATACAACGAAATATAACTTACTAATTATATTATTTGATAATAGCACCTAATAAAATAAATTTAAAAACATTAACATTAATTTTGTTGGTCAATTAAATGTGCAAAACTTTGACAATTTATACATTATAAAACAATATTTTAGATCTATATTTTAGACCATAAACAAATAATTATTCTAGGAATCATGAGAGGAGGGACAAATAAAAACGAGCAAATGTAAATATGAATTTGTTGATATCAATTGAAGAATGGCAGTGGAATGAGCAAAGAGGGGACAAATTTTTGAAATGCATTTAAATTTTGTGTATATAGACATATCACTTGATCATGTTTTTCTTACGTAGGTTGTCAGCAAACCCACTGTTAGAATTTCTGCACGAGAGAAATTATGCACCACGAGAAAATTTGAAAAATTTAAGGCGACGTATAATTTTATTAGATGGAAGAAACAGAAGAGGATTACAAGATCAGATTGCTTTCTCTTTGGACCCCCTAGGGAGTTTATATAGGCACTTCCTTTAACAGATGATAGGAATTAGAGACTAACTGAGACTCTATACTAATTTCAAAAATAGGACACCTACCTTGTAATAAGGAAATAAATCAATTCCTTAACAATCTCATGATAAGAAAATATACAGAATATGTCAGACATATTTCCTTTTACTTCTTTGGATCCAAATAGATTTCTAGTTAAAGTAGGATTCAAGGCATTAATTAACAAATCTCTACCTTGAATTGAATCCTACAATTAATATCTAACACTCTCTGCCGCCGTCAGTCCCTGTTCTGATTTTGCACATGCGATAGCAACCTTGTAACTTGATTTGGCAATTTCACATCTTCAACTACTTCCCTGCGAGCACATCCTGCAGCTAGACTTGTCGTTGCTTCTTCAGCTTGCTCCTCAGACTTTAGTTGTTCAACCTGATGAGATTCTTTTGGCCCATTCTGAATTGAAGTTAATCCAAACTCCACCTATTTATTGACATCCTCCTCTGCTGAGTCAACAACATCTGATTTCTGCTTGATCATAGATGTCTCATCAAAAGATACATTTATGCTGTGAATAACCTTGTGCTATGAGGGTGACCAAATTCTGAAGCCTTTTACACCTGCACCATATCTCACAAAGACTCCTTCTTTGACCTTTGGTTCCAGCTTTCCTTCACTGACATGATAATATGCTGGACAACCAAAGACTTTCATATTAGTATAATCAGCAGAGTTTCCTGACTATACCTCAATGGGAGTCTTTAGATCGATCACGATTGCAGGACTCCGATTGACAAGATAACATGTTGTGCTAATAGCCTCAGCCCAAAATGACTTGTTCAGACCAGAATTAGAGAGCATGCACCGTGTCCTCTCCAGAAGAGTTCTGTTCATACGTTCTGCTAGACCATTCTACTATGATGTATCTCTAACGGTCTGATGTTTGGCAATGCCTTCATCCTTGCAGAATCGATCAAATTCAGACGAACAGAACTCCAAGCCGTTATCGGTACGAAGATGTTTTACTTTTCTCGATGTCTGATTCTCCATCAGAGTCTTCCATTGCTTGAAAACTTCAAATGTCTCACTCTTGTGCTTCATCATGAATACACATGTCATCCTTGTGTAATCATCTATCACAGATATGAAGTATTTAGAACCTTTTAGAGATGGAACACGAAAGGAGCCCCAACAGTCAGCGTGGATGTAATCGAGTGTTGCCTTCATCTTGTGCACGGCTTTACTGAATTGATGTCATTTTTGCTTGCCAAAAATACAGTGCTTGCAGAATTCATTTTTAGATATCTTCTGACCATCCAAAAGATTGTGTTTACTGAGGATGTCCATCCCTTTCTGACTCATATGTCTAAGTTGCATGTGCCATAATTTGGATGCTTCTGATTCTAATTTGGACGAACTACCTACTGTAGCCACGCCAGGCCAGAAATTACTGTGTCTTGTAGTATGTACAATGACTTTTATCTGACTCCTTTCATGACTTCAACATCACCCTTGGAGATCGTGAGAACATCTCCTGCAGCATTCATTCGACATCCTTTGGAGTCAAGAACTCCTGACGATATCAAATTTTTCTTCAGTTGCGGAACACAACGAATCTCTGTAAGTGTCCTCACCCAATTATCATGACTTCTGATTTGAATTGAGCCGATTTTAACTATTTTACAGGTTGCATCATTGCCCATGATGACGTTTTCACCATCAATATTCTGATAAATTGAGAATCACTCTCTGTGCGGAGTCATATGATAGGAACATCCTGAGTCGAGAACACAACTCTCCTCCAAACATCTCTGATCTGACACCATGAGAGCCAAATCGTCGTCAGATTCACTATTCTGGTGAGCTACTACAGCAACCGTGTCTTTCTTCTTCTTCTTAAGACAGTCTTTCTTCTAGTGACCCGGTTCTTTACAATAGTTGCAGATGTCCTTCGGATTGACGTTCTTCTTTGATTTGCTTTTTTTAGAGTTTGTCTTCTCTAGGATTGTTACCAACCCTGTGACCTGAGTCTCCACAATCTTTCCAGATGCCCTACGACGAAGTTCACGAGTATGTAAACTCGATCTTACTTCTTCTAGAGTAATAGTGTATCTTCCAATGATAACAGATTGAACGAAATTTTCGTATGATAGAGGAAGAGACACCAACAGAAGTAGGGCATCATCTTCATCCTCAATCTTCACATCTATGTTTCGTAATTCCATCAACAGAGTATTCATCTGATCAAGATGATCTTTCAGAGGGGTACCTTCTTTTATGCGGAGGGCGAACAGACGTTGCTTCAATAGCAACTTATTGGTCAGAGACTTGATCATATAGAGACTCAAGTTTTGACCATAGACCGGCCGCTATTTCTTGATCAACGACTTCGATAATAACTTCATCCGCCAGATACAACAAGATCATTGAGTGCGCCTTCTCTTCTTGTACCGCCAAACTTATGAGGTCGGACTCCTTTTCTTTGTCATTCGAGTCTCCCTCTTTTGATTTGTTCTTCGGCATGTTCGCAAGCGGCGTCCAGATTCCTTGTTGTTTCAAAAGTGCACTCATCTTGATCTGTCAGAGACTAAAACTATTTTGTCCCGTGAATTTCTCGATGTTCACGTTGTGCGGTGCCATCTCTGCACTTGATGGAGGATCGACGATGAAGCCTCCCTCTGATATCAGTTTGTTAGGATTTCTGCACGAGAAAAATTATGTACCGCGAGAAAATTCGAAAAATTTAAGGCGACGCAAAATTTTATTAAATGGAAGAAATAGAAGAGGATTACAAGATCATATTGCTTTCTCTTTGGACTCTTAGGGAGTTTATATAGGCACTTCCTTTAACAGATGATAGAAATTAGAGACCAACTCTATCTTAATACCAAAAATAGAACACCTACATTGTAATAAGGAAATAAATCAATTTCTTAACAATCTCATGCTAAGAAAATATAGTTTCCTTTTACTTCTTTGAATCCAAATAAATTTCTAGTTAAAGTAGGATTCAAGATATTAATTAACACCCACAAAGAAGTAACAATCAGAATAAGATATCATGCTATTATGGTTTCTTAATTGTTTAATTAGACATTGCAAATAAAAAAGATCTTATAAAATATTGTGTATTTTACTTTACAGGGAGTATGTGCTTTGCGTGTGATGAATAATTATATATTGTTTTTTTCAAATATGTTGTGCAATAAATCGTATTTGATCATCATACATTTTAACAGAAATGCAGTCATTGATTAAAATAAAGCACCGAAGCATTCTCATACAAAATTTGAAGTAGTGCTGAAGGGAGATCTCCTTCCCAAAAACTATCATCATCATTAAGATGAGCAAGATTTCAGTTGTCAAGATTTGCCTATAATAGTGCATTACATTCCAATATACAACACAATTCTAGTTCAACCAAAATATTTGCTATAAGATGTTTGATCCCCCATGGACGAGGAATTTTATTATTGATGGTGTGTGATGCCATATAGAGGCACTATCGTAACGATCTTGGTGTAGCCCAGCAGTCTCTCCCTTTTGATGCCGACAAGTAGCCCACACGTTTTCAATTCTACAATGGTTTTCATATCCCGTTGAAGCGCCCCTAGCCCCCTACAACAATTAAAACACCAGTATAAAACCTCCTCGCCCGCCATCATTTGGCCCTGTAAAGGATTCATTCGAGTTGAGCATAATCGACTTGTTTAGTGGGGACTCCCACCAAATCCAAATTGGGACGTGGGGGTTATTGTATCTAGTATAATCATTGTAACTGATCAAATTCTTTTCCTATGTTATCGAAATAATTGTTCGGACCGGATAATAATAAAATAATATATTTATGATATATTAAATTACGTTATCATGTTAATTATGTTAAAATTAATTATATAAAAATAACGATAATAAATCATTAAAAAACAAATGTTAAAATCATTACACATTTAATAAATTAAAATCCTATGAAATTAAATTTTTATATATAAATTTTCTTCTCACTAATCTTTTTGTACTACATATCTTTGTCTTTTATGTTAGAAGTAATATTATGATTATATATAAATAGATATATAATATAATTAGTGGTTAACTATCTAATTTGAACAGATTAGATATTAAATTAAAGAAAATTAAAATTTGCATATTTATAATATTATATATAACTATACTATATTAACTATTATAATATTATTGTATGTTATACATATGACAAAGAAGTTTGTATCGATCGTTCATTACAAATTTACCCAATATGATAAATATTATATATAATACAATAATATTAAATTAATTTATATTATAATATATATATGATATTAAAAATTTTATATAAGATCATAATATATAAGATATAGTTGAAAATTTAACAAATACTAACCAGATGAAAGAAGAAAAGAACAACTAGGTATAGAAATATAGTCCCACATTAATTGAATAAATTACACCAAATGCCCTCCAACTTTAAGTTTGTTCAGTAGTGGCCTCCAACTTCATTTTGTAATATCAATGTCCTTCATCTTTTAACTCGTTTCACCAGGTGTCATCTTTACCTGTTATAGTCCATCTCCCGATCGTGAAGCTGACGTGATGCAGATGTGACGCTGACAGGACATCTTCTCTTCTCTTCACGCTATGCTAACATGGCAATATTAAAAAATTAAAAATGCCACGGAGGACCTCCCTGGCGCGTGGTTCTCCTCGCCGGCGCGCTGGAGGGCCCCCCTTCTACGACCTCGCCGATGAGTGAGGTCGCAGAGGGAGGGGGGCTTCTCCTCGCCGACATGCGGGAGAGGGGCTTGCGCCCCCCCCCCCCACCTCGCCGACGAGCGAGGTCGCAGGGGGGGGGGGGGAGGCCCCTTCCCCTCCTCCTCGTTGGTGTGCGGGAATGGGTCTTCTCCTCGCTGACGCTTGGGAGGGGGGCGCTGTGGTATTTTTTATTTTATAATTATTATTTTTTATTTTTTTAATATTATCACATCAGCGTGAAGAGGAGAGAAGATATTTTGTCAACGTCACATTTGCGCCACGCCAGTTCCGCAACCGGAAGATGGGCTATAATAGGTAAAAAGGGCACCGAGTGAAACGAGTTAAAAAATGAAGGACATTGATATTATAAAGTGAAGTTGGAGGACATCGCTAAGCAAATCTTAAAGTTGGAGAGCATTTGCCAGTCACTAAGAGGGATCAACTATTGATTTCATGTTGCCATAATTTAGTATAGTGTAGTACAAAAGTCTTCCTAATTTGATTTTATCTGTGTGGATGTTACCTAGGTGGCCTTGGATGGTAGAGATCCAATTATCTGAAAACTTTTGCTGTTCTTATCGCCATACTTAAGCCAATTCATCCTAAATTTTCTCCACAATTTAATACTAATTTGCTTAATATAGGTTGCTTGATAATAAGCTATTCTTAGACTCCAAAAGGGCAATGGACTCTTGAGCCTGAGCAACCCTTAGCTCTAATTTTTATTTTTAATGTTGTTTAAAACATTGGACATATAACTACTGACCTTGTTACAATCCCACTCCTCCTCAACCATTTTTTTCTATCCTTTGGATAATCAAATTGGAACTGCTCATATTTTTTTTAAAAGAAAGTGTCCTCTTTTGCCTAGGTTTGTTGGATAATAAAAGTGGCAAGTGATTAGATGCACTCCTGTCTAGGGTTCTGAGTTCTAAATTAGGGTATGTGTTAATCCAATCGTAAGTTAGGAGTATTCAATTTGGTCTACAATGAATAATTGACATCCCTTACCTATTTATTACATCATGTGTATTGCTTACCTAGTAGTTTAATGGCATTGAGCTAGGATCATAGCCTGAAGGATTTGAATTGATTTGATATGTCTAAAATGGGTCCCTCCCCTTTTATCCTCCCAACTTAGAGGTCAATTAAGGTCTCCAGAAATAACTCACGGTATGTTTAATGTGTTTAGATTTTTCTTAGCTCATTCCACAAAACATTCCTTAACTTTGGAAGATTGCTAGCATAGACGCAAGATAAAAGAATAGAAAACTTATTCAGAGACACTACAACATGCTATACTTGGTTAAAATGATGGACCGAGGTCGCACGGATTTGCTGACTCCACCATACGACGATGATTCTCCCAAAGGATCTTGTTCCTGCTTGAGCGATGCCCCGACAAGCCAAGTTGAGCCACCGGATGACCTCACCAAACTTCTCCATCATGACATGTGATTCCACGAGGACCATAATACCAGGACTGAACTACTTCAACATCTTGAGGAGGGTATCCTGAACCTTGCTTCTACCCGCGTCTCAGCAATTTCACATTATAATTTTCATGGTTTCCCCCTTCGTTGGTCGCGAGGGAGAGGGCGCCAACCCTGAGCGAAGGAGAAAAGGGGGGTCGGTGCCCCCTTTTCCCCCACGCGTGAAGCAAAAAAAAGGAGCGTGGGCCCCCTTTTCTGCTTCGTGCATCGAAGCAAAAAAAGGGGGGACGGTGCCCCTCTTTCTATCTCATGACCGCCGGCCATGAGCGAAGGAGAAAAAAGGAGTCGGCACCCCCCTTTCCCCCTTTGCGACAAAGCAGGAAAGGGGGGCCACCATTCACCGATCGCACGGGAGAAAGGGGGACGCCGACCCCCCTTTTCTACTTCGCCAGCCGCAAGCCAATGAAGGGGGAAAGGGGGTGCCGACCCCAGTATCGATGGAGAAAGGGGGGCGTTGGCCCCCCTTTTCATTTTTGTATTTTTATTTTTAATATGATTTTATTATATATTTATATTATTATATTATTTTGTTAAATGAGGTAGATGAGAGAAAAATGTTGTATGTGACGACATGTAAACGAGGTGACTGAGAAATCCACTGTCAATTGTCAAGTGGACGAAGCGTGTAAAAAAATTAAAGTATGAAGACATTTTAATTACAGATTGAAGTTGGGGGACCGTTGAGATATTGACTTAAAGTTAAGGGACGATCCATGTAATTTATCCCCACTAGCACCATTCCTTTATTCCAAATAGAGCAAGAAAGAAATTCTTTACAACTCTCATCTTTTCTTCACTTTGAGAGGTAAGACACACCTCTCTTACTCGAAAGCTTTCACTCGTCTTTTCTTCTCTCAAGAGGTAATGCACAATCTCTTTCCACTCATGAGTTAAACTAATTATTATAATATCACAAGAACACTCTTCAATCTATCCTTTACAATTTAGAACATCACACAAGAGGAAGAAAGAAAGAAATGGAATATTTACAATTTTGAGCTCAATATGACTTCTTGGATGAACACAAGTGTTTGTGTATCTTTTTCTTAGAAGTCTTGGTCTTCTTCATATGTTTTGAACTTCTTTTATAGCCTTCAATCTTTTCTATAACTCTGGTTATATATTTTTCTACACTGAGACGGGCATTTATTTCTTATAGCATACGTCCATTTTGAACTAGCCGCTACAAAAACAATCAAGCGTCTGTGTTATAGGATGTTCACTAGGTCGGGTTGACTCGGTGAACCCAAAAATTTGATCCGACCCGACCCGATAAGACTCGACCAAGGGTCGGGTTGGGTTGGAAATTTTCAACTAAAGTTGACCCGACCAGAGCCAATGGCCTAATTTTTCTTTTCTTTTTAAAATTTAAATGATTTTTTAGCTAATTTAATAGTTTTATATCATTTAAAATTAAAAAATGTAAAATAATTTTTTAAATGTAGAAAAGTATATAGATATGTAAAATAATATTTTTGGTATTTAAAAATACTTTATTTTGTATTAAAAATAAAATAATAAATGCTTTTTATATTAAAAAATAAAAAAAAATGGTGGTCGGATAATCCGACAGTCTGATCCGACCCGACCTGACCCAGAGTAGTGTTAGGTCACAACAAAAAAAAGCAATCCGACCCGACCCGACTTAGTCGGATTTGTTCACGGGTCGGGTCAAACTCGACTCGTGAACACCCCTATACTCCAGCGAATGTTCATTTATTGGAGCGAGCGTTCATTGCTCCACTGATTATTTGGTAGACTTATACTATTTTATGCATAACTTTTTATGTAGTTATCCAAATGAGGTGATATTTAATTTTATGGAAAGATAAGAGAAGTTTTCATAATTTTAATATTTATCATTCATCTAAAATTTAATGGGATCATAGTCAAATATTAAGCCGAATTTTAGTACTTAAAATTGTCCATTTCAAACTAAAATTTTTAGATCTTTACTCTTTTGTACATAACATTTCCTACAAGTATGGAAATGAGATGAATATTTGATTTTATGAAAAGCTAACAACATTATCTAAAAGTTTCATGTCTATCTCTTATCCACTATTTATTGATAAAATACTCAAATATTAAGTGCATGTTTAGCACATAAAAATATCAACTTCAAATTAAATTTTTTGAGCATCACTTGTTTAAACATAACTTTTTATGTAGTTGTCCAAATGAAGTGATTCTTGATTCTTCAAAAAAAATAAGAGAATTATCTATAACACCTCTTAATATAAATCCTATGGGAATATATATAAATATTGATCAAAAGTTTACTGCATGAAACAACTCATTCTTATTTAGGATTTTTTAGCATTTTAAATATAACTTTAAATCTTTTAAGATTTATATCATCAAAATATAACTACATAGGGTATAAAAAATTTATTCCAACAATTGGTGATCGAGATAAGGGCACACGAGAGTTGATAGGGAGGGTCACCGAAGAGGAGACATGGGGAGATGGCATTTCTAGATTTAGGGTTAGGACCTACTTCATTGATGCACGATGAAGGGCATCCATATCAAGGTGCCCCTGATTTGATGTCCACCATCCATCAGAATTTTGGTCATCCACATCCTGCCACCTCACTTTTCTATGGCATACCATCGAAGAGGACTCCTAGATTGGTGTGCTTCATGTGTATACAATGATCCAAGCCATCCAATGTATCACACAAGTTTTTCTCTTCTACGCCTATCTTGGGTGTCACATGCTCATCGTGTGCATGATGTATTGCTAACTATTACAATTCAAATTGGACTATTGTATACTCTCATGGTTTGTACTATTGACATTAGTCGTTGTATTATTATGAGCAGGTTATGATTTTTCACTCCCCAACATGGCAATGGATCGATCCATGTGTCCAGAAACTCATCAACGATCGAGATTGACCCATTTAGAGATGAGCGGACTATTGAGGTCTAGCACATTCACCTTATTCAGTGTCTATTGCCCTATGGTCGCATCCAGTGGCATCTTCGTCAGTGCCACGCCACCTGTGCGCTTCACTCTGAGGGAAGAATGAAGCCACGGACCATAAAGGAGGACAATGCTCTTCAAAAGTTCCCAACGTATGCTCCATTCGAGCCGGTGACCTATGATTCCATAGTGAAAATAGAATAACGACAAATTATCATATGTTATATGCTGAAAGTACTTACTACCATCTGGTGCACTGACCCATACTCTCTATTTAATCGGCTCTGAGAGGTCCATTTTCACACATACTTTGGCCGAGTGGCATTGATCACTAGAAAATGACTCCTCGTCGAGCTTTAATTATACGTGAAATAGCTCGCGATGTATAGCACTGATGTCGGACACCCCATCTCATAAGGCAGATTTGGAATCTGCAACCAGATCGAGCGCTAGCTTAATTGCCCCTTCCTCGGGCCAAAAGATGGTGTCAGGGAAGCAAACATTGAGAACGGGTCTTACTCAAGGGCTGACATATATAGGGGGTGCTGCTTTCCTCCCTCTGATACTGGCTCTTTTGTCTTTGCAGACGCATCCTCCCACCTGGTTTTCTTTAGCATGGACACTCCTCAATGCGGTCATTGAATGCACAAGGCATGGCATCTCGAACATTCGAATTCCCAATGATTCCAGGATTTTGACTAATGCGATTTTCGACCACAGCAAGCCCCTCGACGGATCCGTGTGCTTATCAATAACATTAGAACCATGCTCTCGCTCATGCCTACTTATCATATCCACCATTGTAGTTGGAAGGCGAATCGTGTCGTGGGTAATCTCGCAAAGTTTGCCCAAACAAATATTGGGAATTTTTGTGAGATTATTCTCCTCCCGAGCGATCATCGACTTTTGTATGAGAACGTTTCTCTTACTTAATGAAAATTAAATCTTTAAAAAAATATCACCACTCTCTTGTCTTCCATATTCTAGCTTTTTTCTCCTTTTTTTTACTTTCATCTAATATTCCCATTGGTCTCTCATGCAATATTCTTATACTATACAATATGCATAGTATAGTGGGTAGGTACGTAAAGACTATAGGCACGTGCTTCTCTTTGTTCTCTTCTAAGTTTGAATGCATTTGTTCCAAGTATGCAAAGTTACGAATTATGGGCTTCGTTAATAATAAATATGGATCTTACATATCCACCGTCATGGCCTATGATTGGAAGCATTCGCCATTTATCCTAATCAAATGGTCATAGTACACAAGCAAGGCACTCCGCATGGTGGACCGAGCCCCACGTTGGAACACATTGGAAATCCAAGAGATACTTTTATAACTTGATTATTTGTCATCTTAGATAAGCTAAGTACAATACAATGTTAGATTGTCGTCGGAATAGATCTTGGGAATTGAGTACGTTAGCAAAAATGCGATGACAACAACATAATGCCAATTGATCGGACAACAAAGTTTTACGAAATAGAACAAGTATTAATTGCCTCGGAAATCACTTTAGTAATATTCCTTTTACTTTTCTGGCAAAAGTAATTAGAGTCGAATCAATTTTACGGATTGAGGCCCTGTTTGGGATCAATGTAAAAGTACAGAAAGTACAAAAAAAACTGCAATTTATTTTTCTATAGTAGGAAAATTTACAAAGAAGTTTTGTAATATCATTTTGACGAGATTGAATACTAAAGTATAGGATCCATTTTGGTGTAAACAAATTAGGAGGCTAGACCTTCGAATTATTTTTCTTTGCACAGTGACTTAAGTCAGTAGAAAGAAAAAGAGAAATTTTATAATAGATTGTCACATTATTATAATTTTTTTAATTCTTACCATGGTAATCTTTTTGCTTCCAAACACTTTTCGATGAATTTTTTAAAAATATTTAGATTATTTTCATAAATCACTCCTAAACTATCGTAATTTTTAAGTTTAAGTCCAAATCACGAATTATTTTTTTGAGTCTCTAAACTATTATGATTTTTTTAATTTAATCATTCTGTCGATTTCTATTACTTTTCTTACGTCTTTGATTTTTTTATTTATAAAAAATATCCCTCCAACATCAATTAAAAAAACAAAAAAAAAATACCCCATCTTTCCTTTGTGTCGACATGCACAAGAAAATAACACGATCCCCCTCCCTCCCTCTTTCTTTGCGCTGCTCTCCCTCCTCTTTCCTTGCGATGGCGTCCTCTTTCTTAAACTATTATGATTTTTTTTAATTTGATCATTCCGTCGACTTCCATTACTTTTTTTTATGTCTTCGATTTTCTTCATTTATGAAAAATCGAAAATATTCCTCCAACATCAATTAAAAAAACAAAAAATACCCCATCTTTCTTTTGCACCGGCGTGCACAGGAAAAGAACGCGATCCCCCTCCCACCCTCCCCTCGTTCCCTTTGCACGTCGGTGCATGCCCCCCCTCCTCTCCTTGCGCACGCCGGTAGGAAGGAAAAAGAGGGGAGTTTAAAAATTTTAAAAAATAAGTTCATAATTTGAAGTTAGATGTGAAAAATTATGATAGTTTATAGAATGCTTATAATTTTTTTTACGTGGTATGCCACTTTTTGAAAAAGTGTTATACTATAGAATTTTAAAATTATGGGTGAAAATTTTGTTTAGCCAAACAGGGCTCGAGACTTATCTTCCTTTCAAAAAAAACCTCTTTTTGTTAGAATTTGTTTGAATCGTACTTTACTGTAATACTATTTTAAAATTTTAGATGATAAAATAAAATTGAATATAAATAAATGCATGTAACATTGGCAAAAAGTACATATAAAACTTAACGTCAAATTCGAATTATTTTTTATAAGGTAATAAAAGAATCGTCAACTATATAACGCTAATGCATATAAGTAATAAAATAATAGATGACTTTACGAGTTAATATAAGATAAATAAAAATATTTATAGACAGATTTTTTTTTTGAATGGCTCTTAAGATTTAATTGGGCTTCTAACTTTTTATCCTTTTTTAGAATGGATCGATCAGCCAGGTTAATCAGGTTTTTCTTACACCCAAAATTTATATAACTCTAGAATATTCTGATCAAGGTAGGACTTTACAGTGAGTGACGTTACTATTTAAAAAATATTATTACCACTCCATGGAAAATAATGTTCGTAACCGTGGAGTGGAAACAATAAACTTTTGAAATAGCAATAGAGTAACGTTTTATAATTCATTTTTTACATTTTCAACATGATTTTTTTTCTTCCTGAACAAAACACATTATATCTAATTTGTTGAAAAGAAAAACTTTTTCTTCATTAAAAAAGATCGCTCATCACGCCTTCTTTCATCATATAAACAAAATAAATATATAAATTATTAACATTATTTTTTTGTAAAGCACTAAACACTTTCAAATCATTAATACTTAAACATTTTTATTAGTTTAAGCATATTTAGGTAAGGAAGGAAAAATGATAATGATTAAGAAAAAGTACTTATCCGAAACCATCCAGAGGGAATCATTTTCTTTCAAATTTAGATAGAAAAAGGGGTTATATATTAAATGAAACGACAATTTGAAGGACATAAAAACCCAATCACTTATTTTCATTGTTATTATTATTATTAATATTATTATTTAGCTGAACGAATTAAGTGAAAATAATAATATCGAAGTAAATTTGACAGACCAAAAGCCCATATCCGTCTCTTATAGCGATTGGCTGGGCCCACGCATGGCATTTTTGTTTCCTTTTGTTTTCATTTAATCTGGAGAGCTTTAATCTAAATTCAACATAGAAATTGAAATTTAAAATAATTTTATAATAATTCAATTTTGAAATATCTCTTATACCTTTTATATGATGAAGTAATGCACATGAAATACTACATTGTCTAATATTAGATATTGATTGCAGGGGCTACATTATTTTCCTTTCAAGTTTTAATTTTACAGAACATACAGTAACGGTGGCGTAATGCTGAGACGAAGCTAAGTTTTAACTTAGGACATTTAACTTTGATATCATGTAAAAATAGATATGTTATTATTTTTCTAAATCGATAAAAAGAACAACATCACATAAAATTCCTCCCTCATATGATGATGCGAAAATTTTACTTTATTTATGCTTATAAAATATTGTGCCAATTTTATTAATATATAGTGTATGACTTGCCATAATTAGAGACAATCATTAAAGCATTTTGAGCTGAAAAAATGTTAATATGTCAATGGACCATTTTTAAAAATTTTATTCAATACCATGTGCTTTATTATTATATTGTAATTAAATAATATGCTTATTTCTGCTGACTATATTTTAAAGATCGTTTTTTATAAATTTTAGAAATCATTTATAAATATGAGCAATTAATTACGATTATTTTATATTTATTCGCTTATATGATATCGTTACCTGAACACATAATAGCGCTGCATTATTATTTGTAGGTTCTATAACATCATGAAAACTAATGTTAGACATGATTATTTATATGAGAAAACTGGGCATGTAAATGCTAATTTTTTATGTAACAACACTGATGAACAATAATGAATAGTGAAATTTATTTTTTGGACCAAAATTATTCGTAATTTTTTGGACGTGGGAACTCTCGGCCTCCCTATACCAGCTAAATGAGCCTCACCAGACATGTTTGTTTAAAATGATTCCTAAAATTTTCACCTTGTGGCGTGCTTGATAATGATAAAAATCCATTAATTATGGCTAGTTGAAATGGTGTATACAAGTTAAAGAAATCCTTCACTCAAAATAAAATTGTTTGAATGATGAAAATCTTTTGATAAATATAAAGAAATTATGAATATACAAGTTAAATATATAGATATTTTTTAAAAATATTTTAGTCTACCTCCACTCAAAGATTTCCAAAAAAATCCCGAACCTAATCTTTGAGCAATGACATCAATGGTGCTAAGAATTATGAATGCGTTCATCAAATTGCTTTGGTGATAGATCGTAAGTGCAGTAAGAGCCTCATATTAGAACAGAGGACAATTCTGTACCCACAGGGGAAGTAATCGCACACAATTTTTTTTTTCCTTTTAATTCGTTAAAGTGTTGGCCTGTCAATGGGGATAAGTAATTTACCTCGTCTACTTCTAAGGCAAAATCGTTGGTCTGATTCATTCAACTATTTTGATTTGATTCGTCGAAGAAATCCGCAGGCTCTTCCGCGAATAATTGTTCTTCCTCCCGAGCTCCACAAGCTTCTTGGCCTCTTCCATCCGCGACACCTTCACCAAGCCATCCACTACTCTCTGCAGAATGGCCGCGTCGACGAAGCACCGCCTGCTGAAGCCGTCGTAGCAGCACTTGACCGCCATGTCGAGCTCTCCGGCCTCGCAGAGCCCAGGGATCAGCAACTCGAATGTTTCCCAGTTGGGCACGCAACCGTTCTTAGGCAATTCCGCGAACACCTTCTTGGCTGCCTCCAAGTTCCCTTCTCGGAGGTGGCCTCTGATCAGCGCGTTCCAGGAGAACGTATCCGGCGCTGGCTCCACGCTCCTCAGCAAGTCGACGAGCTCGGCCGCCTCAGACGTCCTCCCTTCCGATGCCAACCACCTCAACTTCGTGTTGTAGCTCTTCAGGTCAGGCTCGATGCCCTTCTTCTTCATCAAAGCCCACGCCTTTTCTGCATCGGGGACCTTCTTCTTCTCGTAACACCAGTTCAAGATGGTGTTGAAAGTGACCCGATCTGGAGCAACGCCGTTCATCTCCATGAGCTCGACGGTGTCGAAAGCCCTGTCAAGGTCGCCCCTTTCACAGAGCCCGCGGACGAGTATGTTGTAGGAGATGACGTCGGGGACGATAGAAGGATCGGCGGCTGGAACGTCACGGAAGACGGCCGCCATGCCTTCTGCGTCTCCGGCTTCGACGTATGCGGTCAGGAGGGCATTGAAGCACTTGACAGAGCGGGGGGCGCCAATGGAGGGGAGGGCGGCGAAGGTGGCGGCGGCATGGGAGGGCATGCCGACCTTGCCGTAAAGGGAAATTATGCGGACGGAGAAACCCTCGCTGAGACGGAGTTCGGACGTGAAGCGCTTCTGGGCCTCGAGGACGGCTTCGACGGCGTCAAGGCTGCCGGCGGCGGCGAGGCGGCGGACGGTCATCTCGTAGATGCGGTGGCGGCAACGGAATCGGTAGGAAGCGGACGAGGCGGCGATGAAATCGGCTGCGAGCTTATCCGGATCCCACTCCTTGGAGATGCGGTTGATGGCGGTGGTGACCCGCTGCAGAGGCGGTTCAGGCTTGGGGCCGGGAGGTAACGGGACGGAGGAGGTGGAGAGAAGGCGGCGTATGATGCGGCGGACGACGATAAAGGTCATCGTTTAGGTCGCCTCCTTTTGTTGCTCCGATGAGTAGAGGCGAAATGAAGGCCGCCAGTGTGTCGCCGGGAGATGGAGAGCTCAGTGCTTTCAAATGGTTGGTGTTGAATCCTATGATATAACAGACAAAAATTATTAATCTATATTCATAATGTAGGTCTAGGATTGATATTCGATAATTTAAAATCGTAAGAAAAATTTTTAGACACGACCGGTCGACTCATCGGTGGATTGGCTATGGCATCGGTCGACTGATAATCAACAGAAGAAAAGCCGAGATTATACCGATCGACATCGAGACTATATCGATCGACAATAACTATACCGATCAACGTCGAGACATTACCAGACGATGCATCGATTGAAGGACCGGACAACTTCAAAAGACTGAAAAAGCAGCAATGATCACATGGACCGGTCGACCGGCCCGTCCCAACGGTCGATCGATCTCTCGGTCAAATAAATAATAACGGCTAGAATTTTTTAGAAGAAAATTGTGAAAAAAATTTTGAACGAATTTTCACATCCTGAAGCCTATAAAAGAAGTGTCAAGGCCTAAAGGAAAAGCATTCAAGTAAGAGAAACCATTCTATAGCTCCTCTCAAGTTTTTGAGCATAAAAGTGTAAGTTTCTTTCCTTTTTCTTTTTCTTAGTCTTGAGTGAGAGAGAAAATTTGTGAAAGAAAAGAGTTAGAGTGAAAATTTACTTTCTGATCTAGTGAGATTGAGAGCTCCTTGTATAAGAAGTGTGTCTTGCCTCTTGAGCGGAGAAGAAGACGTGTTTGTGTAAAAGAGGGTTGTTCTCTCCCTACAAAAAAAGAGAAAGATAGTGAATTTCTGACGGTCTCGAGGTAGAGAAGTCGGAGCGGGGACGTAGGCCAAAGAGTTGAGGCCGAACCTCGTCATCATATTGTATCTCCTTGTGTTTGTTCTTTATCTTTTCATTTACATCTTATCTATATTTTCTTGTGATCATTTTTATTAATTTTTCGGAAAGTGAAATTTTGGAGAAATTTTTTTTCTTCAATTCACCTCCTTCCTCTTGGTGCTTTTAATTATACAATTGGTATCAGAGCCAAGTTGTTCTAGCTTTAATATTTAAAATATCTTTAGAGCTATGGCATCAAGTGGTTCCGACTTTTCCGAAGGTCAATCTATTAATCGTCCTTCACTTTTTAATGCATCAAATTTTGCATATTGAAAAATTAAGATGCAAGCCCATGTTTGTTCTATTGATATTGATACGTGGGACATTATTCAAAATTATTTTGATTTAAGTAAGAAAAAACCTTTTGAATATACCGAAGGAGAAAAACTTTTAGTAAAATTAGATTAGAAAGCTAAAAATATTTTTTATTGTGCTTTGAATCCAACAGAATTTAATCGGATTTCTACTTATGAAAGTGCTAATGATATTTGGAAAAAACTCATTATTACTCATGAAGGAACGGATAAAGTTAAGGAGTCTAGATTAAATATTTTAAATCATCAATATGATTCTTTTAAAATGCTTGAAAATGAATCTATTAATGAAATGGTTGTTCGCTTCAATGATATTATAAATGGCTTAGCCTCTTTGGACGAGCCAAGGACTAACTCTCAAAAAGCGAAAATGTTTCTCAGGTCTCTCTCCTCCAAATGGCATACAAAGAGGATGGTGATTGAATAAAATGACTTAAACAAATTAAACTTTGATGATCTTATAGGTTCGCTCTTAACCTATGAGATCGGGATCAAGGAAGATGAAGAAGCAAATACTCCAAAAAGAAAAATATTGATATTAAAGGTAAATAAAGATGATGAAGATACAAGTGAAGATGATGAAGATCTTGATGAAAAGAAGCTTTCCTTATATGCAAAGAAACTTGACAAATATTTTAAGTTTGCTAAGCAAAAGAAAAAATGTTTCACCAAGAGAAGATCATCATCAAGTAAAAGTCAAATAACTTGCTTTGAGTGCAAAAGAATTGGATACTATAAAAATGAATGTCCAAATTTAATAAAAAAAAAAGATGGAGAAATCTTAAGAAGAAAGAAAAATGCTCTCCAAACCACTTGAGATGAAAGCGAAGATGAAGAAAATAACTCCAACACCTCCTCTAGTGATGACGAAGATGTCTACATATGTCTAATGACTAATAACCAAGAGGTATCATCTAACTCCTCTAACTCTAGTGATAGTGAATCTTTCAATGTGCATAAAGAGTTTAGAGGTCTAATTAATAAATATGGATGCCTAAAAAAGAAATACGATGAGATAAAAATAGAGTTTGAAAATTTGTAAAAAAAAGAATGTTAAAGCATGTGAAAAGTGTGATATATTGAATGAAAAAAGTTCTACCTTAGAATTCTCAATTGAAGAATTGAAAACGGAAAATAGTGCATTAAAATCATTATGTAAAAGAAAAATTGTAGAAATTTCATGCTTGAACAAAGAAACTAATAAATTGAAAGTTGAACTTGAAAAATTCTCAAATGGAAGTAAAATGTTAGATGTCATACTTAGTGAATCTAGAGTATGTTGAAACAAAAAGGGACTTAGTTTCACCTCTTTTGAAAAGAAGAATGATAAAAGAATTTTGTTTGTCAAAGCTTCGCATGATTACACAAGATCACATATTATTTGTTTTCATTGTGGATATGAAGAGCATTATTCTTATGATTATAGAATTAGGAAAGGAATAAAGAAAATTTGAGTTTCAAAAAGGATCATGACTAATCAAGATGGATCCAACCAAGTTTAGGTACCAAAAAGATGAAACTCCTAATTTCTCTCTTGTAGGAAGCTTCTAAGTATAATGAAGGTAAATGGTATTTGGATAGTGGATGCTCAAAACACATGACCGACGATGTCTCAAATTTCATCAATTTGGAAAAGAAAAATGAAGGAAAAGTCACATTTGGAGACAATAGCAAAGGAAAAGTAATTGGTATAGGTAATATTGGTAAGAATGACAAAGTGTATTTAGAAAATGTTTGGCTTGTTGAAAATTTAAAACATAATCTAATTAGCATAAGTCAACTATGCGATAAAAATTATTTAGTCAAATTTGAAAAGGACAAATGTTTAATACTAGATGAAAACAACAAAGTTTTACACATGAGTTTTAGGTACAACAATGTATATAAAATTGATTTTGATAACTTGAAAAATGAAAAATGTCTTAGTGTCATGCATGATGACATAAACTTGTGGCATAGAAGATTAGGACATGCAAATTATAAATTGCTAAATAAACTTTCAAATCATGAATTGGTTAGAGACTTGCCTAAGATCAAATTTGAGAAAAATAATGTTTGTGATTTATGTTTAAAAGGTAAACAAATCAAAAATTCTTTTAAATTAAAAGGAGTTATTAGTACACACAGGTTCTTGGAACTTTTACATTTCGACTTGTTTGGACCTATTGATGTGATAAGCTTAGGAGAAAAAAGATATGTATTTGTAATTGTTGATAATTTCTCCCGTTTCACTTGGACAATTTTTCTCGCTAGTAAAGATGAAACGCTAAACATGTTTTCCAAATTTGCAAAAAGAGTTCAAAACGAATTTGAACAAAAGATTTCAAAAATTAGAAGTGACCATGGAGGAGAATTTGAAAATCATAAATTTGAATTATTTTGCGAAGAGAATGGAATTACCCATAATTTTTCCACTCCTAGAACACCTCAATAAAAATAGAGTAGTAGAAAGAAAAAATAGAACTATACAATAAATGGTTAGAACAATTTTAAATGAAAGTAAGTTACCAAAATATTTTTGGGCAGAAGCCGTAAACACATCATGCTATGTTCTCAATAGAATTCTACTTAGACCTCTTGAAAAGAAAACATGTTTTGAAATGCTATTTGGTAAGAAACCAAATATCTCCTATTTTAAAATTTTTGGATGTAAATATTATATTTTGAATATCAAAGATAAATTAGACAAATTTAATGATAACTGTGATGATGGTATTTTTCTTGGTTATTCTAGTACAAGTAAATCCTATAGAGTGTATAACAAAAGAACATTAGTTGTTGAAGAGTCTATTAATGTTAAATTCAATGAAACTACTGATTTTTTGAACAAACAAGCACATGATGATGATAAATAAATAGTTGAAGTACAAAGAAAACTTGAAGTTGTGGACATAGATGAAGTAAAAGCTTACACCCCAAAGGTGGAAGAAATGGAAGTACCTTAAAGAGAATAGAATCAAATCATCCAAAGAAATTGGAGACATGCCTCATCACATCCACTTGATCAAATTATAGGTAATATAAATGAAGGCATAAACCTAGAAATTCTTTAAAAAATCTATGTGCTTTTTCGGCTTTCTTTGCAAATTTTGAGCCCAACAATATAGATGAAGTTCTTGAAGATTCAAATTGGATAAATGCAATGCATGAAGAATTAAATAATTTTGAAAGAAATTAAGTGTGAAAACTTATAGAAAGATCCAAGGACCATCCTATCGTTGGAACCAAATGAGTCTTTCGAAACAAGTTAAATGAAAATGATATCATTGTGAGGAACAAAGCTAGATTAGTGGCCAAGGGTTACTCACAAATTGAAGGGATTGATTTTGATGAAACTTTTGCTCCTATTGCTAGACTTGAGGCATCGAATGCTTTTGGCTTTTGCATGCTATAAAAGTTTTAAACTTCGAATGGATGTTAAATCGGCTTTCTTGAATGGTTTTATAAATGAGGAAGTTTATGTTGAACAATTTCAAGGTTTTGAAAATCTCCCACCGTGTATTTAAACTCTCAAAAGTTCTTTATGGATTGAAACAAGCCCCTCGAGCTTGGTATGAAAGATTAAGTTCATTTTTAATTGAAAATAGTTTTCAAAAAGAGAAAGTTGACACCACATTATTTTTAAAACATTTTAAAAATAATATATTAATAGTTCACATTTATGTTGATGATATCGTATATTGTTCCACTAATGAATGCTTATGCAAATAGTTTGAAACTCTTATGCAACAAGGATTTGAAATGAGTATTGTAGGAGAGCTCACTTTCTTTCTAGACCTATAAGTAAAACAATTCAAGGAAGGCATTTTTTTCAATCAAGAAAAATATACAAGGAAACTACTAAAAAGATTCGGGATGAATGAGTGCAAGCCGAGTACAACTCCTATGAGCACTACTACAAAATTAAATAAAGATGAAAAATGCAAGTCCATTGATAAAAAAAGGTACATATGTATGATTGATAGTTTGCTCTACTTGATAGTATCTAGGGCGGACATAATGTTTAGTGTATGTTTGTGTGCTAGGTTTCAATCCGCCCCAAAAGAATCACACTTAATCGTCGTAAAAAGAATATTACGGTATTTAAAACATACAAGTGAATTAGGCATTTGGTATGATAGAAATTCCCCATTTGAATTGCATGCGTACACCAATGCGGATTTTGCCGGGTGTAAAGTTGATAGAAAAAGCACTAGTGTGATGTATTATTTTCTTGGTAGTTCTCTTATTTCATGGGCTAGCAAGAAATAAAACTCCATCGCACTTTCTACCGCCGAGGCCGAATATATAGCCACCGATGGTTGTTGTGGACAAATACTATGGATAAAATAATAATTATTTGATTATGGTGTAAATTGTTCAAATGTACCCATGAAGTGCGATAACACAAGTGCTATATAAATGAGAAAAAATCTAATTCAACACATTAGGACTAAACACATTGACTAACGGTATCATTTCATTAGAGAACATGTGTCCCTTAAGAACATTGCCATTGAACATATGTCCACCGAAGTTCACTTGCAGACATATTTACAAAACTCTTAAGTGAAGAACGATTTTGCATGCTTAGAAAGGAATTAGGAATGATTAACTCTTAATTACATATCAATTTAAAGTAAAAGTGACTTGATTATACAATATCACTTTTGACATGAATTGGACATTAAAAGTGTTGCACAACACTTACATTTGTATGATAGCCCTAGAATATGATTTTTATGATTTTAAATGATTCTTAATGGTTCAAAATTTGAAAAATACAAGGATGGGATATCTACTAAAAGGATCGGTCGACCGACTGGAAGGACCGGTCGAACGCTGTGAAAGTTGCTAATGCGCAATAACAATGATCGGTCGACCAATAAGAAACACTGGTCGACCGGCATATGAATGCGTCCGACTGACATGAATCGACCGATGGTGATTTAAATGGAAAAGAATTGTCCGGTCGACCACTGGGCAGGATCGGTCGACCGGCATATGCCAAAATCGCGTATTATAAGAAATCGACCGCTCAAATCGGTCGACCAAATTTCTCTTTCCACCCGACCGCTGCTCTTCCTTCAACGACCTCCGACCAACCTCCGACCAGCCAACCAACTTTTTCCCTTCGACGAACCCTACGACCGCCGATCACTCCAGTGACCGGCCGACCCTTCTTCCTTCAACAACCTCCGGCCGGCCGCCCTCCAGCAACTCCTAGGGCTGCAGACAATGACCCAATCGACCGCTCTCTCCCTCTCCCTCTCTCTCTGGCCGTCCTCTTTCTCTTCGGCCGATCGTTTCTCCGCCTTCTCCTCGCTTCGCCTTTCTCCGGCCGACCGCTTTAAGCTTCTGCCACCTCCGGTCGACCGTCCCGTCGGCCACACCTCTCTCTCTCGGTCAGTCTCTCCCTCTCTTTCTCTCGGCCAGTCTCTCTCTCCTCTCTCACCATCCGACAACATCTGTCCGATTACTCTCTCTCTCTATCTGTCCTTCTCTCCGTTCTTTGGCCATCCTCTTCTCTCAATAAATCATAATAACTTTGCTTCTCCGATCAATTCCATCTTTACCTCGAATCAGTGCTCAACCTCATTTTCAACCACCATTGTTGAATCCATGGCTGACGATGATGGACATCTCCGTACTAAGATGGTCTTTCAGCGTCGTCGTCGTCTTTCCAGCTCCGGTGGCACCATTCATATCCTCTGACGTGAACCTGAACCAGAATCCGAACCCGAGCCCATTCGACGTAGCCGTGGACGAGAACGATCCCGTGGACGTACTCATCAACTATCTTCCACCGAGCCCACTGAGTTTGATAGCCATCTTTTTATCACTAGGGATATCTCTGTCAAGTTCGAAGCCTTATACGCCTCTCGCGAAATCCGACGTGCCTATACCATTGATTGGGACGCTCTGAACATTGTAGATGTTCACAACCATCGGTTGGCTGCCACTTCTCTTCCTCACAGAGCGAACATGATAATCCCTCGAGAGGCTATTATTACCTATGTCCTTGGTTTACCCATTCGATTGGACCTCGACCATCTCTGTCGCATCTTTGGCGTGGCATGCCCTTTGCCTGGCTTTTATTCATTTGTCACCCATGGCTGGCCTTCCGATTATCTTTCGATCGCAGATGACATTCGTACGATTTTCGCTGGACAAGATGTCTAGTATATCGTCGAAATGGCCTATCGACATCTTCATCCGATCATGAAGATGGCTCATCACATCCTCAGTCGCATGATCACTCCCCGGGCTGGGCACTATACAGAGGTCACTGACTTCGATCTCTTCTTTCTTCACTGTCTCTGCATCCGTGATGCTTCATTTCTTCACTTTGGCCATTACGTCTTCTATCACATGGATTACACATTTCAGAAGATCTCCTCTGGTGCTCGTGGTCGGTACCACTTATATTTTGGTGCCTGGATTACGAGGATTTTACTCCATTGTGGTGTCGAGATTCCTGCAGACGAGGAGTACATTCGACCTCGCCCCACTTACGTCATTGGTTCCAGGACCTTGCACCGGAAGGGTCTTAAGTTTGGAGGGCAAGCATCACTAGATTCTGACGATAGAGATGATGCCACAAATGACGAGCCAGCACCGATGGACACTCAGGATGCACCGGAGGCTGGCCCCAGCTTTCCGCCACCATCAGCACCCGCTGAGCATGTTGGACCTTCCCAGCATGGTACTTCAGACTTCCATGGCACCTACGACTTCATGGCTCTTTCACAGCAGATGACTATCATAGACCATCGTGTGACTCAGATGGATCGACGTGTTCGCCGGATGGAGCGTGACTCCCGCTACCTTGTTGGATCGCTACAGGCCTACTATGCATCGCAGAGATTTATTCCGCCCGTAGCTCGTGAGGATGGTAGTCCCGATGAGTAGTTGTATTGTCTCCCTCTTTGATAATGTCAAAAGGGGAAGAAGTTTAGGACGATATTTTACTCTTATGTGTAGGTTATGTGTTTTCACTTATGCTATGTGTTTTCATTTGTGCATTTTCATTTGTGTCATGCACCATTTTGTAATTACTGATGGATGTATTTATTAGTGCATGAACACATGATGGATATATCATTAAGTATGAATGTAATGTGATGACTTTTTCTTCATAATGAATTGCCCTTTGGTTTCAATTTTTTTTATATTCACTTTTCTTCTCACCATATGTTCCTATTATCCCAAGGAATTATGAAAATATAAATATCATTGATTTAGGGGAGAGAAAGTAAAATATGCATAAATGTAGGGGGAGTTTGTTCATTACTTTCTAAGTAAAACTTACATTTCATGTTCTTTCCTTCTTCTTCTTGTCGTCCAATTAATTTGCCATCATAAAAAAGAGAGAGATTGTTGAATCCTATGTTTTGATGATAATAAATTAAAATGGATATAAAAGTTACTAATCTATGCTCAAGTGATGATAATGCAGGTGTAGAATTGATATGACCACATTCGCAGAAGAAATTGGCAATTTAAAACTGCAAGAAAAATTTTTAGACACGACCGGTCGACTCATCGGTCGATCGGCCATGGCATCAGTCGACTGATAATCAGCAAAAGAAAAGCCGAGATTATACCGATCGATAGTAATTATACCGGTCGACGTCGAGACATTACCAGACGATGCATTGGTTGAAGGACCGGTCGACCGGACAACTTCAAAAGGCTGAAAAAGCAGCAACGGTCACATAGACCGATCGACCGGCCCGTCCCAGTGGTCGATCGGCCTCTCGGTCAAATGAACAGTAATGACTAGAATTTTTTAAGAGAAAATTATGAAAAGATTTTTGAACGAATTTTCACCTCCTGAAGCCTATAAAAGGAGTACCAAGGCCTGAAGGAAAAGCATCAAAGCAAGAGAAAGCATTCTATAGCTCCTCTCAAGTTTTTGAGCATAAAAGTGCAAGTTTCTTCCCTTTTTCTTTTCTTAGCCTTGAGTGAGAGAGAAAATTTGTGAAAGAAAAGAGTTAGAGGAAAAATTTACTTTATGATCTAGTGAGATTGAGAGCTCCTTGTATAAGAGGTGTACCTTGCCTCTTGAGCGGAGAAGAATGTGTGTTTGTGTAAAAGAGGGTTGTTCTCTTGCTACAAGAAAAGAGAAAGATAGTAAATCTCCGGCGGTCTCGAGGTCGAGAAGTCAGAGCGGGGACGTATGCCAAAGAGTTGAGGCCGGACCTCGTCATCATATTGTGTCTCCTTGCGTTTGTTCTTTATCTTTTCATTTACGCCTTATCTATATTTGCTTGTGATCTTTTTTATTGATTTTTCGGAAAGTGAAATTTTGGAGAAGATTTTTTTTCACCAATTCACCCCCTCTTGGTGCTTTTAATCCTACAGTTGGAGCTTTGGAATACGACGTGGGCAGTCCATTTACTTGTTGTAATGGCCTTTTAAGACTTGAAAGCCCACAATTCTTCATTCCAGGAAAGTTAGCATTTTGTTACGCACAATTTGTGCTATTTTGTGCAGGTAGGTGACAACATAACGGATGACCAAGAGCTTATTCATACCATTGGAACTATTAATTCTAATAGCACAAGATTTGGACTAACGATATAATGTCACACGAATAAAACATTCCATTTTAAGTTTGTACGGATCAAGGATCTAGAATGAGTAATATTATCTTAATAGGTTACAGAGAATTACATAAGGTATGCGACCCAATCTCACTTTCAATCTTGATCACATGGAAACACATACCACGAAGCCAAAACGTATAGTTTAAGGAGTACATTAAGCCCCCGAGACGAAAAGTTTTTAAGGCCCAAAACTTAATCGCATGGAAACACATACCACAAGACAAAACATTTCATTCAATAAGTACATTAGGCCCCAAGAGGAAAAGTTTGTTAGGGCCCAAGGTTTAGTTCAAGGTATAATCTCATACGGACAAAACATAAAAATAATTAAGAGTTTATATGTAATGATGTATTTATCCTCTTTATATGTCAAAGTGCATTTTAAATTTGTACAAGATACCTAAAGTAAATAATATCTTGATGGGTTAAAAGGTGGTAGTCCTAGCATTTTATCAATGAAACTTTCTTGCTATGTGAATACCGTACAATTTTAAGAGCACCTTCATTCAATACATCACCAATGGTTAAAGTGCAAGTTCTATGAAATGATAAACTTATAAATTCATTTATCTTTCAAAGAGGCATAAGACAAGAGTGTTCAATGTTCCCTTGTATCTTTCTTTTTGTTATGTATGAAACCTTTGATTCAAAATGATTTCATTAGATCTTGGTGTGACTTGATGGGGAGACCTATGAGGTCAAATGGCTTCGATGTATCCCATCTTCTGTTTATAGATGGCATTCTACATTTTGCAGAGGCATCAATGCAATAGCTATTTATGGAGCACTAACAATACTTTTATCTTCCTCTCAAAGAATATATCTTAATAGAATCATGAAATAGAACAAACGAGTGGATTCACCTCTAATTTGGGAAAGTGCATCGAAATTCCTATGGTGCATGAGAGGATCTGTCACACTTTGTTCAGGCACAAGGCTAGCTACATTAACAAATGGACAACAACATTATCGATGGTTGGACATGTTACTTTAGCATGATCTGTGTTGCAAACAATTCCTATATATGCAACAAATTTAAAATTTCCCAATTTTGATATGTAAAGAACCTGAGAAACACATATTGCGATGTTATCACTCAATCACTTGTATGTTGCCAACAACATATAATGGATCCTATGAATGGTGCACTATTGTCCATACTATATTGGCAATTTCTTATAAAAAAATAGTGTTTGGGGATCAATCTTCTTGCATAAATACCACCACAATATTCACATTTGCATACGAACAGTGAGAAGTTTGGCAAAATCGACATTGAAGTTCGAGGTGGGAACCGTGCGTCATGCGGCTTCGGTCCCACCTCCTTTTGGTAGAACAAGTCATTATTCATGACTGTAGTTTTTTTTATTATTTTCAACCCTTTTTTATGTGACATTTTTTTTTCAAATCTATTCTTTTTTCTTTTGAGTTTTTCTCTCTGTTACATTCCTTATATAAAATATTTTATATATTAGATAAATATATTTAATATAAAAATATTATTTAATATTATTTATGATTTGTCATTTCAACTAAAATTCTTAATTATTTGTTAAATATTATTTATTATATTTTAATAATACAATTTAAAATAATAACATAAAATTTAATTTACATTCAACATATATTAATTAATAAAATTATATTTTATATCTATATTTTTTGTATTTCATTCAAACACCTATTAAAATTGATTTATCACATCAACTTTTTCAATCTCATCACTACATTCCATTTCATCCAAACACAATTAATCAATCAATTATTCATATAGAATTCAAAAGAACTATGGTTCCATTTTCCAAGTACTACATAGAACTACAACAAAGTTTTGGGCATATAAATGGGTGCATGGGAGTAATATATTGTTAGAGCAAGCTTGAAATGTCATTGAATGGAGAGCATAATACTTTATAATAGTGACTATATTTTTTTTGAGAACATTGCGTAACTATTGTGGCAGATCATTTGGTATTGGTCAATTTCTCACCACATAAGGAATTTCTTACAGACGATGAAGCAAGAAAAAAATGTTGATTAATTGATGTAGAGAAAATTTATACTTATTTTAGATATAATAAACATGCATTTTACCTTGATTATTATACATTTGTTGTGTGTTTCTAAACTTAATTCATGAATTTTTTATTTAATGAATTCCTCTATTATATTTTTATAATTTTTGAAAATTCAATTATTTTGAAACAAATAACTATAACAAATAACTATCATTTTTTTTATATCTTTTATGCAATTGTAGTTTTGAGAACATTTGGAGGTGGAAGTACTTCGATGACAACAAAAAAATTGAAGACAATTGAAAAGAAATATATGACACAATCATAGACATTGTTGCTAAAATATTGTCTTGTGATTGAAGATTCCTTTTTATAGTTGTAGGAAAGTTCCAAAATAAAAAAGGAGGTAGAAATTGACAAAGGAGTTGGTGAAAAGATGGAGAAATCCTAGAGGATAAGGAGATTATTGTTGCACTCTCTCTTTCCTTTCTTCTTATTTATTTTTTTAAGGAGACTCTGCCATGACTACAAGGAGGAGGATCTAAAAAATGACACTGCACTGCATCATCTTGGTTTTTGTTTTTCCATTTTTATCTTTTTCTGTTTTATGATATGAATTGTCATGAAGTTTTATAATGATATTGTGCTAAGTTTTGTGTACCGCTCTGAGGAGTTTGGATGGATGTTGTTTTTAATGATTTTAGTTCTATGCATTAATTCTTGCAGCTTGTATATTTATTCTGCTCTTTGATGATTTTGTGGTAATGTACTGTGTGAGTCAATATTGCTTGTGTTTTAATTTTGATTTATCGATTGATTAGTTTTTTCCGGAGAGGGATATACTAAATTTCACTAATTGTTCACCTAGATTGAGATGTCATTTGAGTCTCTGAATGTGTTAAGGGACATTAGCAATCATTAGTAGGCGAAGTAGAGAGAATAAGCTTGAACCGGAGTAGTTTGGGTAATTTGATATTGAATATGATGTGATTTTATTTATTGACATTATTTAACCTCTATCCGAGAGGGTTTTATTTAGCCCATTAGTTATTCATCTTAAGTCGAGAGGACCGTTGAATCCTAATGTGTGTCAATAGGAGTATCGATTCTCATTACCAAGCAAGTTCGAGAGGATGAACTTAGAGTAGATGTTATTGGAGAAGGCTAAGAGATGAACTCGTCTAAATAGATAACAATTGGATCTACTATAACTATTATAGTGGTAGAAATTATGTCTAAATGGATGATTTAAAAATTAGAGCTTCTATGCACGTGAGTGAGGATAACTACCTCGAGAATGAAATTATCCTTGTGTTGAAGTTACTGAGTTATTATTTCTTTTGATTTTCATTGATTAGGAATCAATATCCAAACATGTTCCCTATGCCTTAGTTTCTACTATTACTATTAACAATTCAATTTTCATTTGTTTATTTTTCTCATTTCTTGTTTTCTAAAACTAAATAAAAGAACTTGTAAAAATTATAGTAACTTTTATTTCTTGTAATTTTATATTTCAATCACTTGCATTTATAATTACTAGACTTCACAGGAGTAATTTTAATCAAGTGTGATAACTTAGTGCACTTTTCTTGTGGATCGGCTATGCACTTGCAACGTTGCTTTATGTGTTGAAGATTATAAATTGTTAGAATTTATTTTGATTTTTTGTTTGACTATGGTCGTTTCTCGACTTGGGATCATGTCCTTTTTTAGGGGAACTTCGCTAGTGTGCAAGATTGAGTCTCATCCATGGTCAGTTCATTTTACTTCTATGCCCCAACTTACATGATTCCATCCACATTCTTAATATTTCATACACACATTCAAAGCAAAAGTTACTAATGTATATAAAAACATTGTGGGCTAATGGTTGAAGCTTCATGCATGCCATAGTTCGTACCTTTGCATGGTAGATACGGAGATAGAGAAATTGTAGATGTGTATACTCTGAGAGACTCTTTTTTTTGCATTCAATGGATAATGACCATGTTACTCCAAATATCGCATAATTAAAATGGATGGGCTAGTAGCCACCTAAGGTGGGCTAGACAAAGCTCAATATTGATGGGGCATGTCATGAGAATCCAAAAAGAGTTGGCACAAGAGGGTTGTTGGTATCCAACGATGATGGATTAGAGGCTTTATGTACAACGTAAGGATCAATATGGCTTTTTCAAAGGACATTGTAAGAATATCTCTTGAGGTGGATTCCAAATTGGCATAGGAGTTTGTGTGTGTGTGTGTGTGTGTGTGTGTGTGTGTGAGAGAGAGAGAGAGAGAGAGAGAGAGAGAGAGAGAGAGAGAGAGAGAGAGAGAGAGAGAGAGAGAGAGAGAGAGAGAGAGAGAGAGAGAGAGAGAGAGAGAGAGAGAGAGAGAGAGAGAGAGAATAAGTGTGTTGAGTGAGTGGTTAATAGATATATAGGGTTTTCATATGGGATATACCCATTGGGGGAGCTCTTGTTACTCTTAAGATGTTATTGATCCATGATGTAATTGATGTCATCGTATCCAAATTATGCATTTCTTATTTCTACTTTTTATTTTTTAGCATGTAGTATTCAAACCATGTGCTTCATTTTAATAGAAAAAATATGTATTTAATAAATATAAATTGAAACAATATTTAATAATAAAAAAATACTTTTGAATAATTTTCATAATAGAAGTTTCAATTTGTTCAAATCTACATCAAACTTCGTTTCATAACAAAAGTTGGCCTACTATTATGAGTTAGTAACTCTTTACATATTAATTGTGCATGTCATATTATGTTATTTAATACTAAAGTAGATATAAAATAATTAAAACAAATATTTGTATAGAAAATTTATAAAAAAAATCAGATTTAGTATTTTTTTTATATTTTTATAGATAATTTTATGGTAATATGTTGTTGTATGTTAACAAATGGCACGGTGATGGTCTAAATTGCAAGATGATGTGTAATGATACTCCATAACAAAGAGCTATACCATTATATAAAGAATTTAAAATAAAATATTTTACAATTATTTTCTTCATAATATTTGTTATTAAAAGATTTAAATAATCTCTTTTTATTTAATTTTTTAGTATTAAATAAAATAATATGACATACACAATTGACAAATCTTTCATAAGTATATGAAGTCAAATTCACAATATATAAAAACACAATTCAACGAAGAAGAGTTCAAGAATATGTGTATACTCTGATATACTCAATTTTTTATGGGGCATCTCATGAGAATCCAAAAAGAGTTGCCACGAGAGAGTTGCTGCATGATGCACAAGGGTGATGGATCAGAGGCTTCATGTATAACATAAGAATGGTCTCAGCTTCAATTGTAGAGTTACGATGAGTTTTTATTGGGTTAGATATGGCTTTTTCAAAGGATGTTGCAAGATTCTCTCTTGAGGTTGATTCTAAATTGGCATAGGGGGTTTGCAAGGCTTTGTCCCTTAGGCGCCTCACTCTACCACCTATAGAGGGTTTTAGGTGAAACTATACCTCACACACACACACATATAGATAGATAGATAGATAGATAGAGCACATGAGCAATAAGTGCGTTGACTAGGTGGCTAGTAGATATATAGGGTTTTCATATGGGCACACATATAGATAGATAGATAGATAGATAGAGCACATGAGCAATAAGTGCGTTGACTAGGTGGCTAGTAGATATATAGGGTTTTCATATGGGGCATACCCATTGGAGGCGATT
Organism: Pontederia crassipes; assembly: GCA_030549335.1. Lineage (NCBI taxonomy): Eukaryota > Viridiplantae > Streptophyta > Magnoliopsida > Commelinales > Pontederiaceae > Pontederia > Pontederia crassipes. The sequence continues at coordinate 57,638,180 of CM060194.1, read as the reverse complement.
GTAGTTACTCTTAAGACGTTATCAATCGATGATGTAGTTGATGTTGTTGTACCCTTATTATGCCTTTTTTATTGTATTATTCAAGTCTTGTCCTACATTTTAATAAAAAAAGTATGTTTTCAATAAAGATAAAATGAAACAATATTTGACACTAAAAAATAACTATAATTTTCATAATATACTTTTTAACTTGTTTAAATCTATCTCAAACTTCGTTTCCTAATAAAATTATCTTCTCATTGACCTACTATTGTGGGTTTGTAATCTTTTACATAATTAATTGTGCATATCATGTTACTTTATTTAATACTAGACTAGATATAAAATAATTAAAACAAATATTTTTATAGAAAATTTATAATATAAATTCAGATGTAGTATTTTTTTATATTTTTCATAAAACATTTTATGCTAATATGTTGTTTACATTAACAAATGGAACTATGATGTGTCTAAATTGCAAGATGATGTGTAATACTCATTACATTGGTCACAATATTTTCCATACTAAAGAGCTAGACATTATATAAAGAATTTAAGACAAAATAATTTTACAACTATGCGATGTTATGGAATAACTACTTAATTTGGATTTAATTAATTTTGAATAATTATAAAAGCGTTAATTAATGATAAAGAATCAAGATTAACTCGAGATGAGTCCAAGGCCCGATAAAAGTTAAAACCCTAACCTACAACTATATATAAGCATTAAAGAGTGGTTGAACATTCTTAAAAGCCAAACAAATTTTCTATCCATGAGCATCCTCTTTCTCCTTCGTTTGCATGGAATAGAACCAAAGGGCGACCAACAAGGCATTTCAAAGCTTATATATAGGAGATCGTCATCCAAGCTTGGACAAGAATTTCTGCACGTCATTTGAGCGCTACAATCAACCAAAGTCTCGACGTTCATGCAATTTTAGGATCTCAATTAGTTTTTTAGCCAACTTTAGGTATGTAGAAGGGATCCTCATGATGTCATTTTCTATGACATGGAACCTTGATATCTTCTCCTTTGTACAAAGATTATGATGATACAGTATTTACATCAATTGGGTATCATTTGACATAAATATAAAGGACAAAAAATCATGTCGGAATATGTTTTTTAGACGACGACAAAACTCGACTAAGGTTTTGTTCAACATGATTTGATTTTGCCAATATGTCCTGGGTTCTAATCGACACGGTCAGTTCCATAGAACCCATACCAAATCATATTCGGACGCAGATGAGGTTCGCAACAACGCGACCCAAGTTCCTTAAGAAAACTCGTGTTTCAGTGCGCGGACTAATGGATGTGAACCAGGCAAATCCAGCCTGGGTTCACAAGGACATTCGGCTAGAGTTTCGCCTACCTCAAGGTGAAAATTTGATTAGGGAACTCAGCCCGGGTTCCATCTTACACGAGCCGAGTTTCAAAAGCTGAAAACTTATTTTCTGATATTAATTTATAGTTAATTGAATTATTATTATAGATTGATCCTAATATTATCATACATGATTATATTATTAGCATACCTAATCATAGTATCATTGTATCTGATCATATTATTATCATACCAAATCATATTGTTAGCACATCTGATCTTATTATTGATAGTAGTAGTGATATGGTAGTCTTTTTGATTGGGTATTGTTTATTCTAATTGAAATTGATAAAAATAGTTATCATAGGTAAACAAGCTAAAAGTTGAATGTCGTCGGGTATCATGTTCTTTGATTGCTACCAATCCCCATGTGTCATATTATTATTTTATTAAATTGAATGGGACATATACTTTTCATCATTTAGGGGTTGTTTGGTTGTCACAAGAACAACGTGGGAATAAAAAGTTTTGACCCCATAATGTTCCTATAGCAAGAACATTTCTAATTCTACTTTATGTTGTTCTTGCAATCATTTAAAGTAGGTCCCACATAATGTTCAAAATAGTGTTTGGATGAAAAAGTAATAACAAGGGGCTAGTTCTTATTTTGTTCCTCTAACAAAGAACTTATGACCATCTTGTATCTGGCCATGGTCTCCCACATTCACGAACTATTATTATTGTTATTCTTAGCTTGTTGTGGGTTGATATCTCCTATGGGCATAGATAAAAGAGATATGAAGTTTTTTCTTAATTAACCAAGCGCTCTATATTATATTTGATAAGATGGAACACTAAATTGAGTTAAAATCGAATTGATTATTAAATTAAATTGAATCTAATCATATAGATCATGGTCGTTTGGATATATTGACATTGATTGATAATTGTTATTATCATATTGAATTGAATTATCGTCGACCAATTGAATTGAAAGTTGTTAAATTGAGCAGTGTCATATTGATCAAATCATTGTTAAATTGTTAATCGCTAAACCTTAGTCAGACTCATCATATTGATCTATTGTCACATTAATTCATAATTATATTAATCCATCATTATATTGATTCACTATCGAATTGATCCATCGATTATTGTATTGCATTGTCTTATATGCTCATGTTGTTGTTGTTGGCTTATATGCTCGTGTTGTTGTTGATTATATATTCGGAGCATCATTGATTATTCATCATGGATATATAGATAATACATATTGAGTATATTTATACTCATAAATTTTCATGAATTTTCTTTGCATTTAGATCCGTGCAGATGAGAAGATGATAGATGATGGTGTTATAGGTGATTAAGCTCTGATAGACAAATGTTGCACATGAGTTTAGATCGAATTATTTAGTTTTATTATTTTTGCATTTATTAGAATTATGAATTTATGAATGTTCTAGTTGTCTTGATATTATTAATTATTAACTAACATTTGTATACTGATATTCTCGCTTATGAAACGATATTAAAAAATAAAACTAATATGAAATAATAAAATAATATTACCATAATAATAATATTGGTCTTTTAATGACAACAATAATAATTGTGTAGGCGCTTTTTATAGAAGCGGAAGAATACCCTTAGCTTCTCTTTCCTTCTATCATCATCATTTATACAAATGTTAACAGGTGAAATAATATTAACAAGATCTTCTTATAAATCCATTGCCTTATTCTTATTTCCTCCAAAACTTCTGATTCTGTGCTTCACTTCATCTGAATTTAAATTTTCATAGCCCCTCTTTGTTAGTTAAATTCCGGAAAATTCATATGGAACAAGACCATTGTCATACTTCGGCCAACTCAGCATGTTACCCCAGAGACCATGTCCAGTTCGCCAATGGGGTGCTGCCGCGGCCTCCTTCGGAGCCACGTAAAGAAAGGATGTCATGCCATGTCATACGGCAACCTGTAAGGGACGATGAAGGAACAAACGCCAACCGTCTCCTCCTCTTTCCCTGAATCGAAATGGAAATGGAGAAGAACGTGGAGCAGTTCCTGAATCGTGTGTCTCTGGGTCTCGCCGCCGTTGCCACCGTCGCCCTCCTCTACCTCTTCTTCCACACCTCCATCTCCTGCTCCGCTCCAATCTCCACCACCGCCACCTCCTCCGCCTACCGACGCCCCGCCGGAACCCCCGCCCCTGTCCCCTTCCCTCGCTCCTCCTGCGAGGCCTTCGCCCGAGAGATCCTCCCACCGGAGAAGCGTTTCGCGCGCCTCCGATCCTCCCATTCCTGGCGCCGCCGCGTCGACGCCTTCGCCACCCTCTTCGCCTCCCTCGACCGCCGCCCCTCCTCCGCTCCGGTGCGCCTCCTGTCCAACTCCTCCCGCGTCCTCTGCGTCTACGCCGGCGCCGGACACGAGGTCGCGGCCCTCCAGGAGTCCGGCATCCAGGACGTCACCGGCGTGGACGTCCTCGACTTCCCCCCGCTCGTCCGCCGCGCAGACCTGCACAACCTGCCCTTCTTCGATAACATCTTCGATCTGGGATTCAGTTCCGGTGTCGCTGGTGCACTTTTCCCAGCGAGATTCGTGTCGGAGCTCGAACGGACCGTTCGGCGGGGTGGCGCAATCGTGCTTGCCGTCGACGCCGTATCTGAGGTGGAAGCTGTTAGCGCGCTGTTCACAAAGTCGAGCCTTGTGGAGGTGAGGAACGTTTCTTTTGTGGGATCCGAAACAGCGTTGATTATTATGAGGAAAAATGTGAAAAATCCCCCTTAAATCGTCTTTTCGCTTACAGTTGTTTGTAGATGTACATTATTCGTTTCCTCCGCACAATTGTAGATTGCTCTTAGATTAAATCTCCATGTCTGTTGTATGTAATAATAGAATTAGAATACTTAAATGGTCCTATGAGTTGGGGAAACTAAGAAAGGGGAGCTTATTTAATTGGAAATTCCACTCTTTATTCGTCTGTTCATTTTTATGTTACTTTGTGCTATGCATTTGTATATTTTTGCATCTTTTTGCTTGATTTGTTTCCAATATGAGCAGTTTTAGATGACTGGAATTGAATTAAAACTGGCTTCGGGATGGAGTGGTTGAGTACTGTGTCTAGTTACGGTGTTTCATTCGTGGCTTCTAGACTGAAAGATGGAGGTCTATAAACTTTAAAAAAGCAAACCATGTTCAACAATGTCAATTCCGTATTGCTGATCCATGCTGGTGATGTTAAATAACTTGAATAACCATTTCTTACTTGGATGACAGAGAACAACTTATCATTCATAATCAAATTTTGGTAGAATGATGATTATATATATATATATATAAATTAACTTTTCTTCTTTTCTGAGGGGAATTAACTTTTGCTGTTGTTGTTCAGAGTATAATAAAGCTCTAGGGAAAAAGAATCCATGTTATTGCTTTCTTTAAGGTTGATAATATATTCTCATCAATGAATTCGGGTTCGATATTTTTATGTACTTTGTATGGCTTTGCCTGAAAAATAGTGATTTTATTCAGCTTATCAAAGTAATCTGTCATAATGAGTTCAAGCCATGGACCAATCATTTCTTATTCAACTAGCAGTCTGGGGCAAATCACTAGAATAATCTGAAAATTGCATATTTACTAGATCTGATATCAACTTTGATCATGAAATATATTTCTTGATGCTATATCTTCCTCAAAAAGAAAAAAAAACTTGATGCTGTGCTATATCTTCCTCAAAAGAAAAGAAAAAAAAAACTTAATGCTATATTCTTACAAAGAGCCATCTTACAGCTTAGTCTATCTTTTTTGTTCTATTGATTTGAAATTACATTTGACTAACTTAAATATTAGCCATCAAGATCCATATTTGATGAACTTTTCTTTACAAACATCTAGGACCAAGACTCTTTGTGTGTCATTGTTGTACATCTGAATTATTTTTCTTATATTGGTCTTCCGCTACTTCCTTTCTGCAGATCTGAGATTTTTCAAATAAGTTCGAATATGTACATATGATATTCCAATCCATGATTTTTAGTGTCATTTCTTGTTTCCATATCTTTCTTTTTTTTCTGATACTTTTATTTTGTTACTTCTTACTATGGCATGATATCAGCATGGGCCACAAATTAACTTATTCTTGAATGTTATTTTGCTATTTGAATCTCAACTCAAATCGCAATGCATTGGCTGGCATTCCTAGAATGAAGCTAAATCATGGAAATTGAATCAGATGCGTCAGACAACAGTTTCTGATTGCAATGATTTAGTGACATTAAAGTTTGGGAAATGGAAAACTTCCTGACTGGTAATACTGATAATTATGCAAATCATGTGGCTAAGTCACTTCTTGGCTTTTGGCTTAATTTTTTGGATATGAAAAGCAATGTTAAAGTGAGCATTTTAGATTACATGAATACTAAGGATTTTACAATTATCAATAACTTAGATCTTTTCTTCTTGAAGTTGGTTTATTTTCATCATTGTTATGAGTTTCAAGGATTTTGATTATGAGGTCTGGGAAAAATAAAAGCTTAATGAAATGAATACAGAGAAATATTCAATGAAAGGTGTTGCTGATTCTCTGTATATGCTTTCCTTATCTTGACAACATTTCCTTCATCCCTCAGCCAGGTACTTTCCACCTCATCCGAACAGGCATTATACCTGCTTAACGTCCACTTATAAATTAACTGTATTAGAAGTTACAATTGAAAGAGCATTAGACTCGCCAATGCTGTTGGTGGATGAGTTTTTTTTTTCCTCAATGTCATTAGACATCAGTTTGGATCAGCATAACCATGCTTTTCTGGAGGTGAATGGAGAGCGATTGGTTTATGCCTAAAGTTAGCAAACATAAAAACACTTATAACTTCAGGTTACTCGGTATGATTTTTTGGACATTTGGTTATAAGTCACTTGGTTCTAGTGGATTATGTGATTTAGCTAAACATTGTTCTCCCCCTTTTAAGAAAAACTGAAGATTGTGCTGTAAATTTTTCTTCAGTTCCCACCCGTTTGGGTATTCCTGACTCCACATTGTGGAGTGTAAAGTTTCTAAAACCTTGGTGTGGTTGTTAGGTCACTGCATAATCTGTCATCTGTGCTTTATATTTTTGTAAGTATGTTAATTTCTTTCAACTGAGGCCTTTTGAAGCGTGACAACTATGACTTCTCATATTTATCCACTTGAACTTGTAGGAGATCATATTTTGATTTTAACACTCCAATTTTTGGGTTCACCTTTTCGGGTTTAACTTGTCATGTGGGTTCTAAATTCAATCAGTCAATCATTTTCCTTGGTATGCAATCCTGCGTCATGGAGGGAGGGGTTTTAACTCTGACTATAGATGAGCATTTATTGGAACTCATACGTTTCCTTACAACCATTTATTGGAGGGAGGGGTTTTAACTTTATGCCTAAAGGTGAAGAAAATTTGTTCTGGAATAAAGTTTTTATAACCCAACTCCCCCTCTCTTAATCCACCTGAAGCAAATGTGTTCCTGCCAAAACAATGAACATAAAAAAACCTAACTTTTTTCTTGCGCAATAATTGTAAGTGAGGCTCACAAATTACCTGTTTGGATAAAAATCTAAGATCAAGATGATAATCCCTGTGTTGTTCTCGTACCAAATGAGGACTCGTGCTTTGTAATCGGTATACTTTCATGGGTAACCTGCCTTTCCCTTACTATTAGCTTTAATTTATGCTATAAATGTATTTTTGTAATTCCATCTATAATGTATCATCCTATTGGTTTAACTTATGCTATAAATGTAACTAGTTACACATTGATTACTTTTTATTTCAAAACAATAGTACTAATCTCCCTATGGGATTGAATTTATGGCATTTTATGAAAGAGCACACCGATTCTTCCGCATGATCACGAGCCAACATTTTTCTTTAAACTCATATTTAAAGGCACTCACCATTCAACTTATTATTTATTAATAGAACTACTGTTACGTTGGAGAGTCATTAAGGGGAGAAGAAAAAGAAAGAAAGGAAAGATTAAAAATAGAAAGAAAATGAGAGAGAAGGAAGGGTAAGGAAATGGAGAGAAGGGAAAGGAAAGAAAATAGGGAGAGAATGAACGGCAGCAATTAATTTTATTTGGTGGATGACATCGAAAAGGAAATGAAGATTAAATAATAATGTTATTTAAATGATTTAATCGTATTTATATAAAAATTTATAAGGTTGATGAAGAAAACGTATATCTTTTTTTCTATTTTTCGCCTCGTTTAAGATTGAAAGATTACGGTAGAGGAAAATAAAAAAAATAAGAAGATTTTATCCTCCCTAAATCTATTCCTCTGCTTTTACTAACCAAATAATCCCCCTTTGGATCCTTAAAAGCACTAGGATTAAGCTTCTATTCCAGAGTTTTTTTTTGGCAACCAATCCTTTTTGCAATGATGACGAGATTAACATCTTTTTTATGTGTTGATAATGTCACTTGGCATAAAATTCAATGTTGTTAAAATCGAACCGGATCGATCGGTTCAATTGGTTCAATTGCGAACTGATCGATGATCCGGTCTGGTTGAATGTGAATACTTGTTTTGACATTGAAAACTTGGTTCAATGCGGTTTTTGAAAAAAAATAAAATAAATGATAAAAATAGAAAAGTTAAATCAGAAAAAAAAATAAAAGGAATATAAAGAAACTTAAAGAGAATGAAATATCATATCTATACAATTAAATAGGAATTAAAATAAAAAGATAAGTATTTAAAATTGCATAATATTAGAATAGAAACTTATCAAATGACATAAAATAAAGAAAATAAAAAGGAAATTGCTAAACAAAAAAAGAAATAAGAACAAATTAAGATAAAATTTATTAATATCAACATCTATCATATTTAAATAGTAGATATTAAATTATTAATAATCTATTTATATTATCATTATAAAACTTTTAATTAATAAAAATTATGTTATATTATTTTTAAATATTTTAAATAAATTATTAGTACAATATTCTTATACTATATCATACAACTTATACTATATCTTTATAATTATTATAAATAAATAATATCATTTTAATAAAAACTGATTCAATTCGATTGAATCCGGTCGGATCGATCTAACTGTGACCTGATGAATCCAATCCGATTCTGAAAATATTGATAAAATTATTCGGAGCAATTTTGAGATAATTTTTCTAAATTTAGAAGACATCCAAAGGACGCCTTAAAAGTGGGGGTGGGGGTGCGGATCTCAAAGAAGGGCTTGGCATTGGTCAGGCCATGGGTACCTTGTGTACTCTCTGCAGTCCGAGAGAAGTAGGTTGCAACTCAAATTCAATCAAAATCCATATTAATAATCTCGTCATAATATTGGAAATGCTATCTATTTCTTATTTTAGTGGGCAAAATAATAATCTTGTTTACTCAATTTAAGTGGAGTGCATTTACATTTCCAAAATTACATATTGTTGATCGTAAAGTAATAATTTTACAATTGTGTTGGGTTATTTGGTAAGTAGTTTGGTTTCGCTTAATATTTCGAGTTCAAAAATTAGTTCATGCAAAATATTTTCGATCAGAGCTTCATTCTTTGTAATTCTTTGTGTGATTTGGAATGGCACATAAATGAACAATTTTTTTTATCATGAAAGGAGCACTCGCCATTAACTAGGATCACAAGTTTGCTGAAGACAATGACATAGGAAAAATAGCTAGGAAACTTTTTTCATTATAGCAACATCCGAAATGTTCAAGTATAACATAACTATCCGAAATGTTCTATTTAACCGATTACTATTCATTGAATATTCTTTTTTTCCCCTAGTTGGACAAGGTGTATTACACCCTCAACTAATGAAGAAATGTTGCCGAGTATGAAGACGACAAATCTCGAGTGAGTTCCGATCGGTAATACATAATGCTAATTAAGAGTGATCAATTAAACATTTCCAAGGCAATATGCCGAAGGAAACATCCAATGAGGCATTCCTTCCAGGAATCCCGCATGCCATGCATCACCTCAACTTGATCATTTTTCACAAGACCGACACTTCCATTTTACCTTATTTGGGATTGGAGTGTGCATCCCTACCACTCTCCTGCTGTTCTAAATCTTTTGCCGATTAACGACACTGAATCATCATGCATGTTAATCAGCTAACTGTTAGCCTATTGGATGGCAGGTGTGATCAGCACTTTCTTCAAATGTGGCCAAGCAGCTTGCTTCCTGCCTTAACCATTCCGGGTCTAACCAGAGCTGTCCACTCTCTGTGGATGATAATTCATTCCTGTTCACGTTTATTCTTTTCTTCATTTCAGGAAAATGTTTCTTGCTTGCTACTCATATCCTGCAAACTTTATGGCAAGACTAATTTCACACATGCAACTTTAAGTCCAGCATCTTTCCTGGCTGTTAACCCACTCTTGTAACCACATATATGGAATTCACATGTCCATAATAAAGTTGGAAATTAATTAAAGGCCACTACTAACCCACTAGGTATGTTAGAGGAACAAAATATCCCAGGATAAAGCTAACCGTGCACCATCCAATTCAATGCTTGGATCAAATACTTGGAAGAGGATGTAGAGATTTGATAAAACAAAATCTGTTAACAAATGATAATGTATATAGATATATAATGAGGATATACACTTATATTTGGTGGACACTCACACCATTCATAACTCACGTAGTACTACAAGTCACTTACGTACTGGCCACTCCACCTTACTTACAAGGACACCTCACACACCTCACACTACACTCAACCTTCTCTCTTTCACTGCTCACTCTCACAACTCTAACTTACGATAGCTAAGTCACCTCTCCTCACATTCTTTGCTGCTCTTCTCGATGGATATAGCACCATACTCCTCATTTCTATTTATAGGCACGAGTTACCGACATGTCACTATTTTTAATCATATTTTTTTTCTTTTTACCAAGCTAGAAATCTCTGGAGAGAGAACATTCTAGCAACATAAGTTATTGAAATAAAATACCTAGAAGTATCCAGATGGTAAAGTCGGTGCTGGTGATGTCGGTGCTATTTTTTACACTCCCCCTCAGCATTGACTTTCTCTTTTATGAGTTTCCTTGATATCATACTAAGTTGTTTTCGGAACTCTTCGAATTTGCTACTATTAAGTCCTTTAGTTAATGTGTCGGCAACTTGCTCTTGTGTCTTCACATACGTTAACTTGATGTCATCTTGTAGTACCTTTTCTCGAAGAAAGTGATAGTGAACTTCAATATGCTTTGTGCGTGCGTGGAACACTGGATTTTCAACTATGCGAATTGCTGACTGATTATCACAATATAACTCCACTGCTGAATCAATTGACTGATGTAGATCCTTCAGTAGTTGTACTAGCCATGTGCACTCTTGGACTGTCATTGCACCTGCTCTATATTCTGCCTCTGTACTTCATAAGGATACGGTATGTTGCCTCTTACTGCACCATGATATAGCTTCAGATCCGAGGCTAAATATATAGCCAGTAGTAGAACGTCGTGTATCAAAATCTCCAGCATAATCAGCATCACAGAAGCCACTTAGAGTACATGTTATATTCTTCTTGTAAAATATTCCATAATCGATTGTGCCCTTGATATATCTTAATATTCGTCGAGCTGCTTCAAGATAAGGCTTCTTAGGCTCTTGCATGAATCTACTAATAACTCCAACAGCATGTGTGATATCAGGACGTGTCAGCGTGAGATATATCAAGCTTCCCACTAGTTGTCTATACATTGTTACACCTCTTAATTCTTTACCATTGGTAGAGCATAACTTTGCATTTACCTCCATCGATGTTGAGATAAGCTTGCAATCAAGCATTTCAAATTTCTCGAGTAGATCTTGAGCATACTTATGTTGACATAAGAATAACCCTTCTTTCGTTGAATCGACTTCAAAACCAAGAAAATGTTTTAGCTCACCAAGATCCTTCATTTGGAAGCGCGTAGAGAGATTCTCTCGAATTTGATAGTTCTCCTTGTCATCGTCTCCTGTAATAATTAAGTCATCAACATACACTAGCACGATCGATGACTAGCCTTCTTGAGTCTTCACGAATAGGCTGGAATCGACTGGTGCCATCGAATAGCCACATTGCTTCAAGAATTCCGCGATCTTTCCGAACCATGCCCTTGGTGCTTGCTTGAGCCCATATAATGCCTTCTTCAATTTACATACATAACTTGGATGTTTAATAGACTCGAATCCTTGAGGTTGCTCCATATAGATGTTATGATCTAACTCTCCATGCAAGAATGCATTCTTGACATCCATTTGCCATAACTTCCATGATTTGCTTGCAGCTAAAGCCAATAAGACACGTACCGTGGTGATCTTTGCTACTGGACTGAATGTCTCTTCATAATCGAAGTCATATTTCTGAGAGAATCCTCGAGCTACTAGACGAGCCTTGTATCTTTCGAGAGATCCATCAGGCTTTCTCTTCAACTTGTAAACCCATTTGCAAGATATATGTTGCACGTCGCTTGGTTTTGGAACTAGATCCCATGTCTCATTCTGATGTAGAGCTTGGATCTCTTCTTTCATTGCTGACATTCATTTTTAACACTTGGATGCTTCTTCGAATGTGTTAGGCTCCTTTTCTCCGACGTCTTCGATTAGTGCTGCATTTGCATATTTTGGATTAGGCCTTCGTTGTCTGCTTGATCTTCTTGGCGCTGAAGAGTCTTCTTCGATCACTGGATCTTCTATCTGACTTGGCCTTTCTTCTTCAAGAGATCTTTGGTGTTCTCCAGTTTGCCACGGACTCTTCTTCTTCTTTGAGGCTTCCTTTTCTTCTTGTTCCTCAGTAGAACGAAGTGCTTCTCTTGTTAACTCGTCGACTTGAACTTGAATATTTTCTTCAATATCATTTGTGTTGGGCAACATTGCATCATTTGAAGGCCACCAAGATGATGCTTCATCGAACACCACATTTCGAGAAATGTGAATTCGTCCGGTTGTTGGATCACAACATCTCCATCCTTTTTGTTGGCTATCATATCCAACGAATATGCAATGTATTGCCTTCTTATCGAACTTAGCATGAAGATTATCTATAATGAAGACATAACAAACACATCCAAAGACACGGAAATGACTTACCGTGGGCTTGTTCTTCCACAACTTCTCATATGGTGAGACAAATTCAAGCTTTGCTTGAGGAAGCCTATTAATGACATGTGCAGCAGTCTTCATACACTCCACCCAGAATCGTGGAGGTACATTCTTTGCATGCAGCATGCTCCTGCATATCTCTATTAGATGACGATTCTTCCTCTCGGCCACACCATTTTGTTGTGGTGTGTTAGGACAGGTGAGCTGACGGCGTATATGATATGCTCATAGATATTTAGAGAATTCCTCTGATGTATACTCTCCTCCATTGTCTGTGCGCAAGCATTGAATCCTCCGATCGAGCTCCTTCTCGACCTTCTCTTTAAATTCTTTAAACTTCGACAGTGCTTCAGATTTCTCCTTCATGAAGTCCACCCAGACGTATCTTGAGAAGTCGTCAATGAAGGTAATCATGTAGCAAAAACCTCGGACAGATGGTTGCTTTACGCGACCAAATACATCAGAATGCTCCAATAGTGCCTTGGCTCTGAACTTCGACTCCTCGTAAGGTAGTTGATGAGCTTTACCGAATTGACAACCTGCACAGACAATATCTTCTCGAACACCTAGGCAAGGAAGTCCCTTCACCATGGACTTATTCATCATTGCCTTCAGCCTTTTATAGCTAACATGTCCGAGCCTTGCATGCCAAAGATCAGCAGTCTCATTTTTTCTTGTCTTGTTTATGTACGCTTCTTGAGCAGACATTACATCATAGACAGACTCTAATCTTTTCCCTTCCATTATTGGTGGAGCAGTGGGCTTCAGACTCTTATAAACTTTGACGTCTTTTGGCCCAAATACTACATAATTGCCGGAAGAAGTAAGTTGAGAAACTGATAATAAGTTCTTGGACATACCCGGCACATGGTAGACATGATCTAGCTCCATCTCATGTGATCCGAATCGGGGAACTACTGTTGCCTTGCCGATATGAGTGATTGGCAGCCGAGTGTTGTTAGCCGTTACCACCATACGATCACCTCTATACTCCGACATGCTACGAAGCTTCTCTTCGTCTCCTGTCATATGGTTTGAACAACCGAAATCAACTATCCAATTATTATGATAGTTAATACCTCTATTGTTTGATGCGATGAGAGCTTCTTCTTCTTTGAAAGGCTCCTCGATACTAGTCATTGCGAGCTCCATTTCTTCCTTAGGTTATCTTTCGTAGCTGGGGATGATCTCTTTTATCGCAAGTGCAGCTTCGAGATCCCATTCCTCTTCACTTTCATTGTGAGAAGTGGCTGCATTTCCTTCCTCACGCTTGTGCCAACAGTCACGTGCATAGTGGCCTTTCTTTCCACAATTATAACAATGAATATTTTTTCGATGTGATTTCTTCTCCTCTTGATCTTCTTTGCTTGGGCCTCGGTAAGCTCCCCCTCGTTGTGGACCTCTGCCTCGTCCACGTCTCAACCAGTCTTGCTGACGCCCCTTTTGATTTTCTCCGTTGTCGTAATTCTTTACGACTTTATCAGGATGTGAAGGCCTTTTCTTGATGAATAAAGCCTTCTCTTCATCATTTATCGAGATCTTGGATATTTGAGCATCCAGATCTTCTTGATTGGACAAAATACTCTCCATTTCTGTGAGAGTTGGTTCTTGAGCCCAACCTCTAATAGCAGTGATGATACTATTATATTTATGATGCAAACCATGAATGATAATTCTACGCATCCTTGTTTCGGTAATAGCATTTTGTGGATCTAACTTAGCAATCTCATTACATATAGATTTAATTTTGGAGAAGTATTGACTCACCGGCATATCGCCTTGCTTTATGGAGATCAAATCATTCTCCAGTCGTTGTAATTTTGCATCATTCTTCTTCGTGAAGAATGTGGCCAAGGTGTCCCAAGCATTTTGGGTGTCTTTTTATCTCTAATCTTCTGAAGAAAATCATCCTCCACTGAAGTCGCCAGCATGTACATGGCTTTTCCGACTTTGCACTCTCATTTCTTTAGCTCATCTGGATTTGTTGGTGGCATAGTCTCATATTCGCCAATAATGCTCCATAGATTTTGCCCTTTCAAATAATACTGCATATGAATACTCTAATTATTATAATTGTTATAGTTGAGTTTCTCTAGGGAGCTTACCGAGGATCCGAAATCTGCCATAATGACTTGGTGAACTCTTTTATATCACTCAAGTAAGCGTAGTCCTGGACTAGTAATATTCACAATCCCAGATTGTGCACCGGCAGAATTTCTCCTTGATTATCCTCTTTACCAACTTGCTCCGGCAGAACTTCCTCATGGCTTCTCTTGCACCGTCTCGAACCGGCAGAGTCTCCACATAACTTGCTTTGGCAAAATCTCGAACTGACGGAATCACCTCACGGACTAACCTGCTCTGATACCAATTGTAGAGATTTGATAAAATAAAATCTGTTAACAAATGATAATGTATATAGATATATAATGAGGATACACATATAATGAGGATACACACTTATATTTGGTGGACACTCACACCACTCATAACTCACGTAGTACTACAAGTCACTTACGTACTGGCCACTCCACCTTACTTACAAGGACACCTCACACTACTCACACTACACTCAACCTTCTCTCTTTCACTACTCACTCTCACAACTCTAACTTACGATAGCTAAGACACCTCTCCTCACACTCTTTGCTGCTCTTCTCGATGGATATAGCACCATACTCCTCATTTCTATTTATAGGCATGAGTTACCGACATGTCACTATTTTTAATCATATTTTTTTTACCAAACTAGAAATATCTGGAGAGAGAACATTCTAGCAACATAAGTTATTGAAATAAAATACCTAGAAGTATCCAGATGGTAAAGTCGGTGCTGGTGATGTCGGTGCTATTTTTTACAGAGGAGACCTCCATCAAATCGCCGGTATTTGCTTTCTCTTTGATTGGGCTCACATCCGTTCTCGTCAAGATTCCAATGCTTTGTGCACATTGGGTACGAGACAAGAAAGATCAAGAAATATCCTTATTGTTCCCATTACAATGAACACCACAGAATAATCTCTTTTAGAAAAAAAAAACAATTTGAAATATATAGGAGAATCTAACAAAATGGAAATCAAACGAGTACTTGATTAAAGATTAACATATCACCAATATATCTAATCACCAAATGTGGTGTCTAGCTTGTCATGATCAAGATGAAGAAGTAATATATGCATGCACACAGACTATTGAGCATTAAAACCAAACATCTTTTTTTCTCCAGAATATATACGTCGTAATATCTATGCCAACCGTGTCTTCATCTAATTTCTGAAAGGAAACTTTATGGCAGAAGTTGCAAAACTTGTAAGCAAGATGCTTTGGCCTTCTCCCATGTACCATGTATCTTGTCAAGTAAACATATCCACAGCAAGATCACTCTTTTTTTTTTTTTGTCAAGTAAACATATACACATCTTGTCTAATTAGGCCCAGTTTGACCAAGAATTAATTAATAAAAGAAACGAAAGATGCTAAAAAATATTTCACATATAAACTTTTTTAACTTGATATATGGAATAAAAAAATATACTGTAAAATGCACTTAGAACCGGATCAATGTATGAACTATGAAATAAGAGTGTTTCATACATGTATAATATGAATGTAGATTTATACGTGCAAATTAATCTTTTAAAATAAATAATACGTATACAAGTGACTAAAAAAAGTATTGCAGCCTATGCATTGTCTGAAAAGTTATATCACATTTTGAAAAAAAAGTCTAATACATAAAAAATTCATAAGGAACCTGTAGGTTCTTGATGTATACACTATACACCTCAAATAGGAAATATATGGCAAATGGCATGGGGAGGCAAGGAGCAAGGAAGGGCATGCATGCTCCTCGCCATCCCGCCGGCATGGGATGGATGGGTCCGGCCCGGGGACATGCATACATACATGCGTTATGTGTATGCATGAGTTTGCAGTAACACGTGGGGTCGGTTAACTAGAAGAAAACAAACAACCGCCCGGAACGGCGCCAACACGTACGTGCGATCGGCGTCGGCACGTGCATGGGGTCCCCCGGCGGCACATGGAGGCTGCCGGACGCCGCCTTGGTGTATATATTATTGAGCATTTAGCAAAAGTTTGAACAGCCGAATAAATTTCTTTTTTTATTTTTTTGACAAATTATAAAATGAAAATTATTGATTGCGATTAACGAATAGATGAAGCTGATCTATTTTGCATGGAATTCTTTCGGATCTCCTTGCATAGTTTTCTTTATGATGCTTGCGAATCAGTATTGTAATATAAAAAACTTAATAAAAATGTGTATATTTCTTAATGGAAATAATATGTATATTTATTGTTCTATATTGAAATAAATAAACATATATCATAATTTACTATCTGGGCGGCTATAATGCCGTGAGGAATATAATAAAGTTTTTTTAAAGAAGATTGACATCGATGAACTTTAAATAGTTGAAGAGATTTTGACGCATATCTTACAAGGGATTTTGTTCCTCATATGTGGCATTGGCGTATTCAACACCAACGACACAAGATGATGCTCACGAATTAATTAGCATATTTGGGAATAGTACAATGATGCATTCGTGATTCACAACTTTTGTGTGTGTGTGTGTGTGTTTTTTGTTTGCTTTCTCCCTTGGACGGAAAACTCGGTTCGCATTATTTGTGAAAAAAAATGACAAAAAAAAATGAACAATAGAAAAAAGCTCACTATCAAAATCTAATATATTGAATTTTCTTAGTTTACCGTATCTTTTTTTCATTTCGTTGAGAAAATTAATATTGTTGAGAGAATTTAATTTAAGAGGCTAATAAATAACGGGGTACACGTCTAGATCAGTCTCCTAAAAACACTTTCTTTAAAAAGTGTGACGTCCATCTGCACTGCACTACACGTATAACATACAATTGAGAGATTACGTTCACGTAAAAGGCATAGACTCACTAGTCAACTAAATTATGCCTTTATAAATAAATACAAGATCAAAGGAAAAGTTAAAAGAAAATAAAAAATATAAGGATAAGAAAAAATTTGGCCAAAGATGCTGCTGGTCTGCAACATGCAGCAAAAAAACGAGGCAAATAAATCTTCCCTACATTAACATTCGTCAAGAATCCATTTTAAATTCGTGTGTTTTTTTTTTATAATCTTCTTCAACTCTTCGTCGATAGCACTTATCTGGCATCTTTGACGCACAATCAAATTGCATATATACTTTTTGTTTCAAAAATTAGGCTGTAACTATTTAGTAGGCCCTCAATGTCATTAAGTTCACAGCATGGCCCTCTATGTATTGTTTTCCCCCATAGACTACCTTTTTTTCTTAAATGTTATCAATCCAATTTAACATGCAATGGCCCAATTGAGATTGACGAAGTAATAGATGAAGATGTTGTGGCACCGGCTTTTGTGATTCATGTCTTCATTTGTTTGTACAACAAAATGAGTCTGCAAGCCAAATCACTGTGCAGGATCAGAAACAAATTTCCAGTGTTCTGTTGGTGTGGATAAGGCCTCCTGTGTGTGGATGTCATGAACCAAATGGACCAGCTCCTTTTGGCAGGATCGTGATGAACTGATTCGCCTGAGAGCCCCTGGTGACCCATGTCATTTCGTCACTGCAGAGCAGACAGTTCTTCTGATGCGCCATGCAGTAGGGTTCTCTGTCAGGAATATGTCTGCCTTCATCAACAAACCAAAAGGCTAAGGACCATTTGGATTAAAAGTGTACATGTCATCAGCTCGGATGCTTACTAGTACTCTTTTGTGCCCCTCTTGCATGATCGATCACCATATTCCTAACTCATCTTTAATTCTGTACTTGCTTAAAGTTCCATGTCTTAATGCAGCACATGGTCGACAGGTATATTCTTGTCTTCGGCAGTGACTTTTATGCCCAAGGAGAAAGGACCATGCCCATCTTCCCCTGTTTCCACAGTTTAGAAAGTAAGCATTTCCAATCTAACCAAAGTTTCTTCTTTCTTCAAAAAGATCATCATGTTAATGGAAATATTCTATTTTAAATAATGAAATATACACATCTATAGTATTTTTCGTTAGAGGTTTTGATCTCCTGCAACATATATATCTCATGTGTTGCTTTCATTAGGAGATCACTGTTTGGTTCCACAGAATCTTTCTGGTCAGAATTGAGTGCATGTGGATGATGGATATGTACAAGGAACTTTTTTCATTTTTTGTGGGTAAATACATGGAACTTTTTTTTTCGGTGAGAAAATACATGGAACTTTTTTGATAAGTACAGGAACAAATTATGCTACGATTGCTGTATCCACCACGGATCGATGGAGAAGAAAAAAGGTGAAACAAAAAAGTCCAGAGTTCGGTCACCAAAATTAACTGCAACTTGGCTCTTCAGATTTGATCAGGCACGTCATTGGTGCCGAGCACGGCACTGATTCCATCACCTCGCAACACTCTCTTTTTCACTCTCTGAATTCAGAAAAAGAGGAAGAGTGCAGACTTGAAATTTGTAGCAGAAAAGTAGTACATGCATCCACTTAAATCTTTTGAGTTCATGGGTTTAAATTCTAATATGTAAGGCTTTATTTTCTTTTAAGAAAAGGCATTTTAGCTCTTGGATAGCACTTCTATGATACCAGAGGACTTGAATAATCAACTATGATACTTTGATGACATCCTGCAGGTTTAGCTGCCATGGATTGGAAGACTGAGAGCAGACTAACCTGACCATTTACACACATACACACATACATATATTTGTAAAATAACCAGTGTGTAGGAGAGAGAAAGGACACATTACTTCATTAATTCGGAATTGAGATCATAACTAATGCAAAATTAACAACAAAAACTGTCGTAGGATTGATTACTTTGTACAAAGCAGGTGGATGAACAAACTACGCTTAATGCGCCTAATTACAGCAAGAAACAAACTGAGCATTCAGTACTAGGAATGAGGGGGCATCCAAAAGAGAATCTCTGCTAGTTAAAGTGGTCGTGGGGGGTTCGGTGTGAGTAGTAAAATAAGCAGCGTTGGCGACGTCGTACACCTCTGCGCGCGGCCATTACATGGCAACGTTTTCCTTGGCCCATTGCTTGCGTACGGGAGACCATTTGGGGCACTTGGGGCTGAAGAATCTGGACTGCACCCGGCCGTCCAGCAGCTCCACGACGGGCCCCGGCCGCACGCACCGGGGTGCCTTGTACTGGTTGATGGACGCCCCCTTGCTGATCGCGTAGTCCATCAGCTTGTCGAACGTACCCTCCTCCACCACCCGAATCTCCAGCGCGCCGATCGACTTATCGCACACGCGCCCCTGCCTGTACACGCTGTTCAGCGACTCCTCCACGGCCAGGCAGCAGTCTTCGAACACCGACGGCGGCACGGGCTTGCCCCCCGCCTTCAGCTCCCAAAAGAGAACGTAGTGCCCTGGGATGCTCGACGTGTCCGCGTAGCTCGTGTACTCCACCAGCTTGGCTCCGAACGGCTCCAGGTGGTTCATGGCATTGGTCACCGCCGCGTGCAGCTCGACCTCGTCGGTCTTGTCAGAGTCGATGCTTAGTGCCACGTTCTTACGGCGGACGAAGGTGAACTGCGGCGCCTTGTTCTTGGATCCAGCGACCCTGAGCACGTCACCGACTCTGTATCGGTACAACCCTACAGAACAATTTGCAAAACATTGTTGTTAGTATTATGCACGCGATGACCGGCGCAATTAGTGCAGCCGTCAAAATGTATTAACAGAGAAAGGGATGAGCAGAATCTACCGGAATACGTGGTGACCACAAGTTCATACTCCTGACCGAGTTGGACGTCAACCAGATCGATCAAGTCGCGGTGGTCGAACTCGGCCTTGCCGCAGTACTGGATGGGCAGGAACTCGAAGTAGGCCATAGTGGGGATCAGAGTGTAGGTGACATCGCTGGGCTTGCTCATGGGGTTCAGGTTGAGGCCGAAGTAGCACTCCGACGATGCGTACATAGTGCAGGTCAGCGGCAAGTTGTCGCTGTAGAAATCAAGTGTCGGAATGTACTGAGCCATGGCCCCGGTGACGATGACGTCGACGTACTTAGTGTTCGGCCACAGACGGGGGATGATGCCCTGCCACGAGCTTTTCCTGCACTCAGCCTCGATGCAGTCGGCGAGCTTCGGGTCCGGGCGCAGCATGCGGCTGACCGCATTGCGGAGAGCCGTGTCGGTGATCTCGGCGTCGAGCTCGCCGGTGCGGATGTCGCGGCACAGGCGCACCCAGTGCTTCTCCAGGAAGTGGATGGCGCGAATGAAGCCGGACGCGAATACCGCACCCACGCGGAGCACCTCGTCCTTCTGCATCAGCCCACACAGGAGCTGAGTGTACATGCTCTGGTAGGAGTCCTGGCACAGGATGGCCTCGTTCGGGCTGGTGTACACGTTGTAGGGGTCGAACGGGCGATCGACGAAGTGGCGGCTCTTGTAGTAGCTGGTGAGCACGGGGCGGGCCACGAGCCCGCCGGGCGTCTTCGCCTCCGATTTCACGAACAGCAGGTACATTCCCTTGCCCTTGTTGAGGCCCGGCACGAATTGGTTCATCACCGGCATCAGGAGGCTGTAAAGAAGGGAGCGCCGGTCGAGCTCGTCTTCAATCGTCGGCATGAGCTTCCGCTCTCCGCCGGACGTCCCTGAGCTGTCAATAATACGTACGAAAAAATTGAACACAGATAAGTCGACAGATCATAATGCAAAATACATATATCATGTGCAAGACACGATTACAAACCTCGTGAGGAACTCGGAGATAGGGCGGGCGGCGAGGATGGGGGACCTGTCGCCATGGGCGATGCGGAGGATGTCCTGCTGGAGGTCTTCGTACGTGACCACGGGGATGAGGCGTTTGAACGCGTCAGAGTCCGGGGCGTCGTGGGCGTGCAGGCCGTGGCGGTGTAAGTACTCGGCGCAGGCGTTCTGCGCGAGGATTTCGTCCAGCACGCGGCGCTGGACGTGGTCGGCATTCGTCGTCACTTCCTCGATGAACTTGAGGGCCTTGCGGTGCTCCGGAGGTACCGCGACGCCGACGAGAAAGGCGGACTGCTCGGTGCTCTTAGGTGCTTCCGGCATGGTGAATAGCTGTTTCGCGAGTGAAGTGAAAGGTTTTGGTGCCGGAAAAGATTGTGAGGAGCGAGAGAGAGAGAGCGCGCGCGTATGCGAGATGAGAGAGAGGGAGAGGAGACTTGGCTTGGTAGCTTTGTATATGTGTGTGGAAATGAAGGGAGGTGAGGGGGTATTTATAGAGGGCAATGCAGAAGGGGAGGAGGATGAGATATTGGTTGGATGAGGGGATCAAATTGCGTTTTTGTGTTGCTCAGCATCGTGTCCTACCAAGTGCTACAAAGTTCGTACCTCATACGGTTGTGACTCGAGAGTTGGAATATATCTTTTTCACAATTCTCTAAAGTCTCCCATCTGATTAACTTAGTAAAACGTTTTAACTATCTTGATAATTATATACCACTCCCACTTAACTTTTTTAAAAAGATCTCTTTTGTTTTGTTATTAGTAGTAGCAGCAGTAGTAGTTATTATGCCAATATATATATCTGAGTCTCACACACATTTCTTCTGCAAGCTTCATGTATTTTTCGTTTCGTTTATAATTTTGCGTATGTTAGGCGTATGTGAGACATGTCATACGTTTGGAGTGAGCGACCTTCTGAGCTGTACAAGCGACAATATAATTATCATGGATGGAGCTGCAAAGAGACCTTGCCTTGTATGATTTGTTTTTCCAACCTTGGTCCCCACTATAACAAAATCGTGATTTTTCAATGGATAATTTTCGACGGTTTCAAATCCGTCGCAATTTACGACGGATTTTTCGATGTTCCATTTTCGATGGATTTTTTTACGGTTATGATCGTCGAAAATGATTTATATTATTATTTAATTTTTCGACGATTAGGAATGTCGATATTTTCGATGGATATCCATCCGTCACAATTTCTGACGACTTTTCCGACGGTTACGATCGTCAGAAATAAAAAAATTAAATTATGTATTTTTTATATTATTATTAAATTTTTCCGATGAATTTTCCGACGTCACGACCGTCGGAAATAAAAAAATAAATTATGTAATTTATTATATTATTATTTAATTTTTTGACGATTAGGAACGTCGATATTTCCGGCGGATATCCATCCGTCGCAAAATCCACCGCAATTTTCGAAGGTCATAACCGTCGGTAAATGTATAATAATATCATATAGAGAGTATTTTATTAATATAACTAGCGACGATCCAAACCGTCGCAATTACCGACGGTTTTGACCGTCGGTAACGATTACCGACGGTTTTGACCGTCGATAACAACTGCCGACGGTTCAGACTGTCGGTAAATGTATAATAATATTATATAAAGAGTATTTTATTAATATAACTAGCGATGGCCCAAACCGTCATAATTACCGATGATTTTGATCGTCGGTAACGATTACCGACAATTTTGACCGTCGGTAACGATTACCGACGGTTCAAACCGTCGGTAAAATAAAAAATAAACATTATATGTAACTAAATATATTTTCGACGGTCACAACCGTCGGTAATTATAAAAATATTTAATATTTACGTTTCGACGGTCGAAACCGTCGATAATTAAAATTTCGTTATCCGACTTTTTTTTTCCCTTTTCCCGCTTTCTTTCCACTTTTTCCCTTTGTATATATATATTCCTCCTCCCTCTTCTCTCTCTCCCTCCTCCCTCCACTCCTCTCTCTCTCCCTCCACTCCTCTCTCTCTCCCCCGGTCGCGAGCACCCTCTCCGCGCCGGACGCCGGCGACCCTCCCGCGCCGGACGCCGGTGACCCTCCCGCGCCGGCGACCCTCTCCCGCACCGGCGACCCTCTCCCACGCCGGCGTCTCTCTCTTTCTCTCTCCGGCTCCGCGCCGGCGTCTCTCTCTCTTTCTCTCTCCGGCTCCGTGCCGGCGTCTCTCTCTTTCTCTCTCTGGCCAAAGGCCGCTGTCGGCCAGATCTCGCCGCTGACGGCCGGTTCCGGCCGCTGACGGCCGGATCGGGTCGTGGCCGTTCGGATCCGACCCCCAGCGGCCCATCGGTCGACTGGCGGTCGGATCCGGCCTCCAGGCGGCCGGATCCGGCCTCCAGCGATCGGATCGGCCGTCGGGCGTTCGGATTCGGTCGCCTGGCGGCAGATCCGGCCGCTAATTTTTTTTATATTTAAAAAATTATTTGCGACGGTTGCGACCGTCAAAAGATCGACGTTTCGACAGTCGCGACCGTCCAAAAGTTGCGACGGCTCGAACCGCCGACTTTTTTCGACGGTTGCAACGTCAAAAATTTCGACGGTTCGGACCGCCGGCCTTTTCCGACGGTTCGAACCGTCGGGGACTTTTCCGACGGTTGCAACCGTCAGAAAATTTCGACGGTTCGAACCGCCGGGACTGTTCCGACGGTCAGAACCGTCGATATTTTTGATAAATTTTTTTCAACCGTACCGTCGATAATTACGTTACCGACGATTTTCGGACTGATTACCGACGGTTCGGACCGTCGGTAATTAGCGTTTTTCTAGTAGTGCCCTGGCCCCCCATAATTACTATGATTATTATTGTCCCTGGAATTTTAGTATGTTGAATCCAAGTTCATTAAGAATATATTGCTTCACTGGCAGATAGTTGCTCACAACATCGAACTTTATAAATGACATCCATCTTTTTAATTCAACAAACACACATTTTTGCAGCTGTCTAACTTCCAATAATTATGTTAAGAAACAAAATCGCTTTTTTTATCATGTATTTCACATAATTTTATAAAAAATATTGTAAGGCCTTAATTGTACGTCTAACGTTCAAGAGTATTTTTCATGTTACACTCCAATTTTTTGTTTTTTTTTCAAATTTATTATTTTATTTCCTTTAATATAATGTAGTACCTAGTAACTTTTTTTTATATCAAAATTTGTCATTTTACCTACAAAATGTTGGTTACTAAATAACTATTGGGTCACTACCTATAATCAAGTCATTTTGATTAAGACAACAAATTAAATACAGTAGCATTTTAATTATATAGATTATTGAAGGAATTCGAGTATTAAAACATTGCACTTTATATTTATTTTTTATTTTCATAATTTTGTGAAAATTGAGGTGGCTTGCTTTCCAGCCAGCATGCTTTATCATCATATTACTTCTTATCTTACAATAATAGATAGTTTATTATAAAAACATAAATTAGATGATAAGTTGAAATAAAGTTGGAGGATAAATTTGACAGAATGGTAAAATTGGAATAGTTACATAATCCAATTTGACCGGCAAAAGTCGGTAGACCTATTACACTGACGGTTAGATGCGCGCTTGTACTGTTGATGGAACAACCGGCAAGTGCTTCGTCCCGGTAAAATAATGCTAAGTTTAATAGATATATATATATATATATATATATAATATTTGATCAATTAAGTTACAAAAAATATTTGATCAATTAAGTAATTAATAGTTAATTGCATAAATATTTTTTTTTCTTTCTCAGTAAGTATCACCTGCGGCTCCGGTACGTGTTCTTGGGGTTTTATTCCAGCCCCTAAAACACAGATGTTTGTATTCTTTAATTCCCACACTCCACATGCCCTTGTTTCCTTTGCTACCATATACTACATTATAAAATTTAGATTTCTTCATTACTTCCTATTAGGACAAAAAAAAAAAACAGTTTCAACTTTACCTTAACATACATTAAGATTAACTATAGTATTAGAATGAATTTATTTATTTAATTATAGTAATATAAAAAAACAAAGTAACATGGAATGATTTATGAGTACACGTAATAAGACCCATAACCTACTAAATGTTAACTTATAAATAAATCATGGTTCCGATTTAATGATTGTTTTGAACAACCTTCATTCAATATTAGTGTTCTTTGTCGTCTAAGTTTTAATGCAGAAATCCTATTATATCTCTCAAACTGCATGCATTGCTGTCCTCTCCTTCTCATTTCCTTAATCCGGTTGTAAGAGGCATAAAATGTTTCTTTTGGATGAAGCTAAATATTTTGTTAGGCTTAAAGGAAGATTTCTGTTTTCATTTCATATTGTTGTTATCGATGTTAGAGTTTTTTTTTTCCTTGAATTCATCTTCTTGTTTTAATTAATACCAGCATATCCCTTTTATAATTAGTCCAGAACAAAAGATAACTATTCTTTTATATTAAATTAAACATATAAAAAGTAACCCCTAAAGGGAATATCATTAGAACACTTTTTGTTGAAAATATTGTAGTATGATTTTTTGGCTTAAAGGAAGATTTCAGCAAAAAGTTTGATAGTATTTTAAACAGAAAAATGCTGGAATTAACTACTTTTTAATCTCACATTCCTCAGTTACGATAAAATATGTACACCCTGATTTGTCCCTTCAGCCATGTACATATACCAGAAAAGTGGAGAGCTTTTAGCACTAAATCGTGCATCACCTGTTTTTTTGCCAACTAGTCTGATGTCCAACAGAGATCTTAACACACTGGTATAGACATATGAATTACATATAATATATATATAATATTTTAATCATAGGAAAAAAGCTTATTATTAAGTTTCTTCTTGTGGAGAGGTCTATTTGTTTGCTTGGACCCCTTTGCCTCTCTCCCACAGGTGTGTACTCAGATAACTAGGACCCAACCCAACAGCTTCTGAATTTAATTTATGGAAGCAACTCCTTGTGGCAGTGTCCTTTATAGGCAAACACATGGATCCAAGCAACAAGTTATTCCAATTGCATCGCAGACAACGGGGGAAAGCCCTCCATACCAGCAAGAAGAACCGCAGTTATGTCACGAACATTTTAGCCATGCAGACCCAGTTTTGGCGAGAGCATTTGATTGGTACTTGTCCCATGGCGAAAGCCATGAGGATTCCTTCCTCGGAATTCATTTTGTAAGGGTGCGAATTAGGTTTCCTTTTGATGTAACTTTATCTTCTACTGCTCACCAAAAGAACAGAAGGAAGCAGAATAGAGATTGGAGAGAGAAAATAAAATGTGTAAGAGAAAGTTTAATGTATTCATGTCCTTAATTCTAGCGTCCAAAGGTAAAGCTTAATGTATTTATGTTGTTAATTGTAGTGTCCAAACAGTTATTTGCCCTACTACTTAATCCAACTTTACTGGTAGCTAATGTGATATATATAATATATCTTGAATTCTAACTCCGTTGTGTTCATCTTATATACATCTCCTTTGATGTAGCATTACTTCTCACGTATATATGTGATCGGTAAAATTGCATACAAACCTCGAGGGATCGATCCCTCCAACCTGCTAAAGATTAATATTGGAGTTCCTGAAGTCTAGACTGACTGTGTGGATCTATATATTCTCGTAGTTGGTATCGGATGCTCATGACGTCTTTTTACTTTCGTTTCTGTCAGAAAAATTGTTAAATGGTAAAATGCATATGATTATTTTCTGTTTTGCTGAACATCTGTAATAATTAATACCCCTCTACCAACAAGAACATTCCAAACTATGTATATCGGCTGTCAATTTAACTCGTCTCTTGAGTTAAATTTTGGTATATATACAAGTACGAAATTTATTTAACCTTGTCCATATATATAATATAAAGTACGTACATTTTGGTGGACATGATCTCGGCCATAAGGTAGTGACCCCAATCATATGTGACCTGTGAGTCATATGGAAATGATAGAACACTGACAGCAAATGAAAAGAAAAGGTTCACTGGATCAAGGCTGAAGACCGCACCCGCTTGCCCTTGTAATTAGAAATATATAGGAAGCAAAACAAAGGGTAATGAATAGAAGTAATGTGGGCCAAGTTAATACTGCACCCAACACCCTTTACATGTTGCATCAGTGGAGCAATTTTAAACAGCAAATCGATGAGGGAGAAGACCCAATGCAACACAAACGTCCAATCAAACATTTCGAGTCATGGTGCTGAGATTAGAGGGGCTAAAAGGTTCATAGAAGCTTTGCACGCACTGTGATGGTCATGGCCAAATGTCCACTCAAAAACTCCCTTTCAGGCTTTCTTTCTCCTCTTATCTTGACACCTTATATAACGTTTTTTTAAAATTATCATACATTACGAAATCATGATGCGAACTCTTGAGTACTTTTGTTCATATAATTTGTACTTAAAGACCTGGTTTCCATGGATAAATTAGGGTTCTAAAGTTTCCTATATAATTTTTTCCCGATATTAAAGTTTCCTATATAATGGTTATAAGGAACCTCTTGGAAGCAATGCAACATGGTGAGATCACACCTTTTAAAGTAATTAGTAATTCTGGTGAATGGAAAAAAGTTGTTATTAGGGCCTATAATTTTAGAGTTGGAATCTTTAGACAAGAAAAATGCAAATGTTATAACACTCATTACACGAGAAGAAACTTTTGTCACTCGCTCTGCTAGCAGTACGTAGTAGAGCAGAAAGATTTGTCGTTGGGGCCAAAGAAGAAAAGAAAAAGTGCAGCAGTACTCTCAGTCAATGGTCATCATACATATATGACATGTTTTTGTTCTACACCCAAAATGATAGTGGTGGGAAAACTTATAATGATGCTCGAGACTTCGTCAGATCATTTGATTCTTGCATCACATAACTAAACTAAAAAGCTGCAAGTTAGAGAGAAAATAAAATGTAAAACACAGAAGTCAATAGCAAATGAACTAATCTGAATTTTGTAAAATGCAATGTGTAGTAACACAGACGTCCTTATCCCCTATGTGAATATATTGGTGGTCCTCGTAGACACCTAGTGGTGACAACCCCACACGTTTGGAGTCTTCTCGAGACGACATTATCCTGGTCGATCTTGTTCGGACGTGAACACTAATGCTTGCCAACAAAAGGCAAGCACAACAATCGATCAATAAATCTGTGCATGTTCAAGCTAAAATCAGCTACACATATAATTGCATGCGGCCGAAGCTGTCTGTGTAATAAATTTTATATGTCTATATATGAATGTGTCTATATATGAATGTACGTTAGAATCTCACATCATTGTTTCAGTTTCATTTGAATTCCATTTGTTTTGTGCTAATAATATTTTAGAAGAACCTCTAGTTAATTAAGACCGACTATTGTATCAATTTGATTTCTTACTGAAATTTAATTTATTATCCAATTTAACTTTAATTTCTTGGCTCATCTTTAGCATATATTCTTACTTATCGTTGACATTTTTTTTACTATGTTGCGTTTATTTTGGTGGAACGTAAGTAACGTTGCATGTGATATGTGCAAATCTTCGACGCGTGCACGCAAGGCAAAACACGTTGACTGACTCTTACCATCATCTACTTCTTGGAGGGTTGGGGTTCGGGCATTAACATCTGATGACCCATTTGTTTTTTAAATTTTTCGTTCGCAGCTTTGGCAACTCTTCCAACATAAGCTCAACATCTTCTTTCATTTTACCGATTCTTGGCACATTAGCTCGTGGGTTAACGAAAGTGTTGGAATGAACTTCCAGTCACTTCAGGTCATCCAATCCCTTTCCTCTTATTGCCTCCGGAAGCTCTGGAATTCGAAGAATACTACTTATTTTAGATCCAAGCACGCAATCGTGGGATAGCATGGGAAAGAGCATTGACTGATTTTCATAACTATTATGACTCCCACGCTCTTGAGGCACCACCATCACACCCTCAAGGTCCTCTTCGAGTCCGATGGGAGGGCCCCCTCCTTCCTGACTGATACTCCAGTCAGATGACTTCCTCTCGGTTGGGGGTGGGATGGGAGGTTTTGATTTAATTAATGTTATGCACTCACACTGGTACACTTATTTTTGCAGAGGCATCAAGCATTTTTTCTGAGATTGTGCTGGAAATCGAAGCGCGTGAAATGTTGACTGGCCTAGAGGTGTGCGCCCATAGGTCGCTGACCCATATTCTCATCTACTCAGACTCACTATCTCTGATTAAAATTGTTACGCACAAAGAAAAGTACCCTTGTAGCATAAAAGGAATCATTCATGATATATGGCACCTGCTAAATTGGGTGCAGGCTGTGGAAGTCAAGCATTGCTCCAGAAATAAGAATCAAGCCGCTGACTACCTTGTTTCTTTTGGTCTTAGACAACCCCCCTCCGAGTGTGACCCATATTTTGTACGATGACTCCAATGGAGCAATTACTTAATAAATACATAAAAGCTTTTTTTTGAAAAAAAACATCTGATGGCTCATGGATACTAGGGATCCGTTGACATCCTTCGAGTGGGTGCACCAATGGAGGATAAAGTTACTGTGCTTGGTGGTCAAATACATGTAGGGCAAACCAAGACACAATCGGATACTTGGGTAGTGCTAATAATATCATATTCAATTTTCAAAATTGATCAGGTTTTATTTATATTGTTCTCATTCAGATGTGCACCCGGAAGAGAGTCAGACTAAAAAAGACATGTAGAGCACTTGTTTTGCACGGAATGATACATTATAATACACATGGATGGATCTAGAGATGGGATATAAATATCTCTTCACATCCCCCACAACTTAAGTGAAGAGATAAGCCTGCATGATGCCTTCGTTTCAAAGCTCAAAAAATCGAGTACTCTATAGGAGAATGTGAGTGCGAGGTGGAAAACAGATAAGTAGTTGACTATTGACCAACTGGCAGTTGCACTATTTGTGTAGCCAATAAGATCATAAGACTATGAGGATTCAAGAGGAATAGGGAACTAGATGCGGCCTCCTCAAAAGACTGGTCATGTCCTTCATCTTCCACAACAGTTGCTACTTTCTATTGACTTTATTCATCTTTTTTCATTGGTCAAAACATATTTTCAATTGTTTTATTTATTTATAAAAAAACAATCTTATCTCAATTGGGAAGTCTCGAACTTGATCCTAAAGTTGTTATTCCACTTTAATGTGCAATTTGAAACAACATATTTTTTTATCATATCTCTTAAAAAATTCCATATATATATATGTGAATAATCCATAAATTAATACAATAATTTTGTTCAAAATGCTGGTTCAAGAGGAGCATTTATTCCAAATATATATTATTGTAGAGCAGAAACATTGGATCGGCATTCACGCTGCAAAAACGTGCGTTATTTAATTTTCTGAATAATTGTTTTGCCAATTGATATTTTAAACATATAATACTAAAGTGTAATATTACAAGTCCAAACTTAGTAACAATAGAGTGTAAGTTCCCAACTTTAAATAAAAATAGATAATCAATTATAAAATAAAGATAAAACAATTATATATCCATGCTTGTCGTCACTGAAGACACTTCACATCACCATATCTATTTAACAAGGTGCTTGTTCTTAATTTTGCATCCAAATATTCCATGAACAATCTATTGTTGTCAAATTTTCAAACAATTAAAACCATCTTGAAAACTATAAAAACCATTAAGTTTTGTTCTTAAAATAAGAATATATTATTTTGTTCATCCTTTTTTTATTATTTGATATTAATAATTGCACATAATTAATTATATTTTATATTTATTAAGTTTTGTAGAAAAATACACTATAAATAAATGATACTTAAATTCTAACAATGAGAAATATAAATTCATGATTAATTTATTATTTAATTAATATAAAATAATAATTATTTAATTATATAATATTTTTAGGATTCAAACAAACTAGACCAATTAATTCTAAAATAATTATTTCTTTAAATAAATAAAATTATTTTAATATTAGTATTTATTATTTTATTAAAATTATCTATTTTATTTCACTCAAGTATTAGAATTTTTATCATTAATATTTTTTAATTAATTATTAAATAATTACATAGCATTAAGTAATAAAATATATAATTTCATGCTCTTTATGTATCCAAACACTATTTATCTTTTGTTGTATGAACATTTTTCACTTTTGTTATCCTGAAAAGAACAAAAAAAGGAATATTCCATATAATTCCTATTAATTTTGTTCTCATACTAAACATCCCTTAAAAGAGCATTCGCGAGTTATACACTTATACTACGTACCTCCTTCAAGTCAATAACAATATTTATTAACTCATGGAGTAAATTTTCCTAAATGCTCTCAATTTTTTATTTAATTTTCAATTCTATTGTTTAATTTTACTTGATAACTATACGATCCTCCAACTATTGATTTATTCTGGTAACTATCTTCAACTTTTTTTTATCATATTGTTAATGTGATATTTCATTTATAATGATGATGATGATGATGATGATGATGATGATGATGATGATGATGATGATGATGATGATAATAATAATAATAATAATAATAATAATAATAATAATAATAATAATAATAATAATAATAATAATAATAATAATTTAAAAAAGAGAGAGAGGCACGCCCCCTCTCCCTCTCCCTCCGGCCACCTCTGCACCAGCCTATCGATGCTCAGGCAGCCAGAGGGAGAGGGGAAGGGGGTCCTCTTCGACGCACAAGAGAGGAAAGGAGGCCACCTCATCCTCCTCTGCTCAGATCGCGCGTCGAGAGGAGGAGAGGGCTATCTCTTCTTTGGCACTGGAGAAGAGAGGGGTGCCTCCTCCTCTATGCATGCAAGATTTGTGCAAAGGCCCTCATCTCCTCTACAACATCGAAGAGGTGCCCCTCCCCTCTATTTTTTTAAAAAAATATATTATTTTAATATTTTATATTTATTTTATTTATAAGTAAAATATCATGTCAGCAAATCAATAGTTGCTGAAACCAATCAATAGTTAGAGGGTAGTGTAGTTATAAAATAAAGTTAGAGGATAGGGTTGATAAAAATACTAAAGTTGATGGGTATTTAATGAAATTTACCCTTAACCTAAATACATTATTTAATAGAAACACAAAATAAAATGGTAAGAAAAAGGTACTATTTTTTCTTTTTGTGTCAATGGTGTCATCCAACATATATAAGTTTCAAACGCCAACTTATTCTCCATCTTTTGAGCTGATAATGAGGGTAGAGCTATGTTACAAGTTATCTCGGGCATGCATATATATATATATACATAGTGAATGGTCTTA
Source organism: Pontederia crassipes (assembly GCA_030549335.1). Taxonomy (NCBI): domain Eukaryota; kingdom Viridiplantae; phylum Streptophyta; class Magnoliopsida; order Commelinales; family Pontederiaceae; genus Pontederia; species Pontederia crassipes. The sequence goes on along the minus strand of CM060194.1, from coordinate 57,605,750 downwards.
TCAATACACAAATGTATAACTCCTCAGGAATTTCAATTGCGCTTATATCTATCACTGTATGAATTGGATTCAAGCTTTCCCTAGTCCCTTTTCATCAATGGACTCCTGACGTATACGAAGGAGTGCGGTTCGTTCGACAATATATATATATATATATATGTATATGTATATATATATATATATATATATGCATGTTCGAGATATCTTTCTTGATCATTACCATTTATTAAGATGATCAAATCTCAACCAACAAAGCTTGGGTAGAGTAGTAATCTTTTTATTGATTAAATAGATGCCAAGTTTGATTTTTATATACATAAAATTTCTTATGAAGTTGTATTCATATATAATAATCATGAAACGACACAACTTATTCGACAATGAAAAGAAAAAAAAAGAAGAGAGCAAATCTCAGTCCCTTTAAACATAGTCCTTCAATATTTGTTTGCATAGCTATCAATGTTTCGAGGCATAAACACCGGAGTTTCTTGAATCACAGTGTCCCACGTTTTATGCAAGCTGCATTATCTTAAGCAATTTGTTTTTCACTACATTATCTTAAAACTTAAGCAAATATTGTGGTCTTACTTTTAAGTTCTAACTAGCAATAGTCTCTTGCAAACTGGTGAAGAGACGATCGAGCGTTTGTGACTAATAGTAGGCTACCTTTCATTAGTAAACTGAACAAAAACAAGCATCACTGCGGTCAATAATTTAATTTGATCCAAGATGATAGAACGAATACAAATTATACAGCGGTTAAATAGACGGGCTTTTTTGTTCTGCTGCCCATGGTAAATGTGGTGATGGCTCAGTGCCATGTGATATCTGCTCGGCCAGTGGCCCCTGAGAGTGGATGGTTGTCTCATGTCTGTGATCCTACTCTTCATGCCCTCGCCCGGAATCCACGGCGATGTTGTCATGTAGGTTCAGTATACCATCGTTCGAAAGTCACATGGATTCCAGGCTCATAATTCACTACGAAAAAGAGAAACAACTCATTCATTGTTCCCTGAAGACAAGGATAGAAAAAGAGGAAAAAAATGAGGAGATGGCTGTTTGCAGTGGCAAATTGCCAGATAAATCCATGCAAAGGCGCAACAGCAAATTAACGTATCGATGCATCGATCGGTGAACGGACGTCGGCATGTTTGGGATGGCGCCTGCACTGTTATTTTCAACATGGCGCTGCATGTTATTGTTACTGATGGGTAGGCATCAGGATGCTCCCCCACTGTACAGCATGAATGGCTGCGACAGTTTTGTAAGCTTCCACTTCAGAGGTCTAAAAGTTGGGACACAGATCCGATCTCTTCGAAGTGTGCCAGACGTCCGTCCAACTCTGCAGCCGTGGAACCGTCCTCCTCCCCTTCCTCCCATCCATGAGCCATAGTAGATGAGTGACATATTCGCCTATGTGCACATGGATGTGATGGTTGCTAAATTTTGACACCATTTTTGTTCTCTAGTCCCTGGATGTCACTTTCCTTGGCTTCTTCTCGTAAAGGCAGGCATCTGTGCTCGTGGCCTCTGAACGTGCATGCTCAACTAGCTAGTTATCTTCTCCGCCACTTTTGCTGATCTTTGGGATCCTTGGTTTAATTAAATATTATAATTCTTAAAGAAGGGGATTCCTCTCTCTCTCATCAGGACAGTACTCTCATCTTTTCCTTCTTCCGTCCCTCATGCATGATGCATGGCCATTGAGGGGCGTAGTTGTGGCGTCTTTATCGGTGCACTGTTTCCTTCATGATGTCGGGCAAATGGCACGGCAAGAAGGACCATGGATTCCGACCGCTTTCGCTCGTCTCGTCGTTGTATGGAATGCGACATCATTCTTTCATGTCCTGGGGCTTTCTTGGATCACGATCTGACAGGGTTCGCATCGCAGGACGTCAACGAAGGTTCCCTGGCAAATTAATGCGATGGATTAATTAAATAGCTTTGGGAAATATGCAGCGAATTCATTAATCGTACAGGTCATAAAGTCAATAATTAATTAACTGGAAGACTACACAAGCACTAATTAATAGGCATGGCATGCACTGTGAAAAGTGAAAACATGTTAGGCCGAATTGTATAAATCTGCTATATATCATTACAATAAAATAACGGAGCAATGGCGCAAGTACATGTAGTAAATACGACTATTCTTTTTTTTCTTAGCATAACTACAAGTTCTTTTTGAGCTTTTGTTGGTGTGCGATCGTTTTAGAGGTCATACATCCGACAGCTTAGAAGTTTGTGAACAACTAAAAAGTGTAAAAAAACAAATGGAAAGAAAAAGTAGAAAAGAACTTAATAATTTCCTCCGACACAAACATCGCTTGTACATGTAATTCACTTTTTTTCTTTCTCCTCATTTCTCGAACCACAATCTAGATGCTGCATTTATGTGCATGCTTTCGGCCTAATTATTAAACCAATTTTCTAACTTACGTAATTAAGTAAGTTCAATTTGGAAATACTAATTCATCAACAAATTATCATTTGATGTTCCCGAATCGTTTCCAGCTGAGATGTCATATATACGTGATTGATTCGGAGCTATTAGAACGGTTGGCTAACATTCAATTACTTGAAGAGCCCACAATGCTTTGGTGGAGTGACATAGGGCAAAATAAAAAAGGCAAGAAGGAAGCAAGACCATACACAAACAAATTTTTGCGAGATTTATGCATTATACCAATTGATGTGTGTCATCACTCTCAAGTGGGGATGACAGCACTAGACAACAAACTCCTGTGGATAGGAGTTGGGAGCAGGAAATGGACATAACTGGATGCTATCGCTTGGATTGTTGCAGTAATGATGCGCTTGAGACATGGACTTAAGGCTTGGATTGTATAATTGATGTCAGGTACCCTTTTTGGGTCGTCGTCTTTTTCTTTTATTTGCTTGATAAGCTAAAAGACTTCTAACAGGACTTCGAATATGTATTTACTACATATAATATATATATATATATATATATATATATATATATATATATCTTCTCCTAGTTTCAGTAGATGTCAAGTAAATAAGACGTATTCATATATTTTCGATCAATTAATATTTTCTTGTAGTTCCAAAATCATGTTATTTTTACAATGTTGTAGTATCTCTAAAAAATAGAGTAAAGGGGCCGTAATCCTTGGAAGTAAATTGGACAAGCGAAGACCAGATCATTATTATTTTTTTGAGGGATATATATATATATATATATATATATATATATATATATAATATGTTAGATGTATGCCACTATACGGCTTTTGTCAAACACATTGCCACCAAGTTCAAGGGTTAGGCACCCACGATGACGAATCATGCATGGAATATATGCACAACACTTTTTAAAAGAGGTCGACATGCACACAGTAATGCACAATATTGAATTGTGTTAACACTTGAATTGGGCATGACAGTATTAAACAATCGATGCGCAGGGTTAAGAAGGATAAGTGTTTGCTCCTTAGTTGTGGATAACAATAGCAATCAACAATTTAAAGCGACAAGACTTTGAAGTCAACGTAAGCTCAGTTATCTGCAGTAGTCGCCACCACTCGATTGATAATGGCCTCGTTGGCCATTAACGCAAGGCTTCTATAGCTGCCAGTTTCAACAATTGAAGCATCTGTGCGAATTTACTAGACAACATACACTTAGCGGTTGCTAATTTAGGTTTAAATCCAGTCGTCCCACGGATCAGGGGACTTTTTCTTTAAAAAATTCATTTCTGAGTCACATTGTGCATTAATATTAAGAAGTATTGGCTTGAGGATTGTTAATAATGCCTTGAATCTGAACCCAGTATGTGATTTAGATTTAATTTATTTTCTTATTACGAGATAGGTGTCTTATTTTTAGGAGATTTATTTAGAGTCTCAGTCCGTATGTAATTCTTATTATCTGTCAAAGGGAGTGCCTATATAAACTCCCTATGAGTCTAGACAGAGATCCATCTATTTCATAACAAAGAGCCGACGCCGTTTTTCTCTTCGTGTTCTTCTGTATTTCGTGCGATTCCTCTCTTCCTCTTTTCGTAACAAATTGTATCAGAGCCTTAGGGTTTGTCAACGATTCTCGATCAACAGAGAGATGACATCGCACAACATGACCGTGGAGAAGTTTAACGGCAGGAATAGTTTCGAATTGTGGTATATCAAGATGCGGGCGCTTCTGAAGCAACAAGGAGTCTGGGCGCCCCTCTCAAACGTGTCGAAGAACAAATCAAAAGAGGAAGACTCGAAGGACAAAGAAAAGGAGATCGACCTCGCAACTTTGGCGGCACAGGAGGAGAAGGCGCACTCGATGATTCTATTGTGTCTGGCGAATGAGGTGATAATCGAGGTCGCAGATGAAAAAAAGGCGGTCGGTCTGTGGTTGAGACTCGAGAGTCTGTATATGACGAAGTCTCTCACCAACAAGTTGCTGTTGAAGCAACGTCTGTTCTGTCTCCTCATGCAAGAAGGTACCCCCTCTGAAAGAACATCTTGATCAGTTAAATTTTTTATTGATGGAACTCAGAAATATCGATGTTAAGATCGGGTATGAAGATGCTGTCCTAATTCTATTAGTTTCGCTTTCACCATCATATGAAAATTTCGTTCGGTCTATGATTATTGGGAAGGAAACTATAAGTCTAGAAGAAGTAAGATCGAGTCTCCATACTCGTGAACTTCGGCATAAGACATCTGAAAATTCTGCAGAGACTCAGGCCACGGGTTTGATATCGACCGCAAAGAAGGGACAGTCCTCGAATTCAAAGAAATGCAAGCCGAAGAAGAAGAAAACTCTTGTCTTGAAGTTATTAAATTTGTCTTTTCAGTTCATGTCATGGGACCTTGGAAATCAAGGTCATGCTTGAAAGGAGGTCGATATGACACTCAACTTCTAACTATGACTTTTAGATCTTTGAATACTAGTAACTATCTTTTTCTTTTTGCATAATGGCTATACATCTTAGAAGGAAGAATCAAATAGGAATCTCATCGTAATCCTCCTAAGAAGTTTCTAGTCGATGTGAAAAATATATCTTATCTTCAATCATCATTAGTATCACTAGCATGGACTTTATGGTATGAAGTTATTTCCATAGAGATGTTCTTATTGGGTAGCATATGTCGTGCAAGGATCAATAGACTCACCAAGAACGTTGTCCATCATAGTAGAAAAGAATACTTCTTTGATTGATGATCAAATAAATGATATAAAAGGGAATCACATATAAGATCAAGAGTAGGTATTTGATCGAGTCATTGAATCGATACTTCATCATCTTAGCAGTATGGTTAACATAAGTGTGATATGAAAAAGATATGAAGTGGCCATATGAGGTATGTCAATTTTTCACATCCTGGGGTCATCCTATATTCATAGAGTACTTCATCCTTAATCATTATGAATTTTGGATCATTTAGAAAGAATCATAAAAATCTAACATAATCAAATATCATGGGTTAAGATTCATCATCATAATCATTTAGCTTTTGAGTGGAAGACATAACTTACTTGACTTACATTGATCTATTTCTTGCAATGTCAAATCATATAATTTCATAGGAGGCTAGTGGTTATATATTACCACAACAAATTCTTTCCTTGAGTATCTTGAAGCACTCTAAATCAATGTTAAGGTCGAATGTTATCTACGATGAGGGGTCGATCATATAGTACAATCTAGTTCTTAATGAACAAAACCATTTGTGCACATTATCTAACATAAGTCCTTAGTAAAACATCATGAATGCAAGTGAACACAGAATAAATTCAAACAATCAGGAAAACCAAACAATCAACAAAACAGAAGACAAGCAATCATTCTTCTTCTTTGCGCATCATTTTATTATCCTTTGTATTAACGGTATCTTGTAGCACGTGAGAGAGGGTCGGGATAACTTTAAGGTCGAAAAGGAAAAATCAATCCATATATAAAACATATGATCAAATCATGAGTGGTCCACTTGATCAAGACAAAGTCTTGAACATTATTTTTTTCATCGTATTGACGTTGAGGCATGTTAGAGAACGTTCTACATCTTATATCTTGCATCTTAGAGAACATTCTATGTATCATCCGATGGCTTGCTTAACCCATTATCTAAACATCTATAGGTTTTTATTTTCCCTCTTGAACTACCAATCATGATTATATGATTAATTACCCTATATGATTTGAACATTATTATGAAAACTAATAAATATATCCATAGTCAATATAATTCAATTAAATTTTATAATTTACTTCATAATCATCCCTCTCAGGTGCATAACTTACTTCTCCAGTAACTTTGTAGGGAACTTATAAAATTCTCCATACTTTACCTTAACTACTTTCTAAAAATTTTCTCACTTGGTGTTTTGATCTTTTAATACTTAATGGTTGTGGGGCTCATATCCTCCTTAAGCATATCTTAGTTAAGAGACTTTAATTTTATTTCTTTATTTTTTCCAAAATTTTTCACATTTGTTTAACCCTTTTTTATGCATTGCTTGTTCCTATATAATTCTTTTATCAACCATATTAGTCTATTTTGAAAATATATATACATTGCGATGATAGCGAATTCATTCTTTAATAATGGCTACAGAAAAATATACTTCATATTAATAAAATTTCAAATCTACTCTATACTAAACTAAGTTAATTAAATCTGTTTATTTATTTATTTATCCTTATATATTTATAAGTATATTATGTTATATGTACATATGTGTGTGAGTATGCTAGATCTAAATGTTCGGTTAACTTAGATAGTCACTTACTTATTGAAAATTTCTCCTAACATTTATTCAAGTCAATGTGACTTCTAAACCCTTTAAGCTTCTATATTTGTCCATCCATACATTATACATGATTCTTGAACAGCTTACTAATTCTTTAAACTCTTGTACACGGATATTACATAACTTGAACATAATTAATAATGTGATTCTTATTTTTCCACATAAGGTAGTACAAATACGAATTTCGTATAACTAGTTTAGATTTACTTAGGGCCATTGTCAACATAATATAAGGGGGCCATATGAAGTCTAAAGCACAAGGAGCATTATGGGTCCATACTTATCAATATATAAATATATCAAATAATTTATTAAACCCCGATTTGATAGACCCATGGAACCACATAAGTCATAACGATAAATCATAACTTAGACATGCTTGATTTCACTTATATTATTTGACATCATCTCACACCTACATGTTGTGTGAGTCGGTTCCTTTAATTATTCTTATAATTCTCTCGTTTCTTTCTTAAATCTACATCTCTTTGCAACTGATATGCCTATTCATTTTCCTCTTCATATTGCTGTAGTCAGCAGAAGAAGTCAGTGAATAGAGCGATCTTGAAAGAGATGGAAAAAATGAATTATAAGAAACATAATCGTTTCTTATATTTTACTCTTTAAATATTTGTAAGACTCATTCTTCACGTGAGTATATTTATTCACATGCTTATTACATATTCTGTTCCAACACGGTTGAACCGGTCGGACCGGCTAGTCCAGTTCTGATAACATTGATATACTATACATTAACCCCATGTTTCTTGATTGTTAGCTATTATCCACGCATTGGACTGCGAAGTTCACGTGTCATTGTTTTCTGCATTGATCCTGTAGTTAAGTAGAATATTGAATGATTGATGGCTATTGTCATTCGTGATGATCATATGCACGTGGAGTGGTGTTAGGATATTATTACTATTGTCGTTAGCTATTTCTTTCCTAGATCTATAGAGTTGTATTAGCTTTATTAGACTTTCATTTTAGCGCATTGTGCCGCCCTATTCAAATATTATACTTGATTTCAATTTTTAGTAATATTTCTCCTATTATTATTTTAAGTCTTTCTCTTATATTTTGTTCAAAGAATTAATTAAAGTCAATATTTTAGTCAAACTATTACATAATTAGTAGTAAGGTAGTAAAGATCTGGATCTTACATAGAGGGACATAAGATTGAAGATCGTAAGATTGAATTGAAGATCGTAAGATCTTAACAATTAATAATACTATATTTTTAAAATAACAAATATGTTTTTTTATAAACTTGCCTGGTTTAAATATTAAATTAGACCTTAGTAAATTATTTCTTTATTGATCCTTAAGCAAAATTCTATCAAAACATATAAAAAAATACAGGAAATATATTACATTTCATCTAAATTAATTTTTAGTATCATAAATACAATGTATTTCAAAGTAATATTTAAATAATTATGTTAATCATATGAGAACGCATAGGATCGAGTAAGACCATAAGATCGCATGACCAAAATTATGATCTTATATATAAGATCATAAGATAGAGATAAGGAGTAGCAAGATCGCAAAATTATAAAATCTTAAAATTTAGATCGAGATCTTGACAACATTAATTAGTAGCATTCCTCAATTTAAATGTCACCACATGGTAAGGATGAAAGTATTATATTTATGATATCAGAGTCAAATGTAAGGTCTCTCTTTGACATCTCTAAAGTATTAAAGTTTCATGTGCATACAACACGAATAAGTCGTTGCATCATTTAAATTTAAGTAAGAAGCATTGCATTAAAATAGTTTATATTATTACTGACTATTCAAATATATCTGTAGATGATAGAAAATTGTTGGGCATGGTCATGAAGCCAATGCCCAAGGTGATAACAAGTTTTAGAATAGGAATTATGCACCTTTTCTATAAAAGATTCATATGAGAATAAGGATGTCTCATTACTCAACTAGTGAATTTAAATATTTCAAAATTTTTCAATTATTTTCAATTTATCAAACTTTTGACTTATACTTGTGTTATCAAATTTGAACCTTTATTGTAGGAGGAGAAAGAAGGCGATCCCGTAGACTTTCGTGTGGTCTATGAGGCCACGCATAAGAGCCGAAAGACAAATGATCTAGTCACGCCCACTGCTCGTAGGCTTCTGATAAGTCTCATGATATGGTCATTTGGTTATTACCGTTAGTGCACTATTTTTTAAATACATAATGTTTAAATTTTATAGGTTGAGTATAATGTGAAAATGACTGAAAAGTATGGAGATGATCTGAGTACTCAGCCACCAGGTAATGTTTCTTCGTTGGTTTAGTCATGTTTTTAATTTACATGTTTCTTGATATATAATTTATATATCATATGATTGATAATTTTTCTATTTCGTAGAGGATCCTGCTGGTTGGGAGAAGGTGGCCGACACGACACGAGGGGAATACTTGCGTGGCCTCGGCACAGCCGCATATGTAAATTATCATGCGCCGTCGATGCTCGTCAAGTCGCATCGATCCCCCTGTGTGGATGTGGGCCTCGAGCTTCGAAAGACGGCTCTTGCCTTTTCCGACTTCCTTTGTCATCGTTCATCCATCCTTTGTGAACATCAAATACTTACACTTTCAAAAAACTATAATTTTCATAAAAATAATGTAAAAGTATACATACTTACCACTTCCTACAGAGGAACTATCAAACCGAGCGCTTAATATGTTTTGGGCATCTTTGTATGCCCTGCTCCAAAGTGAGGCCGACGGACGTGACGACCTTGCGAAACTTGTATAGTCGATTTCGGAGGCGTTTCATAGCGACCTCCCCAAAAGCTCTCCGGATCATCTCTAAATTAAGATCCGGATGAAATTGATTTGCTTCCTACAAATAAAGCGTTAAAACTTAGTAATTTTAAAATAAATATAAATCGAATTATGTAACCCAAATAGAAGATCTTACTGTAAAGGTTCGAAAGATGTCATCTCGCACTTGAATTGGTACATCTTTCCAGGATCCTGCATCTTCCGACAACAACAGGAAATGAATTATGCATGAAATTAATCAATCAATCAATCAATGAATTCAAGAAAATCAACAAGGCAAAACAAGAAACTTGAACCCTCTTTTCTCTTCTTATTTATATGTACAATTAGGGCATGATTCAACGTTACTCAGGGGTCATGCAAGGTGATTTCAATTCATCCACCTTTATTCGCAATTAATCCCTCCTTTCGTTCGTCGAAAAATCGATTAAATAGCGTCCATGTTGTCCCCCTGTTCTTCCTCTCGATAAGCGTGTGCAAAGTTTCAACGATGAGGGTATGAGAAGGACAAAACGTGAGAAGATGATAGGAGAAGAGAGAGTTCCATTACTGCTTGCAATTGAGGCGAGAGGAAATCGCTTTCTGCTCGAGCTTTGCACATGGCGGCAGCAAGAGGAGGAGGAAAAGGCTCGTGAGATTTTAGGGAGAAGAGGGGTTTAACGAAGTTCTATTTTTATCTTATATATAAGTCTCATCTTATTTAAATCTAATATGATTCAAAGTAATTAGATAAATTCCTGATTTTTGTGGAGATCAACTCTTACGTGGAATCTTTTAATTCAATTAACCTTGGCTTTTTATCTCCGGCCCGCCGTCCTGTTTCGATTCCAATTTCTTTATTTTTCTTTTTTTTATCTGTTTGTCGGTTGTTACACTTTACATGTCAATGGACAAAGCGTAAGGTGGGCAAACAAAGAAATTAGTGGTTGCAAATGGGAGTGATCATAGAGGGCTCCAAAGTTAACTAAAGGTAAAGGTCCAAATGTATAATTGAAAAAGAATAGTTTTTACACATTTAGCGTTCATATAAGTATTTGAAAGTTAAAAAGATATAATTGGATAATGTTAAGGTTCAAGTCTTCCTTTTCTTCGTCCCAGTTTTTTTTCTTTGTTCGAAGTATGTACTCCTATTTTATTGTTTATTACTTTTGTGCTGAGATCTTAAACAAAAGAGGTATATTAATTTTTTATTAGAGGTATATTAAGTTTGTTGGCCACATAATTGTGTATACCAGCCGCAAAGTGGGATATATGCCTATATCCCTAGTTCTATAACTGGTAAAAAAAGAAAGAGAGTATAATTTTGAAGAGCATCTCTGACTCATGCATGCGTCAGAAATATCTAAACTCTGCAGGTAAACCAGAGACAATGGACACTTCTTTTCCCTACACACTACTCAAGGCTACCAATGGGAATGTAATTACATAAGCCTTGAAAGAGATCAAACGGTTTTTTTATTAGCAAATTGCTCGTAAGCAGATCCCATTAGATCTATCACATCTCACCTTTGCACTTAATTTGATACCCTGTTTCCTTTAGTTTGTAAGAAGAGATTATGCAACCATTAAGCGAAAGCAACTCACAGAGTTGACATCGACCTCATGGCGCCAATTATCGACAAAACATCATGGGGCTCTGATCTGATCGATGCATGATCTTTCAAAGGTTGGGATCGATTCTACACAAGTATATGCTGCTTCGCTTTGGTGCAGCACCAGATCACCCTTGGTCTTGTGTAGAAACGTCCTGAGCCTTAGCCGTGCAATCCAAAAAGCTGGCTACTTGAACTTATAGATGATATGTATAGGGTGGTCCATATATCATGTCATGCCTCACTTCAAAGTCTGCACAAACTTTTTGGCTGCATTTGGTACGGGAAGATTAGTAGAACATTAGTTCTCGAGAACTAATTGATTTGATAGAAAAATTTGGATTGATGTTTGGATAAAAAAGTGTAATGATGACGATTTAAAAAGTTGATGTGATGGATAAGTTTTAGTGAATGTTTGGATAAAAAAGAAGATTTAAAAATATAATTTATTATTTTATGAGGTATAAAATTATAATAAATAAGAATATGTTATTAATTTTATAATTTACGTAAATCATTATATTATTAATATTATTTTTATTTATTTTGATTAAATCTTTTAAATATTATTAATATTATAATTTACGTATATTTTAATATCTAAATATAATACATTTTTTAAAAAATAATTGAATAGTTTAATTAATAAAATATTTATTAATTATTAGAGCTAATTATTTTATAATTTTTAATTAATAACATTTAATAAATTATGTTATAATATCCCTAAATTATGTTATAATAATGTATTAATTTATTTTATATTATATATGCATACATTATAAAACAATTAAAAAATAAACGAAATTAAAAAAAATGTCAAAGAATGTGGCGCAAGTTAAAAAAAAAATGTTCTCGTCAAATATTCTCGTGACATGCTACATTTGACAGAATAATCGGAACAAATCAAATGTTCCGTGCTGTCAAACGTAGCCTTTACAAGTTACAAGTAGGAACCCTTTCCCGTTGAATTAATAACAAAGCGCATAAAATAATTTGATCCTTAGTAAGCATTCGATGCCTAGAGTCCACACCTAGACATGTGAGTAACAATTATTAATGCCTCTCGGTCTCGATCGCTATAGATTCGTAGTGAATGCTGCTGCGCGCATGCAACGTGCATTCCCCATCCATGTATGTACAGTTGTGTTGTGTTCGTCACTGTACTCTTATAGCTTGACGCTGTTGCCACCCTTCGCAGTGCAGATGTCCGGCTATTTCCTTGCCTTTTCTTGTTGACTATTAGATAACCCTATCGAAAGATCAGATATACATATCAACAAGACACCAACAGGGCACTGGACAAGGAAACCTTTGAGCGTGTCTCCTAATTAAAACCCCAACCCCATATTTGAAGCCTCACAAGACTCGACCTAGGTTAATCCGGGAGATCAGCACTAATTATATATCTATCCAAAAGACTGACTAGGTAATACTATTCAATTTTATAACCTAATTTTTATAACGACCTTTCAATTTTAATTATCTATAATTAATAATTTCTCAATTCAATTCAATACAATTCAATAATAATTATCAATTAAACATCAATTATAAAATATCTCAATTAATAATTATCAATTCTATTAGTCAATTTATCCATCAAGCACAAAAGTCATTATCTATCATACGTAAAGGAGCAATTTAATTATCCATTAGTTACTAAGACCAAATTAATTGTCCACAATTCACTAGGGCGCAATTCAATTAATAATTAAATTATCAATTCAATATTTAAAATTATCATCAATCATTTTGCGCACAATATGAGAGCTCTTTATTATTAAAGAACAACATCCTCTTTTATGCGGGCCTGGAGGATAAATCCATGACAAGACCAATTCAATTTAATAAGTTCATATATGATAGGGGAGGAGTGACCATATATAGGACAACCATAGTTTTAGCCGGAGGGTGACATGTCAATCCCTTTACACTATCTCCATTGTTCAATTCAATTATCTATCCATCATGAAAATGCAATCAATCTCAACAGGGTAATCAATGGACATGAGCTCAATAATTTTCAACTTTTATCATCTATCTTTATTAATATCAAATTTGAGCCACAATAATCAATTAAACAATTGGTCCATCAATCCATAATAAATTTACATCAATTATCATTAATTGATAACTTTAACGATAATCAATTTGTGATAGATTATTAACACGATAGACATTTATGATAATAACTCAATTATCAATAATCAATGATAATATTGATATACAAATTATGATAATAACTCAATTATGACAATTATGGAATCATGTTTCTGACATGATTTCTCCAACCAATTATTTCATTTGGCAGAAAATTATATCACAATAATCTCTATATGAAGAACAAGAGTCCTAATAGTTTACACTTGCAAAAATGTCGATATACATATACCCTTACATACCTAAAGTTAGTTAAAAATCAATTGGATTCCTACTGCATGTTGACTCACGAATGTCAAATTTTGGTTCGTGATTTCTCTTTGATGTGGTCCCGAAACTCATGTTGATCACTTGGATGACGATCTCATATGTGAGAGTTTCTAAACAAGCCATCATTGGCATCCTAGAATGTCTCGAAATGCATTCAAACGAGGGAGAAAGAAAGTGTTCGTGTGCAAAAAATTCTGTGGAGGAAGATAAGGTTTCCAACCATCCTTTAAATCATATTTGTAGTTTTAATTAGAGTTTTGACTTTCATTGAGTCTTGGACTAATTATGAGCTAATCATGACAATCCATAATAAATCAATCATTTATTAATTATTGATATTTAATTAAATTCAAATTTAAAATAATTATTTCATAATCACTTACCAAAATTCATCGCCTATTCGAATTTCTTCTTATGTCTTTCATAACTTTTCTTAATCAAACTATACTTTTATTTTAATCTTTTATTTCTACATTTTCTCTAATTTTTAGAAATCTTTAATATAATAATATTTTATCATATATTTTTTGAATTAAAATAATAATTAATATTAGTTTAATGGTTGAAATATTCTAGGCACAAGGCTTTCAATAGAAGTCCTATATTTAGGCTTTTATTTAAATTTTAAATCAAATTAAAATTTCTAATTTCAATCTAATTATAATTTTTATTTGAAGTAAAATTAATCTTTCTTTCACTTCATAATCGTTTTATAATTATCTTCCTATTCCTTTCCAAATTCTTCCTTAATCCCACTAATATTTTATATTTAATTAATAAATTATTTTATTATTCTTATTGAAATATTGAAGCGTCACAAGATAATTGTAACTAGAATTTATTTCTCTATCCTTGGAGAAGAAAAGGAAACATCCGCGTGAAGCCGTGAACTGCTGCTGCACAGCACAACGTTCAACGACATGCAAACAGATTTGACCTGTTTTGATGCATTCATGTGCTTGTCCGTGAACTGAGCATGGAATGGTAGACAAGGCGCGAAGTTTGCTGCGTGTTGGACTCCCATGCAAGTAGTCATAGAACCCGGCGAGGGAAGTAAAAGGAGGTACGTACTGAGTGAGAAGAGCTGCCTGCCAATTAATGGGAGGAAAGTGGAGGCGGTTGGGATGCTGCATGCATTAACTCGACGCCAACCACATTTTACTGCCGTTCGAGCTGTGCAACGCGAACTTGGTCATGATCAATTGCGTGGCCTGGTGCATGCATTGGACAGAGGGTACAGCAAACAGTTCATACATGGTATGCATGCACCACTTGGAACGCTCAAGTCCTCTAAATCGGCAAGTTGAAAAGTTGGACACGAACGAATTTACGTAACTATGGTTTTTTTTTTTCTTTCAACGATACTGATTCTAGAATTCAAATTCCAGATTTACTTTTTTGCTTCTTATTCAATAGACCGCATTTGGTTAAAACCATTATCAAACCTCGGGTTAGATGGGTACATCTAGCATTGGCAGGCCTACTAGACGAGGTATATGTCAGAGTAAAATTGGCTGGGCCAAGAATAGCAACGAGAATGCTGGGCCATTCAGTGCACTATTTAGAAGAGTAAATAAGGTTCAGGATGTGTGAGCGTATGATCAAGTTTTTATTGGGAATTTAATTCCTTTTTTACGTGTGAATTAAATAATATAAGTCAAGCACGATGTATAAAAAAAATAAAAATAGACAAAAGATGTGAAAAAAACTCTCCAATGAGAAGGAAAAAAATTACAGAGCAATCACATAGCAATATCACTAATTCAAGAATAGAGTACAATGTCTTTCAAATTTTGCTCTAATTCGAATAATAATTCACTGAGATAAATATTTTTTCTCTGAAAAATACTGAAATAATAGTAGGAATAATATCACATGATTACTATAATTTTTTATAATTGTAGTATCAGTAAAACCTCAGAGATCCTCCCAATCTAGCTCTGTTCTTCAAGAAGAAATCTTTGTCTTCTTTTTCAGTCCTCTTCTTTTCTCTAACTCTTCTTTTCTTTATCCGTTGATCAAAGAAAAACTTCTTTTTCTTTTTCAATCAACTCTAAACTCTAGAAAAGAAAAGAAAAAATTCTTGGCTCTCGGCAGCTTGTAGAAGAAGAAGAGCACCCTTTTTCTTCACGTGGTGCCCATCCCAATTGAAGAGAGAGAAAAAACCTCAATTAAGTTAATTAGATTTAATTAGCTTAAATAGATGTATCTTCTTAATGGGCTGGATTAACTTCAACAGTCCAAGGATCTCCCCCTCCAGTCCAAGAGAAGGAGATTCTCCATCAAAAATCATCACGTGATCTTCATGCCGGCCAATCCGACACCTCGTTCTAGTTTTCTTCTTGAATTTGACTTTGGCTCTCCCTCTTTAGTAATCACTCAGTACTCAGAACTTGGATATCGAGTGAAAATACGCCGCTCTTTTATAGATCTACGAGATGGAGTAGCATCTTGCTCTCCCTGCACAAAATCCTCTACATCTACATCATTTATATCCACATCTAGCTCATTGTTGTAGGATCGAAAGCACCAAGAGGGGGGAGGGTGAATTGGTAAAATTAAATTTTCCAAAAATTCACCTTCGGAGAAAACCGATAAAAATGATCACAAGCAAATAAGGATAATGCGTGGATGAATAATAAAGAACAAATACAAGAAGCCACGATATGTTGACGAGGTTCGGCCCCATACTTTGGCCTACGTTCCTGCTCCGACTTCTCGACCTCGAGACCGTCGGAGATTCATTATCTTTCTCTTTTCTTATAGGGAGAGAACAACTCTCTTTAAACAATCACAACTCTCTTTAAACAATCACACCTTCTTCTCCGCTCAAAAGGCTAGGCACACCTCTATACAAGGAGCTCTCAATCTCACTAGATTTAGAAAGGAAATGTTCCATCTAACTCTTTTCTTCTACAAAAAAATTTTCTCACACTCAAGACTAAGAAAAGAAAAGGGAAGAAATTTGCAATTCTATGCTAAAAAACTTGAGAGGAGCTTTAGAATGTTCTTTCTTGCTTTGATGAATTTTCTTCAGGCTTTGTCACTCCTTTTATAGGCTCCTAGGGTTGATAATTCGTTCAAAAAGTCTCCCTCAATTTTCTCCTCAAAATTCTAGTCGTTACTATTCATTTGACTGAATGGTCGATCGACTGCTAGGATGGACCGGTCGACCGATCTATGTGACCGTTGTCTCATTTTTGTGCTTTGACACTGTCCGATCGACTAGTCCTTCGACCGATACAACGACCGGTAATGTCTCAAAGTCGACCGATCTATATTACTGTCGACCGGTATAGTCTCGACGTCGACCGGCATCTTGTCATCTTTCCTTCCACCGAATATCAATCGACCGGTGCTCATAGTCGCTCGACCGATCGATCGATCGGTCGTGACTGAAACTTTTTCTTCCAATTTTTAATTTATCGAATTCTTCTGCGAATCTGTTCATATCAATCTTATACCTGTATTATCATCACTTAGATAGTAGATTAGTAACTTTTAGGTCCATTTTAATTTGTTATCATCAAAACATAGGATTCAATAATCTTCCCCTTTTCGATGATGACAAATTAATTGGACGATAAGGAGAAGAAAGAAATGAAATGAAATGTAGTTTTACATATAAAGTAATGAACAAGCTCCCCCTACATTTATGCGTATTTTAATATTTCTCCTCCTAAATCGATGGCATTTATATTTCCATGATTGATATGAGCATATGACGAGAAATAAATATGAAATCAAAGTTGAAATAAAAAACTCATCACATAAGAAAAGTCATTACATTACATAGTTAATAAAAGATCATGCACTAACAAATGTGACTGAAGTCACTACAAAATGGTGCATGATATGCACGATACAAGTGTGAGCACATAACATACTAAGACACATAACATATAATATCGTCCTAAACTTCTCCCCCTTTTGTCATCATCAAAGAGGGAGATAATCCAACTATTCCTCATCGGGACTATCATCCTCACGAGATGCAGGCGGAATAAAACCTTGCGATGCATAGTAGGTGTCACGACCCCGATTTAACCTGCGAGTTAAACTAGAGTTCGTGACTCATTACGGACGATCAAATAAAATTATGAAGAAATGCGAAAACGTGATGTAATTTACTATTCATTTTGCAACATACGAGTAAAAATATATATCATTAAATAAATTACACAATATGTGATCGTTTCAGAGCAAACTGATACTCCTTAAATCGTATATTTTACAAAATGAATTTATTTTCGTTACAACTTATTTTGACAAAAATAATAAACTCGATCAACTCTCTCGACATCCTAACAAAAGGACACGAGAATAACAACTCCCCTCAATACCTTTACATCGAAAGAATTATCCCTGCTAAGATTATGAGCTTGCTCAATCCAAGAAATTATACTGATCTGAAAAATATTAGAAACAACATTATGAGCAAAAATAGCTCAGTAAGTTAATAACTCATAATATATGTGTTACCAATTAATCAATTTGGAGGGACATAGAAAAGCATGCAATAATCATAATAGCAAAATAGACATTTTCATATATTTGATAATTACGTATATAACATACTAATAAGAAACTTCACACTCAAGTTGCAGTCAATATCGTTAAAGATATCAAACATGTGTATGCAAATGCAACACTTTCATATGAATGCACGAATCACCAACTGGCCAGTGGTCGATAGGTGGACTCTAGAGGTGGTTCCCATCGTGATCAGCGATGTAGCACTTAGCTCCATTCTACCTCATCCCTTTCGGGGAACAAATCATATAGCGATAGGTGGACTCTAGAGGTGGCCCCTACGGATTCTAGAGGTGGCCCCCATCGCGACTACTCACGATGTGACACTTAGCTCCGCATGGCACTTAGCTCCAATCTATCTCATCCCATTTCTGGGGAACAAAATGATGCATTGAATTCTAGAGGTGTCTCCCATCGTGATCATCGATGTAGCACTTAGCTCCAACCATCATACATGCAATGCAGGCATATGCAGATGCATGATTCATCACATAACGATCATATCTCGAATATCAGAAGATGAATCAAACTCATTCAAACGGAATAGGATTACATCCCATAAGATGGCTCCATAACATTTCATATATGCTTTACCAATGAACCATCAATTGATCAATCATTCAAAACATAATTTTCATATAAACTTGACGATATATGAATTTAATACATATAACAATTGTATCTCAAATATCAGAAGATGAATCAGATCAAATATCATTTCAAACGAAATAAGATTGCACTAATCCATTCATATCATATCATATATACTTTTTCAAATGTGCAATCATACAATCATTCATATATACTTTTCATAGTTGTCTTTCTTAAAATCAATTCATAACATATACAAAACGTATTCAATACTATAATAATTCATGTCACACCAAATTCAAAAGAGGTGAAAACATAGAGTAGGAGAAATCAACTTACCTATAAAAGCTACCAAAAGGTTTTTCCTTTCCCTTTTCACTACTTTATTCTTCTACTCCTATACAATAATAATAAGATACACAACTTATATGCTCTGAACAGAAGCCGATAACACATGAAACACAATTAATTGAAATGGTATATGAACCTTAAACATTTACTCTTTTAACTATTAAACATAAGGATTGACCTAATATTATGACAAATTGTACACAGAGTAAAGAAAAATTCATATC
Organism: Pontederia crassipes; assembly: GCA_030549335.1. Classification (NCBI taxonomy): domain Eukaryota; kingdom Viridiplantae; phylum Streptophyta; class Magnoliopsida; order Commelinales; family Pontederiaceae; genus Pontederia; species Pontederia crassipes. The sequence goes on along the minus strand of CM060194.1, from coordinate 57,586,456 downwards.
TTCTGGTATACATAATCAAATGACATCATTCCAATTTTCTTTACTTTTGTATTACATAGAAATTAATCTGTAAAAGTTTCATATCCTATTTCATTACAGTTTGCTCTCATGAAAATCAAAATTCAGCCTAACTTTTATGTTATTTCGATGTTCTGACAGACTGAGTAACCTTACTTTTATAATTTATATAAAATAATAAACATTCCCTATTCTGGTACTTTTAATTTTCCCAAATATTAGACATCCTAGGGTACAACTCGTAAAATTATTTGTATTTATATCTATTTGTACTGAGCACAATAAATTTAACCAATACTAGCATAATCTGCCCTAAGCTCCATCCTGACAGACTGAGTAAGGCTCGGTAAGATATTTATAACTTTCACTACACATATCCTTTTCTAGTGATTCCAATTGTAGATGAGACCTAACATCAATATCCATAACACTCGAAATTATCAAATAATTCCACAATATATTGGATTTAATACATAATTTACAAATTCGGATAGTAATTTCGGCGGACAGAGTGATAGTACCGTAATCCTGATGGCATAACTTTCGTTTCATAACTCCTATTAACATGATTCCAAATCTCAGGTAAACTAGACTTGGAGTTATTCTAAATGTTAAATTTCATAATTTTTAAGGATGAAATTCTGGTACTTTTAATTTTCCCAAATATTAGACATCCTAGGGTACAACTCGTAAAATTATTTGTATTTACATCTATTTGTACTGAGCACAATAAATTTAACCAATACTAGCATAATCTGCCCTAAGCTCCATCCTGACAGACTGAGTAAGACTCGGTAAGATATTTATAACTTTCACTACACATATCCTTTTCTAGTGATTCCAATTGTAGATGAGACCTAACATCAATATCCATAACACTCGAAATTATCAAATAATTCCACAATATATTGGATTTAATACATAATTTACAAATTCGGATAGTAATTTCGGCGGACAGAGTGATAGTACCGTAATCCTGATGGCATAACTTTCGTTTCATAACTCCTATTAACATGATTCCAAATCTCAGGTAAACTAGACTTGGAGTTATTCTAAATGTTAAATTTCATAATTTTTAAGGATGAATTGATACGAAAGAAAATCTTAAAAGGAACACCATCAGTCTAGGGTTAGAATCTTCACCTTTAATGATTTTCTTTCTCGAATTTCCTTCAACGTCCATGAAAGGAGTCATGATCTGAAATTTTTTCTATGTTGTCTAGAGAGAAGGATAAGACCATACGAATTGTTTCAGATTTTTATCACTTTTTATCACTTGAATAGGTCGGTTGGAAAAATAGTCTAAGCATGAGGTGGCAAGCTGCTAGCTTGTTGGCAGCTTGCATGTCAAGAGTTGAAATTCTTATCCAATTAAAATTTAATATTTAAAAATCATTAATTTCATCCCTAATTGATATTAATTAGTATAATATAATCCATATAATTTATTCACATATTTATATATTAATTTTTATTATATATTTTCATATGCCACTTGGCGACATTTGATTGATCCACTAGACTTAAATCCAATCTTAACAAATCAATCAAATATTTAGTACGATTATTAACCATAAGAGAATATACTATGATAATCCAATCTTAACAAATCCAATCTTAACCATAAGAGAATATATTTTATCATAATATGATTATTAATCATACTTTAGTACTTTAGCTAAATTTTATAAATTCTTATTATATCACTACGTGATATGACAACATATATTACACCACATATATTCAATTGATTATAGCCATATAATATAGAATCTAATATGGATTAGATCATGGATATTACAGTAGGCCTGTAGTGAACCAACAATATAACGAGTGTCACGCTCCATCCGTCGACCACGATGATCCATCTGGGTCATACAATGGTCTATGGTAGCCACTTGCTGTGAAAGAGCCGTGAAGTCATAGGTGCCATGGAAGTGTGAGGTAGCGTGCTGGGAAGGTCCAACATGCTCAACGGATGCCGATGGTGGCGGGAAGCTGGGGCCAGCCTCCGGTGCATCCTGAGTGTCCATCGGTACTGGCTCGCCACCTGTGACATCATCTCTATCTTCAGAATCTGACGCTGCCTGCTCACTAAACCTAAGACCCTTCCGATGTAAAGTCCCGGGACCAATGACGTCAGTGGGACGAAGTCGAATGTACTCATCGTCAACAGGGATGTCGACACCAAAGTGAAGTAAAATTTTTGTGATATAAGCACCAAAATATAAGTGGTGCCGTCCACGAACAGCAGAAGATATCTTCTGAAGGGTGTAGTCCATGTGATAGAATACATAATGATCGAAATGAATAAATAAGGCATCATGGATACAGAGATAGTGAAAAAAGAAGAGATCAAAGTGAGTGACCTCTGGATAGTGGCCGGCGCGAGGAGTGATCATTCGGCTAAGGAGATGATGTACCATTTTTCTCAGTGGATGAAGATGTCGATAGGTCGTTTCAATAGTATATTGGACGTCTTGTCCAGTAAAAATAGTATGAAAGCCATCTGAGATGGGAAGATAGTCGGAAGGCCAACCATGAGTGACAAATGAATAAAAATCAGGTAATGGGCACGCAACCCCAAAGATGCGATAAAGATGGTCTGGATCAAATCGAATGGGCATGCCAAGGACATAGGTAATAATGGCCTCTCGAGTGATTATCATGATCGCATAAAAATGACGAACAAGACAAGGATACACACGCTCTGTGAAGGAGAGAAGTGGCAGCCAACCGATGGTGACGAACATCTCTTGAACATTTGGAATGTTCAGAGCGTCCCAATCAATGGTATAGGCACGCCGGACTTCGCGAGAGGCGTACAAGATTTCGAACCTGACATAGATGTCCTTAGTGACAAACAGATGTCTATCAAACTCGGTGAACTCGGGAGAGGATGGTTGATGAGTACGTCCATGGGATCGTCCTCGTCTACGGCCTCGTCCATGTCGGATAGGCTTGGGTTTGAGTTCCAGTTCAGGTTCTGGTGGGAGGATATGAATGATACCACCGGAACCGGGAAAGCGACGACGACGCTGAAAGACCATCTTAACATGTGAATGCCCATCGTCGTGGACCATGAATTCAACAATGGTAGTCTGAAGTGAATAGAAGGTCGGAATTGAACTGTGGCGAATGTCAAAAGGAGTGTGCCGGGCTGCCGAGAGTGAAGAGGGATGAAAATTCGGAAAGAGCAAAAGGTCAGCGGCGGCGAACGATGGGTCATCAGAATTTGTGTTGCCGACGGATAGTGAGAGAGGGGAGGTAGAGAGAGAGACACTGGCCGAGAGAGAGATGTGGCTGGCGGGACGGTCGGCCGGAGGTGGCAGAGTGGTTTGGCCGAAGAATAGGCGAAGAGAGGAGAAGCCGGAGAGACGGTCGACCGGAGAGTTGGTCAGAGAAAGTGAGCGACCGAAAATAGAGAGAGAGAGAGAGAGCGGCCAGAGATAGAAAGAGAGAGAGCGGCCGGAGATAGAAAGAGAGGGAGAGAGAGTTGACTGAGGAGGCGGCGGCATTCATGTTGCATAAGAGTTTCAAACTCTTTTTATAGGCATTCATTAGTGACACCATAAACGATATCATCAACATGAATGTGAGCTATTAAAATATCATTTTAAAAATATTTTAAAAATAATGTATGTCAACTTTCCCTTTTTGAAAATCATTTTCAATTAAAAATGAACTCAGTCTTTCATACCAAGCTCGAGGGGCTTGTTTCAATTCATAAAGAGCTTTTGAGAGTTTAAATAAATGATTGGGATAATTTGAATTTTCAAAACCTTGAAGTTGTTCAACATAAACTTCTTCATTTGTAAAACCATTCAAGAAAGCCGATTTAACATCCATTTGAAAAAGTTTAAAACCTTTATAGCATGCAAAAGCCAAAAGCATTCGAATTGCCTCAAGTTTGGCAATAGTAGCAAAAGTTTCATCAAAATCAATCCCTTCAATTTGTGAGTAACCCTTGGTCACTAATCTTGTCTTGTTCCTCACAATGACACCATTTTCATCTAACTTGTTTCGAAAGACACATTTGGTTCCAACGATTGGATGGTCCTTAGATCTTTTTACAAGTTTTCACACTTGATTTCTTTCAAAATTATTTAATTCATCATGCATTGCATTTATCCAGTTTGAATCTTCAAGTGCTTCATCTATATTATTGGGCTCATAATTTGCAAGAAAAGCCGAAAAAGCAAATAGATTTTTTAGAGAATTTTTAGTTTTTATACCTTCATTTATATTACCTATAACTTGGTCAAGTGGATGTGATGAGGCATGTCTCTAATTTCTTGAAATGATTTGATATTCTTTTCTTTGAGGTACTTCCATTTCTTCCACCTTTGGAGTGTAATCTTTTGCTTATTCTATGTCCACAACTTCAAGTTTTCTTTGTACTTCAATTATTTTTTCATCATCATCATGTACTTGTTTGCTCAAAAAGTCATTAGTTTCATTGAATTTAACATTAATAGACTCTTCAACAACTAATGTTCTTTTGTTGTATATTCTATAAGCTTTACTTGTATTAGAATAATTAAGAAAAATACCATCAACACATTTATCGTCAAATTTGCCTAGTTTATCTTTAATGTTCAAGATATAACATTTACATACAAAAACTTTAAAATAGAAGATATTTGGTTTCTTACCAAATAGCATTTCAAAATATGTTTTCTTTTCAAGAGGTCTAAGTAGAATTCTATTGAGAACATAGCAAGATGTGTTTACGACTTTCGCACAAAAAAAATTTGGTAATTTGCTTTCATTTAAGATTGTTCTAGTCATTTCTTGTATAGTTCTATTTTTTCTTTCTACTACATTTTGTTGAGGTGTTCTAGGAGTGGAAATATTATGAGTAATTCCATTTTCTTCGCAAAATAATTCAAATTTATGATTTTCAAATTCTCCTCCATGGTCACTTCTAATTTTTGAAATCTTTTGTTCAAATTCGTTTTGAACTCTTTTTGCAAATTTGGAAAATATGTTTAGCGTTTCATCTTTACTTGCGAGAAAAATAGTTCAGGTGAAACGAGAGAAATCATCAACAATCACAAATACATATCTTTTTTTTCCTAAACTTGTCACATTAATAGGTCCAAACAAGTCAAGATGTAAAAGTTCCAAAGTCCTATGTTTACTAATAACTCTTTTTAATTTAAAAGAACTTTTGGTTTCTTTACCTTTTAGACATGAATCACAACCATTATTTTTCTTAAATTTGATCTATGGTAAGCCTCTAACCAATTCATGATTTGAGAGTTTATTTAGTAATTTTTAATTTGCATGTCCTAATCTTCTATGCCACAAGTTTATGTCATTATGCATGACACTAAGACATTTTTCATTTTTCAAGTTATCAAAATCAATTTTGTATACATTATTGTACATAAATCTCATATGTAAAACTTTGTTATTTTTATCTAGTATTAAACATTTGTCATTTTCAAATTTAACTAAATAATTTTTATCGCAAAGTTGACTTATGCTAATTAGATTATGTTTTAAATTTTTAACAAGCCAAACATTTTCTAAATACACTTTGTCATTTTACCAATATTACCTATACCAATTACTCTTCCTTTGCTATTGTCTCCAAAAGTGATTTTTTCTTCATTTTTCTTTTTCAAATTGATGAAATTTGAGGCATCACCGGTCATATGTCTTGAGCATCCACTATCCAAATACTATTTACCTTCATTGTACATAGAAGCTTTCTACAAGAAAGAAGTTAGGAGTTTCATGTTTTTGGTACCCAAACTTGCTTGAGTCCATCTAGGTTAGTCATGGTCCTTTTCGGAACCCAAATTTTCTTCATTCCTTTACTTATTCCTTTCCTAATTCTACAATCATAAGAATAATGTCCTTCATATCCACAATGAAAACAAATAATTTGTGATCTTGTGTAATCATGCGATGCTTTAACAAATAAAATTTTTTTGTCATTCTTCTTTTCAAAACAGGTGAAACCAAGTCCCTTTTTGTTTGAAAATATTCTAGATCCACTAAGCATGGCGTCTAACATTTTACATCCATTTGAGAATTTTTCAAGTTCAAGTTTCAATTGATTAATTTCTTTGTTCAAACATGCACTTTCTACAATTTGTCTTTTACATATTGATTTTAGTGCACTATTTTTTGTTTTCAATTGTTCAATTGAGGGTTCTAAGCTAGAGTTTTCTTTATTCAATATATTAAATTTTTCGCATGCTTTAACATTCTTATTTTTCTTTTGCACATTTTCTAGCTCTATTTTTATTTCATCATATTTCTTTCTTAGGCATCCATATTTATTGATAAGAGCTCTAAATTCCTTATGCACATTGAAAAATTCACTATTACTAGAATTAGAAGAGTTAGATGATACATCATGGTTATTAGCCATTAAACATATGTAGACTTTCTCTTCATCTTCACTTTCATCCCAAGTGACTTGAAGAGCCTTCTTCTTCCTTCTTGAGCTTTTTCCATCTTTCTCATTTTTGACCAAATTTGGACATTCATTTTTGTAGTGTCCGATCTTTTTGCATTCAAAGCAAGTTATTTGATTTTTGCTTAATGATGATCTTCTCTTGGATATTTGAAACCTTTTTTCTTCTTTTGTTTAGCAAATTTGAGATATTTGTCAAGCTTCTTTGCATATAAGAAAAGCTTCTTCTCATCAAGATCCCCATCCTCTTCACTTGTATCTTCTTCATCTTTATTTGCCTTCAATATAAGTGTTTTCTTTTTTGGAGTACTTGCTTCTTTATCTTCCTTGATCCCGATCTCATAGGTTAAGAGTGAACTTATAAGATTATCAAAGTCTAACTTGTTTAAGTCATTTTCTTCAATCACTGTCCTTTTTGTATGCTACTTGGAGGAGAGAGACCTGAAAAACTTTTTCACTTTTTGAGCGTTAGTCCTTGGCTCGTCCAAAGAGGCTAAGCCGTTTATAATATCATTAAAACGAACAACCATCTCATTTATAGATTCATTTTCAAGCATTTTAAAATAATCATATTGATTATTTAAAATATTTAATTTAGACTCTTTAACTTTATTCGTTCCTTCATGAGTAATAATAAGTTTCTTCCAAATCCCATTAGCACTTTAACAATTAGAAATCCGATTAAATTCTGTTGTATCCAAAGCACAGTAAAAAATATTTTTAGCTTTCCAATCTAGTTTTACTAAAAGTTTTTCTCCGTCGGTATATTCTGAAGATTTTTTCTTACTTAAATCAATATCATTTTGAATAATATCCCACATATAAATATCAATAGAATAAACGTAGGCTTGCATCCTAATTTTTCAATAAGCAAAATTTGAGGCATTGAAAAGTGGAGTACGATTAATAGATTGACCTTAGAAAAATCTAAAACCACTTGATGCCATAGCTCTAAAGATATTTCAAATCTTAAAACTAAAGCAACTTGGCTCTGATACCAATTGTAGGATCGAAAGCATCAAGAGGGGGGTGGGGGTGAATTAGTGAAATTAAATTTTCCAAAACTTCACCATTCGGAGAAAACCGATAAAAATGATCACGAGCAAATAAGGATAATGCGTAGATGAAGAATAAAGAGCAAACACAAAAAATCATGATATGTCGAGGAGGTTCGGCCCTAATACTTTGGCCTACGTCCCCGCTTCGATTTCACGACCTCGAGACCGCCGAAGATTCATTATCTTTCTCTTTTCTTGTAGGGAGAGAACAACCCTCTTTAAACAATCACGCCTTCTTCACCGCTCAAGAGTTTAGGCACACCTCTATACAAGGAGCTCTCAATCTCACCAGATTCAGAAAGAAAATGTTTCCTCTAACTCTTTTCTTCTACAAAAAATTTTTCTCGCACTCAAGACTAAGAAAAGAAAAGGGAAGAAATTTGCAATTCTATGCTAAAAAACTTGAGAGGAGCTCTAAGATGTTCTTTCTTGTTTGGATGAATTTTCTTCAGGCTTTGACACTCCTATTATATGCTCCTAGGGGTGAGAATTCGTTCAAAAAGTCTCCCCCAATTTTCTCCTCAAAATTCTAGCCGTTATCGTTCATTTGACTGAATGGTCGGTCGATCGCTGGGATGAGCCGGTCGACCGGTCTATGTGACTGTTGTCTCATTTCTGTGCTTTGACATTGTCCGGTCGATTGGTCATTCGACCGATACAACGACCGTTAATGTCTTGACGTCGATCGATCTATATTACTGTCGACCAGTCTATCAATCGGTATAGTCTCGATGTCGACCGACATCTTGTTGTCTTTCCTTCCACCGAATATCAATCGACTGGTGCTCATGGTCGGTCGACTGGTCGTGTCTGAAACTTTTTCTTTCAATTTTTAACTTGCCGAATTCTTCTGCGAATCTGTTCATATCAATCCTACACCTGTATTATCATCACTTGAGAGTAGATTAGTAACCTTTAGGTCCATTTTAATTTGTTATCATCAAAATATATGATTCAACAATTGTTTCCAAGTTCATCTTGTACATAATCACTGCTCTGATTCCTTGATTTCTTGAAGTCTGTCAAAGTTTTTAATTCATGAAAAATCATATATTTGCTTCTGATGATTTTCTTCTTCTCTAGATCCCACAACTTATATTCAGAATCTACATCTCTATAATCCAGAAATATACACTCTTAAGCTCGTTCATTAGATTTCTGTCCTTGTTCCTTTGTCACCTGTGTAGAAGCTCTATAACCAAAAACTTTCAAGTGAGAATAAGACACGTTCTTACCGGTCTACACTTTTTCAGGAGTATCTGAATTCAAAGGAACTGACGGAGATTTGTTAATCAGGTAACACGCAATATTCACAGCTTCACTCTAAAAGATCTTCGGTAGATTAGCCATCCTCAGCATACACCTAACTCTATTCAGAATTGTTCTGTTCATTCTTTCAGCAACACCATTGTGCTGTTGAGTCTTAAGTACTGACTTTTCATGTCTGATGCCATGCTTTGCACAATATTCTTTGAATTTCTGAGACGTATATTCACTACAATTGTTTGTGCGAAGACACTTCAGAAGATTGCCTATCTCCTTTTCCACCATGACATGAAACTTCTGGAAAATCTGAAATACTTGATCTTTTGTCTTCATAAAATAAATCCATAGTTTTCGTGAAGCATCATCAATAAAAGTAATAAAAAATCTATTGTCACCTAAAGAATTTACCTCAATGGGACCACACACATCAGAATGCACCAAATCCAACTTATTTTCTTTCTTCTTAGAATTGGACACAAATGACACTCTGCACTTTTATCAAATAGACAATTATCACAAGTATTCAGAAATTTACCATTGGTAACAATGATGTGAGAATTCCTCGTCAGAACCTGCATTCCTTTCTCACTCATGTGACCTAATCTTTTGTGCCATAAATCTGGTGAATCTTCTTCCTCTATCGCATTAATCGATTGTCCAATTAAATTCACTTGAGTTTTGTAAAAGACACTTGATAGCTTTCTTTTAGCAACAACCATTGATCCTTTTATCAATTTCCACTTTTTATCATCCATGCGTCTATAGTAGTCTTCCTGATCCAAAAGTCGAGGAGAAATCAGATTGAGACGTAAATCTGGTATGTGTCTGACATCTTTCAAAATCAACTCACAACCAACAACTATTCGAATACATACATCTTCAATTCCTACAATTTTAAACTCTGTCTTATTGTTCATTTTCATTGTGCCAAAATCACCAGTCATGAACACACTGAAGCATTCTTTTAATGGAGTTGCATGATGCGAAGTCCCTGAATCGATGATCCACTCAACCGAAGAGTCTGTGACATTGCATTCTTCATTTTCTTCTGAAAGGTAATATAGATCCTCATCTGATGCCACTACAGCAGTACTCTGATCATATGCATCTTTCTGATTCTTCTCATTATGTTGCTTCTTCCAGTCTCTACAATTTCTCTTGATATGTCCTTCTTTGCCACAGTGACCTATTGTGACCTATTGATTTCTCTTGATATGTCCTCTTGATTGTGACCTATTGTTGCCACGACCTTTTGATCCTCTACTTCTGTCTCTACCTCTATTATGTGTGATAAGAACCTGTGTAGCATCTGTTTTCATACTCTTCCTCCTTGTTTTTTCATTGAACAAACAATCTTTAACCTTGGTGTGTGATACCCCACCATTAAGAGCAGAATTACTAAGTGCTATCACCAAAATTTTCCATGAATCTGACAAGGAACTCAAGAGCATTAATCCTTGCATCTCATCATCAAGGATTATTTTCATTGCTCACACCTGATTTACTATTTCCTGAAATTCACTCAAGTGTTCAGCAATAGAATTTCCATCTTTAAACTTCAAATTCATCAATTTCCTAATCATGAAAGCTTTATTCTAAGCAGTATTCCTTTTATATAAATTTTGTAGCTTCTTCGACAAAACTTGTGAATCTGTTTCTTGAGTAACATGATGAAAAACATTGACATCAATAAATTGCCTAATCATCCCAAGAGTTTTTCTGTGCATCTTTTTTCAACTTTCATCAGTTTTTCCTGTCGGCTTTTTATCTCCTAATTCAACGGGATCAAACAAGTCCTTGCAGTAAATAAAGTCCTCCATCCTGACTTTCCAAACTGAATAATTATTTGATGTCAATTTGATCATCCCGTTAAAATAGTTATCCTCCATTTAATTCACACAAAAGAAATTCCAATATCTCTCAGACCGATCTCTCACCCGCCGGCAAGTGCAGGGGCGGTCACCGGCGAGAAATAAACCCTTGTTCCCACTCTCTCTCCCACCCTCTCTCGAATCTGAGGCGACAGACCTACTCGTCCAACTCAACGGGTCTTCAACAACTAGCTCTAGGTCGGAGACAAGTACGACGACATCTTCCTCCTTCACGTCACCATCTCCTCACCGGACCTCGGGAGGTTCTTCACGCGCAGGGCGTCGAGTTTGGCTCCCGCACTCGAAATGTCGTCCTTCGCTCTACGCTAGGCCTCCGGCTGCAAGATCATCCTTTGCTCTACGCCCAAGCCGCCGACTGCAAGATCGTCCTTCGCTCTGCGCCTAGGCCGCCGGCTGCAAGATTGCTGGCACAGCGAAGCCCAAAGGAGACTAGAAGAGAAGTCGGCGGCGGCATAGTGAAGCCTAGAGGAGAAGTCGTCCTTCGCTCTGCACCCAGGCCGTCGACTGCGAGATCATGCCCATGTCACTGCTCTGAGATCCGCCGAATCTCGGCCAGATTGTGTGTGTGAGAGAGAAAGGGAGGGGGAGACCGCTTGGAGAGAGATTGAGATCCACAAAGAGACGAGGAGATCGATCGGACTTCGGAGAGAGATTGAGATCCACAAAGCAGGGGAGACTGATCGGAGAGGAGGAAGAGAGGGAGGAGAGAGAAGGGGAACGCCTTTCATCTGAACAATCTTCATCTCGCGAGATTTTACTTGAGCCATCTAACACTGTTCATCTGAATCGTTCGATTGCATATGGATGGTTGAAATATTACCTCACACGGTGTGAAACAACAGCCGCTTCACATATTCATTATTCCCATATATATATATATATATATATATATATATATTAACTTGTCGCATTGGTCATATGGATTGAATTGGTTATTTTTAAAGTCCATCTTCGGGCAGGAAGACGAATTCATCAAGTAGGAGACTAGAGATCCTTTTGCAGAAAATTAAATCACAATATCCAAGATTAAGTCATGCGAAGAGTATAACGCCCCCAAATCGCACCCCGCCACATGGCAGAATATGTTTCGGAGACGTTACGGGTCATCCTTATGTGTACATCATGTTGACCGAAATAAAGACTTTGACTGGTCAACTTAGTAACGATAAATGCGAAATAAATAAATCATCATTAAAAATAAAGAGAGTAACATCATGGAATGTGGAAGACTGATAACTGACTTCATAGGAGTCCAAAGGAAATCTAATACATCAAGTAAGTAAAAGAAAGGAAAAAGCTATCTATCATCTAAAGGACTCGAATGTGTAGCCACCTACGAGCTCGATCTGTCACCGTTGACCACCATCATCATTGAGATCATGACCTGCATTTAAGAACATGCAGAGGAGAAACTTCCCTATCAGTTTTACAACTCAGTATTAAAGTAAGATAAATATCATAGTAGGATCATGATACTAGGCATGAATTATAAAAGGTAACATCATAAGGTAACATCATTATCAGATGGAAAAATGAATCATGATCATAATATGAAATGATAGGAGCATGCATGTGGACATATGAATAAAAGATCATAAATAATCATCATAAGAAAGGCATCAAGACGGTCATCATAAGAAAGGTTCTTTATTCATATGTGTTCATCTTCTTCATCATCTTGATTTCATCTTTGACTTATTTGGGGTATATTTTAATCCACGGGGAAGTCTGCCTCAACCCGTCTATCATCATCATCATAACTGACAGAGCCAGCCCATAACTGACAGAAGTCAGCCCACAGCCCATAACTGGTCGTCACCAGTCCATCATAAAAAGAACTATCTATTTAACGTTTTACGTCTTTTATCTTACATCTTTTAATTAAACACAACATATTTTGATAAAAACTTTAAATCAGGATAAAAGACATAATCATGGAGAGTAAATCAGGGATAAAACCGACATCATCATCATACATAGATCAGGATTAATCACATGAAATAAAGATTAATAAATCATAATCATATTCTTAATCAGGTCGGAAGCCGGGCCGAGTAGGGAGAAACTCGAGCCGAGTAGATCGATCATCATCTTCGAAAAAAATCTGGGTAGAGCCCGGGCTGAGTTCGGATTACACCCGGGCTGGGTCGGTTCATCATCAGGTCGGAGCGGCCGTCTCGCCCGACTATTTTCTGTACGCAGAACTCGGTCCAGATCATCCTCAACCCGGGCCGAGTTCGTCCGGTTGCAGAGCTCGGAGAGCGTCGGCAATGACGGATCCGGACCGAGTTCTTCCGAACTCGGTCCGGCGAAGGACCTGCCCGGGCCGGGTTTGGGTGAACCCGGGCCGGGTTCATCTTTTGCAGAAACTGCGCGTTGCACAGTTCACGTTCCGATCATCTCTTCCGACGATGGCCGGCACAGTTTAACATCATAGAACATTGCACAGTAACCAGGAACAACCTAGAACATGCTTCAAGTCTAAAAGCAAGATTTTATTATGAATCTACCCTAGTTTCATACTTCGAAGTTTATGTTCGAAAAATTTTACTGATGTCTTCCTCTTCCTCTGCCCGCTCCTCTCTATCTAGACACACGGCCGATCCCGTCCGAGTCCTCCGGTGCATCTCCTGTATGGCAGTGGCCGTCAAGGACGAATAAACCGAAAGACAAACGCACGAACGATAGAGGAGAACTTAGGACCGACTGGTGCAAGAAAAAAAGGGGCTGATTCGTTGGATTTAATCTCATATATATAAGGGAGAGATCTGAGTTCGTGGGATGGTCAAAGGATCAACCCAAATTAAACTCAAATTTTATCTTTACTTCTTTTTCCCTTTATATTTTTTTCCTTTATTTTTCTTTTCCTAATAAATCCCGGGCGTTACAAAGACGGTGCGACAGAGGCGTGGCCAGGTGCAGTGCGTGCCTTGTAGTGCATTGCAGAGTGTGGCACAAGTGTGCAACCGGCCACACGACACATGGGTGTGGCGCTGTCCACGCGATTGGCTGTTTCTTACGTACCTTGCAAACGTTCAACTCATAGATGGCGGCGAACCCCCTGGCGGTCGGGCGCGGGCAGGTGCCCATGTAATCAAGGGGGAGGACAATAATGCAAAACTATCGAAAGGTGGAGAGGTCAGGCGACAGTTATTATCGGATGTATGGAAAAAAAAGTATTACACTTATTCGACAGTTAAAACAGTCTGAAATCTGAAATAAAAAATGTGAAATTGTTGAATTCAGCTGACTAATTCAATTGACGAAGAGAAGAACCCGGTGCTGAATTATTATAAGGAATGCTCTAATATACAACTTTAGCAATTGGGAAGTGTCTTTCTAATCAATGCCCTTCATCGACTAAATGTAATGATAGAAATTTAAAAGATTGATTTGATAGATAAATTTTGATAGGTGTTTGAATAAAAAGTAAGACGTAACTATATATTTTATTATTTTATAAGATTATTTTATATTATTAACTACATAATATTTTTATAATTAGCAAATTAAATAGAAGAAAAAAATTAAGATAAACTAATTAATAACTAAAAAATGAAATATAAAAGAAAATTTAACATCACATTTATATAAAATAATTATATAATTGTAACTTATTTAGAATATCATAATTAATAATTTAATTATATTATACTATTATCATACTAGTTAATTTTTATTATGATATATGATAAGTAAAATAAATAAAAATATTTACGTCAACATTTAAACAAGAAAATATATTTTTCATAATAAATAATAATGGAAATTTATATTTTATTATAGCACTAAGTAAATTTTAATAAATAATAAATGTACTTCTTTTGTTATTATACCTAAATAAATTATAAATTTATGATAATATAATATAATATATATTATAAGTATATAATATATATTATAAGTATATAATATATATGTATATAATATAATATATACATATAATAATATTATTAAAATAATAAGTTATAGGTCTAAAAATAGATCCACCTACTTTTAGACCTATAACAAAAAAAAAGGCTCTTCTTGCTATTAGCAAGAACTTTTTAAGTTATTGCTAATAACAAGAATTTTACGGCTTGAACATTTATGTATTTAGCCAAAGTTCTAAAATTTGGGCAAAATTTTAGCCTAAGTTCTAAAACCAAGGGGTGTGTTTGGATTGGGAATTTTAAGTTTTCGTAAGTTTTCGAGAATTAATCGATTTGATAGAAAAATTTCGATTGATGTTTGAATGAAATGATAGATAAGTTTTAATAGGTGTTTGAATAAAAAGTAAGAACTAAAAATATAATTTATTATTTTATGAGATATAAAATTATAGTAAATAAAAATATGTTATTAATATTATAATATACATAAATTATTATTATATTATTATATTATTTATTTATTTGATTAAATATTTTAAATATTATTAATATTATAATTTACGTACATCTTAAGATCCAAATATAATATAATTTTTTAAAAGACTAATTGAATAGTTTAAGTAATAACATATTTATCATTAGCAAATTAGATAGAAGAAAAAAATTTAAGATAAACTAATTAATAACTAAAACATGAAATATAAAAGATAATTTAACATTATATTTATATAAAATAATTATATAATTATAACTTATTTTGAATACCATAATTAATAATTATACTAATATCATACTAGTTAATTTTTATTATGATATATTATAAGTGAAATAAATAAAAATATATGATAAATTATACCTAAATAAATTATAAATTTATGATAATGTATAAATAATAAATAAATGTAATAATATATAAGAATATAATATATATATAATATTATTATTAAAAATAATATGTTATAGGTTTAAATGTAGCTCCATCTACTTTTGGAGCTATTTTTAGACCTATGAAAAAAAATAAAAAGATATATGGTTGTTCTTGCAATTAGCAAGAATTTAGAAAGTTCTTGCTAATTGCAAAAACTTACGGTGGAAACTTTTGGCCACAAGTTTCCGCTGTACCTCACGTCGTAATATAAGATGTTTGTCAAAATAAAGAGTTGTTCTATTTTCAAATAGAAACTCGTCACTTGGAACCGGAAAGTATTAATGCCACTCCAAAAAGTTTGCTGCCTCTCAAAAAAAAATAGCCGCTTGACAGCTTTGCCCTTTTAAACTTCTATTATCAATCAAATGTCTTATTATCTCACGTATTAACCTCATTCATTTTAAAAAAAAATGTGATAATTTTTTAACATTAACATATAATAATTAGTAAAGTATATCCCCTTCATCTAATACATAAAATAGGTGAAAATAATAGGTAATAACTATTTTCGAAAAATAATGACAATTTTTTATTTAAAATGATAAATATGCAAATAAAATCATTATCATAAAAGTAGTAAACATTTTTTTAGAATTTAACAAAAGAATCTCATTTATTTTTGTGATATATAAAATTTAGAAGAAAATTCATAATATAGTTTTAGAAAAGTAGAAATTTTATCTTCGCTGTTTTATATTACTTATTATATTTCTATTATAATATTTTGAAGAACATTTTGTTATTCCATGCAATATGACTTGCAGGTTATTTCTTTAAATTATTTGACGAGGAATATTTTTTTGCTATGCTACTAATACTTGTACTTGTTGTTCAAGCCTGGCTGAATTAGGCGATGCTATTCCACTCTTGTTGAAACTGAGTGGTTGAGATGTGAGGTAGGGGCGGAGCGGGCAATCAAACCTACACTTTTTGGATGTATATCTTGGTACTACACATCTTCGATTGCTTGAAATTTTGGTTGAACTTTCTCATGAGTTCGTGGGACAGGAGAATATTGTCAACAATGCCACGCCCCTTAATAAACGCGGTGAATAATATTACACTGATCATAATATTATGATCAATGCAATTTAAATAAATAAATGATGCAATATAACAAGAATAAAACATGCACGATGAAAGAAGAAAAAAACATTCTGAATATTGTGGTGGCAACAAATATATTCTTTTTTTTTTGCAAAAATCTACTCATAAATCAGGAGTTATATCATGTGCTATTTTATTTTTAAAATTATTAGATAAAGTTTTGAGCTTGTATAAATAAAGGGTTTGAGACTTATATTGATGAATTAGTAATTTCAAATTTCAAATTTGAAAGTTCCAATAGAGTTAAAAGAAAAATCTGCTTTGACTAAGTACTCGCGCTAATATTTTTTTTATATTGAAACATATTATTTATCAATTCTTTTAAAACTATATGAACAAAATGACTACCCCGTTATTATTTTAATAATAAAAGATTGTCACTTTTTTCAGACGAATGAGACTACTATGACAAAAGATACACATCGAAAAGGGCAAATGGGTCAAGTAATTCTTTCAGCAGCAAGATTTTTTGGAGTGGCATTAGTCCTCTCCCTTGGAACCCTTTCACATGTTTGCCGATTACATTAGTTTTTCTGAGGTGGGAGTAAACTATATAGATTTCAGTAAGAAACCATTCAAGCAGGGAATATTATCAGTCAAAATTCTAGAATATTTTCGTAATGTATTAAGGTTCGCGATGGTTTATAATCCTTCATAACTTGAGATAAAAATTTTCATTCCCATTTGAGATTAGTATAATTATTCTTCTCAATTTTCTAAGAATATCATCAGAAGTTAAGGAGAGATTGTACCTTTTCATCTTAGATAGAACACTTGATAACAATCTTATATTTATATAAAACCATGCTCAAGTGACAAGTTTAAACTCCAGCATTACTATTTATCTATTTTTTTTGCTAAACCAAGTACTTAAAACTTTTTTAACTATCAGATTAGTGCTTAACTTGCGTTAGTTTAGATCCAATGTAATGCTTAATATTAACGTGGGTTTTCTCAAAAGACCAACTTTTCATATTTTCTATGTAACTTCTCATATTTCCTGCGTTCAATTATCTACGTCGAAATAAAGTCGGACGTCTTGTTGCATTCTCATATTTCCTGCGTCCTATTGCATCAACTACATGCTTCTGCTGCTTTGGGAAGTACTTACATTTTTTTTCTACTCTCTCCCTTTCGCCTAGTGGTGTTTATTAGACTCGACACTTTGATTCATCTGTTGTCAGACATAGTAAGATAAGAGGTGAGTCCGTCCATGTCGGGTCCGAATTCGTCCAATAAGTTATTAGGTTTGGACGAATAACTATCTTGACACTATATTTTAGTTGTCTCCCGGCATTCGAAATATCTGTCTGTACTCATCCGTTAATTAATAGACCATTCGATAAGCTGACTATTAATCCGTTAATAATATTAAGTATTTAAATCAAATTAATTACTAATTATTTAGTGCCTATCAATAATAACTAGTAAGCTTATATAACAATATTTATCTAATAATAGAATATAAGTAGTTTATACATCATTAATATTATTTGCTCTATTATTAATGAAAAAAATAAATAAAAATGAGTAAAAAGAAAAAAATATGAGAAAACTAAAGGAAAAATAATGATAGATTATCTATTATAATATTTTGTTAATGCATCAAGAAAGAGTATAAGAAAAGAAAAAAGAAATGTCAAATTTTAAAATACATAAAAAGAATAAATTATTTTTTAAAAAATTATTGGGCTTGACCGATTCATCCACTAGATGATCTATACATTAAGGTCCATTAGACCTTAACGGACCGGACAAGTTTAACCATTAAATTAACGGGCAGATCAAAACTCGTTTAAGAGGAACTATTAGGAAGAACATGACAAGGGGGATAACTGATCGTCATTGGAGCATGCCGGCAAGGAAGCTCACCGAAGGTGGGGACAAAGATGATGGTCGGTGCTGATGTCGTGAACTGAAAATAATGGCCATGCACTATATAGAGATGAAGTGAGTAAAATTACAAGTGTTACAAATGAATATTACACAGTGTGACATCATAACAGTCCGTGATAGCCTTGACGCCCTGTGAAAGTTTGAAAAAGGTCATGAATCTGACACAATTAGGCACAAGGGTGTTGGTCAACTAATTTACGGGTTGTGACACAATAATAACGACACGTGAAAAGGTTAAGGTAGCATTAACACCTATGATAAACATGTAACAGCCCGTGAAGTCTTTGATGTTATTGTGAAAGTTTCTGTGAGACCCGTGACAATTAGGTAACGACCCATGGAATCTAGTGATGGGACCAAGAAATAAGGATTACGGTCCGTGAGCTCGAGATCTATATAAAAATAGTTATTGTGACTATCGTGATGGATGGTGCACGACCCATAGGTATAGAAATAACACTTGTGATATGTAAATGATGACCCGTGACACATCTTTTTTACATTGGGACTGCAAAGGACGATCGGTAAAAATAAAAATAAAAAAACTAAAGAGATAAAATTAAGAAGTTACGAAAAGGAAAAACTAATATAATCCAATCAAAAATAAAATACAACCTAAGAGATAAAGATGAGAGAATAGTTCTAATTTATAGTATGACTATGATATGCGACTAATATATGATGATCATGAATACTTATTAGAAAAATAAATATAGATAAATCATGAACACTTAATATAAATAAATATGCAATTAAGGAACAATCTTACTGGAGTTATTGAATGTGATCATGAACACTTTCGATGACGAGACTCAATAGATGCCGATGACGCCCAACGTCTGCACCATTGTGCCACCGTCTGGTGGTGGATGTTCTTCAAGCACAACCGTTTTTTTAAATTAGAGTTGTTTCAAGCCGCTGGTTATCATGGATAGATGAATTATGCTTTGACCTCCATTGCTTTGATGTATTTGGTGTGTTTGAAATCGGTGATTTACTTCTCTTTCCTTTAATTTGCCACTGCAAAATAGTGATTGGAGATGTCTTTATTGATGTCGATGATGTGCTTTCTTCCTGTTGTAATTTTTGAATTTGTGAAAGTGTAACACCCCACGATTTTATCAAGGATAATATAGTAATTTTATAATTCAATTAGAGTGTTTGATGGATTGAAGGAAAATTTAAATCCCATTAGAAGTATAAATCATAATTAGATTGAGATTAGAGATTTCAATTTGATTTGAAGTCTAAAAGAATGTTTAATGGATATAGGACTCCCAAGCAGAATAGGATTAAAAGTCTTATGGCATAGAAATATTTCAGCCAATAAAATAATATTTATATTATGGAATTAAATAATTCCGAAAATAAAGAAAAATGGGAAGGATAATACTATTTAATGAATTTCGGAATTTATTTAATGAAAATAAATCTGAATTAGTTAAATAGATTAATTAAGGGATTAAATTGAAGTTGGATTACAAAAGATAGTTATGGAGAATTTTAAATCTTATAAATAAAGAGATAGCGGCTAAACTCGAAAAAAAAAGGGAGAGAGAAGAATTATTTTTCTTCATCGTGGAGTCCTCGCGTCGCAAGCGTAATTTCTTCGGCGACGGACGCAATTGTCTCGGCGGCGAAGGCGGGGATTCACATAGGTATGTCGTTCTACAGTGTAATATAGTTTGCATAGATTTATTACGGCCGTGAAAATCTTGTGCCGTGTGAAATACGTGAGAAAAGAAAAAAATGTAAGGGAAGTTTACGGCCGCAAAATAAATAGAGAATAAGAGGTAAAAGGAGATTTTTGTATTACGATCAAGTGGATGTTTTACGGCCGCAAGAAGATAGAGAGAGAAAGGGGTAAACACGATGGAGAGAGAGAAATAGTAAAACATGAAAAAAAATGTGTGCGCGTGCAGGTTGATTGGAGAGAGAAAAGTTAAAAGAAAGGTAAGAGTTCGTTACGCCAGCAAAAGAGATAGAAAGAGAAAGAGAGAGGGGTAAAATCAAAAGAGAGAGAAATGGGGAGGAATTCAAGGGGATAATATGGTGGCCGTATAATTGGAAAAAAAATAATGGTGATGGGATGGTTGGCGGCCAATATAGAGTAGAAGAAGAGGAGAGAGAAATGCAGAAAAGAAAGAAGAAAATATATTTCTTTTATTTATGATTTTCTTTATAAAAGGTTTATTATTAAATTTCTGAATTAGGAAAAAAATATATAGAGAGAGGAGAAGCATAGGGAGTAATTGCCGTCAAAAGTTCGACGATCGTGCAACCAATTGACGATAGGAAATAGAGTTAATTTTTCAGCCAATTTGAGGTACGTAGGGGGATCCCCATGGCGTTGGTTTTCCGCGACATGGACCCCAGAACTCTTCTTCGTTATACATAAATTATATATTATTTTGCATCGATTAAATTTTGAATGACATAGATATGACCTCCGAAAATTATGTTGAAAATACAATTCTTGATGGTGACAGAATTTGGTAGGGTTTCTGTCTAACATGGCTTGGATTCCATTTAGCACGATCCGGGTAATGATCAACGTGGATTGGGTTCTGGAATAGAAAACATATTTTTATGAATTGATTTATTGTTCATTGGATTGTTAAGATCGTTAATCATTGTCGATCATTTGATTAACATCTCTGATTTTATTATGATCATATCTAATCATATTAATTATTGTTGGCATTACACCAAATCATGATATTGATCCATTGTCCTAATTATTGATTGATCCTTATCAAATTGTCATCATATCCAATTTACCATCATCCTATCTGATCATATCATTGATTAATAGTAAATTTTTTTGATTCGGTCATGATTAACCTAAGATAATTGTTAAAGATAGACATCTTAGGTAATTGAAATAAAAGTTAAAAATTTATTGGGCACATGTCTACTGTTTGCCACTGGGACTGATTGGGCCTTCGGGCTAATTGCGCCTACGGGCTGATAGGGTTTTCGAGCTCATATTGCGCCTTCGGATTGATAGGGTCTCCGGGCTAATATTGCATCTTCGGGTTAATAGTGCCTCCAGGCTAATATTGCACCTTCGGATTGATAGGGCCTTCGGGCTAATATTGCGCCTTCGGGTTGATAGGGCCTTCGGGCTAACTATTTTGGTGTGATCCTTCGTCCTCCATCATACCCAAACTTATTGATTGAAGTGGCATGGGGTCCCCTAATAATAAAGAGCTCTCTTATTGCGCCCGAAAGAGTTGATCATAACTCCAAAGATGGAATTGATAATGAATTGATGATCGAATTGTTAATTGAATTGCACCCTAGTGGCTGATGGACAATTGATTTCGTCTTAGTGGTTGATAGACTATCGATTTCACACTTATGGCTGATGGAAAAATTAAATTGCGCCTTTATGATTGATGGATAATAAATTATGGCCTTTGTGCCTGATAGATGAATTGATAAATTATTAATAGAATTGAATTAATAATTGTTATTGTGGCCTTCATCGACTTTTGGCCAATTGAACATTGATCAATTATTAATTATTAATTGAATTATTTATTATTAAATTGTAGTCTTCATTGACCTCTGATCAATTATATATTGTTATGAATAATTATTTATTGATAGTATTGATATTGATATTGATCATGGTTCATATAAATATTATTTGTGACCCTACGTACTGAGTTATCTCATTGGACTTTGCCCCTATATTTGGATCCATACAGGTGATGGTGATGGCGATGGTGAGACGGTTGGTGACTCCTCTGACGGATGGCATGCACATGGATATAAGGTCCCTTATTGTATAAACGTGGGTCCTAACCCACAAGTTATTAGATATGATATAATAGCTTCTGCATATTGTAATAGAATGTTATAAATTAGTCTTCCTCTTATGTAAGTCAGTTCGTTGACTAGATAAAGTCAAGGTATAGAATTGAGTGGCGTCGTCGAGATAGCCTTCTGGGCAAGAAAAAAAATCTCGGAGCGTTACAGAAAGTCTGACATCTAATGTTGATGATGACAGTGTGGGTGTTGGAGACAAAGTTTGAGTAGCGAGGACTTCCGAAGGCCAGCACCTCCTTTAAACTTGTCCATCTTCAAAGATGTACTCACTCGTCTCCTTAATACGTCATTTTATGGTTGTTGTCTTAGCTGAAGTTTTTATTCTTGGATGTCGCCTTCTTTGATATGAATGTTGATGGTGGCATGGGCATATGATGATCACCGGGCTCTCGACAATTTTCTATGATGCTTTAGAATTTAGAAAAGTCAATTGTACAACTTGACTCTCTAATGCATGTAGCTTTGCCTTCAAAGCATCGAATTTGAGCTTCTGTCCAATAATCAAATTGAATCATCCACTTCGATTTGCTTTTGAATTTGTGTTAATTGAGCTATCAAGTTTTAAATGTGTTTATCATCATTTGAAATTTCCTTTCAATTGTTGTAATAAGTTGATTCATCATCGCTTCGAGGTCAACTTTTGACTCGACTGAAGGCTTTGACTTGAGAAGTGAGGTAACGACATCCTTCGTTTCTACATTTTGATGTCGCAAATTTGAAAGTTGGATCTCTAAATTTTCTATTTGATAGGATTGCTTGGATAGTAGGGGAGAGCAAAATCGGGTTCGGGTCCGAGACCACGGACCTAGTCTCGACCCGGTTTGTGTTGGGTTTTAAAAAAATTAAAACCGGTACCGGACCCGAAAAATCGAGAATAAGACCAGGAATGGAATCGGAAATTTATTAAAAATAAATAATGTAATATTAATACAATTAAATCAGATTTTATATAAATTAATATATTATTATAATTATATTTTAGTTGTGAACCGAGAATGGACTAGGAATGGATAAATCATATTAGAATATTCTAAAATTATATAATTTTAATATATTATTACTATATTTTTATTTTAATCGGGCTACATCTCAGGTCAAGAATTTTAGTATTAGACTTGGTCCCGACCCAGAATCGGCCGGGGTTTCTCCAACTTTAGAACCGGTTCCGAACCGGTTATACTTCAAGTCAAGAATATTTTCTGAAAATTCGTGTCGGTCTGGTCCGAGTCGATCGGGACCGTGCTCACCCCTATTGGAGACTTGCTTCAGCAGAGGATTCAATTTGTTTGTGATTATAACTTTGGTGTCTAGGAATGGATTTTCATTTAGAATTTGCTGAAGTAAATTCATGTTGTTGTGAATTGATGAAACTTTAGTTTGAAATTTATGTTGTTGAAGAATAGCTTTATCTTCCTTAATTTGTTCATTGGTGGACGTTTTCTTCTTCCCATTGAAGATGTAGTGATATGAGCATCATAGTTGAGTCGTGTACGAAAGATGCAAACCTGAAAATTTTACACAACTAAAAAAGAAAGTGAAAACAAAAAAAAAAGTCTCAAAGTAGCGTAAAATCATACTAGTAAGTAAAGATTAATTTTTCGACGATGGCGCCAAAAATTTGATGTGATGATTGATAACAATTAAATGCTAGTAAGTGCACTAGTCGCTTAAGTAATAAAGTGTAATGAATAGAGTGTCAAACCCACAAAGAATTAACTGCTAAACTAATTTCAAAGACCAATAAGAGACAACATGATGTAAAAGAGTTACAAAAAATAAAATAATAGAAAATAAAATATTAAAACAAAACTAAACTACTGATATTTAGAGCCTTAGGATGAGTTAAAATGATTAAGAAAAAACTTATTTAACTTATGTAGTAATTGATTTAATCAAAGATAATCAAGTTTAACTTTAGATGAATTAGAAATACTTAAAGCATGATCCCCCTAGTTGAGTAAATCAACTATTCTTCATCTTAATAAGATGAGAATATTCTGCCCACCCGTCTCTACTGTCAATTCTAATAATATTAGAACGCAATGGGTTGTGATTCCTGTGCTACTAAACCATTCACCCGAATCAACTTGGAAAACTACACAATCTAATACTCTGCTCAGCTCTATTAGATTACGATATGAATTGCTTAAAGAAAATTATGAATTAATAGATTGATCACACTGCCTAGTTAATAATCAACTAATAATTCAAATAAAACTAATAAAAAACATTAAACAAAGCAATCATTTTCTTAAAATTTAAACAAACTATAATTAAAAGTAAAGAAAGGTTCACAAGTTTTCCTTAATAATAAGACTTTTGCATAAATAAAACTTAAAATTAAAATTAAATTAAATTATCCATATTACAGTGATTAAAAAGATAGAATTTTAAAGCATTTGATTCATCCCAACATAAAATGAAACTAGAAGTACTCTTTGAAAGAATGATGAATCGTTATATGATCCTCGCCCAAGATCATCACGTGGAAATCTTCTCGGTTATTCTTCAAGATGCTTCCATATTTTTGTCTTGAAAGCACAGGTTGCAGACTCTATTTATAAGGATATTTCCATTGAGTGGAAAAAAAATAAAAACATTTTTATGTAAAATAAGGTAAATTCAGAGTATAAATGATTTTAAAGTTTTAGCTTTGTCAAACTCCAAATTTTGAGCCATAATATGTTTACAAATCATGAGTAGAAGTCCTTGTACATTTAAAATTCTTTCAAAAATTTATCCAAATCTCAAATCTACAATATATCGCAAGTGATAACAATGATTTCACGGTCTATATAGTGTCCGAATTGGACTAGAAAATGAGTTTTCATGCTCGTGAAAGGGTTTTCACGGTCTTTACGGTGTCCAATTCACATAAAAACTATGAATTTCATAGCTCATGAAATTTTAGTCATGGTCGTGCCTCGGATGAAAAAATATATTTTAACACCCCGTTATAATAATTTCACGGCCCCATTTCACGGTCGTGACAAAGTTCTCATGCCCCCCCCCATGAGAAGCAAATTTCAGCTCTTTGTAGCTTCGTTGTTTTACATCTTCTGACTTCGTTTTAACTTCGATTTGATTGTGATTTTTTTGTTGGCTTTGTAATTTAATTTTCTTACCTAGACCATAAATGCAACATTTGAGGAGATTTTCATTTTTATAAAATTTATGTAAATAAACTCATAAAATGATTCATGCTATTACAAATAAAGTTTGAAATAATATTAAATGTAATACTAAATATATATTGTATTTTACATGCATCAATACACATATATGCCCCTATGCATATGTGTGAGGGGCATATACCCACATACCCTCATGTTTTTTCGGTTGACATTCCTACATGAAAAATAATCAAAACAAGTAATAATATTCTAGGAATACATATTATCATAAGAGAGATGTGCATAAATCATAAAGTTGTATTTCAACAATAAAGCATATGTTTGAACATGAAAACATACCAAAACATGAGATAAATGCACGTTGAACATAAATAAAAGGTATATATGACCAATTACCAATGTAACTATAATCCATTTATCATCTTTGTCAATTAACCATAGGCTAACAATTTCATAATGAATTAACATCAACTATCACCTATCAATTCTCAATTATTGATTAGCATCAATCAATATAACAATCACAATTAATATCAAGACTAATACATATTAATGCATGGTCAAGAACAATAAATCATAACAGAAAATAGATTTTTGCCCTCAAAACTAGCCTACGTCAATGCATATGGGCATGTTCCCACTTCTCGAGCAAAATCCAAGCTGGGTATGATGTGAACCCAGGCTGAATCGACTCGGTTCACTCTAATCCATACATCATTACTAGACCTCGAGATGCGTGTCACTACAACCCGGACTGGGCCGGTAGCATGGGTCGTGTTTGTCGAACATGGTCCGTTCTCTAATCCAATCCGGTTCAAATCAATACATTCTAAGAAGAAATGTTTGAATATCAATCTCATCCATCTCGTGTGTTGTATGAAACTCGGGGTGTGTCGATCAGAGCTCGGACCGTGTCAAACGGAACCCGAGCCATGTCACATAGAACTCGTGTCACGTTCTATCATCGTTAGGGAGTTGTGTTTTTTACGTGACTTTCTACTCTATTTTTGATGTCATAATATATGCAGTTATATAATCAATTAGTCCATACTATAATTTAGTTGTAGGACAAGAGTTCTGGGGATTTATATCAATGAAAATTGTCGATTTAAGGATCCTCCTACGTACCTTAGGCTAAAAAACTAATTATGTCCAATGTTGTCTGTTGGCTGCATAGACGTTGAAACTTTGGTCAACGATTTCTTCTCGATGCTATCTCAAAACTTTTGTCGATAACTTGGATGTTGTTCTCCTATGTCGGAGCTTCAAAATGACATATCATTCGCGTTCTTAAGAGTCTCAGTTTGTGATAAAACAGAGGAGGAAGAGAGACCTCTCGTGCAAAAAATTTGTGAAGGCTAATTATGGTTTCTAGCCATTTTTGTTGTCCTATTTATAGTTTTTAATTAGGATTTTTTACTCCCATTGGATCTTGAACTAATTCTCAATCAATCATAGTCATCCATCATTAATTATCCTCATATCTAAATACATTTGAATTTAACAAATTATTTTCTATCCATACTTATGTCAAATCCAATTCTATTGAAATTCCTTCTTTGCCTCTTCCATAACTTTTCTCAAATTAATTCTATCTCCATCTTTTAGCAATAACTTCTCTCACTCAAACTATATTTTCATTTTCTTATTTTTTTTCTAATTTTCGAAATTATTTAATTTCATAATATTTTATCAGTTAATTTGTTAAATTAAAATAATAATAAATATTATTTTAATAACTAAAATATTATTATGCTATGAAACTTTTAATCCTTTTTTATTTATGAATCTTATGTTCATTAAATATTCTTTTAAATCTTAAATTAAATTAAAATTTCTAATCTCAATCTCGGGCACTAGGTTGAGCTCCTGAACTGCTCTAGGTGAATATAGTCTTGCCACTTAGACGATCAATCCAAGGCTATAGTTTTAAGCCATGCCATGGATGTCCTCGGGGTAGAAGTTTCCTAGGAGCTGGCCATTCTAATCGATCCTCGGCAGTAGTTCGATTGGATGTATGCTTAGGGCTTGCAAAAAAAATGACCTCTTTAATCACCTGAAACAAGTTTCAGATGAAAGTACAATATATAATTGATGTCTTTTATACAAATATTTCATAATTCGTACATTGTTTTTCTCTTGACTAAACAAAAAAAAATTATAAACTTTCAGTTATCAATTCTTATTTTTAGAAACATTACTACTAATTTAATTATTGTCTCTATGATTATGAAAAATATTTTTATCATTATTTAATTATATTATTCAATTTAATACAGAAAAACAAATAAATTAATTATTATTTTGTTTTTTAGTTATACATGCATGCTTATTTTCTTCATATTTTATGTAAATTAATGAAAAAATGTTTTTAAAAATATTAGTTCATTGCAATCTAAACTATTTTTAACTTTAGAATATATCTAAATATTATATATCGAATTATTTATAATCGTGTGTTGCCCATGCGTACCCTAGTTTATATAAAAAAAATTAAGAATACGCAGTGCATTTGTTATTTAAGCAACTACAGTTTTGTTATTTAATAATATATTTTTAGGAAAGATAAATTTAAAATTTTAAGAAAACATTAGGTACCAAAATTGAATTCCAGAGTTCTTATTTAGGAACCGCGAAACGTGCCATTTCATCTCATCTCTTTTTAGTTAATTTTGAATTGAAATCACTGACGTTTAGGGTTCTTATATCCGTCGACAGTCAACGGACGTAGTGTCACGCTACAAAGTCGTCAATGTTTATGGCATCAAGAACCTCTCGCCCCAAAGTAGCTCCCTTGGTCTGGCCGGCAACTCATACAAAATTTATTAGCAATGCATCAATTTATTTCTTTAAAAGCTTTTCCTTGGAGCACAAGAAGAGCCCCCCCTCAGTGGTGGAACTATTCGGCCTACGATTTGACGAAATCAAAGGGTCCATGAATGCGTCTGTAATAAAATATTTATCATTCTTGACCACCATTGAGATTAAATTAATTTGTCTACTTTGCAGCACTAGATAAAACCATCCCTTTTTTCGCTCAAAGAAATATATCCAATTTTTTTAAAATTTTCAAAAGGATGCGTTATTTTTCAAATTGCATTGAAAAATTTCAAGTTTAATAATTCTTGCAATTTACTGGAGGTAGAAAAATTATCGATTACATCTATGTTAGAAAAACAAAAAAAAATGGAAAAAAAAAAGAATGAAGAGGCAGTATCGGGTTAAATGGTGCCTCTTTTTTGAATAAGAGGAGGGGCTACTTATCTCTCCTTTTCTTTTTCCTTTTTTTTTTTTTATTTGGCACACAAACCTCATCTTTCTATGCAGGACTTTGCTTTGAGACACGACGAAAATGGTGATCGAAGAGGACTTTTTACATGATTAGACAGTATTACAATATAAACATGTCAAAAAGTAAAAATATACAATACGTACGTATAACTTGACTGCCAGAACTCAAACTTAGAGACTAGCTTCGTTATTGGGCCTCAGCTGAGTTGGACTCGTCCGAGTTTCTATAAATGAAAAAAATATATATGTTTCTTAAGATCTTATCCAAGTGATCTTGTCAAATTAATTGAATTCGATAATAAATTAAATATTTTAACTTATAATCAGTGCATTTAATAATATCCCAGGAATTAAAACATCGCTTCTCAAAGTACACTTGGAACACTCATTAATTTGTTTACCATGAGCTATTAATATTACACAAATGTATCTAATCAGTGTTCAGCGGGCCTGTCCAATCTGATACGTCGTTGAAGGTATTATTTCTGTTTGATCATAATTAACAAACCTATTGTTTTATATCATAGATGTCGTTGGTTGGTGCTCATAAGCTGGAGACTAACGTTATTGAACATAGAATAATAAATATGAAGGAATAACCGACCGAGGCGACGAAAGAAGAGTGGGAGTACGCAATGTAACATTTTAACATAAAGTTTTAAGATCATATAAAATTTTATATTATTCGTTGACCTGACTTGAATTAATTGACGTAATTCTTTTACACAAAATTACGAAAGAAAAACGAGTGGGACGACGAGCTCGGGCCTTCCTACGTACGGACGTTTAATTATATTTCAATGTTAGAATTTATTTTGTTATTTTGATTGTACTTATCTTTTCTAAGGATTATTTCCTTTTTTTCTCGGATATTTCTTTTTTACCTTGTAAGATTCATATTTTCCTATCTTCTTCTCATGTTTTCACTTAGTTGTTTTATTTATTGGTAATGTGTTAACTTTCTAGTTCCGACATAATCAAATTGGCCATTAAAAAAATAAACAACACTTGAGCATCGGGGTGGGTGGTATATTCATATACTAGGAAACAAAAGGCCAAACACAACCAAGGAAGGTTTGCGCAATTGGTAAGCGGCCCCTCACGTGATTCGTCGAATGTTAGTAATTCCGGATTCGAATCTTAGAGTCACCGTATTGATCAGAGGTTTAACCTTTCTGCTCCTCCGACATCGAATTAGTCAGATGCTAGTAGTCCTAAATACCGATAAATTAATACCGAAAAAAAGGCTAAACATAAACTATACATTAATGAAACTTGCACATCATGGCATCCTACAAGGTTGACCAAAGATCGACACGAAGAAGCTAAAGAAATCCACGCTAATCAAGTAGATGTCTTTCTGATAGTGCTGCTTATTATCCTTAATTATAAATTTCAAATATGCGTGAGGGTATTTTTTTTTCCTCTCCCAAATATACAATTAGTCAAGAGTGCATCAAAATTATGGGTGTCTTCTTCAATGCAACGCAATTACATCCTTTTTTGTGTGACCACAGTCACGAAAGTTTAAAGTCCATTTGCATATATATAGTAAAAAATCATATGTCCCTTTCACCGAACCACTGCAATAGACATGTATAGAAAACATTTATATATACCACTATAAGAAAAATGGACTTTTCAGACGGACCGTCACAAATTTTGTAAAATCTGTCAAAAAATAAAGTTTTTGACGATTTTTTCGATGAATACAATATGTCGAAAAATTGTTCGTTGCAAACACTTTTCCGATGGGCAACAGACAAATGTCCAAAGTTTCGACGGTCGTACTCGTCGGAAATTTATGACGGTGCCAACTGTCAATAGTTCAGACAGCCGTACGACGATGGCGACTGTTGAACAATTTTGACTATTGGAAACTTTTTTGATGATCTAAGCCGTCTGAAATAACGTATAAAATAATAAAAAATTAGAGGCAGATCGGATTAGACCGCTAGGCAGCGGATCCACCGCGAGACGGCCGAATCAGGCCACCGGGCGGCGGATCCGCCGCGAGGCCGGATCAGGCGGATGCGCGAGGGAGAGAGAGAGGGGTCGCCGGGTGCGGCCGATCGCAAATGATCAGGCCGAGGCGGCGGATCCGCCGTGAGGCAGCCGATCCAGGCCACGCGCAACCGGATGAAGAAAGGGAAACAATATTTTTTTTCTGCGGTTAAATCAAAAGCACACAATAATTAACTTCTAATTTCGAATCATTTTTCAGGTGCTGGAAAGAGGATTAAACCTACTTATTTGGCGTGCGATTAATTGGATATTACGATGAGTCGTCAAATGTTTTGAATAATTATGGCTATGAACCAAATTGTCATCTCCCAATTCAAATGTTTTAAATTTTCATTTAACTTGTGATTTCGAAGAGTGATATCAGAAAAAAAAAACGGAAGGTAACCAAAAAGAATAGGAGATAATCTCCATCTGTCTCAAATTTTCTTTTAATTCTCGATATAAAAACATTGCGATGCATCATAATCTTAATTTCACACATATACACACATCTAAAAGAATTATATTTTGAGAAGTTATATATCTACTTTTAAAAGTAATTCCATGCCCATTCTGCACAAAAAGAAATTCAACATTTTTAAAAATAATAATACTGTGGTTTAATTCACCAATTAAGTAAACTTAAACTGAGTAATGCGCGCGCACATATTATATCAGACGTCAATCACTGGTTAAATACTCAAAATGGTAATTTTAAAATTGTATTATAAAACATTTCCGTTCGAAAATTTAATCTATTGACCAGTTTAAAAGAAACAAATTGTACTTTACATTCTATTTTTATTTCTCTTGGGGAAGTAGAATATTAAATCAAAACAAATGAGTCAACTTAAGTATTTTTTTTAGTAAAAAACTTGAGATCTTTTTATATATGCGAATCTGTTAGTTGTTATAAAAAGTCCCAACATGGGCTGAGCCAGAAAAGTGAAGCCAAGCCAAGCTTGGGCGTCATGAGCAGCAGGCAGCGAATTCACCTCCTCTTCTCTGTGTTCTTCGCCGTCTCCACCGTTCTCTCGGCGTCGGCCGGCGCCATTGGAGGCGACACTTTAACTCCAGTCCAACCCCTCACCGACGGCCGGACCCTAATCTCGGCCAACCAAACCTTCGAGCTCGGCTTCTTCAGCCCCGCCGATTCCACCAACCGCTACGTCGGCATTTGGTACTACAATATCCCCGTCCAGACCGTCGTCTGGGTCGCCAACCGCAGGCGCCCCGTCTTGGATCGCCGCGGCAACCTGACGATTACGGCGAACGGAACGCTCCTCGTAACCGACGGAGATTCGACCGTCGTCTGGTCGTCTGAGCCGCAAGCCCTCGCGAACCCCGAGGCGCAGCTCCTGGACAGCGGAAACTTCGTAGTGAAGGATCTCGCCAGCCGCAGCGTCAGCAACGACGTCGACGCCGATGGCTTTGCATGGCAGAGCTTCGACCACCCGACGGACACGCTCCTATCTGGCCAGAAGCTGGGGTGGAATTTAAGGACCGGACTCGAACGAAATTTGACATCATGGGTGAACGCCAGCGACCCGGCGCCGGGGGAGTTCACTGCCGGCATGGACCTGCATGGCTACCCGCAGGTGACCTTGTGGCGGGGGTCGCAGGTCGTGTATCGCTCGGGGCCGTGGAACGGCAAGAAGTTCTCCGGCTTGCGGCAGCAGGCCAACCTCAGCTTGTTCATCAACGAGTTCGTGTACAACTCTGACGAGGTCTTCATGCGGTTCTGGGTCGTCAAACCCAACTTCATCTACAGGATTTGGCTGCAGGACACGGGGGCGCCACAGGGGCTCATGTGGATGCAGCAGAGCGGGACGTGGAACACGTTCTCCTCAGCGCAGTCCGACCAGTGCGACGCGCTGTCTCCGTGCGGCCCCAACGGCGTCTGCGACACAAACACGTGGCCGGTATGCAACTGCCCGACGGGGTTCGAGCCGAAGGATCCAAAGAGCTGGGCGCTGCGGGACGGGTCGGCGGGATGCGTGAGGAGGACCGCGCTGGACTGCGCCAACGGGACGGACGGGTTCACGACGGTAGGCGGGGCGAAGCTGCCGGATACGTCGAGCGCGTGGGCGGACCTGACACTGAGCCTGGAGCAGTGCAGGGAGCGGTGCTTGAGGAATTGCTCGTGCGCGGCCTACGCCAGCGTCAACATCAGCAGCGGGATTGGGTGCATATTCTGGGGCACTGCCTCAGGGCTCGTCGGCGTCAGATTGTTCACCAGCTCCGGTCAGGACCTCTTCATTCGCGTGGCTGCCAAGGATCTCGGTACGTTAATTAACTATAATTCGATAATTAAATAGAAATTCCGATTACCAACTCAGAGGACGTTATCAAATGGACTTCATCAAATGTTCAAAAGAATTTTATGAACCTGGATTAATTCTTTGAGAGTAATTGTGAGTCCTTCACTAAGATAAGATGAGGTAAGGAGTCCAATTATATCGTCGAGGAACATGACATAAAAACGATGGCAACGGACCAAAGATAGTTATCATCTTTTAGATAATGAGATAGTGAAGTTAGAAAGAAAAATGGAAATTATGGAAATGGGAATTAAAATTTTGATGTCGAAAAAAAAATGGCCTTATTTCTTCTTGTGAAATGTAGGTTTTGAAGTTGATTTAGTTGTGGATTTAGACGGACGCTTCGAGTAGTTTTGGGGGTCTTCTTCTTCATTCTGATATGTACGCTTCTTTTGATAAGGTGTCATATATATATATATATATATGGCGACAGCTTCTTGGACTCTTCGTACAGGAAATTGGAACTTGGAAAATGATAGATCGCTTGAACATGTACCTTTCGTGCCATGTCATTATAATAGCGACCAAGTAGTACCAAACAATAAATAGGCCTATAATTCCTTCACCAACTTTATCATTAAGACATGGACCAGTGGCGGTAGTTTGGCCAACTGGTCAAAAGCAAAGTGCAATTTCTCAGCTGCCAATGCCATTGACTAAACGTCCGACTTCGACTACTTGTAAAGAATTTACCTCTGATCCTAACATCTTACTTTTCTGCCTTTAAGGACTTGATTGCTTGTTTTATGTCTTTTCCTTCTCTTTTGCTTAATTTCTTAATAACTCATGGTGCGCTAATCATGCTATCATTTTGTTTTGTGCCTACAGCTATCGCATCCACGACCAATAAATCTAGCAAGAACAAACTGATCATTATTACGGCTGTATGCTTTGTCGTTGGCATCGCTGCATTTGTTTTGGTTGCTTTCTTCTTGCGGAGGAAGTTGCGAAGGATACAAGGTATATATTTATCGATGCTGTTCTCCAGCTCAAAATTTGAGCAAACAGTGAATTGTTTTTCACTTAGTAATTTGATAATTCATTTTTCATATTGTTGACATATATATACTCTCTATTTCAGCTGTCTCTTCCCGTGAAGAACATTATACAGACCAACATATAGACGAAAGCAGAGACCTTGAACTGCCACTATTTGATTTTGATACTATATCAACAGCGACTGACAACTTTTCCCATGAAAACCAGCTTGGTGAGGGTGGCTTTGGATTTGTGTACAAAGTAAGTTAATTCCCAATCCCAATATGTAATTGAACAAGAATAAAATGAGCACCTTTGGCCTATAAAAGCTTTATGGTATGCATCTGAAGTGGAAAGCTCGCTATTTCAGCATTATGGTATGCATCTTTGGCCTATAAAAGCTTTATGGTATGCATCTTTGGCCTATCAGATTATCTTAAGTATATGTATTCAATGTCGATAAGGCAATGATGATACTCCTTTAGTCCTTTTAGTTTTATCTTTTAAGAAACTACTAAAAGAAGGGTTTAAGGCACTGGAAGTACGTAGTTTCTTGATATTTGAGATCAACAAACAACTTGCAGGGTAAACTAAAAGAGGGACAAGAGATTGCAGTGAAGAGGCTCTCGAAGACTTCGATCCAAGGCGTTGATGAGTTCAAGAATGAGGTAACCCTGATCGCTAAGCTTCAGCACAGGAACCTGGTTAGGCTTCTCGGTTGCTGCATCGCAAGAGATGAGAGGCTGTTGGTGTATGAGTACATGCCCTATAAAAGCTTGGATAACTTTCTCTTCAGTCAGTATCACCAACTGACATCTAAATTTTTATTTCTCATGTCTTAGTTAAGTCTCAGACAAGCTTCTTCTGACACTTCTTAATCGTATCTGTAGACAAAGCTAATGGTATGCATCTGAAGTGGAAAGCTCGCTATAACATCATAGAAGGAATTGCCAGGGGACTTGTGTACTTGCATCATGACTCTCGCTTCAGAATCATCCACAGAGATCTTAAAGCTAGCAACATCCTCCTGGACAAAGAATTGAATCCAAAAATCTCAGACTTTGGCCTGGCACGAATGTTTGGAGGTGACGATGCAAGGACCAGGACAAGAAAAGTTGTAGGGACATAGTAAGTCTTGACTTTTCACATGAAAACAGATTCAGTACATAGTTAAGGATTACTGAACAGCGCATATTTGTTCATGCAGTGGATACATGTCACCGGAGTATGCGATGGATGGATATTTTTCTGTCAAGTCGGACGTCTTCAGCTTTGGTGTCTTAGTACTTGAGATCATAAGTGGCCAAAGAAACAGAGGCGTATACCTCTCGGAGCCGCAGACTCATCTTCTTGGCAACGTACAGTCTCTCACTCTCTCTCGCTCTCCCCCTTTCTCTGTCTCAGAACATGACATCCTTCTTTTATCTATATCAAGTGAGACAAAGCTAACAAAGATTAAATACTTTTGCAGGCATGGAACCTGTGGAACCAAGGAAAAAGTATGGAATTGCTTGACGAATCGATCGAGGGAGATTTCGACAGAGATGAAGTCTTGAGGTGCATCAAAATTGGGTTGCTATGTGTTCAAGAATTCCCAAATGACAGGCCGACCATGTCCGCCGTCGTTATGATGCTGGGCAGCGACCACGTCACCTTGCCCCAGCCGAAGCAGCCTGGTTTTGTGTCAAGAAGGGGCAACTCTGAGCCACAATCTTCTAGCGAGAAGCAAGAGCTGCAAAGCGTGAATGATTTGACTATCACACTGACTATAGGCAGATAAATGTTCATTGTAATTACACGAACTTTTGTCTTCTTGAATATTAATCTTTGTGTTTATTTGATATACGTGGGCTTAATGGATTGAATCCCACAATAATATATATATATATATATATATATATATGTATATACTATTAAAAGAGAGTACTTTGTACGAGAGATTTAATGCTAATAATATTTTTGTGTTAAAGTTAATACATATATAATTCATTTATATCCATATTTACATATTTATATAAAAGCAAATGTAGAATATAGGAGTATCTCTCTCATTAAGTTGTGTCAATAAAATTATTTTTAAAAGAAAAATGGTGAAGTATGTTAGCCATGATAGATAATAATAAATAAAATAATTTATAATAATGATTAATATATATACATCATAATCATATTTTAAGTGTAATCAACAAGATTATATATATTTATATAAAAGCAAAATTAAAATTTGTCAAATGACAACTCTCACAAATTCACTTTTTATTATATTTTAAAATGATAAAAGGCTAAATTATATTTGTTATAATAAGTAACAATAATATATATAAGCATTAGTAGAAAGTATCACATGTAAAGATCTCATGAATTCAAGTATAAAATGATAATAATAGAAATATATAAATACTCAAAAGTTAGTTATTTAAAACACATATTTTTATTTATCTAATTTTTTAAAATAATATATTTGTAGCTATAAACAGGGGACTTTTAATTTTCATTAACATATTCGACGCTTTCTTTGAGAGGAAAGAGTACGTGCAAACTTACAAATATAAATTTGTACATGATAAAATAACATACACATATGTATACATATATATAACTTCTCTATATCTAATAAAAATATTAAATGTTATAATATATATATATATATATATATATATATAGTGATATATTGAAAAAATTAGGTTCTCATATATATCTCGAGTTAAAAACTCGTATCTCCCTAGTCTAATTATGCTATTTATTTTTTTGGTGATATAATGATGATGATATTTATTGGTGATTAATATAAATATGATTAATTTTTAAATTATATTATTATGATAATTTATATCTACATCTTATATATA
Source organism: Pontederia crassipes (assembly GCA_030549335.1). Classification (NCBI taxonomy): domain Eukaryota; kingdom Viridiplantae; phylum Streptophyta; class Magnoliopsida; order Commelinales; family Pontederiaceae; genus Pontederia; species Pontederia crassipes. The sequence continues at coordinate 57,549,572 of CM060194.1, read as the reverse complement.
AACAAATGTTAAGATATGATATGAATAGTATTTGATACATATTTTTTGTTGTGATTGTTAAAATAGCATCATGATATTAAAAATTTAGTTATGAAAATATATAATGTTGTTTATTTATATTTTAAGTTATAAATTTATAAATATTTTAAATTTTAATAATAACATTCTAATTTAATTTCACATTTTATATTAATTGCATGAAAACAATTAAATAGATTTATAAAAGAAACCATGTGCAATTGTTTAGGTTGAATCATGATAAAAATATTTCATTGATGATTAACAATATTTTGACTATAGTTAATAATATTATATGCATACTATTAAAAGAAAGGATAGATGATGATACATGTCACTCCCTCGTGATCTTTTCTTTTGGAATTAGTTTTGATATGATTAATAATGAAGTATATTATTAAAATAAACAATTAAACTAATTGGTTCAAAATTAATTATAACTTGAATAAGGATAATTGGAATTGTTTAATTTAGTCCCACATTTAAAACTTATAATATGAAAAGAGATGGAATAGACTATAAAAAAGTGTAGACTTACAAATACGGTAGTTATCTATTTGTATTAAGTAAATCAATATTAATAATAATAGCTTAAGTGAGAGACATGTGATTGATAATAAAATAAAAAGTAAATAAGTTTTAATACTCGGGTATATATAAGATAAATATAATGTTTATATTTCATATCGATATTGTATTAGAAGGAACAAAAAATATTCACATATTATAATGTATATTGCATATCTTTTTTTAATGATGCATAAAAAATAAATTTACATATTATAATATGAGTTAAATTAGGGTGCAATCACAATATGAGATTGCATGTTTTAGGCAATCAAATTGACATTATTTTGATACACAACCAATATGAATTATTGGATCAAAAGTTTTAGTCCCACATTCAAAACTTGTTAAATTTTAAAAAAAGTACTTAACGGAGAACACATATCTAATGTAAGAATTTGATTAAGAATGATTTATAATTAATTTAATGACAATATTAAAACAAGTTTTAGTCAATTATTTATTTTAACTATTAAAATGAATGGTATCAACATTAAATATATAATTTTAGTCACATTAAGATAATGAAGTAACATACGATATTCAAATTAAATATTTTTAATATATTATTAAATAAAATATTATATATATCTATGTGATTACATATATATTAAATAGATATATTACTTATTTATTTTCACATGTAAATTTAATTAAATGAAAGAGTAGGGATGTTTATTTAAATGAAATGAATTTAGTCTACACATGAGTATTTTTTAAATAAAAATATTAAAATAAATTGTAATATTGATTAGATTAGGTAAAAATAACAAATCATATATTATAAAGTTTAATTACTATTTGATGTATATTTTTTATTAAATTATAATAATAAATCATACTGGACTAATATCACAATCATATTTTATATCTATATTGTATTATAAAGAATAAAATATATTCAGAGCAATCCAAATGATGAATAAAAAAAGATAATTTTTTGTATCAATAACAATCTACATTATATTTGAGAGGGGGAAGGGATAAATGTTAATGGCACACACAAAGTAATATTTTTAAAATTACTTTTAAATACTATATTATGTATATATATAATGACAACATGAATAAACTAAATATTAATTTATGTAAATATATTATATATTCTTTTAGTTCCTCATGTAAATATTATAAAACACTAAAATGTATAACCAATGCGAGGATTTGCATAGAATTAACTTATGATCAACTTAAAAATTTTCCATTCGTACTTAAATTAAACATATATATTACTTATATTTCTTATTAAAATAAATGTTATTAACACCAAATATACACTTTTAACTATATTAGCTAAAATATTTAACTTCAATCGTTATTTATATCTAATACATATATAACATGCATATATACACATATCTTAAAGAGTGTTAAAAGTTGGATGAACCCTATCATGATGTCATGTAATATGATCAAGATAATTGATTTTTTTAAAAGTTAGATCATGAATGATAAAAAAATAATATTAATTAATTTTTTAAGAATGAAAAAATATAATTTATTATATAGATTATTGGAAGAAAGTTATAACTATTAAGTATATATTTTAAAATAAATAATTATAAAATATACTTCATTAAGAAGTGAATGTATTATGGTGGACATTTTTTAAAAAATAATTAACTACAAATTATAAAAAAATATAAGTAATAAAAGAATTTACATATCATTATCATTTTTATTATTTCATAGTCAATCTCTCTCTCTATGTATATATATTATGCATATATAATTAAATGAAAAGGTAGAAGTTGACATATGACACTATTTCATTAAGTCACATATAAGGCTTAAAATATTTAAATAATTTTAATAGACTATATAATAATTTAATTTATTTATGTTATATATCTTTAAATACATATATCATGTCAAATATGACATTTTTACATTCTCACATAGAAAATGAAATAGATAAAATAAAAAAGCAAAATAATAGACATTGTTAAAAATATTAAAATAAATAGTATTTACATAATTCTAAGATATGATGTTGTTAAAAAAAATATAGATATCAATTGCTATTTATATCTATATTATATCAAAATAAGAAAGATATATAGTTTGAAAGGAGAAATCGTGGTGTTTCAATATTGTCATATGTAAGTTAACATAAATGAAATAAAAAATTTAAGTAATAGATGTTAACAAAGTAACCAAATTAAATGGGGCAAAGATAGAGTAAAAACTAATTAAAAATGAAATAGAATGTAATAGATTAAAAAATAATAATTTCAAATAAATTTAATTTATTATAACATAATTACATATACAAGTTTCTAAAGCGAGAAAATGATTAGATAATATATAAAATTTATATCAAAATAAAATATCTTATTTTATAATTAAAATTTTTACATATGAAAGTTTCTGTATCCTCAGCGCATCGCGCGGGCCATTATACTAGTACTATCTTAACAGGAGAGTACTTTGTATGAGAGATTGACATTTGGCATTATAATATATTATCACGTGTCCTTAAACTTTTTTATAATTTTTCTAAGAATATATGTATAATAATTAAATGTGATAACCATACAAGTAACTAATTATCATTAAAATAACCAACATCTAATAAAAATAATTATAATATATATACATATATTATATTAGATAAGTGGATAATAATTATCTATAACTAACTTGACTCCACAATTTTCGTTAGATTTTTTTCTTATCACTCGCCCTTTTGCTCATGATTTAACTATATACGACTATATAACAAACCTTACGTCATAGTGATTTAAATATTATGTATATACTTTATGAAACCTATGATCCTCCTATGTACCTGATTTAAAAAACATTTATTTACTAATTAAAAAATATAATGTGCAAGGAGAAGAAGTCAACTTTTTAATAAATTATGATTAGTAAAATAAAATTAATATATTTAAATCCGAATTACGATATTATTAAAAATATTTTATGAATAATAATTGTATATATTATTTAAGTGTTAATGTGTTAGTTTTGTTTTATTCTACAAATATTTTATTTTAGTTATAGATAACACAATAATGTAATATATATGTAATATTTTAGTTATTCATATAAATAAATAAATATCAATATTTATGTACTAGATATAAATATACTATATGATCATAAAATTGTTATAAACAAACGAGTTTCACATAAAATATTAATATAAAAGACAAATAAAATTAGAAAGCCAAATTTTTGAAGGGAAGCAATTAATAATAATAACAATAATAATAATAATAATAATAATAATAATAATAATAATAATAATAATTTTATTATTTCTAATTGGAACTTCTAATTAGAATAATTTTCTTGCTAATAAATTATCACAATGCGTAATTCTGAAATAAATATATTTTTAGTAGCATAAAAAAAATGACATAGTTAATTAAGAACCGTCTCCACTTCTTACATGTAATGCCACATTATCTTTCTATATACTATATTCAAAATTAAATAATTTGCATTTGGCATAATTACATGATGACATATCTCTAATTCTTTATCATGTAGTTTATTTCTCTTGGTTAGGAAATTATGATGGTTATTCTAATAAAAATATCAAATTGAATAGTTAGTTATTTAGTAACTGATTGATTGTTAGGTAAAGATGGTTTATGAAACTAACCATGCACTTCACTATAAATAAGAAAACAATGGCATTCTTCCACAGCGCAAATGGAGAAATCCGAAATTATTGTGTGCATTAAATCCTGGAAGTGTTGTCTTTTGAGGTTATACTACTACTGCTACTACTATTATTATTATTATTAGATCAATTTAGTTGTAATCTTTTTTCTTCTTTAAATATTATTATTGGTCTACATGTACAATAAACTTTTAAGCCAATTTTTTTCCTTTACTATTGTGCCACCATTATAAGTTCATTTGATTTTTTCGTATAAATATATTGTCTTCATTTTAAAATATTTATTATATTTCCATGCATAATCTAAAGATACATATATATCCATGCAGGATTTACAGGTTGCATGCAAAAATATATAGCATGAGAGGGAAATGCATGAATTGCTAACATACAGGAGCATTGCACAAGTTTTATTTCATTCTTTTTTTTTATTGTCGTTGAGTGCCAAAAGGAAATATGTATGATCCTAAAATACACATAGATACTGGAGAAGGAAGGCAACATCATATTTATATTAATGTGGGTTACTATTTAACATCTTAAACAATGTTTAAATAATAAAAAGTAATTTTTAAGTTCGAATGGTTATTTTAAATAAAAAATTATGTGACAAAAAGAAACAAATCTCCTCTACATATTCTCCAATTTTATTATGTTTCTATTATAAAAAAACTTCTTGATATTATCATCTTTGGTTTTTTTAGATTTAACATGTCTACCTTTACCATATTTCTCATGATCTTTAGAGTAATTACTATCTCGGTATGATCCAATTATTATTTTTTCTAGATTGTAATTTATCACATCTTCTTCGCTAATTTACTATTAGGTTGGAGATTAAGTTAAGCAAATATCAAATTTATTTTAAATCCGCATATGATGTGTCATAATAACATTATTTTTTAATAATTAACTTGTGTTAAAAAATTAATAAATTTTAATAATCTAAAATAAGAAAATATCATTGTACTAAAAAGTAAATCATGACTCTCCATACTATATTAAAAAGAATGAGAGTACAGGCAAGTTGACATTTGGCAAATTAATGCAATGCCATAAGTTAAAGTCAAAATAAACATATCATTCTAATTTGTGTATAACTATATGACCAAATAACAAATTATGCCACATATTCAACACAACAATAAACATATTAATTATGTTAATTAATTTTAATATTAATATTTTAGAATTATTTTGTTATCTAATTATGTTAACTAATTCATGATTCTTAGAATAATGTTAATTAAAATAAAAATAGATAGAAAAGAATGAATTAACCGTTATACTTTAAAAATAAAAAAACAACATTAAATTATCTGATCCAACATTGCAAAATATTATTTTAGGATCCATTAAAATAAAGAAGATACAAAAAGAACAATCTTTGTTTTTCATAAAAAATGTATTTTCTTTATATAAATAAAAAGTACTATATTTTTATTTGATGCTATATGAAATAAAATCTTAACTCAAATAAACAACTAAATTAAAAGGTTAATAATCTTAAGACACATAAAAAAGAGGTGCATAAACTTCATAATATAATAATCTATCTATACTTTCATATGGATATGCCACCAATAAAATAGTTAATAAATCCGAAATAAAAAATATACTTAAGTATTTTGAGAATAACAAAATCTGAAATATAATTTCATATGGATATGTATATCCAATAAAATTGTTATTCATATGTATTTAATAATAAAATAAATCACAAAATTTGAATTAACAAACATATTTAAAAATAAAAATAACATAAAATCAATGACTAAATCAGATCTTACAAAAAAAATATTCTAGAAACCATTAAAGGTATAATAATCTAACTAGAAGTATTTTTTCCCATGAAAACTAAAATATAATATACACGAGTCACATAGAAGAAAATTGAGTGTACAAACTTAATAAAATATATTAATATATCTATATTTGACATATTGATATTGGCCATATGTATAAACTAACTTCTCAGTTGTTTATTCACAGAAGCTAATTATTCACATACAACATAACTAATTATTGTAGTTGTTAGCACGCACAAAATTTAATTTATCTAAAACTTATTTCAAATGAATATATAGATTTACTATTTTTTTCTTTTCATAAATTACTTTTTTTGGTAGTGAAATCATGTATTAGATATTAGGATAATGTTTTACTTTTTATCTAATGAGTAATATATTTTCAATTATTTTCCACGCATCGCGTGGGTTGTATACTAGCTGTACTAAAGGAGCAGTATGGAAGGAGAGCGACACTTGGCAGATGGATTATGTGACATGTGTCATTTAATCATGTTTATAACTAATTAATGTATTTATTTATAAATTGATTGGATAGTTCATTAGTAGTTAAAATAATATTTACAAATTAATTTTGAGAAATATTTACAAGATATCATCAATTATATAATATTATATATAAAATATTGACGAAGATTGTATAATAATTAATTAATTTTATAAAATACCTTAGTGCATGATATCTCAAAAAAGTATAGTCAAATCATTTTTCTTATTTTAGAAATTTGATTTTCTTCAAGGATAATAATAATCACCACATATAAAAAAGTTAAAATATATATTTCCTATTCTCTCATGCCAAATTGCAAGTTCTCAATCCAAATATTTTTTAAAATATTTTTATTTATATTTTATATATAATTATTCTAATTGTCTAGGTCAATTTCAAAAATATCACAATCATCATTATCTGGTGGAGGTTATGGTTAATACTATTGTAGGATAAATTTTAAAAAACAACCTTGTGATCATTAATATTACAATTATAATTCCATTAATGAGTGTATGTAAGGAGAGGGTGAAGTTGTAAGTTGACAATATCTAACTAAGTCACCCATTCCATTCAAATGAATAAGAAATTTAATATTATTTTAAATACTATAAATAATGATAAATAAAATATTTTTACTTCATGATGGATATGAATATCACTATAAGAAAAGTCAGAAATAGAAATTTAAATTAAAGATAATGGAATATGCAACAAGAGAAAAACACTCATGTTATGTTTATATTTTACCATCGCTTGTCATTACATTTAATTTTAATAAATAAAATAAGTATCGCATAGAATATGAATTTATATCATTTCACTAATTATTACTTTTCGTCGTGCATCGCACAATGCACATAGTCTATATTTAAAGGTCCTAAAATCATGTTAAGTATTGATTTGTTCCAAATTTGAATATGTAATTGCTTTAATTATTTTCTTAAACTAGCAAACGTGTGTTAAAATTAAGTTAATAATCATTAATCATATATCTGATTTATTTTGAAGCTTGAAAATTAAGATTATTCACTTGGTTATGTCTTTATGTTAAAATTGTTCCCATTTAATTTGTTTCAATCACCTATCCGACTTAGTTTAATAATAATGATGAATCCTTAAAAGATAAATACCAAGAATATGTTTGATTGAAAAAAATGGTACGAGGAAATGAAGATTATTATTTTATAATATGCATTTGTTATTTTGTAAACATAAAATGACTTTCTTTTATCATTTGTATATGATTATTTATTGTATATTGAAGACTTTATTCTATGCGATACTTTTTAATGAAATAATCACAAATGATTATGGAGTTAGATAATCATTTGTGATTATTTCATTATTATTTAGTCATTTTAAGAAATATTTAGTCATTTTCAAATGTATAAACATTATTATTTATTTAAATCAAAATACTAACTATAATTAAAAATGAAGTACATTTAATTTTTTTATACGACCGTACATCGTGCGGGCTCTACACTAGTTAAATTAGAAACGATCATTGCAACACCGAAACAAATCGTGCGGGCTCTACACTAGTTAAATTAAAAACGATCATTGCAATAAATAACAATATGTTAAAATCTGTGAGCTTCAACGGTCGCCAGATCACTGGCCGAAATATAAAGAGAAGCAAAAGAGAAGATTGAGGGACAAAACCGAAGGAACTTACTGAAAGTAAAAAAGAAGGCAAGAACTGTATTGTAAAGCATCTTGACCACTATCTATTACACGAACTGCACCTATATTTGTAATAAAGGTTTGTTTGGATTGAGAAATAAGAGGGGTGGGGTGGGAAATGAGAGGATGAATTTTCAAAAATTTTATTTGGCAAAATTTATTTTAAAAGTTATGAGGAGTTTGGTGGCAAGAGTTGTACTTTCACATCCCAATTTTTTTATTCCACCAAATTGATGGAGTGAGGAGGGTTAATAACTTTTTTTAAACAAAATTACCATTAATTAAGATTATTTTATTTACTTCAGCTTCTTTTCTCTCATCACCTAATCTTCTTTCTCTCTACTACGTGCGAGACTTTTGTGATTTTCCATCATCTCCTGATTTTTCTATATGCTACGTAATTCTTCCAGACAACAATTTGCAAATTTTTTATGGCAAAAAATTTTCGAGATTTTCTCTCTCCTTAATCTCTTGATTTTGCAAGCAATAATTTCTCCCTCTACACACTCTCTCATAGTCCTTGACTTCTTAATTTTACAGTAAACAATTTGAAATTCTTAATGACAGACAATTTTCGAGATTTGTGCGCTCTCTCTCTCTCAGTCCTTGATCTATTAGTTTTGCACAATGTCTCTCTCCTTGATTTCTTAGTTTTGTGGATAATAATTTGAAACTCTCAGTGGTAGATAATTTTAGAGGTTTGCACTCTCTTTTTTCTCTTTCTCTCTTTGAGTTTTTGGTTTTGCATACGACAAATTGAAATTCTCAGTGGAAAATAATTTTTGAGCTTTGCTCTCTCTCTCCTCTTTCTCTCTCCTTGAGTTCTTAGTTTTACATACAACAAATTGAAATTCTCGGTGGAAAATAATTTTCGAGCTTTGCTCTCCCTCCTCTCCCTCTGTTTTCTCTCTCTCGTTGGTTTCTTGGTTTTGCAGACAACAACTTGAAACTCTCGATGACAGACAATTTTCGATGTTAGCGCGTGCTCTCTCTCTTCTCTCTCCTTGATTTTTTAATTTTGCAAGCAATAATTTGGAACTTTCGGTGACAGAAAATTTTTGAGGTTTGCACTCTCTCTCCCCCCTCTCTCTCTCCTCTCTCTCTCCTTTTTCTTTTTGATTTCTTAATTTTGCAGGCAATAATTTAAAACTCTAGATAACTGACAATTTTTTAAGTTAGAGCGCGTCCTCTCTCCTTGATTTCTTGATTTTGCAGATAATAATTTATGGTGGCAGACTTTTCGAGGTTTGCGCTCTCTCTTCTTAATTTCTTGGTTTTGCAGACAACAATTTACAAAATTTCGGTGGCAGACTTTTCGAGGTTTGCGCTCTCTCTCCTCTCTCTCCTTGATTTTTTTGATTTTGCATGCAATAATTTACAAACTCTCGATGATAGACTTTTCGAGGTTCACGCTCTCTCTCCTTGATTTTTTGGTTTGCGAGCAAAAATTTAAAACTTTCGATGACAAACAATTTTTAAGATTTATGCTCTGTCTCTCCTCTTCGCTCTTTATTTTCAAGATAATCTTTTTATTATCCATTAATGATAACTATAAGAAAACTGTCATTTAGCGACGTAAAATAGTGACGCAAAATAATGCGTCTCCAATTCGTCGCTACTAGCATCTAAATAGCGACGACATTGGGTCGATAAGATGAGGCGCTAATTACCTCCCAGTAGCGTCGACTTAGCGTCGCATTCGCATTACAAAAAAATGACGCTAAACTCGGCGCAATCGCGACACTATTTAGACGTTATTATGACGCGTCAAGATTAGAAATTGCGTGATAAATTATAGCGTCATATTAGGGTCAACAAGACGCGTCGCAAGTTGACGCCAACAACGGTGCAACACTAAATCGACGCAAGTTCAGGAGGCAATTTTGGCGCCTGCAACTTGCGTTGTATTGACGTCGACCAGGTGTGGCGCTAATGAGCGTCACAAAGCTTGCGTCGCTAATGTAAAACTAATGCGGCACCAACATTAGAATTTTAAGAATATACAAGTATTTATAAGTAATGTTAATTATTATTCATATTTAGGTAATGCTAATTTGTTTACATATACATATACACACATACATACATAAACATATACATATACATTTATATAATTTATATGTTATACATGCATTATACTCTAATTCGCAAATTTCAAAATCAGAGGAATAGTGCTTCTTCATTTTTTAAGAAATTCAAATGACGATTGCTGGAGATCCGACCGTTGGATCATCACAAAATTTGTACCTCCCATAGAGCAGTACAGATTTTTCAGTATTTTTTGGTGATTTTAGGAGGTCGTACGGTAGAATTAAGAACCTAGAAAAAAAAAGGCTTTCGACGGTCTTTGACGTGAGTCCAGTGGGAATTAGTCAAAACAAAAATTATGGACTCGTAGAGATTGACACAAGCTGTCCACCCGCACAAGAATCACGGCGATCGGAGGTCGGAAGAAATTCAATAAAATGGGCAAAGTTTCGGAATAGAAACTATCGGTTCTCCGCGGCCCTAGATCGGATTGCTACGAAAAAATAGGCATTTCGAAGGGCTCAAGAAGGTTTGGCGACGCAAACATTTCACGTTTCACGTATTTTTCGTTTCCTCCGATTCTCAAAATATATATTTTTTGTAATTATAAAAATTCCTCAAAACTTCTATCTCACCTAAGAAATTTAAAAATGTGCTTTCTCAAAAATCGAACCTTTCGGAGTGCTCAGAATGGTCCCGTTTAGTTGACATAGAGTTTTCAAATTATTTTGAGAATTGCTGATTTTATTAGAATTTTTTTGTATCCAAATTTGAAAAGAGTATTCATCTATTTTTCTTCGTGCGCTTAAAAAAATATTAAAAATTACATTTTTTTGAAAATCAGACATCTTAGTACTTCTTAGAATGGCCTCATTTGATTGACATATGACTTTCAAATTTTTTAGACAACGTTGATAAACATATACATATACATATATACATATACTTACATATATGCATATACATACATATACATATATACATATACTTACATATATGCATATACATACATATACATATATACATTCACATATACATATATATATATATATATATATATATATTACATATATTACATATATACATACATATATACATAGTTAATAACTTTATAGTACTTTAGCGCCACCTTTGCGGCGCATTTACGTCGCATATATATAGCGACACAATGGCTTCTCAATGGCGTCGACAGTTTCGTCGCTACTCCATTTTAGTGTCAGAATAGCATCACATTTTGTGACGCTAGTTTAATGCCTCAAACTGTCGATGCCAATGTGATGCTATATTCCAACTTAGCGTCGTAATTTCTGAGTCGCTAATCTGCGATGCTATTTCACATATTTTAAAATTAATTATCAATCAGAATTGAATTAATGTGGCGCCACATTGGCGCGTGCGACGCTAAATGGCAATCCGTGTGCTCGTCGAAGAATGAATCCGAGCCGTCCATTCATTTAATCGGAGGGTTCCGCTTGCCCGAGCGCCACATTTTCCCCTTTTTAACCACTCCCTCCCTCCGCCTCCTCCTCCTCCACCTCTTCTCCACCACCGCTGCCTCCTCCTCCACCTCTCCTCCGTCACCGCCGCCGCCTCCTCCACCTCTTCTCCATCGCCGCTGCCTCCTCCTCCTCCTCCACCTCTTATCCATCGCCGCCCCCCTCCTCCTCCTCCTCCACCTCTTCTCCATCGTCGTCGCCGCCTCCTCCTCCACCTCTTCTCCGACGCCGCCGCCTCCTCCTCCTCCACCACCTTTGCTCCGCCGCCTCCTCCTCCACCTCTTCTCCATCGCCGCCGCCTCCTCCTCCTCCACCTCTTCTCCAATGCCGCCGCCGCCCCCTCCTCCTCCACCTCTGCTCCGCCGCCTCCTCCTCCTCCACCACCTCTGCTCCGCCGCCGCCTCCTCCTCCTCCACCACCTCTTCTCCGTCGCCGCCCCCTCCTCCTCCTCCACCTCTACTCCGCCGCCGCCGCCTCCCCTCCTCCACCTCTGCTCCGTCGCCGCCTCCCCTCCTCCACCTCTGCTCTGCCGCCGCCTCCTCCTTCTCCAATGCACCGGTGGCCCATCTTCTCTGTCGCGGACTTCGGCATCATAGGACTTAGATCATCTAATTGTGATATATGTAATTTGATGTAATAGAAATGTATATGTGATGTAATGTAATTTGATATAATGAAAATGTATATGTACATGTAATGTAATTTGATGGTGCTTCAATTGTAATATAAAAAAAATAGCAATCATCTGTGGATTTCAATGAAATGTAATAATTCAATGGCTGAATGAGGAAGGTGACATATTCGTGGGTGGATATATTGTTCTTAGCGTCACATTAGCATCGCAGAAAAATGAATTATAGCGCCACATTAGCATCCGATTAGCGTCGCAACGTAACACCAACTCAACGTCGGATGAACGTCGAGAATTTTAGCGCCTCTTTAGAGTCGGAGTAGCGATGCATGTTGGCTCTTCATGAAGACACTTTTTGCGTCATTATAGTGTCGCATTAGCGCAACCGTGCGACAGTAATTGCGTCGACATACCCATAGGCGCGAAGTCGACGCTAATAGCGTCGATGAAATGGCGTTGCGAAGCCTGTGGCGCGAATTCGACGCTAATGCATCGCTATTGTATTTAGCGCTGAGTTAGCGACGCATTGGAGTCTATATGAATGTGTCGCTAATCGATGATTTTCTTGTAGTGGATAATAATATATAATAAATATTTTCAATTTTATTTAACTCAAAAAAATTTCACATTTTTGCTACTATTGTACTTTATCTTCTAATATTAACTTACATTATAAAATAAAAAATTTACTAAGTAATATAAATAAGAATAAAATATAAAGAGTAAAAAAAACTTTTATCTAAATTAACCTTTCAAACACCATGTTTTAAATATCGCATCCAAACAAAATTTGATTTAGTTTATTCCATCATTTCTCACTATCCAAACATAGTTTAGTATAGTCATATCACACCACTCTTCACCACCACCTATCACACCATCTCATCCCACCCCTTTATTAATTATTTCCCTAACAAACCCTAAGGCTAAACTTATTCGGGAATAAATTGACAAATTGTGTTACAATAACATGTAACACTGCTACAAAGTTAAGAATCTTTCGTAACTCTGTTCAATTAGACGTCAAGGGGCAAAGGTGAAGTTGACCGACGATCATATATTCCAACAGTATTATTTGATTATATTATTTTAAATTTCATTTTTTGCAATATTAAAATTCTCTTTTTTTAATATAATTGTCCCTTGTTTATTTGAAGAAACTTTTCCAGCTTCTTTTTTTCTTTCAAAACTTTCTTCTACCTCTTTGTACTTAAGGAAATAGGATAAAGAAGAGGAGGCCCCTCAATGCTGGAACTGTTCAAGCAATAAGATTTGACGGAATCACAAGAGAGCACCATGCTCCATGGATGTGTCTGTATTAAAAGATTTAACATTCTTGACCGCCATTAAGCTTAAATTAATTTCTCTACTAGCAGTTCTAGACACTATAAGGACATATTTTTAACTAACACTTTTATTTTCTACCCCAAATGACATTCTGATAGTGATTTTGCTTTCTTTTTTTTTTTGTCAACGGTTGAAAAAAAATGAATTAAGTGACGTGGTCCATGGAAACAGAGAACACATAAAGTTACCCTCACTCATTAATTAAATGCATCCCTGTCACTTTACCACGCGTAAAGTAAGAGGGGTGAATTTAATTAATGTTTTATCGGACCTCTCCGATCTCATACGTCTTAAAGAAAGTTCGGTAATAATTGACTCATCTGAATGACCGGGACGATTCTTCTCAATGATTTTAAAATCGCGTCGAATTGTGGCAACTGGATTATGGTTTCCGTTTCATCAATTTAACCGGGTTTAATCATATTGAACCGAATTTTTAATAAAATATTATTTATTATTTCAAAGATATATTATGAATAAAATTCTAGAATGAATATGGAAAATACTTGTAAAATATTTTTTAGTATTGAATAACAATTTAAATATTTTCTAAATGATATTTAATTAATAAATCATTTAAAATCTATTTTAATTTTTTTACAGGATTAATATACTTGAATGCAAAAGAAACATACAATTTAGATTCATTATATTAAAATAATATGAGATATTTATACTATTAAAAAAATATGTCCATTCTCAAGATCCCTTATATTTAAAAGGTAGTAAGTTGAATGATTTAATTTAATTTGATTTATTATTATAATATAAAATATTATGAAAAGCTAAATAAATTATTTAACGTCAAGAAAAACTAAATAATGAAACTGATCCCTATTTTTAAAATTTATAAATAATTTTATTCTTTTATTGTTGCTGTTAAATCTTTTTTTTAATTTAATTATTACTTAGGTCAATAACTTTTCTTTTTATATCTTTTTATTAAATTATTTCTCAGTATATCCATTTATACTTTTTCTCTTACTTCCCTTTTTCCTTAAATTTCTCACTTCATTCTCTTTTAAATTTTTCACTTTATTTATTCGCCATCACCTACCTTTTTCTCCTTTCAAAATTATTTATTTATTTCCTTTTTTATTTGATTCTATCATTCAAATTTCCAATTTTATATTTTTTAATAAAAAAATAAAACAATTGGCTGAATTGATTTTTTACTTTTAATAATGATCCATTTTCTTTCCTTTTTCATTTCATTCTACCACTGGGAATTCTAAATTTTCATTTTTAAACTGGATTGAGCCAGTTCAATTGGTTTTTAGTTAAACCTTATTCAATTCGATTTCTTGTCATTTATGATTTTGAACAAAAATTGAACTGGACTGGCAGTCAGTTCAGGTTGAATCGGTCGGTCTGTTCTGATTTTAAAAATAATGATTCTCCTCATTGTGGTGCCTAGGAATTTTTTTGAACAGTAGATCTTGCATTGAGAATTTGGAGAAAAAAAATCTGTGGCCTTTGGGAAATGAAAAATCGGTTCACCCACAAGCGATTCAGCGAACAACTGTCAAGCAAAGAATGACAAGCCAACAAAAAATGACTGGCAAGTGAGGAGCATCTTGTGCATCATCCCCCAAGTGGAGGCTTGTGCTTCGTCAGGCAAGAGGTGAGGCAAAACAAAAACCTTGCGGCTTGTCAAGCGACGAGAGTGACAAGTGGTAACAAGAGTGATGAGCGACGGTAGCTGAGAGCAATGTAAGAGAGGATCATGAGCAGATGTTGGCAAGTGGCGCGACGATGACACGTTGCGAGTGGATCTAAGGCACAAAACAAGAGAGGATCGCGAATGGGGGCCGAGTATTACATGAACTAGTTTTCTTGGCATTACGTGGATCGATTTTAATGATGATCCCAATTTAAACCTTATTTTAACTTATAATCTTATATGATTTGCGAAAGCATACTATAATTCATTTAGAAGATCCAATAATTTAGATATCCAAATCATACCACATGATATTGAGAGTAAGTAAATATTAGACACTATGCAATTATAAAAAAAGCAGTATCACATATTACAATTAAACATTTTTATTTTGTTCTAATAATACACATTCAAAATACTTCTCCTTAGTCCTATTGGGACTTAAAAGACCTAAAGCTCATGTACATGTCTCACCGAAAGTGCTTTCAATCCTGAAAAAGAATCACCAAGCATGATCACAGACTAATCTATAATTTGAAAAATGCTGAAAGTAACAATATGAGCAAACAATAATTCAGTGAGTTAAAAAACTATCGCATATTCCATTTGATTAAAACAAAATTAAACATTATTTCTTCGTATTAGAAAAGTATTTATTACTTTATTTCAGTATATATGGTATACCAATAAAATTATAATCAATTCAAACTTTCATCATGTCATAAGATATAAAAAAACATTTATACACTTATATGCATGTCAAAAATACAATAATCATATCATACATATGAATAAGACTTAGACACACCAACCATGAATGTATGGATGCATGAATCATGTATGTCTATATCGACATCTGGCCAGAAGCATTCCTTAAAGGATATCTATCGATCTTGCTAGGGAAGTTGATGGATTCTAAAGGTTGCCCATGCAAATTCAAATGGTGGGTGAAATTCCATAATTCAATTCACTTCCAAACAACTTAAAATTCTTTTAGGAATATCTATCGGTCCTATAAGGTCTTTTAACCAAATAGGGATAAGTTATCAGCCTTACAAAGTTTTTCAGGTATACAAGGATAAACCGTCGACTTTGCAAGTCTTTCAACTATACAAAAGTAACCTGTCGCCAGACAAATGTAATGTAAAATGCATGATAAGGAGATGCAAATGCATGACCCAATCATATCATGTTATGTCCTATCATACCATATCATATTACCTTTTTACATGTCTTATCAAATCATATCATTTCGTATTGATATGTCATATCAACTCTTATAATAAATAATTATATACATAGCAATTAATACACTTTACGAGTGCACATAGCACCGATTCATATAACATATAATTTCATATGGTGTCATGTATCATGTATTCAAAGGATATCATTAATCAACTTCTAAATTCACATATGATATGGTCATATAAGCACAAACACTTTTTATTTGCATATAACAAATTGCACATTGTACCATATAAAATCTATAACAATTAATGTATAATTCATATTGATGTGAAATCAATTTTCAGTGACACAAGACTTCATCAATTATAATTAGCATAAAACTCATAAGTTAACTCATTATGAAATGACCTTTATAAAATTATAAAATTAAATTATATTCTGCTTTACTTTAAAACCTCATAGACTGCATAGTGCTTATTATAAAATTCACAACTTTTTAATATACATCCTATCACATGGAATGAAATTTCTAATGGAACTAGACTTCCTGATCTTGAAATAATATTGATCTTATAATTTTTTCATTATATATTAATCTACAAAATGTTCTAGATTTTAAGATGTTCTATCATAATTCTAAAAGTGACAAACTGTGGATTGTGCCTTATAAAAATTTATAATTCGTAGTGCACATATTATTTTCACTAAATTCTAATTGCTCCAAAAGTCTTACAGATATATATTTTTATTCCTTAAATTACAATATGAAACTCTAAGTATGAAATTTATGATCGAATTGTCATTTCGCCTAATTACCTTTTGGAACAGACTGAGTGGCTCCTAGGATTTCATCCAATCAATCAAATTTCAAAGGTCGTGAATAGTAGACTTCCACAAGTACTTAGATTTAATTTCATAATTTTTAGAGGTAGAGAATGTATGAGAACATAATTTAGAAGTGACAACTTCAAATTTCAACCTGGTTGGAGTTTGTTCTTGCCTTGCAACTCACTCTTTCTTAATAATATGGAATAAGGGATGAGAGAAATCTAATAGAGATCAGGGAAGACATGTTTTACAATAATTTCATGTGGATAATTCATAGATCTTGCTTTTAACTTATCAACATGAAATCCTAAGGATGTACCTGTGATTTGTTGTTGAAATTCCCCATTTTCCTTTTTGTTTTTTCTTGCTTCCCATGCTGCCTTTTTAGATGAATTTTTGTGTGTAGGGTAGATGGCCAAGTGAAAGAAAGATTAGGATTTGTGTCTTATCTATTAAGAAAATTGACCTAAAGTCGGTTATTAGTGAAATTCCCACAATTCCATTGGAAGTTCTCTTATTTATATTGATATCATTTAAGTAAATGACTTGTCATTTTTTATTTTTTATTTATTTTATTTATTCATTATTGAAGTAGGGATATTATAGGATTTTTCATTCTATTTGGTGAAAAAAAATTTCTTGCCAAAGCACGATGTGAGATATGCCGTTCAAAGAAAATCCAACGGGCACAAAACAAGGAGGATCGTCTTGTTCATTGAGATGGTCAAGACCCCATTTTGTCCATTATTTATATCCAGGAGGTCGTTGGATACATGTTCATAAGTAATATTTTTAAAATCACTTGTCATCCAATTCGATCTATTCAATCAATTGTCATCTTCTCATCCATACCTTCTGCAAATTGTTATCTTCTCGTTCGTACCTTTTTCAAAAAGGAATTTTTCATGTGATATGGCATAATGATATTAGAAAAGAACAGTCACATCCGATCTTATTTGGGACGAGGACACTCACCCCTCCTTCCGACACCATTGACCAGCCCCCGGCCTCATTCCCACCTCTGAATCCATAGTGTTTGTACCGAATCTCCTACGGGGACTTTGATTCCATGATTTTTTTAATAAAAAGTGTGAAAAATATCAGAAAATACTCAATATTTATATTATAACATTAGGAAATTAATATGAATAATTTAACAAAATTAACGTACAAGTCCCACAACATAATGTGTAATTAGGATGTTAAAAATAAGAATATCCACGAAAATTAGTCCAGGTAGCTTCATATGAAGTCAGTCTAATGAATAAAACGAAGGCATAGAGAAGACGCACCACAGTTAAAGATATGTTGCTTAAGCTTTTTTTTTCTAAACAGTTTTATTTTCTACCAAAATGACATTCGAATAGTCATTTTGATTTTTTGTCGATGGTTAAAAATAAATAACGAAATGAACTCATGTCAAATTTTTATTATAAAACATTTCCAGCCTATTTAATCGTTTAACCAATTTAAAAGAATCAAATGTACGCATTTCAAATTTTCGCTTGGGGATGTAGAATATTAAATCGTAACATCCTATAAAGTGGTCAACGAATGAGAACTTTTTTTTATTATAAATGGCGGCCATGACAACAAAATAATAAAAATAAATTTATAAAAATAAGGAATAAAGGGCCAATCCACATCCCTGCTTCGGGCTGATTTTTATATGCGAATGTGTTGGGTATTATAAAAGTATCAGCATGGGCTGAACCAGAGAAGCGAAGCTGGGCGTCATGAGCAGCAAGCAGCTTCACCCCCTCTTCTCTGTATTCGTCGTCGTCTCCACCGCTCTCTCGCCGTCGGCCGGCGCCATTGGAGGCGACACTTTGACCCCAAGCCAACCCCTCGCTGACGGTCGGACCTTAATCTCGGCCAACAAAACCTTCGAGCTCGGTTTCTTCAGCCCCGCTACATCGGCATTTGGTACCACAATATCCCCGTTCGTACCATCGTCTGGGTCGCGAACCGCAGGCGTCCCGTCTTCGATCGCCGCGGCAGCCTGTCGATCACGGCTAACGGAACGCTCCTCGTAACTGACGGCGATTCGACCGTCACGTGGTCGTCGGCGCCGCAAACCCTCGCGAACCCGGAGGCGCAGCTCCTGGACAGCGGAAACTTCGTAGCGAAGGATCTCGCAGGCCGCAGCGTCGGTGACGACATGGACCCTGATGGCTTTGCATGCCAGAGCTTCGATCACCCGACGGACACGCTCCTACCCGGCCAGAAGCTCGGGTGGAATTTAAGGACCGGCCTCGATCGCAAGCTGACATCATGGATGAACGCCAGCGACCCGGCGCCGGGGGAGTTCACTGCCGGCATGGACCTGCATGGCTACCCGCAAGTGACCTTGTGGCGGGAGTCGAAGGTCATGTTGCGCTCGGGGCCGTGGAACGGCAAAACTTTCTCGGGCCTGAGGCAGCAGGCGAACCTGAGCTTATTCGTCAACGAGTTCGTGTACAACTCCGACGAGGTCTTCATGCGGTTCTGGGTCGTGGACCCCAACCTCATCTACAGGATTTGGATGGAGGATACGGGGGCGTCACAGGGGCTCATATGGATGCAGCAGAGCGGGACGTGGAAATCGTTCTTCTCGGCGCAGTCCGACCAGTGCGCCGCGCTGTCGCCGTGCGGCCCCAACGGCGTCTGCGACACCAACACGTGGCCAGTATGCAACTGTCCGACGGGATTCGAGCCGAAGGACCCGACTAGTTGGGCGCTGCGGGACGGGTCGGCGGGGTGCGTGAGGAGGACCGCGCTGGACTGCGCCAACGGGACGGACGGGTTCACCACGGTCGGCGGGGCGAAGCTGCCGGATACGTCGAGCGCGTGGGCGGACCTGACTCTGAGCCTGGAACAGTGCAGGGAGCGATGCTTGAGGAATTGCTCGTGCGCGGCCTACGCCAGCGCCAACATCAGCAGCGGGATTGGGTGCATATTCTGGGGCACCTCCACGGGGCTCGTCGGCGTCAGATTGTTCACCAGCGCCGGTCAGGATCTCTTCATTCGGGTGGCTGCCAAGGATCTCGGTATGTTAATTGATTATAATTCGATAATTACTTAGAAATTCGGATGACCAACTAAGAGGACTTTATCAAATGGACTTCAAATGTAAACGAATTTTATGATCATGGATTAATTCTTTAGAGTGGCGGTAAGGAGTCCAATTATATCGTCGATGAACATGACATAAAAACGATGTCAATGGACCTGAGATAAAAGATCATCCGAATACTAAGTTAGTGTAGTGGATCGACTTTCTCTAACTCGTGGATCGCGTGGACTGGAAGATAGGTATCATTTTTTTACACAATGAGATAGTGAAGTTAGAAAGAAAAAGGAAAATATGGAAATGGGAATTAAAGTTTTCATGTTGAAAAAAAAAAGGTCATATTTCTTCTTATACAATGTAGATTTTCAAGTTTTGTGAATTTAGACGGACACTTGGAGTCTTCGGTTTTTTTAACGAGTCTCGAATTTTTAAGAGCAACATCGGTTATTCAATCCGCACCACCGTTTTTTTTGGTGCATTAGCCTCATTGAAAAATCGACCTGAACTCAAAAGATTTGACATAAGTAATTTGATGTTCCGTATTTGACAATGACAATAAAGCTTCTAATTTTTAAATGAGGAGAAATCGCTTAATTGGTGGATCTTATCTTCGTTATGTACGTTTTGTGTTTTCGATAAGGTGTCATAAAATATGTTGAGCTCGGAGAAGCGGCAGCTTCTTGGACTCTTCATACAGGAAATTGGAACTTGGAAAATGTTAGATCACTTGAACATGTGCCTTTCGTGCCATCTCATTATAATAGCGACCAAGTAGTACCAAACAATAAATTGGCCTATAATTCCTTCACCAACTTTATCATTAAGACAGCGATCAGTGGTGGTAGTTTGACCAACTGGTCAAAAGCAAAGTGCAATTTCTCAGTTGCCAATGCCATTGACTAAACGTCCGACTTTGACTACTTGTAAAGAATTTACCTCTGATCCTAACATCTTACTTTCTAAGGACTTGATTGCTTGTTTTATGTCTTTTCCTTCTCTTTTGCTTAATTTCTTAATTACTCATGGTGCGCTAATCATGCTAGCATTTTGTTTTGTGCCTACAGCTATCGCATCCACGACCAATAAATCTAGCAAGAACAAACTGATCATTATTACGGCTGTGTGCTTTGTCGTTGGCATCGCTGCATTTGTTTTGGTTGCTTTCCTCTTGCGGAGGAAGTTCCGAACGATACAAGGTATATATTTAGCAAACAATGAATTGTTTTTCACTAAGTAATTTGATAATTCATTTTTCATATTGTTGACATATATATACTCTCTATTTCAGGTGCCTCTTCCCGTGAAGAACATTATACAGACCAACATATAGACGAAAGCAGAGACCTTGAACTGCCACTATTTGTTTTTGATACTATATCAACAGCGACTGACAACTTTTCCCAGGAAAACCAGCTTGGTGAGGGTGGCTTTGGATTTGTGTACAAAGTAAGTTAATTCCAAATGGCCATGTTTGGTTTGGAAACATTAGCGATAAATGCATATTCCCATCACGTGATCTCGGACAAATGTTCTCGTCCAATGTTCTTGTCTTCAGCAAGAACATTTGCTTTTTTTTTTTCAACGTTTGACTTTTTTTTATTTCATATATTTTTTTAATTATTTTGTAATGTATGTATATATAATTTATAATATATTAATACATTATTAGAGATATTATAAAATAATTTATTAAATGTTATTAATTAAAAACTATAAAATAGATTAGTTCTAATAATTAATAAATATTTTATTAATTAAACTATTCAATTATTTTTTTAAAAAAATATATTATATTTGGATCTTAAAATGTACGTAAATTATAATATTACTAATATTTAAAATATTTAATCAAAATAAATAAAAATAATATTAATAATATAGCAATTTACGTAAATTATAATATTAATAATATATTCTTATTTACTATAATTTTATACCTCGTAAAATAATAAATTATATTCTTAGTTCTTACTTTTTATTCAAACACCCACTAAAACTTATTCATTACATCAACTTTTTAAATTCTCATCATTACACTTTTTCATCCAAACATCAACCCAAACTTTTCTATCATATCAATTAGTTCTCGAGAATAAGAGTTCTCTCAATATTCTCGTACCAAACGCAGGAAATACGCAATTGAACAAGAATAAAATTAGCATCTTTGGCCACCGGCCCATCAAATTATCATGGTTATTAAAACCAGACCGGACCGGCCGGTTCAATCGGTTCAATCACGAATCGACTGCTGGTCCGGTCTGAATTAATTTAAAAAATGGAATTGAAATTGAACCGGCCAAAAACTGATTCAATCGGTAAAAATCGGTTCAACCACTAAACCGGAAAAACTCGGGTCAACATTTAAAGTGAAAAAAAATTAGAAAAGAAAAGTAAAAATAGGAAATAAAATGTTAGAAAGGAAGGTAAAAAATAAGAAAGTATTTGAATTAAGAATAGATAAAAATTAAAAAGGAAATAAATGTGGGAAATTAATGTGGGAGAGGAATTAATGGAAATTAAAAGGAAAGTATTAAAATGAAAATAAAGAAGAAAATAAAAGGAAGTAAGTGTGATGTATGGAAAATTAATTTAATTTATTATCATCACAAAATAGTATAAAATAATTAATATAGTATATCAATAATAAGAACTCATAGTTTTTATGAATATTAAAAATTTTAATATCTTTTTATTATAAAAAAGTAAATAAATATGGGAATTAATGGGGAGAGAGGAATTAATGGAAATAGAAAAATAAAAATATTAAAATGAAAGTAAAGAAAAAAAAACATGAGAGTGATATATGTCAAAATTAATTAATATATTATCACCCTAAAATAGTATTGAAGAATAAAATAAAAGAATTAATATACTATATTAATAATAAAAATTCAAACTTGAACATTAATATTTAATTAAATATTTGTTTATTATATATTATTATGAATTATAAGCATTATATCATATTTATTATATATAATTATTTTTAGATAATATTAATTTAATAATATTCGATTGAACCCGATTGAATCCGATCAAACCGATCTAATCACGACCTGATCGTCCGGTTGGATGACCGGTCCGATTTTAATAACATTGCAAATTATCTTAAGTATATGTATTCAATGTCGATAAGGCAATGATGATGCTCCTTTAGTCCTTTTAGTTTTATCTTTTAAGAAACTACTAAAAGAAGGGTTTAAGGCACTGGAAGTACGTAGTTTCTTGATATTTGAGATCAACAAACAACTTGCGGGGTAAACTAAAAGAGGGACAAGAGATTGCAGTGAAGAGGCTCTCGAAGACTTCGATCCAAGGCGTTGATGAGTTCAAGAATGAGGTAACCCTGATCGCTAAGCTTCAGCACAGGAACCTGGTTAGGCTTCTCGGTTGCTGCATCGCAAGAGATGAGAGGCTGTTGGTGTATGAGTACATGCCCTATAAAAGCTTGGATAACTTTCTCTTCAGTCAGTATCATCAACTGACATCTTAATTTTTATTTCTCATGTCTTAGTTAAGTCTCAGACAAGCTTCTTCTGACACTTTTTAATCGTATCTGTAGACAAAGCTAATGGTATGCATCTGAAGTGGAAAGCTCGCTATAACATCATAGAAGGAATTGCCAGAGGACTTGTGTATTTGCATCAGGACTCTCGATTCAGAATAATCCACAGAGACCTTAAAGCTAGCAACATCCTTCTGGACAAAGAATTGAATCCAAAAATCTCAGACTTCGGCCTGGCACGAATGTTTGGAGGTGACGATGCAAAGACCAGGACAAGAAAAGTTGTAGGGACATAGTAAGTCTTGACTTTATCACATGAAAACAGATTTGGTACGTAGTTGAGGATTACTGAACAGCGCATATTTGTTCGTGCAGTGGATACATGTCACCGGAGTATGCGATGGATGGATATTTTTCTGTCAAGTCGGACGTCTTCAGCTTTGGTGTCTTAGTACTTGAGATCATAAGTGGCCAAAGAAACAGAGGCGTATACCTCTCGGAGCCGCAGACTCATCTTCTTGGCAACGTACAGTCTCTCACTCTCTCTCGCTCTCCCCCTTTCTCTGTCTCAGGACATGACATCCTTCTTTTATCTATATCAAGCGAGACAGTGCTGACAAAGATTGAATACTTTTTCAGGCATGGAACCTGTGGAACCAAGGAAAAAGTATGGAATTGCTTGATGAATCGATCGATGGCGACTGCGACGGAGACGAAGTCTTGAGGTGCATCAAAATTGGGTTGCTATGCGTCCAAGAATTGCCAAATGACAGGCCGACAATGTCCGCCGTGGTTATGATGCTGGGCAGCGACCACGTCGCCTTGCCCCAGCCGAAGCAGCCTGGTTTTGTGTCAAGAAGAGTCAACTCTGAGCCACAATCTTCCAGTGAGAAGCAAGAGCTGCAAAGCGTTAACGATATGACTATCACACTGACTATAGGCAGATAAATGTTCATTGTAATTACACGAACTTTTGTCTTGTTGAATATTAATCTTTTTATTTATTTGATATACATGGGCTTAATGGATTGAATCCCAAAATAATTAAATTAGAAACGATCATTGAAACAGTTTTTAAAAAGCGTAAAAAATAACAATAGCATTATTTGATTATAATTGTTCTAAATTTCATTTTTTTGCAATATTAATTTTGTTTCCTAATCGAATTGTGTCCTTGTTTATTTGAAGAAACATCTCATGGTTCTTCTTTCAAAACTTTCTTCTCGACCTCTTTGTTGCCACATTCAACCTACTGAAAGAAACGTCATTTAGGTCCATTTTCTTGAGGGAAATAAGTTCTAGAAATGGATATTATTTTTCAAGGGACATGGATTGTGGTACAAGTAATTTGTAAGCATAAACTAGCACAATCCCATACGACCCGTCAACAATCTTGCTCTTCATTTGGAAAAAAAAATGTTGGCACCAGTTTTGACAAATTTACTTGCACAATTATTAAGTCATTGCCATGTGACAGTTAAACATGATTCTAACTTGAAAATATAAGATCCTTTTAAATAAGAAAATACAAAAATGATATCTTACAGTATGCCTCACTGGAAAATAAATAAAGAATTTGAACGAAATAAGAAAAGAAAAAGTTAAATCGTAATTGAACTAAGAGTTGTGATTAGATTAAGATTATGAAATTAAAATATAATGTCAATCTAATTATAAGTTATGAAGGAATCTTAATAGGGGTGAAATTTAGAGTTTTATTTTTAAAATATTCAGGAATTAAAATAATGCCATTTTAATATTTTTAAGAAAAAATAGATAAAAGATAATAACCTATTAATTAATTCCGAAAATTCAATATTAAGACTCATTGTTATTATCTAATTTAAAAAATATATGAAAAGTAGAATAAAATGGAAAGTTATGAAGATATGAGAGTTTGATTGAAAGAAAAAAAAGAAGAAATAAAATGAAAGAGTGTAAGAAAAGACTAAGATAATAAAGATAAAAAATCATAATTAAATTGATTAAATATATAAATAATTATTTAATTTATTTAATTTCATAATTTCTTTTGAAAATTAAGGAATGATTGGAGTTAGACAAACTATGAAGATGTTAAGAAATGATAAGAGTTTGAATTAAAGAAAAGAAAGACAAAAAAGGAGAGGTTAAATGATTTTTTAGATTAATGAAATAATTGTTTATTTATTAAATTATGGAAATTATTTTAAATAAAAAATATTTAGAGTTGATAAGAGAAAAAGAAGAGATTATGTTAGATAAGACTTTGAATAGAAAAAAAAGAAGGAAAATAAAGAAATAGGATACAACATTTAATTAGGATAATCTGGATGATTTTTGATAAATTTTTGAATTAGAGTTAGAGGAGGTTTAGTAATTTCGAATCATGATCTATTCCAAATCGAAATAAGTTTCCCATAAAAATACTTGTCCATTCCAAACCAGTCCTCTCACATATAGAATATAATTTCCTTCAACGTTATGCCATTGTTTTCCATCCTCGGTGCGTGTGAACGGTGATTGCGATCGGACATCTCTTCATGGCTATACCCTCTATCCAAGGAAAACAAACACACACAAAGTTCGATGTTCGAGTAGTTCTGTCTGAACAAGTACTTATATATTCGAATTTACTTTTGGATGAAGTTTTTTGATATAATAATTAAGTTTTTTTAATCTAAGAATAAATTCCTTTTTATTTTACTATAAAAGCATGCATAGATTGATAAAAAAGTTAGATTAAAGTTTTAAAAAATTGACACCAAATTTTTTTTATAGGAACCTAGCCTGGGGTTAGAGAAACATGAATTGAGTTGTTTAGTAAATAGGGAAAACCTGTCACGACTTGTCCGAATTTGACTTGAATTCAAATTAGTCAAGTTTGAGCTTCTTCCATTGATGAACAGTGGGTTTTGGTTCCACTAAATCAAACTTGATCCCAGTTTTGACCATACCTGGTCCGATTCCCATTAGCATAAAAGAATAATTTTCAGTTTGATCACACTTGGGCTGAGCCGCCTACAAATGATAGAATATTTTTAATTTAACCATCCAACCCCGAGTTGCATATAATCCAAACTGAATGGTGTTAAACCCGACCCTAGTTTACTTGAGCTCAAACTGGATTCTGATGGTGATTTGTCTTGATTTTCTGATTATTTTTTTATTGTGTAATGATTATTTTTCTTCTATTTTGGTCCATGAGAAAAATTGAACAGAAAAGATATATAAATATAATAAGATAAAAGTTGTAAATGGGGTTCTTCATGAGCATTGTTTGTTAATCGTTAACAATGTGAATATTAATAGTCTCACCATGCATGACAACGTCACAAGGTGGGTATTAATAATTCTACCATAATTATTTAAAATATAATTAAAGAAAGAGGTATCCTTGTAGTCCTACTTTGGTGTCTATGTAGATTTCAAGTCTTTTTGGAAGTAAATAAACGCTCACATGATACTAGTTTAATCCATCGTGATTTTTTTATAGAAAAAGTGCAATGATTTAATTCATAACAAAAAAATCGAACTCGCCCAGAACAACATATATAAGAGTTCATTGGAATTGTTTAAAGTAAAAGATGTTCTGCAACACACTAAAGAATTGATAAAAGCAGAAAGAATGAAAAGGAATAAAAAAAAGAATGAAAAACTGGTAAAGAATGGAAAATAAAACTAAAGAAATATTGTTTCATGTGTTATATTATTATAGCATGATTATGTCATCCATTTTATATTATCTTGTGCACTAGGAGAAATTGCTCACGAATATTTTATGTTCCTATATTTAAACCCATAGAATGTCCCTGTGTTTAAATTAGGGACACAGTGTCTTCCTTCTTCTTATTTATCAGATCAAGAATTTATAAATCTGATTTAAAGTCTTTAAATGAAAATGAATAAAATAGAAGCCATTTCTAATCCAATGAATAGAACGTAGGGGACACGGGTCCCTCCTTTAAAGAAGGGACACCTTCATTTTTTTCATTGAAGAATAGATAATATTTGTAGGACTAATAGGAAAAGATAATTAGAAAAAGAGTTCACTTTTGCAATCTACTAAAAGAATTATTAAATACTTCAAGCATTAAAGAAAGGGTAAAAAAAAGAAATTGTAAGTAACACGGTTCAAAATAAGAAACATTTGGAGGTGTTACAATTGTCTCTTCAGGTATATGCAAAATCCTAAATAATCAATTAAGAATTGGTTGTTAATAAATTTTAGCACGCAATTTATGCCGGTAAATACACTTAAATGACAACACAATCATATATTTGAAATGTGATTATTAGAGTTAGACTTTCTTCAATATCAATAAAATGGTGTACAACATGCCCTTTTTTCATTTTATTATGCAATCTCATTAAAAGAAACCTAAATAGCAAGTCATCTTATCAATGTAATTTATTGTACACGAATTTTCTTAAAAAAATTAAATAAATCATGAAGACAAAATAAAAATATTTCTATGATTTTCTAAACTATATTCTTTTAATTTTTGTTGAAAAATATTTGAGAGGATCATTCTTAAATTATTCTATAAAAGTGTTTTTTCCCAAAATCTGCCTTTATTATTTCTCATGATCCTTAAATTTATAATTCTAAAATAAGGTTATAATATTTGCTATTAATTTATGATAAGATTTATAACTTTTATGGTTTCTAATTTATGATTTGTCACCATCTCTCTAAATTAGTTGATTATTAAATTGAAAACCTAATATATATCGCATATGTTCAATGACATATTCGTAAATATTATGGTATTAAACCCACATCATTGACCTCAATTCATGGTGGGGTATGTGTCTCTTAATGGAGAAGAATATAAGAAGCATATTTTGGATTAATCTCACGTACATAAGTTATGAGAAATATGTTAAATATATATGAGTTCATGACATAGATAAGATGATGCATTTCGATGCCAAGTTGAAGGCTTCAATCTAATTGTTTACGATGTTTTTATTTGCATATTATAATAATTATGTAGTTACTAGTTTTTGACTTTGCACCCACTAGTTCTCAAGTTCAAGGTTCGCCCTAATTAGAATCCAATCCAAATTGAACTACTAAGCTTGGGTTGGATCAAATCAAGTTAATGGGTCACCCAACCACTTTTTTAACTCTATTAATCATAGTCTTTTTTCAAAGACTTAAAATAAACTAAAACAAATTAATATAAAGTAACATTTGAAAGTGCAAATATAATCAAGTAATGATTTTACAATCTAACTACTATCTAATCTGCTACACATAGAAAATTGTTTCTTCCCTCAAACTTGTAAGCGTTATGTATCGCAAAGACAATGAGAGTTGCAACAACATTTAAGATAATTTTGTTGGATCCCAAAGGTACTAAGAGGAGGGGGGGTGAATTAGTGTTTAAAAAAAAAATGAAAATATCAATTTCACAAAACACGTTGCGAAATCATAAAATTGATTCAATAATCTTTAAACAAAAACAAATCAAATCACATCACAAACATAATATGAGAAGGAGAGGGATAGAGAATGCAAACAAAAATACATGTGATTGTTGATGAGGTTCGACCACACATTTATCTACTTTCCCGCTTTGACTTCTTGTCCTCGAGATCATCATATTATTTTACTAAAACTCTTCCTTCATTTCAAATGGGCAAGGAAGAAAGTCCTTTACACCAATCATCTTTTCTTAGCTTCGAAAGGTAAGATACACCTCTCCTCCTAAAAAGCTTATCTTTTCTCTCACTCAAAAGGTAAGATATGGAACCTCTTTTATACAAGAGTTCTCTCAATTTTTCTAAATAATTATTTCTCTCTTTTACAATATCAAGCTCACAAGGGTAGAAGAGAAAAACTAAAATAATAATTTCAAGGAAAGGGTCTTCTTTTGATAACTTGAAATTTTTTTTAATGCTCAGATAGATGCTTTTACTTCAGACTTTGGCACTTTTTTATAGGCTTTAGTATGTGAAAAATTCGTTTAGAATTTTTTTTCATAATTTACTCATTCAAAACTAGCAGTACTATTCATGTCAGTCGGGGACCGGTTGATTGCACTGCTAGACCAGTTGATCGGTCTATATGACAGTTGTGCAATTTTTTCAACTTCTGCGCTTGATCGGTCGACCGAACTATCGATCGATCAGTTGACCAGTATAGTTTTGACATCTTTTATTTTGTCCATTGAGCTGATCGATCGGTATAGTCTTTACGTAGAATTAAGCAAGCCATGCATTGATCGATCGATCGGTATCTCCGATCGGTCGATCGATGTAATCTCGAACGGCCTTTTTTACTTCGATTGACAGGTTAACCGACCTGCTCTATTTTGAGCATAACGTTTTGCACAGTTATCCAAATTAGATAATCTTAAATTCTATGGATAGCTAATATGCTCTACAATTATTCATCCAGCATCTAATAATATCATAGTCAATTATTTAATCAAAGTTTAGTTCATAAAGTTATCTATTTTTATTTAAACTATTTTAATATTTAACTTTAATCTTTCGAAATTTGTATCATCAAAATATAATTTTATATGACTTTAAAATTTTGCTCCAACAAATTTCACATGTGCTCATGCAACTCATTGTGGGTTCTTTAGCTTATGGAAGTAATTCAATAAGACCTTCCTATAGACTTGAATAGTCTAGCTAGAACTTTGAGGAACAATTTAGATTGGCTGCCGATAGAATAGGTATCATAAAAAATCATCACATTTTAAATACATAAGCATTGGAGAACTTGGGTTCCTAGGGACCTAGAGGAACTTATATTTTAACTTTAAGCCATAAAGGACAAGGCCCTAACTTTAGACGAGCCATAAGTTGCCTCATTCCAGATGAATTATTCGGTGATGAGTACATAAAGAGGAAATTCAATGAAACTCTAAAACCCCAACCACCAAAGAGTAATATAGGAGCACTCTCAAACATTCAACATCTTGATCTCTGAACAGGGACTTCAAAAGTCTCCAAGAATGTCATGATTAAGGCAAAGACTCGATTAAGAGTAGGGAAAGTACCAAAGGGGAATTAACACTCATGAATTGTAGTTCTAGTTCAGTGAAAATCAAGCTAGTACTATGTGCAAATAAACAAATTGGTTCACACCGATAAAAAAAATTTAAAATACTAATCAAATTTCATTTGATTCATGAGGGATTGGGCCAACACTTGAATATTTGGATAAGTTCAGATGATAAGGTTTACTAGCTCAATCCGAACCGGTAAAATCTCCTATTTTAAATAACTACAAGCATTAACTCTTTGGAAATATTATATAATTACTTTTCAATTGAGATATTTATTTAAACATCAATTATTTCAACAAATGAAGTAAAGTAAACTAGTTAGTGTTCAAATTAGTTTAATAGTTTTTTTAAAATAAATTATCATTGATAAAATTTTCCTTTAAATAACAAATATATATTTCTTAAACAATTGAATACATAATATTCTAAACATATGCACATGGTTCGTGCCATTATTAAAGGATTTACATTAGCCAAGTGACTCAACAATAGAGTTACATTATTATGATCAATTTACAATTTTCATAGTCGAAAAGTTAGTATTACATATACGAACATTGCACGTATAGATTCTTTGAAATTTTCTCGAAAAAAGGTACTCAGATATCAAATTAACATATGTGTAAATAGAAGAGCAAGTTGTCCGCATATTTACTACAAGACTAAATAACATCAAAATTGAAAAGTTTCTATATGACATGATATCAAGAATATTTAAAAAGGAGAACTAAGTCGATATTGAGGGCGAGTCTACGTTTGGCAAATAGAACCATAGTTTTTTTTATGAATAATTGAATCGATAAATTAGTTCGCATTATTTTTACATGATGTTGAACATAATAATAATATTTGAGAAGTTGATGTGATAAATTTGTTGTAGTGGATACGTTTGAATGAAATATAAAAAATGTAGATATAAAATAAAATTTTAATAATTAATGAATATTGAATATAAATTAAAATATTTGTGTTAATTTTTTTCTTAAAAATGTATTATTAAAATATAATAAATTATATTGTTAATAAATTACATTTAACAAAATGTTAATTTTTATGAGGAAATAATAAATAATATTAAATTAATTATCTTATTATAATAACATTATTACATTATGTTATATAAAATATTTGTGTGACCCACCGAAAAAAAGTATTTTGTTTGAGGAATATAAGAGATAGAAAATAAGAAAAGTGAAAAATAAGTTGGTAAAAAAAGAAATGTCACACCCAATTTTTTTT
Organism: Pontederia crassipes; assembly: GCA_030549335.1. Classification (NCBI taxonomy): domain Eukaryota; kingdom Viridiplantae; phylum Streptophyta; class Magnoliopsida; order Commelinales; family Pontederiaceae; genus Pontederia; species Pontederia crassipes. The sequence continues at coordinate 57,517,373 of CM060194.1, read as the reverse complement.
TCTTTTAAAATTGTGCGTACGTGAACAGTGAGTGGGAACTACGATGACGTGACTTTCGATTTCCACTTCAATTTTTTATTTCAATTTCTTCAAACGTCGTGTCGTTTGATGAAAGTAACCGGAATCAGATATTGATTTTTTTCAATCTAAATTTGATTACCAAACATGAACAAAACACGGACGTATCTCTAAAATTATGTCGCTATAAACTTGGGTATAATTTTATCTTCCTAAAAGTTAATATCTGATCAAAAACTTGTGGTTAAATTAGGGATCACAATATTCCCCACCCCGATCGGGGCTCCACTCGGAAAAATTTTCCTCGCGAAATCGGAGATGGGGCAAAATTATTCCCGAACTCTCTTTCGGAAATCGGAACTCTTCACGCCCTGTCGTCCCGCGGGGCTCCGAATCCCCACACCCAAAGAAAAAGTGAATGTACAACAATAGTCTCACATTGATAGTAGTAAGAAAGTGAGGGTAAATAGACAAGTATAAATGAATGAGAAGATTAATGTGTCAATATTCAATGTTTATGAAGAAAATTCACCTTGAATATTTTCTAAATTTATAATAATAATTTTTTTATCAAATTATCTCTTAGTAAAAAAATTAATAAAAATTTTTCACTGAAACAAAAATATGGTTCAATCCAATTTTTTCTAATTTTGACTAATTTTTTATCGGTTCGATTCGATTTAATCCGATCCAAATTAGAATCGGACCACGGGGTTCGGGGTCTCCGCGAAAATTCGGAGCTCCGCGAGAATCGAGACGGGAGATAAAATTTCCTCCGGACCAAAAATTCGGAGCGAGGTCGGGGACAGGAGCGAGTCGTCGAGGTCGGGACGGGGATGGTGTTTCCCGCCCCGAACAGGGTCGGGTGCCATCCCTAGATTAAACATCAATCCATTGGCAAATAGGGAATGATTTATTTTGAAAATATAGTGCATTTATCGAATAAATAGATAAATTTTGTTTGGTAAAAAATTAATAAATTTTATAACAATATGTGTTTGTTCTTATTTTGTTCTTCAAGGTGAGGCAAGAAGTAATTTCTCTCTATTTTTTCTATAATTATTAATGTGGGGTCCACTTATTTGTAAAACTAGCATTTGACCATAAGAATGAATAAGAGTTACTATCGGAGAAGTTGCTCTTGTGGGCATAGGTGAAGAAGCCAATGAATGAAAGGTGAGATGGAGTAATATAAGTGAGGTGGAGTGATATGTGTCATGCATGGTGACGTGAGGGTGGAGTACATAAATAGTGTTAGTGAATGAGATTAATATAAGTGACTATGTCCAATATTTTACTTTTTTTTATATAGTATAAAATATTATTTTATTAGCTTATTTTGGTTTAATAAAAAATTTTATAAATTCTTCAATGCAACTCAGTTAAATATATCTTTATATGACCGCAGACACAAAATCATGTTGATTTGGATAATTGAAGTTTAAAGTTTATTTGGATGTGGTAAAATAATTCTCCTTTCACCAAACCACTGCTGTAAAAATATATCCTACGTACTATCAAAAGAGGAGGAGAATAGTTTTATGCGGTTACGCCTCTTGGATAAATTTCAATAAGGGAATTGGAGAGAAAAGAGGGAGAGAGGGAAAGCGAGAAAAGTTAAAGGGGAAAAAAATTTACCTTGTTTGGTAACGAGGGGAAACGGAAAGAGGAGGAAAATATTTAATGAATAATTTGAATGATCAATAATATTATTTCATATTTCTTTATTATATCATATAGAAAGGCAAATGAGTAATTTCACATGATAACTCTCTTTCTCCTCCTCTCCTCTCAGCTTGAAAAGATGAACACCCATTTCACTCCCATTCCCCTCCCTTCCCTCTCAATTAACTTAATAGAAAAATAAATTCTCTTCGCTTCCCCTCTTCTACCATTCTTTCCCTCCAATCCAAACAAAGCATGCATGACGACTAACTTTATAAACCTACTAATTCAGTGGCCAATTAATCAAATATCACGATGTTTTCAAATGTTTTTGAATAATTAACTGGCTATGAATAAATTGTCATCTTCACATTCATATCTTTTTCAAAAGGAAAATTTTCATTAAACGCGTGATATAGTAGAATGATATCAGAAAAGAACAGTGGAGAGGACTAAAAAAGAAAAGAAGTCAGAGATAATCTCGACCTGTCGCAATTTTTTTTTTTAATTTTGGATATCCATGATAATCTTAATTTTTACACATATGTTCACACAGCTAAAACGATGTAGTAATTTGCACACATAATTATCACGCGTCACTCCTTCCTTAGATACTCAAAATGATCATTTCAAATTTGATTATGAAACACTTCCATTCCAAAATTTAATATGTTTGCCAGTTTAAAAGAATCAAATTCTACTTTCCATTCTTTTCTCTTGGGGATGTAGAATATGAAATTGAAACATAGCATAAAGTGGTCAACAAATGAAATGAGGCAACTTCCCTTGGGACATATCTTTTTTTTTTTTTGTGTGGGGCGTATCTTTTTTTTTTTTACTTGGGGCATATCTTTATCTTTATATTTTATATATATGCGAAAGAATGTGATAACATGGGGCGAACCAGAAAAGTGAAGCCGAGTCAAGCTGGGCGTCGATGGGCAGCAAGCAGCTTCACCTCCTCTTTTCTGTCCTCTTCGTCGTCTCCTCCGGTCTCTCGCCGTCGACCTGCGGCATTGGATGCAGCACTTTAACGCCAATCCAACCCCTCGCTGACGGACGGACCTTAATCTCGGCCAACCAAGCCTTCGAGCTTGGCTTCTTCAACCCTGCCAACTCCACCAACCGCTACGTCGGCATTTGGTATCACAATATCCCCGTCCAGACTGTCGTCTGGGTCGCGAACCGCATGAGCCCTGTCTTCGATCACCGTGGCAGCCTTTCGATCGCGGCGAACGGAACGCTCTTCGTAACCGACGGCGACTCGGCCGTCGTCTGGAAATCGGAGCCGCAGGCCCTGGCGAATGCGGAGGCGCGGCTGCTGGACAGTGGAAACTTCATAGTGAAGGATCTCGACAGCCGAAGCATCGGCGACGACGTCGATCCCGATGGCTTTGCATGGCAGAGCTTCGACCACCCAACGGACACGCTCCTACCTGGCCAAAAGCTTGGGTGGAATTTAAGGGCCGGCCTGGACCGCAAGTTCACATCATGGGTGAACGCCAGCGACCCGGCGCCAGGGGAGTTCACTGGCGGCATGGATCTGCATGGCTACCCGCAGATGATCGTGTGGCGGGGGTCCCGGGTCGTGTTTCGCGCGGGGCCTTGGAACGGGAAGAAGTTCTCGGGCCTGCGGACGTCGGCTAACCGCGGCTTCATCGTCGACGAGTTCGTGTACAACACCGATGAGGTCTTCATGCGGTTCTGGGTGGTCGAACCCAACTTCATCTACAGGATTTGGCTGGAGGATACAGGGGCGGTACAGGGGCTCATATGGATGAATCAGAGCGGGACGTGGAACGCGTTCGCCTCGGCGCAGTCTGACCTGTGTGACGCGTTGTCGCCGTGCGGCCCCAACGGCGTCTGCGACACCAACACGTGGCCGATGTGCAACTGCCCGACGGGGTTCGAGCCCAAGGACCCGACGAACTGGGCGCTGCGGGACAACTCGGCAGGATGCATGAGGATGACCGCGCTGGACTGCGCCAACGGGACGGACGGGATCACTACGGTCGGCGGGGCGAAGCTGCCGGATACGTCGACCGCATGGGTGGACTTGACACTGAGCCTAGAGCAGTGCAGGGAGCGGTGCTTGAGGAATTGCTCGTGCGCGGCCTACGCCAGCGCCAACATCAGCAGCGGGATCGGGTGCATATTCTGGGGCACTGCCGCAGGGCTCGTCGACGTCAGAGTGTTTGCCGGCGCCGGTCAGGATCTCTTCATTAGGGTGGCTGCCAAGGATCTCGGTACGTTAGCGAACTGCGTGTGCATTAAGTGCTTATAGTGTTCACGAATTTTATGAACATGGATTTGTTTATTCGGTGAGAATTAATGAACATGGATTAATTCGTTAAGAGTGATTGTAGTCGATCACCAAGATAAGATGCGTTAACGAACCCAATTAAATCGTTGACGAGCATTCCATAAAAACGACGGACCGGGAATTAAAGTTTTCATGCTGCAAAAGAACGATGTCTTATTTCTTCTTATGAAATGTGGATTTTGAAGTCTTAACTTTGGAAGATTGGGACGTGGACTCGGGGAGTCTTCGTCTTCATTCTGCATTTTCATGATAAATACACTAATAATGAAATATTAATATATCTACATTATATACTCTATTTTAAATATTATTTGATAAAAATGATTTCCAATTTATAATATTTCTATATTAATATTAATTTTTTATTTATCATATAATGCTATTGACAATATGATAATTTAGTTTTACCATAAATCACTGTTTTTTTTCTTTTACTCTCTTTACTTTAACAATTAAAAATAAAGAATTACATACGTGAGAGATTCAAACTAATAACATCTCAATCTTTGCGTTATGCCCAACTTCACTACACCCTTGTCCAACATAATTTCCTTTTTAGTACTATTTTTATCTTTTCCTTTTAATGTTAGGTACTGATTTAAATATATTTCTATTTTTTCTTTCCATTTCCAATGGGTTTTTCCCAATTTATAGGTTCAACCAGGTTTCCACCCTCTTCCCTTGTTTTCACAAGTTTGATCGGTATTTCCAGCTGGGTGCATTTTCGATTTTTAAGTTGAATCGGAGGTCCGCCAGGTTCCTGAAAACATTGAATAAGATAAGTTAGTGATTAGGTAGATAAATTCTTATTTAGTATTTGAATGAAAAACATAATAATGATAGATTTTGATGAATGTTTGAATAAAATGTAAGAATAAAATAGATAATCATTTTTATAATATACAAATATTATTAAATAATATTATAATTGATTATTTTTAAGGACATCCAAAATATAAAGATTATTTTATTATATTAAGTATAAAATTATTTATACTTAATATATTAATGTTCCTATCTAACTAAAAAATCAAATAAATAAAGTTTTTAAATAATTAAAAGTTTATAATTAATTTGAACGTTTATTAATATTTAAATTATGATTTGACATTTGTAGAAGATTATATTAGATTAAGTTTATTTTCGTATATAACAAATATTTATTTAATTATAATAACTGAAATGTACTAAAAAACATAATTTTATGCAATATTAAATTATTTATCAACTTATTGATTTAGTTAATTTAGACTACTAGTTCATTTTTAAAATGTTTTAGTATAGTTTTATATATTTAAAATAAATATATTATGTCATTTAATGATAATAATTAATAAAATACTTTATGAAATTAAGAATATTATTTTTTGAATAAGTAATATTAGTTCAAATTAACATTAATATTTTATTATTATTAATGAAATGTTGCTTACCTATCTCTCTCTCTCTCTCTCATCCTTTATTTTCTCTCGCACCATTAATGATGTGGCCACGACACAAAGTTGATAAGAAAAGTTAAAAAGTTTGTTTCGGGGGAAGGTAAAAAGTTCTTCTGACCCCGACAATCCATGGTAGTGGTTTGTCCAATTGCTCAAAAACAAGTGCAATTTCTCAGCTGCCAATGCCAATCGATTTAAGCTTTATTTAATTTTGATTTTTTTTCCAACTTTTAGATTTTATTAAACAAGTTATTTTTTGAATTTTATGCAACATTTAATTTTTTCTCGTTCTTTTGTTAGTATTTTATATTTAATTTATTGTCGAGACTTTCTTCTAGCTATTATTCTTGTGGTCTTTCTTTTCATTATTATTATGTCTTCAAATTTTATGTGTTTACTGCTTTTTAATTGATGTAAATGAGTAAATATTTATAATATACTAATATAATGCAAAGTTAGCCACATTGCATCGTTAATAATTCTAACATCCAAAATTTTAAATCTCCCAGAAAAATTATTATAAGTTGGCATGAGGATTCTTAAAGATGCATACGACACAAGTCCAGGAGTTATACAAGAGAAGTTAAATTATTACTTTATTTTAGCTTAATTTGTATGAGTATGCAAAAATTAACTTAAAGTATCGAAAGAGAAAATATTACGAAAACTTAACAACTGTCATGTTGTATAAGAGATGAGCTAAAACGTTTCAGATTCATTCAAATTTTTAATTATACTTGCCACGATTCTTTTGTAATATAAAATACATTTTCCCTCTGATCTAAAATCTTACTTCATTCTGCCCTCAAGGCCTTGATTATTAACTTTTTCTTGTATTTTCCTTCTCTTAATTACTCATGATGCACTAATCATACAAAATCATTTTGTTATGTGCCTACAGCAATTGCATCCACGTCCAATAAATCTGCCAAGAACAGGCTGATCATTATTACGGCGGTATGCCTTGTCCTCGGCATCGCTGCATTTGTTTTCGTTGCTTTCTTCTTGCGGAGAAAGCACCGATGGATACAGGGTATATATTTATACATGTTGAGAATTTTCATTGCATCGCCTTAAATAATTTGATGTTTCATTTTTCATATTATTGGCACAAAATATTCATCTGGCTCCGTCATATATCTACTCTTATTTCAGCTGCTATCGACGAAAACACAGACCTTGAACTGCCGCTATTTGGTTTTGATACAATATCAACAGCGACTGACAACTTTTCCTGTGAAAACCAGCTTGGTGAGGGTGGCTTTGGATTTGTGTACAAAGTAAGTTAATTCACTGTACAGCAATAAAATGAGCATCTTTGGCAACCAGATCATCAACTCATCTCAAATATATGTATTTGATGTCAATACGGCAATGACGATGTTCCTTTAGTTCTTTTTTTTTTTCGATTGTCACCCCAGTATTCGAAAAACGGCACTGTTCATCCAACCTCAGCATGGCTCTATCGGTTATGCGCATTGGTCCGAATTTGGAGTCCTTTAGTTCTTTTAGTTTTATCTTTTAAGAAACTACTAAAAGAAGGGTTTAAAGCACTGGCAATACGTAGTTTCTTGATGCTTGAGTTGAGATCAATAAACAACTTGCAGGGTAAACTAAAAGAGGGACAAGAGATTGCAGTGAAGAGGCTCTCCAAGACTTCAATCCAAGGCGTCGATGAGTTCAAGAATGAGGTGACGCTGATCGCTAAGCTTCAGCACTGGAACCTGGTTAGGCTTCTCGGATGCTGCATTGCAAGAGATGAGAGGCTGTTGGTGTACGAGTACATGCCCTATAAAAGCTTGGATAACTTTCTCTTCAGTCAGTATCACCAACTGACATCTAAATTTATATTTCTCATGGCTTAGTTAAGCCTCAGACAAGCTTCTTCTGACACTTTTTAATCGTATCTGTAGACAAAGCTAATGGTATGCATCTGAAGTGGAAAGCTCGCTATAACATCATAGAAGGAATTGCCAGGGGACTAGTGTATTTGCATCATGACTCTCGGTTCAGAATCATCCACAGAGATCTTAAAGCTAGCAACATCCTCCTGGACAAAGAATTGAATCCAAAAATCTCTGACTTCGGCCTGGCACGAATGTTTGGAGGTGACGATGCAAAGACCAGGACAAGAAAAGTTGTAGGGACATAGTAAGTCTTGACTTTATCACAAGAAAACAGATTTATTGTGCAGTTGAGGATTACTGAACAGCGCATATTTGTTCATGCAGCGGATACATGTCACCGGAGTATGCGATGGATGGTTATTTTTCTGTTAAGTCGGACGTCTTCAGCTTTGGGGTCTTAGTACTTGAGATCATAAGTGGCCAAAGAAACAGAGGCGTGTACCTCTCGGATTCGCAGACTCATCTCCTTGGCAACGTACAGTCTCTCACTCTCCCCCTTCTCTGTCTCGGGACATGACATCCTTCTTTTATCTATATCAAGTGAGACAAAGCTAACAAAGATTGAATAGTTTTGCAGGCATGGAACGTGTGGAACCAAGGAAAAAGTACGGAAATTCTTGACGAATCGATCGATGGTGATTTCGACGGAGATGAAGTGTTGAGGTGCATCAAAATTGGCCTGCTATGCGTCCAAGAATTCCCAAATGACAGGCCGACCATGTCCGCCGTGGTTATGATGCTGGGCAGCGACCACGTCGTGTTGCCCCAGCCGAAGCAGCCTGGTTTTGTGTCAAGAAGAGGCAACTCTGAGCCACAATCTTCCAGTGAGAAGCGAGAGCTGCAAAGCGTTAACGATTTGAGTATCACACTGGCTATAGGCAGATAAATGTCCATTGTAATTTCACGAACTTTTGTCTTCTTGAAAGATAGTACTCGTTTTTGAAAAAAAATATCAATCTTTGTATTTATTTTATATACGTTGGTTTAATGGATTGAATCCCAGAATAATTAAATTAGAAACGATCTTTGAAACATTTTTAAAATCGTAATAAATAACAATAGCATTATTTGATTATATTATTTCAAATTTCGTTTTTTGCAATATTAAAATTTTCTTTTTTTAATATAATTGTGTCATTGTTTATTTGAAGAAACTTCTCCAGCTTCTTTTTTCTTTTGAAACTTTCTTCTCTACCTCTTTGCGCATAAGGAAATAGGATAAAGATGAGGAGCCCCTCAATGTTGGAACTGTTCAAGCAATAAGATTTGACGGAATCAAAATAGAGCACAATCACGCTCCATGGATGTGTCTGTTTTAAAAGATTTATCATTCTTGACCACCGTTAAACTTAAATTAATTTGTCCACTAGCAATTCTAAATACTTTTATTTTCTACCCAAAATGACATTCTCATAGTGATTTTGTCTTTTTCATTTAAGTCTTTCCATTTTTACTTTCTCTCTCACTTCCCTTTTTCCTCCTTAAATTTCTCATTTCATTCTCTTTTAAATTTCTCACTTTATTTATACCTCATCACCTACCTTTTTCTCCTTTCAAAATTATTTATTTCTTTCCTTTTTCATATGATTCTATCATTCAAATTTTCAATTTTTTATTTTTTAATAAAAAATATAACAATTGGCTGAACCATTTTTTACTTTTAATAATGATCCATTTTCTTTCCTTTTTCATTTCATTCTACCATTGGAAATTCTAACTTTTCATTTTTTTAATACAAAAATTGAAAACTGGATTAAGCTTGTTCAACTAGCTTCCACTTCAACCCGATTCAATTTGATTTTTTGTCATTTTCGATTTTGAAGAAAGATTGAACTGGACTGGCCGTCGATTCGCGGTTGAACAGGTCAGTCTATTCAATTTTAAAAGCACTGATTCTCCTCATTGCGATGCCTATTGTAATTTATTTTGGACAGTGGATCTTGCATTGCGGATTTGGTAGAAAAAAAATCGGTGGTATTTGGGAAATGAAAAATCAGTTCACCCACAGGCGAGCCAAGGTTAGAGATTTAGCGAACAGCTGTCAGGCAAGCAATGAGCCACTGACAGGTGAGCAAAGAATGACAAGCCAACAACAAAATGACTGTCAAGTGAGGAGCGTCTTGTGCATCATCCCCCAAGCGGCAACTTGTGCTTCGTCAGGCGAGAGGTGAGGCAAACCACAAACCTTGCAGCTTATCAAGCGACGAGAGTGACAAGCGGTAACAAGAGAGATGAGCGGTAGTAGCTAGGAGCAATGTAAGAGAGGATCATGAGTAGATGTTGACGAGTGGCGAGCGGGGCGACAATGACATGTCGCGAGTGAATCTAGGGCACAAAACAAGAGAGGATCGCGAATGGGGGCTGAGTATTACATGAACTGGTTTCTTGGCATTACGTGAATTGATTTTGTCAGGATCACAATTTAAACCTTGTATTAACTTATAATCTTATATAACTCGCGAAAGCATACTATAATTCATTTAGAAGATCCAACAATTTAGATATTCAAAACCATACCGTATGATATTATATCATTGAGAGTAAGTAAACATTAGACACTATGCACTTATAAAAAAAGTAATATCATATATTACAATGAAACATTTTTATTTTACTCTAATAACACACATTCAAAACACTTCTCTTTAGTCCTCTCGGGACTTAAAAGTGCTTTCAATCCTAGTAGAGGATCACCAAGCACAACTACAAACTAGTTTATTGATTCGAAAAATGTTGAAAGTAACAATATGAGCAAACAACAGCTCAGTGAGTTAAAAACTATCACATATTCCATTTGATTAAAATAAGATTAAACATTATTTCTTCGTACTAGAAAAAGTATGTATTACTTTATTTCAATATATATTATATAATAATAAATTATAAGCAATTCAAACTTTCATCATGCCAAAAATATAAAAAAACAGTTATACACTTATATGGCATGTCAAAAGTACAATCATCGTATCATACATAAGAATGGGACCTCGATGCACCAACCATGAACGTATGGATGCATGAATCATGTATGTCTATACATATCATATCATCATTTGTCCAGAGGCACCCTTTTTGGAATATCTGTTGATCTTGTCGGGAGGCTGATGAATTCTAAAGGTGGCCCTATGAATTCAAATGGTGCACCTCCAAACAACCTAAAATCCCTTTTGGAATATTTATCAGCCCTATAAGGTCTTTCAACCAAATAGAAATACGTTGTCGGCCTTACAAAATTTTAAAACTAGGCAAGGGTAAATTGACGGCCTTGCAAGTCTTTCAACTATAAAAACGTAATTTATCGCTCGACGGATGTAATGTAAAATGCATGATAAGAAGATACAAATGCATGACCTAATCATATCATGTTATGTCCTGTCATATCATATCATATCATATCATATTACCTTTTTACATGTCTTATTAAAATATATCATTTTGTATTGTTATGTCATATCATCTCTTATAATAAATAATTATACACATAACAATTAATACACTTTAGTGCACATAGCATCTATTCATATAACATAGGATATCATGTATCATGTAATAAAAGAAAATCATTAATAAACTTCTAAATTCACATATCATATGGTCATATAAGCACAGACACTTTATTTCTATTTGCATATAACAGATTACACATCGTATAATATAAATATATAACAATTAATGTGATGTGAAATCAATTTTGAGTGATACAAGACTTCATCAATTATAATTAGCATAAAACTCATAAGTTAACTCATTATGAAATGTCCTTATAAAATTATAAAATTAAACTATATTATGCTTTACTTTAGAACCTGACAAACTACACAATACTTATTATAAAAATCACAACTTTTTGAATATACATCCTATCACATGAAATGAAATTTCTAATGGAACTGGACTACCTGATCTTGAAATAATAATGACCTTATAATTTTTCTCGTTATATATTAATTTACAAAAATTTCTAGATTTGAAAATGTTCTGTCATAATTCTAAAAATGACAAAATGTGGATTGTGCTTTATAAAATTTATAATTCCTAGTGCACATATTATTTTCACTAAATTATAATCACTACAAAGTCTTACAGCCATATATTTCTATCCCTTAAATTTCAGTATGAAACTCAAAGTGTGAAATTTGTGACTGAATTGTCATTTCAGCCTGACTACCTTTTGGAACAGACTGAGTGGCCCCTAGGATTTCATATATAACTTTATGTGTAGGTATCCAATCAATCAAATTCCAAAGTCTTTGAACAATAGACTTCCACAAGTATTTATAGATTTAATTCCGTAACTTTTTGAGGTAGAGAATGTATGAGAACATAATTTAGAAGTGACAACTTCAAATTTCAGCCTGGTGTTTGTTCTTCACCTTGCAACTCACTATTTCTTAATAATATGGAATAGGGATGAGATAAATCTAATAGAGATCAGGGAAGGCGTGTTTTGTAATAATTTCATATGAATAATTCATAGGAGATCTAGCTTTTAACTTACCCAAATGAAATCCTAGGGATGTACTGTGATTTGTTACAAAAATTCCTTCTTTTCCTTTTGTTTTTGCATGCTTCCCTTGCTACCTTCTTGAGATGAATTTTCATTTGTGTATGATAGATGACCAGGTGAAAGAAATATAAGGATTGGTGTCTTATATATTAAGGAAACCGACTTAAAGTCGGTTATAAGTAAAATTCCCACACTTCCATTGGAAGTTCTCTTATTTCTATTGATATCATTTAAGTCAATGATTTGTCGTTCTTTTATTATTTATTTTATTTATTCATTTACTTAATATATTACATGTAAATAAGAAAATTGCACCCATTTGGGTTCAAATAAAATATTTAGAAAATTAAAGTCTAAAATAATCGAAATCTAAATTTTTGTTCGAAAAATAAAATCGACTATTTTCTGATTTTTTTTATTTATTTAACCAATACTTCAATAAAACTTATTAAAAAATATCTAACATACATTAACACGGAGGAACAATTATCAGGACTTTAATTTTTCTTAATTCTAACATTTTCAAAAATCATATTTCATGACTTAGGTGAATTTCATCATTTTCGGCGCTCCCTCTATATCGTGACAATGAAACCATCATGTAATATAATATTAACACATTTAATCATATATCATTGAAGTAGGGATATTATAGGTTTCTCATTCCATTTGGTGAAAAAAAATTTAGAATATAAAATAGAAGAGTTTTAATAAAGTTAAAATATGTTAACTTCCTATCCAAGATACAACTAATTTTAATCACAATATAACAAATTTTGAAATAATATAAATGAGTTTTAATCATAAGTAAAATTTATGGATTACCACATTCATAAAAAAATATTGTTTTTTAATACATTTATAAATTGTGAATGATAAGTCTTCTAAGTTCTAACAATTCACTTATTCTTTATCTAATTATATCTAATGATAATATTAAGATATATAATATGGATAGTATGTACACATATTGACTAACATTACTACTATATATACATTAACATTATGATATAAATTTAATCTATTAAGTTACCTTTTATTAATTGTGAAATGTCAATTTAATCTTTATTATCTTATTACAAGAAATATTTATTAAAAAATATGAACAAAATTATTTATAAAAAAATATTATGTCTTTTATAATATGTCCTTTTATATATTTTTAAAGAGCCATATTGTGATTTATATTAAAAATAATCATTATGTTAAAATTTCAGTGCATATTAAAATTTATCAATATCATATTCTAAATTTATTTATAATTTATATTCTATATATATAAGTATATTAAAAGGAAAATGAGTAAAAAGATAAACATAAAGATGTTTTATGAGAAATTAAAAAATAATGATAACTTATTTAATCACAATATTTATGAATGCATTAAGAAAATAATATATAAACCTCTTGAAAGATAGATATGTATTATAAAAAATTAATAATAAATAATATTGTTTTAATTACTGATGGACATTTCTTTTGGGATTACCGACATATTTCAAATCATTCAGTAATTTCGAAGGAATTATCCGTCGATAATTAAATAATAATTTAAATATATATCTTCCATTTATTTATAATATAATATTATATTGTTAATATTTTTAGTCATGTATATTAATACATATAATATGATTACTATTAATATTAAGATTTTATATATAAATATTGATAATAAATAAATTTTAATTATCAATGGATATTTCCTTCAGAATTATCGATGGATCACATATCCTTCGATAATTTCAAAGGAATTACCGGTTGATAATTAATAATAATTTATTATAAATTTATAATATAATACATATCTATCTTCCATTTATTTATAATATTTATATTATAATATTATATTATTAATGATTTTAGTCATGTATATTAATACATATAATAATTAATGTTAATAATAAGATTTTATATATAAAAGTAATAATAAATAGTATTATATTAATTACCGACGGGTATTACTTTCGAACGCCGACGGGACGGACGGGTTCACTATGGTCAGTGGGGCGATGCTGCCGAATACGTCGAGCGCATGGACGAACTTCTCACTGAGCCTGGAGCAGGGAGCAGTGCTTGAGGAATTGCTCGTGCGCGGCCTACGCCAGCGCCAACATCAGCAGCGGAATGGGGTGCGTATTCTGGGGAACTGCCGCAGGGCTCATCGGCGTCAGATTGTTCACCAGTGCTGGGGATTACAAGAAATATGGGGATTACAGACGGTTTTGAAACCGTCTGTAATTTCCTCAAAAACCTTCGGAAACATGGTTTCCGACGGTTTTTTCGATGGAATCGGGACGTCCGAAAAATGATCATCGCAAATTAATTTCCGACGATTGAGAAAGAAACGCCGTAAATTTTGATGAATTTTCTACAGTCGATGAAACCGTCAAAAATTTCGGCGATCGTCGGGCAATCGCCGAAGTTTCGATAGTCAAAACCGTCGTAAAGAATTTTTATAATTTTAAAAAAATTAGCCGGCCGGCAGTCAGATTCGGCTGCCAGGCGGCTAGCTCTCGGTCGCCAGCGGTCGAGCGGCTGTATCCAGCCCGATCGATCCGGCCGCTGGGGTTGAATTTGAATGGCCGCGGCCAGATCTGGCGAGATCCGGCCGCCTGACAGTCTGGGCCAGAGAGAGGACGGGAGAGGGTCGCTGACGGTCGACGCTGACGTTTGATCAGAGGCTCGCGTGCCAAGAGAGGGAGAGGGAGAGGGAGAGGGAGAGGATGGAGAGAGGAAAGTTGAAAGCGGGATAACGAAAGTGGAGAAGGTATTATATATACATATATATAGGTGGAAAGTTGAGAAAGCGGGAAAATGAAAAAAAAGCAGGATAACAAAATTTTAATTACTGATGGCTGTGATCGTCAAAAACTAAAATATTAATTACTGATGGCTGTGATCGTCAAAATTTTAATTACTGAAGGTAAAGTAAATATTAATTATTTTTAAAATTACCAACGGTTGTGATCGTCAAAAACTAAAATACTATATTCAGTTATATATAATATTTATTTTTTATTTTACTGACGATTTGAACAGTCGCTAGTTATTACCGATGGTCGGAACCTTCTGAAATTACGACGGTTTAGACTGTCGCAAATTATATTAGTAAAATACTCATATTATATTATTATAAATTTATCGACGGTTACGATCGTCGGAAATTGCGGTGAATTTTGCGACGGATGAATATCTATAAAAAATATCGACGTTCCTAATCGTCGAAACATAAAATAATAATATAACAAATTACATAATTTATTATTTTCATTTCCGACGGTCATAACCGTCGGAAAATTCTTCTGAAATTATGACTGATGGATATCCGTCGGAAATATCGATGTTTGTAATCGTCGAAAAATAAAATAATAACATAACAAATTACATAATTTATATTTTCATTTCCGACGGTCGTAACCGTAAAAAAATCCATTAGAAATTGCGACAGATGGACATCCGTCAAAAATATCGATGTTCCTAAACATTAAAAAATAAAATAATAATATAACAAATTACATAATCTATTATTTTTATTTTCCACGATTGTAACCGTAAAAAAATGCGTCGAAAATAATTCCGTCGTAAAATCTATGACAAATTGTGACGGATTTTATCCATCGAAAATTGTCCGTCGGAAAATGATAATTTTCTTGTAGCTAGCTCCCGTTAGGATCTCTTCATTAAGGATCTCGGTACGTTATTGATCAGTGTGTACATTAAGTATTTAGTATTCCTTAATTGATAATTAGCTAGACTTTCCGATGAGCAACTCAGAGGACTTTATCAAATTCCACGAATTTTATGAACAAGAATTTTTTTTTCCGGTGAGTGTGAACATGGATTAATTTGTTAGAGTGATTGTGAGACGATCACCAAGATAATGTGCGTTAAGGAGTCCAATTAAATAGTCAATGAGCATTGCATGAAAACGATGGGAATGGGAATTAAAGTTTTCATGATGCAAATTAAACAACGATGTCTTATTTCTTCTTACGAAATGTGGATTTTGAAGTCTTAACTTTGGAAGATTGGGGCGTGGACTCGGGGAGTCTTGGTCTTCATTGTGCCTTGTCACAATACGTACGTTGTTTTGCCGAGAAGGTGTCACATATGTCTTATTTCGTCTGCGTAGGGAAATCGGAACTTGGAAAGTGTTGCGTCACTTGAACATGTTCCATTCGTGCCGTGTCATTATATCAAGTGCCGACAATGAATACACCTACAATTCCTGCACTATCTTTATCATTGGGACCAATCAAAAAATGCTGGCCATTGGCGTGTTCAACAAATAAGAAAAAAATATTTTTTAAAGAAAAGTCTAACGATATTTGAACACTTGATTTCTAAAGTCTAAAGTTGATATCATGTTGTGCTTAACGCTCTTATTAAAAACTTAAATTATTAAAATAATAATATTAATAATTTTATATTCTTGACAAGAAGTAGGCCATGATAAAAGGTGTCAAGATCTCAATATACATCTTGGGATCTTAGGATAATCTTACTGTGCATTACCAATCTTGATCTTATCCTAAGGAATGTGTAAGATCTTAATACAATAATAATTTTGATAACACAATCTGATCAGTTAATTAAAATTAATTAAAACTAATTTGTGATCATCAAAATTAATCTAGATGAAATTTAATATGTTTTCATATAATTTTTCTTAAGAATCGATAAAAAATGATTTAGTGATGTACAATTTAATATTTCAATATGAAAAAAATTATAAAAGGATATATTTATTATTTCAATAATTTTTTATTAATAAGTAGGATCTTATAATTCTCAATTCGATCTTATGCAAAATTTTGATCTTAACTACCTTGATCATCATTAAACTTATTCTACCAAATCTTATTAAAATGAATTAACTTATGATAATATTAGAAAATATGCATAATAAATATTATATAGTGTATAATTAAATATTAATATAGATATATTATTTATTCTATTTTAAAGTATTATTTGATAAGAAAATTATTCCCAATATGTATATAATGTTATATTAATATTTTATTTTTTATTTATCGTAAATTATTCTTATTTCTTTTTATTTTTTATGTAACTTTCTCTTTTAACAAGTTTTATTTTTGTTTTCATTTCCCTCTCCCCATCTTCATTAGTACTTAATTTCCTTTTAAGTGCTTCTTTTGTTTTTTTTTACCTTTTAATTTTAAATACTGATTCAAATACATAACTTTCTTTACTTTTTTTTCTTTCATTTCCAATAGTATTTTTATTTGTTTTAATTTATAAGTTGAACCAGGTTTCCACCCGATTGGCCTGTTTCCACACGGTTGATCATTATTATTATTTTTTTTGGTCGGGTGCAATTTCTGTTTTCAGGTTGAATTGGAGGCGGACCAAGTTCTATTTTGAAAACATTGATTAAGATAAGGACTTGTAATGTGCATGTGGAACCTGTGGTAGTTGTAACGCCCCCAAATCGACCTCCGCCACGTGGCGAAGACCAACCTGGAGACGCTACGACATGCTATGACTTTGACCATAATATTGACCATATCTCAGTCAAGAATCGAGACACGTCAGCGGAAGAAAAGAGATAAAGATAAAAGATAACTTTAAATATGCGGAAGTCTAAAAGTGGCTATATCATTGCGAAGAAAATAAAATAGGTTCTACATCATGAATCTAAAATGCGGAAGGTAAACGAAAACTAAATAACACTCTAAAAGCCCTCTGGTTTATGTGTTGTCCTATCGCCAGAGCATCATCACCACACGCCTACTCCACCACGTTACTGACCTGATCCTGTGGAAATCAGACACAGGGAAGGAGGTCCTCCCATAAGCTTTACAACCTAGTGGAGAACCACATGATATACAATGCATGGCATGAATATAATAATCAGCGGTAAATAATCATGCTTAACTTGAACGTGGAAGATAACATATCAGTATCATGGATCATAATAAGAATAAGATCAACGATATCATGAATCATGAGGATCAATAATACATAGTAAACTTGGAATCATGGCATACTTGACTTGACTTGAACTTGAACATGCTTGTTGATCTTGGTTATTAATTAACAATCAGGGTGACTTTGAGTGCCTTTAATTCTTGGGGTATGCCCAGCAAACGATACGGCCTTGTGCGGGTCAATGGGTGATCAAATCATGACCAAGGGAGCGACCCTTATCTTGATGCACTTGGCTTGGACTGGCAACCCATCATTAATCTTTCATATGAACTTATTAATCACTTTTAATAACTTGTGGCTCTTTGTTCTTGATTTCATGGATACGATAAGATCAATGCGATATAAATCAATAAGGAAGTAAATCATGTAAATCAGTGAGGGATCTCTGTGGGGTCAGACAATATGATCAATCATATATATATAAATAATATCTGGATAAAAAGGAAAATAATTAATAAGTATAATGAAAGGTTTTATGGGAAATCGGTCGACCGGTAGTCTGTTGATCAGTTGACCGGTCTGTTAAGATCGGTCGACCGGTAGGTCAAGTCGGGTTTAATTGGTTCGGTCGATCCGTTCGGTTGAACGGTCGATCAGTGGGCAAGGATCGGTAGACCGGTGACAAGGATCGGTCGACCGGTTGACATGTGTAGAAAGCGCCTGTACGCAAGTTATCGGTCGACCGATTGCCGCTCGCATACGGGCCGATCGACCGGTCAGCGTCCAGAAAACTTGCAGAACCCTCGAATTTTGCAAATTCTTCGGTGAAATCTCCATCTAACCTAATTCCTATCACTAGCTAATCAATGACATAACAACAGATCAACAAATAATGAATTATGCATGCAAATAATCAATCAATCAATGAATTCAAGAAAATCAAGCAAGGCAAAATAAGGAACTTGAACCATATTTTCCTCTTCTTCTTTACTTGTACGATTAGGGCATGATTTAGCATTATTCAGAAGTCATGCAAGGTGATTTTGATTCACCCACCTCGATTCGCGATCAATCCATCTTTCCGTTCGTCGAAAAATCGATCCCGGCGCCCCCCTTGTTTCCTTCTTGTTCCTCCTCTTGGCTGCTCTTTGCAAAAATTCCTGCAACGGCGTAAGGATAGCAGCACCCGACAGGTGATAGGAGAATCCAGTAGACTTCTGTACGACTTGCAATTGAGATGAGAGAGAAGGAGCCGGTCGCTAATGCCCAGTAGGCTGGCGGCGTCCGGAATTCCAGCAAGGTCCCATGAGGTTTTTTTTTTCAGGGAGAGAACTTCGTGAGGTTATCAGGGAGAGGGGGATTACTGCAATGTTGTTGTGTTTAATAAAAACCTCCTCTCCTCTTAACTCTAATCTGATTCAAAATAATCAAATTTATCCCCTGAGTTGTGGAGATAAATTTATAAATCAAATCCTTAATTTGATTGGCATTGGGCTTTATCCCCAGTCGGCCACGCTCTTTTTTTTTATGATTTCATTTTTTATCTTTCTTTGTCGGTTGTTACATTCTTACCCTCTTAAAAGAAAATTCGTCCTCGAATTTTGCACTAAGTAGAGGACTTATCGAAAAGATGGAAAAATTCTTGACGCATTTCCGACTCGAGCTCCCATGTTGCATCATCACTTTTATGGAAATGCCAAGCTACTCTGACCATGGTTACATCTTTGTTCTTTTGACGTTGCACCTTGCGCTCCACTATGTGTGTTGGATACTCAACGAGGATCAAGTCTACGAATTCTTAACGTCATGCATCATCATCTCCTAGAATTTTTAATGCTCTATTATTATTATTATTATTATTATTATTATTATTATTATTATTATTATTATTTTTCACATTGACATGCTGGGTACTTAGAACATATTTTCGTATCTCCATGTTTCATGTCATTACTATTTGTTCATCCTTATACATCCATGTTCTTCCCGAATGGATCGCAACTCAGGCTTATAGTTACATCCTTATACTTCTTGTACTTTCCAAATGGATCGTAACCCAGACTTATAATTTTCATCTAATACTCTTTATAAGACTTATTCCTAAATGGACCGCAACACATGCTTATATTATTCATCTAGTATTGCTCTCTTTAGGACTTTATCATTTGGTTTCCACATGCTTAGTTCCTCCAACATTTCATACGAAACATCATGAAGCCTAATAAGCATCACTTGTGTCTGAGTGTATGTGCAACCGAGTTCATTTTTACCAAAATGGTGCTTCATGGAGAACTCAGAATCTTTCAAACTTCATGTCATCTTCATTGTCACATATTAGCGTACTACTAAAAGAAAACATACCTAAGACTCTTTTGATCGATGAACACTTCAATCTTTTCTACATAAATGTAGGCATAGTTTGAACACAATGTTCATGAGAACCTAAAGGTTTGAGGGGTGTTCTTAATGGCACCACTCAACTTATAGTGATCATTCATTTAAAATTATCTTCATTACATCTTCTTCAGTAACTCAAAACTGTTGGTACTCACTCCCTAAATCGATCTTGAGAGCGCCTAGCCTTAAATAGGTCATCTTTGCATGGTAACAAACACTTATGTCTTGATGGTTATTTTATTTAACAACTTATTAATAAATCTCTAAATTCATAGAGTCATTATTATTCTTTACTAAAAGAAGAGGAACATTTAAAAATGAGACCCTCCGTCTCCTAAACCCCTCATCTTACGATTATTAGATTTGTCTTTTTAGTTCATATGTCATGGGGCATTGGAAATCAATGTCATTCTTGAAAGGAGGTCGATATGACACTCAACTTCTAACTATAACTTTTAGATCTTTAAATACCGGCAACTATTTTCTTCTTTTTTATAATGCTTATACATCTTAGAAGGAAGAATCAAATAGGAATCTCATCGTAATCCTCCTAAGAAGTTTCCAGCCGATGTGAAAAATAGATCTTATCTTCAATCGTCATTAGTGTCACTAGCATGGACTTTATGGTCACTCGATCTTCATCTTAAATAAGATATCTTAAGGGATTAAACAAAGTATAAAAATGAATAATTGTCAAATGAGACAATTATGTTTGGTATCAATCAAGAGTCCTTTAAATCAACTAAGGACGGATCATTCTTGGCAGTCTATGTCATTGGAATAGGGTTGTTTCTTAATCAATGTCATTTGTTACCCTTTTTTTTTGTCTCGACACATTGTGCCGATGCTTTATTTGATATGGTTGTGATGAGAGTTGCCCTCAATCTTAACTTATTAGCTTACATTGATTTGTTTCTTGCAATGTCAAGTCATATAATTTCATGGGAGGCCAGTGATTATATATGACCACAATAAATCTTTTTCTTGAGTATCTTGAAGCACTTTGAATCAATGTTAAGGTCGAACGATATTTACGCTGAGGGGTCGCTACATAGTATGTTCTAATCCATAATTAACAGAACAATTTATGTGCACTACATAACATAAGTCCTTATCAAACATAATGAATGCAGGTTGACACATGGAATGAATTCAAACAATAAGACAGGAAAACAAAACAATCAACAAAACAGAAGACAAGCAATCATTCTTCTTCTTCGTGCATCATTTCATGACCCTTTGCATTAACAATATCTTGTAGTATATGGGAGAGGGTCGGGATAACTTTAAAATTGGAAAGGAGAACTAATCCATTTGTAAGACTTATAATCAAATCATATGTGGTCCACTTGATCATGACAAAATCTTGAACATTTTTCATCATATTTACGTAGAGGCATCTTAGAGAACATTCTATATATCATGTTGCATCTTGCATCTTAAAGGACAATTCCATGTATCAACTAGTAACTTACTTAACCCATTATCTAAACATATATATGATTTATTTTCCCCCTTGAACCATCAACCATGATTATATGATTAAATATCCTATACATTTTGACATTATTATGAAAACTATAATTATATTAAAACTTGCATAATCATCCCTCTCAGGTGCATAACTTGCTTCTCCAGAAATCTTGTAGGGGACTTATAAAATTCCTCGTACTTTACCTTAACCCTCCCATATTTTCTAAAAATTTTCTCACTTGGTGTTTTGATCTTTTAATACTTAATGGCTGGAGGCTCATATCCTCCTCAAGTATATCTCAATTAAGAGACCTTAAATCTTTTTAAAATTTTTCACATTCATTTTAACCCTTTTTAAAATTTCTCACATTCATTTTACCCCTTTCATGTCTTACTTGTTCTTATATAATTCTTGTATTAATCATATTAGTCTATTTTGAAAATATATATAGATTGCGATGATAGAGAATTCATTCTTTAATAATGGCTATTTAAAAATATACTTCATATTAATAAAATTTCAAATATACTATGTACTAAACTAAGTTAGTTAAATCTAATTATTTATTAATTTATCTTTATATATTTATAAGTATACTATGTTATATGTACATATGCGTATGAATATGCTAGATTTAAATGTTCGATTAACTCAAACAGTCACCTACTCATTGAAAATTCCTTCTAACATTTATTCCAGCCAAGGTGACTTCTGAACACTTTAAGCTTCTATATTTGTCCATCCATACCTTATGCATGATTTTTGGGCAGCTCACTAATACTTATTATTGTTTAACTAATCTTACGTAACTTGAACATGATTAATCTTTCTAATTCCTATTTCCAATATAAGATAATCTAATTAGAAATTCGTATAACTAATTTGAATTTTGCTTAGGACCTTTATCTACATAATAAAGGGATCATATGAAGTCTAAGGCGCAAGAAGCATTATGGGTCTATACTTATCAACATAAACATATAAGATAATTTATTAAACCCTTATATTGGTAGACCAATGGAACCACATAAGTCATCACCATAAATCATAACTTATGCATGCTTGGTTTCACCTCTACTATTTGAAATCATCTCACACCTACGTGTTGTGTGAGTCGAATCCTTTAATTACTCTTATAATTCCTTCGTTTCTTTCTTAAATCTACATCTCTTTGCAACTGATATGCTTATTCATTTTCCTCTTCATACTGCTGCAGTCAGCATAAGAAGTCCGTGAATAGAGCAATCATGAAAGAGATGAAAAACATGGATTATAAGAAACATAATCGTTTCTTATATTTTATTCTTTAAATATCTGTAAGACTTATTTTTTCACGTAGGTATATTTATCCACATGCATGTTGTTTATTCTTTTTCAATTTGTTCGTAACCTTTATGATCCTTTTTGTTTAATCACTAATAACATTTAAATTGATTCCTATCATACAGAATAACCTCCTTAAGAATCAACCACTCATGTGAAATACATATCAATACATCAATAAAGAATAACCTAATGCAAGAAAATCTTACTTGTACTTAATGGTGGAAGGTGTGGCGACTGCTCGGCGGTAGCATATGAACCAATACCATACTATTCTATACACTAGGATGTCAAGAGAGTCCTGACTTTAGGCTCTGATACCATAAATGTAACGCCCCCAAATCGACCCCCGCCACGTGACGAAGACCAACCTGGAGACGCTACGGCATGCTATGATTTTGACCATAATATTGACCATATCTCAGTCAAGAATCGAGACACGTCAGCGGAAGAAAAGAGATAAAGATAAAAGATAACTTTAAATATGCGGAAGTCTAAAAGTGGCTATATCATTGCGAAGAAAATAAAATAGGTTCTACATCATGAATCTAAAATACGGAAGGTAAACGAAAACTAAATAACACTCTAAAAGCCCTATGGTTCATGTGCTGTCCTATCGCCAGAGCATCATCACCACACGCCTACTCCACCACGTTACTGACCTGATCCTGTGGAAATCAGACACAGGGGAGGAGGTCCTCCCGTAAGCTTTACAGTCTAGTGGAGAACCACATGATATACAATGCATGGCATGAATATAATAATCAGCGGTAAATAATCATGCTTAACTTGAACGTGGAAGATAACATATCAGTATCATGGATCATAATAAGAATAAGATCAGCGATATCATGAATCATGAGGATCAATAATACATAGTAAACTTGGAATCATGACATACTTGACTTGACTTGAACTTGAACATGCTTGTTGATCTTGGTTATTAATTAATAATCAGGGTGACTTTGAGTGCCTTTAATTCTTAGGGTATGCCTAGCAAACGATACGGCCTTGTGCGGGTGGTCAATGGGTGATCAAATCATGACCAAGGGAGCGACCCTTATCTTGATGCACTTGGCTTGGACTGGCAACCCATCATTAATCTTTCATCTGAATTTATTAATCACTTTTAACAACTTGTGGCTCTTTGTTCTTGATTTCATGGATACGATAAGATCAATGCGATATAAATCAATAAGGAAGTAAATCATGTAAATCAGTGAGGGATCTCTATGGGGTCAGACAATATGATCAATCATATATATATAAATAATATCTGGATAAAAAGGAAAATAATTAATAAGTATAATGAAAGGTTTTATGGGAAATCGGTCGACCGGTTCGGGGGAACGATCGCCCGGTAGTCTGTTGATCGGTCGACCGGTCTGTTAAGATCGGTCGACCGGTAGGTCAAGTCGGGTTTAATTGGTTCGGTCGATCCGTTCGGTTGAACGGTCGATCAGTGGGCAAGGATCGGTCGACCGGTGACAAGGATCGGTCGACCGGTTGACATGTGCAGAAAGCGTCTGTACGCAAGTTATCGGTCGACCGATTGCCGCGATGCATACGGGCCGATCGACCGGTCGGCGTCCAGAAAACTTGCAGAACCCTCGAATTTTGCAAATTCTTCGGTGAAATCTCCATCTAACTTAATTCCTATCACTAGCTAATCAATGACATAATAACAGATCAACAAATAATGAATTATGCATGCAAATAATCAATCAATCAATGAATTCAAGAAAATCAAGCAAGGCAAAACAAGGAACTTGAACCATCTTTTCCTCTTCTTCTTTACTTGTACGATTAGGGCATGATTTAGCGTTATTCAGAAGTCATGCAAGGTGATTTCGATTCACCCACCTCGATTCGCGATCAATCCATCTTTCCATTCGTCGAAAAATCGATCCTGGCGCCCCCCTTGTTTCCTTCTTGTTCCTCCTCTTGGCTGCTCTCTGCAAAAATTCCAGCAACGGCGTAAGGATAGCAGCACCCGACAGGTGATAGGAGAATCCAGTAGACTTCTGTACGATTTGCAATTGAGATGAGAGAGAAGGAGCCGGTCGCTAATGCCCAGTAGGCTGGCGGCGTCCGGAATTCCAGCAAGGTCCCATGAGGTTTTTTTTTCAGGGAGAGAACTTCGTGAGGTTATCAGGGAGAGGGGGATTACTGCAATGTTGTTGTGTTTAATAAAAACCTCCTCTTCTCTTAACTCTAATCTGATTCAGAATAATCAAATTTATCCCCTGAGTTGTGGAGATAAATTTATAAATCAAATCCTTAATTTGATTGGCATTGGGCTTTATCCCCAGTCGGCCACGCTCTTTTTTTTTTATGATTTCATTTTTTATCTTTCTTTGTCGGTTGTTACATTCTTACCCCCTTAAAAGAAAATTCGTCCTCGAATTTTGCACTAAGTAGAGGACTTACCGAAAAGATGGGAAAATTCTTGGCGCATTTTCGACTCGAGTTCCCATGTTGCATCATCACTTTTATGGAAATGCCAAGCTACTCTGACCATGGTTACATCCTTGTTCTTTTGACGTTGCACCTTGCGCTCCACTATGTGTGTTGGATACTCAACGAGGATCAAGTCTACGAATTCTTAACGTCATGCATCATCATCTCCTAAAATTTTTTATGCTCTATTATTATTATTATTATTTTCCACATTGACATGCTGGGTACTTAGAACATATTTTCGTATCTCCATGTTTCATGTCATTACTATTTGTTCATCCTTATACATCCATGTTCTTCCCGAATGGATCGCAACTCAGGTTTATAGTTACATCCTTATACTTCTTGTACTTTCCAAATGGATCGTAACCCAGACTTATAATTTTCATCTAATACTCTTTATAAGACTTATTCCTAAATGGACCGCAACACATGCTTATATTATTCATCTAGTATTGCTCTCTTTAGGACTTTATCATTTGGTTTCCACATGCTTAGTTCCTCCAACATTTCATACGAAACATCATGTAGCCTAATAAGCATCACTTGTGTCTGAGTGTATGTGCAACCGAGTTCATTTTTACCAAAATGGTGCTTCATGGAGAACTCAGAATCTTTCAAATTTCATGTCATCTTCATTGTCACATATTAGCGTACTACTAAAAGAAAACATACCTAAGACTCTTTTGATCGATGAACACTTCAATCTTTTCTACATAAATGTAGACATAGTTTGAACACAATGTTCATGAGAACCTAAAGGTTTGAGGGGTGTTCTTAATGGCACCACTCAACTTATAGTGATCATTCATTTAAAATTATCTTCATTACATCTTCTTCAGTAACTCAAAACTGTTGATACTCACTCCCTAGATCGATCTTGAGAGCACCTAGCCTTAAATAGGTCATCTTTGCATGGTAACAAACACTTATGTGTTGATAGTTATTTTATTTAACAACTTGTTAATAAATCTCTAAATTCATAGAGTCATTATTCTTCTTTACTAAAAGAAGAGGAACATTTAAAAATGAGACCCTCCGTCTCCTAAACCCCTCATCTTACGATTATTAGATTTGTCTTTTTAGTTCATATGTCATGGGGCATTGAAAATCAATGTCATTCTTGAAAGGAGGTCGATATGACACTGAACTTCTAATTATAACTTTTAGATCTTTAAATACCGGCAACTATTTTCTTCTTTTTTATAATGCTTATACATCTTAGAAGGAAGAATCAAATAGGAATCTCATCGTAATCCTCCTAAGAAGTTTCCAGCCGATGTGAAAAATAGATCTTATCTTCAATCGTCATTAGTGTCACTAGCATGGACTTTATGGTCACTCGATCTTCATCTTAAATAAGATATCTTAGCTGTTTCTTCCCGTGTGAACATTCCACAGATCAACCTATCGACGAAAGCAGAGACCTTGAACTGCCGCTATTTGATTTTGATACAATATCAACAGCGACTGACAACTTTTCCTGTGAAAACCAGCTTGATGAGGGTGGCTTTGGATTTGTGTACAAAGTAAGTTAATTGAATTCCCTGTGCGTAATTGAACAAGAATAAGATGAGCATCTTTGGCCACCAGATCATAAAATTATCTCAAACATATGTATTTGATGATGTTACTTTAGTCATTTTAGTTTTACCTTTAAAGAAACTTCTAACGGAAGGATTTAAAGCACCGGTGGCACGTAGTTTCCTGATGTTTGAGATCAACAAACAACTTGCAGGGTAAACTAAAAGACGGACAAGAGATAGCAGTGAAGAGGCTCTCGAAGACTTCGATCCAAGGCGCTGATGAGTTCAAGAATGAGGTGACCGTGATCATTAAGCTTCAGCATAGGAACCTGGTTAGGCTTCTCGGTTGCTGCATTGCAAGAGATGAGAGGCTGTTGGTGTATGAGTAGCCCTATAAAAGCTTGGATAACTTTCTCTTCAGTCAGTATCACCAAACTGACATCTAAATTTATATTTCTCATGCCTTTGTCTAGTCTCAGACAAGCTTCTTCTGACACTTCTTAATCGTATCTGTAGACAAAGCTAATGGTATGCATCTGAAGTGGGAAGCTCGGTATAACATCATAGCAGGAATTGCGAGGGGACTTGTGTATTTGCATCAGGATTCTCGGTTCAGAATAATCCACAGAGACCTTAAAGCTAGCAACATCCTTCTGGACAAAGAATTGAAACCAAAAATCTCAGACTTTGGCCTGGCACGAATGTTTGGAGGTGAAGATGCAGGACAAGAAAAGTTGTAGGGACATAGTAAGTCTTCACTTTATCAAATGGAAATACATTTGGTGCGTAGTTGAAGTTTACTGAACAGCTTAGACTTGTTCATGCAGTGGATACATGTCACCCGAGTATGCAATGGATGGATATTTTTCTGTTAAGTCGGACGTCTTAAGCTTTGGGGTCTTAATACCTGAGATCATAAGTGGCCAAAGAAACAGAGGCGTCTGCCTCTCGGAGCCGCAAACCCATCTTATTGGCAACGTACAGTCTCTGTGTGTGTGTGTGTCTCAGGACATGACATTCATCTTTTATCATTATCAAGTGAGAGCGAGACAAAGCTAACAAAGATGAATATTTTTGCAGGCATGGAACCTGTGGAACGAAGGCAAAAGTATGGAATTGCTTGACGAATCGATCAATGGCGATTTCGACGTAGATGAAGTCTTGATGTGTATAAAAATCGGCTTGCTATGCGTTCAAGAATTCCCAAATGTCAGGCCTACCATGTCCGCCGTGGTTATGATGCTGGGCAGCGACCAAGTCGCCTTGCCCCAGCCAAAACAGCCTGGTTTTGTGGCAAGAAGAGGCAACTGTGAACCGCAATCTTCTAGCGAGAAGCAAGAACTGCAAAGCGTGAACGATTTGACTATCACATTGACTATAGACAGATAAATGTTCCTTGTGATTACATGAACTTTTATCTTCTTGAATATTATAATCTTTGTATTTATTTGACATATGCATGGGCTTAATGAATTGAATCCCAAAATAACTAAAGTAGAAATGATCGCTGAATCGTTTTTAAAAAACGTAATAAATAAATGAGATCGTTGATGACCCTTACTTGAAGCTGTAAAGTGCAGCTGTTCATATTCACCCTTGAATACTGAGAATCATTATTTTAAAAAAAATTGGTATTTTATATATGAATGAAACATAGAAAGATGCATTATCATTTTTGCTTCGTAAATTCAGCCAACATAATTAGTTTCCTATTGATATGTATAGACTCAAAGATTGCAAAGGATTATAGCAAAAGACGAAATGTCTCCCATAACATTTTTTATACGCAAGAATGGTAAGAAATGCGAAGGTAGTTCATCTGCAAAGACGAAACTACTCTTTTCATCTGGGGGCATCACATCAACCACGTCACAAAACACAAGCTTCAGTCTTCAATGCACGTGCAAATAAAAAGCGTATGTATCCCACGTCCCCCTCCTCATTCGGCCCCAAAAAAGAGTAGTGAACACCGACAAGGTAGGGGCTCCCACCGAGACTAGGGAGATCTACAAGGTGTGACGCCCCATAATCGCACCTCTCATTACATAGACGGTCAGTTTGATCTTAGAGGCGTTGCATTGCTTATTGCTATATTGAATGCGAAAGAGTAGTCGAAAAATGCCATGATGAATGACTAAAATGCGGAAAAATTTATAATATCTCGTATTATAGAAAAATATTCAGAAGTCTATGATGGTTCATATTATAGAAATTATGCGGAAGCATAGTGTCTTGTAAGATAGAAAATTATGCGGAAATATAATAAAACTTGTCTGAAATTCTGTGAGCGAAAGTAAAACATGATGTCTCTGAACATAATATGATTTAAACATAAATATAATAGAAAAGCTCGGAGTAGACAGATCAGTCATGTGCAGCATTCTCCAAACTCTACGCCCTCCATAATCTCTTCAGTTGGCATTCTCACCTGCAAATTCCAATGCAGAGGAATATAATACCCATGAGCAAATATGGCAAGTACCATAGCTAAAGACGGTAAAATAAGGATCGATGAAAGTAATGTATGAGTCTTTATTCATATCAGTACTCTGTTCTTTATTATAACAATACTTTATCTTTGCTTTACCTTGGCTTTGCTTTACAATGTCTCTGCTATGTTGTGCTATACTTTACTTTACATTATCTCTGCTTTGCTTTACAATACTTTACTTTGCTTTGCATTGCTTTATCGTGAGTTGCATTACGTCTTTTACATTACTAGAATATCCTTAGAATTGGTTGTCCTATACGAACTCGACTTTATTAGGTTGGGAAGCCAGAGGTGCCTCTCTGATTCTGATGCCAGTAAGCCCATAAGGGAAGAGGGGTGGGTGTTACTACCTCACCCAGTTCGGAAGGTAGAGGAAAGAATTCATACAATCCAGAAACAGTGGTCGGTTACAAGACCTATAGGTTCACTGTCTCCTCAGCTAGCTACCTGTCCCTCTGACATAATACTTTAATCTTTAAGGGAAGGGGTATGTCCTTTAGCATCGCCCTTCATTCGAGATATAGATGAGAGAAAATCTGAAATCTCAGGAATAGTAGTCATCTAAGACAGTAGCGTCGCTGTCCCCTCAGCTAACTACCTATCCCTTCTCTCTTTTAATCACTGATCTTTGCTTTAACTTTGGGGGCGGCACATAGCAATTCCATGTATTTGTCCTTGCTTTGTTTATCTTTAGTCATTGTGAAATATATGATTTAGGGTTCAATAGAACTTTGATCTTTGTACAATAGGACTCAACCAATTCAGGTGAACTGGTCAGAGTCTTAGAATGTGTTTGGATTGAGAGTTATGAAGGGGTGTGGTGAAATATGGGGAAAAAAATTAGTTAAACCATGTTTGGATACATTTTTTATTTAAGTTAAGAGGGGTGGAGTGAAATAGCTAAGCCCTCTAAACACTACATTTTTCATTCCACCAAATTGATGGAATGAAGAGGATTAGATTAATTTAGACCAAATTAACCTCTTTCCTTTTTTTATTACCAAATTCAATTATTTCTCTTCTTATCAAATTAAACCACTTCTCTTTCTCTCATTGATATATATCATCATATATTATCCTTTTTCTAATACATCATCATATATTATAAATATAAAATTTTATTCAAAATAAACAAAAATATACTATTTAAAAATAATTTAATATTAATATAATATATTCAATTGGGTCGGGACGTAAAACTTGGATTCGTTCCCGACCCGTCCCGTCCGGGTGTAAAAAAAATGAGACTTGATCTTGACTCCGTTATCCATCGGGTCGGGAAAAAATTTGAAAAATCTAAGTCGGTACGGGCGAGGGCGATCAGGTCGTCCCGGTTCATGCTCACCCTAATTAACTATTATAAATACTTTAAAGATATAATGAAGGATAAAAATGACTTTTATACAAATAAAATATTTGTTACCCCACCCCACATCTTATATAATTTATTATCCAAACATGAACTTTCTAATGACACACCACGCCATCCCACCCCATCACTCACCATACCACCCCATCCCATCCCTCCATTAGTTATTTGCCAAACATGCCCTTAGTTGAGATTGGAAATGAATTAATCCGATCAGGTCTGACCTATGGGTCTGCCTATCGGACCGGTCGACCGCTCTTGTTGGACCGGTTGACCGTTCTCTTGGCACAGGTCGATCGGTCCTTCAGGATCGGTCGGCCGAGTTCTTTATTTAGTGTCTGTGAACCGGTCGACCGTCCAGGGTGTCGGTCGACCGTTCTTTAATCCATGAGGATGCGTAGTGCGCATCGGGTCGGTCGACCATTCACTGGGACCGGTCGATCAATTTTGAGTTTAAGTTTGTCTGTCAATATAAAGATCGGACGACCGCCATGGTAGGCCGGCCGACTGATGCGAAGAACTTGCATGAGTTCTGTGTGTGGACCGGTCGACCGTTCTCTAGGATCGGTCGGTCGGTCTTGCAATCAAATAGGGCCGTCGAACTTTTTTATTAATTCCAGCGGCCGTCCGGTCATCAAATCGATACGATATGAATACGAAACTTTAAGGTAACACTCTAAAGATCACAATGGTATAATTCTTTGCATCAAACAATCCATAATTCTTCGTCTATGGGATTAGAACGCTAAGGGTACCTTTTCTTTGTTGGAAATTGGTTCACCGAATTACTGCTCGTCGTCCGGTCATCGTCAGACGTTCCTGATCGGTGCGGGGGAGTCGCCCGATCCTTGCGTACGTGAGGGATGGTCGAAGTCGTGCGTCGAGGGTCATCGATCATTGCGGTACGTCGCTGCTCTACTCGCGCACGCCGGTCGTCATTCGAGGAGAAGAAGAAGAACGAGAGAGAGGAGGAGGTCGGGGTTCCAAGAGGGCGCAAGTGCGTCCCCCCCCCCTCTTATACGCCCCGGCCGACCCTTGGTCTGCCAGAGGCGAAACGGCGGAAGGCCAGGGGAGGCGACATCGCTCGTTTCGAATTTTTTTTTGATTTAAAAGCCGATATGTTACATTATTACCCTCTAAAAAAAATTCGTCCTCGAATTTGGATAAGGGTTAAGGCTTACCGAAAAGCTCAAGAAATTTCTCTCGTATTCCCGATTCGACTTCCTAAGTGGCTTCTTTTCCTTGGTGGTGCTTCCATGCCACTTTGACCAGCGCTACTCTCTTCTTCCCTTGTTGATATACTTGGTATTCCAATATCTTCGTGGGTCGTTCCTCATATGTCAGATCCTCCTTGAGGTTTGGTTCCATAATTTGGATCACGTTGGCGTAGTCGTGTTTGTACATCCGGAGTAGCGAGACATGGAAGACGTTGTGTACCCTTGAATACGCCGAAGGCAGGGCCAATCTGCATGCTGAGTCTCCGACCATTTCGAGTATCTCGAATGGGCCTACATACCTTGGGCTCAATTTTCCCCATTTGCTGAAATGCATTACTCCTTTAGTGGCGGAGACCTTGAGCAGAACTTGATCGCCCGCCTTCAACTTATGTTCTCGACGCTTCTTATCCGCGTAGGCCTTCTGACGGTCTTGAGCAGACTTCATTCTCTTCTTTATCAGTTCCACCCTGTCTGTATATTCCTGTGTCTGTTTCTGTAACTCAGCACTTAAGATTTTCCTTTCTTCAACCTCGCCCCAACATGCCGGAGAACGACATGGGCGACCATACAATGCTTCAAAGGGAGACATCTCTATGCTAGCATGAAAACTGTTATTGTAGGAAAACTCTATGAGAGTAAGGTGTTTGTCCCAGTTACCATGCCAGTCCAAAGCGCATGCTTTCAGCATGTCCTCCACGGTCTGGATCCTCCGCTCCGTTTGGCCGTCCGTTTGAGGATGAAATGATGTGCTATACCGGAGCCTGATCCCAAAAGCATTCTGGAGACTCTTTCAGAATCTGGAGGTGAACCTGGGATCTCTGTCGGATACAATGGCTGCCGGGATCCCATGAAGCCTAACAATCTTCTGTACATATAGATCCATGAGGCTTTCGAGAGATTGTTTTACCTTAATGGGTAGGAAGTGAGCCGATTTTGTGAGTCGGTCCACTATAACCCAAATGGCGTCGTGCCCCTTTAGAGTCCGAGGTAGGCCTGTAATAAAATCCATCGATATTTCTTCCCACTTCCACTGTGGGATGCCCAGACTCTTCAAGGTTCCCTGTGGCTTCTGGTGTTCGATCTTGACCTGTTGGCACACAATAGACTTGGAGACATACTCCGCTATCTCTTTCTTCCTGTCTAGCCACCAGAAGCTTCTCTGTACATCTTTATACATCTTTGTACTCCCTGGGTGGATCGCAAACTCGGATTTGTGGCATTCGTCTAGCACTTCTCTTCGGAGTTCCGGATTATTCGGTACCCATAGTCGGTCACGGTACCTGATGCCACCATCCGAAGAGACCTTGAGGTTCGTCGTTTCCAAACTTGTCTTTATCATCATATCTTGATACCATGTGTCTTCCAATTGTGCTTCTATGATCCTTCCTATCACATCTGGTACTATGCACTGCATCATCATTAGTGATTCATCATGCCTCACTTTTGGTGTCCATTTGAACAGTTCTTCCATGAGTTCGAACTGTCGTAGGCGCATGTAGGCTAAGGATCCTTCCAATTTTCGATTGAGAGCGTCAGCTACTGAGTTTGCCTTACCGGGTTGGTAGTTAATGGCAAACTCGTAATCTTTCAAGAATTTCATCCAACGCTCCTTCTGTGTGAAAGCATATTTTAAACTTTTGTCATCTATATAGACCACAAATTCTTCTCCATATAAGTAGTGACGCCAAAGCTTGAGGGCGAACACTACTGCTGCCAACTCGAGGTCATGCGTTGGATAATTAACCTAATGCTTCTTCAACTGACTGGATGCGTATGCTACCACCTTCCCATGCTGCATTAATTTGCATCCCAATCCTGTACCACTAGCATCGCTGTAAACCACGTAACCACCGTTGCCCGATGGTAACGTCAGGATTGGTGCCGAAGTTAGTCGCCCCTTTAACTCTTGGAAACTTTCTTCGCATTTGGGCGACCAGATGAACTTTTCTCCTTTCCTTGTGAGCTTGGTCAGTGGCAATGCTATTCTAGAGAAGTCTTTGATAAAACGTCGGTAATAGCCGGCCAAATCGAGAAAACTCCTAATCTCGAAGACATTCTTCGGTTGGGTCCAGTTGGACACCGCTTCAACCTTCGCAGGATCCACTGCAACTCCGTCTTTAGAGATGATATGTTCGAGGAACATGATCTGCTCTAACCAGAATTCACATTTTAAAAACTTTGCCTATAGCTTCTTTGCTTGTAATGTTTCCAGTATTGTCCTTAGGTGCTCTCTATGCTATTCCCCGCTCGACGAATAGATGAGGATATCATCGACGAAGACAATTACGAACTTATCCAGGTGTTCGTGGAAAGTTCGATTCATGAGGTCCATAAATGCTGCTGTGGCATTTGTCAACCCAAACGACATCACCATAAACTCATAATGATCATATCTTGATCGGAAGGCCGTCTTTGGGATGTTTTCTTCTGCCACCCTTAACTGATGGTATCCACTCCTTAGATCGATCTTTGAGAACACCCTTGCCTTGGACAGCTGATCGAATAGATCGTCGATACGAGGTAGTGGGTACCTGTTCTTTATTGTGACTTTGTTCAACATTCTGTAGTGATACAAAGTCTCAACGACCCATCCTTCTTTTTGACAAACAGAACTGGTGCTCCCCAAGGTGAGAGCTAGGCCTTATGAAACTTTTGTCCAGTAGCTCTTGAATCTGGTCCTTCAATTCCTTCATCTCTGCCGGGGCCATGCGGTATGGGGCTTTGGAGATTGGTGCAGTTCCGGGTGCTACTTCGATGTGAAAGTCTATCTCCCTTCTGAGCGGTAGACCACTGACATCCTCAGGGCATATATCGAAAAATTCCCTCACCACTTCTATGTCTTGAGGAGTGTTCTTTGATTCATCTATTTTGGTTATGCTGGCTAGGTAACCTCTACATCCTTTCTGAAGTAATTTATGTGCCTTTATAGCCGAGACTATAATCCTTGGTTCTTTCTGTGCAATACCCTTGACTATAACTTTATCAGTACTTTGTGTGCCTATGATTACTTTCTTTTGCTTGCACAATATGAAAACATCATGTGAGTGAGGTTAACCAATCCATACCAAATATTATATCATAATCTCTCATGGGGATAATAATGAGATTGGCGGGATGATTCTTTTTCTCTATCTTTATAGATACATTGGGAAGATACTTTGTTGTAAATAGAGTGCCTTGTGGGGTTAAGATGTTCATCTTATGCTCTAAGTTCATGGTAGCTAATCCTAAGATTTTGGCACATTCTTCAGATATAAAGGAATGGCAGGCACCGAAATCAAACAGCACTTTAGTAAGTAAATCGGCTACGAATAGCGTACCTCGAATGACATTAGCGTCATTCTACGGTGCATCCTCTTCCAAATTGAAGAGTCTTCCCTGTATCAACTGTTGTTGTCTGCGTCTCATACAGTTCACTGCTATATGCCCCATTCTGCCGCAGTAGTAACAGGCTCCTAACTTCATTCATCATTCCCTAGCGTGGGTCCTGCCACAAGTGTTGCATAAAACCCGCTCACCTTGTGCGGGTGGTACTTGAGGGGCTCTAGGAGACTGTTACCTCTGCTACTGAGCTGGACGCCTCTGCGCTTGCTGAGGGGGTCGCTGTTGTTGCTGTTGCTGTGCCTGCTGTTGCGGTGAGGGAGGAGCTTGTTGTGGCGGTCGGTACGGATGCTGCTGTTGTTGAGACTGGTGGTTCTGTTGAGGCGCTGCATATGGATGGTATCGATTATCCCGTCGTTGGTGTTGCCAGTTGTTCCCTCAAAACTGTTGCTGCTGCTGTTGCTGGGAACTCTGCCCCACATTCTGCTGAGCCTTTTGAGCTTTCAGCAGATCTTGTTGGTCCTTTTCAGTTAGAGTGGCCAAAGTGATGGCAT
Organism: Pontederia crassipes; assembly: GCA_030549335.1. Lineage (NCBI taxonomy): Eukaryota > Viridiplantae > Streptophyta > Magnoliopsida > Commelinales > Pontederiaceae > Pontederia > Pontederia crassipes. The sequence goes on along the minus strand of CM060194.1, from coordinate 57,481,484 downwards.
CCTCTAAGGTTTTGCAGTTCCCTGATCTCGTATGGGACCTCAGAGTGGGGTTCAGTCCGTCCACGAACCGCTTGGTGACATCCAACTCGTCCATGATCAACTTGGAGTACTTCCTAAGTCTGACAAACTTTGTCATGTACTGTTCCACCGTCATGGTTCCTTGCACTAAGTCCAGTAACTCCTTCTGCTTTAAGTCCCTTTGGAACTTAGGGAAGTACCGCGCCTCGAACGTCTTACGGAAGTCTTCCCATGCAACTATCCTTACATCAGGAAAACTAGTGGTCTTCCGTGCCTTCCACCATTCCTTGGCACCCTTTTGGAGGATGTCCTTAGCGAAAAGGACCTTCTTGTTCTCGGGCACATCGAGGATGTCGAACTTGTCCTCGATGGCCTCTATCCATTGCTCTGCTATCACAATGCCTCCTTCTCCGTTGAACATTGGAGGCTTTGACCTCCAGAAATCTTGTAATGTGCAGACGGAAGGGACCTGACGTCCTTGCTGGGCCGGTGGCTCTGGTGGAGGAGGAGAAGGTGGAAATAGAGATGAATACGGTGGAGGTGGGTATGGTGGAGGTGGGGAAACATATAGGTTCTCCCCTTCCTCGAAATTCTCAGCCTCACTGGTATAGGCGTACTCTCTTCTTTGATAGGACATCTATAAAAAGAAAAGGACCATAGAAATACTTTGAGAGAGGCACATATAATCAAAGATTCTTAATCTAAATAAAAATCTTAGATAAAACTTGAAACCAAGATGCTCAATATTCATTAAAGCAAATATTATTCTCTTGATAAGGTTCGAAAAGCATAACATATGTCTGAGGCGCACTAAGGCCTTCACATCGAGATACATCCAATACTAATCACTACGTCTAGAACGATAGGGGCACTCATCATTAGTGTGTCCCATATAGCAAAGATCACAACACTCCTCTGGATCGGTCTGACTGATAGGGCTCGCGTCTCTGAACTGTAGCTCTCATGGTGGTGCATGAGCTTCTTCTTCTTCGTCATCGGAGGATATATAAATCGGATTGTCTATATGTCTTCCCTTCATTCGCCGGTTCTCCCCTGGGATTACGTCTTCCCATGTCCCTATGGGTGGGGAGGATAAATTAGGATCATTACTCCCAACGCTCTCCAAATCCGAATCTGAATACGCCGGTCTCTCTGGAGTAAGCTGTGGAGGGGTTGGGGGATCTAGTGGGTGTCTATTAATTCCAATTATATGACCTCCCCTACGTAAAATCCTGATGATCATGCGACGTGGAGGCATCTATAACACAATAAATCCAATAATATAAGTATGATTCTCATAAGAATGTACTTATTACTTACTTGAGTAGTGGTGCCGCAGATACTTGAGAAGCTTGCACATGACTTTATCGTGAGCTATGTACAATATGAACAATGAATGCCATGCATGAACACCTACTCTACTATGATCCATTAAGGAGCTAAGAACTTAGGCTCTGATACCAAACTGTGACGCCCCCATAATCGCACCTCCCGCCACGTAGGCGGTCAGTTTGACCCTGGAGGCGCTACACTGCCTATTGCTCTATTGACCTTGACCATTCAACAAAACGACTTACGTGGTACTAATAAAATAATAATAAACATAATAGAGGACTTTGAATGCGAAAGAGTAGTCGAAATGCCATGATGAATGACTAAAATGCGGAAAAATTCATAATGTCTCGTATTATAGAAAAATATGCGGAAGTCTATGATGATTCATATTATAAAAAATTATGCGGAAGCATAGTGTCTTGCAATATAGAAAATTATGTGGAAATATAATAAAACTTGTCTGAAATTCTGTGAGCGAAAGTAAAACATGATGTCTCTGAACATAATATGATTTAAACATAAATTTGATAGAAAAGCTCGGAGTAGACAGATCAGTCATGTGCAGCATTCTCCAAGCTCTGCGCCCTCCATAATCTCTTCAGTTGGCATTCTCACCTGCAAATCCCAATACAGGGGAATAGAATACCCATGAGCAAATATGCCAAGTACCATAGCTAGAGACGGTGAAATAATGATCGATGAAAGTAATGTATGAGTCTTTATTCATATCAGTACTCTGTTCTTTATTATAATAATACTTTGTCTTTGCTTTGCTTTACAATGTCTCTGCTATGTTGTGCTATACTTTACTTTACATTATCTCTGCTTTGCTTTACAATACTTTACTTTGCTTTGCATTGCTTTACCGTGAGTTTCACTACGTCTTTTACATTACTAGAATATCCTTAGAGTTGGTTGTCCTATACGAACTCGACTTTATTAGGTTGGGAAGCCAGAGGTGCCTCTCTGATTCTCTGATGCCAGTAAGCCCATAAGGGAAGAGGGGTGGGTGTTACTACCTCACCCAGTTCGGAAGGTAGGGAGAAGAATTCCTACAATCCAGGAACAATGGTCGGTTACAAGACCTGTAGGTTCACTGTCTCCTCAGCTAGCTACCTGTCCCTCTGACATAATACTTTAATCTTTAAGGGAAGGAGTATGTCCTTTAGCATCGCCCTTCATTCGAGATACAGGTGGGAGAAAACCTAAAATCTCAGAAATAGTGGTCATCTAAGACAGTAGCGTCGCTGTCCCCTCAGCTAACTACCTATCCCTTTTCTGCTTTAATCTCTGATCTTTGCTTTAACTTTGGGGACGTCACATAGCAATCCCATGTCTTTGTCTTTGCTTTCTTTATCTTTAGTCATTGTGAAATATATGATTTAGGGTTCAATAGAACTTTGATCTTTGTACAATAGGACTCGGCCAATCCAGGTGAACTGGTCAGAGTCTTAGTCAAGATTGGAAATGAATTAATCCTATCAGGTCTGACCTATGGGTCTGCCTGTCGGATCGGTCGACCGCTCCTGTTGAACCGGTCGACCGGTTCTTCAGGATCGGTCCGCCGAGTTCTTTATTTAGTGTCTGTGAACCGGTCGACCGTCCAGGGTGTCGGTCGACCGTTCTTTAATCCATGAGGATGCGTAGTGCGCGTTGGGTCGGTCGACCAATTTCGAGGTTAAGTTTGTCTGTCAATATAAAGATCGGTCGACCGCCATGCCGAGGCCGGTCGACCGATGCGAAGAACTCGCATGAGTTATGTGTGTGGACCGGTCGACCGTTCTCTAGGATCGATCGACTAGTCCTGCAATCAAACAGGGCCGCCGAACTTTTTCATTAATTCCGGCGGTCGTCCGGTCGTCAAATCGATATGATATAATACGAAACTTTAAGGTAACACTCTAAAGATCACAATGGTATAATTCTTTGCATCAAACAATCCATAATTCTTCGTCTATGGGATTAGAACGCTAAGGGTACCTTTTCTTTGTCGGGAATTGGTTCGCCGGATTATTGCTCGTCGTCCGATCGTCGTCGGACGTTCCTGATCGGTGCGGGGGAGTTGTCCGGTCCTTGCGTACGTGAGGGAGGGTCGAGGTCGTGCGTCGAGGGTCATCGATCATTGCGGTACATCGCTGCTCTGCTCGCGCACGCCGATCGCCGTTCGAGGAGAAGAAGAAGAACGAGAGAGAGGAGGAGGTCGGGGTTCCAAGAGGGCGCAAGTGCATCCCTCCCCCCTCTTATACGCCCCGGCCGACCCTTGGTCGGCCGGAGGTGAAACGGCGGAAGGCCAGGGGAGGTGACGCCTCCCCTGCCGACCGCTCATTTCGAATTTCTTTTTCTTTTTTTTATTTAAAAGCCGATATGTTACACAAGGGGATGATGATACACCATAAAATTTGAAGTTTGCCAAGACCTTCTCTCAAATAGCACTGATTGAGTGTTTAAGAGAGTTGAAGTGCAGATCATTCTTATGCTTTCATAAGTTCCAAATACATAAGGCAATAAGAGTAAGGATATTGATTCTTTGTTTCAAGGTGAGATCTCCCCTTTTCCGACCATGAGCTGGATGGTCATGATTGAAAGTAGAGTAAACAGTATATGGTCTGTTGTTGGAAAATAGACCACAACTAAATACTAGAAGAGCACGAAAAAAATAGGTGCTCAATGGTTTCAACTTCACAGCCACACAAGTACAAAGTGGCCTAACGGAATTATCAAAGGAGTGTAACATAAGTTTTGTGGGTAACTTATGGTGTAGTAGTTTTCATAAGAAATTGTGAATCCTATGAGGAGTCTTGATGTGCCACAATCTCCTACATCTCAGATCAAAATCATTGTTACAATTAAAAGTCAGCTCTTCAACGAATTTGTAAATTGACTTGGCATGTGGAGTGTCGTGAGAGTCAACCTCACAAATTCAAAGGCCATCATGGGGATATGTAGGTATGTAAATAGAAATTATTCTTTCAATTAAAGTAGGGGCAATGAATTGCTGAAGCTTGTAGAGATTCCAATTCTGTGTTCAACATAAGAACCCGAAAATCCGACCCGACCTGATCGGGTGGACCCGGTGAACCCAGAAATCCGACCCGACCCGACCAAGACCCGACCAAGGGTCGGGTTGGCAAATTCTAACTCGAGTTGACCCGACTCGATCCGATGATCCGATTTTTTTTCTTTTTTTTAAATTTTAATTATTTTTTAGTTAAATATATAGTTTTATATCATTTAAATTCTAAAAAATATGAAATAAACTATTTTAAATGTAGAAAAGTATATAGATATTTAAAACAATATTTTTAGTATTTAAAAATACTTTATTTTGTATTAAAAATAAAATAATAAATACTTTTTTATATTAAAAAAATGTTGGGTCGGGTCACAACCAAAATTTTAAGGGGACCCGACCCAACGGGTTTGTTCACGGGTCGAGTCAAACTCGACCCATGAATACCCCTAGTGTTGAATCCTATGTTTTGATAATAACAAATTAAAATGGATCTAAAAGTTACTAATCTACTCTCAAGTGATGATAATACAAGTGTAGGATTGATATGAACAGATTTGTAGAAGAATTCGACAAATTAAAAGTTGGAAAAAAGTTTCAGACACGACCGGTCGACCGACCATGAGCACCGATTGATTGATATTCGGTGGAAGGAAATGCGACAAGATGTCGGTCGACATCGAGACTATACCGGTCGATTGATCGGTCGACAACAATATAGATCGGTTGACGTCGAGACATTACCGGTCGTTGTATCGGTCGAAGGACTGGTCGACCGGACAGTGTCAAAGAATAAAAATGAGACAACGGTCACATAGACCGGTCGACCGGCCCATCCCAGTGGTCGACCGACCATTCAGTCAAATGAACAGTAACGGCTAGAATTTTGAGAAAAAAAGTGGGGGAGACTTTTTGAACGAATTCTCACCCCTAGGAGCCTATAAAAGGAGTGCCAAAGCCTGAAGAAAATTCATCCAAACAAGAAAGAAGATCCTAGAGCTCCTCTTAAGTTTTTGAGCATAGAATTGCAAATTTCTCCCCTTCTCTTTTCTTAGTCTTGAGTGTGAGAAATTTTTTTTTTTGTAAAAGAAAAGAGTTAGAGGGAACATTTCCTTTCTGAATCTAGTGAGATTGAGAGCTCCTTGTATAGAGGTGTGCCTAGCCTCTTGAGCGGAGAAGAAAGCGTGATTGTTTAAAGAGAGTTGTTCTCTCCCTATAAGAAAAGAGAAAGATAGTGAATCTCCGGCGGTCTTGAGGTCGAGAAGTCGGAGCGGGGACGTAGGTCAAAGTATTGGGGCCGAACCTCGTCAACATATCGTGACTTCTTGTGTTTGTTCTTTATTCTTCGTCTACGCATTATCCTTATTTGCTTGTGATCATTTTTATCGATTTTCTCCGAAGGTGAATTTTTGAAAAATTTAATTTCACCAATTCACCCCCCTCTTGGTGCTTTCGATCCTACAATTGGTATCAGAGCCAAGTTGCTCTAGCTTTAAGATTTAAAAATATCTTTAGAACTATGGCATCATGTAGTTCCGATTTTTTCGAAGGTCAATCTATTAATCATCCTCCACTTTTTAATGCATCAAATTTTGCATATTGGAAAATTAGGATGCAAGCCTATGTTTATTCTATTGATATTGATATGTGGGACATTATTCAAAATGGTTTTGATTTAAGTAAGAAAAAACCTTTTGAATATACCGAAGGAGAAAGACTTTCAGTAAAATTCGATTGGAAAGCTAAAAATATTTTTTATTGTGCTTTGGATCCAACGGAGTTTAATCAGATTTCTAATTGTGAAAGTGCTAATGATATTTGGAAAAAACTCATTATTACTCATGAAGGAACGGATAAAGTTAAGGAGTCTAGATTAAATATTTTAAATAATCAATATGATTCTTTTAAAATGCTTGAAAATGAATCTATTAATGAGATGGTTGTTCGCTTCAATAATATTATAAATGTCTTAGCCTCTTTGGGCGAGCCAAGGACTAATCTCCAAAAAGTAAAAAAGTTTCTCACGTCTCTCTCCTCCAAGTGGCATACAAAGAGGACAGTGATTGAAGAAAATGACTTAAACAAGTTGGACTTTGATGATCTTATAGGTTCACTCTTGACCTATGAGATCGGGATCAAGGAGGATGAAGAAGCAAATACTCCAAAAAGAAAAACACTTGTATTGAAAGCAAACAAAGATGAGGAAGATACAAGTGAAGACGATGAGGATCTTGATGAAAAGAAGTTTTCTCTATATGCAAAGAAGCTTGACAAATATCTCAGGTTCGTTAAGAAGAAGAAAGACTATTCCAAGAGAAGATCATTAAGTAAAAGTCAAATAACTTGTTTTGGATGCAAAAAGATTGGACACTACAAAAATGAATGTCCAAATTTGGTCAAAAAGGAGAAAGAAGGAAAAAGCTCAAGAAGGAAGAAAAAGGCTCTCCAAGCCACTTGGGATGAAAGCGAAAATGAAGAGAATGACTCCAACACCTCTTCCAGTGATGACGAGGAAGCCTACATATGTCTAATGGCTAATAGCCACGAGGTATCATCTAACTCCTCTAATTATAGTGATAGTGAATCTTTCAATGTGCATAAGGAGTTTAGAGGTCTAATTAATAAATATGCATGCCTAAAAAAGAAACACGATGAGATAAAAATAGAGTTTGAAAATTTGCAAAAGAAAAATAAGAATGTTAAAGCATGTGAAAAGAGTGATATATTGAATAAAGAAAACTCTAGCTTAAAACTCTCAATTGAAGAATTAAAAATGGAAAATAGTGCACTAAAATCAATATGTAAAAGACAAATTGTAGAAAGTGCATGTTTGAACAAAGATATTAATCAATTAAAACTCGAACTTGAAAAATTCTCAAATGGAAGTAAAATGTTAGACGCCATGCTTAGTGAATCTAGAATATCTTCAAACAAAAAGGGACTTGGTTTCACCTCTTTTGAAAAGAAGAATGACAAAAGAATTTTATTTCTTAAAGCATCGCATGATTACACAAGATCACAAATTGTTTGTTTTCATTGTGGATATGAAGGGCGTTATTCTTATGATTGTAGAATTAGGAAAGGGATAAGTAAATGAATGAAGAAAATTTTTGTCCCGAAAAGGACCATGACTAACCAAGACGGACCCAAGCAAGTTTGGGTACCAAAAACATGAAACTCCTAACTTCTTTCTTGTAGGAAGCTTCTATGTACAATGAAGGTAAATGGTAGTTGGATAGTGGATGCTCAAGACATATGATCGGCGATGTCTCAAATTTCATTAATTTGGAAAAAAAATAGAGGAAAAGTCACTTTTGGAGACAATAACATAGGAAGAGTAATTAGTATAGGTAATATTGGTAAGAATGACAAGGTGTATTTAGAAAATATTTGTCTTGTTGAAAATCTAAAACATAATCTAATTAGCATAAGTCAACTTTGCGATAAAAAAATATTTAGTTAAATTTGAAAAGGACAAATGTTTGATATTAGATGAAAATAACAAAGTTTTACACATGGGATTTAGGTACAATAATGTATACAAAATTGATTTTGATAACTTGAAAAATAAAAAAAATGTCTTAGTGTTATGCATAATGACATAAACTTGTGGCATAGGAGATTAGGAAATGCAAATTATAAATTGCTAAATAAACTCTCAAATAATGAATTGGTTAGAGGCTTACCTAAGATCAAATTTGAGAAAAACAATGTTTATGATTCATGTCTAAAAGGTAAACAAACCAAAAGTTCTTTTAAATTAAAATGAGTTATTAGTACGCATAGGGCCTTGGAACTTTTATATCTTGACTTATTTGGGCTATTGATGTGACAAGCTTAGGAGGAAAAAATATATGTATTTGTAATTGTTGATAATTTCTCCCATTTTACTTGGACAATTTTTCTCGCTAATAAAGATGAGACGCTAAACATGTTTTCCAAATTTGCAAAAAGTGTTCAAAACGAATTTGAACTAAAGATTTAAAAAATTAGAAATGACCATGGAGGAGAATTTGAAAATCATAAATTTGAATTATTTTGCGAAGAAAATGGAATTACTCATAATTTTTCAACTCCTAGAACACCTCAACAAAATGGAGTAGTAGAAAGAAAAAAATAGAACTATACAAGAAATGGCTAGAACAATTTTAAATGAAAGCAAGTTACCGAAATATTTTTGGACGGAAGCCGTAAATACATCATGCTATGTTCTTAATAGAATTCTACTTAGACCTCTTGAAATGAAAACATATTTTGAAATGCTATTTGGCAAGAAACCAAATATTTCTTATTTTAACGTTTTTGGATGTAAATGTTATATTTTGAATATCAAAGATAAACTAGGCAAATTTGATAACAAATGTGATGATGGTATTTTTCTTGATTATTCTAGTACAAGTAAAGCCTATAGAGTGTATAATAAAAAAATATTAGTTGTTGAAGAGTCTATTAATGTTAAATTCAATGAAACTAATGATTTTTTGAGCAAACAAGCACATGATGATGATGAAAAAATAGTTGAAGTACAAAGAAAACTTGAAGTTGTGGACATAGAGGAAGTAAAAGCTTGCACCACAAAGGTGGAAGAAATGGAAGTACCTCAAAGAGAAGAGAATCAAATCATCCTAAGAAATTGGAGACATGCCTCATCACACCCACTTGATCAAGTTATAGGTAATTTAAATGAAGGCATAAAAACTAGAAATTCTTTAAAAAATCTATGTGCTTTTTTTACTTTTCTTGCAAATTTTGAGCCCAACAATATAGATGAAGCACTTGAAGATCCAAATTGGATAAATGCAATGCATGAAGAATTAAATAATTTTGAAAGAAATCAAGTGTAGAAACTTGTTGAAAGACCCAAGGACCATTCTATCGTTGGAACCAAATGGGTCTTTCGAAACAAGTTAGATAAAAATGGTGTCATTGTGAGGAACACGGCTAGATTAGTGGCAAAGGGTTACTCACAAATTGAAGGGATTGATTTTGATGAAACTTTTGCTCATGTTGCTAGACTTGAGGCAATTCGAATGCTTTTGGCTTTTGCATGCTATAAAGGTTTTAAACTTTTTTAAATGGATGTGAAATCGGCTTTCTTGAATGGTTTTATAAATGAGGAAGTTTATGTTGAACAATCTCAAGGTTTTGAAAATCCAGATTTTCCCCATTATGTATTTAAACTCTTCAAAGCTCTTTATGGATTGAAACAAGCCTCTCGAGCTTGGTATAAAAGATTAAGTTCGTTTCTAATTGAAAATTGTTTTCAAAAAGGGAAAGTTGACACCACATTATTTTTAAAACATTTTTAAAATTATATTTTAATAGTTCACATTTATGTTATTGATATCGTATATGGTTCCACTAATGAATGCCTATGCAAAGAGTTTGAAATTCTTATGCAATAAGAATTTGAAATGAGTCTTGTAAGAGAGCTCACTTTCTTTCTAGGCCTACAAGTAAAACAATTCAAGGAAGGCATTTTTCTCGATCAAGAAAAATATATAAGGAAACTACTCAAAAGATTAAGGATGAACGAATGCAAGCCGAGCACAACTCCTATGAGCACTATTACAAAATTTGATAAAGATGAAAAAGGCAAGTCCATTGAACAAAAAAGGTACAATAGTATGATTGGTAGTTTGCTCTACTTGACGGCATCTAGGCCGGACATAATGTTTAGTGTGTGTTTGTGTGCCAGGTTTCAATCCGCCCCCAAAGAATCGCACTTAATTACTGTTTAAAGCATACAAGTGAATTAGGCATTTAGTATGATAGAAATTCCCCATTTGAATTGCATGCCTACACCGATGCGGATTTTGCCGAGTGTAAAGTTGATAGAAAAAGCATTAGTGGGATGTGTTGTTTTCTTGTTAGTTCTCTCATTTCATGGGCTAGCAAGAAATAAAACTCCTTCGCACTTTCTACCGTCGAAGTCGAATATATAGCCGCCGGTAGTTGTTGTGCACAAATACTATGGGTAAAACAACAATTACTTGATTATGGTGTAAATTGTTCAAATGTACCCATGAAGTGCGATAACACAAGTGCTATAGAAATAACCAAAAATCTAATTCAACATTCTAGAACTAAACACATTGACTCACGGTATCATTTCATTAGAGAACATGTGTCCCTTAAGAACATTGCCATTGAACATGTGTCCACCGAAGTTCAACTTGAAGACATATTTACAAAACCCTTAAGTGAAGAACGATTTTGCATGTTTAGAAGGGAATTATGAATGATTAACTCTTAATTGCATATCAATTCAAACTAAAAATGACTTGGTTATACAATATCACTTTTGACATGAATTGAACATTAAAAGTGTTGCACAACACTTACATTTGTATGATCTTTTTTTGAATATGATTTTTATGACTTTTAATGAGTTTAAATGGTTCAAAGTTTGAAAAATACAGGGATCGATCGATCAACTTGAAGGACTGGTCGACCGACTGAAAGGACCGGTCAAAAGCTATAAAGTTCAAATACGCAGACAAACGATCGGTCGACCGACATGATACGATCGGTTGACCAATATATTACTCCGACCGGCTGCGCTATATGAAAAGAAGTGTCCGGTCGACCGCGGGGCATGACCGGTCGATCGGTATATGACAAAATCGCGCGATATAAGCAATCGACCGCTCGAACCGGTCGACCAAAACCCTTTCTCTTCGTGCGACCGCTGCTCCCTCCGACTTATCCTCCTTTGACAGCCGCCCTCCGGCGAACCCTGCAGCCACTGTCAACTCCAGCGACCGGCCGCATCGGCCGGCCGCGGCCTCCTAGGTCAACTGCATCCCCCGGCCGCCGTCTCTTAGGTCAACCCATCCGCCGGCCGTCGCCTCCTAGGTCAACCCTATCGCCGGCCGCTCTCTCTCTGTCTCTCTATCTCCGGCCGCTCTCTCCCTTTCTCTCTCTCCGGCCAACTCTATGGCCGACCGTGTTCTCCTCTCCGGCCAGTCTCCTCTCTCCGCCTATTCTCTCCGGCCAACCGCTCTGCTACCTCCGGCCGACCGTCCCACCGGCCACATCTCTCTCGTCCAGTCTCTCTCTATCTCTACCTCCCCTCTCTCACTGTCCGTCAGCAACACAAATTCCAGCGACCTGTCGTTCGCCCCCGCTGACCTTCTGCTTTTTCCGAATTTCCGTCCCTCTTTGTTCCCGGTAGCCCTCTCTCTCTTCTCTCCGGCACACTCCTTCCGACATTCGTCTCAGTTCAGTTCTGACCTCCCATTCACTTCAGACTACCATTGTTGAATCCATGGCCGACGACGATGGGCATTCACATGTTCGGATGGTCTTTCAGCGTCGTCGTCGCTTCCCCGGTTCCGGCGGTACCGTTCATATCCTCCCACCAGAACCTGAACCGGAACCTGAACCCGAGCCTGTCCGACATGGACGAGGCCGTGGATGAGGACGATCCCGTGGACGTACTCGTCAATCATCCTCTTCCGAGTCCACAGAGTTTGATAGTCATCTGTTTGTCACTAGGGACGTCTCTGTCAGGTTCGAAACCTTGTATGCCTCTCCGAAAGTCCGGCGTGCCTATACCATTGATTGGGACGCTCTGAATATTTCAGATGTTCAAGAGATGTTCGCAACCATCGGTTGACTGCCACTTCTTTTCCTCACAGAGCATGTGTACCCTCGTCTTGTTCGTCATTTTTATGCGAACATGACAATCACTCGAGAGGCCATTATTACCTATGTCCTTGGCATGTCCATTCGATTTGATCCAGTCCATCTTTGTCGCATCTTTGGGGTTGCGTGCCCATTACCTGGTTTTTATTCATTTGTCACTCATGGTTGACCTTCCGACTATTTTCCCATCTCAGATGGCATTCAAACCATTTTTACTGGACAAGACGTCCAATATACTATCGACATCTTCATCCACTGATGAAAATGGCCCATCATCTCCTTAGCCGAATGATCACTCCTCGAGCCGGGCACTATACAGAGGTCTCTCACTTTGATCTCTTCTTTCTTCACTATCTCTGTATCCGTGATGCCTCATTTCTTCATTTCGGTCATTATGTCTTCTATCACATGGACTACACCTTTCACAAGATCTCTTCTGCTGCTCGTGGATGACACCATTTATATTTTGGTGCTTGGATCATGAAGATTTTACTCCATTTTGTTGTCGACATCCCTGCTGTCGAGGAGTACATTCGACCTCGTCCCACTGATGTCATTGGTTTTGGGACTTTACACCAGATGGGTCTTAGATTTAGTGAGCAGGCAGCGCCAGATTCTGACGATAGAGATGATGCCACAGATGATGAACCAGCACCGATGGACACTCAGGACGCACCGGAGGCTGGCCCTAGCTTCCTTCCACCATCGGCGCCCACTGAGCATATTGGGCCTTCTCAGCATAGTGCTTCAGACTTCCATGGCACCTACGACTTCACGGCTCTTTCACAGCAGGTGGCTGCCATAGACCATCGTGTGACACAGATGGACCATCATGTGACTCAGATAGATCGACGTGTTCGACGGATGGAGCGTGACTCCCGCTACCTTGTTGGATCGCTACAAGCCTACTATGCATCGTAGTGATTTATTTCGCCCGTAGCTCGTGAGGATGATAGTCCCGATGAGGAGTAGTTGTCTCCCTCTTTGATGATGTCAAAAGGGGGAGAAGTCTAGGACGATATCATATGTTATGTGTCTTAGTATGTTATGTGCTTACACTTGTATCGTGCATATCGTGCACCATTTTGTAGTGACTTCAGTCGCATTTGTTAGTGCATGATGTATTATTAACTATGTAATGTAATGATTTTTATTATGTGATGACTTTTGACTTTTCTTATGTGATGACGTTTTTTATTTCACCTTTGATTTCATATTTATTTTTTGCCATTTGTTCATATCAATTATGAGAATATAAATGCCACTTATTTAGGAGGAAAAAAAGTGAAATATGCATAAATACAGGGGGAGCTTGTTCATTACTTTCTATGTAAAACGTACAATTCATTTCCTTTCTTTCTTCTCCTTATCGTCCAATTAATTTGCCATCATAAAAAAGAGAGAGATTATTGAATCATATGTTTTGATGATAACAAATCAAAATGGACCTAAAAGTTACTATCTACTCTCAAGTGATGATAATACAGGTGTAGGATTGATATGAACAGATTTGTAGAAGAATTTGGCAAATTAAAAGTCGGAAGAAAAAGTTTCAGACACGACCGGTCGACCGACCATGAGCACCGGTCGATTGATATTCGGTGGAAGGAAAGACGACAAGATGCCGGTCGACGTCGAGACTATACCGGTCGATAGACTGGTCGATAGCAATATATATTGATTGACGTCGAGACATTACCGGTCATTGTATCGATCGAAGGACCGGTCGACCGGACAACGTCAAAGAATAGAAATGAGACAACGATCACATAGACCGATCGACCGGTCCATCCCAGCGGTCGACTGAGCATTCAATCAAATGAATAGTAACGGCTAGAATTTTGAGGAGAAAAGTGGGGGAGACTTTTTGAACGAATTCTCACCCCTAGGAGCCTATAAAAGGAGCGTCAAAGCCTAAAAAAATTCATCCAAGTAAGAAAGAAGATCCTAGAGCTCCTCTCAAGTTTTTGAGCATAGAATTACAAATTTCTCCCCTTTTCTTTTCTTAGTCTTGAGTGTGAGAATTTTTTTTTGTAAAAGAAAAGAGTTAGAGGGAACATTTCCTTTCTGAATCTAGTGAGATTGAGAGCTCCTTGTATAGAGGTGTGCCTAGACTCTTGAGCGGAGAAGAAGGCGTGATTGTTTAAAGAGGGTTGTTCTCTCTCTATAAGAAAAGAGAAAGATAGTGAATCCCCGGCGGTCTCGAGTCGAGAAGTCGGAGCGGGGATGTAGGTCAAAGTATTGGGGCCGAATCTCGTCAACATATCGTGACTTCTTGTGTTTGTTCTTTATTCTTCGTCTACGCATTATCCTTATTTGCTTGTGATCATTTTTATCAGTTTTCTCCGAAGGTGAATTTTTGAAAAATTTAATATGGACAGACCCATATTTACCAAGGCTCAGCTTGACCCAATCATCCTAGGTCCTATTCAAAACAGCAAGGACATGTTTAGCAAGAAGGACAACCTTGAGACTAGTCAAGTTTTTAATACCTAGACCCTATGGACTTTGAGAGTTGTATAATGTTCCAGTTAATCAAGTGGATTCCTCTTTTATTTTCATCATGACACCATAGGAATGATCCAGACTACTTTTTAGTGACTCAGAATGACCATTTGAAATACGAATGAAGCTCACCAAGTAAATAGGGATTGAATCCAACTTGTGATAGGGTCTTGGCCTTTAACCCACTCAAGTTGATAGAAATTTTGTTTACTAGGTTGGCATGTTCCTTCATAGTTATGAACTTGTGCTTCTTGGAGAATTTTCCAATATCATTTGTGCTTCTTGGCACTATTATACTTAGGTGGGAATAGATTTTTTATTTAGAAAAGTTTAAGTTTTGGTTTGTAAGTTTACCACATAGATGATAAATGTACTTAAGTGATTTACAATTAGGTAAAATGTACTTAAGTGATTTACAATTAGGTAGTGTTATTGTCATGGATATTTCTATGTCATTCATAAATAGCAAGTGGTCAATGGTGTACCTACTTTATCTTAAATGGTTTTAAGCATCCTTGCATCTCAGCCTGCCACACAAGTATGGTGAAAACATGGGATACAATTATGAACAAATAAGGAGAAATGAGATCCCCTTGGCTGATGCCACAAGAGGTTTTAAAAGGTTGCAAGGTTTGTCCATTAATTAAGTAGGAGAAAGAGACTGTGGCTATAAGGCCCTCACCCAATTGATATGCATAGGGGAAAATTCATGAGTAAGAGGGCAATGAGAATGGCGTGCTAGGAGACCTTATTGAAGACCTTCTCCTTGTCAAATTTTATTAATATATTCTCTTTGTCACATCTTATTTCCATCTCTTTAAATATTATTTTGATGCCACTTCTATCACCTTTGCCTTATATACCAACTTTGAATATTTCTAAGGAAACCAATAACACCTTTTGAAATTTTGAAAACAGAGAAAAAATAGGAGGAGAAAGAAAAGCATAAGTAGGAGAGGCGACAAATGAAAAAGGAAACTCTGGAGGGGCAAAAAGGAATTCTAGATCGGAAGCATCTGATTTGAAGGCTCGAAAGGGAAAGAACGACTAACCTAGAACTTTTTGTGATTTTGTAAGCCGATGCTCAGATAAAAACATTCTTTTTTGAGGGTGGATGTAACTATATTGCTGGTTTGATCTTCTCATAGTTGAAGTATTAGATAACTGCTTCCATTCATTGTTTAATGCCAATGTCATGTGAAGAGCTAGAACTTATTTTGTTGGAAAGATCCTTCTTTTTGTTTTAACTTATTCAAGAGAAAAGGTATTTCCTATTTTCATGCTATCAATGGTTCATGGGTTTTGAAATTTAAAGAGGCCGAGAGATCCATTTTTCTGTGCTCGTAGGATGACAGTCACTAAGTAGTTGTTTAATATCACACTATCTTGTATAAGATTAGACACAAATTTCTATTTGGTTAGATTGAGAAATATGTTGTTGCATTGACTAAGACCGAGTGATCAAATTAGTCATCCTTCCTCTAATAGACTATTTTAAATTATTCTTTTAAAAACTCTAAGGGGTTGTTTGGTTCGCAGATAAACAATATTCTCGAGAATATAGCAAACATGATGAGAATATAGATAAGTTGGTCAAGGTTTATTTTCGGCAAAACAATCTAAAATACATTAAACCACTATATTATTCTCATCCGAAGAATATCTCTATTCTAGTGCTTTTTCATTTTTTACCATTTTTATTTTTGATATATTATATAATAATAATTATTATAATAAATGTAAACTATTTATAATAAAATATTCTAATTATAAAATATGAAATTTATTTTTTTCAACCAAACAAAAGGAAGAATAAGAATATAGTTAGAATATTATATTCTTTAGAATAAAATTTATTATTCTTTAAAAATTATTCTCTAAACAAATGTCCCCTAAGAGAGATCGATGAGTTGCAAGGAGACTTATGATATGATAAAAATGAGATAGAGATCAAAAGATCAATATCCTCTAGAAGATCTTAACTAGTAATAATTGTTCATCTTGCCTCAGAAGAGTCCTTCATTCTAATTGTTTCAATTCCCTTGAGTCATGCTTTATTCCTTCTCAACTTGTCGAGTTAGTGATTTCAAATTTATAAAAAAGGAAAATTTAGATCATCGTGTATACGATACTCGCAATTTCTACTCGACCTATATACTTGCAAAAGTGTAGACTATCGTGTTGGAGCATGTTTTTAATACCCTATAAAATTATATTTTGATGGTACAAATCCCGAAAAACTACAGTTAAATGAAAAAAAAGATTAAATAGAAATGGACAACTTTATGAACTTAACTTTGAGTGAATAATTGATTATAATCTCATTAGATTTTGGATGAATGATGAATATAAAAGTTGTAGAGAATTCTGTTAGCTATCCATAAAATTTAAGATTATCTAATTTTCATAACTATGTATAAAGTTATGCTCAAAATAGTGTAGAGTGGTCAACGTGTCAATCGAAGATATGAAAGCCGATCGAGGAATAGATCGATCGATCAGACATATCGGTCGACTAGTCAATGCACAGATTGTCCAATTCAACATCGAGACTACACCAGTCGATAATTCGGTCGACCGATCAGCTCAACGACTAAAATTCAAAATGATGAGAAATCGATCAACACATCGATCGATAGACCGATCGACTGACCATCTACGATCACTGAGAAAATCGCGCAACGGTCACATAAATCGGTCGATCAGTCCTCGGCTAAATGAATAGTAATGATTATTTTTCAAGGAGAAATTTGTGAAACATTTTTTAGACAAAATTTTCACATGTAAAAGGTTATAAAAGAAGTGCCAAGGCCTGAAGAAAATACATTCATCCAAGCATTGAAGAAAAACATCAAGTCATCAAAAGAATATCATTATCTTGAAGTTATTGTTCTAATTTCTCTTCTTTCTCTCTTCTCTTCTTGTGGGCATGTTATTGTAAAAGAGAAAAACCATTGTTTAGAAAACTGAGTGAACTCCTATGTAAAAGAGGTTCCATATCTTATCTCTTGAGCGAGAGAAAAAATACGTTTCTTAGGATGAGAGGTGTGCCTTACCTCTCGAAGCAGAGAAAATGTGGTTTGATGTAAAGGGTTCTTCCTTGCCCCATTTGGCGGTCTCAAGGGCGAGAAGTTGGAGCGGGAGACGTAGGCTAAAGTGTGGCCAAACCTAGTCAACAACCAACTTGTGTTCTTATGTTTGCATTATTTCTCCCTCTCCTTCTTATATTATGCTTGTGACATGATTTGATTTGCATTGGTTTAAAGTTTAACGAATCGATTTTAAGCTTCCGTAACGTATTTTGTGAAATCGATACTTTCGATTTTAAACACCAATTCACCCTCTCTCTCTTAGTGCCTTGGGCTCCTACAATTGGTATCAAAGCAGATTGCTATTGTTTTTAAGATTTAAACATCTTGAGAGCTATGGTATCAAGTGGATTTAGTTTTTTTCGATGGTCAATTAATTAGTCGTCCTCCGCTTTTTAATGCATCAAATTTTGCATATTGGAAAATTATGATACAAGCATACAGATGTTCTATTGGTATTGACATGTGGGACATTGTTGAAAAGTTATTATTTACATGAAAAATTACTTTTAGAATACACCGAACGAGAATTTTTTTTTCTAAAACTTAATTGGAAAGCTAAAAATATCTTTTATTGTGTTTTGAATTCAACGGAGTTTAATCGGATTTCCAATTGTGAAAGTGCAAATGAAATTTGGAATAAACTCATTCCTGCTTATGAAGGAACGGATGAGTTAAAGAATCTAGATTAAATATTTTAAATCATCAATATGATTCCTTCAAAATACAAAAAAATGAATCCATTAATGATATGATTGTATGATTTAACGATATTGTGAGGCTTAGCCTTCTTAGGTCAGCCAATAACTAACCCCCCCCCCCCCCCAAAAAAAAAAAAAAAAAAAGTGAAAAAGTTTCTCATGTCTCTCTCCTCCAAATGGCATATATAGAGGACGTAATTGAAGAAAAATGCTTGAACAGTCTGAATTTTGATGATATAATTGATTCTTTATTAAACTATGAGATCAAAATTCAGCAAGAAGAAGAAGCAAATGCTCGCAAAAGAAAGACATTAACATTGAAATCAAAGGAAGACTCAGGTGAAAAAAAAGTCGATGAAAAGAGACACGCACGCTACATAAGAAAGTTAGATAAGTATCTCAAGTTGATAAAAAAGAAAGAGAATAATGAGAAACCAACCAGAAGATTATATAAACATCATCAAGAAAGACATTCTAGTATCATAAAAAATGACAAAGAAGAAACATCTCAGAAAGGGAAGAAGAAAAAATATGAAGAATCAAGTGAAGTAAGTGACTCATTAAACTCTTCTACTGATTATGCATACCTATGCTTAATAGTACACAATGATGATGTAATTTTTTACCATTCAAATTCAAGTAATGACTCATCAAGCTCTTCTGAAGAAGATCTTTTCTTTGATTTGCATAAAGAATTTTTCTCTCTTATAAAAAGGTATCGTTCACTTGAAGAGGAAAATGAAAAATTATTACATGAGTTTGAAAAATTAAAAAAAGAAAAAAATACATATTTTGTGGAAAACGAAAGCTCGAAAAATGAAATTAATTTTTTAAAAATTACACATGCATGTGAAATTGTAAAAAAGCATGTTCTTCAGAAAAAGTAAATAAGGAAAATACTTTTTGAAAAATTCACAAAAGATTGATAAGGTTAGCTCTTATGCAAAGAAAAGTAATTCTAGGAAATACTTTGGACATACTTATTGAAAATTTAAATATTCTTGTGATAAATCCTTAAAAAATTCACATATTACTTATTTTTCATGTGGATTTTATGGTTACTATGCTTATTAATGCATAGTAGGAAAATCATGTCAAAAGGAACCTTAACTAACAAAATTGAAGCAAAAGAAACTTGGGTATCAAAGATCAAATAATTATTTTTCAGGCGTGCCTCACGTATAAAGCAAAGGACAAGCGTATATGAAATGTGAAGACACAAAGGTCATGGTAAAAGTATCATTTACTTAAAAAATTATGAGCATTGATTATAATTTACATTTTTTTAAATTTACTGTACTATCATGATTCTTAAGTGTGAAGTTTACTTTTTAATATCTTACTCAAAATTTCAAAATTATTATTTTTTTGAAAGAAAAGAGGGACATATAAAATAGAAAAAGAAAATTGCTCATAGCGATAGGGGGAGCATATTATATATTTTTTTTCATTCACTCATCTTAAATATGATCTAGTTACCTTTATTGTTAAAATCTTGATTATTTGATATAATCCTGATATCATTGTTATCTCAAAATTTTATGCAATGTCTTGATCCTTTATCATATGAGACATGTTTGATTTCACATTTTGCCACTATAAACTGGTCATGAAATTTAGGGGGAGTAATTTTTTTATTATATATGAATCAGTTCTTATGATGTGATACTTTATATATTTCTTATATGACAAAAATGGAGAATACATATTTTTTTTATATGATTAAGAGAGAGTTATATATTACTACTTATGCAAATTTCTTTTTGATAAAATGAAAGGGGGAGAAACATGACTTAAATATAACTTGATATGAAAAAGTACCTTACAATTATTACTTATGTGCATATCTATCCTTGTAAGGAAAGCTTAGTTTTAGGGGGAGTAAAAATTAATTTTACAAACTTTCAACTTACATATTTTTAATATTTCCCGATTTATATTCATAAAAAAGGGGAGATTGTTAGAGCAAAATTTTATTGTCCTATAAAATTATATTGATGATATAAACCTCGAAAAACTATAGTTATATGAAAAGATTAAATAGAAATGGACAACTTTATGAACTAAATTTTGATTGAATAATTTATTATAATCTCATTAGATTTTAGATGAATAATAAATATAAAAATTTTAGAGAATTCTGTTAGCTATCCATAGAATTCAAAATTATCTAATTTGGATAACTATGTAGAAAGTTATGCTTAAAATAGTGCAGGACAGTCAACTTGCCGGTCGAAGATGTGAAAGTCGGTTGAGGCACCGATCGACCGATCAAACATATTGATTGACCGTTCAATGCACAGATTATCAAATTCAATATCGAGACCACACCGGTCGACAATCTGATCGACGCACCGGTCGACCGATCAACTCAACGATTAAAATAATACAAAATGACGAGACTACACAGGTCGACACATCGGTCGATAGACCAGATGACCGACCAATTGCGGTCACTGAGGAAATCGCGCAACGGTCACATAGACCGGTCAACCGGTCCATAAGTGCGGTCGATCGGTTCTTGGCTGAAATGAACAGTAATGGATATTTTTCAAGGAGAAATTTGTGGAACAATTTTTGAACGAATTTTTCATATGTAGAAGGCTATAAAAGGAGTGCAAAAGTCTGAAGAAAATGCATCCATCCAAGCATTGAAGAAAAACTTCAAATCATCAAAAGAATATAATTTTCTTGAATTTATTGTTCTAGTTTATCTTCTTTCTCTCTTTTCTTCTTGTGAGCATGATATTGTAAAAGAGAGAAACCATTGTTTAGAGAACTGAGTGAGCTCCTGTGTAAAAGAGGTTCCATATCTTACATTTTGAACGAGAAAAAAAGATAAGCTTCCTAGAGGATGAGTGCCTTACCTCTCGAAGCAGATAAAAGATGGTTTGATGTAAAGGGTTCTTCTTTGCCCCATGATGCATGCAAAATACAACATATTTTAGATTATTATTTTAATTAATTTTTCTATAATTTGTTCATGGCATGCATCATTTTTAGTCACTTTTAGTCGTAATTTCGGATTTATCAATTTTAATTATTAATGTTTTGAATATTTTAACTAAATAGGAATTTACGTAATTTTTATAATTATTTTGCAGGTAAAATGAATCGGCCGTAAAGAATTATATTTCGGCCGAGATGATCTCATGGTTGGATAAATTACATCTTACTTCGTTGGGGGTAAAAACGAATGCAACTTGAATTTTGGGCGTAACGAGATCAGATTTCATCATTTTGGGCGAGATTACAAAGAAGATGATCACTTTTTGGTCGAGATATGAAGGGGGTAAAAAATAAAAAGATATTATCTTTTTGAGCGTAATGGAAAGAAGAACTCATTGTTTTGTCCGAGATTAGGATAAAGGATTATTGTTTTGGCCGAGATTTGGAGGGGGTAAAGATAAGAAATGACTTATCATTTTGGGCATAATAATGAAGGACTCTTCTTCGTTTTGGCCGAGATTTGGAGGGCGTAATGGCAGGAAAATTTGGTTTTGGCCGAGATTCAAAGGGAGTAATGATAGGGACTCTTCTTTGTTTTGGCCGAGATTTGGAGGGAGTAAAGATAAAAGAATTCGTTTTGCCCAAGATTCAAAAGGGGTAAAGATAGAAATTGAAGGCCGTCCGCACCTATAAATACGGAAAGAATCCGTCATTTCAATTGGTGCTCTGAAGTTCAGGTTTCTTCCACGGCGAGTCGTGAGCTCTGCAGGCTACGACCAAGGGGAGAGAGGTGCGACGGTTGAAGGTTGATCGCGACCCTGATCAAGTCCGAGAGGCTGCCCGACTGTTTGCTAGATTCGAGATCTCTATTTTGGGTGTAATTCTTTCAATTTTTATGATTTGTATTTTATTATCTCTCTGGAATTTCTAGGATGAACTCCATGTTTTTAGGATTATTATTTTAGGAGATTATTAATTGGAGGGAAATGTTTGGACCCTATTTTATTTGCTTTAATCTTTTCTGATCAATTATTAATTGTGCTTAATGCTTTTATGTTAGTTAATTAAATTTCTGAATTAGGCTATACCAGTTTGTGGAGTGTTTAATTTCAGAATTCATTATACTAATTATAATTGATTTTATTTGGAATTAATAATTGACATAAATTTGATAACTAGTGTGTGGAGAATCAAGTTTGTGTGGTCTATTAATCTATACCAGTTTGTGGAGTGATTAATAGTCTAGAGAATTCAATTTAATGCATCTTAATTTTAATATGATTTTGGGGGTACCAGTCGTGGAGACTTCAATTCTTATTAAATTAAGATAGTTCTATATAATTAGATTGAGGGATGTCAGTCGTGGAGACCACAAGTTAATCATGTTAGATTACTTTAGGAAGACTCTAATCCATCTTTAAAGATTAAATTTATCTTTTATGGTTCAAATATTTATCCTGATCTATTTTCATCCTAAGGCCTAACTTCAACACCACTATCTTATCTTTATCTTATTTTCTTTATCTTTTAAAACTCATTTTCAAAATCCATGTTTTTTTCTCTCTTATTAATTTATAAATTCAGATATTGAATTAATAATATTCCTCGTGGGTTCGACACTCTTACTCCTATTACTATATTACTTGATCGACTAGTGCACTTGCTAGCGATTTTATTTTGCTACATCATTTCAACGCATCAAGTTTTTGGCACCGTTGTCGGGGAATATTTTATTAATTAATTTCTGATTTATATGAATTATTAGGAGATGTAAATAAATTGTAAATAATTCTCTATAAACATGTACTATTTTAATTATTTTTATTTCTTGTGAATTAACTAACAATTTTCTTTTGCAGATAAAGGTCACGGCATTTTGAATTTGTTGACTTTAGGCTCAAATTCTGACGTCGATTATGTCGACTTATGGTTTCACGACCGTAATTTATTTTGTCGGCTTTACTGATTTTACGGCCTCGCAATATCGATTATGAGTTCTAATCTTCTATTTTACGGCCGTAATTTTATCCGAACGTTATTTTACGCCATGACCATACATTGATGATTTGACCTTGTTTCTGCCAACCATTTATGAATTGTTCTTTATGCCTTATTTGGATCACGTTTCATTGGCCTCATATGAATTTTATTCTTTCTCGGACGTAAAGTTTTAATAGTTTGAACTTTTCGTAAAAAAAATTTGACTTTGCTTTGGCCAAAGCGATTTATTCTTGCTCGGCCGTAAAGGATCACGTTTCGACTTAATTCACTTTCGGCCGTAATGATTCAATTGTCGACGTAAGAGTTGGGTAATATTCTCAAGTTTCATTCGATTTTATTTCGGCCGAAACCCTATTTTACTTTACGGCCAATTGTGTTGACTTCATCTCGGCCGTAATATATTTCTGATTGATGTGACCTTGTTTCGGCTTAATTGACAATTTTTATCTTTACGGTCGAGATTCACTTTATGATCGAATTGATTTCTCTCTTATTTTCAATATTGATTAACGGCCGAGAATTATTTTCTTCATTTTGTTTATGGCCGAAATTTGACTTTATTAATGATGATTTAATTTTCTTTCGTATTGGATGGATTTAGCGCATGATTCCATGTTATTATTCCTTCTACGGCTTGAATTTTCATCTCGGCCGAGAATTGATCTCTTAATAATCTCGGCCGTAATTTTTATTTGTCGCTTGGATTCGTATTTCAATTTTCTGATACAAATTGTATTACGACCGAGACGTGGATAACTTTCTGTTTTACCGGTCGATCTCTTCTGAACATTCATTTTTACGCCACCATACTGATTTGATTACCCCTAGTTGGCGCACGTTTTGACTTAATCTTCATTGATTAATGTCCGATTTATGCCCCGTACGAATGTATTCTTTGTCGGCCGTAATGATTCATTTGGCGACATTTCGTTCAATTTTTATCTCGGCCGAAAACATGTTCTGTTTTACGGCCAAAAGGCTGTAGACTTCGGTTCTTTACGCCCAGAGTCAATTTAATCCTCTTTCGGCCGACATAATTCAGTTAATTTTTACGCCATCTTGCAATTTTGTTTCGGCCATAATCCAACAAGTTTTATGCCTTCACGTTGATTAATCACTTTCGACACTGTTCTATGGTTTTTGCGGCCAAACGAGCCTCGGATTACTAATCTAATTTCAGCCGTAAATCTATTTCTGTATTACGGCCGATTAATCTTATTTCTTCTCTGAAAATAATGTTTGCTTATTAACTTTACGGCCGCAAATTAGTTCTGATTCGTTTTGTGTCGTTTGGTACATCATCGTTAATTCTTCCAAGTTTTACGGCCGAACGAGCACATGATTTTTATGATCATCTATTCGATTTACTTCCGATCGAGATGTTATTTTTGGCATTTGAATTGGTTTGAAGAGCGTTTGGCGGTCGTAATTCGATTTCGAATAATTATTCTCTGGCCTAATGATTTTTTTTTTAATTCGATAATTGCCGAAAGATTTTTATCTTTATCAATTTAAATCTTATTTCTTCGTGACTTATTATCTGTATTTCTTTTTATTTATTTTTGTATATATATATATATTTCTTTTATTCTACTAAAAATTAGTTGTTCCAGGTACTATTGAAGATTTAATCACAACTAATCCTGGACTCGTCTGATAATTTCAGACAGCACACTAGGAGTTCAAATCCAATTTTGGAATTTGATCTTGAAATTGAAAGAACTGCTCGCCGATTAAGAAGAGATATAAGAAGAATGGCTGAACAAACACGCAATAATGAGCAACGAAATGAATTAGTTCTGCCACAAAATAATCGACGGGAAAATGAAGAGGAACTCTCTATGAGAGAATATATCTCGGCCAGATATAATGATCGAGAATCATGCATTGTGCTACCTAAAATCAATGCAAATAATTTTGAGATCAATCCGGCAATCGTGAGGATGATTCAAGCATCTCAATTTGGAGGAGGATTTCATGAAGACCCTCACGATCACCTTGACAAATTTCTTGCTACTCTGAGCACCTTTAGAAATAATAATATTTCTACTGAAGTTATTCGTCTTTTATTGTTTCCACAATCTTTACGTGACAAAGCTTCCACTTGGTTTAAAAATTTGTCTGCAGGATCGATTCACTCATGGTTGGAGCTGGTAGAAAAATTTGTTGGAAAATATTGCCCACCACAAAAAGCAGGCAAATATAGAAGAGAGCTGAGGGCATTTGTTCAAGACGATGATGGAACATTATATGAGGCCTGGGAACGATATAAGGAGCTGCTGGCCAGAGTTCCTGACAATAGAATTCCAAAGTGGCAAGTGATGGAAGATTTTTATCATGGATTGCGAGCTGCAGATCAAGATAAGCTCGATCAATCAGCAGGAGGAATAGTACTGGGATCTAAACGCCCTAGTGAGATACAGGATATAATTGAAGCTGTAGCCCTCAAGTCGAGCCAAGAAAGGAGATCATCTCGCCGAACTCATGATGTACATGCTATACAAGGAATACAATATTCAGAAATAGTGGCTCAGCTGGAGTCACTTAATCAAAAATTCGAGCAGATGATGTCACTAATGAGAAATTCAAGCAATTATAGCCCTACAGGTAACACTTCAGATTCAAATCAAATTGAAAATGCTAACTTTATTTCCAACCCATTTTTCAGGAGCAACGATTATGGTTGGAGAAATAATCCGAAGTTTGCCTATAATTAGAATCAAGGCCAACCTTCTGGTCCATCAAAAGATTAGATACTGAAAAGGCAACCTGATACTACCCAATATCAACCATCAAATCACATGCAGAAGATGATGGCACAGATCATAGACACCATGCAAGCGTTGCAAAAGAATATGGAATCTAGAGCCACGAATCAGGATGCATCAATTCGAAATTTAGAAAGACAACTGGGCCAGATGGCGGCACAACTGACTGGACGTACACCGGGCTCTCTCCTAAGCAACATAGAGAAAAATCCAAGGGGAGAAGAGCAAAATAGGCCTTGATTATCATCAAGACTAAGTCAAGCTGACGACTATAAATCAGAACTATTTTTATCCTTTTTATTATTTCTTTATATTAGTCTTTCATTAGTTTGTTGATTAATATCTTTAGTTGTGGTAATAGTTTTTATTTTGTTGAGTCATCTGCGGAAGGAGAGAACTTCGGACATGACAATAGGGCGTAAAATCCGACACCTGCGCAAACTTTCCTCTTACGGCCGAAGTCTCACGCCGTCTCCGCTGCTCTCTTACGCCCAGACAAGAACTGACGGCGTCACCGCCACTCCCTTACGCCCAAAAACACCACAACACATTACGGCCAGTTCCTTACGGCCGAGATTGCACGGCTGAGATCTTCATCAACAAAATTTTGCGGCCAAGCTTTTATGGTCGAGACTCTCCATTATCGGTCGAGATCCATCAATTATCGGCTGAGACTCTCCATTATCAGCCGAGATCCATCAATTATCGACCGAGATCTCCTCTCACCGACACCTTTATCGATATATATATTGAGGCCGAGCATCTCTCCACCGACAATAAATCCGATTGTATCTTTTCCCTTTTCTTTATTTTCATTTCTTTAGTTTTTCCATATTATCTTCACTCTTTCCCGTGTTGGCTTAACACTGAGGACAGTGTCTGGTTCAAGCTTGGGAGAGTTTGCATTTCATGCATTGCATGTTTCTTTCTTTTTATTTGCTTATGTTTGCATCTATTTGTAAAAAAATCCAAAAAAGTGAAAAATTGAAAAATTTTTTAAAAATACCATTGCATGCATTTATTTTTGCTACCATCTTACTAACTCTTGTCTTACTGTTTTAATTATCTTTAAGTAAAAGTTCAAAGACATGTTATTAATTGATGAAATTTGAATGCTTTTCGTTCTTATCACTTGCTATTTTAGTATCAGACTTATGGACTGTGTGCCTATGCTAAGTAGAATTATGAATGACTAGACGACAAAATCATATTCATGCCTTTTTATTTCTTTTTAAGTCTTGATAGTAGTAGCCTTTTTATTGACCATATTAAGTACTCCTTGAGCTTAAAATAGTTGAATAAAGAAATAGTAAAAAAAAAGTTGAATAAAGTTATGTGTAGGTACAAAAGTGTTATCCGGAACTAAGGTGTGTTCGGGTAATTAGATCCGTAGGGGTTCATGCCTGACGACCTAAAGGCAACTGCTCTAGGATCCGTCGATCGAAAATCTGCTACATAGATCATCTTGTGGAATATGGAGAAGCACAAGAGTACTGAATCATGATTAAGTTCGAACTCTTCATTCAGAACCTTGGTTGTTCGGGCAAGTAAACTCGAGGGGTGCTTTATCACCTGGTGCCCTAAGGTCATCTGGTCTGGGAGTCATCAGTCTAAAGCCCGATACATGGACTTCCTTGTGCAATCCTGCTTGAAGATTAGAACTTTTAAAATGATTGAAAATAAAAATGAAAAGAAAAAGAAAAAGAAAAAGTTTTAAGCTCAATTAGTACTTATGTGTTCAATATTAATGCTATTATTTGACAGATAATTTATTTTTCTACAAGGCTGAATTTGAGATTGTTTAAATTTGTGTAGCATTCAGAACCTCTATGAAGCTAAGTGCATGGAAAATGATAAGATGCTGAGTAGTAGGTGTGCAGAAGAATTGTGTGAGAAAATTAGTTAGTTGATAATGTGGAGGCTATGATGAAACTTTCTTGAGCCTATCTTTGAATTTTTGCTTGAGGACTGATGCATGCAAAATACAACATATTTTATTTAATTATTTTAATTAAATTTTCTGTAATTTGATCATGGCATGCATCATTTTTAGTCACTTTTAATCGTAATTCCGGATTTATCAATTTTAATTATTAAATTCTCTGAATATTTTAATTGTGGATGGATTAACTAAATTTTGATAATTATTTTGCAGAAAAATCGAGATTAAAATGGATTGTGCTATATCCGCCGTAATTTTAAAGAATTTATCATTACGGCCGAGATTAGGATAAAAGATATCATTTTGGCCGAGATATGGAGGGGGTAATGATAAGAAGTCTTTCCTTACGGCCGAAATTTGGAGGGCGTAATGGCATGAAGATGAATGGTGTAACAATTAAATGATTTTATCTTTTGGGCGTAACAAAGATTTAATCCCTTCCTTACGGCCGAGATTTGGAGGGAGTAAAAGGATTTTTATCTTTTGGGAGTAATGAAAAGGAGTAAAGATAAAATAATTTCCTTACGGCCGAGACTCTAAGGGAGTAAAGATAAAAAGGATTTATCTTTGGGCGTAATGATAAAAGGATTTATCTTTGGCCGAGTTTATCTCATAATTTTAAAGTCAACCGTACGATGTTACGGCCGAGATCAAATTGATGGCCGTCCGCACCCTATAATACGTGAAGAATCCGTCGTTTCAATTCGTGCTCTGAAGTTCAGGTTTCTTCCACGGCGAGTCGTGAGCTCTGCAGGCTACGACCAAGAGGAGAGAGGTGCGACGGCTGGAGGTTGATCACGACCCTGATCAAGTCCGAGAGGCTGCCCGACTGTCTGCCCAATTCGAGAGCTCTACTTCTATTTTGGGTGTAATTCTTTCGATTATTATTGTTATTTTGTTATTATCTCTCCAAAATTTCTAGGATGAACTCCATGTTTTAAGATTATTATTTTAGGAGATTATTAATTGAAGGAAAATGTTTGGACCCTACTTTATTTGTTTTAATCTTTTCTGATCAATTATTAATTATGCTTAATACTTTTATATTAGTTAATTAAATTTCCGAATTAGGCTATACTAGTTTGTGGAGTGTTTAATTTCAGAATTCATTTTACTAATTATAATTGATTTTAGTTGGAATTAATAATTGACATAAATTTGATAACTAGTGTGTGGAGAATCAAGTTTGTGTGGTCTATTAATCTATACCAGTTTGTGGAGTGATTAATAGTTTAGAGAATTCAATTTAATGCATCTTAATTTTAATATGATTTTGGGGGTACCAGTCGTGGAGACTTCAATTCTTATTAAATTAAGATAGTTCTATATGATTAGATTGAGGGATGCCAGTCGTGGAGACCACAAGTTAATCATGTTAGATTATCTTAGGGAGACTCTAATCCATCTTTAAAAATTAAATTTATCTTTTATGGTTCAAACATTTATCCTGATCTATTTTCATCCTAAGGCCTAACTTCAACACCACTATCTTATCTTTATTTTATTTTCTTTATTTTATTTTATAAAACTCATTTTCAAAATCCATGTTTTTCCTCTCTTATTAATTTAAAGATTCAGATATTGAATTAATAATATTCCTCGTGGGTTCGACACTCTTACTCCTTTTTACTATATTACTTGAGCGACTAGTGCACTTGCTAGCAAATTTTATTGTTACAAATTATAACGCATCAAGGACAAGCAAGACTTTACCCCATTTGAAATTAAGGAAGAGTTTAGTGAAATCTTCGGTGATCTCGAGGTCGAGAAATCGGAGCGGGGACATAGGCTAAGGTGTGGCCAAACCTCATCAACAACCACCTTGTGTTCTTGTGTTTGCATTCTCTCTCCCACTCCTTCTCATATTATGCTTGTGATATGATTGGATTTGCATTGGTTTAAAGTTTAACGAATCGATTTTAAGCTTTCACAACGTATTTTGTAAAATTGATAATTTTGATTTTAAACACCAATTGACCCTCCCCCTCTTGATGTCTTGGGATCCTACATATTGAGTTTAATTTAATTGACCAGTTGTGAAACATCTTGAAATCTATATCACTTAAAGTTTGCATCAATCTCCTAGATACATATGCTAATTGGGTTGAATCAATAAGATGTTCTAATGTTTGTTTGATTTTGCTTGCAAGGAGCTTGGATGTCACTTGGTAAAGAACATTTCACAAGGCCATGGGTCTAAAGTAAGAGACCAAGGTAGAATTGGTCTTCTTTGGGCTGAAGACAAGAGAGGTATTATTCTAGGCAGGAGGTAAAGTCTTGTCTAGAAGAATCTATTGGTGTGTTCAATTATTTTTTATCCAACAAATGTCCCAATTGTATTTGTAAACTTCAATGGTGAAGCCATCTATATCAGGTGTATTGGTTGATGCATGAATTGGTTGAGATGATGTACAACAAATGACACATCTGGTCATGTCTGAGTTACATAAATCAGGCGCCCAATTAGGTGTTGGAAGATCTTTGGTTCATCAAGTAATTGGTCATCAGGTAACTTAATTCCCCGAGTACTCAGATGCTTGTCATATAAATAAGATGTTAGTTTTATATTCTGTTCAAGGGGAGTAGCAACAGGCTTGCAAGCTCATAGTTCTAGATCTGATAAGAGCTTTAGAACATATTTCCTTTGTGTAATGGATATCCCTTCTCGAAATTTGAAAACTTCCATGCCCAGAAAGAACTTCAAACTTCCAAGATCCTTGATCTTTAACATTGATTGCAAAGATTGTTTAGCTTCAAGAATCAAGATTTCAGAGTTTTTAGTGATAAGTACATCATCCACATAAATTAGAATAACCACCATAGCGTCATCAGCTGATTTAGTAAACAATGTATTATCGTTCTAGCTTTGCAAAAACCAGAATTAACTAAAATGTTCGTAAATATAATATTCCATTGGCGAGAAGCCCGCTTCAACTCATACAAAGATTTGACAAATTGGCACACCTTTCTTGAATTCTCCCCCTTACTGCAAAGACCATGTGGCATATCCATATAACTTCTTCATCTAAGTCACCATTCAGAAATGTGTTGTTTACATCAAGATGAAAAACTAACCAATTGTTAATAGCTATAACAGCTAGAACTTCTCTAATAGTACTACTTTAGAGAAACTGTCCTTATAATCTATTTCTTCCATCTGATTATATCATTTAGTCACAAGCCTTCCCTTGTAATGTTCAACCTCCCCATTGGCCTCCTAATTTTAATGCAACTAATTTCCAAGTGCCATTTGATTCTAAAGATTGCAACTCACTGTCCATCGCCTCAACCCAAAGTGGATCACTAGCTGCCTCTTTATAATTCGTTCATTGATCATAGCAAGACATGATAAGAAAGCTATGTGAGTTGCTAAAAAATGATCATAAGATATATGGTTTTGTATTGGATGTGCAATTAGAAACTATATAATCTCGATGCCAATTGGTGGTCTTATAGGATGTTTTGGATTATGAGGAAGTACTATGTTAGTTGAATTATTATCTGATACATGCAGAAGCACTTCTAAATTGCTTCCTGAACTGCTAGAAGAAACTGGAAGGCTAGAAAGGATTATTTGGAACTTTTGAAATAACAGGTGAACATTCACTCTCTAGGGATAAAGATGTTGAATCATGAAGATCAGGTGAATTTGTGTGACTAACATCCACAGGTTCATGAAGACTTTTAGCTTCTGTATGAAAAAGTAGAGTAGTCGGAGATATCTTAATTATTTGAAAAGAAAAATTGACTCAATAAAATGTAGCTGATAGTACTTGACAACTCCAACAATTCGTATACCTTTTGGGTTTGAGAATAACCAAGGAAAACCGCAGGTGCGGACCTTTTCAAAAACTTATCTAGAGAAGGCTTATGAAGCTTATTACAAAGACATCCAAATACTTTTAAGTAGCTCAAATATGGAGGAGCATCAAAGCACTTCTCAAACATTGACACATTGTCCAAAACTCTGGAAGGAATTTTTGTAGGTACATTTGATTGAAAAATCAAACTCTAGCTGTTTCAACTATATGCCTATGCTTTCTATCAACAAGTCCATTTTGTTGAGGGGTATATACACATGAACTTTGATGTGTAATACCTTTGGAAGCAAAGAAATTCTTGCAAAAATAATTAAAGAATTATGTACCATTGTCACTTGTTATGATTTTGATGTCTCAGCAGCATGTTGTTTCTCTATCATGATAATAAAGTTTTGTAAAATGGCACCACAATCAGGCTTTTGATTTATTAAATGAACCCAAGTCAATCTACTATTATCATCTACAACAGTGACAAAATACTTGGGCCATTATATGTAGAATGATTATATGCCCCCACACATCAACATGTAACACTTATAAGATATGATTTTTTTCAACAATTGGAAAAGATTGTCTTGTTTGTCTAGCAAGGGGACAAACTGGGCAATGAAATGAACATTTCCTATTACAACTTTGTAATTGTTGGAGTAAAGACGATTTCTATAATGGCATACGACGATGCCACAACTCAGTTTCTGAAACACAAGTAACTATTGGCACTAAAGAATCTTCTCTTCTTGACAAAAATACAGTCCTTTCATCCTTTTATCTATCAGGTTCCTCATCCCATTGCAGCCCTCCTGAAGAACATAAGAATTAGATGTGAAGATAATTGATACTGATGGAAAATCTCTGGGAAGCTGTGATATCGAAATGAGATTAAATATGAAGTTTTTCGCATAAAGTACTTCTCGCAAAATTAGCTTTGAGTTCAGCATATAAGATCCTGTATGAGTCACTAGATCTATTTCCATCAGATAATGTAATGTCTTTAGTTCGAAGTTTGACATTAGAAAGCCAATCTTCTCATATGATTACTGGCTCTTGTATCAAGAATCCAATCATTTGCATGATCAGCTAAAAAACATGTACTTGAGTGATTAATAGTAGCTCCTACTTTAAGATTATCTTAACTCTTACTATCTACAAGTTTCTTGCTGTCAAGAAATTGTATGCACTGTTGGAACTACTCTGTAATAAATTTTGGGTGTTTTTGTGTATTCCTCTGCAATCGAGAGATATCATCGCTCAAGGAGATGGATCTTCAACATGGTATAAGAGCTGATGATACAATCTGATAGGTTATGATCTATTGTCTTCGAGTTCATATTTGATTGTCGATTCTTTTGTTTCTTTGTCAATGGCTTCAAGTTCTGGTTTGAACTCTAGTATTACCGATCTTATGAATCCTTTGTTTTCGAGTCCATCTATGGTTATGGTATCTTTTCAATCAACTGATAATGATTTTTATATGTTATGGTGTACTTCAATTTATAATGACTTGATTGCTAAGAACAAACAAGGATTCGTGAATGATACTTGTGTTTGGGAAGATTATGATGATATGGCATTGCAATATTTGTAACGATCTTGATGCGTAAAATGATGTAGCAAAATAAAATCGCTAGTAAGTGCACTAGTCCCTCAAGTAATATAGAAAATAAGAATAAGGGTGTCGAACCCACGAGGAATATTATTAATTCAATATCTAATTTTATAAATTACTAAGAGAGGAAAAACATTATTTTTTGAAAATAAATTTATAATAAAATAAGATAATGGTGTTGAAGTTGGTCTTAGGATGTTAATAAATTAATGATAATTATGTGACCCAGAAAAGATAAATTAAAATTCTTAAGATGAATTAGGAATTTTTCTAAGTTATTAATTTATAAGGTTAAAATCACATAGTCCACAAGCTGATAATTCTGTTATTTAATCTGACAAATTAAATTATCTTAAATTTAATCAATACTGAAGTCCCACAAACTGGTATTCATGTAGATGAGATTAAATTTAAGATGCGTTAATATAAAAATCTTAGACTATTAATCACTCCACAAACTTGTATAAATTAATAGACCACATAGATTTAATTCTCCATACACTAGTTATTAAATCTATGCCAATTTTTAATTTCACAATAAATAATTTAATTTAATTAAATAAAATTTGAGATCAAATAGTCCACAAACTAGTAATTACTTAACTCAGAAATTTAAATAATTAAATTAAAAGCACTACAAACAATTAAAAATTTATCAAAAGAAATTCAATAATAATAAAATAAGAGTTCACAGAATTTCCCTTCAATAATAATCTCCTAAAAATAAAATAACTAAAACACGGAGTTCATCCTAGAATTTCATAAAGATAATAATAAAATACAAATGATAATTGAAAGAATTACACCAAGAATAAAATTAGAATCCTCGGATGTTATCAGAGCGTCTAGATCAGCCATCCGATCAACTCTCACTCTTGGTCGAAGCCCGCGAAGCTCACGACTCGCTGTGGAAGAAAATCAAACGTCAAAGCACAAGTTGGGACGATGGTTTTCTCCTCTATTTATAGGAGCGAAGGGTCTTCATGCAGATCACGATCGAGAAAATCATATGACCAACTTTAAATTCAGTTAGAGATAAAACTTGGTTAATGATAGAAAGTTATCTGTTTTGCACCCGATGATAAACTTTTCTTATGATTCTCGGCCAAACTTTCTTTTGCGCCCAATGATTGGAATTGTCGGCCAATAAACTTGCTCATTGGTTAATGATAAACTTTTGTGCCCAACGATCTTGGCCGATAATGATAAAACTTTTGGATTTTGCGGCTGATGGACTTGATTGATATGGCATTTCACTACAAGAAAATGAGGATTTTCCGACGGGCCATTTCCGGCAAAAAGAAATCCATCGCAAATTATGATGGATTTTGCGGCGGAAAGGTTTTCATCGAAATTTTTGACGGTTACAATCGTCAGAAATAAAAATAATAAAATATGTAATTTATTATATTATTATTTTATTTTTCGACGATCAGGACATCTATCCGTCACAATTTCCAACGATCCGGACCGTCGGTAAATGAAAAATAATATAATATAAGGAGTATTTTATTAATGTTGGTAAATGAAAAATAATATAATATAAGGAGTATTTTATTAATAAAATTAGTGACAGTTCAAACCATCATAATTTCTGACAGTTCTGTTTGTCGATAAATAAAAATAATATAACATAAGGAGTATTTTATTAATAAAATTAGTGACCGTTCAAATCGTCACATTTTTTACGGTTCTAACCATCGGTAGGTGAAAAATAATATAATATAAAATTTCTTTTATTAATATAATTAGCGATAATCCAGATCGTCACAATTTCCGATGGTCTCAATAAATTTAAAAATAATTATTATATATATGTAAGTAGTATTATATATTACAAATAATTAATTTTTGATGGTTTCAATCGACGGTAACTTTAAAAGTAATTAAATATCATATTCATATATTTCATAAAATAATTTATGACGATCATTTTTTTGTCGAATCGGTTCCGTCGAAAATTATAATTTTTGACTGTTTTCCGCAAGTTACAAATGGTTCTGACCATCTATAATTTGCATTTTTCTTGTAGTGTTTTGCCCCTAAAAATCTGTTGGGTTCACGGCCGATACACCTTGGTTAAGGATATATCTTCATGGGATTTTTGCAGCCAATATTCACTTTGCATCTGAATTGCGGCCGATACGTCCGTAATTCATTTAACTTGATAAAATATAATCCTTAGATAATCGTGTACTCGGCTTTTCCTACAAAATAGCTATTAAAGTTTAATTAATCAATCCACAATTAAAATATTTAGATAATTAATAATTATAATCGATAAATCTAGAATTACGACTAAAAGTGACTTAAAATGATGCATACCATGATCAAATTACAAAAATATTAATTAAAATAGTAGACTAAAATATGTTATATTTTGTATGCACCAGACCTCAATTTTTATTAAATAAATAAATGAATATTTTATCCATTAATTAGATCTAGAAAATCACTATTTAATATTTTGGAAATATTTAATTCCAAAATTGATGGAAATTATGGGGAAAGTTGGAAAGGAAAAGAGAGTTTGAGAAGGGGTGGAATTGTTATGGAGATAATTATGGGATTATTAAGTTAATTCAAATTTAATTAAATTTGAGAAATTATGGAGAGATTAATTAGTGATGGATGATCAAAATTGATTTTAAAAAAGTACAAGGCCTAAAGAAGTGGAAACCATAGCCTACAACTATAAATAGACATTAAAGAGTGGTTGGAAACTTCCTTCAGCCAAACAAAATTTTTGCACCATGAGCCCCCCTTTGTCCTCTGTTTTCTGCAAATCGAGGCATCCCAGAGAGCACGTGGCGCCTGGTTTCGAAGCCAACATATAGGAGAAGATCTTTCAAGCAGTGGCCGCGAGTTTTGGGTCATGGACAGAGAGTAATCGCCGGTTAAAGTTCGACGTTTGTACAGTTTTTCAAAAAAGGATTGCAGTTAGTTTTTAGCCAACTTTAGGCATGTGGAAGGAATCTTCATGGTGTCAGTTTTTCACGACATGGAACCCTATTCTCTTCTTCTTTATACTGAGAATCTATTGATATAAATTGTGCGTCGTTTGGATATCATATGGTATGGTTATGGTGCAACATGTTTCTCCATCGGTGGCAGAACTCGGCCTGGGTTCTGCATTGCCTGACCCGAATTGCATTGAGTCTAGACTGAGTTGGACCCGGGACTGGATCGAGTTGTAAACCTAGCCCGGGTTCCTATTTGCCCATCCTAGGTTCTTGCTTCAGCTCGGCTCAAGCATGGTGCGATCAAATTGGAGATGAACCGGCCAACCCAGCTCGAGGTCACCATACACTCGACCGCATTTGACCCTGTCGAGAGGTTTTGGTTGTTTCCGAATGCGGCCCGGGTTCTACTCAATGCAAGTCGGGTTTTAGGGGTAGAAAATATATTTTTGAATATATTACTATGGATAATTGAATGCTTATTGTGGTTAATCATTCTGTGATCATATTATTAATATATATGACCGCATCATATCTTTTAGATCAGATTTTGAGATTATTATCATCAATATTTCATCTAATCATGCGATTCATCATAGTATTAATCTAGTATGGTCATCCTATGATTGGCCATGGCCTTCCGTCATTATGAATTATTGTTTAGCGCTATTATTGGAGGATGGTTTACCGTGGGTTGATATTCTCCATTGGCATACATGAAAGAGACGTGGAGTTTTTCTTAATTGACCGAACACTCTCTATTGTATTGGATAACTCTAAAGATTGAATTAAACTGAATTGACTATATGGAAATCGAATTAAATTGAATTGAATCATGTTCATTTGGATATTAGCGTTGATTGGCATTGCCTCCGCCCATGCAATCAAATAAAAATTGTTATTGACATATGACCATTGATATTGATATTGAATTGAAATTATTAAATTGAATAATGTTATAGTGATCAGGCATTGGTCGTTCTGACACCCTTTCCTGATCCTCTTTATTGATCTATGACTTTATTGCTTTATTGATATATTGAGATCTTATCTTATTGATCCATCCAGTGCTCCATTACTTATTGTTACTTGTTCTATTGAGCATTGTTGATTTATTGATTATTATTATGGTTAGATCCTATGTGCTGAGTATTTATATACTCTTGAGTTTTTCCCTGCATATAAATTCATACAAGTGAGATGATGATAGAGGATGGCGATACAAGTGGTAGATAAATGTTGCATATGGTGTAAGATTGTGTCCTACTAGATTTATTTATTATTCATTAGTTTTTCGCACTTTTACTATTGTGGAGTTATAGATGTTCCAACTCCTTTGACATTATGAATTAATAGATGTTCTTATTATCATTTCCGCACTTTATAGAATTTAATTTAGAAAATTAGTTTTATTAGTAATTGTGTAATGTCTCTGAGACGACTCTGAGCATGTGAAAGTCATGTGGGGCATTACAATATTAGTGGCAAAGATATAATGCACTGTGCTTTCATGGATCACAAGCACAGCGGTGAAAGGATTGATTTGTAACACAACCTTTACTCAAGATGCTTATACATTCCGGAATGACCTCAAAGAGAGGTTTGACAAAGTAAATGGAATGGTCATATCTACTCAATTATGCATAATACTATGTCAATACCAAATTATTATAGTAAACTGAAGTTATTGTGGGAGGAACTAACATCTATGGTTCTAGCTCTTTCAAAAATTGATCAAAATCGAGATTACCACAATTATCTAAAGCAGCAGATATTGTATAAGTTTTTATTTGGCTTAAATGATTGCTATAATAATGCTAGATCTCAGATTCTCTTGATGAACCCGGTACCATTTTTCAATCAGCTCTATTCACTTCTAATTGAAGAAAATCAAAGACAAAATAAAGGAGATAGTTCCAGTAATGATCAATTAGTTTTTTATGCGGTCAAGTATCAAAATCAGCAACAAAAATCGACTTGCAGACCACTAAGAGGTAATAATATGTTGTAAGAAGCCAGGGCACAAAAAAGTCAATGCTACAAAATTGTAGGTTATCCAGCAGGTTTGAAGTTCAAGCGTAGAGGTTATGTTCCAGGGAATTCAAATATTGTTGTAACACAAGAGTCTTCTGAAATAATTACTTAACAAATTGTAAATTCCCAAATAAAGGAACACACAGAAGCACCCAATTTGGGGAAAACACTAGAAGAATTTTTTTTATTGAGCCATTCAAATTCTTACAATACTTCCCTTCTATTTATATGTAAGAAAGATAAAACTATTTGATGCATGTAAAATATAACATATTTTATACTATTGTTTTAATTATTTTTTTCTGTAATTTGATCATGGCATGCATCATTTTGTGTCATTTTTATTTATAATTCCAGATTTATCGAGTCTAGTTACTAATTCGTTGAATATCTTAATTTTGAATAAATTGACTTAATTTTTATAATTATTTTGTAGGTAAAGTCGAATTAACATACAACAATGGATGATATCACTTTGATCTTGAGACGACACCAAGTTGGAGATTATCATTGGCCGTAATTCGGACTAGAAGAATTTTACAGGCGTGAAAGCAAGAGGAAATTCATACTTTATCATCATAAGGTTGTATGGCTGTAGTGCTTATCCAAAGAAGATTACGGGCATAAAAGTGGATAAAATTTTATCATTAACCCATTATCTTTAGTGGCCGAAAAGTGAAATGAGAGGAATTTCACTGGGCGCAAAACATTATCCCTAACCAAGAGCTATGGAAGTTGTTGACCGTAATATCCAACCACGAAGAGGATCTTTGGGGGCCAAAGCAAAGAAGTTTTATCCTTAACCAACATTTGAGTATCACCGGCCGAGATCATTGGGTGCAAAACTCTATCATTAAACAAAGATGGAGATTACCAGCCGAGATCAAGGCATGCAAAACTCTATCATTAACCAATGATGGAGACTATTGGCGTGGTCATCAACCAATCATTGGGTGGAAAAAATCATCATTAACCAAGTTTGATGGTCGAGATTTAAAAGTCATAATGTTTATCTCCGCAAATTAAACTCGGCCATACAATTTACGCCTGTGATCACCCGTCTGTACCTATAAATAGAGGAGAAACCATCGTCCCAACTCGTTCTTTGAAGTTCATGTTTCTATCACAGAGAGTCATGAGCGCCGCAGGATACAACCAAGAGGAGACGGAGCGGCCTAAAGTTGAAAAAGGGGTGCTGGCCAAAGTTCCTAAAGTCTGGTGGTTCACCATTTATGCACGTACTACGTTTGGGTGTAATTCTTTCTTTATTATTTTTATTCTCTCTCCAATATTTTTAGGATAAACTTCATATTTTTAGGATTATTATTTTAGGAGATTATTAATTGAAGGGAAACTATTTGGATTTAATTGTGCTTAGTACTTTTGATTTAATTATTTGGATTTTTTAGGTGAGCAATTATCAGTTTGTGGACTATTTGATTTCAGAATTCATTAATTAGATTAATTGATTTTATTTGAAATTAATAATTGACATAAATTTGATAACTAGTGTATGGAGAATCAAGTTTGTGTGGTCTGTAATCTATACTAGTTTGTGGAGTAAGGAATCTAATTTACTGTGTCTTAATATTAATATGATTTGATGGGATGTATTCAGTTCTTATTAAATTAAGATAGTTTAATTTGCATGCTTAGATTGAGGGAATACCAATTTGTGAAGACTTCAATTCTTATTAAATTAAGATAGTTTAATTTGCATGCTTAGATTGAGGGGATACCAATTTGTGGAGATCGCAATTTAATCATGTCAAGTTAATAATTTAGGAGGACTCTAATTCATCTTTAAAGATTAAATTTATCTTTTATACTTCAAATATTTATCCTGATCTATTTTCATCATAAGGCCTAACTTCAACACCATTATCTTATCTTATTATCTTATTTCTTTATTTTATTCTATAATTAAAAACATATTTCCAAAATTCCATATTTTTCTTCTCTTATTAATTTATAAATTCAGATATTGAATTAATAATATTCCTTGTGAGTTCGACACTCTTTACTCCTATTATTATATTACTTGAGAGATTAGTCCACTTGTTAGCGGATTTATTTTGCTACATCATTATTACAAACTTCTAATCGCTTAGACTAAGCTACAAAGCACAATCGTCCAATGAAACAGAATGCTACAGTGTTAAATGTTAAGGACCTCTGACCGTTGATACATTATGATACATTAAATGTATGCGCCTCAACAAATTTTTACACATATATTCACACAGGTAAAATAATGTAATATTTTGCACACATATTTTATCATGCGTCACTCACACCTTAGATACTCTTCAACTTTGGGCACTTTTCTAATGCTATTCTCAAACTTTATTTTATAACAAGATTACTTTTCATCTTTTAACTTATTTCACCAACTATCTTTTGTACTTTTAATCAGTGGTTTCCCAATTGCGATGCTGACTTGGAATCCAAATGGTAATTTTTCCCTCCTCCACGCAAGCAATTGTCTGACGTGGAATTATAAAAAAATAAAAAATTGGTGTCGTGCTATGATGACGGAGGGCGACCCTTCCTTGCGCTCGCTCGTGCATCCAAAGGTCATAGAGCGGGGACAAGCACCCCTCCCTTCCCTGCACCGTGCCGACGATCGCAACGTGACGCAGAGAGAGGGGGGCCACGGGAGTGTTCTCCCACTCTGCGACCTCGCCGGATGTCGCAGAGCGGGGGGCGACTCTGGTGTGGGTGAGCTCAAGAAAGGGGGTTGCCCCCACCCCTTTTCTCTCCTCCCCTCGTCGTGGCTGACGTGCGGCACCTATTTTTTTTATAATGTCACATCGGATGGCTGCTTATGTGGACGAGAGAGAAATTGCCACTTGATCAGAAAAAGAGTATTTGGTGAAATGAGTTAAAAGACGAAGGATGAAGTTTGAAGATAACGTTAAGAAAGTTCTCAAAGTTGGAGAGTATTTGATGAAATTTACTTCTCAAAATAATAATTCCAAATTTTATTATGAAAGGTTTCCATTCTAAAGTATAATATGCTAAGAAGTCTAAAAGAATTAAATTTTACTTCATCTTCTATTTTTTTATTTTTCTTGGGATAAACTTTATATATATGCGAATGTGTTAACATGGGACGAACCATAAATGTGAACCCAAGTCAAGTTGGGCGTAATGAGCAACAAGCAACTTCACCTCCTCTTCTCTGTGCTCTTCGTCGCCTCCACCATTCTCTCTCCGTCGACCAGCGCAATTGGAGGCGACACTTTAACCCCAATCCAACCCCTCGCCAACGGCCGGAC
Source organism: Pontederia crassipes (assembly GCA_030549335.1). Classification (NCBI taxonomy): domain Eukaryota; kingdom Viridiplantae; phylum Streptophyta; class Magnoliopsida; order Commelinales; family Pontederiaceae; genus Pontederia; species Pontederia crassipes. The sequence goes on along the minus strand of CM060194.1, from coordinate 57,439,814 downwards.
CTTAATCTCGGCCAACCAAACCTTCGAGCTCGGCTTCTTCAGCCCTTCCAACTCCACCAACCGCTACATCGGCATTTGGTATCATAATATCCCCGTCCAGACTGTCGTCTGGGTAGCAAACCGCAGGCGCCCTATAACACAACGGTAAAAAAAATGTCTGCAATGATGAAAACGTGAAGCAGAACTTCCTCTTCCAAACCTTTTTTTTGTCATTTTGCTGTTTGGCCAGCTTCTGAATATCCTTCTTATTTGTCTTCGTCCTTTGTCTCAACCTCTCTCTACTCACTCTCTTTCCCCCTGCGTTTCTCTCTCTCGCCGGGATTAGGGGCAGACTGACGATCGCCCGAACCCCCAATGGCCGCGCCTAGCCATTTGCAGGGGATCCAGCCACCATATTTAGTCATCATTAGGGGAGGAGGAGACAAGAGCCGATCACTCCTCCCTCTTCTATAAAATGAAGCTCCGGACTCCTCATTTACCCCATCTGCTCCTTATTTTCTTCACGCCGAACTGCTGTCCTCACCTCTCCTTATTCTTGTCTCCGGTGTGCGGGCAGCAGGCGGCGAGTGGGCGACGTCGGAGGACACCTCCGGCGCAGGCGAACAGCAGTGACTTTAAGTGGTGAGAAAATGCCCCTGTCTTCTTGTCATTCGTATGATTCTCGACTTCTCATTCTCACTGGGCCGTTCTCTCTTTTCCCAACGCGCGCGAACAGTGAGCACGGAAGGACGTCGCCGATCATCGTCGATGACATAGGAGCAGGGCGCGAGCGATACTAGGACGAACCATAGTTTCTTTGGCATTAAGGTGTGTGGATTCGGGATCTTTATCATAAATCGTGACCCCTTGAAGAACAGTGCATGCCTGATTAAGCCCCCATGAACCGATTCAAAAACATGAATGCCTTATGCTCTAGTGCATTTGAAAATGATGATCTGAATGCCATGATTGAAATAGAGTATGTTAATAGGAAAGATGATAAGCATGACTGAACTGATTTTACAGAGACGTTTAAATGTATGCTATGTTATCGAAAATGATGACCCATGCATGAATGAACCACTGTAAAGATGAAAGGAACGTATGACATGTCGTTTATGTTTTCTTTTTTTTATGCATGCGTAGAACTGTCATTGCCATGTAATAGACCTTAGACACTTTCTATTTCATGAATGTATGCCTATGATGTAACTAGTTCTGTTGTAAACCTCCGGCGATCACCGGAAAAGATGAACTACGAAAAATCCTTTTACGATTAGATCGAACCCGGCCCGGGTTCCTCCAAACTCGGCCCGGGCTCGGTCTGGCCGCACCGGGTTACCCCGAGCACGGCCCGGGTCCGCCATGGATGCCGAGCTCGAGCTCGGGGCGAACCAGGTGCCCGGACTAGGTCACCCATGACTTGGCTCGGGTTTCTGCGCAGAGAAGACGATCGAGAGAATCACTTCTCCCGACCCGATCATCTTCCCAACTCGGCCCGGGTGTACACCCGACCCGGCCCGGGTTTTTCCTCTCGGTCTTCACCTCGACAGATCGAGCCTAATCAAATCTAACTCGGCCCGGGTCAAGACCCTGATTTCCAACATTTACGACTTTCGACTTTTTGATCAAATGTGAAAACTTGTGATCCATTTCTATATTGATCCTATGAATCTTATTACCCCTAATCTTGTATGAAACTATGTCTCCCACTTGATTAAGACCATCGACCTCTCTTCACGAAATAAACCAAGTATTGATTATGCCAAGAACGATAATGATTTTTCTGCAAATTCTCCGATGTACGATAATGACCATGATTTTGAACGTAATGACGACCTTCCTGAACATGATGAAGAATGACGATGAATAATGATGAATTATGACATGATGAATGATAATAATGAAAAGCGGCAACCGTACCTCTTCGGTCGACCCCAGTGTTCTCAGTAGATGACCGTGACCCTCGGGCATTTGTCGTGTGGAATGGAAGATATGACCTTGCCATCTTAACCTGATTTTCTAAATAAACTTCCATCCACTATATTTTCTAAACAAATAAAGATCCATCGAAAGATGAAGAACTGCGTTTGCCTTGATCGATAAATCGAAAGACAGGCACGAGTACGATGAGGGATGATGTTCTAGCCTCGTAACAGGCCCCCTCATGGGTTTACCATTTGCTCTATCTAGGCAGGAGTTTCTCCCATGGATGGTTCCTTTAGCCAAGGGCGAGGTCATCCAAACCCGACGGGGTTCGCCGTGGTACTGATCCCCCACGTGCATATGATGTCTAGATAGCTGTATCATCAGTTTCATGCAATGGTATTTCCCCAAAGATGAAGAGCTCTTCAAAGGATGAAAGTAAAGATGAATGTACAGATGAATGAATAGATGATTGTAAAGATGTAAAGTTATGGATGAATGAAAGATGAATGCAATGAAATGTACGAAAGTAAGTAAATATGAATGAATGAAAGTAAGCATGATACATGATTATGAAAGTGTGTTCCTCTTTTATGATCATGACTCTCTTATATGATATTGTTATTATGATACCTGCCATGACTGATAAATCTCTCTATCCATGATTATTCTATCATTTTGAGCTATACTCTTTTCATGCTATGTTTGGATAGAACTGATTTATGATTTATATGAACCCACACTTAGCTTTATGCTAACGATTGAGCTTGCTCCCCTGTGTGATCCCCACAGGTACCTAATGGTTATTCGGAAGGCGGTGCTTCGTGTAAGGAGGTCTCGGCGGGGCGGCATCCTATTGCATATGGTCCTGCTAGAACATAGTAGTAGCTATCTTATGTACCGTTTCCTATGTTGGGTTGTGTATGGTGACGGGTCTTACCGTGTCCTCATGGACCGGAGTCACTACTTTATCTAGATTAGCCTTGTAGTCATGAGTCACTACCTTTTTGGGTGGACGAGTACACCTTTTTGCTTCCTGCACCGTACTTAGTAATGAGATTGTTTACTCATACTAAGGTACCTTTTTGAGATGTATTTTGTGGCACTTTTTGGGCGTATGTGGCTTATGTACTGTTGCCTCTTATGAAGGCTAGTCAAACCTTTGATATATTAAGCTTCCGCAATTGTTTTCATTTGTCGTATTCCTCTTGTTGTATAGTCTTCCGCTTTGCTATTCTTTTCTTTAAGACTTCTGCTGTTCCCGTATATGCTTATTGAATTTCTTTCGCTATGTTATTATGTCTTCATGAAGTCTTCCGCTGTAATATTATATTTGTTTATTCTTCTGCTACGCATTTTCCTTTATGTTGATGGTCAGGTCAACCAATTGGTCAAAGAAAGAGGTCAAAGAGTCAAAGATAAGGTAAAAGAAATAGAAGTCCCCACATGTGGCGCCCCTCGGGGCGCTACATATTTCATGGTATCAGAGCCTAACGTTAGAACTCTCTTAACGTCCTAGTATAGAAGTTAAGGTCTAGGTATGGTCCATATGCAAAGCCCCCGAGCTAACGTCACGTTGCGCCACTCCCGGTAAGTATGATATGTTATGTTTCAAAGTATGAATTGTTTTATTGAAACGAATTGCTTTAATATGATAGATAGCTCCTACGACACGTCAAGCAGCCCAATGCAGCAGAGGCCGTGGGCGCAGATGGGGTGCTGACCGAGTGACGGTCACCCCGGACACGTTGACTAAAGGACCCGACTCCATCCCTGGGAGTCAGGTCGGGGATGAGCCACAGCAGGCACTACCTCCTGTACAACCACAGGAGCCTCTGTCATCATCCCAACAGCCAGTGTACTCAGTGCCGGTGTACCCAGCACCGACATACCCGATACCGTATCCTCCCCCAGCACCGATTATGGCTCTTCATTGGGAGGATACGATCCAGGAGTTCCTGAAACTGCACCCGCCATACTTCCGAGGGGCAGTGAATTACGAGGAGGCCGTCCAATGGCTTACTCGGATGGAAAAACTCTTCGTCACCGGCAAATGCGCCGAAGATAACAAGGTCTGCTACGTGGTCCACATGCTCACCAGTCGAGCCAGAGACTAGTGGGAGATCGCGCATGCCACGAGATTTCTAGGCCAAGAGAATATCTCCTGGAAAAGCTTCAAAGAGCTATTTGAATCCCAGTACGCTCCGACTTATCGAAGAAAGGAAAAGTCTCAGGAATTCAAAGAACTGCGCCAAGGAAACATGTCGGTGGCAGAATACCATGCACGTTTCATCCAACTGGAATGCTACGGCAAAGACAAGATTGATGAAGCGGACCGCGCCGAATAGTTCATAGACGGACTTCATCACACCATTCGTGAGAGAGCGACCTACGGCGCAGAGATCGACTTATATGGGGCTGTACGAATGGCATACCGGATTGAACGCAAGATCCAGATGCGACGTGATGAACTAAAGAAGGAGCCGATCCGAGCTGTAGAGTCGGCCAAACCGAGATGGGAGGATCGTCGTCCACCTCATAAGGACACATGTCAGGATCGTCGCCACCAGCCCTACCAGTGACCACGCCCTGAGGCTCCCTGTCAGCCAGCACGTCGTCCACCTAAGGTAAACTAGCACTAAGTGACATAGTGAAATAATAGATATGATGCTAATCGACAATAAGCATGAATGTAGCCTCAGCCTCAGCCTCAAGGGCAAGCACTGGCACAGCCACCTCCCCTACAGCTATCGACACCACCACAGCAGGCCAGACATGAGTGTGCTTAATGTGGTAAGAGTCATTCAGGGGAATATCGTCGGAAGACAGGTGCTTGCATCGGGTGCGGAAAAGTCGGACACTACGTCCGAAATTGCCTGGCCAAGAACCAACGAGGCCAAGGAGGAGTACCAGGACATCTCTACAATGTCCAGGCAGACATGGCACCACAGGATAATGAGGTTATCCGAGGTACTCTTTCTATCGCTGGCTTACCTATGTTAGTCTTATTTGATTCGGGTGCTTCGCACTCGTTTATTTTTGAGGCATGTGCTTCCACCCTTCCTGTACCTATAAAAGGGATGGAGCACAGTATGAATGTAAAGATGCCAATGGGGACCCTCCGCACGGCAAAGTACCTCCCTGAGGTACAGTCGTAGTGGACGGGAAAGATTTTTCTGCTGATTTGATTGTAATCCTCATGGTGTACTACGACGTCATCTTAGGCATGGATTGGTTGTCGTACCATGATGCGTCAGTAATATGTAAATAGAAGAAGGTTATTATCGGCACCAAAGAAAGAAAGAAGACGACGATCAGAGGCATGTCGAAGCCAAATAGTGGAGTTATATTGACAGACATGAAGGCACAGAAGCTCTTACAGAAAGGCTGTAAAGGATACCTAGCTAGTGTGATGATAGCCGATGCTTCTACCCCAGCTCTACAGTAGATAGATGTGGTACGAGATTTTTCGGACGTCTTTCCAGACGACATCTTCGAATTAATGCCAAAGAGGGAGATCAACTTCAGGATTGAGTTAACACCAGGGACGGCACCGATCTTCATGGCACCCTACCGTATGGCTCCAGCGGAAATGCTAGAGCTGAAGAAACAGATTTAGGAGTTACTCGATAAGGGATTCATCTGACCTAGCATCTCCCCTTGGGGTGCTCTGGTTCTATTTGTTAAGAAGAAGGATGGATCTTTACGCCTCTGCATCGACTGTCGAATGTTGAACAAGGTCACGATCAAGAATAAGTACCCACTGCCCAGGATCGACGACTTGTTCGACCAACTGTCTAAGGCTTCAGTATTCTCGAAGATAGATCTGAGGAGTGGTTATCACGAGCTGAGGATTTCTAAAGAGGATGTGCCGAAGACTGCTTTCCGATCGCGATATGGCCACTACGAGTTCATGATCATGCCTTTCGGACTGACGAATGCCCCAGCAGCATTCATGGATCTGATGAATAAGGTATTCAAGCAGCATTTAGATCAGTTTGTGATCGTCTTTGTAGATGATATTTTGAAGAATTTCAGGTGTTCACCGATCACAAGAGCCTGAAGTACGTCTTCACCTAGAAGGAACTCAACATGCGACAACGAAGATGGATAGAGTTCCTCAAGGACTACGAGTTTGCGATCAATTATCATCCGGGCAAAGCAAACTCAGTAGCCGACGCTCTTAGTCGGAAATGGGAGGCTTCGCTGGCGTTCCTCAAGTTGCGCCGATATGAGATGATCGAGGAACTAAACCAATGGAACCCTTGAGCTACAAGACACAGGGCAATCTTGATGATACATCAGTTACAATCGAGTCTCATTAGCAGGATTGTGACGGCACAAATGGCAGATGCAAAGTACACGAAGATGATCAAGAGAATTCAGAATGAGCTAGAGGACTTTAAGATCGGTAACGATGGCAGAATCAGATATCGAAACCGCCTTTGGGTTCCGAGTGATGCCGTAGTCTGACGAGAGGTGCTCGACGAGGGACACAAGTCTGAGTTCGCAATCCACCCAAGTAGTATGAAGATGTACAAGGACATCAAGCGCAATTTTTGGTGGAATGACATGAAGCGAGAGATCGTCGACTACGTGTCCAGATGCCTAGTATGCCAACAGGCAAAGGCCGAGCACCAGCGACCTTATGGACTCATGAAGCCGCTAGGAGTACCAGAATGGAAGTGGGAGAATATCACCATGGATTTCATATCAAGACTTCCCCGAACACAGAAGGGTCACGACGCCATTTGGGTCATGGTCGGTAGGTTGACGAAGGCAGCCCACTTCATTCCGATCAAGTGGAAGCAGTCTGTGGAAAGTCTGCTAGAGGTATATGTACGAGAGATCATCCGACTGCATGGGATTCCAGTCTCGATCGTGATCCTCGGTTTACGTCGAGATTCTGGAAGAGTCTTCAGAAGGCTTTTGGTACTAGGTTAAGGTATAGCACAGCCTTCCATCCTCAGACGGACGAGCAATCGAAAAGGACGATTCGGATATTAGAGGACATGCTCCGAGCTTGTGCGCTGGATGGCACGGTAGTTGGGACGAACATCTCTCACTAATTGAGTTCTCGTACAATAACAGCTATCACTCCAGTATAGGCATGGCACCTTTTGAGGCGATGTATGGTAGACCTTGCCGTTCGCCTACACACTAGGACGAAGTCAGCGAGAGGATAGCCATGAGCGAGGAGCTAGCACTCCGAGCTTAAGAGTATGCAAACGTAGTAGATGTTATACGGAAGAGAATGAAAGCAGCACAGTCACGACAGAAAAGCTACACCGATAAGAAGCGCCAAGAACAAATTTTCAGAGCCGGAGACCAAGTCTTGATGAAGGTGTCTCCAATGAAGGGCATAATGCGATTCAGCAAACGAGGGAAGTTTTTTTGGTCCTTTTGAGGTACTCGATCTAGTTGGCGATGTAGCTTGCAGGTTGGCTCTACCACCCTCTTACGGAAGAGTTCATAACGTGTTCCATGTATCTATGCTCCGAAAGTACAAGCACGACGATGCCAACGTCATGAGAATCGAAGAGCCTAACCTGAAGGAAGACTTTACTTATGCCGAGTACCCAACCAAGATTTTGGAGCGTAAGATCCAATATCTGATGCGTGTAGAATTGATAGCAAACGTTAACAAGTGCACTAATCACTCAAGTAATAAAGTGAATGAGTGAAGTTATCGTTCTCACGAGGACGGTTAATAACTTATATTTTATTTTGACTTTGTTAATTGAGTAATTAAGAAAATAATTTATTTCAGATGTGAATAAAAATATAATAAAAATAAAAGAAATGATCACCTAGAGAAATAACGATTTGATGATTAAGGCACCTAATTATCACCACTGAAATGTAATAAATTTTCTCAATTTAGAATTAGTTGAATCAATAATAAAGTGAATTCCCAAAATAACTTAACCAATATTTTAAGCTTTAACTACTATCTTATGAATAATTAGAATAAATCAATCCTTTCGGTTTTTAATTTACTTAATTAAATCATAAGATGCATTCAATTGGAATTAATATTAAGGGCTTTCTTAAGTCACCTTAATAACTACACGAATTAGGTCTTTTTTTATTTCCCTAATTGTGGCATGCAATAAATAAGATCAATCCTAAAAACTATTACGAAAATTATCACTTCTTCTCAAATAGCAATTAAATCATAAATCTTGAAATCAAAGGAAAGCATTAAACATGAAATTGCAATGCTATTAAAGATTCAAATCAAACTAATATTAAGAAGAATCCAATACATAAATAGGGTTCAACAAGGATGGCCCTAATAAAGGAATAAATATGAGAGTAACAACATCAAATCTGGAATAAAAATGTAAGGAAATTAAAACAAAAACTCTAGTATAAGCTAAGCGCATCCTCTCTCGAGTTTCCGGCAGAGTTTCGCTATTGTCCTCGCACTTCTCCTCTTTCTAGACTTCAAAAGTATGCTCCAAGGATGCTTTTCCAGGTCTTATTCTGCCTCCTTTTAAGGTTTTCTCGTCCCCCAAGGAAATAAACCGAAAATATATCTAAAAAATGGATAAAAATGGCTTTAAAACTGCCTAATAGACCACCGTCACGACCGTGAAAGGCTCTGTCACGGCCGTGACAGAAGGCTGTCAAGGCTGAAAAATACTTAGCCAAATTGTCTGCTGGAAATTGTCTATCACGACCATGCTTCTGGGTTGTTTTAGGCCTTTTCTTCCCTTTATTTTGATGTTTTCTCATATCCTGCCATGAATAATTTTCAAATTTAGGTAGAAATCAAATCTAAATGAAATTATATGAAAACAAATCAAAACTCTTCTTTTCTAAACATAAAAATATTTTAAAGTATTAATCAAATGACCCAAACTAATACATGATTTTCCATGCATCAAGATCGCAAGGACAAAGAGGTACCATTGGTCAAAGTCGCATGAAAGTACCATCAGGGAGAGAAGCAACATGAGAACTCGAGTCCGAGATGCGCAAAGAGTTTTCGCGCCTATTTGGTAGGTCCTATACCTTACCGGATTCAAGGACTAATCCTTTTTTCTATGGGTATTATAATGTAACACAACGGTAAAAAAAAATGTCTGCAATGATGAAAACGTGAAGCAGAACTTCCTCTTCCAAACTTTCTTTTTGTCATTTTGCTGTTTGGCCAGCTTCTGAATATTTTTCTTATTTGTCTTCTTCCTTTGTCTCAACCTCTCTCTACTCACTCTCTTTCCCCCTGTGTTTCTCTCTCTCATCGGGATTGGGGGCAGACTGATGACCGCTCGATATCATCTGTAACGCCCCCAAAATCCGGCCCTAATATAGTTGTCGAAGCCCGGGCGACGTCACTTTAGCTTGACCTAATTTCATAAAACTTTGCAACGAAAACATAACATAATAAAACTTAAGACAATAACATCATAAACATCATTTTCATAAACAACGGAAGACTTCATAAGTAAATAAAATCCCAAGATACATAACCTGGCCCATGGGCCTAATAGGTTCTAACGTACAACTCATAGAGGGTTCATCATTCATAAATGAGTTCAAGTGGAGTACATGACTCAATAAGGCCCATAAGCCATGCATAAACGACTCTACAAGAGCTCAACATGATGACATAATAAAAGGAAGATAACTTAGGCCGTAGTCCGACTCGTCCATGTGCAACGTCTTCGTCAAGAGGCCCTCACCGCCGAACTTAAGCCTCATCCATACCTGCACGGATCCATGGAGTGCAGGAGATTTCTCCCGTTAGAGTATGTTGAGGCCCATGCATGCTATGATCTTATAACATAATCTCTACATGTCATGGCATATGCATATCATCATCATGGAACATAAATCATATGCATGCTATGAGCTACTTATGCATACTACATAACATGTGAGCATATCATCATGGCAAGACAACATATAACATCATAATCTTTAAGTTAAGAATATCATAACTTATCATTATGCTAATGCATATCATGATCTTATCTTACTTTACTTTATCATCTTTCATCATGTCATGATATGATGTGACAAGTGGACATTTACATGGCATCCTCATAGGTGCATACTTCATCATACTTCTTTAACATCTTTACTTTATGTCCCAAGACATTCATCATTCATCTTTTCGTCTTTCATCTTTACTTAGATACTTTCTTATCTTGTTGATTGGGAAGACCATGTTGGGTTCGTGGAAAAATGGCTAGCTATGCCAATATTTGGGTTCTTGGGAGGCCAATAGAGACGCTACACTAGGGATGGAACTCGCCTCCTGATTCCGCGGAGGTCCAATAGAGACGCCACACAGGGGTGGAACTCGTCTCTACTTATGGAAATGCCACACTATGGGTGGAACTCGTTGCTCGAGAAATACCGCCACTAGGGGGCGGAACTCATTTCCCTCCTCGATTATAAGTCACCTTTACGACAATCCGTCTTTTACTTGCTTTCATCAATACATACAATCATTCATACATGTTGCATGTTTTAACCCTATTTAAGGTCATACATACTTCAAATCATACTATATGTGGACATTCAATCATAGCCAATCAGCTTCCAGAATGGACGACCGTTTTGGGTAACGGTCGACCATTGGAAGGGTATTGGTCGACCGGTCGGGTTATCAATTGATCGTTATGGTCCTTTCGGACGATCGAAACTAGACTTTGGTTTGTCCGCTAATCACAGAATTTGACACTCTTCTAAATCGGACGACCGCTGGAATAACGGTCGACCGCTATTGGTCCTTTCGGACGTTCGAAATGAGCTTCGGATCGTCTACTAATCACAGAATATATCTGTCATTCAAATCGGACGACCGCTGAGATATCGGTTGACCGATAGTATTCGGTCGATCGAAACAAGGTGCTCGGACGTCCGCTAATAACAAAATGTGTCGAATGTTTCGACAACACATATCGGACGACCGTTAGTATATCGGTCGACCATTACATTATTATCGGATGACAGAAACAGAGTGTTTGATCGTCCGCTAATCATAGAATGTTCGACTCTTTCCAAAACGGATGACCATTATAAAATCGATCGACCGCTAGACAGAGTGTGACACTACAAATGCCTCCAGAATGGTCGACCGATATCTTATCGGTCGCCCGTTCTAGGCTGGCAGACACACGATTTCTACATCATTTCTTTCCAAATCTTTCATACATTGACATATTGAACACATACTTGATTCCAAACACCATATAAGACATTTCTTTACATTCTTAGCATTCTCACCATGGACCATAAAGAGGTTTTTCATATAAGGCATACAACATGCTAAATCACACTTTTAAATGTACATGAGCTTTAAACATTTTCATAATAAACCATCATAACATAATGAACATTCTAATACTAAGCATAATGAGAAATTAGAGCATGAAGCTATAAAACACATGACATTCTAAGCATGATTAGCAAAAGAATAGTAATCAAAAGAAGCATGAAACATTATATGCATATTCCTCAAATCTTCAACAAAGAACAAAGGGTTTGTTCTTTAATTCCTAATCCACACAAGCAATCATCATTATAGGAAAGATTAGAGTGAGTGGATCCCCTCAAACATACCTTTAGGGCTTAGATTAAAACCCTAATCTTAATCCTAATTCCTTTCTTCTTTCTCTCTTTTTCTTCTTCTCTTTCCTTCTTCTTCTCTTCTTCTTCTTTCCTCTTCTTTTTGGCTTGACTTGCTTGCTCCCTTTTGTGCTTGCTGCCGTGAGTGGAACAAGAGTGGGAGAGAGATGTGAGAGGTGCTATGTTTAGTTGGTGAGTGGAGAAAGAGTAGGAGAGTAGAAAGTGGCCTTCTTGCCTCTTGGAGCTTGGAGAGAGGAGGAAGTGATGGAGTGAGATGGCTTCTCCTTTGCTTGTTGTGCTGCCGAGAGTGAGAGGGAAGAGAGAGAGAGAGAGAGAGAGCTTGAGTGAGAGAGAAAGTGAGGTGAGCAGGGGAGTCGGTGAGGGGGCTGTCGGCTGGGTATTTTGAGGGAGGAGAGAGAAGAGGGTGTGAGGAAGTGAGATGTTAGGTGGGATTTAGGGTATAAAAGATATTTATAGTTTGGGTTTTGAGCTTCTTAGGTTAATGGGCTTCATTATGGACTTTTAAGCATCTTCATAATCCTTTTTATCTATTTTCTTTTCCTTTTTCTTTTATTTACTTTTTGAGAATATTACAATATACTCCCCTTAAATTAAAATTCGTCCTCGAATTTTGTAAAATCTTATACAATAGATCTCCTCATCCACGTTGTTTCATTTATCTTTCGCTCCTCGTATTCATCGACATGATTTCTCCCTTTTGCGACATCCAATATGCATTTCTTGGTGGTCTCACTTTAACAGTCCTTGTATTTCATCTTCACTAGGTGATCACCAACTCTTTCCATTCCAAGATTTCCATGGGAATATCATATCTCTAATCAATCTCAAGAAGTTGAGATCGTTCTTGAGCCACATTTTCGCTGCGCCATTCTGATCATTAGCTCGATCTTCAATGAAGATCTTTCAGTTTCGTCACTTCATCTATCTCCAGTCCTTCGTGTGCACCCACATGGCCTTCCTCATGCGTCCTCAATATCATTGCTCAATAGTCTCTTGCTAACGGTTCTTGGTCATGGTCGTAACTATGCCATCATGTTGTCTCGTATCTTAAAGATTCTAGTAGAATTTTGGATCCTTACTCCACTTCATGAAATGAAGATCATCCGCGCGTCATGCTTTCGTTGCGCTACTCTGAACTTCAGCTTCATCTAAGTGTCAAATTTTCTGACTCAACACTTGACCATTTCATGTCATCTTTTAGGTCATGTAGGTCTACGTAAAACAATCCCAATTTTCTTCACATTTTAGCCACCCTTCTTGTGATCTTGGTGGTTTTTCTTAACTTCCTTCATTCTTAAGAACAGTGATTGGTTTCTTATCGTTAGAATATTCCTCCGAATATTCTTTCTAACGTTCTTGGTGGTCTTTATGTCTATCATGCATACACATTATAATTTGTATGATTAATTAAAACGTTAAGTGATGGTTACCTTGTGTCGTATCCGAAACTTGGTGAGCTTCTTTGACTTGCATGGCGTGAACTTGTTCTAACATTCTTGAGAAATTGATATCTCGTTTCTCTGGGCAATCCTTCTTGTAATGACCGATCCTTCCACATTGCAAACATGCTCCCATCCTGAAGCGACATTCGCCTAAATGAAACCTTTCGCAATGGCGGCATTGACGTTTGCTCCTATGTGATTCTCCCCTCTTAGAACTCACATAGGGTCCATTCCTTTGCTCCTTCCACTTTTCTTGCTTGGTCATCTTCTTTGATGTGTTACCATTAGAAATTACAACTCCATCTTCGAGCTTCTTTTCTAATTCTACAGCTAACTCCAGTGCTTCTTCATCATCTTAGGAGCTTGACACAACATCCTAGCCTTTAGTTCGGACTTGAGTCCCTTCACAAAGCGATTCACTCGCATCTTTTCCGTCTTGACCAAGGTGCAATGCTTTACGAGTTGAAAGTACTTGACCGCATAGTCGTCCACCGGCATATCACCTTGTTGGAGTTTAAGAAACTTCTCTTGTCTTTGCTCACTCATACGTTGTGAAAAATATTGATCCTTGAAATCCATCACGAAGTCCCACCATGTCGGGTTTTCTTCGTTGACATACTTAGACCTAAGGATAAAATCTCACCGTTGCTTTGCTTTTCCTGTCAAGCTATGAGTGGTACAAGCCAGTTTACTTTCCCTTGGACATTTCATCACTCTGAAGATATTCATGATGGCATCCAACCATGCCTCGGCTTCCTCCGGGTCATCAATGCCGTTGAACATAGGAGGATTGAGGCTTAAAAACCTCATCAAAGAATCTTGGCACGAGCCTTCATCACGTTTCATAACTTGAGTCGTGACTTCGTTCATTGGATAATTCACATCCATCTATCATCATATAATAACCATGCATCAATATATAACTTTACACAATTAAAACAAAACACATACTTTTAGGTTCGGTGGCACCTCATGACGATTGCACATGGACTTCATACTTAGACATTACACTTAGACATTTTAGCCAACCTATGGCTTGTACATCCTAAGACTTAAGGCAAGGATCAAGTCTATAACTTACATCTACCATAGTATAACATATAACATATAAGAGCTCAACCATGGCTCTTGACTTCTAAGACTTGCAACACTTTAGCTTGACCTAATTTCATAAAACTTTGCAGCGGAAACATAACATAATAAAACTTAAGACAATAACATCATAAACAACGAAAGATTTCATAAGTAAATAAAATTTCAAGATACATAAACTGGCCCATGTGTCACGCCCTTACGCTTCGGATATGAAACACCAGACTTGCGGCTCGACGAACCCTGCTCGGTCGCCGATCAGCCCTCGTTTGGACGTGCCTTGGACCCCGGCCGTACACGCCCCGGATGCACAACGAAACACCCGCCCAGGAAGAAGAGAGGGAGGCTAAGAGTTTAGAGGAAAACTAGAGAATATTATTGAGCAATCTCAGATTGTCCAGGATGATCTTACAAGCCTTGATTACATGTCCTTTTATAGTGCCCAAGAGAAACAACTCCTAGTCTAAGTTAAGGACCTAATCCTATTAGGCATGCAAGCCCTTCTCTAGAAAAAACCTCCTTGGAGTAGGAGTAGAAATCCAGCAACCTTGGAGTCCTAGAAGAATTCAGCCAGCACTCCTTCAAAGTCCATCTTGAAGGCAAACTGGTCAGACCGCCCTCCTGGCGCCCTGCCATGTCCGGGGCGCGCCCCGGGTGCGCCCGCCGGGACAAGTCCTAGTCCTACTAGGACTAGGACTGTTTTCCTGTGGCCTCTCCCCATCTTCAGTCCTCCTATGATTAGGACTTCATCTCCAAGTGACCCTCGATCCAGAAGGAAGCTCCGTCCGCACCCAAGTCCTACTCGACCTAGGAGAGGTCCGAATTCCTATTCCTACTAGGGGTAGGAATCCTTCCGATCCTGCACTTCTCCACGCGCTCGTCCTCCTACTCACGATAGGAGTCCAAGTCTTCATCTCCAGAAGCTCCTCCCTCCTCGTCGGACCTTCGGAGTGTTGGACGACTCCTATTCCTACTAGGAGTAGGAATCGCCCCGGCCACGCCCGCCTCCTCGCGCACATGGCCACGCCCGCTCGGGGCGCGCCCTTCAGTGGTAAGGAGTGACACATGGGCTTAAAAGGCTCTAACGTACATCCCATAGAGGATTCATCATACATAAATGAGTTCAAGTGGAGTAGATGACTCAATAAGGCTCATAAGCCATAGATAAACGACTCTACAAGAGTTCAACATGATGACATAATAAAAGGAAGATAACTTGGGCCATAGCTCGACCCATCCATGTACAACGTCTTCGTCAAGAGGCCATTACCGCCGAACCTAAGCCTCATCCATACCTGCACGGATCCATGGGATGCAGAAGATTTCTTCCGTTAAAGTGTGTTGAGGCCCATGCATGCTATGACCTTATAACATAATCTCTACATGTCATGGCATATGCATATCATCATCATGGAACATAAATCATATGCATGCTATGAGCTACTTATGCATACTACATAACATGTGAGCATATCATCATGGCAAGACAACATATAACATCATAATCTTTAAGTTAAGCATATCATAACTTATCATTATGCTAATGTATATCATGATTTTATCTTACTTTACTTTATCATCTTTCATCATGTCATGATATGATGTGATAAGTGGGCATTTACATGGCATCCTCATAGGTGCATACTTCATCATACTTCTTTAACTCTTTACTTTATGTCCCAAGTCATTCATCATTCATTTTTTCGTCTTTCATCTTTACTTAGTGATAGTGATATTTGGGTATTCTAGTGATAACTTGCTGAAATTAAGTAAAATGGTCAATTTTTTTAAATTTTGGTCTCCCAACTCACTAGCTGCAAGTGCACAGGTAAGTTGTAGTAGACTCAGGTTGTCGTATCCACAAGAATTTGAAGTCTAAGGCACCCTAAAACAATCTAAATTAGTTCTACTTTAATGGCTAAAAATAGATTTTCAAAGGGAAGTGAAAATAGATTTTTAATGGAAAGTGATATGATAACTGAATTTTGGGTTTTGGAAACTTATCAAAACTGAAATATAAATGTTAGATTAAAGTCTAGAAAGGTTTACTATCAATGAGGAAGGTTCTTCTAGGAATTGAGGTTCATCTAAATTAATTAAGGATGGATAGGATCAAGTTATCATTAAATATCCAATTTAGATTCAACTTGAAATGTGGCTGCTCTCACAGCTCAATTGGCCTTTAACTAAGCAATATATGATCATATAGTTGATAGTTAGGTTGAATCAAAAGAGGATCCTCACTGAAAATCAAGTTATCATTGAATGCAATTGAAGGTTCAATGATGATTTTTACAATTCAAAGAAACTTTGGAAAGATAACTTGTAATTGCAATCATAAAAAGATGGAATCATTCCAATCAATCAAACTAGGATGAAATCTATCCAAATATGGTGCTTGTGCTCCTTAATTCATCTCTGAATTATAGGGGGATTTTAATTCAACCTCTCGGTTGCAAAATAGAATGAAATCCACACAAAACTCCAATTAAAGGGGTTAAGAAACATCCTATCAAAAAGGGGGGAATTCAGTGATTGTCCATTGCTCCTTGGGTCATCTCTGACTCTCAAGAATGGCCTTAAGACTACCTCTCAATAGTGGATTAAAATGAGGCTTAACAATGGAAATCATAATTCAATTGGAAATCAGAAACTAGAAATCAGCAAATAAAATTCTGCAATTCAGGAAATCAGAATCATATATCAATGGAACTAGGTTTATCAATTGCTTCTTGATCCATCTCTGGACTGCAAGAGATCCCTAAGGTTCATCTCTCAATGATTGAATAAAATCAGGGGGTTCAATTGATAAAACAGTTTTCAGCAGGAAATCAGAAAAAATAAGATTCAGAATTTCATTTCAGAAATCAGAGGTATAATCTGATTTGAGTCAAAATGATTGTCCAAGCACCTTGATTTATTCCTGAACAAGATGGGAGCAATAACAACATTCAAATGACTCAATTAATCAGGTTGAGAGTGACAAACAGATTCTGCAGTTCAGGAAATCAGATTCAAAAAAATCAGGAAATCAGATTTTCAGGAAACCAAATTCATAAATCAGATTTGCAATTAAATGGAATCCAGAAATTTGACTTTATCTCTTAATGCATTCTGAAGGGTGATTAGATCAAATAATACATCTCAATCATAGTTTACAATGGATCTAGTGATAACATGAATCAATGCAGAAAAGTTCTGAAATCTGAAAACCAGAATTGATTTCAGTGCAGGATTACAAATAAGTCCATATCCATCCAAAATTAATCCAAACTACTACCCTATCCTAGAAGAAATGGAGTTTAGCTCCTCATGTTTACAAAGCTTGACATCAAATGGAATGAGAAACAGATACAAATCATTGTTGATAGAAGCCCTCGGCCAACAGCAGCAAGTCCAGCAGCAGCAGCCCTCAGCAGCCTCCTTCCTTCTCCAAACCCTCAATGTCCAACCTCCCTCTCTCCTCCAGAAATTCCACCTTTTATTGCAGCCACCTGTTTCTGGCCTGAAGATTCCTTGCTGTAGTGACAGCTTTTGATGTAGGAAATCGGTGGTCCCCCCTACATTTTTCCACTTTTTGGCCACCTTTCTCCTTGCTATAAATCCCCAAACAGCAAGCATCAAAGTCCTTGAATGGTATTTTGACAAATAAAGAATAAGGTGATGATAATTGCTAGCTCAGATATCAAATGAGTTTAGAAATTGTGCAGGAGTGATAACTTGTATCGTTATTAATGAATTTAGGGGCCTAGAATGATAACTTATCACAAATCATAGGGATTATCCAAATGCAAGTGATTCAAAGCATTAGAAGCATCAAATGGACTGGAGTAATAAGTGAGTGCATTCAGAAATCAAATATGAATGAGATTTTTAAGAAGTGATAACTTGGGTGCCCAAAAATGATAACTTGTATGACTTAAAAATGATAACTTGTGATAATTTGAGTTGTGGTTATCCAAATGTGATAAAATTTGACCAGCAATGAGTTAGAACAATAATAAGATGATTGCTTAAGGTCCCTGTGCAGAATTAATGATTTTGCATGTCGAAATGATAGAATTGCCCTTTAACGATAACTTGGCAAAGGAAAAATGATAACTTGTTCAAATGGACTTAAAACTTTGCACAAGTTGAGATGTGACTATCCAAATATGATTTATACATGATAATGATGGATTTAGGGCAAGAAAACCATTGAAAATCAGTTCATTCAAAATAATGATAACTTGACATATGGGAATGATAACTTGTCCTCAAAATGATAACTTGGCATAGAATTTAAATATTAATGGATTTTGTTATTTCAGAACCTCTATGCACATGGAATTAAGTATGAAATGAGGAATATTAACTAGTTATCACAATGTATGCATTCCAAGTATAATTGGCCCAAAAATAGGTAAAAGTGGGACTCGATATGAATGAAGTGTATTTAAAATGGGCTAGAAACTTATAGTGATCAGCAAGCGATCAAACTATCCAAGCTTAGCCTTTTGCTTGTCCTCAAGCAAAACATTCAGAAATTAAGGATGAATTTGAATTTACTATCCACAAATGAATAGAAAGATCAGCTGAATAAGTCCTAAATGAATTTCCCACTTGGCTAACATTCCATCCCATTGTTTCCAATCCCAAATTCTAGCTGAGGAGTCACAAAGGTTAGAGAAAATTTAAGCCATGATAGAAGTACTAACATTGACAAATTTTGATTGCAAGGATTGCCATCTTTACTAAAAAGTTTGAAACACCAATCTCTTCATGAACAGACTTTCCTTTCTTTGCTTAAACAGGTTTGAAAACCTGACTTTTATTCATGAGGATGCAATAAACAGGTTTGTACCTGATTTTTATTCATGCTGGTCACAGGATAAAAAACTTGGCTTTATTTAGGAGAGGTTCCTTTTTAGAATTTTCACTCTCTTTATTCATGTATGCATGCAATGCAAGATGCAACTTTTCATTTTCCTTTTTCTTTCTTTTTCATTCTGTTCATGAAGTGAGCAATGGTTCAAACTCAAGTATAGGTTAGATCCTTAAATGCAAATAGTCAAGAATTCCTATTTAACATGGCAGCAAGATCCTTGACTCCTTTCTAAACATCTTTTACTTTCCAATTAATCCATGAATGTAGCTAATGTTAATCCACAAAAAAGAAAATTTTCAACTGAAAATTCATTCAAATGCATTTGAATTTAAAATGCCAATTAAAGCAAGAAGGCTAATGGCCAAGTTGGCCACTTGGTATTGGAGTGCACCAAATGTCATAATGAAGTATTCTACCCATTTTAGAGTCAAAATGAATTCAGAATTGAGTTGGGTCCAAAAATTAATAACCGAGTGATAACTAGTGATAACTTGTGAAAATCAATGAAAACCTGGTATGAATTATGATATGAACATTAAAATCAATTAAAAATATAGTGTAAAAGTTAGAAAAGCACTAGGTTTCCTCCCCAAGCTTATTCTCAATATTGTCCCTAGTGTTGAAAATAAAAGGCAAGGGAGAGGGGTGGGTGGGATTGAAATGCATTAAATTGGACATTTGAATTCTCTTGGCACTTCATCCAGAAACTTTGGGTGGTCTAATCTTCATTAGTTGCAACTGATCCTGTAGAGAAACAAAGGATATCAATTTGTATGGCAGATTTGCAACTAATCAGATTTTTTAGTGCAGAATTCAGCAATGCATTGAGAATTTTTGAAATTCACTGAAATTGGGCTATAGCAGATTTGGATAACTGATATGGGTGTAAATTCATATGATGATATGATCAATGAAGCATAAGGAGAAAGATAATATCAATTATCATTAAGTTTTCAGTGTAAAAATCAGAAATAGGGGTAAGGGTACTCCCTAAATGTTAGAATTATGGATGAATCTGATTCTTTTCTTCTTTATTCCTGCAAAATAGAAAAGTTATGTGTAAAATGCCTTGGATTACCTCCCAAGAAGTGTCTTTCTTTAATGTCTTTGGCTAGACATCTTTCCACTTGAATTCAGCTAGGCAAACTTGACAATTCTTGCAAATTCAGCACCTCCTTAGCTGATTCTTGGGCTGTGGGACTATAGGGCTTCAACCTCTGTCCATTAACCTTGAATACATCATTCTTATCATTCAGAAGGTCCACAGCACCATAAGGATAAACTGACTTTGAAGGGTCCACTCCACCTGGATTTCAGCTTTCCAGGAAATAGTTTCAACCTTGAATTAAATAATAATACCAAGTCTCCAACATTGAATTCCTTCTTCAGAATTCTGCTATCATGCCATCTCTTGGTCCTTTCCTTATAAAATTCAGAATTATGATAGGCATTTAGCCTAATCTCATCCAGCTCATCAATTTGGAGAAGCCTCTTTTGTCCACATGCTTGCATATCAAAGTTGAGTGGCTTTACTATTCAATATGCCTTATGCTTCATCTCAATTGGTAGGTGACAAGTTTTCCCATAGACTAATTTAAGTGCCTATAGGGGTCTTATAGGCTGTCCTATATGCCCATAGTGACTCATTCAGCCTCAAACACCAATCTTTTCTAGTCAGAGACACTATTTTCTCTAATATGGCCATGATTTTCCTATTTGAAATTTCTACTTGGTCATTTGTTTGGGGATGGTAGGCAGTGAAGACCTTATGCTTAACTCCATACTTGTCTAGGAGTTTCTCAAAACACTTTTCAATGAAATGGCTCCCTCCATCACTTATGGCTACCCTTGGGATTCCAAACCTTGGAAAGATAACTTCCTTGAACAACTTGATTACTGCCCTGGAATTAGCTGCAATGGTGGGAATGGCCTCAATCCATTTGGACACATAGTCCACAGCTAGAAGAATAAACTTGTAACCACATGAACTAGGAAATGGGCCCATGTAATCAATGCCCCAAACATCAAATATTTCCACTTCTAGAATTTCTTATTGTGGCATTTCATTCCTTCTTGAGATGGAACCAACTCTTTGGCATTGATCACAACCCTTCACAAATATGTGTGCATCCTTGAACAAACTTGGCCAATAAAAATCAGATTGGAGGACTTTGACAGCAGTCTTGTGTGTGGCTCCATGGCCTCCATAAGGGGATGAGTGGCATGCCTCCAACATTTCCTGAAATTCAGATTGGGGTACACATCTCTTATACATGCCATCAGGAAATTTTCTGAATAGAAAGGGGTCATCCCAATAATAATCTTTCAAGTTATGAAAGAATTTTTTTCTTTGCTGATATGTGTAGTCAAGAGGGATAATTCCACATGCAAGGTAATTGACCAAGTCAGCATACCAGGGAACTTGATTAATTGCCACAGCCATCAAGCTATCATCAGGAAATGCATCATTGATAGGAAGTGTAGATGATTCCTGGTATCCCTCCATTCTTGATAGAAGATCAGCTACTAGATTTTCACTTCCCTTTTTGTCCCTGATTTCAACATCAAATTCTTGAAGCAATAAGATCCACCTGATTAGCCTTGGCTTGGATTCCTTCTTGTTGATCAAGTGCCTCACAGCTTTGTGGTCTTTGAATACAATGACTTTGGATCCCACTAAGTAGGGCCTAAATTTGTCAAATGCATACACCACAGCAAGAAGTTCTTTCTCAGTAGTTGCATAATTAATTTGGGCTTCATCTAGAGTCTTGCTTGCATAGCATATAACATGGTGCTTCTTCTCCTTGGTTTGCCCCAGCACAGCCCCTACTGCCTGGTCAAAAGCATCACACATAATCTCAAAAGGAAGAGTCCAATCAGGTGGCTGCACTATAGGGGCTAAGGTGAGGGCTTCTTTCAACTTCTTAAATGCCTTCATACACTCATCATCAAAAAGAAATTCAGCATCCTTGGCTAGCAACTTGGTGAGGGGCCTTGTTATCATGGAGAAATTTTTAATAAACCTCCTGTAGAAGCCTGCATGCCCCAAAAAACTCCTAATTGCCTTGACACTTGTGGATGGTGGTAGCCTCTCAATCACCTCAATTTTTGCCTTGTCCACTTCAATGCCTTTGCTTGAGACCACATGTCCTAAGACAACTCCTTCTTGGACCCTAAAATGACACTTCTCCCAATTTAGAATCAAGTTGGACTCTCTACATCTTTGTAGCACCTTTGTCAAGTTTTCTAGGCAAGCATCAAATGAGTCTCCATATATTGAAAAGTCATCCATGAAAACTTCTATAATTTCTTCAATAAAAGTCTGAAAAGATAGACACCATACACCTTTGAAAGGTGGCAGGTGCATCGCATAAGCCAAAGGGCATTCTCCTATAGGCAAAAGTCCCATATGGACAAGTAAATATGGTCTTGTGTTGATCTTGAGGGTGAATTAGAATTTGCAAGAAACCTGAATACCCATCAAGATAACAAAAATGGGAATGCCTAGCCAACCTCTCCAATATCTGATCAATGAATGGCAATGGGAAATGGTCCTTTCTTGTGGCCTTGTTTAACTTCCTGAAGTCAATGCACATCTTCCAACCTGTAATGGTCCTTGTGGATATCAATTCATCTGAATCTGACTTCACCACTATGATTCCTCCCTTTTTTGGTACCACCTGCACTGGACTGACCCACTCACTATCTAAAATAGAGTATATGATTCCTGCATTCAGCAACTTCAATACTTCTTTCTTTACCACTTCCTTCATGGTTGGGTTGAGTCTCCTTTGACATTCAATGGAGGGCTTGTAGCTGTCCTCTATAGGGATCCTATGCATGCAAATGGAGGGATTAATACTCTTGATGTCTTCAATTGAGTAGCCTATCACCTCCCTATACAGTTTCAACCTTTTCAGCAGCTCTTCCACCTGATCCTGAGGTAAATTAGCATTAATGATAACAGGAAAAGTTGAATTCTCTCCCAAGAATTCATACTTCAAGTTGCTAGGGAGAGGCTTGAGTTCCAAATTGAAATTGACTTGAGCTGATTTGCCTTGGACTTCAGCAGTGATAACTTGTTATAACTCCCCTTGAATTCCTACAATGAAATGGATCTTCAATAGGGATTATAGCTGAAACCTACTCCACCACTTGATCTAGCTGCCCATCTTTAAAGTCATTCTCTAAAAAACTTGGCCTACTAATAACTTGTGCCAAATTGAATTCAATCTTCTCCTCTCCAATTTGGAAGGTCAATCTCCCTTCCTTAACATTAATTACAGCCCTGCACTGGCTAAAAAGAGCCTCCCAAGGAGAATGGGGGTGTTCACATCTTCATCCATATTCAATACTATAAAATCAACTGGAATATAGAATTTACCAACTTTGAGGGGTATGTTCTTAATGATCCCATGTGGATATTTGATGGATCTGTGTGCCAGCTGAAGGGACATATTTGCTGGTTTTAAATCTCCAACTTCAAGTTTCCTGCACAATGATAAGGGTATGACACTCACAGAAGCTCCCAAGTCACACATGGCTATTTGAATTTTCCTATTTCCTATCTCACATGGAATTGAGAAGCTCCCTGGATCCTTTAGTTTAGGAGGCAACTTGTTTTGGATAATTGCAGAAGCCTCTTCAATCAATGCAATTGTCTCATGCTCCAATACCCTTCTTTTCTTGGTTAGAATTTCCTTTAGGAACTTGGCACATGATGACATTTCCTGGATGGCTTCAACAAAAGGCACATTTATGTATAGCTTTTTCAGGATTTTCAAAAACTTTCCATATTGCTGGTCTTGTTTTGCCTTGATTAGCCTTTGAGGGAAAGGTACTTTGTCAAAAACCCTTATATTTACTTCAATTTGAGGGCCTGAATTCTTGATTTCCTCACTTGGATGTTCACTTGATTTTTCAGCAATTCTTGAGTCTGAATTGACTTGATTTTCATCAACTTTCTTCATTGGTTCCTCCACCATCTTTCCACTCCTGAGTTGGATGGCTTTTGCTTGCTCCTTTGGATTCATCTCTGGCTGTCCAAGAAAGAATAAAGGAGGTCTAGCTGAGGTGCTAGGTTGTTGAACAACTTGGTTCTCAATGGTATCAAGTCTAGAATTCATTTTCAGAATTGCCTCCTCCTGATTGCATTGCTTCTTCAGAATTTGTTACAGCATCTCCTCTAATTTTGAAAATTGAGAAGGTTGAGTTGGTGGTGGTTGCTCAAAAGGAGGTCTTTGCACTTGAACACCTTGGGACTGATTTGGATATGGAAATTGTTGGTTTCTAGGCAGAATCCTTGGCTGCCAACTAGGATTCTGCATAGGAGCTCCTTGATAGTTGTTGCCCTTGTAAGAAAAGTATGGATGATTCTTGTTTTCTGGAATGTAGAATTCAGCAGGAGGTTTAATTCCATAATTTCCCACAGCATTGATTTGATCTACTGTTTGCTCCACTTGTTGCATAATCAAATTGCAATTTTCTGACACATGACCTTGATTCCCATATACACAGCACCTGGTTTCAGGATTAGAAGCCCTATTTCCATTGGGAGTCAAGTTCAACCTCTCCAAAGTCTTGAATAGCACCTCTTCAAATTGAGTTCACAATTGATTCACTGAATTGTCTATGGGTGGCCTCCTGGTTCTATCA
The DNA here is from genome assembly GCA_030549335.1 of Pontederia crassipes. Classification (NCBI taxonomy): domain Eukaryota; kingdom Viridiplantae; phylum Streptophyta; class Magnoliopsida; order Commelinales; family Pontederiaceae; genus Pontederia; species Pontederia crassipes. Next base: position 57,415,247 of record CM060194.1, on the reverse strand, counting down.
TGGGTAAGGAAGTGGTGGTTCTTTGCAATGTTCTCTATCAGTTGGTAGGCCTCATCTATATTCTTGGATACAAAGATACCTCCTGCTACAGTGTCCAAGGCCACCTTACTAGAGTAGTTCAATCCCTTATGAAAATAGTTGACTAGTTGCCACTTTTCAAATCCATGGTGGGGACATGCCCTTAGCAATCCTTGAAGCCTTTGCCATGCCTCACAAATGTTCTCTTGGTCCAACTGATAGAACCTCACTATTTGATCCCTGAAGTTATCAGTTTTTAAAGGAGGAAAAAATTCTGAAAGGAACAATTGAATAATTGATTCCCAAGTGGCTACCTCTTCAGGATTCAATCCTTTATACCATGTCTTAGCCTTGTCCTTGAGTGAGAAGGAAAACAATCTCATATATACTGCATTCATGGGGATATTATTGAAATTCACAGTGCTGCATATCTCCTTGAAATTATCCAAATGACAAGCTGGATCTTCAATCCCAAGTCCAAAAAATTGACTTTGCCTAATCATTGAAATCAAGGCTGGATTAACTTCAAAGTTTGCCACAGGTGCTAAGGCTCCTCCCCCTGATTGATTCTTTGCATTGCTTGGTGAATAACAGTCCCTAAGAATTCTAGGAGCTGCCATATTCTGATTTACAACTTCTTCAAATTCAAGGTTGTGTGTCTCTTCCTCTTCTTCTCCAAATATCCTTTTCCTTGCCTCAAGCCTTTGCAATCTCCTCCTTCTTAGAAATCTTCTTTCAGGTTCAGAATCTGATTGGTAATGTTCTTCTTGATAGTCCAAGTCCTGCATAAAGAGATTCAGAAGTATCAAATTCAAGAAAGAAATGAAAACTAGACAAAAGTGAAAAGTTAAAAATGATAACTTGCAAAAACTGAAAATTGGCCTAACAAATGGACTAAAAACTAATCTAAAACTAATATAAACTATCTAAGTTAGCCTAATTGACCTCAAATCCCCGACAACAGCGCCAAAAACTTGATAGTGATATTTGAGTTTTCTAGTGATAACTTGCAGAAATTAAGTAAAATGGTCAATTTTTTTAATTTTGGTCTCCCAACTCACTAGCTGCAAGTGCACAGGTAAGTTGTAGTAGACTCAGGTTGTCGTATCTACAAGAATTTGAAGTCTAAGGCACCCTAAAATAATCTAAATTAGTTCTACTTTAATGGTTAAAAACAGATTTTCAAAGGGAAGTGAAAATAGATTTTTAATGGAAAATGATATGATAACTGAATTTTGGGTTTTGGAAACTTATCGAAACTGAGATATAAATGCTAGATTAAAGTCTAGAAAGGTTTAAGTATCAATGAGGAAGGTTCTTCTACGAATTGGGGTTCATCTAAATTAATTAAAGATGGATAGGATCAAGTTATCATTAAATATCCAATTTAGATTCAACTTGAAATGTGGCTGCTCTCACAGCTCAATTAGCCTTTAACTAAGCAATATATGATCATATAGTTGATAGTTAGGTTGAATCAAAAGAGGATCCTCATTGAAAATCAAGTTATCATTGAATGCAATTAAAGGTTCAATGCTGATTTTTACAATTCAAAGAAACTTTGAAATGATAATTTGTAATTGCAATCATAAAAAGATGGAATCATTCCAATCAATCAAACCAGGATGAAATCTATCCAAATATGGTGCTTGTGCTCCTTGATTCATCTCTGAATTCTAGGAGGATTTTAATTCAACCTCTCGGTTGCAAAATAGAATGAAATCCACATAAAACTTCAATTAAAGGGGTTAAGAAACATCCTATCAAAAAGGGGGGAATTCAGTGATTGTCCATTGCTCCTTGGGTCATCTCTGACTCTCAAGAATGGCCTTAAGACTACCTCTCAATAGTGGATTAAAATGAGGCTTAACAATGGAAATCATAATTCAATTGGAAATCAGAAACTAGAAATCAGCAAATAAAATTCTGCGATTCAGAAAATCAGAATCATATATCAATGGAACTAGGTTTATCAATTGCTTCTTGATCCATCTCTGGACTGCAAGAGATCCCAAAGGTTCATCTCTCAATGATTGAATAAAATCAAGGGGTTCAATTGATAAAACAGTTTTCAATAGGAAATCAGAAAAAATAGGATTCAGAATTTCATTACAGAAATCAGAGGTATAATCTGATTTGAGTCAAAATGATTGTCCAAGCATCTTGATTTATTCCTGAACAAGATGGGAGCAATAACAACATTCAAATGACTCAATTAATCAGGTTGAGAGTGATAAACAGATTCTGCAGTTCAGGAAATCAGATTCAAAAAAATCAGGAAATCATATTTTCAGGAAACTAAATTCAGAAATCAGATTTGCAATTAAATGGAATCCAGAAATCTGACTTTGTCTCTTAATGCATTCTAAAGGGTGATTAGATCAAATAATACATCTCAATCATAGTTTACAATGGATCTAGTGATAACATGAATCAATGCAGAAAAGTTCTGAAATCTGAAAACCAGAATTGATTTCAGTGCAGGATTACAAATAAGTCCATATCCATCCAAAATTAATCCAAACTACTACCCTATCCTAGAAGAAATGAAGTTTAGCTCTTCATGTTTACAAATCTTGACATCAAATGGAATGAGCAACAGATACAAATCATTGTTGATAGAAGCCCTCGGCCAGCAGCAGCAAGTCCAGCAGCAGCAGCCTTCAGCAGCCTCCTTCCTTCTCCAAACCCTCAATGTCCAGCCTCCCTCTCTCCTCCAGAAATTCCACCTTTTATATCACTCCTCTCTACCTTTGGATCAGCATAAGAATGTTCTAATACTCCTGATTGCAGCCACCTATTTCTGGCCTGAAGATTCCTTGCTGCAGTGATAGCTTTTGGTGCAGGAAATCAGCGATCCCCCCCTACATTTTCCACCTTTTGGCCACCTTTCTCCCTGCTACAAATCCCCAAACAGCAAGTATCAAAGCCCTTGAATGGTGTTTTGACAAATAAAGAATAAGGTGACTATAATTGCTAACTCAGATATCAAATGAGATTAGAAGTTGTGCAGGAGTGATAACTTGTATCGTTATTAATGAATTTAGGGGCCCAGAATGATAACTTGTCACAAATCATAGGGATTATTCAAATGCAAGTGATTCAAAGCATTAGAAGCATCAAATTGACTGGAGTAATAAATGAGTGCATTCAGAAATTAAATATGAATGAGATTTCTAAGAAGTGATAACTTGAGTGCCCAAAAATGATAATTTGTTTGACTTAAAAATGATAACTTGTGATAACTTGAGTTGTGGTTATCCAAATTTGATGAAATTTGACCAGCAATGAGTTAGGACAATAATAAGATGATTGCTTAAGGTCCCTGTGCAGAATTAATGGTTTTGCATGTCGAAATAATAGAATTGCCCTTTAACGATAACTTGGCAAAGGAAAAATGATAACTTGTTCAAATGGACTTAAAACTTTGCACAAGTTGAGATGTGACTATCCAAATATGATTTATACATGATAATGATGGATTTAGGGCAAGAAAATCATTGAAAATTGGTTCATTCAAGATAATGATAACTTGACATATGGGAATGATAATTTGTCCTCAAAATGATAACTTGGCATAGAATTTAAATATTAATGGATTTTGACATTTCAGGACCTCTATGCATATGGAATTAAGTATGGAATGAGGAATATTAACTAGTTATCACAATGTATGCATTTCAAGTATAATTGGCCCAAAAATAGGCAAAAGTGGGACTCGATATGAATGAAATGTATCTAAAATGGGCTAAAAACTTATAGTGATCAGCAAGTGATCACTTAGATGCTTTCTTATCTTGTTGATTGGGAAGACAGTATTGAGTTCATGGGAAAATGGCTAGCTAGGCCAATATTTGGATTCGCGGGAGGCCAATAGAGATGCCACACTAGAGGTGAAACTCGCCTCCTGGTTTCTGATGCATGCAAAATATAACATATTTTAGATTATTATTTTAATTAATTTTTCTGTAATTTAATCATGGCATGCATCATTTTTAGTCACTTTTAATCGTAATTCCGGATTTATTAATTTTAATTATTAATTCTCTGAATATTTTAATTGTTGATGGATTAATTAAATTTGAATAATTATTTTGCAGAAAAATACAAAACACGGCCGAAATTCAAAGAAATTATTCCTTACGGCCGAGATTTGACTTTACACCAAAGTCATTTTGGCCGAGATTTGGCTTTACACCCAAGTCATTTTGGGCGAGATTCGAAAGGGGTAAAGATAAAAGAGTTCCTTACGGCCGAGATTTCCAGGGGGTAATGATAAGGACTCCTCTTTGTTACGGCTGAGATTTGAAAGCAGTAATAATTAAAGGATTTTATCTTTTGGGCGGCATGAAGATGAAGATTTTTGGCCGAGATTCAAAAAGAGTAACAATTGAATGATTTTATCTTTTGGGCGTAACAAGATTAAATTCCTTCCTTACGGCCGAGATTTGGAGGGAGTAAAGGGAATTTTATCTCTTTGGGAGTAAAGATAAAATAATTTCTTACGACCGAGATTTGGAGGGGGTAATGGCAATGAAATCATCCGTTTGGCCGATATATGAAGGTGTAAAGATAAAATTATTTGGGCGTGACAAGATTTGATTCTCTGTTTTGGCCGAGTTTATCTTTGGGCGTAACAAGATATATGAAGGTGTAAAGAGAAGAAAGATTTAAAGAGAAGAAAGATTTATCTTTGGGCGTAATGATAAAAGGATTTATCTTTGGACGAGTTTATCTTATAATTTTAAAGTCAACCGTACGATGTTACGGCCGAGATCAAATTGAAGGCCGTCCGCACCCTATAAATACGTGAAGAATCCATCGTTTCAATGTGTGCTCTGAAGTTCAGGTTTCTTCCACGGCGAGTCGTGAGCTCTGCAGGCTACGACCAAGAGGAGAGAGGTGCGACGGTTGGAGGTTGATCGCGACCTTGATCAAGTCCGAGAGGCTGCCCGATTGTCTGCCCAATTCGAGAGCTCTATTTCTATTTTGGATGTAATTCTTTCAATTTTTATGATTTGTATTTCATTGTCTCTCCAGAATTTCTAGGATGAACTCCATGTTTTTAGGATTATTATTTTAGGAGATTATTAATTGAAGGAAAATGTTTGGACCCTACTTTATTCGTTTTAATCTTTTTTGATCAATTATTAATTGTGCTTAATGCTTTTATATTAGTTAATTAAATTTTTGAATTAGGCTATACCAGTTTGTGGAGTGTTTAATTTCAGAATTCATTATACTAATTATAATTGATTTTATTTGGAATTAATAATTGACATAAATTTGATAACTAGTGTGTGGAGAATCAAGTTTGTGTGGTCTATTAATCTATACCAGTTTGTGGAGTGATTAATAGTCTAGAGAATCCAATTTAATGCATCTTAATTTTAATATGATTTTGGGGGTACCAGTCGTGGAGACTTCAATTCTTATTAAATTAAGATAGTTCTATATGATTAAATTGAGGGATGCCAGTCGTGGAGACCACAAGTTAATCATGTTAGATTACTTTAGGGAGACTCTAATCCATCTTTAAAGATTAAATTTATCTTTTATGGTTCAAATATTTATCCTGATCTATTTTCATCCTAAGGCCTAACTTCAACACCATTATCTTATCTTTATCTTATTTTCTTTATTTTATTTTATAAAACTCATTTTCAAAATTCATGTTTTTCCTCTCTTATGAATTTAAAGATTCAGATATTGAATTAATAATATTCCTCGTGGGTTCGACACTCTTACTCCTTTTTACTATATTACTTGAGTGACTAGTGCACTTGCTAGAAAATTTTATTGTTACAAATCAAACGCACCAAGTTTTTGGCGCCATTGCCGGGGAATATTTTATTAATTAATTTCTGATTTTTATGAATTATTAGGAGATGTAAATAAATTCTCTGTAAATATGTACTATTTATTTTAATTATTTTTATTTCTGTGAATAATCTAATTTTTTCTTTTGCAGATAAAGGTCACAACATTTTTAAATTTGTCTATTTTCGGTTTAAAATCCGACGCCGATTGGATTTTCCGAATTACACTGTCGACTTATGGATTTATGACTTTAATTTAATGTGTCGGCTTTATTAATTTTACGGCCTCGCAATGAATGATTTCTGAGTTCTAAACTTTCAATCTTTACGGCCATAATATTTTTATCCGAACGTTGTTTTACGCCATGAGTAATGATATTGATTTGACCTTGTTTCGCCCGATTTATCGATGGTTTAAATTTTTTTACGCCCTATTCGAATCAGTTTCGACTTTCATTCTCGGCCGTAACATTTTAATTGTTTGAACTTTTCATTTAACTTTGATCTGATTTCGTTGTTTTACGACCGTAAGGAATCGACTTAATTCAGTTTCGGCCGTAATGATTATTTGTCGCCTCAACAGTTGGATTCGTATTGCAATTGCTGTTACGACCGAGACCCGGATAGCTTTTTGTTTTACGGCCAATTGAATCATGTCAATTTTATTTCGACCGTAATGATAATCTTTTGACTCGTTTCGGCTTTAATAGCAATCTTTATTTGAAATTTCCGGTCGAGATTTACTTTATCCACATGATCGAATTGATTTCTTTCTTTGCGCATTGAATTAAATAAGAATTTGATTAATGCATGATTTTACGGGCGAGAAATCTCCCGCACATACTTTTTACGCTTTGGATTTTCTTACTGCCAATAATTATTTTCTAAACTACTTCTCGCCCGTAACGATTCTTCTCTTGACGGAAGGATAAGTTTAATTCTATTTTTTGTTTCGGCCGAAACCCAATTTTGTTTTACGGCCAAAGGTTGTCAACTTCAATTCGGCCGTAATATATTTCTGAACGTATAAGTTTGATTTAATCTCATTTCGGCCGATTTATATGTGTTGATGTTTTACCTCACGTTCGACTGAACTTTCATTGTTTTACGGCCGATATGAATTATATTCTTTGTCGGCCGTAATGATTCATTTGGCAACGTTTCGTTCAATTTTTATTTCGACCGAGATAATTCATCGCCGTGCTAATTTTTACACCACCTACGAATATGTTTTGGCCATAATAACTTTTAAGCCTTCACGTTGAATCCCTTTCAACACTATTTTATGATTTTTACGGACAAACGAGCCTCGGATTACTAATTTAATTTCGGCCGTAAACCCTATTTCTGTATTACGGCCGATCAATCTTATTTCCTCTCTGAAAATAATTTTTTATTATGTAACTTTACGGCCGCAAAGTAGTTCAGACTTATTTTGTACCGTTTGTTACATCATCATAAATTCTTTCGGTCGATATTAATATTTGGTATTTGTATTGGTTTGAAGAACCTCTGTTTGCGGCCGTAATTAAGTTTCTAAAAAGTTCCTCTCGAAAATTAATTTTAATGACGAATTTTCAATTCTATCAGGACGAAAGACTTTATTTGTTAAAATCTCATTTTTTTCGTGACCTATTATCTGTATTTCTTCTTTCTTGTATATATTTTTATTTTATTTTATTCTTTTATCTTACTGAAAATTGGTTGTTGCAGGTACTAATTGAAAATTAAATCGCAACCAATCCTGAAATCTTCTGATAAGCGCACTAGGAGCTCAAATCCACTGTTGGAATTTGATCCTGAAATTGAAAGAACCTATCGTCGATTACGAAGAAATATAAGAAAAATGGCGGAACAAGCACGCGACAATCAGAGACTGGAGCAACAAAATGAACTGGTTCCACCACATAATAATCGGCAAGAAGATGAAGCAGAACTTTCTATGAGAGAATATGTCTCAGCCAGATACAGTGACCGAGAATCATGCATCGTGCTGCCTGACATTAACGCAAATAATTTTGAGATAAATCCCGCAATCGTGAGGATGATACAAGCATCCCAATTTGGAGGAGGATTTCATGAAGACCCTCACAATCACCTTGACAAATTTCTTGCCACTCTGAGCACCTTTAGAAATAATAATGTTTCTTCTGAAGTTATTCGTTTATTATTATTTCCTCAATCTTTACGTGACAAAGCTTCCACTTGGTTTAAAACTTTGCCTGCAGGATCGATTCATTCTTGGTTGGAGCTGGTAGAAAAGTTTGTTGGAAAATATTGTCCACCACAAAAGGCAGGAAAATATCGAAGAGAATTGAGGGCATTTGTTCAAGACGACGACGAGATGTTATATGAAGCCTGGGAACGATATAAGGAACTGCTAGCCAGAGTTCCTGACAATAGAATTCCAAAGTGGCAAGTGATGGAAGATTTCTACCACGGATTACGACCTGCAGATCAAGACAAACTCGACCAATCAACAGGAGGGACAGTGCTAGGATCTAAACGTCCTAGTGAGATACAAGATATTATTGAAGTTGTAACCCTCAAGTCAAGTCAAGAAAGGAGACCACCTCGCCGAACTCATGATGTGCATGCTACAGAAAGTAAAAATTCTTCTGAAGTAGTGACTCAGCTGGAGTCACTTAATCAAAAATTTGAGCAGATGATGTCATTAATGGTGTGCAACAACTGTGGAGGAGGACATGCGAGCAATTATTGTCCTCAAGGTAACATTTCTAATCATGATCATATTGAAAATGCTAACTTTGTCTCCAATCCATTTTTCAGGAATAATGACTATGGTTGGAGGAACAATCAGAAGTTTTCTTACAAGTCAAATCAAGGGCAAGTTTTTGAGAAATTTCAGAATCAAGCTCATCCACAAAATTATACACTTTTGAGAAGGCAACAAGAAGCTCCTGTCCAACAATCGACTAATCACATGGAAGAGATGATGGCAAGAGTTATTGACACTATGCAAACCATGCAGAAGACATTGGAAACAAGGGCAAACAATCAAGATGCTACAATCAGGAATTTAGAAATGCAATTAGGGCAGATGGCCAATATGATGGCAGGACGTGCACCAGGGGCTCTTCCAAGTAATACAGAGAAAAATCCTAAAGAAGAAACCAAAGCTGTGACTCTTAGAAGTGGGAAACAGTTGAGAAATGTAATATCAGATCCCCCGCCAAGAGCAATCAATCATAATGAAGAAGTTGAAGCATCAAAGGCACAAGATCAGGCCACTGAGGATATTAATCTGAAGAAAAAAGAAACTGACAATTCAAGAAATATTAATAACATGGGAGATCTGCCCTATCCACAGAAATTTCGCAAAGAACAAGTAGATAAGCAATTTTCCCGCTTTCTTGATATTTTGAAGCAATTATCTATTAACATTCCTTTTCATGAAGCTTTACAGATGATGCCGAGCTATGCTAAATTCATGAAGGATATATTATCCTCAAAAAGAAAGTTTGAAAACACTGGGAGAGTAATGTTGACTTCGGTGTGTAGTGTCATTTATGATCGAGATATACCTAGAAAAATGAAATCGAGATATACCTAGAAAAATGAAGGATCCGGGAACCTTCACCATACCTTGCACTATAGGAAAATTCTTTTGTGCACAAGCTTTATGTGATCTTGGTGCTAGTATAAGTTTAATGCCTTACTCTATATTTGTGCAGCTAGGTTATGGAGAACTAGAAGAAACAAGCATGACTCTTCAATTTGCAGATTCTTCATGCAAGAGACCCCAAGGAATATTAAGAGATGTTTTGGTAAAAGTTGATAAATTTATTTTTCTTGCAGATTTTATTGTTCTGGATATGAAGGCAGATGAAAAAACCCCTATCATCCTCGGGAGACCATTTCTAGTCACAGGAAATGCACTTATAGATGTTCAACAAGGGATGCTCACACTTCGCGTCAACAACGAAGACATCACTTTCAATATAAAAAATTCTCTCAAACAACCTTTTGATCACTCATCCTGTTATGCTATTGATTCTCTAGAAGATGACACGACTGATGCTTTTGATGATATTGTTGCAGATTTTGTTTCAGATCCATATGCTAAGGAAGCTTTGGAAATGATGGAGGATTCTAGAGAAATTGTGGGAGAGAATAATGCGCCAATAACAACAGAGACACTCGAGGAGGAAATTGAAAAATTGGATTGTCCTCCAAAATTCGAACTTAAAGAACTTCCATCTCATTTAAGATATGCTTTTCTTGGAAATAACACTTACCCAGTTATCATATCTGCTGACTTGACAGATGACATGGAGAATAAACTTTTGGAAGTATTAAGGCAACACAAGAAAGCAATCGCTTGGTCTATTTCAGATATCAGGGGCATCTCTCCTACCATTTGCATGCACAAGATTTTGATGGAGGACAATGCCAAGCCAATTGCTCAATATCAAAGAAGGCTCAACCCAACTTTAAGGGAAGTTGTGAAAAAGGAGGTCATCAAACTCCTTGATGCAGGTATTATATATGCCATTTCTGATAGTTCATGGATTAGTCCTGTGCAGGTAGTCCCTAAGAAAGGAGGAATCACAGTGGTAAGTAACAAAAATAATGAATTGATGCCTCAAAGAACGGTTACAGGTTGGAGAGTCTGTATAGACTATAGGAAGCTTAATGATGCTACCCGCAAAGATCATTTTTCGTTATCTTTTATTGACCAAATGTTGGAGCATATTGCAGGTCATAGCTATTATTATTTTCTAGATGGCTATTCTGGATGCAATCAAATAGCAGTAGCACCTGAGGATCAAGAAAAGACAACTTTCACATGTCCATATGGAACGTTTGCCTATAGAAGGATGTCATTTGGTCTATGCAACGCTCCAGCAACATTCCAAAGATGCATGATGTCAATCTTTGCAGATATGAATGAGAAGATACTCGAAGTTTTTATGGATGATTTTACACTTTTTGGTAGCTCTTTTAATAACTGTTTGGATAACTTATCTCTAGTTTTGCAGAGATGTGAAGAAACAAATTTGGTTCTTAACTGGGAGAAATGTCACTTCATGGTTAAGGAGGGTATAGTTCTTGGCCACAAAATTTCAGAAAAAGGAATTGAAGTGGATAAGGCCAAGATAGATGTTATTGCAAATCTGCCTCCTCCAACCAATGTGAAGGGCATTCGAAGCTTCCTTGGGCACGCAGGATTTTATCGCCGTTTTATAAAAAAATTTTCGAAAATGGCTAAACCCTTAACTAATCTTCTTGCTAAGGACACAAAATTTGATTTTGATTCAGAATGTCTTGCTGCCTTTAATTTGTTAAAAGAAATGCTAATTTCTGCTCCTGTTGTTGTAGCACCAGACTGGTCTTTACCATTCGAGTTGATGTGTGATGCGAGTGATGGTGCCGTAGGAGCTGTTTTAGGGCAAAGAAAAGATAAAACATTTCATGTTATATATTATGCAAGCCGAATATTGAATATTGTCCAACTAAATTATGCAACAACAGAGAAGGAGTTTCTTGCTGTTATTTTTGCTTTTGACAAGTTTAGATCATATCTAATTTGTTCAAAAATTATTGTCTACACAGATCATGTAGCCATCAAGCACTTGATGAGCAAACAAGATGCCAAACCTAGACTAATCCGATGGATACTATTTTTGTAAGAGTTCGATGTGGAAGTAAAAGACAAAAGAGGGACTGACAACTTATTAGCTGATCACCTATCTCGTTTGGAGCCATCTCCAAGAGAAGTCACAGACATACTTGAAGAATTCCCAGACGAGAAACTTTTTTCTATCTCTACAATTTGTCAAATTTCTGACACTACACCATGGTTCGCTGATTTTGCTAATTACCTTGCAGGACATTACATTCCAAAGGGCATGACCACTCATCAAAAAAGGAAATTCTTATTTGATGTCAAGAATTATCATTGGGAAGATCCTTACCTTTTTCGATTATGTGCAGATCAAGTAATTCGAAGATGTGTTCACGAAGATGAGATTGATAATATCCTAAGACATTGCCACGATGGACAAGTTGGAGGTCATTTTGGACCCAATCGAACAGCGGCTAAGGTACTTGAATGTGGACTTTATTGGCCAACCATTTACAGAGATGCAAGAAACTACTGTAAGTATTGTGACAAATGTCAAAGGACAGGTAATATTTCTTGTCGAGATGAAATGCCTCTCACAAATATTTTACAGTATGATATTTTTTATGTTTGGGGCATTGACTTTATGGGACCATTCCCTAAATCCTTTAACAACCAATATATATTAGTGGCGGTTGATTATGTTTCCAAATGGGTAGAAGCTGTAGCCACACCAACAAATGATGCCAAGGTAGTTGCCAACTTTCTAAGAAAAAATATTTTTACTCGATTTGGAACACCTAGGACTATCATAAGTGACAATGGAACACATTTCTGTAATAAAATAATGTCAACTATTCTTAATAGATTTGGAGTCAAACATTTTTTGAATACACCATATCATGCCCAATCTTGTGGACAAGTGGAAATTTCAAATAGAGAGATAAAAATGATTCTAGAGAAAACTGTAAATTCATCTAGGAAGGATTGGTCTTTGAAATTAGATGATGCACTCTGGGCATATAGGAATGCTTTTAAAACACCCATAGGTACTTCTCCTTATAAATTAGTTTTTGGAAAAGCATGTCACCTTCCTGTAGAACTAGAACACAGGACTTATTGGGCAACAAAATTTTTAAATATGAATCTAAAATCATCACAATCTGAAAGGTTATTACAATTAAATGAGCTTGATGAATTTAGACACTATGCATACGAAAACAGCAAGCTATATAAAGAACGCACAAAAAAATTACATGACATGCACATTAAACATAAAAAATTTTTACCTGGTCAACAAGTACTTCTTTATAATAGCAAACTCTGATTATTTCCTGGAAAACTTAAATCAAGATGGACCGGACCTTATGTTATAATTAATTGTTCACCCTATGGAACTTTTGAGATTGAATCATTAGACAAAAAACAAAGACTCAAAGTGAATGGACATAGATTGAAACTTTATCATGGTGGCACTTATTATCATAACCTTTCTATGATCACTCTTTATGATGTGTGAAATTTTCATCAGAACTAAGTCAAGCTGACGACTATAAATCAGAACTATTTTTATCCTTTTTATTATTTCTTTAGATTTTGTGGTAATAGTTTTTATTTTGTTGAGTCATCTGCGGAAGGAGAGACCTCGAACAATCGGCCAAGCTCTTACGACATGACCTTTCACGTTGGAAAGGTAAGTTTACGTCCGAAGTTTCATCCATAAATTTTTACCCCTTCCACATCCTTGCAGATCAAACTCCAATCTCCGGCCGAGCTTTACTTCTTACGGCCAAGGTTCTTCATCGACTTACGGACGAACGAAAAGCCATTACAGCCAAGCCTCTGTTCCTTACGGCCGAAATCTCAACGCCGTCACCGCTGATCCTTACGCCCAAAGTGCCACGCCTCCTATTTTTTACGGTCAAGCTTTCACGCCGCCCCTCTCACCATTACGCCCTGTGCGTTACGGTCAAGCTTCCACCGGAGCTGACTCCTTACGCCCGAACACCGCGCGCCGCCCTCTGTGCATTACGGCCGAACCAACTCCTTACGGCCGAAGTCTCACCATTACGGCCAGTTTCTTACGGCCGAGTCTCCTCAGCTTTTGCGGCCGACACCTTCATCGATATATATAAGGCCGAGCATCTCTCCACCGAAAATAAATCCGATTATATCTTTTCCCTTTTCTTTATTTTTATTTCTTTAGCTTTTCTATATTATCTTTTCACTTTCCCTTGTTGGCTTAACACTGAGGACAATGTCTAGTTCAAGCTTGGGGGAGTTTGCATTTCATGCATTGCATGTTTCTTTCTTTTTATTTGCTTATGTTTGCATCTATTTGTAAAAAAAATCCAAAAAAAATTAAAAAATTTGAAAATTTTCTGAAAAATACCATTGCATGCATTTATTTTTGCTACCATCTTACTAACTCTTGTCTTATTATTTTAATTATCTTTTAGTAGAAGTTCAAAGACATGTCGTTAATTGATGAAATTTGAATACTTTTCTTTCTTATCACTTGCTATTTTAGTATCAAACTTATAGACTATGTGCCTATGCTAAATAGAATTATGAATGACTAGACGACAAAATCATATTCATGCCTTTTTTATTTATTTCTTTTAAGTCTTGATTAGTAGTAGCCTTCTTATTGACCATATCAAGTACTTTTTGAGCTTAAAAAAAAAAAGAAGGGTTAGTTAAACCCCAACAAATGAAAAAAAATGAATAAAGTATGTGTAGGTACAAAAGTGTTATCCGGAACCAAGGTGTGTTCGAGTAATTAGATCCGTAGGAGTTCATGCCTGGCGACCTAAGGGCAACTGCTCTGGGATCCGTCGATCGAAAGCCTGCTACATGGACTATCTTGTGAAATATGGAGAAGCACATGAGTACTGAATCATGGCTAAGTTCGAACTCTTCATTCAGAACCTTGATTGTTCGGACAAGTAAACTCGAGGGGTGCTTTATCACCTGTTGCCCTAAGGCCATCTGGTCTGGGAGTCATCAGTCCAAAGCCCGCTACATGTACTTCCTTGTGCAATCCTGCTTGAAGATTAGAACTTTTAAATGATTGAAAATAAAGTTGAAAAATGAAAAGAAAAAGAAAAAGTTTTAAGCTCAATTAGTACTTATGTGTTCAATATTAATGTTATTATTTGACAGACAATTTATTTTTCTACAAGGCTGAATTTGAGATTATTTAAATTTGTGTAGCATTCAGAACCTCTATGAAAGCTAAGTGCATGGAAAATGGTGAGATACTGAGTAGTAGGTGTGCAGAAGAATTGTGAGAAAATTAATCAGTTGACAATGTGGCGGCTATGATGGAACTTTCTTGAGCTTTGCCTTGAATTTTTGCTTGAGGACAAGCAAGACTTTAAGCTTGGGGGAGTTTGATGCATGCAAAATATAACATATTTTAGATTATTATTTTAATTATTTTTTTTGTAATTTAATCATGGCATGCATCATTTTTAGTCATTTTTAATCATAATTCTGGATTTATTAATTTTAATTATTAATTCTCTGAATATTTTAATTGTGGATGGATTAATTAAATTTGAATAATTATTTTGTAGAAAAATACAAAATACGGCCGAAATTCAAAGAAATTATTCCTTACGGCCGAGATTTGGCTTTACACTCAAGTCATTTTGGCCGAGATTTGACTTTACACCCAAGTCATTTTGGCCGAGATTCGAAAGGGGTAAAGATAAAAAGAGTTCCTTACGGCCGAGATTTCCATGGGGTAATGATAAGGACTCTTCTTTGTTACGGCTGAGATTTGAAAGGAGTAATAATTAAAGGATTTTATCTTTTGGGCGTAATGGCATGAAGATGAAGATTTTTGGCCGAGATTCAAAAGGAGTAACAATTGAATGATTTTATCTTTTGGGCGTAACAAGATTAAATTCCTTGCCGAGATTTGGAGGGAGTAAAAGGAATTTTATCTCTTTGGGAGTAAAGATAAAATAATTTCTTACGGCCGAGATTTGGAGGGGGTAATGGCAATGAAATCATCCGTTTGGCCGATATATGAAGGTGTAAAGATAAAATTATTTGGGCGTAACAAGATTTGATTCTCTGTTTTGGCCGAGTTTATCTTTGGGCGTAACAAGATATATGAAGGTGTAAAGAGAATAAAGATTTATCTTTGGGCGTAATGATAAAAGGATTTATCTTTGCCCGAGTTTATCCTATAATTTTAAAGTCAACCGTACGATGTTACGGCCGAGATCAAATTGAAGGTCGTCCGCACCCTATAAATACGTGAAGAATCCATCGTTTCAATGTGTGCTCTGAAGTTCAGATTTCTTCCACGGCGAGTCGTGAGCTCTGCAGGCTACGACCAAGAGGAGAGAGGTGCGACGGTTGGAGGTTAATCGCGACCTTGATCAAGTCCGAGAAGCTGCCTGATTGTCTGCCCAATTCGAGAGCTCTACTTCTATTTTGGGTGTAATTCTTTCAATTCTTATGATTTGTATTTCATTATCTCTCCAGAATTTCTAGGATGAACTCCATATTTTTAGGATTATTATTTTAGGAGATTATTAATTGAAGGAAAATGTTTGGACCCTACTTTATTCGTTTTAATCTTTTCTGATCAATTATTAATTGTGCTTAATGCTTTTATATTAGTTGATTAAATTTCTGAATTAGGCTATACCAGTTTGTGGAGTGTTTAATTTTATAATTCATTATACTAATTATAATTGATTTTATTTGGAATTAATAATTGATATAAATTTGATAACTAGTGTGTGGAAAATCAAGTTTGTGTGGTTTATTAATCTATACCAGTTTGTGGAGTGATTAATAGTCTAGAGAATCCAATTTAATGCATCTTAATTTTAATATGATTTTGGGGGTACCAGTCGTGGAGACTTCAATTCTTATTAAATTAAGATAGTTCTATATGATTAAATTGAGGGATGTCAGTCGTGGAGACCACAAGTTAATCATGTTAGATTACTTTAGGGAGACTCTAATCCATCTTTAAAGATTAAATTTATCTTTTATGGTTCAAATATTTATCCTGATCTATTTTCATCCTAAAGCCTAACTTCAACACCATTATCTTATCTTTATCTTATTTTCTTTATTTTATTTTATAAAACTCATTTTCAAAATTCATGTTTTTCCTCTCTTATGAATTTAAAGATTCAGATATTGAATTAATAATATTCCTCGTGGGTTCGACACTCTTACTCCTTTTTACTATATTACTTGAGCGACTAGTGCACTTGCTAGCAAATTTTATTGTTACAAATCAAACGCATCAGTTTCGCGGAGGCCCAATTGAGACGTCACACTAGGGGTGAAACTCGTCTCTATTTATGGAAACGTCACACTAGGGGTGAAACTCGTTTTCCGAGAAATGCCGCCACTAGGAGGCGGAACTCATTTCCCTCCCCGATTACAACAAGTCACCTTCACGTCAATCCGTCTTTTACTTGCTTTCATCAATACATACAATCATTCATACATGTTGCATATTTTAACCCTATTTAAGGTCATACATATTTCAAATCATACTATATGTGGACATTCAATCATAGCCAATCAGCTTTCAGAACGGACGATCATTTTGGATAATGGTCGACCATTGGAAAGGTATCGGTCGACTGGTCGGGTTATCGGTCGACCAATCGGGTTATCGGTCGACCGATTGGGTTATCGGTCGATCGGTCGGGTTATCGGGTTAGCGTCCGATTATGGTCCTTTCGGACGACCGAAATTAGACTTCGGTTCATCCGCTAATCACAGAATGTGACACTCTTCTAAATCGGACGACCGCTGGAATAACGGTCGATCGCTATTGGTCCTTTCGGACATCTGAAATGAGCTTCGGATCATCCGCTAATCACAGAATGTATCTGTCATTTAAATCGAATGACCGTTGAGATATCAGTCGACCGATACTTGGTATTTAGAAGACCAAAACAAGGTGCTCGGAGGTCCGCTAATCACAGAATGTGTTGAATATTTCGACAACACATATCGGACGATCGTTAGTATATCGGTCGACCATTACATTACTATCGGACGACCAAAATAGGGTGTTTGGTCGTCCGCTAATCACAAAATGTTCGACTCTCAAAACGGACGACCATTATAGAATCGGTCAACCGCTAGACAGAGTGCGACACTACAAATGCCTCCAAAACGATCGACCCATATCAGACACACGATTTCTACATCATTTTTTTTCCAAATCTTTCATACATTGACATATTGAACACATACTTGATTCCAAACACCATATAAAACATTTCTTAACATTCCTAGCATTCTCATCATGGACCATAAAGAGGTTTTTCACATAAGGCATACAACATGCTAAATCACACTTTTAAATGTACATGAGCTTTAAATATTTTCATAATAAACCATCATAACACAATGAACATTCTAATACTAAGCATAATGAGCAATTATAGCATGAAGCTATAAAACACATGATATTTTAAGCATGATTAGCAAAAGAATGCATAAAATGTCATATACATATTTTTCAAATCTTCATCTAAGAACAAAGAGTTTGTTCTTTAATTCCTAATTCATACAAGCAAATATCATTAGAGGAAAGATTAAGTTGAGTGGATCATCTCAAATATATCTTTAAAATTAAGTTAAAATCATAATCTTAATCTTAATTTTAATTTTTTTTCTTCTCTTCCTTTTTTTTCTTTTCTTTTCTTTCTTTCTTCTTGGCTTGACTTGTTTGCTCCCTTTTGTGCTTGCTGCCGTGAGTGGAACAAGAGTGGGAGAGAGATGTGAAAGCTGCTATGTTTAGTTGGTGAGTGGAGAGAGAATAGGAGAGTAGAGAGTGACCTTCTTGCCTCTTGGAGCTGCTGCCGTGAGTGGAGCTTGGAGAGAGGAGGAAGTGATGGAGTGAGATGGCTTCTCCTTTGCTTGTTGTGCTGCCGAGAGTGAGAGGGAAGAGAGAGAGAGCTTGAGTGAGAGAGAAAGTGAGGTGAGCAGAGGAGTTGGTGAGGGGAGTGGAGCTTGGAGAGAGGAGGAAGCGATGGAGTGAGATGGCTTCTCCTTTGCTTGTTGTGCTGCCGAGATTGAGAGGGAAGAGAGAGAGAGCTTGAGTGAGAGAGAAAGTGAGGGGGCTGCCGGCTGGGTATTTTGTGGGAGGAGAGAGAAGAGGGTGCGAGGAAGTGAGATGTTAGGTGGGATGTAGAGCACAACAGATATTTATAATTTGGGTTTTAGGACTTTAAGTATCTTCATAATCCTTTTTACTTATTTTCTTTTTCTTTTTCTTTTATTTATTTTTTGAGAATATTACACCTGCAGCAGGAGACGAACCGCAGCTTGATCGTATACGAATTCGTGTACAACTTCATGCGGTTCAGGGTCGTCGACCACAACTTCATCTACAGGGTTTGGCTGGAGTATACAGGGGCGGCACATATGCTCGTATGGATGGACCGGAGCGGGACGTGGAACGCGTTATCCTCGGCGCAGTCTGACCAGTGTGACGCGCTGTCGCCGTGCGGCCCCAACGGCGTCTGCAACACCAACACGTGGCCGATATGCAACTGCCCGACGGGGTTCGAGCCCAAGGACCCGACGAACTGGGCGCTGCAGGACAACTCGGCGGGATGCATGAGGAGGACCGCGCTGGACTGCGCCAACGGGACGGACGGGTTCACTACGGTCGGCGTGGCGAAGCTGCCGGATACGTCGAGCGTGTGGGTGGACTTGACTCTGAGCCTGGAGCAGTGCAGGGAGCGGTGCTTGAGGAATTGCTCGTGCGCTGCCTACGCCAGCGCCAACATCTGCGGCGGGATGGGGTGCATATTCTGGGGCACTGCCGCAGGGCTCGCCGACGTCAGAGTGTTCACCAGCGCTGGTCAGGATCTCTAAATTCGGGTGGCTGCCAAGGATCTCGGTACGTTGATGAACTGCGTGAGCATTAAGTGCTAATAGTACGTAGTCCTCAATTGATAATTAATTAGACTTTTCCGATGAGCAACTCAGGCGACTTTATCAAATCTGCACGAATTTTATGAACATGGATTAGTTTTTTTTTCCGGTGAGTCTGAACATGGATTAATTAATTTGTTGGAGTGATTGTGAGACGATCACCAAGATAAGGTGCGTTAACGAGTCCAATTAAATCGTCGATGAGCAATACATGAAAACTGGGAATGGGAATTAAAGACTTCACGCTGCAAAAACAACGATAGTTTATGTCTTCTTATGAAATGTGGATTTTGAAGTCTTGGAAGATAGTTTATGTCCGCATTCTGCCTTGTCGTATATGTACCTTCTTTTGCCGAGAAGGTGCCATATATGTCTTATTTCATGCCATGTCATTGTAATGGCGATGGAGAAGTACCGACAATGAATAGACCTATATTTCCTTCACTAACTTCATCATTGGGGCCAATCGGACGATCTAACTAGATTATTGAAATAATATTATTTATAATAATATTAAAACACGTGCATAATCAATATTAGATAATGTGCAATGACATATTAATATAGATATATTATTTACTCTATTTTGAAATATTACTTGATAAGAAAGTGATTCCCAACTTTGATAGGTTAGTATCATTCATATTTATCATTTAATGCTATTAATAATATGATAATCTAATTTTACCATAAATCATTCTTATTTTCTTCTTATTTTTATTTTACTTTCTTTTAAATTTTACTTTTATTTCTTTCTCCCCTTTGCATTAATACTTAATTTCCTTTTTAGTGCTACTTTTATCTTTTCCTTTTAATGTTTGAATACCGATTGAAATACATTTCTTACTTTCCTTTTCCAATGTTTTTTTTTTATTTTTAAAATTTATAGGTTGAACTGGGTTTCCTCCCCAAATGGTTTTTTTCGGCCTGGTGCATTTAATGGCTTTTTATCAGTTTTTTTTTTTTCGGCCGGGTGCATTTTCGGTTTTCAGGTTGAATACAAGGCAGGCCAGGTTCGATTTTTGCAAACATTGATTAAGATAAGGACCTTCAAAGATGCGTATGGCAACTTTTGGTAGTAGTTTCACCAACTGTTCAAAAGCAAGTGCAATTTCTCAGCTTCAAATGCCAATAGACTAAGCTTTATTTTGACTTTTTTAATCAAATTTTATATTGTATTAAACAAGTTGTTCTTTGAATTTTATGCAACATTTAAACTTTTTTTCTTTTTTCCTTTGTTAGTATTTTATTTTGAATGTGTTATTGAGACTATCTTCTAGTTATTTTTCTTATGGTCTAATATTATTATGTTTTCAAATGTTATGTGCTTAGTGCTCTTTAATTACTACCTTTTTTTTTCTTGCCATCGTAATATTATGGGTGATCGGATAACTTGGATATAGCACATGAAACTCTCTATAAAATATTTTGCATATGAAAAATTTTAAACTCAAAATTTCTTTAAGCGTAAATAAGTTTTTTGTCATTTGATCCTGATCCCAAACTTCCATTATCTAAAATTATTACTTTTTTATGGTGACACCTATCAGTATGCCAAAATTAACTTAAAAGTAGCGAAAGATAACAATTAAGAAAAACTAACTAACTGTCATGATGAATGATGGGTCAAAACGTTTCAGATTTCTTTAAATTTTATATTATGCTTGCCATGATTGCTTTGTAATATTAAAGGGATAAAATGAAAGGAGTGACACTAAGAATTTAGGGGTGGCATTAAGGACATTTTAACCATGTAATAACCGGTAAAAAAAGAAAGAAACCCTGAGGGGCGGCCTGGCAGAGCACGATATAAACAAAGATCAAATCCCACTCAAAGTTTAAAAGAAAACGAATTTAAATTTGATCTCATCAGATTTAATTAGGAGAGGAGACATATTTAAGATAAAAATAGAATCATATTTAAACACCCTTCCCTCAAACCTTACAACCCTTTTTCCTTGTTCTTCGTTTCACCTCCGCGTGTCACGGGGTCATTCTCGAATACTAGACCTCGTGCGGCGACTAGACAGATAGGCACCTAGCCAAGTCTATTTTGAGTTTGCAGTGAAAGTTTTTATGGTCGAGACGACTATGCCGAGAGTCGCTCTTATAGGCATTCAATCACGGACATGACTAGAGTGTTGGACTATTCGTCATGGGATCGTGGCATTGGCACGTTGCGGTACCAATGCAGGCGCTTGGATGCTTAAAGTCCGAAGGAGCGACGAAGGGACCACGGGACACCACGAAGGGACACCGATGTGGGTTGTCACCCCACGCTCAAGGCCATGACACTAGAATTAAAGGAAAGCTTACTTGTATTAAATATGATGAAATTTAACATGCAATTGGGCCTCGGAAGGCACTAGTGAACCCCTCCCAGTGTACCGTAGGTATAGGAGTCTTATTACATATTGAATATGCAAAAGACGTACCCTACGAGAACGTCACCTACTTGACCATTCATAAGGATGGCCTTACAAGATAAATGCTCTAAGGGCGGATAACTTGGTACTCCGCAATATTAGGCAGTGCGGGGCGGCTGCATGTGTTCCATGTTTTCGACGCTAAGCGGCCGAGGGCTATAAGTTGAGCGGCACTGGTGCCGCGAGGCTTCACGCTTCATGTCGTGGGAAACGCACCGTGACATTCTCTCCCACCAAAGTCGGCGACTCCCCCGACGTCGTTGTCCGGACTTCCTCGGAGCCTTCGTCTTTAGTCTTGACTTCGCTTGTCTCGTTCAATTCTGCCTTCTTTGTCTTGACTTCGACTTCACCAGCATCACGCAACGCTAGGAATGCCCACTCCTTGAGGTCTCGCTGAGGACTCCTCCCTCAGGCCTGCTTCGCTTACTGATCCTTCATCCAATCTGGGGTCATCACTTGTGCAGCGCCAGTGGAGTCCGCCATGTGCGGTCTGACTTCATCAGATAACTATCCGTCCATCAAGTTTCTGTTGGCTTCACTTCTCTTCGACTTGCACAGCGTCAACTTGTGTGGTTTGGCTTCTTTGGGGTGAAACAACTCTTGGATGCTTCAGGGATAGCTCGGAAAAGAGTTGCTCCAGGGTCGTGCAGAACACGGTGAAGAGTCTTGCCATTCGACCTGCATGACTTGACTCGATGCCTTTATATTGCGGGTCGCCGCAACACAAGGTCTCCCTTCCGTCGAATGCGAAGTACGGGACCATCTCACCCTCGATGATCATTCTTGAATTCCGATGGTTTGAAACAGCACAAGCTCTTTGATGACGACTTTTGCAACTTGTTTGCTTCGGGTGCCTTGGGTCAATGAGCGACGAGAGTCTTCCCACAGATGCTCCGGGACGTTTCAGGTCTCTTTGTGGGTTTGACTCTCCATCTCTATGTTGCAAGTGGTTGCAACGTAGAGTCTTCCATTCCTCTGCCGAGTGAAGAGTGCGGGACCACCTCCTCCTTGGTGATCACCTGATGCTTCGACAGTTTGGAGGTAGGACAAGGTTCTTTGATGTAACAATTCATGCCTTGTCCGTTCATGTCGCCATAGTGGGCGATGAGAGTCTCCCCACGTTTCCTTGTGGTTCAACTTACTGTCTCCAAGTTGCAGATGGCTGCAACGTTGGGTCCTTCATCTGTCGAGTATTGAGAGCGGCTCCACCTTCCCCTTGGTGGACATGAGACATCTCGACAGTTTGCGGTGGAACAAAGTTCTTTGTTATAATATTTTGTACCTTGTCCACTCTCAATGGCTATAGTAAGCGACGATGGGAGTCTCCCCACATGTGCCTGTGGTTCGACTCGATTCTCCTGCTTCGATGGGCGATCTTTGTCTTTGGCATGAGTAGCTTCCTCCTTGCGACTTTAGCTTCTCTCCCCATCATTTCCCTTGCCCAAGGGCTTTGGTGGTGTGGCACTTGTCACGATTGATTTGGCAGCGACGACTAGTGAGCGAAGGTTGGACGATCCTGTCGTTTCAACTCCCTCGTAGTCCAAAGCTTCTAACCCCTCTGCTTGAAGAGCACTAACATTGGGTCTTCATTCCCCTGGGAACACTGTAGGCGGAGCTCGGTGATTCGTTTCACTTCCTCCTTCAACATGCCCATCTGACCGATGCTGAATAATGCGATCTTAACCTCCAGTCCCAACTTGTCAGGGCTTGCATAATTGATGAGCTGCCACTTCTTCTGTCCCACGTTTCGATGGAACGCATGTTTGTCACATTCCACATTGTCGCGATGGCAACGCCATCCTGAGTTTGCCACATCTTGCAGGGTTCTCGGGATATGCCTTCTTCCGATCCTGGGACCTTCTTTGAAGCTTAGGCAACACCTTTGGGGTATGGACGGGGCGAGATCGTTGTGCTTGTTCACAAAGAGGATGCACCTTAGATGCTCGTCTGTCCGCAACTTGGACGAAATAATGTCATTGCGCTTGTCGGCAGGGATCATGCGCCTTTGACATACTTGTCCACCGGGTGACTGTGAAAAAATAGCCGTTCCGAGTCTTCAACGTACCATGGGGGTGTTCGTGAAGACGCTCCGCTTGGATAAGCGGATTATAGTTGGTGAACTCATGGCATGAGCTCCCAACATCACCTCCATCTCCATTCGAAGGAACGACATCGCCAGTGTGACCTTCGAAGCATTTGGATTGCGATCCTTGGAGGCCGTTTCGATTGCTCGAGGCGTTGTCCGAGAGGAAAGGGGTACTCCTTCCTTCGGTTGGCGACGGAACGCTTGACAGCAGCATGTCAAGGTTCACCACTGCTCGACGCTCAGACCATTTGCCAAATTGGTCGCTGAATAGAGGCGTCGATTTGCGTTGGCATGTAGCAAGTTCGTCCCAACTCTTGATGGATGACATCCCGCCGCTTGCGGGGTGACAATTGACGAGGCAGCAAGGCTAACAGCTCGTCCGCGAGTGTTTGCAAGTAATCAACGCTTTGCTCCATCCTTGAAAGTCATCGTGGTGTGGCAGGCGATGCTGCGGCACAACAAGATGCTTGTGATTGATGCTCCTTAGCCGATAAGAATGATAATCCTTCGCCGAAAGAGACCATGAACCTTGATGCTTGAACTTTGAGCCAACTTCTCCCGTGAAGCGGTTGAGCACTTCACGTTGCATGACTAGGCATGCAATGCCACGTCACAAAATACCGAGCAGCGCTAGGTCGTCACGATAGTGCATGATTGACAGTCCTTGAATGTGACACGGGTTCTCCGAGTTACACGACGCTCGTGTAAGCGACCTCATGGTATGAGTAGCGCAAGACCATCATGCGGAGCATATGGCCACTCTTGACGCAGCGCGACACTTCAAGATTCTCGACTGCATACCTTGGGTGGTTGATCTACTCTAGTGAGCGACACATGACCGTCCCAATTAGGCGGGGCGATCAGTCCGCCATCATGATGCATGACGGACGTTCCTTGATACGACACGGGTGTATGAGGAACATGCTGCTGGGCACGACTGGGCGTGCTGCGAGGAAGCTTGCCATGCATTCCTCGTTGGCGTCCATGATCGAAGACCATGGTACCAGTGCGCCTGGGCGTGATGGAGTTTTTAAACGGAAGCACATTTCCTACGTCAGGGCACATTGCGACAACACAAGCGAGTCATCATCGCTGGGTAATCCGAGCAGGAAGAACTGCTCTAATACCACTTGTCACGGGGTCATTCTCGGACACTAGACCTCGTGCGGCGACTAGGCGGATAGGCACCTAGCCAAGCCTATTTTGAATTTGTAGCGAAAGTTTTATGGTCGAGACGACTATGCCGAGAGTCGCTCTTATAGGCATTCAATCATGGACATGACTAGAGTGTTGGACTACTCGTCATGGGACCGTGGCATTGGCACATTACGGCACCAATGCAGGCGCTTAAAGTCCGAAGGGGCGACGAAGGGACCACGGGACGTCACGAAGGGACACCGATGTGGATTGCCACCTCACCCTCAAGGCCATGACACTAGAATTAAAGAAAAACTTACTTGTATTAAATATGATGAAACATAACATACAATTGGGCCTCAGAAGGCACTAGTGAACTCCTTCCAGTGTACCGTAGGTATAGGAGTCTTATTATATATTGAAGATGCAAAAGACGTACCATACGGGAACGTCACCTACTTGGCCATTCATAAGGATGACCTTACAAGATAAATGCCCTAAGGGCGGATAACTTGGTACTCCGCAATATTACGCAGTGCGGGATGGCTGCATGTGTTCCATGTTTTCGACGCTGAGCGGCCGAGGGCTATAAGTTGAGCGGCACTAGTGCTGCGAGGCTTCATGCTTCGTGTCGCGGGAAACGCCCCGTGACACGCGCGGGAACAGGGACAGGAATGATCTCATCGTTCTTAGTGCAAGGGTAGGCAGGGTCCCTCTCTCCTCTCCTAAGTTAATCTTTTCGCTTTCCCTCATGTCACCCTCTACATCGATTGAATCGCAGACGCTGACCGGTCGGGAGAGAACAGGGCGCAGGGAGAAGAAAACAAAGGACGTGACTGTTGATCAATTTTTTGACGAATCGAGGAACGAATTAATCATGAAAAGAGGTGGGTGAACCGAAATCACCTTGCACGACCTCTGAATTGTTCTAATTCATGCTCTAATCGATACGAAAAAAAAGAATGGAATCAAGTCTCAAGTTAGGATTTTAATTATTTGATTTCTTGAATTCTTTGATTGGTTGATTAATTGCATACATAATTCATTTCCTATTGTTCTATTATTGTGTGATTGATTTGCTAGGAGATAGGAATTAGGTTAGGTTGAGATTGCATTGAAGAATTGATGAAATTCAAAAGTTCTGTAACTTTATGTACGCTGACCGATCGACCGGTCTGCAAGTATCACCAGCAACCGGTCGATCGGTCTGCAAGTATCACCAACAATCGGTTGACCGATAATATGATTATAGTCGATTTCTGCATATGTCAACCAGTTGATCGATCCCTGTCATCGGTCGATCGATCCTTACCCACCGGTCAATCATTCAACTAAACGGATCGACCGACTTGATTAGCCTGAATCAGCCAACCGGTCGACCGATCTGGATAGATCAGTCGACGATCAACAGACCACCAATCGACCGTTCCCTTGAAGTAGTCGACCGATTTTTAGAAACCTTTTTATTTGATTTATTAATTATTTCCCTTTAAATTCCAATATTACCTATATATAATTTATCCTATTTTTTAACCCCACAGAGACCCCTCACTGATTCTCAAGATTTATTCCCTTATTTATTCGTTTCTTATTGATCTTATTGTATCCATGGAATAAAGAACAAAGAGCCATAAGTTATTAAAAGTGATTAATAAGTTCAGATGGAAGATTAACTATGAGTTGCCAGTCCAACCTGAATGCAACAAGATGAAGGTAGCACCCTTGGTCATGGTTTGATCACCCACTGATCCGCACAAGGTCGTATCGTTTGCTCGGCATACCCCAAGAACTAAAGGCACCTAAAGTCACCCTGATTCTAATAATAATCCAAGATCAAGAAACATGTTTAAGTCAAGTCAAATATGTTATGATTCCAAGTTTACTGAGCATCATTTGATTCTCATGATTCATGATATATTCTGATTCTTACTCTTATACTCATTATGATCTATGATACTGATATGTTATCCTTTCACGTTCAAGTTAAGCATGATTAATTATTGCTGATTATTATATTCATGTCATGCATTGTATATCATGTGGTTCCCCACTAGGCTGTAAAGCTTACAGGAGGACCTCCTCCAACTGTGTCTGATTTCCACAGGACCATGTCAGTGACGAGATGGAGTAGGTGTGTGGTGACGAAACTATAGCGACAAGACAACACATGAACCACAAGGCTTTTTAGATTGTCTTTTAGTTTTCCTTACCATTTAGATTCATGATGTAAAACTTATTTTATTTCTTAGAAATGAAATAGCAACTTTTAGACTTTTGCAAATTAAAGTTATCATTTTTCTTTATTATTCTTTCTTTCGTTGACGTGTCTCGATTATTGACTGAGATACGATCAATATTATGATCAAGGTCATAGCATGTCATAGCATCTCCAGGTTGGTCTTCACCACGTGACGGGGGTCGATTTGGAGGCGTTACATTTATGGTATCAGAGCCTAAAGTCAGGACTCTCTTGACGTCCTAGTGTATAAAGTAGTATGGTATTGGTTCATTTGCTATCACCGAGCAGTCGCCACACCCTCCATCGAAAAGCATTATAAGTCAAGTCATGTTTATATTAAGTTATTGTTTATTGATATATGATTTTTATTCTATGATTAGAGGATAAGCATGTCAAGACGGTTTGAACGGATTCAAGAGTAGATGGACAAATTGGGCCAGAATGCTAATGAGATATCGAAACGCCGACTCCCTGAAATGAGAGCCGAGTTGGGTCGCGGACGTGGTCGTGGACGAGGCTGTGCGTCAGGCCGCGGACGAGGCAGAGGCCGCGCAGCTAGAGCGCCATTCGAGGAGCACATTGATGAGGTTGCTCCACCTGAGGGTAGTCAGGCTGGAGGGAGTCCGCCAGCGTCTAGACGTCGCAATCAGGAGGCACGACATGAGGCATCTGAGGACACAATTCAAACCTTCCTGAAACTTGACCCGCCTCAGTATGATGGGAAGGCGGACTTTCTCAAGGCTGAAGAGTGGATAGAGACCATGGATCGCATTTTCAAACTAATGAGGTGCGTTGATGGACGTAAGGTCTTATATGTCACTTACATGCTTACTGGTATTGCAATGGGCTGGTGGAAGACTACAAGGGCCACTAGGTTCAGAGGACCGGAGGAAGAGGATATTGCTTGGGAAGAATTTATGAAGGCCTTCATAACTCGCTACACTCTCGAGCATTATCGCATTAACAAATAAGAGGAGTTCCTGCAGATGCAGCATGGAACTATGTCTGTGGTAGATTACCACACTCAGTTCATTCAACTAGAGCAGTATTGCCCAATGCCATTTGAAAGACGTATTAGAGCTAAAAAGTTTATCAATGGGCTGCAAGAAGCATTGAAGACTGAAGTCCTGTTTGGAGACAATGAGGATCTGGAGAAGGCTGTGAGGTTGGCCACACATATGAAAAAGGATCAAGATGAATGCAAAGCCAAAGCTCCAGCCAAAGCAATAGAGCAGCCCAGGCCTAGAACCGATGATCGTCGCCCATTTAGGAGGGACGATCGTCGTGATCGCCGCTTCAGGCCATACCAGCAGAGAGAAGCCCCATGACAAGCTCCAGCTCAGCAACATCCTGAGCCACTGCAAGCACAACCTCTGAGACTACTGCCACCACCACTATGCCAGCCACAAGTGCCACAGAAGCTTTTATGTCCTCATTATGGCCGTCACCATGATGGAGAGTGCCGTAGGCTGAACGGATCCTGCATTCAGTGTGGACAGTTCGAGCACTTTATTCGAAACTACCCACGAACTACCAGAGGAGATCGAGAGAATCGGGTAGCAGGAGGTGCAAATCCCGTTGTGCAAGATCGTGTGCACAACTTGGAAGCAGAAGCAGCCCAAAATAACAATGATGTCATTAGAAGTACTCTCCCTATCGTCAATTTATCTGCTACTATTCTATTTGACTCTAGGGCTACACACTCGTTTATTTCGGAGCCGTGTGCCCAAACTCTTAGTTTGCCTTTAAAGTAGATGCCCCATGTTATGCGTGTGAGTGCACCTATGGGTTTTCTCCATGCTGCTAGGTACATCCCGAATGTATCTGTCAATGTAGACAAGAAAAACTTTTCTACATACCTCATAGTCATCCCATGGTGGATTACGACGTTATTTTGAGAATGGACTGTCTTTCATATCACAACGCAGCCATGCACTATAAATAGAAGAAGATCATCATAGGGATGCAAGACAAACCCAATGCAGTGATCAGAGGCGCTCCATCAATAAGGAATAAGGTCATCATGCCAGCTATCAAGGCATAGAAGTTATTAGAGAAAGGATGTTGTGGATACTTAGCTAGTGTGGTCAAGACAGATGCACCTGTCACTGAGCTCCAACAGATAGATGTGGTGCGAGAATTCTCAGATGTGTTTCTTGAGGACACATCCGGACTACCACCGAAATGAAAAATTGACTTTAAGATAGAGCTCCTACTAGGGACAGCACCCATCTCTAAAGCACCCTACCGCATGGCACCTGCTGAAATGCAAGAACTAAAGAAGCAGATATAGGAGCTACTGGACAAAGGATTCATCAGACCGAGCGCCTCATCCTGGGGCGCACCGATCTTATTTGTCAAAAAGAAGGATGGCTCCATGCGGCTCTGCATCGACTATAGGATGCTAAATAAAGTGACAGTGAAGAATAAGTACCCATGCCCTGTATAGATGACCTTTTTGATCAGTTATCAAAAGCATCGGTGTTCTAAAAAATAGACTTGCGTAGTGACTACCACCAATTGAGAGTGGCCGAAGATAACATACCAAAAACTACCTTTCAGTCAAGATATGGCCACTACGAGTTCTTGATCATGCCATTTGGACTGACGAATGCTCCTGCCGCATTCATGGACTTAATGAACAAGGTCTTTCGATCATATTTAGATCAATTTGTCATCATGTTTGTGGATGACATTCTGATCTATTCTTCTAGTCCAGAGCAACACCGGGAGCACCTCAGTATAATATTGGAGACCCTGAGGCAGCACAAGCTTTATGGCAAGCTTTCAAAGTGTGAATTCTGGCTGAAGGAAATCATGTTCTTGGGACATATAGTTTGCAAGAAGGGCATTGCAGTAGACCCCGCAAAAGTGGAAGCAGTGACGAACTAGGTGAGACCGAAGAATGCATCGGAGATTCGCAGCTTTCTTAGTTTGGCAAGTTATTGTAGGAGGTTTATCAGGGTCTTTTCCAAGATTGTTGCACCTCATACGAAACTCACAAAGAAGGCGAAAAAGTTTATATGGACAGACAAGTGTGAGCAAAGTTTTGAGACTCTAAAGGATCATCTGACTTCGACACCAATTCTCACTATACCGACAGGCAGTGAAGGTTTTGTGGTCTGCAGCGATGCATGTGGGACAAGATTGGGATGTGTACTAATGCAACACGGCAAAGTGGTGGCCTATGCATCTCGGCAGCTGAAGAAGCATGAGATTAACTATCCTACACACGATCTGGAATTGGCGGCTGTGGTCTTTGCTTTGAAGATCTGAAGGCACTATTTTTATGGAGAGACATTTGAGATCTTCACTAACCACAAGAGTCTCAAGTATATCTTTGAGCAGAGGGATCTGAATATGAGACAATGTCGATGGCTTGAGCTCCTCAAGGATTATGAATTTGCTATCACTTACCACCCTGGTAAAACAAATTTAGTCGCCGATGCATTGAGCAGGAAATGGAAAGGCTCGCTAGCCTATATGAGACTACGCGAGTATGAAATGTTGGATGAGATTGAGCAATGGTGTCACAAGCTGGGCAATAATGGAGCTCTATAGATGATGCATCAGATGAAGCCCAGCCTAATTGACAGAATCATCGCAACTCAAAAATTGGATCCTGAATATCAGAAGGTTCTGAAGAGATGCCAGAAAGAACCAGCAGATTTCTAGATCTCTGCAGATGGAGGAATTAGATATCGGGACAGGTTGTGAGTTCCCACTGTCGCTGATGTCTGGCGAGAGTTACTGGATGAGTGCCATAAGTCGGAGTTCGCTATCCGCCCCGGTAGCACCAAAATGTATAAGGATGTAAAACGTAGCTACTGGTGGCCGGACATGAAAAGAGAGATAGCAGAATATGTATTCTGATATTTAGTGTGCTAACAAATCAAGATAGAGCATCAACGACACTATGGCAAGTTAAAGCCTTTGGAAATCCCACAATGGAAATGGGATAAAATTACTATGGATTTTATGTCCAACTTGCCTAGGACTAAGAAAAATCATGATGCTATATGGGTAGTCATGGATCGTTTCACGAAGGCGGCACACTTTATTCTCATTCAATGAAAATAATCAGTAGAGAGTCTACTAGACTTGCATGTGAGAGAAGTAGTCAGACTGGTATCCCAGAGTCCATAGTGTCTAATCGAGACCCCAGATTCACTGTCAGATTTTGGAAGAGTATGCAGGAAGCCTTTGGTACAAGACTTAATTTTAGTACCGCTTTTCACCCACAGACGGATGGACAGTCTGAGAGGATCATTCAGACACTAGAGAACATGTTACGAGCCTGCGCACTAGATTGGCAGGGTAGTTGGGATGAGCATATTCATCTGATTGAATTTGCTTATAACAACAATTATCATTCTAGCATTGGTATGTCACCCTTTGAGGCCCTGTATGGACGACCTTACCGCTCATCTGCCCACTAGAGTGAAGTAGGCGAGGAGAAGATCATGAGTAAGAAAGAAGTAGTGGAATATGTTGAAAAGATAGAATTGATTAAACAAAGGATGAAGACTGCTCAAGGAAGGCAAAAGAGTTATGCTGATAAAGGCAGACGAGAGCACATCTTTTAAGCTGGTGATTAAGTTCTTCTGAAAGTGTCACCTATGAAAGGGGTCATGAGATTCAGCAA
Source organism: Pontederia crassipes (assembly GCA_030549335.1). Taxonomy (NCBI): domain Eukaryota; kingdom Viridiplantae; phylum Streptophyta; class Magnoliopsida; order Commelinales; family Pontederiaceae; genus Pontederia; species Pontederia crassipes. The sequence continues at coordinate 57,383,349 of CM060194.1, read as the reverse complement.
GCGAGGGAATCTCAGTCCTCACTATGTAGGTCCCTTCAAGATACTCGAGCTAGTAGGCGAGGCAGCATGCAGACTGGCTCTACCTCCATCTTATGGAAGAGTGCATAACGTGTTTCATGTATCCATGTTCAAGAAGTACAAGCACGATGCTGAAAATGTTCTAAGGATAGAGGAGCCAGATCTAGCTGCAGATCTGACCTTCGCTGAGTATCCAATACACATAGTTGAACACAAAGTGCAACGTCAGAAGAACAAGGATGTACCAATGGTCCGAGTAGCTCGTAGTTTCCATCAAGGCGATGATGCGACAAGGGAGCTAGAGTCAGAAATGCGCCAAAAATTTCTTCACCTTTTCGGTAAGCCCTCTACCTATTGTAAAATTCGAGGACGAATTTTCTTTTAAGGCGGCAAGAATATAATAACCGGCCCAAACAAAAAAAAGAGAAGAAACCGTGAGGGGCGGCCTGGCAGAGCACGAAAGAAACAAAGATCAAATCCCACTCAAAGTTTAAAAGGAAACGAATTTAAATATGATCTCATTAGATTTAATTAGGAGAGGGGCATATTTAAGATAAAACCAAAATCATATTTAAACACCCTTCCCCCAAACCTTGCAGCCCTTTTTTCTGGTTCTTCATTTCACCTCCGTGCGGGAATAGGGGTAGGAACGATATTGTCGTTCTTAGTGCAAGGTAGGCAAGGTCCCTCTCTCTTCTCCTAAGTTAATCTTTTCGCTTCCCCTCACGTCGCCCTCTACATCGATTGAATCGCAGACACTGACCGGCCGGGAGAGAACAGGGCGCAGGGAGAAGAAAATAGAGGACATGGTTGTTGATCGATTTTCCACGAACCGAGGAACGGATTAATCGCGAATAGAGGTGGGTGAATTGAAATCACCTTGCACGACCTCTGAATTATTCCAATTCATGCCCTAATCGATACGAAAAGAAAAGAATAGGATCAAGGCTCAAGTTAGGGTTTTAATTGTTTGATTTCTTGAATTCTTTGATTGGTTGATTAATTTCATACATAATTCATTTCCGATTGTTCTATTGTTGTGTGATTGATTTGCTAGGAGATAAGAATTAGGTTAGGTTGAGATTGCATTAAAGAATTGATGAAATTTAAAAGTTATGTAACTTTTTATACGCTGACCGGTCGATCGGTCTGCAAGTATCACCAGCAACCGGTTGATCGATAATATGATTATAGCCGATTTCTACATATGCCAACCGGTCGACCGATCCCTGCCACTGGTTGACCGTTCAACTGAACGAATCGACCGACCTGATTAGCCTGAATCAACCAATCGATCGATCGATCTGGATAGACCGGTCGACCGTTCCTCTAAACCGGTTGACCGATTTCTAAAAACCTTTTTATTTGATTTATTAATTATTTCCCTTTTAATTCCAATATTACCTATATATAATTTATCCTATTTTCTAACCCCATAGAGACCCCTCACTGATTCTCAAGATTTATTTCCTTATTGATTCGTTTCTTATTGATTTTATCATATCCATGGAACAAAGAACAAAGAGTCATAAGTTATTAAAAGTGATTAATAAGTTCAGATGAAAGATTAACTATGAGTTGCCAGTCCAAGCCGAATGCAGCAAGATAAGGGTAGCTCCTTTGGTGATGGTTTGATCACTCACTGACCCGCACAAGACTGTATGGTTTGCTCGGCATACCCCAAGAACTAAAGGCACCTAAAGTCACCCTGATTCTAATAATAACTAAGATCAAGAAGCATGTTTAAGTCAAGTCAAATATGTTATGATTCCAAGTTTACTTAGCATCATTTGATTCTCATGATTCATGATATATTCTTATTCTTACTCTTATACTATCTATGATACTGACATGTTATCCTTTCACGTTCAAGTTAAGCATGATTAATTATTGTTGATTATTATATTCATGTCATGCATTGTATATCATGTGATTCTCCACTAGGCTGTTAAGCTTACAGGAGTTTCCTCCCTTATGTCTGATTTTCATAGGGCAAGATCAGTGACGAGATGGAGTAGGTGTGTGGTGACAAAAATTTGGCGGCACATGAACCACAGGATTTTTTAGATTGTCTTTTAGTTTTCCTTACCTTCCGCATTTAGATTCATGATGTAAAACTTATTTTATTTCTTAGAAATGATATAGTCACTTTGAGACTTCCGCAAATTAAAGTTATCATTTTTCTTTATTATTCTATCTTCCGCTGACGTGTCACGATTATTGACTGAGATACGGTCAATATTATGATCAAGGTCATAGCGTGTTGTAGCGTCTCCAAGTTGGTCTTCGCCACATGGTGGGGGTCGATTTGGGGGCGTTACAAACCATATTACGTAAGTTCTTTTATTTACATTCCAATGACATAAGTGAGATTAATTTGTGATGAAAAATAGTAATTAGGCTAACATTTTGAAAAATAACCGATCTGAGATTTTTAAAACTCAAACAGTACTTTTTTTCCGGTGATGAACTCAAACAGTACTTTATTGCTGTCGTAATAGAAAAAAAATAGCGATAATTAATTGATTGGTAGTGAACAACTGTATCATATCTTTTGCACAACCATGATCCATGATTATCCTCCAGTCTTGAAATATTGTACGAAACATATCATGACATTCACTTTTCTATACTCAATTAGAATGAACTTATCGATAAGCATACGTTTTTATCTAACATCTCAGGGAAAGTTTCTTTAGAAGTAATTTTTATAGATACATTATTTATGCATATTAAAAAAGATATGACAATGCAACGCACTGTTAGTTTTTTTTTTTGCCTTAAAGACATTTGATTGTTTTTTATTTTTTTGTCTTTTCCTTCTGTTAATTACTCATGGTGCACCAATCATACAACATCATTTTGTTATGTGCCTGCAGCTATCGCATCCATGTCCAAATCAAGCAAGAACAAGTTGATCATGAATACGGCGGTATGCCTTGTCGTTGGCATCGCTGCATTTGTTCTGGTTGCTTTTGTAACGTCCCTAAATCATATTCCGTCACGTGGCAAAATACGCTTTGGAGACGTTACGGGTCATTTTTACGTGTACATCATGTTGACCGAAATAAAGACTTTGACTGGTCAACTCATCAACGATAAATGCGGAATAACTAAATCATCATTAGGAATAAAATAGAATAACGTCTTAAAATGCGGAAGACTGATAACTGACTTCATAGAAGTCCAAAGGAAAGCTAATACATCCAATGATAAAAGAAAGGAAACATCTATCCATCATCTAAGGACTCGATAACCATGTGCAGCCATCTACGAGCTCAATCTGTCACCGTTGGCCACCATCATCATTAAGACCTTGACTTGCATTTAATAACATGCAAAGAAGAAATCTCCCTATGAGTTTTACAACTCAGTATGGAAGTAAGATAAATATCATAGTAGAATCATGATACTAGGCATGAATCATAAAAGGTAACATCATATGATAACATCATCATCAGATAAGGAAGTGAATCATGATCATAATATGAAAGGATAAGAGCATGCATAGAAATATATGAATAAGAGATCATAAATAATCATCATAAGATAAGGCAAAAGCCAACATCATAAGAAAGGTTCTTTATTCATATGTGTCCATCTTCTTCTTCATCTTAATTTTCATCTTTGACTTATTTGAGATATATTTCAACCCACGGGGAGGCCTGCCTCAACCCGTCCATCATCATCATAACTGGCAGAGCCAGCCAATAACTGACAGAAGTCAGCCCATAACTGTCCAAGGACAGTCCATAACTGATCGTCACCAGTCCATTATAAAAAAAGCTCTCCATTTAATATTTTACGTCTTTTATCTTGCATCTTTTAATTAAACAAAACATATTTTGATAAGAACTTTAAATCAGGATAAAGGACATAATCATGGAGAGTAAATCAGGGATAAAATTCGACATCATCATCATCATACATAGATTAGGATTAATCACATGGAATAAGGATTAAGAAATCATAATCATATGTTTAATCAGGATTGAACCCAGGCCGAGTAGGGATAAACCCGGGCCGAGTAGATCGGTCGTCTTCTTTAGAAAAATCAAAGAACAGCCCGGGCCAAATTCGGATCACACCCGGGCCGAGTCGAGTCGTCTTCTTCTCGGAATCGTCATTTTGCCCGACTGCTCATCGTGCAAAGAACTCGGTCCGGGTCATCTTCAACCGGGCCGGGTTCGTTCGATTTGCAGAGCTCGAAGAACGCAACAATGGCAAATTCGAGCCGAGTTCTTACGAACTCGGTCTGGAGAAGGACCTGCCCGGGCCGGGTTCTAGTGAACCCGGGCCGGGTTGTTCTTACGCAGCAACTGCGCAGAAACGCAGTTCGCATTCCTTTCGATTTTTTCGGCGATGGCCGGCACAATCCAATATAATAGAACATCATACAATAACCATGAATTATCTAGAACATGCTTCAATTCTAAAATCATGATTCTAGGAAAAATCTACCCTAGTTCCATGCCTTGTTAGTTTCTGTCCAGAAACTAATCCTGCAATCTTCTTCTTTCTCCTCCTCTTCATCTTCTTCCTCTGCCCGCACCTCTCAGTTCAAGCACGCTTCGACGGTGTCTCCTCCCTCTGGCGAGTCCCCTCTTGGCGGCGACAAATTAGGGACGAGAAAGGAATGAAAAAGGTGCACGAGAGGGAGGAACAATTAGGGCCGACTTGTAGAAAAAATAAAAGGGCTGATTTATTTGATTTGGCTTCTTATTTATAAGGGAGGAATTTGAGAATATTTGGGACTTCAAGATTTGATTTAATCTCCTCAAATTTTAACTTTGTTTCCTATTTATCTTTTCCTCTATTTGGTTTTATCTTTCTATTTGTTTTAATCATTTCCATCCTCTTCTTTTCCTTTTTCTATTTCAAGTTTATCTCCTTTTTTTCTTTAAATGAATCGGGTGTTACATTATAAACTCCTTAAAATAAAATTCGTCATCGAATTTAGTCATCGGGTAGGAGTTTACTAAGAAGAAAACTTCTTGATCATTTGTGCAATGGTACATCTCACACTTAGAAAGACATTTGTTCATCATCGTTCCATCTTCATCATCTTAAGGATAGAGTCCTTCCATCATCATATGCGTTGGGACAATGGGTCATTTTATAGTAATATACTTTAGGCAAAGGTCCTTTTATCATATAACATTTTTTTCATCATTTCTTCATCATATGGTTCATCTTTTCATTTTGCCTTCGCTATAATTGGGAAATAAAAATCTACTTCAGTCAACACGTTAATGTGTTGCCACCTAAGTCATCCATAGGTCAAATAGAGGGTTGTCTCATATGAGGGTGTAAACTCTTTTTCAAATAGGCCATGACAATCCTCATTTCATCTTGCATCTTCCTTAACCTAACATCCTAACTTTTGGTTACAAGGGATCAATTAAGACATTTGGGAGCAAAGTCAGTTCCAGATCATCATAAGAAAAACACATGATGATGTCATGACATCATTTGGACACATCTTGATTTTCGATCAAATCAATAATTTGAATCAAACGCCTTCTTAGGTAGGAAAAACCTTTAATACAACTTGATCATCAAGTTAATGATCTATCTACATCCGCCTTTATTGGCATAAGATTTCTATGGTGCCAGAGCTGTCTTCATCTTCTTTATATCAATTCAATTTTTCTTAGCATGTTCATTTTGGCTATCACAGCTCTTTGGCACTTAATAATTTCTTTTCACCTTCCTCCCTACATGTAGGTATGTAGTATCCTATACAAGGTCTCAAGGAAACCTCACGAATGACATAATCATCTTTAACAACAAATGTCATCATGAACAATGACATACAATCGATCAGCATTAGTGAGTGAAAAATAAAATCTTATCTCATGATTAATTCTATAAAAGTGATCATCATAATCATGAACATACGTCATGATCATCGTTGATCTTAAGATTAAGGGTCATCAAGGTAGCATATAGTATGATTGATTATACAACCATGAGACATCACAAGGAAATCAAGAAAAATTGATTATTTAGCATCTTAAGATAGATCATCATCATCCTAGGATCACTCCTTTATTATAGGGCGGTCATCATGTAAATCATCATGTGGATTATTAAGATCGACAATGGCATAGCCTCGCATGGTGGGAGAAACTTATCACGAGGATCATTAAGATCAGTAGCATCATATGGTACATCGATGATCATCGTACAAGAATCAATAGTATCATTGAACATAATCCATCATCATTAGTAATCATCATCTTTATGGACGCAATTGATTATAAACCATATCATTATTGTACATGATCGTAAAGATCATTAGGGTTGACATTATTAGATAAAATTGTCATCCTAAGTAAGGCCATATTTATATAGAATCATTAACATCATATATCATCTTTTCATAAGGTTCCTAGCACTCTATCTTTTTCATAATGACATACTGGCTACTTAGAATATACTTTTGTATCTTCATGTTTCTTGTAATTACTATTTATTCATCCTTATACATCTTTGTACTTCCCAAATGGATCACAACCTAGGCTTATGATTACATCATCATACTTCTTTGTACTTTTCAATTGGATATTAACCCAAGTTTATAATATTCTTTTAATACTTTTTCCTTATAAAGTATAATCCCAAATGGATCGCCACCCAAACTTATAACATTTATCTAATACTTCTTCTTATAAAACTTATTTCCAAATGGATCGCAATTCAGACTTATGTTATTTATCCAATATTGTTCTTTTTAGGACTTCATCATTTTGAGTTTCACAAGATTAGTTCTTTCATCATTTCATATGCAGCCTCATGAAGCCTAGCGAACATCACTTGTGTCTGAGTACATGTGTAATCGAGTTTATTTTACCAAAATAATATTTCATGGAGAACTCAGAATCTTTCAAAAACTTCATGTCATCTTCATTGTCACATATAGGGTACTACTAAAAGGAAGCATACTTAAGATCGATGAACACTTCAATCTTTTTCTACATAAATTTAGGCATAGTTTGAACATAATATTCATAAGGGCCTAAAAGTTTGAGGAGTGTTCTTTAGTCCAATGACATCACCCAATTTATAGTGACCATTCATTGCTAGGAAAATTATTTTCATTACATCTTCTTCAGCAACTTGAAGCTGCTGGTACTCCATAAATCAACTTTAGAGAACATCCTGACCTTAAATAGGTAATCTATACATGGTAATAGACACTTGTGGCTTGATGGTTGTTTTGATTAACATCTTATAATCAATATCTAACTTCGTAGAGTCATCATTCTTCTTTTTAAAAAAAATGGAACATTCCAAAAGTGAGACCCTCGGTCTCATAAACCCATTGTCTTAAAGTTACTAAATTTGACTCTTCAATGGGGCCATTGAAATCAGGGTCATGCTTGAAAGGAGGTCTATATGACACTCTACTTCTAACTATAACTTTTAGTTCATTTAGGTACTAGTAACTATCTTCTTCTTGCGTAGTACCGATACATGTCAGGAGGAAAATCAATTGACACTAGAGTTCCATCATAATCCTCCTAAGAATTTTTAACCGACGTGAAGAAAAGATTTTTATCTTCCATCGTCATTTGTACCACAAGGACGTATTTATGATATGAAATTGTTTTTATAGAGTCATCATCCTTATGAGTAGCTTATGTCATATAAGGGTCAAGCTCACTAAGAGTGTTGTTAATCATCGTAGATAATGACGACATATAATTCAATAAGATTGATATTGAAACTATGTCAATTATCATCTTTATAAGATCAATCTAGATCAATAACTTTAACTATGACCTATGTTTGATGTGAACCTTCCCTAAACATCATCATAAAAATAAGACTTCTTTGATTGATAATCAGATCAATGATATAGAAAGGGGATCACATATGAGATCAAGGATAAGTATAAGTATTTGATCAACCCATTGAATCAATACTTCATCATCTTAGCAGGATGGATAGAGTAATTGTGATATGAAAATGATATAAAAAGGCCATATGAGGCATATCAATTGTCACCTCCTGAGATGTATTATATTCATAGAGTACTTCATCATCAAACATCATCTTTAGAAAGGAATTTTAAAGATCAATAAGACCCATATTAGCATAACCAACTATCATGAGTCAAGAGTTGTCATCTTAATCGTTCAACTTATGGAAGAGGGACAAACTTACTTGGCGTAACTTCAGGTGGCGCGGTGACTACTCGTGGCACTTGCACATGGACCATGACATCATACATTAGGACATGAGAATGCCCTAACTTTAGGCTCTGATACCTAACTGTAACGCCCCCAAATCGCACCCCGTCACGTGGCAAAATACGCTTCAGAGACGCTACGAGTCATCCTTACGTGTACATCATATTGACCGAAATAAAGACTTTGATTGGTCAACTCATCAATGATAAATACGGAATAACTAAATCATCATTAGGAATAAAATAGAATAACATCTTGAAATGCGGAAGACTGATAACTGACTTTAGGAGTCCAAAGGAAATCTAATACATCCAATAATAAAAGAAAGGAAACACCTATCCATCATATAAGGACTCGATAACCATGTGCAGTCACCTACGAGCTCGATCTGTCACCGTTGGCCACCATCATCATTAAGACCTTGGCCTGCATTTAAGAACATGCAGGGGAGAAACCTCCTTATGAGTTTTATAACTCAGTATGGAAGTAAGATAAACATCATAGTAGGATAATGATACTAGGCATGAATCATAAAAGGTAACATCATATGATAACATCATCATCAGATAAGGAAGTGAATCATGATCATAATATGGAAGGATAAGAGCATGCATAGAAACATATAAATAAGAGATCATAAATAATCATCATAAGATAAGGCAAAAGCCAACATCATGAGAAAGGTTCTGTATTCATATGTGTTCATCTTCTTCTTCATCTTAGTTTTCATCTTTGACTTATTTGGAGTATATTTCAACCCACGGAGAGGCATGTCTTAACCCGTCCATCATCATCATAACTGGCAGAGCCAGCCAATAACTGACAAAAGTCAGCCCATAACTATCCGAGGACAGTCCATAACTAGTTGTCACCAGTCCATCATAAAAAGAGCTCTCCATTAACATTTTACGTATTTTATCTTGCATCTTTTAACTAAAAAAAATATATTTTGATAAGAACTTTAAATCAGGATAAATGACATAATCATGGAGAGTAAATTAGGGATAAAATTCGACATCATCATCATCATACATAGATTAGGATTAATCACATGGAATAAGGATTAATAAATCATAATCATATGCTTAATCAGGATTGAACTCGGGCCGAGTAGGGGTAAACCCGGGCTGAGTAGATCGGTCATCTTCTTTAGAAAAATCAAAGAACAGCCCGGGCCGGGTCGAGTCATCTTCTTCTCGGAATCGTCATTTTGCCCGACTGCTCGTCGTGCAAGAAACTCGGTCCAGGTCATCTTCAACTCGGGCCGGATTCGTTTGATTTGCAGAGCTCGAAGAGCGCAACAATGGCGAATCTGAGCCAAGTTCTTACGAACTCGGTCCGGAGAAGAACCTGCCCGGGCCGGGTTCGATTTGCAGTTCGCGTTCCGTTCGATTTTTTCGGCGATGGCCGGCACAATCCAATATAATAGAACATCATACAATAACTAGGAACTATCTAGAACATGTTTCAAGTCTAAAATCATGATTGTAAGAAGAATTTACCCTAGTTCCATACCTTGTTAGTTTTTGTCCAGAAACTAATCCTGCAATCTTCTTTTTTTCTCCTCCTCTTCATCTTCTTCCTCTGCCCGCACCTCTCAGTTCAAGCACGCTTCGACGGCGTCTCCTCCCTCTGGCTAGTCCCCTCTTGGCGGCGGCAAATTAGGGACGAGAAAGGAATGAAAAAGGTGTACGAGAGGGAGGGAAAATTATAGCCGACTTGTAGGAAAAATAAAATGGCTGATTTATTTGATTTGACCTCTTATTTATAAGAGAGGAATTTGAGAATATTTGAAACTTCAAGATTTGATTTAATCCCCTCAAATTTTAACTTTATTTTCTATTTATCTTTTTCTCTATTTGATTTTATCTTCCTATTTTTTTTAATCATTTCCATCCTCTTCTTTTCCTTTTTCTATTTCAAGTTTATCTTCCTTTTTTTTCTTTAAATGAACCGGGTGTTACAGCTTTCTTTCTTGCGGAGGAAGTTCCGGAGTAAACAGTGTATATATCTATATATACATGTTGATTCTCTTTTGTAATGGTTTATAATACAGAGAGGAGATAATAGAACAAATAGCAGATGAATCATGCATAATGCAGCTCTCAGAAGATGAAATAACGACAAGAAGCCAGGACTTTGTAATGGTTTCATCTAAATAAATATAGGGATTATATTTTAGAATTGACATTACACATGTAATAGCTTTAGTATAATTACTGTAACAGTTTTAGCACATAACTGCTTTAGCAAATAACAACCATCAGACAAGATTTTAATTGGTTGTTTTGTAACTGAAAAACTATAAATAGAAGGCTGAGAAGAGAAAGAAAGATATCTGAGCCATTTCCAGATCCAATTGTGGATTCTTGGAGCCTCTGGGGTTGCTCGAAAACTCCTTCCATCTATTGTCTTGTTTCTTTTAATTGTCCACTGCTCCTTCTGTTCTTCTTCCTCACATTCTGTTCTTTTCAATTTCCTGCACAAAAGTATATTAATTGATGTGAGTAACAGCTGCAACGAGAGTCAAGAAAAAGAAACTTACAAAATAGCTGCCCAAGGAAGACTATCAGGAGGCTTTTGATCGTGAAGTTAAGCTAAAGCAGAGCCAATAGCAGCACCTATAGACCTCTTCAAATCGCCAAGTGTTGAACCCTAGCTTTGGAGAAGAAAAACTTACGGCCAAAATGAAGATTTGAGAATCTACAGTATAAAGGTTGGCTTTTATACTTGTGTCTGATGCATTCTTTTCAAGAGAAGTGAGTGGGCTTAGTGGGCTGGGCTGCAAAAGCTTTAACATTGGTGCTCTTGTTGTTCTTGTTGTTGTTCTTGTTGAGTTTTCTACAATCTTGTACAAATCTTGGCATTCTTGAGGAATATTTCTGCAACCTTGATTTGCTTTCTGCAATTCTGAGAAGATTTTGATCAATTTGGGAGAGATTTCTGCAAATCTTGATAAGCTTTTGGTATCGTTCTTGAATAAAGAAAGGATTCTGCAATTCAGAAGATTCCCTGCATTCTATTATCATGGAAGATGGTATCAGATGGTCTAGAATGGAGGAGTCAATGGATAAACTGCAAGCTCTTATGGAACAACAGTTCAGAGCCATTAATGAAAATTTTCATATTGTTCATGAAAACTTGAATGCATTAAGACTGAAATTTGATGATCTGAGCAGTAGATTACACTCTAATATAGAAAATAGTTCTGGTGGTGATCATAAGGTTGAAGATCCTATTTCAAATCGTCATTTGGGAAACCTAACTTCTGATGCTTATGTTCATAAGGCTAGAATGGAGCTTCCTAAATTTGCTGGAATTAATTCTACAGAATGGATTTTCAAGGCTGAACAATTTCTAAATTTTTATAATATTTCTGAAGGATCTAAAATCACAATGGTCTCAATGGCTTTTGAAGGAGAGGCACTACAATGGTACAGTTGGATGCATCGAAATAAACAATTAAGTTCATGGTCTCATTTTATGAAGGCTCTAAAACTAAGGTTTGTCCCATGCAAATCTGAAGCTAAAATTTTAATACAAGCTCATGAATTGGACAAGTCACATGAGAAAAAGTTAGAGATTGTACAACCTGTTTCCATTTCAGCTACTTCTATGGTCAATTCCAATGCATTATCTACATCTGCTATGCCTGTAAAAGAGTTGTTCCCTGCAGACATAATGACCGAGAGTAAGGATGATATATGTTATACATCTCATCAGCACCTTAGAAGACACATTAATCTACAAAAATATGGATCCAATTATCAAATGGCTATTAGTCGATCAGACTCGCATACATATGATATATCTTTTATGGCTGATAGTGATTCAAAAGAAGCAGATAATTTTTTTTACAGCGATGTTCAGCATCATTTTCACTTGTTCCTAAACAGCCAACAAAGGATTGTACAACCATATAGATTTCCTTTCGAAACAATGTATGGTCATAAACCACCAACAATTTCAGTCTATATCAGAAACCAATTACAGGGCAATGCAAAAGACTTATTGCTGCAAACCTATATGAAGTGGCCACTAGCTCAGGGGATCAGTCACCATACATGTAGAAAGTTTTGTGGGCAATTTCTTATAGTTACAAATATTTGGTCAGTAGCCTATGGGGTTCTCACAAGTTCAATACAGCTTTGGTCCCGACTGTCCTACTATTTTTTTACAAGCTTTATTAGAGAAGTCATCGTTCAGTGAGAATATTTTCAAGTTGATAATGCAGTTGAGCAAGATTATACTCAAAGTTTAGACCTCAAGGATGAGGTCTGTTTTCGTTCGAGGGGGGAAATTGTTATATACAGAGGAGATAATAGAACAAATAGCAGATGAATCATGCATAATGCAGCTCTCAGAAGATGAAATAACGACAAGAAGCCAGGACTTTGTAATGGTTTCATCTAAATAAATATAGGGATTATATTTTAGAATTGACATTACACATGTAATAGCTTTAGTATAATTACTGTAACAGTTTTAGCACATAACTGCTTTAGCAAATAACAACCATCAGACAAGATTTTAATTGGTTGTTTTGTAACTGAAAAACTATAAATAGAAGGCTGAGAAGAGAAAGAAAGATATCTGAGCCATTTCCAGATCCAATTGTGGATTCTTGGAGCCTCTGGGGTTGCTCGAAAACTCCTTCCATCTATTGTCTTGTTTCTTTTAATTGTCCACTGCTCCTTCTGTTCTTCTTCCTCACATTCTGTTCTTTTCAATTTCCTGCACAAAAGTATATTAATTGATGTGAGTAACAGCTGCAACGAGAGTCAAGAAAAAGAAACTTACAAAATAGCTGCCCAAGGAAGACTATCAGGAGGCTTTTGATCGTGAAGTTAAGCTAAAGCAGAGCCAATAGCAGCACCTATAGACCTCTTCAAATCGCCAAGTGTTGAACCCTAGCTTTGGAGAAGAAAAACTTACGGCCAAAATGAAGATTTGAGAATCTACAGTATAAAGGTTGGCTTTTATACTTGTGTCTGATGCATTCTTTTCAAGAGAAGTGAGTGGGCTTAGTGGGCTGGGCTGCAAAAGCTTTAACACGATGCGAAGGCCAGGACAAGGAAAGTTGTAGGGACATAGTAAGTCTTGACTTTATCACCTGAAAACAGATTCGATAAGTTGTTGAGGATTACTGAAGATGGAGCATATATTTGTCCATGTAGTGGATACATGTCACCGGAGTATGCGAGGGATGGATATTTTTCTGTCAAGTCGGACGTCTTCAGCTTTGGTGTCTTAGTACTTGAGATCATTAGTGGCCAAAGAAACAGAGGCGTATAGCTCTCCGAACCGCAGACTCATCTTCTTGGCAACGTACAGTCTCTCTCACTCTCTCTCGCTCTCCCCCTTCTCTGTCTCAGGACATGACATGCTTCTTTTATCTATATCAAGTGAGACAAAACTAACAAAGATTGAATACATTTGCAGGCGTGGAACCTGTGGAACCAAGGAAAAAGTATGGAATTGCTTGACGAATCGATCGAGGGAGATTTCGACAGAGATGAAGTCTTGAGGTGCATCAAAATTGGGTTGCTATGTGTTCAAGAATTCCCAAATGACAGGCCGACCATGTCCGCCGTCGTTATGATGCTGGGCAGCGACCACGTCGCCTTGCCCCAGCCGAAGCAGCCTGGTTTTGTGTCAAGAAGGGGCAACTCTGAGCCACAATCTTCTAGCGAGAAGCAAGAGCTGCAAAGCGTGAATGATTCGACTATCACACTGACTATAGGCAGATAAATGTTCATTGTAATTACACGAGCTTTTGTCTTCTTGAATATTAATCTTTGTACTTATTTAATATACGATGGATTGGGTCCCAAAATAATTAAATTAGGAATGATAATTGAAACAGTTTTTAAAAAGCTTAATAAATAACAATAGCATTATTTGATTATAATTGTTCTAATTTTTTTTTTTTGTAATATAATTTTTTTTCCTAATCTAATTGTGTCCTTGTTTATTTGAAGAAACATCTCCAGCTACTTCTTTCAAAACTTTCTTCTCGACCTATTTGTTGCCACATTCAACCTACTGAAAGAAACGTCATTTAGGTCCACTTTCTTGAGGGGAATAAGATCTAAGAAAGGATATTATTTTTCAAGCCACATGGATTGCAGCACATGTAATTTATAAGCATAAATGTTTTTTTTATTAGGCCAAGTAGCCACCTAGGACCATCCATGATTCCAACACCCAAACTAGCACAATCCCATACGACCCTTAAACAATCTTGCTCTTCATTTCAAAAAAAAATGTTGGCACCAAAAATTTTACTTTCACAATTATTAAGCCATTGCCATTTGACAGTTAAACATAATTCTAACTTGAAAATATAAGATCCTTTTAAATAAGAAAATACGAAAAAGAATTGAAATAAATATCTTACATTATGCCTCACTCGAAAATCGAACAATTGTGTAACAACTCGAAAAAAAATTGAAAGTTTGAGATCTGTTAAAGAAAGTTGAAATTGAAAAAAAAATGAAAAAGTAGTTAAGAGAATTGAAGAGAAAAGGATAAGATAAAGAAAGATAGAAATATAATAAAAGTATAATTAGATAAGAGATAAAAAGCAGAAGAAAGATAAATTCTAATTAGATTAGGAGTTAAAATTATAATACGATTAATGATTCAATTTTCACCCAGCCAGTTTAGGTATAAAAGACTCTAGAGTTAAAATAAGAATTTATATTCAAAAGATAAAAGATAAAAGATAAAATAATATTATATTATTATTTATTTTCTAAATTTAAAAGATAATAATAATTAATTATTTAATTTAAAAAAATTCAGGAGTAATTATTTTTAAAAGACATTGAATAAAAAAATAATTGGAAGAGGATTATGGATAAAGTTTGAAGTAAGATTGCATTAGGATTTCTCATAATATTTAACTTAGGAGTTTTAAAGTTAAACTTATTTAGGAAATAGATAATAGTAATTAATTTTTATAGTTTCAAAAATTATGCAAATAAGAAAAATAATTATTATTCAATTATGAAAATAAATAGAAGTTAGAAGACAAGAGAATATTATGATGAGATAGAATTTGAACGAAATAAGAAAAGAAAAAGCTAAATTCTAATTGAATTAAGAGTTGTGATTAGATAAAGATTATGAAATTAAAATATAATGTCAATCTAATCATAAGTTATAAAGGAATCTTAATAGGGGTGAAATTTAGAGTTTTATATCTAAAATATTCAGGAAAACATATTAAGACTAATTAACATAAATTAGATAAAAGATAGTAACTAATTAATTAATTTTGAAAAATTTAATATTAAGACTCATTATTATCTAATTTTAAAAATATGCAAAAAGTAGAAGAAAATGGGAAGTTATGAAGATATGAGAGCTTGATAGAAAGAAAAATGATTGGTTGAATTTTTAACAAAGAAATTTGTTAGTAAATACACTAGTCGTATCAAGTAATAAAATAAAAAGTAGAGCAT
Organism: Pontederia crassipes; assembly: GCA_030549335.1. Lineage (NCBI taxonomy): Eukaryota > Viridiplantae > Streptophyta > Magnoliopsida > Commelinales > Pontederiaceae > Pontederia > Pontederia crassipes. Next base: position 57,367,664 of record CM060194.1, on the reverse strand, counting down.
CGAACTCATGGAAAATTAATTAAATCTAATCTATCTCAATAATCTACTAAGAGAAGAAAATTATTTTGTAATAAAAATAAAAAATTAAAGGTACAGAAAATAAATAATTTACAAATAAAATAAATTGGTGTTGAAATTTGAGAATTATGAATGATTAATATAAAGATAATAAATGTGTATGATTCTCTATAATAATTGAGTTATAATAGAAAATAATAAGTTCGATTATTAAATGAAATAAAAGTACTTAAAGTATTGATCTCTCAAAATGAGTAAATCAAATTATCTTAACTTCTAATAAGAGGAGGATGAAATTTCAAAATGTAGACAGCAACTTAAATATCATACGTCGGAACACAACTTTTCTACCGGACAATAGGAATCATTTCTCCTAAACATAGCCCATGCTACAATGCGGTTGCAATTTTCCATCACCTATTCCTTATTTTTCTCACATTGAAAAACACGGTACTGTTGGTGACACTTTTCGTATGGTATCATGGTGCAAAACTTTAACGGTTTTATATATGTTCCATTGATAAACTTAACACAATCCATATCAATGTGTTTCATGAATCATAAGGTAGTGTTAGTTGACTCCCCACTCACTGACAATCGAAGATGACGCCGCCAAACTATTTCCACATTTGTCGTAAACTAAGCCCTCGCCACTAATGGGTCCCCATCCTTGGTTGCTTCCTTGGTTGAAGGGTACCCGTCCTCAAGATTTAGGAAGATGATAGTGTAACAATTCTTTTTATTGTTAGATTTATTTTGTTATTGCATCAGTTCCTTTATTTTGATATTTGCATAAACTCTTCTTTCAATAGGTGTGGCAAAGAGTTGAATTCTCAGCGTGTCGAACATTAACCCAATTTTTAAACTTCTTCCAAATAAAATGTGGAAATCAAAATGAAATTCAAGTGGACAATACAAGGGTGTCCCTTTTTACTTTTCTGTGAGCAATGACTGATATTACCATCGTGAAGGACTAAGTTTGTCTTGTACATTTTTTTTGTAAAGTAAGAACTTTTAATAATATGGATGATTACAAATGGTAAAAATTTGAAAAATAATTTCTCCTTCAAAAAATCAGATGCTTCCATCGGAACTTCGAAGGATAACTCGACCTTCGGAATTTGATATCATCCTTCGGAAGATTTGGATGATTTCCGGAACTTGTGACAGATTTAGCAATCTGTCAGAAAAGTTTCTGATGAAATTTTTTTGAACGGTGCTTGTTCGTCGGAACAAGAAATTTTCGATGAATTTAGTGTGATTTGTAAAAAAAATCCGTCACAAATTGAAATCTTTTTTAGTCATCATACTAAATTAGTCTATTTTTAATGACTTAATATGAACGCTTGACATGTACATATTGATTTATTAGAGATCTGATGAATGATTAGTTGATATAAATCATTGATTTGTCTATATATAATTTTAGCCTTTGGTTATTTTTTATTAAATTGGAACCGTCGATCTGTTAGATTGATCAGATTTCATCTTTTATTTTGCTTCTTAATCTTCACCGTTGATCCATGTTATAAACCGTAGCCATGAGTTTAAAATCTTTATAACTAGATTCCATTTGGGCCTTCATAGAAGATATATATATATATATATATATATATATATATATATATATATATATATATATGTCTCCAGTCACTTAACCCATATAATTAAGTTGATATCAACCTCTTCATAGTTGGCCCATACAAACTTAATTTTATTTTGCTTGGAATTTTAACAGCAATTCAACTTATAGTTATTGGTCATTAGAAAATATTTCTTTATATTAATTTACAGATTCCTAATTAAAGAATATTATCAATATTTAGCCACATGGTTATTTTAAATAATTAAATATATATTCATTTATAAAATTGTATAAAGGAGGATAATCTTCAAATTCTTAGAAATTTTAATTATTGATTGTTTTTCTGATAGTATGACTCAAACTTTATTCGATCCATGATGCGACTGAATCATGTCTTCTTTCTGATATATCATATCTGAACTGATGTATTAATTCATTTTTATATTTTACTCTTGTCGTCTCTTCGGTGCAATTGGTGTTGAAGTAATTTCTTTTACCAAATTTAAAAATTATGTGATTTTTTACTATACATTTAATCTATTTTTGGTTATTAATATTTTGTAATTGTCTGCATATATTTTTGCTATAATAGTTAATTATATATTTAAAATATTAATCAATCAAAGAAATTAAACAAATAAAACTTAAAATTGATGCATGGTATGATCAAATTAATTAAAATTAAATTAAATACAAACCTAAATATGTATGTAAACATATGCATTACAATATACTTTATATAAACTACAGCAGAAATGGCATGGCAAAAAAAAAAAAGATGAGGACAATGATGAATATAGAAAGGACCTTCTTAGCCATCATGGTTGTGCGAATATGTGCCAATACAAAGATCACAATCCTGCTTGGGCAATTGGACGGCTTGCCAGTTGATCAAATGCAGCCCTGTGTGTCCCATTTGAATTCCACATAAATCTCGTGAAAGTCTCTCTAAATATATTAATAGGTCAATTGAAATATGGATTGCACTCAGTGAGTAGATAGGAATTGAATGAACCGAGTTACTAAAGTGTATTTCTCTTTCGCCCAGCCAATTTTTAGAATACCTTATCAATTAAATAATTTTGATCCCTAGTTGGGATCAACTTATAAGATATGGAAACACCTAACTATATAAAGGAAAAATGACCCTCATGAACTCAAGCATAGTTGCCTGGTGGTGATGCAGTTTCGTGGAAAAGTACAATTTAGATCTTTTAGAGTCTTTTTAAATTAACACAATCTTTCTTTGGGGCTGCCAAACAAATTATAAGATCATTTGCATAAGCTAGGTGATTAAGTGTAAAGTTACCAATGATAGAACTTGGTTGTTTATTGAGGTTGAGAAAAATTAAGAGATGATGATGAACAAGTAGGAAAAAATAGGACCTCCTAGTCTGATCCCTTGGTGGCTTTTTTAATATAGTATCTATATGTTGGAGAGGTGATACAATCTGATATCCAATTTATAAAAATCGAGGGGAAGTTCATCAGATGTAGGACAATAACAAGTGCCATGACACCTTGTCAAATGTCTTCTCCATATTTGCTTTGATCATCATGTATTTCTTCCTATCCTTTTTCAAAAAGTGGACAAGCTCTTATGCTATGATGATGTTTTGATAATCTATTAGCCACGAAGGTTGATTGAGCAGGATCAATTAAATTAACTAAAGTGGGCTTTAGCCAATTTGAAAATATTTTACCAATAACCCTATAAAGGACATTAAGAGCCGTGTATAATTAGTGGTAACTCTATGGTTCTTATTTTTTTGGAATAAAAATAAGAGTTGTCCTCATCTAGTCAAAAGGAAGTGGTTGGAAATAAAGAACTCATGGATCTCATCGGTGACCTTAGGTCCCACTATATCATAGTGAGTCAGCCCCGAAACCTTGCCACCTTGCCACATGGCATCACTCAAAGGGCATCCTTAATTTCTTGATGTGTGATGGGAGCTGTGAGTTGAAAGTGGTAAGAGTTATGTAATTTGGGTAGATCTGGCCATAGGCAATCAAGGATTCTAGGGGTGTCCTCTTGTCTCCTCATTTCCTTTTAATGATTTGAAAATAGTTCCCTAATTTTTTATCATCATTAATTTATACCCCCTCTGCATCAAGCACCATAGGTATATTGTTCCTTCTTTGTCTTATCATTGTCCATTTGTGTATTGCTATCTCCATCCTTAATCCATTTGATCCTAGACTTAGACCACCACTTAAGACTAATTTATCTTCTTAAAGCAGCATGTAAGTGATAAGAAGCCCTAAGCTGCCCTATTTCACCTTAAGAGAGACCAACAATACTATCTTTGAGTTCTAACTGTTTAATTTTCTCAAGGACTTGATCAACCATATACTCTAAGTTTCCTAATATGTTTGAGTTCCAGTCCAAGGCGTGTTTCTTGACAACCTTCAGGGCTTCCCTAGAGGTATGGCTTTGGGTCCTCTCCTTTTATTATTTCTTTAGGCTCAAATATTGAAATCAAAATTGTTCATATTTAAATTGCATGCTTTTCCTATGATTTTGATTAGTATCTAATAATAAAGGGGCATGATCATAAGGGCACCTAGCTAGTGCCCGGAGTGTCATGTTAGGAAAAGTAGTGAGCCAATTATTGATTACTAAAAGGTCGCCGAGTCGGTAGAGAACCATTGCCCTTTCGACCTTATTATTACATCAAGTGTGTTGGGTCCCAGTTAGATTAATATCAATTAAGACTTGGTTCAATATGAATTCCCTAAAAGTTCTAATTGATCCCTTTAGCATAAATGGACTTCCTCCCTTTTAATCTTCAGGTTGAAGCATACAATTAAAGTCACCTATAAATCTATAATAGTTCAGGGAATGCCAAATTTAAGTTACTAAGTTATTGCATTAATTGATGAGAGAGAAAGAGGAATAACACTAGCATACACACAAGATACTAAGAAAGAGTGAAAACAACACGGATAACTTGAGCACTGATACTAATATTTGTGACGTGTACAAACTGGTGCCTCCAAGCCAACGTGATGCCACCAGACACACCATCGCCCGCTTGAAGGAAGTAGTTCCACTTGGTTGCCCAGTGTTGGATCCTCATCATCTGTACGGCGGTTGCATGAGTTTCAACTAAAACAATGACATCTAGTTGATGTTCCTGAAGTCGATCACACACTTTGCTCTTGTGTGCCACCCCCCCCCCCTCCCAACAATTTCACGCTATTAGTTTCATGTCAAGACATCGATGCTCAACGCCCCAGTGCCTGTGTTGTACAGAAGTGGAAGGTAATGAGTTTACTAGGGCGTTTATGATGTTTGAGTTACCTTTCTTCTTGGGTTTCCCTTTACACATGGCCTGCTATAGCAAGGGAGGTATAACTGCATGTTATTTCTTCCTCCCATCATCCATTCCCTTCTTTTACTCTGTCCTTGTTATAGGAACTAGGCACGGGTCTTCCTGTTCCTCTTCCTAGTTTTCGATGATCTGCCACTCCTCGAGGCTCTCCCTTCCACCTTATTCCTCTGATCCTTGCTTTGATTGCCTAAAGCTCGCTGACACCTGTTGTGCAAGAGTTATGATGCTTTGAATTTGTAACAAATAAATTTGTTAGAAAGTACACTAGTCGTATTAAGTAATAAAGTAGATAGCAGAATGTCAAGCCCATTTGGAACTAGTTAAGTCTAATTTATCTAAAAAATCCACTAAAAGAAGAGAATGGTGTCATGATATGAAAATAAAAAATAAATGTGCGAAAAATCAATTAACAAAAAATAAAGTAAATTGGTGTTGACCCTTAAGATTATGTATGATTAAGAATTAACTAGCATGAACAACGATGATGATTGAATTATAATAATGATAAATGAATCAAGTTCTCAAGACGGATTATGATTACCTAAATTAATGACCTCTACGTTGAGTAAGTCAAATTATCTTAATTTTCACAAAACTTAAGATCGCAAACAATGAGTTAATCATCAGTTAAGTAAAATATTAATATGCATTAAGTTGTATATGCTAAACTAACAATCATCCACACTGGATAAAAATTGATAGTTCGCACAAAATCTAACACAAATGATGAGTTACTAGTTTTATGTTATGCTTCAACTTTAAGTTAAAAAAATGATTCGTTGAGAATTATTAAATCTTAAAACTAACCACCCCACACTTGATTTGTAATCTTATCTCATAATATAATAATTTTAGTAAAAGAGTATTAAGTACAACAATCATAATAAAAAGAAACCAAAATCAAAATCTAACAATTGAGTTCATGCAATTTTCTCGTAAAGATTAAAAATCTCTATTACTAAATTAATTAGACATAAAAATTATGAGTAAAGAGCATCCAAACAATGATTAGAAGAGTGAATTCTTTCTTTTAATTATCTCTGGATCGCTGTAAAATACAAATGAATAGTTGTTTCACAGTATTCTCCGAAAAATCCTCTTCAAACTTGAAATTTGTCCTTAGCAATAATGATTATGTAGGATCTCAAAGGGCACCAAAAGAGGGGGGTGAATTGGTGTTTAACCAAAAATATCGATTTCACGAAAACCATCGCGGAAGCTGATGCGTTGTATTTGTAACAATGAAATTTGCTAGCAAGTGCACTAGTCGCTCAAGTAATATAGTAAAAAGGAGTAAGAGTGTCGAACCCACGAGGAATATTATTAATTCAATATCTGGATTTATAAATGAATAAGAGAGGAAAAACATGAATTTTTGGAAAGAAGTTTTATGAAATGAAATAAAGAAAATAAGATAAAGATAAGATAATGATGTTGAAGTTAGGCCTTAGGATGAAAATAGATCAGGATAAATATTTGAACCGTAAAAGATAAATTTAATTTTTAAAGATGGATTAGGAATTTTCCCAAATTATTAATTTACAAGATTAACATCACAGAGTCCACAAACTGGTAATTCTGCTATTTAATCCGGTAAATCAAACTATCTTAAATTTAATTAAACCTAAAGTCCCACAAACTGGTATTCGTCGGATAAGATTAAAATTAAGATGCATTAATATGAAAATCCTAAACTATTAATCACTCCACGAACTGGTTAGATTAACAGACCACATAAACTTGATTCTCCACACACTAGTTATCAAATTTATGTCAATTATTAATTTCACATAAAATTAATTAATTTAATTAATGAATTCTGAAATTAAATAATCCACAAACTGGTAAGTACTCAACTCAGAAATTCAAATAATTAAATCAAAAGCATTAAGCACAATTAACTAATTGATCAGAAAAGATTAAAATAAATAATATAGGGTCCAAATAATTTCCCTTCAATAATAATCTCCTAAAATGAAATAAATAAAAATATGGAGTTCATCCTAGAAATTCTGGAGAGATAATAACAAAATAATAATAATTGGAAGAATTACACCCAAATAGATAAAAGTCGAAGCTTCGGATCACGGGCAGACAGTCGGGCAACCTCTCGGACTTGATCAGGGTCGCGATCAACCTCCAGCCGTCGCACCTCTCTCCTCTTGGTCGTAGCCTGCAGAGCTCACGACTCTCTGTGGAAGAAACCTGAACTTCAGAGCACGAATTGAAACGATGGATTCTTCACGTATTTATAGGGTGCGGACGGACTTCAATTTGATCTCGGCCGTAACATCGTACGGTTATCTTTAAAATTATAAGATAAACTCGGCCAAAGATAAATTCTTTTATCATTACGCCCAAAGATAAATCTTTCTTATCCTTTTACGCCCAAAGAGTCTCGGCCGTAACGAAAATATTTTATCTTTACTCCTTTCCATTACTCCCAAAAGATAAAAATCATTTTATCTTTTACGCCTTCATATATCTTGTTACGCCCAAAGATAAACTCATTTTTATCTTGTTACGCCCTTCATCTTCATGCCATTACGCCCTCCAAATTTCGGCCGTAAGGAAAGACTTCTCCTGTTACGCCCAAAAGATAAAAACATTTATCTTTACGCCTTCAAATGTTAGCCGTAACAAAGAATTAAATCTTGTTACGCCCTAGAAATCTTGGCCGTAATGACTTGGGTGTAAAAATCTCGGCCGTAAGGAATTTCTTTGAATTTCGGCCGAGATTTGAATTTTCCTGCAAATAATTATCAAAATATAGTTAATCCATTCACAATTAAAATATTCAGCGATAAAAATTGATAAATCTGAAATTACGATTAAAAGTGACTAAAAATGATGCATGCCATGATCAAATTACAGAAAAATTAATTAAAATAATAATCTAAAATATGTTGTATTTTGCATGCATCAAACTCCCCCAAGCTTAAAGTCTTGCTTGTCCTCAAGCAAAAATTCAAAGCAAGGCTCAAGAAAGTTCCATCGTAGCCTCCACATTGTCAACTGACTAATTTTCTCACACAATTCATCTGCACACCTACTACTTAGTATCTTATCATTTTCCATGCACTTAGCTTCATAGAAGTTGTGAATGCTACACAAATTTAAACAATTTCAAATTCAGCCTTGTAGAAAAATAAATTGTCTGTCAAATAATAGCATTGATATTGAACACATAAGTACTAATTGAGCTTAAAACTTTTTCTTTTTCTTTTCATTTTTCAACTTTATTTTCAATCATTTAAAAGTTCTAATCTTCAAGCAGGATTGCACAAGGAAGTCCATGTAGCGGGCTTTAGACTGATGACTCCCAGACCAGATGACCTTAGGGCACCAGGTGATAAAGCACCCCTCGAGTTTACTTGCCCGAACAACCAAGGTTCTGAATGAAGAGTTCGAACATAGCCATGATTCAGTACTCTTGTGCTTCTCCATATTCCACAAGATGGTCCATGTAACAGGTTTTCGATCGACGGATCCCAGAGCAGTTGCCCTTAGGTCGCCAGGCATGAACCCCTACGGATCTAATTACCCGAACACACCTTGGTTCCGGATAACACTTTTGTACCTACACATAACTTTATTCATTTTTTTTTATTTAACATAATTATTTGTTGGGGTTTAACTAACCCTTCTTTTTATTCATTTTCAATTTTTATAAGCTCAAAAAGTTCTTGATATGGTCAATAAGAAGGCTACTACTATCAAGACTTAAAAGAAATAAAAAGGCATGAATATGATTTTGTCGTCTAGTCATTCATAATTCTACTTAGCATAGGCACATAGTCCATAAGTTTGATACTAAAATAGCAAGTGATAAGAAAGAAAAGTATTCAAATTTCATCAATTAACGACGTGTCTTTGAACTTCTACTAAAAAGATAATTAAAAGACAAGAGTTTGTAAGATGGTAGCAAAAATAAATGCATGCAATGATATTTTTTTAGAAAATTTTCAAATTTTTCAATTTTTTTGGATTTTTTATAAATAGATGCAACCATAAGCAAATAAACAGAAAGAAACATGCAATGCGTGAAATGCAAACTCCCCCAAGCTTGAACCAGACACTGTCCTCAGTGTTAAGCCAGCAAGGGAAAGTGATACATACTCAATAAAAAGGAAAATTTAAAGAAACGAAAATAAAGAAAAGGGAAAAGACACAACCGGATTTACTGTCTGCGGGGTGGTGATGGTGGATGGTAGCCGAGATTTCCTTGACGCATATGATACTCATGGATGCGTCTCGTCATACGCGCATGCTGATTCTGAAGGGATTCGAAGCGACCTTGACGATCATCCATATTTCTAAAATCAGCTCGAATGTTGGTCAACTCTTGTGCTTGTCGAAGTTGCTCTTCCTGAATAGCGTGCAACTGCCCTGACTGACGAAGTTGCTCTTCCTGAAAAGTGTGAAATTCCCCTGCTTGACGAAGTTGTTCATCATACATTGATTCCCATAAGTTTTGCATGGAAGCATAGTCAGGCTGAGGTGGCGGAGGTTGATAGTAAGTCTGCTCTGGGGCTGAAGTAAAAGTGGGCTCTGGTGCTATATAGCGATTCTGCACAGGTTCTTGTAAAGGGGCAGATACTTCCATCGAATCGCGTTCCTCATAAGGAGTCGAAGGTATGAACGAGGAATCAGAAGAGCTCTCTTGTGCTGGAGATGGAATCGGAGAAGGCACCGGCATATAAGGTGAATGGACGGAGGTGGCATATTGGGAAGCTGCTGGTGATGCATCCTGGAATCCTTGTTGCTGTTGAAGGTAGGGTTGGGCTGCCGCATAATCAGTAGAATCAAACCAGGAGAAAGGTTCATCCTGGTGTAGCTGTCCGACAGAGGTAGATGGTCCTGCATGTGGGATTACTGGAGCTATGACCTGCCTAAAAAGGAGCCAATTATTTGGATTAATCGGTGTAAAAGCATCTCGATCTGAGCAGGGCACCTCCTGATGGTGGCCTTTAAAAATAAAAACTTTGATCCCTGAGTTGTTGGTCTTCACGAGACCCATAGCCTGAATGGTCCTACGAGTGAGGTGAGTGTTTCCTGGCACAGCTTCGAGATCATCCAAGTCAAGTTGTAGGTGCTGAGCGATAGGTGTGAGAAGAGCACCCATATTAATGCTACCGCCACGATGAGTAGTGCAGCGCTGGAATCGACGAATTAGGAAGGCACCCACATTAACAGGAGTTCTGTGAAGCATACTGTGGATGAGATATAACTCTCCTTCTGAGACGGCACCATCATTATCACTGCGTCCACTTATGGTGTTGCTTAGCATGCGATGGACGTAGCGCAGAACAGGATTCTGAATTGAGCTATCTTTAGCGGTGTTCCAAACCAATCGATCTTCTTCTGTTATCTGTTTCCAAAAAGTTTCAGCCTCAAAGTCAGCAGGTACAGAAAGAAATCCATGGTTGGGAAATCCATAGATATTATTAATCTCTCCTAGAGTGAGAGTAAATGGTCGTCCATAAAGTTGGAATGAAATGCGGGGCTGATCATAGTTCCTGCCATCTAAATTAAAGATTTCCAGAGATGAGAGGAATTTCATAATTAGTACTTCATAAGTTGGCCACCAAGAATGCACAAAGTCAGATAGTCCAATTTGAGAAAATAATAGATGAGTATCTGCAAGTAAATTATACTCCCTCAGCAATTCAGTATCTGAAAATCTGGTGGCATGAATTCGAATATCACACATCCGTTCATATCGAGCTTGATACTCCCGCTTAGTCCAATAATAATCTCCGGGGTAGGAGATTAATTGTGAGGGCTGTGGGGTCGGCTGAGCATTCGGATGTCGTCGTTCATGACGTCCCCTCCATATATTAGCAAATCGCCTCATCTTGATCTGGACAAAAATAAATAAAGAAAAGGTACCGGCTCGGTGGAAGCGGCTGAGGTTTCGAATGAAGAACCTGTTGAAGGTCGGAGGTGACGAAGAACTTCGGCCGTAATTGATGAAGCTCGGCCGGAGATTTGAGTTTGGCCGTAAGAAGTTGGAGGCGTGACTCGAAACTCGGCCGTAAGAAGTTGATGAACCTGTAGATTTCGGCCGTAAGGAATGGCGGTGTGGTTTCGGCCGTAAAGTGAAAAACTCGCCCGGAGCTTGGCCGTAAGAGAGCGGCGGAGATGGCGTGACTTCGGCCGTAAAACGAAGGCGACGTGGAAACTTCGGCCGTAATAAGTGTCGGTGTGCGGTGGAAGACCGGCCGTAACGAACCCGGAAGCGCTGGAACTTCGGCCGTAAACTTGGCGCGCTGTTGAAGCTCCGGAACTTCGGCCGTAAGGAGTTGCTCGGCCGTAATGTACAGAGGGCGGCGCAGTGTTGAAGCTCCGGAACTTCGGCCGTAAGGAGTTGCTCGGCCGGAGTCGAGTGGAGTTTCACTTCGGCCGTAATTGATCTGCAATATACGAGAAGAGGTAAGTATTTTATAGATAAATTTATGGGGGTAACACCTGTTCCGACAGCGCGCAGTGAAAGGTCAAATCCGGGCGTAAAGGCATGCATTTTTCCAAGGTATGTCCGTGGTCTGCTGATGTGACATCTCGGCCGTAATGGAATGGTGGCAGGGCGTAATAGGAACCGCAGCTCTTGTCATGTCTTCGGCCGTAAAGAGCATCGTAGTGCGTGATCTTCGGCCGTAACGATGTGGCGTCTTGTCTGTTGGAATCTTTACGGTGTGATCAACGAGGTCATTCTCGGCCGTAATGAGGAATGGTGTCAGCCATGTCCGAGCTTGATGCGTGTGACAACTCGGCCGTAATGCACACGTAACGAGGGTGGCAGGGCGTAATGTCCGAGCTTCGGCCGTAGAGAGAATCAATCTTTGAAATTTACGCCCCTGAGTTTATCTCTCCTTACAAAACATTAAATATTAAATGACTCCATAATAAAATAAATGTCTAATTAAAAATAAAACTATCACGAGAACTAAGATATTAATAACAACTAATTAGACTAAAAAAATGAAAAAAATAAAAATGAAAAGGATAGAAATAGTTCTGATTTATAGTCGTCAGCTTGACTTAGTTCTGATGAAAATCAAGGCCTATTTTGCTCTTCCCCTCTTGGATTTTTCTCTGTGTTGCTTGGGAGAGAGCCCGGTGTACGTCCAGTTAGTTGTGCCGCCATCTGGCCCAGTTGTCTTTCCAAATTTCGAATAGATGCATCCTGACTCGTGGCTCTAGATTCCATATTCTTCTGCAATGCTTGCATTGTGTCTATGATCTGTGCCATCATCTCCTGCATATGATTTGATGATTGATGTTGGGGAGTATCAGGTTGCCTTTTCAGTATATAATCTTTTGATGGACCAGAAGATTGGCCTTGGTTCTGATTATAGGCAAACTTCGGATTATGTCTCCATCCATAATCGTTGTTCCTGTAAAATGGATTGGAAATAAAGTTAGCATTTTCAATTTGATTTGAATCTGAAGTGTTACCTGTAGTGCTATAATTGCTAGAATTTCCCATTAGTGACATCATCTGCTCGAATTTTTGATTAAGTGACTCCAGCTGAGCCACTATTTCTGAAGATTGTATTCCTTGTGTAGCATGTACATCATGAGTTCGGCGAGGTGGTCTCCTTTCTTGACTTGATTTGAGTGCTACAGCTTCAATTATATCTTGTATCTCACTAGGACGTTTAGATCCCAGTACTGTTCCTCCTGCTGATTGATCGAGTTTGTCTTGATCTGCAGGTCGTAATCCATGGTAGAAATCTTCCATCACTTGCCATTTTGGAATTCTATTGTCAGGAACTCTGGCCAGCAGTTCCTTATATCGTTCCCAGGCTTCATATAACGTCTCGTTATCATCTTGAACAAATGCCCTCAGCTCCCTTCGATATTTACCTGCCTTTTGTGGTGGACAATATTTTCCAACAAACTTTTCTACCAACTCCAACCAAGAATGAATCGATCCTGCAGGCAAAGTTTTAAACCAGGTGGAAGCTTTGTCACGTAAAGATTGAGGAAATAATAATAAACGAATAACTTCAGAAGAAACATTATTATTTCTAAAGGTGCTCAGAGTGGCAAGAAATTTATCAAGGTGATCGTGAGGGTCTTCATGAAATCCTCCACCAAATTGGGATGCTTGTATCATCCTCACGATTGCGGGATTTATCTCAAAATTATTTGCGTTAATATCAGGCAGCACGATGCATGATTCTCGGTCACTGTATCTGGCCGAGACATATTTTCTCATAGAAAGTTCTGCTTCATCTTCTCGCCGATTATTATGTGGTGGAACCAGTTCATTCTGTTGCTCCAGTCTCTGATTGCCGCGTGCTTGTTCCGCCATTTTTCTTATATTTCTTCGTAATCGACGATAGGTTCTTTCAATTTCAGGATCAAATTCCAACAGTGGATTTGAACTTCTAGTGCGCTTATCAGAAGATTCCAGGATTGGTTGTGATTTAATCTTCAATTAGTACCTGCAACAACCAATTTTCAGTAAGATAAAAGAATAAAATAAAATATATACGAGAAGAAAGAAATTCAGATAATAGGTCACGAAAAATGAGTTTTTTTACTAATAAAGTCCTTCGGCACGATAGAATTTGAAAATTCGTCATTAAAATTAATTTTCGAGAGGAACTTTTCAGAAATTCTTCAAACCAATACGAATACCAAATATTAATATCGACCAAAAGAATTTATGATAATGTAAGAAATCACACAAAATAAATCCGAACTAATTTGCGGTCATAGAGTTAATAATCAGATACAATTAAAAATTATTTTCAGAGAAGAAATAAGATTGATCGGCCGTAATAAGGGTTTACGGTCGTAATTAATCCGAGGCTCGTTCGTCCGTAAAAATCGTAAAACAGTGTTAAAGGGATTCAACGTGAAGGCGTAAAAATTTATTAGGTGATGAATTATCTCGGCCGAAAAAAATTGAATGAAATGTTGCCAAATGAATCATTACGGCCGACAAAGAATATAGTTCATATCGGCTGTAAAACAATGAGAGGTAAAACATCAACACATATAAATCGGCCGAAAAGGAGTAAAATCCATATCGGATGATCCATTACGGCCGAGACAAACTAAATCGCTTCGGCCAAAACAAAGTCAAATCAATAGTTCAAACTATTATAATCTTACGGCCGAGAATGAAAAAAAATCACAAATAAATTGGGGTCGGAAGATGGCGTAAAAAAAACAAGTGTTCAGAAATTTTACGGCCGTAAAACCATGAGAACATGAGATCAATTCTCGGCCGTAAAAATGAAACATGAGATCATTCTCGGCCGTAAAAAGGTTAAATCGTCAATTAAGACGAGGTCACATCGGCCGAGAAGATGTCAACACGAGGCCGTAAAGAAAAATAGGGTTTCGGCCGAAATGATTTCGAATAAAACTTGAGAATATTACCCCACTCAAATGTCGAAAATTGAATCATTACGGCCGACAAAGAATTAAGTCAATTTCTTACAGTCGTAGAACAACGAAATCATATGAAGAGTTCAAACAACTAAAATGTTACGGCCGAGAATGAAAACTGATTCGAATAGGGCGTAAAAAATTTAAACCATCGATAAACCGGGCGTAACAAGTCAAATCAATATCCATTACTCATGGCGTAAAAACAACGTTCGGATAAAAATATTACGGCCGTAAAGATTGAAAGTTTAGAATTCAGAAATTATTCATTGCGAGGCCGTAAAATTAATAAAACCGATACATTAAATCTCGGTCGTAAAATCATAAGTCGACAGTGTAATTCAGAAAATTCAATCGGCGTCGGATTTTAAACCGAAAGTAGATAAATTAAAAAATTATCGTGACCTTTATCTGCAAAAGAAAAAAAATGTTAGTTTATTCACAAAAATAATTAAAACAATTAATACATATGCACAGAGAATTATTTACAATTTATTTACATCTCTTAATAATTCATAAAAATTAGAAATTAATTAATAAAATATTCCTCGGCAACGGCGCCAAAAACTTGATGCGTTGTATTTGTAACAATGAAATTTGCTAGCAAGTGCACTAGTCGCTCAAGTAATATAGTAAAAAGGAGTAAGAGTGTCGAACCCACGAGGAATATTATTAATTCAATATCTGGATTTATAAATGAATAAGAGAGGAAAAACATGAATTTTTGGAAAGAAGTTTTATGAAATGAAATAAAGAAAATAAGATAAAGATAAGATAATGATGTTGAAGTTAGGCCTTAGGATGAAAATAGATCAGGATAAATATTTGAACCGTAAAAGATAAATTTAATCTTTAAAGATGGATTAGGAATTTTCCCAAATTATTAATTTACAAGATTAACATCACAGAGTCCACAAACTGGTAATTCTGCTATTTAATCCGGTAAATCAAACTATCTTAAATTTAATTAAACCTAAAGTCCCACAAACTGGTATTCGTCAGATAAGATTAAAATTAAGATGCATTAATATGAAAATCCTAAACTATTAATCACTCCACAAACTGGTTAGATTAACAGACCACATAAACTTGATTCTCCACACACTAGTTATTAAATTTATGTCAATTATTAATTTCACATAAAATCAATTAATTTAATTAATGAATTCTGAAATTAAATAATCCACAAACTGGTAAGTACTCAACTCATAAATTCAAATAATTAAATCAAAAGCATTAAGCACAATTAACTAATTGATCAGAAAAGATTAAAATAAATAATATAGGGTCCAAATAATTTCCCTTCAATAATAATCTCCTAAAATGAAATAAATAAAAATATGGAGTTCATCCTAGAAATTCTGGAGAGATAATAATAAAATAATAATAATTGGAAGAATTACACCCAAATAGATAAAAGTCGAAGCTTCGGATCACGGGCAGACAGTCGGGCAACCTCTCGGACTTGATCAGGGTCGCGATCAACCTCCAGCCGTCGCACCTCTCTCCTCTTGGTCGTAGCCTGCAGAGCTCACGACTCTCTGTGGAAGAAACCTGAACTTCAGAGCACGAATTGAAACGATGGATTCTTCACGTATTTATAGGGTGCGGACGGACTTCAATTTGATCTCGGCCGTAACATCGTACGGTTATCTTTAAAATTATAAGATAAACTCGGCCAAAGATAAATTCTTTTATCATTACGCCCAAAGATAAATCTTTCTTATCTTTTTACGCCCAAAGAGTCTCGGCCGTAACGAAAATATTTTATCTTTACTCCTTTCCATTACTCCCAAAAGATAAAAATCATTTTATCTTTTACGCCTTCATATATCTTGTTACGCCCAAAGATAAACTCATTTTTATCTTGTTACGCCCTTCATCTTCATGCCATTACGCCCTCCAAATTTCGGCCGTAAGGAAAGACTTCTCCTGTTACGCCCAAAAGATAAAAACATTTATCTTTACGCCTTCAAATGTTAGCCGTAACAAAGAATTAAATCTTGTTACGCCCTAGAAATCTCGGCCGTAATGACTTGGGTGTAAAAATCTCGGCCGTAAGGAATTTCTTTGAATTTCGGCCGAGATTTGAATTTTCCTGCAAATAATTATCAAAATATAGTTAATCCATTCACAATTAAAATATTCAGCGATAAAAATTGATAAATCTGAAATTACGATTAAAAGTGACTAAAAATGATGCATGCCATGATCAAATTACAGAAAAATTAATTAAAATAATAATCTAAAATATGTTGTATTTTGCATGCATCAGAAGCACAAAACTGATTCTTAAAACATTTGCAATTCAGATTATTAACACAATATTAGAGGGAGAGAGTAAGAGAAATCAAACACAAATAGACACGATGGTTGTTGACGAGGTTCGGCCACACCTTGGCCTATGTACCCGCTCTGACTTTTTGACTTCGAGATCGTCGGAGATTTCACTAGCATTTCTTTTGTTTCAAATGGGGCAAGGAAGAAAGCCTTTTACACCAACCACATTTTCTCCGCTTCGAGAGGCAAGGCAACTTCTCTTCCTAGGAAGCTAATCTTTTCTCTCGCTCAAGAGGTAAGATTTGAAATCTCTTTTACACAAGAGCTCTCACAATCTTTTTGAGAAATAGTTTATCTCTTTTACAATAGAACACTCACAAGAAGAGAAGAGAGAAAGAAAGAAAGCTCTAAATGATAACTTCAAGAGAAATGATCTTCTTTTATTTTCTTGAAGTTTTGCTTTGATGCTTGGATTGGATGCTTTTGCTTCTGATCTTAGCACTCCTTTTATAGGCTCTGGTATGTGAAAAATTCGTTCAGAATTAATTCCACATTTTTTTTCCTCGAAATATAGTCGTTACTATTTATTTTAGTAAAGGACCGATTGATAAGTCTATATGATCGTTGCGCTGATTTCTCTAGTTGCTACATCTGATCGGTCGACCGGACAATCGATCGATGTCTCGACCGGTACAGTCTCGCAATTTTAATTTGTAGCCGTTGAGTTGATCGGTCGACCGATGCTTTGACCGGATTGTCGACCGGTATAGTCTCAATGTGAATTTGGCAGCTCATGTATTGATCGGTCGACCGGTACCTTAGATCGGTCGACCGGGCTATCTCGATTGGCCTTCATAGCTTCGATCGACAGGTTGACCGCCCTGCACTATTTTGAGCATAACTTTCTGCACAGTTATCCAAATTAGATGATCTTGGAGTTTATGGAAAGCTAACAACTACAACTTTGACATTTAATATTCATCCAAAATAATAAGATCAGTGCCAATTATTTAATCAAAGTGTAGTGCATAAAGTTATCTCTTTTTCTTTATTTTATCTTTAATCATTCGAGTTTTGTATCATCAAAATATAATTTTATGTCACTAAAACTTAAATCCAGCAATCTCCCCCTAACACAACTTTTCTTACAATGGTAGATATTCACATAAATATTAATTGTAAGGTACTCTTCGTATAAAATGATATTCAGATCATATTTCTCTTATACTTCTCCCCCTTTTGTTTCATCAAAAAGAATAATTTGTATATGAAGCATATAAAAAACTATATGTAACTTCCCCTTAATCATTTTTTTTTAAAAAAATTATTCTTCCCCCCTAAATTTTTGTCATATAATAGATATGTAGAGTATTGCAACATAAAGATTTAAAAATATAACTCCCCTAAATTTATGACCATTTTATAATGAAAATTAATTTATGAAAGTCATAGAAAAATATGTTAATCATCAAAATATGGCATAAAATTTTGATACAACCGTGATATGTTAAAAATAGAGTTGAATATGCTCCCCCTATCACTATGATCAATTTTCTTTTGTTCCATTCTTTTCTTTCAAAGAAATAGTCATTTTGAAATTTTTAAGTGAAATTAAAAGAATAGACCTAATCACTTAAGAAATATAAGAATGCAACTAATGATACTTTTACCATAACCTTTGTGCCTTCACATTTTTAATTCCACTTGTCCTTTGTATGTGAGACACACCTGCAAAAATGATTATGTAACCTTTGGTACCCAAATTTCTTTAGGTCCTATTTTGTTAGATGTTGTTCCTTTCGAAATCCAAATCATGTCATTTTGTGAAAATTTTCTTACTTTGCATTGATATGCAAATTAAATCCACATGTAAAACATGTAATATGTGATTTTCTATATGTATGATTAAATTTCCAATAAGAGTTTTCATGTCTAAAGTCTTTTCCAAAATTATTTTTTGTTACATGAGAAATAGTTATATTTTTCATAGAAGCATTTTCCTTCTTTTCTTTTTTCTAAAGAGCATGCTAGTTTTACAATTTCACATGCATGTGTAATATTCAAAGTTTCAATTTCACTTTTGAGATTTTGATTTTTCATTTTTAATTTTTCAAACTCATTTTCATAATGTTAAGATCATTCATCAAGGTTTCACTAGGAATTAGACATGCATCCCTTTCCTTTTTCAAAACATCAAAGTCATCTTTTATCATATGAAAGTCATTCATCAATTTTTTATTCTTCTTTTTAAGAATAAGATATTTTTCAATTAAGAAAGAGAATTCCTTATGCACGTCAAAATTGATATTATCATCCTCATTATCAATATCACTATTAGCACTAGAGCAATAAGAAGAGTTGGAGGATACCTCATCATTATGTGCCATTAAGCATAGATATGCATCCTCACTGGACGAATTTGATGATTCATTCAATTCATCTTCACTTGACTATTCATGTCTTTTCTTCTTTCTTCTATGAGATGTCTCTTCTTTGTGATTTTTGTATGATCTTCGGGTAGGCTTCACATTCTTTTCTTTCTTTTTTACCAATTTGAGATACTTATCGAGTTTTCTTGTGTAGAGAGCTAGTCTCTTTTTGTCTACTTCTTCTTCACTCGAGTCATCTTCACTTTTGCTTGCTTTCAAAGTCAATGTCATTTTTTTGGGAGATTTGATTCTTCTTCTTCTTGGATTCCGATCTCATAGGTTAGAAGTGAACCAATAAGATCATCGAAATCTAATTTGTTCAGATCCTTTTCTTCAATCACCGTCCTTTTTGTATGCTTGGGATGAGAGAGACATGAGAATCTTTTTCACCTTTTGGGGGTTAGTTCTTGGCTCGTCCAAAGAGGCTAAGCCATTCACAATGTCATTAACACGAGCAACCATATCATTTATAGATTCATTTTCATGCAACTTGAAGGAATCATATTGATGATTTAAAACATTTAATCTAGATTCTTTGACTTTATCTGTTCCTTCATAAGTGGTAATAAGTTTCTTCCAAATTTTGGTTGCACTTTAACAATTTGAAATCGGATTAAAATCCGTTGAATTTAAAGCACAATAGAAAATATTTTTTGCTTTCCAATCCGATTTCAAAAAAAGCTTTTTGTCTTTCGTCATGTTCGGAAGGTAATTTTTCATGTAAATAGTAGCATTTTTCAACAATATCCCACGTGTTTATATCAATAAAACATATATAGGCTTCAATCCAAATTTTCTAATATGCAAAATTTGATGCATTTAAAAGGGGAGGACGATTAATTGATTGTCCTTCGGCAAAAACAAATTCACTTGATGCCATAGCTCTTAAGATTGTTAAATCTTAGAAAAAAATATTGAATCTTAAAAATGATTAGATCTGAAAACGAGAAGATTCAAAAGATCAAAACAAGAGCAACCCACTCTGATACCAATTGTAGGATTCCAAATAGCACCAAGAGGGGGTGAATTGATGTTTAACCGAAAATATCAATTTCACGAAAATCGTCGTGGAAGCACAAAACTAATTCTTAAAACATTTGCAATTCAGATTATTAACACAATATTAGAGGGAGAGAGAGAGTGAGAGAAATCAAACACAAATAGACGCGGTGGTTGTTGACGAGGTTCGGCCACACCTTGGCCTACGTCCTCGCTTTGACTTCTCGACTTCGAGACCGCCGAAGATTTCACTAGCATTTCTTTTGTTCCAAATGGGGCAAGGAAGAAAGCCATTTACACCAACCATCTTTTCTTCGCTTCAAGAGGCAAGACAAACCTCTCCTCCTATGAAGCTAATTTTTTTTTTCGCTCAAGAGGTAAGATTTGAAATCGCTTTTACACAGGATCTCTCACAATCTTTCTGAGAAATAGTTTCTCTCTTTTACAATAGAAACTCACAAGAAGAGAAGAGAGAAAGAAAGAAAACTCTAAATGATAACTTCAAAAGAAATGATGTTCTTTTGATTTCTTGAAGTTTTTCTTTGATGCTTGGATTGGATGCTTTTGCTTCTGACCTTGACACTCCTTTTATAGGCTTTGGTATATGAAAAATTCGTCCAGAATTAATTTCACATTTTCTCTTTGAAATATAGTTGTTACTTTTCATTTCAGTAATGGATCGGTCGACTGCATTTATGGACCGGTCGATCGGTCTAAATGACCGTTGCGCTGATTTCTTCAGTTGTCGCAGCTGGTCGGTCGACCGGACTATCGACTGGTGTCTTGACAGGTACACTCTCGCAATTTTGATTTATAGCCGTTGAGCTGATCGGTCGACCGGTGCTTCGACTGAATCGTCGATCGGCATAGTCTCGATGTGAATTTGGCAGCTCATTTATTGATCGATCGACTGGTACCTCAGATCGATCGATCGGACTATCTCGATCGGCCTTCATAGCTTCGTCCGGCAAGTTGATCGCCCTGCACTATTTTGAGCATAACGTTTGCACAGTTATCCAAATTAGATTATCTTGGACTCTATGAAAAGCTAACAAAATTTTCTACAACTCTAACATTCAATATTCATCCAAAACTAATAAGATCAAAGCCAAGTATTTAATCAAAATGTAGTGCATAAAGTTATGTCTTTTTCTTTAAACTTTTTAGTATTTTATCTTTAATCATTCGAGATTTGTATCATCAAAATATAATTTTATATGTCATTAAAATTTAGATCCAATACATGACTCCCAAGTCTCAAGTACTTTTGTGAGGCCTGAAGCACTTATCCCAGGTATCAAGCAGTTTAGGTGTCCCAAGAATTCTCATACAGATTTGGTTTGATTGAGAGTCTTTTCATGTTAAAACGAGGAAAATTCGGAAATAAACTTTTATTGGGCTTTAAAACCATCTAAGATCTCTTTAATTTTGAGTAAATATGTTTTTTTAATGATTCCTAAGACTTATGATAAAGTTTGGAGTCAATTTCCAATTGAAATCTTTGAGAAAAGTCGAAGAAATCTCGTATATCGACTTTGTAATGTCCCATAGCAACTTTGTAACTGCATAAATATGATTTTTTACGATCCGTAACATGAACTTCACGATCCTTATAGTATTCAAATCGAAGTAAAAGTTATATTTTAACAACCCATAATATCCTGATCACGACCCATAAGTCGGACATGTTTTTAGCACAAAACTAAGTATTGAATTGGTCATTACAGGCTTGTAATCCCCCTTGTTGTAACGACTGTTACAGATCACGGCCTGTGACTCCGTTTTAATTCTGATTTTAGTGTCATTTTCTCTAGTAGCTTTCGCTTTCTTCTACAAACAAAATACAAAACTTGGGTATATTTTCATTTTTATAAATTAAAATAAATAAGGTCAAAAAATGATGCATGCTATATGAAAATGAATCAAAATGTGATTAAATGCATGGCTCATTATATGTTATATGTTGTATTTTGCACGCATCAAGTCGCATGATCTAGAGTGTATTTAGTGGCGTCGATATAGAAGTTCGAGCATGAAAATGACCTAACATCCTTAATGTGGAACCTGCAAGAGAATAGCTCGACGGAAGAGATTAAGGAGAGTTCACAAAAGATAAACGCAATATTTTGGGGGAAAGGTTTAAGAGAGGGGGAAAGCCTCCTTAAAAGTGCCCAGGTCCTATTGCCCAAGCAGAGCACATGTCCTTCGATGAATGTCGAGGCTGTAATCATCACCGTTCAAAACTTTTGAGGTTGATGCATCCGGCGAGTGTGGGCCAGGTGTTGGGCTCTTTGCACTCCCATTGCACCAGGTGCGATCATGAACGTCTACTACCATGACACATTTCCACTAACTTCACACCCCCTGTTAATTATCTTCCACACCCATGAGCTCCCGCTCAGCGTATGAGCCACATCTCTCCTCTTCATTGGTCGCCATATGATTGTTACTCTCCTCAGTTAATGTTAGGGTGCTCAAATGACCGTTCTGCTCGGCGTCCCCCACACCATATGTCTGATTTTGATGGATGGTTGAGATCAAAAGACACTAGAGGATCAACTCACATCCAATGCGTGCTCCGGTGTAACATCTCGATCTAGAGCTGAGCACGGTCTGGGTCGACTCGGACCACACCGATCCAAAAAACTGGGTAAATAACCCGGCCCGAATTAGATCCGGACCGGGATCGAATCTAATTTAACCCGCAGGGTTTCGAGTCAGGACCGGGTTCGTAGTGCAAATACCCGACCAGAACTCGGTCCGGATTATTAATATATAAGCCCAACTCCCACTCTCTCATTCCATTTTACCATCTCCCTTTCTCTCTCCCATCTTTCTTGCGGTGTCGCTCTCTCCCTCTCTCTCTCACAACGGCGGTTGCGGCGGTGGCGACACCGATGGCTCTCTCGACTCCCTCTCTCCCTCTACTCCGGCCGCCAAGCGCCGAACGACTATCGGAGCCGAATCTTCAGGCGTCGCCGAGCGTCAGATCTGGCCACTAGCTGCCGATTCTATCGTCAGGCGTCAGATCTGTCCACTAGCCAAGGTTCTGAATGAAGAGTTCGAACTTAGTCATGATTCAGTACTCCGGTACTTCTCCATATTTCACAAGATGGTCCATGTAGCGAGTTTTCAATCGATGGATCCCAGAGCAGTTGCCCTTAGGTCGCCAGGCATGAATCCCTACGGATCTAATTACCCGAACATACCTTGGTTCAGGATAACACTTTTGTACCTACACATAACTTTATTCTTTTTTTTCTTTCATTTGTTGGGGTTTAACTAACCCTTCTTTTTATTCTCTCTTTTTTTTTATAAGCTCAAAAAGTACTTGATATGTCAATAAGAAGACTACTACTATCAAGACTTAACAGAAATAAATAGAAAGGCTACTACTAGTCATTCATAATTCTACTTAGCATAGGAACATAGTCCATAAGTTTGATACTAAAATAGCAAGTGATAAAAAAGAAAAGTATTTAAATTTCATCAATTAACAACATGTCTTTGAACTTTTACTAAAAGATAATTAAAATAGTAAGACAATAGTTTGTAAGATTGTAGCAAAAATAAATGTATGCAATGATAATTTTGGAAAATTTTTCAATTTTTCATTTTTTTAGAAATATATGCATACATAGGCAAATAAAAAGAAAGAAATATGCAATGCATGAAATGCAATCCCCCAAGCTTGAACCAGACACTGTCCTCAATGTCAAGCCAGCAAGGGAAAGTGATACATACTCAATAAAAGGAAAGATAAAGAAATGAAAATAAAGAAAAGGGAAAAGACACAACTGGATTTACTGTCTGTGGGGTGGCGATGATGGTCGGTAATCGAGATGTCCTTAGTGCATATGATACTCATGGATGCGTCTCGTCATGAGAACATGCTGATTCTGGAGGGATTCGAAGCGACCCTGATGATCATCCATATTTCTAAAGTCAGCTCGAATGTTAGTCAACTCTTGGGCCTGTCGATGTTGCTCTTCTTGAATAGCGTGCAGCTCTCCTGCTTGACGAAGTTGCTCTTCCTGAAAAACGTGGAACTCTCCTGCTTGATGAAGTTGCTCATCGTACATTGATTCCCATAAGTTTTGCATGAAAGTATAGTTAGGCTGAGGTGGCGGCAGTGGATGGTAAGTCTGCTCTGGAGCTGAAGTGAAAGTAGGCTCTGATGCTATATAATGATTCCGCACAGGTTCTTGTAAAGGGGCAGATACTTCCATCGGATCGCGTTCCTCATAAGGAGTAGCCAGTATGAACGAGGAATCTGAAGAGCTTTCTTGTGCTGGAGATGGAATCGGAGAAGGCACTTGTATATAGGGTGAAAGGGCAGATGCCTCATGTCGGGAAGCTGCCGGTGATACAGCTTGGAAGACGTGGCTGCTGAAAATACTGTTGAGTCGCCGCATAATCAGTAGAATCAAACTAGGAGAAGGCTTCATCCTGGTGTGGCTGATCAACTGGGACAGATGATCCTGCAGGTGAGATTAATGGAGTCGTGACCTACCTAAAAGGAGCCAATTATTTGGATTAATTGGCGTAAAAGCATTTCGATCTGAGCAAGGCACCTTCTGATTATGGCCTTTAAAAATAAAAACTTTGATCCCTGAGTTGTTGGTCTTCACGAGACCCATAACTTGAATGGTCCTACGAGTGAGGTGGGTGTTTCCTGGCACAGCTTCGAGATCATTCAAGTCAAGTTGTAGGTGTTGAGCAATAGGTGGGAGAAGGGCGTCCATATTAATGCTACCGCCACGATGAGTAGTGCGGCGCTGGAATCGACGAATGATGAAGGCACCCACATTAACAGGAGTTCTGTGGAGCATGCTGTGGATGAGGTATAACTCTCCCTCTGAGACGTCACCATCATTATCACTGTGTCCGCTTAAGGTGTTTCTTAGCATGCGATGGACGTAGCGCAGAACAAATTTCTGAATTGAGCTATCTTTAGTTGTGTTCCAAACTAATCGGTCTTCTTCTGTTATCTATTTTCAAAAAGTTTCAGCATCAAAGTCAGCAAGTATAGAAGGAGATTCATGGTTGGAGAATCCATAGATATGATTAATCTCTCCTAGAATGAGAGTAAAGGTCCGCCCATAAAGTTCATAATTCCTGCCATCTAAATTAAAGACTTCCAAGAACGAGAGAAATTCCATAATTAGTACTTCATGAGTTGACCACCAGGTGTAATATCCTTATATTTACCAATTTATTAATTAATTTAAATATATAATTAATTAAGTTAATCATTCTCGTTGACATAAATGCTTGAGTAGTAAATGAATCGACTTATTAATTAATCATTGCGAGTATTCGAGTATTCTAATAGTGATACGTAAATACTGAACATGATACTAATTTTAGCAGCTATCATGAATCAATGAACATAATTAATTATTAATTAAGTGGCTGGATTGATTAATTGGTTATACAATGTGTGTGCATTATTGTATAACATGACTTGTTTGTATGGAATATGAGTCGTTGACACCCGTTTGAGGATTAACATTGGCAAGATTGAAATATTCTTATTTAATGAGTCAAATCAAATTGTCATAATGATTTCTGCTAAATTTATTAGCTATTTGAGCAGCTAACCTTCATACCTAAATATGCAAATTATGTATAAAGGTCCATATGTTAAGGTAGTATTATTAATCATAATAATCATGTGAGTTACCTAAAATAATTAATTTGATCACTTACGTGGAGGACATCATACTTCCACCGAGTTACCTAAGACCTTGATAATAAGACAGCTCACTTCACATTGTTTTTAAGTAAATAGTGAGCTGCCACACCATCATGAGTTGGCAATCATGCAAAATTCAAGCTAAATCATAAAAAGAAAATATAGAACTTACCTGATTTGTGCCCAATGGGAGAGGAGAATTTACCGACTTACCATATATGATTGAAAAAAAAAAGAAGAAAGACTTCAATTCTGTGTGGTCGGCCAGAAGGAGAAATAAGAAAGAAAATAAAAGGAAAGGTTCTTCCTCTTTGAAGCTGGCCGAATCAAATTAAGGGGAGAGACAAAAGCTTCAACAAGAAAAAGGAAAGAAGCATAAATTTTATAAGGTACGTACGAGGTGGATTTGAGTTATTGACCTTTCTATTTCATAGTAGTTTAAACCTTTGATAATTATATGTAAAATTATACATATCATGATGTTTGAATTAATAAGAAAATGTGATCGATGATTTAGATATATGAAAGGGCAAAGCTAGGAAAATCAATTCTTGTACTCCAAGTTTAGTAGCCGAATGTTCAATTTATTGTCAAAAGATAGTATAATGATTATAAAGATTATGAAACCTCTGTAGAATGATTAAGTTTAATTTACATAGGAAAGAATTAATGGAGATCTGGTGTGCTGGAGATCTGGTGTGCTAAGTCTTGCTGTCCTGCCGAATTAGTAGATTGAATTAGAAATTGTGCAAAATATTATATATTTAGAGATGAATATGAATTTTAAGTCTAAGGATCTTGTGTAAATAAGGGTTCTAATACGTTTTGAGTTACCTCAAAATAATTTATATAGAGAAAATTAGGGATATAATCAGTGGTATGAGTTTTTATTAAGTATTAATTAGATGTCTTTGACCATGAAAGTTTGTAAAATTATTATAAAGAATAAAAAATCCAAAATCTATCTATGTTGCATATTAGGATGTTGCTGTCAAATAAAATTATATTTTAGTCATTTTTTCTTCTGTAACAAAAATTATAAATTTTACAATCTAGGTTACTAAGTCTGTGAGAGCATAGAATGTTGATTTTTGCTTCTGAATGTTGATTTTTCTCGGAATTAATTCTAACGAGATAAAATCTGAATCTTTTTAACCACTTTGTATTAATACAGTTAATAGTTAAGAAAAATTAGAATCACAATAATTGATCATTTAAATTGGAAGATATGAAATTTTCTTTACTAGGTGTGTGTATTAATGCAACTATCATAACACACTTTTGACGAGTAAAGCAAGAAGATTGAATACATAAATGATATATATGTGTTATATTCTAAGCATCATAAGTTGGTGATCATTTTATAATATAATAATATGAACATATATTATTGCCTATAGGAAAGAAGATTAATGTTAGAAAGAGAAATGAGGGAACACCTTGTGTGATCATTTATGTGAGGTAAGTTGATTTCTCCTACTCTATGTTTTCACATCTTTTGAATTTGGTGTGACATCGATTATTATATATATTGAATATGTTTTAGAATGCTATGAATTGATTTCGAGAAATGCAATTACAGAAAATATATGTGATATGATTTGAATGGATTGCGATGAGTGCAATCTTGTTCATTTTGAAATGGTGTTGGATATGATTCATCTTCTGATAGTCAGGAGATGTTTGTGATGTGATGAATCATACATCGACATTCATGTGCATTTGCATATATGATGGTTGGAGCTAAGTGCTACATCGCTGATCACGATGGGAGCCACCTCTAGAATTCAATACATCATTTTGTTCCCCATAAATGGGATAAGATAGATTGGAGCTAAGTGCCATGCAGAGCTAAGTGTCACATCGTGAGTAGTCGCGATGGGGACCACCTCTAGAATCCGTAGGGGCCACCTCTAGAGTCCACCTATCGCTATATGATTTGTTCCCTGAAAGGGATGAGGTAGAATGGAGCTAAGTGCTACATCGCTGATCACGATGGGAGCCACCTCTAGAGTCCACCTACCGACCACTGGCCAGTTGGTGATCCGTGCATTAATACGAGAGTGTTGCATTTGCATACATATGTTTGATATGATTTATATGATATTGATTACAAGTTGAGTGTGATGTTTCTGATTAATATGTTATATATGTAATTATCCAATATATGAAAATACCTATTTTTCTATTATGATTATCGCATGATCTTCCATGTCACTCCGAATTGATTAGTTGGTAACACATAGGTTATGAGTTATGAAATTACTGAGCTATTTTAGCTCACTCTATTTTTTCTAATATTTTTTAGATAATTCTTGAGAATCATGCGAAGTGATAGTATTTGAAAGGTTCGTAGTATGATGGGAAGATTTGAGTCTCTCGAATCCTTTTATTAGGATGTCGAGAGGTGTGATTATGCGTAATACATATGTAGTATTTTATATGTGGTAAGAAGCAAAATCATTGTAAGAAATGTAAAATTTTAGGGTTATTGTTTTGCTCTAAAGGATCATCATAAATTGTGTAGTTTATTTTATGATATCTTTATTTTTATGTATGTTATAAAAGAAAATTTTACATCACGTTTCCGCAATCTTTTTCAATTTTATGTGATCGTCCGTAATGAGTCGCGAGCTCCGGATTAAACTAAGATTTAATTCGGGGTCGTGACACCAGGAATGCACAAAGTCAGAGAGTCCAATTTGAGAAAATAATAGATGAATATCTGCAAGTAAATTATACTTTCCGAGCAATTCGGTATCCAAAAATCTGGTGGCATGAATTCGAATATCAAACATCCGTTCATATCGAGCTTGATACTCCGGCTTAGTCCAATAATAATCTCCGGGGTAAGAGATTAGTTGTGATGGCTGTGGGACTAGCTGAGCATTTGGATGTCGTCATTCATGACGTCCCATCCATATATTAGCAAATCGCCTCATTTTGATTCGGACAGAGATCAATAAAGAAAAGTGCCGGCTCGGTGGCTTGGCGGATGAAGTTTCGGCCGTAGTATATGTCGGAGTGTCGGCCGTAATTCGATGAAGAGCTCGAAGTTGGTGGTGAGTCAGCTAAAGTTGGCGGTTGAAGTCTCTGCCATAAGAAGTCCGGCAATGCGACTTCGGGCGTAAGAGGGCGGTGCTGACTGTGGTAGAGCGCGGAGGTTCGGTCGTAACGAAAAGAGCATGGCGCTTTTGGGCGTAAGGTGGCAGTGGTCCGGGCGTAAGAGAGTGGCTGAGAGGCTCGGCCGTAAAGAACGGCGTGCGGTGTAGTCAGAGGGCGTAAGGGGTCGGCTTCGGTCCGGCGTAAGAGACGGCGATGACGGCGTGAGACTTCGGTCGTAAGGAGGAAAGGCTCGGCCGTAACATATGCAAAACACGAGAAGGGGGTAAGATTTTATAGATGAAATTTCGGGGTTAATACCTATTCCGACGTGATGGCATGCAGTGACGAGTCATGTCGGTTGGAATGGGGGTGCAAAAATGAACAGTATTCATGTGATCGGCCGATTTCCGAGGTGAGTTGTCCGTGTCGCTTGTCATGTTTGAGCTTGAAGCATGTCCGAGCTCGGCCGTAAAAAAAACAGATGGCGTTTGGCAGGGCATAATAGTCGCATGATTCCAGAATTTCGATGCATGCATGTGTCTCGTTGGCATGTCCGAATTTCTCCTTAGCGCAAAAATAAAATATTAATTAGATGACTCCAAGCATATGAAAAAAAATTAAAGATAAAAAGAATAAAATGCCTAAAAACTAAATAAATAAATAAATAAAAATCACCCAAACTAATTTAAGATAACTAAGATATTAATCAGTAACTAATTAAAGACTAATCTAAAGAGAGAAAATATAGTTCTGATTTATAGTCGTCAGCTTGACTTAGTCCCGATGAAGATCAAGGCCTATTTTGCGTTTCTCCTCTTGGATTTTTCTCTGTGTTGCTCGGGAGGGAGCCTAGTGTACGTCCAGTCAGTTGTGTCGTCATCTGGCCCAATTGTCTTTCCAAATTTCGAATTGATGCATCTTAACTCGTGGCTCTAGTCTCCATATTCTTTTGCAATTCTTGCATGGTGTCTATGATCTGTGCCATCATTTCCTGCATATGATTTGATGATTGATATTGGGAGCATCAGGTTGCCTTTTCAGTATATAATCTTCTGCTTGACCAAAAGGTTGGCCTTGATTTTGATGATAGGCAAACTTCGGATTGTGTCTCCAACCATAATCGTTGCTCCTGAAAAAATGGATTGGAAATAAAATTAGCATTTTCAATTTGATTTGAATCTGAAGTGTTACCCATAGGGCTATAATTGTTTGAATTTCCCATTAGTGACATCGTCTGCTCGAATTTTTGATTAAATGACTTTAGTTGAGCCACTATTTTCGTAGATTGTATTCCTTGTGCAGCATGTACATCATGAGTTCGGTGAGGTGGTCTCCTTTCTTGGCTTGACTTGAGGGCTACAGCTTCAATTATATCATGTATCTCACTAAGGCGTTTAGATCCCAACAGTGTCCCTCCTACTGATTGATCGAGCTTATCTTGATCTGCAGCTTGTAATTCATGGTAAAAATCTTCCATCACTTGCCACTTTGGGATTCTATTGTCAGGAACTTTGGCTAACAGTTCCTTATATCATTCCCAGGTCTCATATAATGTCTCATTGTCATCTTGAACAAATGCCCTTAATTCTCTTCGATATTTGTCTGCTTTTTGTGGTGGGCAATGTTTTCTAACAAACTTTTCTACTAGCTCCAACCATCAGTGAACTGATCCTGCAAGCAAAGTTTTGAACCACGTAGAAGCTTTGTCACGTAAGGACTGTGAAAATAATAATAAACGAATAACTTCAGTAGAAATATTATTATTTCTAAAGGTGCTAACAGTGGCAAGAAATTTGTCAAGGTGATCATGAGGATCTTCATGAAATCCTCCTCCAAATTGAGATGCATGTATCATCCTCACGATTGTAGGATTAATCTCAAAATTATTTGCATTGATTTCAAGCAGCACAATGCATGATTCTCGGTCATTAGCATTCTCTCCTTTCAGAGGATCGTCAGCTGCTTTGAGGTAAATTGGCCATACCCCTTATTAAATTAAAACAAGAAGAACAGGTTGTTCCTGCTCGATACCGTCAAGAATTCTTGACTATTGCATGGGAACAGATTCATTTTAGAAGTATTTTTCCCTTCCAATATTTTTCTATTGGAGCTTCCGTCATTCCTTTTATTGAGCATAATGATGCGAATCGAGCTTTGGCCGAGACATATTCTCTCATAGAGAGTTTCTCTTCATTTTTCCGTCGATTATTTTGTGACGGAACTTGTTCATTTTGTTGCTCTAGTATCTGATTGTTGCATGCTTATTCAGCCATTCTTCTTATATCTCTTCTTAATCGACGAGAAGTTCTTTCAATTTCAGGATCAAATTCCAAAAGCAGATTTGAACTCCTGGTGCGATATCTCGAACTATCAGAAGATTCCAGGATTAGTTGTGATTAAATTTTCAATAGTACCTACAACAACTAATTTTCAGTAAGATAAAAAACTACAAAAAATAAAAAGAAATACAGATAATAGGTCACGAAGAAATAAGATTTAAATTGATAAAAGTCTTTCGGGCTTAAAGAATTGAAAATTCGTCATTAAAATTAATTTTCGAGAGGAATTTATTAGAAACCTAATTACGGCTGCCAAACGTTCTTCAAACCAATTCAAATGCCAAATAACCCGACTGAAAGTAAATCAAATAGATAATCGTAAAAATCATGCACTCGTTTGGCCATAAAGCTTGTAGCACAAAATCAATAACCAAATTTGCGGCCGCAAAGTCAATAATCAGGCATTAGCAAAAATTACTTTCAGAGAGGATATTAAGATTTGATTGGCCTCCAAACATGAAATAGATTTACGGTCGAAATTAAATTAGTAATCCGAGGCTCGTTCGGCCGCAAAAAACCATGAAACAATGTCGAGAGGAATTAATCAACATAAAGGCGTAAAACTTGTTGAATTATGGCCGAAACAAAGTCGTAAGATGGCGTAAAAATTAACACGGCGATGAATCATCTCGGCCGAAAGAGAATTAAATTGACTCTAGGCGTAAAGAATTAATCAACTCCTTGCATATAAAACTCTAGGCGTAAAGAACCGAAGTCAACAACTTGATTCAATTGGACGTAAAACAGAAAACTATCAGGGTTTTGGCCAAAACAAAAATAAAATGAAACTTGAGAATCATGTATTACACCAATTCTTACGTCGTCAGATGATCCATTACGGCCGAGAAAGAAAAATCCACAAATAAATAGGCCGAAATAAGGTCAAATCAATATGATTAATCATGACAAAACGAAGTTTAAAACATTACGGCCGCAAAGTAGTTTAGACAATAATTGTTGGTAGTAAGAAAATCCAAGGCGTAAAAAGAACACGAGATATGTGCGGGAAATCTATCGGCCGTAAAATTATGCATTTAATCGAATTCTTAATTAATCCAATGCGCAAGAAAGAAATCAATTCGATATCATGGATAAAGTGAAATTTCGGCCGTAAAACTCGGATAAAGTTTGTCGAATAAATAGAGTTTTGCGGGCGTAAAAACTTTTTCGAAGTCATTAAAATCGAAACGAGGTCAAATCGAATTTATGCGTTCAGAAATATTCTACGGCCGAAATGAAGTCGACAACCTTTGGCCGTAAAATAGAACAGGATTTCGGCCGAAATAAAAATCGAACAAAATGTCGACAAATGAATCATTACGGCCGAGGAAGAGTAAAATTCATATCGGCCGTAAATCGCAAAAACATAAGTCGACAGTAATCCGAAAAAGCCGTAAAGCACTAGCCGAAGTCAACAATTTTAATAAAAAATGTCGTGACCTTTAACTGCAAAAGAAAAATATTAAATTATTTACACAAATAATTAAAAATAATAATAAAGAGAAAAAATATTTACAGGGAACTTATTTACATAAAATTATTTACAATTTATTTACATCTCCTAATAATTCATAAAAATTAGAAATTAATTAATAAAAAATTCCTCGGCAACGGCGCCAAAAACTTGATGCGTAAAATGATATAGCAAAATAAAATCGCTAGCAAGTGCACTAGTCACTCAAGTAATATAGTAAATAGGAGTAAAGAATGTCGAACCAATGAGGAATATTATTAATAAAATATCTGAATTTATAAATTAATAAGAGAGGAAAAAAATATGGATTTTGAAAATGAGTTTTATAAAATAAAATAAATAAAATAAGAAAAGGGTGTTGAAGTTGGTCTTAGGATGATAATGCATTAAGGATAAATATGTGAACCAGAAAAGATAAATTAAAAATCTTAAGATGGATTAGGAAGTTTCCTAAGTTATTAATTTACAAGATTAACATCACATAGTCCACAAATTGGTAATTCTGCTATTTAATCCGGCAAATCAAACTATCTTAAATTTAATCAAAATTGAAGTCCCATAAATTGGTATTCGTCAGATGAGATTAAAATTAAGATGCATTAATATAAAAATTTTAGACTAGTAATCACTCCACAAATTGGTATAGATTAACAAATCACATAGATCTAATTTTCCACACACTAGTTATTAGACCTATGTCAATTTTTAATTTCATAATAATCATTTAATTTAACTAAATAAAATATGAAATTAAGTAGTTCACAAACTGGTAATTACTTAACTTAGAAATTTAAATAATTGAATCAAAAGCACTAAACACAATTAAAAATTGATCAAAAGAAATTTAATAATAATGAAATACGAGTTCACATAATTTCTCTTCAATAATAATCTCTTAAAAATAAAATAATTAAAACATGGAGTTCATCCTAGAATTGCAGAGAGATAATAATAAAATAACAATAATAATCGAAAGAATTACATCAAGAAATAAAATCAGGATCCTCGGATTTCGTCGAAACGTCTGGAACAGCCGTCCGATCGAATCTCTCTCTGGTCGAAGCCTGCAGACTCTCGATTCGTCGTAGAAGAAAACCAAACTGCAAAGCACGAATTGAAATGATGGCTTTTTCACGTATTTATAGGTGCAGATGGCCTTCAATTTGATCCCGGTCATAACATCGTACAGTCAACTTTAAATTTGTGAGATAACACGAGTTGATTACGACCGATAAATTTTGTTTCTCTCTCTGAATCTTGGCCAAAACTATAAAGCTATTACGCCCAAAAGATAAAATCTTTTTATCTTTACCCCCTTCATATCTCGGCCAAAAAGCTCCTTTCCACCCAACGATTACGGCTGATAATGATAAACATTGAATTTTTTGCCGACAAACTTTAGTTGATATGGAATTCTCAGCCGATACGAACTTTGATGTTGGGGTTCTCGGCCGATACGAACTTTAATGTTGGGGTTCTCGGTCGATACGAACTTTGATGTTGGGGTTCTCGGCCAATACGATCTGAATTGCGGCCGATACGTTAATACTTCTTTTAATATAATCCCTTATTCGCCCTTTTATGCAAAATAATCATCAAATTTTAATTAATCCATCAACAATTAAAAATTCAGAGAATTAATAATAAAATTGATAAAACCAGAATTATGACTAAAAGTGACTAAAAATGATGCATGCCATAATCAAATTACAGAAAAATTAATTAAAATAATAATTTAAAATATGTTGTATTTTGCATGCATCAAGTTCCCTACTTCTTTCACGCTCATGAGACCACTGACATGCCAAATCATCAATAGCTCTGCCACCAAAAGACACAACGGTTCCGGAACATGCGCTATCATGGTTGTGAGGATCCCGATCCAGATAGTAAGATCTTACGATCCTACCCGGAGGATCTTAAATGTAGGATCTATATCCTGTAATGACCCTCATTACTCTCTCTCCTCTCTATTTTAAAAACTAAAATTTGGAATAAAAAAAAGTGGAATGAGAGAATTGGTCTCCCACCCCTCTCACCCCACTCCCCCCATGACTCTCTCCTTCGAGAGAGAGTGCGGCCAAGAAGTATAAGGGAGGGAGTGAGGTGGACTCTCTCCCCTTTTCCCCATCTGCCGTCATAGCCGCAAACCCCCCTTGCTCCTTCTTTTTCTTTGTCTGCTCTCTACGATGACCGGCGCATGACAAGCGAACCAGCGCACGAGCGATTCGAGCACGGACGAGACGAATCGTACACACCAGACCTCCCTCGACACGTC
The DNA here is from genome assembly GCA_030549335.1 of Pontederia crassipes. Lineage (NCBI taxonomy): Eukaryota > Viridiplantae > Streptophyta > Magnoliopsida > Commelinales > Pontederiaceae > Pontederia > Pontederia crassipes. The sequence continues at coordinate 57,332,716 of CM060194.1, read as the reverse complement.
CACGAAGATTAGACGCGAACCCACGCCGGCCGAGAACGTCCGGCGACCGATCAAACGACGAACACATCGCCAGTGACCGAAAAACTAACGAAAAAAGGTACCGTAGACATAAAATCCCATAGACGAAGAAATGTAGGTCAAATGTCATAAATTTTGATTCCATTATGACCTAGAGATGTTTAGCAATGTTTTACGTATTGAAATTATCGAGATTCGACGATCGGAAGCCGACCGAAATCACAAAAGTCGATCGGCGACTCTGTTTCGTCTGCAGAATCGGTCGACTCATTCAGTAAGGTCGGTCGACCGATTCGCCAAAAAACCATGTCGACCAGATTGCCGGTCGACCAATCTCACGCGATCGGTCGACTAATCCGACGGAAGCCGTCGAGCCCAATCGCATAAGATCGGTCGACCGATTCCTAGAATGGTCGACCGATCTTGCAACAACACCGGCCGACCGATTCACGTCGAACGGTCGACCGGTTCATCAAGAGGAAGTATGCGGCCGAGAACATCATCGGTCGACCGGCTCCTTGACCGGTCGATCGACGGCCATATCGGTCGGCCGGTTCAGAGACAAAGAATCACGAACTTCAATGTGAAATGAACGAATTGCCCTTGAGGGGCCATAACACCTATAATCAATGCTCAGTCTTCGACTGGCCCACCGTAGGCCATGTCCCATATAATGAAACAAGTAACGGACCCCTCCTCCGCAAGAAGGGGTCCAGACCTTACCTTTCTCTGAATCATGATTTCGAATCCCACACTTTTAAAGTAGATAAGTATAGTAAAGATAAAAGAATGAGATAGCTATGTGTTGTTCAGAGTACAGATCAAAGTATTGTATAGTGGAGGGGCAGGTAGCTGCACTGAGGAGACAATGTACCTATTGGTATTAACTACCACTGCTCTTGGACCATAGGCCCTCTCCCACTTTTGCTCTGAATAAGGGTGACGCATCGAACGCACTATTTCCCCACGGGGGCATATATGGATTATATTGCCTCAGGCCAGAGGGACAGGTTTGTCGTGGCAGTTCGATCCCACCACCACCTGCTCCAGAAGTACAGGTACAATTAAATTTAGAAAACGTGGGGTGCAACTACCCAGTGATGTCTCCTCCATCATCAGAAGTACCTGAAGGAAATGAACCAGGCTGAGAATTACAAGGTCTGGAACAGGATGATGCGGTAGCACGCCCGAGCAGCCCTCCAAGTCCACCTTGTTGCATAATCTGTATACAATTTGGGCATTACTCCGAGCATTGCCCAGATCTTGCTGAGTATAGAAGGATCTCCAAGGATGAACATGGGGAGACTTCCCGATGCGATGAGTAGAATGGGATCAAGGGCACTTTTAGATGTTTAATTCTGTTTTCCTTTTTCTGAAATAAGACTTCACTACGATGGGTTTGTCATTGTGTGAAGCACATTGTTCACTTATTTAGCAAATGCAATAAAGGAACGAAAGTTATTTGGATTTAAAGGACAACTTTCATTATAACTTATCATCAATTGTGTTGTCTCTCATAAATTCTTCCTTCATGCAAGATGCAACAACCAATTGACGAAGTCGAGGGTCGTAACGACGAAGGGGTCCAAAATCCCCCACCTCAGCCAGGATGTCAGGAATGACAATCGCCTCCCTCGTGCACCATACAAGAGTTCTGGAGGTTGAAGCCGCCTACCTATAGCGACGAAGGAGACATAGAGTGGTTGAGCACTGTATCGATACCATGGAAGACAAATTCGAACTTCCGGACTGCCCGGACAACAAACAAGTGATATTCACCGCCGATACCCTCACCAAGGACGCGAAAGATTGATGGAAGGTGAACAAGGCGACCAAATTCCCGGGTGTCCGGGTGGTGCCATCGGATGACTTTCGATGTTTGTTTGAAGTCCGCTTCTTTCCTGTCTTTCAGAGGAGGATGAAACAACAGGAGTTCCTTAACCTGACCCAAGGGACAATGACTGTGTCCCAGTACCAAACCAAGTACGTTTGCTTCCAGAAATACTCAAAACTGACCATGGATGAACTGGAGAAAACCAATCGCTTCATCGAAGGATTGAGCCCGGGCCTGAGAGCTCAAACACGGCCTAGCAATTGTAAGACATTCACAGATGCGGTTCAACTGGCCACTATGATGGAAAGGGACCAGCAAGAGTTACAACGTACCAAAAGAGCGCAACAGGAAATGGGACAGGGGTCCCAATCATAACAGTTCAAAAGGAACAATCACCACCAACGGCGAGAGCAGTGACGGGATAACCGTCCCCGACCGTACCCTGCTCCACAATAATCCGATCGGCCCCGCTATGAGCAACAACCCCGATCGCCTCTACCATCACCTCGTCAACCTCAGCAAGCACCAGCACAACAACTTCAGCAGAGGCAACCCCAACAGCCGGTGAGGTGACCGGCACAATAGAGGCCCCAACAACCCAGAGTTCCTCAGGCACAATCTGTGCAAGGTGAGAAGGACTTGTGTAACACTTGTGGCAGGATTCATGCTGGAGAATGTCGCATGAACATCGGCGCATGCTTTTATTATGGCGTGGTGGGCCACATCTCTAGGGACTGCCCATGGCGTAAGCCCCTAGTGCAATAAAGACTCTTCAACCTGGAAGAGGATGCCTAGTAGAATGACGCTAACGTCATTCGAGATACGCTCTGTATCGTCAAGCTACTTACTACAGTTTTATTTGATTCTAGAGCAACTCATTCTTGCATATCGGAAGAGTGTGCTATAACCTTGGGATTACCTGCTATGAATCTATAACCTAGCATGACTATCCTTACCCCACAAGGAACACTATGGACTACTAGATACCTACCTGGGGTGTCAGTAGAAATTGATAAAAAGAACTTTCCTACTAATTTGATCATAATACCCATGAGGGATTATGACGTCATATTGGGCATGGACTGGCTGACTCGTCACGTTGCTTCCATCATGTGCAAGTAAAAAGAAAGTGGTGATAGGAGCAAATATTAAAGAAAAAGTCACAGTTAGAGGTATACACCGAAAAGAACCCAAGGTCATAGTATCAGTAATGAAGGCTCAGAAACTTCTTAAGCAAGGTTGTAGAGGATTTTTGGCAAGTTTTACAAAGATGGAAGCTCCTACCAAAACCTTGCAATACATAGACGTCGTGAAGGAGTTTTCAGACGTGTTCCCTGAAAATGTCAGCGGTCTATCACCGAAGAGAGACGTTAACTTCCACATCGAGCTAGTACCAGGCACAGTTCCAATTTTCAAGGCTCCATACCGCATGACCCTTGTAGAGATGAAAGAGCTGAAGACTCATATTCAAGAGCTATTGGATAAGGGCTTCATCAGGCCCAGTGTCTTGCCATGAGGTGCTCCTGTCCTTTTTGTCAAGAAGAAGGATGATTCGTTGAGGCTGTGCATAGATTACCAGATGCTCAATAAGGTCACGGTAAAGAACAAGTACCTCCTTCCTCGCATTGATGACTTGTTCAATCAGCTCTCCAATGCCAAGGTATTCTCGAGAATTGATTTGCGGAGCGATTATCATCAACTCAGGGTAATAGAGGAAGATATTCCGAAGATGGCTTTTAGATCACGGTATGGGCATTACGAATTTCTGGTTATGCCGTTTAGATTGACTAACACTCCAGTAGCATTTATGGACCTGATGAATCGGACGTTCAATGAACACCTCGACAAGTTCATGATCGTATTTGTGGATGACATTCTCATCTATTCATCCAGTGTGGAACAACACAAGGAACATCTAAGGATTATTTTGGAAACATTGCGTGAGAAGAAATTGTATGCAAAGTTCTCCAAATGTGAATTTTTGATGGGTCAAATGATGTTCCTTGGGCATATTGTTTCCAAAGATAGGATTTCAGTGGATCCGACCAAAGTTGAGGCAGTGTCAAATTGGACTCAGCCGAAGAATGTTTCAGAGATCAGAAGTTTTCTCGGTCTGATAGGGTATTATAGAATATTCATTAAAGATTTTTTCAGATTGGCACTACCGTTGATCAAGCTCACCAGGAAAGGCGAAAAATTTATTTGGTCCACAAAGTGTGAAGAAAGCTTCCAGGAGCCGAAGAAGCAGCTAACTTCTGCACCTATACTCACATTACCATCAGGCAGTGGTGGGTATGTGATTTATAGTGACGCTAGCGGCACAGAACTGGAATGTGTCTTGATGCAACACGAAAAGATGGTAGCCTATGCATCAAGACAACTGAAGAAACATGAGGTCAACTACCTTACACATGACCTCGAGCTAGCAGCTATAGTTTTTGCTCTCAAGCTCTAGTGACACTATTTGTATGGAAAATAATTCGTAGCGTACACAGACCATAAAAGTTTGAAATATGTGTTCACACAGAGATATTTGAACGTGCGCCAGAGACGATGGATAGAGTTCCTGAAGGATTACGAGTTTACTATCAATTATCATCCTAGCAAGGCAAACTCGATAGCTGATGCTCTTAGTCGGAAGTGGGAAGGTTCTGGGGCCTTCATGCGCCTCCGAAATATAAAATGATGGAGGAACTCTTCAAATGGACACCACAAGTAACACCTAATGGCTCGCTCATGATGATGCAGCGGATCGAGTCCGATCTTATTAGAAGGATCATTGCGGCGCAAGTTAAAGATTCTAACTATCAGGCTATGATGATCAAAATGAGTCTGGAAGGGAATGATTTCAAGGTTTCATCAAATGGTGGCATTCGGTATCACGACCGGTTATGGGTACCCAACAGCTCAACTCTGCGATGGGAAGTTTTGGAAGAATGCTACAAGTCCAAATTCGTGATCCATCCTGGGAGTATGAAGATGTACAGAGAAGTTTCTGGTGGCCTGACATGAAGAAGGAAATAGCAGAGTACGTGTCCAGATGCATAGTCTGCCAACAAGTAAAAGTGGAGCACCAGAAACCGCAAGGCACCCTGAAGAGCCTCAGGATACCACAGTGGAAGTGGGAGAAAATCGCCATGGACTTCATCACAGGCCTCCCTCGAATATAGAAGGGACATGATGCCATTTGGTAGTAGTGGATCGACTCACTAAATCGGCCCACTTCCTACCCATCAAGGTAAAGTAGTCATTGGATAGCTTAATGGATCTATACATGCAGGAGATCGTCAGATTCCATGGAATCCCCTCAATCATCGACAGAGATCCAAGGTTTACCGCCAGGTTTTGGAAAAGTTTACAGAATGCTTTTGACACCAGGCTACGATATAGTACAGGACTATCCAGACACTGGAGGACATGCTTCGAGCATGTGCCTTGGACTGGCATGGTAATTGAGACAACCATCTGCCTCTTATTGACTTCTCGTACAACAACAGCTACCATGCAAGCATAGAAATGTCTCCGTTTGAAGCTTTGTATGGTAGACCATGTCATTCCCCTGCATGCTGTGGAGAAGTCAGTGAAAGAAAGCTACTGAGCACTAAGTTTCGCAAGCAGACACAGGAATACACGGATCGAAATGAACTGATAAAGAAAAGAATAAAGTCTGCTCAAGATCGGCAGAAGGCCTACGCCGACAAGAAAAGACGAGAGCACACGTTCAAAGCTTGTGAACAAGTTTTACTTAAAGTCTCACCAACCAAGGGCGTAATGAGATTCAGCAAGAAAGAAAAATTGAGTCCAAGGTATGTGGACCCCTTTGAAATTTTAGATATGGTTGGTGACTCGGCATGTAAGTTGGCGTTACCTCCAGCATACGCAGAGTGCATAACGTCTTCCATGTCTCGTTGCTCCGAAAATACAAGCATGACTACGCCAACGTAATCCAAATTGAGGAGCCGAACCTCAAGGAGGATTTAACGTACGAGGAGCAACCTACAAAGATATTGGAGTACCAAGAGGCCGAAAAAGGAAAAAAGATAGTAACATTGGTCAAGGTGGCGTGGAAGCACCATCAAGGCAAGGAGGCCACGTGAGAATTAGAGTCAGAAATGCGAGAGAAATTTCCTAGACTATTCGGTAAGCCTTGACTTTCATCTAAATTCGAGGACGAATTTTTTTTAAGGGGTAGTAATGTAATGACCCTCATTACTCTCTCTCTCCTCTCTATTTTAAAAACTAAAATTCAGAATAAAAAAATGGGATGAGAGAATCGGTCTCACGACCAATTCTCCCTCCCCTCTCACCCCACTCCCCCCATGACTCTCTCCATTGAGAGAGAGTGCGTCCAAGAAGTATAAGGGAGGGAGTGAGGTGGACTCCCTCCCCTTTTCCCCATCTGTCATCATAGCCGCAAACTCCCCTTGTTCCTTCTTCTTCGTCTGCTCTCTTCGGCGACTGGCGCACGACAAGCGAAGCAGCGGACGAGCAATTCGAGCATGGACGAAATGAAATCGTATGCACCAGACCTCCCTCGACACCTCCACGAAGATTAGAGGCGCACCCACGATAGTCGAGAACGTCCGGCGACTGATCAAATGACGAACACATCGCCAGTGATCGGAAAACTAACGAAAAAAGGTACCGTAGACGTAAAATCCCCTAGACGAAGAAATGTAGATCAAATGTCATAAATTTCGATTCTATTATGACCTAGAGATGTTTAGCAATGTTTTACGTATTAAAATTATCGGGATTCGACGATCGAAAGTCGACCGAAATCACAAAAGTTGATCGGCGGCTCTATTTCGTCTGTAGAATCGATCGACTCATTCAGTAAGGTCGGTCGACCGATTCGCCAAAAAACCATGTCGACCAGATTTCCGGTCGACCAATCTCACGCGATCGGTCGACTAATCCGACGGAAGCCGCCGAGCCCAATCGCATAAGATCGGTCGACCGATTCCTAGAATGATCGACCGATCCTGCAACAACACCGGCCGACCGATTCACGTCGAACGGTCGACCGGTTCATCAAGAGGAAGTATGCGTCCGAAAACATCATCGATCGACTGGCTCTCTGATCACTCGATCGATTCGGCCATATCGGTCGACCGATCTAGAGGTAAAAAGAATCGTGAACTTCAATGTGAAATGACCGAACTGCCCTTGAGGGGCCAGAACACCTATAATCAACGCTCAACCTTCGACTGGCCCACCATAGGCCATGTCCCATATAATGAAACAAGTAACAGACCCCTCCTCCGCAAGAAGGGGTCCAGACCTTACCCTTCTCTGAATCATGATTTCGAACCCCACACTTTTAAAGTAGATAAGTAAAGTAAAGATAAAAGAATGAGATAACTATGTGTTGTTCAGAGTACAGATCAACGTATTGTATAGTGGAGGGACAGGTAGCTGCACTGAGGAGACAATGTACTTACTGGTATTAACTATCACTGCTCTTGGACCATAGGCCCTCTCCCACTTGTGCTCCGAATAAGGGTGACGCATCGAACGCACTATTCCCCCACAGGGGCATATATGCATTATATTGCCTCAGGCCAGAGGGACAATTAGTTCAGCTGAGGAGATAGTGAATCTACAGGTCCGCAACGACCACTGTTCTTGGGGTGCAGGTCCTCTCCCACCTGTATTCCGAAAAGATTATTCCTGAGCATACACCTTCCCTTTCATGGGTACACTGACAACATATGGTATAGGGATACCTCTAGCTTTTCACGTAATTAAAGTCGAACTCGCATAGGATAACGAATATCAAGGACCTTATAGTAATGTAAAAGACGTAGTACCACACAGAGCATAACAGAGTATAGTATTGAATAATAGAGTATGGTAATGAACAGAATAAAGTATTGTAACGTATGGTATTGTACAAGGTATTGTTAAAGTAAAGGATAAAGTATAGAACTGTATATGCATGGTCCATAACCTATAGAGATCAAGGTATTGGAACCAACGAATAAAGTAACTGATTATTGATTATCGTTTATCAGTATAGATTTCATCAGATTATCATTTCATCGTCTATGACTCGATGTGTACTGGGCGTTAGCTCACGGACATTCCATGCCTCTGCTTTGGGATTTTGCAAGTGAGAACCGTGCATAGGGAGATTGTGGAAGATGCAGAGCTTCGGGATGGCGGCACATGACTTGCTACAAAATCGTAGCTTTTCGCCTTTTAATTCTGCACTTTGAATTATCTGACCTTGTACATATGAGATACTTGAATTTTCCGTTTCAGCCTTGCATATGTTGATATTTTTTAGAACTATTCAAACTATTTGTGTTTCCTTATTTTCTTGAATCATCTCATGTCATGTGACAACCTTTGATTTTCAATAATATCTCTTCCGCATTCCCATTTCATTATTATTTCTCTATCATTTCTATTGCCACGTGGGTCATATGTTGACCGGTCAAAGTCAAAGTCAAAGTCAAAGTAGTCATAGGCAGTGTAGCGCTCCCTTGATCAGTCTGACCGTCAGCGTGGCGGGAAGACTGATTTTGGGGGCGTTACATATCCGATCTTAAAATCGGTAGGAGCTTACAATCATAATAATCCTACGATATTGGCACAAATTTATTTATTCGAATAAAAAAATAAAAGTAAATAATCCTAACGATCCTACGATACTGGTACAAATTTACATTAAAATCATTGAGAAAATTAAATTTAACTATTTTATTTATATATATTGTATATGTAACTTTCATGAATTTTAATATCTTCTAACAATTTAATGTTATATTATGAATCTAATACTATATTATATTATTTTGTTATTATTGCATGTATACTAAGAATTATATTGCACTTTAATAAATATTATAATTCATTGAGATCAAATATTGTATATTATTATTTTAATATTTTTTTTAAGAATATATCATATTGTCTTTCAGATGATATAAAAAATATTAGACTTAAAAATATGAATAAAGTATTAATGATCAATGTTTAATTAATTTATATATAAACATAATATTTATAAATAAATATACTACTTTATTATTTTATATTAAAAAATATTTTTTATTTATAGAGTAGGATGTTACTATCCTTGGATCGTCGATTCTCCAGCATTAACCATTGTGCGGCCTCCTCCGCGGGGATGACCACTTCGTGTGTGATCTCTCCCTATATACTCCTCGTTTGGGGAGATAAGGTCCGCGGGTCCCCTGGGAGTATGTAACAACATCCGACTAACCACAACATCTCGGTAGGAGTTGCTTGTAGCTTGATGGTGCTTTGCGTGTGATGAGGACGCCAGCGTCGAGTTTGCGTGGGGGGGAGGATGGGAGAGCAAAGTGGGAGGGGTAGTGAAACGCAAGGGTCTGGGGATTCGCTCGTTGCCATGACTGTTGCACCATCACCCATTACTAGCTATTCAGAATAAGAGAGGAAGAAACATCTCTCACATGAATGTAAAGACGATCGAACCTAAAGATTTATTTATAGGATTTTTAAATTTCTAAATTTTCAATTCATTTGTAACTTTTCTAATCCCAATCAAATTTAATCTCTTTTACCTACTTCTACTTTTTTAGTTAAATAATTTCATAATAAATCTTATCCTCAATTTAACTCCTCTCCAATTTTTACTTTATTTTTGGAATTATTAAATATAATAATATTAATGGCCATATTTCCCAAATAATAATAAAATAATATTTTATTGAATATAAAAAACCAGGGTAGTTACATAAATGGTCATTGACGCTTTTTTTAAAAAAAACATAATAAATAAATGAGATTGCTGATGGTGTTTATTTATAGCTGTAAGGTAGGATTGTTCATATTCACCCTTGAATATTGAGTCATTGCTTTCAAATTTTTTATATTTTATATGAAGGAAACATGGTAGCGTATAGAAGATAGAATCATAATATTTTTTGAGTTATATACTAATAGTTAAATTGATATATTAGTTTAGAGCGTGAGTGGAGTGAAATTTATTGATGAGATTGAAAAATTGGTGATAAATTAATTTTATTGAATGTTTGAATGAAATATAGGTATTGTAAATATGAAAATATAATTTTGTTAATTAATACAAATAATAGCATAAGTTAAACTTTTTATTTAATTTCATTAAAAGTATATTATTTAAATATAATTATTTATATTTTAATAAATTTTATTTAACAAAATATTAATTTTTTATGAAATTGATAAGTCATAAATAACATTAAACTAATCCTTATATAATCAATATATATTATTTAATAAATAAATTATTTTATGAGAGAAATATAAGAGAGAGAAGATGAAAAAGGAAAACAAATTTGAAAGAAAAGAAACTATGACATAAAAAAATTGAAAAAAGGTTAAACTGACATCCAATTCCAACTCAAATTTTGTCAAACGTCATATTATGTGATGAAACATGTTCAGAACTTATTCTCCCCGATTTTCTTAAAAAAAAGAGTACTACAAAAAAAATATATATATCAAATTAAAATATGTGCAAACACAAAGAGGAAGTTGCCTCCGTACTTATTGGACTAAATAGTATCATGTTTGAAGAGTAAAAAGTACAAGCACACCTCGGCTCGTGAAGCTAAGTGATATCACCATCACTATCTAATTTTAGGAGAAAAAGTCGCCCGGGCGAATGCGTTAGGGCTCCCCCCCCCCCCCCCCCCCCCCCCTCTCCCTTTTTTTTTCCACACCCTGATGGCCTCCGAACCTGATCCCTCTCTCCCTCCTGCAAATCCCAACACGCCCCCTTGTCTTCCCCTCTTCCACTATTTGATCCCACAAACCCTCCTCCAGATAGTCCATTACAGCACATAAATGGCAACTCCTCCACCATTGAGGGCGGTGGCCCTAATCATCGCATGCGCTCGTGGGCTAACATTGTCTGGGGATGCAGCCGTCCGCCTATGCCATCCATCTCCCCGCACCAACTCCGTGAAATCCAAGCCAATATCACTGAAGAAGTGGAGATCCAGGACGGTGACATCATTCAGCGCTCGACTAAACGGGATCGATGTCTTATTGGTCATTTGCTTTTGGAGGATCTACCTATTGACCAACTCCGCTCTGAACTATCCTTATTATGGCAGCTTAAGCAGTCCCTGACATAGGGAAGGGAAAAATAAATTTCCCTTTGTTTGGATGCACTTTTAATGAAGGGAAAAGAGGGAGAATGGAAGGGAAATTTATGTCCTTTCTCCTCCATTTCGGCAGATTTCTTTCAAATATCAGATTTCTTTTCTCCTTCCCCTCCATTTCCTTCCCTTCCCTTTAATGACCCTTTATCCAAACATAGTGTTATCTTGTTTTCTCTTTTACTAATATGCAGGAGAAATTGTAGGTTCTTACTGGGGACCTTGGATGTTTCGCGGGCACCTCCTTCATGTTTCCAGCCTTCAACCCTTTTTTCACCCTGATGAGAGTCACCTTCTCGCGGTCATCCCGGTGTGGATCCAGTTCCCTGACTTGGCGTTTGAGCTCCGTTCATCTGTGGCTATCGTCCGTATTGCGAGCTGCTTTGGACATACGCTCTGCTTTGACGAAGAGAGTCTGTGTCATGACAAAGGGGAAGTTATCAGGGTCTGTGTTGAGGTCGACATGACAAAGCCTCTCAAACAATGGGTCTGGGTGCGGCCGCTGGATGGTAATAGGTACTTTCGGCTTGTGAAATATGAGAATTTGCCAGTTTTTTATTTTCGTTGTGGTGTTGCAGGTCACAGGATGGATGAGTGCCCTAGACGTTCTAGTGTTTCTGCAGAGGGAACGAAGGAAGTGTCCTTTTCGGTCCTGGCTCGCTTCACGGCCGGCGGCCGAGCATTTTCGCCCTCCGGAACTTTCGGGACTTCGTGTCCATGGGCGTGATTATGGACTCCATGGGCGTGACCAGGGGCATTCAGGCCATCGACCTATCGGCTCCGAGAACAATGGCAAATTGTGTCCGGATCTCAATGTCCCTCCGCCGGAGATCGGCTTTGGGCCTGCCACTGGCGTGCAACGGTCGGATTCCCAGCGCGGGTCTAGCGGTGCATGCGTGACAGCTACTGCGCACCATGCGCAAGGGGATCGTTTGGTGTAGGAGCCGCCAAATGGAGAGATCGTATCGGATGACACATGGTGCGGGACAGCTATTACGCACTCAGTTCCCGACTCTCAAGTCACTCACGCCAACTAATGCCCGATTGGGGGGAGCCGCTCATCTTTTGCTCCTTGTAACGGTGATGCACCACGTGCCCCCACTCACACTCTTCTCAGTCGCAACACTCTACCGCTGCCTAGATCTGGACGACCAAATTGGAATGGCATATGAAGTACCCATTTTTTTCATTTGGAAGATGCTCCATAGATGTCTGCCTACTATGGATGTTATCCACCGCTTCTCTTCTAACTCTAATCCCTCTTGTACCTTATGTGGCTTAGATTTGGAAATTGTCTCCCACTTTTTCTTTCACTGCCCCATTGTTCGTCAATTTGGAATTTATGTCAATCTCGTCTTCATTACAATTTTGAGTTCTTCGATTCTTGGGATGCTGGCTCTTGGACTAATGAGGGCTCAGCTTTGGATGTGGCCTCTATGTCCAAGCTTCTATTTATTATTTCCTTCTCCTTTTGGGGATTATGGAGTATGAGGAATGACTTGCACTTTCGTTCCACTTGGGCAACCATCTTGACAGTATGGGAGAGGGTGATTGCGAATTTCTGAGAATATGACGACATCCACATATCCCCACATCCCTCTTGGGTACGTTGGGAGTCCCCGCCACACAGCTGGGTTAAGCTCAACCCAGAGGATTCCCTATTGCAGGGAGCTGAGAGTGGGGGAGTGAGATTTCTTCTTAGTAATGCTAATGGTTCTCTTATCACTACAGGGTCTATGATCAGGGAGGCTGATTCAATCGAGGCGTGGGGGATTTTGGCGGGACTACGTCGCTGCCAATTTTTTTAGTGTGGATCGCCTTCTCGTTGAAACTGATTCACAGGCCCTTTTTCATTTTATCCGCAATCCCAGCATCAGTCGGCGCATCAGGTCGCATTATCCACAATCCCAGCATCAGTCCTTGGTGCATCAGGAATATAATTTTCGAAATCATCAGGAGGCAAATGCCCCTACTGATTTTTTGGCAACTCGTGGCCGTTCTGTGCTCGACGACACTTTTTGGAAAGACTCCTCGTCGCCCGTGGAGCTTTTTTAGCTAATCTATCGTGACATTTCAGTTGAATTTAATAGATAAGCATCACTATTTTTTTTAAAAAAAAAATTCTCACCTGCTGACATAACATCAATGATTTTTGTAAAGGGGAACTCAGCCCGTGCTGAGAGGGTGTTAAAAAGAACATTATATAGGAATTTTATTGCTGTAAACATGGACCCACAATTTTATCTTCCTAAAAGTTATCAACTGCCTAAAAACTTGTGGCAAACTTCAATCACTTGGCAAATAGCTATTGGCTTATTTGGAAAACATGGCGCTTTTCCCATATAAACAAATACGGAAGTTGCTCTTTTGGACATAAATGAAGAAACCAATTGACTGTAAAGGTGTGACGGATCAGTGAGGTGGAGTGCTACATGTGTCATGCATGGTGTGGTGGTCAGGGTGTGTTACATAATAATATTATTGAGTCTGAGTGAGGTATTAATATAAGTGCGTATGCCAGCTATTTTACCTTTTTTTATATAATATCAAATATCATTTTATTGCTTGGTATTATTTTAATCAAGATCTCTACAAATTCTCTACAAATTCTTCAATGCAACGCAATTAAATTCATCGCAGACACAAACCATATGAATCCCATAATTTGCTAGAATTTAACTTATATCTAGTTCTCAAGAGAACTGCATGATGTGGCACAAAAAGTCTTAATTGGGCAAAGAAATCAAACATATCGAGCAAAAAATATTAACCGTAGTGAAACCATAGATCAAGCCAAAAATGATATGAAGGAGAGACTAATCTTGGAACGATCGGTGACATTTTTCTCCTTTGGCCGTAAAATCAAGCAAAATCGCCTTTCACGAGAACTAAAATCGTGGGATTTGAAAGAGCTTGGCACTTTAAGTTCTAATCCCATAAAAAAAACAGTGACACTATTTGGTAAAATTCACTAGTTCTAGCAAATTGTGGATCCAAACAGTAATTATTCATTTGGTTGTAATAAAAAATAATGTTCCTTTCACCGAACCACTCCTATAAAAATATACACTACGTACTATTGAAAGAGGGGGAACCTATTTTTTTATGCGATTAAATGGAAAATACATAATAATTAATTTCTATAGATACATTTATTCGGTGGCCAATTAATCAAATATCATGATGAGTATGAATAATTAATTGGCTTTGAATCAATTGTCGTCTTCCCATTCATGTCTTTTTCAAAAGGAAAATTTTCATTTAACGTGTGACAAAGTAGAATGATGTCAGAAAAGGACAGTAGAAAGGATCCAAAAAGGAAAAGAAGTTGGAGAGAATCTCGACCTATCGCAAATTTTTTTATTTTGATATGAAAAACAATGATATGCATGATAATCTTAACTTTTACACATATATTCACACAGAAAATAATGTAATATTTTGCACGCAAATATTTTATCACGCGTCACTCACATCTTAGATACTCAAAATATAATTTCAAATTTTATTATGAAACATTTCCATTCTAAGATATAATCTGCTAACCAGTTTGGTAGAATCAAAGTTTACGTCATACTGTTTTTTTTTTATTTTTCTTTGGATGTAGAATATTAAATCGAAAGAAAATATGAGTCTACTTGCTTGGTGCATATCGTTATATCTATATGCGAATGTGTTAACATGGGGCGAACCAGAAATTTGAAGCCAAGTCAAGCTGGGCATGATGAGCAACAAGCAGCTTCACCTCGTCTTCTCTGTGCTCTTCGTCGCCTCCATAGTTCTCTCGCCGTCGACCGGCGCCATTGGAGGCGACACTTTAACCCCAATCCAACCCCTCGCCGACGGCCGGACCATAATCTCGGCCAACCAAACCTTCGAGCTCGGCTTCTTCAACCCTGCCAACTCCACCAATCTCTATGTGGGCATTTGGTATCACAATATCCCCGTCCAGACGGTCGTCTAGGTAGCAAACCGCAGGCGGTCTTCGATCGTGGCGGCAACCTGTCGATGACGGCGAACGGAACGCTCCTCGTAACCGACGGCGACTCGACCGTCGTGTCGTCTGATCCTCGGAGCCGTAGGCCCTCGCGAACCCGGAGGCGCAGCTGCTGGACAATGGAAATTTCATAGTGAAGGATCTCGACAGCCGCAGCATCGGCGACGACGTCGACCCCGATGGCTTTGCATGGCAGAGCTTCGACCACCGACGGACACGGTCCTATCTGGCCAGAAGCTCGGGTGGAATTTAAGGACCGGCCTCGACCGCAAGTGGACATCATGGGTGAAAAATAGAGGAGACACAAATTTACCCAGGTTCACCCTTGAGATGAGGGCTACGTCCTGCAAAGAGGTTCCACTATATCATTTAGGTTTACAGCCGTCACACAGATTATATCAGAAATTAGGCTATTAATAGCCTCTTCAAACCGGGTTTAAAACCCAAACAAATAGAGAAAAAACCTAATCCGAACTACACGGGCCGGCTAAACAAAAGTCCAAAATCCGTCTAGATTTCGGGGGCGCTGCCCCCGAACCTCCGAACCCCCGCCGTCGGGGGGCGGGGCCCTCCGAACCCCCCCTTTCGTTCGTACGCCAGCAATACTGTTAAATGGATAATACTCAGATTCCCCTAAGCTCACGTGGGCGAACCCGGTGTGAGAAACAAGAGGCCCTGAAGTATTCACCAACTCCAACAAACATAAGCAGCGGGATTGGGTGCATATTCTGGGGCACTGCCGGAGGGCTCGTCGACGTCAGAGTGTTTGCCAGCGCCGGTCAGGATCTCTTCATTCGGGTGGCCGCCAAGGATCTCGGTACGTTAATGAACTGCTTGTGCACTAAGTATTTTCTTCTTATTTTTTTATTTTACTTTCTTTTTTTTAACATTTTCGATTTTACAAACATCGATTAAGATAAGGACTTTTAAAGATGCATATGGCAACTTGTGGTAGTAATTTCACCAACTGTTCAAAAGCAAGTGCAATTTCTCAGCTGCCAATGCCAATAGACTAAGCTTTATTTTGATTTTTTTATCAACTTTTAGATTTTATTAAACAGTTATTCTTTGATTTTTATGCAACATTAAAAAATATTTTCTTATATTTTGTTAGTATTTTATATTTAATGTGTTAATGAGACTATCTTCTAGTTATTTTAATTATGGTCATTATTATGTTTTCAAATGCTATGTATTTAGACTCTTTAATTAATTTAAATGAGTAAATATTTACACTAATATTATACAAAGTTAGCCATATTGCATCGTTAAACATTTTAATATCCAAAATTTTAAATCTCCTAATAAAATTTATATAAGTTGGCAACATTACAATAGTTTTACCATTTATCCGTCGAAAATCTCATGAAATTCGTCGGAAACTTGACTTTTTCGATGGAACCACGGTTGTCAAAAAATCGTTTGTTGCTAATGATTTTTCGACGAGAGCTGCCGTCCTTAAGAAATTTCCATGGTTATTTCGTCTGACGACAGAATGTTCGATGGAACTTCCAACGGGCGTCGACCATCGAAAAGTCCGACGAGAGGACCCGTCGGAAGATCCAACTAGCATCTTCTGTCGGACGTTCCGAGTCATCCCATCGAACTTTTCAATGGGTACACCCTTCGGAAACCTTTGTTTAAAATGTAAAAATCAGACGCCAACGATTGGATCCAATCGTTGGCTGCCAATCTTGCCGAGAGAGAGGGAGATGAAGAGGGGGAGGAAGTAGTTGTTGGTCCTGGGCCACCAGCCATCGGATCTGGCCACTTAGTGCCGGATCCAACAACTACTTGGTGCCGGATCCAACAACTAGACTGTCAAAGTTGAGAGAGAGGGAGATCGAAGTCGCTTCGCTTTCACTGGAGATAGGGTGGTTGCTGGAGTCAAGAGAGTGAGTGAAGATGGAGAGAGTTCATGCTGCCAGAATCTAGAGAGAGGAGAGAGGTGGTCGCCATGAGAGAGAGTGAGATGGAGAGGTGGATTTGTATCTATCAATAATTTCAAAGGCTTAGACCTATTGATAATTATATTTATAATAAGACATATTCAATATATTTTAAGTATGTATTTAGTATTTTAACATTAATATTTTCGACAAATTTAGTTTTCAAAATTATTGACAAATTTCTACCTGTCAGTAATTTCGAAAGTTGTACCTAACAAAAAGTTTACTATTATAAAAAGTTAACATTATTTTTATTTATTTAATTATTAAAAAAATTGTAATTAAACAATGAAATGATAAAATTTCTAAATTGTTTAATATTTTCTCTTCTCAGAAATTTATATAAGTAAACTTATACATACATACATACATATATATATATATATATATATGTATTATAATGGTATATATATCATTATTATACTTGACTTAATAAGTAAATAACACATAAATATCTTTTACCTTCTAATATTATTAGATATGATTAAAGAAGCATCCATCAAGATTATAAATTCTTCCTCTTATATAATTTTACTTTTCGTTTTTTATGTTGCAAACTCTTATAGTGGGACTAAAATAACTTTAACTAGTTTTCAATATTTGTATTGTTTATTTTAATAATTTGCATAATATATTATCTACCATATATAGATTTTAAAATTATTCATATTATGAAAAATATTTATCTAATTTTAACTAATCCAACAGCTTAAGAATTATTTAGATATTGACAAAAAATGAATATATAATACATAGTTTTAATACTTAACTACTTTGTCCTAAGATTTTTCTTTCCTTTAATATACATATAGATATAGATCATATAGATAAATTTAGAACATAATATAAATAAATTTTAACAAAGTTAAAATATGTTAACTTCTTATCCAAGATCTAACTAATTTTAATCATATAATAACTAATTTTAAGATGTTAAAATATAGTATTAGTATAAATTTTGTATTAAATAAATTTCATTTCTTATTTTAAAAGGATAAAAGTAAAGTATTGCTGAATAATATATACATACATAAGAAAAAATATTATGAAATTGAAGGCGAAATAATATAACAAATTCAAAGATGTTACGAATTTGAATAATACATTTGATTTATTCTATTATTAATGAAACAATAAAGTGAACAAATGAGTAAAAAGAATAAAATATTATAGAAAGTTAAGAGAAAATGAAAAATAATGATAACTTATTCATTATATTGTTTTATTAATATAACAAGAAAGAATATAAGAAAATATAGAAAGAGAAATATATATTATATATATTTTATTATAAATAAATTATCGATGGATCTAACCTTTGATAGGATTTAACCTTCGGAGTTACCGACGGATGTCCTATTCGTTAATAATTTTGAAAACGACGACCATCAATAAATTACTGACGGATTTGATTGTCGATGCTAGCGAAGAATATTTTGCTCATCGGTATTTCGAAAAAATTTCTTTCCATCACAAATATTGTCGAAAAATGCGAAGAAAAATTCTTGTTCGTCGAAAATTGTTTTATCGAAAATGTGCATTTTTATTATGAATGTTTGCCATGAAAATAGTGTTTAAAATAAAATCTTATTTCTATTTTTTTATCTGAACAACTTTGTGTTTGGCATGTGGGTTCCAACCTAAGTATTGTAGGAAGAAAAATTTGTCAGAACTATACGATGTTTCAGCGGGAGCAAGGTGCTCCAGATGGATGATTAAGAGAGCGGGAGCAAATGATGGATTATCTCATTTTTATTCTAGAATTTTAAACCTGCATTCAAAAGGCCTTAAAATTTGCATCGATTTTATTTAGTCACATGTGAGACTCTACTGAAAATATTATGTAGATTGTGAACTCGAATTTTTTTAAACGAGGTCAAAATGCTTATCATTCGATGTTAAGCCCTCAATCGAGGTTAACCCCATTGCTTAAAATTACTACCTTTAGGTCTCACACGTATGAGTATGGAAAAATTATTTTAAAAGTACTGAAAGAGAAGAATTACTAAAGCCTAACAAACTGTCATGCTGAATGAGAGATGGGTTAAACCGTTTCAGATTCCTTTAAATTTTATATTATACTTGCCATGATCCTTTTGTAATATTAAAAGGATAAAATGATTAAAAGGAGTGACAAAAGAATTTAGGGGTGGCATAAGGACACCTTTAATCACATTAGGTAAGTTCTATTATTTGCATTCCAATGTCATAAAATGAGTTTAATTTATACTGAAAAATAGAAATTGGACTAACATTTTGGAAAATAAACGATCTGAGATTTTTTCTACAACTCAAACAATACTTTATTTCTATCGCAATAACGATAATTAATTGATTGGTAGTTCTGTTATCTCGTCAGTTGACAGTGATCTACTACATCATATCTTTTGCACAACCATCCTCTTGTCTTGAAATATTATACGAAACATATTGTCTTGAAATATTATACGAAACATATCAGGCATAGGCATATAACTACTCAATTAGATTTAACTTATGGATAAACATACGTTTTTCCCTCTCATCTAACATGTGAGTTCTTTCACTCACTTTATAACAAGATTGTTCATTATCTTTTAATTTATTTCACTAAATGTCCTTTTCCTTGGTGATCAACTCTTTCCCAATTATGCTGTCGACTAGTGCTTATGCAACAATGTTCTGTCTTCTCCACGTAAATAATTTGTTGACGTAACAATATAAATAAAATAAAATAATATTTTAAAAAATAAAAATGAAATGTGGCCGAGAAGGGGGTGATCTCAGGAGGTGAAAGTTGATGACGCCCCCGAGCAGCTGCTCGTTGGCAGTGAAAAAGGAGGAATGATGACTTGTCGGCGGCGGAGAACAATGATGGCCGACAAGCAAAAAGAGGAAACGACACACCACCAGGAACCCTTCGCCGGCTGCTTCTTCGATGCGTCCCCGTCGCCGAGATCCCCAAGGAGCGACATTCCAAACCTCAGGTCGTCGCCGAGGCGGCGGACCATCCGCTGCCATCGCTCTCATCACCTTTGCCACAATGGATCCGACGAGCAAGGTGCAAATAACTTGCCAGTCACTGGCGCAGGGGCCTCATGTTGAACAACTACGCAGTCGAAGCCAAGGCGGAGGGCATTTGGTCGCAGTGCTGCCGGTGATGCCCTCCTGCTGCGCGCCGCTGACAGGTGAGAAAGGCCGGCCGCCCATCTCCGACAAGGACGGCGCCCATTTTTTTATTTTTTAATGATTATTTTTTAAAATTTATTTTTTTAATATTGTCACGTCAACAAATTACTTGTACGGAGGAGTGAGTTCACAGGCATTGGTCAAACAAGTTTTGTTATAAAGTAAGGTTGGAGATATCGTTACAAAAAGTAAAGATATTTGATGAAATTTTTTCGAAGGCATTTAATTGTTTCTTTTTTTTGTCTTTTCCTCTCTTAATTACTCATGGTGCACTAATCATACAACATCATTTTGTTATGTGCCTGCAGCTATCGCATCCACATCCAACAAATCAAGCAAGAACAAGCTGATCATTACTACAGCGGTATCCCTTGTCGTTGGCATCGCTGCATTTCTTTTGGTTGCTTTCTTCTTGCGGAGGAAGTTTCAAAGTAAACAGGGTATATATTTATACATGTTGATTCTGTTTTCCAGTTGAAAATTTTAACTGCATCGCCTTAAATAATTTGATATTTCGTTTTTCATATTATTGACATATGGAACATTATACAGAACAATGTATCGACGAAAGCAGAGACCTTGAACTGCCGTTATTTGATTTTGATACTATATCAGCAGCGACTGATAACTTTTCGCATGAAAACCAGCTTGGTGAGGGTGGCTTTGGATTTGTGTACAAAGTAAGTTCATTGAATTCCCTGTGCGTAATTGAACAAGAATAACATGAGCATCTTTGGCCACCAGATCATCAAATTATCTCAAATATATGTATTTGATTTCAATAAGGCGATGATGATGCTACTTTAGTCCTTTTAGTTTTACCGAAAAAAAAGTTACTATTAGTTTCCTGATGTTTGAGATCAAGAAACGACTTGCAGGGTAAACTAAAAGAAGGACAAGAGATAGCAGTGAAGAGGCTCTCGAAGACTTCGATCCAAGGCGCTGATGAGTTCAAGAATGAGGTGACCCTGATCTCTAAGCTTCAGCACAGGAACCTGGTTAGGCTTCTCGGTTGCTGCATTGCAAGAGATGAGAGGCTGTTGGTGTATGAATACATGCCTTATAAAAGCTTGGATAACTTTCTCTTCAGTCAGTATCACGAACTGGCATCATAATTTATATATCTCATGGCTTGGTTAAGTCTCAGACCAGCTTCTTCTGACACTTCTTAATCATATCTGCAGACAAAGCTAATGGTATGCATCTGTAGTGGGAAGCTCGCTATAACATCATAGCAGGAATTGCCAGGGGACTGGTGTATTTACATCAGGACTCTTGGTTCAGAATAATCCACAGAGACCTGAAAGCTAGCAACATCCTTCTGGACAAAGAATTGAATCCAAAAATCTCAGACTTCGGCCTGGCACGACTGATTGAAGGTAACGATGCGAAGGCCAGGACAAAAAAAGTTGTAGGGACATAGTAAGTCTTGACTTTATCACATGAAAACAGATTCGATACGTACTTGAGGATTACTAAAGATGCAGCGCATATTTGTCCATGCAGTGGATACATGTCACCGGAGTATGCGATGGATGGATATTTTTCTGTCAAGTCGGACGTCTTCAGCTTTGGGGTCTTAGTACTTGAGATCATAAGTGGCCAAAGAAACAGAGGCGTATACCTCTCCGAGCCGCAGCCTCATCTTCTTGGCAAGGTACAGTCTCTCCCACTCTCTCACTCCCTTCTCTGTCTCAAGACATGACATCCTTCTTTCATTTTTTTTTTCAAAAAGTTATGTATTCATTAAGTAATTGCTCCGTTGAAGTTCTCGTACAAAATATTGGTCAGTCCCCTAACAAAAAGCTGTCGCTATGATTATTGCGGCAAAAAGAAGCAAAAAAATCTGCACAGCCTGGTTCCTATTCCTGGGGTAGTGCTTGACAATAGTAGGGTGCAGAGTAGATGTCAAATATCATGTATGATTCCTTTTATGTTCCAAGGGTAGTCCGTCTTATGCGTTAGAATGTCGATCAGTGTTAAGAAATTCGAATAAGCAAGGATGTGGGCAAGCGATCTTCGAGCACATTCCCTCAGCCCAGCCAACATGCCACGAGGCTCGATCTCCAGCACAGTCCCGACAAAAGTCCTTAAAGCCCCTACAAAAATAAGAGAGCCACAGTCAGTGCGAAGAATAGCGCCATAGCCCCTCATTTCGCCCCCAACAGGAGGAAATGGGGGCCTCCCATCGGCCCGAAGAGGGCCTTGGGCGTGCTGAAGTGTTGCCTCAGTAAAGTCATGGAAGTCGGTCAATGCCTTCTCCCACACCATCTTCACGGTTGCATGTTTAGATTTAAAATGCACCGCATTTCTTACATTCCGGAGCTTCCAAAGGCAATAAGAGAAAAGCGAACGCATGACAAAAAGGGACTGCTTAGTCAATCCGGCACCTTCGTCAACCCATGAGCCAAGGTGCCAGGAGTCAACAAGATGGAAAAAGTGTTAAGCTGTTGCTAAAAGATGTCCCAGAGCTGCTGGACAAAAGGACAATGAAAAATAGATGAGAGTTAGTTTCAACAGTAAGGCCACAAATAGAACAGGAGGGGTTAATTGTGCTGTTAAAATGGGAAACACTATCGAGGATTGGTAATTTGTTATGCAAGAGTTTCCAAAGAAATATATGAATTTTTGGAGCTATTGGAATCTGCCAGATCCTAGTCCAAGCATGCCCTCCACTCGTGATGGGCAGCAAAGCGTGGCGGGAATAAAACTATAGACTGACTTAGCCTTGGCATCTCCATGGGTATCAGTCACCCAAATCCATGCGTCATCATAGGCAGTAGATAGAATGTAAATACACTTAATTATATGGCAAAGATCATCGCCAAAGAGAGCATGAAGTAAGTTGTCATTCCGATTTCCATTTTCGATCAAGTCACTAACGAACAGATTGTCAAGCGGATGTGACGTGTTAATATAAGTGGGCCATTTACTAAAGGGAATCTGACAGACCCAGGGTCCGAAAGGAGTGATGTTTTGTTGCCCTTACCAATTTGTTTTCGAAAGCCAAGTCGTAGGTCTAACGTGGAATGAATGATTTGGCGCCAGAAAGGAGAGGATTTTGGATTATGAGGAGGGGTGTTCCACATGCTGAAACATCCGTACTTAGCATTTGATAGTTGAACCCACTGATTGTTACTCTAGTTTAGGAGTGAAAGAACATGTTTAGCCATAAGAGAGGTTTGCACCGCATGCAGATTTTTAATTCCCAAACCACTGTGAGTTTTAGACAGCTGGGCAATTTGCCAATTGATAAGGTATGAGGTGCGGTGTCCTGGCCCAGAGTTCCAAAGGAAATATCCAGAATGCTTCTCGAGAGATTCGATGATGCCATTGGCCAGACAATGGTGCTAAACCAATGGGTTGGGATGGCAGATAAAATAGATTTGATTAGGATGGTACGACCAGCTTGGTTAAGAATCTTGCGACTCCACCCAGCTAGCCTGGTAGAGGTCTTCTCAATGATCAGATGTTAGTCCTGAATAGCAAGTTTAGAGGGTGAAATAGGAGTACCAAGATATAGAAAATGAAATTTCCCCAATCTAAAGTCAAGGGTGGCCTTGATCACATTCTTTTGTCTAATATTTAGCTTCGAAAGGTAAAGTTTAGATTTTTGGTTGTCAACTTTATGTCCATTAAGATACTCGTAAACTTGAAGGACCTATTTAATGATCTTACAGTTCCTTTATGTAGCTTTGAGACAGATTAGTACATCATCAGCGAATAATAAATGTGATAAGGTGACTGCTGGATACTGAAAGGAATGATTTTTCTGATGGATTCATATGCACTCATGAGAGAGGAGAAGACTTGGCTGACAATTATGAAGATATAAGGAGAAATGGGATCGCCTTGGCGGATTCCCCGGAAAGGAAGGAAAGTCTCAAAGTTTTGTCCATTTATGACACACATGAAGATGAGGATCGAATGCAAATGTCAATCCATTTAACAAAAGTAGGAGGAAAGTTCATAAGGGTCAGTACATTGTCTACTGAAGACCAGAGATGCGATCGAATGCCTTCTTCATATCAATCTTGATGAGCATAAATTTGCTCCTATCGTTGTTAAGGGAGTGGGCGAGTTCTTGAGTAATCATGATATTGTCCTGAGTTTGTCGGCCAGGCACAAAAGCTGGTTGGTTCTGGTCTATAAGGTGCTCTAAAGTAGGTCTCAGGCGATTGGCTAGAATTTTAGTAAGTAGCCTATATAGAACATTGCATAATGAAATTGGTCTGTAGTCGGTAACATTTTTTGGATTCTTTTTCTTGGGTATGAAAATTAAGGAAGTAAGGGACCACTAAGAAGGGAATGAATTATATAGTAAAAAGGAGTTGATGGATGTAGTTACCGCAGGACAAGTAGGTCCCAATATTCCCTGTAAAATTCATTAGTGAATTTGTGGGGGCCGAGCGACTTGCCAAGGGGCATACTCCAGAGAGCATCCCAAATTTCATCATCAGAAATGGCTTTAATGAATGAGTCGGATATGGTATTGTCGAATGTGGGGAGAGAGGGCCAGCAAGTCCAGGGGATGTTAGGGGATGGATCAGGACACCATAAATTTTATAGTGGTTAACAAAACAGGTTCTAATATCTTTGGGATCAGTAATGACAGTGCCATCGGTATTTTGTATTTCTAGGATGGAGTTTTGCCTATGTCTGATCATGGTCGAGAGGTGAAAATATATTGTGTTTCTATCACCTTTGGTAATCTAGTGCGCCTTAGCTTTGCTCCACCACTTGGGGCCAATTTGCCTAAGTCGGGCAGCGTGAAGGTGATAAGCAGACCGAAGATGGCCAAGCTCAACGTCTGTGAGGCCTCGGGTGATGTCTAATTTCTCAAGTTCAGAGATGTGAATGAGGGTGTTATCTGCCCTAGTCTCAAGATTGCCTATAGTATTCTTATTCCATTTTAGAGTGTCCGATTTGATTTTTTTAAGAGCAGACTCTAAAGACCCTGAGTTAGAAACACAACGCTGGATTATACTACGTGCCTCATGATGCTAGTTCCAAAAGTGTTCATACTTGAACGAGCGGGCACGAGAAGTAAGATTATCAGGTTGGAACAAGATAGGGGTGTGGTCTGAGACACATCGAGGGAGTGAGGTTAGAGATAGATTCGGGAGTGTTTGTAACTAGTGATGGCTAAGAAATAATCTGTCAAGACAACAACGAATACGAGCTAAACCCGATCGATCATTACACTAGGTAAATGAAGGACCTCTAAGTTCTACATCGACAAGACCATGTTTATCAATGTCTCTTAGTAAATACGTCGATCTAGAGAGGGTAAAGGGACGGCCACCGAGCTTGTCGTCAGGGCCAAGCAAGGAGTTAAAGTCGCCCATGAGGGCCCAAGGAAAAGAACCAGTCTCCATGCGAGAAAGTTCATGCCACAAAAGATTACGAGCCGAAGGAATAGAGCTAGCATACACGCATGAAAGGAGGAATGTAAAACTGTTAAAAGAGACGGCAGCATGCAAAATCTAAGAAGTATGGATCGAAGTCACCTGAGTGCCTTGGCCGCGCCAGGCCAAGGCAATGCCTCCGAAAGCACCCACGGCCTCGTGGAAAACACCGTCCCACAGAGGCCCCAAACGACGAATGAACTATTTTATTTTTACATAATCTGAATGGGTTTCTAACAATATTACAAATTTTGGCTTAGATGCCCTAATTAAGTTAACTAATCTATCCCTAACTTTCACACAGAAGGCGCCTCTACAATTCCAAGATAGAATGCGCATCAGGAGGAGATGGGGTTGACGTCGTTAGGCTCCGTGGAGGATGCCATCACCTGCACAGAGTAAGCACGGCATGAAGGTTTGACCACTGATGACGATAAAGAGTTACCTGGCGCTTTAGGTGCCTTCTTCTTGAGATGGAGGTTCGGGAGCAGGGGCCTCGACTTCTTTCGCTTCGAATGAGTTGGCGGGACCAGATCTGCTCCACCTCCTCCGCCTCCGATGAGTCATCTTTCAAAACACCGACCATGCCCTGCAACATGTTAGTAGCCTGAACAACAAGCTCCTCGTGCGGAGGTCCAAATGCAAAGGCACCTGAACTAGTAGCAATAGTAGGGGCGATTTTGGGAAGAGGAGCAGTAGGAACTGCAGGGGTAGAGCGGAGGGAGGTTGAGGATGGTGAGGCGAGAGGAGTAGCAGAAGCAGATTCGGCAGTGGTAGAGTCTGTGCGAGAGGGTGGAAGGGTACGAGGGAGAGCTGCGCCCACAATCGGCTGAACCGGCGAGATAGGGGGAGAGGAGGAGTTAGCGGTCGTATGAGGTGTAGCATTTGCAGGTGAGGGTTTTTGGTGGGCAGATGAACGGCTGAGATTCACCTCGAACAGCGCCATAGTGCCGATGCCCTCCACGTGGACCGCCCCCACGTGAGCATCAGTAGCATCATCGGTGAGATCCACACAGATCGATGATGTGGCGCCCCCCGAGAAAGCACAAAATGTATTTTCGCAAGGGCCATCCACACTGTCAAAATGCATCTCTCTCTCTCGTCATTGCGACACGTCACCGGACTCCCATGGATGGATGACGTGGCCCCCTGAGTGACAGCGAGCCGTTGCGCCTGCGGGGCCCGATGCTGGCGAGGCGACCGTTGCAGGTCACGTGCTCCGTCCTCCCCACACGCTCCGGCGATACCCGACGCTGGGTGGTTGAGGTCGATGGATGGACCAGGAGGGCGACGCATCCCAGCAACACGAAGCTAGGGTCCAAACAACATCAACTCCGAGCTCCCCTCGTCGGACCGGGTCATCGGAACAGAAGAGCAATGGTCGAACCTGTGTCCAAAAAAACCGCAACGGAAACAAAAAAGTGGCAAATTTTCATATTTACCTGTTGAAAGT
Source organism: Pontederia crassipes (assembly GCA_030549335.1). Classification (NCBI taxonomy): domain Eukaryota; kingdom Viridiplantae; phylum Streptophyta; class Magnoliopsida; order Commelinales; family Pontederiaceae; genus Pontederia; species Pontederia crassipes. The sequence continues at coordinate 57,305,749 of CM060194.1, read as the reverse complement.
AGCGATCGCCGGACGATAAACGAATCCAGATTCCTTGCTTGATTGGCACCGTGAGGTCAACCTTGACACAAGCACGAGCAGGGGAGTTGGGGGGCGTCTAGGGAAACATCTTCAACTCGCAGCGGAGAGCCAAAGGTCGCCACAATTCTCCTCAAGGAGCTAGGATTTAACAGTTCGAGTGGAAGACCCGGGAAGTGAAGCCAGAGGGGGGTAGCCATAGGACAATCACCATCAGGGCAGAAGAAAGGCGATACCTGGGCGACCCACAGAAGGTGCCCCTTGAACTCCCAGGGACCACCGATGAGCACCTGCAAGAGGTCGGCCTCGTTAGCGAACTTAAAGAGGATAAATGAGTTACCTAGGGGTGTTCACCGGTGAACCCAGAAATCCGACCCGATCGGGTCGGGTCGGCCCGACCCAACCAGACCATGACCCGACCAAGGGTCGGGTTGGGTTCGAGTTGGAATTTTCCAACCCGAGTTGATCCGACCCAACCCGACGACCCGGTTTTTTTCTTTTTTTAAAAATTTTTAATTATTTTTAGTTAAATATATAGTTTTATATTATTTAAAATCTAAAAAATATGAAATAAATTATTTTACATGTACAAAAGTATATAGATATTTAAAAAAATATTTTTGGTATTTAAAAATACTTTATTTTGTATTAAAAAATAAATTAATAAATACTTTTTATATTAAAAAAATAAATGAAAAATTAAAAAAAAAGAAAAAGGGTGGTCGGGTAATCCGACCACCCGATCCGACCTGACCCGGCCCGGATCGGGTCGGTTCGGGTCGCAACCCAAAAAAGGCGGAGACCCGACCCGACCCGGCCAACCGGGTCAGGTTTGTTCACGGGTCGGGTCAAACCCGACCCGTGAACACCCCTAGAGTTACCTAGTTCTGAGTAGCTCCACGGAGAGGCCATGCTCCACAGCTGCGGCAACTCCTCCCGTAGAGAAATCGGATTTCCAACATAGCATCCTAGTAGACACAAGCCGGAGCTCCTGCTTACGACCCAGCTTATCTTCTACCGACCAATGGATAGGTTAGCCATAAGAGGGTGGGGGTGGGGGTGGGGGTGGGGTGGGTGGAGGCGTCCCTGGCAGCGATCACCGGGGACGGAGGCTGTAGTATTTAGGCTAAGGAGAGGCGAGGGCACCCATGCTCAGGAAGGAGGTTGTTTTAGTTGGAGTTTCTCTTTCATCTTTGTCAACCAAGACAAAGGTAACAAAGATTGAATATCTTGGCAGGCATGGAACCTGTGGAAAGAAGGCAAAATTATGGAATTGCTTGACGAATCGATCGATGGCGATTTCGACGAAGATGAAGTCTTGAAGTGCGTCAAAATTGGCTTGCTATGCGTTCAAGAATTCCCAAATGACAGGCCCACCATGTCCGCCGTGGTCATGATGCTGGGCAGCCACCACGTCGCCTTGCCCCAGCCGAAGCAGCCTGGTTTTGTGGCAAGAAGAGTCAACTCTGAGCCAGAATCTTCTAGTGAGAAGCGAAGCGTGAACGAGTTGACCATCACACTGACTACAGGCAGATAAATTAATGTTCCGTGTAATTACATGAACTTTTATCTTCTTGAATATACAATCTTTGTATTTAATTCACATATGTATGGGCTTAATGGATTGAATCCCAGAATAAGTAAATCAGAAATGATCATCACAACATTTTAAAAAACGTAATAAATAACAATTATCGTTATTTGATTACATTGTCCTAAACGTCAATTTTTGCGACATAAAAGTTTCTTTTCCTAATCTAATTGTGTCCTTGTTTATTTGAAGAAACATCTCTGCCTTCTTTTTCTTTCAAAACTCTATTCTCCACCTCTTTGTTGCCACATTAGTGTGTCATATATACATTCAACCTACTGAAAGAAACGTTGTTTAGGATCATTTGTCTTGAAGGAAATAGTCCAAGTGATTTATAAGCCGCCCAAAGTCAGCTCCAATAAGAAAAGTGTGGAAGGAAGAAAGCTGGTAAAAGGAAGAGTAAAAACATCAATACTGAATTGCTCATGATGTTTCTTCTGTGGCGCAGGTGGAGGATGTCCTGTATTAAAATCAATAGATATAAATGAAAATATTGTCTTCAAACTGCTGCGGTGGTTATAGGGGGGTACGTAAAGTGCACGATCGCCTTTCAAACATCATGCAAGAACATCGACTAGATCTTATTGTCCTACTTGAAACTCATTGCATCTCCTACAAATCTGAAAAGATTCTTCAACGCCTGTGTCAATATGGTGATGATGCCGCAGGGGCCAGGGGGCATTCTCCTTGCTTGGCCGACCAATGTGGTCACAATATATAACACCTCTCCAATGCTTCAAACAATATTTGCATGCAACTGTAACTATCAATCATTTTTTCCTTTCTTTTATCGGAAATATATGCTAGTACAAATTCTTTGCATAGGAATCTCCATGGCAAAAACTCTCTGCTCATAACCTTGATGATTTGCCATGGATAATATTGAATTGTACCCGTTTTCCTGGGATAAATAAGGTGGGACTCCTCACCAAGGACTTTCGGACATACCCCAAAGTGAAACAATAGAAAACATACGGATAGAATACATTGTAGACTTGATAGATTTATGGTAAACTTGGATCACTAAATTTTTCGATCTAACCTTAATCACTCTCTTTAAAGGATGTTCTGACTGTACTCCATTGCTATTCAACACAAAATGAATGCAAAACAAACCTTAGACCTTTTAAATATAAACATTTTTTATTTGAACATCTTGAACTTAGGCCAATGGTGCAAAAGGTATGGCAATCTTGTAGTCCTGACACTCCTATACAACACCCTGTTGAAGACAGCACCGACATACCCCAACCGACATACTTTGAAGTTTTTAGGACTAGTTCTATAATGTTATTTATCTAGAAGATTATATATAATATAATATTGTGTGGACATTATGCTTTAGAAGCACGGAATCATCAACGGAATGATATAATATTGCTTCAAGAACTCTGTGATCTTTCCAAATCATGCTGTTCAAGAAGGCAGTATATGGACTCAAACAAGCACAAAGGGCATTGTTTAAAAAGATCGCAGAGTTATTGAAGCAATGTGGCTACTTTATGCCTATTCGTGAAGGCTCAAGAGGGCAAGTTAATGATTATGCTAGTTTACGTTGACGACTTAATTATTACAGAAGTTGATGATAAGGAGATTTATGAAATTCGAGACAATCTCTCCACGCGCTTCCAAATGAAGGATCTCAGTAAGCTGAATCATTTTCTCGGCCTTGAAGTAGAAGCAACAAAAGAATGATTATTCTTATGTCAACAGAAGTATGCTCAAGATCTATTAGAGAAATTCAGAATGCTTAATTGCAAGCCAATCTCAACACTGATGGAGGTAAATACAAAGTTATGCTCTACCATGGAAAAGAATTAAGAGATGCAATCATGTATAAAGCTTGATATATCTCACGCTGACACGTCCTAATATCACACACGTCGTTGGAGTTATTTGCAAGAACCAAAAAATACTCATCTTGAAACAACTCGATGAATTGTATCAAGGGCACAATTGACTATGGATTATTCTATAAGAAAAATATATCATGTACCTTAAGTGACTTTTGTGATGCCGACTATGCTGGAGATCTTGATACGTGACATTCTACTACGGACTATATATTTAGTCTCAGATCTAAAGCAATATCATGTTGTAGTAAAAGGTAGTATACTATAGAAGTTGAATATAGGGCAGGTGCAATGGCAGCTCAGGAGTGCACACACATGGCTAGCACAATTACTAAAATATTTACATCAATCAGTTGATTCAGTAGTGAAGTTATATTGTGATAATCAACCTGCAATTCGTCTAGCTGGAAATTCAATATTTTATGCACGAACAAAACATGCCGAAATTCACTACCATTTCTTTCGAGAGAAAGTACTATAAGGAGATATTAAATTAACATATGTATGCACACAAGATCAAGTTGCAGATGTACTTACTAAAAGATTGAATAACAATAGGTTTGAAGAATTTCGAAGGAAACTTGACAAGACATCGAGAATGATAGGCTGAGGGGGAGTGTTGAAGACAGCACCGACATACCCCAATCGACGTACTTTGAAGCTTCTAACATTAGTTCTGGAATGTTATTTATCTAGAAGATTACATAAAATATAATAATGTGTGGACATTATGCTTTAGAAGAACCGACATCATCACCTATAAATAGGGATGGGTGGCCATGCTCTCATGCATCAAAGTGAAGTGTCAACTCCAAGTGTTAGCTAGAGTGTGTAGTAGGTTTATCCATTTGTGCAAGTGAGAGAGGGGAGTCTCTACGTGAGTGAGTGGAGTGTGCATGCATAGTAAGTGTCACAGGTGATATGAAGTGAGAGGTTGAGTGTAGAAATGTGTTAGGTGTTTGTGTTGTCCATTCCATGCGTAAGTGTTTCGAGTGTGGCTCATATTAGTGTACTTCTTTCGATATCTATATAAAAATATCATTTGTTAGTTCGATTTTGATCTAAACAAACTCTCTACAAGTGGTATCATAACAGGTTGGCCCGTGGGTAATTCCGTCAGTTCGAGATTTTGTCAAAGTAAATTACGTGGAGGCCGGTTCGAGATGGTGCAAGAAAAGCTTCAAGGAAGTTCTGTTGGAGCAAGTTGGTAAGAGGATAATTAAGGAAATTTTTTTTCAGCGCACAATATGGGATTGTGAAGCTTACTTGAGTGATATAGTAGTGTTTATCAAGTCATTATGGCATATTTCAAATCCTTGATAAGCTCTTTAGAAAAACTCAACTATAATAATTATAATAATTGAGTATCCATATACAATATTATTTGAAGGAGCAAAATCTATGGAACATTATTGGAGGACATGAGACTATGCCACCAACAAAATAAGAAGAGCTAAAGAAATAGGAGTGCAAAGTAGAAAAAGCCATGTACGCGTCGGTGGAGGATGAATTTCTTCAGAAGATTAAAGACAAAGAGGCACCTAAAGAAGCTTGGAATATATACTTTGGCCACACTCTTCACAAAGAATAATGATGCAGAATTGCAGCAGCTGAAGAATGATTTGATCTCCATGAAGCAAGGTGACATGTTGGTGAATCAATACTTCTCCAAGATTAAATCTATATATGATGAGATTGCTAAGTTAGATTCACAAATTAAATACTATTACTGAAACAAGCAATGGTTTGTATCCTAAATATAGTAGTTTCATCATTGCTATTAGAGATTGGGCGCAAGAACCAGCTCTCACTAAAATGAAGAGTATCTTGTCCAACCAAGAAGATCTGGATGCTCAAATATCCAAGATCTCGATAAAGGATGAAGAGAATGCTTTATTCATCAGGAAAAAGCCTTCACATTCTGATAAAGTCATAAAGAATTACAACAACCAAGAAAATCAAAAGGGGCATAAGCAAGGTTGGTCGAGACATGGATGAGGCAGAGGTCCACAGCAAGGGGGAGCTTACCGAGGCCCAAGCAAAGAGGATCAAGAGGAGAAGAAATCTCATAGCAAAATGTTTGTTGTCATAATTGTGAAAAGAAATGTCACTATGCACGTGACTGCTGGCACAAACGAGAGGAAGGAAATGTTGCCGCTTCTCATGATAACGAAAGCGAAGAGGAATGGAATCTCGAAGCTACACTTGCAATAGAAGAAATCATCCCCATCTACGTAAGAGAATTTCAGAAAGCAATGGAGCTTGTGATGACTAGTATCGAGGAGCCTTTCAAAGAAGAAGCATCTCTCATCGCATCGAATAATAGAGGTATTAACTATCATAATGATTGGATAGTTGATTGTGGTTGTTCAAATCATATGACAGGAGATGAAGAGAAGCTTCGTAGTATGTCAAAGTATAAAGGTGACCGCATGGTGGTGACGACAAACAACACTCGGTTGTCATCACTCATATTGGCAAGGAAATAATAGTTTCTTGATTCGGATCACATGAAGTGGAGCTGGATCATGTCTATCATGTGTCGGGTATGTCTAAGAACTTATTATCAGTTTCTCAACTAACTTCTTTCGACAATTATGTGATATTTAGGCTGAAAGATGTTAAATCTTATAAGAATCTAAGACACTGCTCCACCAATAATGGAAGGAAAAAAATTAGAGTTTGTCTATGTAATGTGCTCAAGAAGCATACATAGACTAGTCAAGAAAAAATGAGACAACTAATCTTTGGCATGCAAGGCTCGGACATGTTAGCTATAAAAGGTTGGAGGCAATGATGAATAAGTCCATGGTGAAGGGACTTCCTTGCGTAGATGTCCGAGAAGATATCATCTATGCAGGTTGTCAATTTGGTAAAGCTCATCAGCTATGTTACAAGGAGTCGAAGCTCAAAGCTAAGGCACCATTAGAGCTAGTACACTCTCATGTATTTGGTTTCGTAAAACAACCATCTATTTGTGGATTTTGCTATATGATTACCTTTATTAATTACTTCTTTAGATTTGTCTAGGTGGACTTCATGAAAGAGAAATCTGAAGCATTGGCGAAGTTTAAAGAATTTAAAGAGAAGGTCGAGAAGGAGCTCGATTGCTTGCACACAGACAATGAAGGAGAGTATAGGAATTCTCTAAATATCTACGAGCATGCTATATACGCCGTCAGCTCACTTATCCTAATACACCACAACAAAATGGCCGAAAAGAAGAATCGTCATCTAGTAGAGATATGCAAAAGCATGTTGCATGCAAAGAATGTACCTCCACGATTTTTGGGTGGAGTGTACGAAGATAGTTGCACATGTGATTAATAGGCTTCCTCAAGTAAAGATTGGATTTGTCTCACCATACGAGAAGTTGTGGAAGACCAAGCCCATGGTGAGTCATTTTCTGATTTTTGGATGTGTTCTCTATGTCTATTACAGATAATCTTCATACCAAGTTCGATAATAAGGCAATGCGTTGCATATTCATTAGATATGATAGCAAACTAAAAGGATGGAGATATTGTGATCCAACAATTGAACGAATCCACATCTCTCGAAATGTGGTATTTGACGAAGCATCATCTTGGTGGTGATCAAAAGATGTGACGTTGCACAACACAAATGATATTGAAGACAATATTCAAGTTCAAGTAGATGAGATGACAAGAGAAGCACTTCGTTCTACATAAGAATAAGAAGAGAGGAAGCTTCAAAGAATAAGAGTCTATAGCCAACCAGAGAACACCAAAGATCTCTTGAAAAAGAATGGCCAAGTCAAATAGAAGATTCAATGATTGAAGAAGAATCTTCAACACCAAGGAGATTAAGCAAACAATGAAGGCCTAATAAAAAATACGCAAATGCAACATTAATTGAAGACGTCAAAGAAAATGAGCCCAACTCATTCAAGGAAGCATCGAAACATCAAGAGTGGAGATCAGGAATGGAGGAAGAGATCCAAGCTCTACATCAGAATGAGACGTGGGTACTAGTTCCAAAGCCAAGCGACATGTAACCTATATCCTACAAATGAGTTTACAAGCTCAAGAGAAAGCTCGACAAATCAGCTAAAGCCTAGTAGCCCGAGGATTCTCTTAGTAGTATGGCTTCGATTATGAAAAGGCATTCAACCTAGTAGCAAAGATCACTATGGTACGTGTTTTATTGGCTTTAGCTACAAGCAAATCGTGGAAGCTATGGCAAATGGATGTGAAGAATGTATTTTTGCATGGGGACTTAGATCATGATATCTATATGGAGCAACCTCAAGGATTTGAGTCCATTAATCATCCAAGTTATTTATGTAAATCAAAGAAGATATTATATGGACTCAAACAAGTACCAAGGGCATGATTTGGAAAGATCACAAAGTTATTGAAGCACTGTGGCTACTCTATGGTGACAGCTGATTCTATCTTTTTCGTGAAGGCTCAAGAGGGAAAGTTTGTGATTGTGCTAGTCTATGTTGACAACTTAATTATTGCAAGAGATGATGACAAGGAGATTTATCAAATTCGAGACAATCTCTCTATGCGCTTCCAAATGAAGGATCTTAGTAAGATGAAGCATTTTCTTGGCCTTTAATTAGAAGCAACAAAAGAAGGATTATTCTTATGTCAATAGAAGTATGCTCAAGATCTACTCGAGAAATTCAAAATGCTTGATTGCAAGCTAATCTCAACACTGATGGAGGTAAACACAAAGTTATGCTTTACCAGGGAATTATTAAGAGATGCAACCATATATAGACAATTTGTGGAAAGCTTGAAATATCTCAAACTAACATGTCTTGATATCAAACATGTTGTTGGAGTTATCAACAGATTTCTGCAAGAACCAAAGAAGCTTCATCTTGAAATAACTCAATGAATCTTAAGGAGAAAGATTTCTCATTCCTTAGCCATAAAGATAATTGTATATCAATGACACAATCGACTATGGATTATTCTATAAGAAAAATATATCATGTAAGTGACTTTTGTGATGCCGACTATGCTAGAGATCTTAATACAAGCGTTCCTACTACTTAGCCTCGGATCTAAAGCAATATCATGGTGTAGTAAAAGGTAGTCTATTATATTTTTATCAAGTACAGAAGCTGAATATATGACAGGTGTAATGGCAACTCAAGAGTGTGGCCAGCACAATTATTAAAAGATTTACATCAATCAATTGATCTAGCAATGGAGTTATATTGTGATAACCAGTCTGCAATTCGCCTAACTAAAAATCCAATACTTCATTCACGAACAAAACATGTCAAAAGTGACTACCATTTCCTCTGAGAGAAGGTACTGCAAGGAGATATTAAATTGAGGAGTGTTGAAGACAACACCGACATACCCCAACCCACATACTTTGAAGATTCTAGGATTAGTTCTAGAATGTTATTTTTCTAGAAGATTACATATAATATAATAATGTGTGGACATTTTGCTTTATAAGCACCAACATCATCACCTATAAATAGGGATGGAAGGCCATGTTCTGGTGCATCAAAGTGGAGTGTCAACTCCAAGTGTTAGCTAGAGTGTGTTGTAGGTGTATCCATTTGTGCAAGTGAGAGAGAGGGGAATCTCTACGTGAGTAGGTGGAGTGTGCATGCGTAGTAGGTGTCATAGTTGATATGAAGTGATAGGTTGAGTGTAAAAATATGTTAGGTGTTTGTGTTTTCCATTCTATGTGTGAGTGTTTTGAGTGGCTCATATTAGTGTACTTCTTTTTATATCTATATAAATATCATTTGTTTGTTGATTTTGATATGAAGAAAATCTCTACACCCTTTAGACTTATTTAAAAAAAGAAACTTTACATTGGAAGAAAACTGATTTGGGAAAGTTAGAAAATAGAGCACAAAAGATAAAACAAGAAATACGAAACTTAAGGATGAACAACAAAATCTCATTATTATAGAATAAAAACTCAAATCTATACAATCAACATGTTGTTTATCTTAGACAAATCAATATGGTGGTCTAAATCCATAATTACATGGTTAAAAGATGATAATAAAAGTACAAAACTTTCTTTCAGTTAAGCACAAATTTAAGACAAAGAAAAAAATTATATCAGTAGGATTGAGAATGTGGATGGGAAAGTCCTAACTAGTAAAAAAGATATTAAGTAAGATTTTGTTGAATACTACAAAAAGAACTATGGGAGCATGAGAGTAGTCCTCCTCGGTTATATATCCTCATGGCCTACTCTATCCACTCTCAAGATTTCGTGGCATCACATAATCACCTCCCCCATCAGAGATCAGCAAAAAAAACTATTTTGGAGCATATTTCTTTGGAAAACTTTAGGCGTCAATCGTTTTACTCGTGAATTTTTACAAGATTTATAAGCACATTATAAGACATAAAATCCTTCTTCTTATCAAATTCCTTGCCACCTGACTTCTCTCACATGACAATTACTTTTGTACCAAAAAGATCTAATCCTAAATTAGTCACAGCTCACAAACCCACTGCACTTTGTAATATTAGCTACAGAGTTATTGCTAAACTATTAATGACTTGATTGATCCTTCCCAATCCACATTTGCTGTAGGCAAATCAGTAAAAGATAATGTTGTCTGGCCTAAGAAATAGCACATTTTATGATCATTGATAGGAAAAAAAATTATTCTCCTCAAGATAGATATGAAAAAATCTTTTGACAGAATATCTTGGGATGTTGTATTTAATGTACTCATTGCAATGGATTTTCTATCTCAATTCATTGCATGGATTAAAACTTGTATCCAATCCCCCATCTTCATATGCTCATATTTTTAAAAATTATAAAAAAATTAGACAAGGAGACCCATTATCCTCTTATATGTTCATTTTAGTTTCACAAGTTTTCTCCTCCTTTCTAGATCAAGAAGTAAGTACGCGAAGAATTATACCATTTTAAATCAAGGATTTTTTTATGAGCCACTTGTTATATGCGAATGATTTTAATATGTATTGCAGCCACTAAAACAAATTGTAAAAGACACAAGGATGTCTTTAACATATATAAAATACCAACAAATCAAAAAATTAATCTAGATAAATTAGCAATTTATCTGCCACCTAAAATGCACCGGAGAAGAAAATAGTCAAGTATTAACATCCTAGAAATCAGTATTGACTATTATCCATTTATGTACTTGGGGATTCCAATAGATCACTCATAAAGTCAAATCCTAATCATATGACTGAAAAAAATGGAAGGAAAAATAGTTGGTTGAAAAATAAATCAGACTGGGAAACTACTCTTGTAAAGGCTACTTTAAACACACTCCCAATTTTCTCCCTTTGCTCAATCAATATTTCTATGGGTTTCATTGAATCGTTGGAGAAAACTATCAAGAAGTTCCTTGGGTCTAAACCTAAAAACACACAAGGATTAACTACCAAATTGTACAATCACCCCTATATGCTGGGGCTAGGAATAAAGAAATAGACCCATGTTCGAACATCTCTTATTGCTAGAAGGGTTTTGGATATCCGTCAATACAAACCAAAACTTGTTGTTACCATGTTAATCGATAAGTATGCTTTTCCTCACCCTTGGTGCTCACAATTAAATACAAATCACACAAAAACTTCTATTGTTTGGAACTTATCTTGCAAGTGCTGGAGGACATTAAACTTGCCACGAGAAAATAAATTGGCGATGAAAAGAATACACTTATAATTAGAGATCCTTGTTTTAGAATCCATTACGTTAAATGCTTACTTATATACTTACACTAATGTTAATTCTCCTGCGCATACAATGCATGTATGTGATCTCTTATTTGGCTCCACATGGAATGAATCCATCTTACATGATCTTTTTGCTCCCTCTCTAGTTTCTAGAATTCTCAACATATATGTGTTTGCTCGTCCCTATGAAGATAAGTGGTTATGGGCACTAGATATATATGGTCAGGTAATTGCAAAATCAGTTTATGGTTTCATTAGCAGACCCCCACCCCCCCCCCCCCCCCCCCCCCCCTCCCCCCACACAAATCAGTTTATGGTTTCATTAGCAGAACCCCCCCACCCCCCCACCCCCCCACCCATCTTACTAGTTTGCTGGATGCTTAGGATGGAAGATAATTTGAAAAATTAACATCCCCCTTAAAATAAAAAATGTTCTTTGAAAAATTTTGCACAAAAACTCCCCACCAAAGATATGCTTTCTAGATTTGATCTTACCATTATTCCATGCTGTGTGTCTCCTCTATTCAAACAAATGTGCAACTTTTCTTTGAATGTTCATTTGCGACTCATATTTGAATATCTTTCAACATAAACTTTATTATAGCTTCATGTATATGTCGACTTGGGCTGAGGATGATTTGATTCAAGAGGGGAACCTTTTGGATGTTTCTTCTAAAACTAGTCTTCTTGTAATTTATGCCTCATGTCCGTGGAGTATTTCGAAAGCAAGGAACGATGGTTTTTTTAATTCCATCTAAACAACTATATCTATAGTGTGGGAGAGAGTGATGGATAGCTACAATGAACTAAAAAACCACCACACCAGGGACCTTTCTCTGGGGCACCAACAAATATCCCGTTGGGAGCCTCTACATCTTTCGAGTTCAAATTGAAACGGATGGCTCTTTTATGAGCTCTAGTGTGGAGGGAGGAGTAGGCCATATTATTAGATCTGCTAATTCACTTTTTGTTTGTGCAGGTGACTCAAAGATATATTTTCATTTAGTTCTAGAAGCTGAATCTTGGAACATGAGAATAAGGATATTCAAGTGCAAGGAATTGGTCATCAAGAAGCTTATCGTTGAATCTGATTCCCAATCTTTAAACATCATTAGCAAAGGTATGAACCCACCATGGAGAATCTCAACCATCTTGGATGATATTTGGAATCTAACTCCATTTTTTGAAAAATTTACATGCAAATGTGTTAGTTGCAAGGGTAATCTTGCTGCATACATTTTGACTTTTGCATAAGAACATTCATCTGGAGATTACTTTTGGGAGAGTATCCCCTTCGGGACTCCTAAAAATCCAAAAACTTAATGTGCAGAAATTAAGCACAAATATACTATCAAGTATATTAAATATTATTAAGTAATAAAGAGTAAATAGAGTGTCAAATTCATGAGGACTAATTTAGATTTTTATCTTTCTAACTTAAGTTTATTAATTAAGAAAATAGCAAAAATGAGTTCAGATAAAAGTGATTCAAATTGATGACAACCAAAGATAATGATGTCTTTAATTAATGTGAGAAAAAGTTAAAATTTAAACTATGTATCCCTATCAGATTCTCTTAATTATCAATAATCAAATATAGAGTTCTTGTAGAAAATAAACAGATAAAAACATATAGGACTTAAAAGCTTGAGAACCTAACTACCCTAAATAAAAATGTGATCAAAGCACATTGAAAACTCAATCTAGTTTAATCTTCTTTCAACTAAGATGCATTAACATGAAAGGTTGCTTAAAGTAAAGGACTAAACAGCTTGAGAACCTAACTATCTTAAATAGAATTAAAAATTAAAGACATAAAAAACTTGATTAACTCCAATTTATTTTATCTAAGATACTTTAATTTGCAAATCTCTTTTAATGACACAATTATTATCAATTAAACTAATTTACTAACGAAAATATCACATAAAACTCAGTCGGGATCAACTCAATGTTTAGTCAAATAAAAATAATGAAGGAACCCGGCCCGAGTTGAATCCTACTCGGTCCGAGTTGCTCAAACAGCCGAATTAGTGCAAACCGATTAACTTTCTCTTGCAATTATCATGCAAAATTATATAATATTAATGCAAGAAAGAGATAAAGCATTAAACATATATCATATCAATGTTCTCATTAGTTCAAATAATAAACTATATTAAAAGAAGATCGAAGTTCAACATAGTTTTCCTCTAACAACTAAACTAATCCATAATCGAAAGAATTAACATCAAATTCGAGGGAGAAAATATAAAAATAAAGATTCAAAATTGTGAATCAAACTCTCAAGAAGTGGTTGACGTCTCTGGAATAATCTTTGATTGAAATTATGCCCCAAACAGTCCCGAAACTTCGAAATCTCCAATTCTTGATAGATTTGTAGTGGCGCATAGTAAAACTTCGTCTCTCGTTTCTAGTTCAGCTAGGACTTCAAACTCTGAGATTGCATGTTCTTTGAGTTGAGTTTGTGATACATCCATATTTATAGGTTTGGCGACCGGGTGCCGAGTTGAAATCATAGCTCTAATCCGAGTGAAAGTTGGCCAAAAAAACTAGGTGTTCCATCAATTGATTGTATTGAACTCGGGTCGAGTTTAGTACAACTTGGGCGGGTTTCAGTTCAAATTTTATTTTTGTACATAAATCAATTTGGAATTTATTTTTAAGAGATACTCTGCCCGAGTACGATGCCAACCCCACTCGGTTTCTACTGAAAGTTTTCCATATGCATTCTTCGAGCTTTGTTTTGCATGCTTTTTTGGTCTGATTGCTTCACACTAACAATTTTGAGAATAAAATAAAGCACAATTAAGTGACTATTGAAAGAATTTAAGAAAATAAATAATAAAGTAGATGTATGCAATGATAAAAACTATGAAAAACAATCCAAATTATGTATGTAAAACACGTATAAAATTGTATCCATCAAACATCTAGTATTCAAGTTTTAATCCTGGGACTATAATGAAACTTTCTTTTAAAAAAGGTATTTATAAGTATAAGCATTTTTTATGATATCAAGTAACTACCTAGGACCATCCATGATTCCAACACCCAAACTAGCACAATCCCATCGACCCGTAAACAATCTTACTCTTCATTGAGAAAGAAAGTTGTCACCAATTATGACAAATTTATTTTCACAATTATTAAGCCATAGTCATGATACATGGTTCTCCTTTAGAAATATAAGTTCCTTCTAACTAATAAAATATAAATAAATAAATATCTTACATTGTGCCTCACTCGAAAATTGAATATGTCTTCAAGAATATTCAAATTTCTAAACGATGGATAAAAACTAAATCAGCAATTTATGTCAGAAAATATACTTATATGACAACACAATCTTGTATTTGGAATGTTTACGGCATGCCCTTTGTCATTTTAAGATGCAATCTCTTTAAAAGAATCCTAAATAGATAAGTCATCCCATGTTATCCATGCCATTTCTTGTACATGCATTTGCTTAAAAAAATTTAAAAAAAAGCAAGAAGACAAAATAAATATATTTCTTCTTTGATATTCTTTATTCGATTCTTACAAATTTTATTTATAAAAATATTTGAGAGCACTCCCAAATATTTATGGCGCATTACAAGTCATCAAAATATTTATGGCACCAAGAACCTCTCGCCCCAAGTAGCCCTAGTCCAGCATCACACAATTTATAACAATACATCAAACTCTTTATTTTTAAAAATATTAAATTGTGGTACGAGTACGTATGTGGATGAACCACACATAACTTCTATCAAGAAACAATTAACATAAAATACACCAAAAGACTTCGTAAGCATATAAGTTCAAAGATAATATCAACTAGTTCATGGGTCACGTAGACTCTAACATCATAAACTCAATATAAGGGTTCGACATAATATAAATAACCTAAGGAGTCTATATCAAAGTTTACAACTCAAGACCCATAAACTATGCATACATGACTCCATAGAAGAGTTCAACATCAACATAAAAATAACATAAGTTAGCTTGGGTCATAAGCCCGACTGATACATGTGCAACCTCTGTCATGAGGTCACCGCTACCAAGCCTAAGTTTTCTCCATACCTACACGAATTCATGGGTT
Source organism: Pontederia crassipes (assembly GCA_030549335.1). Classification (NCBI taxonomy): domain Eukaryota; kingdom Viridiplantae; phylum Streptophyta; class Magnoliopsida; order Commelinales; family Pontederiaceae; genus Pontederia; species Pontederia crassipes. The sequence continues at coordinate 57,290,515 of CM060194.1, read as the reverse complement.
AAAGAAAATTTATCTCATTAGAGTATGTCGAGATCCATGCATGCATATGAATATATAACATGATTTGTACATGTCTTGTCATATGCATTTCAACATAATAAAAAATATATATAAGAGGTATGCATGCTATGAGATACATATGTACTCGATATGATATGTGAACAATCGTCATGGTAAGATAAGATAATAATATAACATCATTAAATATTAAGTTAAAGCATATCATGTACTTATCTTGATTAACTTTAACATCTTATAACATCATGTCGCAAGGAAACATACATTAGCATTTTCTTGATGCATTCATCATCATTTTCATATTTATGTTTCAAGTCATTCATCTTAGTCAACCTACGTGACTTTCATCATCTTTTCATCTTCAATAATTAATTAGATAGCTTTTTATCTTATGCTGATTCGTCGAACTTGGCTAGCTAGGCCGAGATCTCCTAACTTCTTGGTGTAGATGTTTCCAACGCCATCACTTGAGCTAGCATGTGATGACTTAGTCCCCCTGAACGATTACTTATGGTCAACCTTTTCCGAGGTCCAGTGTAGGGAGAACTTTACCCAGCACTACAAGAAAATCGAGGAATAGCAACCCATGACTAGCGACGTTAGGGAGGCGCTATTACATCTTCATGATGAAGAGCGTCTCATTCGCATCTAACTAGCGCCGAATTTATGGGACGCTAGAAATCGGTGGCTACTAGCATCGCAATAGAGTCAACGGAAATGAGATGCTACTAGAGCCACGCGTTGACGCTATCTCAACGTTATTAAGACGCGTGATTTCCGGCTGGGCGTAGAAGAAATGCATCTCTACGTCAACGCGCAGGTGGCGCTAGGTCTGAGGCACTATTCCGGCACCCATGAGTCGCAAATATGATGGTATCTATGTAATCAATGAGGCGTGAATATGGCACTAAGAACGATATATTTAACTCAGCATCGACTACTTTTGTGACGCAAATGTGACACTATGAAGGCGCTACTTGCATATTTTTTTACCCATACCAGCCTCATTTTTCCTCTACCCATGCCATACAATTATATAATGCATATAAAAATGCATTGATATACATCACAAGCAATATAAAAGCATCACAGGCATAATATTTAACATAAGAATACAAAAAGTAATAAACTGAACTAACAAACTATATGTATATCTAAGTCTATAAGTAACAAAAGCATAGTTTGTATTCATGGTTTGTTTCTATCCCAAATTTGAGAGTTATTGTTATCATTCCGGACGTTCGACCCAGACGTGCTCGGTTCATGGCCTCGCGAGGATGGATTCTGCGTCAGGATCAATGAATCACATATATAGTTTCCAAGTAATCACATTGGCGTCTACATAGCGTCGTTTAAGCGTGTGATACCAGATAGCGTCTCCTTAGAGCCGCAACGTGTGCGATGCTAGGTTACCGTCAAGAGATTTCAACATGAGAACGGCGCTAGGTTCTCCCACGTATTTTTTCTTCGTGGCGCGCAATAATAGCGTCTCAAAGGCGCCTTCGTTAGCGTCTATTTCATGAATAGTTAAGAACACGCTAATGAGACGCTATTGAGAGGCAAATAGTGTCTCTTTATTAGGATGCAAAGTGGACGCCATGAAGGCGCTAGTGACATCGATGTAGCGTCACTATAATCTGTGATGCTACTTCGCGTCGCTAATCGCCCATTTTCTTGTAGTGCAAGTTGATGATGATTTGGCTAGGGTACAAGGAACCCAATCCGGGTATGATCCAAACCCAGCTCAAATTCTGTACCAAAAAAGCTAGAAGATGTCCTCTAATTGATCCTATGGATTCAGTCCAAGTTTCCCTGACACTCGGCCCAAATTTCGGCACAAAAATAATATCAATACTTATTTTGACTCTTGATTTATGTCTTCGATCTTGATTTATCTTATGATGATGATTATTTGCCCATTATTACTTGTCATTAACATGGTTAAAGACTCTGATTTAAAGTCCTCTATGATTATCAATTTATCATGATAATTTTGCATAGTGATCCTCGGTGATATATGATGTTATGATTCATCTTATGATGATTCAATCCTAATCTATAATCTCTTAACAAGATTAATTAAAATCTTACAAGATGAAAATATGTTAAATGAAGAGATCTTATGATGATATATTAGTGATGGTCAATTCAGAGTGTGTTGACTCCTTCCCACTGTGAATTGAAAGATGCCCTTATTTTGTTGGAACTGAAAGATACTTCCCCATGATCATGATGATAGATTTCTTGCAATGGTTGCAAATGATAAAGTTTTTTTGTAGTGTGAGTTGAAAGATAATATATAAGTTGAAAGATACTCTACGGATTGAAGATACTCACATTAAGTCAAAGATGAACTAATATGATGACGATGACAACGATGATAAAGACGAAGCATATTAATAATAAAACTTTTCTAATGTGATGATGATGATTGACATTTGTCATTTTTATAATGATTTCTTATGATCCTTCTTGATCTTATATTAATATGATTTAATGAAGATGATTCGTTTCATGATTATCTACTTTCGCTCTTATGATTATTTTCATTATTATTGGTATGATAATCGTTGGCACTCGTTGTGATCCATTTTGATCCTTTCTAATATGCCCTTAGGAAGATACCTTACTTTATACTTTGGTCTTATGATCATTTCCTTTGCTCATTATATGATAATGACCTTATGAAGATGATGCTATCATGATTTATTCTTTTCTCTCAATTATCATGTATGATGCCTTTATTTCTATTTTACATAGTGAGATTTTTTATCTTTCCTACATATTCAAATATGTAGGTTAGGTTCCAAACTCGTGGTGACAGTTCATGAGTATCTTGAATCATTTACTTAGATGATGTATTAATGATGATTCTTTTATTAGTTTTTCGCATTTTATGATGATATTATTCATCTTTATTCTTTCGTGATGTTCACTCTTTTGTATATAATTTTATCTTTAGTTGACGAGTCAAAATTTTTATTTTGATTAATATGATATTCATGTATATATGATCGGTAACCTTCACCAAATTCGTCTTTTAATTACACTCAACAATTTATTCAATCATTCAATACATGTGACAAATTTTAATCCTACTTAAGGATGTCCGAGCATAAAAAATTCCAAGTGAAAACATTCAGCACAATGGCGTCACATACATTGGTCACAGCTGTGCCAAGAAGGGTTGTGGCCATGACAATGTCTAGGAACAATCGTGAAGCCATCCGATAATAGTTGTTCTAGTGGGCCAATTTTTGGGCCTTGACTAGTCACGACCGTTCCAAACCATGGTAAGGACCGTTCTAGTGGCCTGGAACCTAAGCTGCTCATCGGGACACTATTCCACCTTAGGAAAATGGTCGCTCTAGTGGTCATATTTTCACGACCGTTCCACCTTTTGCTACATATTGGAATCACAATCGTTCCACTCCATATGAACGCCTATTACAAAGGCTCATTTTTGCCAGCTTCTCGTTAGAATGTTCAAGGCATGGCAGCACACAAGGTCACGACCATGCCACAATTTGTCATGGCCGCTACATAGACTAGTAAACACCACCCAACCTTGTCCATTTAATGCCCGTTGCAACATGTGTGACAGCACATAGAGGGTCACAACCGTGTCATATGCATCATGGTCGTGCCATAGCAGGGTTTATCCTGTTTTTGCTCAATTTTTCACCATTTACACATGCATATCAGTTCCTATTTCATCTTTAAAGATAAAAAATGATGGCAACATTAATATACATCATCTATTCTACAAATAACAGGAAATGTCTACTAATTAGAAGGCATGAAAATAATTCATGAGATAGTAATAATATAAGAACCTAACACATTTTTAACTCAATGAAGCAGTAGCTAAAGAAAGGAAATGCACAAATGAAATGACGATTTGTAGCCCTAACTTTCATCATCAATAGAATAGTGCCATATTGAAAAGTATGAGACAATGAACAAGAGAAATCATGCACATTCCCTGATCTTCAGCATGGAGAATCTCATGTGTGATTTCCAAAACCTTAATCCAAACACATCAAATATCATTAAGACAATATTAGAATTTGGATCCCCTTAAATATACTTTTAGGATTTAAATTAAAATCCTAATGCTAATTCCTCTTGCATTTTCTTCTCTCTTCTTCCTCCTGTGTGGCAGCACCCTCCTCCCTTTCTGTCTTCTTCTTTTCCCTTGATTCCAGCACTTGATCCTCTTCCTTTGTGCTGTTGTCGGCTGAGTGTGAGGAGTGGGAGTGAGGGTAGCTTCTGTTGTGAGTGGTGGAGCTTCTTTCCCCTTGCTGCTCTTGCCGGTATGCTACTGTGAGGAAAGGATACGAGGGAGCTGCCATGGAACTGTGGAGTGGAATGCTGCAAGATGGGGGCGTCTCCTTCTTCCTCCAGTGTTGCTGGTGTGAGGTGCTCCCATGGTTTGCTAAGGAGCGAGTTGAGGGAGATTGAGGGAAGAGAATGGAGAGTTGCTGCCGGCCGAGTGGGAGGGAAAAAGATGAGAGGGTTAGGGAGGAAGAGTGGGGTTGGGAATAGTTTAGATGATCAAATTATTCCTCTAATCATCCCCTTTTAAGAGTATTATAGTCCATTTTCTTTAAAAGATCAATTTGTGCACTAAATTCCTTTACTTTTAGGATCATCTAGATCTATCTTTACCTGTTTCATCAAAGGTCAAGATCTCCCTTAAAATGTTTTCACTTTGGGGGGCAGTTTGGTCATTTTAAAATTTGAGAATATTCAGCTCCTCTCAATGTTATGTGATTTGACAAAACCAAAGAGATCGCCAATCATGCTCCACGAACCATGTTGTAAAACTCGGCCCGGCCTAATCGGTCGGACCGGTGTTCGGTCATGAAAATGGTCCATGGGTCACTCAAACACGCTCTTTAGGCTGATTCATTTTGACCTGGTCAAACTTGATCAAAATCTGAGTTCAACCGGCTAATCCAACGAGTTTGGGTGACCCGACGAGGACAAAATAAGAAAATAAGTATGATTTTTTTTAAAAAAGAAGACAATTACTTGTATATATATTTGTTTAAAATCGATGCTCCAACTTTTTTCCATTTTTCTTAATATATCACTAGTATTTTTTAAATTTATAATTATGAAGACTTTTCATCTTTTAGGTAATAATTATTTAATTGATACTTACATTATTATATTATGTGATTTATTATACCATTTTATTTTACTTTATTATGTTTTAATTTATTCATTATGCATCTTACAAAGATATTAGGAATACGAGAGAAATTTATTTAGCATATTGTTTTATTAACTTATATTATTCAATTCAATCGATTGATGTGATCCAGTCCGACCTTTCGTTTCGATTCGGTCCGACCGATTCAACCTGTTTCGGCTATTAATCGTGTCGATGGCGGGGTCGAATTTTATAGTCATGGATGTTAAATTAATTTGTCTATTATGCAGCTCTAGACAATATAAGGACCTATATTTCACTATCAGTTTCATTTTGACCTTTTATTTTTGTCAATGGTTGAAAATAAATGACAAAATGAGTTTTTCCAATGGAGAGGACAAGTAAAGTTGGAACACTTGTTCACTATGAGCTATATTACAAGTATGGGTTTAATTAATTAATGTTTATTGGACCTATAACCCCTCAAAATCGGACATCGCCACGTGGCAAAATATGATTCGAAGACGCTAGGGGTCATCCTTATGTATACTTCATATTGATTAAAAAGAAGACTTTGACTGTTCAACTCAAATATCATATAAACGCGGAAGACTTAATCATCATTAAATAATAAAAAGAGTATGACATCTTAGTATGCGAAAGACTGATAAAAAACTTCATATGAATCCAAAGGGAAGCTAGTACATCAAACTAAAGGACTCAAGATATCCATGTGCAACCACCTACGAGCTCGGTCTATTACTGTTGGTCACTTTCATCATTAAGATCTGGTCTTGCATTTAAGAATATGCAGGGGAGAAACCCCCCTATGAATTTTGCAACTCAGTATGAAAGTAAGATAGAAATAATCATAAGATCATGATACTAGACAAGAATCATAAGAAAATTATCATCATATAAAAACAAAATAAACATCATCATGATATAAATAAAAGGATTCGTGTAACGTGTCATATGGATAGGATAGCACTAAGATCATAAGAAATTCATAGATCAAGATGTCATCATCTTAGGATCATACGATCAAAAGATCAGGATAGATCATAATAAATCATCATAGAATGACAAGAGTCGATCATCATGACTATAAGATCATCATCATATAAAGATTCATGAGAGATAATTATGTGAAGAGAGAAAATCATGATTGTCATCTTCTTTAGATTATATTAATAATAGATCAAGAGATCATAAAAAGATCATCATAAGTGTGACAAGAGCCACTAATCATCTTAAAGAGATTTCATTATTAATATGCTTCATCTTTTTCATCATTTTATTATTTATCTTTGACTTATAGTGGGATATATTACAACCCAATGGGAGGCCTGCCTCAACCCGTCCGTCATCATCATAACTGGCAAAGCCAGCCCATAACTAACCGTAGTCAGTCCATAATTGATCGAAGTCAGCCCATAACTGATCGTCACTAGTCCATAATAAAAAGAGCTCTCCATTTAACATTTTTCATCTTTTATCTTGAAACTTTTAATTTATTTTTCATTAGGACATAAGAATCATGATTAAGATTTGGTCATCATAAGAAAGGATCAAGGATCCTAATCATCATCATCATTATATATATGACTTAATCAGAACTATAAGATAGGATCATGGAGAGAAATAAAAAATATATGAACACCATAATCATCATCATTATCATAAGATATATCAAGATCGATAGATATGGATCAATGTCATCATAGATATGATTGAATTTAAATTAAGTCATCATAAAGTCGTAATAGACATTATTATTAAGAGCATAAATAACATAATCATATCACGACTTAAATCAGAACTATGCACATGAATCAGGGATCAAAAGATCATAAAAATCATCTTGACAGTATCGAAATCTGGGCCGAGTTGGGTGAAACCCGGGCCGTGTTCGTAAGGGCATCATTGGAAGAAAATCAGGACATGGCCCGGGCTGGGTGTAGGTCATACCCGGGTCGGGTTCGTACTTAGCAGGTCGGTCGGCCAATTTGGCAAATCGGTCAATCGCTCGGCAAAAGTCGCGGCCGAAAGCGACTTCATCGTGGAACTGCCCGGGCCGGGTCGTCATCAACCCGGGCCGGGTCGTCATCAACCCGGGCCGGGTCGTCATCAACCCGGGCCGGGTTCTTCTTCGTTGCAAAGCTTTGCGCTCACGATAATGGCGGACTCGGTCGAGTTCTATCGAACTCGGTCCGAGCATGGACCTGCCCGGGCCGGGTTCCTCTTACGCAGAAACTGCGCGGATGCACAATTCGCGTTCCGATCATCATTTTTCGGTGATGGCCGACACAAATCATCATCATACAATATTCTACTATAACCAGGCATCAAATAGGATATGCTTTGAGTCTAAAATCATGATTCTAGAAAGAATCTACTCTAGTTCCATACCTTATAAGTTTCTGTCCAAGAAACTGTTTACTCTATTCTTCTTCCTCTTTCTCCGGGCGTTCCTCTTTGTCCAGGCACGTTATCGTCAGTGTTTAGGTCTCCCAATTGCCCTCCTATTGGCGGCAGCAGCTCGGTGTGAGAGAGAGGGGAGAGAGAGACGCACAAAAATGAGAGAAAATTAGGGCCGGCTTGTGGGAAAAAATAAGGGGCTGGTTTGTTTAATTTTACCTCATATTTATAGGAGAGGAATCTAATAGAGCGGAATGGCGTCGTATGATCCATGTAGCCGACCCCACCTAGTGGGATAAGGCTTTGTTGTTGTTGTTGTTGTATTTATAGGAGAGGAATAAGTGTTGTTGTTGGATTTAAATTTCTTTCAGATTTGTTTCCAATTTATCTTCCTTGATTTGGTTTTATCTTTATTCCCTTTTTCTTTCTTTTCTCTCTCTTCTATTCGGTTTCAATCTTTTATTTTATCTCTTTTTTTTCCAACAAACCTGGTGTTACATTATAAACCCTTTAAAATAAAATTCGCCCTCGAATTTAGTCATTGGGTAGGAGCTTACTAACAAGAAGAAAACTTCTTGGTCATTTGTGCGATGGTACATCTCACACTTAGAAAGGCGTTTGTTCATCATCGTTCCATCTTCATTATCTTAAAGACATTGTCCTTCCATCATCACATGCATTGGAACAATGGGTCCTTTTATCGTAATATACCTTAAGGCAAAGGTCATATAACATTTTCTTTTCATCATATAGTTCATCTTTTCATTTTTCTTCTATAATTGGGAAATAAAATCTACTTCAATTAACACAATAATGTGTTGCCATCTAAATCATCCATATGCCAATTAGAGGGTTGCCTCATATGAGGTTGAAAACTCTTCTTTACATAGGTCATGGCAATCCTCTTTTTATCTTGTATCTTCATTAACCTAACATCCTAACTTTTGGTCACAAGGGACCAATTAAGATTTTTAGAAGCAAAATCAGCTTCAATCATCATGAGAAATTTGAGGATGTCATGACAACATCATTTGGACATATTTCAATTTCCGATCAAATGAGTGATATGGGTCAAACATCTTCTTAATAGGAGGAAACTTGATTGGAGATACCTTTTACACCACTTTATCATTAGGTTTAAAAATCCATCTACATCATTCTTCTTTTTTTTTAACATATTTTTTTTTATCATGCCTGAGCTGTCTTCATCCTCTTTATATCAATTCAACTTTCTCAGTATGTTCATTTTGTTTATCTCAGCTCTTTGGCATTTAGAAACTTCCTTTCGCCTACCTCATTCCTATGTATAGGCAAGCAGTATGGTATCCTATACAAGATTTCGAAGAAAATCTTACAAATGATATAATCATTCTTGACATTAGATGTCATCATGAACAATGACATACTGGGTACTTAGTATATACTTTTTTATCTCCATGTTTCATGTTATTGCTATTTGTTCATCCTTATACATCTGTGTACTTTCTAAATGGATCACAACCTAGACTTATGGTTACATCCTTATACTTCTTGTACTTTCTAAATGAATCGTAACCCAGTCTTATAATATTCCTTTAATACTTTTTCCTTATAATGTATAATTCCAAATGGATCGCAACCCAGACTTATAACATTCATCTAATACTTCTTCTTATAAGACTTATTCCCAAATGGATCGCAACCAAGACTTATGTTATTTATCCAGTATTGCTCTTTTTAGTACTTCATCATTTTGAATTCCACATGCTTAGTTCCTTCATCATTTCATACGCAGCCTCATGAAGCCTAGCAAACATCACTTGTGTCTGAGTGCATGTGTAACCGAGTTCATTTTACCAAAATGGTACTTCATGGAGAAGTCAGAATCTTTCAAAAACTTCATGTCATCTCTATTGTCACATATTAGGATACTACTAAAAGAAAGCATACTTAAGGCTCTTTTGATCGATGAACACTTCAATCTTTTTCTACATAAATTTAGACATAGTGTGAACACAATGTTCATGAGGACCATATAAGTTGAGGGGTGTTCATCGATTCAGTGACATCACTAAAATTTATAGTGATCACATTGACAGAAAGATCATCTTCATTACATCCTTTTTCAGCAAACCGAAGATACTGCTACTCACTTCATAGGTCAACTTTGGAGAACATCATGGCTTTAAATAGGTCATCTATACATGGAAATAAATACTTGTGTCTTGATGGTTGTTTTATTTAACAACTTGTAAATAAATCTCTAAATTCATAGAGTTGTCATTCTTCTTTACAAAAGAAGTGGAACATTCTAAAACGAGACCCTCAGTCTCATAAACCCCTTGTCTTAAAGTTACTAAATTTGACTCTTCAATTCACGTGTTATGGGGCATTTGAAATCAGAGTCACGCTTGAAAGAAGGTCGATATGACACTCAACTTCTAACTATAGTTTTTAGTTCACTTGGGTACTGTTAACTATTTTCTTTTTCCTGCATAATACTTATACATCTTAGGAGGAAACTCAATTGACACTAAGAATCCCATCAGACTCCTCCTAAGAATTCTTAACCGATGTGAAGAAAAGATCTTATCTTCCACCGTCATTTGTACTAGTAGGACGTACTTTATGGTATGAAATTATTTTCATATGGTCATTATCCTTAAAAGTAGCTTATATCATATAAGGTCAATAGGCTCACTAAGAGTGTTGTTCATCATCGTAGATAATGAAAACATATGATTCGATAAGATTGATAATGGAATCATATCAATCATCATCTTTACCAAATCTATATAGATCAGTAACTTTTTTTCTTACTTATGTTGATGTGACCTTTTCCTAAACATCATCATGAAAGGGCTCTTCTTTGATAGTATGAACAACTATATAGATTGAGGTCACATATGAAATCAATAATAGAGATTTGGTCAAATCATCATTGGATCATTACGTCATCATCTTAGCACGATGGACAATATGAAGTGTGACATGAGAAATATATGATAAGATAATACGGAAGATAAATGTTATCATGTCGATTGTCATATCATGAAATTGTTCTATGTTCATACAGTACATCATCATTGGTCATCATTATAAGCATCGTAAAGATCAATATTAACCTAAGCAAGTATCATAAATTAAGAGTTGTCATCTTAATCATTCAACTTATGAAAGAGGGACAAACTTACTTGACATGACTTCAGGTGGCGCGGTGACTACTCGTGGCACTTGCACATGGACCATGACATCATACATTAAAACATGAAAATGTCCTAACTTTAACCTCTGATACCTAACTGTAACGCCCCCAAATCGCACATCACAACGTGGCAAAATACGTTTCGAAGACGCTACGACCCAGTCCCGACCCGGTTTGCTCCGGGTTTCCAGAAAAGGAGACCCGGTCCCGGACCCGGTCCCGATTGGGTCTGGGACCGGGACGTCCGGTCAAACCGGGACAAAAATCGAGAATTCTCGATTGTCCCGGTTTGACCATAAAAAAGGTTAAATAATAAATAAAATAGTAAAAAAATATTATTATATAAATATGATAAATATTAATTAAATTATATATATGATAATATAAAATAATGTATATTTAAGATATATACCAAATAGAATATAATTTTTTATTTTAAATAAGCATAAATATACTATTTAAAAATAAATTAATATTAATATAATATATTTAACCGGGTCGGGACCGGGTTCGGGTTTTATAAGTTCCGACCCGGTCCCGGCCGGGTCTCAAAGAAATGAGACCCTGTCCCGACCCAATTGGTAACCGGGTCGGAAAAAAACCCGGGTAGGGCCGGGCCGGGGCGATCGGGTCGTCCCGGCCCGTGCTCACCCCTAACTATGAGTCATCCTTACGTGTATATTAAAAAAGAAGACTTTTGGCTAGTCAACTCAAATATCATATAAACGTGGAAGACTTAATCATCATTAAATAATAAAAAGAGTATGACATCTTAGTATGCGGAAGACTGATAAAAAACTTCATATGAGTCCAAAGGGAAGCTAGTACATCAAACTAAAGGACTCAAGATACCCATGTGCAGCCACCTACAAGCTCGATCTGTCACCGTTGGCTATCTTCATTAAGATTTGGTCCTGCATTTAAGAATATGCAGGGGAGAAACCTCCCTATGAGTTTTGCAACTCAGTATGGAAGTAAGATAGAAATAATCATAAGATCATGATACTAGACAAGAATCATAAGAAAATTATCATCATATAAAAACAAAATAAGCATAATCATTATATAAATAAAAGGATTCTTGTAATGTGTCATATAAATAGGAGATCACTAAGATCATAAGAAATTCATAGATCAAGATGTCATCTTCTTAGGATCATAAGATCAAAAGATCAGGATAGATCATAATAAATCATCATAGAATGATAAGAATCGATCATCATGATTATAAGGTCATCATCATATAAAGATTCATGAGAGATAATTATATGAAGAGAGAAAATCATAATTGTATCATCTTCTTTAGATCATATTAGTAATAGATCAAGAGATCATGAAAAGATCATCATAAGTGTAACAAGAGCCACTAATCATCATAAAAAAATTTCATTATTAATATGCTTCATCTTCTTCATCATTTTATTATTTATCTTTGACTTATAATAGGGTATATTTCAACTCACGAGGAGGCCTGCCTCAACCTGTCCATTATCATCATAACTGACAAAGCCAGTCCATAACTGACCATAGTCAGCCCGTAATTGATTGAAGTCAGCCCATAGCTTTCCATTTAACATTTTTCATCTTTTATCTTGCAACTTTTAATTTATTTTTCATTATGACATAAGGATCATGATTAAGATTTAGTCATCATAACAAAAGATCAACAAATCGTACTAATCAAGGATCCTAATCATCATTATCATTATATATATGATTAATCAGAGCTACAAGATAGGATCATGGATAGAAATAAAAAATATATGAACATCATAATCATCATCATTATCATAAGATAGATCAAGATAGATAGATATGGATCAATGTCATCATACATATGATTGAATCTAAATTAAGTCATCATAAGGTCGTAATAGACATCATCATTATTAAGAGAATAAATAACATAATCATATCTCGACTTAAATTAGAACTATGCACATAAATCAAGGATCAAAAGATCATAAAAATCATCTTGACAGTATCGAAACCCGGGCCGAGTTGGGTAAATCTCGTGCCATATTCGTAAGGGCATCATTGGAAGAGAATCATGACATGACCCGGGCCGGCTGTAGGTCATATCCGGGCCGGATTCGTACTTAGCAGGTCGATTGGCCGATTCGGCGAATTGGTCGACTGCTCGGCAAAAGTCGCGGCCGATCGAGCGCGACTTCATCGTGGAACTACCCGAGCCGGGTCGTCATCAACCCGGGCCGGATTCTTCTTCGTTGCAAAACTTTGCGCTCACGATAATGGCGGACTCGCCGAATTCCATCGAACTCGGTCGAAGCATGGACCTGTCCGGGCCGGGTTCCTCTTACGCAGAAACTGCGCTGATGCACAGTTCACGTTATTTTTTGACGATGGCCGGCACAAATCATCATCATACAATATTCTACTATAACTAGGCATCAAATAGGATATGCTTTGAGTATAAAATCACGATTTTAGGAAGAATCTACCTTAGTTCCATACCTTACAAATTTCTGTCCAAGAAACTGTTTACTCTATTCTTCTTCTTCTTCCTCCTCTTTTTCTTTCGCTTTTTCTGGACGTTCCTCTCTGTCCAGGCACATTTTCGTCGGTGTTCAAGTCTCCCAATTGCCCTCCTATCGGCGACAGCAGTCCGACGCGAGAGAGAGGGGGAGAGAGACGCACAAAAATGAGAGGAAATTAAGGCCGACTTGTGGAAAAAAATAATGGGCTGATTTATTTGATTTGACCTCATATTTATAGAAGAGGAATAAAAGTTGTTGTTGGATTTAAATTTCTTTCATATTTATTTCCAACTTATCTTCCTTGATTTGATTTTATCTCTATTCCATTTTTCTTTCTTTTCTCTCTCTTCTATTCGGTTTCAATCTTTTATTTTATCTTTTTTTTTCAACAAACCGGGCGTTATTTTATTTTATTTTATTTCCAACAAACCGGACGTTACAGGACCTCTCCAATCTGATGCGTCATTGAAGGTAAAGCAAGTTATTTGTGTTTGATAATAATTGATCAACCTATTATTTATACCAAACAAAGTCCTTAGATTCGTGCTCAGAAGTAATATCTTTAAAATCGGATTGGTGACGGATTTCAATCCGTTCAATCAATTGTCTATCTTCTCATTCATACCTTTTTCAAAAGGAAAATTTTCATTTAACATGTGATATAGTATTATGATAATAAGAGAACAGTCGAGAGGAACTAAAAAAAACGAGAAGTCGGAGATAATTTGAACCTGTCGTAATTTAGAACATATATTCGCATAGATAAAGTGATGCAAGTCGCATATCACGCGTCACTCACCCGTTAAATACTCGAAATGATCAAATTATAAAACACTTCAGGTCTATTAACTAATTTAGAAGAATCAACCTTGACTTTAGATTGTTTTTTAATATTAAATCGGAACATAGTATAAAGTGGTCAATAAATGAGTCAAGAAAAATAGATTAAAAATTATAAATTTAGTCTGATAATAACATGATCGAAGAAGAATCTAAAATTATAAAATTTGAATTCCCAACACCCCCTGGTAGCTGATCTTTATATGCGAATGTGTTAGTTGTTATGAAAGTCTCAACATGGGCTGAACTATAAAAGTGAAGCCAAGCCGAGCTGGGCGTCATGAGCAGCAGGCAGCGAATTCACCTCCTCTTCTCTGTGTTCTTCGTCGTCTCCGCCGTTCTCTCGCCGTCGGCCGGCGCCGTTGGAGGCGACACTTTAACCCCAATCCAACCCCTCATCGACGGCCGGACCTTAATCTCGGCCAAACAAACCTTCGAGCTCGGTTTCTTCAGCCCGGCCAAATCCACCAACCGCTACGTCGGCATTTGGTACCACAATATCCCCGTCCAGACCGTCGTCTGGGTCGCAAACCGCAGGCACCCCGTCTTCGATCGCCGCGGCAACCTATCGATCACGGAGACTGGAACGCTCCTCGTAACCGACGGCGATTCGGCCGTCGTCTGGTCGTCGGAGCCGCAAGCCCTTGTGAACCCGGAGGCGCAGCTGCTGGACAACGGAAACTTCATTGTTAAGGATCTCGCCAGCCGTAGCGTCGGCCACGAAGCCGATCCCGACGGCTTTGCATGGCAGAGCTTCGACCACCCGACGGACACGCTCCTACCTGGCCAGAAGCTGGGGTGGAATTTAAGGACCGGCCTCGACCGCATGTTGACATCATGGATGAACGACAGCGACCCGGCGCCGGGTAAGTTCACTGCCGGCATGGACCTGCATGGCTACCCGCAACTGACCGTGTGGAGGCGTTCGCGGGCCGTGGTGCGCTCGGGACCGTGGAATGGGAAAACGTTCTCGGGCCTTCGGCAGCAGGCGAACCTCAGCTTGTTCGTCAACGAGTTCGTGTACAACTCCGACGAGGTCTTCATGCGGTTCTGGGTCGTTGACACTAACATCATCTACAGGGTGCGGCTGGAGCACACGGGGGCGGCACATGGGCTCATATGGATGCAGCAGAGGGGAACGTGGAGCGCGTTCTTCTCTTCGCAACCCGACCAGTGCGCCGCGCTGTCGCCGTGCGGCCCCAACGGCGTCTGCGGCACCAACACGTGGCCGACGTGCAATTGTCCGACGGGGTTCGACCCGAAAGACCCGACGAGCTGGGCGCTGCGGGACAGGTCGGCGGGATGCTCGAGGAGGACCGCGCTAGACTGCACCAACGGGACGGACGGGTTCACTACGGTCGGCGGGGCGAAGCTGCCGGATACGTCGAGCGCGTGGGTAGGCTTGACTCTGAGCCTGGAGCAGTGCAGGGCGCGGTGCTTGAGGAATTGTTCGTGTGCGGCCTACGCCAGCGCCAACATCAGCAGCGGTATCGGCTGCATATTCTGGGGCACTGCCGCAGGGCTCGTAGACGTCAGATTGATCACCAGCGCCGGTCAGGATCTCTTCATTAGGGTGGCTGCCAAGGATCTCGGTACGTTAATGAACTCGTGCATTAAGTACTAATAGTATTCCTTAATTGATAATTCATTAGACTTTCCAATGAGCAGCTGAGAGGACTTTGTCAAATGTCCATGAATTTTATGAACATGGATTTTTTTTCCCGGTGAGTCTGAACATGGATTAATTTGTTAGAGTGAGACTATTACCAAGATAAGGGGACGGGAATTAAAGATTTCATGCTGCAACTTAAACAACGATATATGTCTTATTTCTTATGAAATGTGGATGTTGAAGTCATGACTTTGGATGGGGCGTAGACCAGTGCGGGACCGAGGGTGAAAATTGAAGGAGGGCCAAAAATAATGAGTAAAAACAAAGGGAAGACTTGAACATACAACCCTCTTTCAACTTCCTTTACACTTTCTACCACTAGACAAAAGAAAGATATTAAACTTTGTGACACTAAATATTATTAAGGGGGTCAAAATTAAGTTTTAATCATAAATTTTATATATTGATATATAGAGTTTTTTTTTTATTTTGAGGGGGGCAGGGCAATGTGGGTCCGTGGGTCCGCCCCTGGCGTAGACTCTGGGAGTCTTGGTCTTCATTGTGCCTTGTCATATATGTACGTTATTTCTCCGATAAGGTGTCACATATGTCTTATTTCTCCGAAAGTGTTGCATCATTATAATACCTATAATTCCTTCACTCCTATTAGTTGTTAACGTTATTTTTATTCTTTTAAATTACTTAGCCTTTTTATTTATTATTTTATTTTAATAAATTTAAAATTAGTTTTGATTTGATTGAAAAATATTTATAAATAAGTATGAACTCTTTTATTATTAAAAATTCAATCAATATTCAATTATTTTATTAAACATGTGTAATTTTTTTCGGTGGTTTTCGAAACTCATTTTGAGTTTATCGAGTTATGATCATGCTTCAACCTTTGTTGAAATTCGTTTTAACTCTTTTGTGCTCACCTCTCAACTCATCCTTTTATTCTTTTTTTTATAAATTTATTTATTTTTAATTATTTTTATTTGGTATATCGCTTTCTAATTTCTTTATGAAATCATCATGGTGCTAAATAAACAATCAATTACTTGTTTTTTTTTTTCTCCGGCTACTCTCTCGTCCATAACTTTTTTTTATCTTTATGATATTTTTCTCTTTTATCAAACCCACCAACCATTTGCTTTCCCATTTTTATCCCATCTGACATTTTTATAATAACCTCTTTATCCATTTATTCTACCTTTTAGTTTAACTGATTCTCCACATATTTTTTATTTAGTTTTTTTTATTTTCTCTCACTATCTTATCCAATCATCTACATGTTTTGTCTCCTTATGTGTCCAACCATGGCGATTTAGATTTCTTTTTTGGCTTTTTATTTTTATTTCATCGATTTTTATAAAAATGAGAAGAGAACCTCCTTCTTTTGACTGTTATTTTGATATCGAGAAATTTTTATATTGTATATCTATAGTTGATCATTTATTTAATTATTGAGATATTTTAAAATTGAAACATGTCAAATTAGTGGCCAACAAATTTTCAAACAGAGTTTTATGATTGTAAAAAGATAATAAGCATCAAGATTATCATGGAAAACATGATAGAAGTTGAAAAAATTACTCGTCGAATGTTTTTTATCTTCATCATATTCTTATCTTATTTTTTTAGCAATCAAGGAAATATCATCAAGACTGGCAAAAGCTAATACAAAAAGTGTAAGTTCATTTGATAACATTAAGAATTCAATTAAGAAAGTTTAATAAGGATTGGAGAGTATAATCAACAAAATGCATGAGACTCCTTTAGAATCTCTGAAATTTTTTGAATATCAATTGCCTTTATAAATTGTTACAAGTCCAATTGAAAAATTGCTAGAGACTATTGAAGATATCAAGATCTATCCAAATACTGAAGAGGTGGTCAATTTAAATTTTCTTTCTGACAAAAGAAGATAAATTTATTATGAAGATGGATAAAAGGTTGGGATTAAATCAATCAATTAACAAAAGAGATTTGCTTCAAGTTGATGTGAGATATGTGAAAGTTTTCATCAACAACAAAGATTTTAGTTTTTTTAAGATTGCATTTTCAAGTCAACATTTGAGAACAATATATTGTTATTTGATGTTGTTTACTTTTCTTGGTTTAAATGATTAATATGATAAATTGAGAATGAAGAAACAAACATAGTGAGATGTAAAGCATGGTCCTTCATATTTAATTTTTAGAGTTCAAGAACTCTCTCTAGAAGAGAGGAAGATTTATGTATGAGAGATAAGATATATTCTGTTAGTTATTAATGTTGTCTTTATCTTTTTAGAATACTTAGATCATATTAGTTAGTATTTCTATTTTATCTTTTTAAATTTTAAAAGTTTAGATTTGATTGTAAAATACTTTTAATTAGGTATGAACTCTTCTATTATTTGAAATTCAATCAATATCCAATTATTCTATTAAAAATGTGTGGTTTTCTTTCTTGGTGAATTCCGAACCTCGGTGAATTCTAAGTTTATCAAGTTATTAATGATGCTTTTAAGCATCAACATCTTTCGGAGTTCGTCTAAAAATTATAATCTCCCTCACTTTACAATCACCCTGATGGAATTAGGTCACGGTTAAACCTATTCTATCGAATTTTAGTAAAATGAATACGTTTATAGTAATGTTAAAATATATGCATAATCAATATTATGTAATGTATATGAAATATTCATATAGATATATTTCTATTTTAAAATATTATCTGATATGAAAAATATTCCCAATATGTTTATATTGTCATATTAATATTAATTTTTTATTTAACATTTAATTAAATTAATAACATGATAATTTATTTTTTTACCATAAATCATTATTATTTTCTTGTTATTTTTATTTCACTTTCTTTTTTTAACAATTTTTATTTTTGTTTTCATTTCTTTCTCCCATCTTCATTAATACTTGATTTCCTTTTAAGTGCTTCTTTTATTTTCTTCCTTTTAATTTTGACTAATGATCCAAATAGATTTATTTCTTTTCTTTTCCAATATTTTTTTTATTTTCCAGATTTCCTCTCAGTTTTCTTGTTTCCACAAGGTTGATCACTTTTTTCTGACCGATGCATTTTCGATTTTCAAGTTGAAGAGGAAGTGGACGAGGTTAAATTTTGAAAAGATTGCTTAAGATAAGGACTTGGAGATTGAACTTGACTCGACCTAACTCGACCATTTTATTTATTTAATATTTTTTATTATTTAATTGTTTTATTTTCATATTTTTTAAAATTTGTAATCATAAAGATCTCTAAATTAAAAACTTTTTAAAAAATTTGAACCACAAGATCAACTCGGATTAAAAATTTTTAACTCGACTGTTAGATTGGGTCATATTTGGATGAAGGTCGAATTGATAAATTTATTGGATTGACAACATCGGGTACTTTTGTAATATAAAATACATTTTCCCTCTGATCTAAAATCTTAGTTCATTCTGCCCTCAAGGATTTTTTTTTTTTTGTCTTTTCCTTCTCTTAATTACTCACGGTGCACTAATCATACAACATCATTTTGTTATGTGCCTACAGCAATTGCATCCACGTCCAACAAATCTGGCAGGAACAAGCTGATCATTATTACGACGGTATGCCTTGTCCTCGGCATCGCTGCATTTGTTTTGGTTGCTTTCTTCTTGCGGAGGAAGTTCCGAAGGATACAGGGTATATATTATTCATACATGTTGATTTATTATTCTGAAGATTTTGACTGCATCGCCATAAATAATTTGATGTTTCGTTTTTCATATTATTGACACAAAATATTCATCTAGCACCGTCAAATATCTACTATTATTTAAGCTGTTTCTTCCCGTGTGAACATTCCACAGACCAACCTATCGACGAAAGCAGAGACCTTGAACTGCCGCTATTTGATTTTGATACTATATCAACAGCGACTGACAACTTTTCCTATGAAAACCAGCTTGGTCAGGGTGGCTTTGGATTTGTGTACAAAGTAAGTTGTGCGTAGTTGAACAAGAATAAAATTAGCATCTTTGGCCACCAGATCACCAAATTATATATGTATTTAATGCCTAAAGACAATGATGATGCTTCTTTAGTCCTTTTAGTTTTACCTTTTAAGAAACTTCTGACAGAAGGATTTAAAGAACTGGGGTAGTACGTAGTTTCCTGATGTTATAGATCAACAAACAACTTGCAGGGTAAACTAAAAGGGGGACAAGAGATAGCAGTGAAGAGGCTCTCGAAGACTTCGTTCCAAGGCGTCGATGAGTTCAAGAATGAGGTGACCCTGATCGCTAAGCTTCAACATAGGAACCTGGTTAGGCTTCTCGGTTGCTGCATTGCAGGAGATGAGAGGATGTTGGTGTATGAGTACATGCCCAATAAAAGCTTGGATAACTTTCTTTTCAGTCAGTATCACGAATTCATATCTAAATTTATATTTCTCATGGCGTGGTTAAGTCTCAGACGAACTAACACTGACACTTCTTAATCGTATCTGCAGATAAAGGTAATGGTATGCGTCTGAAGTGGGAAGCTCGCTATAACATCATAGAAGGAATTGCCAAGGGACTTGTGTATTTGCATCAGGACTCTCGGTTCAGAATAATCCACAGAGACCTGAAAGCTAGCAACATCCTTCTGGACAAAGAATTGAATCCAAAAATCTCAGACTTTGGTCTGGCACGAATGTTTGGAGGTGATGATGCAAAGACCAGGACGACAAAAGTTGTAGGGACATAGTAAGACTTCACTTTATCACATGAAAACCATTCTATACGTAGTTGAGGCCTACTGAATACCGCAATTTGTCCATGCAGTGGATACATGTCACCGGAGTATGCGATGGATGGATATTTTTCTGTCAAGTCGGACGTCTTCAGCTTTGGGGTCTTAGTACTTGAGATCATAAGTGGCCAAAGAAACAGAGGCGTATATCTCTCCGAGCCGCAGCCTCATCTTCTTGGCAACGTAAAGTCTCTCGCTCGCTCTCTCTCTCTCTCTCTCTCTCTCTCTCTCTCTCTCTCTCTCTCTCTCTCTCTCTCTCTCTCTCTCTCTCTCTCCCTCTCTCTCTCTCTCTCTCTCTCTCTCCCCCTTCTCTGTCTCAGGACATGACATCCTTCCTTCATCTTTATCAAGTGAGACAAAGCTGACAAAGATTGAATCCTTTTGCAGGCATGGAACCTCTGGAACCAAGGCAAAAGTATGGAATTGCTTGATGCATCGATCGATGGCGATTTCGACGGAGATGAAGTCTTGAGGTGCATCAAAATTGGGTTGCTATGCGTTCAAGAATTCCCAAATGACAGGCCGACCATGTCCGCCGTGGTTATGATGCTGGGCAGCGTTCACGTCGCCTTGCCCCAGCCGAAGCAGCTTGCTTTTGTGGCAAGAAGAGGCAACTCTGAGCCACAATCTTCTAGCGAGAGTCAGGAGCTGCGAAGCGTGAACGATTTGAGTATCACACTGACTATAGGCAGATAAAGTTTCCTTGCAAATACTTGAACTTTTATCTTCTTTGTATTTATTTGATATACATGGGCAAACATTTCTAGAAAACGTAGATAAGTAATTGAGATCCCTGAGGGCGCTTTTTTGAAGCTGCAAGGTGCAGCTATTCATATTCACCCTTGGATATTTATCAAATGGTTGCAATTTTTATATTTATGCGAATAATTTTTTAACACGATAAATATATAGTAAAAAAAGTATACAGCTCAAACTTGAGATGAGTCGTTCAAAATCTTGATCAAAACACAAAACAAGAAAAGAAATCCATCAACAAAGAAGAGGAAAGAAACCCATAGCTCAGAGTGACTGCAATCGTCCTCTTCTTGAACATCACCACGGGAGCAGCCCCTTGCTTGGGTGGGCACGCCATGATTCTTATCACTTCCAATTACTATGATGTGAGGTGGCCCGCCTTAACAGGAACCAGTGTTGACGTAGAGTCTTGAAGAAGAGCAGAGATTTTTTTTTTATAAACAGAAAGCAGATTAACTTATATTAATAGAATAGTCCTGGTACAAAAAACGAACACCCTGAAGTGAGTTGTTCTCCCAAAAGCTGTCGGAGACATAGTTCCGACCCAGTGATGCTAAAATATCAGCGGCCATGATTGCTTTGCGGAAGATATGATTACAAGTGTAATTTTATAAGAGATTAAGGTCATGCCAGATATGATGTACAATATTGAGAATTCTTCAAGGACAAGGCAGCTTCATGTTAATGATGTCAACTAGCAAGGAGGAGTTCATCTGGTAGGAAACATTTGTGAAGCCCAAACGTAAGCGGCAACGGATTCCCATCATCAGCCCCCAAGCTTTCGTCTCCAGCACAGTGTCGGCATCCCGGCGAAGAGCCCCTGTAGAAATGAAAACGCCATTGTTAGCTTGAATAATGTAGCTGACACCTCCAGCTTGCCCCGACCCACGGAAGGAGCCGTCGGAGTTGAGGCGAACGCAACCCGGAGGTGGAGGCTCCCACAGGACCAGGCGGTCACGAGGGGAGGTA
Source organism: Pontederia crassipes (assembly GCA_030549335.1). Taxonomy (NCBI): domain Eukaryota; kingdom Viridiplantae; phylum Streptophyta; class Magnoliopsida; order Commelinales; family Pontederiaceae; genus Pontederia; species Pontederia crassipes. The sequence goes on along the minus strand of CM060194.1, from coordinate 57,268,288 downwards.
GTGCAAAAAAAAGCCTCAGATAGGTTATGTCTAACATATTCATCGTGATTAGTCAGAACCCTCTCCCACGTCACGGAAATGGTAGCATGCTTGGACTGAAAATAGGCCTCATTGCGAATAAGCCAAATGTGCCATAAGGAGAAAACAAACAATGATCTCAGGGTAGTCCTGGATCGCAGATCCAGGTCTCCCCTTCACCAGATGACCAAGAGTTTCGGTGCAGAAAGACGTAATTTGTAAAACTTGAAAGCAGATTCCAAATAGCATTCGCAATAGAGCAATCGAAAAATAGATGAGAAATAGTTTCAGACGCCAAGCCAGATAAAGCACATAAATTTGAGACGTTTGGATTAAAGCGCATAACGAGATCAAGCGTAGGGAGCTTGTTATGTTTAAATTTCCACATGAAAATCTTAAGCTTACGAGGAACGCAAAGGCCCCAAATATCAATCCAAACGCGTTGTCGGAGATCCTACGACGGAGTGATTTGATTACACAACTGATTATAGACAAATTTAGCCGAAATATTCTCACTTGGATGGTGCATTCATAACCATTTGTCATCATAGGCAGAGGGGGGCAAGCAGATAGAGGAAATAGCTGACACCAAAGCAGGACCAAAATGACATTCAAGTAAGGGCAGGTTCCACATACCATTCAATATAAAAAAGGAAACATTTGATATATGAATGGCCGGATCAGTGGTAACATAAGTAGGCAATAAGCATACTGGGGTCGAGAAGAGCCAGGGATCAAGAAAAGTACGGGTGGAGTTGCCATTACCAATGTGATGTTTGATGCTAGAAAGGATATCATTCATACAAAGGTGAATAGCACGCCACGGCTAGGCAGGAGACCTGCAGGGGTTAGAAATCTGCCAAGGGTGGAAAGATCCATACTTATTGATGACTAAATTAACCCAGAGACTATGAGAACCATTAAGAACTTCCACAGCTTTCTTGGCAAGGAGAGACGTACGCATAAAATGCAAATTTTTAATACCAAATCCTTCAGAAGAGGTGGGGAGCTGGATAGTCCCAGTTTACAATATGTGAACTTTTGTTATCATTTGCTAACCAAAGAAAGGTGTGATTTAGCTTTTCAAGAATGGCGATAGTAGATTTGCAAACATAAGTGGAGGCAAAAATGTGGGAGGGAAAAGAGCTTAGAACAGATGTAATTAGAGTTAAGCGATCAACTTGATTGAGGAGTTTACCTTTCCAGCCAGATAGGCGCCCAGAAACTTTTTCAATAAGAGAGTGGTGGTGTCGCTTAATAATGCCTTTAATTGGTATAGGAACACCTAAATAGACAAAGGGAAAGCTACCTTGCCTAATACCCAAGGCAGAGATAATCGCATGCTTCCTCCTGCAAGGCAAATTGGGGGGTAAGTAGACAAAGGATTTATCCAAATTAATAAGTTGGTTCGTCAACAGGTTGTAGAGATGCATGATCCTTTTGATATTTCTACAGTTCTTAATATTTGCCTCTGCACATATAAGAAGATCGTCAGCATAAAGCAGGTGACTAATAGAAGAAGTGCCGAACTTAAAAAGTCGAATGGAGTTGTATCTAACTGCCTGGTTAAGAAGTGTGGATAGAGTTTGAGTGACCATAATAAAAATGTAAGGTGAGAGGGAGTCACCCTGCCGAATACCTTTGGAGCTACCAAAGGGGGCCGAAAGGGTGCCATTAATGTTACACCTGAAGGTTGGGGATTCCACAGATGGCATGATCCAAGAGATAAATTTGGAGAGAAAATTCATAATGGTAAGAGTTTTGTAGATTGAGTCCCAACTTAAGCGATCAAAAGCCTTGGCCATGTCAACCTTAAGGATCATGTATTTTTTCCTGCCTTTCCCCATAGAATAGGCAATCTCCTGGATAGTTAGGACATTGTCATGTATAGATCTACAAGACAGGAAGGAGCTCTGCGCCAGATCAATGAGAAGGGGAAGGGTAGGTTTCAATCTAGTTGCAAGAATCTTGGGCGCAATACGATATATTACATTACAGAGGGCAATGGGACAGGTAATCAATAATCTTGGAAACCTGAGGTGATTTAGGGATGAAAATTAAGTTCGTGATGACCATTGGTTGGGCATGACGCCATTGTTAGAGAAGTTTAGGATTTCATTTGTCGTATCAAGTCCCATAATATCCTAATAATTTTTAAAAATTCCAGAGTGAATCCATCAGGCCCAGGAGCCTTGCCAGGAGGCTTCCACCAGATGGCCTCATGAATTTCATGAGCCCTGATCGGGGTAGTGAGATGTTCATGCCAGGAGTTAGGCAGGGTAGGCAGGACAGGCCAGTCCACAATTGGAATGACAGGATTAGTAGAAGGTTTCCACAAATCAGTGTAAAGTTTAGCAAATTCCTCAATGATTCTATGTTCATGTGTAATCAAGTTATCGGGGTTGTTAATATCTAAAATTTGCTTGATCTTATTTTTTTATTTTTGGTGATGGTAGTTAGATGGAAAAACTTAGAGTTCTTGTCACTATGCTCAAGTCATTTAATGCGAGACTTACTCCACCATTTCAGGGTGATCTGGCGGAGGTAGGCCGCGTCGAAATGATAGAGGGGTCTAAGCCTTTTAATATCAGAGTCATTTAGACCAGTATTTTCGTCCTTAACCTCCAAGAGGAGGATATCCTGTTTGGTAGTGGCTAAATGACAGTCCAAGGATCCAAAGGTTTCCTTATTCCATTTTAAGATTTTTGTTTTAATTTTACTGAGTGAATGGTGAATACCAGAAATTGAGGTGCGGGAAGTCCACACTTGCTGGGTGATATTTCGAGGCTCATCATAATCAAACAAAAAATGTTCAAACTTAAAGGATTTAGGCTTCTTAGTATCAACATTAGTAGAGAAACATAGGGGAGAATGATCAGAACCACATCTAATTAAAGAGGTAACAGAAAGATTTGAATAATTTAAAAACCATAAGGAATTGATAAGAACTTGATCAAGGTTGCATTTAATTCTAGCAGGGCCGAGATGATTGTTACACCACGTGAACTGGTTTGCCGAGCCATGTGCATCCATGAGACCCTGCGTGTACATGAGGTTAAGCAGAGAGAGAACAAAGTTTGTGTATATAAAAGACTTGCCCCCAAACTTTTTAGAAGTAGAGATGATCGAGTTGAAGTCCCCGACGACCATCTAGGGAAGGTTCGAGGAATCCAACAAGGCCAATCTACGCCAAAGATCATTCCTGATAGAGGGTACTACACTGGCATAAACACATGTTAGTAGGAAGGAGAAGTTATCTAAGGAGACGACAGCATGGAAAGTTTGAGCATCTTGTCCAACCGGGGAGACTCGGATATTAGTGTCTCGCCAAGCAAGGATAATACCGCCAGAATGACCGGTATCTGGTTGGAAAAAACTCTGCCAGTCGGAGCCAAGACTGCGAATCACAATGAGAGAGTTTTGTGATGTGGTATGAGTTTCGACTAAAACCAGAAAGTTCGGATAGTGTTCCTTGATGAGGTCGGAGAGGCGATCCTGGACACAGCTACGATAAGCCCCCCGACAGTTCCAAGAAATAAGCTTCATGTATTAGATCCAGGTTGGAGAGGTCCTCCACATAAGAGCCACTGGCATCCCCCTGCACAAGAAGACGGTGATTAGTTTTTTATAGGAGAGGTGGCTTCTTACCTTTTGGCGCGGGTGGCTTTTTATCTTTACGCTTCATATTAGGGGGAACGATCGTCGAAGGCCAGCGCCGCCGTGATCCACCCGAGATGCCATCCGCCATGAAGGATCCAAGATTCGGATCCGGTGACTCCTCATCAAACATCGCAGTGGCAGCCTGATCTACCGTCACCGCCAGGATACGGTGAGAAATGTCAGTTACCAGTGTGACATGCTCCAACCCCTGCAAGGAGGCTTGGATCGGAGGTGGGGGGAGAGAAGAGGTGGGTTGCAGCGAGCAAAGAGACCAAGTAGAGGAGAGGGTTGGGGGAATTTAGGGCATCCTGAGGGACACGTGTCAACGGATTATCCTGCATAGGGGGAGGTAACAAATCTGACCCGTTAAAAATACCCAATTTATCCTGATTGTTGGTGGTGTGCAGATCACCACGTGTAAGAACATCCACGGATGCATGTGAATCAAGATGAGATGTCGTAACGGGCAGGAGATCCGAGCCGCGGATATCCCGACCGTTGGCGTTACCCGGATCGACAGCTGTCGACCCCACGTGCGGTGATGAGGCCTCCCCTAGGGTTCCAGAATCTTCATTCGCCTTGCCCGATTCATCCAGGACTTGAAAAGGGTTAGAGGTTGGCGGCGGTTCAGATTGAATGGAGCTCACCTGAGTCGGCCCAGCAATGTGCAACTCCGACGGAGCGACAGGCACAGCAGAGAGCTGTTCCGACAGGGGGGAGGCTGGCGGCGGGCGGCGCGGAGGATCAAAATTGCGTGACCCAGGACAGCGACCTCCATATACCTACATCCAAGGCCCAAATAATAAGACCCCTCCAGCATCCGAGGGGCCAAGTTCCGACGCCGACGGGGCAGATGGGCAAGAATCGAGATGATGACCCATAATCCCACATCGGAAGAAGAAAAGAGGAAGGTTCTCATAGAGTACCCTCTGAAAATATATGTTGCCATCTGGGAGGCTAACCCAAGGCCTTGCTTGATAGGTTTGGACGAGTCAATCTCAACATAGATCCGAACTTTGGCCATACCAGGAGACGTCTGGTCAACCCGGAGGGGAACACCAACACAAGCCACAATACGCCAAATGGATGCCTGGTTAACTAGTTTGTATGCGAGGTCCGGCAGCTGGATCCAGACAGTGAGCGGCTGGACGTTCCACCCCTGGACGGAAGAAAGGCTTCACCTGGTGAACCATAAGCATATGACCCCCGGAAGACAACCAGCGGGCGGGTGAGGACCTGCAGTCTGTCCTCCACATCAGAGAAAGTGAAGAGCAAGAAAGCATTACTAAGTACTTGAGTCACGACAACAAGCTTGAGGTCCCATAGAGACGGAAGGGCAGTGCGGAGGTCCGCAAGGTCCTTATCATCCCCGAGAAAATGGTCGGTCAGGCTACGCGAGACCTCAGCCACACGTCCCTCGACATCCTCCAGAGGAATGGAAATAGTCTCCGTGACTGAGGACGGCAGGTTATGCCACTAGCGGGAGACATCGTCGGGACACTGACCTCGAACAATGTCAGACCATGACAATTTAGCTCCCAAGCCTGCTGCGCCATCAGGGTAACAAGACCGACAGAAGAGAGGGAGCCAGAGGAAAGGGGGGAGAGGGATTAGGGCAAGGAGTAAAAAGGGGGAGGGGGGTACCGGAGAAGAGGGGGGGGAGAGAGATCAGCCAGGAAGGACGAAAGGGGGAGAGGCGATGGTGGAAAGGAAGGGGGGCGGCTAGGGCGGAGCATTTTTTCCCAGTTGTCTCACACAGAGATTGAGAAGAGGGTGTGAGGGGTGGACAAGTTTCACAAGCTTGCAAACAAGGGTCATTTGAGTGTGCACGTGCATGGAAGAGAGAGCTGCTTGTACCAAGGCTCCCAAGCTTGTATACTATGCAGAAACGAAGGATTATATGCCACCAACATTTCCCAATGTTCAAACTCTAACTCCTTTCATCTCTCTTTTTTTGGTCTCTCTCCCCCTTCATCTCTACACGCACAAAGCTGCAGCATGTCTCCGATTGTCAAGAACTCCTTGTCCTTCCTCAGGTAACATCATATCCTATGCAGTTTGATTTTGCTGATCTCACTTGATTAACAAAAGTTGATTTTTTTTTGGCAAAGAAGGAAAAGTAAAAACATGTAGAGTAATAAAAAGTGAAATAACAATACTATATTTTACATCTCAACAATTAATCTCAATCAAACTATACTTTATATTATACTTTTATTTTTTTCTCTAATTTTTAGAATTAATTAATATATATAAAAATATTTTTTCACTTGATTTTTACATTTTAATATTATTTTAATGGTTAACATATTCTTAAGCCATAAAATTATTTTATGTGAGAGTCCTATGTCCATTAAATATTTTTGGATCTCAAATTGAAATTCCTACTTCATATTCCTTTTCTAGTTATATTCATATTCCTTTTCAAATTCTTTCTCTATCACTTCCAATTCATCAAATATTCTAATTAAATTATAAAATTACTATATTATGCTTGATGAGATGGTAGGGTGTTACACAACCTTACTCTAATCCTGACATTTATAAAGTAAAAATGTCAATTTTGTTTCATTCCAAATGTTAAATTAATCAAATATTAATAATATTGATAAATCCCTAATTTAAATAGAAAACTTTTAATATATTTTTCACATAAAAATATTATTTTAATTTTTGCAACGACCCCCTTATTCACTTTTAAAATCTTAACATCGCAACTTTGTACGTTAACTTTAATTATGAATGATATGATAACATAGAAAAATATTATTTAACATAAGAATAATCCCCCAAATCGACCAACGCCACGTGGAGATGATCTCTCTGAAAGCGCTACGAAAAACTATAACTTTGACTAAAGATTGAACAAAACTTCATTAAAACAGTGACATGCCAACAATAGAGATAAAGAGAAAAATAGAATATCAACATAGAGGAAGTCTCGAAGTACTACAAAATCTCCATCCTAACTATAACATCTGAATTACATTCAAGTTCATAAATGCGAAAAATAGAGAAAATGATAACTAGGCCCTTTTTCAGTTCATGTGCTTCGGCACACGATCTCGACACCATCACTGACCTGGCCCTATGAAAATCAACACAGAGGAGGAGGTCCTCCCGTAAGCTATACAATCTAGTGGAGAATTAATATAGTACACAATGCATAACAGTAAACAGAATTAGTTAGAATCAATAATAACTTATATCAATATCAGATAGAGAGCATAAGATCATTCGATTTGAGACATCAATGGAGAATAGAAGGATAGAGATCATGTATAAATCTTATAATCATGCAAAGGATGCAGTTATCACTTTGAATTAGCTGTCTTACTTCATTTACCATCATACTCATATCATTCATGCATTCTCATTTATCCTTGAACCTTTCTCTTAACCTAAATGACTTTAGGCGCCTTTAACTTTTGAGGGTTTTATGTCGAGCAAAATAATACAGCCTTGTACAGTCAATGGATGATCAAGCCATGGCTAAGGGAGCGACCCTTCACTATAGCACTTAGCATAGGTTGGTCATCCTCCCTTTTATCTTTTCATCTTTCTCAATTAATCACTTTATCAATTTATCGTTCTTTCATTCTATAAGAGAATTGGATCACTAGACAAATCAATAGCAAGATAAATAATTCACTCATACAACAATTCAATCAGTAGGGAATAGCATATCACAATCATGGAAAGAATCTAGATCAATCATTAAATAAAATGAAATTTGGCTTAAGGTTCGGTCGACTGGTTCTCTCTAATCGGTCGATCATTTTCTTAGCACCGATCGACCGATATCTCTGAATCGGTCGACCGGTGGGTCTGATTCCGTTCAATGGGTCTCGGTCGGCTGACTTCTGGGCACCGGTCGACCGATATCTCTGGATCGGTCGACCGATGGGTCTGGGTTAGTACAATCATCTCGGCCGATCGGTCGGTCGAACTATTCAGCCCTGAAGGAATGATCGATCGATCGGTTTCTATCTATCGGTCGATCGATTTCCAACTCACCGGTCGTCCGATATCTCTGAATCGGTCGATCGGTTGGCGTAAAAATAGATTCGGACAGGCGTTGAAATCTCATGAGTTTTCCATTCTAATATGAAACTATCACTCCTAAACAATCATCTAAACTTATACATTCATAGCAATAAACAATACAAATCAGAAATCAACAATGCATCCCAAATCAAATGCAAACAATCCATTCCCTTTTCATTTCCTTTCATCAAACAAGAACACATTTCAAGATAAACAACCATAATTCTTCCCTAATACTATTTAAGTTATGCAGAGGGATTTCAGATTCACCCACCTCTTCTCTTGGTCGATCCTTGCACGAAATCCGTCCGGTCACCGGCGATCGTCCTCCCCTTGTCGTTCCCCACCTATGAGGCAATCCGGTTGGAAAAAGAATGTAAGGAGATGACGTTGAAAATCAAAACGAGTACAGAAATGAGGAAACCTTTATTACTATGATCCTTGATGGTAAGGAGGTTATTGGAGTTCTCTTGCTCTTGCTGGCTGGAGTGTTTTTGGGGAAAGGAGAGAGAAGTGCGGGAGAGGAAATGAGAGGATTAGGTGAACTTAGGACACTAAAGCTTTTATAACTTAGATTTATGATCTATTATGTTAATGGGTTATTGCTGTTGGTTTTATAAATTTGAATTTATATATTTTTATATTTTTTTTCGGGTATTGCAGAACGAGCGGAGTTACGATTTTAAAAGTGACAATAAAGTTTTTTCTGGAAAATATTTCCTGCATAATTCAATCATCAGTCAAATGCTCTCCAAAGAAACGTGGAGGCCGTCCAGTAATAATAATAATAATAATAACAAATTGAAATTGTGTTGGCATTAGCATTTTATTGTGTCCGTTTGAAATATCAACTGGAAATTGTGATCTAAGACAAAGAAATGTCCTCGAGAGCAACATCTGCCAAACACCTTTTGCCCAATTTTTGTCAGGCACCGCGTTCAGATAAGGCAGAGTTATGAACACATAATATACATGGTGGTAAAAAGAGTACGTGATATATTTTTGTACATATAATACAATCAATTTAATTGAATCGATCATATACTATTTTATTTTATTAATATTTTCTTGGTAACTTTCCGGAGGCCTCCGGTATTTCATAACTTATTATCACTTGATTAATTTATTTCTTAAATGATTCTGAGAATCGATTATAGGATTGTGTACGTTAAATCAAGATTTTCTTACTTGTAGCTTTACTTAATATTGCAATTTTTTTCCTTTCGTGTACAAAAGGAAAAACGTCTTGAAGCCTCAAGTTTTGCCTGCACAATTTTTTGCGTTTAAATGGGTCATTAATCGAATCGATAATAAGAGAATGATGAGATCCAAATAAATATTTTGTAATATTTTAAAAATTCTATTTGTCACTGAGTACGAGACGTAGGATGACATAACATTAATGTTTTCGTAATCGGACCGGCGATTGGATTTGGCTTCTTATCGGATCACGATTGGATCGATTCGATCGGATTGAATCGAATTTGATTAAAATAATATTATTTATAATAACTATAAAGATATAATATAAGTTATATAATATAGTATATGAATATTGTATTAATAACCTATTAATAATATTAAAAATTCATATAACATAATTTTCATTTATTAAAAGTTTTAATAATGATTAACATATAACACTATGAGAAAATTATTATTTTTCGACGGGCAATTTCCGACGGTTTGAAATTCGTCGCAATTTGCGACGGATTTTGCGACGGTTCATTTTGCGACGGATTTTTAGACGATTACGACCGTCAAAAATAAAAATAATAAATTATATAATTTGTTATATTATTATTTTATTTTCGACGGTTAGGAATGTCGATATTTCCGATGGATACCCATCCGCCGCAATTTGTGACGGATTTTCTGACGGTTACGACCGTCGACAAGTAAAATAATAAATTATATAATTTGTTATATTATTATTTTATTTTTCGACGGTTAGGAACGTCGATATTTCCGACGGATATCCATCTGTCGCAATTTGCGACGGATTTTCGAACGGTTACGACCGTCGACAAGTAAAATAATAAATTATATAAGTTGTTATATTATTATTTTATTTTTCGACGGTTAGGAACGTCGATATTTCCGACGGATACCCATCCGTCGCAATTTGCGACGGATTTTCGGACGGTTACGATCGTCGAAAAGTAAAATAATAAATTATATAATTTGTTATATTATTATTTTATTTTTCGACAGTTAGGAACGTCGATATTTCTGACGGATACCCATCCGTCGTAATTTCCGACGGTCGTAACCGTCGGTAAATGTATAATAATATCATATATGAGTATTTTATTAATATAACTAGCGACGGTCCAAACCGTCGTAATTACCGACGGTCAAAACCGTCGGTAAAATAAAAAAATAATATTATATATAATTAAATATATTTTCGACGGTCACAACCGTCGGTAACTTTAAAATTTTGTTATCCCGCATTTTTTTTCCTTTTTCCGCTTTCTCTTTCCCCTTATATATAATTCATCTCTCCCTCCTCTCCTCTCTCTCTCCCTCTCCGGACCCGCATCGGAAGATCTACCGCACCGCATCGGACGTCGGCGACCCCCCCGCACCGCACCGGACGCCGGCGACCCTCTCCCGCACCGCATCGGACGCCGACGTCTCTCTCTCTTTCTCTCTCCGGTCGGAGGCCGCTGGGCCGGATTCGGCCCCCGAGCGGCCAGATCGGCCGCCAGGCGGCCGGATCTCGGCCGCCAGGTGGTCGGATCGGCTGTCAGGCGGTCGGATCGGCCGACAAGCGGTCGGATCGGCCGCCAGGCGGTCGGATCGGCTGACAAGCGGTCGGATCGACCGCCAGGCGGCCGGATCCGGCCGTTGGCGGCCGGATCTGGCCCATCCTGCCGAGGGCGGTCGGATTTGGCCGCGGTCAAAGCTGGCCGCGGCCCTATTTTTTTATATTTAAAAAATTCTTTGCGACGGTTGCGACCGCCGAAAGATCGACGGTTGCGACGGCTGTCGAAAACTTTCGACGGTTCGAACCGCCGGCCTTTTCCGGCAGTTGCAACCATCGAAAACTTTGACGGTTCGAACCGCCGGCATTTTTCGGCGGTTCCAACCGTCGAAAACTTTCAGACGGTTCGAACCGCCGGTCTTTTCCGGCGATTGCAACCGTCGGATGTTTTTTTTTTCGACGGTTCTGACCGTCGATTTTTTCGGCGGATTTTTTTCGACCGTCGCAAATTGCGATGAGCGTTTTTCCGACGGATCGATTCCGACTGAAAAACCGTCGGTAATACGGTTTTCTTGCTGATTACCGACGATTTGGACCATCGGTAATCAGCGTTTTTTTAATAGTGTAAATATAAATATATTATTATTAATTTAATATCTATTATTTATTGATGATAGATGTATATTAATAAATTTTATTTTAAATTATTCTTTTTTCTTTACCAATTTCCTTTTTTTCCTTGATAATTTTTTATTTTAATGTTATTCAATTTTAAATACTTACTTTTTTTATTTCGATTTCTATTAACTTTATACATGTCATATTCCTTCTTTTTTTTACCTTTCTTATATTTCTTTCTCTTTTTTTTCCTTTTTTCTTTTGTATTTTTATCATTTTTTTAATTTTATTTTTGAAAATTTAAATTGTGCTGGTTCAATCACCTGGTTCAATAATTTTTTTTCAGTTCAATATCAAAATCGATTTTGATATCAAATCTTGATATCAAATTGAACTGATTTGTGATTAAATCAATTAAACCGGTCAATCCGATCCGATTTTGATAATATTTCTTAAAATTCGTTGGTGGATCGACTTTTAACTTGTAAACAAATATTCTTTTTAATATCGCATGGATTAACTCGTGCTTTCCAATTACCTGAGCCAACTAAAAAATAATAATATTTATGATAACGGTCCTATGAGTCAATACACTCATCGAAAAGAATCAAGCTTGACGTATGACATGGCCGATGACTGATTAAGATACGTCCGGTACTTACTTTACCGTGGAAAGAAAAAAAAAACAACATAAAAAAATAACAGTAGGATAATTAAAAATTCGGAAGTTTCGCCGTGGAAAGGAATATGAAAAACGATGTGTGTGTGGAAAATCTATTCAGCTAAAATTGTCCTAGTTACGTATTATGACGCCTCGAAGGAGTTAACGTTGCTTCTTTATTATTAATTCACTTCTTAATCATTTTAGGTTATCTGTTCACGTTTGCCGGGATGTGCATTAAGAAGTTTTGGGTTGATCCATAGTTTTCCTATAAATAAAAAGTAAAAAAAAATTAAAATAGTTAATTGGAAATTGTCGCTCTTCTTTAATTATGAATTTCAAATCCAAATTAAAGTGTGAGAAGTGACTATTAATAGGCTGGACCATTTAATTTGCCTTTTTCCATACATCAAAGAATGGACCAAGACGACGTAGTATTCAAAGACGTCTTTCCATCAATTAATCATACTAACATACAGACATGTATATATATATATATATATATATATATATATATAACCTATTAATTGGCTTATGCATTATCTTATTAATCCTTTCTCTACATTTGAATTGACATAGTTACTTACCAGTGACGGCGGGCTTTCAAGGAATTTAAATTTGAAATGTTTCCAGTATATATCATTTTTATCACAAAATTAAAAGTACTAAAGAGATGCTTGTCTATTATATTAAATTTAATAAGCTAATAGAATTTAAGTATGATAGAAAAGAGACTAATATTCGGATAATTTGAAGAAGAAAAAAACACAACGAAAACGAAAACGTCCATGATTTCTCCTGCATGGCGTCCTCGGATGTCCCTCGTGATCGCCATCCGGACACCGTAACGAGCGACCGATTCGCTACGCGACTCGGAATTTTGACTCTCTCAAACACATATTTTTAAGGTATGAATCTTATGGTCACCTATCAGTATAGAAAAGCACCGTGGCACCTTTTCGACTTTGTAAACAAAGTTAATAATAATAACTATATATTAATATACAAATTTTGAGATTAAAAGTGAAATTCAGCCCTTCTTAAGTAATTTTGGTATGAGATTTGAACACATCCGCTTCAGTATGTTGATTGCCTTGAGTTTATTGATGGCCTTGCTCACGTCTGACTGAAATCAGATTCCCTCAATTTGGTATGAATCATCAACAAGAGATCATGATGTCTCCAAAAGCTGTGGAACATAATGCAACATCTTTGACATCTCAGTAAATATTTGAAGAAATGGTAAAAAAAAACCATAGTTTTTCTTCCTATCTCAGTAAATATTACAAAGAACTCTTTAGATGTCAATTTTATTGGTTTTAAAACCATAGTTTATAGCTCAAAATAGTGTAAAAAAAATTAGGAGGTCACACCACCGTATTTTTTCCTATCGGCCGCTTGTGACAGCGTCAAGAAAAAAAAAACGAGCGTCAAAAGAGAAAAAAAAGTTCGGATCCAATTAACCAAACAGCCCAACTACTTTTTTTTTTATTTTCATTGCACACATAGCAACCTCATACCTATTGGTCAATAACTAGTTGGACGTCTAATTTAAATTGGTATATCTTAAGATGATCGTCCACCTCCTCCGAACATCCTCCACATAGATAAACTTATTTCTTTTTTTTTAAAAAAAAAAAAGGTTGCGGCTTCGCATCTTGACTCCTAAACCAAAAATAAGTAATTAAATATTATGTATTCATGATAATTGATAAACATTATATTTGTGAGAAAAATGAACAAGAAATTTTGAACATTTAAGCTTATTGACAAGTATATTTGATTGTGCAATGAGATAATTCTTATTTATCAAAATGTGGAAAAACTCCGCCTATATTTTATAGCCGGTCCCAAGTCCGGATAAAGGAGGAGGGTTGTGTTAGGCCCCGACAGCCAGCATAAAATCATGTCGAATCTTATGAACATGGATCAACGAATATATTGTGTTAATACTAGGTCGTTACCCGTAAGTAACGCGCTGTACAGCTCGGGTACAGTGATAAGAGAGCAAGAGCCGCTGCATCCTCGCCTGAATGCAGTGTTAAATGAGCAAGGGCTACCGCACTCTAATGGACGGAGGCGGTTAAAGAAGCTAGTTCATGAGACTAATGTCATATTAGGTTCTTGGAACATTGGGACGTTGAATGTGAAGCGCCTCGAGGTGGCACAAGTAATGGACCAGCGTAAGATTAGTATCTTATGCTTGCAAGAAACTAGATGGGTAGGAGAGGAAAGTAAAGAGATTAGGTTAAATGGTTCCAAACTTTGGTACACATGTAAGGTAAATGGAAGGAATGGTGTTGGTATTATCGCGGATGCAGAATGGAGGAAGAATGTTGTAGAAGTTAAAAGGATTGAGGATCGAATCATATCCGTGAAAGTAATTGTTGGAAAGGAGACTATGAACATTATTAGTGCATATGCACCCCAAGTAGGAGCAGAATCACATCTCAAGGAGAAGTTTTGGGCAGATATGGAGGGTTTGATTGAAAGTATACTAACAACCGAGAAAGTTTATATTGGAGGAGACCATAATGGACATGTTGGTAAAGAGGCAGGACCACATGCAAGGGTTCATGGTGGTTTTGGTTTTGGGGAGTTGAATGAGGAAGGACAAACTATTATTGATTTTTCTTTAGCATACGACCTTAAGATTATCAACACTTGTTTTAGGAAGAGAGAGGAACATTTAATCACATACAAAAGTGGAACTCATAGGTCTCAAATCGATTTTTTCTTGACAAGAAATACTGATAAAAGACGCTGTACTAATTGCAAAGTAATTCCTGAGCATGGGGTGACTACACAACATAGATTGTTAGTTCTTGATATGCAAATGAAATGTATAAAACCAAAATCCCGAACAGTTTTTGATCGAAAGATCAAGTGGTGACAGTTAAAGGGGGAGAAGCGAGAGACTTTTAGAAGTAAGTTATTAGAGAAAAGTGTGTGGGAGTTAGAAGAAGATGCTAGTATCATGTGAAAGAATGTAGCAAAAAAGGTTGAAATGGTTGCTAAAGCCATTTTAGGAGAATCAAAAGGTTTTGGACCACGAGATAAGGAGACTTGGTGATGGAATGAGGAGATCCAAGAAAAGGTGCGTAATAAGAAGAATTGTTTCAAGACGATACACTTGGACAATAGTTCTAACAATTGGAAAAAGTATCGTTTGGCGAAAAGGGAGGCTAAGAAGGCAGTTAGTGATGCTCGTGCTAAAGCATATGAGAGGTTTTATAAGGAGTTAGGGACAAAGGCTGGTGAACAAAAGATTTACAAGATTGCAAGGAATAAAGAGAAGGAGTCGAGAGATTTGGATCAAATAAGATGCATAAAAAATGAAGTTGGTAAGGTTTTAGTTACTGAAGGAGATATTAAGAACAGATGGGAAGAGTATTTCTATAAGCTATTTAATGATGGATGTGAAGGTTTCCGTTGTGATTTGGAGGACTTGACAATTAGCGAATGCGAGCTTAATAGTTATTTTATCGTAGAATTAGAGTCTCGGAGATTAGCGAAGCTCTTAAGAAAATGGAGAATGGTAAAGCCGTTGGACCGGATGGTATACCGATTGAAGTTTGGAAATGTTTAGGAGAAAAATGTGTATTGTGGTTATGTAAACTATTTAATTAGATTTTACGGTCGAAAAAGATGTCTGATGATTGGAGATTAAGTACATTAGTTCCTATTTACAAAAATAAAGGGGATATTCAGAATTGTGCAAATTATAGAGGGACTAAACTTATGAGTCACACAATGAAATTATGGGAAAAAGTGATTGAGTATAGATTGAGAATGGAGACTAGTATTTCTGAGAGACAATTTGGGTTCATGCCAGGAAGATCCACTACAGAAGCGATTTATTTACTAAGGGGGATGATGGAAAAGTATCGAAGTAGGAGAAGAGACTTACATATGGCTTTCATTGATTTAGAGAAGGCGTATGATCGGGTACCAAGGGATGTACTTTGGAAAGCCTTGCAAAAGAAGATGGTGAGTGTTGCCTACATTAAGATAATACAAGATATGTACGATGAGGCATTGACTAGGGTTAGGACACCCGAAGGTGAGACAAATGAATTTCCTATAGGAATTGGCCTACATCAAGGATCAGCTTTAAGCCTGTATCTATTTAACTTAGTTATCGATGCTATAACCGAGAGTATCACAGAGGAGGTACCTAAGTGCATGCTATTTGCGGATGATATAGTACTTTTAGCGGATTCAAGAGAAGAGATTAATACAAAATTGGAAATATGAAGAAATACGTTGGAGTCAAAGGGTTTTCGTTTAAGTAGGAATAAAATAGAATATATGTATAGCGGTTTCACAAATAAACAACACAGAGACGACTTGAAAGTTAGACTAGGGGAGGATATAATTTCTCAAGTGACAAAATTTAAATATTTAGGATCAATTGTAAGACAAGATGGTGAGATTGATGACGATGTTAATCATAGAATTCAAGCTGGTTGGTGTAAGTGGAGGAAAGTCACTGGAGTTCTTTGTGATAGAAAAATACTCAATAAAGTTAAAGGAAAATTCTATCGTATTGCTATAAGGCCAGCAGTGTTATATGGTAGTGAATGTTGGACTATGAAGGGACAACATGAACGTAAAGTGGGGGTAGCCGAAATGAGGATGTTGAGATGGATGTGTGGTCATACAAAATTAGATAAGATTAGGAATGACTCCTATTAGTGAGAAAATAGTAGAGAATCGTTTGAGATGGTTTGGTCATGTTCAGAGAAAATCATTAGATGCGCCAGTAAGAAGAGTAGATCAAATAATCTGGAGTCCGATTAAAAGAGGGAGATGGAGGTCAAGGCGGACACTTAGCGAACTAATAGAGCAAGATCTATTGGTGAATAATATACCGAAAGGTTTGGTTACTAATAGAGCGGAATGGCGTCGTATGATCCATGTAGTAGACCCCACGGATAAAGCTTTGTTTGTTGTTGTTGTATCAAAATGTGGAAAAATATCTTGTAGACGAAATATCAAACGTAGATTGTCCCTTCAGTCATCAATGATTCAAGTGCGACGGCCGCGACCTTGACCAATTTTGAGACTTTTCGGAGACGTTCTGATTCCGAATTTGGTCAATTATTATTATGAGCTGGTTAATTGAATTTCTTGGGTTTATATATATATATAAACCATTTTATGGAGTATTTAATTTCAGATTTTTGTGAGGCTATTTTTAATTTATTTTATTTTGAAATAATGAATTGACATGAATACGGTACGTTGATTTATATTAATCTGTGAAGTGATTAATAGTACGTGAAATATAATTTAATATATTTTAATTTTAATATGATATGTCAATTTGCGAAGACTAATAAGACCGTAATTTAATCCTGAGAAACTAATAAGGAGTCCTCAATTCCCTTTAAGATATTAAATTATTTGTTCGTGTTTCACATGTTTATCCTTGACGTGTTATCTTTCTAAGATCTATACTTCATCACCATATTATTTATTATTCATAATAAAAAAACTATTTTAAAAATTATGTTTTTTTATTAACTTATGAAATTTAGATAATTACTTAATAATTATTCAATGTTAATTTGACCTCATTATTTGGATCTAGTTTGCTACGATATTTTATACATCAATTTTTTTACACTGTTATCGAAAAAAATTATTAATTTCTTTCTAATTCTTATAAGTTATTATGATACATTTAAATAATTTATAACTTTTCTGTAATTAGTTTTATTTAATTTTTTTCTCTATTTCTTTTTGGTTTTTTAACCACGATCTACATTTAAAATAATATTTTACGTGGCCGCACATTTCTTTTTAGCTAGCGTGATGGCCTACTCGATGTACGAAGGTCTCGGTAGGCCTGAGCACGGTCCCGGTCGACCCTGACCGTATCGACCCGAAAAATCGGGTAAAAAACCCGGCCCGGGTAAGATCCGGATCGGGACCGAGTCTAACAGGTGAAAAATCCACCGGATTTCGGGTCAGGACCGGGTCTGCAGTGTAGATATCCACCCCGGACCCAATCCGATTTATTTCTTAATATATAAACCTCACTCCCACTCATTTCTCGATTCTCTTTCTCTCTCTTTCTCTCTCACACTCTCACACCACGACCAGCCGATCTCGCCCTCTCCTTCTCCCTCTCTCTCACGGCGGCGGCGACGACGACGATCCTCTCAACTCCGGCCATCCTCGCCCTCTCTTGACTCTCTTTATCTCTCTCTACTCTGGCCGCCTGGGCGGCCAGATTCGACCTCCTGGCAGCTGGATCTAGCCGCACCAGTCGGATTTGGCAGCTCTCGGCCGATCGGCCATTAGTGCGGTCGGATCCGACGGCCAGGTGCCAGATCTGAACTATTAGCTTGGCGGCCGGATGTAGTAGCTATCGACCGATCTGACCGCCAGTTGGCCGCTGGCATTCGGATCGGCCACTAGCGGCCGATCCGAGCGCCTGGCGGCCGGATCGACCCCAGGTGTATCGATCCGACTGCAAGCGCCGGATCTGACCACAGTGTTCATTCTCGGCCACAGACCGGTGATTTTCCCGGATTGCCGGGTCTGACTAGGAACCGGATCCGGCCGGGTTCGGTACCGGGTCAAAAAATTTTTGACCTGGCATTTGCTCAGCCCTAGGTCTCAGAATATAAAATAAAATAAATATTTTAATCATAAAATAAAAATATTATTTTAATTATTACTAAAATTTAAAATATAAATTATATAGAATATCTAATAATCTCTCTCCTTAGCAACTTATATAAGTAAACATATTATAATAAACTAAATTTTCTTGAAATTATATTTAAAAAACTTATTACATTTTTTCATTTTCTAATTATCATTTACTCTATTTGGCCCCATTCTTATATTTTTAAAACATTTTTACTTAAATGTTTTTATTTTATTAATGCTAATTTACATATGATGATATAAGAATATGTGAGTTCTCCTTTTAGATTATAATCTTTTCATACAATATAGATGTAAATACTAGGTGATATCTACTTTCACTACAAGAAAATTATCATTTTTCGATGGACAATTTTCGACGGATAGAAATCTATTACAATTTGCGATGAATTTTATGACAGAATTTCGAAAATAAAAATAATAAATTATGTAATTTGTTATATTATTATTTTATTTTTTGACGATTAGGAATGTCGATATTTCCGACGGATTTTCATCCGTCGCAATTTTCAACGGCATTTCCGACGGTTACAACCGTCAGAAATGAAAATAATAAATTATGTAATTTGTTATATTTGTTATATTATTATTTTTCGATGTAATTTGATATCCATCCGTCGCAATTTTCGATGACATTTTCGATTGTTACAACAATTGGAAATGAAAATAATAAATTATGTAATTTATTTTATTATTATTTTATTTTCAATGATTAAGAATGTCGATATTTTCGATGGATATCCATCCGTCGTACTTTCCGACGAAATTTTCAATGGTTACAATCGTTAGAAATGAAAATAATAAATTATGTAATTTATTCTATTATTATTTTATTTTTCAATGATTAGGAAAGTCGATATATCCGACGGATATCCATCCGTCGCAATTTTCGACAAAATTTTTGAGAAAATGAAAATAATAAATTATATAATTTATTATATTATTATTTTGTTTTTTGACAATTAGGAATGTCGATATTTCTGACAATCATAATCGTCGGTAAATGTATAATAATATAATATAAGAAATATTTTATTAATATAATTAGCGACAGTCCAAACCGTCGGTAATAATTAGCGACAGTTCAAACCGTCGGTAAAATAAATATTATATATAACTAAATATAGTATTTTATTTTTATAATTAAATATATATATATCTATATATATCCAATTCCACTCTTTATTTCTTTCCCCCTCTCATTCTCCCTCTCCCTCTCCCTCTCCCTGCCGGCGAGCTTCCCGACCGGACGTCGACGGCCGGCGATCCTCTTCCGCCGGCGTCCCTCTCCCTTTCTCTCTCTCTCTCTCCGGCCCGGGCCACATGGCGGTTGGATCTGACTTCGGCCGACTGGCGACTGGATCCAGCTGCCCGATCATTCAGCCGAATCTGGTCGCTGGCCGTCGATCGCCGGCGGCCGTCTAATTTTTTTATATTATAAAAATTCTTTGGGACAGTTTTGACTGTCGAAAGTTTCGGCGCGCGACCGTTGAAAGTACTTTTAGCCGTCGCGACCGTCGGAGTTTCGACGGTTTCATCGGTCGCCGCAAATATCGGCGATGGCGATCACGACTGCCGAAGTTTCGACGGTTTTGTCGACCGTTGCAAATATCGGCACGACCGCCGGAGTTCCGTCAAAATTTTTGGCATTTTTTCTCCGACCGTCGATAATTGATTTGCGACGACCATTTTTCGGACGAATCGATTTCGTAAAAAAAACCGTCGAAAATGATGCTTTCGACAGTTTTTGAGGAAATTACAGACGATCGTAATCGTCTGTAATTCCCATATTTCTGGTATAAATTTATTTTTTTAATAATATCAATCTTATAATTAAGTAAGTACCATTTATTCTAATTCTTATAATCTAGTATGAAAAATAGCTCTTTTCACTTTGCCTCCAAATTAATCAAATACTACTAGTATTAAGTGAGTAAAAAAAAGCAATATTTTAAAATCAAATCGGAGATTAAATTAATCAATGAGTTATGTCCGGAGTCGACCGAATTGAATCAGATTTTTAGTCAATAATATTTTTTGGTTACTTCTTAAAATATGCTAGAAATAAAAGTATAAAAGGTAAAAAATAGAATTAAATCATATTATTATCATTTAAATTAATAAAAAAAGAATAAAATATTTTTTAAGTCTGCAATATCATTATTTATAATAATTTTAATTTTATAATATTTTCATTTCGTGAATAATTTTCTCACTTTTATTTTTTCCTACGTTGTTCACATTGTATTTCTCAATTTTAAATTTAAATAATCATCTAAAATATCTTATTAATTAATTCTCTCCTTCATATTCTCACACATTCTTATCAAATTAAACTTTCCTTTCTTTCAATTTTTCTATTTATTTAAGTAGTTTTTTAATGTTTTAAAAAAACTAGATTGAATCAAATTTTCGATTCAACCCAATTTTTACTTGATCACCGGCTCAATTTGATTTTTTTGTGAAAATAATTTTATTAACAAACCAAACTAGACTAACAACATTTTCAGTATTCAACCAATTAAATGGACTAATCTGGTTCAATTTAAAAAATATTTTTTTGAAAAAAATGTTATGGCACCTTCATGTTACTTCGAAGTAGGGACAGACTTTCAGAAGGTACAACCCGCCTAAAAGTTGTGCCTACTCGGCTTGACGCAGGCCCGGATCCGACGCGGCCACCCAGCCGGGTCCGTGCCATCACATGTCGGGCCGCCTAAATGCACATTAGGCACGACATGACCCTAACAAGACACGACCCATTTTAGTACGAGTTTTTTTTCTGCGCACCAACACGGACCGTACAAATGCCAACATGGTATGTGCATCATCGATGATGGAATGCATCACCTGTGTATATGGTATTAACATGGACCGTAGCTTTTAACATGTTCCGCGTATAGAAGGCGACAATGGAAAAGATATGACATCTGACAATGAGGCACTCGAGACTATCACATGTCATGAAAAACATGATCCATGTGGATAAACATGAACTATATTGCTATACAAAATGGTTTGTTGTCACAGTGTGCGATCATTTCAAACTTCAACATGGCTCACATTGAATTCACACGACCCTCGTTGCTTATTTGAATGAAATTTGTGATGTGATAATACAAACCCGATATGTGTAGTCACGAACGCAATAAATGAGGACAATACGAGCCTTCACTTCACTTCTGTTCACTCTATCAACTCTCAAGCCTCTCTCTCCCTCCACTCTTATCTCTTGCTCTCTCAAACTTCAACTCTCTTTATCTCTCTCAAAATCTCACTCTCTTTCAGTCTTTCTCATAATATCATTCTTATATTATATATAATTACATAATATATTAATTAATATCTATTTGAATAGTTTTTCATTTTAATTACATATTCACAATCCTATTTTTAATTTTTTTTATATAATTATATAATGGACTTACGAGATCTGTGTCATCTATAATAAAACATAAAAACACATGTGGACATAGCCTAAAATAGTCGAACCATGCCGGCGAAGAGAAGGGGGGTGGGGGTGGGGAGGCCCCCCTCCCTCCCGCTATTTTTCTCCGACGGATTTGATCGTCGAAAATTATTAAAAATGTTGTAGTGATTTCACAACTTCAAGATCAATAAAGAACTCAACAGAAGTTGTAATTAGTATTGTATATCATAAAAAAGTGAAGGACGACTCTATTATCTATTATCTATCATTTGAAATTTGAATAAACTTCTTAGTTCAGAGTTTGACATGAAAGATTTTGGTGTAACATAAAAGATTTTGAGAATGGAGATATTGAGGATATCACATGTAGGATAAACTATTCTTTCTTAGAAAATTTACATTCAAAATATTTTATTTAGATTTAAAATGTCTAGAATAAAACTATTGAATTTTCCCAACTTCAAATATACATCTTATAATCTTCGCACCATAATCAAACAAAGAGTATATGTTTGATATATCCCATGGTATGCATGAGACTTGATACTAATATTGTTAGTTTGATTAGTATATTCATGAGCAATCCAACAAAGAGCATTGGTGAGTAATAAATTGTATCTTCTAATACCTTAAGAGGAAATTTGACATTGATTTTTATCTACAGAAGTGATAGAGTTATTGGTTATAATTTATTTAAATTCATATTTTGTTGATGTAAGAATCAATGACAAGCGTTGTGAAATGCTAACTGTAATAAATTTACTAAAAATCATATTGAAAGAATCAAACACATTAATATCAGAAAACCACTTCAATATCAGTACAAAAATTGACATTATAGGCGATTAATCTGATACTCTCACCAAGTTACTTCCTTATAGTAAGTTTCAACAATATATAGACCTGCTAAAAATAAATACTTGATAGCACTAAGACTAAGTAGAGAAAGCAAATATTTGTGTTTTACATATGATTCAAATCATAAAAAGTTTATCGATAATGCTTTGAATCTCCAATTATAAACTTTTTTCTAACTCCTTTGTTGTATACTTGTATAGGTGTTCAAATAATTTATTATTAGTTAAGAGTTCCTCTATTGATAGTGAAGCCACCCAAATTTCATAAAATAATTGTTTAATATTTCTATAGTTATTATTATTTTTATATTCAAGAAAAGGAACCTAAAAGTAATTCTACAGTGAATCCCTTAAATATTTTTAATATTTCTTTCTCCCTCTTTTTTCTAGCAAAATGTGCCACAGAAAAAATGCATTCCCACCTCAGTATGACAAAAAAACTGCACTCCACTTGTCAATCTCTACGATGACTAAAAAGTAAACGACGTAAACGGGCTTCTACTCACAAGTACTGGTCAAATTGAGCTTTCACTCTCTACTTTTTGTTTAGGAGTTGGGACACAAAAGATCTAAAGATGCGACGAATCAAGGCCATGTATGCGTGCTCTTGCATACCGTCATTATATAGATCTCCATCTCCAATACGACCGCTGCTTCTGTGAAATTACCCAGCATCAACGCCAACGATGACGAGGTCTGGCAGTCCATTTTTACTGCTTCTGCTGCTGCTGCGGCTACTACTCATCACTACCGTTCTCGTCGCTCCCTCCATCGCCATCGACACTCTGAACCCCACGCAGCCGCTGGTGGACGGGCAAATCTTGGTCTCTTCAAATGACACGTTCGTCTTGGGCTTCTTCAGTCCGGACGGCTCCAGCAATCGCTACGTCGGGATTTGGTATCACGAATCCAAGGTCTCGATCCCAACTGTCGTCTGGGTCGCCAACCGCGCGCATCCCCTCCGCGATCAGAACGGAAGCCTTCAGATTACTGGTAATGGAACGCTATACATCGCGCATCACAACTCCACCATAACCATCAGGGCGCCGCCTACCTCAAACTCGGCTGCAGGCCTACGTAACCCGGTAGCGAGGCTCCTGGACAACGGGAACCTCGTCGTGCTGGGAGCTGCCGGCAGCACGGCTGGTAACAGCTTCGCATGGCAGAGCTTCGACTACCCGACCGACACGCAGCTCCCGGGTATGAAGGTAGGCTGGGACCGGAGAGCTGGACTCGATCGCAAGTTGATAGCGTGGGCGAGAGCCGACGACCCGGCGCCGGGCGACGTCGCAATGGTCATGGACACGCACGGGTACCCTCAGAAGTTCCTGGAGTCGGAAGGGACGGGGCGCGTCTACTGGCGGTCGGGGCCGTGGAACGGTGTCCGGTTTGGGGGTATCCCGGACATGTCCCTGTTGAACTTGTTCGTGCACGAGTATGTGGAGAACCAGGACGAGGCGTACTACTTCCTGGGGGTGAAAGACCCCTCCACCTTCTTCAGGCTCACCGTGCACGAGTCCGGCAACGAACAGGGGTTCTTGTGGATCCAGGAGAACAAAGCCTGGAACCTCATCTGGGACGCGCCCAAGGACCGGTGCGACGGAGGATTGCCTTGCGGGGCGAACGGCATCTGCGACGCGAATAAGTGGCCGATATGCAGCTGCCTGAGGGGATTCCAGCCCAAGGATCCCAAGACCTGGGCGGCGCAGGGGACGTCCGATGGGTGCTTGCGGAAGACCGCGCTCGGCTGCCCTAATGGAACCGACGGGTTTGTGAAGGTGGAAGGAGCGAAGCTGCCGGACACGTCGAGCTCGTGGGTGGACACGAGCTTGAACTTGGAGCAGTGCAAGGCCAAGTGTTTGAGCAATTGCTCATGCACGGCCTGCGCCACTGCTAACATCAGCAGCGGAATGGGGTGCATCTTCTGGAACACGGACCTCGTCGGCCTTCGGATCAACCCCTTCGTCGGCCAGGATCTCTTCCTACGATTGGCCGCCTCGGACCTTCGTAAGTATTAAGTATCGTATGCTTCTCATTTTCCGTCATTTTTAATTACAATAATACTCTTAGCGTATATATATCTCCGTAACGATCAACTTTTTTTTTTCGATTACAAGTTACAATCAACTTTAAATATATTAGTTGGTTATAAATATTGTGGGGGTGTTGAACAATGGAATAAAATTGTGGGGCTGTGGTCGTCGTCTACGTCTCGTCTGTATATTAACGGCAGCGTGTCATGTGTACAAATTGGCAGCCAAGTCTCACGACAAGGAAAAGGTTGTCGTTGCGGTAAGTCTCGGCGGTGGCGTAGTGGTGATGGCAATTGTGGCATTCTACGTGTGGAGAAGGCTGGCAAGGCGACATAAAATGTTCCCTCACAGGAGCAGAACCCGAGCTACAATGATACGTTCGACCTCACAATCATACAGAGGTATTGCCTTACCATATCACCATTATATTTATATATATTTAGTAATACAACAATGCATTGAACTAAAAACTTTACTATTTTAGTTTAATACAGTTCAAAGTTCAAAGTAGGATCCCATTTGGGAAAAAAACATCATATAATTAGTTCAACGAAGTATCTTTTTTTTTATTGTTGATACAACAGTTTTTTTTATATAATTTAGTAATCTTCTATCACATTATATTTGAAGATTTGTTAATATCCGCACAATACATAACTAAATGAGATTTCTTTTTTTGGTCAGGTTTCCTTGTAGTTAATAAAAAAAATATAATTCAGGTCAAAAGTAGGATGAAATCCCCAAAATGGAAAATAAATAAAATAAATAAGCATCCTGTTTCTCTTTTTCTTTATTTCTCGTACACAGTCCTGATCTGATCTCACTACTTTTCACTATTCGGCTTCTCCCAAATTTACTAATTTAGGCACCTGACTTAACCACCCCCTCTTCTCTCTCCATGGGCCTAGAAGTATGTACTTATGCATAAAAGGGCCCGTTTGACTTATTTAATATAAAATAGTTAATAAATTAAAATATTAATAAGTAATTTAATGATTAAAATTGATTTTGGAAATAATCAATGTTATAATAAAAATTACAAATTATTATTTTATTCAAATGATAAAAAAACTTTAACATTATAATATATCAAAGATGAAATATGTGAAAAAAAATGTATATTCTAAAGGTTAAATAGTATTTTCATTTATTAAACTGATCAGTTTTTTCTCTGACAAAATAAATTAGAATGTCTCAGTTTATTTTTTAGATTTACAAGCAGGTAAAATAAGTATTTATCAATTTTTTAATTATAAAAGATGAAGAAAATTTTAAAATTTACTTATAAGCAAATAATGTAGTTACTCGGTAATCTCTTCAATAAAAAAATATGGGAGGGAATTGAAATGCAAAAGAAAAAACACACTTTATTAGAAACATTTAAAACTTTTAAACGATATTTTGTTATAATTTTTGACATGATTATAAATTTTTATGTACTTATACTATATATTATTTTAGGGTATCACTATTGTCATTCTTAAACAGTGTTGAAAGTGTTAAACACTTTTATCCTCCTGAATAAAATAGAGTGGCATGCTAATAGTGTGTTTTGAAGTTGTGTGTTTTGCAGTGATAATAGTGGTGCCCTTGTTTTATTGGTTAACTTACTTTCAAAGTTCCAAACGAGATTGAACAAAAAAACGTGAACCAGTGACTCTTAAATATTCTTTTACTTTTGGGTTATTTGAATACAAAAAATTCCAAGAAGCAATCAGGAGCGTGGACTCACATAAAGTTTGAGGGACCTGCCCCTCCTAACTTTTAAAATGTTAATTATAATCAAAATTAATTTGATCTTTTCAAATATATGTGTTGTGATATTAAAATATAAATAATAATGTGTTATAATAATTAGATCACTTTAAATTCTGAAGGGATCGGGAGCTTAAATTTCTTTAAGCCGGCATCATTTTAATTTGACCTTTTCAAATTTTAATTTTGAAACTACTACTGATCAATTTTATAATTGTCAATTTGTTACTTTATATTAATTAAACAAATTAACACTTGACATATAGGACTGAGCACGGACCGGGTCGACTCGGCCCGCATCGACCCGATTATCTGAAAAATATTTCTAGCCCGGTTATAAATCGGGTCGGGATCGGGTAAAGAAATAAAAAATCCGGTGGATTCCGGGTTGGTCCAATGTATGAAAATTCGACCCGTGACCCGACTTGGTTATAATAATAATAAAATCATAATTATTCAACTAATTCTAATTATTTATTAATTTGATGGTCATTTTTTTATTTTGAAAATTTAAAAAAAATTGTTGACTTGTTATATGATAGATTGATGTAATTTTAAGTTAATTTGATATTTATTTAATCAAATTATGATTTAATTTTTAATAATTATTCGAATCCGATTAAATTTTCGATTTTATTTCCGATTTATCTGGTCCAATCCAGTCCCGATATATACCGGGTCTAAAAACTTTAGACCCGACAAAAATCGGGTCGGACCAGACCAGAATCTAGTTTTGCTCAGGCCTATTGACATCGTGGGAAAGTGATTTTTATCAACTTGTCATGGCAAGTGTCGCTAATTAACCCTTTGCCATATTATACCGGATTGACATGTCACTCCATAAGCATTTACTTTTTTTTTTTTCGATAGACCGCGAGAACTTACTTTGTTGATAACAGGTGGCGGAAAAGAGGATGGAAACGATGATGATGAAGTAGAGTTGCCTACATATGACTTTGAAACTATCGCAGCTGCAACTGATGACTTTTCCTCTTATAACTTGCTTGGGGAAGGTGGCTTTGGTTTTGTCTACAAGGTTACATGATCCCCTTTTATGCATCCTATTATTGTTCATTTATATCTTACGATCGATGCTGATACAATTGAGTAATTAATCGTTAGGGCAAGCTGAATGGGAAAGAGATTGCAGTAAAGAGACTGTCGAGCAATTCACTACAAGGCATCAATGAGTTCAAGAACGAGGTCACCTTGATTGCAAAGCTCCAGCATAGGAATCTGGTTCGCCTTCTTGGTTGCTGCATTGATAGAGAAGAGAGGATGTTGATCTATGAATACATGCCTAACAAAAGCTTGGATTCCTTCTTGTTCGGTAAGCCATCTGTTCATGATTCTTTTATCCTTTTATTGCATTGCATGTTTTTTGTCTACTTCATTAGACTGCAGAAATCTTTGTCTCAGCTATTGGCCACAAATGTATTCTTCTTTGTTGACAGAAAAGGACAATGCATGTCGTTTATGTTGGGAAGTACGGCATAATATCATCTTAGGCATTGCAAGAGGACTTCTGTATCTGCATCAAGACTCGAGATTTAGAATTATCCACAGAGATCTTAAAGCCAGCAACGTACTCCTCGACAAAGATATGAACCCGAAGATTTCTGACTTTGGTTTAGCCAGAATATTCAGCAATGACAATGCGGCAAACATGACGAGAAGAGTCGTGGGGACATAGTGAGTACATAACAATTTTATCACGGCTGTAATTATAACAAGACATGAAGAGTAGTACTCCAATAAACTGTTTTTCTTGTTTGCAGCGGGTACATGGCTCCGGAATATGCAATGAACGGCATCTTCTCCGTGAAATCTGATGTATTCAGCTTTGGAGTTCTAGTGCTGGAGATTATTACCGGCGTGAAGAACAGAGGCGCCTTTCACTACAATCCAGAAAATTATTTGTTAGGAAAGGTAATGCACAGATAGAAGAATCACTTGTCCCGAAGAGCTGATCGAACATATGATTAACGAAAAAAACTGCACTTGCAGGCGTGGAGTCTATGGAATGAGGGCAGAAGTTTGGAACTGGTCGATCAATCGATCGGAGATGTCTACCCGCCGGTGGAAGTGTGCAGATTCGTAAAGTTGGGGCTGCTGTGCGTCCAAGAGTTCCCGGAGGACAGGCCAACCATGGCTACTGTGCTGGCCATGTCAGGAAGCGATAACATGATGTCGTCTCCGCCAAAGATTCCGGGTTTTGTGGGGAGAAGAAGGGTCACAAATAGCACCGACGACGAGTTATCGCAATTGTCATCGGCCGATGGCTCGAAGCAAGGAAGTGTCAACAACTTGACAATATCGATGCCTTTGGGTAGATGATTATGAAGACCATTCACGTCAATAGACTCTTCAGTCATCATTTTCCTCCAAGAGGAAATCCTTTAATTATTAGGCTCTGTTTCCTATAATTTGTATTGAGAATTTGAGAATTCTTGGATAGAAACTGCATTATCTCTAATCGAATTAAGAGAAATTCTTAAAATTCAGGTCTTTATTTTTTAGTACTTTTTCAATTTGTTGGCAACAACTTGAATTATCATTTGTTCATGCATGCGATAATTGGAAAACTTAGAAGAACTTCGATTGTGTTGAATTATGGTGATTTGACAAAACCCTTATAATTTCAATTAAATGTACCTTGTGATTGATTAGAATAAATTAAAAATTGAAAGGATTAATTAACCTATTTACTCTCAAAATAATAATCAAAATTTGAAATATTGATTTAGTTAATTTTGGGAATTCAACTTTAATCATGTTTGATTTTTATATTTAAGGACATGCATAAAGTATAAATCAGAAGAAGTCCTAATCATCATATCTATATATTTATTGTATAGTAATCATTTCTTATAACTCAATTAGTCCTCAATTAACAAATAAAATAAGATATTCATTATAACTCCTCCTCATTAAAGTGATAACTCTATTCATTTATTATATTACATAAGCGACTAATGCACTAGTTAGTGATTGCTATTGTTTTGATTGCACCAAGTTTTTGATTGCACCAAGTTTTTGTCATCATTGCCAAAGACAATGTTTAATAACTTTCATCTTTATTTTACTTGTCATTTGAGAAATTCTTTTTGTTTAGTTCCATGCTAAATATTTTTTATTCCACACACGTTCATGGTTTGTTTTAGTTTGTGAGAGCACTGCAAGCCATATCTTTAGTACACTCAAAGTTCAACATGATGACGAAATAAAAGATCATGGGGGATCATTTTCAGGAACAATAAATAAATATGATAAAGAGTTTTGTGGCTCAAACTTGTCAAAGTTAAGGAATATTGCCCAAGCAATTGAAGGGAAGATGTTGAATTTTATTAACATGGATGAGAAACTATGTCGGTTGATTGAATTTATGAAAAAAACTCACCCTTTAAAATCAATTTATATACAATCTAAAATCTCAGTTGACAAAATTAAAAAACCATAGAAAGATGAGTGAATACATGAGGTATAAAATAATGGTATGCACGAACTGAAATTATAACACTACAAGAAAATTGACATTTTCCAACGGACAATTTCTAACGGAAAGAAATTCTTCACAATTTGCGACGGATAGCAATCCGTCGAAACTTCTGATGGAAAAAATAAATTATAAAATTTATTATACTATTATTTTTATTTTCTGACGGTTTGGAACGTCGGTATTTTCGACGACTCTTTATCCATCATAAGTTCCCACGGTCATATTCGTTAATAAACAAAAAAATAATTAGTATTTTATCATTATAATTACCGATAGTTCGAACCGTCGAAAGTTCTGACGGTCCGGACCGTCGGTAATCATAAAATAATTAAATATTAAAATCTTATATATCATAATATACTATATAATTAGTATTTTATTATTATAATTATAGACAGTTCGGACTGTTGAAAGTTCTGACGATTCGGACCGTCGGTAATCATAAAATAATTGAATATTATATTATTATATATTATAATATATTATATAGTTAGTATTTTATTATTATGATTACAGTTTGGATCGTCGCAAGTTCAGACGGTTCGGACTGTCGGTAATTGTAATAATAATTAAATATTATAATGTTATATATCATAATATATATATATTAATATTTTTGATAGTCTGGACCGTCAGTACTTCCGACGGCCTTGACCGTCGGTAATTACCTTTTCCCCTCTCCCGCTCTTTTTTTTCTTTTCCTGCTTTCCTCTCTTTCCACCCCTATATATTACCTTCTCTCTCCCTCCCTCACCTACTGCGATCGGCGTGACGACAACCGCTCAAACGACGATCCGCTGGCGATCTCTCTCGAGCTTCGTCTTCCTCTGGCCGTAGCTTCGACCACATCGACCTCTCTCTTCATCTCCCTCTCCGATCGGGTGCCAACGGCCTGATCTGGCCACGGGCGGCAGGATATGCCGCCTGGCGGCCGGACCAGATGGGCAAGATTCGGCCACAGGCGGCAGATCTAACCGCGCGGCTGCCGGATCTGCCGCCTGTGGCCGGATCTTGCTGCGGCCGGTAGATTTGGCTGATCCGGCCGGATCGGCCAGTGGGTCAATCTTTTTTATATTATAAAAATTCATTGCGACGGTTAGGACCACCAGAACCTAGAACTTTTCGACAGTGGAGACCATCGGAACTTTCGATAGTTCCACTGTCGAAACTTTTAGACAGTGAAGACTGTTGAAACTTTTGACGGTTGCGGCCGCCAGAATGTTTCGACGGTTGCAACTGTCAGAATTTTCGACGGTTGTGACCGCCGAAAATTTTCGACGGGTACAACCATCGAAACTTTTGACAGTTTTATTTGATCCATCGAAAATGATTTTGCGACGCCCTCTTTTTCGACTGAACCGATCCGTCAGTAACCCTGTCTGAAACAGAAGATTAAATTTCAAACATTGGAAAAGAAAGGTTGAGAACTAATTTTTCAAAATGCATATACCATAGAGACCTATATAATCATCATATGTCTCTGCCATCTCCAAGATTCTTGTCCAAAAAATTGGAAGTCAAAAATGAATTATTATTGGAAAAGATGGACAACTTGACGGAGGATCAAGAAGATGAACGAAAATATCATTGATGATGGATAAGTACGAAGAAGGAACTAAGTTTGATGACCATCTCAATATCATCTCCAATTCATCCACCATCAAAGGAAAATAGCTTATTTACAACATCAAAGACTTTAAGTTAATCTATACAATGGAGGTCGAAAAATTTAGTACTACATTAGGACCTTAAGACTCCAACAAACCAAGAAAAAGAAGCAAAAGTTTTAATTACACAATTCCATTCAAGTATATAAGATGTGGAAGTCGATGACCTTAAGGGATGATTGAAATTTTGGTAAGAATTACAACTGCTCAGGCACGGGAAAAGTCCCATCATGGCATCAAATTCTTGTTCTTCCAGTGATATTGTTCATATTTCATTTACTTCATTCTCTTTAGTTAGACTCATCAACTTGTGGTGAGTTCAGTTAGGTATATTTTTTCTATCGTGTTTAGTTAAGCTTTTCTTAGTTTTGGTTTTAGGTTAATGATTTTCTTTATCGGTCCTTTCAAACTTTGAAAAAATTTATTAATAATTATATATTAATATATTTTTTAGATTAAAAGTGTAATTTAGCTCTTCTTAAATAATTTTAGTATAAGATTTGGACACATATGCTTTAGTATGTTGATTGCCTTGATTTATTGTTGGCCTTCCTCATGTCTGGTTGTGTTGGATTTATAATATATATTAATCATAGAGATTGCGAAATATCTCTTGCGGCAGACGTGGATCATCATAGCTTTTCCAAGAACACTTGACTAACGCACTTGTACCTCGGAATTGGGGACCGAACCTCGGGAGAACGAAACACCTTGCCACAGCACAGGTAACCTCCACGAAATCGTGTTTTGAACCTCTGGTATGGGTCCCTTTTTATAGGGGAGGGAGACTTGGGAGTCGGGTTAAGCAGAACGTATCACGCGCGTCCATCGCGCATAATTGCGCATTGCCACAGCGCGTGAATTGCATGACGAGATCGCACGATCTGTGCGATCGCGCGCGCTCCTATGCGCATCTTCACCCCACTTGGGTCGCGCACACACGCGGCCCATATGCCTAAGAGGGTATTTTTCCAACAATCTCCCACTTGCCCATATTGGGCATTGCATTTTCATTCGTGCTGCGGGACCTACGAGTACAAGCACGCTTCTTTATAGGAGTCAGAAAGATACGTATTAAGATTCAATCGCTCAACTATCTCTATAGTGTATGTCATGCCCGTTAGGATTCATGACAGCTCAAACATGAGCCAACAAATGCTCAAATCATATAACTCATTATGCTCTATATCTATCTTACAGCATAGCCAAGGCAACATATGTCTTGCTCTGTGGTAACTACCTTACACATACACTATATTTTCAACATAAAAAAAATAGTTGGCCAATTGTTCGTAAGAGTTTAATGCGGCTCATAATAGTTTTTTCTCTCGCCCTTATGTCTTTTAGTAGTGAACTAGCTGATAGCTCGACATGCTACTTTACTTTTCACCTTTGAGTATTCCACTAAAGTAGCAATCATTAATTTCTTTCCTTAAGTCATAGTCAAGAGTCTAAGGACGTGCGCAGATGAATCATTCATCAGAGACTCACACCATGATGACCATTGAACTAATCAATTCATCATGTCCATATATCGAATTTGCATACTTGGTACTAAACACAAGTACTACGATAGAGACTCCCACTGAAGGAGCGTATGTCTAGCTCTCTTTAAATTATACACCGCCCAGAGTTAAGTCCAGTCGTTAATTTTTAGCGCCTGACCCAAGTTTTTAGATGGCTCACAATCTTATAGCATCAAGTTTGAATCTCGTATTTGACCTCTCTCTCAGTCTCTCTTAATCAGGTAACATTGAGTTACTAATTCACATACTTTCATATTATAATTCACATACTTTATTCCCGCTCTCTACATTCATAAGCGTCAGAAGTGTTTGTTCGTGTGAGAGAACAAACTCAATCCTGATCGACATATATTTCATATGCATAATAAGACTTTATAACAATAAATTTATCAAAGAAAAGATACTCTTTTATTCATTGAAAATTTGAGTACATCATTATATTTATAATCTACGCAGTCCTAAAACATTTACATGTCTCAAGAATGCCTCTTTTGGCAATGGTTTGATGAACGGATTAATAACCATTTTGTGGGTTGATATGTACTCAAACGTGATCTCCTCTTTGACCTTTTGATTTTGTACAAATTTGTACTTGTGTCGATATGCTTTTCTTTGCAATGGTATTTTCCCATCCTTCACATAAGAAATATTTGTTTGATTGTCACATTGAAGGGTCATCTTCTTCATTGCATTCTAAAAAATTCTCATTTTTGAAGGAATCTTTTAAGCCATAAGGCCTCTTGTACTGCCACTGAAGAAGCTATTATTTCTGCCTCCATAGTTAATAGTGTCATACAATCTTATTTTTTGCTACTCCAAGTAACACCATTATTGAACAAGAATCGGTGAATCCAGCAAGTCGTAGACTTCCTCTATGATAGCATAGTGCAAGGTCTGCAGTACCCTTGAGATATTTCATGATTCTCTTCATAGTCTTCTAGTGATGTCGTATGGGATTCACCCTATATCGACTAACTAGACCCATGACAAAATATATCTTTGTCCGAATACACATCACAAACATCAGGCTGTCGACCACACTTGCATATGGAACATTGGACATTTTCTTTTGTTTCTCTAGAGTTTAGGGCACATATCCAAACTTCAAACCTCACATTTCATAGTAGGAGTGTCATTTGCAGCCATCCATTCAAAATCGTTGGATTTTTACACCCACCCAATATGTAGGCTGCTTCACCCAGGTCCTTCATCTCGAACATGGAGGACTACCACTAATTAATAGCAATAGCAAAATTCCTATTATTTTCATATATTAGAATATTGTTCACGTATAATGTTAGGATAGCAAAATTATCTTGGGACTTATGAACATACACATAGTGATATTCATCAATCATATTAAAATCGTACGAAATGATTGACCGATGAAATTTAAGGTACCACTGTTTAGATAATTGTTTGAGTCCATAAATGAACTGACGCAATTTGTAAATTTTGCGCTCTTTTTTTTTTACAATGAAGCCTTGAGGTTGCTCGTAAACTTTCTCACATAATTCTCCATTGAGAAATGTGGTTTTTACATCCATTTGATGTAATTCTAAGTCCATATGTGCGACTATATCTAATATTAGGCGAATTGAAGCAAACCTTACAACAGGTGCAAGAGTTTCTTCATACTCAACACCCGTTGTTTGGGCGAAACCTTTCACCTCTATGTAGGTTTTATATTTTTCTATTGATCCATCCATGCCATGTTTAATTTTGACAACCCATTTGTCCCCAATTGCCTTACGGTCTGGCGGAAGATCAACCAAGTCTCAGACTTGATTTTTCTACATGGACCCTAACTCTTTCTCCATTGCCTTAATCCATTCTTCCTTAGCAGGAGACAAGAGAGCATTTTTGATAGATTTGAGCTTAAGTTTATCTTCAAGACTAAATTTTGGAGAAGTGAACCTCTAGATGTGGTATTTCTTTAGTGATTCTTCCAGGTCCTTGGCTTGTCACATGAGTCTGAATTTCATATTTCCGGATGTGAAAAGAAGTAAAAATATCTTCATATACCAAACATTCGCTAACTAGTACTGCGTCTTCAAAATTGTAACCCTGCCATGGCATATAAGCTACTAATATATTTTTTCATGCTTTCATAGGCCAGTGAGACCGACATAGCCAGGTTCAACATCAAGAGCAAATACCAGATTGAGTTTCTTGACCCTTCCCTTTGCCTTAGGATTAGTTAGTTCTATTTCTCGACAGGGTCGGGAAGGGTTATAACTCAAAGGGATTAAGTGGAACAGGATTGGCCGAGTGGTAGAGTCGTGGAAACACTTTTTATTCTATATTTTGGACCTTAGCTCCATGGAACAATATGCTACTGCTGAAACATGGAAGAATTGAAATCTTAGATCAAAACACTATGTATGGATAATATGAACTGCCTAAACAAGAATTCTTGAACAGCGAACAACCAGAGCCTATTACTCACTACATCAAACAATTTCCATTAATGAAACCATGTAAATCCATCAAAAAATCAAAAATACGCATGTCCGATGAAATGCTTGTTGCTATCTGCTCCAATAACAAATCATTGATTTAACTGAATAACTAAAGAAAATAGATAGACCTTTCTCTTCATCTCAGGTCGATGGATCTTCTCAATTGGAAGATCCCCCTATGGATAATACATATTTCGGTTGACCGAGCCTAATTCTAATTGTTTTGTTCCGAAGCAAAGATATCCACGCAGGCCGATTCGTCCTATTCATATATTTACGACCAAGAGATACTGGATTCTCTTTCGGATGGGCCCTGAAAGGAGAAGGAAGGCAGGAAAAGGCAAATCCCCTATGATACACCAGATCCGGCTCGGTTATCATAGAGTGAATAGATCTATCATTTCTTGAAATTTCTCTTCTGATTCAAAATCATGGTGTAACGTGTATCCCCTTTTGTTCTGGTCATGGAATAGATGAAATATATCAAAAAATCAAGTTATTAATGACTGGACGAAACCAAAAAATAACCCCTTACGTGGAAATTATAAAAGATCTCCTTTCAAATCAAACAATTCCATCGAATTGAGTATGACTGTATGTGTGATAGCATCTACTATACTAGGAAAAGATTTTACCCACCCAATAGTAAAATCCTATAAATAAAGCAAAAACAGAGGGGGGTGTAGAAAAGTCAAAAGCAAAGTGTAGGTGCTCGATCTAACAATAAGGACGGCTACCTGCCTAGAAGTTGTTCGGTTCTACTTCTGGTGGCAACATGCTATTGGGTGGCGGTTCCGTTTATGGGGTACATTAGAAATGAGGATTCAGAATATCACACATTGATTGATCAAACAGAGATTTAGCAACTAAAAGAAAGATCGATTCTTTGGGATCCTTCTTTTCTTCAAACGGAACGAACATAGATAAAATCAAATAGATTCCCGAAATGCCTTTTTGGATCTTCCTCAATGTCCCGGCTATTCATGGAATGTGAAAAGCAAATGATTATTCATCTGCTTCCGGAAGAAATTGAAGAATTTCTTGGTAATCCTACAAGATCAA
The DNA here is from genome assembly GCA_030549335.1 of Pontederia crassipes. Lineage (NCBI taxonomy): Eukaryota > Viridiplantae > Streptophyta > Magnoliopsida > Commelinales > Pontederiaceae > Pontederia > Pontederia crassipes. The sequence continues at coordinate 57,231,599 of CM060194.1, read as the reverse complement.
TTCGTTCTTTTTTCTCTAACAGATGGTCAGAACTTCATCCATTCCTTAGTCGTAAAGATATGTGGCCATGAAAAAGGGATTAAGTGGAATATGATTTACCGGGTGGTAGAGTCGTGGAAACACTTTTTATTCTATATTTTGGACCTTAGCTCCATGGAACAATATGCTACTGCTGAAACATGGAAGAATTGAAATCTTAGATCAAAACACTATGTATGGATGATATGAACTGCCTAAACAAGAATTCTTGAACGGCGAACAACCAGAGCCTATTACTCACTACATCAAATAATTTCCATTAATGAAACCATGTAAATCCATCGGAAAATAAAAAATATGCATGTTCGATGAAATGCTTGTTGCTATCTGCTCCAATAACGAATCATTGGTTTAACTGAATAACTAAAGAAAATAGATAGAACTTTCTCTTCGTCTCAGGTCGATGAATCTTCTTAATTGGAAGATCCCCCCTATGGATAATACATATTCCGGTTGACCGAGCCTAATTCTAATTGTTTTGTTCCGAAGCAAAGATATCCACGCAGGCTGATTCGTCCTATTCAGAGAAAGTATCTAAAAGGGTGAAATTTAGATATTTGCACCCTGTCGAAGTAAGGAACCATGGTATATATGTTTGGAACAGATTCCATTTTGAGAGATTTGAAAAAGCACTATCTCGTTGAAAGGTTCTATACATCTGTCCTTTCTCGCCTCTCACTGATCGACGGTCCTTCTCCCTCAGAGAAGAGTCCACGAGCTATATATATCATATAAATATAAATGTGGGAGAAGTCCAAAAAATGCGGCAGGATCGTTTATATGATTGGTTAGTCAAGCATGAGCTAGTTCATAGATCTCTAGGCTTCGATTGCCGAGGAATAGAAACTTTACAAATAAAAACGGAGGATTGGGATTCCATTGCTGTCATTTCATATGTATATGGTTACAATTATCTACGTTCTCAGTGTGCCTATGATGTATCACTAGGTAGATTTTTAGCCAACGTATATCATCTTACGAGAATACAGTATGGCATAGATAAAGCAGAAGAGGTATGCATAAAAGTATTTGCCCCAATGAATAATCCTAGAATTCCGTTTGTTTTCTGGATTTGGAAAAGCGCCGATTTTCAAGAACGTGAATCTTATGATATGTTGGGAATCTCTTATGATAATCATCCTCGTCTTAAACGTATCTTGATACCTGAAAGTTGGATAGGTTGGCCCCTACGTAAGGACTATATTACTCCCAATTTCTATGAATTACAAGATGCGCATTGAATAATAAGAAACTAATGTTCCCTTAATGTATATGACATAGTTCCAGATTGCATTCAAGTCAAGGAACTTTTTTTTTATGTTCTGTTAACGAATTGGTCCACTACAGAAATGAGACTTCAAAAATTCAGGGACTTAAGAGCAGAACAAAAGATGGGGAAACTCAATCGTCTCCCAAAAAGAGATGCAACAATGTTGAAGAGAAAATTATCTACCTTACAAACATACCTTGGCGGGATCAAATATATGACGGGGTTGCCTGATATTGTGATCATCGTTGATCAGCAAGAAGAATATACGGCTCTTCGAGAATGTATAATTTTGGGGATCCCAACAATTTGTTTAATCAATACAAAAATATTTCGATTCAATCTCTCGATTCGAGAAATAAGAGGATCAAACCATTTCTTCTGACTCTTTTTCAAATTCGATAAATGTTGGTTGATCGTATATTTCATTATAGTTATATTATTTAGCTAATTCCCATGCGTCTAACCAAAAAATCCTTTCTTCGTCTAATTTTTCTATCTTCCCACTCATTTGCAGTGGACTCCTCGTCTCCTAATTCCTTCCATTCTAAGAATGAATTACCTATAAAAATTCGCAAATCTGAATCAGCTTGTTTCGCTTCTTCCTCAGAGAAAGACGATCAAACAATTCCCAATCATGGTCCTTGCGGATTGGATCATCTGTATAGTATAAAAAAAGAAACTCCAGATATTTGCTATCTTTCTCTTTGAATGAGATTTCAATTCCAGCTATGATTTCATTAGATATCTTACAACTAGAATCCTTCATTTTTCCGATCTGGTTCCTCCACCACCGCGAACTCTAGTTAGATTTAGGCATGATACACTTTTTATTTATTGGGAGAATCCAAGTACTCTCTTGCGGATCCATAAAACAACTCTCAAAAATATTTTTCCCCTTTGGAAGATACAGGAGGGAAATAATCAACCTATTGATATTGGAAGACAAAAAAGATTCTTCCAATGTCTCATTTCTGAGTCCAATGGAATTCATAGGTATAGGAAGAAGCCCCATCAAATAGAGATTTTTTCTTTCGACCATCTTTCGATTGTTAATACGAGATATAAGGATCGCTACTACAAGAAGTACTACACCTTTGATCGTGAAATCTCGCTTGTTGAACCCTGTGAATCACGTGAAAGTAGGATACTCCAAATTCGGGGGTCAAAGAGTTTCATAAAACGTTCTTGGTGGAAAAAATGTGAGTGAAAGATCCCACTGAATCGAATTTTATTAATCCTCTTGATAGCACAGTAATAGCATCTAAATGTGTAAATGTTGTGGCAGGGGCAGGGTCGGTCAAATCGTCCATAGGTACATAAACTGCTTGGATCAAAATTATAGATCCTTCTTTGGTAGAAGCAATTCTTTCTTGCAAAGTACCCATTTCTGTACTAAGTAGATTGATAACCCACTGCAGAAGGCATTCTGCCCAATGAGGCGGATGCTTCTGATCCCGCTTGGACAAAATGAAAGGTATTGTCGATGAATAGAAGCACGTCTTGTTCATTAACATCTCAAAAATATTCCGCCATGGTTAGGGCAGTCAAACCAACTCTCATACGAGCTCCCGGCGGTTCATTCATTTGACCATAGACTAGAGCTACTTTTGATTCCGCAATATTTTTTTCATTAATTACTCCGGATTCTTTCATTTCCATGTAAAGATCATTTCCTTCATGAGTACGTTCGCCTAATTCACCAAATACAGATACACCCGAATGGGCTTTGGCAATGTTGTTGATCAATTCAGTGATGAGTACTGTTTTACCCACTCCGGCTCCCCCAAATAGTCATATTTTTCCTCCACGGTGATAAGGAGCTAAAAGATCCACCACTTAACTGAATACCTAAAGAAAATAGATAGACCTTTCTCTTCGTCTCAGGTCGATGTATCTTCTCAATTGGAAGATCCCCCTATGGATAATACATATTCCAATTGACCGAGCCTAATTCTAATTATTTTGTTCCGAAGCAAAGATATCCACGCAGGCCGGTTCGTCCTATTCAGATATTCACGACAAAAAGGTACTGGATTCTCTTTCGGATGGGCCCAGAAAGGAGAAAGAAGGCAGGAATGCCAACAGACGTCTATCTATTCTCTAATTCACCTGACCCGATCCATTTTGGGAACGTCCAGTGCCAAAGTCACTGAATGGGTAAATCGCCAATCCCTATGGAAGTGGAAGAACTATTGAAACCTCGCGAAACCCTCACAAAGGTTTATGTACAAAGAACGGGCAACCCATTATGGGTTGTATCCGAAGATATGGAAAGGGATGTTTTTATGTCAGCAACAGAAGCCCAAGCTCATGGCGTTGTTGATCTTGTAGCGGTCGAAAATGATTTACTATGTAGGCTTCATGTGACCTATGTTCATACACTCCTTCGATTTCAAATCGTCAGCGTGGAGCATGTTTTCTAGTAGTCTGTCAAAAGAAACTTTCAGATTGGTCAGTCGGCGGTTGCGAATCTCTCCCACTCGGATCAAGTTGTGGGACGGAGAAGACAAACTCCTCAACGGGTTGATCCGCCTTTGCCATCAACTCAAGATCTTGTTCTTCATTTAGAAGAAGCCCCTTGTCTATCTTGCCTTGCTTAGGAAACTCATTCTTTATAAATGTCACACCTCTACTTTCAATTTCCGTTACTATACTATTTTCTCTTTCACCTATGGATACATATATAGTCCTTAGAGATTTCATAATATCTTATAAAGATACATTTCTGTCCACTTGGACCTAACTTTCTATACTTATGAGAGTTGTTGAGAATATAGGTTGTGCATCCCCAATGGTGCAAATAACTAAAGTTGGGTTTTCGACCTGTCCAGAATTCATAAGGAGTGGTAGAGACGGATTTCGATGGTACATGATTTAAAATGTAGGCAATAGTTAATAGTGCATCTCCCTAATATGAAATTGGAAGATTAGCTTGCGTCATCATGGATCAAACCATATCAAATAAGGTACGATTCCATCTTTCGGTAACACTATTTTGTTACGGGGTTCTTGGTACTCTTAGTTGCCTAACGATACTCTTTTTATCACATAACTTTTTTAATAAGTCAAAGAGATATTCGCGTCCACGGTCAGTTCGCAAGGCTTTAAACTTGTAATCCACTAGAATTTCTATCATATTCATGAATCGTACGAAACAATCCAAGACTTCAAACTTATGAGAAATCAAGTATACAACAACGTAACCTGAATAATCATTTATAAAGGTAATGGAATAATAAAATCATTGTTGGGTCAAAGTTTTAATGACATATAAAATTATATTTTGATGAAACAAAGCTCGAAAGATTAAAGTTGAAATGCTAAAAAAGTTTAAAGAAAAATGGATAACTTTATGCACTACGCTTTGATTAAATAATTATCATTGATCTAATTAGTTTTAGAGAAAAGTGGAATGTCAGATTGTAGAGAATTATGTTAGCTTTCTATAGACTTCAAGATCATCTAATTTGGATAACCATGCAGAAAGTTATGATCAAAATAGTGCAGGTCGGTCAACCTACCAATCGAAGCAAAGAAGGCTAGTCGAGATAGTCCGATCGACCGATCTGAGAAACCGATCGACCGATCAAGGCATAAGCTGCTTAAATGAAAACTGCGAGACTGTACCAGTCGACAGACCGATCGATGCAGCGGCTGATCGATCAGTTCAATGGCTACAAATCAAAACTGCGAGACTGTATCGATCGAGACACCGGTTGACCGATCAAGCACAGAAGTTGAAGAAAATGCGCAACGGTCGCATGGACCGGTCGACCGGTCCAAAAATGTGGTCGACCGGCCTCCAAGTCAAATGAACAGTAACGGTCAAATTTGAAGAAGGAATTTGTGAAATGATTTCTGTACGAATTTTCCACACATTGAAGGTTATAAAAGGAGTGCCAAAGCTAGAGGCAAAGACATCCATTCGCTCATTGAAGAATAGCTTCAAGTTGTCAAAGAAATATCATTTCTTGAAGTTTTCATTTTATAGCTTTCTCATTTTTTCTCTCTTCTTCTCTTGTGAGCTTAGTTTTGTAAAAGAGAAAAACACTTTTGTTTAGAAAAATTAGAGAGAACTCATGTGTAAAAGAGGTTCAAAATCTTACCTTTTGAGCGAGAGAAATAGATTAGCTTCATAGGAGGAGAGGTTGCCTTGCCTCTCGATGCGGATAAAAAGGCGATGGTGTAAAGGGCTTTCTTCTTTGCCCCATTTGGAACAAAGTGCTAGTGGAATCTCTGACGGTCTCGAGGTCGAGAAGTCAGAGCGGGGACGTAAGTCAAGGTGTGGCCGAACCTCGTCAACGACCACCGTGTTTATTCGTGTTTGATTTTTTTTCTCTCTCTCCCCGTTCATATTGTATTTATAATCTGAATTATAAAGATTTTAAGAATCGATTTTGTGTTTCCGCTACGAATTTTGTGAGATTGATATTTTTGGTTAAACACCAATTCACCCCCCTCCCTCTTGGTGCCCTTTTTGAGATACTCGTGTCGTGCGTGGACATTTATCGAACAACATATGTCCAAATGGATTAATTGTAATGGATACTCGATGCGTTTTTCCTTTTCAAATGGTGTTCTTATCTTCTTGTCAGCTAGACATTCCTCACAAGTTGGAAGATCAACTTTTGCGAGACACCCAAGAGGCCTTATCTAGCAAGTCTATTTATTCGATCTTGACCAATGTGTCTAAGTCTAGCGTGCCAAATGTTGTCGCCTTCATTCACATCAAATATGACATAAAAGAACAACTATCAGCAACAAATGCTATATTTAAAACATAGAAACTATTATTGAGATAACCATTGCATAGAAGAACATTGTCAAGACATATCGTTATTTATTTCCTCTGTAAACTTATTACATAACCAAGCTTGTCTAATACTGACACATAAAGTAAATTTTGTCTAAAAGTTGGAGTATAAAGAATATCACGAAGATAAAGAATTTGGCTGTTACGAAGTTCGAACTTGCACATTCTAATACATTTAGCTTCAACTCTTTCGTTGTTTCCAATGTAAATCCATTTGCTCTCCACACTTATCCGGCAAAATTTCATGAAGATCCCGCGATATCTTACTACCTGGTCGGTGGCTTCTAAATCTGTAATATACGAAGAATGAGTTTTAACACTTAAGACATAAGCAATAGAATCATCGTTAGGACAAACCTTCTTGGACTCGGTGCAATTACAAGCGAAGTGACCATGTTTGTTACAATTATAGTATTTTACTTTATTTATGTCTTGCCACCACATTTTTCACGTGCGCTGATGGTCTCGGGCTTTCTTTTGTCCAGCATCTCCGCTCCTTTTATTTGGTTGCAACTTATGCAATTTTTTTCTTTTGGATTGAGAACCAGTTGTTTGTCCACGGAGAAAACTTCCCGAAGAGCTGATCAAACATATGATTAACGAGAAAAACTGCACTTACAGGTATGGAGTCTATGGAATGAGGGTAGAAGTTTGGAACTGGTCGATAAATCGATTGGAGATGTCTACCCGATGGCGGAAGTGAGCAGATTTGTGAAGTTGGGGCTGCTATGCGTTCAGGAGTTCCCGGAGGACAGGCCAACCATGGCTACTATGCAGGCCATGTTAGGAAGTGATAACATGATGTCGTCTCCACCAAAGATTCCAGGTTTTGTGGGGAGAAGAATGGTCACAACCAACACCGACGACGAGGAATCGCAATTGTCATCGCCCGATGACTTGAAGCAAGGAAGCGTTAACTACTTGACAATATCGATGCCTTTGGGTAGATGATTATGAAAACCATAAATACTCATAGACTTTTCAGTCATCTTTTTGTTTTTGTTTTCTTTGCCTCGAAGAGGAAATCCTTTAATTATTAGGCTGTGTTTCCTATAATTTGTATTGAGAATTCTTGGATAGAATCTGCATTATCTATAATCGAATTAAGAGCGATTCTTAAAAAAAATGTCTTTATTTTTTAGTACTTTTTCGATTTGTTGGCAACTACATGAATTTCCATTTGTTCATGCATGCGATAATTGAAAAAAAATCAGAAATAAATTCAATTGTGTTGAATTATAGTGATTTGACAAAATTCTTAATTATAATTTCAATTGAATTGTATGATTATAATAAATTACAAATTTAAAGGATTAATTAATATATTTACTCCCAAAATAATAATTAAAATTTGAAATATTAATTAGTTAATTTTACGAATTCAACTTCAATGTTTGATTTCATATTTAAGGACCTATGCATAAAGCATAAATCAAAAGAAGTCCAAACTATATATTTATCTCGTAATCATTTCTATCTCTTTAATTTAGTTTATTCTAAAAACCTAAATTTCTTCTACTCTCCTCAATTAACAAACAAAATAAGATATCCATTATAACTAGTTCACGTTAAAATGATAACTCTATTAATATATTATAGTACAAGAGCGATAAATGCACTTACTAGTATTTATTATCATTTTTCTTCATACACTTGTTAGTATTTACTACCATTTTACTTGATGCTATTGCCAAAGATGATGTTTAATAACTTTCATCTTTATTTACTATCATTTTGTCGGAAGCCTTCTCATCGTCCTATGACAATCCCAACTAAAAAAGTCAAGTTCTTTCGCAGTTGCCCACTTAGCCCTCCCTCTCTGCTTCTTATTTGATCTACAAATTATGCACATTCCTTTGATCTAATGTTTTTAAGCTCGTTTCCCTATTATTTTTCATTGTAAAGTTTTGGATCATTAATTGTCGGCATATTTTTCCTATCATTGCTGATGTTTTGTAAAGTTTGAGACGCCTATCCTCCTTTTGAATTTGTCTTTCTTGTCAATGTTTTTTTATTTAGATATGCTTCGGCTAAAATATCAATTATATCCTTGAGCTTTTGACATGTTGGTTTTGCAAGATTAAAATGTTATCCAATGAATTGCCAAAATTACCATTGATCAATTATGGAGGTTGTCCTCTCCCCTCTTTCTTTAAGTGTTTGTTTTATTCCTGACAAGAGATCTTGATACAGATAACCAAAGGGAGATCCGGGCAGAGCTGAAAACTCATTTCACCTTGAACTAAATCACATCCCCAAGTGTCACATAAAAACTAATGCACCAGTTGGGCAGACACTTAAGGAGACGCCTAAGGTTGGTCAAAACTTTTTTCCAAGATTGAGTTGTGAATATTTTGACCTTCTTGATCATATGAATGACTTTACTCTAAAGTACATGAATACAGACATGATGCATAGAGTAGTTATGTTGGCATGTATTGATTTGATTATATTTCTGTATCTTTTCGGCACAACCTTTATAATGAATAATTGAACTGAGAAGTGAGGTATGAGTATACATGTATAAGTAGGACAACATGGACCTTACATAGGCATCCAAAAATCTCATTAATTTTTTGTTGTCATCTTATAAATAATTATTGAAGCAAAAAGATTGGAACACAAAGGGGAAAAATTAAAAAATGAAAACAAAGAGAACAAAGGCAATGAGCACCCATTCAATGTGTAATATCATTTACTATAACACCCCTGAAATCAAAGCATGTTTTCAGTCCATTGTGTAGAAAAGCAATACAAAAGTCCTAAAGCTCTCCTTTCTTCTCTCCGTTCTCCCACCAGCAAACCCATTTTCTTCTTCCTCCTAAACCTTTCTTCCATAGTGCCCTAGGAGTTCAACAAAAAAGGGAAGGGGACCAAGGAGGCTAAGGCATTGGATAAGAGATTAATTGGAGAGGGAGAGAATTAGGAGAAGACGAAACCCTAATTAAATTATGTAGATAGCATGAACCCAGATTCCTCATTCTAAATAAATATTAAAATGAGAGTTTGATTTCTTTCTTTCTTCTTTGAGTTTGATTATGATGGCTGGATTAATTAAGTTCATGTTGCTATGATTATCATGCTGAAATGTTATTGATTCCTGATGGAAAAAGTAGGGCTCTTATATGGTGGTAATGGATTATTTAATGGGATGTTTATATGAAACGAGACTTGTTTTCCCAAATAATTGACTGCACCTATTTCCTAGTGCGATTGATACATGTTTGACCTCTAAATAGGTGTTAATGCTATAGAAAACCTACTATACGAACTCCAGACTTGTGTGGAATGGATTGAAAGATTCGCTATAGAAATTTAAAAAAAGATCAAGAAGTTAGGGTGTAAAAGCCATTTCATGAGCTTTGAACTATAGTCATGAGATGTGAAGTGTGCAAAGCTCGTAATAAGCCATTATGGGTTGATTTCACTAGTCATGAACTAATTTTCACGATTGCGACTAGGGAAGTTAAATTATAAACATGACTAACCATTTATCACCATTTTCATAGACCATAAAATAATTTTTATTAACCGCGATCAAAGTCACATGACTGTGAATATAGCCGTGAAATCGAAATCACAGGTCGTGAAACTCTCGTGCACAAATTTCACTCTCATGAAGATCACGTAGCGAGGCCAGACAAATCATAGTGCAAGGGACATGGACCATAGCAGATGTATAAAAACTAGCATCATTCGATAATGGCTTATAGTTTGACCAAAGCCCCGATAACATTCATTATAAGCTATGATCGAACTAATGGTTCGACATAGTGGAGAATTTTGGGCCTTTTGGTCATTTTAATTATTTTTAGAATTTTATTAATACTTATTAAAGGATTGATGGATCACTACAAGAAAATTATGTTTTTCCGACGGGCAGTTTCCGACGGAACAAAATCCGTCGCAATTTGCGATGGATAGGTATCCGTCAGAATTTTTTATGGTTGCAACCGTCTGAAATAAAAATAATAAAATATAAAATCTATTATATTATTATTTTATTTTTTCACAATTAGGAACGTCGAAAGTTATAATCCTATATATCATAATATATAATATAATTAGTATTTTATTATTATAATTATCAACAGTTCTAATCGTCGAAAGTTCCGACGGTCTGAACCGTAGATTATAATATTTAATTATTTTTACGATTACCAACGGTTTAGACCGTCAAAAGTTCCGACGGTCTGAATAGAAACCGTTGTAAAGTAAAAATATTATTCTATTATTAAATTTTGCGACGGTAAAAACCGTCGGTATTAAAAAAATTATCCGGACACCCTCCTCACCTTTTTTTTTCCTTTCCTGCTCCCCACTTTCTTTTTCGGTCTATTTATTACTAACCTCCTTCTCTCTCTACCTCTCTACCTCTTTCTCTCTCTCTCTCGGACGACGATCGAAGGATGACCTCCACGACCCCTCTCTCTCTCTCACCCGTGGCTGGCCGGCGACCCGTCTCTCTCCCCTCGTGCGCGGCCTGGATCGGCCGCCTCACGACGGATCCGCCGCCTGGCGGCCTGATCCGGCCGCCTCCGGCATGGATCGGCCGTCTCGCGGCGGATCCGCCGCCTGGCAGCCTGTCTGGATCGACCGCCTCGCGGAGGGTCACCACCTGGTGGCTTGATCCGGCCGCCTCGCGGCTGAACCGCCGCATGATCCGACCGCACGCGGCCTGGATCGGCCGCCGAACGGCGGAACTGCCGCTTGGCGGCTTGATCCGGCCGCCTCCAGCCTAGATCAGCCACCTCGTGGCGGATCCGCCGCCTCCGGCCTAGATCAGCCGCCTCGCGGCGGATCCGCCGCCTGGCGACCTGATCTACTGCTCCCGGCGACTCCCCTCTCTCTCTCTCTCCTTGGCCGGCGACCCCTCTCCCTCATGCATCCGGCCTCGCGACGGATCCGTGATCTGACAGCCTAAGCTGGCCGCCAATTTTTTTATTATTTTATATGTTATCTAAGACGGCTTAGGCCGTCATAAAAAATCCCAACTGTTGAAAGTTTCAACGGTTGCCACCGTCGAAATTATTCGACGGTCGCGACTGTCTAAATTTTTCGACGGTTGCGATCACCAAAACTTTTGGCAGTCGTCATAACCGTCTGAAGTTTTGATGGTTGTGACTACCAAGTTTTGGCGGTCGCTGCAACTGAACTACCGACGGTTGGCAACCGTCGGAAATTTCTGACGGGTAGGGCCGTCGGGACTTTCGGCGGTTGTCTATTGCCCATCGGAAAAGTGTTTGCAATGAGCAATTTTCCGACATATCGTATTCGTCAAAAAAACCGTCGAAAACTTCATTTTTTGACGGATTTTATAAAATTGTGACGATCCTAACTGTCTAATAAGTCAATTTTTCTTGTAGTGGATGATTATAGTTATTTTGCGCTAATGTTACGTTATGTCATATTCTTATGATATTGCTTAAATCACTACAAGAAAATTGATCTTTAACGAAAAGAAAAATGGCCGCTATAAGGTAAAATATGGTCATTATTAATCATTAACGACGGAAAAATCTAGTCGGCAGTCGCCGTTATAAGCTCCGCCGTTAAAGATCAATAACGATGGAGGAAAAATCTCATCGTTAAAACAATTTACGGCCAACATACAAGTGGCCACTAAAATTCTATTAACTACAATGTACCCCATCGTTAACAAGAAATAACGGCCACTAAAATGCTTTTCGTTAAATGTTTATAATGACCACTCACGCGGACGTTAAAGATCATTTACGACCATTCATTAGGTTCTCAATATTGGTATTAATGATCAGATTTTTTGTACCTAATTTTTTTTGCCATTATTAACCATTATTTCGTAATCTCCTTAGATCACATTAATTGATCCATAGAACACAGCAGCTAAATACATGGACATTAACATAAATACATCTGATGATCATGTTAATTGATCCATGGACATTAAAATAAATACATTACATAACACACCACAAACTTAAAGTTCATCCAAATACATTTGATGAAGCACAAAAATGAGAGGGATAGTTTGACAAAAAAATAGAAAATGTTCCATTAGATAATTGTAAATTCAAATTTTCCAACAACAACCCAGAACCCATGCGCAACTCAAGTTCGCATTATCCTCCAACATCCAGTTATAATACAAAAACTCTAACTATATCATATCTTCATAATAAAAATATAAATAAAACAAATATCATTCTCTTAAAAAAGATCCACATGCTATCTTTCTCACAAAAAGTGTGTATCGAGAATACCGCACAAAAGAGGAGGCCGAAAAGGCCTCTAAGACAGAGGTCTACCCAATACTCATGTGTATTACCCTTGGACACAGAAATATATAACGAATGAAGTTTTAAAATTTGTAATCCCTCTACACTATCGACATGTGATCCGAAGCGTACGGTGCATCATTGTAGTGCTTGAAGTTCAATCCATCGGGAAGCGAGGTTTGCGAAATCTTTGAAAATTTCTTCGGAGTAAACTTAGTAGAAAGTAAATACTGAAAACAAAGAAAAGGATGTAACAATATGACATAAAAGAGACTAAATGTTTTTGTGATTTTTGCGAAATATAGAAGAAGAAACGGTGCAAGAGCAATGATTAATATCAAGAGAAAAGGCAAGATAAGAGGTAGAGAGCACGTGCTGAGGACTTATGGGAGGTACCTTCGCGTTGGAATTCAAAGTTCTTTAGTTTGACAAATTATGAGTAAAATAGCCGAGTCCCCCTGTCACGCATGCAATAAATTGATTTCAATAATAAAGACACTCGATTCAGCACCTACACGTTGTGTTGATAGAAAGTCTATGCTTACATGCATGAAGTGGGTTCATAAAAGAAAGGAATCCATGTTATCATCATAATACGAATTGCACTTTCCTTTAGGATTTGAGTCTAAGTCTTGTATCTATTGAGTATTAGGCATTCAAAAGAAGTACATCTAAAACAAGGAGGTTAAAATCAGCTCACGCTTGCCTTAGTGGAATGTGGATCACCCTCTCGAGTAGAATGCAAAATATCAGTATTTCCAAGACAGCTTAGACGCTTTCGTGGGAGAAGAAGAGTTTGATTCAAGAAGTATAAGGTGGTTTTCCGAAAGTTATCAAAAGTGACTCATCCCTCGTCTACCCGACTTGGGTCATAGACGTGAATGAACATTTGAAGGATATCATCCCTTGAATCAAACTTTCGAAAACTCGAAAAGAACCGAATGCAGCAATGGCAAAGGAAAGAATCTACGAACAACCTTTAAAGCCATCCAAAATGATTCCAAACGTCTAATTCAATTCGGTCGTTTATTGCCAAAAATCTAAAGTGCGCCCAACCTTCTCAGTCACAGATTAAAGGATGAACGACGTCTAAGCTATATCAAAGAAATCTCCATTACTGATTATGCAAAACTAACACTACGAATCACTATTTGCTTTAGACTAGATTTCTCCACATTCGTTCTCGATGGAGCGTATAACATTCCTACGGTCGGGGGTGCAAAGCAGCAAGTGACTCAGAAAACTTCTCTTATGCCTATAATCATGCTGAAAGCACATGAATCCACGCATGAAACTGTTTTCATCCAAGCTAGTTTTCTCCACGTTCGGTTGCGACGGGCCTCAAATGTCCCTATGGTCAAGGGTGCAGGATGAAGATAGTTCATAAACTCGAATCCATGCACAGGTTAAGAAGGCAAGGAATCAAACAGTAAAAGCACGAATCATTTCAACATTATAAAAAAATAGAAGAAAACTCAATACTCTACATCATCATGAAGAACATCAAACGAAACATAGTTAAAGAACATATCCTAGTCGTATAAGCACCTCCCGGCCTCAACAGGGCCGGTGTTACAAGTCATGTGGAGAGCACACACTTCTCCACGAATCGCAAAAAACATTGTTTCAGACTCTTCCTCTTGCCTCCCTATTCTCTCTAGTTCTCCTTTTTTCCTCCCACGAAAGAACCACCCCCTTCATCTTCAGCTTTTTCCTCTTTTTATACTCGCCTCCTGCTCCAACCTGTAGTTTGCGACATCTTTTGTTTGTGGTCCCCTCCTCCTGAGGGAAGCTTCTTTGCACTAGGAAAATGCAAAAGCATGCTGGTCCCCAATCATGAATGGTGTTTGCTATTTTGCTTTCTTTTTTCTCCTAGTGTAACTGCCTAGTAGCAAATCGCTGGGCCTCGATGGTGCTTGATCCAGCTGCTTTACTTCATCCCATGGAGCTTCTCAGCTCCCCTGCAGAGAAGACATTAATTCGAGTAAGTTTTAAGCAAGCAAGATCAAACTTTAGTGATGATATATGCAAATGATCGTTTATGTGGAGAACTTTTGAAATGTAATGAATTCGTGCCGTACACATACTCTAAGTAGAGAAATAGTTCTGAAATAAGTGCAGTGTGCATGCAAAATAGTGAGAAAATTATAGACTAACATTCTCCACATCACTATCCTTTTTATCTTCAATTTTCTCATCTATAGAATCTGTAAAATTATAACACAAATGATTAGAAAATATTAAAAATTATATGTAATAAATAATTGATAATTATATCACAAGACTCACTTGCATAAAATGTGTAATCCATTGGAACAACACACATGAAGAATAAATCCATCTTCATCCAAAGCACCTGAGTTATAAAAGATCATGAACTACTTAGAGTTTAAAATGCTCAACCACATGTTTAATACACAAAAGAGAAAACAAAAAGAAATCAAATACCAACATGTTTAGCAAGGACAAAATATAGATAATATTTTCAAATATCCTTGGAAAAAAAAGACTCAGAATTAGTCATCCATAATACTTGTGATATTTTTGTAAGTGCAGTTTAGAGTTTCCTACAAAAGTTTTGAAAGCAAGGAGGGGACATATGTTTCCATAATAATATAAACAAAAGATCATCTTAATATATGTTGGTAAACTATTACGAAGCAAAGTAAAACATATTCCAAAACAAGCAAATGCATGTGTTTTTTTCCCAAGTTTAGATAGGATGAACTTTCAATTTGTTGTCAGATAATAACATGCATAAAAAAATAGACATAGTTGAAGAAATTATCACACTGGCGCACTGAGGATAAGTGATACACATGAGCACAAACATGTAGATGGCTGTGAAAATAGTTGAAGAACTTTTCCAACAAATTGAGGCTTCGGTTTCTGATCCAAATTTTCCATATCTGAAATAAATGACACTATACCAATCACAAAAGCAAAAGAAGGGCAAAATCGATGACCTACTCAATGATTTTGACCTTCAAAAGCTTTTCCTTATAGTTAATGAGTTATAAATAGACTTCAAGACCACGGATTGACTACATATGGTAAACTTGAACCAACAAGAATGCAAGGTTTCAACCCATGAGTTCATGACAGATATGATGATGAAACAACTATGAATCATCGATTAGAATCAATAGCTTATAATGATTAAGTACTAAGAATCGATTTTGTAAGTGCATTCTAAAACTATTTTCCTACAAAAGTTTTGAGAGAAAGAAGGGGATACCTAAGGAAGACTAGGATCTGCGCACCCCGGGTTGCGCTTGAGCTTCAGCTCTACGATTTTGCTTGATAATTTTGCTCCTACACCATTGAATAAAATGTTACTTTTTATTTGAGAAATCACACAATAAATTCTTGATTTGTTGGAAAGGAAATTTTCTTCCAGAATAAAAAAGGCTGTCAAACATCAGGAGATTCAAAAAATCTCTACCAAATGGCACTAATATTTCAAAAAAGAAAATAACAAAATTACAATGGAACAAGGAAAATGAGGAATTTCAATAACTCTTCCCGTACACTAAATTGGGTCACAAAACCATCTTTGGAGTTACGATATGCCAAAAAATATCTACTTTCGCACTTAGATTAGATGACAAGTCACCAAAGTTTCTGGTTCCGAACAAAAGATGTGAAATTTAGGCAACATATCGTTAAGCCAGGAACTAAAGCTTGAAGCAAAACGTAAAATGCCCTTGGACAAGAGACTAAATATATGTGGTAAATTGTGAAAAAATGCAACCTTTAACCTTCCATAGTAGGGATCTTCGACAAGGCATAATTCGACTACAAGATCAACAACTGGACAAAGTGAACAAAATGCAAGTCCTTCAAAGATGTTAAACATCATACATATAGTGGGACTAATACACTATTCGTAGAGAAAAGTAAAAGAAACCTTAGAAACCCGCAACTATTGAGCAAAACCTGGTGGCCTTGGAGGTGACGCATATGGAGGAAGGGGAAGACAACAACCAAGACATGGAGGACAAATCATTGGACCACTGAAGGGGGACTTCTGAGGGGATCTTCTTGCTTGGGAGTGATCCTTTGTGGATGAGCAGTTCAGATTTTATTTTTCCACGCTGAGGAAGGAGGTAAGAGGTTGTGTGGCTGCTCATGGAGATTTCAGGAGATTTTTTCTATTCATTTCCTCTTAGGGCTTTGGGGGATTTCATTAAGGTTTCAGATGCCTATAATAAATTTTGTGTGTGGAAACATTTCAAGATTGCCGCCAATTAATTAGGCATTTACAACCACTTTAATAATGGCCCTATTTCTAATTTTTAACGATGGGATTTTTTATCGGGAAGATATTTTGCTTGCCGTTATTAATAGTTTCTATTAACGAGAACATACTAATCCAGTCGCTATTGAACGCTATCACTGACCAGTTTTTTATGTCGTCGGTACAACTCTGTCGTTAAAAGTCACTTTTCTTGTAGTGAATGTTCATGTAATTCAATGTAATGCTATGTGATAATACGTTTATCTTATTATTTCATTACTTGACACCGAAATGCATGTCAAGGTGTAGGGTTAAAAGCAAAGTTATATTGAATTGGAACGTTGTTAGTTTAAACTTAACTCTTGGCAAATTGAATTCATTGTATTATTTTTTAGGTCCCCGACATGAGTAATTGGATTGGTATACATCCATCATGGCAAACTTAACTCTTGGCAAAGTTACATTAAAGATGTAAATTGTGTTCTAGTGTAATTCGATTTAGCCACCATCATGGTTGTTAGTATCACAAAGTATGAAATGATTATTAAAATTATTTGTAACGCCCCAAAATTCGGCTCCAATTTAGTTGTCGAATCTTATGCGGCGTTACTTTTTCATGACCTAATTTCATAAAACTTTATAGCAGAAACATAATAATAATAAACTTAAAATAATAATATCATATCAACGGAAGACTTTAACATATAAATACAATCCTAAGATAACATACTGGCCCATGGGCCTAATAGGCTCTAACGTATACTCAATAAAAGGTTCATCACATATAAACGAGTTCAAGTAAAGTACATGACTCCATAAGGCCCATAAGCCATACATAAATCACTCTCACAAGAGTTCATCAAAATGACATAATAATAGTAAAATAACTTAGGTCGTAGCCCGACCCGTCCATGTGCAATGTCTTCGTCAAGAGGCCATCACCGCTGAACCTAAGCCTCATCCATACCTGTACGGATCCATGGGGTGCAGGGGTTTCTCCCGTTAGAGTATGTTGAGGCTCATGCATGCTATGATCTTATACATAATCTCTACATGTCATGGCATATGCATACCATCATAATGGAACATAAATCATATACATGCTATGAGCTACTTATGCATACTATATGGCATGTGAGCCTATCATCATGGCAAGATAAGATAACAAGTAACATCATAATCTTTAGGTCAAACATATAATAAATTATCATCATACTTATGATTATGCTAATGCATATTATGGTCTTATCTTACTTTACTTTGTCATCTTTGTTCATGTCATAATATGATGTGACAAGTGAATATTCATATTGCATCCTCATAGGTGCATACTTCTTTAACATTTTTAAGTTTATGTCCCAAGTCATTCATCATTCATCTTTTCGTCTTTCATCTTTACTTAGGTGCTTTCTTATTTTGTTGATTGGGAAGACCATGTTGAGTTCGTGGGAAATGGCTAGTTAGACCAAGATTGGATTCGCGGATAATCAATAGAGACGCAACACTCAAGGGTGAAATTTGCCTCTTAGTTTTGCGTATGCCCCAATAGAGATGTCACACTTAAGGGTGAAACTCGTCTCGACTTATGGAAATGCCACACTTAAGGGTGGAACTCATTCCCTAGAAAATGCCACCATTAAGGGCGGAATCCATTTTTCCTCATCGATTACAACAAGTCACCTTCACGTCAATCCGTCTTTTAATTGCATTCATCCATACATACAATCATTCAATACATGTTGCATATTTTAATCCTATTTATGGTCATACATACTTCAAATTATACTATGTGTGAACATTCAATCATAACCAATTATCAGCCTAGAACGGATGATCGTTTTCACTTTCGATCGACCGCTGGACTCAAGTAACGGAGGATCGTTTTGGTATCGATCGACCGTTGTCAGGCTTTCGGACGATCGAAACAGGGCATCCGGTCGACTGCTAATCATAGTGTGTGATGGCTCTCTAAATCGGACGACCATTGGGATATTGATCGACTGTTATGGGTCTTTCGGACAACTGAAACTGAGCTTCATTTCGACCGCTAATTATAATGTGTAATGACTGCTCAAATCAGATGACCGCTGAGAAATCGATCGACCGTTACATGACTTTCGGATGACCGAAACAGGGCGTTCGATCGACCGCTAATCACAGAATGTAATGACCCTTCCAAAACGGACGATCGTTAGGGTAACAGTCGATCGTTAGGGTAACAGTCGACTTTTGGACAGAGTTCCAGACTACATTTATCTTCAGAACGGTTGATCGATAATGTATGGGTCGCCCGTTCTGAGATGACAGACACGATTTTTATATCTTTTCTTCCTAATCTTGCATACATTGACATGTTGAGCACATATATGATTCCAAACATCATATGAAACATTCTTAACAATCTAACATGAAGTAAATAGTGTAATCATATCAGGACATCAAATATGTTAATCACAATCATAAATGTATATGAGCATTGAACTAATTTCTTTTTTAGCTAACATAAGAAGCAATAAATATTCTATATCTAAACATGATTAGCAATGGAATAGTAGTTATGATAAATATGATTAGCAATGAACATAAATCTCTAATGCATATTCCCTAACCCTTAAGCTTAAGAACAAAGAGTTTATTCTTCATGCCCTAATCCACACATTCAAACAACATTAGAGAGGATTTTGGGAAGTTTGAATTCCCTCAAACATATCTTGATTAGCAAAGCCTAATTCTCTATCTTCTTCCTCTATTATTTTCCTTCCTTCTTTCTTTCTTCTAGTTCAAGGACTCTAACGGGGCAACCATGATGATTAAGAGAGGAAATGATGAGCTAACCTTTTGTTAATAGCTAAATGGAGAGAGAGAGAGAGTTTGAAGAGATACTGTAGCTGCAATGGGTCTCCTCCTTGCTGGTCGAGTGAAGCTTGGAGGGAGGGAGAGATGGTGAGTGGGGAAAATTACTACAGCTGGTAGAGGGGGTTTTGGAGGGTTTTGCCGGCAGGGCAGGTAGAAAAGCAACTTTTGCTTTTTTGGTTATAACACTTCATGGTATTGGGCTTCCATGGGCTGGAGCGGCTGGGCTTTTCAATTGCTTTGTTTCTTTTGATTTTTCATTTTCGTTTAGGATATTACATTATTTGTTTAATTTTTACCAAACATTATCACTTCAATTGGACAATAAAATGGTTAGAAGTCATTCATCTCATTGCTTATTGGAGATTAAAATGTTTAATGCAATTGTTAAGTACTAGCCTTCGATTGATATCAATATTAGATGGTAATTAAAAATATTGCAAATGTCTTTCATTGTTATTTAATCCAATGCCTAAATGACATATCTTATGTATTTTATTGATCATATCACAAGTTTTTCATTGTTTACGTCCCTTAGATATAACTAAGAAGGTGGACTTTATCTACTTCTGGTTCGTGCAGGAGGTGGAGAACTCGTGACGACGGATTGCATATTGCATTGGTCTTATCGTTTGGGCTTTTTAATATTGATGTCTAGTATGGTCATAATCTTATTATTCTACAATGTTGTTATGAATTTATGTCGGTGTCATATTATTGGGTAATATTATGCTTTACTATGCATTAATATGAATTATGATTTATTTTATATATATTTCCATTGCTTATGTATTCGTATATTAGATTTTTGTCGATCATTTCTAACATGACGTTGTTCGAAATCCGCTAGGGGCACATGTCATGAGGTGAAGTAAGTTATTACACAATGTCCAATTCAATTGGTTACGTCACTCTTCCATAAAGTTAATCGACTTTGCATAGATAGAAAAGACAATGTTTAGAACAATATGATCTTTGGTCACAAATCCGTATCCAAACATTAGGAAGTCAAAATACAATTAGGCAAAATTATCAACAACCGGTTGCAATAAGAACAAGATCAATTGTATCTCTAATGGGTTATTGAATACATTACCATATTTTTAAATCATTATTAAAATAGATTACTACTATTTATGTTATCGATAATATCATATAATATTGTTTAGTAAGTATTGTTAATACAAATAATAGTGAAAATAGTTGAACAACAAATTATCAAAACACTACTAATAATTATTTATATTTTGATTTACAAATAAAAAATAAAGCAAAAACGGAAAAACAAATATAGATAAAAGAAGATGATAAAAAGATTTTAAGCAATAAAGAAGACGAAGATTAATGATATTATTTACTAATAAAATATTTAAAATTTAAAATTGATTGAAAGAATATTTCTATCAAGTGCATTCCATCCAATTGGACCTCTCATGTATATTATTTATTCTTGTTACGAATGAGGTGTTAAATTAAAATTAATGAGGTAGTTCGATATGTTATAAAATTTTTAAATAAAATAATCAATAATCTGGCTAAATTATGTCATACCAAACGAAACTGAATGGGATGCTTTAGCACTAAGCAATTATCAGACACACAATTCCAAAAGTTTTGAATCTTTGTTAAAAAAAATATGATTTCATTTCTGTTTTCGTTAAGAAGAAAGATTTCAATAAAAAAACATTATTTAATAGTGAATCTTGACAGGCATTATTTAAGAATTTTTTTAAGAAAAAGCATACTCGCTTAAAACCGGTAAACTCAAGAGATTAATTTTTTATATATATAACACGAAAGAAAACAAGTTGAACAAAAACAGGTAAAAAAAGGATAAGAATTATGTGCTTGGGCCTAGAAATGATAAGTGAACACATGAAATGTAATCGAATTAGGATTTAAGAATCCATTTTCTCAAGGAAGAAATAAAATTCCTGAAAACTCCATTCATGTGTATCTAGAAGCAATAAAATAAAACTAATAGGTTAGAGTAGTAAGCTGCCATATGTTCACTACTTCTCCTAGTGAATGTAGAAAATTTTTATTGGGCACCTCATCCGCCATTGTTAGATACGCGACGTGGGATGATCATACTGAATTAGTTAAGCTCGATAATGAGTTGATCTTTAATATATGAATAATACGCATAATAGTTAGCATCGCGTGGATTAAAAAGGCTCCTATTTTTAATTGCTCTAATTTATTAGACTTGGATCAAAGCTTAGGAATAATTTGTACTCATATTTCATCGATAACTTGCAGCGTACTAAATCTCATATAAAAATATAATAAATGATATCCCAATCCGTCCACGTACCAATTCGCGCAGCTGGCGTAGTTGGTTGAATTTTCCAACGCCATATGCAGTGTGTAATGTTTCAAGTAATACGAATTATTGTCGAAAACAACAAGAGTAGCTGTCAATCTCTCGCAGGAGTGCATGGGATCAGATCAATTCAGGTTTTTGCATTGGTCTTGTAGGGACGTTGAATTGATAGCCGCCACCATTAGTTTTCGACTTGTTTTTATCGTATTTAACGTTATGAACTTTTTTATGTAACATCCTTTCGTCTAATTTTTTTTATTTTATGAAAATATTAAAATGTCTGACGAATAAGAATGTAACATAGTAGTGCACATTATTCGGAGACCAAAAAGCACGAGTTCGAATTCCATGAAGTGAGGTGTATATAGTCTTTTATATTTAGTTTTTAATTTTCTTATATTAGATTTATGAATTTTTCTATTTATTTTAAGTCTTTAATTTTTTGTATTAGGTCTATATCGAAAAAATAAAATGTGCTTGGATGTTTAAAATAAAATAAAGCAAAAAAAATTCAATTTTGTGAGGCCCCGCCCTATTATATTGATATTCTTTTCTGTCTTCCCACAAGAAAAAAATTGCCTGTGAGTTTACCATTGCCAACCAATTAATTTGGAATATTTCGAGCATGAAAATTGACTATGAATTATATTGGAGATGTGGCTGTAGCAAGTTGTGCATAGCTTGGACGTCTGCTATAATTGAAAATAATAATAAATAGGACTCCAATGAATGAATTATTCATCTAGTAAAATTGCAAAACATGCAACGATGGCTGAGACGAAACATCTTGGCATCTACAGACACATTTGCACACATCAAAGTGGGCTACGTTTCATGCATCACGTAGCACGTGAGGGGGACTGGCTCAATTTCTTCTTGGTTTGTATATTCCAACTTTTGATCAAACTGGAAGCGTTGGACTCTTTTTTTTATTACTAGTGTACTCCGAACATTGGGAGTTTTTGGCATTTAAAAAATGCAACATATTATTTTTTTAAGAACGTTTAAGTTTGAATTCATTATTTTTAACTCTTAACATGATCATTAGTCAACTTAAAGTACGTAGTTGAATTAATAAGAGGGAATAAACGATGACCAAATATATAGTTGAAATAAATCAATGTTATGTTTTTTTTTATCATTCCTATTTATTATTCTTCATTTCTTCCCAACGTCCTATTATGAAGTTTCTTAATTCAATTGTAATCGAAAAGAATCTTTAATTTTAAAGAAAAGGAGAGGACATAGATTTGAAAATGTTGTATTTAATCCCTATTTAGTATTTTTTTTATCGCTTTTGAGTTACATTGGATTGCGTACACTTACTCTTATATAGCCATCCGAGTTTCCCCACCTGTTTTGCATATGCATAATGAATCTATATTTGGTAGGTGAGAAGTTGTCCATTTTTGGATTCAAAATAAAATTATTCATTATTCGGGTCAAATTTATAAATTAAATAAAATTTTAATATTTTAAAATTTTTTAATTATTTAATTTTAAAAAAATAAAAAATTTTGAATAATTGAAGTTGTCCATTTTGAATAATTTTCGGAATCCTAAATTAGTATAATAATATTTTAAAAATTAGGTGATAAATTAAAGTTCATATAAATATATTTAATTTATATCTAAATTTAAATTATATTATAAAAATTTTGAAATTATCAAAGAAAATTTCATAACATAAGATCTTTAAATTATAAATAAAATTATTATATCAATAACAAAATATTATGGTTTATGAATTAATTATATCAGAAAATATAACTTTTTTTTTATTGGACTATAGTTTAGACAAGTTGGATTCCTTACATTAAAAGTTATATTTTAAATTATGTTCGGTTTCTAGTTTTTTTTATTTTCTGATGGGATGGTCAAACACGAGGGATGACAGTGGTATGAGTCGATTGGTTTTTAGGTAGAAAAAAAATTATCTTTTAAATTTTGGCTGACTTTTGAGCATAAAAATCATTCTAAAAATTTTT
Organism: Pontederia crassipes; assembly: GCA_030549335.1. Classification (NCBI taxonomy): domain Eukaryota; kingdom Viridiplantae; phylum Streptophyta; class Magnoliopsida; order Commelinales; family Pontederiaceae; genus Pontederia; species Pontederia crassipes. The sequence goes on along the minus strand of CM060194.1, from coordinate 57,207,813 downwards.
TCGAAAAAAAAATCAATCTACGCGGTCTTAAGTTTTTTTCGGATCGGAGGCCTACTTTAAATACGTTCAGTCAATGTTTAAATAAAATTAAAATTTAATTCTAAGTTCAACTTTTTTATATAAATAATAAAGTAACATATTATCATATTATAATTCAAAAAATCACAATATTTTAAAAATATATTTGATTAGGGTCGAATTCTTCATGTTTTTTTATAAGTCTTAATTTAATTATTCCAGAAAATTAACCTAATTTTTAATTGAAGTTCGAATTTGTGATTTTTTCAAATCGATTTTTTCGATTTGATTAAATTTTTAGGGTGTATAGATTTTTTTTCTTACACCCTTATCAAACACCCCTATAAATTGATCGGTTATTTAATTTCTTTTACAATTATTTATTGAATACCTTTCCATTTTGAATATGAGATGATTACAATGGGAGACAAATGTGCAATCTAACTACCTTAGTACGTGATTAATGTCTTCTCCTTTCCATGAATACATATTTGGAACACATCATCTCACATAAAAAAAATGAAAACGTGATGCATTAGCTAAGACTTTTTTGGGCTAAGTTTTTCTTCTTCTTTTTTTTTTATTTTTTATTTTATTTTTTGGTGAAAGATGCATGAGGCAGTAAGACTTTACCTACTCACTGGGCCACTCTCACATTAGTTTAAGAAATAAGTTTTTTTGTGACGAAAGTTTTTTTTTCAAGCTTAATTTATTTATTTTTTTATGTATACCTAAGCAATCTCAAGCTTTGCAGAAAAAAAAGGAAACATATGCCTCGATTACTAGCAGCTTGAGATTTTTGATGCAGGCATGCACCATGAGCAAAGGAGTAGCTCCATATCTACTCCTCCTGCTCACGGTCACCACTCTACTCATTCCCTCCGCAGGGATTCATACTTTAATACCGGGGCGACAGCTCGCCGACGGCGAGACTTTGGTCTCCGGGAACCAAACCTTCGTGCTGGGTTTCTTCAGCCCCCAAGGCTCCAAGAATCGCTACGTCGGCATATGGTACCATGACAGCATGGTCTCCGTTCAAACCATCGTCTGGGTCGCCAACCGCGATCGTCCCATCAGCGAAGGCCTCGGAAGCCTATCGATCGCCGCCAACGGAACGCTCTACGTCAGCGCCGGCAACAATTCCAGCTTTAACATCTCGTTCTCCAGCTCCCCAGGTCTACGCAGTCCGGTTGCGCAGCTCCTGGACAACGGCAACTTCATCGTCAGAGAAGCCACCGGCAGCAGCGACGATTCGAGCAGCTTCGCGTGGCAGAGCTTCTACTATCCGACCGACACGGTGCTCCCCGGCATGAAAACTGGCTGGTTCCCGAAACTCGGGATTCACACACGGCTCGTGGCATGGAAGAGCGCCAGCGATCCGGCGTCGAGCGAGCACTACGGCTACCTGGACACGCACGGGTACCCTCAGCAGCTCTTCTGGACGGGGCCCCGCCTGATCTGGCGATCCGGGCCGTGGAACGGGCTCAGGTACAGCGGCATCCCGGAGATGACAACCTTCAACATGTTCTCTTTCAAGTTCGTGGTGAAGCCAGACGAGATCTTCTACGAGTTCGACACCAAAGTAACCTCCATCATCTCCAAGCTCACGCTAAACCAGTCGGGCGACATCGAGCGCCTCGTTTGGGTCCCGCAGTACAAGACCTGGAATTCCTTCTGGTCCGCGCCCAAAGACGAATGCGACAAGCCGTCCAAGTGCGGCTCGAACGGCGTCTGCGACGCCGAGAGCTATCCGGTGTGCGATTGCATCCCCGGATTCCGGCCGAAGGATCCGGCGACGTGGGCTCTGAGGGATGGGTCGGCCGGGTGCGTTAGGAACACCTCTTTGGACTGCAGAACCGATGGGTTCATGGTGCTGAGAGGAACAAAGCTCCCGGACACATCCAGGTCGAGAGTGGACATGAGCCTGAGCATGGCGCAGTGCCACGAAATGTGCTTAAGCAATTGCTCATGCACTGCGTATGCCAACGCCAACATCAGCAGTGGGATCGGCTGCTTGATTTGGATCGAAGATCTCCACGACTTGAGGGTTTACAGCAATGGTGGACAGGATCTATTTGTCCGACTGGCCGCTGTCGATCTTGGTACGTAGCTTTTCTGAGGATTTCTTTCTGATTTATATGTTTCTCTTCTTACTTTCTTGGATGCTCATCAATCAAGATATATATTCGTCTTAACGTCAATTATTCTTAGCAGAATATGGTTGTACTTCCAAAACTCCTATGGTCCACTGTGTTCGACGGTTTAACTTTATGTTCTTTGTCGCTGAATGCATATAATATCTAATATACTCTTATCACTGACTGTGTGTATAATATATAAATAAATTAATCACAATGAATAAGAGAGCAAAAAGAGTTACAGGCTTCTTCACTTCATGAAAATGCAGACACCAATTGTACTACTAAGAACTTTAGTTTTGGTTTTTCTACTGATGCAAGTTCAGTGTTCCTTAACAGCTCGCATAGAGGCAGGGAACAAGTCCCACAAGAAAGAACTGGCTATAATTGTGGGGAGCCTTGGGACTGGTGCAGTTGTATTTGTCATTGTAATTGCTTACTTTGTGCTAAGGAAGTTGCAATGGTGTGCTAAGAGAAGCAGAATTGAAATGATCCCTTCGTTCTCATCAACCACTAGAGGTACTACCTTCGTCAATATGACATTCTTGCTATCTTAATTAATTATGGATATCTGGTGTCTTAATCGAAATATGTAACAGACTAATTACGCGTTTGACAGGTGCAGGAAGAACGGAGGATGATAATGTTGAGTTGCCGTTGTTTGGCTTTGAAACCATATCGGCTGCGACTGATGAGTTTTCATCATGTAACATGCTTGGAGAAGGGGGATTTGGCTTCGTATACAGGGTAATATGACCGTCAAGTTTATAAATTAATCTAAACTTGTGGCAGGATATGTATGTCAATGTGCTGTGTTATGTTCCTGATGAGTACAAAAGAATGTATGCTCAACTTGATCAATTAAGGGAACATATTTTGCTGCATGTATATAAATTCACGTTGTAACGTGAGCAATACTTGACAGGGGAAGTTAGCCGAGGGCCAAGAGATTGCAGTAAAGAGGCTTTCAAAGACATCTTTCCAGGGCGTGAATGAGTTCATGAATGAGGTGACTCTCATTGCCAAGCTCCAGCACAGGAATCTCGTTCGACTTCTCGGCTGTTGCATCGAGGGAGAGGAAAGGATGTTGGTGTATGAATACATGCCAAACAAAAGCTTGGATGCCTTCTTGTTTGGTTAGTCCACTTCATACTTAATCTGTTACGACAAACATTGGATTCTTTCACGAATCAACCATGTACCAAATCTTTTGTTGTAGTAAAAAATTGCATATGACTGTTATCTCATAATAACATATTTGCAGAGAAGGATCATGGATGCTATCTGAGCTGGGAGAAACGTTATGATATCATCTTAGGCATCGCAAGGGGCCTCCTCTATCTGCATCAAGATTCGAGATTTAGAATTATCCACCGAGATCTTAAAGCAAGCAACATATTACTGGACAGGGACATGAATCCAAAAATATCAGACTTCGGTCTTGCTAGGATATTTAGCAATGACGACGCCATGAACAAGACAAAAAGAGTCATGGGGACATTGTGAGTGATCTAGATGATCCATGTTCTTTGTCTTCTTCTTTCATGACATCAATTGCATCTTTTCCAACTTTACGAAATAATCAATCCTCTTGTGACAGCGGGTACATGTCTCCGGAATATGCACTGAATGGAGTGTTCTCGGTGAAATCGGACGTGTTCAGCTTTGGAGTTCTGGTACTCGAAATCATCAGCGGGGAACGAAACAAAGGCGTGTATCACTCCAATCCGCAGGATTATCTTCTGGGGAAGGTAATGAAGTGATTAATGGTGCATCCATCGTCTACATGATGATGTTAAAATACTAACGAAAGAACACCTATAAAACTTTGCAGACTTGGAGTCTGTGGAACGAGGGTAGGTGTCTGGAGCTGATTGATCCGTCGATGGATGATGGAAGATGCTCGTCAGTGGCGCTGGCAGAAGTGGATCGATGCATAAAAGTTGGATTGTTGTGTGTTCAGGAGTTCCCCATGGACCGGCCGACGATGTCGAGCGTGGTGCTCATGCTCTCCAGCGATAACATGACGATGCCTGAGCCGAAGCAACCGGGATTTGTGGCCAAGGGAGAATGCAGCGGCAGCGGCGGCGGCGGCGGCTGCAGCCACGCCGATTCGAGTCCGTCCTCCGGCAAGCTGGAAAGCGTTAAATACCTGACGATAACGATGAACGTTGGTCGATGAGCAGCTGAATCTGCTGCTGTGCCAAACCCCAAAAGAACTGTGAATACAAAGTTAATCACCAGATATCAAAGGTCTGTTCTTTTGTTTGCGGTGTCCTTCTTCTCCCTCGGCTTATTATAAAACCATCCACCCTTTGACTTTTGAGTTTTGACTTTTGAGTCTCACTAATTTGTCTGTTACTTTCTCTTCGTACCACATGCCAACTACTTGTAACCTGCTGTCATTCTGTGTTTTATTAGTTGCGTGACACTCCTAACTTTTTCGTGTAAATGAAATGTTAGAAAATATAAGTACTTGATTAAATTAAAAAAAATGAAATTATCTCCTTTTCCGTAACTTTAAATTCTGTGTTTTATGATATTCCGATCTATATTACTAATAATAAAGGAAAAAATAGTATTTAATAAGTAACATTCAGAATTATTAAAAATAGAAGAATTTGATAAAAAAAACAAAGAATATTAATGGCGAGTCGGAAAAATAAATGTGTGGATAATCCACGGCTTTCGGAAAAATTATTAAAATGTCCTTATGGAGAATCTTTCCGGACATAAATTAGAGAGAGAAATTTATGTTTAAATTAGCAAGATAAACGAATACAGTAATAAGTAAAATCTGGAGCAATTTTCGTACTTGATGCCTAAACATTCAACCATGCTCAAATCATTGTTTATTGAAAACTGTTAAATCCTTCTAAAAATTTCACCTAAAAATCCTCCTAATACTCATATTTTTTAATTGCCCCAAAAAAGTTCAAATTTACAATTGTACCATTGTGACTCAGAGGTTAAATCCTCCTAAATTAGGAGGATATAGCAAAGCCCTTGTTTATTTGTAAAATTAAATCTCTAACTTATATATAATGACGAAAATAATGCCCTTGAGCGGTAATAGGAGTAAAGAATCTTACCATGCTATCTAATAGGATTTTGGTGATCATTGTAAAATTTTTTATGGAACTTTCATTTTTTATTCATAATCATCTTTGCATTTTAATTTCAATAATCTTAATCAGATCAATTTTATCATTATTATTAATAAGTTCTAGAACCATTTTGTGAAATAAAAATGACCAAAGTGGGGTAGGAGCTCTCTTAGGACATACATTATTAGCAAATAAAGATGCCGAACTGTAAGTGGAGAAAATATAAAATGTTGCTAAAATCGTGCTTTATAATCATAAATCAATATTCTAGAAGTGATCCGATCATTTAATTCACATAACATTAATTGTTAATTAAAATTTCGATCTACAAATGTAACGTTCTAGACCCACGTGAGTTTCACGTGCTCAGAGTCGTCCCAGAGACGCTACATAATTTTCTATAAAATATTTTTTTACGAAATAAAATTTATTAAGTGCGGAATATAAACAGTAAATGTGAAAGATTTTTCAATAATAATTACTAATAATCCATAATATTCAAAATATCTAAAATATCAATGAGTTCACAATTTTAATAAATACGAAAATAATAAAAACTAGACAACTCAATTTAGAACATGTGTAACATCTGTCTGTCACTGAGCATAGTCACCTGCAGTATCATCCTCTATCAAAGCACTCTCACCTGCACGGATCCAAGTACAGAAAAATATCCATGAGTATAAAAATACTCAGTACGAAGGATCTACTAAACAATCAATATGCTCAATTGAAAATAAGATATAATCAATGATGAGCCAATTGAGCAATTAATATTATAATTAATTTAATAATATAATAATTTATCAATATGAGCAGTTATATCATATTATGGTCAAGAGATCAATCAATAAAGATAATAATTAATAATTGCTTGATTCATATGGCATTGTTCAATTAACGATAGAGGATTGAATCGATGATTCAATTTAATAACAGGACAATAAAGTCATAGATCAATAGGAAGGATCATGAAAGGGTTAGATGACCGATCAATATTGATTTAGCAATTAAATGCCTGATCACCATGATACTATTCAATTTAATAATTTTTAATTTAATATCAATGGTCATTGGTCAATAATAATTTCATTCGATTCAATGGATCCAATTTTCAATTCAATTCGATTTCAATCCAACTCAATTCGATTCAATTTTAATTCAAATCAATTCAATTTACAATGTTTGAAGTTATCAAATTCAATGGGGAGCGCTCGATCAATTAAGAAAAACTCCATGTCTCTTTCATATAGGTCAGTGGAGGATAGTGTAACGCTCGAGGGATTTTAAAAGAAAAAAAAAAGATAAAAGAGGAAAGGATAAAATCTGAATAGGAGGAGATAAAGAAAGGAGAAATATAAAACCAAATCAAAAGATAAGATGGAAACAAATCAGGGGAAATCTATTCCAATAACAACTCAGATTTTTCTCTCTTATAAATATAAGGCCAAGCCAACGAACCAGCCCCCTATTTTTTCTACAAGCCAGCCCTAGTTGCTCTCTCGCTCGTGCGTCTTTTCCGTTCCTTCTCGTCCATAATCCGCCACTGCCAATAGGAGAATTGTCGGAGGGATTTGGACTACGACGCACGTGGACGACGAGCCTGGACAGAGGGGAACGGTTGGAATAAAGAAGAGAAAGAGGAAGAACATGAAAAAGAAGAGAAAGGACATGGGGTTTCAACGGAAACTTCGCAAGGTATGGAACTACGGTAGATTCCTCCTAAAATCATGATTTTAGACTTGAAGCATTTTCTAGTTAATCCCTAATTATAGAATGATATCGTATGATGATGTTTGATGCCGGCCATCGTCGAAAAAGATGATCGGAACACGCACTGCGCGTCCGCACAGATTCTGCGTAAGAAGAACTCGGCCCGAGTTCACCTGAACCCGGCCCGGGCAGGTCCTCTATCGGACCGAGTTTGAAGGAACTCGACCCGGATCCGTTATTGTTGCGCTCTCGGAGCTCTGCAATAGGACGAACCCGGCCCGGGTTGATGATGACCCTGCCCGAGTTCCACCCACGATGAAGAAGTCGGGCGCGATGGCTGCACCGACTCGACGACGACCCGACCCGACCCGGGTGTGACCCGAGCCTGGCCCGAGTTTAATCTTGTTTTTTCGAGAACGATGTCCGATGAACCCAGTCCGGGTTTTGCCTGACTCGGCCCGGGTTCCGACACTAATTATGATGATTCTATGATGTTTAAGGTCCCTGATTCATGTGCTTAATTCTGATTTAAGTCATAATGATGATTATAGTATTTATGCATTTACTAACGATGATGTCCAATATGACTCTATGATCTTATGACTCTTATTATGATGACTTAAAATTAGATCCAATCATATTGATGATGACACAGATTTATATCCATCAAGCTGATCTATTTATGATGATGTTTAAGATGTTTATGCACATCTGATTCCTCTCCATGATCCTATCTTGTAGCTCGAATTAAGTCTTGTATAACGATGATGATGATTGGAATCCTTGATTTGTATGATTCGTTGATCATTTCTTATGATGATCAAATCTTGATTATGCATGTCCTAATAAAGATAAACTAAAAGCTGCAAGATAAAAGATGAAAAATGTTAAATGAAGAGCTCTTTTTATGATGGACTGATGACGACCAGTTATGAACTGACTACGGTCAGTTATGGGCTGGCCTTGCCAGTTATAATGTTGATAATGGACGGGTTGAGGCAAGCCTCCCTGTGGGTTGAAATATATCCCACTATAAGTCAAAGATGAATAATAAGATGATGAAGAAGATGAAGCATATTAATAATGAAATCTTTTTATGATGATTAATGACTCTTGTCACATTTATGATGATCTTTTCATGATCGCATGATCTATTATTAATATGATCTAAAGAAGATGATACAATTTATGATTTTCTATCTTCATACTTTTATCTCTCATGAATCTTTATATGATGATGATCTCTTAATCATGATGATCGACTTTTGCCTTCTCTATGATGATTTATTTTGATCTATCATGATTTTTATTCTTATGATCTCAAGAAGATGACAATCAATCAACTTCCTATCCATATGCCAAGTTATAGAACCTCTGTTACACATATGATGACGATGATATTTATTTTCTATATGATGATGATGATGATGATGCCCTTATGATTCTTGTATAGTATCAAGATCTTATGATTATTTCTATCTTACTTCCATATTGACTTGCAAAACTCATAGGGAGGTTTCTCCCTTGCATGTTCTTAAATGCAGGCCAAGGTCTCAATGATGATGGTGGCTAACGGTGATAGATCGAGCTCGTAGGTGGCTGCACATGGGTATTTTGAGTCCTTTAGTTTGATGTACTAGCTTCCCTTTGGACTCATATGAAGTTCTTTATCAGTCTTTCGTATTCTAAGATGTCATACTATATTCTTTTAATGATGATTAAGTCTTTCGCGTTTATATGATGTTTGAGTTGACCAGTCAAAGTCTTCTCTTTTTTGTCAATATGATGTACACGTAAGAATGACCCGTAGCGTCTTCGAAGCGTATTCTGTCACGTGGCAGGGTGCGAGTTGAGGGCATTACAGTTAGGTATGAGAGCCTAAAGTTAGGACATTCTCATGTCCTAATGTATGATGTCATGGTCCATGTGCAAGTGCCATGAGCAGTCACCGCGCCCCTGAAGTTGTCAAGTAAGTTTATCTTTCACTCATAAGTTAAATGATTAAGATGACAACTCTTGACTCATGATAGTTGATTATGCTAATATGAGTCTTATTGATCTTTAAGATCTCTTTCTAATGATGATGATTAATGATGAAGTATTTTATGAATATAGAACGATCTCAGGATGTGACAGACATGCCTTATATGGCATTTTCATATTTTTTTTCATATCATACTTACACTATCCATCCTGCTAAGATGATGAAGTACAGATTCCCTTTTATATCATTGAATTGATTATCAATCAAAGAAGTACCTTTTTTATGATGATGTTTAGGGAAGGGTCACATCATACATAGATCTAGATTGATCCTATAAAGATGATGATTGATATGGTTCCATTATCAATCTTATCGAATCATATGTTATCATTATCTACGATGATGAACAACACTCTTAGTGAGCTTGACCCTTATATGACATAAGCTACTTTTAAGAATGATGACCCTATGAAAATAATTTCATATCATAAAGTACGTCCTTGTGGTACAAATGACGATGGAAGATAATATATTTTCTTACATCGATTAGGAATTCTTAAGAGAATTATGATGGAATTCTTAGTGTCAATTTATTTACTTCCTAAGATGTATAAGAATTATTCAAGAAGAAGAAGATAAATATCAGTACCCAAGTGAACTAAAAGTTTTAGTTAGAAGTTGGGTGTCATATCGACCTCCTTTCAAGCATGACTCTAATTCCAAAAGCCCCATGACACATGAATTGAAGAAACAAATTTAGTAACTTTAAGACAAGAGATTTATGAGATCGAGGGTTTCATTTCTAGATGTTCCACTTGTTTTGTAAAGAAGAATGACGACTCTATGAATCTAGAGATTGATTAACAAATTGTTAAATAAAAATAACCATCAAAACATAAGTGTCTGTTACCATGCAAATATTACCTATTTAAGGTCAGGATGTTCTCCAAAGTTGACCTATGAAGTGAGTACTAGTAGTTTCGGATTGCTGAAAATGGATGTAATGAAGATGATTTTTCTACCAATGTGTGATCACCATAAATTTTAGTGATGTCACTGAACCAATGGACACCCCCAACTTATATGGTCCTCATGAACATGGTGTTCGGACTATTCCCGAAACAATATAAGGAACATATGTGAATTTATACTGATGGTATTAAGATAGCACAAATTCACATGAAAAAAAATTTAATTGAAGAAGTATGACATGAAACTTCTAACTTAGGAACTCAAATGAATTGTGGAATTACCTTAATTATTCAAGAAGGATGTTGAGGTTGTAGTATTATCCTGAAATGCTACTGATATGAAGTTTCTAAAAGATTTTGAGTTCCTCATAAATTATCACCATGGCAACGAATTCTATTCCACATGCATTCAAATATAAGAAGGAAGGCTCATTAGGCTTCAATGAGACTGCGTCAATGTGAAATGATGAAGGAACTATGCATGTGGAACTCAAATGACAAAGTCCTAAAAAGAACAATACTGGATGAATAACATAAGCCTAGGTTACGATTCATTAATGGATAAGTCTTATAAGAAGAAGTATTAGATAAATATTATAAGCCTGGGTTATGATCCATTTGGAAAGTACAAAAAGTATAAGGATGTAACCAAAAGTCTGGGTTGCAATCCATCTGGGAAGTACACGGATGTATGAGGATGAACAAATAGCAATGATATGAAACATAAAGGTACAAAAGTATGTTCTAAGTACCTAGTATGTCAATAGGAAAAAGTAGAGCATAAGAAATCTTATGAAAAGATGATGTGTGACGTTAAAAATTTTATACAAAAATGACCTTACATGGGAAGACAATCCTATCTAATGATGTCAATGCTAATCCAAATGATCTTTATGATCATGTACAATGATTATATGATTTATAATCAATTGTGCTCAGAAAAATGAAGACTATTAATGATGATGGATTATGTTACACTTTGTGATGATCATCGACCTTGTAAATCAATGTACATGATTTGTAATGACACGTGATAATTTTCTCCTACCATGCTAGGCTATGTCATTGTTGATCTTAATGATCCACATGATGACCATCCTAGAATAAAGGAATGATCCTATGATGATGATGTATCTTTTGATGTCAAATAATCAATCTTCTTGATTCTCTCATGACGTCTCATGGTTGTATAATCAACCATATCATATGCTACCATGATGACCCTTAGTCTTATAATTGACGATGATCATGCCATATGCTCATAATTATGATGATCACTTTTATGAAATTAATCATGAGATAAAGTTTTATTTTCCACCAATTGATGCTCATCGATCCTATGTCATTGTCCATAATGACTTTATTGTAAAGAAGGATTATGTCATTTGCATGATGTCCTTCGCATTCTTATATAGGATACCATACTGCTTACCTACATGTAAGAATGAAGTAGGTGAAAAGAAGTTTCTAAATGTCAAAGAGCTAAGATAGACAAAATGAACATGTCAAGAAAGTTGAATTGATATAAAGAGGATGAAGACAGCTCAGGCATGATAAAAAAAATTTGTCAAGAAAGACTGATGTAGATGGATTTTTAAATCTAATGATAAAATTGTAGGAAAGATATCTCCAACCAAGTTCCTCCTACTAAGAAGGCATTTGATCCATATCAATCAATTGATTGAAAATTGAAATATGTCCAAATGATGTCATGTCATTACATCCTCAAGTTTTCTCATGAAAGTTGATTTTACTTCTAAAAGTCTTAATTGATCCCTTGTAATCAAAAGTTAGAATATTGGTTAAGGAAGATGCAAGACGAAAAGAGGATGGTCATGGCCTATTTAAAGAGGAGTTTACAATCTCATATAAGCCAATTCTTTAATTAGCATAGGATGATTTAGATGACAACACATTGTTGTGTTGACTGAAGTAGATTTTATTTCTCAAATATAGTAAAGGCAAAATAAAAAGATGAACCATATGATGAAAAGAAAATGTCGACCTTTGCCCTAAGGTACATTATGATAAAAGGACCCATTGTCCCAATGCATATGATGACGGAAGGACTATGTCCTTAAGATGATGAAGATGGAACGATGATGAACAAATGCCTTTCTAAGTGTGAGATGTACCATCGCACAAATGACCAAGAATTTTTCTTCTTGTTAGTAAGCTCCTACCCGATAAATAAATTCGAGGATGAATTTTATTTTAAGGGGTTTATGATGTAACGCCCGAGAGATTTTAAAAGAAAAAAAAAAGATAAAAGAGGAAAGGATAAAATCTGAATAAGAGGAGATAAAGAAAGGAGAAATATAAAACCAAATCAAAAGATAAGATGGAAACAAATCAGGGGAAATCTATTCCAATAACAACTCAGATTTTCCTCTCCTATAAATATGAGGCAAAGCCAACGAACCAGCCCCCTATTTTTCCTACAAGCTAGCCCTAGTTGCTCTCCCGCTCGTGCGTCTTTTCCGTTCCTTCTCGTCCATAATCCGTCGCTGCCTACAGGAGACTTGCCGGAGGGATTTGGATAACAACGCACGTGGATGACAAACTTGGATAGAGGGGAACGGTCAGAATAAAGAAGAGGAAGAGGAAGAGAAAGAACACGAAAAAGAAGAGAAAGGACGTGGGGTTTCAACGGAAATTTTACAAGGTATGGAACTAAGGTAGATTCTTTCTAGAATCATGATTTTAGACTTGAATCATGTTCTAGTTAATCCCTAGTTATAGAATGATGTCGTATGATGATGTTTGATGCCGGCCATCGTCGGAAAAGATGATCGGAACACACACTGCGCGTCCACATAGATTCTGCGTAAGAAGAACCCGGCCCGGGTTCACCTGAACTCGGCCCGGGCAGGTCCTCTACCGGACCGAGTTCGAAGGAACTCGGCCTGGATCCGTCATTGTTGCGCTCTCAGAGCTCTGCAACAGGACGAACCCGACCCGGGTTGATGATGACTCGGCCCAAGTTCCACCCACGATGAAGAAGACGGGCGCGATGGCTGCCCCGACTCGACGACGACCCGACCCGGGTGTGACCCGAGCTCGGTCCGGATTCCAATACCAATTATGATGATTCTATGATGTTTAAGTCCCTGATTCATGTGCTTAATTTTGATCTAAGTCATAATGATAATTATATTATTTATGCCTTTACTAACGATGATGTCCAATATGACTCTATGATTTTATGAATCTTATTATGATGACTTAAAATTAGATCCAAACATATTGATGATGGCACCAATTTATATCCATCAAGCTGATCTATTTATGATGATGATTAAGATGTTTATGCACATCTGATTTCTCTCCATGATCCTATTTTGTAGCTCGAATTAAGTCTTGTATAACGATGATGATTATTACGACCCTTGATTTGTATGATTCGTTGATCCTTTCTTATGATGACCAAATCTTGATCATGATCCTTATGTCCTAATAAAGATAAACTAAAAGCTGCAAGATAAAAGATGAAAAATGTTAAATGGAGAGCTTTTTTTATGATGGACTGGTGACGACCAGTGATGGGCTGACTACGGTCAGTTATGGGCTGGTCTTGCCAGTTATGATGATGATGATGGACGGGTTGATGCAGGCCTCCCTTTGGGTTGAAATATATCTCAGTATAAGTCAAAGATGAATAATAAGATGATGAAGAAGATGAAGCATATTAATCATGAAATCTACTCTTGTCACATTTATGATGATCTTTCCATGATCTCTTGATTTATTATTAATATGATCTACAAAAGATGATACAATTCATGATTTTCTATCTTCATACTATTATCTCTCATGAATCTTTATATGACGATGACATCATAATCATGATGATCGGCTTTTGCCTCCTCTATGAAGATTTATTTTGATCTATCATGATTTTTAATCTTATGATCTCAAGAAGATAACAATCAATCAACTTCCTATCCATATGCCAAGTTATAGGATCTCTGTTACACATATAATGACGATGATGTTTATTTTCTATATGATGATGATGATGCCTTTATGATTCTTGTCTAATATCATGATCTTATGATTATTTCTATATATTGAGTTACAAAACTCATAGGGAGGTTTCTCCCCTTCATGTTCTTAAATGCAGGCCAAGGTCTCAATGATGATGGTGGCTAACGGTGATAGATCGAGCTCGTAGGTGGCTGCACATGGGTATCTTGAGTCTTTTAATTTGATGTACTAGCTTCCCTTTGGACTCATATGAAGTTTTGTATCAGTCTTCCGCATACTAAGATGTCGTACTATATTCTTTTAATGATGATTAAGTATTCCGCGTTTATATGATGTTTGAGTTGACCAGTCAAAGTTTTTTCTTTTTGGTCAATATGATGTACACGTAAGGATGACCCGTAGCGTCTTCGAAGCGTATTCTGCCACGTGACAGGGTGCGATTTGAGAGCGTTACATATAGTGCCACGACAAGCCACCCAATAATATAGCGTTAATAATTAATCGTGAATAACGGGGGACCATGACTAAACACAAGACAATCATAGTTTCTCTAAAGGATGATAGCACTTCAAACCTTTAGGTACACTATCTGTCCTATTCAATTCAATTCAATTCAATAACAATATGGCCCGGGAGCTTGGAGACAATCAAAGAACATGAAGATCCAGCAGCTTTTAATTTTTATTTTGTTTATCTAAAATATCTATCTTTTAGCAATTTAATTTAGGTGAAACAAGATCCAATCTGAAAGACCACTGGATCAATATCATAATAAATGATAAGATTGCATATGATAAGAACATATGATGATGATATGAGCTGATATGATGATTAAATATGATAATAATATAATCAGAAATGATAATAATAGGATGAGCACAATCAATAATAATACAAATGAAATATTATATTTTAATAATAACAATGAGATAATTAAAATTCTAAACATTAAACATTACTAATAAATAACCACTTGATCTCTCGATATTTTTTTTCTATTCAATGTCTCAAGAAATTCGATCAAACCAATTCTTCCTTCTCGCATAAGTCCAAGCCCAAACTTTCTTTTCTATATTTGTGTTCTATATATACACACACATATATAAATTTATATATATTATTCTACTTGCTTTCTCTATTGGCATAGAAATCTAATTCTTATATATATATATATATATATATATATATATATATATTCCTCTCCTATTCACGTAAAGTTTTTTTTCTCATTCCTTTTCTTGCTGGTGATGCATGCATTATTATACATGTTTTCATACATCATTTTATATCATTTTTCATAGTTTTGACCATTGCATGCATCTACTTTTTCAATTATTTCTCCAAAATTTGTTAGTCCAAAACTAGCAACTTCCATTGTATTTTGATCTCAGGAATGTCAAATTGGAGGTGCAGAGCCATTGTCACGAAAGAGCACAAAAATCAGAGCAGAAAAGTGATTCTGACGGAGAACCCGAGCCGGGTCATTTGTACATCCAGGTCGGGCCGATCGTAAGACCAAACCCGAGTTGGATTTTACACGACAGAAGAACCTGGGCCGGATATCCTACAACCCGGACCGGGTTGGCTTATCAGACAGATACTATCAGACGGCTCAAATTTTCGCCTTGTTGAACACGAAGTTAACATCTCAAAATGGCGTGCAACCCTAGGGGTCGTTCTCCCTTATAAATACTACAGTTTGGAGGCATTGTGGGCATCCCCGGGACTCGTGAATTCGCGTGCCCTACTCACCCAACTTCGGAGAGAATTTCTGCGGTGTTGAATTCTGAAGCAACTTGGAGTCATTCCGGCGAACCCTTGCGAAGACCACACGGCTGAGGCTCGTAACAGAGGCATCACCGGACTCTAGGAAACATACTTTAGTAATATTTATGATGAAATTCTTATTTATCATTATGGATTTGATGTCAAAATAATTCTGTACGGAGTAGTTTGTTGTTAGAGAAAAACTAAGTTGAACCCTATTTATCTCTCAATTTATTTGGATAATTAGACTTCTGTTAAATTGCAATTCGTGCATGGTTAATGTTAGAATTTTGGATAATCTTTATGTCGTATTATTCTGCAAGGTTTTGCAAGATTAGCCGTTAAATTTTCTTCCAAAATTCGATTTGATTCACGAGTTCTACAATCATAGAACCCGGACCGGGTGACATCAAACCCGGGCCGCATTGTGTCTCTGATTTAATCCTTTTCAGTACAACCCGGACCGAGTTGTTTGTGCCCGGGCCGAGTTGTTCGGAACTCGGGATACTGCTTCTCTGCTCGGGCCATGTTGACTACGTAGCGTCGAAGCGAAAGTTTTTTTTGTCTTAACCCGGGCCGCGTTCCGTAGAACCCGGGCCGGGTCAATGTGTGTTTCTTGTTGAAACCGAGTTTTTATTGTTCAGACCCGGGCCGAGTTCTTCGTAACCTAGGCCGGGTATTAACTTGGGGTTTCTAATTGCTATACTTCAGATTTGATCGTTATTTCTTGTAGATTTGAAAGGATTCTTACTCTATGAATTCTGATCATGGTTTGTGTAATTTGATTGAGTTTTCAACTGGTTGGATTAAATTTTGATTAAAAGAGTTAAGTTCTCGAGATTTCGAGTAATTTATATTTAACAATTCTTCTTCGTGCATTAATGCATCTCAATTAAAATTTGATTATTATGTTTTGAGTTTTCAAAAATCATAATTTTATTTTAATTAGAGATAATTAGTTCTCAAGTTTTTTAGCACTATATTTATGTGATAAGTTGCATTTTAAAGCAATTCGATTCAAAGTAAGATTAGAGTTGATTGAGTTTTCAATGGCTTTAATGGCACTTTTATCGGATTAGTTTGATTCTCAAGTTTTTGAGATCAATATTTATAAGCAACTCATTTCCATTAGAAGTCTAATTGGTGATTTATTGATTATTTGAGAGATAACAAAGGGATACCAAGTTAGACCCTAATTCATCATTATTATCGATGCTAAGCATTATTTTCATTTATTTTCTCACTTTCTTTTTCTTAATTGATAAATTGAAGGTTGATTCTTCGATTGATTTTTCACTATAACTTTTAGAGAAAAAAATATTGTTAATTTTTAGTCCTCGTGGGTTCGACATTCTATTCACTCTTTATTACTTGATACGGTCTAGTATACTTGTTAGTATATTTGCGCTCAATTTTCACGCATCAACTGGCCAAGAAATTAAAAAAAGAATATAGTTGTCGAGAAAATTCCCAAACGTCATCAAAGAAGTTTCCTAGTGGAAAACAAAATCAAGAAGTCTGAGTATTATTTTTCCCACAGGCGAAACTGGCGTTCCTTTTTTTTTATCTCTCCTCTCTCGCTGTAAAACAGGATTTTCCTTGGCGAGAAAATCAACATTTTCTCTCCACAAAATTCCTTTTCGTTTTCTTTTTTTTTCTTCTTCATGCATGAAACCTTGATTCTTCGCGCAAGGTATATCTATTGTTTTTCTATTTCTACTATAATTTGGTTCGATTGAAAATAATGCTGCACGAGAAAATTTTTTTTCTCTAACATAATAAATAATCCTATGGATCTCCCTACGTACCTTGTTTCACGCCTAATCGTTTGACATCGAATCACGCCTTGACGTCACCTCGATGTCATGCCTCTATCGCTGAACACCGAGAATCAAAGAGAACGAAATTCCTTTGACGACTGACCCTTAAGATTTATTTATAAGGCTCTTAGATCGTTATTTTCCAATCCATCTATAACTTTCAATTCTAATTAAAATTTATCTCTTAATTAATCTATTGTAATAAATTCTGATTTATTTTAATAATTAAATAATTCCGAATTTAATTAAATATCTCATAATACATTTTTTTATCCTTAATTAAACTCCTCCTCAATTTTTCCTTTATTTTAGAAATTATTAAATATTATAATATTAATGGCTATATTTTCCAAAATAAAATAATAAAATATTCTTTTCTTAATAATGAATAAAATAGTAAAAATAATAACAAAATTCAAGATTTATGGATCCATACGTCATGAGTTGGGAAAGGTGTGATATAATCAAGTTTGATTGGCACAAGTAATTCATTAAAATTGTGATTTAAATTTGATCATTATAGTTATCATTATAATTATGTTAAAAGATATCAAATTAACCAAATAGTAATAAGGTGACCTTAGGTAATTTAAATCGTAAAAAAAATGTGGCATGCCACCTCGTTGTCCTTGCAGGAACAATCCCGATGGCACAATTAAAGGCGACGTGGGTCCAATTTTAAGGCCGAAGACGACGTGAGGAGATTTGCTACGTTGCACAGTGCATGCATGTGATATGCATGGCTTCAAAAAGAGACTGCAACGCTACAACACTGCTCGCGAGATCAACCACCAAGTTGACGTCTTCTTTTATGTTCAATTCAATTAGTTCATGGGGAGGAACACACGATGCGAATGTCGATTACACGATCAAATTACGACTTCATTTATGAGTTGTTGGAGTGGGGACTTGCTTCGGTCCTAAGTTCATTAATTTTGTCTTTCGTGTGTGTTTTGCTTCTCTAATGAGTTGTTTATAGTTTTTGTTCTATCAAGAACAAAAGTTGTATAGTTAATATTTTACATATAAAAACATATATGTGTGTGTGTGTGTTAATTTTGAGTGTTGACACAATTTTTTATTTTTATGTCTCAAAGTCGGCGAACGTGTTTCAAATTCGATTGGCAAAAGGTTCTGGAATTAATATTGATAGGAAGATTAGATTTGGCTCAAGTGAAGCAGTGGGTGGGTGGGTGGCTTGTGGTGCAGTCTCTTTCGCCGGGCGGCGTGGGGGATGAATCTGTTCTTTGTTCTTCGGTAGTTGGGTGCGGATTTGGTAACGGCTTCACCGGCCGCCTTCGCTGCAACATCAACATGCAGAGCAATTAGTTAATTACTCGGAACAGTGGCGTGGTACCAACATGGCTATCGAGTTCACGTGCTAGTCATCAAACTAACATATTTCTAATTTTTATTGAACTCAAACTTGAATCATAAATCACTCTTATGTACATATAAATAAAGAGAAAAATAAGTATATAACATACTTGCATACTATACTAGAATATATATTGCGTGAAGCAATAAGTTTCGATTTATTATGCAAGCGATATTTTTTATGTACAGTATATTCAGTGTACGAATATAATATATATTATTGAGTTAATTACTCAGTTCATCTTTAAATATTCTAAGTTTCTAACGCCACCAAATTCATTAGAAGAAAAAAAAGGAAAAGAAATAGTCATTTATAGTCTCGAAAAATTAAAATAGCAGGCACAAATCAATGGTGGTGGCAGCTCCAGTTCTGCCTCATGCCCGCCCTCCTGTCATTTTTAGTTGATCCCAATGCCAATGCATTGTTCCGTGAGTGTATGCCCTTATTTTGTGCACTCATTAGTTAACTGTTGGGAGATACGGATCAATTCACATTTGGCTTCCCACCTTTCTTCAATGCATGATAAATGCTCTTGTTCCAAATCAAGGGCAGATGCATTGAAACATCATTTTATTCCCCAACCCCCTCTTTTTTTTTTTTGGCGACGAATCGACACATCCTTGAAGACAAAAGGATTAATGCCCATATTTGAAGTTTGTGACTAAGGACTTGGGGAAAAATTTATTGAATCATAAAAAAAATTGAAAAAAAGTAAGGAGCTCGGTTAGGTGATAATTTTGATAATAAAGTATCAATAATATTAATACAAATCAAATGCGATAATGCTCCAAAGATTTTGTATAAAATGGCCTACAATCTATTACAACGAATCAATGTTGTTATGATCGGATCGGACAATGAATTAAGCTATTATATTTTGAATATATACCTATGTCAAAATGTAATTATACAAAAAAATAACAATCATAAATTTTAAATTTAAGATTTGATGTTAAAATTATTACGCACTTAATAAATAAAAATCCTATTGAATCTCATTATTATATAAAAAAATTTTATTCTTTAAATTTTTTATAAATATTTTCCAAAACATTATTAAAATATTATATATTCTATAAATAAATATATAATTAGTGATTTATTAAATTTGAACTTATTAAATATTAAATTAAAGAAATTTTAAATGTATATATATATATATATATATATATATATAATATGCTATATTAAGTATGTTATAGTTTTATTGTATATTATGCAATTATCAAAGAAGTTTGCACCATTCATCTCTAACTAATTTATCTAATATAACAAATAATATATATAATATAATAAATATATAATTAACTTATATCATAATATACATTTATGATATTAAAATTTTGAGTGAAATAATAATCAATAAAATAAAGTTCAAAGCTTAGTAAATTCTAGACCAAATGAAGGAAAAAAGAGCAAGTAACGTGTACAAACATAGTCTCATATTGATAATACTAGCAACACAAGGGTAAATAGACAATTATAAATAAAGGAGAACATTGTTGGGTCATTGTAATTCTTTATGGAAAAAGTTCATTTATGAATATTTTTAAATTTATAATAATAAAATTTATAAAATTATTTCTTAACAAAAGAAATAAAAAAATTTATTGGCCTAAAACCGCAGTTCAACTTGATTTTTTCGGTTTTAACTGATTCTTAGACCGGTCTTGACCAGTTCAACTAAGGGTTCGATTTTAGGCTTTGTACCAGGCCGTCTTGATGGTCGATTGACGATCAAACCGATCCGACCGGCCGGTCAGGTCTGATTCTAATAACACTGCAACGAATACCCATGAAGATTGCCCATTTCTTTTTCTTTTTTTTTATCTTTTCGTTCTGTTTAAAAGATGTGCGGGTGAGATGGTTAAGTTGCTCCATGCATGATCTCGGAATTGCTACCTCAATAAGAGAATAGAGAACACCTTCGCATTGTGTTGGAAACCTTGAGGAGGAACAAGCTTTACGTCAAGTTCTCCAAATGTGAGTTTTGGCTTGAAGAGGTTATGTTTCTTGGTCATATTGTGTCAAGGCATGGAGTAGCCGTGGACCCGACAAAGGTTGAAGTAGTAATGAATTGGAGTAGACCCAAGAATATGACCGAGATTCGAAGTTTCTTGGGACTTGCTGGATATTATAGAAGGTTTATCCAAGATTTTTTCAAGATTGTCGCTCCTATGATAAAGTTGACAAGGAAGGGCGAGAAGTTCATATGGTCACAAGCATGTGAAGTAAGCTTTCAAGAGTTAAAAAGAAGACTTACTACGGCACCCATTTTAGTCATTCCCACGGGAAGTGAAGGCTATGTTATCTATAGTGATGCTTGTGGTACCGGATTAGGATGTGTACTTATGCAACATGACAAAGTAGTTGCATACGCTTCAAGACAATTGAAGAAACATGAAGTCAACTATCCAACTCATGATCTAGAGTTGGCGGCGGTGGTATTTGCATTGAAGATATGGCGCCACTACTTGTATGGTGAAAATTTCGAAGTGTACACGGATCACAAGAGCCTAAACTATGTGTTTTTTCAAAAGGACTTGAATATGAGACAAAGAAGATGGCTCGAGTTTCTTAAGGACTATGAGTTCACAATATTGTACCACCCCGAGAAGGCAAATGTAGTTGCCGATGCACTAAGTCGCAAGTGGGAAGGATCACTTGGATGTTTGAGAGTCCACAAGTGGAATCTTGTGGAAAGCATAGTGCAATGGGCCCGAAGTATTTTTGGCCGAAGGATCATGTGTATGACTCATCACGTGATTGAATCGAGTTTAGTGAGAAGAATCATTGAAGCTCAAAGGAAGGACCCGGAATACGTGAGAATGATCAACGTGTACAAAAGAGAAAGGAATCATTTTGAGTATGGTCAAGATGGGGCAATTAGGTACAAGAATCGTCTATGGGTCCCAAAAGACAAGGCACTAAGAAGAGAAATTTTGGACGAATATCACAAGTCCGAATTCTCCATTCATCCCGGGAGCACCAAGATGTTCAAGAATTTGCAAAGGAACTTTTGGTGGGAAGATATGAAGAAGAAAGTTGCTAAGTATGTAGCAAAGTGCATAGTATGCCAACAAGTAAAGATAGAGCACCGAAGGCCTTGTGGCAAATTACAACCTTTACCTATTCCGGAATAGAAATGACAAAGTATATCTATGGACTTTGTGGTTGGATTACCACGAACCCGGAAGGGTCATGATGCCATATGGGTTATGGTTGATCGTTTGACGAAGTCGGCTCACTTTATTCCTATGAAAGTGAGTCAAACCATGGAAAGCATGGTAGAGTTGTATGTGAATTAAATTATCTGTTTGCACGGAATTCCAACATCTATTGTCTCGGATAGAGACCCGAGGTTCACTTCTAGATTTTGGAAAGGTCTCCAAAATATTTTTGGAATAAGACTGAACTTTAGCACGGTATTCCATCCTCAAACCGATGGTCAAAGTGAAAGAACAATACAAACACTTGAGGATATGCTTAGAGCTTGTGCCTTAGATTGGCATGGAAATTGGGATGACCACCTTCCTTTGGTGGAATTTGCCTATAACAATAGTTATCACTCCAGTATCAAAATGGCTCCATTTGAAGCCTTGTATGGAAGACCTTGCCGTTCTCCGACATGTTGGAGTGAAACCGGAGAGGAAAGATATCTCGGACCGGATTTGGTCCGCATGTATGTTGATAAAGTGGAGCTCATCAAGCAAAGAATGTTGGAGGCGCAAAGTAGACAAAAGAGTTATGCGGATATGAGAAGAAGAGAACAACTTTATGAAGTTGGTGACCATGTAATGCTCAAGGTCTCACCAACCAAAGGTGTTATGAGATTTAGCAAGAAATGAAAGTTGACCCCAAGATATATTGGACCTTTCGAAATCCTTGAGAAAGTTGGCGAAGCGGCTTACAAGCTAGCATTACCACCTTCTTATGCAAGACTTCACAATGTTTTTCATGTATCAATACTCCGAAAATATGTTCATTATGAGACGAACGTGATTCGAATTGAGGAGTAGAATATCAAAGAAGACTTGACATATGCGGAGCAACCTATAGAGATCATAGATTATCAAGTGAAGCATCTCAAGAACAAGACCATATCTATGGTCAAAGTGGCATGGAAGCACCACCGAGGACAAGAAGCGACATGGGAACTCGAAGAGGAAATGCGAGAGAAGTTTTCGAAACTCTTTTGTAAGTAATTTAAGATTTACTAAAATTCGAGGATGAATTTTTATTTAAGGGGGTAGGTTGTAACATTCGAATAAATAAAAAAAAGGGAAAGCAAAGCAAGTGAAGCCCACTCCCGCATATGGCCCAAAACCCCACTACCCAAAACAATAACAAATGCCCTAAATTCACCTACCCCACCTACCAGCCGACATTCCCCCATCCCAAACCCATTTTCATGCTACAGTAATCCACATACACTCCTCCTCACCTCTCTCCTAAGTTCTACTCGGCCAGTACAAGAAAGGAGGCCATTTGAGCTACAGTAAGCTCGCTAACCTCTCTCTTAGCACACTCACTCTCTCTCACCTCTTCCACTCTCTCTTATTTCCCCATTAGCACATATGGACAGCAGCAAGGAAGGAGAAAGAGTGGATTGAAGCTAAAGGAAGAAGATTAGAGTTAAGCTTAGCTATTAAAGTATGTTGAGGGGATCCAAACCCTTAATCTCCTCCCTAATGATGATTGTGTGAATGGATTAGGGCATGAAGAACCAACTTGTGTTCTTGAAGTGGATGATTAGGGTTTATGCATATTAGTGTTTATATGTGCCATATTTTATGAAGCTTTATGTCCTAATGCTAATTATGTTTGGAATAATGATGTGCATTGTTATTTATGCTAGCTCAAATGAAGTAGTTTTATGTTTATGTACATGTATGAACTTAGATAGCATGATTAGATGCTTCATGTGAAAACTTCATTTATTTCATGATTAGAATGCTAAGAATGCTAAGAAATGCCCTATATGATGTTTGGAATCATGTATGTGTTCAATGTGTCAATGTATGAAAGATTTGGAATGGAATGATGTAAAAGTCGTATGTCTGTCGGCCCAGAACGGGCGACCGATAATGTATCGGTCGATCGTTCTAGAGACTATTGTAGTGTAAAACTCTATCCAACGGTCGACCGGTTCTATAACGGTCGCCCGTTTTGAAAGGGTCGGGACATTCTGTGATTAACGGGCGTCCGAGCACCTTGTTTCGGTCGTCCAAAAAATCAAGTACCGGTCGACCGATTTACAAACAGTCGTCCGATTTGTGATGATAAAATAGTCGGGACATTCTGTGATTAGTGGTCGAACTAAAATCCCTTTTCGGTCATCCGAAGGACCCATGAGCGGTTGACCAATTTAATAACGATCGTCCGATATAGAAGTGTGTCACATTCTGTGATTAGCGGACGAACCGAAGTCTGATTTCGATTGTCCGAATGAACCATAACGGTCGGCCGATAATCCAACCGGTCGACCGATACTCTACCAATGGCCGACCGTTACCCAAAACGGTCGTCCGTCTGGAGGCTGATTTGCTATGATTGAATGACCACACCTAGTATGATTTGAAGTATGTATGACATTAAATAGGGTTGAAACAAGCAACATGTGTGACTGATTGTATGTATTGATGAAAGTAAGTAAAAGACGGATTGGCGTGAAGGTGACTTGTTGCAATCAAGGAAAAGAGAAATGAGTTCCACCCCAAGCGTGGCATTTCTCGGGAAAACGAGTTCCACCTCAAGCGTGACGTTTCCATAAGTTGAGGCGAGTTCCACCCCAAGCGTGGCGTCTCTATTGGCCTCCCGCGAACCTAATATGTTGGCCTAGCTAGCCATTTTTCCTTCGAGCTTCAACATGGTCTTCCTAATCAAACAAGATAAGAAAGTATCTAAGTAAAGATGAAAGATGAAAAGATGAATGATGATGACTTGGGACATAAAGTAAAGATGTTAAAGAAGTATGATGAAGTATGCACCTATGAGGATGCCATGTAAATGTCCACTTGTCACATCATATCATGACATGATGAAAGATGCTAAAGTAAAGTAAGACAAGATTATGGTATGCATTAGCATGATGATAAGTTATGATACGCAAGACTTAAAGATTATGATGTTACTTGTTATCTTATATTACCATGATGATATGATCACATGTCATGTAGTATGCATAAGTAGCTCATAGCATGCATATGATTTATGTTCCATGATGATGATATACATATGCCATGACATATAGAGATTATGTTATAAGGTCATAGCATGCATGGGCCTCAACATACTCTAACGGAAGAAATCTCCTGCATCCCATGGATCCGTGCAGGTATGGATGAGGCTTAGGTTCGGCGGTGAGGGCCTCTTGACGAAGACATTGCACATGGGCGAGTCGGACTACGGCCCAAGTTATCTTACTTATATTATGTCATGTTGATGAACTCTTGTAAGAGTCATTCATGTATGGCTTATGGGCCTCATGGAGTCATGTATTTTACTTGAACTCATTATACTGTAAGAACCCATTGTTGGGTATATGTTAGAGCCTACTAGGCCCCTGAGACAGATTATGTTATCTTGGGTTTTTATTTTAATTATTCATGAAATCTTCCGCTGTTATTGATGATTAATATTTTAAGTTAATATATTATGTTTCCGCTGCAAAGTTTTATGAAATTAGGTCAAAGTCAAGGTCGAAGTAACGCCGTCCAAGGTTCGGCAAAAATTTAAAAATTAGGGCCGAATTTTGGGGGCGTTACAGTTGGTATCAGAGCCATAGTTCGGCTCTTATGTCTTAAGTCTTATGTGTCCACGCCATAGGTTGGCTAAAATGTTTAAGTGTAAAGTCCATGTGCAATCGCCATGAGGTGCCACCGAACCTAAAGGTACATGTTCTTCCATGTTTAACTCAGGCTAATGATGATGTTGTGTTTATTTGATTATGAATATAGATGCCTCCAAGACGTGCTATCGTTGACGAGAAACATGAAAAGAATACCTTCCTTGATGGATTAATCCGGGCGGCACAAAATGCCCAAAGGACTAATGAACCGGACTATTCCATTGAGAGGTTCCTAAGGCTCCAACCTCCCAAGTTTGATGGAGAAGGAGACTCTGATTTAGCCGAATCATGGGTTGAGGATATAGATGACACTCTTAAAGTCATGGGCTGTCCCAAAGATCGTAAGGTGATGTATACTACGCATCGCCTTTGTGGACAAGTTAAGACATGGTGGAAGGCACTCTTGAAAACTACCTTCCAGAATGAAGAATTTGGTTGGGGAAGTTTCATGGAGGCGTTTGAGGAACGCTTCTTTCTCGATCATGTTAAGGAAAAGAAGAGGGACGAGTTTTTCAACCTTGTCCAAGGTAGTATGACTGTGAGTGTGTATGTGAACGCTTTTTTTAGGCTGGAGAAGTATGTGGAGTTCAATGAGAATGAGTTCCGAAGGACAAAGAGATTCATCAATGGGCTGAATCCTGAACTGCAACCATGGTTTATGAGTGGTCGCTGCACCACTATGAAAGACGCAGTGGACCTCGCCGCTGAACATGAAAGGAAATATCAAGAAAGAAAGGATACCAAAAGAAAGGCTATCAAGAAATATGAAGGGAAGGCCCAAGAAAATAATACAAGGAAGGCACCTTATTACTCACCAAAGAAGATAGAACCAATCAAGCCTTTATGTCCACATTGTGGAAGGAACCATTATGGAGAATGTCGCATAAAGGCTGGGATGTGTCTCCAATGTGACAAGGAGGGTCACTACATAAAGGACTGCCCCACAAAACAAGGGGGCAACAAGGACAAAGGAAAGATGGTGGTAAACCCATCAAGAGCTCCAGCAAGAGTCTTCGCCATGGAAGTGGATGAGGCCACTCTAGAAAATGATATGATCCAAGGCAATATTCTAATTGCCGATCACTATGTCAATGTTCTATTTGATTCGGGTGCAACCCATTCTTTTATCTCTCATGCATTTACAAGCATGCTAAAAGTTAAGCCTCTGGTCGCCCTTTGTCAACTAGACATTGTAATCCCTACCGGAATGGTAGGCACTAGAAGATATATCCCCAATGTGCCCATAGAGATAGATGGCAAGAATTTCCCTAGTGATCTCATACTATTTCCCAAGGTAGAGTATGATGTAATCTTAGGAATGGATTGGTTATCTTACAATGATGCTCACATGTATTGTAAGACAAAGAAAGTTTGTATAGGTGGCCATCATGAAAAGCCTACAATAATTAGGAGAATTCCCTTCAAGGAAGCCAAGATACTCATCTCAGCCATTAAGGCAAGCAAGATGATCAAGAAGGGAACAAGAGGATTTTTTGCAAGCGTCATCAAGACGGATTCACAACCCAAGGCACTGGAGTCCTTGGACGTGATAAGAGAATATCCTGATGTCTTTTCGGAAGACATTGCGGGATTACCTCCAAGAAGGGAAGTTGAGTTTAATATTGAACTACTTCCGGGGATCACTCCCATCTCAAAGCCGCCCTACCGAATGGCTCCAGCGGAGATGCATGAACTAAAGACGCAACTACAAGAAATCTTGGATAAGGGGTTCATCAGGCCAAGCGTCTCACCATGGGGCGTACCAGTACTATTTGTCAAAAAGAAGGACGGCTCATTAAGGTTGTGCATCGACTACCGAATGCTCAACAAAGTGATAGTGAAGAACAAGTATCCCTTGCCAAGAATCGATAATTTTGATAATAAAGTATCAATAATATTAATACAAATCAAATGCAGTAATGCTCCAAAGATTTTGTATAAAATGGCCGACAATCTATTACAACGAATCAATGTTGTTATGACCGGATCGGACAACGACCCGAATAGGTGTCCGTTTCAGGTCAAATCGATCGGATCGATCGGTCGGACCGGATAGTAATAAAATATTATATTTAATATGATATATTAAATTAAGCTATTATATTTTGAATATATACCTATGTCAAAATGTAATTATACAAAAAAATAACAATCATAAATTTTAAATTTAAGATTTGATGTTAAAATTATTACGCACTTAATAAATAAAAATCCTATTGAATCTCATTATTATATAAAAAAAATTTTATTCTTTAAATTTTTTATAAATATTTTCCAAAATATTATTAAAATATTATATATTCTATAAATAAATATATAATTAGTGATTTATTAAATTTGAACTTATTAAATATTAAATTAAAGAAATTTTAAATGTGTATATATATATATAATATGCTATATTAAGTATGTTATAGTTTTATTGTATATTATGCAATTATCAAAGAAGTTTGCACCATTCATCTCTAACTAATTTATCTGATATAACAAATAATATATATAATATAATAAATATATAATTAACTTATATCATAATATACATTTATGATATTAAAATTTTGAGTGAAATAATAATCAATAAAATAAAGTTCAAAGCTTAGTAAATTCTAGACCAAATGAAGGAAAAAAGAGCAAGTAACGTGTACAAACATAGTCTCATATTGATAATACTAGCAACACAAGGGTAAGTAGACAATTATAAATAAAGGAGAACACTGTTGGGTCATTGTAATTCTTTATGAAAAAGTTCATTTATGAATATTTTTAAATTTATAATAATAAAATTTATAAAATTATTTCTTAACAAAAGAAATAAAAAAATTTATTGGCCTAAAACCGCAGTTCAACCTGATTTTTCCGATTTTGACTGGTTCTTAGACCGGTCTTGACCAGTTTAACTAAGGGTTCGATTTTAGGCTTTGTACCAGGCCGTCTTGATGGTCGATTGACGATCAAACCGATCCGACCGGCCGGTCCGGTCTGATTCTAATAACACTGCAACGAATACCCATGAAGATTGCCCATTTCTTTTTCTTTTTTTATCTTTTCGTTCTGTTTAAAAGATGTGCGGGTGAGATGGTTAAGTTGCTCCATGCATGATCTCGGAATTGTTACCTCAATAACAATGGAACTAACTCTAGTGTCACCAACCACTGAAGCCAAGCCCCAAAGTTGGCCGGCACTTAGACCTTCTGCCCCAAGGCTAAGTCAGTCGTACCCAAGATGCAGAGTAGCTTGCGAAAAACAACTACTCCCTAGGATCAAAGACTCTTCCGTTGGCAAAGGAAAAGGTACCAGGGACGTTCTCAACACTTAGAGGAACTTCAGCCTTCAACTTGCGCTAGAATTCACCAAAACTCTTGCACCGGTTGTTCTACTATTTTCATAGCAGTACTTGGCATTCCTCCACCCCCACTCAAGGTCTGGCCGAACTCTTCCTTTTATAGAGGGCTAGGACAATTTTCTTAACTTCCTAGGAGTTCCCAAATGGCCAGCACCCTTTCAGTGTGAAGGGGTGGTTCATGCAACTCTTCATGAGTTCATAACTCCCTTCTAACTCCCTCAGCCATCTTAGTTGTCAAGGGTCACATCCTTTCATGGTTTGGCACCCTTCTGGGGATAGCATCCTTTTATCAAAGGACACCAGGTGTGAACGCACCTCTTCAGGTGTGAACGCATCCGTTCATACTAACCCTTTGGACAAGGCATCCTTTGAGCAATGCACTCCTCTGTCCAATTTGAATTGAGCTGCCATCCTCCATGAGAGTTCCCTTTAACTAAGCTCCTTTTTATGTCACCCATATGCCGCATGGCAGCTGACCATTCTGCCATCGGTTATGGAGACGATTGCTCGATAGTCATCACAACTATCGCCTGTCATGCCAACGTGTGCCCGTAGCTTCCCACACTACGTCGCCCCGTTGGGCTTCCTGGATTTTGGCATACCATGAAGATTAGGGCATTACAACTCTCCCCCCCTTCAAATCATTGTCATCCTCGACAACGTCTCAAGTTGAAGACAACTCGAGACTATGCCCCAAATCATGCGCCTGTTCGCAAGTTACCCGTACTTGGCGAACTTCCGAGACTTAGATTCTTTCCATAATCCAGAACCCTTAAGCCTCCATTTCCAGACATAGTTGTCTACGAAGGCGATCTTTTCCGAAATCCCAATTCTAGTCAACCATTCTAAACATTCCTACTACAACCCAAAATGGGATGTTTTCTTGATCAGTCACCAAATTGATCATGGACCAATCACCAAATTGATCCAGGATGTCCATCAGTCGCCAAACTAAATCGGGACATCAATCAGTCACCAAACTAACCATCGATTAGTCACCAAACTGATCTGGGATGTCCTTCAGTCGCCAAACTAC
Organism: Pontederia crassipes; assembly: GCA_030549335.1. Classification (NCBI taxonomy): domain Eukaryota; kingdom Viridiplantae; phylum Streptophyta; class Magnoliopsida; order Commelinales; family Pontederiaceae; genus Pontederia; species Pontederia crassipes. Next base: position 57,177,701 of record CM060194.1, on the reverse strand, counting down.
ATAGGGACATTGGTTAGCCACCGAACTAATCATCGATCAGTCACCAAACTGATCCGGGATGTCCTTCAGTTGCCAAACTGAATCAGGACAGTGGTTAGTCACCGAACTAACCACCGATCAGTCACCAAACTGATCAGTGATGTCCTTCAGTTGCCAAACTGAATCGGGACAGTGGTTAGTCACCAAATTAACCACCGATCAGTCACCAAATTGATCCGAGAAATCGGTCAGTCACCAAACCAACCTCGGATATCAACTAGTCACCAAACCAATCTTTGAACAGTCACCAAACTGATCTTTTGATATCACATCATCAGTCCCACTATTGTTCATGCACCATTGTACGGGTTGCAAGGCCATCCCAACGATCGAACATGGAACAGAATCCCTTCGGATTCTTCGTGGATTCGAGAACCGCTCGCCATCCACCCGACATGGCTGACTCCTTCGGATACCGTCCTTCTGTCCACCTGCCATTCGGTTGGCCAACTCCTTCAGGTATCTTTCAACCCTTATGTTGCGTCATTCATGTCCCACGGTACGAGTGATCAATTCGTCCTTATGGTCGCCCATGAACAGAATCTCTACGGATTCTCATAGACCTGAGAACCGCCCACGATCTATCCGACATAACCAGTGATAACTTGGGATCCATTCTCGCTTCGGATTATTCGGTTGGCTGACTCCTTCGAGTATCTTCCAACTCTTCTGTCCAGCCTGAAATGACTAAGTCATTTTACGTTCTTAGGAATCATGTGTGAGTGGACAGTTCACCCCCATTGTTTCCAAGAATAGGATCCTCATAGGATCCATGGCATGGTCGATTCCCTCGAATGCTAGGCACTGCACTCTTCAACTCTTGACCATCCACTCGGTGCACTCCTTCGGATGCCCCCAACATGCTTCTGTCACACCGCTCCTCCCTAATGGGGACGAGCCGGGCAAGTACTTGCCGTTGTCATGGCTTATCTTAGAGGAGAGACTGTCTCTTCTTCAAAGCATGATAATATTTCAGGACAGAGGTTTCCACACACCTCTTCCTATTGGACCTCGGAGTGTGCCGTCCACTCGTTTATTGGCTTGTCCCAAGACTCAAATGAGTACCACAGCATGTTACGGGCAAACCAATACCGCCCTCATCTGACTTCTTTCGGGGACTTGCCAGGTCCGGAGGATGCTCATCAAGCCATCACTAACAAACCTACTCCCAAGGTCTAGATGGGTACCACAGTTTGTCACCATTGGACCAACACTGCCCCCACCTCTTGCCTTTTCACGAGACGTATCGGGCCATTAGGATTCTTATGCAGCCATCCTCCAACTGAATGTCTTCCGACAATTCAATTTTATTGGGGTTCTTTTGTTGGTGTCGGCTACAAGTCAGGATGCACCAACATCCTTTGATAAGCGTTCACCCTCCAAGCATCCCGTGCTTTGTTGAAATGCCAATTACCAACACTTCAACACGTGGATCAACCTACTCCACCAGAATGTTCACCAAAACATCCCAGAGCATTCCCTTCCGATGTTGTTCTCCCCTGGAGTATCGGGCTGCCCACTTTTCGTGCCTCGAATGTCCTTCGAACATTCAAATGAACACCAAGTGTCCATTTCCTTCGTGAAGTCTACCCGCAACTCCACTGGACACTTTTAAATGCCCAAGATTTTGAGTTGTCTACTCACCGCAGTAAACACACTCACAAACTTTCACCAAAATGCTTGTTTGCATGAACATGTATGCCTCATGCCCATATTCCATCGATGTCTACCAGCACGTCTTGCAAGGGCACTGTTGCGAATCTTTCTCACGGAACGTTTTGCTCATCCATCCCTTGGAACCAACTTTTTGTGCCTTTGCAATGTGGAACACTTGCCCAAGGCGTTCACCGTGTCCATGTCCCCCAAACATGACACTGAACATGCTGCCAACATGTTCGAGCTGTCCAGAATGCGCGCGGGCCACATTCTGTCACATGCATCTCTTTGTCTTGGTAACAAATGATGCCAACCATCTCCCATGGACTAGAGCACACGATTCTCCCCATCCATTATGATTGCCATTTCTGTACCAATGCACAAAACACAAGAGCATGCATTTGTGAAGGAAAGAGAGTCTTTTATTGCACTTGTAACAACATTACAATTTGTAGACACTGTTTCACAACTAGCACACTACAGATGTACAATAATACCAAACTCTTTTACACTCCTCACAGACTCTGGTCTATCCAAGCCTATCTTATGTTGAAACCAAATCCGGGTTACAACAATCTCATTCATGAGTCTTCTTCGGCCTCGCTTGTTGTCGATCCATCTCTGAGGGGCGAACCTGCTCGGGTAGCTTCAAGGATTACTTGCCGTCGGTGGAAATCTTCTATAAGATGATTCCCGCCACAGGAGGAGCATTCAACCCTTGCCTTTTTTCTAGGGACGAATTCAGACTTTTGCTGCAAGGTCTGAACCAAGGTCAAAGCTGCCCTCACTTGGTCTTGGGTACGCCACAAAGCATCCTTGATATCCCTAAATTCTCGTAGGACTCGTTCCACGAGTTCTATAGGGCCAGGGACGTCCTTCATGGCATCTTCTTGGTTTGGGGTGGGAAAGTTATGACAAGAACATTTTTTTCCATACCTTGCACACCCCATGCAGCGTCTAGCCTTTTTGTTTGAGTCTCCCATGTGCACCACTTTGATCCTGGACCTCGCTCTGATACCAAAAATGCCACCAACCACTGAAGCCAAGCCCCAAAGTTGGCTGGCACTTAGACCTTCTGCCCTAAGGCCAAGTAAGTCGTACCCAAGATGTAGAGTAGCTTGCGGAAAACAACTACTCCCCAGGATCAAAGACTCTTTCGTTGGCAAAGGAAAAGACAGCAGGGACGTTCTCAACACTTAGAGGAACTTCAGCCTTCAACTTGCGCTAGAATTCACCAAAACTCTTGCACCGGTTGTTCTACTATTTTCATAGCAGTACTTGGCATTCCTCCACCCCCACTCAAGGTCTGGCAAACTCTTCCTTTTATAGAGGGCTAGGACAGTTTTCTTAACTTCCTAGGAGTTCCCAAATGGCCAGCACCCTTTCAAGTGTGAAGGGGTGGTTCATGCAACTCTTCATGAGTTCATAACTTCCTTCTAACTCCCTCAGTCATCTTAGTTGTCAAGGGTCACATCCTTTCATGGTTTGGCACCCTTCTGGGGATAGCATCCTTTTATCAAAGGACACCTTGTGTGAACGCACCTCTTCAGGTGTGAACGCATCCGTTCATACTAACCCTTTGGACAAGGCATCCTTTGAGCAATGCATCCCTCTGTCCAATTTGAATTGAGCTGCCACCCTCCACGAGAGTTCCCTTTAACTAAGCTCCTTTTTATGTCGCCCATATGCCGCATGGCAGCTGACCATTCTGCCATCGGTTATGGAGACGATTGCTCGATAGTCGTCACAACTATCACCCGTCGTGCCAACGTGCGCTCGTAGCTACCCACACTATGTCGCCCCGTTGGGCTTTCTGGATTTTGGCATACCATGAAGATTAGGGCGTTACACTCGGCTATGCATGTTGGCCATGAGCATGCCCGGATCAGAATAATTTTAATGGAGAAATAGCAAATAGCAATTGGCATGGTGTTGAATTAAAATGTTAACAATCCCTTGGAAAATGCGAATAGTTCCCTCAAGATTGGAGGATGGAAATTGTTCGGACCTTTCAAGAAGAAAAGCATTATTCGGGATTGATTTGTACCGAATGTCTTGACCTATGATTTTGGCACAAATCATCGTGGAAGGCCTTCTGATTTGCTTAATCCCGTTCTTTATGAACCGCTTAATTGAGGCTTCCCATACTTCATTCTTGTTTATGTCAATTTAGTCTTTGATGAGAGTGAAAACCCCTTCATCTAATTGAGGAAAAAAAGGAAGAAAGATGATCATTGATTTGAATTGGAATTTTTTGTAAGTCCTTTGATGATGATTTCTTAGATATTTTTTTTTTGTGGCCACCTTAGTATCTGGAAAGCGAAGACGATCGCCCGACTCAGTGCGGCACTAACGGTTGTGTGCATCATCGCGAATCGAGTTCTTGACCCACCATGGCTCCGACTAATCTGATGTCATCCCGGGCAACATGCCTGGCTATGACAGGTGAGGCTCCCAGCGGGGATTTTTTGCACTCGTAGAGACTCGAACCCGAGACATCTGCGGAGCGGTATGGAGCTGCTATCCCCTCCACCTAACCCCCCGTTGGTTTCTTAGATAAATTTTAGTAAACGATTTCCTGTCGTCGATGTGATATGGATGTGGACCCTGTGGATTTTCCATGAGTCCGCTAATGTCCACATCCCTAAGGCACCTTCTCCCCTCTCCTCTCCCACATCTGTCACCCCGATGGGCCCAGTGGAAGTCCCAACTTTGCAATTGGGCACTGATGTCTTTTTTATTAGAGCAAGCGGGGATGAGAGGTATAGGATATTTACTCAGATCTCATTCTCGCACTTTTCCTTTTACAAGTGCGATAAGTAGATCCACTGAGTCGGCCTTGGAAATCGAGACTTAAAATGTTCTTTTGAGGCTACAATAGGATTGAGCAAACTCAAAATTTGGGTCTAAGCGGACCTGATCCCGACCGAATTATACCGGGTCAAAAAATTTTCAACCAGGTACCGGATCCGAATTCGGCCGGATCCGGTTCCGGGTCAGACCCGACAATTCGAAAATGTCACCGGGTTTGCGGCTGGTAATCGGATCGGCCGCTATGGCCAGATCCGACGCTTGGCGGCCGGATCCGGCCCAGCCGATCGTGGCGCCTCGCGGCCAATCTCAGCCGCTAGGCGCCAGATTGCGACGCTTGGCGGCCGATCCGGCCGCCAGGTGCCGAATCACGGATCGACAGCCAGGTGCTAGATCCGGCGCCTGGCGGCTCCAGCCGCCAAGTGCTAGATCCGGCGCCTGGCGGCTCCAGCCGCCAGGTGCTAGATCCGGCGCTTGGCAGCTCCGGCCGCCAGGTGCTGAATCACGACGCTCCTGACGGCCGAGTAGAGAGAGAGAGGGAGCTCGGCCAGAGTCGTCGTTGCTTTCGCTATCGCCGTCGCTGTAAGAGAGAGAGGGAGAGGGCGAGAGACGGAGAGATATGGGAGGGAGAGGGCGAGAGAGGAGAAAGATGGGAGAGAGAAAGTGAGGGTGAAATGAAGAAAGCGCGTGGAATGAAGGTTATATACTGAACTAGTAACTCAAGTCGGGTCCGGGTCGGATATTAGAATGACAAATCCGGTCCTGACCCAAAATCCGTCAAGTTTTTTGTTATTTGGACCTGATTCTGACCTGAATTAGATCCGGGCCAAATTATTTTTCCTATTTTTTGAATCGGTACGGTGCTCAGCTCTAGGCTACAACATTGTCATATGCGACGATAACTAGGGTGCATATTTGCTCCGACTCCACGTCGCTAGTTCACATCATCAACCACACGAAGGCTTATTCATGGAAACTCAAAAGCCTACTAATGGATATATGGGGTCACCTATATCTTTTAGTTCCAATTAATGTAACCCACTGTCGTACTTGTAACTAGGCAGCCGACTATCTTATTCCTTTTGATCGCCAACACGATGAGTATTTTCTTTGGAAGCAAATCCTCCTTCATATGTTGTTCTTTTTTTATATACTGACTCTTGGGAGCCCCTTTTAATGCTTAATTGAAGCACTTTCTTTTAAAAAAAATGTGATGTACTTTATTAAAATTTATATTTTTGTAAATAAGATCATTATTGGTTTCTCATTTTGTTTTATCTCATTTTAATCACTCAATTCTTTTGTAATCAAACAGGTCATAAATATTCCTAAATTATTTTACTGATTGAGATATTAAATCCATATACTTTATTATACTAAAAATATAAATATTTATTTTAAAATAACTAAAAAAACAAAAATGTGGTGCGACATGCCTGTCTTCTTTCTTTCATTTTTTTGAATGAAAGGTGGAGATGGAGGGACCGGTCATTCAATCATAAAAAAAATTGAGTGGAGTCATCTTTTTTCTTTTAAGTATCTTATGCTTTAAAAATCTTAAATTAAATTTTAGCTCGTCAGCATCAGTATTTTTGTTAGCAAAATAATTTAAAATTTTGTAATTAGGGGTTAAAAATATTGTTTATTAGAAAATATAAGTTGATGGATCATTTAATTACAAAATAAAGTTGAAGAATTTGGACAATTAAATTTAAAATTTTAAAAGTATTGGATGATCAATGATAAAAGTCATTGATTTTCAAAAAAAAATCTTCCAAATAATTCTGAGGCCTGATTTGTTTGTCGAACTCAAATGAATGAATAGATTCCAAAAGGACGTGGACACGGCAAAGAAAAATCAAAGAAAACACCATTACAATTCTATTCAATATGATATCATGGAGTGTATGCAATTATGCATTATACTTTCTCTCTAGTAGATATATGGTAATATAACTAATTAAATTATAAGTACTACGAAAATTAAGAATAAATTCAATTAACGGAAAATTGTAAGTCTTTTCAAGTAAAAAAAAATATCTATTTTTAATCTAATTGCACCGATGTTAAGAGCTTAATCGGGTGTTCGGATGATAGCACAGATGTAAGTCTTGACCCAAGCAGACCGACGACACAAAAAAAAAATCGAATTCGAGAAATATTAGACCCCTAAAATAACACTTTACTAATTAATTGTGCAACTTCATTTAATAAAAAAAATAATGAATGATGAAAAGAAAATTAGCGAATGTTGGAAAAGAAACCACTAGTCAATCTTTTCTTTTCATCATTCACTATTTTGTCATTGAGTTAGACCTGGGTAATAAGGATTAGAGACTCACGTAGAAAATTATTTTTTACTTACATCATTATCATATTTTATATTTAAAAAATGGAATAAGAAGTTTAAAATTACATAAAAAAAGATACAATAGAAGTCTACAATATTTTAGTACTGAAAATTTTTAGAACTCATTGTCAATCATTGAGATGGGATGGGGTGGGGCTCTTTCCGATATGAGAGAGAGAGAGAGAGAGAGAGAGAGAGAGAGAGAGAGAGAGAGAGAGAGAGAGAGAGAGAGAGAGAGAGAGAGAGAGAGAGAGAGAGAGAGAGAGAGAGAGAGAGACTTTTTTAGAATTTGTACTGTAGACAGGAATAATACAAACAATGAAATTGCAGGATGAAATCCAACCATTTTCTTACACCAACTTAGTGTTCAGACCGACTTTTGTAGACGCCGAGTGACTAATTTTCAACATTGTCATGCTCATTTTTGAGACCCGATCGGAGCATCCGAACTCGTCAAACTCATGCCTGGCGAATCTCCTCCGAGTGCGCCATTAATTAGTGCTCCATTTGCGCCCTGCACGACTCGGTCAAAACGAAATGAATCGTGAAATCTTGAAAACAAGCTTAATTAATCAATTGATCGGAGGCTTTATTTAATTAACATCATCGACAAACTCGAGTCCGATTGAAATATTATTCATGAAGAGCATGGCAAGGAACAGAAAACTCCGTCGAACTACTTTATGATAAGATCAAATATTATTCTAACATCTCTCCGGAGCACATCTCAACCGTCTATCAAAGAATCAACGGAGGAGATCAAGAAGGTTGATTAATAGAGTTCTCTCTTTCCCTCCTCTTTTGCCTAGTTCCCTTCCCACGTACTGTTGCCCTCCGACGATTTCACTCTTCCTTGAAGAGGTCCAAAACGAAGTAGATCTCCCCGGTGAAGGTCTGCCCCGCGATGTGACCTCTGCCTAAACTGGACAAAATCACCAATCGTGAGCTGAGATCTATCCAGCGAAGAAGTTTCACTCTTCCAGAGCGAAGTAGATCTTCGCCTCTGTCAGTGGACCTATTCCTTTGCCGTCGCCATATGTTTCCACCAGCTGAAAGGAGATCGCGACCGTCGGATCCTCTCCTTTTCTGTTTCCTCTCCCTCCTCCTCATTGAGCACCCTCTTCCTTGTCCCCTTTAGATTCTCCCTCTTTAGTCGCCTATCGTCGGAGAGATTGAATTTTTTCCTCCCTCTTCGGTCGCCCGCCGCCTGAAAGATCATATCTTTCTTTGCTGCTCGCCAGACATAGCACCCTCCTTGCCTGACGTCTTCTTCGCCGGATAGATTGCGAGCATCTGACGAAACCTCCCTCTATGAGTAACAGGTGTGCGACCTTCTGGGGAGAGGAGAGCTTCGCTTGATCAACCGTTGATTCTTTGATGGACGACTGAGATGCGCTCTAGAGGAATACTGAGAATATGGTGCTTTGGAGGTGTATTTTACTATATATATGTGTGTGTATATGCGGAGAGAATTTAATTAGACACACTTTGAAAAGAAAAAAAATCTAAACATTGTGAGGGTACTTATTTATAAACTTCTAGGCCGTTTAGTCAAACAGTCCGAGAATAATATGTCATAGAACAAAATGTTGTTGCCTTTGGTGAAAATTCAAACTTCACACTTTTTTTTATTTTCTTGTATTTGATATAATCATTGTATTTGACTGAGAACTGAGAAAATCATATCCCCCCATGATGCTTGGATGCAACACCATGAATAAAATCTTGCTCCTCGTTCTGATGAACCAAACGGACCTTTAAAATCTAAACTTTCACTTCAACCCCGAGATTTAACTATCATATAAAGTGACAAATAAACCGAGTCACAAGCAATTAGAAAATTTAAATAAGACTACCATTATATATATATATATATATATATATAAATTAAGTTATATCTAATCACTATTCTAATTGCTTGAACTATAATGGATTGGATCTCCAAATATAGGATATCAATAACGAAACATTTCATAACATGTTACATCTCCAATATGTATATATACATATATTAAGGGCTTGTTTGGCACCTAGGGGTGAGCAAATCCGGGTCCGGGATCAGATCTCGGCCGATTCAGTTTCGACCCGGTTTGCTTCGGATTTTTGAAAAAGGAGACTCAATTCCGAACTCGATTCCGGCCGAGTCTGGGACGTTTCAGTCAAACCGCGGACAAAAATAAAAAATTTTCGATTATCCTAGTTTGGTCATGGAAAATGTAAAATAATAAATAAAATAGTAAACAAATAATATTATTATATAAATATAATAACTATTAATCAAAATATATATGATAATATAATATAACGTATATTTAAGATATATATGAAACAAAATATAATTTTTTTTAAATAAGTATAATATAATATTTAAAAGTAATTTAATATTAATATAATATATCTAATCGAGTTGGGACCGAGTCCTGATTATAATAATTCGGATTCGATTCCGGTTGGGTTTTAAGAAAATAAAACTCGATCCTGATCCGATTACCAATCGTGTCGAAAAAAGTTTCGAAAAATCTAAATCGGTCTAGACCGGGGGACGACCGGCCATGCTCACCTCAAATGAAAATAAAAAAGAGTTTCAAAATTCCAATAGGACTTCAAAAATTGAAAGTGATTATTTTCATTAGTTTATTTCATTTCAAGTGTTTGAATGATCGACAGCTTTTGATGGGTCCCCATTGAAAAGAAAAAAAAAAACGATGCCAAACGAAAAAAAAAAGAAAAGGGGTATCTAAACAGGCCCTAAAAGGAGGACAATTCCAAGGGAAAAAAGAACTCAAGAAACGCACACGGCTCTAATGTTGTTCCAACGCAGGCGGGGACCGTGATTAAAACAGTCCAAGTGTCAAAAAGTTAATGGAATGGGGTCAAAAAGTATTATCCACTAGTTTGATTGATAGATACGTAGATAGATCTATCTGACAACAAACGGTAACACGAGATGTCCATTTAACTTTTGATTCAGGTGTTGTTATCATCATTTTCAACCTTAACAAAATTAACTTAGCATTTAGGAGCTGCCTTGTCTTCATGACACCGTCATCATTGTCATCTGGCCGACGCTTAATGGAGTTCACCATTCACGATGAGTCCATGCATGCTGCGTACCTCGGCTTTTGACTTTTTCTTATATACGTCGTTCTCTCCTTTGAACCTTGCACTACAAGTTGTAAGATCAGAAAAAAAAATAATTTACTAATTAAATTAGAAATATAAATGAATTGAAAGATATTAAAAAAGAATTTGAGAAGAACTAAGAATATAATTAAAAAAGAAATATGAGTAGAAAAAAAAGATTAATCCTATTTGAAAAAAGAATTAGAATTTAAGTAGAATTAAAGGAAAAAGAAAAATTAAATCTTATTAAGAATAGAAATTGTGATTAGATTGGAATTAAATATTTTAATTTGATTGAATGGACGACTCCCAATTAGGAAAGGTTTGACAGTTCTATGGTTTAGAAATATTTCAATCATTAAAATAATATTTATTATTATTTAAATAAAAAATTAAGTGATAAAACATCATTATATTAAATAATTTCGAAAAATAGAGAAATAAGGAAATAAGGAGATAAAATAAAGGTAGAGTTTGGTTAAGAAAAGTTATGAAAGAGATAAGAAGTAATTTGGGTAGAGATGAATTTTTCAAAAGACCAAAATTTACCATGAATTAATTCAAGGTCCAATATGAGTAAAAAACTTAATTAAGAACTATAAACATAATTTAAACAGTGATTATAAATCAATATTAGCCCTCATAGAATTTCTACACAAGAATCCTCTTTTTTTCTTATGTTTTCTCACAAATAGAGACACTTGAAAATGCGACCGATATACCGTTTCGAAGCTCTCACACATGAGAACATCATTCAAACATCAATGCAATTTTTGAGACAATGTCGAGAAGGAATTGTTGGCCAAAGTTTCAGGGTTAGTGCAGCCAAAGACAACAAGAACCTGAGTTGGTTTTCAGCTAACTTAATGTACGTAGGGGATCCTTATATTAGTGATTTTCGTCAGTATACCCTCATGACTCTTGCCTTACGTATGATTTATAGTATGAATTAATTGGAAATAGAATTGCATTGATAATAGTGTTGAAAATAGGATTCAAAGTCACATAAAAAAACATGGCGTTGGACGAACTGTAGAACCTGATCCGGGTTCAATAGTACTTGACCCGATCTTTGAGGAACTTAGTCAGCTTTTGTTCAAGTCCAGACTGAGTTCGGAGAACCCTTCTTGGTTATTAGGGTTGCTCGGCTCAAGTTCTGAGAACTTTTGTGCTGATGCTAATGGACAAAGATCCAGGCGGGGGAGTGTTCCGACAACTGTTCCGGAACTTAGTAGTCTCATAATTGATAATTAATTATTGATTATGGATAATTGATTAATTGTTATGATTGAATTTTTTATAATAAATTATAATGAATCATTATATATAATCGTTGTTAAATTGGATACCGATAATTGTCTTATTGATAAAATTGAATTGTGATCTTGATGATATTTCATCAAAAGATGTTTATTGATAATATATAATGGAGAATTGCAATCGATGAGAAATCAGTTATTGATAATATGCGTACTGACTTATTGATTCACACATAATTGATATGATTGTTATGTTCCCATGTAGGGTCGGCTCTAGAGATCGGAAGGCCTAAAGCGAGAATATAATTTTTACTTTGACATAAATAAAAAAACAATAATATATTAGGATCTTTCTAACTTTCGATATGAAAACCTACATTTTTATCTTTAAAAATAATTAGTTTATGAATATAAAACAAAGAAGAAAGAATCTGAGTGTACCTTTTCCATGTAAAATATAAAATTAATGTTGGCCTCACCTTGAGTTGATCTCATGATTGTACCCTAAATTAAAATGATGCCTAATGAATAATTGATAAAGAAAGACAATATGATAAATAGATTATTGATAATTGTTCTATAGGACCTTCACCGACTTTGGCCAATTAATGATAATTGATTATAGAAGTTGTAACATTCTTGATCAGCGTGTGATATTGTTCACTTTGAGTCTAAGTGATGCGAGAATTGATAATAATTAAATACTAGCAAGTGCACTAGTCGATCAAGTAATAAAGTGAAAGGGTAGGTTGTCGAATCCACGAGGAATTAACTTACTTAACTAAATGAATCTCAGAGGCTAATAAGAGACGACATAAAGTTTGGGTAAAAAAAATTGCAGAAAATAAAATTATAGAAAATAAAGACTAAAACTAAATTAATATAATATAATCTACTGATGCATAAGGCTTAGGATGATAAATAAAATTGTAGACAAACTGAATTGACAAAGATGACAATTTAGTTTCTAACAACAGATTAGAGTCTACTCAAATTATTGATTTTCGCCTAGGATCAATCAACCTATCTTAATTCAAATTCGATTAAGACTATTCCGTCACGGATCATAATATAATCAAATATGAGATTAAGATGCATTAAAATGTAGTCTCTAAACTATTATCATCCATAACATGGTAATGATTAATAGACCGCACAGCTAATATTCCTTCAAGGATCTTATTAGTTGTGATATGCAATACTTGGACTTAAAAATCAAAAATCAATTTCACAGAAAATCATGCAATCAAAAGTAACTACTCCTACAAGGATGATAGCTAACTATGGAAGGCAATTAATCTCTGGAAAAGCATTAATAATAGCATGCATATTAAAAAAAACTAAACTATAATCAATTATGAAATAAGGTTTAACAATTTGCCTTTAACGATTAAAACTATTACACAAGTCTTAAACAAAAAGAAAACTAAGTTATCTGGATTACAGAAGATAGATGTATAAACTAAGCCTAAAATCATCCCAACATTAAGTAGAACAGATGATACTCTTCGGAAATCACCGATGAACTGTCGCTGAATTCTCGTTTTGAGTCGATCTAGTAGAAATCTTCTCAATGATCCTTCTAAGGCTTTGGAGAATAGGTTGTAGGCCCTAACATCCCTAACATAATCTCTTCTGACTGTAGAAGGCCTCTATTTATAGGGGTTTGAGTTTTCATGTGATCGAAGAAGAAACGAAAACCTTTTCCTTTTCAAAACATGGACAATTCAGAGTTAAATTTATTCTGAAATTTTGGCCTCGTCAAACTCCGAGATTTGGACCATAAATGTTTCCAAATCGTCCTAGGATCATGTAATACGAGTAGGAATCCTTGTGGGCTTCAAATTCTTTCAAAAATCCATCTAAAATTCGAATATGGGCTTCATCACAGTCGCTTATGGCGATTTAACGGCCTAAACAGTTTTCGAATCGCATTAGGAATGAGTTTTCACGACCTGTGAGATGGTTCTCACGGCCCTTACAGTGTTAAAACTATGATTTTCAAGGCCCATGAAGGCCTGCTTACGGCCGTGACTCGGGGTGACTTCTAACGGTCTGCTAAATCATACTTTTAATCATACTTTTAATCTAATTCCTTTTCTAAGTAGGATCAGCCTTTCTTTCTCTTCATATTCCTTTTGTAATCATATTCCTATTTTTTTTTCAAATTGTCCTATTGATCATCTTCAATCCATCAAATACTCTAATTAAAATACACAATTACTATATTGCCCTTGGTAAAATGTTGGGTTGTTACAGACTTAAATATAATAAACTTTACACTATGTGAAAGCTATTTATATAATATTTAGTGCCTATGGATTATGGGCCTATAATTATACAAGAGGATATCTTATCAATGTCCATATCCAATGAGCTATCAATCGTTACACTATTGTCATCATCTCATCATTTACAGATCCAAGCAAAGGGCTCACTCACTACGTAGGTTCACCCATAACAACAAGAATATGAACCATGCATCAATATCCATATTAACTATCAATTCTATAAACAATCCATAATATATAAACAACAATATGATTAAAGATAAGCAATTTATACTACAACTATTAATTAATAAAAATCAATTGATCCATTATAATAATTATCCATACCATCAAATTAATAATGATCAATCAATATCAATTACTTCTGTAACATTTCTGATCAGCATGTGATATTGTCCGCTTTAGGCTTAAGCCCCCATGGTATTGCCAAAACGCGTCACACTTAGTGAAGAACATATTCTCATATATACCCAATATCTCTCCCGTGACTTATGCATGTGGGAATAATTCAAGGCATAATGCCTCATGCATCCTTCCTCCTTAGGGGACTCAACGTTCTTGTTGAGTGATCGCACCCCACCATGCATAGAGGCTCACACGAAGTGGCTCTGATATCATATATAATATTCTCGACCAGCGTGTGATATTGTCCACTCTGAATCTCGGTCCTATGGTTTTTTCAAAATGCGTCATACTTAGATAAGGACATATTCCCATATATACCTAATATTTCTCTCGTGACTTATGTATGTGGGACTAATCCATATATTATATGGCTATAATCAATTGAATATTTGCGTTGTAGTATAGGTTGTAATATCCCATATTGATATTATAAGAATTTATAAAATTTAATTAAAGCACTTGCCTGTGATTTGTTAACATTGGATTTAAGTCTAGTGGACCAATCAAATGTCGCCAAGTGACATATGAAAAAATATATATGTAACAATAATTGATATATAAAATATGTGAATAAATTACATGGATTATATTATACTAATTTATATTTAATAATAATTAATCCATATTATTTACAGATGAAATTAATGATTTTGAATGTCCAATTTTAATTAGACAAGAATTTTAACTCTTCAGCAAGCTAGCAGCTTGCCACCTCGTGCTTAGCCTATTTTTTCAATTGACTTACAAAGGTGATAAAAAATAAAAAAAATTCGTCAGGTCTCACCATTCTCTTTAGAAAACACACACAAATTTTTGGAGCATGACCCAGTCTATGGACTTCGAAGGAAATTTTATAAGGAAGATCGTTCAACGTGATGATTCTAATCCTAGGCTAATGGTGTTCTTCCTAATGTGTTATTTAGTATCAATTCTTTTGTAAAAATTATTAAATTTAACATATACGATCCTTTCTGAGTCTAGTTTACATGATATTTGAAATTATGTTAATTGAAGTTATGAAACGAAAGTTATGTCATCATGTATAAGGGTCTACCATACTGTAAAATAAAGTTGTTAGTCTGAGTTGTAAATTAGGTATTAAATTGAATATGTAACAATATATTGATATTGAAGTATCCATAGATGACTTAACTTAGCATCTGCTTCCAATTGAAAATCATTCTAAAATATTATGTCTACCAAAAGCTATTGATTTATCATTCTACATGACCATTTTTGTCAGGATGAAAAATATATCGGAATATTAGTCAGGTTGAGAAATTTATTGTGATCATTATAGATTGATATGTATCACAAATGTTTTATGCATTATACCTCATGTTGTCTAGTTGTATAAAAAATTAGAATGACATGAAAAGGGAAGGTTTATAGGCGTAATAAAATGTTAAACTAAACATTACCCTGTCTGCCATTGTAAAACTTAGAGGAGAACATGATCTTACTTGTCAAAATTGTTATGATCATTATTTGTTAAGATAAACCTTAAGAATTTTGGGAACGATACTTTAAGATGTCTACTTTTAGAAAAAAATTAAAGTATTGAAATATGAGTCATCTACTAATTGATACATATTTTAGAAGCAGTGCCACTCAGCCTATTGGAACTCGGAACTAACACAAAATATTAGTTGAGTGTTGATTTTCTTGAGAAGAAACCATATGTAAATAGTATCTCAAACTTTTACTAATTAGTTTTGTAAAAGCCTATGTTCATTTAAAATTGGATTCATGAGATTTGATCATGTATAATATAAGATATGAATTTTGTTCTACAAAGGATGCATGAGGCATGTCTTGAATTAGTCCCAAATGCATAAGTCATGAAAGAAATGTTGGGTAAGATGAGAATATGTCCTTCACGTGACGTGTTTTGGCGAAATAGTGCGGGCTTACGCCCAAAGCGAATAATATCACATGTTGATCAGGAATATTACATATGGTATCAGAGCCACTCCACGTGAGCCTCTGTACATGGTGGGATACGATCACTCAACGAGGGCGTTGGGTGCCTAAGGGGGGAAGGATGCATGAAGCATATCTTGGATTAGTCTCATATGCATAAATCACGGAAGAGATGCTGAGTATATATGAGAATATATTTCTTTACTAGGTGTGTCGTATTTTGGCAAAATCATGTGGGCTTAGTGATACATGCAAAATGTAATATATATTTAGCCTTGCATTTAATTTCATTTCGAATTATTTTCTAATAGCATACATCATTTTATGGGTTTACTTACATTAATTTTACAAAAATGAAAATCTATCCAAATGTTGTATTTTATTATCTAGGAAGCAAGAAAATTGAATCACGAAGCCAACGGAGAAAACCGCACTCAAATCGAAATTCAAATGGAGTTAGAAAGTGAAAAACAGTGAAGCAAAGCTGAAATGACATACTAACGAACCGTGAAGGAATTTTAACGCGTCATGTCAGGGCTGTGAAACTTGTTAGCAGGCTGTTAGAAGTCACCCCGAGTCACTGCCGTGAGCAGGCCTTCACGGGCATTGAAAACCATAGTTTTAACACTGTAAGGGCCATGAAAACCATCTCACAGGCCGTGAAAACCCATTCCTAATGCGACTTGAAAACTGTTTAGGCCGTTAAATCACCACAACCGACTGTGATGAAGCCCATATTCGACTTTTAGATGAATTTTTGAAAGAATTTGAAGTCCACAAGGATTCCTACTCATATTACATGATCCTAGGATGATTTGGAAATATATTATGATCCAAATTTCGGAGTTTGATGAGGCCAAAATTTCATAATAAATTTAACTCCGAATTTTCCTTGTTTTGAATAGGAAAAGATTTCCATTTCTTCTTCGATCACATGAAAACTCAAACCCCTATAAATAGACGCCTTCTATAGTCAGAAGAGATTATGCTAGGGATGTTAGGGCCTGCAACCTATTCTCCAAATCCAAGAACGTGAGAAGACTCAGAAGGATCATTAAGAAGATTTCTGCTGGATCGACTCAAGACGAGAATTCAACGACAGTTCATCAGTGATTTTCGAAGAGTATTATCTGTTCTACTTAATGTTGGGATGATTTTCGGCTTAGTGTATACATCTATCTTCTGTAATCCAGATAACTTAGTTTTCTTTCTGTTTAAGACTTGTGTAATAGTTTTAATTGTTAAAGGCAAACTGTTAAACCTTATTTCATAATTCTATTAGGAGTATGAGTTGTAATTAGGTTGAGATTAGAGATTTTAATTTAATTGGAGATCTAAAAGAATGTTTAATAGACATAGGAGTCCCAAATATGTTAGAAATGAGAGTTTTGTGGCTTAAAAATATTTCAACTATTAAAATAATATTTATTATTTTAATATAAAAATTAAGTGATAAAATATTGTAAAATTAAATAATTACTAAAATTAGAGAAAAAAATGAAATAATAGGACAGGACAAAAGTATAGTTTGATTGAGATACATTATTAATAAGAGATGGAGAAAGAATTTGAATGGCATTGATAAAGATTGTTTGATTGAGATTAAGATTAAAAGAAGTACCAAAAATTAGAATTGGAATTAATAAATAAAGAATTGTGATGAGAGGCTAATTAAGATATAAAGATATTTACTTATAATTCATTTAGGGATCCAATTGAAGTCAAACTCCACCCAAGAAGCTATAAATATGACCCAAAAAGTGTTGAGTCCTCCCCACACATTGAGGCTATATTTCTGCACGAGAGCCCTCTCTCTCTTCTTTGTTTTTTCACAAACCAAGATATATGAGAGCATGACCGATATATCATTTTGAAGTCCTGACATAGGAGAACAACATCCAAGTGTTTGGCGCTAGTTTCAAGGTAGCATCTAGAAGGAACCATCGGTCAAAGTTTCAACATTTATGTAGTCAACATATAATAATAGACATAGTTGAAGTATAGTATGAATTAATTATTTATAGAATTGCATAGACTATGGCATCGGAAATAGAGTCGAAAGTCGCATCGAAAACGCATCTTCTAGATGGTGGCGGCAAAACCCGACATGAGTTATGCACTGCACCGCCAGGTTCCTACGAATTTGGTGCGACAACATTGAAACCAGATTGAGTTCAATGAATCCGACCTGAATTTTGATTAGCCTGGTCTGGGTTCGACAACTCGAAATCGAATAGAAGGTGAACGATGCCGACCAAACCCGAATTCCCTCGTATTCGATTAGGGCTCTGACAATTGATAGTGTGATGCATGCAAAATATAACATATTTTAGTTTATTATTTTAATTAATTTTTCTATAATTTGATCATTGCATGTGATGCATGTATTTTACAACATATAATTAGACTCGCATTTAGCCTTATTTCATGTAATTTGCTCATAGCATGCATTCATTTCTACATTTATTTCTTTGAATTTTTTGAAGTAGCCATCTACCACTAGTTGGTGTTATTTTGTAAGAATTAATGATGAAAATAGCGGAGGAACGGAAGAAAAGAAGAATAATGCGAAACAGAGTCCAATCAACTTCTGATCAATCAGCCTCCTTCACGAGCCATTATAGATTTTTCACAATCGTGAAAGGTTCATATCACGCTCCACAATTTGACGCTCACAGCTCTCATAGAACCAACTTTCTGAATAAAATGAATTTCAGGGGCCATGAGTGCTACCTCACGGGTTGTGAAATATGATTTAACGCTCCAAAAGGCTCATCTTCATGGCTCTAGCAGAAACACAAAAAACAAAGGAACTATGATCTCACGGGCCGTCAAATACTCATCACGGGCTGTGAAGATCAAATCTCACGCCAGTTGCTGCATTTCACAGATCAAGCGTCAATTATTTTACCCGTAGAGAACTTACACAATGTTGTCATGGTCGTTATAGTGAATTTTTCATAGATTACGCAATCCACGACACCTACAGTGTGTCGAATATGGAAAGATTATTGTGGGCTGTGAGGCCGCTAAGTATTCCAGTTCTTCCGAGGAAAATAGATTAACAGTCGTTAAATTGATCTCACGGACATCACAAAAGGTCTAGAATCAACAATCATCAATTAACGAGCCGTGAAAGCACATAAGTTGCACGATCAGAGAAGATATTGCTCGAATCACGGCCGTGAGATCCATCTCACGCTCCGTGAAGGCAGTAGAAAAATCCTAATTCTAGTCTTATTCGTCCGTTAGAACAATTTCAAGGGGCGTGACAAACACCAAATTCATTTTTGGAAGACTTATCAATGCACAAGAACTTCAACTCCTACCATATGTCCTAAGGATCAATTGGATTAACTAATTAGACTAAAAATTTCGAAGTTTTACAAGACAAAACTTTCAGAATCAATGGAATTCCGAATTTATCTTATTTCATATGGAAAAGATTTTCGTTTGTTACCAAACCCCTTGGAAACCTGAAATCCTATAAAAAGAGACGTCTGGTAGCTGATCATGCTAGGACTTGCAACCGAAACTTTCAAGGCAAGAACAAAAGAGCACTTCTAAAGAACGAAGGAGAAAACTTCTGCACAGTAGTCTTATGCAAAGATTGCACAACGGTTTATCATCGTCTTTGTAGAGTACTTCTTGTTCTACATTATGTTGGGATGCTACTTTGAATTTTCATGCTTTATCTATCTATTGTAGCTCTTTAGATTATTAGTTATAATTTTATCTTTCTATTTTAGTTGCGAAAGTTTTACTGTATGAACAATTTTTTATTTCTGATTAATCAAATAATTAGTTTAGTTTTTGTGAACATGATTGCTATGTGTAATGCCTTTCTTCATAATTTAATGATTTTTAGGACGATTATTGATTGTGTAGTGTAATCAATCCTTAATTCATAATTTTCTGTTCGAATTGATTCTTGACTCTTATATTGAAGCACTACATGTAGTTTATGGATTACAGCACATTGCATCTTGAATTCAATACAAGTGAAGACATATTCGTGCAGAATACTTTCAGATTATTATTGTATTAAGATAGTTGATTTATCTGTGCGGGAGATCATATCTTTAGTGTCCTTAATTCGTTTAAAAAGTAAATATGAACTTCACACTTATACATGATTTTTCAAAAATTATAGATTGTTCTTATCATTATAGATCATATTAAGGACCTACGCATTGTTACTTTTAAATTTTATTTTTTTGTTATTTTACTTTCTACACATATTTTATCTAGAATTTTATGTCATCTCCTATTAGCCTCTGGGATTTGATAGATAAGTAAACTAGTTTCTCGTAGGATCGACAATCTATACTTTTCACTTTATTACTTGAGAGATTAGTGCACTTGCTAGCTTCACTGTTATCAATTTTCGCAACAGCATGCATCATTTTAAGTATGTTTTAGTAATAATTTCTGATTTATTGATTCTATGTATTAATTCTCAAAGTGTTATAATTATGGGTAGGTTAACTTTATTATTTTAATTAATTTTTGGAAAAAGAAAAATTACCATCTCAGATCACTACAAGAATAATATTTTTCGACAGTTCATCTGTCGGAAAATCAAACGAAACCATTGAAAATGAGGGGTTTCGACGGGTTTACCTATGGAACTCATCCATCGATAAAATGGCCGTCGCAAAACGATTTTAGACCATTGGAAAAAACTCATCAGAAGTTTCGACGGTTGCAACCTTCCCAAACGTCCGGTGGCCGCAGCCGTCAAAAAGTTTCGACGGTCCCGATCGTTGAAACTTTCGGCGGTTGTCACAACCGTCGGAACTTTCGATTTTCGTAACTGTCGAAAAGATCCGGCGGTCGCAAGCATCGAAATATTTCGACTGTCGCAATCGTCGCAAAGCATTTTTAAAATATAAAAAAATAGCCCACCCCAGGCAGCCGATCCAGTCGCCCGTGGCAAGATTCAACCGTCTGGGGCCAATCACGTCGCCGTCAGCTAGATCAGGCCGCCTGACGATCGGATGAAGCCGACTGCGGATGGATCGGCCGCTTGGCGATCGGATCTGGCTGTTAGGCGGCCTGCGGCTTGATTTGTCTGATGGCCTGATCGAGACGGCTATTGCCGGATCGGCCGCTTGGCGACGAGGGAGTATTTTTAAATACCGATGATCATGACCGTCGGAAACTTCGGAAATGTTATATGATATATATGATTATAATACTTAATTATTTTTTCAATTATCGATGGTCCAGACTGTCGAAACTATCGATGGTCTTAACTGTCGATAATTATAATAATAAAATACTACTTATATTATATTATTATATAATATTTAGTTATTTTTAAAATTAATGACGATCCAGACCGTCGAAAGTTCTGACGGTCCGAACTATCGATAATTATAGCAATAAAGTACTACTTATATTATATATTATATACTATTTAATTACTTTTTAAAGTTACTGACGATCCAGATCGCCGAAACTTTTGACGGCCCGAACTATCCATAATTATAATAATAAAATACTACTTACATTATATAATATTTAATTTTTTTTACGTCACCGACGGTCGAGATCGTCGAAAATTTTGACAGTCTGAACTGTCGCTAATTATGTTAATAAAATACTACATATATTACATTATTTTTCACTTACCGACGGTTATGACCGTCGAAAGTTTCGACGGATACGTATTCGTCGGAGCTTTCGACATTCCTAACCATCGGAAAATAAAATAATAATATAATAAATTTGATAACTTATTATTTTTATTTTCGACGATTGCAACTGTCGGAAATTCCGACAGTTACCTATCCGTCGCAAATTATGACGGATTTTGTTCCGTCGGAAACTGCCACTCGAAAAAATGCAATTTTCTTGTAGTGGATGAATATGCAAACGAATTATACAACTTCAAGCTTCGATTGCAAGATGCCAAATTCATTTTCTCATTGGATTGGACCAAAGCCGAGATTATAATTCAAGACATGGCATCAAAACTGATCAAATTCATGGAGTGGAATCTAAGGGGCCAAACTCATCAAGGACATTCATATTGGGTACAAAACACCAATGTAGATTTGTTAAGCCGTAATAGGTTCTTCTTGTGCCAAGATTTTTTTTGGGAGTGAACATGATACAAGTTTTATCGTGCCAAGATTTTATTGGGAGTGAACATGATACAAGTTTTATCACACCAAGATATATATGGGAGTGATGTTGCTATCGGTCGAGATCATATAGTTATTGGGCACTAAAGTAAGGTTATCACTTTTCATCACAAGGCAATTTTGGAGGCCAAATTCACCAAGAATTCATTATCAGGAGCCAAAGAGGATTATCAATTTCATCAACCAATTCTTATCAAATTATTGGGTGCCAGGGATCAATGCATGAATTTATCATCATAGTGTTAGATTTTATTAGATACCACTGCATGGAAGTTAATCACATGACCGGATGTTATTGACTGAGAATCTTACTATGACATATTAAACTTTATCTTCTAAGTGGTTGATTTTTGGCCGAGATGAGAAAAAAGAGCGTGAAGTTGATAGGGAATTTATGTTCACGAATTTAAACTTAGTCATACGATGTATCGAAGGTTGTTGATCGGAAGTCGTGCTACACCTATAAATATATGGAGAGCACACCATCTCAATTCGTGCCTTGGAGTTTGATTTTCTTCCACAGTGAGTCGTGAGCTTCACAGGCTTCAACCAAAAGAGAGAGAGTTGATCGGATGGCTGATCGAGATGATTCGACGACATCCGAGGGCCTTGATTTTTTCTTAGTGTAATTCTTCCAATTATTATTGTTATTTTATTATTATCTCTTCGCAATTCTAGGATGAACTCCATGTTTTAGTTATTTTATTTTAGGATACTATTATAGATGGGAAATATTGTAAACCAATATTTTATTATTACATTTCATTTCATCAATTTTTAATCATGTTTAATGCCTTTGATTTAATTATTTGAATTTTTGAGTTAAGTAATTACTAGTTTGTGGACTACTTGATTTAAGATCTTATTTAGTTAAATTAAATTATTTATTGTAAAATTAAAATTGACACAAGTCTAATAACAAATGTGTGAAGAATTAGATCTATGTGATATGTTAATATATACCAGTTTATGGAGTGATTAATAGTCTAGAATTTTCATATTAATGCATCTTAATTTTAATCTCATATTCATGAATACCAATTTGTGGAACTTTAGTTTTGATTAAATTTAAGATAGTTGATTTGCTTGATTAAATAATAGGATTACCAGCTTGTGGACTCTGTGATTTTAGTCTTGTCAAATTAATAACTTAGGAAAATTCTAATCCATCTTAAGAACTTTAATTTATCTTTTTTGGCTCACATATTTATTCTTAATTTATTATCATCCTAAGACCTAACTTCATCATTATATTATATTATATTATATTATATTATTATCTTTATTTATTTTTATAGTCACAAAACTTATTTTCAAAATCTATGTTTTTTCTCTCTTATTAATTTATAAAATTAAATATTAAGTTAATAATATTCTTCGTGGGCTCAACACTGACACACCGTTTACTTTTTTTACTATATTACTTGACCGACTAGTGCACTTGTCACCTAAAACCCCCGGGTTTACGCTTGGCTGAGGTTTGGATGTCGAACAACATAGTACTGGACTTGAGTTTTACCCAATCTGACCTAGGTTTGGTTTAGGAAAAATGTATTGATGAGTTATTGATTATATTGCATTATGATAATGGTTATATTGATGGTTTCTGAACATAGTAATATTATAACTGACCATTGATTGTTGATTGAATTATTGATTTGATAATAATTTATCATAAATTACTATATAAAATAATTGTTCATTGGCTATTGTTAATTGATTTATTAATAAGATTGAGTTATGATCATGATGATACTACATTACATAGTGTTTATTGACAATTAATAACGGGAAATTGGAATCGATGAGTTATCAGTTATTGATAAAAGGTATATTGATTTATTGATTGACACTTAGTTAATATAGCATAGTTGATATGATCCCGTGATTGTATCCAAAATTGAAAAGACACCTAAATTGATAAAGATAGACATCATACGTAAACAAAGTAAAAGACGAAATTATGTGTTATTATGCTTTTCGTAATTGGCCCATGATGTTCCTTGATAAATAAGAGCTCTCGATACAACTTTATGGTTCACGTGGTAACTCCAAAGATTAAATGGATATTTAAATATTGTATTATGACCTTTATGGTATTGACAAATGTATTGCAACCATAATGGTTAAAGAATAAATAATTGATTAATTGACAATCGTATTATAACTTTTATGATTTTGACGATTGTATTGCACCCTTTGCGGATGAAGAAATAATTGACTAATTGACAATCGTATGACAATATTTATGGTATTAACGGTTGTATTGCAACCTATATAGTTGATGGATAATCGGACTAATAATTGTACTGTAACCGATATGTTTGATGACTAATTGAATTGTTCCTTCGCAGCTGATTGAAAATTGAATTACGCTCTTGTGGCTAATGGATAATTAATTTCACCCTATTGGCTGATGGATTATTGATTTCACTATCATGGCTGATGGATAATAGAATGCAGCCTTTGTGCCTGATAGATGGAAGTGACTGATATGAATTGATCATCATTAAATAGATGTATAAATAATTATTATAATTGATCAATTACTTATTATTAATTAATAATTGTTATAGTATAGAATTTTATCATTAATCATTCTACTACTTATGGATTATAGATTATTCATAGAACTGAATAGTTATTATGGATATTGACACATGATTTATATTGTTATCTTGATGTAGGATCCTACATACTGAGATTTCTCATTGAGCTTTGTCCTTGTACTTGGATTCATGTAAGATGAGATGATGACAATGATGAGACGGTTGATTATTTCTCTAATGGATGACATGTATATGGATATATGATCACATATTGTATAATTGTGGGTCATAATACACAGGTTATTGGATGTTGTATAAATAACTTTCGCATATTGTATAGATTATTGTAAGTTGATTCTTCCATTTATATAAGCGTCATATAATTAAGTAATGTCGCTGAGATAGTCTTATATTGACTGATCAAAATTAAGAAAGTAGTTGAGTTATAGAATTGAGTAATGCCGATGAAATAGCCTTCTGGGCAGAAAAAAAATTTGAGACGTTACAAAGTCTTTCGCTGATGTAAGTCAGTATGTTGACCGGTGAAATAGTTTAGTCATATAATTGAGTCTGATTAGATAAAGAAAAAAATCTTGAGACGTTACAATAGCTGTCAGTCATAATTGATTAAGTTAAAAAAATATTTGTGACAAAATTATGATAGATCGAATATTTTTTATCACATTTTTATCATATAAGGCGATATTAAAATTAAAAAAATAAAGATTGATTCTTCTTATTTGTTTCTCTTATTATCATATATAGTTGGTAAAAATGATTATTTCTTTAGACCTTTCCTAAACTTTGACGATTTTTTTCGTATGCTCCTGACTTTTTAACTCACTGTAGCACTCCTTGAACTATGTCACATTTTTCACTTTGATCCATCCATCAAGTTATGTTAACTTTTTCATTATTTTTAATTTTTTCTAATATTACAAAAAGAAAAAAAATAAAAAATGTGCACCGATGAGATGGGGGGAGCAAGAGGGGGAGGGGGACGTCCGCGATCTCGTTGCCGACGACGAATCGGGCAAGGGGGGAGGCGGTGCGTCAGCCACACGCCCGTCGATGCACTTTTTTATTATAATATATTATTTTATATTTTAAGATATTAGAAGATATGAGAGAAGCACAATTTTGTCATTCCATAAATCAAAAATGAAAAATAAAAAAATAGAACTTGACGAATGAACGAAAGTGGAAGATGTGGTATAATTTAGAGAGGTTTGAAAAAAAACAACCCTAACTTTTTTTTATTACATTAAAACTATGTCTTGGAAGTGTTCCTATGCACTCCTGTTTCTTTCTTGAATTAGTTGATTATTTCGGATTTGATGTGCCTTTTATCTTTGCTTTTCGCACAAGGATTATGGCGTTTGGTAAAACTTTTGATATCTTTTTTCATTTACGAAAAAAGGTCTACCCACGTCAATCACAATATCACATTTTAGCCTTAAAAAGGGTGAAAAATTAACGGCCGGGTTCAATGAATAGGAAGGTTTTTCTTCGGCAGGAGTAAAATGCGTGTTTCAATGGACAAAATGATAAGCCTTCACAATAAATAATTAGTGTGAAATATTTTTAGTTTCTTATCGAGTTAATCAAGTTGAATCCATCGGTCCCAGGGCTAGAGAATTATTACTCTCGAATTCAACTGTCACATTATTTACTTCTGAGAAAGAAAAAAATTCCGTTTTGATTTCTTTTTAGGAAGTCATATAGTTGGTTTTGATTGTGTACAAGAAACATGATAAAATAACTATTCTTTTACCGAATAATATGTCAGATTATTTTTCTACAGGAAAGTGGTAAACTATTCTTTCCATTGGTAGGACTATAAAGGTGGGTGAGATCGATTATTTAACCGGCAGAATGTGTCTGTTAATTAATCAAATCATTTTAGAAAATTATCCAGGTCCAAAAACTATTTTGATTCGGTCCAATGAATTCATGGATTTATTCAAGGATAAAAATTATTATTAAATAGATAAAATTGGAATATTTATAAATAGATAAAATTGAATATTTTGTAAAGGGAATAATAGTTCAAATGACAATAAAAACAAAATTTGAACATAACAGAAAATATAACTATATCATAAATGTTATAAATTTTTGTAACAAAATAACTTAATAAATAATTACTTTTTAATTTACACCTACATTAAACTCATATATATATATATATATATATATATGAGTTAATAGAATTCTCGTGCATGAATCGAACTCTTAATAAATTTGATTCAGTTAATTAAAAAAAAGACGATCGGTTAAACGATTGATTTGATTAATTCATTAAGTTTTATTTGATACTTAATGATAAAGTACGAGTTCATAAAAGCTAATGTCTTTGTTTTTTTTTCAAAAAAATATTTCTTTTCTATTTGATTGAGAAAAATAAAAATAGAATGAAAAAAATATTTTTAACCTCTTAAAAATTATTAATTGATGAATTTAATATTAATTATGTGATGAATTTATGAACATTAATTTAATCTTAGTTAATTTTTATAAATAATATCTATAAGAATTATATTTTTAAAATTTACTTATCTAATTAAATCTAATTTATCCCTATTAAATAAGGTGCTCACACGTAGACATTGGACACATTTTTTTTTACATATGTGCGTAGTTTTTTATTAATTACTTCATAATAGATTTAAAAAATGAGAAACATTTTTTTAAAAATATGTTCTTAATACGTCGTCATGGATTGTCCCTTCAATTCACCAAACTTTTTTTGTAGCTTTGTTTTCTGAGAATGACCATAAAACATGTGGCCACGAAAGTTTTCTTTATTTATAATTTATAATTATTTATTTTTCAATTGGATTTTCATTTATACTTCATAATAGATTTAAAAAATGAGAAACATTTTTTTAAAAATATGTTCTTAATACGTCGTCATGGATTGTCCCTTCAATTCACCAAACTTTTTTTGTAGCTTTGTTTTCTGAGAATGACCATAAAACATGTGGCCACGAAAGTTTTCTTTATTTATAATTTATAATTATTTATTTTTCAATTGGATTTTCATTTAATTGTCAAGTACGGACGTGCTTTCCCCCTCAAAAATTTTTCTGCGCAATAGAAGTTTTTTTTTTCTTTTTTTTTCTTCCACTACGATTTGAAATTTCGATTCATCAACTCGATTATTTTAATATCGTTATAAGCGGACAAATTATGACAAACGAGACTCCAACTAAAATTTTCTTCATCCACCGTTCGAACTAGAAATGTTTAGTTGAGCGATGATGAGTTACTGTTCCCAACTCTTGTTGGTGTGAACAATAGAAGATAGAGAAACCTAAAGTAAATGTCATGATTATTATTACTCTCTCTCCCTCCCCCTCCCTCATTAAGATATAAGAGGTCCTATCACACTACACAGGAACCATGGCAGGCGTCAAGATGCCGCCACCACTCCTCCACCTTCTCCTCTTCATGTTCGCCTCCCTCGTCTCCTGTTCCAGTGGAGGCGACACCCTGGCGCCTGAGCAGGCCCTCGCGGACGGCGACACCTTGATCTCGGCGAACCAGAGCTTCCAGCTCGGTTTTTTCACCCCCCCGAACTCGAACAACCGCTACGTCGGCATATGGTATTACAAAATCTCCATCCAGACCGTCGTCTGGGTCGCCAACCGCGACAAGCCTATCACCGGAAACGCCGGCAGCTTGACGCTGACCGCCAACGGGACGCTCGTCGTTACTGACGGGAACAAAACCGTCGTGTGGTCGTCGAGCCCCGGCGCACAGACCTTGCCCGACCCCGTGGCGCAGCTGCTGGATGACGGCAACTTCGTGGTGAGGGAGTCCACGAGCAGCAGCGACAACTCCGACGGCAACTTCCCGTGGCAAAGCTTCTACCACCCCACCGACACGGTGCTCCCGGGCATGAAGTTCGGATGGAACCCGAAGACCGGGTTCCGGAACCTGACGGCGTGGACGAGCATCAGCGACCCGTCACCGAGCGAGTACGTCGCGGCCATGGACATCCGCGGTTACCCTGAGATAACGCTGTGGGCGGGCACGCGATTGATTTGGCGATCGGGCCCATGGAACGGGGTCAGGTTCAGCGGCGTCCCCGAGCAGATGAACGTGAATATGTTCATGTTCATTTTCGTGGCCAGGCCCGAAGAGGACTACTACATGATCAAGATGCGCGATCCATCGATTCGCTTCAGGATCACGGTGAACCAGTCGGGCACGTCGCAGGGGCTCGTGTGGATCGAGCAGACGCAGATCTGGAACGTCTTCTGGTCCGCGCCCAAGGACCAATGCGACGCGGCCGCGCCCTGCGGTCCGTACGGCGTGTGCGACCCCAACGAGTGGCCAATTTGCAGCTGTCCGCAGGGTTTCGAGCCGAAGAATCCTTCGAACTGGCAACTACGGGACGGAACGGACGGCTGCGTTAGGAAGACTGCGTTGGACTGCAATAACATGACGGACGGATTCAGAATAGTGAGCGGGGCGAAGCTGCCGGACGCGTCGCGGGCGCTCGTGGACTTGAGCTTGACCCTGGACGCGTGCAGGGCCAAGTGCTTGCGCAACTGTTCATGTATGGCCTATGCCAGTGCCAACATCAGTACCGGAATTGGATGCATACTTTGGCCCACGGACCCTGTTGGCATCAGAGTATACACCGGCGGCGGACAGGCTCTCTACATAAGACAAGCGGCCGCTGATTTAGGTACGTAAGTTTTTTTTTTTGTCCCTTAAGTTTTTTATGCGACCGACGGCCGGCGAACTCCAAACAGTAAGGTCTTCAGTAGGTATCTTGGATTAGATTGTCGACGTGAGAACAGCATCAACAGTCACAGTCATAAAGTAGAGGCAATAACAAAGGTGGCAATCCGTGTCTTCATTGTCATCGAAGGAAGGCGACTTCTTTGTTACATAGTAAAGATTTTAGGTAGGTTGGTAGTGCAGATAAGAACTTTATTATTGAGTCTAAAGATGCTGCAGGCCTTCCACATCAATTTCCTAATAAAGAATTGTCCAACAACTTCATCATATCCGATGCCCCAAGGGACCTCCCAACTGCTCATCTTCATCCTCAACAACTTGTCAATTGTTAATAGGTTTCTCTGGTCCTCACATTCTATTGATCAATTGCTGCGATTCTGACAAGACTGTTATCGGATTAATGTATAATAACTTTCAACAGACGAGGCCTACTTATTTACTGGTGCACTCATTTAATGATGGTCCTATTGTCTTCAGGCTCGGAGTCGAAGAAGACGAGATGGGGCATCATAGTTGCAATCCTGGCTGGTTGCATAGTAGGGATCCTAATCTTACTACTGATTGCTTTCCGCCTAAAGAGAAAGAAGCAAAGAAAAAGAAAAGGTGGAATCAAGTCACCTTCACCTTGAAATTTCTCTAGTAAATATTGGTTTCGATGACCTCACTGATTTTGCTACTTATTGACAGCCATGCCGGAGAACATATCTTTCTCAGGAACCTACATCAATGATGGAAGCAATGATGCAAAAGACTGGGATCTTCCTTTATTTGATTTAGCAACAATCGTAGAAGCCACAAGCAATTTTACACAAGAAAACAAGCTGGGGGAGGGTGGATTTGGTCCAGTATACAAGGTACAAATGCTAAATTCAACAATGAATCTGTCTAGAAATCAGCATTCTAAAAGTAGTGATCCCGAGAATCCTATATTCCAAGAGTTAAACCAAACGTTGCTTGCGGCTAATTGCAGGGTAAACTAAAGGATGGCCAAGAAATAGCTGTTAAGAGGTTAGCAAAGAGTTCAGTGCAGGGAATTGATGAGTTCAAGAATGAAGTTATGTTGATTGCAAAGCTTCAGCACCGGAATCTTGTTCGGCTTTTGGGTTACTGTGTCCACGGGGAGGAAAAGATGCTGATTTATGAGTATATGCACAACAATAGTTTGAATTTCTTCTTGTTCGGTTAGTGTGCCTTCCTTGTTGTTTTTTGTTTTCTTATGTTAGCAGACATAGCGGCACGATTAGATGCTGCCAAGTACAATTCATCAGCCTCTGGTTAGTTCAAATAATAACACTCTTGCAACATTGTATCCTCAGATAAAACTAAGAGTGATCGATTGGATTGGCAAATCCGGTTTAACATCATACTAGGGGTTGCACGAGGGCTTGTATATCTCCATCAAGATTCTAGATTCAGAATCATTCACAGAGACCTGAAAGCAAGCAACATTCTACTTGACAAAGACATGAATCCCAAGATATCAGATTTTGGCATGGCAAGGATTTTCGGAGGGGATGAGACAGAGGTGAATACTAGGAGAGTCGTGGGAACATAGTAAGTTTTACCTCTGATCAGAGTTCTCATTGCTGCATCGTGCACATGATGGGCTCAGAAATTTAACTGTTTGAAATTTCATAACAATTTCAGTGGATATATGTCTCCGGAATACGCCATGGATGGAATCTTCTCGGTGAAATCAGATGTTTTCAGCTTCGGTGTCTTGATATTGGAGATCATCAGTGGCAAAAGGAATAGAGGAGTATATGCATCTGAACGCCAGGAAAATCTTTTAGGACTTGTAAGTATCAGAAACTTAACTCTTGCGTCACATTTTCTTCGTCTTTTCATATTATTCAATTACCTTGATATGTTTCAGGCATGGAGTCTATGGCAGGAAGGTCATGGCCTTGATCTGATTGATAAGTCGATTGGTGACTCGTATCCATTAACTGAGGTTTTAAAGTGTGTCAAAGTTGGTTTATTATGTGTTCAAGAACGACCAGAGGATAGGCCGATAATGTCTTCTGTAGTGTTGATGCTAGGCAGCAAGAGCTCACATCTACCCCAACCGAAGCAACCTGGGTTCGTCGTAACCAAAGGACCCTTTGAAATTGATTCTTCATCAAGCAAGCTAAATTCAATATCTGTTAATGAGATCTCAATCACAATGTTTGAAGGCCGATAGCACAAAATTGTCATCAATGAAGATAAAGAATTATATCCCTTCTTTAGTTTTGTTCAGAGTTCTCTAGAGGATCAGACATGAAACTCAACATGCTAAAGGAGAACTCAGGTTATTGAGAGTACTGACCATCCACAATTTTAATATCACAGATATTAGAGTCACATCTTAAACATGAAAAGTTCAACTAGTGATATCTGGTCCTTCATTAACATTTTCGTTCTCTTTTCACTGATGAGCTAAAAGTCCACTCTAAAGATCCGCTTCAAGCTTCCAAGATAATGATCAGGTGATGGTGCTCAGACATTGAAGTGGGTCAGTACAAGTTGTTCCATAGGAATTGGAAAATAAATATACATGAAATCGGATTACAGATTGTACAGAGGAAATGAGAACAATGTTGTTTGTTTGTACTCTTTATGTGCTTATGCACAGCAGAATTTTGGGAGAGCACCATTTTTGTCAAAAGTCATGTCATAAAACCGAGTATCAAGTGCAAGTCCTTTTAGTTACCTTCATGTAACACTGATTGTCTTTTACGGCAGATAAGATCTATTCAAGTTGCTTGGCCCAAGAACATTATGGTTATAAACAATTACTTCATCCTTATCATAAAAGGTAAGGCATTATAACAGGGAATCAGACATAATGCCTTCAAAAGTTACCTGAACCTTATAAACACATAAAAAAGATACCGATATATTATGTCAGATCTGCAAGAGTAGCTAAATTTGTTCTTTGCCTTCCTGTTATCACAATTTCCTTGATGCAACTACGCACAAAAAATGATATGTTGTTGCTATATCTGTTACACCGAACACCATAACTTAAATGTCAACACGGGTTAAAATGTTCAACAAGAATTGTAAAACAGTGGTACACAAACTTGCCTGCAGATTAAGAGATTTTCAAAAGTTAGGCTCCTAAACTTTTAGTTTGTACTTGAAAATTAGAAATTTCATCCCATGCTAAAAATGACAAATTTAGTCTGCTGAAGAAAATGAAATCTGTCAAGGACCCTTAATTGCATCACCACATTGGCTTGAAAGTGATGTACAATTCAAAACTGTCATTCATACCAAAGCCTAAAAATACAAGAAGAGACCTGGCATTTAATCTTACAATTCAAAAGGAAGAAAAAAACTTACAATTGACATACCCATTGAAATTTTGGCGAGACAATTAATATACATAATGACATAATGTTCAAGAAAGGGTCCAACTGGTTCCCTAATGCTTCATCCAAGCATGACAAACAATTACGATCTTCAGGATGATGGATCTAAAGTGTTGAACTGAGATCATGCAAGAAATGATGAGATAATCATCATCGGCCTGCAACAGTGACTGTGAGTTCTGTACTGGAAGTCCATGCTCCTTCCCTAGGTGCAATTGCTAGGTTGTTTTAGAGCTACCCCTTCATTAGCCAACATCAGAACAACTTCAGATATGCTTGGCCTATCTTCATTGTCTTCTTGCACACATAACAGGCCTACTTGGATGTATCGTGAAGCTTCTGTCACGGCGTAAGAACAACCAAGTGCATCATCAAGTAACTCTAAAGATCTGCCTTCTCTCCATAGAGAAAATGCCTATCAATGGAAATGAAAATAACAGATCAAAATATGAGTTCAGCAGAAATTAATTGTGAAACTATGCCAATGAAAGTGACGTTTCGATAATACTTACATATCCTAGAAGGTTAGTTTGAGTACCAGAAACATTGACCATTATGTTCCTCCTACCACTTAGGATCTCTAATATTATGACACCAAAGCTGAAAACATCAGATTTGCAGGAGTATATTCCAGCAGATGCATATTCTGGTGCCATATACCCGCTGATAAAAATTTTCTTAAGTTAGTCTATGACTTCAATCTCTTAAGAATTAGTCTATGACTTCAATCTCTTAAGATAATTGGTATGATTTTCAGTTTGATATGGACTAGGATAAAATACTTACATGGTACCTACTGGTCTCCCTGTACCTTGGATCACATTCTTTTCCAATATTCTTGCTATGCCAAAATCTGATATCTTAGGAATCATGTCCCTGTCAAGAAGAATATTACTAGGCTTCATATCTCGATGGATCACATTCAAGTTAGAGTCTTCATGTAAGTATTGAAGTCCTCGAGAAATCCCCATGATAATATCTCGTCGGATTTGCCATGTGAACTTTGAGCTTTGCTCTCTAACTGGCCATTTCAACTTTGTTAGTGCAGACAATATCATAAGAAACTTGTGCAAGGAAATATTGGAAAACATGAGATCCAAGGGTCACAAGAATTTCAGTATAAAAGAAAGAAAGAACCCACAAATTTGTGACATTTTATTGTATGCTAGCATCATGTTTTATGAGTCTCCATTCATTACATCTTTATGATTCCCTTGTGTTCACCACATTTATGTATTAAGAAAGACACTTGAAGTGGCAGCATAATTATCCAATCTCAGACTAGTTATATTGGCCACATTCTTACAGCTTCAAACAAAGATCAAGACACATCATTTATAATAATCAAATTTTACAATGATGAGTTCAACCATTCAAATGATAGAATACATACCAAATATGAAAGCATCTAAGCTCCTGTTTGGCATATAGTATTCGTTCATCTTCTTCGATGCAGCAACCAAGAAGGCGGACAAGGTTTCTGTGCTGCAGGTTTGCAATCACCTCAAGCTCATTTCTGAACTCTATTGGACCCTGCCATGTTTGTCTTATCAACCTCTTGACAGCAATCTCTTGTCCATTTTCAAAACAACCCTGCAAAGTTCTGACACTTTAGATAAACACAGCACATTCAGAGAGTACATTCAATTGAACTCCGTTACCTTGTAAACTTTGCCAAATCCGCCTTCTCCAATTTTGCTATCATCTGAGAAGTCATTTGTCACAGTTCTTATGATTGAGAAATCATAAGATGGAAACTCCCGCTCCTCTGTGCTTGGTGGAAGTGATAATCCTAGAAAGCCACTTCCAATAACATTTCATTTACAGGACAACAAAATCACAGTGGCATAAGAAGATCAAACCAACAGCTTGCCATGCTTAAAGTTTTATGACTATCCTGGTTTGTTGCAAGGTAGATAAAAGTTATAAAAGAGGGGAATGCTGATTCAAACTACTCAATATTTTGGGGTAAAGGCGACATGGCTCGGGTCGGTGCATGCAAAACATGGGTCACAAGCTAAAATAATAAAATTTGGTCACTGTAGAGGTACACTACACATTCCTTTTCCCCAAATGTTTTATTGTAAAAACTTCTAAAAGATGGAAAACCAAATGTACTAAAGAAAAGAGCGTGGTCTGTGTACATTGAAAATAAAAATTTGAACTGGAAATTTTACCTCTCTGCATTTTTTTCTTCTTCAAGCATAACAGTAGACTTATTACACAGAGCAGAGCCAGGAATCCCAGAACTGATGGAAGGACGATTACCAACAATGGTTTCTTTGCATTGCCACCGTCCAAAGGACCTACTCAGCAAAAAGGAAAGCATCATCGTAAGCGTTTACTGTTAACAGTAGAAGCTCGTCATATATATTCTGTCCGAGATATTTAACATACGAGAGCAATCCACACCTAATTTGGACAACTCGGAAGCAGCGAGGCGGAGATACAGCACGTCCCCTCCTTGGGTGAAGACTCTCAAGTCCAGCAAGTCGCCAGGCCAAACGATGCAGCCAATGCCGCCGCTCAGAGCATAGGCCACGCACGAGCAGTTCCTGGAGCACCAGTTCCTGCACTCTTCCAGGGTCATGTTCCCGTCCGCAGTAGCATAAAAACCATCTGGCAGCTTTATGTTTTGCAGAGGCAGAAAGCCGTCTGTTGAGCAGCTCAAAGCCGTCCTCCTCACGCAGCCGCCGGAGAACTGCCTCTGGTTCCAATTCCTCGAAGACACGGGGACGAATCCTTGGAGACACTGGCAAATTGGCGAGTAGGTAGGGGTGCATATGCCATTAGCTCCACACGCGGCGTAGTTGTCGCATGGGTCTTCAGGAACAGTCCAAAACACTTGCCACTCGTTGTTCGCTCTCGACCAGATGTCGCGTTGAAGAACGCCGGACACGTTCATCACCGCGCGGGACAGAACCGAGCGGTCCAGCGGCTCATACGTGTAGTAGACCTCGTACTGGTTGGAGACGAACGTGAACAGGAACATGCCATTCGTGCCCATGTCAGGACGGCCGCTCCATCCTTGCCCGTTCCACGGCCCGGTGCGGAAGGTCTTGACGGCACCTTGCCATATGAAGACCTCCGGAATGCTGCGGTGTTCGAGCTTATAGTAGTACTCGCCCTCGGAAGGATCACCGGCGCTCTTCCAAGATGTCAGATACTTGTCGAGATTGGTCCGGAGATCGAACCCAATCTTCATGCCAGGGAGCAACGTGTCGCCTGGGTAATCGAAGCTCTGCCACACGATGTTCTTGTAGCTGCCGCCGGTCAGCATGAGGTTCCCGGTTTCCTGAAGCTGCAGGACTGGATTAATAGCGTGCGACGTGCCCGTCGACCAGAACGTCGTTCTGCTGCTGTCGACGAGGGCCAAGTTCCCGTCAGGAGTGAGGATGAGCACTCCGGTGGTGCTGTTGAGAGGGTTGGCCCTGTTGGCAACCCATACGACTGTAGGATCCGGGAGGCCATGATACCACACCCCAAGATATCGTTTCGATGAGCTGCCAGGGCTGAAGAATCCGAACTCGAACGTTCCTTCTGCAGACAATAAGGTCTGCCCATCTCCAAGTGTCATGTTTGGAGTTATTGTATCGCCTGCAATGACCAAAAATGAATAACAGGAAATTAGTTGGAGGTTCATATATCATCGTACATGCTGTTTACCCAGAAATATACTGAATTTAAACATCTTTAGCTTTCCAATGCAAGGGCCAATTAGCCAAAAA
Organism: Pontederia crassipes; assembly: GCA_030549335.1. Taxonomy (NCBI): domain Eukaryota; kingdom Viridiplantae; phylum Streptophyta; class Magnoliopsida; order Commelinales; family Pontederiaceae; genus Pontederia; species Pontederia crassipes. The sequence continues at coordinate 57,141,301 of CM060194.1, read as the reverse complement.
ATGTAATGCATGCAACATGTGTTAAACAAACGGCCATTCTCGTTCCCTAATGTAAGGTTTCAGACACTGAACAAAAGGACATATTTCACCCAAAAGTACAAGATGTCCATATATCAACTAGGTGACAAAGCTTATATAGTCTAAGATCTTACGCATATGGATGACTACATCACGAACCTGTAGGCTGACAAAGAAGAACAGGAACTACTGAAGCTATGATTCCAAGCAGATAAACGAACTGCTTAATGGCCATCTGCTGCAGTTATCCCTCTGCAGGAACAAGATGAAGAGATAACTCTCTATCGAGTGTGATCCGCGTTTACGTAACACTACGCATTCCCAATTAGACGACAACCGATTAATGCTTAACACTACTGTTTCTCCACCTTTTCCCAACAATGCTTACAATGCTAAAGCTCGTGAAAGATCCCGCGACGTTCCAAAATTCAAAGTCAACCTCCTGGGATCATCGATGTGTTAAATAAGTACTATGGACGACCTGATCAAATATATTTATAGATAAATAATTAAGCAGAATGCAAGCTCCTGAAATTATTACAAAGGATAACCTCCCAAGCAATGCGAAGACCAATCATTCAGGGCATAATTTAATACGAGCAGAGAAGGAAGTCTCCATCTCATTTGTAACAACAGTTGCAAATGTCAAAAGCTTTGTTTGGCCGCTTTGCGTTGCACAACTCTGATCAATAGCTTTTTTTCCAACTTCCGCGTCCCTGCGGATAAAATATAGAGGATGCTGAAGGGAAGGTCTCTGACTTCCCGTCCCGAGCTCTCGGACGGTGAGAACTCATCATGTCAACTGTAGCAAGAAAATGCTTTCAAACTCTCGGGACAGAGTTATTGTACTCCCACTTGTTCTTTTGTTTTTAAATTCTTCATGTGGTTTCCTGTCGCAGTACATACTCCAGCTCGGAACTACACTCCCCCTTATAGACCTGGAATTGAAAGCTGATAATTTTCTTCATATGTCTGCTCAAGTAATATTCCATTTGAATTCTTTGCAGATGAACAAAGCTCAAGATGATGGAAAACTTCATTTTTTTCGGCCTCGACCCATCCAGAACTACTAACATATAATTAATTCGGTATTTAGACGGGAGGGTACGAATATGCTCTAAAGATCGAATATAAAATTGCTAACACCGAAGGTCCCGCGATCACCGCAACCATCGTTCGTTCTTCAAATATTTAGAGCAGGGAGATCGGATTCCCTACATCACAATTGGCATCCAAGTCTAAATCATTGACACAGATTTGAAGTGTTATTAGAAGATAAAATTTGAACCAAAACTTGGTATTAGCTCAATACAAGCCCATTGCTGAACCGATAATTTACAACCTCGTGATGGAGCCTTCCCAATTAGGGGTGTTCACGAGTCGGATTGGACCCGACCCGTGAACAAATTCGACCCGATCGGGTCGGGTCGGGTTAAGCCCCTTGGCGGCAGAAAATTCGACCCAACCCGACCCGGTTCGGGTCGGGTTGGATCGGATTGACCCGACCACCCTTTTTTCTTTTTTTTAATTTTTTTCTTACTACTTTTTATATTTATTTTAATATAAAAAATAATTAATAATTATTATAAAATATAAAATATGCTTTTTTGAATATTTGAGCATTATTTTCGTAATTAAAATATTTTATTTTAATATTTTTTTCATTTTAAATCAACTATAAAATTAAAAATAAGTAAAAAAAGAAAAAAAATTAAAAAAATAATAATAAAAGTCGGGTCTGGTTGACTCGGGTTGGAATTTCCCAACCTGTACCCGACCCGAACCCTCATCGAGTTGGGTTCGGGGGGTCCGACCCAACCAAGACCCGACCCGATCCAAACTAGGTCGGGTCGGGTCGGATTGTCGGGTTCATCGGGTCGGGTCGGGTCGACCCGGTGAACACCCCTATTCCCAATTTTCTTTTCGCACGTTCGGCCTGTTGGGCCTTTGAAGATATTCCAGCCCATTATAAAATAATCTTTTTTAAATTAATTAAAACCTAACTAAGTTAATGATTTTTCTCTCTCCTGATTATGTGCATCCGCCAAGTTGTTTTGGAGGGAAAAAAAAACAGAAAAAAAGAGTTTTCTTTCTTCCTACCTAAAGAGACAGAGTTGAATTGAAAATATAAACAGAATTTTTTTTTGTGAACAGGAGACAGAAAAAGAAGATAGATAATCTTTTAGCCGAAAGAAAAGAATAAAAAGAGAGTTAGATTGAGGGTCTTATTATTTCTTAATATTCAATAAAAGAGAATTATACTAATCAAGTGATAGCATTTCTATTATTTATTTTATTATTTTTTTAGATGAATTAGTTATCCATTAAAATATTATTTGAGCGTGCATAAAAATTGAAATACATTGTACTATATTCTTAAAATAATAATATTACTCGATAATTGTCCCATGATATTTTCAGTTCTCTTTGAAAGTTTTTTCACAAAAAATTGATATCTCTTTTGTCTATTACTATTATTATTATTTTTTATTTTTATTTTTTTGGTGTATTGCACTTGACTTGTATTATTCACATATAAAAAGAGAGATTAAATTACTAACCAGTATTATAGTGAGATTAATTGGAACTTTCTTTTTGTGAATTAAGTGAAGAAATTTTATTTTAACTTGATGACCAAATTGACATGAAATAATTATTTAGTTTGAAAAATCACGATGAAAGTCTTTCTTTACTACAAGGATTTGCTTGACCTGTTGATTTAGGAAATAAAAATCCCAAGAAAAAAATTATGAAAGTTAGAATAAGATGCATAGAAAAAATTTTGGAATGATTAAATAATTTATTGATGTCAATGCTTTTCACGTGCTACAGACAAATGCAAAAAATTTATACATAAAGTTCGAAGACTTATATAAGAAGAATATTGCTTAGAATAATGCTTTCATGAACAGAAAATTTAAACTATAAAGATGAAAATTTTACTGAGTAAATTTTAGAAATTAATAAATTAATCGAGAGAAATTAAAATGTTCTTTGATGATGAGGTATAAAGATTAATGTTTCTAAGGTTTTTGCCAATTTTTTGGAAAACCTTGGTGATAGTACTTAGGCTACGTTTGAAAATGAAACCGTAGTTTCTCCTAACTTCTCGGTGAATAATTAAATTGATAGATTAATTCAGAGTATGTTTGGATAGAGTGGAACCTAATGACGAGGAATCAGAGAGTTAATTTGATAGAAAAACGTAGATGTGCTGGATTAATTTTTATTAGATTTTGAATTAAAAATAGTTATTATATTTATGAAGTATAATTATATTAAATAAAAAAATATAAATATAAATAAAAAATTTGTTAATTTATATTTATTGTTGTTGTTGTTGTTGTTTGTTGTATATATTATTTAAAATTTAAAAATCATTTTCTAAATTAACTATATTTAATGAAATATTTATTTTTAATAAAATAATAAGTAATAAAAAATGTTATATTAATAATTTATTTTAAATATTTAATATTTAATAAATAAATTATTTTATCAGAATAAAGTGTGAGAAAAGAAAAATGAAAAATGAAATAACAAAAAAAAACTTTCATGTCAGCCAAAAAAAAAAGGGGGGGGGGTGTTCCGCTACCCCGGTTCCACCAAAATGATGGAATCGGAGCGTCTGGAACTAGGTCACTATGTTTTTGGTTCCTCTACAGGAACCTGATTCCATGATCGCGTTTGGCGAACAAAGGCACGGTTCCAACCTGGTTTCTTTGCCAAATGCAGACTTAGTGATTTTGCTCCTAATGGTGTTATATTACTCTCCATGGTAAAAAATCATTTGTTCAATTAAAAAGGAGGAAGAGTACGAAAACAAATATGACACATGCTCTTGTCATAGGCATAGACAAAAGCAAATTATCAAAATGTCGTACTAATGATAGGTTCAAATTTAGAGGAAATTTTACATACAATCACTATAATAAGGAAGGATATATTAAGAGAATAAGATAACAAGAAGAATTAGAAAGATGTACATGATCAAGTACGATTGCAATGACATCATATGGTGATATCATATTTTTATAAAATGAAGAATGCAATATCACAAACTTTTTTATCGAGTAGCTTCACATCATGTAAGTCCATTTAAATAATATTTCATTGTGAAAAGCAATGATTTTGGTACAATGAATATGGACAATAAGATAAAGTTTAAACTATAGGAATTGAAGATGTATGCATACTAATAGATCTTGATTGTCAGTTAGTTCTTAAGAATGCCAATCACGTACTAGAATTTACATTTCAACATGATTTCTCCTTGTCTTTTGAACAAAAATTCTAATATATTAACATGAGTGATAAAAAGTAAAAATGGTTGTTGCTAAAGAAAAATTATCGGAGTCTTCTATAAAACTCAAGCAAATTTAATTAGACAATCATTAATATAATAGAGAAACAAGCATTACTAGATTTACAACACAAAATATTGGAACATATGAGTGAGAAAAGATTACAAATTTTAGTACGAATTATCATATTACTCTTACCAAAGATAAATTTCTTAATACTTATTATGATTGTTTATTTGATAAATAGTTTAGAGTATCTTTTGTATCTAGTTACAATAAGAAGATAATAAATTGAAATTGGATGGATTCTAATGTGGGTAGTTCCCTTGAGATAAATTCTTTATGTGATGCTTCACAATAGTTATGGATTTATATTTTCTTAAGTCAAGATCAGATATTCAGATTTTTCAAATATTTCATGTCATGATGAAAAAATGAGATAAAAAATTATTTGAAGCGTCTTCGCATGAATAATGATGGTGACATCTTGAAAATTCAAGAGTTACTACATAGACATGACATTAGATATAAAAAACAACACTTGAAACTCTAAAACATAATAGCATTGCTTGAATGAAGACAACGATTCTAGATCACATATATGCTAAGGATGACTAGTTTGCTAAAAAAATTTTGGCGCGAAGTTGTGAGTGATGTGTGCTACCTAATTAGTAGATCTACATCAGTTCTTTTAAATGGATGTACATTAGTTCTTTTAAATTTGGATAATTTTGAGAATGTGTAGACTGATAATAATATATCTTTCTCTCCCTTGAAGATTTTTTTTATTACATGACTTCTACACAAATGTCAAAGAAATTAACAAGGACAATTTTTGTAATAATGTTCAAGAGTGCATATTTCTAAATTATAAAGATGTTGATTTTCAATACAAATTATGAGATATGTGGAAGAACAAAATAATAAAAAATAGAGATATGACAGACTTTGGTAATTTGAACAAATAGATTAGTGATTATGTATAAGATGAATTCGGGAACAATGAAACTTATGTAATATGTGGAGGAGCAATTAGCTATTCCACCTCACATATCTATAGGAGAACATTGTGTTTACATGAGATATACAAGTTTTGAATACTCGGTTACTAAAGAGGGAATGCTAAAGAGAAATTCAAAAAGAAAGCTGGAATGATGTGCCAAATTTGGTATACGTAGACTAAGCAATGGTTTTTATTAACAATTTTTTTCTTATAGGTTGGAGGAGGAGATTATCAGGTTTTTTTAAAGATAATCCAGATCAGTAAGAGATAATCCTATCTAAATTAATTAAAACCTAATTAACTTAATGATTCTCTCTCTTGGTTATGTGTAGTTGTTTTTGGAGAAAAGAAAGAAGAAAATAAAAGTTTTCGTTCTTTCTTCCTAGAGGCACCGTTGCCAGAGTTGAATTGGAAAGAAAAGAGAACTTTTTTGTCAAAGGAAAAAGAAAGGAGCAAACAAAAAGAAAAGAAGAGGGTCTAAAAAATATGACAAAGAATTTCTTCTTGAAGAGATAAGTTTCCTTGAGAGCTTCTTGAAACTCAATCACAAGTAATTGTAGTAATCATGTGATGTTATTCATACTATTTATTTCAATTTCTTTAGATAATTTTTTTATTTCATTGAATTATTATTCAAGTTTGGATGAAATTTGGAAGACATTATATGCTATTATTGACATAATGATATTGTAACACCCGAGATTTATTGGGGAAAAGAAATAAAAGGAAAAAGAAAAGGAAAATAAAATAAAGAAAGAAAAAGATAAAATATGAAATAAGATTTTAAGAGGAGTTGGTTTCCAACCAAACTTAAACTTCTCCCCTATAAATATGAGGCCAAATTAAATAAAAACTCCCTTTTCGTTTCCTCACGAGCCAGCCCTAGTTCTCCTCGTATGTGCGCCCTTTTCATTTCTTCTCATCCCTGACGGCCGCCGCCATACAGGGGACACACCGGAGGACTCGGACGGGATCGGCCGCGCATCTGGGCAGGGAGGAGCAAGTAGAGGAAGAGGAAGAAGATGACTACAGTAACAATTTCTTGCACAAAAACTAAAAGGTATGGAATTATTACAGATTCGTGATAGAATCTGGATTTTAGACTTCAAGCATGTTCTAGGTAGTTTTTAGTTATTGTATGATGTTCTATGATGTTGGTTTGTGCCGGTCATCATCGGAAAAGATGAACGGAAAGCAAACTGCACGTCTACGCAGTTTCTGCATAAGAAGAACCCGGCCGGATTCACCCGAACCTGGTCCGAGCAGGTCCTTTGCCGGATCGAGTTCGTAGGAACTCGGCTCGGAACCGCCATTGTTGCACTCGTCGAGCTCTGCAATCGGACGAACCCGACCCGAGTTGAAGACGACCTGGACCGAGTTCCACGCATGACGAACAGTCGGGCAACACGACTGTCCGACGAGAAGACGACCCGACCCGGCCTGGGTGTAACCCAAACTCGGCCCAGGTATTTTTTTTATTTTTACCGAGGATGATTATGTATAAACCTGACCCGAGTTTCTTTCTACTCGGCCTAGGTTTCGACTAGATTAGGCAGATGTTTATGATCTTTTAATCCCTATTCTATGTGATTAATCCTAATTTATGTATGATGATGATTATGTCAAGTTTATCCCTGAGTCACTCTCCATGATCTTGTCTTTTATCCTGATTTAAAGTTCTTTTCAATATGTGTTTTGATTAATTAAAAAATGTAAGATAAAAAACGTAAATCGTTAAATGGAGAGCTCTTTTATAATGGACTGGTGACGATAAAGTTATTGGCTGACTTCGGTCAGTTATGGGCTAGCTCTTCCAGTTATGATGATGATGATGGTGGACGGGTTGAGGCTGGCCTCCCCATGGGTTGAAATATAACTCAAATAAGTCAAAGATAAAAACTCAGATGATGAAGAAGATGAACACATATGAATAAAGAATCTTTCTTATGACGACTCTTTATGATCTTTTATTCATATATTCCTTTACATGCTCCTATCATTCAATTTATGATCATGATTTATTCTTCTTTTATATGTTGATGTTACTCTTATGATTCATGTCTATTATCATGATCTTATGATAATATTTATCTTACTTCCATATTGAGTTGTAAAACTCATAGGGAGGTTCTCCCCTGCATATTATTAAATGTAGGCCAAAGTCTTAATGATGATGGTGGCCAACGGTGACAGATCGAACTCGTAGGTGACTGCACATGATTATCGAATCCTTTAGATGATGTATAGCTTTTTCCTTCCTGCTATTACTTGATGTATTAGCTTTCCTTTTGACTCTTATGAAGTCATTTATCAGTCTTTCGCATATTATGGTATTGCTATCTTTTATTATTAATGATGATCTAGTTATTTCACATTTATCGTTATTGAGTTGACTAATTAAAGTCTTTATTTTGGTCAATAAAATGTACACGTAAGGATGACCCGTAGCGTTTCTGAGGCGTATTCCATGGTGCGATTTGGCGGCGTTACAATCATATTTTATCTTTCTTTATAATATATCAAAGCAGAAAAATAAAATAACATTAAAAGCGTCATAAGTATCTAAAATCGAATACTTGCACATATATCATATATGTCTGTCTCCACTATACAATGGTCGACGATAATGTATAGCTCAAAGAAGAGTACTACAATGATGCCATCACCAAATCGTCAATGCCACCGTTCCCCTCCACCACTTTCGCCGCAGTCCCATCTGCTGGAGAGGGAGAGATGGCGGAGGAGCTATTCGACATAGCTGATTTTTGGTCCCGTCTGATTTCATCAACAACGATCTGTTCCTCAATATTGAGTGCAAGAGAAAGGTCATAACGACGGTGCTTTAAATCCACATGTCCAGAAAGACGAGGAGGGCTACTTGACTGACACAACAAAAGATGGCGATCGCTCACTTCGGCAGAGAGCAAACCACTTTTGCTTTGCTCGACAATGGCCAAGGTATATTGTCTACATATCTGCTTCGTGTTCTTTCGTCATAGCTTTTGCTTACGATTTGTTGACTTTGGCCCTGTTTGGCAACTGGAACCAGGCGTCTAGTTTCGTCAAACGACAAGACGTTTGGCGAAACACGAAATAGAACTCAGTTCCAATAAAAGGGATCACGTGACCCCTTTTTGCCTTTCCTGTTGGAACCAGGTACTGTAGCAAGTTTTTCTTTTTTTTTTTTGAAGTTGACGTCTTACTTTTTTTTTCAATTTCATTTATTCATTTACTCTTTTTTTTTCTCACACACACATGTAACTTATAAAATAATTTATTTATTAAATATAAATTATTTATTATAACATATTAATATAATATTATGCTTTACTTGTTATTTCATTAAATTTTTTTAATATTTTACTATATATAATTTCTTTAAAATCTGATTTCTTAATATTTAAGTAATATATTTTTCTATGAAAATTTTTTGAGCAAAATTTTTAATTTTTAATTTTGTTTTTATTTATTAATAATATTTTATTTTATATTTATAATATCAATTTTTATTTCAAAACTCACAAAAAATTAATCTATCACATCAACTTTTTCCTATCACATCAACTACCTTATTCCTCATCATCAAATTCCACTTCATCCAAACACGACTAGAACTACAGAAACTTGATGGAACGCCTGATTCCTGTTGCCAAACGACCCCTTTGAGAACGCGTGAAGCCTCGAGACACAAAAGAGAAACTAATACGATATAACACGGGGCTTTCCATTTTGACCCCAATACATATAAATTTATGAAAACAAGAGGGAAACACATTAATAACAATGATAAATCCAAAGATATTATGATAATAGCAAGTAGAGATTTTCTTTCTAGAACTTTAAATGAAAACTTTTAGTTGTCACAAGATTGCTAGTCAACTTGTTATCGTCCGTGTAGCATTGTTATTGTAACATTATTTGAGATGAATGCATCTGATCCAACGGTATGACCTCTGCTGTCGTAGCAGAAACCTGGTTGCTTTGGAAGCGGCATCGCGCTAGATTCATCGGCTAACATCAACAACACATCATGCATTGTGGGCCTATCTTCACTCTTTTCTTGCACACATAATAACCCAATCTGGATGCATTTCTGTTCCTCGGGGAAAGGACTAGATGATAATTCGTTTGCTTCTTCTAGCAACTCCAAACCTCTTTCTTTCTTCCACAATTTCCAAACCTAGAAAGGTCAATCATTAGAACAAAGAGAGGAAACTAAGTATGATGTTGTCTTCGTAAAATTTTTTGATAAAGACAGAGTCAAACATACATCTTGTATGAAGTTCGTGTGTTCTTCTTCTTGGGCAATGGATCCATTCCTTTTTGCAACTAAAATCTTCAGTACTATCACGCCAAAGCTGAAAACATCAGATTTGTCTGAGAAAAGACCATCCATTGCATACTCTGGTGCCATATATCCACTGCAAGTAATAGTCAGCCATGTTAGCATTCCCATTTCTGCATGACAACTTAATATAATTTCTTTACGTCTGGGAAGCTTCAATATTCTTGCCAGGTGTTTCAATTCAAAATTCATCAAGCTCGTTTTTATATGGTACTTACTATGTTCCAACAACCCTCCTTGTCTGCTCATCCAATTGTCCTGCCTTCAAGATTCTTGCCATTCCAAAATCTGAAATTTTGGGATTCAAATCCTTGTCAAGAAGAATATTGCTGGTCTTTAGATCCCGATGGATAATTTTCAACCTGGAATCTTGGTGAAGATATAAGAGCCCCCTCGCAATTCCCATTATGATATCAAGACACTTTTGCCAAGTCAAGAGTTTAATTTTGGTGCCATCTAAAATAATAATCAAGAGCTCATGTCAACCCATGGAATTAATGCTGCAAATGTAACTACCTTATGTGGAATGTTAGAATGAGTGATATACAACTGAAACTAATACTTCCATCTCGAAAAAAAGACAACAATTTAGAAAAAGGAGAATGAGCTTTGTAACTCACCGAGTATCAAAGAATCTAAGCTGCCATTCTTCATGTACTCATATATCAACATTCTTTCATTGTCCTCGATGCAGTATCCGAGTAGTTGGACAAGATTTCTGTGCTGAAGCTTTGCAATTATATTAACTTCAGTTTTGAACTCATTTAGCCCCTGGGTAGATCCCTTCGATAATCTCTTGACAGCAATTTCTTGTCCATCTTTTAATTTGCCCTTAATAATTTTTAACAGATAGGCTTCATTAACTTCAGATGATTTTGAGATTCGAGTAAATTGATTGTCAATGAATATTTTTAAATGAGGGAAAAATAAGTTATCACCTTGTATACAGTCCCGAACCCGCCAACTCCCAGTATGTAACTAGTGGAGAAGTCATCAGTCGCATCTTGCATTGTAATCATGTCATATGAAGGTAACTCTGTTTTGTCTTCCTCATCTTCACTTCTCATGGTGTAAGTTTTCACTGTTTTACATTGAACTAGGCATTGATTAGTAACTTTACTATGGAAGTATGCTTGTGGAGGTATTATATAAGGAATGCATACCTTCATTTTGTCTTCTCTTCTTAGTGAAACACAAAACCAAAGCAATAATTCCTAGAAGAATACCAAATATGGGGATAAGAATGATCACTAGCCCACTTTTCTTCTTGGTAGATTCAACCTCTTCGGAATCTGTAGGGAAAGTTAAAGAATTGCAAATTTCAACTATCTTGAAGAGATAAATTATCTTTATATGGAGGATGATCGAATCATCAGAGATGTAAGCCATGTTTCTAGCTTTGCCATAAAAATAAGACAGATTCCAAATGAAGTATAGAGATACTTATGCAGAACTAACTTGGTTTATCATGCAAAGAATCACACAATTGCAGTAAAAAGAAAACACCAAATTGGCTCCATTTATGTTCAATGCGGGCGATATATACGCTTACCAAGCTTGGAAGAGAGAAGCCGAAGGTATAGGTTATTGCCTAGTGCGGAGTTCATCTTGACGTCATACACATCATTGTACCAGATCACGCAACCCGTCACCCCGAGCACAGCATACGCCGTGCAGCTGCAATTTCTCAAGCACCAATCTCTGCATTCAGTCAGATTCTTGCGTCTGTCACTGATAGCGTCCTCAGTATCAGGCATCTTCATGTTGGGCAACAATGTGAATGTGTCTGATGAAGAGCATTTTAGAGCTGCAGCCCTCACGCATCCATCAGAATACTTTCCCCGCGTCCAGTTGCCTGGCGACCTGGGAACAAAACCCTGTAGACACCTGCAGATTGAGCTGTAAGATGGGTCGCAGACGCCATTAGGTCCGCAGATGGCATAGTTATCGCATTTATCCGACGGGAGCTCCACATACTTCATCCAATCGTTGCTTGGTGGATTCCAAACAAGCAACTGAAGTGATCCTGTAGAATTCAGCAACACGCGCCCAGTCAGAGAAGTATCCACGGCGTCCGCGGAGTAGTAGCCGCCGTATGCATTTCTGACGAACTCTATCTTAAAGATGCTGTTGGATCCAACATATTTAGGCCAATCCCACGGTCCGTAGAAGCGAGCTATTTTCTGAGATCCTCTCCACAGGTGGGTCTGAGGCACGTCGTAACTCGAGTACTTGTAGCAGTAGTCGCCTGGCGCAGGGTCACTGGGGCTCCTCCATGACGTGTACTGCCAGAAGATGTTGTGTTGGTAGTCCACGCCAACCTTCATGCTTGCAAGATACGTGTTGCCCGGATGATCAAAGCTTTGCCAAACTAATCCGCCGGATCTTTTTGCCATACTGACTAAGACGAGATTTCCTGAATCCAGCAGCCGTAGGACCGGTTTTGTTCCAGTCGACGAAGTGTTCGTCGACCAAAAGGCTATGCCGAGCTTATTGGACAGGACGAGATTTCCATCTGCGGTGAGGTGCAGATTTCCAGTGTCGGAGCTGCTAAGAGTTGTGGCTCTGTTGGCGACCCACACCACTGTCTGAACTGAAATGTTGTAGAACCAGATCCCCAGGTACCTGTTCGTCGACGTGCCCGGGCTGAAGAATCCCATCTCGAACTTACCTCCCCTAGAGATCAAGGTCTCGCCGTCTGTGAGCGTTTTGTTTGCGATCATCGTGTCTCCTGCATTAATATTGCTTACTTCAAATTCTAATATGTTCAGACACATAACATGTACATAGTTTCAGCCTTTCAGGTCGAACTAGAGGGAGCTTCTATTCCAAAATGTACAATGAGTACTCCCAGAAAATAGAGCCATGTTGTTCTTCCGCAAAGATAAAGCTGAAACAAGTTGAAGTTATGCATGCATCACGTACCAGAATGGTAATCGAGGGCGGAAGAAACTGCTGCTGCCATGATTGGCAACACAAATAATAACTTTATGATGAACATAGTGACTCTTTGCATTCCCATGCAGAATTCGGATACTCCCATTCCCTGCTATCTGATGGCTCTAAAGTTTCTGATGTTCTTAAAACTACTTAAAGGTGTATATGTCTTAAATCTTGCTTCCAATTTTTTTTATCAATATTAGTTGACCTGCCGAAGAAATCTACTTTCAGTCAAGACGACCGCAGGTCTTAGGATTGTCTTAAAGTTAGTATGAGTGTGGTGATGTCCTTTCTTACCCAACAAAAAAAAAATCTTAACCCTTGCACCTTCAATTACCTGTTATGAGCCCAAAAGAAAAACATATCCAAAATTAAGTAGCATTTATTCCGGAAAAGTAGGTAGCATTTACTTACGGAAGAAGTAGGTAACATTTATTTCGTTCCACTTATGTTTGTGTATATAGATTTCTTGTAATATATATTTAATATACAGAAATTTTAAACTTTTCATGAGATAAAAGTATTCCAAGAAAAAGGAATAGTATATTAAAGTTTTATCACAATATGCATTTAAGATATGTTTAGATTTGGATCCACTTGCGTGCCAGACTATTCCAACGAGAATGGAAAAGTAAACATTAGTCAAGTTGACTGACAAAATTTCAGATCTTTTATGGCGAGCTAAAGATCTTTTATCCTCGAGTTACAGCAGTGAAAGTACAAAGAAAAATTTGTAACGCCTTTGACGCTGACTCAAAGGTTTCGAGTTTAATTTTATCTTTCGTTGTACATGTACTCTTTTTAACAGAAAAGTAGAATACAAAATATTTGTGGCAGTTGACGTTTGGATTTAGAATAAAATGATGAATAAGAATTTATTCCTAGGAACAAAGCTAAACATTTTAAAATTTAATATAATGATGATTGGATTACTAAATTCAGCCAATTTTTAACCCAGATTAACTATTCTTACAATCGACATGAACAAGTATTCTTTCAATTATCACGGAAGAAATTTTCAATGTTTATATTTTATTCTTCTTTATTATTCACTGATCCAAACACTATACAAAATTTCATATTCTAAAATAATCTCAAAGAATAATGAACCCTGATAAATTTAATAATAAATGTTCATCCAGACAGAGTTCAATGTGGGTTTATACTGCTCACCAAAATAGCTGTATATTGCAGCTCATAATATTGGCCGTCCCATCAAATTGGTGGTTTTTTTTTTCTTTGAGATGCTATATCCTCTTTCACAGTGTGTAATTTTATCAATTTTTTGGAGCAAATGAAAAATGTGAGTATTAGAAGAATTTTTAGATTAATTTTTTAGGAGGATTTAATCCGTAAAATCCAAAGAAATATCATATCAGCGGAGCTGCGGAAGGCCATAAGCAAAAATAAGTAAAAGTCCATTAGGATAAGTATAGTAACAGCGGATGAATGAGTATAGAATATAAATAAATCCCATAATGGAAGACCCAATGAAAACATGTCTTAAAGTCATACATAGTAAATCGTAAGTCCATAAACGTTCTCATCGTAAAGACACATGATTCAAGATGTCATAATTTAGAAACCCAATATGATAACTTCGCAGCAGAAGGTTCATATGAAGTATAAACTAAATCATTTGACAGAAGGCCCATTAAATTGTACGAATCAATTTCAGATGTTATACCAAAAGACCATAAATTCTTTTATCATGAAAACATAAGATTTAGGACGACAATCGAATCCATCGCTAAAATTCATAAACAATTAAATTCATACACATTGGACCTTGAATAAAAGACTTTAAGAAAAAGGCGACTCTATGTGTAATATGTCGTCATGAGTATGCGACTGACTTCATGTGTTTAAGCCCCTCATTTCAGTTCAATTGAAGTTAGTATTTTAACTTCTCATTCATTAAATGATCATTCATTAAACAATCAATCATTAATGAGTCATTTCATTCATTGAGATTATTGGCTTTCCTCGACACCTATTACGACTAGTTAGGCCTTGTCGGACTTGCACCTAAATACCCGCATGTAGGTCTATTCAATTAAATTAACAATACAATGAGAGCAAAAAATTCAACAATATGTTCATTCAAGACAAGATTACTTTTAATGCTACAGCTTAGCATCCAATTCATCATATAAGTGTGTCATTCAATCATCATAAAACAACCATGTCATAGCATCAATAAACAATTTATAACACGAGTTAAATCTACACATAAGCAAATGACGAGCATGATTCAATTGGTCATTACTTCATGAGTATCAACAACCATTACGTTCTAACTTATCCATAAAAATATCTATATAAAAATGATCAATAATTATCAACGATTGCATTTAAACATTTATAGGAACATAAACTAATCACCAGCAGGAAAGTTACAACTCAAGACCTTAAAAATGATGTTTTATTGTGCGGCCGGTCTACCATATTTGATCGGTTGAGTGAAAATTGTGATTGGACGACCAATCCAGTCGACCAAGAGCTCAATCAAAAAAATGTCGAGACTTCCAGCCTATGATTGATTGAACTAGGACCCCTACTCGATCGACCAAAAGCTCAATCGGGAGAATGATGAGATTTGCATCCTACAATCAATCGAACATGACCCTAGGTCGGTCGATCGGTCGATCGAGCGAATGATTGATAAATGTTGAAACTTTCGGCCTACCATTTTACCTATGGAGCGGTTGACCATTTCACGCGGCCGATCGACTGGTAGGAGATAAGAGATCCTACCGCCAAGTTAAGTGGTTGAGAAAATTTGATCGATCGCCCCGTCGATCGATCGGTCTATGGTTGAAAATGATGGTGACGACCTTAATACACATACCTCCACTTAAACTATTACACAAACCATATATCACTTCATATGATTCTAACTGCATTTATATTTTTGTACATGTGCATAAGGTTGGAGTTTAGATCTTATAGCCTAATATGTAACCGTTGATGCATTCGATTAGCAAAAAATCGAAATCCATAAGAACCAAGATGCTAAAGAAAAAGTGGGCACTTAAGCAACATGCAACCATCAAAATTAAACCATAAAACTTCAGCCAAAGAATCATCCACATAAAAACAACCCCTAATACAAGTTTGAGATGGATTAGGGTAGGGTTCACCCATTTCATATCTTAATTCCTAATGAAGATTATGGCTAAACTATTCTCCTTAATCTATTCTTCAAAGCCTCTTCCTCTTTTTCTTCTTTTCCTTCTCCTTCTTCCTCCTCTTCTTCTCCATCTTCTCCTTCCATTGGAGCTTTTAGGTACCAAAAATGGAGCACAAAAGGAAGTTGGGGGCTGCTAGTAAGAGAGGAGGGAGAGAGAAGAAAATAAGGGGAAAATGTAGTGTTTTTGGTCTTATAGTGCCAAAAGACATTTTTGCTCTTCACCTACCACTACTTTTAGGAGCAATTTGGTCTTCTTAAAAATCTAGGTTTTACACATCCATTAGAATGCCATACCTACCCTTGTCAGAGCAGACAAGTGAACTCATGCTATGATGAGTTCACATTAACCAAGGAAACTCCACTAGAATGCCATGCATACTCTTGTCTAGAGTGTGAGTTCTCACCAGACAAGTGAACTCATGCTATGGCGAGTTCGCATTAGCGAAGGAAACTCATGCTCCGATGCATGTGGGAAGTGTAGAGTATTTACTTAATAAAATTACTAAACATGAGATATTAGTACTATAAATATTGTGTGTCTACCTTCATACTAGGGGTATAAGCAAAAAAACTGAAAAATTGAAAACCTAAAAAATCGACCCAACCCGACACAAAATTTTTAGGTACTTTTTGACTCCAAAACATCTAGGTGGTCTTTAAAATTAAAAAACCACTCAAGGAGCCCGATGAAGATCTACATAATTGAAAAATTATAAAATTTATATTGATTTTATATTTTAAATATTTATAATATATATAATTACTTAATAAACATATTATTTATCCTATATATGTATAGAGAATTAATATAAGTCATAAATAGCACTATTACAATATATAGCATGTGAATGTCGTTAATTTATGAAATTAAAACAACTCTTTATACCATTACTATTTTTATATAAATATAAAATGTATAAAATATAGTTCCCAAAAATATCATTCGAGAAAATTGATAAGATTTTTTTAGTTTAAAAAATCCAATCAAAATATATAGGGTGATTTAACGCAAAAATACACCCGACCAGCACCGATTTCACCCCTACTTCATACTACAAGAGATAATATGCTTCAAAATAATATTGTGATATTAGTGACAAGATACGCTTCAAGATTTCGTTCTTCCTCATTTTCATTCTCACGAAAGTTGCAGCATTTTCTTGTCCATTTCTATGTCGGCAATCACAAATAAAATGATCCTTTTGCAGCAATTATAGCAATAAATTTCTTTCGATCAAATTTCTTCTCACTTTGCTTTCTTGCCGCAATTACAACCATGATGTTCTTGTTGACAATTTCTCTTCTCTTCTTGCTCTTCTTTAGTAGACTCTTAATAAGATACCTTTTGTTATGGGATTTTCTCATTCAAGCCTATGCCAATCTTGCTTGCCCTTTTCTCGTAGAGATAAGTGCTTCATTTTGACTATCAACCATTTGGTTACTAATCCTTCCTGATTAGGCAATATTTTTTTTAAATATTAACAATATTGGTTGAGTAGGGCAATCTTTAGTAACAATTATAAATTTGCTATATTCATGTCTCAAATCATGAATAATAATTGGGTCAAATTCTACCATCACTAACTTGAGAACCAAAATTTAATTGAGATATTTCATGGTAGAAAAACTTTATCTTAATAAAATATTGGCTAGTCATCATGTCATCTTGTGATTTGCGACATTACTATAAGTTGATTCTCCAATAATAAAAGTCAAATGTCATTTTTCTTGAAAAATAATGCAGCTAGTGCAGCACATGCAACTTTAGCATCAACACCTATTCTATTGGCATCTTCAACATTCGTAGGTGTTATCGTGTCGACCCCACCGATAATCTCTCATAAGTCTTATTATTGTTATGATAATTTAATGACTCCATCTCTTATACTAAAAATATTTGTCATAGTCGCTAGTTGAAGTTCCCATAATTAAATAGGTGCAGTCTCGAGCTTAGACACTTCACAATCCTAAATAGCACACTGACAAAACCTCCTTATGCCTTCATCTTGCACGACATCAGACTAGCAAAATTTCCATGTACTTTGGATCTTGCAAGTCCTTTTCACTTGCAAAATGTGCACCCACACGTAGAACCTCCTTGTCCAATGTTTTCAAATTGGTAACCCTTTATGTGACTCGATCTAAAATCTTCTAGTGGGTTCACTTATCCTAATACCATGTATCGAGATTTACTCAATGAAATCACTAATCAAGTGATTTGATATTATAAGAATATTGTGTGCATAACATCACACTACAAGAGATAATAACTGTAACGCCCCCAAATCGCACCCCGCCACATGGCAGAATATGATTCGGAGACGCTACGGGTCATCTTTATGTGTACATCATGTTGATCGAAATAAGATTTTGACTAGTCAACTCAATAACGATAAATGCGTAATAATTAAAATCATCATTTAGAATAAAGAGAGTAACATCCTGAAATGCGGAAAACTGATAACTAACTTCATACGAGTCCAAAGGAAAGCTAATACATCAAATGATATAAAGAAAGGAAAAAACTATTCATCATCTAAAGGACTCGATAACTATGTACAACCACCTACGAGCTCGATCTGTCACCGCTCATTGGGATCTTGGCCTACATTTAAGAACATGCAGGGGAGAAATCTCTCTATGAGCTTTGCAACTCAGTATGGAAGTAAGATAGAAATAATCATAAGATCATAATATTAGACAAGAATCATAAAGACATCATCATCATCATCATCATATAGAAGGAAAATAGACATCATCATGATATAAGTAAAGGATTCTTATAACATGTCATATGGATAGAAGATCACTAAGATAATGAGAAATCAATAGATCAAGATGTCATCTTCTTAGGATCATAGGATCAAAAGATCGAGATAGATCATAATAAATCATCATTAAGTGATAAACGCCAATTATCATGACTATGAGGTCATCATTATATAAAGAATCAGAAAAAATTATCGTATGAGCATAGATAATCATGAAGTGAATCATCTTCTTTAGTTCATATTAATAATAGATCAAGAGATCATAGAAAGATCATCATAGAAGTGACAAGAGCCACAAATCATCTTGAAGAGATTTTATTATTAATATGCTTCATCTTCTTCTTCATCTTATTATTCATCTTTAACTTATAGTGGGGTATATTTTAATCCACGGGGAGGTCTGTCACAACCCGTCCATCATCATCATCATAACTGACAGAACCAGCCTATAACTGATCGTAATCAGCCCATAACTGTCCAAGGACAGCCCATAACTGGTCGTCACCAGTCCATCATCTTTTAATTAAACAAATCATACTATTTAACGTTTTACGTCTTTTATCTTGTATCTTTTAATTAAACAAATCATACTTCGATAAAAACTTAAAATCAGGATAAACGACATAATCATGGAGAGTAAATCAGGGATAAAATTTGACATCATCATCATCATACTTAGATTAGGATTAATCATGTGAAACATGGATTAAAAGATCATAATCATGAGCATAATCTGGACGGAACCCGGGCCGAGTAGGGAGAAACCGGGGTCGGATCCGACATGGTCATCATCGGCACAAATCAGAGAGCAAGTCCGGACCGGGTTCGGGTTACACCCGGGCTGGGTCGGGTCGTCATAGATATAATTGGATCTAAATTAATTCATCGTAAGATCATAATATGCATAATCATCTTCATGACATAGATTAGGATTACGTATAGGAGCATTAATAGCATAATCATCGTCATCATCAAGTTCTGAATTAAGTACCTAATCAGGGACCAAAGGATTATAAAATCAACTTAATCGCTTTGGAACCCGGGCCGAGTTGGGTGAAACCTGGGCAGAGTTCGTAAGGGCATCATCGGAGAAAGATCAAGACATGGCCCGGACCGGGTGTAGGTCATACTCAGGCCGGGTTCATATTTAGCGGATCGGTCGGCCGATTCATCGGATCGGTCGACCGCTCGATAGAAATCGCGGCCGAGTGCGACTTTGTCATGGAACTGCCCGGACCGGGTCATCATAAACCCGAGCCGGGTTCTTCTTCGTTGCAGAGTTTTCGCGCTCACGACAATCACAGACTCGGCCGAGTTCCATCAAACTCGGTCCGAGTATGGACCTACCCGGACCGAGTTCTAAGGAAATCGGGCCGGGTTCTTCTTACACTGAACTTGCGCAGATGCGCGGTGTGCGTTTCGTTCATCTTTTCCGGCGACGACCGGCATCCAGAATCGTCATAAATCAAGGAACTAATACTAGACATAAACTAGGACATGCTTCGAGTCTAAAATCATGATTCTAGGAAGAATTTACCCTAATTCCATACCTTGTTAGTTTCTGTCCAGAAACTAATCCTGCAGTCTTCTTCTTCCTCCTCCTCTTCCTCTTCTTCCTCGGTCCGCACCTCTCGGTTCAAGCACGCTTCGACGACGTCTCCTCCCTCCGGCGAGTCCCCTTTTGGCGGCGGCAAATCAGGGACGAGAAAGGAACGAAAAAGGTGCCCGAGAGGGAGAGTAAATTAGGGCCGACTTATAAGAAAAATAAAAGGGACTGATTTATTTGATTTGGCCTCTTATTTATAGGGGAGGAATTTGAGAATCTTTGGGACTTCAAGATTTGATTTAATCCCCTCAGATTTTAAAACTTTGTTTCCTATTTATCTTTTCCTCTATTTGGTTTTATCTTCCTATTTGTTTTAATCCTTTCCATCCTCTTCTTTTCCTTTTTCTATTTCAAGTTTATCTTTTTTTTTTCTTTAAATGAACCGGGCTTACAATAACACTCTTCTACACAAGACTCATCTCTCTCTCTAGCCTCACATACACACCTCATTAGACTCAACAACTAAGTAAGACACCCTGTTACAAACAAAGTCACTACTTTACAAATATAGACACTTTATACATAATGACTCACAATATTAGCTCTGAATTGACTTGGAGGTCTTTTCTTTCTAGATGGATCCACAATGGAAAACAAATTTATATGAATGATAGTTGGTGGTTCAAAGCTTCTTACTTTATATAATTCTTGTTAAGAGATCATATTTCAATATTAAGCTTTTGACTTTTTTCTCCCCTCTTGGGCTTGTGAGCAATCTTTAGTTTGCTATGAACTTTTTGGCTTTGCAACAACGAAAAATTATTCCTTTTTTTTTGTAATGCCCCCAAATTTCACCCTCTGCCATGTGGCAATTGGACTTATTTTGAGTCGTGTTACTTACAATTCATTTTTCTTCAGCATTTTTTGCATGAGATGCGGAAGCAAACTAACTATATATTCATCATTTTAAAGTGCAAAAGCGAATTATGCTTTCTAACTATTCTTTCCTAATAGTCCTCCAAAGACAATTATTTTACAATTAACTTTACATCATATAACTATAAGAAGTTCTAATGACTCAACTTTCATGTGCTAGTTTACATCACCATGAACATTGTTGCTGCTCACGCCTCCATCCTAACTCTTCGATTAACTACATGTGGGATTTAGATATGGAAAAATAAAATTTTCATGAGAATAAAATACGTAGTACATAAGATAATACAAATGGATAAGATGACTTAATGAAAATAGATAAGCTTTCGGTATGAGAAAACACTTATATTCTTTTGTTTCTATTCTTTTTCTTTCATAATCTATTTCATTTTTTTCTATTCTTTTCTATTCTTTCTTTTTCCCATTATGTTCTTTTCTATTTTTTCTCTTTTCTATTTTGTTCCATTTTGTTGTTTTCTCTTCTGTTATTTTCACTACATCTTTTACTTTAAACAACTTATAGGACATCTATATGTGTTTTTCTAATGCGAGTTTGACTTCTTTTATTATGGATCAACATGACATTTTCATGTTGCTATAACAATGGGTCTAGGTGGATCAAATCAGGATTAGGTCAGCGTTTACTTACTAACAAAAAATTTGAACTTCACATATCCACTCAAGTAGGATTGCAATAATCTTTCTTTCTTTAAAACTATCACAATGGGATTATCAATGCCCACCTCATAATGTTGTCATGGTTGTACTATTAATATCCATATGTTGACTTCCTTTAAAACTATCAGAGACTATTAATACCCACCTCATGATGTTATCATGGTGGGGCTATTAATAGTCACTTTTTGGCTTATAACAATAAGTGCACATGAGTATCCCATTTTACAGCTTTTATCTTTTCTTATTTATCAATATTTTCTGTTCAATTCACCAAGCATCAAAATAGGGACAAAAATGTCATTTGACACATCTACGAATCAATACAAAATCATATATGCAATTTGTGCAAAATTTAGGTCGGATAAAGTCAAACCTGAACTTTGTTTAGTCTGCACTCGAACTAGGTCAGAGGTGACCTAGTTCGGGTCCTTTCCAATCCAATGTCTTATACATTTCTTCGTTGAACTCGGGTCGGATTCCTATGTGGCTCGGTCTGAATTGTGAAATCAAATCCTTCACTTCTAATATCCAAAACCTATGTTGGGTCCAAGGATGGCTCGGGTCGGGCTCCTCTCGACATTCTTTCTATCTTCTCAGACTTGAGAACTCGGGTTGGGTCTCACAGGGTTGGATTGTGCCGTTAAACATCCTATCTTACCTTAATACTGAACCCGGGCCGGGTTATATGAAACTCAGGCCGAGTCATTGCCGTCGAACGATGAACAGAATACTTGAACATACTTTTCCCTATTCTACTTTGAAACTCGGGTCGAGTTGTGGGCTGACGCAAGCCGAGTCAAAACCCAAAAATATCAATTCATACTTTTGAATGAAACCCGAGATGAGTTACATGAAAATCGAACCCAGTTTACATCGAATTCAGGTCGGATTCAGTATTGATAAAAATGCGCCAAAAAAACATCATAGAACTTGGACCGGGATTGGAGCAACTCGGGCTGGGTTCTAACAAAGCAGAACTCGGGTGATTTTCGTTAACTTTGGCCTATAATAACTTTTGATACAGTACTTTTTTCGGCATAAAAACTATGTGAAACTATTTGTGGGACACAGGAGAAGATATAGCGCTCATCCATCAACTTAACTATTTCATTAAGAAATCGTATTCAAAAGTGAATCCAAAATCTCATGTACTCGACTATTTCATACTACCTGAAATCTGAGACTTTGGTGCGTTTTTTTGTGAGATCTAATGACAACTAACCACGAGGCTAGCGTCCTTCGACAGAGGATAGATCCAATATTGGATGGCCTGTCGGAACGCTCATGCACGCGCACTGAGGAAGGAGAAAACGTAGCCCAAAAATGGAGGAAAACTCGAGTGGAGGAGAAGAGAAAATGACTCAGAAGAGACGAGTCCTATCTATAGGGAAAAGTACCCAAAGTTCTAATCTAATTAGAACTCCTACTCATACTTGTAAGATCCAAAGGCACCAGGGGAGCGAATTGGTGTTTAAAATAAAAAATATTATTTTCACGAAAATTGTTGCGGAAGTTTAAAATCGATGCATGAATATTTAAACCAAAACAATAACAATCAAATCACATAAGTAGAAAGGAGAGGGAGAGAGAATGCAAACAGAAAGAATACGATGGTTTATTAACGAGGTTCGACCACACCTTAGCCTACATCTCCGCTCCAACTTTTTAACGTCGAGACCGTCGGAGATTCTACTAAACACTCTTCTTCGTTCAAAATGGGGCAAGGAAGAAAATCCTTTACGACACCATCTTTTCTCCGCTTCGAGAGGTAAGGAAAACCTCTTGTCTTAGGAAGCTTATCTTTTTTCTAGCTTGGGAGGTAAGATAGAACCTCTTCTATACAGAAGCTCACGCCCACTTTTTAAGAAAGTATTTCTCTCTTTTACAATATCAACTCATAAGAAAATAAGAGAGAAAGAAGAGAAGATTTGACAATAACTTCAAGAAAATAATTTTTCTTTGATGCTGATATTTCCCTTGAGTTCTTTTTGAATTTTGAATCCCTTGCCTTCTTTTATAGGCCTCTTTGAATAATATGATCGTTGCTCTTTGATTTGGTCAAAACTAGTCGTTACTGTTCATTTTCATTAGGACCAGTCGACCGCTTTAATGAACCGACCTATTCGACCATTGCACGATTTTCTAAGTGACATCGGTTGATCGGTCTACCGAACGATCCGTCGACAAGTATAGTATCGTCTTTTTGATATTTGACCTCTGAATTGATCGATCAATCGGTGCAATGATAGGACTATCGATTAGTGTGCTCTCGACATTAAACTGGGCAATTTGTATATTGACCGGTCGACCGGTATGCTTGATCGGTCGACCGTTTGTGCTTCGACCAGCCTGCACTACTTTAATCAACATATTGACTATCCTGCACTATTTTGAGCATAACTTTCTGCATAATTACCCAAATGAGATGATTTTTTATTATACGAAAAGTTAACAGAATTCTCTACACATGAAAGAACTCATTTCTATTTAATCCTTTCGACATATTACTCTAATCATTCGAGGTCTTTATCATCAAAAATATATTTATATAAGACATAAAACTTTGCTCCAACAATACTTCTATCCATAATTCATCTTTTTTATTGTTCACAAATTTTTTGATTAAATTAATTAATTAATATCACTATTTCCTGATTTTTGAATTAATACCACTATTTTCTAAATATTTTTATCTTTAAAACTCTTAATTTCAATCTCTTTAGGTGTCCTAATTCAATCTTTCAACAAACTTTATCCCTTTCATCTTCTAAGCATCTTTTTTTATTACATCTATCCTAATCATAATTATTCCTTAATTTTTGAAATTAAATAAATAATAATTATCATTAACTTTGAATTTTTGAAATAAAATAATAAAATAAATATTATTTTATCTTCTAGATGTTTTTGAACATAAAATTCTTATCTTAATTCTCATTAGGAGTCTTTTATACCCTAATCTTATAGTTAGATTTAAATTCAATTTTGAATTTCTAATCTCATTATAACTTCAATTCTAACCTAATTAGAAATCCTCTTTTCCTACCCCTTATCCAATAACACTTCTATTCTCATTCAAGCTTTTCTTATCTTATATTTTCTTCTTCTTTTATCCTTCCTCCAACTATTTCTTTAATGGAAAAAATAGGTCTCCCGCCAACTTAAATGGGAAACCGTCCCCTCACATCACAGCATTCGTCCGATGCGCATCGGATGATGCACCGATTATCACCGATTTGCGCAAGGTGATGATGACTTTGTACCGATTCGGTGGACACAATTCGACTATGAGGACCAGTTTGGCCAAAGAGGTACAAAGGCGGGAAAATGGGCACCACCTCTTTCTCTCCGCTTCTCTCTCTCATTTTTTTTTCTTTAACAAATACTAAATTTTGAATTAATTTAATTACGAAAATTAATTTTTAATTTAAAAAAAATCGGGGTGTCACATTTTTTGTTTTGGTTTCCATCTTTTGCCTAAGTTCTTCCGGAAGTAACTCATCGCAATGAAGAAGCAGTCCAACGTTGACATATTCTCTGTGTTTCGGCTTTCGCGCCGAAAATGGAAAAAACCATCAAATTTGATCGGATAATTAGAAATTACGAGCTGTTATTTACAGCTTTTGGTGAGATGTATTTTTCTTAATCCCAACGACAATATATTTTACTAGAAGAGCTGCAAGTTCCAGATTTATTGGATGTTCAGAAGAGAGAAATTAAGGTTACAAGTTGAAACATCATGTGCCCAATCTTCTTATAGTTTATACTCTAGGAACATTTTCCAAAAATAAGAACGAGTAGAATCAACACAGATGAAAATATATTGCACCTGAAACAAGTACGACCAGATGTGCAAATGCAAACATGCTTTCAGTCTGCAACATGATGCTGTCATCTTCCTTCCATCATTGTTATTGTTACTTCATTTAAGGCAGAGGTGCTTGATGATGTAGTAGGAGCTTTACTGTTGTACCAAAAAACTGGTTGCTTTGGTAGATGCACCATGATGGATTCATCAGATAACATCAGCACCACATCATGCATCATGGGCCTATCCTCGCTCTTCTCTTCCACACATAGTAAGCCAATCTGGATGTATTTTAGTACCTGAGGAACATGAATATCCGATAATCCAATCTCTCCTTCCACCAACCCTAGACCTCTATCCTTGTTCCATAGTTTCCAAACCTACAAAGATCAATTCATTAAACAGATCAGATGTTTTCTTCGTCATAGATTTTAATTGCAGTAATAGGCCACACATACGTGCTCTACAAAGTTCATATCTTCTTTTTGAGTGAAAAATTTGTTGCTCTTTGCGACTAAAATCTTTAGTACTATGACGCCAAAGCTAAAAACATCAGATTTCTCGGAGAAAAAATCCATCCATGGCATATTCTGGCGCCATATATCCGCTGCAAAAGGTAGTCAACCATATTAGCATTTGTATGCATTCATGACAACTGACGATACTTTCATGTGATGTTAAAGGAACGTCCTTACAAATGATACTTACTATGTCCCAACAACCCTCCTTGTTTGCTCATCCAATTGCCCTGCTTTCATAATTCTTGCCATGCCAAAATCTGAAATTTTGGGATTCAGATCCTTGTCAAGAAGAACATTGGTTGTCTTAAGATCTCGATGGATGACTTTTAATCTGGAATCTTGGTGTAGGTACAAGAGCCCCCTCGCAATTCCTATTATGATATCAAGGCACTTTTGCCATGTCAAAAGCGCACTGTTCCTTCCATCTAATAGATTCATACATTTTTGTTAGCCCATGCAATTAATGCTTAGTATCTTCCAAGTGTTGAAATGTCAAGCAAATACTTGACTAGAAATTGATAGCTTACTTCTTCCATAAAAAAAAAACAAAAATCACTATGTATAAAAAATGGCTAACCAAATATGAAGGCATCCAAATTGCCGTTATGCACATATTCGTATATCAACATCCTCTCCTCGTCTTCAATGCAATATCCAAGCAATTGAACGAGGTTTCTGTGTTGAAGCTTTGCAATTAGATTGACCTCAGTTTTGAACGCTTTTATCCCTTGCGTCGATGCTTTGGACATTCTCTTGACAGCAATTTCTCGTCCATCTCCTAGTTTTCCCTGCAGTTTGTTTAACAATGAAACTTCATGGACTACAACTATCGGCAGCAAAATTCGACATAGGAGAAGATTGATAATCCATGTTTATTCGAAACAAAGAAAAGAAAGACGCTAGTCACCTTAAATACAGTGCCGAACCCACCCTCTCCGAGTATGTTGTGGGTAGAGAAGCCTTCAGTAGCACCTTGTATAGTAAGCATATCATATGAAGGCAACTGCGCATCATCTTCTCCTTCCTCATTTCTGATGGAACAAATTACTGTTGGTTTACGTTGAAAAGGGCATCAGTTAGTAACTTGGTATACAGTAATTAAATTAAGTGAATACTGACTTGGTGCTTTACTTAAGGAATTAAATATTATTATTGAGTGCACCTTGTTTTTGGCCTGTTCTCTTCTTGAAACATATAAATAACCCAATACAAACTAGAAGAAAACTAAATGCAGAAGCAAGGATGATCACAAGCAGTCGTTTCTGGTAGCCAGAATCGGATGTAGTGAAACCTGAAAGAAATCAATTTAGAAACATTACGTGAATAGATGATTCAATCATCACAAAAGTAATATTACTAAACCTAAACGAAAAAGAGAAAAAAAGTGATAGTATTAAAGAGTAAAGATGATTCAATATTCTACGGATCGTTCTGAAAAGCTAATTTATGTCATGATAAATGCAAGTGCTTGCTTCATGGCCTGCAAAAGAAAAAAATTTTGTTGCAATGAAAAGCTAAATTAGCGACCATGTAATTATCTGCTATACTTATGTCAGCTAATGGGGAGATGCTTACCTATCCGGCCAGATGAAAGAATCCGGACATATAACGCAGCTAAATTGCCCATTGAAGAACTCAGCCTGATGTCATACATATCGTGGTGCCAGAACGCAGCCTGTCGCTCCGAGCACAGCATAAGCCGTGCAGCTACAATTCCTCAAGCACCAGTCTCTGCATTCGTCGAGATCCATGTGCCTGTCACTGGTAGCGTTCTCCGTATCAGGCATCTTCATATAGTGCAATACTGCAAATGAATCTGAAGAGGAGCAATTTAAGGCTGTCTCCCTCACGCATCCGTCAGAGTACTTCCCCCTGTTCCAATTGTTTGGAGACTTTGGAACATGACCCTTCGGACACTTGCAACTATATGAGTTGTCTGATGGCTCGCAGAGGCCGTTAGCTCCACAGATGGCATAGTTATCACATTTATCCCACGGGAACTCGTTGATAATTGACCACTGGTTGCTTTCTGTGAACCAAACTAGAAACAGAAGCGACCCTGTGGCATTTATAAGCACACGAAATATCTCAGAAGTATTCACCACGTCCCCGTAGATGTAGCCTCCGTCGGCATTCCTCCACAACTCGGATTCCATAATAACATTTTTCAGAAGAAATTTAGGCGAATTCCACGGTCCGTAGAAGCGAGCAATTTTCTGAGTCCCTCTCCATATGTGGATCTCCGGCACGTCGTAATTTGAGAACTTGACGCAGTAGCCGCCTGGCGAAGGGTCACTGGGACTCGTCCACGACGTGTACTGCCAGAGGATGTTGTGTCGGTAGTCCACACCAACCTTCATGCGTGGAAGATACGTGTCGGTCGGATGATCAAAGCTTTGCCAAACAAATCCGCCGGCTATTCTGGTAAAACTGACTAAGACGAGGTTTCCCGAATCCAGTAGCCGTAAGACCGGATTTTTCCCCGTCGACGACGACGTGCTCGTCGACCAAAAAGCTCTCCCGTGTTTGTCAGACAGGACCAGATTTCCGTCTGCCGAGAGGTGCAGCGTTCCAGAATCCCGGCTGCTGAGAGGGGCGGCTCTGTTGGCGACCCATACGACTGTCTGGACTGAGATGTTGTGGAACCAAATCCCCAGGTACCTGTTGCTCGAGTTGGCCGGGCTGAAGAACCCCATCTCAAACCTCCCTCCACTAGAGATCAATGTCTGGCCGTCTGTCATCGTTTGGTTTTGGATCATGGTGTCTCCTGCATTGACATCGGAGGAGATGTATCATTGCTGATCTCAAATAAGTTCAGATATTTACAACTTGTCCATATTTAAGCAGGGATTAGAGGGAGCTCGATCCTATGCAAAAATGCAGAGCAAGTAGCACTTCAAAACCATAAAAGAGATCCCGTTGCCCATGTTGTTCTTGCACAAAAAAAAAAGATAATGCTGCGAGAAATTATGCTTTCGAAGTTGGAAAGAATCATCACGTACTAGAATGGTGACTGACGATAAAAGATACTGCTGGCGCCGTGATTGGCAGCACAGCTAATAAAGTCATGATGAGCATGGTGACGCTATTGGCCCTTTCCATCCCCATGCCGAATTCCGGTACCCTCCTGTGCTGTCTGATGGCTTTAAATCTGTTCTTTAAACCAGTTGCTGGTATATATAAGCTTTGAATCATACTTTTTTTATGATCAACACAGAAATGCAGGTCCTAGGTGTGTTGATTGAGTTATTTTAAAAATTGTAAAAATAGTTGGTGGTTATTTTTACTTTTATCCCTAGATTATATCTATTCTACTTATCTCATAATCAACTTTTCAGAAACTTCTATTTGACACTCAAAATGTTAAAGTGTAAAATAAATTTGCTTATTATAAGTTTATCTTTTCGACCTTATTAAATTTTAGATATTTTATTTGAAAAATAGAAAGATCAAACGAGTTCATGATAATGGCGAGATTAGGCTGTGGGTTTCATTTAATACGTGCTTTCTTAATTTTTAAAATTAAAATATAACAAGGGTGTATGATTAAAGTATATATATTTTAGACGTTTAGAATTAGATTAAAGTATTTAGGAAATTGACGAGTGGTACGTGGATTCTATTAAAGTTTAGGCGGTAAAGTGAAAGTTATATGTGGATATAAACTTATGAGATAGATTTGGTTAATTTGATTCATCCTTTCTTCAGATATAAGTTTTAATACTTGACTTAAGGGAAGTTAATTTAAGTATAAATTTTATTATCCTTTAATGAAATTAACGTCTTCATTTTTTTATGCGACGAAGAAAGAAATAAAAATTAGGACGAGTAAAATATTTTTTATCATAAAAAATAAATCTAGAAAGTTTTATTATAAATGGTGTGATGAGCTTAGAATTAAAATCTAAATTTGTTTTTTTTTTCAAAATTATACGTATTTGCTTCCTAAGTCCATCCAACCCAACTAAATTTTGCCTATCCCATTTAAACACGTCGGTCAAATAAAGCAATATGAATGTCTTAATAGTTAATATATTTGTAAAAAAAGGGTTGTTGTTATTTGTTCGAAGAAAACAGAAAACGTATCAAAAAAATATGTAGCAAATTATTTGTGGAAAAAATTAGGTAGCATACTTTTTTATTTGTTGTTTTTTACTCTATTAATTTTCAACTTCCAGTACTAAAGGCGTAAAAATGATTCCTCTTGATGCTTCCGATATCAAGACTCCTTGGTTATGGAGTTCAACTCACTACCAATTGGGTAACTAACTTTTTTATCGGATCCAAATAAATATATTGTAAGATTAATCTTATAGTTATTTAAATTGTAACACGAAAAAAACACTAATGCCTCGTCACAACTTTTCGTTTAAACTACTATGTCCCTTATCCATTATGTAATCTATTTCATAATTATTTCAAAATATTTCCAGCTTCCCTCATCTACGTATTGTATAAAATATAAAATATTATTGCTTGTATAAATATTTTTATACTGATATTTTCATTTTTGTAAAAAAAAAATTGGTTCATTACGCAATTAAACACCGTTCACATTTTGACATAATAATAATAATAATAATAATAATAATAATAATAATAATAATAATAATAATAATCAATTGCATATATGATGAAAATAAAATTTTCTTTCTATGGAGTGAATGCAGGGCCTTTTATTTCACGATATCTGTGTATATTAATTGATAATTGTTTCATGATAAATAAAAAATTAATTGAACATAATATATATATATATATATATATCAAAGTTACAAGAGATATAATAAATTCGGAAATTTAGAAGATGAAAATTAAAAAGAGAAGAGAATAAAGTGAAATAAGGTAAAATAGTCAAAATGAAAAAGTGAGCGGAGTGCTATTATGTTATTTGGAATCATAATTGATGGACTCTGTTTTATATATAAAAAATTAAACGTGTCATGAGATAAAAAAAATTCAAGAAAAAGTAAATAATGTATTATCAAAAGGTAAAAATTAGTGCAAGAAAAAGTAAATAATATGGACTAGTGATTTATTTAACTTCTACAGATTTTCTTTTTGCATAATACAATTAATATGTATATAATAATTACGCAATGATATTGAGTCAATGTTAGATATAAATAATTACGCAATGATCTAACAATGCTCAATAGCGTAATTTAGCCCCTTTAATGTGATAAGCACAATTAATGTTCATTTAATGATGACTCAATGTATTGGACAGAAGGAGGCCATAGTTAGATTGGTAGTTGCTAATCTTTTAATGCTGCAAGGAAGATGGAGCATTAAAGCAATGAAAACTAAGCATAACCAATTAGAAATTCGGCTGAATTCAGTGATTAAACTTGGATCAAATAAAACATAACATTTGGTATTTCATGACAATGGTACTTAATGATTTTTTAGCGGCCTCCGAAGCGACGATTTAACTCGATAAGGTTAATGATAACTCGATAACGTTAATAATTATGTGCACAATCCACTTATCGAATATCATTCCATCAAACATAATACGATAAGATCAGTCGCGTCAAATTTTTCGAGGGACCCAAAGGCCTTCAAAGCGACCATTTAACAAACGCGATCCATATTGAATATCGGTCCATCGAACATAATACGATAAGATCACTTTACGGTCGCGTCAAATTTTTTGAGGGACTCAAAGTGGTAGGTAATAGTTGGTGAGTGACAGTGGGTTCCGAGTCCCATATTTTTCATCTTTTCGTAAATGCACATATCCATTCAAGACGTCTTTTTTTTAATTTTTCATAGATTCACATATTTGTCTAATGTCACAAGACATTCACAGTATAAAACTATGCTAATAGTCCGAATCCATCCACACATAGTTCGATGTGTTAATGTTCATGCCATTTCCGTTCTAACTTTGATCAGATTGAATAATTTTAAACCCCATCTAGTATGACTGAACTTGGTGGTTGATTATTTAGTCATGCTTCTATCTTATAGTCGCCGATCCCACCTAGTAGTATAATATTTTATTGTTGTTATCTATTTTATAGTCATCTTCAATCATTTTTAATCATCTACCTTAATTTTCAACCTCACCCCATATATATTTTTAATTTTATTCAAGTTTTCAACTTTTTTAATATTTTATTTTTTTAAAAAAAAATATTTCTTAAACTAGTTCGACTCAAATATAGCTGAAAATTTACCTAGTACGTGACCCAACCCATTGAACCAATTTGATGAGGAGTTTATCATGTTGAATAGTGTTTTAAGTCAAATCAAATCCATTTTGATCCATGAACAACCTAATAAAACGAATCATTGCTATTATCAATATGTAATACTATTTTTTTTAGATCTTAGTTAATCATTGCAAATTAAAGTTGAGGGATTAAAATAAAATCAAACATATGATTTGGAAACTATTCATAATTTT
This sequence comes from Pontederia crassipes, assembly GCA_030549335.1. Classification (NCBI taxonomy): domain Eukaryota; kingdom Viridiplantae; phylum Streptophyta; class Magnoliopsida; order Commelinales; family Pontederiaceae; genus Pontederia; species Pontederia crassipes. The sequence goes on along the minus strand of CM060194.1, from coordinate 57,108,823 downwards.
TCTTGCACTAACTGGTGATCCTTCTTTAAGACTTTTATTAATCATTGCATAACTAATCTTTCTATAAGACCTTTATTAGGCTTATATTGGTTCATCCAAATTTAGCCAACCAGACTTGTTCTTGGTCCTGGGCTGGTTTTGAATTAGGCATGGCCGTTGAACTATTCTAGATGTAATCGAACCAAATCTTTTTTTAAGCCAAAATATATTATCTATTGATATGATCAGAGTCCAAATACAAAATATGAAGAAGTCCTGAGGAAGGTCTCTTCCCAAAAGTAAGTTGTCATGCAACTGTCTGGCAAAGCCAGCTAAAAATGCATTGCCGAATTATCATTTTCTATTAACATGTAGACATTTAAAGTTCTCAAACACAAAATGTAACGTCCTCAAATTGCACCCCGTCACGTGACAGAACACGGTTCGAAGACGTTACGGGTTATCCTTACGTGTATATCATGTTGACCGAAAATAAGATTTTGACTGGTCAACTCAATATCGATAAATGCAGAATAATTAAATCATCATTTAAGAATAAAGATAGTAACATCATGAAATGCGGAAGTCCGATAACTGACTTCGTAGGAGTCCAAAGGAAAACTAATACATCAAGTAATAAAAATAAAGGAAAAAACTATCCATCATCCAAAGGACTCGATAACCATGTGCAGCCACCTACGAGCTCGATCTATCACCGTTGGCCACCATCATCATTGAGACATTGATCTGCATTTAAGAACATGCAGGGGAGAACCTCCCTATGAGTTTTACAACTCAGTATGGAAGTAAGAAAAACATCATAATAGGATCATGATACTAGACATAAATCATAAAGGTAACATCATAATATAATATCATCATCTGATAGAAAAGTGAATCATGATCATAATATGAAATGATAGGAGCATGCACAGGAACATATGAATAAAAGATCACAAATAATCATCATAAGAAAGACAAAAGCTAGACATCATAAGAGAGATTCTTTATTCATATATGTTCATCTTCTTCATCATCTTAGTTTCATCTTTGGCTTATTTGGGGTATATTTCAACTTACGGGGAGGTATGTCTTAACCCGTCCATCATTATCATCTTAACCGGCAAAGCCAGTCCATAACTGACCGAGATCAGCCCATAACTGATCGTCACCGGTCCATCATAAAAAGAGCTCTCAATTTAATATTTTATGTCTTTTATCTTGCATCTTTTAATTAAACAAAACACTTTTTGATAAGAACTTTAAATCAAGATAAAAGACATGATCATGGAGAGTAAATCAGGGGCACAAGTGTAATAATCATCACCATCATTAGGATATGAAATAGGAACATAATCAATGATCCGAACATCATAGAATTGGTTTAATCAAGGTTGGAACCCGGGCCGAGTAGGAAGAACTCGGGCCAAGTTCGTAGTCATCATCTATGGGAAAATCAGAGAGGAGCCCGGGCCGGGTTCGAGTTACTCCCGGGCCGGGTCGATTCATCGTTGAGTCGGGGTCGCTGTCGCACCTGACACTTCTGGGTATGCATAACTCGGTCCGGGTCATCTTCAACCCAGGTCGGGTTCGTCCGGTTGTAGAGCTCCGAGAGCGCAACAATGGCGGATCCGGACCGAGTTCCTCCAAACTCGGTCCGGTGATGGACTTCCCTGGGCCGGGTTCAGGTGAACTCGGGCTGGGTTCATTTTGCGCAGATACTGCTTGGATGCGCAGTTCGCGTTCGATGGCCGGCACTATTCAATATCATAGAACATCAGGCTTTAATCAGGAACTACCTACAACATGTTTCTAGTCTAAAACTAAGATTCTATTATGAATTTATCCTAGTTCCATACTTTTTACTTTCTGTCTAAGAAACTATCCGTGTAGACCACTTCCTCTGCCCGCTCCTCTCGGTTCAGGTGCACGTCCGGCGTCGTCCACGTCCTCTAGTTGACCTTCTAAATGGCGGCGGCCATCAGAGGCAAGAAGGAACAAAAAGGGCGCACGTACAAAGAGAAATTAGGGCCGGCTTGCAAAGGGGAAAAGGAGCTGATTCGTTGGATTTAATCCCATATATATAGGGGAGAAATCTGAGTTCGTATGGTAATTAAAGGATCAATTTAAATCTAACTCATATTTTTATCTTTTCTTCTATTCCCCTTTTTATCTTTTCCCTTTATTTTTCCTTTCCTCTTTTCCTTTTAATCTCAGGTGTTACATCATAAACTTTTTAAAATAAAATTCGTCCTCGAATTCAGTCAGAAGTCAGGACTTACCAAATAGTACAGGAAATTTCCTTCGCATCTCAAACTCGAGCTCTCAAGTGGCTTCGTCACCTCGGTGATGGCTCCAAGCCACCTTGATCAGTGGTACATCTTTGTTATTGTGACGTTGAACCTTTGTCTTTAGAATCTGGATAAGCTATTCCTCATAGGTCAGATCATCTTTGAGGTTGGGTTCTTCATATCGTATAACATTAGCATCATCATGCTTGTACTTTCGGAGCATAGAAACGTGGAACACGTTATGAACTCGCCCATAGGATGGAGGTAAGGCTAGCCTGCAAGCACATTCTCCAACCAGCTCAAGTACCTCAAATAGACCAACATATCTTGGGCTGAGCTTTCCTTTTTTACTGAACATCATCACTCCCTTGGTTGGGAAAACCTTTAGGAGCACTTGATCACTTGTTTGAAAACTTTGTTCATGTCGTCTTCTGTCAGCATAGAATTTTCGTCGAGCTTGAGCTTCCTTCATCCTTTCTTGTATCAGCTCGACCCTTGTTGAATATTCCTTTGTCTTTTTCAGCTCCTTAGCATTCAAAATCTTCCTTTCACCTACCTCATTCCAACATGCAGGTGAACAACATGCTCTCCCGTACAAGACTGTAAAGGGAGCAATACGAATGTTGGAATGGTAGCTATTATTGTAAGCAAACTCTATAAGTGATAGGTGATCATCCTAGTTATCCTTTCAGTCAAGGGCACAAGCTCTTAACATATCTTCAACTGTTTAGATGGTCCTTTCAGTCTGACCGTCCATTTGTGGATGGAATGTCGTACTATAATTCAGCATCGTTTCAAAAGAGTCTTGTAAGTCTCTCCAGAATCTGGCTGTGAACTTTGGATCCCGATCTGATATAATAAAGGTGGGGATTCCATGAAGTCTGATGATCTCTTGTACATATAGATTCATAAGGCTCTGCACTGATTATTTTGACTTTATCGATAGAAAGTGTGCAGACTTCGTTAACCGATTCATTACTACCCATATGGCATCATGTCCCTTCTGGATGCGAGGTAAATAAGTTATAAAATTCATGGAGATGTCCTCCCACTTTCACTGTGGAATGGCGAGAGATGTGATCTTTCCATAGGGCTTCTGATGTTCCACTTTTATCTGTTGGTAGACCAGGCACTTGGAAATATATTCAGCAATATCTCGCTTCATGTCATTCCACCAGAAGGTTCTTTGCACATCCTTGTACATCTTAGTGTTGCCCGGATGGATCGCAAACTCAGACTTATGACATTCATGCATCACTTCTCTTTTAATGACTAAACGATCTCTATATCGGATCCCACCATCTGTTGAGAGCTTGAAATCTTTTTATTCCTTCTGACATCTTCTTAATATCTTCGTATACTCAGGATCTTGAGCCTGAGCCTTAATGATCCTATCCACCAGATTTAGTTGTATCTGGTGCATCATCAGTACTGTTCCATTCCTTCCAGGTCTTGGCTTTCACAAGCTTAGCTCCTTCATCATCTTATACGTACCCATCATCATGTGAGTTAGTGAGCCTTCCCACTTGCGATTGAGTGCATCTGCAATTGAGTTCGCTTTACCAGGGTGGTAATTAATGGAGAACTCGTAATTCTTTAGTATTCCATTCATCTTCATTGTCGCATATTCAGGTCTCGCTAAGAGAAGACGTACTTAAGGCTCTTATGATTGGTGAACATCTCGAATTGTACTCCATACAGATAGTGTCGCCAAATCTTCAATGCGAAGACTACCGCTGCCAATTCAAGGTCGTGAGTTGGGTAGTTCACCTCATGCTTCTTCAGCTGCCTAGATGCATATACAATCACTTTTCCATGTTGCATGAGCACACATCCCAGTCTTGTGCCGCAAGCATCACTGTACACCACATACCCATCTGTACCCTTCGGAATGGTGAGTATGGGTGCAGTGGTCAGTCTGGCCTTCAGTTCTTGAAAAATATCTTCGCATTTCTGTGTCCATATGTACTTCACTTCTTTCTTCGTTAGGTTCATCAAGGAAGATGCAATCTTTGAAAAATCATTGATGAACCTACGATAATAACCTGCCAATCCGAGGAAGCTGCGAATTTCGGTGGCATGTTTTGGCCTTGGCCAGTGGGATACCGCTTCTACCTTGGAAGGATCCATAGAAATGCCCTTCTTCGAGATTATGTGTCCAAGAAACATAATCCGGTCAAGCTAGAACTCACACTTTGATAGTTTGCCATATAGCTTATGTTGCCTTAACTTTTCCAAAACTATCTTCAAGTGTTCCTTGTGATGTTCTTCATTTTTCGAATAGATCAAGTTGTCATCTACAAAGACGATGACAAACTGGTCTAGGTATAGTCTGAACACCCGATTCATGAAATTTATAAAAGTTGCAGGGGCGTTCGTCAGTCCAAAAGGCATCACTAGAAATTCATAGTAACCATACCTTGATCGAAAAGCCGTCTCCTGTAAATCTTCATCGGCTACTCTAAGCTGGTGGTACCCACTTCGTAAGTCGATCTTGGAAAATACCGCGGCATTAGAAAGTTGGTCGAAGAGATCATCGATCCACGGTAGAGGGTATTTGTTCTTGACTGTGGCTTTGTTTAACATCCGATAGTCAATGCACAGTCTTAAAGAACCGTCCTTCTTCTTGACAAAAAGCACTGGAGCTCCCTAGGGAGATACACTCGGCCCGATAAACCCCTTGTCTAAAAGCTCCTGAATTTGCTTCTTCAGTTCATGCATTTCGACTGGTGCCATCCTGTAGACGGCCTTTGAGATCAGGGCAGTGCCTGGAAGAAGATCGATCCGATAATCAATCTCTCGTGGAAGTGGTAATCCGGAGATGTCGTCAGGGAAGACATCCAAAAATTTAAGAACTACGTCCAGTTGCTGTAGTTGGGTCCATGGGCTGTCCATCGTCATCACATTTGCAAGAAAACTTCTGCATCCCTTCTGTATCATTCTTTGTGCGTTCAGGACAGATATGATAATCTTATCATCTTTTTCCGTGGTACCTCTGACGGTGGCTTTACGTTCACCTTGGGTACCAATGATTACCTTCTTTTGTTTGCACAGTACGATCACATCATGGTAGGATAGCCAATCCATACCAAGAATGACATCGTCGTCCGTCATTGGAATGATTACCAGATCTGCAGAAAGATTCTTACCTTGTTTATTTACTGGTACCTCAGGAAGATACTTGGTGGCGTAGAGCATTCCCATAAGAGTAATTATCTCCATAAGGTGACTTATATCATGTAGAGGTAAATTCAAAGCAGTAGCACAATCTTTAGATATGAAAGAGTGCGATGCATCCGAATCAAATAATATTGTAGTGGAAAGACTGGCTATGGATAGTGTACCTCTAATGACTTCGACGTCCGTCGGTACTGCATCTTCCTCCAAGTGGAAGACTCTTCCACGCATCATGTTGTTTCCGACTCTTGTGTCACACTGCGATGGTGCGGGTTCATCCTTTTTAGTAGGACAATCACGAATGAAATATCTTTGTTGACCATAGTGCAGGCATACCCTAGCCTTCATCCTACATTCCCCAATGTGGAACCTTCTATAGTGGGGACAAGTATCAGTATCCTATGCTTGCTGTTGGGGTTGCTGACGTTGAGGCTGCAAAAGGGTCATAACTTAATTCTTCTTCATCATAAACATATTTTAACTTCGTATTCATCATCTTTACCTGATATTGGGGCTGTTGTTGGTGGTTAGCCTAACGAGGCTCATACGGCCTTGCCCGGTTATCCCGACGTTTTACAATCGGGTCCTCCTCGATTCCGACGGCGGTCGTTCCATCGAGGTTGATTCTGAGCAGGGGTTGCATGGGATAGGGGTTTTGTTGCAGGGGTTCCATCGACGGAGCCTTTTCTTTCACATCCTTCAGTTCTTGTTGTTCCCTGGTATAGTTCCTTTTCATTGTGGTTGCTAACTCCATTGCCAGGCTCACATTAGCATATTGGCCAGCTAAGGTGCTGGTCCGGATGGTCGGATTTAAGCCTTGACAGAAATGATCTGCCTTCTGTCTGTCACTCATCTTAAGGGTGTTGTACCTCTCCAGATGAATGAATTTGACATGGTACTGAGCCACCGTCATCTGATCCTGACTCAGTTGCCGAAACTCCATCTGCTTCAGTGCACGCTAGTATGGTGGAAAGTAGCGTGCCTCAAACGCTTCACAGAAATGCTCCCAAGGAATGTCATTCTGTCCCTCATACTGTGTATCAATCACAATTCTCCACCAGTCCAAAGCATCCTCAGTTAACACGTTGGTGGCGAATAGGACCTTCTTATCTTCACCGCAGTTCATTTGTTGCAGCTTCTCCTTGATTGTCCTCAACCATCTCTCAGCCTTGTCAAACTCGTCCAAGTCATCATACTCTAGAGGGTGTAACTTCATAAATGCCTGAATAGTGTCCTTAGAGGGACTGATGGCGTAGGCTGTACAGAAGGAAGCTACATTGATGACATCATGGCTGGTACGGCCTGAACAGATGGTATCAATACAGGCAGAACCGTTGGTGCCCATGATGGTGGAGGCTGCACCATTGGAGACTGGACGGTCGGTTCCACAGCACGAGCCTGACTCATCTGAACCTCATTTTGATCTGTCCCCTCTTGTTATGGATTCTCAATCCCGTCGCTATTTCTAGGTCGCCTCCGACCCCAAGCTCTAGTAATAGGTGCGCGGCGTGGAGGTATCTACATCATCATGCATCATCATCTTAGAAAAATATTCTACATCTTAGGAGACAAGATAAACTTACTTAACTTCATGTGGCGCGGTGACTGCTCGTGCCGCTTGCACATGGACTTAACATCATACTTTAGGACATGAGAATGGCCTAACTTTAGGTTCTGATACATAATTGTAACGCCCCCAAATCGCACCCCGTCACGTGACAGAATACGGTTCGGAGACGCTAGGGGTCATCCTTATGTGTACATCATGTTGACCGAAAATAAGACTTTGATCGGTCAACTCAATATCGATAAATGCGGAATAATTAAATCATCATTTAAGAATAAAGAGAGTAACATCATGAAATGCGGAAGACTGATAACTGACTTCATACGAGTTCAAAGGAAAACTAATACATCAAGTAATAAAAAGAAAGGAAAATGCTATCCATCATCTAAAGGACTCGATAATCATGTGCACCCATCTACGAGCCCGATCTGTCACCATTGGCCACCATCATCATTGAGACCTTGGCTTGCATTTAAGAATATGCAGGAGAGAACCTCCTTATAAATTTTACAAAGATAAATATCATAATAGGATCATGATACTAGATATGAATCATAAAGATAACATCATCATCTGATAGGAAAGTGAATCATGATCATAATATGGAATGATAGGAGCATGCATAGGAACATATGAATAAAATATCACAAATAATCATCATAAGAAAGGCAAAAGTCAGACATCATAAGAGAGATTCTTTATTCATATGTGTTCATCTTCTTCATCATCTTAGTTTCATCTTTGGCTTATTTGGAGTATATTTCAACTCACGGGGAGACCTGCCTCAACCCGTCCATCATCATCATCTTAACTGGCAGAGCCAGCCCATAACTGACCGAGGTCAGCCCATAACTGGTCGTTACCAGTCCATCATAAAAAGAGCTCTACATTTAACATTTTACGTCTTTTATCTTGCATCTTTTAATTAAATAAAACACGTTTTGATAAGAACTTTAAATCAAGATAAAAGACATGATCATTGAGAGTAAATCAGGGGCACAAGTGTAATAATCATCACCATCATTAGGATCTGAAATTGAAACATAATCAGGGATCCAAACATCATAGAATTGATTTAATCATGGTCGGAACCCGGGCCGAGTAGGAAGAACTCGGGCCGAGTTCGTAGTCATCATCTATGAGAAAATCAGAGAGGAGCTCGGGCCGGGTTTGGGTTACACCCAGACCTTGTCGGTTCATCGTTGAGTCGGGGCGGCTGTTGCGCCCGACACTTCTGGGTATGCATAACTCGGTCCGGATCATCTTCAACCGGGGCCGGATTCGTCCGGTTGTAGAGCTCCGAGAACGCAACAATGGCGGATCCGGGCCGAGTTCCTCCGAACTCAGTCCGACGATAGACCTATGCGGGCCGGATTCAGGTGAACTCGGGCCGAGTTCATTTTGCGCAGAAACTGCGCGGACGCGCAGTTCGCATTCCGTTCATCTTCTCCAGCGATGGCTGGCACAATTCAATATCATAGAACATCAGGAATTAACTAGGAACTACCTAGAGCATGTTTCAAGTTTAAAACCAAGATTCTATCACGAATCTATCTTAGTTCCATACATTTTAGTTTCTATCTAGGAAACTATCTGTGCAGTGCTCTTCCTCTTCTTTCTCTTCCTCTGCCCGCTCCTCTCGATTCAGGTGCACGTCCGATGTCGTCCACATCCTCTGGTTGACCTCCTGTATGGTGGCGGCCGTCAGGGACAAGAAGGAATGAAAAGGATGCACGTACGAGGAGAAATTAGGGCCGACTTGCACAGGGGAAAAGGGGCTGATTCATGGGATTTAATCCCATATATATAGGGGAGAAATTTGAGTTCATGTGGTAATTAAAGGATCAATTTAAATCTAACTCAGATTTTTATCTTTTCTTCTATTCCCCTTTTTATCTTTTCCCATTATTTTTCCTTCCCTCTTTTCCTTTTAATCCCAGGTGTTACACAGAAACAATGCTTCTAATATTTTTTTACAAAGCTTTGATATGTTAAGGTGCAATGTGATTCTGTGATATGAAGGAAACCAACTCGGTGGAGTCCGATTCCACTTGAATGTTTCGAACGTTTATGGACACACATCTTCGAAGACCATCAAGCATTGCAAAGGGTTCAGCCTTCAAAGCTGACAAAAAATGTCTCGATGTTGATCCTGCAAAAATGAAAGTGGCATTACCAGACCTAAGAATAAAGCATGTACCCCCCATTCTACCCTGGTGGACAAATTAACCATCAGTGTTCAATTTGTACCGGGGATCACATGAAGGCTCCCATCGACACAAGTTCTAGTTTGATGGGGAAGTCCCCTCAAGATAGTGGTCGACGTGCATTTCATAATAGTTAGTCATAACCCATTCTCAAACGACAGTCGAGGTTGCATGACAGGAACTAAAGTGGGCGTCATTTCTAGCTCTCCAGATTCCTTACAGACACAAAGCGAAAAATGTAAGAATTTTGTCCCGAGAGGGAGATACAAGATTATCGCCTTTCTTGATCCGTCACCATTAGCCCAAGAATGCATATAAGTGAAAGCAAAAATAGATTTGGCTTGAAAGGTGTTCCACAGCTGAACAGCAAAAGAGCATTAAAAAAATATGTGTTCCAATGGATTCCTCGGTAGAATTATAGAGAAGGCAAGATGAATTTAAGTTGGGTTTAAATCTAGCTAACATATCCATTGGTAGGCAAACAAGAGTGGGAGAGTTTCCATAGGAAGTTTTGTATCTTAGGGGGAACCTTAATGAGCCAAATTCTTTTCCAACCAGACCATCCAACAAGTTGTCGATGCAAAGGGTTCTATTAATGAAATTGTAAACAGATTTAGCCTTAGGAATTTCTAAAGGATTAGGATCCAGATCCACCAATCATCATAGGGGTGCGCAAGTAGATAAATATTCAGAATCCTCGAAACTAAATAAGGGTCAAAAAGTAAAGTCAGTTATCAATCTCCCACTTAGCATTCATAATAAGATCAACAACATTCAAATACATGCAAATGTTATCCATGTTAACATAATTAGGCATAAAGCATAAAGGTATATTAAAAATCCATGGATCAGTAAAAACATTTATTGTGTTAATGTCATTACCAATCAGCTTCCTGAGCCCAAGCTTTATGCTTTCAAAAACTTGTATCAATAACCTCCAGCTTGGCTTATACAGTTGAGAGGTAGATACAAACTAGGGGTGGGGAAACCCATATTTGTTGATGATGAGTTTCATGTAATGGTGAAGCAACTGGTTCAAAATGGGTAGTACATGTTTTGCAAGTAAATTTTTTTTATATATTGTAGCTTTATGATACCCAAACCTCCCTCCTCTTTGGAGAATTGAACAGTTTGCCAATTTATTAGGTGCAGCTCTCTTTTTCCCCATTTAATGCTCAAAGGATGAACCCAGAGGAGATATGGACTGAGCTGAGTGAGTAGTTAGGTATATTGTTTATGGTGGAGTTAATTAGAGTTGTGTGGCCAGATAAGGTCTTCATTTTCCAACTAGTTAGAGATTTTTAAGAGATGGGTACACCAAGATAATTTAAAGGGTAGGAACTCAACATTAATCCCAAGAATATCTTTGATTTTGAATATGTTTTGGCATTAAATTTTGGGGGGAGATAGATACAAGATTTGGAAAGATTTAACTGTTGGTTTGTGAACTCCTTGTATTGATTAAAGATATATTTTAACCTTTTGCAGTTTGAGGTTGTAGCTTCCATGCATACTAATAAGTCATCAGCATAAAATAAGTGAATTATGGAAAAATTATTAACTTTGAAAGGTTTGATATTACCCAGATTAATTTCTAGAGTGATGAGAGAAGACCTAGGATACAAAAATAAAAAGATAAAGCGAGAGGGGGTCCCCCCCTACCTTATCCCCTTAAAACTTTTACAATAAGGCGAGAAGGTCTCATTGATGTAAGCATGTGGATCTTGGAGATTGAATACAACTCTTAATTCAAAAGATAATTTTTTTTTGGATAATTCATGTTAGAGACTTAAGGATAGCCTCCCAGGATACCTTATAAAATACCTTATCCATATCAGCTTTTAGGATTAGATATTTTTTTCCTTCCCATGGTCATAGAATGAATTAGCTCTTGGACTAGGAAAATGTTATCTTGAATGTGTCTGTTTGGCCACAAGGGCTGATTGTGAATTATCAATCATATTTGTGAGCGTTGGTTTTAGCAAGGATGTTGGATAGTGTTTTAAGTCGAATCAAGTCCATTTCGATCCATGAACAACCTAATCAAACGAATCATTACTATTATAATATGTTATATTATTTTTTTGAGATCTCAATTAGTCATTACAAATTAAGGGATTAAAACAAAATCAAATATATATTTAGGAAAGTATTCATAAAATTATTTTGTAACAACTGATGATCCTTCTACTTTTTGCATAACTAATCTTTCTATATGACTTTTATTAGGATGATAAAATTTAGCCCACTGGTCTTGTTCTTGGTCTTAGACTGGTTTTGAATTAGGCATGGCCGGTGAACTATTTTAACCTATTGAGATGTAATTGAACCAAATCTTGTATTACAAATAAAAACATGGTATTTAATTTTATACAGAGACTAATATTTACCAAGAAAATAGATAAAAAATTGTTGACCTTTGTGATAAATTAATGCAAAATTTTAATTAAATACAAGAATATATGAGCATTTTTTTTACAAGTAGCAAGTGCCATTAAACAAAACATTAATGATTGAGACACGATATTAAAAAAAGTAAGCCACATCTCAATTGTAGGTTTATGGCAAATATAATAGGGAAGTATCAATATATTCATGAGGTAAAAGTAAAGAAATGAACCTTTAATCGAACATTTGACTTGTATGCTTGAACCTCATAGTCTGGGATCAAAAAATACTTACATTTGGGTCCTTTTGTAGAGTAAAACGGAGTGGATGTGTGGTGCATCTAACCTGCCCAACCATGAGTTTATCGTGTTGGATCAAATCTTTGGTCGGGTTAGATCTATTTGGCCTATGAACAATCCTAACCAAATTTATCATTAAAGTTTATATTATCAATTTGTGGGATTATTTTATTGGAAGTCAGTCATTACAAATTATAAATTAAAGTTGAAGGATCAAAACAAAATCAAATATTTAGTTGGGGAAAATGCATAATTACCTTGTAACATTTTGTGATCTTTTTATTATTTTGTGTAGTTGATCCTTTTTAGTGTGTGATTGGTTCATCCAAGTTCTGCCCACCGGTCTTGTTCCCCATCTTAAGGCCAATTTTTCATTGGGCATGACATTTGAATTATAATGTCACCTATTGGAAATAGTTGAACTAAATATTGAACATAACCTAGAAGTATGGTATGTAATTTTATGCAAAGAGTAAGTTTCATATTTGTCATGAAATAAATAAGATATTGTTGACTATTACAAGTAAATGCATAATTTTCATAGTTATAACTTATAAGGAATATGTTAAACATTTTTTTTCTCTGCTAATAGTGAGTGCCCTCAATCCAAAGATCAATGGTTGCGATCTAGATAAAAAATAAGTCCCACTCATTTGTAGGCTTATGTCAAACATAATACGAGATTTCTTGAAGTTGAGGCAAAAATGAAGGAATGAGTCTTTTAGGTCTTCCATCAAACATTTATAATGATATCTTATCTCATACCCAGTGTCGATTCAGCCACGAACCAGTCCAGTTCGATTTTTCTTAAAAATTGGAAATGCCAGAAAAACGTATCGAATCGGGTTGAACCAGAAAACTAGTTAAATTAGTTCAATCTGGCTTTTCAATTGTTAAATTAAAAAAAATGTAAATTTAAGATTTTCAATGGTAGAATGAAATGAAAAAGGAAAGAAAATGGATATTATGAAAGTAAAAAAAATCGCTTCGGGTCAATTGTTTTATTTTTTGTATTAAAAAAATGTAAAATTGGAAATTTGAATGATAGAATCAAATAAAAGAGGAAAGAAAATAAGTAATTTTGAAAGGAGAAAAAGGTAGGTGAAGGAGTATAATAATGAAGTGAGAAATTTCAGAAGGAAAAAAGGAAGTGAAACAAAATGTAAAAATGGAAATAATTAAATGAAAAAGGAGAAATAATTTAATAAAAAGATATAAAAAGAAAATTATCCACATAAGTAATAACTAAATTAAAAAAAAGATTTAACATCAACAATAAAAGAGTAAAAAATATTTATAAATTAAAATAATAGGGATCAATTTCATGCTTTAGTTTGTCTTGACGTTGTAGGATCCCAAAGGGCACCAAGAGGGGGGGGGGGATGAATTGGTGTTTAACCAAAAATATCGATTTCATAAAATTCGTCATGGAAGCACAAAACCGATTCTTAAAACCTTTGCAATTCAAATCATAAACACAATATGAGAGGGAGATAGAGTGAGAGAAATCAAACACAATGAACACAGGTGGTTGTTGACGAAGTTCGGCCACACCTTGACCTACGTCCCTGCTCCGACTTCTCGACCTCGAGACCGCCGGAGATTTCACTAATCCCTTCCTTTATTCTAAATGGGGCAAGGAAGAAAGCCCTTTATACAACCACATTTTTTTCGCTTCGAGAGGCAAGGCAACCTCTCCTCCTAGGAAGCTAATCTTTTCTCTCGCTCAAGAGATAAGATTTAGAACATCTTTTACACAGGAGCTCTCACAATCTTTCTGAAGAATAGTTTCTCTCTTTTACAATAGAACACTCATAAGAAGAGAATAGAGAAAGAAAGAACACTCTAAAATGATAATTTTAAGAGAAATGATCTCCTTTTGATTTATTGAAGTTTTACTTTAATGCTTGGATGGATGTCTTTGCTTCTGGCCTTGGCACTCCTTTTATAAGTTCTGATATGTGAAAAATTCGTCCAGAATTAATTTCACAATTTTCTCCTTAAAATATAGCCGTTACTGTTCATTTCAGTAATGGACCGGTCGACCAGTCTACATGATCGTTGGCTCATTTTCCTCATTTGTCATAGCTGATCGGTCGACTGCATTAATGGACCGATCGACCGGTCTATATGACCATTGCGCTCATTTCTGTAGCTTCAGCACTTGGTCGATCGACTAGACTGTCGACCGATATATGACCATTGCGCTCATTTCTGTAGCTTCAGCACTTGGTCGATCGACTAGACTGTCGACCGATATCTCGATTGGTACAGTCTCGCAGTTTTGATTTCCTCCCGTTCAGTTGATCGGTCGGCCGCTGCATCGACCGAACTGTCGACCGGTACAGTCTCATAGTTTTCATTTGAGCGGTTTATGCCTTGATCGATCAATCGGTATCTCCAATCGGTCGATCGGATTGTCTCGACCGGCCTTCACAACTTCGATCGGCAGGTTGACCGTCCTACACTATTTTGAGCATAACTTTCTGCACAGTTATTCAAATTAGATGATCTTGGAGTCTATGGAAAGCTAACAGAATTTTCTACAACTCTAATATTTCACATTTCTCCAAAACTAATAATATCAGTGCCAATTATTTAATTAAAATATAGTGCATAAAGTTATCTCTTTTTCTTTAAACTTTTTAACATTTTATCTTTAATCATTCGAGGTTTGTATCATCAAAATATAATTTAATATGTCATTAAAACTTAGATCCAACGGACGTTACATAATTTATTCAGTTTTTCATAATATTTATATTAGAATAATAAATCTAAATAAAATTAAATCATTCAACTTACTACCTTTTAAATATGATGGACATATTTTTTAATAGTAGATATATTTCATATTATTTTAATATAATGAATCTAGATTTTATGTTTGTATTTGCATTCAAGTATATTAATTTTATAAAAAAATTAGAATAAATTTTGGATGATTTATTAATTAAATATCATTTAGAAAATTTTTAATTTAATATCCGATACTAAAAAAATATTTTGAGAGTATTTTTTATATTCATTTTAGAGTTTTATTCATAATATGTCTTTGAAATAATAAATAAATAATATTTTAATAAAAATTCGGTCAATGTGATTTAATTTAGTTAAACTGATCACACACTGATTGAACGTTCGATTAGATTTTAAAAACAATGATCATAGCACATTTTGGTATGGATATCTACACTCGATTTTGTAAGAAAAGACACATTTTGGAGCTCCTTTTATTTATAGAGGAAAAGGAGTAGAGTGTTGAGGGAGGTCAAAAGTCACATGTGTCAAGCACCAGGGCACTGTAGAAGAAAGACATGACTGTACTTCGAAACACTAGAATCTCATACAAACACTGAATGACTATAACTTTCATATGGTAAGCTATACAGTATTACATCTCCTTTAACTTAAAATTAGTAATAGACACCTAGGGTGGCTACCCTCCGAATTCGATTAGTTAGATTTGAATAGAGTGAAACGTAATGATGAGAAATCAAAGAGTTGATGTGATAGAAAAAAAATAGACGTGATGGATTAATTTTTTATGAGTTTTGAATTAAAAGTTAGTATTGTAAATAACTATGGCCTATAATAACTTTCGAAGAGTACTTCTTTCGGCATAAAAATTATGTGAAACTATTCGTGGGACATAAGAGAACATATAGAGATTCTAATTCATTCATCAACTTAAATATTTCGTTAACAAATCGTATTAAAAAGTGAATTCAGTCTAGTTGAAACTCGAGACTTTAGGTGTATTTTTCGACGAAAACTAACCACGATGCTGACATCCTAGGACATAGGGTAGATCTAAAATTGGATGACCGGTCGGAACGCTCATGCACGCGCATCGAGAAAGGAGAAATCGTAGTCCAAAAATGAAGAAAAATTCAAGTGGAGGAGAGAAGAAAGATGACTTGAAAGACACATTTTGAAGTTCTATTTATGGGAAAAAGTCTCCAAATTTCTAATTTAATTATAACTAGCCTACTCATGCTTCCTATACATAATTCAACTTTTCATAAGTTTTCGGATTAAATTAATTAATAAATAAAAATATTTCCTAATTTTCTAATTAAAAATAATAAGTTAATATTATTTTATTTTCTGAATATTTTTTACTTTTAAAACTCTTAATTCCAATCTTCTTAGCAATCCTAATTCAATCGTTCAACAAACTTTATCCATAATTATCTTCTAAGCATATTTTCTTTATTACATCTCTCCTAATTATAATTATTCATTAATTTTAGAAATTAAATAAATAACTATATTAACTTTTAAATTTTGGAATAAAATAATATTATTTTATCTTTTAGATTTTTTTAAACATAAAAAATTATTATCTTAACTCTCATTAGGAGTCTTTTATACTCTACTCATTATCACTAATCTCATTATAACTTCAACTCCTAATCTAATTAGGAATCGTCGTTTCCTACCCCTCATCTAATAATACTTCTATTCTCATTCAAACTTTTCTTATCTTATTTTATAGTCTTCTTTTACCCATCCTCTAAGTGTATTTCTATTTCTTTCTGAACTTTATATTCCTTTAACGAAAAAAGTGGATGTCCCCCCAACTTAAATGGAGGACCGGTCCTCCACATTGCGGCGTTCGTCCGATGCGCATTGGACGGATGAGCCGATTATCATCAATTCGCACAAGGTGAGGGCGGCTTTGTACCTGTCCGGCAGGCGCAGTTCGACTGCAAGGACCAGTTAGGCCAAAGAGGTATAAAAGCGGAGAAAATGGGTGCTGACATCTTTCTCCTCTTCTCTCTCTCCTTTTTTTTAACAAATTTTAAATTTATTTTAATTAAATTAATTCTTAATTTAAAAAAAAAGTCGGGTTGTTACATTTTTTGTTTTGGTTTCCACCTTTTGCCTTCTTCGGGAAGCAACAACACTCATCACAACGAAGAAGCAGTCCAACGTTGACATATTCTCAGTGTTTCAGCTTTCGCACCGGAAATGAAAAAAAAAAACCATCAAATTTGATCGGATAGTTAGAAATTACGAGCTGTTATTTACAGCTTTTGGTGAGATGTACTTTCCTTAATCCCGAAGACAATATATTTTACTAGAAGAGCTGCAAGTTCCAGATTTATTGGATGTTCAGAAGAGAAAGAGGTTACAAGTTGAAACATCATGTGCCCAATCTTCTTATAGTTTATACTGTAGGAACATTTTCCAAAAATAAGAACGAGTAGAATCAACACAGATGAAAATTTATTGCACCTGAATCAAGTACGACCATATGTGCAAATGCAAACAAGCTTTCAGTCTGCTACAAGATGCTGTCATCTTCCTTCTACCATTGTTATTGTTACTTCATTTAAGGCAGAAGTGCTTGGTGATGTAGTAGGAGCTCTATTGTTGTACCAAAAAGCTGGCTGCTTTGGTAGAGGCACCATGATGGATTCATCAGATAACATCAGTACCACATCATGCATCATGGACCTATCCTCTCTCATCTCTTCCACACATAGTAAGCCAATCTGGATGCATTTTAGTACCTGAGGAACATGAACATCAGATAATCCAATCGTTCCTTCCACCAACCCTTGACCTCTATCCTTGTTCCATAGCTTCCAAACCTACAAAGACAAATTCATTAAACAGATCAGATGTACTTGTTCGTCATAAATTTTAATTGTAGAAATAGGTCACACGTACGTGCTCTACAAAGTTCATATCTTCTTTTTGAGTGAAAAAATTGCTGCTCTTTGCGACTAAAATCTTTAGTACTATGACGCCAAAGCTAAAAACATCAGATTTCTCGGAGAAAAGTCCATCCATGGCATATTCTGGCGCCATATATCCGCTGCAAAAGGTATGCATTCATGGTAATTAACGATACTTTCATGTGATGTTATCACAATTCAAAGACCATCCTTACAAATGATACTTACTATGTCCCAACAACCCTCCTTGTTTGCTCATTCAATTGCCCTGCTTTCATCTATGATGCACGGGTACTTCAATTTTCTCAACGTATCCGTATCGGGTACGTACCCGGTACCGATATTTCATGGGTATTTGTGGATACTCGTATCCATACGTATTCAATAATAAAATATTTTTTAAAAAATAGGTACTTCAGTGGGTACTCGTACCTATGCTTCTGGATACTTCATATCAAAATTTTGTCAGATAAAATTCTAAAAAAATTAATTAATGATTGATGATCATGAAAGCACTAATACTAGAGAACATAATACACATATATTTTGCTACGTTTTTATCAAATGTGAACAATAAAACTTATAGATGTTAAAGATGAGAAGTCATAAGGAGAAAGAAAACTATTAATAATTCCTCGTTTAAACATAATAGTAAAGAGAATAATTAATTACTTATTTTGAAAACTTAAACAATATGAAGATACTAGAAATCTTATAAAAAATTATTTATATATATATATATATATATATATATATATTATATATTTAATATATTGTCATACCCGTACCTTAATTTTTTAGAATTTGACGTATCCCGTACCCGTACTCGTACCCGGTACTGATACCGTACCCGTACCCTTGCAACATAAGCTTTCATAATTCTTGCCATACCAAAATCCGAAATTTTGGGGTTCAAATCCTTGTCAAGAAGAATATTGCTTGTCTTAAGATCTCGATGGATGACTTTTAATCTGGAATCTTGGTGTAGGTACAAGAGCCCCCTCGCAATTCCTATTATGATATCAAGGCACTTTTGCCATGTCAAAAGCGCACTGTTCCTTCCATCTAATAGATTCATACATTTTTGTTAGCCCATGCAATTAATGCTTAGTACCTCCCAAGTGTTGAAATGTCATGCAAATACTTGACTAGAAATTGATAGCTTACTTCTTCCATAAAAAAAAAACACAAAGCACCATGTATAGAAAAAAGCTAACCAAGTATGAAGGCATCCAAATTCCCATTATGCACATATTCGTATATCAACATGCTCTCCTCGTCTTCAATGCAATATCCAAGCAATTGAACGAGATTTCTGTGTTGAAGTTTGGCAATAAGATTGACCTCAGTTTTGAACTCGTTTATCCCTTGCGTCGATGCTTTGGACATTTTCTTGACAGCAATTTCTCGTCCATCTCCTAGTTTTCCCTGCAGTTTGTTTAACAATGAAACTTCATGGACTACAACTTCATCGGAAGCAAAATTGGACATAGGAGAATACGGATAATCCATGTTTATTCGAAACAAAGGAAAGAAAAACGCTAGTCACCTTAAATACAGTGCCGAACCCACCCCTTCCGAGTATGTTATGGGTAGAAAAGCCTTCAGTAGCACCTTGTATAGTAAGCATATCATATGAAGGCAACTGCGCATCATCTTCTCCTTCCTCATTTCTGATGGAACAAATTACTGTTGGTTTACGTTGAAAAGGGCATCAGTTAGTAACTTGCTATACAGTAAATTAAGTGAATACTGACTTGGTGCTCTACTTAAGGAATTCAATATTATTATTGAGTGCACCTTGTTTTTGGCCTGTTCTCTTCTTGAAACATATAAATAACCCAATACAAACTAGAAGAAAACTAAATGCAGAAGCAAGGATGATCACCAGCAGAGGTTGCTGGTAGCCAGAATCGGATGCAGTGAAACCTGAAAGAATTAGAAACATTACGTGAAGAGATGATTCAATCATCACATAAAAGTAATATTACTAAACGTAAATGAAAGAGAAAAAAAGTGATAGTATTAAAGGGTAAAGATGATTCAATATTCTGTGGATCGTTCTGAAAAGCTAATTTATGCCATGATATATGCAAGTGCTTGCTTCATGGCCTGAAGAAGAAAAAAAAATTTCTTGTTCTAATCCTACACAATTGCAATGAAAAGCTAAATTAGCGACCATGTAATTATCTGCTATACTTATGTCAGCTAATGGGGAGATGCTTACCTATCTGGCCAGATGAAAGAATCCGGACATATAGGTCGTTGCCCATTGAAGAACTCTCCCCGATGTCATACATATCGTGGTGCCAAATAACGCAGCCTGTCGCTCCGAACACAGCATAAGCCGTGCAGCTACAATTCCTCAAGCACCAGTCTCTGCATCTTCATATAGTGCAATACTGCAAATGAATCTGATGAGGAGCAATTTAGAGCTTCCTCCCTCACGCATCCGTCAGAGTACTTCCCCCTTTTCCAATTGTTTGGAGACTTTGGAACATGACCCTTCGGACACTTGCAACTATATGAGTTGTCTGATGGCTTGCAGAGGCCGTTAGCCCCACAGATGGCATAGTTATCACATTTATCCCACGGGAACTCGTTGACATTTTCCCACTGGTTGCCTGTTGTGTTCCAAAGAAGAAACTGAAGCGACCCTGTAGCATTTATAAGCACACGAAATATCATAGTCGAAAAAGTACCCACCCCGTACCCGCAGATGTAGCCTCCGTTGGCATTCCTCCACAACCCGTATTCCATAAGCCCATCGTTCTCAACAAATTTATGCCAATTCCACGGTCCGTAGAAGCGAGCAAATTTCTGAGTCCCTCTCCATATGTGGATCTCCGGCACGTCGTAATTTGAGAACTTGACGCAGTAGCCGCCTGGCGAAGGGTCACTGGGACTCGTCCACGACGTGTACTGCCAGAGGATGTTGTGTTGGTAGTCCACGCCAATCTTCATGCTTGGAAGATACGTGTCGGTCGGATGATCAAAGCTTTGCCAAACTAATCCGCCGGTTCTTCTGGCAAAACTGACTAAGACGAGATTTCCCGAATCCAGTAGCCGTAAGACCGGATTTGTCCCCGTCGACGACGACGTTCTCGTCGACCAAAAAGCTCTCCCGTGTATGTCAGACAGGACTAGATTTCCGTCTGCCGAGAGGTGCAGCGTTCCAGAATCCCGGCTGCTGAGAGGGGCGGCTCTGTTGGCGACCCATACGACTGTCTGGACTGAGATGTCGTGGAACCAAATCCCCAGCTATGATGCACGGGTACTTTAATTTTCTCAACGTATCCGTATCGGGTATATACTCGATATCGGTACTTCGTAAGTACTTGTGGATACTCGTACTCATACGTATTCAATAATAAAATATTTTTTTAAAAAAATGAGTACTTCAGTGGGTACTCGTACCTATGCTTCTGGGTACTCCATATCAAAATTTTGTCAGATAAAATTCTAAAAAAATAGTTAATGATTGATGATCATAAAAGCACTAATACTAAGAACATAATACACATATATTTTGTTACGTTTTTATCAAATCTGAACAATAAAACTTATAGATGTTAAAGATGAGAAGTCATAAGGAGAAAGAAAACTATTAATAACTTCTCGTTTAGACATAATAGTAAAGAGAATAACTAATTACTTATTTTGAAAACTTAAACAATATGAAGATACTAGAAATCTTATGAAAATTTATTTTATATATATATATATTATATTTAATATATTATCGTACCCGTACCTTAATTTTTTAGAATTTGACGTATCCCGTACCCGTACTCGTACTCGGTATCGATACCGTACCCGTACTCTTGCAACATAGATCCCCAGGTACCTGTTGGTCGAGTTGGCCGGGCTGAAGAACCCCATCTCAAATCTCTCTGTTATGAAAAGAGGGAGAGAGGGATCGCACGGAATACAGAAGAACACGAAGAGGAAAAATGACGGCGGCTCTTTGTTATGGAATAATGATGATTACAAGGATAGGTCTCGATCTAGACCCCTAGGGAGTTTATATAGGCACTCCCTTTGACAGATGATAGGAATTACATACGGACTGGGACTCTAAATAAATTCCCTAAAAATAGGACACCTATCTCGTGATAAGGAAATAAATCAAATTCGAATCTTCTGTGCTGCACCAAGATCTTTCATATCGAATTCTGCACTTGACCCCCCACAGGCTCGCTGACCGGGCAGCGAGACCCCCGTAGGGGAATTCTGCTGAAGCGCCTGACTATGTAGGAGGACCAACTGGGTTCAGATTCAAGGCATTATTAACAAATCTCCACCTTGACTTGAATCATCTTCAGAGCACAAAAGCACGCCATGCCGCCGCCAGTCCCATCTTGAAGCTATTACCAAGTATTTATGTTAAGCAAGTCCAAACAATGTTGGAACTTGCCATAAGGAACAGATTTGGTGAACATATCAGCTGGATTGTCTTCGGTGTCAATCTTCTTCACCTTGATCCTCTTTTCAGTGCGGATGAAGTGATATCTGACATCAATGTGTTTGGTTCTTTCATGATGTACTTGATCCTTGGCTAAACATATTGCACTCAGACTGTCATAGTGCACTATAGCCTGCTCCTGATGCAATCCGAGATTTCCAACTAAGCCTTTTAACCAGATGCCTTCCTTGGCAGCTTCCGTCAGTGCCATGTATTCAGCCTCTGTGGTGGACAATGTAACTGATGGCTGAAGTGTAGCCTTCCAACTAATAACTGAACTGCCAAAGTGAAGACATAGTCTGTCATAGATCGTCTTCCATCAACATCTCCAGCATAATCTGAATCTGAGTACTCTGCAACCAAACACTCTTTATCACTTCTGTAGATGAGGCCAATATCAGATGTTCCTCTCAGATACCGAAAAATTCGCTTCACTGCTTGCCAGTGCTCCTTTCTTGAATCGCTCATGAACATGCTGACAACACTGACTGCATGAGCAATGTCTGGTCTTGTGCAAATCATGACATACATCAGACTTCCAACTGCACTAGCATATGGAACCCGAGACATGTACTCCTTTTCTGCATCTGACTTTGGTGCGAAGGCAACAGAAAGATGAACATTTGCAGCTGATGGAGTATTCAAAGGCTTCGCTCCAGACATTCCAAACCTGGATAAAATCTTCTCAATATAACTTTTCTGAGATAAGAAGAGTTTACCCTGTGCGCGATCCCTTAGAATTTCCATCCCCAGAATCTTCTGTGCTGCACCAAGATCTTTCATATCGAATTCTGCACTGAGGAGCTTCTTCAGATTTTGAATGTCTGCCATGTCTCTGGCAGCAATAAGCATATCATCAACATACAAGAGTAGATGGTGGAGCCGTCCTTCACCTTCTTGTGATATACACAGCAATCATAGGGACTTCGACTGAATCCCTTATTGATCATGAAGTTGTCGAACCTCTTGTACCATTATCTGGGGGACTGCTTCAAGCCATACAGAGATTTCTTCAGACTGCAAACTTGATTCTCCTTTCCAGGAATGGAGAATCCCTCTGGTTGGCTCATAAGAATATCTTCTTCAAGTTCTCCATGGAGGAAAGCAGTCTTCACATCTAGTTGCTCGAGCTCTAGATTCTGATGTGCTACAAGAGCAAGTAGCACCCTGATAAAAGTATGTCTGACAACAGGTGAGAATATCTCATTGTAGTCCACACCTTCTTTCTGACTATAACCTTTAGCAACCAATCGTGCTTTGTATCTCGTGCCTTCAACTCCTGGAATTTCTGTTTTCTTCTTGAAGATCCATTTACAGCCAACAACCTTTCTGCCCTTACTATGTAGGGACCAACTGGGTTCAGATTCAAAACATTATTAACACTCCCTCAACTAGAGATCAAGGTCTGGCCGTCTGTCATCTTTTGGTTTTGGATCATGGTGTCTCCTGCATTGACATCGAAGGAGATGTATCATTGCTGATCTCAAATAAGTTCAGATATTTACAACATGTCCATATTTAAGCAGGGATTAGAGGGAGCTCGATCCTATCCAAAAATGCAGAGCAAGTAGCACTTCAAAACCATAAAAGAGATCCCGTTCCCCATTTGTTCTTGCACAAAAAAAGAGATAATGCTGCGAGAAATTATGCTTTCGAAGTTGGAAAGAATCATCACGTACTAGAATGGTGACTGACGACAAAAGATACTGCTGGCGCCGTGATTGGCAGCACAGCTAATAACGTCATGATGAGCATGGTGACGCTATTGGCCCTTTCCATCCCCATGCTGAATTCCGGTACCCTCCTGTGCTGTCCGATGGCTCTAAATCTGTTCTTTAAACCAGTTGCTGGTACATATAACTTTGAATCATACTTTTTTTTATGATCAACACAGAAATGCAGGTCTTAGGTGTGTTGATTGAGTTATTATAAAAATTGTAAAAACAGTTGATGGGCTATTTTTACTTTTATCCCTAGATTATATTATATTCTACTTATCTCAGCATCAACTTTTCAAAAACTTCCACTTCACAGTCAAAATGTTGTGTAAAATAAATTTGCTTATTATAAGCTTATCTTTTCGACCTTACTAAATTTTAGATATTTTATTTGAAAAATAGGAAGATCAAATGAGTTCATGACAATGACGAGATTAGGATGTGGGTGTCATTTAGTATGTACTTTCTTAATTTTTAAAATTAAAGTATAACAAGGGGGAAAAGTCAAGTGTATGATTAAAGTATATATATTTTAGACATTTAGAATTAGATTAAAGTATTTAGGAAGTTGAGTAGTGGTACGCGGATTCTATTAAAGTTTAGGTGGTAAAGTGAAAGTATGATATCGTTTAAGGGTAAAAGAAATTGAAATTAACGTCTTCATTTTTTATGCGAGAAAAAAGAAAGAAAAATTAGGATGGGTAAAAGTATTTTTTATCATAATAAAATTTAAATCTAATAAGTTTTATTATAAATGGTGCGATGAGCTAAGAATTAAAATCTAAATTTCTTTTTTCAAAATTCTACGTATTTGCTTTCTATGTCCATCTAACCCAACTAAATTTTGCCTATCCCATTTGAACACATCTGTCAAATAAAGCAATATGATTGTCTTAATAGTTAATATTTGTTATTTATTCGAATAAAACAAAAACGTACCAAAAAAATAGCTAGCAAATTATTTGTGGAAAAAAAGTAGGTAACATACTTTTTATTTGTTGTTTTTTACTCTATTAATTTTCAACTTCCAGTACTCAAGACGTAAAAATGATTCCTCTTGATGCTTCAGATATCAAGATTCCTTGGTTATGGAGTTCAACTCACTACCAATTGGGTAATCACCTTTTTTTATTGGATCCAAATAAATATATTGTAAAGATATATCTTATAGTTATTTAAATTGTAACCCGAAAAAACATTAAGGGGTTGAAAATTGTGTGGATCCAAATATCTATTTCATAGTTATTTCAAAATATTTCCAGCCTCCCTCATCTAAGTACTGTAGAAAATATAAAATATTATTATTTGTATAAATATTTTATATTGATATTTTCATCTTTTTTTTAAAAAAAATTTGGTTCATTGCGCAATTAAACACCGTTCACATTTTAACATAATAATAATAATAATAATAATAATAATAATAAAGGTATGAAAAATAAAATTTTCTTTCTATTGAGTGAATGCAAGGCTTTTATTTCTCGATATCTGTGTATATTAATTAATAATAGTTTCATTGATAAATAAAAATTAATTTAACATAATATATATATATAAACTAGTGATTTATTTAACTTCTACAGATTTTCTTTTTGCATAAGACAAATAATATGTTTATAATAATTACGCAATGGTAATATTGGCTGCTTGACTCAATGTTAGATTGAGTCAATGTTAATTTGTATTGAATAACTACGCAATGATCTAACAATGCTCATTAGCGTAATTTAGCCCCTTTAATGCGATAAGCACAATCAGTGTTCATTTAATGATGACTCAATGTATTGGACAGAAGGAGGCCATAGTTAGATTGGTAGTTGCTAATCTTTTAATGCTGCAAGGAAGATGGAGCATTAAAGCAATGAAAACTAAGCACAACCAATGAGAAATTCGGCTGAATTCAGTGATTAAACTTCGATCAAATAATAACATTAGGTCACTCATGACAGTGGTACCTAGGACCGTGTGATACGAGATAATTTAGATAAAATATTAATTATTTTATTTAAAATTTTTAGGACTCATCATATTATTTTATTTGACTACGATTGATTATTAATTTTTTAACTAGATTGATAATCTTAATTATCACCTGGCTGGTAATTCAAATAGCAGACAAGGAGGTGATTTTCTTCTTTGTTATTTAATTTTTTTTACAAATAACACTTGATTTTTCTCGTCTTATTTTATTATGTTCATTTCTCTAATTTTTTTCTTTCTTTATTTATAATATCATGCGATTAAAATCTAAAATATTTTTTAAGAATATTTTGATAATTTGTTCTCTATCTATTTTAATCATAACTAATATTAGCCAAATATGTTACCGATAATTTAAATAGTGATAATATATCTAAATGATAATTTAAATTATCGATTAATTAAGTCGATAATACGCGAAATGGCCCTTTAATATTTTTTTAGCCAGCCTTGATATTTAGGAAACCAAGTTGATGATTTGACTCAGGTGATGGTAATGATTATACACACGATAAGCACAATTAATTTGATAAACTCATCACGTCTGAGAATGACATATTAAAGTCTTAATAAAACTTTTCTCCGTAACTCAAAGTGGTAGGCAATAGTTGGTGACAGTGCGTTGTGAGTCAGAGACCCACATTTTTCATTTTTTTTTCGTAAATGCACATGTCCATTCAAGGCCCATCTTTTTTTTCATTTTTCTTAAGTTCACATATTTGACTAAATATGACATGAAATTCACAGTATAAAACTATGCTAATAATCGGAATCCATCCACACATAGTTCGATGGGTTAATTCATGCCATTTCTGTTCTAAGTTTGATCGGATGAATAATTATGACTGAACACTTGACGGTTGATTATTTAGTCAAATTTCATTCTTATAGCCCTCTTATTAATCATCTACCTTGATTTTCAACCTCACTTCATATATATTTTTATTTTATTCAATTTCTCAACTTTTTAATATTTTTATTAAATAGATTTCTTGAATTAGTTCGGCTCAGATATAGCTGAAAATTTACCTAGTACGTGAACCAACCTGATGAGGAGATGATCATGTTGGATAGTGTTTTAAGTCGAATCAAATCCATTTGATCCATGAACAACCTAATCAAATGAATCATTGCTATTATCAATACCTAGACTATTTTTTTTAGATCTTAATTAGTCATTACAAATTAAAATTGAGGGATTAAAAAAAATCATACATATAATTTGAAAACTATTCATAAATTTATTTTGTAACAACTTGTTATCCTTCTACTTTTTGCATAACTAATCTTTCTATATGACTTTTATTAGGCTGATATTGGTTCATCCAAATTTAGCCCACCAAATTTGTTCTTGGTCTTAGGTTGGTTTTACACAGAAAAACATGGTTTGTAATTTTATGCAAAGAGTAAGTTTAATAATTTCAATAAAAATAGATAAAAAGATGTTGGCCATCACTATAAGTAAAATGCATAATTTCCTTTAGATAAAGAAATATATGAGCATTTTTTCTTCAGAAGTAGCAAGTACCACTAAAGAAAAGATTAATCATTGAGACATGATATTCAAGAAAAAATAAGCCCCATCTCAATTGTAGGTTTATGGAATATATAGTAGGTCAAGTATCCAAATACTATTAAGGTGTAAGCGAAGGAATGAGTCTTTAATCGAACATTTGACGTGTATGATTGAACCTCGTAGTCTGGGATCAAATTTTGAAAGATGTAACTCTCTCTACCACACATTTACAGATGTATAGTCATGCTCGATTTTGATACAAATACCTACATTTGGGACCTTTTGTAGAGTAAAAGGAGTGGAGGTGTCGTGCATCTAATCGACTCAACCATGAGTTGATCATGTTGGATCAAACCTTGGGTTGGGTTAGATCCATATGTCTCATGAACAATCCTAACCAAATTTATCATTAAACTTTATATTCAATTTGTGGAACCATTTTTTTTGGAGGTTGTAGTCATTACAAATTAAAATTGAAGGATCAAAACAAAATCAAACATTTACTTGGGGAAAATGCATAATTACCTTGTAATATCTCGTGATCTTTTTATATTGTGCAACTAACCTTTCAATATATCAATGAAAAATTGATCTTTTTAGGGTGTTATTGGTTCTTCCAAGCTCAGCCCATCAGTCTTGTTCTCCATCTTAAGGCCAATTTTGCATTGAGCATGACCTTTAAACTATAATGGTCACCTATTGGGAAATAGTTGAACTAAATGTATAACCTAGAGAAGTATGGTATGTAATTTTATGCAAAGAGTAAGCTTCATATTTGTCATGAAATAAATAAGATATTGTTGACTATTACAAGTAAATGTATAATTTTCATAGTTATAAGAAATATGTTAAGCATTTTTTTTGCTTTGCTAATATTGAGTGCCCTCACTCCAAAGATCAATGGTTAAGATGTAAACAAAAAATAAGTCCCACTCATTTGTAGGCTTATGACAAACATAATAGGATATTTATCAGAGTACCTCTTGAGGCAAAAATGAAGGAATGAGTCTTTTAGGTCTTTCATCAAATGTTTGTCCTACATGCTTGGACCTTATGATCAAATATCGAATTTCGAAGAATGATGCTTTATCACATAACTAGTATTTTTAAAATCAAACCGAACCAACCGGTTCGATTAGTTCAACCATGAATCATATTTTTTATAGCGTACGAGACTATGGTCTGATTTTGACCAAAGATTCGCTAGAATGCAAAAAGAAAAAGGGTTAATTTCTTAAACCTCTCATGAACTATAACGAATTTTCACGTCTATCCATAATATATGAACTTACCGTAGCACCCTCCTAAATTATGTCGTGATTTCTACTTTTGTCCATCTGCCATATTATGTTAACTTTTTTATTTTTTTATTTATTAAATGTCTAAATTTCCCTTAATGAAGAAAAAAAGCTGACATTTATTTCAAGTAACAAGAGGACATTTTTAGTCTTTCATAAATTGAAAAAAATAGCGGAAAAGTTAACAGAATATGACGGATGAAATAAAGTAGAAATCACAATATAGTTTAGAGGAGCACTACGATAAGTTCATATATTAGGGGCATATGTGAAAAATCGCTATAGTTCATGGGAGCTTTAAGAAATTAACCCTTTTTTCTTTTTGTCTTCTAGCAGATCTTTGGTCAAAATTAGACCATAGTCTCATTTGCTATAAAAAATACGATGCGCAAATATCCTTCTCAATTTACAAAGGAATTTGCAATGGGTGCTAACATCTTTTTGATTTAGCGAAGGAAGTATCACTCATAGAAAGTTTTGAAAGGCTGAGCTCGTCAGTATTTAAATTTTTACTTATATTGTAATATTACAATTATACATTAATTGATAATATTTATCTATTATAATAATCACTTACTGATGGTCGGTGCTGTCGGAACTATCGATGAGAGCTGCCAATGTTAAAAGTTCCAATGGCACTACCTATTGTTATTTGAATCTTTTCATATTGTAATAACACAATAGCATATAATATTTATATATTATAATAATAACTTACCAATGATTGGCAACGTCGAAACTACCGATGGGAGCCACCACAATTGAAAATTCCAACAATGCCACAATCGGTATTTATTTTTTATTTTATATTATAATAATACGTTAATAGCTAATAACATACTGATTGTCGCGCTGTCGAAACTACTGACGTGAGCCGCCATTGTCAAAACTTTTGTACGTCCGTAGGTATTTGAATTTATTATTCCATATTATACAATTATAATAATATGTTAGCAGATATTAATTCTATAGTATAATATGCCAACGATCAATGCCATTGGAACTACTGACTGGAGCCGCTGCTGTCAAAACTTTTGACAACTTCGTCCTTTGGTATTTGAATTTATTATTTCATGTTAAAATTATAATTTTTTAATCAAATGTTTCATCTCCATATTTTGATGATAATAAATAGAATTGGACGTAAAAGTTGCTAGTTTATACTTGAGTGGTGACAATAAATGTATTAGATTGATAAGAGTAAAAGTTCTAAAAGACTTGCCAAGTCGAGTTGGATCTAAGTTTTAGAAATATATAAAATTATATTTTGATGATACAAATCTCGAAAGATTAAAGTTAAAATGTTGAAAAAGTTTAAAGAAAAAGGGATAACTTTATGCACTACACTTTGATTAAATAATTAACTATGATACTATTAGATTTTGGATTGTCATAAATATCAAAGTTGTAGATAATTCTGTTAGCTTTCCATAAAATAAAAAATCAACTCATTTGAATAACTGTGCAAAAAGTTATACTTAAAATAGTGCAGGACGGTTGAGCTGCCGACTAGAAAACTGGTCGACCGGTCAGGAACACAGGTCGACCGGTCCAGAACACAGGTCGACCGGTCAGTGCAAAAAATACCAAATTTCAACTAGCAAAATGTCAAGACTGTACCGATCGAGGTACCGGTCGACCGATCCAATTGATGAAAAAATTTGAGAACAGGGAGAGAAGATTGCAGAGAGATGGCAAGAAAATTAGAGGACACACACGAATTTACCCAGGTTCACCCATGATATTAGGACTACGTCCTATAAAGAAGTTCCACTATATCGTTTAGGTTTACAGTCGTCACACAGATTACATCTGAAAATAAGCTATAAATAAACTCTCTCAAATGGGCTCAAAACCCGAACAAAACAGAGGAAAAACTTAATTCGAACCACACAGACCGCCGTCGGAGAGCGGGGCCCCCCAAACCCCCCTTTTGTTCACACGTCAGTAGTATAGGCAATTGGGTAATACTCAAATTCCCTTAAGCTCACGTGGGCGAACCTAGTGTGAGAAATAAGAGGCCCTGAAGTATTCACCAACTCCAACATTCTCCCACTTGGTGGATACTTCACACCAATGAAATGGTATTGGATGTCAATATGCTTTGTGCGTTAGTGAAATGCGAGATTCTTAGCTAACTGAATAGCACATTGATTATCACATCTTACTTCTATGGCACCTTGCTCAAATCCGAGCTCCAAGCACAACTGCCATAGCCATATAGCCTCTTTTGCAGCATTAGTAAGAGCCATATATTCTACTTCTGTAGAAGAAAGTGCTATCACGCTTTGTCTCTTGCTCATCCAACTTAGTGCAGTCCCAAATAATGTAAAAACATATCCGCTAGTGGACCGTCTACTATCAATGTCTCCACCCCAATTAGCATCTACATGACCCACAATATCAAGCATCTTTCCTTTCCTTGTACCTTCAAAACACAACGAAAAATTTGAAGTTCCACGAAGGTACCTGAAAACTCTCTTGATAGCATTCCAATGTTCCCTGCCTGGGTTAGACATATACCGACTCAAAACTCCCATTGCTTGGACTATATCTGGACGCGTGCACACCATGGCATACATCAAACTGCCCACTACACTTGCATATGACACACGGTCCATATCTTCGGCTTCTTCATCCGTCTTCGGGCATTGCTTTGCAGAAAGTTTGATTCTTAGAGACATAGGAATACCCACTGGCTTGCAGTCTGCCATATTAAATTTCTTCAATACTTCTTTTATATACTTCTCCTATCTTAGCCACAACTTTCGCTTTTGACGATCCCTTCTAATCTGCATACCTAAAATAAAATTCACCGACCTCAAGTCTTTCATCTCAAACTTCTTGGCCAACAAACCCTTCATTGAATTCACCATCTTTATGCTGTTTCCAATCAGTAACATGTCATCCATATACAGTGTAAGAATGATAAATTGATCGCCGACTCTCTTCACGTAAACACAGTGATCTGAATCTGAACGTACAAACTTGAGTTCGAGCATGTACGTATCAAACTTCTGGTACCACATTCTTGACGACTGCTTCAATCCATACAAAGACTTCTTCAATTTGCACACCAGCTTCTCTTTACCTTGAACTTCAAAGTCTTCTAGTTGCCTCATATATATCTCTTCCTCCAAGTCCTCATGATGAAATGCCGTCTTCACATTTATATGCTGCTGCTAGAGATAGAACAAATCTGATTGAAGTCATTTTCGCCATAGGAGAAAAGATTTCATCATAGTCGACTCTCTCAATCTGAGAATACCCTTTAGCTACCAGCCTCGTCTTGTACTTCTCTACAGACTCATTCGATTTCAGCTTTCGCTTGAACACTCATTTGTAGTCAATTGCCTTTCTATCCTTAGGAAATTTACACAAGCTACACGTTTCATTCTTATCCAATGACTGCATCTCATCTGCCATAGTAAGCTCCTACTGATTTGCATCATCCATAGACCTTGCATCTTTTACAGAACTAAGTTCTTCTCCGATGATGCTCAAAGCATGAAACGTACTTAGAGCACTAAGAGAGTATCTAAGAGGTGCTCTTATTACTCGTGTCGATCTTTTGAGAACTGGTATGGTACCAACATCTGGTCTTCATATGAATTTGCATCTTCAACTTCATTAACCGAGTCCTCTTGATCAGATTCTGGAACAGACTCAACTGAAATATCTTGTGCAATCACTTATGTAGCTTTAGAATCAGAATCAGAATCTTCTTCAAACACTATAACTTTATTGTGTTCATCATTTTTCTGAGCCTCAACTTGGGATCGTGTTTCACGAAAAACAACATTCCTGTTGTATACGATAGTCCTTATCCTTGGATTCCACAGTTTATAGCCCTTGACCCTTTTCTTGTATCCGACAAATATGTTCTTCTCAGACTTATTGTCAAGCTTACCCCGCTTTTCCTTGGGTATATGAACATATGCGTCACATCCGAACACTCGAACATGAGACAAATTTGGCTTCTTCCCAAACATTACCTCATAAGGCGTCTGATCCTTCACTGATGAGGTCAGTGAGCGGTTCTTCAGGTA
The DNA here is from genome assembly GCA_030549335.1 of Pontederia crassipes. Lineage (NCBI taxonomy): Eukaryota > Viridiplantae > Streptophyta > Magnoliopsida > Commelinales > Pontederiaceae > Pontederia > Pontederia crassipes. The sequence continues at coordinate 57,076,199 of CM060194.1, read as the reverse complement.
GTTTGTTGTGGGTACAGCTTCTACCCAGAATTCTTGCCCCAATTCAGTCCAACTCAGCATACATATGGCCTTCTCTATGAGTGACCGATTTAAGCTTTGAGCTACTCCATTCTGCTCAGGTGTATATGGAGTTGTCTTCTGTCTTGCAATAGCATTGTCCACGCAGAACTGCTCAAACTTCTCTGAGCAAAATTCGCCTCCGTTATATGTACGAAGGACCTTGATCTTGCTGCTCAATTGATTTTCCACCAAAACTTTAAATTCTCGTAACTTATCGAATACATCTGACTTATTTTTGATAAAATAAATCTAACTGTATCTCGAAAAATCATTTATGAAAGAGACATAGTACCTGGACCCTCTAATAGATGGAGTCGGAGTTGGTCCAAAAACATCACTATAAATCAGTTCGGGAATCTTAGTTGCTCTTGAACCTGTGTGTTGAAAACTAACTCGATTCTATTTTCTACGAAGGCAATGTTCACAGAACCCGAAGCCCACAGAATAATTTGGAACTCTTTCTACCATCTGATTTGATCTATGGTAGAAAGTCATTTCTCACTGATATGGCCTAATCTATGATGCTACAGCATAGATGTGATGTCTTCATCTTCTTTGACCTCTTCAGAAATAAATTCGCAGCCCACAGATATTGTCTCTCCGAGCAACTTGTACAATGTGCCATAATGAACTCGTCCTGCAATCACAATCGATCCTCTGATCATCTTGCACGAATCCTAGTCGCAACGAAATATAACACCCGAATTAGTCATTGTACCAATAGGTAATAAACTCATGCTCATAAGTGATATATGCATCACATCTGGTAGAGTCTTCACCGTACCATCATTCATCCTTAATTTCACCCTGCCACGTCCAATAATCTGAACTGCAGTGTCATCTCCGAGCATGACATCCCCACCATTATACTCCTCATATTCACAAAATCAGTGTCTATGAGGCGTCATGTGGTACGAAGCACCAGTGTCGATGAGCCAGACATCCTTATCTGACTATGCCATACATGCAGAATCCAGATACATATACTCTGCCTCAGCCTCCTTTTTGTCTGAGGTTGACTCAGCTTCTTTCTTATGAACCGGCTTATTTTTGTAATCTCGCTTCAGATGACCCCACTCTTGACATCTTCAACATTGCACCTTCTTATCTCTACTCTTCGAACGTCCATGAGATTTGGATCTAGACCCTCTCTGATTCTGAGTCCTTTTTTGTTGTCTTCCTCTGGCCGCCAGCGCCTCTTTACCAGAACTTGCCGATCCTTTTCTTCGTGTTTTCTTTGATAACAAGATAGCACACACACTTTCATATGAAAGTTCTTTATCCCCGTCACCAATCACGACAATCAAATTGTCCCATGAATCCGGCAGCGAACATAGCAATGTTATTGCCTTATCATCATCTTGAAACTTAACACCGATTGATACAAGTTGACTGATCACGTGTTGAAGTTATAAAGATGAGTAGAAAATGAGTCACCCTCATGCATTCGAAGATTGTATAATTTTTTTTCAGAAATAACTTATTAACCAATGACTTACTTTGATATAGGGATTCCAACTTCTTCCACAGATCTTTGGCTATAGGTTCGCTCATCACATTCGTAAGAATTGAATTCGCGAGACAAAGTCGAATCAAACTCTTCGTCTTTCTATCAATTCGATCTCACTCTTCGATCGCTTTTGGATCTGCCTGACTGGAGGAAGCCCCATCCGCGACCTTCACCGCTTTCATGCCTGGCCTCTCCTTCTCGATTGCCGTCCAAAGATCTCGATCATAAAGGAGATCCTCCATCTTCATCTTCCAGAGATCAAATCGTGTTCCATCAAATTTTTCTATCTCAATCCGTGATCCTCCTGAAATAAACCCTAATTCCTCGAACAACCTGTGCTTTGATATTAATTGATGGGAAAATTCGAGAACAGGGAGAGAAGATCGCAGAGAGATTGCAAGAAAATTAGATGAGACACGAATTTACTCAGGTTCACCGTTGAGATTAGGACTACGTCATGCAAAGAGGTTTCATTATATCGTTTAGATTTATAGCCACCACACAAATTACATAAGAAAATAAGTTATAAATAGTTTCTCTCAAACGGGCTCAAAACCTGAACAAAACAGAGGAAAAACTTAATCCGAAACACACGGACCGCCATCGGGGGAAGGGGCCCCCCGAACCCCCTCTTTTGTTCGCACGCCAGCAGCACATGCAATTAGGTAATACTCAAATTCCCCTAAGCTCGCGTGGGCGAACCCGGCGTGAGAAACAAGAGGCCCTGAAGTATTCACCAACTCCAACACTAAGACACCGGTCGATCGGACAGTGCAGAATTCGCCAACGGTCAGATTTTTCATAAAAGAAAGTGTACCGGTCGACCGGTCCATATGTGCGGTCGACCGGCCTCCGAGTCAAAGAAATAGTAACGGTCAAATTTGAAGGAGAAAATTATGGAATAATTTTTGGATGACTTTCTCACTTACAGAAGCCTCTAAAAGGAGTGCCAAACTCAAAAAGAAATGCACTCATCCAAGCCTTGAAGAAAAACTTCAAGTTATCAAAAGAAGACATTCTTCTTGAAGTTTTTATTTTTAGTTTTCTCTTCTTTCTCTTTTCTTCTCTTGTGAGTTTAGCTTTGCAAAAGAGAACTCCTGTGTAAAAGAGGTTGAAAATCTTACCTCCAGAGCGAGAGAAAAGATTAGCGTCTTAGGAGGAGAAGTTGCCTTCTCTCTCGAAGCGAAGAAAAGGTGGTTGATGTAAAAGGCTTTCTTCCTTGCCCCATTTGGAACAAAGGAAGAGATTAGTGAAATCTCCGACGGTCTCGAGGTCGAGAAGTCAGAGCGGGACGTAGGCTAAGGTGTAGCCGAACCTCGTCACCAATCACCGTGTCTTTACATTTGATTTTCTCTCTCTCTCCCCGTTCATATTATGCTTATGATTTGGATTGCTTTATTTTAAAAAGTTTTAAAGAATCGGTTTTGTGCTTCCGCAATGATATTTGTGAAATCGACATTTTCGAATTTAACACCAATTCACCCCTCCCCCCCTCCCCCGCTCTTGGTGTCCTTTGGGATCCTACAGTTGGTATCAAAGCGGATTACTCTTATTTTGATCTTTTGAATCTTCTCGTTTTCAGATTTAATCATTTTAGATCTAATCATTTTTAAGATTCAATTATTTTTTTTAAGATTTAACAATTTTAAGAGCTATGGCATCAAGTGAATTTATTTTCGCCGAAGGACAATCAATTAGCCGTCCTCCTCTTTCAAATGCATCAAATTTTCAATATTGAAAAATTAGGATTCAAGCATACATTTGTTCTATTGATATTAACATGTGGGATATCGTTAAAAAATGTTATTATCTTCATGAAAAATTACCTACTGAATATGACGAAAGACAAAAATTTTTTTCGAAATTAGATTGGAAAGTAAAGAATATTTTTTATTGTGATTTACATTCAACGAATTTCAATCGAATTTCTAATTGTGAAAGTGCAACTGAAATTTGGAAGAAACTCATTATTACTTACGAAGGAAAGGATAAAGTTAAAAAATCTAGATTAAATATTTTGAATCATCAATATGATTCCTTAAAAATGCATGAAAATGAATCCATAAATGATATGGTTGCTCGGTTTAATTACATTGTGAATGGCTTAGCCTCTTTGGGGGAGCCTAGAACTAACCCTTAAAAAGTGAAAAAGATTCTCAGGTCTCTCTCCTCCCAATAGCATACAAAAAGGATGGTGATCGAGGAAAAAGATCTGAACAAATTGAATTTTGATGATCTTATTGGCTCACTTCTAACATATGAGATCGGAATCCAAGAAGAAGAAGAATCCAATGCTCCCAAAAAGAAGACATTGACTTTGAAAGAAGCAAAAATGAAGATAACTCAGGTGAAAAAGAAGTGGACGAAAAGAAGTTCGCCCGCTATACAAGAAAACTTGACAAATATCTCAAGTTGGTGAAATCTAAAGAAAAGAGTGAGAAGTCGAAAAGAGGATTATGTAAACATCACTCAAAAGACGAAAATGAGACATCTCAAAAGGAGAAGAAGAAATATAAAGAGCCAAGTGAGGATGAATCAAATGGCTCATCAAGCTCTTCTAGTGAGGATGCATATTTGTGCCTATTGGTACACAACGATGATGTAACTTCAAACTCTTCAATTTCAAATAATGACTCATCGGAATTTTCCAAAGAAAATGTTTCTTTAGATGTAAATGAAGAACTCTCCTCTCTCATAAAAAGATATTTTTCAACTAAAGAGAAAAGTGAAAAATTACTATATGAGATTAAAAAACTCAAAATTGAAATTGAAGCTTTAAAAATTACACGTGCATGTGAAATTGTAAAACTAGTATGTACTTTAGAAAATGTAAAGAAGGAAAATGATCTTTTGAAAAACTCACAAAATAAGACTATTTCTCATGTAACGATAAATAATCTTATGAATCATTTTGGGCATGAAAATTCATATTAGAAATCCAATCATCTATATGGTAAAAAATCACATCTCAAGTGTTTTACATGTGGGTTTATGGTCATTATGCATACCAATGTAAAATAAGAAAATCTTCACAACATGAATTGATATGGGTTCCGAAAAGAACATTATCTAACAAAATCGGACCCAAAGAAGTTTGGGTACCAAAAGTTACTTGATTATTTTTCAAGTATGCCTCACATGCAAAGGACATATGGAATTGGAAATGTGAAGGCACAAAGGTTATGGTAAAAGTATCATCTATTTTTTTTAATCAAAAATTCAAAATTATTATTTCTTTGAAAGGAAAGAACATCTAAAATTGGTAATAGTGATAGGGGGAGCATACTAAACTTTATTTTAACATATCATGAATATCATTGTTGTATCAAAGTTTTATGTCATATTTTGATTATTAATATATATATAAATAGTTTTGGCCTTCATCAAATTGTTTCCATTTCGCGATTATAAAATAATCATAAATTTAAGGGGAGTTATTTCTTACATACTAACTCTTTATGATGCAATATTTTACATATTTCTAATATAAAAAAGGGGAAAATAATTTTTTTCAAAGATGGAATGATTAAGGGGGAGTTACAAAGGATTTCTTATATTCTTCATACACAAATTATTCTTTTTTATGAAACAAAAGGGGGAGAAATATGATTTGAATATCACATTATATGAAGAGTTCCTTACAATTTATACTTATGTGAATATCTATCATTGTAAGAAAAGTTGAGTGTTATGGGAAGTAAAATTGATTTTACAACTTATTTTATAACTTTTTCGCAACTTCTACATTTTTCATATTTCTCAGTTTGTCTTCATGAAAAAGGGGGAGATTGTTGGATCTAAGTTTTAGAGATATATAAAATTATATTTTGAGGATACAAACTTCGAAAGATTAAAATTAAATGCTGAAAAAGTTTAAAGAAAAAGGGATAACTTTATGCACTACACTTTGATTAAATAATTAACTATGATCCTATTAGATTTTGGATTAGTCATAAATATCAAAGTTGTAGATAATTCTATTAGCTTTCCATAGAATAAAAAATCATTTCATTTAGATAACGGTGCAAAATGTTATGCTTAAAATAGTGTAGGGTAGTCGAGCTGTCGACTGAAAAACTGGTCGACCAGTCAGGAACACAGGTCGACCGGTCCAGAATATCGATCGACCGGTCCAGAATATCGATCGACCGGTCCAGAACATAGGTCGACCGGTCAGTGCAAAAAATGCCAAATTTTAACCAGCAGAATGTCGAGACTGTACTGGTCGAGATACCGATCGATCGGTCCAAGACATAAGTCGACCAGACAATGGAGAATTCACCAATGGTCAGATTTTTCATAAAAGAAAGTGTACCGATCGATCGGTCCATATGTGCGGTCGATCGGCCTCCGAGTCAAATGAATAATAACTATCAAATTTGAAGGAAAAAATTGTGCAATGATTTTTGGACGACTTTCTCACTTGCAAAAGCTTATAAAAGGAGTGTCAAACCCAGAATGAAGTGCACTCATCCAAGCCTTGAAGAAAAAACTTCAAGTTATCAAAACAAGACATTATTCTTGAAGTTTTCATTTTTAGTTTTCTCTTCTTTCTCTCTTCTTCTCTTGTGAGCTTACATTTATTTAGAAAAGTAGTGAGAGAGCTTCTGTGTAAAAGAGATTCAAAATCTAACCTCCTGAGCGAAAGAAAAGATTAGCTTCTTAGGAGGAGAAGTTGTCTTGTTTCTTGAAGTGGAAAAAAAGGTGATTGATGTAAAGGATTTTTTTCGTTGCCCCATTTGGAACGAAGAGATTAGTGGAAACTCCGACGGTCTCGAGGTCGAGAAGTCAGAGCGGGGACGTAGGCCAAGGTGTGGTCAAACCTCGTCAACAACCACCGTGTCTTTACTTTTAATTTTCTCTCTCTCCCCCGTTCATATTATGCTTATGATCTGAATTGCTTTATTTTAAAAAGTTTTAAAGAATCGATTTTGTGCTTCCGCGATGATATTTGTGAAATCGACAATTTTGAATTTAACACCAATTCACCCCCCCTCTTGGTGCCCCTTGGGATTCTACAGAAACAGGAGAAACAAAATTTCATGTTACAAGCAGTCAAACCACCAATCAAACAAATTCATTTGGTTGCGTAGTCGATAGAATGATATCCTTGTAGAACTTTGTAGAAGTGGGACTGACCACATGATCGGTTGATCGGCTCCTCAATCGGTGACATTAGTACCCCCGCCAGTTGTAGCATCAACCTCAATCGGTCGATTGGTTTCGCCGAACACGAAATCAAGCAATAACGGTGGACCGATATATTGATCAGCCATGATTAGTAGCTTCACCACACGAAAACTCAAGCAACACTAGTTGACTGACATATCAACCAGTCATGATCAATAGCTTCGCCAAAAGAGAACTTAAGCAACATAGGTCGGCCAGTATGAATCGGTCATGATCAGTGGCTCGATGATCATGATGCACATCAACACTAGTCAACCAAATCCTCAGTCGAATAATATCAGCAGCCTTATTAGTTGAATTACCTATCGACCAGCCAAAAGAAAAACTCGACCAATCGTCAGGAACTTTACAACAAACATATTGATCTGTCTCCGGTCAATCAATCCCCTACTGATAGCATAGTAATGACTAGTTTTTAGGCTGAAGCTTTTTGAAAAGTTTTTAACAACTATTACATCTTGAGCAAAGAAAAATATGGTGTGGTATAAAAAAGATTATTCTCTCCGTACAAGAAAAGAAAAAGATAGTGAATTTCCGACGATCTCGAGGTCAAGGAGTCGGAGCAGAGACATATGTCAAGGAGTTAGGTTGAACCTCATTAAACACATCTTGTCTTATTGTGTTTGCACCTTCGTACTTTCCCTTTACTATTGCACACGTGTTTTTGCTTAGATTTTTCTAAAATGATTTTAAAAGATGTCTTCAGTTGCAATTTTAATAAACCAATTCAGCTCCTCCTCATGGTGATTTTTGATCCTACAATAATAATACATTAATGGTTAATAATTATATATTATAATAACATGTCATGATGGTCATTATATTATCGGTAATGTCATCGCAAATCATTATAAAATATAACCCCCTCTCTCGCGATTATTTACTCCCTCTGCTCTCTTTCTCCCTCTCTCCCTCTCTCTCGACTCTCCATCTCTCTCTCTAGCTTCTTTGGAGACATCCTTGGCCGCACTTTGACTTGCAGCTCCGACGACCGTCTTTTAGTGACCCTCTGATCACTTGTTGATCACTATATGTTTCTAACCCATTTTAGATGTAATTCATACATATCGAGTCCCACTTTTGTCTATTTTTGGGTCAATTGTACTTGGAATGCATACATTGTGATAACTAGTTGATATTCCTCATTTCATACTTATTTCCATATGCATAGAGGTTCTGAAATGTCAAAATCTATTAATATTTAAATTCTATGCCAAGTTATCATTTTGAGGACAAGTTATCATTCTCATATGTCAAGTTATCATTATTTTGAATGAATTGATTTTCAATGGTTTTCTTGCCCTAAATCCATCATTATCATGTATAAATCATTTTTGGATAGTCACATCTCAACTTGTGCAAAGTTTTAAGCCCATTTGAACAAGTTATCATTTTTTTTTTGCCAAGTTATCGTTAAAGGGCAATTCTATTATTTTTACATGCAAAACCATTAATTCTGCACAGGAACCTTAAGCAATCATCTTGTTATTGTTCTAACTCATTGCTGGTCAAATTTCATCACATTTGAATAATCACAACTCAAGTTATCACAAGTTATCATTTTTAAGTCATATAAGTTATCGTTTTTGGGCACCCAAGTTATCACTTCTTATAAATCTCATTCATATTTGATTTCTGAATGCACTCACTTGTTACTCTAGTCCATTTGATGCTTCTAATGCTTTGAATCACTTGCATTTGAATAATTTTCATGATTTGTGACAAGTTATCATTCCGGGCCCCTTAATTCATTAATTTTGATACAAGTTTTCATTCCTGCACAACACCTAATACCATTTGATATTTGAGCTAGCAACTATCATCATCTTAATTTTTATTTTAAAAACACCATTCAAGGACTTTGATGCTTGCTGTTTGGGGATTTATAACAGAAACAAAGGTGGCCAAAAAGTGAAAAAAGTAGGGGGGGACCATCTACTTTTTCCTGCACAAAAAAGAATCTGCAGCTGGAATTTCAGAGGGGTGGATAGGTGGCTGCAATCAAAGGATAAGAAACATTCTGATACTAATCCAAGGATGGACAGGAGTCACATAAAAAGGGAATTTCTGAAGGAGAGAAAGGGGGCTGGACATTGAGGGTTTGGAGAAGGGTTGCTGCATCAAGGAAGGAAGGGTTTGAAGCTGGATTACAGGGCTGTTGGAGTTCTGGCAGAGAAGCTTCAAACCAGGATATTTTGTACATATTCTTCAATCCATTTTGTTTCAAATTTTATAATTATGAGGAGCTAAACTCCATGTCTCCTAGGATAGGGCAGTAGTCTAGGTTAATTTGGATGGATATGGATAGAAATTAATTCCAAACTGTTATCAATTCTTATTTTTAGATTTTTGCATTGAAATGAATCTGTTCTTATCATTGTTAGGTCCTACTTATATCTACAACTGAGAAGTTGTCATTTGATCTAATCTTTGTTCAGATATGAATTAAGAATCAGTGATAAGTTTCTGGATTCCATTTCTAAAATCTGATTTCTGCATTCTAATTTCCTACACTGAACTCAATCCTAAAATTTTTTATTTCTGCAATGTTATGGGTCTGTTCTTGCCATTGTTAGATCCCACTTGTAATCTATAACTGAGAAGTTATTATTTGATCTAGCCCTTATTCAGAAATGAATTAGGAATCAATGCCAAGTTACTGAATTCCACTTTGATTGAAAATCTGATGTCTGATTTTCTGAACTTCCTGAATCTAATTTTTTTATTTCTGTGAACTGTTTGAATCTGGTTTGCCATTGGGGATTTAATTAATGAGCAACTGAGAGGTTGATATTGGTCCAAGTCTTGTTCAGAAATGAATCAAGATACTTTGGCATTTTATGATTCAAACCTGTCCTCCAATTCTGATTTCTAAAATTACATTCCTGAAATCTATTTTTTGAAATTTATTGGAATCTGATTTGCTAATTGAATCTCCAATTTCATTCAATCACTGAAGGGTGAACCCTAAGAATTTCTTGTTGTCCAGAGATGGGTCAATAAGCACTTAGCAAATCCAGAATTCCAATGAGAAGCATTGCTGATTTCCTTGTTGTTTTCCCAATCTGATTTCTGAAATATTTTTTGCTGAAGTCTGATTTCTGATTTCTTGAAAATCTGATTGCCATTGTTAAGCCATGCTTAATCCACCATTGAGAGATGGTTTTTAGGCCTTCCTTGAGATTCAGAGATGAGTTAAGGAGCAATGACAATTTATGATTTTCCAAACTTGTATTAGGTGTTGATTTCTATCCAATTCATTAATGGAAATATGGATTTCATTTGAATTTGCAGCTGAGAAGCTGATTTAAATCCTCTTGTAGTTTAGAGAGAAACCAATGAGCATTTGCATTAATATTGGATTGATTTCATCCCTGTTTAGTTGATTGAAACATTCCTTTCATTTTCAAGGTGCAATCTAGAAGTTATCATTTCAGATTTTATTGAAGTTGCCTAAAAATCAGCAAGTGCATTGAGTTGAACCCAATGATAACTTGATTTTCAATGGGGATCCTCTTCTAATTCAACTTGACTAACAATTATATGATAATATATTGTTTAGTTCTGATCTAAATGAGCTGTGAAAACAGCCATATTGAAAGTTGAATTAGATTTGACTAAAAAGTAATAACTTGTCCATTTCCATCCATAATTAATTTAGATGAACCTCAACTCCTAGGAGAAACTTCCTCATTGATAGTTGAACCTTTTTAGACTTCATTCTAGCATTTATAACTCAGTTTTGATAAATTTTCAAAATCCAAAAATCTGTTATCATTTCACTTTCGATTAAAAATCTGTTTTCACTTCTCTTTGAAAATATGTCTTTAGTCATTAAAGTAGAACTAATTTAGATTGTTTTAGGGCACCTTAGACTTCAAATTATTGTGGATACAACAATCTGAGTCTACTACAACTTACCTGTGCACTTGTAGCTAGTGAGTTGGGAGACCAAAATTAAAAAAAAATTGACCCTTTTACTTAATTTCAGCAAGTTATCACTAGAAAACCCAAATATCACTATCAAGTTTTTGACACCGTTGCTGAGGATTTGAGATCAATTAGGCTAACTTAGATAGTTTAGATTAGTTTTAGATTAGTTTTTAGTCCATTTGTTAGGCCAATTTTCAATTTTTGCAAGTTATCATTTTTAACTTTTCACTTTTGTCTAGTTTTCATTTCTTTCTTGAATTTGATACTTCTGAATCTCTTTATGCAGGACTTGGACCATCAAGAAGAACATTACCAATCAGATCCTAAACCTGAAAAAAGATTGCTAAGAAGAAGGAGATTGCAAAGGCTTGAGACAAGGAGAAGGATATTTGAAGAAGAAGAGGAAGAGGAATACAACCCTGAATTTGAAGAAGTTGTGAATCAAAATATGGCAGCTCCTAAAATTCTTAGGGACTGTTATTCACCAAGCAATGCAAGGAATCAACCAGGGGGAGGAGCCTTAGCACCTGTGGCAAACTTTGAAGTTAATCCAGGCTTAATTTCAATGATTAGGCAAAGTCAATTTTTTGAACTTGGGACTGAAGATCCAGCTTGTCATTTGGACAATTTCAAGGAGATATGCAGCACTGTGAACTTCAATAATATCCCCATGAATACAGTATATATGAGATTGTTTCCCTTCTCACTCAAGGACAAGGTCAAGACATGATTCAAAGGATTGAATCCCGAAGAGGTGGTTACTTGGGAATCAATTGTCCAATTGTTTCTTTCAGAATTCTTTCCTTCTTCAAAAACTGATAACTTTAGAGATCAAATAGTCAGATTCTATCAGTTGGACCAAGAGAACATTTGTGAGGCATGGCAAAAGCTTCAAGGGTTGTTAAGGACATGTTCCCACCATGGATTTGAAAAGTGGCAATTAGTCAACTATTTTCATAAGGGATTGAACTACCCTAGCAAGGTGGCATTGGACACTGCAACAGGAGGTACCTTTGCATCCAAAAATATAGATGAGGCCTACCAACTGATAGAGAACATTGCAAAGAACCATCACTTCCTCACACATGATAGGACCAGGAGGCCACCTATGGATAATTCAGTGAACTAGTTATCAACCCAACTTGAGGAAATGCTGTACAAGACTTTGGAGAGGTTGAACTTGACTCCTAATGGCAATAGGGCTTCCAATTCTGAAACCAGGTGCTGTGTATGTGGGAATCAAGGCCATGTGTCAGAAAATTGCAATTTGATTATGCAACAAGTGGAGCAAACAATGGATCAAATCAATGCTGTGGGCAATTATGGAATTAAACCTCCTGCTGAGTTCTACACTCCAGAAAACAAGAATCATCCATACTTTTCTTACAATGGCAATAACTATCAAGGGGCTCCTATGCAGAATTCAAATTTACAGCCCAAAATCCTGCCAAGGAATCAGCACCACCTTATGAAAATCAAGGCCAAAGTGCACCAATTCAAAGGAATCTGTATGAGCCACCACCACAAGTCCAAGCACCTCAATTCCAAAATGAAATGAAGGAAATGCTTCAACAGATTCTGAAGAAGCAGGACAGCCAAGGATAGGAGATATTGAAAATCAATTCTAGAATGGAAGCCTTAAGTGCCAATCACAAGATTCTTGAAAGTCAACTTGTTCAGCATGCTAGCACTTCAGCAAGACCCCCTATATTCTTTCCTGGACAATCAGAATTGAACTCCAGGGAACAAGTCCATACTGTCCAGTTCAGAAGTGGGAAGATTATTGAAGAACCAATAAAGAAAGTAGAGGACAATCCAGCCCAAGTGAATCCAACGTCCAAAGCTACTGAAGAACCAGCTGAACTTGTGGGAGAAAATCAGAACAAAGACCCTCAAAATGAAGTCAGGACCAGGGTCTTTGATAGGGAACCTTTCCCTCAAAGATTAATCAAAGCAAGGCAGGATCAGCAGTATGGAAGGTTCATTAAAATCTTGAAGAAGTTAAATATCAATGTGCCATTTGTGAAGGCAATTCAGGAGATGCCCTCCTATGCAAAGTTTTTAAAGGAAATCTTAACCAAGAAAAGGAGGATTATGGAGCATGAAACTATTACCTTCACTGAGGAAGCCTCTGGAATCATCCAAAATAAATTGCCACCCAAGTTGAAAGAACCCGGAAGCTTCTCCATACCTTGTGAAATTAGAAATAGGAAGATTCAAAGGGAAATATGTGATTTGAGTGCATCAGTGAGTGTCATACCTCTTTCACTTTGTAGGAAACTTGAAGTTGGAGATTTGAAGCCTACAAATTTGTCTCTACATCTGGCAGACAAATCCATCAAGTATCCACATGGAATCATTGAGGACATACCCTCAAAGTTGGCAAATTCTACATACCAGTAGATTTTGTGGTACTTGACATGGATGAGGACTTGAATACCCTCATTCTTCTTGGGAGACCCTTCTTAGACATGTCATTGATGTCAAGGAGGGCAGATTGACCTTCCAAATTGGGGAGGAGAAGATAGAATTTAATTTGGCACATGTTATCAGTAGACAAAATTTTTAGGAAAATGATTTTGGGGAGGGACAGCTAGATCAAGTTGTTCAGCAAGTTTCTGCCATAATTCCTATTGAAGATCTAGTGCAAAGGTGTCTAATGTTTGATAATTTGAATGAATTAGAGGATTCAAAGGCTGAAGCATACAAATCAGCATTGAATTTATCCAAACCAGTGGAAAATTCAGAAAATCAGCACCAAGTGCAGGAAGTTATCACTACTGAAACTCAATTCAACTCAACTCAAGTCAATTCTTCCAAATTGGAGTTCAAGTCTCTCCCCAACAACCTGAAGTATGAATTCTTGGGAGAGAATTCAACATTCCCTGTTATCATTAATGCAAATTTGCTCAAGGATCAAGTTGATGAGTTACTGAAAAAACTAAGGCTATACAAGGAGGTAATAAGCTATTCTATTGATGATATCAAGGGTATTAATCCCTCAACTTGCATGCATAGGATCCCTATGGAGGACAGCTACAAGCCCTCCATTGAATGTCAAAGGAGACTCAATCCAACCATGAAGGAAGTGGTCAAGAAGGAAGTATTAAAGTTGCTGAATGCTGGGATCATATATTCCATTTCAGATAGTGAATGGGTCAGCCCTGTTGAGCTGAAACCTCTTCCTAATTCAGGAGATTCATATATCATACATGAGGATTTTTGGGATGAGAAGCTAGAGAATTTTTTGTACAATGGAGGAAAAAATCAAGCTGAGAAGCAAAGGTCAATCATTGGCAAATTAAGAGATCCATATTTGATTAGTGAAGCTGTCTATAAATTGAGATCTCTACTTGATCATATCATACTATGCAAACTTCCTTGACATGAAGAAGTGAAAAAAATGTCTAGCCAAAGACATTAAAGAAAGACACTTCTTGGAAGATAATCCAAGCCATTATCTACCTAATTTTTCTGTTTTTGCAGGAATAAGTGGTGAGGAACATGTTCAATTCACAAGTCTCAAATTCAGGAAGTACCCATACCCCCTTATTTTTTATTTTTTCACTGAAAACTTAATGATAACTGATAATATCTTTCTCATTATGATACATTGATCATATCATCATTTGAATTAACATTCATTTCAGTTATCCCAATCTATTATAAACTAATTTCAGTGAATTTCAGAAATTTCCAATGCAATGTTGAATTCTGCATTCCAAAATCTGATTAGTTGCAAATCTGCCATTCCACTAATATCTTTGATTTTTCTGCAGGATTAGTTGCAACTAATGAAGATTAGATCACCCAAAATTTCTGGATGAAGTTCCAAGAGGATCCAAATGCCAAATTTCATGCATTTCACTCCCACCCACCCCTTTCCCTTGCCTATTATTTTCAACCCTGAGGACAGTGTTGAGAATAAGCTTGGGGGAGGAAACCTGGTGCTTTTCTAACCTTTACACTATGTTTTCAATTTATTTTAATGATCATATCATAATTCATACCAGGTTATCATTGGTTTTCACAAGTTATCACTAGTTATCACTCGGTTATCAATTTTTGAATCCAACTCAATTCTGAATTCATTTTGACTCTAAAATGGGTAGAATACTTCATTATGACAGTTGGTACACTCCAATACCAAGTGGCCAACTTGGCCATTAGCCTTATTGCTTTAATTGTCATTTTAAATTCAGATGCATTTGAATGAACTTTCAGCTAAAATTTTTCTTTTTTGTGGATTAACACTAGCTACATTCATGAATTAATTGGAAAGTAGAAGATGTCTAGAAAGGAGTCAAGGATCTTGCTGCCACGTTAAATATGAATTCTTGACTATTTGCATTTAAGGATCTAACCTATACTTGAGTTTGAACCATTGCTCACTTCATGAACAGAATGAAAAAGAAAGAAAAAGGAAATAAAAAGTTGCATTTTGCATTGCATGCATACATGAATAAAGAGAGTGAAAATTCCAAAAAGGAACCTCTCCTGAATAAAGTCAGGATTTTTATCCTGTGACCAGCATGAATAAAAATCAGGTTCAAACATGTTTATTGCATCCTCATGAATAAAAGTCAGGTTTTCAAACTTGTTTAAGCAAAGAAAGGAAAGTCTGTTCATGAAGAGATTGATGTTTCAACCTTTTAGTAAAGTTGACAATCCTTATAATCCAGATCAGTTAATGTTAGTACTTCTATCATGGTTTAAAGTTGCTTTAACCTTTGTGACTCCTCAGCTAGAATTTGGGATTGGAAAGAATGGGATGGAATGCTAGCCAAGTGGGAAACTCATTTAGATCTTATTCAGTTGATCTTTCTATTCATTTGTGGATGGTAAATTCAAATTCATCCTTAATTTTTGAATGTTTTGCTTGAGGACAGGCAAAAGACTAAGCTTGGGGGAGTTTGATCACTTGCTGATCACTATATGTTTCTAATCCATTTTAGATGCAATTCATACATATTGAGTCCTACTTTTGCCTATTTTTGGGCCAATTATACTTGGAATGCATACATTGTGATAACTAGTTGATATTCCTCATTTCATACTTATTTCCATGTGCATAGAGGTTCTGAAATGCCAAAATCCATTAATATTTAAATTCTATACCAAGTTATCATTTTGAGGACAAGTTATCATTTCCATATGTCAAGTTATCATTATTTTGAATGAACTGATTTTCAATGATTTTCTTGCCGTAAATCCATCATTATCATGTATAAATAATATTTGGATAGTCACATCTCAACTTGTGCAAAGTTTTAAGCCCATTTGAACAAGTTATTATTTTTCTTTTGCCAAGTTATCGTTAAAGGACAATTCTATCATTTTGACATGCAAAACCATTAATTCTGCACAGGAACCTTAAGCAATTATCTTGTTATTGTTCTAACTCATTACTGATCAAATTTCATCACATTTGAATAATCACTACTCAAGTTATCATTTTTAAGTCATATAAGTTATCATTTTTGGGCACCCAAGTTATCACTTCTTAGAAATCTCATTCATATTTGATTTTTGAATGCACTCACTTGTTACTCTAGTCCATTTGATGCTTTTAATGCTTTGAATCACTTGCATTTGGATAATTTCCATGATTTGTGACAAGTTATCATTCCGGGCCCCTTAATTCATTAATTTTGATATAAGTTTTTATTCCTGCACAACATCTAATATCATTTGATATCTAAGCTAGCAATTATCATCATCTTAATTTTTATTTGTCAAAACACCATTCAAGGGCTTTGATGCTTGCTGTTTGGGGATTTATAGCAGAGAGAAAGGTGACCAAAAAGTGAAAAAAGTAGGGGAGAACCATCTACTTTTTCCTGCACAAAAAGGAATCTGCAGCTGGAATTTCAGAAGGGTGGATAGGTGACTGCAATCAAAGGATAAGGAACATTCTGATGCTGATCCAAGGGTGGACAAGAGTCACATAAAAAGAGAATTTCTGGAGGAGAGAAAGGGGGCTGGACATTGAGGGTTTGGAGAAGGGTTGCTGCATCAAGGAAGGAAGGGTTTGAAGCTGGATTATAGGGCTGCTGGATTTCTGGCCGAGAAGCTTCAAACCAGGATGTTTTGTACATGTTCTTCAATCCATTTTGTTTCAAATTTTGTAATTATGAGGAGCTAAACTCCACGTCTCCTAGGATAGGGCAATAGTCTAGGTTAATTTGGATGGATATGGATAGAAATTAATCCCAAACTGTTATCAATTCTGATTTTTAGATTTTTGCATTGAAATGAATCTGTTCTTATCATTGTTAGGTCCTACTTGTATCTACAACTGAGAAGTTGTCATTTGATCTAACCTTTGTTCAGATATGAATTAAGAATCAGTGATAAATTTTTGGATTCCATTTCTGAAATCTGATTTCTGCATTCTAATTTCCTGCACTGAACTCAATCCTAAAATTTTTTATTTTTGCAATGTTATGGGTCTGTTCTTGCCATTGTTAGATCCCACTTGTAATCTATAATTGAGAAGTTATCATTTGATCTAGCCCTTATTAAGAAATGAATTAGGAATCAATGCCAAGTTACTGGATTCCACTTTGATTGAAAATCTAATTTCTGATTTTCTGATTTTCTGAATCTGATTTTCTGATTTCTGTGAACTGTTTGAATCTGATTTGCCATTGGGGATTTGATTAATTGAGCAACTAATAGGTTAATTTTGGTCCAAGTCTTGTTCAGAAATGAATCAAGATATTTTGGCATTTTATGATTCAAACCTGTCCTCCAATTCTGATTTCTAAAATTACATTCCTGAAATTTATTTTCTGAAATTTATTAGAATCTGATTTGCTAATTGAATCTCCAATTTCATTCAATCACTGAAAGGTGAACCCTAAGAATTTCTTGTTGTCCAGAGATGGGTCAATAAGCACTTAGCAAATCCAGAATTCCAATGAGAAGCATTGCTGATTTCCTTGTTGTTTTCCCAATCTGATTTTTGAAATATTTTTTGCTGAATTCTAATTTTTGATTTCTTGGGAATTTGATTGCCATTGTTAAGCCCTGCTTAATCCATCAAGTGATAGTGATATTTGGGTTTTCTAGTGATAACTTGCTGAAATTAAGTAAAAGGGTCAATTTTTCATTTTTTTTTTGTCTCCCAACTCATTAGCTGCAAGTGCACAGGTAAGTTGTAGTAGACTCAGGTTGTCGTATCCACAAAAATTTGAAGTCTAAGATACCCTAAAATAATCTAAATCAGTTCTACTTTAATGGCTAAAAATAGATTTTCAAAGGGAAGTGAAAACAGATTTTTAATGGAAAGTGAAATGATAACTGAATTTTGGGTTTTAGAAACTTATCAAAACTGAGATATAAATGCTAGATTAAAGTCTAGAAAGGTTTAACTATCAATGAGGAAGGTTGTTCTAGGAATTAGGGTTCATCTAAATTAATTAAGGATGGATAGGATCAAGTTATCATTAAATATTCAATTTAGATTCAACTTGAAATGTGGCTGCTCTCACAGCTCAATTAGCCTTTAACTAAGCAATATATAATTATATAGTTGATAGTTAGGTTGAATCAAAAGAGGATCCTCATTGAAAATCAAGTTATCATTGAATGCAATTGAAAGTTCAATGTTGATTTTTACAATTCAAAGAAACTTTGGAATGATATCTTCGGCGACAATCTCTTCCTCTAGCAAGTCTTCTCTTCCACCTCCCCGGCGGCAGTGACTTCGGCCCTTGTCAGGGCTGCCATCGTTGTCCATTCTAGGTGGCAGCGGTGCCACCTCGATGCATCCAACAGGGGCAGATATGCATCCTTTTAGGGGGATTTGTATCCTTGTTAAATAAAAGTGATAAACTGAATTGTTTATGCATGAATTATTAGTATGATTTTTTATTGATTGTGTTAATCAATTGAAAATGCAAAATAGTTAATTTTTAGATAATTCATAGTTCATATTTTTCCATGCATAATTTTTATGCCTGAAGTTCAAGTCATTTCACTTCTAGGGAAGAGATTGTGTAAGCTCTATTGTTGTTTTCGTTGACGTGCATGCTAATCTCATGTCATGCCCATTTTACAAAATAACCCCCTTTGTCCTCCTCTTTCTTCCATTTTGGAGTTGAAAAAGTGGACACCCATTTCAACCCATTCTTCTTCCTTCCCTTTCAATTAACTTAATCAAACAAGAGAAAAAAAAAATCATTTTTCCCTTCTCTATCGTCTTCTACCCTTTTTTCGATCCAATTCAAACAAAGCCTAAGGGTTTATTTGGGAAACAACTAATAGAGGGATGAGATGTGATGGTGTGGTAGGAGGTACTCAAGGGCGGCGTGGTATGATTTTACTAAACTCATGTTTGGATAAAAAATCATGGGAAAGGATGGAATAAGCTAAATCACCTTTTGTTTGGATACAATACTTAAAATATGGGATTTAAGAGGTTAATTTAGATAAAAGTCTTTTTTACCCTTTATGTTTTATTCTTATTTATATTACTTTAAATTGTTTACTTTATAATGTAAGTTAATATTGGAAGGTAAAGTAGCTCAAACTTGAAATTTTTTTAGTTAAATAAACTTGAAAATATTTATTATATAAATAATTCATAGTTATTGTGGAGATCCATTCCAATGATCATTAATGGATAATAAAAAGATTATGTGGTTCAAATTAATTTTTAGTACATTTATTTTATTGTCTAAAATATCGATTGTAATACATGATGCATATTTATTAATTTATAATTGGATTTCTATAATGCATCTTTATTAATAAAAATACATGTTTATTATATTTTCAAAAAAAAGAATTGAAAATAAAAATATCAAAATAGGACGTACGAGATTATAAATTAAAAATAAATAATAAAATAATAAGCAAATGCAAACCTGAGAGAGAGAGCAAATCTCGAAATTTGTTTATTGCCTCCAAAACTAAAAAATCAAGGAGAAAGAGAGAGAGGAGAGAGAAAGATAGCAAATCTCGAAAATTAATTGCCACTGTGAGCTTTAAATTATTGTCTGCAAAATCAAGAAATAAAGAGGAGAGAGATAGCAAATCTTAAAAATTATCTACCATCAAGAGTTTCAAATTATTGTGTGCAAAATTAAGAAATTAAGGAGAGAAAAAGAGAGAGAGGAGAGAAAAAGAGAGCAAACTTCGAAAATTATTTATCACTGAGAGTTTTCAAATTATTATTTACAAAATTAAGAAATCGATGAGAGAGAGCAAATTTCGAAAATTATTGTCACTAAGAGTTTCAAATTATTACCTGTAAAATTAAGAAATCAAGGAGAGAGATAGGAAACAACAAAAATTGTCTGTCATCAAGAGTTTAAATTATTGCTTACAAAATTAAGAAATCAAGAAGAGAGAGCAGAGAGAAAGAGAGCAAATTTCGAAAATTATCTGAGAGAGAAAGGGGAAAGAGAGAGGAGAGAGAGAGCAAACCTCGAAAATTATATGCTTATGAGAGTTTCAAATTATTGCTTGAAAAATTAAGAAATTAAAGAGAGAGAACAAACCTTGAAAATTATTTGCCACTAAGAATTTCAAATTATTGCCTGCATAATCAATAAATCAAGGAGAGAGATAGCAAACCTAAAAATTATTTGTAATCAAGAGTTTTAAATTATTATCTACAAAATCAAGAAATCAAGTAGAGAGAGTAGAGAGAAAGAGAGAGTACAAATTTAAAAAATTATCTACTACTGAGAGTTTTAAATTATTGCCTGCAAAATTAAGAAATCAAGAACTGTGAGAGAGGAAAATTATTGCCTGCAAAATTAAAAAATCAAAGACAGAGAAAGGGAGAGAAATTATTTTTTATAAAATCAAGAAATAAAAAAAAAGAAAAACAAAGAGAAAGAGAGAGAGCGAATGAAAGAAATACGAGGGAAAAAAATAAGGAAGCGACTGGGGTAAATAAAATAATCTTGATGAATAATTTTATCTAAAAAAATATTAATCCTTCCCATTTCATCAATTTGGTGAAATAAAAAATTAAAATGTAGAAGTATAACCTATGCCACCAAATTTCTCGTAACTTTTAAAATAAATTTGGATAAATTTTAGATAATTCACCCCCGCATTTTTCACGCCCACTCCCTCTTCTTCATCAATTCAAACAAACTTTAAAAAAAAGAGTTGATGGAGACTGACCAATCTGAGGATTGTGGACTCATGGGATGGGCTTTTTAATCATTAATTTTATACCTTGTGATTTTCAAGTGATTCTGATTTTGTACTACGTTAGTTCACCGGTGTTTTCACTCGCCCCTTTCAAGCGACTACAATTCATCAATGATATAAACAAAACATTAATTATTTTATTATGTTAGTTCTCCGGTTTGTAATGAAAATCACTAATTATTTAAGGAGGTGACATCAGCTTCAACCGGTGACATTAGTGATCCAGTAGGTCTCGTGGTTCTACTGATCAACATGTTATCATACTTTTTATTGTGTAGTTATATATTATCATGCAAAGATATGTCATTTGATTTCGCTTTTGTTTTCCTTTTTAAACATTACTTGTTCTTGCAGACCCTCAAGGGATAAATCAAGACTGCTTTGTTGGAGACCTCCAAAGTCCCAAATCATCGACTTAACAGGTTCCCTATGAAGCACATGCAAAACATTTTGAATTCCTTGGAAGTGAAGTTATGTGCTGGGTTCTTTTTTCCCCTTTGTTGGGGAAGAGAACTTCGAAGTTTACATAACCAATTTCCTTCATGACAATCAATATATAGTCAACATTAACAACCACCGTTTTAGTCTTTTAGACTCAACGAGAGAGCTGGATTCCTTTAATTTGAATTGTTTATTTATGAAATTATTAATATAAAGTTTGATTGACTATAAAAAAATAATTCAACTGCTAGATTTTGTTGTTATGTCTACTTAGATATTTAATGTCTCATTTATTTTAATTATTAGCGTCAAAGTTTATTTTCTTATATATGATTAGTTCGATAATTCATGATTAGTAACTAACTTATATTATTGAGTAAATCAACATGTTTCAAAATTTGTGATTTTGAATTTAAAAATTAAACTAATTGTAGAAATAATGTGGATGTACAATAGAACTAATCCTGTAGAATTTATACAAAAAATTATAAATGGAGTTGAATACATACAATTATAGCGTGTCAATCTAACACTTTGTATATGAAGGAATTCATAAATCTTGTTGTAATGATAGATCAAAACATTAGAATCGATGGAAAGATAGAAAAATAAGAAGATCAAGTCCAAATCAAATCAAGATCATCTTAGCCCAACATTTTGTAATGCGAACTTTCGAGAATCAATTCCTTGGCTGAAAATCTCAAAGGCTCAATTCCATACGCAAATAAAATGTAATGGTAACATACATAATAATTAAACTCTATTCGGTTCCCACAGAATTTTATCATCGTCCTTCTAGTATTGTTATTGTGACTTCATTTGAGGTGAAAGCGTTCGGTGACTCCGGAATAGCAATGCTGTAATTGCAAAAACCCGGTTGCTTTGGCAACGGCACCATGATGGATTCATTATCTAACATCAGCGCAACATCTGTCATTGTTGGTCTGTCTTCGCTCTTCTCTTGCACGCATAATAGTCCAATTTGGACGCACTTAAGTATCTGATCAGAATTAGATGATAACTCAATCGCTCCTTCTAGGAATTCCAATCCTTTGCCTTTCTGCCACAATTCCCATACCTGCAAATCACAATTATGTTAATGAAGTATCTAAGTTTTTCAATATATATAAATATATACTTGTACGTATCTATGTGTAAATACTTAATTTAAATATACATACATGCTCCAAGATGTTGGTAGGTGCATCTTGTGCGATAGATCTCTTCCGTTTCGCAAGTAAGATCTTTAATACTATCACCCCAAAGCTGAAAACATCAGATTTCTCAGAGAAAAACCCATCCATTGCATACTCTGGCGCCATATATCCACTGCAAGTAATATTTACCATTAGAATGCATGGGCAGAATTGATATGAATATGTTACATTTCAGAAATGCCTAACATTCTTGTCATGGATTCGAAACACATTAAGCTTCCTTTCATACTTACTATGTGCCAACAACCCTTCTTGTCTGTTCACCCGATTGTCCCAGTTTCAAGATTCTCGCCATGCCAAAATCCGAAATTTTGGGATTCAAATCCTTGTCTAGAAGAATATTGCTGGTCTTGAGATCTCGATGGATAACTTTCAACCTGGAATCTTGGTGGAGATATAAAAGGCCCCTTGCAATTCCTCTAATGATATCGAAGCACCTTTCCCAAGTCAAAAGCGCATTGTTTCTTCTCTCTAGTTGGTTCACCAAACTTTTCGTTAGTCCATTACATCAGTCCTACATATTTATCTTAAAGTGACAGCGTGACATGAAATAAGAAGAATAAAGCATTATAAAAAAAATTGAGCTAACCAAGTAAGAAAGCATCCAAGCTGCCATTCTGCATATACTCATATATCAGCATCCTTTCCTCGTCCTCAACACAATATCCGAGCAGCTGGACCAGATTTCTATGTTGAAGCTTTGCGATTAGATTGACCTCAGTTTTGAATTCATTCAATCCCTGTGTTGATTTCTTTGACAATCTCTTAACAGCAATTTCTTGCCCATCTTCTAATTTTCCCTGCAACATGATTGCACAACTAATTTTTTATCAACTATAACTACTTTGATTTCTTCTGAGTAAACAAGATTCAACATTTCAGCAAATAGAATATTTCAAACTAAGAAAAAGAGTAATCACCTTGTACACTATGCCAAATCCGCCCTTTCCTAGTATGTTATGGGTAGAAAACTCATCAGTGGCTCTTTGCATTGTAAGCATATCATATAAAGTCAACTCCACGTGTTCTTCTCCTTCTCCAGCATTGATGGCGTAAGTTTTTATGGCTTCAAGTTGAAGTAGGAATTTAATAATCTAGTAGTAAAGTCAACATTAATTAGAAGTGTACTTGAGGAAATATTATACAGTGAGTGCACCTTGATTCTTTCTTGTCCTCCTCCTGATGAATAAGATCAAACCTAAAAAAATTAGAAGAGAACCAAGTGCACAGGCCACGGTAATCACCAGCACATGTTTCTTGTTGGCAAAATCAAGTTTTGTAGAACCTGAAAATAAAGTTACCATTAAAACTTAAGCGAAAGAATGGAATTTGTCTAGCTGTAAAAAGTTACGGAGTGTGATGAAATTAATCTTATATGCTTCCAATTGTATAAAGAAAAATATCATGCAATCCTGAACAACGAGAACTCTCACCAGTCTTAAAATAGGGTGGTATTATATCCGGAGGTTCAATTATATGGAGATAAATCCAAGAGCTTGCATCAAGATATGCAAAACACAAAATTATTCTGATCTGAAAAAAATAAATTATCTCGTACCATGCATGATTGTTCTTAATTAATATATATATATGCTTACCCAACTCCGACAAGGGAAGCCGAACATATAGGTCATTGCCTAGTGCAGAGTTCACCTTGATGTCATACACATCGCCGTGCCAGATCACGCAACCTGTTACTCCGAGCACAGCGTACGCCGTGCAGCTACAATTCCTCATGCACCAATATTTGCATTCATTCAGATTCATGTGCACATCACTGGTGGCGTTCTCAGTATCAGGCACCTTCATATTGTGCAGTAATGCGAAGCTATCAGATGATGAGCATTTTAGATCGGCTGCCTCCCTCACGCATCCTTCGGAGTACTTTCCAGTGCTCCAATTGCCTGGAGACCTGGGAACGAAACCCTGCAGACACCTACAGATCGAGCTGTAAGATGGGTCGCAAACGCCATTAGCTCCGCAGATGGCATAGTTATCACATATATCTGATGGGAGCTCCACGTACGTCGTCCACTCCTGGCTCGATGGAGTCCAAAGAGACAACTGAAGCGATCCTGTGGTATTCAGCAGGACACGACCTGTCTGAGTAGTATCCACCTGTTTTGTGGAATAGTAACCGCCGTAAGCATTTCTGACGAACTCTATCGAAAAAATGTTATTAGATCCAATAAATTTAGGCCAGTCCCACGGTCCGTAGAAGCGAGCTATTTTCTGAGACCCCTTCCATATGTGGGTCTGCGGCACGTCGTAGCTCGAGTACTTGTAGCAGTACTCGCCTGGCGCAGGATCACTGGGACTCCTCCATGACGTGAACTGCCAGGAGATGTTGTGTTGGTAGTCCACGCCGACCTTCATGCCCGAAAGATACGTATCACTCGGATGGTCGAAGCTTTGCCAGACTACTGATTGCCCGCCGGATCCCTCTACATCACTGATCAAGACGAGGCTTCCTGAATCCAGAAGCCGTAAGGCCGGATTTGTCCCTTTGGTCGACGTGCCCGTCGACCAGAAAGCTCTGCCGTGTTTGTTGGACAGGAGTAGATTTCCATCTGGAGAGAGGTGCAGTGTTCCAGCGTCGGAGCTGCTGAGAGGTTGGGCTCTGTTGGCGACCCATACGACCGTCTGGAGGGAGATGTTATGGAACCAAATCCCCAGGTACCTGTTGGTGGACTCGCCAGGGCTGAAGAATCCCATCTCAAACTTTCCTCCACTGGAGATCAAGGTCTCGCCGTCTGTGATGGTTTTGTTTGGGACCATTGTGTCACCTGCATGCATTGATATAGAGATGGAACGTTGCTGATTACAAATATGTTCAGAACCGGAAATTAACATGTACATGTTTTCTTCATGGGAGCAGCAACAAGTACTTCTACTCATAAAAGCTCTTATCCGACATGGTTGTTCTTGCACAAAATCAAAACGGCAAGAAGTCAATTCTGAATTCAACAACATCACGTACCAGAATGTTGATTGAGGACAGAAGCTGATGCTGCCGCCGCCGCCGGCATGATCGGCAACAGTGCTAATATTAACTTCATGACGACCATAATAATCTCCATGCAGAATTCTGATTTCATCCTCCTGTCCTGTGTTCCCGGATGGCTAGCTTTCTTTGCTGTGTCACGTTCTTTGAACTAGAGTGGGTGTCTTTTTATTTATTGTTACGACATGTGGGAGGCATCTACTACATCTAGTATACTTCATCAGTTCAATGACATTTTTCAATTATAACAGGCATTGACTCAACTTAAAAATTGAAGTGAAGTGATTAGACATCAGATCTGAAATTTCCTTATTGCATTCTTTTTAGGAGGGACGTCATGTAAGTTGTCTTATTATTGTACAAAAAAATAGGCAGCTCACGTACTCCTACGGAGGACAAAAAAGTTAGAAGGTCATCAGTCATATATTTATAATTAAGTTGACTTGATCGACCTCGGATGAAGATAATTATGATTAACTAGTGGTATTTTAAAATTATTTCATTATCGTTTGAGTACGATTGATGCTATTATCACTACCATGCATATAATTGGTTAGATAGTTAAAGGTAAGATTACCATTTACTTAAAAGTATCTTCCCAAATCAAATTTGACCTCACTGCAATTTACTAACACATACTCATCCCTAATCGAGTCAATTTAATTTGACACTTTTAGATAGAGATAATCTACGAAGATTATTGATTATTTAATTTAAAATTCCGGTGACTCATCACGTTATCACGATACTGATAATTTTAACTTTATGATAATTTTAATTATCATGTGAAAGCATATAAGATATCTTTTAAGATTATGGGTAGCTTGGAATACAATTTGAAAATATTCATTCAATCAAAATTATAGTTAGTAACGTTTTTATTTAAAAGATATTTTTTGATAGTTTGTAATAAAATAATATCATTCAACTTCATATTTCTTGAATGTTACTTATTTTCTTTTATCCATGTCCATTTTTATACTTTATACTTTGTTTATCTGATTACAATTTAAAAATTATTATTTATCAAATCAAACGTATTGTAACACATCTATAATGCATGTCTTTACTAATTTATCATCAATTATAATAATTATTCATATAATCAATTATTGATGATTAATTAATATTAGTTAACTAAAATCAAGAATTATCTTTAATAAATTATTAATTAATAATATGTCAATTTTGGCCTAATTTAATAATATCAATTAAATATTATGCAACAGTCTAAATAATTGGTTTCAACTATTCAGTTATCTATCGACTATAATAATCAATTAGTTGTAATCATTGGGCTAACAATTATCAATTATCTATGATCCATTAAGCACAAAGGACAAAATTAATTGTCCATCGATCAATCACAAGGAACAAAATCAATTATCCATCAACCAAGAAACCTATAATTTAATTGTAAATCAACCATAATCAATTATCAACTCATCCATTCATCTTTGAAATTATCCATCAACTCTTGCAGATGTCATTCGAGAACTCTTATTTATTAAAAAAATATCATGTTACTTTCATGCAACATTGGCCAACACTACAAGAAATAGGGGAATTACAGACGGAGCCGTATGTAATTTCCCCTAAAACCGTCGAAAACGTCATTTCCGACGATTTTTTTGACGGAATCAGAGATGTCCGAAAAATGCTCATCGCAAATCATTTTCGACGATTTTGAAAGAACCGCCAGAAATTTTGACGGATTTACGATGGTCACGACCGTCGATATTTGCGACGATCTACAAAATCGTCGATAATTCGATGGTCATGATCGTCGATATTTGCGACGGTCGACGAAACCGTCGAAAACTTCGACGGTCACGACTGTCGAGGTTTTCGACGATTTCGTCGACCGTCGCAAATATCGGCGATTGCTAACGCCGAAAATTTCGACGGTTGTCCGGCGACCGCCGACGTTTCGGCGGTCAAAACCGTCACAAAAAATTTTAATTACGGCGACCGCCGACGTTTCGGCGGTCAAAACCGGCGGAAAGGGAGAGGGAGAGGGAGAGAGAGGAGAGGAGGGAGAGAGGAGATGGGGTTATATATATATATATATATAGGAAAGATGAAAAAGCGGGATAATGAAATCTTAATTACCGACGATTCTGGCCGTCGAAAAAATAAATATTAATTATTTTTAAAATTACCGACAGTTGTGATCGTCGAAAATCATTTAATTTATATTTAGTTATATATACTATTTATTTTTTATTTTATCGATGATTTGAACAGTCGTTAATTATTACGGATGGTTGGAACTGTCAAAAATTGCGACGATTTGGACTGTCGCAAATTATATTAATAAAATAATCCTCATATTATATTATTATACATTTACCGACAGTTACGATCGTCAAAAATTACGACGGATTGATATCCGTCAGAAATATCGATGTTCCTAATCGTTGAAAAATAAAATAATAATATAACAAATTACATAATTTAGTATTTTCATTTTCGACGGTCACGATCATCGAAAAATTCGTCGAAAATTACGACGGATGGATATCCGTCAAAAATATCGACGTTCCTAATCGTCGAAAAATAAAATAATAATATAACAAATTACATAATTTATTTTTTCATTTCCGATGGTTCGGACCGTCGGAAATATTTCCGTCGCAAATTGCGACGAATTTTGATCCATCGGAAATTGCCCGTCGGAAATTGGCAATTTTCTTGTAGTGCAAATGATCAATAACACACCAATCTTGATACGAGAGAAAGCAATTAGCAACACTTAATGGATTTATTGTACTACCAAGCACTACAAGAAATCTACGGAATAGTCACGAAAATTAGTGTCTCACAATAGGCGATGCTAGGTCGATGCAAATGCGCCAAAATAATGTCACATTAGTGTCACAATCAATCGAAGCTAGTTGCCTCACACACTAGTCTCAACTTAGCGCCGCATAGAGTTACCCTAAGTCGACGCCGAAGCAGACACCCCTACTAGCATTATGGTGTCACCAATATTGTTGGGGTTGGCATATTAAAATATAACATTACCGTGACGTCGCAGTGTGGCGCTAACCTGATTGATATAGTGACTCTGTTTGGCCGATGTTAATGAGATGCTATGATGTTCCTATTGACTTGTCAAGTATAGTGCGAGTGTGGCATCGACCTATGGCGGCGCTCAAATTTCTACCCAAAACATAACGACACTATATAGAGAGACACTAAAGCGGAATGAAACTTGTTTGGACGCTATTTGGTCGCTAATGATACGCCAAAGTGAATATATAAACATATATCTTACATAGACTAAACTTTATATTAATTATAATTATATTCATACATGTATATGGATACAAAGACACATACATATAGATAAAGACATATATATACCTATATTGATTTAAATAAATATTAATTTTAATGTCATATATATATATATATATATTTGTCAATATAAATAACTTATTGACTAATTAATATACCAACATATTGACTATATGTATACATAGTAGATAAATTGACACACAACGTATATGCATAATACATGTCTTAATGACCTATAAATCATTTTATTATCTCCTAAATCATACAATATTTATGGCAATATAATTAAATTATATATTTTTTCTTAAATTTTAATTTAAAAAGTTAGACATCTATACGGATGTCATAGACATCTATATACATTTATATATGTGTGTGTATATATATATTCCAATAAGTTGTATGTACAATATATATCATATTTTAATTATCTATAAATTATTTTTTTATCTCCATAATCATTTCATTATGAGCATGTTATTAAGCGATATGATTTTTCTCAATTGTGCACTTAAAAAAAGTAATTATAGGCATGCATGGAAGGATATTATTG
The DNA here is from genome assembly GCA_030549335.1 of Pontederia crassipes. Taxonomy (NCBI): domain Eukaryota; kingdom Viridiplantae; phylum Streptophyta; class Magnoliopsida; order Commelinales; family Pontederiaceae; genus Pontederia; species Pontederia crassipes. The sequence continues at coordinate 57,046,812 of CM060194.1, read as the reverse complement.
ATATTTAGTGCCACCATAGAGACACAATAGATCAACTAAGAAATGTCTCTGAATGGCGTCACCTTAGTGCTATGATAATGCCACAATGTTTTAGATGCTAATTTAGGGACATATTAGAGCCTTTTTAGCATCACCACTTTCCAACGCTACTTTTTGCTTAGGCCTGAGCACGACCCGGGAAACCGGGTAAATAACTCGGCCCAGATCTAATTCGGGCCGGGACCGGGTCTATTGGGTGGAAAATCCATCGAGTATCGGGTCAAGACCGGGTCTATAGTGCAGATACCCGACCTAGATCCGACCCGATATTATTTACTATATAAACCCATCTCTACCCTCTTTTTCTCATTTCAACCGATCTTTTCTCTCTCCCATCTCTCTCTCTCGCCCTCTCCCTCTCTCTCCCTCTCTCTCACGACGGCGGCGGCACCGGCGACTTCGACGATCGTGACTCCGGCGGCCCTCCCCCTCTCCTGACTCCCTCTCTCTCTACTCCGGCCGTCTGGTGCCGGATCGGACACCAGGTGAGCCAATCCGGCGTTGGCGGCCGGATCAGCTCACCTGGTGGCCGATCTGACGCCATTGGCAGGTCGATCCGACGCCTGATGGCCGGATAGGCCACTGGCAGGCCGATCCGGCGCCTGGCTGCATTTTGACGATCATAACTATCGGTAATTAAAATTTCATTATCCCGCCGCTTTTTTCCCGCTTTCTCATCTTTCCACACATATATATATAATCTTACCCCTATTAATTTCTTTCCCCCTCTCCTCTTTCTCTCCCTCTCCCTATCGGCGAGCCTCTCCCGACTGGGTGACGAGCCCTCTCGCCGGCGACCCTCTCCCTCCCGAACGAACCTTTCCTGCCAGCGACCCTCCTCTCTCTCTCTCTCTCTCTCTCTCTCTCTCTCTCTCTCTCTCTCTCTCTCTCTCTCTCTCTCTCTCTCTCTCCAGCCCGGATCGCCAGGCCTGGCGGCCGGATCCAGCCGTGGGCGGCCAGAACCAGCCACTGACAGCCGGATCCGACCGTGGCCCAGCGGCAGACCGCGGGAGTCCGGATCCGGCCGCGCTGGCGGCCGAATCTGGTTGTTGGCTGTCGGCTATTTTTTATATTAAAAAAATTTGTTACTATGATTTTGACCGTCGAAACTTTCGGCGGTCGTCGTGACCGTCGAAAATATTGGCGATTGTGACCGTCAAAACTTTCGACAGTTCGTGACCGTCGAAAGTTTCGACGGGACTTCCGCTGGAATTTTCGACATTTTTTTCCCAATCGTCGAAAATCGATTTGCGACGACCATTTTTCGGACGAAACGATTCCGTTGAAAAATCCGTCGAAAATCGTCATTTTTGACGATTTTGAGGAAATTACAGATGGTTTCGACCGTCTGTAATTGTTATCTTTCTTCTAGTGGTAGTGACACATTAGTGCCTCTCTAGCATCTCCTCCTAGAGCCAATATAGCGTCGATACAACATCACGTCTAGTGTCTAGTGTTGGCATAGCATCACAAAATATTGCCACATTGGCGTCAAAACAACATCACTAAACGTAGTGCCACCTTGGTGTTGACGACTACGATGATAAGTATCTTTTCACAAGTCGGCAGCCGGTGTCATTATAACATCTCACTAATGCCGATGGCTGATGCTAACAGCATCGTCTTTCCTATAGGTGATAGAGCGACTCTATTGGTGTCCGAACGTCGACATCACTATCTTGTGCCGCAAACTCGATGCTCATATGTAGCTATGTTTTCTAGCGTCACTTTAGAGTCATGATTTTGTGTCGCTAATAATGAAATTTCTTGTATTGAAGACGAGTGACCATACAATAGGATAGTCATAGCTTTCGCAAAAGGAAGGTGTAACAGTTTCTTAATTATGTTATCTGCCTCGTTCAATTCAATAACACTTAGACATGATAACTCATGGTGTTTGATTTTTTGTTTTGTTTACCTGTTATTCACCTAAGACTTCTGTATTTTTTTTCAAAATTTATAGGACAATCATCACAATGTCATATCTATTAGGGTCATATTAAATAATAAACCCATCATTCATAATTGATTTTTCATTTAAATTTCAATTCTCAATCGTCAATTGTCAATAATCAATATAAATTTAATGATAAATAATTTATGTTAAATTATTATCGTAACAATCAATCCTAACAATAACTTAATCCTCACTCATCAATTATCATAATATAATTAGAAATAACCAATATCATAATCAATTATAATTAAATATAAAAACTATTTTTTATAATCGAAACTCGATCTGCGCTAGGGAACATGAGTCCTATTCAATTTTCATTCTTCAACTGAAGGCTGAGTATGATTGAAAACTTTCGGAATCATTTCGTTTGAGTCCTTACAATCCTTTGTCAACACAACGGAGGCCGAATTAATTGAAACTCAGTTAAGATTAGCTTTGGTTTTCTATTCACCTCATCGAGAACTCGAACAACTCATGACTGATAAAAATTAGATGTGTTAACAACTATCCTAAGAATAGCAATATATCATTAATTTTATAATCGTAATATCCTCCTCCTAAAAAAAAGAAAAAGAGATAGAGAGCAAAGAGACAGAAAGATAAAAGAAATAGATTGGGAGCGAGTTGTTGCTCCCTCCACCATGTCTTGCCTGAAAGAGAGATAGAAGCGATCCTCCATGCCCTCCTTCCAACACATCTCCTGACTCTTCCTGCACATTTCCGAGAAGGTCACCGTCGTCAGAAGGAGAGACAACATCATCCCCTTAGCTTAATTTCTTAGTTATTGACTATTTATTTGTCTTATCATGGCTACCTATTTTTTCATATGTGAAAAAAATTCCTTGATCATGATGAGATCATATAACTACAGATCACAAACCCAACAGAATCAACGGGAATATAGAAGACTGCATTATGAGGAATCAGAATTTGACTTGCAACATTTTGGGATTCAAACTTTCCATGATCATTTCGAGTACATTACAAGATGTTATCGTCCTTCTAACATTGTTATTGTGACTCCATTCACTACAAGAAAATCACGATTTTCCGACGGATAATTTCCGACGGTTCCGTCGCAATTTGCGACGGATTTTTCGACGGTTTCGTTTTCGACAGATTTTTCGACGGTTATGACCGTCGGAAATAATTTATATTATTATTTAATTTTTCGACGATTAGGAACGTCGATATTTTTGACGGATATCCATCCGTCGTAATTTTCGATGACTTTTCCAACGGTTATGACCGTCGGAAATAAAAAAATTAAATTTGGAGCTTTTTTTATTTTTAAATGTTTTCGACGGATTTTCTGACGATCACGACAGTCGGAAATAAAAAAAATAATTATATAATTTATTATATTATTATTTAATTTTTCGACGATTAGGACCGTCGATATTTCCGAGGGATATCCATCCGTCGCAAAATCCGCAGCAATTTCCGAAGGTCGTAACCGTCGGCAAATGTATAATAATATCATATAAAGAGTATTTTATTAATATAACTAGCAACGGTCCAAACCGTCGTAATTACCGACGGTCAAAATCGTTGGTAACGATTACCGACGGTTTGAACCGTCGGTAAAATAAAAAATAAATATTATATATAACTAAATATATTTTCGACGGTCAAAACCATCGATAATTATAAAAATATTTAATATTTACATTTTCGACGACCGAAACCGTCAGTAATTAAAATTTCGTTATCCCGCTTTCTTTTCACTTTTTCCCTTTATATATATTCCTCATCCATCTTCTCTCTCTCCCTCCTCCCTCCTCCCTCCACTCCTCTCTCTCTCCCTCCTTTCCTCTCTCTCTCTCCCGACCGCGAGCACCCCCTCTCGCCCGTCGGACGCCGGCGACCATCCCACGCCGGACGCCGGCGACCCTCCCACACCGGACGCCGGCGACTCTCTCCCGCGTCGGCGTATCTCTCTCTCCCGCTCCGCGCCGGCGTCGCTCTCTTTCTCTGTTGTCGGCCGGCCGGAGGCCGGATCCGGCCGTGGCCGTTCGGATCCGGCCTCCAGCGGCCGGACCGGCCGCCTGGCGGCCGAATCCGGCCTCCAGCGGCCGGATCCGGCCGCCTGGCTGCCGGATCCGAACACCAGGCAGCCGGATCCGACCGCTAATTTTTTTTATATTTAAAAAATTATTTGCGACGGTTGCGACGTCCGTCCAAAGTTTCGACAGTAGCGACCGTCGAAAAGTTATGACGGCTCGAACCGCCGACCTTTTTCGACAGTTGCAACCGTCCGAAATATCGACGGTTCGAACCGCCGGCCTTTTGCGACGGTTGCAACCGTCCGAAAAATCGACGGTTCGAACCGTCGGGACTTTTCCGGCGATTGCAACCGTCGGAAATATCGACGGTTCGAACCGCCGGGGACTTTTCCTGTGGTTGCAATCGTCGAAAAATTTCGATGGGTCGAACCGCCGGGGACTTTTTCGACGGCCAGAACCGTCAATATTTTCGACGAATTTTTTGAACCATCGCAAATCCATTTGCGACGAGCGTTTTTTCGACGGATCGATTCCGACTGAAAAACCGTCGGTAATTGCGTTACCGACGATTTTCGGGCTGATTACCGACGGTCCGGACCGTCGATAATCTGCATTTTTCTAGTAGTGATTTAAGGTGAAATCATTTGGTGATTCAACATGAGCAGTATCATCATTGCAGAAACCAGGTTGCTTTGGCAAAGGAACCATGATGGATTCATCATCTAGCATTAGCACCACATCTTTCATTGTTGGCCTATCCTCGCTCTTCTCTTCAACGCATAATAAACCAATTTGGATGCGCTTTTGCACCTTAGAAGCCTGATTAAACTCATTTGCTCCTTCTAGTAGCTCCAACCCTTTGTCTTTCTTCCACAATTTCCAAACCTGCAAAGGATAAGTCAGTTGAAGAGAAAAAGAAATGAGATTTTAACATCAATCATCACACATTGTAAGACAAAATATATACATATATATACGCCAGCACTTAATCACATACATATTCCAAGATGTTGGTATGTTCTTCTGCTCTTGTAATATATTTGTTCCTTTGGGCAACTAAGGTCTTTGGTATTATCACCCCAAAGCTGAAAATATCAGATTTTTCTGAGAAAAGCCCATCCATTGCATACTACGGTGCCATATATCCACTGCAAATAGTAGTAAGCCAAAGTACAATTAGCATGCATGACAACTAAACAAAATCCCCTTTAAGTTTAAAATTCTTCAGTCGTTTCGTATAATGCTTACTATGTCCCAACAACCCTTCTTGTCTGCTCATCCAATTGCCCTGCTTTCAGGATCCTTGCCATTCCGAAGTCTGAAATCTTGGGATTCAAATCCTTGTCAAGAAGAATATTGCTTGTCTTGAGATCTCGATGGATAATTTTCAATCTAGAATCTTGGTGAAGATATAAGAGCCCCTCGCAATTCCATTTATGATATCAAGGCACTTTTGCCATGTCAAGATGACATTGTTCCTTCCATCTAATAGATACATCAATTTTTTTTGTTAGTCCGTGACGTTAGTGTTACACAATTAATATGTATTGGAATGAAATGCAAACAGTTCAATCAAAATTAATAGCCTACGTTTTTTCTAAAAAAATAAATCACAGGAAAAACATAGAAAATTAAGCTAACCAAGTAAGAAAGCATCCAAGCTGCCATTCTGCATATACTCATATATCAGCATCCTTTCCTCATCCTCAACACAGTATCCGTGCAGCTGGACCAGATTTCTGTGTTGAAGCTTTGCAATTAGATTGACCTCAGTTTTGAACTCGTTTAACCCTTGGGTTGATCTTTTGGACAATCTCTTGACAGCAATTTCTCTCCCATCTCTCAACTTTCCCTACAAAATTATTTAACAATGAACCTTCATAATCTACTTCTTTAACTATGTAAGAGAGAGCAAATATAATATTTGAAACAAGAAGGAGCGAAACTAGTCACCTTGTACACAGTCCCGAACCCACCCTTTCCGAGTATGTTGCCCGTGGAGAAATCGTCGGTCGCTTCTTGTATTGTAAGCATATCATATGAAGACAACTCCCCATCTTCTTCTCCTTGTCCCGTTCCGATGGCTTCACGTTGGAGCAGGCATTATTTAGCAATGTCGTACTGAAGTGGATATTAATTAATGGTGCTCTAGAGTAGATCTTTTAATAGTCAACGCACCTTGATTTGGTTTTGTCCTCCTCTTAAAACATAAAAGCACATCAACCAAAACCAGAAGAAAACCACATGCACAGGGGAGAGCAGTCACTAGCAAACGTTTCTTGTTGGCAGAAGTAACTTCTGTGGAACCTGATAAGAAATAAAGTAAAACGTTAAGACTGGCGCTATTTTCTCGTTCTATAACTACTACATCCTGATGTTGATTAATTCAAGCATCACACGCATGACCATGCACATATATAGTTTCTATTATATAAAAAGCACCACGACTGTTGAATGGGAAAAAAAACTAAATTATAGCTCAATTTGGAACTTGTGATCCATTGCTTTTACTATACTTACCTAACTCCGACGAGGGAAGCCGAACATATAGGTCGTTGCCGAGTGCAGAATTCACCTTGAGATCATAAACATCGCCGTTCCAAATCACGCAACCGGTCACTCCAAGCACCGCATAGGCCGTGCAGCTACAGTTGCTCGTGCACCAATCTCTGTACTCGTCAAGATTCTTGTTTCTGTCACTGATAGCGTTTTCAGTGTCAGGAACTTTCATCTTGTGCAATAGTGCGAAGCTCTTTGAAGGTGAGCACTTTGAAGCTCCCTCCCTCACGCATCCGTCGGAGTAGTTCCCCTTGTCCCAATTGTCAGGAGACCTGGGAACGAATCCCTGCAAGCACCTGCAGATCGAGCTGTAAGACGGGTTGCAGATGCCATTTGCTCCACAGATGGCATAGTTGTCGCACATGTCTGATGGGAGATCCAGGTTATACGTGGTAGCCCACTCGCTGCTCGTTGGATTCCAAGTAAGCAACTGAAGCGATCCTGTGATGTTCAACAGCACACGAGCTATCACCGTAGTATTATCCAACGAGTCCGCCTTGTAGTATCCGCCGTATGCATTTCTGAAGAACTCCAACTTGAAGATGCTGTTGGAGCCAACAAGCTTAGGCCAATTCCACGGTCCGTAGAATCGAGCTCTCTTCTTAGACCCCTTCCATATGTATGTCTCCGGCACGTCGTAGCTTGAGTACTTGTAGGAGTAGTCGCCTGGAGAAGGGTCATCGGGACTCCTCCACGATGTGTACTGCCAGAAGATATTGTGTTGGTAGTCCACGCCAATCTTCATGCTTGGAAGACACGTGTCGCCCGGATGATCAAAGCTTTGCCAAACTACTGATTCGCCGGATCCTTCTTCAGCACTGATCAAGACGAGGTTTCCTGAATCCAGAAGCCGTAAGGAAGGAGTTGTCCCTTTCGTCGACGTGTTCGTCGACCAAAATGCTATCCCGTGTTTGTTGGACAGGAATAGATTTCCATCTGCGGTGAGGTGCAGAGTTCCATTGTCGGAACTGCTGAGAGGGGTGGCTCTGTTGGCGACCCACACGACTGTCTGAACTGAGATGTTGTAGAACCAAATCCCGAGGTACCTGTTCGTCAATGTGCCCGGGCTGAAGAATCCCATCTCGAACTTCCCTCCACCTGAGATCAATGTCCGGCCGTCTGTGATACTTTTGTTCGGAATCATCGTATCTGCATTGACGGGATGATGAAACATTTCAGGGTTCTGTACGATAATAGTTCAATGTATCCATATACAGTTAAGTAGTTAACAAATACATATTTTTATGGTAACCAACGCATCACGTACCAGAAGGCTCTGCTGCCTTTGCTCCTGCTGCCACGATCGGCAACAAGGCTAATAACCTCGTGGTGACCAAAATAAAGCTCTTAGCCTTCTGCATTCTCATGCAGACTTCTGATACCCACTTACTCTGAACTCTGATGGTTTTCTTTAACTATATGAGATTGTTCTGAGAGTCTGATGTCTATTTATCGATAGCTTATAATTAACGAGATGTAGGAGGACTCTACCTCATTCGTATACTTCATCGGTAATTGCAGGAGAACTTGACTTTACTTGGTACGCGAGGTCAAGAGGTCAGTCCTTGACCTTATTTTTGGGCCAGTACAGGTTTGATTATAACTGATTAACAGAGTTGGTAGCTCACCAGTCGCATATAAAATTAATTTGAGTTCATAGACCAAGGATAAAGAGTTAAAGACCATTAAATATGATTGACTAATCGTATTTATCCTTTGTTGACTTCCTGTGGCCCTGAAAATAAGTTGACTCGACCTCCTCCTCCTTAATTAAATTGACTCCAAAGCAAAAACGTCCGGCCTCAGCCTGTCGCTCTGTCACCGTAAAAAAAAAAGTTGGAACTCTTTCTATGGGGCCCTAGAAAATAAGTTGATTCTTTTATACCTCTTCACGGATTGCTGACAAATGTGCATAAAATCTCATATATAAATTAATATTTTTTTAAAGGAAAGAAAATGAGAAATTTTTTCCTTAATAACTGTGATTTATATAGAAATATATTGTCATTGAATTGTGCGTACTTTTTCCTTCATTGGAGGAAAAAGTCTTTATCCGTGATAATTTCCCAATAGTATATATCAGATACATAATTAATTTATGTTTCGTGACTTACTTTATGATGCAAAATCAAGTATAAAGAAAATTAAATATATATATATATATATATATTTAAAATATGAGTGCCCTTAATGTCACTCTTTTAATTCTTATTGGCACGCCAAACTCACCGTTCTACTATTCATTTTATTTTACTTTATTTTCTATTCTCTCCGTCTGAATCTCCTCAATTTTCACCCAACTTTTCTTCTTTAATCATCACACACTTTATTTATTCTCTCTCCTAATGTTATTAGTTATTTAATTAATGATATAAATTAAATTATTGGTCAAATATATCAATTTAATTAATACAAAAATCACAATAATATTAGACAAAAATAGAAATATTTTTATTTCTTAATACTATTAAGTTTATGAAGAGTGTCAGTTGCTTTTTTTTTATAATAGACTAATAATATATTTTTTAAAATAATTTGTTCCATCAATTATTTGTAGTTAAATAAATATTTTTAAGATATGGCGACAAACTAAATTGGATCTAATACACTAATTAATTAAAGATGTTTGAATCAATTTGATAATTAGTATTTTTTTAACAAAAAACAATGGACTAATTATTTTGAGAAATGATTACACTAAAAATAATTTTTCTCTTCCTAATTCCACTTTATTTTATATATTCATAAAATAATATTATATGTTCAATCTTTTTGTAATTTATATATTAATTAAATTAATATTTTTGTTTAGTAATCTAAATTATATTATTAATAAAAAATTAATTAATTGCATGAACCAATAATATGAAGAAAGAAATGATAAAGAATTAATGAGTGTGAGATTATTTAATAAGCATGATTGAGTGAAAATTAAGAAGATTCAAAGAGAAAATAATAAATAAAATAAAATAACATGAGAAGTAAAATGATGAATTTGAAGTGATATTAAAAATTTGAGAATGACATCAAAGACACTCTTAAAATATATTCCAAAGCATAGTTTCCTCTTGGCAACTGAAAAAGTGGAGCTACACATGGAATCAGCTAAGCCATCGTAATCTTGGATTCAAGAATCAACCTAGGAACTTACGGCTTCAATACACAGTATTTGAAGAGAAACCCCCACCCTGCATTTCTAGTATTTGAAGAGAAACCCCCACCCTGCATTTCTTTTGGGCGACGTACTTGAGAGCAATCATTTCGTCTGCATGCAAATGCGCATGGTCACCGTGCTTGACCCGGGACAATGACGGGCGCTAACTTTATTGCATATAATGTCCTACGGTGAGATTCACATTCAGATTCACGCGCTTAGATTTGAGAGGGATATCGTGTATATATATATATTTGAGAGAGGGATGATGAGACTGAATGAATTGTTTGTGAACCGAACGTGGTGTGTGTGAATTAACTGGATGCGCTCCAATCTCAGTCGTTGTAAGTTGATCCGATGATTTAGATGAGATGATTGTATACACTTGTATTTACGTAAATGTGTAGGTGTCACGGGATCATTTTCGGACACTTACCACGTGCGATGATTAAACGGATAGACACATAGTCAAAGTTATTTTAAGTAACAGCGAAAGATTTATGATCGAGACAACTGTGTCAAGAGTCGATTTTATAGGCATTCGATTACGGACATTACTAGAGTGTTGGAATACTCGACATGAGACCATGGCATTAGCGTGTTGCGACGTTGATGCAGGCGCTTAACATCCGAAGGGGTAGCCGAAGAATCACGGGACGTTATGAAGGGACACCGATGTGGGTTGTCACCACATGCTCAATGTCATGACATTAGAATTAAAGGAAAGCTTGCTTGTATTGAATATGATGAAACATAACATACATATGGGCATCGAAAGGCACTAGTGAACTCCTCCCAGTGTACCGTATGTACAGGAGTCTTATTACATATTGAAGATGCAAAAGACGTACCTTCGGGTAATGCCACCTACTTAGCCATTCATAAGAATAACCTTACAAGATAAATGTCCTAAGGCGGATAACTTGTGTAATATTACGTAGTGCGGGGTGGCTGTATGTGTTCCATGATTTTGGCGTTGTGCGGCCGAGACTATATGTTGAGCAACACTACTGCCGTGAGATTTTGGGCTTCGTGTCACGGGAAAACGTCCCATGACATTCTCACCCACCAAAGTCGACGATGCCCCCAAAGCTGTTATCCGGGCTTCTTCAGGATCTTCGCCTTTCGTCTTGACTTCGCTTGTCTCGTTCAATTTCGCATTCTTTGCCTTGACTTATACTTCACCAACATCGCGTAACGCTAGAAATGCCCACTCCTTGGGGTCTCGCTGAAGACTCCTCCCTCAGGCCTACTTCGCTTATTGATTCTTCGTTCGATCCGGGGTCATCACTTGTGCAACACCAGTAGAGTTCGCCATGTGCAGTTTAACTTCATCAAGCAACTATCCGTCCATCAAGTCTCTATTGGCTTCAGCTTCTCTCGACTTATACGCAGTGTCAACTTGTGTGGTTTGGCTTTTTAGGGTGAAACAACTCTTGTATACCTTCGGAGATAGATCGAAAAAAGAGTTGCTCCAGGATCGTGCAGAACATGATGAAGAGTCTTGTCATTCGACCTACATGACTTGACTCGATTCCCTCATGTTGCCGGTGGCAGCGACATAAGGTCTTTCTTCCGTCGAATGCAAGGTATGGGACCATCTTACCCTCGATGATCGTTTTGGAATTCCGATGACTTAAAATAGCACAAGCTCTTCGATAATGACATTTGCAACTTGTCTGCTTCGGGTGTTTTGGATCTCTATGATGAGCGACATCAAGAGTCTTCCCACGGATGCTTCGGGATGCTTTGTGGGCTGATTCGATGTCTCTACGTCACAAGTTGCAACATAGATTCATTCCTCCGTCGAATGAAGAGCGCAAGACCACCTCTTCCTCGATGATCATTTGATGTCTCAACGGCCTTGGGACGGAACAAGGTTTCTTGATATAGCGCTCCATACCTTGTCCATTCTGAGTCGCTATAGTGAGCAACGAAAGTCTTCCCACGTTCCATTGTGGTTCAACTCACTATCTCCATGTTGTAACTTAAAGTTCTTCATCTGTCGAGTGTCGAGTGTCGAGTGCGGGACCACCTTACCCTTGGCGGTCATTTGATATCTCGATGGTTTGAGGTGGAGCAAGGTTCTCGGATATGACACTTTCTACCTTGTCCACTTCAAGTCGTTATGGTGAGCGACGGGAGTCTCCCCATATCCTTGTGGTTCAACTCGATCATCCTGCTTTGATGAGCTTAGTCTTAATCTTTGGCATAGAAGCTTCCTCTTTGCGACTTGAACTTCTCTGCTCTACCATTGCTCTTGTCCAAGGGCTTTGGTGGTATGTCACTTGTCTTGGCATGAATGCATTGGCAGCGGCAACTAGCGAGCTAAGGTTGGACGATCCTGTCGTTCTAACTCCGTCCTAGTCCAAAGCTTCAACCCCTCTACTTGAAGAGCACCAACATTGGGTCTTCATCCATATGAGAACATTGTAGGCATAGCTCGGTGATATCTTTCATGTTCTCCTTCAACATACCCATCTGACCGATGCTGAACAAAGTGATCTTGACCTCCAGTCTCAACTTTCATGGCTTGCATAATTGATGAGCTGCCTCTCCCCTCTGTCCCATGTCTTACTGGGATCCATGTTTGTCATATTCCACATTATCGCGATGGCCTCGCCATCATGAGTTTGCCACATCTCACCAGATTCTTGAGATATGCTTTCTACTAATCCTGAAACCTCCTTTGAAGCTTAGGCAACACCTTTGGGTATGGATGGGACGATGTCCTTGTGCTCGTTCATGAAGAGGATGCACCTTAGATACTCGTCCCTCCATAATCTGGATGAAGTAATGCCATTGCGCTTGTCGATAAGGGTCGTGCACCTTTGACATCCTTATCCACTGGGCAGCTGACCCTTGTGAAAGAGTAGCCGTTCCGAGTCTTCAACGAACCATGGGGATGCTCGTGAAGACGCTCCGCTTGGGCAAGCGGATTGTGATTGGTAACTCATGGCATGAGCTCCCAACGTCACCTCCATCTCCATTCAAAGGGACGACCTCGCCAGTGTATCATTCAAAACCTTTGGATTGCAATCCTTGAAGGCCGTTTCGATTACTCTAGGCGCTGGCCGAGAGGAAAGGATACCCCTTCCTTCGGTTTGCGGCAGAACGCTTTTCAGTAGCATGTCAAGGTTCGTCAATGCTCGATGCTCAAATCATTTGCCAAATTGGTCATTGAGTTGAGACGTCAATTTGCGTTGGCATGTAACAGGTTCATCCCAACCCTTGATGGATGACATCACGCCGCTTGCAGGATGACACTTGATGAGGCAAGCAAGGTTGACAGCTCGTCCCCAAGTATTTGCAAGTAATCAACGCTTTACTCCATTCATGAAAGTCATCTTGACGTGGCAGGCGATGCTGCGGCACGATCAGATGCTTGTGATTGATGCTCCTTAGCCGATAAGATGATATTCCTTAGCCGAAAGGGACAACGAACCTTGATGCTTATCCTTGAGCCAACTTCTCCCGTGAAACAGTTGTGCACTTTACGTTACATGACTGGGCATGCGGTGCGACGTCACGAAATACTGAGTAGCGTCAGGTCATCATGATAGTGCATGATTGACAGTCCCTGAATGTGACACGGGTCCTCCGAGTTATACGACGTTTGTGTAAACGACCTCTTGGTATGGGTAGCGCAAGACCATCATGCGGAGCATATGACCACTCTTGACACAGCTCCACACTTCAAGATTCCCGACTGTATACCTAGAGTGGTTGATCTACTCGAGTGAGCAACACATGACCGTCCCGGTTAGGCAGGACCATCAATCCCTCATCATAGTGCATGATGGACGTTCCTTAACATGACACGGGTGTATGAGGAACATGCTGCGGAGCACGAGCGTGCGGCGAGGAAGCTTGCTACGCATTCCTCGTTGGCGTCCATGATCAAAGATCATGGTACCAGTGCACCTGGACATAGTGGAGATTTTGAGCGAAAACACTATTCTCACACCAAGGCACGTTGCGATGACACAAGCGAGTTATCGTCGCTGGGTAATCCGAGCATGATGAACTGCACTGATACCAATTGTCACGGGGACATTCTCGAATACTAGACCACGTGCAACGACTAGGCGGATAAGCACATAGCCAAGCTTGTTTTAAGTAGCAGCGAAAGATTTATGGCCGAGATGACTATGCCAAGAATCGCTCTTATAGGCATTCGATCACGGACATGACTAGAGTGTTGGACTACTCTCCGTGGCATTAGCGTGTTGTGGCGCTAATGTAGGCGCTTGGGCGTTTAAAGTTCGAAGAGCCAGTCCAAGAATCATGGGATGTTACGAAGGGACACCGATGTGGGTTGCCACCCCATGCTCAAGGTTATGTCACTAGAATTAAAGGAAAGCTTGATTGTATTGAATATGATGAAATATAACATACATATGATGAACTCCTCCCAGTGTACCGTAGGTATAGGAGACTTATTACATATTGAAGATGCAAAAGACGTACCCTACGGGTAACGCCACCTACTTGGCCATTCATAAGAATAGCTTTACAAGATAACTACCGAAAAGGCGGATAACTTATTAATCTGCAATATTACGTAGTGCGAGACGGCTGCATGTGTTCCATGCTTTCGGCGCTGAGCGACTGAGAGCTATAAATTGAGTAGAACTGGTGTCGCGAGGCTTCGCGCTTCATGTCACGGTGTGACATATGTACCCTAATATTCCTCATTTAAATAATAGAGTGCATATACATTTAGGTGAATACAAGTGCATGCAATCATCCCATCTAAGCCATCGGATCCGCGTGCAACGGTTGAGATTGGGGCACATCCAGTTCACTCCCAGTTCACACACATAATGTTCGGTTCACAAACAATTGATTCATAGTCTCCTTCGTCCTTGTCTAGCACGTTGTTGCCGCCGATCAACCTCCATCCCTGTTGTCAGCACGCTGCTGCCACCGATCAACCTCCATCCCATTCGGGCTCGCCGGCGCAGCAACAAAAAGAGGTTCAAGGGCCATCCCTCTGCCGCAAAGGGGGGCCCATGCCCCCCTTTCGCGCTCACTGACACAATAGCAAAAGTGGGGGGGGGGGGTGGGCTAGGGGCGTGCACCGGAGAGAGGAACGTTGAAGGTGGGAAGAGGGGGATCGTCTAGGGTAGAGGCCGTAATGAACCACCTAAATGTACTGAACCATCGCAGGCTCCCCTGATCAGCATCCGGTTAAGCGCCTTCATCCTAGTCGTCAATGCTGCATTTGACGACTGAGATGAAGTGTATGCACCATAATATTTCTCATATAATATATATGTATTATAAATTATTGAGTTATTGTTAGTTAAATCGGTTATTATTTCTTTGATAAATTATTTATGGTCACATCAATAATTAGTTATTAATAACTTATTATTGATGATGAATATTGCTAACTTGAATTAATGATTATAGATAATGGGCATATTGAGATTGATTGTGGATCATCTAATTGAAAAAATTATTTATTATTGAATTGTTAAATTAATAATTGAGACCTTATTTATCGATTGGGACATTTATGTCCGATGGAGACCCTTGTGATCGATGGATGTCGTTATGGCCGACGGTGATTTATGTAATCGATAGTTAATTCATAATGGATAATGAAGACTCACGTGATCGATAGAAATCCTTAGTGATCGATTGATGCCTTTATTATCTTTGGAGGTCATTGTAGTCAATGGATATCATTGTGATTGATGGATATTATTTTGATTGATAATAGTAATTGATCTTAAATTTCCCTCGAAAGGGTTGATAGATAAATCGATGATTGTATAGAAACCTTCATGGTTGATTGATAATTGAATTGTGTCTTTATGCTTGATAGATAAATTCATTATTGTTAGTTGGGACATTCACTGACCTATGGTCAATTTATTATTGATTAAAGATAACTGATATTAAATTGATAATTGTTACTAAATTGAATGGAGGAATAATTGATAATCGGTTATAGATAATTGAATTGAATGTATACTGATTGTGAGTAATGGATAATATAGATAATTTTATGATTGATCAATCATTTATTGTTCATTGTTAAGATCAATCATAGCTTGTTCATAAACAATTGCATTGATTTTTTATAGTATCGATATTTTATGGATATTGATATATGATTTATATTATTATTGTGATGGGTGATCCTACGTACTGAATTATATCATTTGATTTTTTTGTACTTGAATTTGTACAGGATGAGACAATAGTGACGGTGAGACAGTTGATGGATCCTCTAATGAATGACATGCACATAAATATAGGTTATTTATTATATAGTCATAGGCTCACAACTCATATGTAATTGGATATTGTGTAATAGTTTTCGCATATTGTAATAGTTATTGTAATTTAATCTTTTGCTGATGTAAGTTAGTATGTTGATTGATCAAAGTGAGAAAAAATTAAATCATAAAATTGAATAGCATTGTTAAGTTAGTCTTTTGGACAGACAAATCTCAAAACGTTAGTAGCAACCGTAGTGATGGGGTAGTGACAATAGTCACAACTAGCGAACTTGTTGAGTGTAGTGGGGAGCAATGTTATTAGAATTGGATTAGACCGACTGGTTCAACCGATTCAACTATGAACTAATCGTCAATTCGGTTTGATTGCATGTTAAAATCAGTTTTTGATATTAAATCGAGAACCGGCCGATTGAACCGTCCGATTGAATATGTTCAATTTAAATTTTGGAAAAAATAAAATAAAGTGTCAAAAATAGGAAAGTTAAAAAAGGAAAAATGAAAGGAATATAAGGAATGTTAAAGATGAGGGAAAATGATATGAATAAAGTTAAATAGTTATTAAAATAAAAAATGCCAATATTAAAAATTGAATAGTATTAAAATGGAATCAAAGGACATAAATAAAGGAAATTAAAAAGAAAATGTTAAAAAAAGTAAGAATAATAAGATAAAATTTATTAATATAGCATCTATCATCATTGAAGAATAGATACTAAATCAATAATAATATATTTATATTTATATGTTAACCATTATTATTTATCATTATTAAAACTTTTAATAAATCAAAACTATATGATATTAATTTTTAATATTATTAATAAATTATTAGTACAATATTCATATAATATATCATATAGCTTTGTATTATATTCTTATAATTATTATAAATAATATTATTTTAATAAATTCAGTTCAATGCGATCGAATCTATCGCACTGGTTGAATCACGATCCGGTCGCACGTGTGATTATGAAAAAAATGATGGAGAGCAACGATGAAACGTAGACGAGGTATATGTATCGTATGTCATGGGACCCACATGGTAACAGAGGGAAAAAATAGGTTGACACAGCAAAATTCCACGATCCAGTAAACCGAGTTGGTGACTGATTTGAACCCATTTTCCCTAGTAGGATCGTAAACTCGGCCTATTCTATGAGTCGACATGCAAGTTTGTCAACGTTGGTTTGGATAGAGTTAAAAATGAAATATGGAACGGAAATAAATGTAAGTGAAAATCCTATGATGATTTTGAGTTAGACAATTACCTTTTTTTAATTAAATGTTTAAATTCAATAGATATTATTATTTGTTGCATGGGCTAGCTAATTATTGATTTAATAAGCTAATTCCTTTATTTGTGTCACAAAGATGATTTTTGCAGGAAAAAAAACAATTGTATACATTTGTATTACAATATGAATGTCAAAGTTTACTACATTTCTTTGGCACCATGTTCGTGCTTTGATATGCTCTCTATTTTTCTGTATATCTTTTTTTCGACTTGATGGGAAAAGTAAGAAATCCATGCTAGAACCAATGGATCTCTTTACATAAGAAAACATTTGGAAGTAACCATATTTTACAAGAAGAAAACAACAAGTTTTATTTTGCTGCAAGAAGTTGTCATCTTCCTTCTAGAATTGTGATCGTTACTTCATTTGAGGCAAAATCATTTGACGGCGTGGTGGGAGCTCTATTTTCATAGCAAAAACCAGGCTGCTTCGGCAAAGGAACCATGATGGATTCATCAGATAACATCAGCACCACATCATGCATTGTGGGCCTGTCTTGGCTCTTCTCTTCTACGCATAGTAAACCAATTTGGATGCATTTTAGTACCTCCTGGACATGATTGGTAGCTAATCCAATTGCTCCTATTAATTCCAAGCCTCTATCTTTCTTCCACATTTGCCAAACCTACAAAGACCGATGCATAAAAAAATTATCAGATGTTTTGTTTGAGATAAATTTTGATCGTACTACTTCAGCAAACATACATGTTCCACGAAGTTGATATGTTCTTCTTTTTTATTGAGAATTTTGTTCATTTTTGTGACTAAAATCTTTAGCACTATCACGCCAAAGCTGAAAACATCAGATTTCTCAGAGAAAAGTCCATCCATTGCGTACTCTGGCGCCATATATCCACTGCAACAATTAGTCAACCATATGAGCATCGGTGTACATGAAATGACAGTTCAATATGCTTTAGTTAACTTGAAAAACTTTAAACGTTCTTGTGAGCATATCACAACTTGACAAGCTTCCTTTTAGATTATACTTACTATGTCCCAACAACCCTTCTCGTCTGCTCATCCAGTTGACCTGATCTCAAGATTCTTGCCATTCCAAAATCTGAAATTTTGGGATTCAAATCTTTGTCAATAAGAACATTGCTCGTCTTGAGATCTCGATGGATGATTTTCAACCTAGAATCTTGGTGAAGATATAAGAGCCCTCTGGCAATTCCTATTATGATATCAAGGCACTTTTGCCATGTCAAAAGTGCATCATTTCTTCCGTCTAACAAATTCATCAAAGCCTTTTGTTAGCAAATGGAATACATGCTACATAATTATCTTAGAAATGTCAGAACAACATGTAAGTGGTGAAACTAAGACATTAACTTTTTAAAAAATAAATCGATATGAAGACAAAGAAATAACCAAGTATGAAAGCGTCCAAGCTGCCATTTTGCATATACTCGTATATCAACATCCTTTCCTCCTCCTCAATGCAGTAACCGAGCAACTGGACGAGATTTCTGTGTTGAAGTTTTGCAATTAGATTGACCTCAGTTGTGAACTCATTTAGCCCTTGCGTCGATCTTTTGGATAATCTCTTGACAGCGATTTCTCGTCCATCTCCTAGTTTCCCCTGTAGGTTGTTTGACAGTGAAACTTCATTAGTCAGAGCTTCTTTGTTTTGTTGAGGTCAAGTACCATTAGCATCAGAGAAAGAGACACAGTCACCTTGAACACGGTTCCAAACCCACCCTTTCCGAGTATGTTATGGATGGAGAAGTCGTCAGTCGCATCTTGTATCGTAAACATATCATACAAAGGCAACTCCACATCGTCTTCTCCATCTCCACTTTTGATAGCGTGATTTATTATGGCTTTACATTGAAAAAAACGATGCAACAGTTAGTAATTAGCAGAAAACGAATAAGCATTTGGTAGTGTACTTGAGGAAATATTATTAGTCAATGTACCTCGACTGCGCCTTGTTCTCTTCTTGAGGCATAAAAGCAACCCAATAAAAACTAGAAGAAAACAAAACGCAGAGGCAAAGACTATCACCAGCAGACGCTTCTTATTGTCAGAATCAGCTACAGTGGTGCCTGAAAAGAAAGTTCATGAATTATGGCTTTCGTTAAAAGATAGAAGTAGAACCTTATCTTTATCAGAATAGATATGGATGATGCATGTTACATGGCGTGCAAAACAGAGAAAAGTTCTTGCTTTGATCCCACACAATTGCACTGGAAACACTAAGAAATTATAATCCAATATGCATGTCTACCGGCGATATGCTTACCTAACTCGGAAGAAAGAAGCCGAACATATAAGTCATCGCCGAGTGCAGAATTCTCCTTGATGTCATACATGTCGCGGTACCAGATGACGCACCCTGTTACTCCGAGAACACCATAAGCTGAGCAGCTGCAATTCCTCAAGCACCAATCTCTGCATTCGTCCAGATTCATGTGTTCATCATTGGTAGCGTCCTCGGTGTCAGGCGGCTTCATATTGTGGAACAACGTGAATGTATCTGATGACGAGCATTTCAGATGTGCCTCCCTCACGCATCCGTCCGAGTAATTCCCAGCGTTCCAATTGTCTGGAGACCTGGGAACGAAGCCCTGCAGACACCTGCAGATCGACTTGTAAGACGGGTCGCAGACGCCATTAGCTCCGCAGATGGCATAGCTATCACATATATCTGCTGGGAGATCTAGGAACCCTGTCCACTCCTTGCTTGACGAAGACCAAAGAGACAGCTGAAGCACTCCTGTATCGTTCAGCTGCACACGTCCTACCCAAGAAGTATTCACCGGGCGCGCCGAGAAGTAGCCGACGGAGGCATTCCTGAAGGACTCGATAGTGTAAACACCGTTGGAGCCAACACGTTGAGGCCAATCCCACGGTCCGTAGAAGCGAGCAATTTTCTGAGACCCTCTCCATATGTGGGTCTCCGGCACGTCGTAGTTCGAGTACTTGTAGCAGTAGTCTCCGGGAGAAGGGTCGTTGGGGCTTTTCCATGACGTGAACTGCCAGGAGATGTTGCGCTGGAGGTCCACGCCGACCTTCATGCCCGTAAGATATGTATCGCTCGGATAATCAAAGCTCTGCCAAAGTACTACTGATCCTTGGGATTCTTTTGCGGTGCTCATCAAGACGAGATTTCCTGAATCCAGAAGGCGCAAGAGGGGATTCGTCCCGTTGGCCGCCGACGTACCCGTCGACCAAAAAACTGCGTCGTGCGCGTTGGACAGGACTAGATTTCCGTCCGGAGAGAGGTGCAGCGTTCCGGTGTCGGAGCTGCTGAGAGGGGCGGCTCTGTTGGCGACCCATGCCACTGTCCGAACTGAGACGCCGTAGAACCAGATCCCAAGGTACCTCTTCGTCGATGTGCCGGGGCTGAAGAAGCCCATCTCGAACTTTCCTCCGCTAGAGATCAAGGTCTGGCCGTCTGTGATCGACTTGTTTGGTGTCATCGTGTCCCCTGCATTAATATATATGTTAGAGAAGACAACGTTTCCGAAATCCGAATTCAATTGTATGTTCAGATAGGTGCCACACGCATGCAAGACAGTTCTCAAAGAAGCTGGATGGAGATCCATGAGGTGCCCTGAATTATGGCCGAACAAGAGCTTTCCAAAACGTTAAAGAAAAATCATAATGTTCATGCTGTTGCACAGAAGTTAAGCAGGAGAATATGTTTAATGGTAAGGTACCGGAATGACGATCGAGGAGTGGAGCTGCTCGTGCTGCCGTCGTGATGATTGGCAGCAGAGCTAATAACTTTACGATGATCATAGTAACTCTATGAGCCCTTAGCATTCGACGTTGCGCGGAATTCCCCCCTCCTCTGCTGTTATATTAATTGCCTCTTAACTCTGGTATATGTTCTTCGAGCTAGTGACCATCAGCGTATATAAATGTTCTTGAGGCTTGCTTGTTTTTTTTACTTTTTTACGATGAAACTATTCTTTTACGGCGTGGAAATCGACTTGACCAACCGGTTTCGTAGAAGCTGTCAGGATTCAAAATTGGAGTGCCCCAGAGATAACAGTGATGATTGGATGTCATGAAAATCCTGGTTAAAAGAAAAGATATTGCAAGGACAAAAATAAAATAGTTCCATATAGGAGCCCGAGAAAGCTTGAAACTAGAAGTGATGGGCATTCGCAAGTAGGTCGTGAAATGACCGCCTACGCGGAATAATATTTCGAGAACTTCCTCGTTATAAATTAGGTGTGCGTTTTGGAGTGATGCATTTGAACCCTCTACGAGGAAGGTTTAGGATTTTTACGACAGGGAAATCCACTTTACCTACCAATTTCGTAGAAGCGGTCAGAGTGTCAGGATTCAACATTGGAGTGCCCAAGAAATAGAGTGAGGAAATCTTATTGGGTATCCTTGGTTGGAGGTGAAAGGAGATAGGAAGAAATGAGGAGAAAGTTTAAATTGAAAGGAAATGAAGAGAAAAGAATAGAACTTTTTTCTTGGTTCCTTTCACCAATTAAAATTATTTTCATATTTAATGTATAAATATAGACAAAATCATTTAAATAAATTATTCTAAAATTTTCATTTTATTTTCTTTTTCATTACTCATCCCATCCAAATAAGGTTAATTATTATTCTACAAAATATGAGTTATTAATATTATTTTATTTATTAATTTAGAAAATAAGTTTAATTAGATATAAATTATGGTTTTAAAATAATAGATAAGAATTTAAGTTGAGTTAAATTTAATAAGCTAAATCAAAATTAGTCGTAATTAGAAATGGTTAAAGGGATAAATCAAATTTAATTTTAAAAATTAAATTTAATTGGGATTAAAAAAATTAGTTAGAATTTAATTATAAATTTAAAATATTAGAAATAGGATCTAAGGGAAAGCTCTCTAATGTACTTAGATGACAACTGAGGCAGATGACAATTGAGGCATATAATAGTGTGAAAGATGGGAGGATTACGATTTGATTTGATTGGCCGACCAAGAGGCGCAACCGGTGAGATAGAAGGTTGTGATATCATATCAAGGTGCGTAGGGAGATCCGTGATTAGGTTGACATCTCATCTGAGATGCAATCGTGATTAGTTGCAACATTAACTTAGAACCTGACCAAAGAGTCTCAGCCATGACTTTTGTCCCAATTTTGACTTTTATAATTTATAAGGATTATTCTCTAGGCCTATGCAAGATATACAATAGGTGTTCTTAAGGGGGTGTTTGATATGGGGTCAATGGATCCTAGAACAAATAATTTTGTTCTCAAGCTTGTTCTTTGGATGATACCAAGCTTGTTCTAGGGGGGAACAAGAACAAAAATGTTTTTACTTTTTTCTTGTTCTTGCAATGATGACAAATGGACCTCACACACTCTTCAAAATGGTGTTTGGATGAACAACAAGGAACAAGCATCTTGTTCTCATTTTAACCCCATATCAAACACTCTCAAAGTACTTTGACTTCTCCTTAGATTAGTTACATAAGATTCTTACACGGGAAAATCATCTTATATTTACGTGTTATAATTATGACATTTGTTAAGATATCAAGACAAGTGAGAATGTCATAGAATTTATAATTAGATGATTTAAGTATGAAATGTGGTAATCAAATCATAGTGATGATATGATCTTATATGATTGTTATAGGATTAGAAGAATAATAAGAACAAGGAAAAACAAAAGTCTTTTGTTATCGCTCACATCAGGTAAGTTGGTTTTTCCTACCCTACGTATTCACCTATTTTCAATTCGGTGTGACATTGCTTGTGATATGTATTGAATATGCCTTTGGATAAGTTCATAAGAAAAATTTGTTGGAAATTATTGATCAAATTGATTGTACATTGAAAGGTAGTGATATGTTATGAATTTGACATTGTACAATGCAATTATGTTCGTAAATGAGTATTATGTATAATTCATCTTCGGATATCTGGGTTACAAAATATGATTCATCCTTTGATATTTGAGACGTAATTACTATATGATGAATTATGTATTTGCATCTGTATGTATGATGGTTGAAGCTAAGTGTTCACTAATCACGATGGGAGCCACATCTAGAATCTAATGCATCATTTTTTCTTCATAAATGGGAGGAGATAGATTGTAGCTAAGTACCACGTGGATGCTACATCGTGAGAAGTCGCGATAGGAGTCATCTTTAGAATTCGTAGGGATCACATCTAGAATCTACTAACGCTATATGATATGTTCCTCGCAAAGGATTAGATAGAATTGAGCTAAGTGCTACATCACTGATCACTGAAGCTGAAACTACATCGACATTATATTTTCAACACACCCCCTCAAGTCTACGGTGGAAAGAAACAAAACATCAGTGACTTGAAACCGTTATGTTAGAACTGTCGAACACTTTTGACTGCAACTGTAGACCATCGAATACTTTGACACTGTCGAACCATTTGTGACAGCCTCTTCAAACACCTTAACATGTCAACTTGAAATCGGCCTTTGCTTCAATAGTAGAAGACCAAAGGAACAAATTTCAATTCGACGACATGGATTCCAACTCGCCAAACACCATGATCACATGAGAAGAGAAGTCGAAGATAACAACAAAAGCTTCGACAAGAAAGAAATTTGAATAGGGATGTAGCATTCCCCACCAGCGTGTGATATTGTCCGCTCTGGACCTCGGCCCACACGGTTTTTCCAAAACGCGTCATTTGGTATCAGAGTAGCGCACCGGCTCACCTCTATACTCAGCGTGATATTGTCCGCTTTGCCCTTTCCCTGGGCTCACAGTTTTCTAACGCGTTACACCTGGTGAAGGACATGTTCTCATATGTATCCAGCATCTCTTCCGTGACTTATGCATGTGGGACTAATTCAAGGCATGCCCCATGCATCCTTCCCCGCTTAGGGGACTCAACGCCCTCGTTGAGTGATCGCACCCCACTATGCACAAAGGCTCACGCGGAGTGGCTCTGATACCATATGTAACATTCTCCACCAACGTGTGATATTGTCCACTCTGCCCCTTCCCTAGGCTCACGGTTTGCAATTTCAATTATCACACCCAACTCCGTGACTAAGTTCTAATTTCAATTATCATAATCTTAATTACGTTTAGCCATTTCAAAAATAAAATCGGCAAAACCTCCCTCCCTTACTTTCCTGTGTTATTAGCCAACACATACAAAAGATGAATATATATTCATCAAAGTTAAAAAAAAACTATAAGATATGACATTCGCATATTGTCATTATATTTTTTTTCACAAACCATTTCACATATAACCCAACAGGATCAAGTTTTATACAACCTTACAAAAGTTTCTCAAGACCTTAACTACAACATCTAGAATTATCTATTACATGCATGCCTTTTAAAAATGAAAGTGGAGAGAAAGTAAAAGTGCTCCAATGGCTCGACCTCTTCAATATGCATCAAAGGCAAGCTTCGAGTCGGCTCAACTCGAGAACTTATAATTATCTGAAAAATTCAATAAGGATAATGTGAGCAACAATCATTTGCTCAGTGAGTGAAATAAATGTACAACATAGGGGAACAACATGAGTGCATATAACATTTAAAGAATCATCTTTCTTTAATATGAGAAAAGATTTAAAGCATAACTCATTTCACAAAACTTTCCAAATCATATGAACTTTTACATAAATATAAATTATTCAAGATATCATCATATTCACAGTTAAACTCCACACGTATCATTGCACATACTCATCATGGGTCAATACATATCCCTCTATGATCATGTGTCATATAGTTAAGCAGAGCTTCATAATCAAGAGTCACGGATACGCAGAGCAAATCATGGGTCAATGCATATCCATCTATGATTGTGTGTCATACAGTTAAGCAGAGCTTCACAATCAAGAGTCTCAGATACACAGAGTAAAATCATGGGTCAATACGTATCCCAATCATGATTGTGTGCCACCAAATCATGATTCTCAAATACACAAAATGATCATGGGTCAATACGTGCATGCAGAGCAACCCCCAAAGGGCAAAGACACCCGATATACGCCCTAGAGGTTTCATGTATATCGAATGCGGTCCCAAAGACCTTTTTCAAACAGCATGGCTAATGAACATATGGAGTTTAACAATATCAAAATACACATGTCATAATCACATATCATTATCAAGTAAAACTTATTTTCACTTTACAAGCATTATTCCCTGAAAATATTTTTGTATAAGATGTTATTTCATCTCATATGAAATCCTTGAAACATATCATAAATACTTTTTATGGTTCAAGATATGTTTCAATAATAACAATAATAATCTTTACTTGAGGTAATACCATAAATAAAAGAACTAACATATAATATTTTGCTATGTTGTAAAGTTACCCACTCACCTTGTACTTTATCCTTTCAAGGAGGTTTACTAGATTTTCCTCCTTTCACTTGTAGCTTGTTGGTTCCCTACAAGCAATGATGTCTTTTTACTTTTTCATCGTTAGTAAAAATACTATGCAATGCATGTTCATGATGCATGAATAATTATAGACCTTAGAATGCATGTAATTTCTTCTAAGTATTCATTGTTCAATCTCAGGTGTCTATTTCCATAGGCTATTACACACTTCAACTACTTATTTTTACCCAATCTCCTAAAACTTAATTAATTGTTGTCTCAGGATTTTAGACTGAGTGACTCTCAATAAATAATTCATAATTTCTTAATCACATGAGTAAATCTTATGATTCTAGATAAATTAGAAACTAGACTTATTAAGGTTTCCAACCCTCAAACTTCATTTACTAATTCCAAGTGAGTAAGTCATAACATTTAAGGCAACCTTATCTAGGGTTTGTGCCCCAGCAGACTGTGTGTTATAGAAAGATTAATTTATATGTTTCTTCATACTTGTCCATTTAACTAGGGCATAATTTTCCTGAAAACTAGACTTCATTAGTATTTTGTCATAAAAGTTAGAGAATTTAACTCGCGATATAGACTTATAACAAAAATAGTAATTTGGGTCGCAATCTGTCAATGTCCTGGAATCTGACAAAAGCATCACTATGAAATGAAAAATTTATTTCTCCCAAAATACAAGTTCAAATAGTATGATTCTACCTCTCACCGAACTCTTGGAATGTCTATATAAGCATATCCAAATTTCAAACCCTAATTCACTATATTCTAACCGTGCCCTAACTTACAAATGGAACTTGTATCAGACTCGGGACAAGATGAGCGACTTGCGAATGTAAGCTCATAACTTCCTCTATAAATTCCTCTTTAGGTGATTCTAGAGGCCATGGAAAGGTAACTTCGATAGAATGAAGCATATAAAATTTCAGGATTTATGAAGAATTAACTAGGAATATATAATCGTATGAAAATGAGAGTTGATTTCGAATTCGCAAATTGACCTTAACTCAGAAAATTTGCCGAATTTCTTGAGGACGTTCGGCTAGAGATTTCATCTTGCAAATTTTTCTGCTTGCGGAGGATACAAATAATTGATTTATATATTGTTTCCAGATTTTTAGCATGTCATATGCGGTTTGAAAAATTCATTACTTAGCAGCTGGTGAGTTGTCTGCTTGAGCTGCTTGAAACTCTATTGGTTGAAATAAAGGTCCAATTATATTATTTTGTTAAAAATTAATGCTAAACCCCTAATTAATCATATTTAATCATAGTTAAATATATTTATTATAATATTTTTAAAATTTAGTTTTACTTGATAATGATATGTGATTATGACATGTGTATTTTGATATTGTTAAACTTCATGTGTTCATTAGCCATGCTGTTTGAAAAAGGTCTTTGGGACCGCATTCGATATACATGAAGTCTTTGGAGCGTATATCGGGTGTTTTTGCCCTTTGGGGACTGCTTTGCATGCACGTATTGTCCCATGATCATTTTGTGTATCTGAGAATCATGATTTGGTAGCACACAATCATGTTTGTGATACGTATTGACCTATGATTTACTTTGCGTATCTGAGACTCTTGATTGTGAAGCTCTGCTTAACTGTATGACACACAATCATAAAGGGATACGTATTGACCCATGATTTGCTCTGCGTATCCGTGACTCTTGATTATGAAGCTCTGCTTAACTGTATGACACATGATCAAATAGGGATACGTATTGACCCATGATGAGTATGTGCAATGACACATGTGTGGAGTTTAACTGTGAATATGATGATATCTTGAATAATTTATATTTATGTAAAAGTTCATATGATTTGGAAAGTTATGTGAAATGAGTTATGCTTTAAATCTTTTCTCATATGAAAGAAATATGATTCTTTAAATGTTATATGCACTCGTATTGTTTCCTTATATTGTACATTTATTTCACTCACTGAGCAAATGATTGTTGCTCAAGTTCTCGAGTTGAGCCGACTCGAAACTTGTCTTTGATGCATATAGAAGAGGTTGAGCCAGTGGAGCATTTTTACTTTCTCTTCACTTTCATTTTTTAAAAAGCATGCATGTAATAGATAATTCTAGATGTTGTAGTTAAGGTTGTGAGAAACTTTTGTAAGGTTGTATAAAACTTGATCCTGTGAGGTTATATGTGAAATGGTTTGTGAAAAAAATATAATGACAATATGCGAATGTCATATCTTATAGTTTTTTTTAACTTTGATGAATATATATCCATCTTTTGTATGTGTTGGCTAATAACACAGGAAAGTAAGGGAGGGAGGTTTTGCCGATTTTATTTTTGGAATGGCTAAACGTAACTAAGATTATGATAATTGAAATTAGAACTTAGTCACGAAGTTGAGTGTGATAGAATTTGATATCAGAGCCACTCCGTGTGAGCCTTTGTGCATGGTGTGGTGCGATCACTCAACGAGAGCGTTGAGTCCCCTAAGGGGTGAAGGATGCATGGGGCATGCCTTGGATTAGTCCCACATGCATAAGTCACGGAAGAGATGCTGGGTATATATGGGAACATGTCCTTCACCAGGTGTGACGTGTTAGAAAACCGTGAGCCCAGGGAAGGGGCAGAACAGATAATATCACGCTGAGTATAGAGGTGAGCCGCTGCGCTACTCTGATACTAGGTGACGCGTTTTGGAAAAATCGTGCGGACCGAGGCCCAGAGCGAACAATATCACACGCTGATGGAGAATGTTACAAGGGACAATTGACGATCAAGGAAGATGTCAGAGAAATGAAAGGAGTCGAGCTCCGAAGTGACTAAAATCCCAAATCGGGATGAACACCGGCAAGACGCTGAAGATGATAACTTCGAAGAATGATTGGAAGTAGACATATATGACTTCACGATCAAATTCTGAAAAAACTCTGACGAGCCAATCCACAACGTCGATGAGAACGGTGATCGCCACCATAAGCGAAGTCTGACAGAAGTAAGACGCTAGTGATACTAGAGACAGAACTCCGATTAAAATCCAAAGGACAATTCCGACATGAGGCCGGTGAAGAAATAGTAACGAATTCATCGTAAAACAAACTAAAGAGATGCAACTTGTTCAGCAAACCAAAATAGATGAACTCCAAAATATGACAACAAGCCAGTAACAGGAACAGTGAAATCCGTCGATTAATAAAGAACGATGATCCGAAGAACTCGCCGGAGTTGGAGACGATAATCACCTTTGGAAAAATGGAGAAAAGAACTCCGACCAAATCTTATCTCGCTTGAGCAGAAGAAAGAGAAAATAAATCATGGTAGATTAGAGAAATGGCGAGCAGTGAGAATAGAAAAATGAAAATACGCAGAGAAGAAGAAGAAGCAGAGCTAATCAAAAAATGGTTGCTGCCGGCAGAGAACACAAAGTGAAGAGAAACAAAATGTGGAGAGCGGAGACATATCAGCGATTAGTATAAATAGCATGTAATATGTTATCGTGTGTTAAGCGATTGTAATAATTTTACTTTTTCGATAGCAAATTATTATTTTTTCTATCTTCTTCTACCTTTTCCTCTTGTCATATGCAACCACTTCACCTCCCTCTCTCTCATCTTCTTCTTCGGCAAGAGTGCAGCGACAAAGCATAAACATCGTCGATCTACGTGAGCTCCATCATTGATCATCATCCTGTGAACCTTTGTTACTAAATGACACCTGTAAGCCTAGGCTAGAGGTTTTATTGCTTCATCCTCTTCTTGTCATGAAGTTTTTCAATCTATTCTCTCTTTTAAAAATATAAACTGGTAAGTGATTACAATTAACTATTGCTACAAGCACTACAAGAAAATCGCGATTTTCCGACGGATAATTTCCGACGGTTCTAAATCCGTCGAAATTTGTGATGGATTTTTCGACGGTTATGACCGTCGGAAATAATTTATATTATTATTTAATTTTTCGAAGATTAGGAACGTCGATATTTTCGACGGATATCCATCCGTCGCAATTTTCGACGATTTTTCCGATGTTACGACCGTCGGAAATAAAAAAAAAATTAAATTATATATTTTTAATATTATTATTAAATTTTTTCGACAGATTTTCCGACGATCACGACCGTCGAAAAATAAAAAAATTAATTATATAATTTATTATATTATTATTTAATTTTTCGACGATTAGGAACGTCGATATTTTCGACGAATATCCATCCGTCGCAATTTCCGATCGGCCGCCAGGCGGGCCGGTTCCGACCTCCAGCGCCCGGATCCGGCCTCCAGCTGCCGGATCCGGTCGCCTGGCGGCGGATCCGGCCTCCAGCGGCCGGATCCGAACGCCAGGCGATCGGATCCGGCCGCTAATTTTTTTATATTTAAAAAATTATTTGCGACCGTCAAAAGATCGACGGTTACGACGCCCGTCCAAAGTTTCGACAGTTGCGACCATCGAAAAGTTGCGACGGTTCGAATCGCCGACCTTTTCTGGCGGTTGCAACCGTCGGAAATTTCGACGGCTCGGACCGCCGGCCTTTTTCGGCGGTTGCAACCGTCGAAAATATCGACGGTTCGAACCACCGGGGACTTTTCCGGCGGTTGCAACTGTCGAAAAATTTCGACGGGTCGAACCGCCGGGCACTGTTCCGACGGCCAGAACCGTCGATATTTTCGACGAATTTTTTCAATCGTCGTAAATCCGTTTGCGACGAGCGTTTTTTCGACAAAAACCGTCGGTAATTGCGTTACTGACGGTTTTCGGACTGATTACCGATGGTTCGAACCGTCGGTAATCCGCGTTTTTCTAGTAGTAAAGGTAGTTATACTAATCACTGATGACTCTGCAATTGGCAATTGGGAGATGAAGACTATGATGCTGCTACTAAGTTGATGACTATACGGACATGATATTTCCAACATATGCTAGGACAAAAAAGTTGTCACAATTTTTGGGTGTCAAGTTGTCACAAATTTCACTGGTCCCAACAATTTTAGGGTTTCTTCATAGAGAAAAAACAAAGAGTTACTAATAATTCACTAGAAGCATAACAAAAAAAAGTCAAGGCGTATGGGTCAAAATAATTATATTTTTGCAATTTAGCAAAACAAATCATCTGTAAAAAGAAAAAAGATCATTGATAAGTTTTCCGGTATGAATATGATAATATTTTAAACTTTAACTAAAAACATTTTATCATAAGAAATAAGTTTAAAATAAATATATGATATTTTAACTAAAATATAAAATTTCACGTAACCCGCCTTGTGTGACCCAACAGTACATGACTGCGACAACCGGCCTCTTCCCGTAAATTCCACCCATTCACATTTGGTCCTAAGATTGTTGCAAAAGTGATGCTTTTGTTCTTTTGGTACAAACGAAGAGTATTTTTTTTTTGTTGATCTGAAAATTAAATTAAAGCGTGAGAAAATAAACTATCTTTAAAATTGAAAATTATTTTCCCCGAAGTTATAAATGCTTCTTCTTTTACATTTTAGATCACCTATAACAAATAGGTCACTTTCTTACAGAATCATTAATTTTCATGAAATAATCTCAATTAAATGGAACACTAAAACAAATCAAATATCCATGCAGCCGTTCTGTTTACTTGGTACACCTAAGATGTACTGCGAAAAAGGATTACTAAAGATGACTAAATGTCAAAGAAAAAGCATTTTTAGTGTTAAATAGTAAATAGTTGTTACAATAAATTGTGTCATAAAAGTAATTTTTGCAATCTAATTTTATCTAATAAACGTTGTTGAAAATAGATCGTTTTGTAAATTTAAGTGCATCACATTTTGCTAACATTTAAATCACTTTTAGTAGAGTTCAAATATTTCCCAAAAGTGACTCTTTTTTGGATGATAGATATGATATCGAATGAATGGCAATCCATTCAGGATATAAATTGTAGTATGTTTTATAATATATATATACGTATATTAATCTTATTTATTTTTTATCAGTATATATATATATATATATATATATATATGTGTGTGTGTGTTGTGTGTGTGTCTATACATTATCTATATTAAAGGAAAACACTTCCAAGTCAAATGACATACCTACATTCTTTTGAAAAACTTTAAGTAGTTTAAATGAAAATTAAAATTGTGTCTTAACTAACTGAAAAATTATTAAAATAATTAAAAGAAAGATAAATCTAACTTACGTGTACAACTTAACATTTTTATTTATCTTTCGTTAATTAAAATTTATAGTATTTCTGTAAACTAATAGTATTAAAAATGAAAAATAATATCAAACTAAGCAAACAAATGACTATCAAACTTTATTTTATAATAATATAATAATATTAAAATAAGTATTTGGCATCATCACATAATGATTAATTATTTTGTAAAAATAATCAATCAATATAATCATGCATGTAATGATTTGCATTTGCCATCGATTTCAAAAGAACGGTTGACGGAATATACGAGAACTGGATCCATATATTCCAATGAACATTGGTCACTGGGTGTCATGTTGTCACAAATTTCACTGGTCTCAACTCTTTTGTCACAGAGAAAAAAAAAATCAAATTCAAGGCGAATGAGTCCAAGTAATTATATTTTTTAACAATTTTTAAAAAGTCATCCTAAATTCATCTGTAAAAAGGGAAAAAAATCACTGGTTAATTTTTCCGGTGCTCTTTTCTTTAAATATGATAATATATCAAATTTTGAATTAAAAAATAATTATTTTATCATAACAAATAAGTTTAACATAAGTATATCTGAAGTTATATCTAAAATATAAAATTTAAAACTCAAAGCGCCCATATCAAATGGTAGTTTGCCATACAAATATTAATATAATAAATAGAGCACTGATTTAAAACAAATAATTATATCTACAAGAAAATAAAAAAATAGAACTTATGAACTA
This sequence comes from Pontederia crassipes, assembly GCA_030549335.1. Classification (NCBI taxonomy): domain Eukaryota; kingdom Viridiplantae; phylum Streptophyta; class Magnoliopsida; order Commelinales; family Pontederiaceae; genus Pontederia; species Pontederia crassipes. The sequence continues at coordinate 57,014,328 of CM060194.1, read as the reverse complement.
GTAAAATATTAAAAGAAAGGACCCAGGCAATCTATGATTTTTTTATTGGGATTAAGAATTGTGTGGATCCAAAGCAGGTCCACGTATATGGTAGTAATAAATTTATGATAAATTTATTTTAAAAAGTGTTTATCAAGAATTAAATCAATGATGAATCCACCTATATGGATCTATTTTGGATTCATATATTTCTTAAATCTTTTTTTTTATTTTATTTTGTCAATCCAACAAAAGGCCATCCTAATATTATTTTAACATAAAATTTATAATATGTAGCAGAAGTTGTACTCATTCGCAGGACTTGTCGTCAATTGGCATATGTGGAGATAAAAACAAGCGATCAACATGAACTCTACCACCTTGCAAGCAAGATGTAGACGATCTCCTTTTGCAAGTGGGTTCAATAATGCATGTGAGATCCAGAACAATGTCATACCTACTTCTTTGACAATATGAACTTACGATAAGAAGTGGTTTCAATAATCTAACGCGTCTTGTGCGATCATTCAATAAACTTTTTTCACAAACCTAAGTGAGTTCAATAAAATACATCAGTACTCCAAGTCGTTTGATTAAAAATAAAAAAAATATAAGATTGAATGGTATCTCATTCTTTCAAATAAAGTCAAGAATAACTTAAAATAAGACTAGGATAACTTTAAATCAAAACCTTTCTTATTTTCGTATAAAAAAAATGTAGCGCCCCCAAATAATCCCCACCACGCGACAAAGATCGACCTTGAGACATAATAGATACTATCACTTTGACTATATATTTGACTTAGACTGGTCCACAAATCTGTCAGTGAAAGGAAGATAAATAAATGTATAGAGATAGAATAGAAGAGTTAATAAGTGTGAAAGTCTAGGAGTTATTACAAGTCTCATAATCATGCCTTAAGCTATTATATCAAGTTCCGTGCATAAAAGAAAAGATAACTTGGTCCCAAAGTTGATGTACTTAGTTGTCGCATGAGTAGCATGAGCATTGTCGCATCACACTACACTATTCACATCCGGGCTTGGGTCTATGGGAATCAAACACATAGGAAGTCATTCTCCCATGAGTTTTACAGTCCAAGTGGGAAAATAATAATAATGTACAATGATTAACCTTCAACGGAATAAAGAGTTATTTCCTTAAATCATCCCTAAACTATCACGATTTTTTAACTTCATTTTTTAGGTCCTTAAACTATCACGATTTTTTCAACTTGAACCTTTCGTCCAATTCCATCAACTTCTCAGTTATCTTTGATTTTTCACATTTATGAAAAGTAAAAAATGCCCCTACGTGAAAAAGAAATCTTTTTTCCGCATGATTTGCGACCTTCCTCCTGCGCACGTCAGACGAAGGTCGGGGGTGGGGGGCGACCCCCCATCTCTCTCTCCATGCGCACGCCAGCGCAGGGAAAGAGGGCCCCCCCTCTCAACCTTCGTCGAGAAGGGGGAGACCCCCCTCTCTCTCTCCTTGCGCAAGCCAGCGCAGGAAAGACATCTCTTTCATGTGTTGGCATGCACAAGGGGAGAGAGTGGGGTCGCCCTCCCTTCTCGACCTTCGTTCGGTGAGACGAAGATCGAGAAGGGGTTGGTGACCCCCTCCCCTTTCCCTGTGCACGCCGGTGCAAGGAGAGAGAGGGGTGGGGATCACCCCCCTCTCGACCTTCATCTCGCCGTACGAAGGCTCTTGCCCTACGCCAACGTGCGCAAGAAGACCCCCCTCTTTCCCTACGCACATCGGCATAGGGAAAGGGCGCTCTTTTTTTCGCGCAAGGGCATTTTTTACTTTTCATAGATACGAAAAATCAAAGATAACTGAGGAGTTGATGGAATTAGATGAAAAGTTTAAATTGAAAAATTCGTGATAGTTTAAGAACCTAAAAATAAAGTTCGTAGTTTGGGATTATATCTGAAAAATCATGATAGTTTATGGGTGATTTGAGGAAATAACCCTAGAATAAATTGATAAATTCGTATTAGAGACATACTTTTGCTTGAGATGGGATCAAGAGCTTGATAACGATAATTGATAAATACAATCAATAGACATATGAGCATGGGATATAACTTACTATCATTCAACGATGACAATAACATAAATGAGCAATGATACAATGATTCAATAAACATGTTCAGTATCAAATTTTCAGTAGTCATAATCGTTAAAAATAATTCAATAATTATGTATGATAACTTGATTTGCTATTCGTGTTCAATAACAACGATTTGTTATCCATGTTCGATAACAATGATTCAATATACATGTTCGATAATAATGATTCGATATGCATTTTTAATAACAATGATTCAATATCCATGTTCGATAACAATGATTCGATATGCAAATTCGATAACAACGATTCGATACGTTATTCAATATCAATGAGCTTCATATCAAACAATATCGTGATGCTGACACAATGATTTGATAGTCCATAGTAACAATGAGACAATAATGAGTAACATATTCGGTAACAATGATAACGCTTTAGTAATAGTATCATTTATTAGTACTTTATTAACAATGCTTCGATAACTTTATTCAATGATTATTTGGTTAATAAATATGTGACTTTGATTGTGACTTTGAAACCCGTCACACTTTCATTTATAGGATGGGCTCTTTGATTCCAAAATGCACCAAGCAAATAATATAGTCGCATGCCAATGATCAATGAATCATGATAGTGTCCTCTAAAGAGGGAGGAGAATGACGTTTAAAAATGGTAACTATAATGCACTTTTCTTGGACTGGCGACCCAATGTTTCTTTTATTATCATCTTGATAAGTTTTACATTACTATAACCAGTGTTTGGTGTAATCTTGAGGTTCATCGATGAGCAAACAAATCAATAATGTCATAATGTCACTACAATAAATTATGAGTCAAATGAATAATAAATTATGAGTAATTATACAATCAAATGAAGAACAAAGTGATCAATAAACAATTAATAATGAGATAGCATTGAATATGTGTGAACAAATTTGTCCTACTCTCAGTAAATAAATTATAACTTTACTTATCGATTTTGTATTTCATCACTTTTAATTTTTTCGAAAATAAACAACCAAAGGTTTCACACATAAAAAATCTATTGTTTAATCCTTTGTCAATTGTTCTAAAAAAAGTCACAATGCATTTAAACTTATTATGTCATGATGTCTTAAGAGGCGAGACTTAAAAAATTATAACTCGATGTACACAAATTATAACATTCGCCCTAGATAGAGGGAAATGGAGGGAACATAAATAGGATTTGATCAAATTTTAATTATATCTATTTTAAATAGATTAATTGAGGTAATTCCTAATTCACCCACTTGATCATGTTGTTTGATTGATGACTCCCTTTGATTCGTCCTAGTCAGATGTCGTTGTTCCTTGCCGACGTTCTTTTCATCGATGTATCGCCTAGTGGCGAAAAGAGTGAGAGAGGGGAAAAGGCAAAATGAGAGGAGAAATAGGAGAGATTGAAATCTTTTCTTTTCTCCTCAAACAACCTAATTATTTTCCTAAAATTTTGAAAAATTAAGAGAAGATTATTTGAAAGTTCATATACTTTGATTTTTGGGAATATATTTTAATGAGTTTGAATCTCCTCCAAATTGTTACCAACTATCAATTATTATTATTTTTTATCTTTCTTTTGTTGTTACAAAAGATTTGTAAGTGTCAAAATATTCAAGATGGCCGCCTGGTTAGCTAATATGTAGGACTTTGGAAAGCTTGGACATTTCAGTAGTAGCGTTGGTAGAATATAAATTCTTTGGGCTTTGTTTGGCAATCAGAACTAGATGGAATTAGCCCCCTTTCCTTAAATGATGTGACGCTTTGATTCCCGAGACGAAACTAGGCCGTATTAAATGAAGGAATCAGGGTGTTGTGACCCTAGTTTCACCGAGTTGGTTCTCTTTTTTTTGTGTTTTTTTATTCTTTAATCTTTTCTTTTTCTTTTATAGTTTTTTCTCCTTTTTACATTTCTTATATAAAAGAAATTATTTATCATATATAAAATATTTATAATAAAGATTAATATAATATTATTTAATTTAAAATGTAATAAATTATTAAAAGATTTTTATATTTAAATAATATATTTTAACTAATTATTTTGAATAAAAATTTTAATTTGAGGTTTTATTTTTAAATAAATATATAATTTATTTTTACAATACTTATTTTTATTTAAATATTTCACTAAAATTAATCTATCATATCTAATTTTCTTGTCATTATGTTCTACCTCATCTCAAACACATCCCGGATTAATATATCAATTCAACTATTCAATAAGAACTCAGAAAAATCATAGTTCTCTTTGCCAAACGCTACCATGGATTTCTCCAAAATTAGTCACACCTGAATTCTCACTTTACATTTGATTAAAAAGTGTAATGATAATAATAGAACTAAAAAGATCATTTAGGCTTTTAAGCTTTAATGGGTGTGTTAATGAAATATGAAACTTGTAAGACAATTTTATTCTTGAAAGGGAGTCGAATTGTATTTAGTGATAATTGATTATCATTTAAATTTTTTTGTAACATAATGTAATAAAATATTTTAAAATGTCATAAAACACTGATTAGTATCAAACTAATATTTATGAATATTTTTTGTACAATAAGTATTCTTCCTTTATTATAACAAATAAATTAATCAATGCTAATGTATAATGTACAATAATTATAACTACGATTGTATAACACTATAACTGCACTTCGATGTCTAATTATATTCTAATTTAAAAGGCAATTAGAAGAAAAGTAAATCGAACTTACGTAAATAACTTGACACAATTAAAATTTGTAGAATTTCTAGAAATTAATAGACTTCGAAGCGAAAAGTAATATAAAAATTAAATAATATAAAAGTTAATTAGAATAGAGTAATATTAACAACACAAACATTTGGATCATCACATAATAAAGTAATATGAAATTAATCGTTTAAAGTAAACACGTAATAATTTGCAGTGATCGTTGATTCAACTTCTAAGTTCTAAGAATGGTTGGCAGAATGAGTAGACCCATTCCAGCAGCTGGGCCAGTCAAAGGGATATGTAATGTGGACACCACCAACTAGACGAAGGAACCGCTTTTGAACTTTGTGCTCAAGTGCACGCAGAGCAGACCCCCGTACCACCTTTCTTTCCACTATCGATACGTGAGATGATCATTTGAGCGCACGTTTCGTCGATCTTTTAAAAGATTTCGTTGAGATTTGAACTCGCTCTTTTTTTTGTAAGGTGCTGTCTAGTGTTCATGGACTAGATTTCACTCGATTATGAAGCACATCAAATTTGATTAAATTTTTCGGTCAAATCAGGTTGGATCACTCTTCTTGTGTTAGAATTGATCGTTGGATCATACTCGGATCATCCCTTTTTTTTAAAAAAAAATTTCTTTAACATTTGTTATATATAAAAATATATTTAATAATAATTTTAAACAATGAAAATAGTTTGAAAACGTTTAAATATTTTTTGTGTTTGAAGTATTTCATTTCTATGTATTTTAAATTTTAAATTTATACAAAATTCTAATATTAAAAAAATAAATTTAGATAATGTTTATAAAATAGAATATATCGAATGAGGCCCGATCGACTTGCAATCTGTACCCAACTCAACTCTTGGTCCGATCTTTGTGGGGTCAGATATTTCCTTTTCTTATGCATCCAATCATATCATAACTTGAGCAACTAAATTTCAACCGGCCGCATAAGTCAAGGTCAGAAAAAAGAGTGAGATAATGAAATACTTGAACAACTTGGAAATAAATAGGTTAGAATCATATATACTATACAGTACAAGAATGTTTTATGTGATCATCGTAAGGTCACCATGACAGCATGAGTTCTACGTGAACTGCGAGCCATCTTCTCATGTTCTATGTGCTCTCACAGATATGTCTGACAAAAAATGGAATTTGCCAAAGTGCCGTATGTGCGCTTCTCGTTGCTAACTTAATCCTTCCATCGACCTTCCGACACTGCCATAGTCAATCTGTTAGAGGTCGAATTATCGGGTTCCTTGGAAGTCATAGACACGCAGACACCATGTTGTTCAAGCTGATCAGTTACCACTGCAAATTCTCTAGCCAGCATCAAAACAACTTCACCCATCGTTGGCCTCTCTTCACTTTTCTCCTACACACAGAGCGAGCCGACTGGGAGAGACATCGTAACACTTCAGACTTGTTATGAGGAACTCCAAGTGCTTTCTCGTGCCCAAGCCAACAAAATATTTTGACAAAAAAAAAAGCTCCAAGATTCATTTTGACAGTGAAAATATGAGGATTCTGCATCTGTTTGGCCGTGATGATTGCATGCCCTAGAAGGCTTAGTGGTGGTTCGCTTGAGTTACAACTCGGCTCCTTTTCCCATGCAAAACTTCTATATTTTACCACGCTCAACTGAAAAACTACAGATTTTTCTGACAACTTGCCATACATTGCGTATTGTGTATTTTGGAGCTATATAGATTTTTCTGACAACTTGCCATACATTGCGTATTGTGTATTTTGGAGCTATATATCCATTGTGTTCCATATAGAAAGTTGTCAAAATAATGTATGTTTGATAATCTATTTGCGTTCGAGTCAACATAAACGTATTTGGTATCACATACTATGTCTCCACAACTCTTCTGGTAATCCCTTAAATTTGATCTTCTTTCAGAATTCTTGCCATGTCAAAATCTGATATTTTGATCGATGTTGGTCTTGAAATCTCTGTGAAAAATTGTAACAACCGGACATTTTCAGAAAAAAATACCATTGTTATTATTATGTCGTGATGAAAGGAAGCAGGGAGTTGTGCCGACATCCCTCTCTCCCTCCTCTCGTATGACCCCTCCCCCTTCATGCTATTTCCCTATGTTGCGACTTTTCTTCGTGAGGTTTGAGATTTGCTTTCTCTCTTTGTAACATCCGAATGTGAAAACAAAAAAAAAAGAAAAGAAAAGAAAAGAAAAGAAAAGAAAGGCAATAGCCTGCTGCCGCCCCAAGCCCACAAGAGAAGCCACCAGAGAAGCCCACTAGGACTATTTAACTCAAACCCTATAGATAATACCTTAAAGGTACCTCTTCCCCTTTTCACCTAACTCTCCCAATCACATCCTCTCACCACACCAGCCGACAACAGCAGCAATAGCAACTCGAGAGAGGAGTTCGAGCTGTATAAACAAGGAGGAGAAGGTGGAGAATCAAGTGGTTCAGCTAGGAGACGAAGAGGAAGGAAGTAGAGAATTGGGGTTTTGTTCAAAATCCTATGAAGATATGTTTGAGGGATTCAAATCCAAATCTTAATGATGTGTGTTGAATGGATTAAGGTTCATAAAGATCACATTAACACTTATTTCATGGAGACTTGGGGCAAAATGTATGTGTTCTTCCACTTAGTTTGATTATGTTCCATTGATATATGAATGCTTGCTCAATGTAATCAATGTTAAGTAGTTGTCATTGTATTGTGTTGCTCTTAATTTAATTGTTATGATTTGTAGAGATATTACAAGATGAAACTGTAGAAGGGAGTTTCTTTTCCTTGCTTATATTATGTAAAATGCTCCCCTAAGGTGGAAAGAGCGGCAATACGGTTGGAGCTTTGTGTGCTATTGTCATGCCAGACCGTAGCGCACACGGTCGTGACTGTGGTGATACACTCTCGACCGTAACAAGTGGAAAGCATCAATACGGTCTCGCACTACGATCGTAGTGCCGAAAAGATGACCATAGCAGAGGCGATAAAAAGAAACTCCTCTACACGTTCCCTACAGTAAGGCCATAGCAAGCCAAAACATAATGTAACACAACAATATAAACCATGTCTCATTTCTATGATTTAGCCATAGTGCAATTGAGCAAACCATAGCGCCCATGGTGAACCTATATTGGGCCTTTGGACTGACTCAATGAACAGTAACTAAAGTTTAAATTTTTTATTTGCATTATAATTTCTTTTTGAAGTTACTAATATGCAATGATGATGATAATTAGTAAACATTGATTGATGTTTTGTCTTCACTTATGCACGAAATGCATGGACGACCAAAGTTAGCAAGCCAAAAAATGTCATATGCGTTGAAGGATTGTATATATTGATGAATGTGATTAAAAGAAAGATTTGATGAAGGCGACTTATAGTAATCATCGGGGGAAATAAAGTATACACCTAAAAGTGTAAAGTTTTCAATTTGAACAAAAAGATTCGACCTAGCTAGCATCAATGAATCAACATTGTCTTCTATGTACCTCATAGATCCGTGCAGGTGCGGAGGAGGCCTAGGCTTGATCGTGGATGGAATATCCACGACTTGATCCACGTAAGATCATATAATTTAATCATATATTATTGATTGGTATGAATTATGATAAATGTGTGAGCCTATGTTCATCAACTCCATAGGATCTTTTAAAAAAATATTAGAATTTAGAAAATTAAAGTTTCGATAATTGTTCCTATACATAAAAGTATGTTAAATATGATTTTTAATATTTTTTAGGCAAAGTCTTTCTTAGGTTAAATGATAGCGCAAAATCGGAAAATAAAAAAACGATCGATTTTGTTCTTCAGATAAAAATTTAGATTTCGATTCTTTGAAAATTTATTTTCCTAAATATCTTCTTTGAATCCAAATGGGAGATAGTTTCTTATTTACATATAATGTCTTAAGTATATGAATAAGTAAAATAAATAAAGAAAATGTCAAGCCATTTGCTTAGTATATAAGGTGTCAATCATCATCTTCTTATCATCTGGACACCTACCCTAATCACAGGAAACTCACCTGAAGAGGGCAGCAAGAGAAGGAGGTAAAAGCACAAGGGAAAAGGAGGAATTTCAACAACAAATCAAGAGTTTTTTGCTACGGTTTCATCTAAGTAAGTTGTCTATTCCTTCCCTATGAATCTTCCTTATGAAATTCAGATGAAAATCTATTCTTATGAGCTTCCAAGATCTCTTTGTGCCTCTATTTCATGTTCTTGTGGTCACCTACATGAAGTTTTCTCTTTGCTGGACACCAAACCCTATCCGAAAGTTGTCAACATGTTCTCGACATCTTAGAGTCTTCACAAATTATGAAATTTCTTAAGATGAACCCTAATTGAGATACTTTCCATAGGACCTGGAATCAGGTTAATTGGATTTCTATAACAAAAGTTATGAGTCAATTATTCCGAGTCGCCCTTTCTGATTTCTGTGATGAATAATCTGAATTGTAAATACTATGATAATTTAAATGCTTATTCTTAATACATGAAATTTATATGTCTTAAAGATGGTAAAGTCCTCTTTGTAATCCAAGTGGAATCACTTTTATAGACTATGTACAAACAAAAGTTATGAGTTTTAAAGTAAACATCACTCAGTTTGTCAGAACAGAAAAGTAGAAGAGAACAAAGGTAAATTTCTAAATTTTCTGAGAACCATATGTGTAATAAAATTATGAGATTTATATGGTTAAACCTTGGGTAGTCTAGTTTCATGGAAAATTATAATTACCTAATTATCATAAGTATTCTAGAAGTTATGAATTTTACAACTGATGCCACTCAATCTATCAACAAACTGAGTAGGTGAAGAATATGGTTGTCTTGATGAAATTTTTAGAGCCCTTATACAATATTCTTTAAATGAAAAATTTTCAGAGGATTAGGTTTCGTGAAGACTGTTACGATGCAAAAATTATAATTGTATTAATATCACATGTTTACTAATTATTATGCATGATGTTTTCAGCATCACACGAATTCCTAATGTACTAAGGTGCACTAGAAATAACCCATCATTGTTATAGCCCACTAGAAATAACCCATCATTGTTATAACTCGTGCTATGTCTTTGGAATGTCATTTGATATAATTATATGTTCTATGAATTACTTTTATTGTAATTATATGATATGTGTTCTAAGTGATATGATATGGTTGGTGCATGCATTATGCATCTTATTTGTCATGCATTTGCATTTTCTCTGCCGGGATGATATGTCTAATGCAGAGAAGGTACCCTATTTTCATGGGATAATATGGTATCCTACGGGGTAACATATGTTCCTCGACAGGGATGATATGATGTCCTACGGGACGATATGAGGCCTCTGGTCAGGGATGATATATTTTTTGCAAAAAATGTATCTCATGATTTGGGATGATATGAACCCTACAGGGTAATATGTTCCTCTAATCAATTGGTAATATGACATGTGCATTATCCATACATGCATACATGATATGATATGATACATAACATGTTACATGATATAATATGACATGATACATGATATGATATGATAGATGATAGATATGACATGATACATGATATGATATGTGAAATGTTATATGAAGTGAAACAAATATACGAGGCACTATATGATATGCTAAAAATGTTATTCATTGAGATTAGTTGATGTAGTATCCTTCATTATATGAAAATTGTTCATAAGTAATAAGATGTCAGCTTGTTTCCTATAAGTTTTTAAAATGCTAAAGTAGTTTATCTGAATTGAATAGGTGGTAACACATAGGTTATGAGTTTTCAACTTACTGAGCTGTTGTTTGCTAATAATGTTGTTTTAACACTTTTTCATATCAGTAGACCAGTCATGTGGCCGTGCTTGGAAATCCTTTATCGGATTAGAAGCACTTTTGAAGACTTAGTCTCTTGATGTCTTTTTATAAGGATGTGTGACTCATCTTAATGTGTTATATAGTGTGTAAAAGCTAAATGTTTTAGAATGATGTGTGACTCCTCTTAATGTGTTATATAGTATGTAAAAGTTAAATGTTTTAGAAACTGTTTTGAATGTATAAGTTTGAATTAGAGTGTATACTTACTATGAATTTAAATATAAGTGTGTATGAACAATAGTGTGATAACTTTATTTCTCATGTTTTTACATGATAATATGATGCTTCCACTATAAGAATTTGATCGATAGTATTATGTCGCGATTTGTGGATTATACCAAGATTTAAACTAGGGTCGTGATAGTGGAGGCCTCATGAGGGAGGATGGCCCAAGTTATCTTATCTTATTATTATGATGTTGAACTCTTATATGAGTCGGATGTGTATGGCCTATGGGTTTTGAGTCGTAAACTTTTTACGAACTCTTTATGTTATTGATGTCATGCTGAACCTTATGTTGGGTCTTTATGTTAGAGCTTATGGCCTATGGGCTACTTGATGTTATCTTAAGTTTTATATGCTAATGAAGTCTTTTGTTGTGTTTTAGGTTAATTATTTCTATTTTATTATATTTCTGCTGCAATGTTAATTATAATTAGGTTATTAAAGGATTATACAAATTATGCAAATGTAACACTGGCCAGAGTTTCATCTCTAAACCGAGGGTAAATCTTGGAGGAATTATATACTCTCAATATCGCTCACTGCCTTGTCACCAAAGACAATGAGACATTGGATTGGGGAAGAAGGAGGATGAATGAAAGTGGGAGACATTGCAAAATACTAAAGAAAGCAAGAACTAGATCCATCACACCATACAATCCCTAGGTGTATTTTAATATGGATTTAAACCATTAGCTTTGATAATGTATGTTTCTCAAGTAGATGGAATGATGCCAAATTTGATTAGACCATATGATAGGTTTTAAAGCTTCATAGTTTTTTTAACACATGCCTTGTAGTTTGTATGCACGATTTAACTGATGCTTTCTAATAAATTATTGATTAAATTCTAATTGTTTTCCTTATGGATGATCTGACTTCATCCTACCAAAACTTATATTCCAATTTGCAATGATCCTGACCTTGAATTATTAACATCTATAGATTTATTCATAATCCTCATAAATTTTGTGCATCAAAATGTTAGGATGAAAATAACCCTAGAACATTATTAACACATTTTAACCAATTGTGATGATTGTGAAATGCAAATCACAATCTTGTGTTTCTCGCATGGCAATCACAGTGGTGATGACGAAAATAATGATATTGCAGCATGCCAATGGTGCATTTCGCAATAAATGATCGTGACATGATGTTCATGTACGTTAGTGGTTACCAATCGCAATCATACGTCACTTGTGCTTAATCACAATTGTAAAACTACATGTGACATAGGGAAATCATGTATACTATTTGCTATGATTTTATGCTTGAACACGAACTTTAATGTCTGAAATACAACTTTGATGATCTTTTTGCGTTCATTTTAGAAAAAAGCAATACTTTGTTTTTTGGGGAATGCATTACTGCTTTTCATGCCCACTTTCATGTAGGATTCCAACCGATGAAGGATGGAACATTATGGAGAGTGCGATAGTAGGTGAGGGAATTTAGGACAGAGGTACCCCCACCTATACACTTGGGTGGATTTTAGGGCTAGAGCGGCTAGCTATAGTGTCCCTCAAAGCAACGAACAATGGAGGAGTCCCCCTTTCCACGTTAGTGGATCAAATTTTTTTTGAGGCAACAAAGGACGAAAGCTTCATCTTACACCTTTTAGGCAAATGCAAATAAGAAAGTAGGTGAAAAGTAGGGACAGGTGGCACCTTGTTCTTGCTATAAAGCAAGAGGAGAGGCAGCTAAGAAAAAAGGGGGCACGAGGAGCAGGATCCGAAACGATTCTACTAGGAGATTCCAAATACACAGGGGAAGGAGGAAGCCATTGAGATTCTTTCTCCTTTCTTTTCTTATTCTCTTTTCATTTGGTAAGGAACAAGGGTGTTTTTTGGGAGACAACCCAAGCTAATATTTTTTTACGTCTTTTTATCTCAAGAACTAGGAAGACCCCCAATGATCAGTCGGTCTAGATCCAGAAGAACCAACTCCTCTGAGCTCCAGCACCTACAGCTACTGAAAGAAGAAAGAAGAAGGCCATTGCCCCGACCTCACAAGAGCTGCCACCAACAACCATCCCACCCACCACCAGTTCCAGATAAGCCGAAGCCGCGCCCCTCTGCACCAGACCAAATATTTCTGTCCTTTCTGTGTAGATTCATCAACTGCAAAAGAGTCACAAGGGAATCCACAAGCACTTGAAGCCTTAAGCTACGACACTCGTTTGAATTAAAGCTAAGTGACTTTCGTATCACTATTACGTCATTTTACTCCCTCCACACACACCAAACGAGTCAACATGGCAAGTGTCTACATGGCAGAATCCAAATTGACTTTGCAAATTAGAGAGCAAGGGAACCCAACCTAGGTTGGCTTTTTCATATCGTCTATGAGAATCTTCTCCCTCTTATAATGACATTTTTAATCATTTAACATGAATATAAATACTTTCTTTTCTTGATCATGTTATTTTATTATAATCAATAATCACATAGATCATATACATCGCGAACAAAATATAGATAATGACCTAAGCAAGATAAAAGATAAAAGATATAATTAGGAGCTTTTTTTATTATAGGTAGATGACGATCAACCAAGGAATTCAAAGGTACTTTATTAATCACAAAAAAGTCAAAAGACACAACATATGTCCTTCTTTTAGACAATTGAAAGATATGCTATCATATAATATTCTTCGCCCTAGTTAAAGAAAGTTGAAAGACACTCCAACAACTCTTAAGATAGTTGAAATGTACTCCACTCGCAAGTACCACATAATGAAAAAATATGAATGATAATGATATTTGGTTGATTATTACGAAAATTAATGCCCTAACTATTCTTGTTGATCCTTCTTATAATGATTAATTTTATGATTGGTTATGGCTTATGGTATTTTTTATGAGTCATATTATTATTCTTATCATATTATGATGCTATTTTTTTTTTATTTTCAGTTGATATATGCTAATTTCATATAATGTTTCACACTATTGTTACATACACAACATCAAAGTTTATGGTAGATTTCAACAATGATTATCAAACTTATCCTTTTCCAGCTCGGTCCTCTAGTTATAGTTTGTAACTAAACAGTCACCAACCACTAACTTATTTCAACATTAATCCTTCTAAGTTGGGATAGACAATTTTTTAATTTTAATGCCACATGATTAAACAAAAAACATTAAAATGAAACAAAAACTCCAACCATTAACTTATTTCAACGTTCATCCTTTTGAGTTGGGATGATGATTTTCCAATGGTTTTAATGAGTGGTAATTGTTGTGTTTCCACTAGTTGTTTGTGCTATTGTGTATTATACCCCAAGAATTTCAAAATAAAAAAATGATGACCTCTTGATCGGACATTCGAACTTTAGCCACTATTTGAATGAGAGGGAGTAAAATGTGAAGGATTTTCCACCTTTAGCATTCAAACATGAAAACTCTAGGGCACGTTCATACTAATGATTCAAGGATGAAAGGGGTCTAATCCCATTTCCTCCATCTATCTCCTCTCTTTTGCAAAGTCATTGACTCACATAAAGTGTGTATACAGAGAAATGTCGTGTAAAGACAAAATTGGTGTGCTAAGTTGTAACAATGACACATATAAGAGGTGAGTGAACTCGAAACATGTCTGCCCCTTTACTCTAGCGTATTGCTCTTGAATACAAAAAAAGATATCGAATAAAATTTTAAAATTTATAATCTCTCTACACTATCGAAATACGATCCGCAATGCATCATTGCAGTGCGTGAGGTTCGATCCACAAAGAACAATATCTTACGAAATCTTCGAAAGGTTCTTTAGAACTAACCCGATGCCGAGAAAAAATGTTGAAAATAGGAATAAAAAGATAACACTATAGAGTAAAGGAAACTAAATGTTTTTGTTATTTTTGAAATAAAAAGTAACATGGAGGCGATGATTGGATCCAAAAAAATGCAAAGACAATTAATTAGAAACGTGTGTTGAGGACTTATGGGAGGTGTGTTCGTTGTATGACTTAAGTTCTTTAGTTCAATATGATATGAGTAAAAATGACTGAATGCTCCTTCACGTGTGTGTATGACCAACATGATAGGAAAGACACTCGACTTTCCTACGACACTCGTGCTCACGAGAAGTCTGTGTTGCACACGTGAAAGGGTTTATAAAGTTGATGCAATCGTCGCTCTCGTGTACGATACTCTAGTTTATAACTCAAGCTTTCCTTTCCTGGACATGAGCCAAGGTCTCGTGATAACTGAATATCCGAGCATTCAAGAGAAATATACTTAAGGCGAGACAGTTACGATCGGCTTGCACTCGTCTTAGTGGAATACGGACAATCCTCTCGGGGAGAATGCAGGGAACTAATATGTCTTCGAGACTGTTTAGATGATTTAAGGTGGAGAGAAATATCAATTTAGAAATACGGAAGATTACTGAGAATTCTTTAAATATAACTCATTCTTCATTCGCCCTCTCGAGTCGCCGACGATGAAGTAGGATTAGAAGTATTCCCTTCATGGGCAGAAGCTCTCAGAATTAGAGAAGTATCGAAAGTAGCAATGGTAAGGAAAAATCACATGCACACGCTTCAAACACATTTATGTTAATATGAGTCCCGATCGTTTATTGCCGGAATCTCAAAATGCAAGCAACCCTTTTGGGTCCCGAGTACGAAGACGCACGATGTCTAAACCAAATAACAAAAAACAACCATCGCTAACATGACACAAATATGAACTATGAATCACTATCGTCGATGCTCGATTTCTCTACGTACGATCGTGCATAGCCTAACATATCCCTACGATTGGGGGTGCAAAGTGATAGTGAATCAGGAACTCCCTCGAACTTTTAACTGCAAGGAAGATGAAGAAACTATGCAGGGAATCATCTCATCAAAGATCAATTTCTTTATATAGGATCACGCAGAATCTCACATATCCCTAAGATCGAGGGTGCAAGATGACGATCCAAAAAAGCTCAATCCACACATAAATCCATGAGGTAAAGGTAAACGATAAAGCCAAGATAAAAAATCAAAGTCATTTAGATGAAAATAAAGCTCGACATTCAGTTCAGATGATGAAAGCAACAAAATAAAAGTGCGAACGTAAGAACATCAGTCTAGAAACATAAGGCACCTCTCATCCGACCGGTTAGTTACAGTTCATTTGGGATGAACAGATATCCCATCGAATAAAACTAGACATTGTTTCTCTATTTCTTTTCACTCTTAAGCTTCTCCTCCAATGGTGGTAATTTCTCGAAATACTCCCCTTTTTTTCCTCTGGAAAGCTTCCTTCTTGTATATTTCTCTCCTCCTTGTGATGTTCCACTCCTGCCACTGATACAACTCCTGTCATCGCTACAGCTTTTGCCTCATGTACGTTGTCGTGGTCTCCGGTCCTAGAAGCTTCCTTGCTTTAGTATTTGGGGGAGCTGGCTGGTTCCTTTGAAGGGAAGTGTCTGTTGTTTATCCGAAGGCCTTTGTTATAGCGGTGACGTAGATCATTTCTCATGAATGCAGAGAATGGTGTATTCTGTCTGACCGCTCTACCCCATCCGTTGAGCTTGTCGGCTTGCTGCAAAGTCACTTATCTTTTCAAGCATTTTTGGCAGCAGTTGAATAAGAATGATATGTAAATAAATTTGATGTGGAGAAGGTTTGAACCATATTAAATTGGTGCTATGCATGCATTTGCAAAAAGGAATAATCATGTCATAGTTGTTGAATATATGCAAAATAGTAGTGTAAATGTATACCTTAATTCTCCACATCAGTCATTCAATTTTCCCTCTTTCCCGCATAGTGCTCTTGTACTCCTTTCACGTGGGGTGCTCCGTTTGAAGGAGCAAGTTTGGGACATTTTAGGAGGAAGAAAGAAGAAGGAAGGACGGCTACAAATTGAAGAACAATGAAAAGGACAAGTCGGCTACATGATGTGTATAATGATAATAAGTCATGAAATTTCATTATGAGGGTAGAATCATGCCTTAGACTCTATTTTAGCCTCTAATTAATGTTTTATGACCAAAATTAATGACCTTAGGCTTGGTTAAATAATATAATTATCGTAGGTTCACTTTTTATTCTTATCACTTGACTATGCACATGAATCTTGGACAATAAATGCTTGTTAAGCTTCCAATTGTGATTCATATGCTCCCTAAATGCGTTTGGACTTCATAAGTTACTGAAATTAAGCCTTGATTATTAATGGTCTTGACGAAATGGTTTCACTCCAAATTGGCTTTTGGATGCTTATTATGATTCTTATGTGGATATCCATGAGGAAGTCTTGATTCTTTTACGATTATAATGTTCTATGTGATTTTGATTATTTCTTGTAATATAAACTTGATGAAACCATCTTTGAAGTTAACATGAATGAGATATAAATTAAGAGAAGGAAGGAAATGACAAGAATTGATTGATTTTATGATTCAACATTTTAAGATGGCCATGGATGAGGTTATATGCTAAATTAATGTTTGATTATGATCGGAATGGATTGTTGTGGAAAATTAGATGAAAATCTTAGGATCCTACATGATCTACATTTTTGTTGGAATTTTTGGATGATCGAACCAAAAGTTCAGGTCCAAACTTCCTGGTTGAGAGTTTTGAACATTTTCGAAAGACCAAATTCTCATAGCGAATGTATAAAATGTTTTGGGCCAAATGATCAAAGATGTCTAAAAATTCAAACATAGGATATTTGTGCAAGATGTTGACAAAAGAGATAACATAGGATTGGGAGTTGTAGGTCAGGCTCTTGAACAATCTATTAACATAGTCAAATCATATCTTGAAATGACATTTAATTCAGAAAAAAAATCAAGATATGATTTTTATAATTTCAATGATAAAACTATTGGTTTTTTGTACGTAAGTCCATTACTTATATAATGCAGGTGAAGGTAAAAAATTTCAAGTAGAATACTTGTTTGTTCAAAGCAAAGACATTAAACAAAATATTGGAAAATAACAAGAGAAATACAGAATGGAGATGTGGTGCGCATTTATTCATTGGCAAAATAAATGGTGGAAAGTGAGTTGTAAAAATATTTAAGGAAGAGTAATCATTTTATACAATGCATTCTAAATTATTGAAAATACATTCACATTTTATGTTATCTGAGACTTCGAAGGGTGTCATGATGTTGACAATGGTCCATCAGGTATTATCTGAATTTCTAAGTACTCATGTGAACTAAAAATTGCAAGCCAAGAATATATAAATCACTTGCAAGCAATAAGAAACAATAAATGTATGTAATGAATGCAAGGATGTCATTACTTGTTTCAAAAAGACAAAGGACTAATATGAATTCTTTTTTAGCTTGCAAAAGAATAAAACTAACACTATAAGAAATGTTTTTTTAACAGATAGTGGATTGAGGGCTAGTTACCTAACGTTTGAAGATGTTATAATTTTTTATACAAATTATAGAACTAAAAAGTTTATGTTTACAGGGACCAATCATCATAGATAATTTGTGTTATTTGGTTGTGCCTTGCTCCCAAATGAGACTAAAGAATCATTCACCTAGTTATTTTAGATATGCCTAGATTGCATGAATGAAAAGCATTCTATACCTATCATCACTTATCAGGATATTGCAATGGGTAATGTGATTCCCAAAATTTTTTCAAACACAAAACATCAATTTTGCATTTGACACATTAAAAGGAATGAAGTGATTAACACAAACACTTAATTGTGTGGAGGCAACAAATTCATGAGAGACTTTAGGGATTGGATACACATGTCAAAGATCGAGGAATTTGGAAAGAAATGGTCTGAAGTAAAGCAAGCTAATAATATGCCACATGGTCATTAGGTAGAAAATATGTATAATAAGTGTCAGTACTAGGTGTCAGCGTATTTAAGTGATTTTTTTGTAGGAATGTCGTCCTCATAGATGTTTGAAAGTATCACTACAAGAAAAATTATTATTTCCAACAGATATTACCAACGGTCGAATATCCCTCGCAATTTCTGAAGGATTTTGCGCCGACTAACATATCCTTCCAAAATAACGACGCAAATATTTTTCATGGCTTATACCGTCACAACTTCTGACGGCTCAATAACCGTCGCAAGTTTCGGGGGCTAACTTTGATTTTAATTGTAGGAAAAAGAGACAAGTAAAACATTCACGAAAGATGAGATTTTTCTTAAAACTCATCAAAAGAAAATTTTTGAATGGGTTTCTCGTTTGCTCGGGAGAATATACTTTCATAATGTAGCTTTTATTAGGAATGAATTAACAAATATCACTTTGTAAATTTATAGAAGAGGTATAAAGAAAAAGAAGCTGAACAGGAGGGAGCGACACCATTGACCTCTCAACAATTATGAACGGATCATGTCGGAGTGAAGAAAGGGCGCATCTATGGTCTCGGATCCTCCATTAGTCAGACGGATATTAGATATGATCGAAAATCAAAATTCGATTATCCAAGTCAAGATCTACAACAAGTATTCGATAACACGTGTGAACAACAACTATCGGAAGTCCAACTAAAGGTCCGAGAAGATGTTCAACAAGAATATAAACAGCGACAACAAGCATTTGCACAATGACAATGAACAGAAATGAAAAATGGTGTGTGGCCAGCACGACAATGATGATGACGACGACGACCATGAACCCAAAAATTAGAATTTATTTAATTTTCAAAAAAAAATTATATGTACTCAAATTTATGTAATTAATTAAAAGTTTTGAATTTTGTTTCAAATTATATGTATTCCAATTTATGTAATTAATTAGAAATTTTATGTAATTAGTTAAACTTTGTTTCAAATTTATGTAATTTCTTTGGTTTACTAAATTTTTCAAAAAAAAATCAATTTTTTTAAAAAATATTTTCTCATGGCTTAGGTCGTGGGAAACACCTTACCACAGTTCAAGCCGTGGATAGTTCCCGCGGCTTAAGCCGTGGGAAAATTTTGCCACGAGTTTTCCCATGGCTCAAGCCGTGGGAAGTTCCTACGACCCTATACAGTCGTCGAAAAATATTTGCGACGAGCCATTTTTCGACATTTCTCTCCCGTCGGAAAATTCGTCATAAACTTTTCTTTTCAACGGATTCTTCATAATTTTCGACAGTTCAGACCGCCAGAAATAACGATTTTTTGTATGTATAAATGTTTTTTTTATGGGTATGCATGGTTCATTAATAGATTTCGTATTTCAGTATGATCCAGCCATTCATTCACGCCATGAAGCTAAAGAACATCAAGATTTTAAAATGTGAACTCTACAAATTCTTTAGTTTCAAGACACCATATGAAAAAGTTATATACACAAAGTATGTTTTCTATATTAAAAAAAGTTCAAATAAATTAATAATTTCCTTACCGAGAAAATTTTGAAGGTTGGTCATCAAGTAGTATGCTTTGTGTATTTGATGGGAAAAGAAAATCAAAGAGAGTACCTCATGGAATATCGTGATAAAAAATCATTCAATAGGATCATCGTATAAAAATATTGAGCAAGAATGTATATTTTGTATTCATATTTTGAATGTCCCTAATAAGTAGGCAAAAACTGATAATTGACACACATCTCAACATTACTCATGTTTTAATCACCTTACACTACATATTTCACTAGTATGGCAAAGGTGAGAAACAACTTGTCTCCGGAATATTACAAAAAATTAAAGATAATAGTAGATTTATGCCTACTTTTGTTATATATATATATATATATATATATGTATATATTTATATATGTATATATATATATATATATCATGAGTCCACATGTGACTTAAGGAAAAAAAAAGAGTTTTATACATACTAATATGGTGGGTTGAGTTCAACATATGTTAATCTTCACAAAATACCTTATGAATATTACATTGTTGTCATTTTGGATGACATTAATAGTCTGCACAATTTGGATTATAGTATAAGAAAACAATATGAGAACTTCTACTCACTAAAAACAATACATTACACTTAATGTCACACATAAATGCTAACATACTTTTTTTTTCCAATTGTTTATGTAACTGATGAAAAATGCCATAATTTTTAGCTCAATCCCATAGAAACATATCCTTTTGTGGTAAATTCAAAAATGTAAAAAAAATATCTTTAAGATGACTATACTTTGTAACACAATACTTACCATATAGAAGTTGCTGAACCACACAACAAGGAACGAGTTGCAGGAAGAGACGAAAAATGGGGGAGATTGAATTAGATAAGGACTTATGTTCATCGCAGCTAGTGTGAGAGGTGTGAGGGGAGCTTGTTAGAGTCCACCATTGTTGTAGGGGTTTCGAGGCTTCTGGGAAGGGGGTCTACAATTTAAACTATAGAAAACCATAACAAATGAAAATGGGGGAGATCAAAATATATCAAGGTAGAGTGGTCGAGTGACCGACCTTACACTCATCAGAACGACTGTATGGGGTGTTCATTGGAGTCCACCACAATTGCAAAAGAGTGCGAGATTTCTGGGAGGGGAGCAGCAAATCGGCAATTTAAAATATAAAACCATAACAAATGAAATAAGGAAGATCAAATTAGATCAAGGAAGAAAGACTGAGCTTATGTTGCCGAAGTAGTTGCGAGGGGGTGTGATGGGAGTTTGTCAGAGTCCACATCCGTTACGGAGGTGCGAGGCAAGGGAATCAGCGAATAAAAAAAAGAACAAATGGAAAAGGGGAAATTGAGATTGAATTTCAAAATCTTATTATATATATATATATATATATATATATATATATATATATAATTCTAGAATTGAGCACCATTGTGAATCCAATATGCTTATTTATCTTTTTTCTATTTTTTTTTTGTTTTTTCATATTTTATATGTTTTTTGGCAATTAGCATGTACCACCTCATAAAATTTAATGACTCATTCATATAGTTTATTATATAATGCACATCTATCCACGTTCCAACCTCATCAACTATCCTAATAATTAAGGATACAATAAACAAATGCACATTATAGTAAAACAATGGCATTGCATGTATGGAATATGAATAGCATTTTAAAAATTACTCCATTCTTTTCTGAGTTTTTTTTTAACTTTTATGTTCTTTGTTTACCATTCTTCACAAAATCTATATAATATTTAACCCAAGATCTCTTCACCATTGGCTTGTGGCTTCTCCTTTGACCTAGTTATGTCATTCATTGTCATCCGCCTGAGACTCCATCATATGCTAGCAAGCTGAGCTTTGAGAAATTTTTTGTTGCACACCTTACCAAATCCCCTCCACTGTGTGTTGGAAAGACCTATATGCTTACCCCAAAAGACGTGTCATCATGTATACATATGTTCAACACGTCTCCTTCTCCATTAACATTAATTTCCCAATGAACCACACATGTTCGCTGCGACGATCACTAATGTTGAAAACTGCTCGGCATGCGCCTCTTATCATTGTCGAGGCCTCACGTTCCTGCGTTGGATCAAATTAAGATTAATCATGGAATAAAATTAGATGCCTCTAGTGTCTCGTCAATTTCCTTAGCCTCTGTTTGGATAAATTTCAACAAGGGAAAAGGGGAGAAAGAGGGAGAAAGAAAAGGAGAGGGAAGTTAAAGGAGGAGAACAAAGTTCACCTCCTTTGGGAATGAGGTGGAAAGGAAAAGAAGGGAAAAAAATTTAATGAATAATAATGTCTTATTTTTCTTATATGATACGGAAGAAAGAATAAGTAATTATATAAATTAACCCCTTTTCCCTCCTCTCCCCCTCAATTTGGGGTTGAAAAAAATTTCGTTCCACCTAGAAATGTTCATGGGTCGGGTTTGACTCGACCCGACCCAAAATTTGACCTGTCCGATTTTGATTAGGTCGAGTCAGATCAGTCCTGTTTGATGGTTTCAACGGTTAATTAATCATTTTTTGGCAAAAAAAAAGAACCATCAGTTATTAGTAATTTGTGTCTGTCTCACTATAGTCAATATCCATGTAGATAGGATATTAGACTTTGTCAATCCTTTCGACCTTGGTTCCGTAAGAGCGAGTCAGAAAGATTGAGAAATAGAACCATATGATTTGATTCATTCTCAATAGCCGTGAGATGATCATCTTAGGGTGATTCTTTTGTCAATGGATGCTCCTATTACACTTCAATATATTTCCTTGATTCCATAATCAAATTTTTTTTGTTCTTCCACCGATTCAATCAATAGAAGATGAATGCAAAAAGTGAGGGCTTTCATTTCCAATTTACCATTATTTAAATATTTAATTTTGGGGCAGGAAAAATAGTGAATTTTCTTTTCTTTTTGTTTGGCCCGTTAAAAGTTATACTATGCAACATGAGTCATAGGATAAGTCAGGGTTCAAATGGTTAGTTATATTATAATATTTATTTAGTAACAAGAAGGAATTGACTAGTAGTATAAGGACCAATTGAATCGAGCCCATAGATTTACTTAAGATTGATTTGTGGCCCAATAGAAAAGAAAAATTTGTATCTTCGAAACCCATTGTAAGGGGTATTGAACAAGAAATCATCCATAAATAATCGAACTTTCGTATGCCTTGGAAATAATACGAGGTGCTCATAAAGGGTTGAAGTAATTGAATAGGATGATCGCTATGGTTACATATTTACAAAATACCATCTCAATTCATCCTATTTCATCAGATCCGAGATGTGATATGGTTCTGAAAGATGAAACAAATATGGACAATTCCAATAAGATTTCATTCTTGAAGAAAAATCTATTTTTTAATTTATTTAATCTATTCCATGATCGGAACAAAAGGGGACACACATTACACCACGATTTTAAATCAGAAGAGAAAATTGAAGAAATGAAAGATCTATTCATTCTATCAATAATTGAGCCGGATTTGGTGTATGGGATTTGCCTTTTCTATTGATTCCTACGGGTCGGGTGGTTAGGTTACCCGTCCACTATTTTTCTTTTTTTTAATTTTTTTCTTAATTTTATATTATTTAATATTAAAATTATTATATAATATTTATTTAAAAAGAATGAAATAATTTATTAAATATTTAAATATTATTTTACACATTTAAAATATTTTATTTTAATATTTTAAAAAAACTTTTATATAAAATACAAGCTAAAATCTAAAAATATTAAAAAATTAAAAAAGTTGGGTCAATTTGGGTCGGATCGACTCGGATCAAAAAAATTCCGATCCGTACCCACCCGACCCAAGGTCAGGCTAAAGTCAGATCGGGTCCGATCCGACCAAAACTAATTTGAGTCGAGTCGAGTCATCGAGCTCATGGGTCGGCCCGACTAGCTGAACACTCTAGTTTCACCCCTTTGTCCTCCCTTCCTTTCAATTTGAAAAAAAAAATCTCTTTCCTTCCCCTCTTCTACCTTTCTTTTCCTCTAATTCAAACAAAGACTTAATTGTTCCAAAAGTACAAAATAATACATCAGACCTGGCATCATGTCATGGTGACCTTGAGCGAGCCTGTATGTAATGCCTGACAGACTTGGCTGTTGGGGGAAATGAACAGTAAAGGTACGTTGCCTCCATGTTTTTTTTCCATAAATCTGTTTTGGAAAATAAATCATAAGCATCTATTTGCAATTTGAACCAAATACTAATAAAAAAATAAGGGAGGAAAAGTGCCAATCGTTAAAATATTATATCAATTAGCTATTAACAAAGATTAATTTTAAAAATAATTATTTTGTTTGTGTAACATTTTGTAATAACTTATGACCGTTATTAAGATTAGGAACTAAAATCTTCTAGTTACCTGTGTGGTCGTTATTATCTCCATAAAGAAAAAAGATACCTATTTGCAACATAAGTTCAATTTATTCTGAGTTTTTTGGCTATATGTATGTTATATCATTATATATTTAATGTGCCTAAAATACAGTATAAAATAATTATCATTTAGGCATGATTTTTTATATTACTCTTCTATTTAAATAATTGAAATTATACCTTGATATAGTTTTTAAGAAAATGATGCAATTATTATAGTATATTCATGTTTATTATTTGGTAACAGTTATTTATTTGTTATAGTTGTGATTTTTTTCTTACAAGCACAGGTGAGGTTGCATACATCATTATATTTAAAATGTAATCATTGCTATTAACTTAAGGAACCATTTTATCTATACTTCCTGATATTTTTAAACAAATGTTATTTTTTAACTTCTAAACTCCATGAAGCCTTTGTCATATAAAAAAAGTGATTATTCAGTATTTGTTTACTCCCTTTCGTGTCTTCATTTCCTTCTAGCATGCTTATTAGATATTGTATTCTGATTTTGAGGTATTGGTGTTGTTGGAGCAAAGTTTTATGCTCTATATAATTATGTTTTGATGATACAAATATTGAATTATTAGAGTTATATTTAAAATGTCAAAAAATTTTGAATAGAAATGAGTTGATTCATGTATTAAACGTTCGATTAATATTTGTTTATGTTCTCACAAGATTTGCATTAATGGGTGAATATAAAATTATAGACAATTCTCTTATATTTGTAGAGAATCAAAAATCATCTCATTTGCACAACAATATAAAAAGTTATGATTAAGTAAAGCTCAAAAACTTAAATTTGAAGTTTATTTTATGTGCTAAACTTGCACTTAATAGTTGAGTATTCTATCATGAGATTTGGATCAAAAGAGTGATATAATTTTAGATAATGTCATTGGCTTTTTATATAATCAAATATCTTCTCATTTGGATAGTAGTATGAAAAGTTATGTATAAAAGAGTAAAGGTCTAAAATGTTTTATTTGAAATGGATAATTTTGTATACTGAACTTTGAATCAATATTTGACTATGATTTAATTAAATTTTGGATGAACGATGAAAATTAAAATTGTAAAAAATTCTATTAGCTTTCCATAAAATAAAAATTATTTCATTTGAATAACTGTACAAAATATTATATATAAAATAATGCAAGACGGTCGACCGGTCAATATAGAAAATGCCCAATTTGAGCAGCAGAATGTCGAGACCATACCGTCGATGCACTTTGCCGACCGATCAACACAACAAATGCAAAAATCACACCAACGATCGAATTTTTCAAATGGTCATATGGACCGATCGATCGGTGGTGCAGAACGATCGATTTGTCAGTGCGCAGAATGCACTATAACAGTCATATTTTGGTTCCAAAATTAGAAAACAAATCTCAACAATTAAATGGAGTTAAGAAGGCTATAAAAGAGGACAAAAGGTATATGAATCATCAAGATTTTCAAGAAAATGTGGGAAGAATATTTGAGAAGTTCATTTGAGCTCCAATTTGCAAATATTTTATTTCTTTTTCTTCTCTTTTCTTGCGAGTTTTATATTATAAAAGAAAGAAACATTTGCTCAGAACTTTGAGTGTGAGCTCTTGTGTAGAAGAGATTTTATCTTACCTCTCAGATTAAAAAAAATATAAACTTTCTAGAAGGAGAGGTGTGCCTTACCTCTCGAAGTGGAGAAAATGTGGTGTATTGTAAAGGATTTCATCATTGTCCCATTTGAAACGAATGAAGGGTGTTTAGTGGAATCTCTGACAGTCTCGAAGTCGAGAAGTCGAAGCAGAAACATAGGTTAAGGTATGGTCGAACCTCGTCAACAATCACTGCGTACCTTGTGTTTATCTTTCTCTCTCCCTCTCATTCCTACTCTATCATGCATGTGATCTAATCATTCTTGTGTTGGTTTAAAAAGTTTATTCAATCAGTTTTGTGCTTCCGTGACAATTTTTGTAAAATCGATATTTTCGATTAAACACCAATGCACCCTCCCCCCACCCCTCTTAATACCTTGTGATCCTACGGGTGTCATAAAGTAATTAAAATTATTATTATTGATCTTTCAGTTCTTGAAGTCTTCAAAGGGGAAGATGACGTAGATGAGGTGGATTACAACTAGATCAAAGCACCCTTAGAGAGGTATGTTGTTTTCTTTTTCCATTTAAAATTTCATGTTTTGCAAATGCTATTGATTTAATTTTTATGCAGTGTATAACAAAACTCTTGCCCGTTTTTTTTTTTACTTTGTTTAGACCTTGGTATTGATCTAATTTGTAGGTAGTATATTTTCAATGTACATTTTGAGATAATTTCTTTCAACTTTATCAGTTCTTTCTTTCTATTATAATTATTTTGATTTGTTTCTCTATCATAAGATCTGTAGGCCTAAATATCTGATGGATGTTTGGTTTGTGAGTAAATTTTATAGGAATAAAAAGGTAGAATATATATTCTGATTTATTCTAAAAATTAAGCTAAGTGTTTGGAATAAAGTGAATAAAATATGAAATATAGTTGAAAAATTAAATAAAAGGAGGAATATTTTTCTTCTTGCTATAAAAATTAATTATTATTCCATTATAAATATTTCTAAAAGAGCGGTGTTAATTTTGATATGATTTTAAATCTTCTCTAAACTATCACGATTTTTCGCATCTAACCTCAAACTATGAACTTATTTTTTTATATCCCTAAACTATCACAATTTTTTCACTTTAGTCCTTCCGTCTTCTTCTATTATATTTTCTATTACTTTGATTTTTTTCCATTTATGAAAAGACTAAATTATCCCTCCCTCCATAACATATCAAATAATAAATATAAAAAAGGAAAAAGGAAAAAAAATCAGGGGAAGGTAGTTTAATCTTTTTCATAAATGACAATTTTTTTTGTTTACCACTTTAATCCTTCCAATTTTTAAATTTTTTTATATTTGTTATTTCATATTTTTTTGGAGTGAGGGGTAATTTAGTATTTTCATAAATGGAAAAAAAGTAAAACTAACAGAAGAAATAACAGAAGTGACAGGAGGATTAAAGTGAAAAAGTCGTGATAGTTTAATAATTCAAAAAAATAAGTTCATAGTTTAGGATTAGATATAAAAAATCGTGATAGTTTATGAAAGATTTATGGAAATAATACTTTTAAAAAATATTAGTTTAATCTTATTCTAACTTATATTTGGGATTATTCTTAGAACAATTGATTATTCACTCATTTATTCATCTACCAAACACTCTTTTCCTATTGGAATTCTGAAATTATCAAATTAACTTCATATATTGCTTGTATTTTATACTAGAGTCTCGTCATATATTTATTATCTTCAATGAATGTGTCCAAATAATACATATTTTAGTGATTTTCATTCCTGGGTTACCCCCTCAACTTTTATTCTTGATTAGGAGATGATAGTTGTGCTAAAAATCATTTATATAATTTCCAAAATTTTAAAATTCTAATAATCTAAAGATAGTTTTGAAGATACAATCTGTATGACAGATTTGAGTTGAAGCCACAAAATAAGTGGCATATGTTGCATATTCAGCATAATTTTTAAGTTAATAATAATTGAAGTGGATTTCTGTAAATTAAAAGAATTTTTATAGCATTAAAAGATTATATGGATGTATAGGTTAATCATTCAGAACATTAAGTATTCTTTTATTTCAAGTTATGGATATCGCTTTATAACTACATAAATATGAAACATTTTTTTGGATATATACCTAACAATACCATCTTGATTTATAGCATTTTATCAGTGGGACAAAAAATATATGAATTTCAATTCACACCATTACTTTTGTACAAATTCAAAATGCTGCATTTCTTATAATAACTTTTTAAATGCATTTCTAATTGGTTAAAAGATTAGGTATGTGACGACGAAGTGATTGCCAAATAGTTTTTTAAAAAAAATAAAATGATGTCAATATTTAAAATCATGATAAATGTAGAAATAGACAAAACATCTAAACTTATTTGATAGAAATCATAAAAAGAACTCATTAGTATTTACAATCTAACTTTTTATCAACTATTAAAATGATAAAAAAATAATTAATTCTTAGTAGCCTTATGACCAAATTATTTTAGAGTAATTCTACACACTATGATACCATAGTGATAGAAGTTACAAAATATGAATACGATTTTAACTTTCTTTTTCATATACACTAGAACATGATATATTAATTAAGAGTAAATCACAAAAAAAAAAAGTAAATGACCACAAAGACATAATATTAAAAGCATATAATGATGAATCTCAAATCTTCTTTAGGCATACCACAATAATTATGTAAAATTTCACTTTATTCAATCAGATTTATTTCACTACGATTTTCTGACTACAAGTTAGGATTTGTGAATTGAAAACTTTGAATTATCATGCTAGTTGTAGGAAGCATATGAATGAGATGTCTTTCTCTTTTATTCAATTTAGAGGTCAGATATTTTTATTTCTTTCTTAAATTAGAATTCTCTCCAACCCAGAACTATATTGCCAATAAAATGTTGCTTATGCTATGTATTTGAGATTTAAATTCTCAAACAATATGATGTAATTTTTACTAGCGTCTGTGCATCAAATCATGATCTTTTGCAACTTTATAAACCTTTTATCTAGAGACGAATAATTAGCTTATAATATAAGATTTGTTTGGGATGTTTTCGCCTTTAGGGGATGATGTACTCACTAAAAGTCATATAATTTCCATTATTTATTCTCTATGACCAAGTGATCCTTAATGCATTGTTGTGTTTGGCTATTTATATATATATATATATATATATATGAAAATGTTATAAACATCTTCAGAGAACCAATTTTTACTAATGCGCCACTATTTTGAACCAATTAACTTTTTTTATTAATTTTACAAAGAAAATTACTATAAGTTATGAACATTATTTTTATTATTTTAGTAAATAATTTATTTAAAATTTACCATTCAACAAACTTTCTCATGAAACTCAATGAATGAAGTTCAAAAACAAAAAAATCGATAATTTAGTACATCAATCTTTCCATTCAACGTGACAAGATAAAGTTTATGAATGCATCTGACTTGATTGTGGCTACTGTCCGAAACTATGATTTAATTGTGGACTCTTTTGGTATGGACTTAACAGCTTTAATTCTATCTATACATTTGCATGCTTCGTTGGGTATCCCAAATGCTAAATATGTGTATCAATTCTTACATCAGCCTGTGCGCAACTCATAGTAATGGTTAGTTGGCGTGAAGGATGTTTTGGAAGATCCTTGTTCCTAAAAAATCCATATTTTTTTTGGAAGCTCTGTCATGGTTTGTTTGCCTACAAAATCCTCAAATTTATCACCACAAACGATATCAATTGTCCCCTTTGTAATCAATTTTTTAAAACATCAACTCATCTATTCTTTTCTTGTTCTATCAGTCTCTAGCTCTAGAATCTTGCACAAAATAAACTCTCAGTGACCTTTATTCACCTCTCTTCATGGTCCTTAGGCAATTGGATTCATGAGGCTGCCCAGCCTCAAAAGGACTCTAGTTTCAACTTACTATCTTACATCTCCTACTATTTTTGGGGCATTTGGAAACTCAGATATCATCTTCTCTTCCACCTCATCTACCATATCTGCTGTGTGTTTTTGGGTGCAAGCAAATGCGAGGAATTTTTGCAAATCCACTACCTCGAGCACCCACCGTTATGTGATCCTATCCATGGAAACCCCCACCTTGAGGTTAGGTTTTACTCAACACCGATGGTTCATTTACTAGACCCCCCCCCCCCCCCCCCCCACCTGCTCGGATCAACTTCCACTTTGTTTTGGCAGTCGAGATGTGGACTATGAAGTTAGGTACCTTCAAATGTGCTGAGCTGGGGCATAAGAAGATAGTGTATGAAATCGACTCACTACAGCAGGTCTAGTCTTTCAACAACCCTGCGACCTGTCCATGGAAGATAAAAAATGCCATGAATGATATTTGGAATGTAGTCAACACTTTTTGAGTTTTTTGTTGTCCACCATATTTTTAGACATTTTAATAGCACGACGAACTTTATTGCTAACTATAGTAGGCTTACATCAAATGATGTTTTTTGACTGAATGAGCCCCCTTCGGGCTTTCTCAACTTTTTGTATCAGGACAATTGTAACTTTCTACGTCAATAAATGAATGGATGATTCTTTAGAAAAATACTGTCTCCATACTTTTCTTTAGTATTCAATATAAAAAAATTTTAAGTGCATTCATTTTAAAGATTTAGCCTTTCTTTTGCAATATAAAATTTGGACTTCTATCCAGAATTATTTGATACATGTAAAAAATTTACTCAAATTGTTGGAATCTCAAGCATGTTCACTAGTGTGTATATAATTTAATGGAGGTGTCCCCTAGTCCCTTATAATAAAATTTAAATCAGCTATTTATTCTTAATTGTATCGCTTGTCTTAGGTTATATTTTGGTTTAAAAAATACTAAAACAAAAGTATCTCTCCTCATTTCCTCTCACTATGCAATTCTCCTATCTGGTTGCACCTTCGTTGAGTTCTATTACTTATGTCATCGTGCAAATAAAACCTAAAAAGATTCAGGGTTCCATCCAATCCCACATTCGCCTAGTTATCCTACTGGGTGCACCCACAAAAATTAAAAAGTTTCACAGTTCTCTTAGACAATTTATGGGTGAGCAAAAGTAGATTCAGGGCTGACTCATGCATCTAGGTCATGACCCGATTTTGATCTGATCTCTATAATTCGAATTCGATCCCGGAATTAGGTTTGGAACTATGTTATCCCAAATTCAACAAGAATTAAATCGTAACGATCTGATTATCCCGATTTAATATAAGTTCAATATAAAAGTATTTAAAATAAATCAATAAAAATATAAAAATATTAATTATAATTAATTTGAAACTCTCAATTTTTATTAGATCATTTTATATATATCTTATATTTAAAAACTCTATAATATAATATATAAATAATACACACTTAATATTTTATAATGTAAATATATATTATAATATTATATTTGGATCAAAAGTGAATTTGTAAATTTTTAATAACCCGAATAAATTTTGGATCAAGAAAAATCGAATCAAGTGAAGCCCGAATGACTACTTGCGAATGTCGCCCTTAGGCAGTTTGCTGTTTGCATGTTCGACTAGATGCACGCCAATGGGAAAACAAAATGCAGATGGAGGAGTCCTTTCGTATGGCATCGATGGACTGTACAAAAATTCATGTATGACGTCAAATACAATTGGCTTACAATGTTCAACCCCTGTGCCATCACCATAAATGATTATACATGTCTATGCCAACAAGATAATAGTTGTTTGCTGCAGTGAGTTGTATTCTTCTTTGCGAATTTGTCAAATGGATTACATCAACGTAGGAGATTGGCAACGAAAATCAAGAGAGGTTCCTTTTTTAGTTTTTTCTTTCTGTTAAACTAGGATTTAAACTGAAGATAAATGATAAAATTAGTAGTAAATTGTCTGATCAACTTCTTATAATAGATGTCTAATCCAAGGCTAATAATATTTGAGATAAGAGACACCTCTATTAATCCTGTATTATTACTTTTTCTCATCTTTTGAAAAACGTGGCACCGCTAGCAAATCAAAGTCACTATCTTCTACATTACTTCCTACTGGTTCAAAAACCAGGGCACCCATACAAAGTCAGAGTGTCACTATCTTCTAGATATATATACATAACGGTGCAGGCTGTGCCTTTCCGCATGCCTATTAGACGATATTTTTTTTTCAGTTCAAATTAGTAGGTTTGATTACTTTTCGGAGTCTTCCTTTGCATGCATTCAATAACCAGCTATATACCTAATTCCGTAAATACTAGAAAAAAAATGAAGAACTTTTCATGGAAAATAAAACTTTTGAGAGTAAGTTACGAGAATTAAACTCTACCAATCAGCTAGGATCTTGTCATTCATTCAAGTTAGAAAAAATTGACCAAGGTTTTAATTGGCATGACTATATAATGTTTCAAAGTGTTTCAAATTGTGCAGGCTGTGCCTTTCTTTTCAACCCCATGCCTATCAGACGATATTTCTTTCAGGTCCAATTAGGAGGTTTTATTATCTTTCAGAGTCTTCCTTTGCATGCATTCAACAAACAGATTTATACGTAATTCTCGAAAATACTATATAAAAAAAGAACTTTTCATGGAAAATAAGAAACTTCTGAAAGTAATTATCAAAATTAAATTCAACCAATAAGCTAGGATCTTCTCATTCATTCAAGTTAGAAATAATAGACCAAGGTTTTAATTGGCGTGACTATACAATGGCTTAAGTAATTGATTAACCGATCATATATAGTTAAATTAATTAATAGTTATAAGTGATAAGTCGTTCATGAATATTAGCTAGATATTTAGACAAACTAATTCAACGAAAAGTACTTAATTAATATTACTTTTGAGGTAGATGATAAATGTTAAATGACAAAAAAATATAAAATAAGATAAAATCCATGTAGATTATTTGAGAAAAAATTAATTAATTATTACAAAACAACTAATTAATCTTTATTATTTTAAATTAAGTTGCATGTATTTTTTAAATACAAATCATATATTTTATTATGAGAGAAGGAGAATATGCTAATCAAACTAAACTAATAATAAAAATAAAAGAATTAAGATTGTGACTATTGACTCATTTATTTTATGAGTTAAAAAAATGTCGAGTTGCATTATGCAAATGAAATTTATATCCTTTGTCTTTCCGTTTTGTCCATGAACTTTCATTTATAATTGTAAAATAACAAATAAGAAATGGTACTAAGGAGACTTCTTGTGCTATAATTCATATGGTTTCAAGTAGCTACGCGAGTACATATGAAGGCATATATAAATCAATTTATATGATAAAATATAATTTATTTTTGTATTGTAGATAGATCATATATATATATATATATAGATTGATTGACCGACACGCGCGAAGCAATTACCTCCAAGAGTGTGCAGGATCATGTGTGTATAAAACAGCCAACCACTCCTGCGTGCTTGGATGAGAGCCTTAACAAAAGCGTGATACAGAAGAATAGCTGTGAAATATAAGAATGTCTCCTGTATCGACAGAGTTCTCATTTGATCAGTCCTTTGTGTTCGTCGTCTCATTTCTGTTTTGCTCTGCACTCTTCCTTCTGCGCAACAAATTGCTGCCCAAGGGCAGCCAGCTACCTCCGCCTCCTTCCCCTCCCGGCCTTCCCTTCTTAGGCAACCTCCTTCAGATCGGTTCGCTTCCACATCGCTCTCTCGCCGCCCTTTCCGAAAAGTATGGACCGCTCTTGCTCATCCGCATGGGCCAAGTGCCCACCCTCCTCGTCTCCTCCCCTGATACGTTCAAGGATATCACCAGAGCCCACGACCTCGTCTTCTCGGACAGGCCCTCCCTCAAAGCCCCAAGCATACTCATGTACAACAGCATGGACGTTGGCTTCGTCCGTTTCGGCGATTACTGGAGGCAAGCTAAGAAGCTCTGCAATCTCCACCTCCTCAGCGCCGCAAAAGTTCGCGCCAACCAGCACATAAGAGAGGAGCTGGTAGCCTCCATGATCGAGAAGATTTCTCAATCTGCTTCTGCTACTTCTTCCGCCAAGTCCCCCGGCAAAGTAATCGACATGAGGGAGATGGTGGGCTCCTACATCATCGACCTCGTCTGTCGGTCGGTCTCTGGGAAGAGACTGCTGGAGGACGGCAGGAACAAGCGCGCCCAGCTGCTGATTGAGGACAGCGCCGTCATCTTCAGCAAGATTTTCGTCGGAGATTACTTCCCAGCATTAGGGTGGGTTGACGAGGTGTCCGGGCTGAGCAGGAGCACCAAGAGTCTCCTGAGGAGATGGGACGCGTTCTTCGACGAGCTGATCGAGGAGAACTTAGATCGCTCGAAGAAGGAGAAGAGTTTCCTGCACGAGTTACTCACACATCTTGACCAACCGGAGGAGGAGATCGGCTTCACTAACGATCAGATCAAAGGAATTCTAATGGTAATAATTAAGGACCAGTTTAACGAAAAAGATGGAGGAATATATATCACATGACTTTTTGCATATATAATACCCCTTCTTTAATGGATTGGCCAGAAGGTATTAGACTCTTATAGGATAGTCACTTAGCTTTCTTGTTTTCGGTATATTTTGTTTCCTTAATTAAGATTAAGAATCTGGGTTGAGCATTAAATAGTTTTTTATTCTCTGGTGAAACAGTAGTATTCATAATTTTTTAGTATGCTAAAAGAGTCGTGACTCGTGACAAAATATA
The DNA here is from genome assembly GCA_030549335.1 of Pontederia crassipes. Classification (NCBI taxonomy): domain Eukaryota; kingdom Viridiplantae; phylum Streptophyta; class Magnoliopsida; order Commelinales; family Pontederiaceae; genus Pontederia; species Pontederia crassipes. Next base: position 56,979,448 of record CM060194.1, on the reverse strand, counting down.
TCATTGTTCCTAATCACTGTTCTTTGATATTGTTTGAACTGTAGGATATGTTTTGTGCTAGTACGGACACGACGCAGGTCGCGATTGAATGGTCCTTGGCGGAGCTCGTCCAAAGCCCCACAGCCATGAAGAGACTTCAAGACGAAGTCAGGGGGATGGCGACAGCTGGGGCAGATGGATTATCCATGATCAAGAGTAATGAACTGGAGAACATGAGCTACTTAAAAGCAGTGGTCAAGGAAGTCCTCCGCCTGCATCCTCCGGCCCCGCTGCTGCTCCCGCGAGCATCGACTGAGGATTGCGAGCTTCAAGGGTACCACATCCAGAAGGGCACGAGAGTCATCATCAACGCCTGGGCCATCTGCAGGGATCCCGGGTACTGGAGCGAGCCGGACGCGTTCCGGCCGGAGAGGTTTCTAGACTCGGACGTGGACTACAATGGGAACGACTTCCAGTTCATCCCCTTCGGCTCCGGCCGAAGGTTTTGCCCCGGGATGCCGTTCGCCACCGCCTCCGTCGAGATCGCGCTGGCGAACCTCGTGCAGCGGTTCGATTGGGAGATCCCCGACGCCCCGGAGCAGCCTTTTGACGCCACCGAGGCGCCGGGACTTACCATGCGCCTGAAGAATGGACTCCGACTCGTGGCAAAACCATGGCAACCCTGACTAATTACGTACACGGTCAACACGCAACCCTTATCGTTGCATGACGATTGCAACGGTATCTTCATATGTAGTCCAACAAATAGCTTTACGTGTGTTCACCTTTTTCTCTAAGGAAATTATAAATAAAACGCGTATGTGATTTGATTTCTTTCGTCAACGACCATGTCATGCGTGCGCCCGCGCCCAAGAAAGTTACTTTTTGGGTTAGTTCATACCGATAGGATCATTATCCATAGTTTCTACTTTGTAGACCCGACAGAGCAGTCGGACGTAAAATCAGCTGGACGCGCCCTCGTGGACAGAGACCATATGGGTAACGTCCTCACAACGCAAAATATGCTAGAGAATACCGGACATACATTCATATTGATTAAAAAATTTTGACTAGTCTAAAATAATAAAATAATAACGGAAGACTAATCATGTACTAATAATAAAAACAATATAATCATCATATTATACGGAAGTCATGATATGAGTTCTGAGAAATAAATTTAATACATCATTGGAAGAAATCAAGGTAAGAATTCAAGATACCCATATGTTGTCATCATGAGCTTTATCTATCGCGGTTGTCACATTCATCATTAAAATCTAATCCTGCACGTATGAAAATATAGGAGAGTTAAATCTCCTTATGAGTTTTACATCTTAGTATATAAATAAAATAAAAACAACATAAAATCATGCTACTAAATAAGAAGTTGAATCATACGAACATCATCCTCATCATATAAAGGATAAAAATATAATCATAAATCAAGATGTCATCTTCGTGAGATTATAAGATCAAGGATCCAGATAGATCCTAATAAGTCATCATAAATGTATCATCATTATTATAAGATCATAATCATGTAAAGAATCATGAAAATTATTATGAAAGTAGAAGTAGATATTCATAAAGTGAATCATTATTATTAAAGCATATTAATATAAAATCACGAGATCATAGAATGATCATTACAAGAGTGACAAGAATCATTAATCATCTTGAAAAAATTTCATGGTTAATATGTTTTCGTCTTCTTCTTCATTTTTTTATTCATCTTTGATTTATCATGGAGTATATTTTAACTCACGGGGGAGATGCCTCAGCTCGACATCATCATCATCAAACCCATAACTGAACGAAATCAATCCATAACTCATCGAAGTCAACCCATAATTGGTCGTCACCAATCCATCATCATTTTTCATCTTTTATCTTGCAAATTTTAATTAATCTTTATTAGGACATAAAGATTTCGAATTAAGTCATTAGATGAAGAAATCAAAAGGATCATGAAATCATAATAATCAGGGGTCCGAATTTAACATCATCATCATAGTAGTATGAAAATCAATTTAGAGCTACAAGATATGATCATGGAGAGTAATTAGAGATGCATAAAAATAATCATCATCATAAATATATCAAGATTCATAAGACATGATCGATGTAATCATAGATATGATTTAATCTATATAGAAGCATCATAAGGGGAGTCATAAGATCACAGTCATATTGGACATCATCATTATAATCAATTATGACATTATGCTTACACCCCTATAATACGTGGAGAGAAATCAATAGTGTATAATCATAGTACACATTATGCGGGCCGGATTTGTGGAACTTGATCCGGACAAGGTGTTCCCTGGGTCAAGGTTATAGTTAACCTGAGCTGGGTTTCGTCATGTGAGAAAAATTACATTTGCACAGTTGACATTTTGATCAATATTTTCGGCGATTGCCGATGGCAAGCTCATTATATAGCATTTATTTACTATTAGGGGTCATCCAGTATTACTAACATCATGTCTCAAGCATAAGATCAAAATTTTATGATGAATCTATCATATTGACATACCTTTTGAAGTTTCACACGTGGAACTTGATCCGGACAAGATCTTCCCTGGGTCGAGGTTATAGTTAACCTGAGCTGGGTTCCGTCATGTGAGAAAAATTACATTTGCACAGTTGACATTTTGATCAATATTTTCGGTGATTGCCGATGGCAAGCATCATTATATAGCATTTATTTACGACTAGGGGTCATCCAGTATTACTAACAACATGTCTCAAACATAAAATCAAAATTTTATGATGAATCTATCATATTGACATACCTTTTGAAGTTTCACATTGCCTTTCCTCTTTCTCTTCTTCTTCCTCTGGTCTTGGTGCTCGGTAGTTAGCATCCCTACCCCTGGCTTCTCCCTTGTAGGTTGGCAGCCGTGTGTAGGAGAGAGAGATAGATGTGGGTGAAGGAGAAAACAAAAGGGAACATGACGGGTAGGTTTATTTATAAGGTAGAAGAGTCTCAATTTTTGTTCAACTTCAAGATAAGAATTTTCTCCTCGTTTGTTTAAAGTCAAATCATTTTTTATCTTTTTCTTTCTCTCTATATTCTTTTCTTTTCCTTATTCGATTTGAAATTTTATCTTTTTTTTTCATTTGTCTAGGCGTTACAATATGAGTTCATCAAACACTCGTGTGAAGTGTTCTCCTAAGCCCATCGAAGTTAGAATGGGACACGAATTGGTGTTGGGTGAAGTGTAAGTAAGTAATTCTCCTTTACGAGAATTTGAAATTCTAAAGCATTCTCTATTACAATGAGAATGATATAAATTAGTATGGTGATAGCGAATTTGAAAATTTATTCCACTTTTCAAATATCAAAGTGTCTCTACTTTAAAAAAAAGTTTGAAATTAATCCGATAGTATTCAACCAAATTTTTAAAATAACATTATCTTTAATACTCTTAAAAATAGAACATAAATTAATGCTATGTATCTTATATTTATATAAAGCTGAACTCAAAATGTTAGTTTCAAACTTCTCTACACTCACCAATCTCTTTTATCTTTTTTTTTAAGAATTTTTGGAAGTAATGATATTTTCTTGCTTTTGCCTGACAATTTCTTTGCACAGGCTAAACTCACAATAGCATTTACTGCAACAGTATGCAATGGATGACTCTTCATATCACAACTAATTAATGTATCTCCTATACACTTGATAATTTAACTGATGACCGTTCATGTCACAAATTCACAATTGATGATAGACAGTAATTAATCTATAAATTTGCCACGTCAGTGATGTAGGCATATCTATATAAAAGCAATGTTATTAAAACCGGACCGGACCGGCCGGTTCAATCGGTTCAACCACGAACCGGCCGGTGATCCGGTCCGGGCAAGTGTCAAAACCCATTTTGGCATTGAATCGGGCAAAATCGATTGAATCGGGCTGGTTGACCCGGTTCAAGGCAGATTTTGAAAAAAAAATTATAAAAAATGATATAAATAAGAAAGTTAAATGAGAAAAAAAGGAAAGAAATATAAGGAAATCAAAGGAGGAGAGAATATCATATCTATATAGTTAAATAGGAATTAAAATAAAAAAGTAAGTATTTAAAATTGAATAATATTAAAATAGAAACTTATTAAAGGGCATAAAATAAATAAAATAAAAAGGAAAGTATTAAGTAAAAAAAGAAATAAGAATAATTTAAGATAAAATTTACTAATATAACATTTATCATCATTAAATAGTAGATATTAAATTATTAATAATTTATTTATATCATTATTATGAAACTTTTAATTAATAAAATTATGTTATATTATTTTTTAATATTTTTAATAAGTTATTGGTACAATATTCATATATTATATTATATAACTTATGCTATATCTTTATAATTATTACGAATAATATTATTTTAATAAAATCCGATTCAACCCGATCGGACCGGTCCAATCACAATCCAACGATGAATCCGGTCCGATCGCTGGTTCTGAAAACATTGTATAAAAGCCCCTTCTAGATAGGCTTTCGAGCACATGCGCCAACGTCGACCTCCACTTCACCTTCGCCATTCAACAACATCTGCTTCGCAACATTCGACGTCGACCCGGGGTGCCTCACCATCGATCTGCCCGAGGTTCCTTACGCCATGGTCTTCGAACTAGCCACTGCATTGTTTCGCTTCATCATCTCGCCATTGGTTTGGAGGCTGATGAGGCATCTCGATGTTGGCTTACTTTCGAGCACATGAGCCAACGTCGACCTTCAGGGCATGTTCACTCGCTTCACCTTCAACAACATCTACTCCGCAGCGTTCGGCGTCAACTTGGGGTGCCTCACCGTCAATCTGCCCGGGGTTCCTTTCGCCAAGGCCTTCGAACCAGCCACCATCCGGTTGACATGCGGCAGAGGAGTTTGGAACTAGAGCTCTGCCTCAGGTTCACAGAGGAAGAGAAGGAGATATGGTCGCTAAGGAGAATGAGGTCATGGCCGTCTCCCTCAACAACACCCTGGGGCAACTTCGAGAGTCGTACCTCTCCTCCATGGCCGGTGGAGCAACAACGTTCGAAGGTGAGCAGGAGATGTCATGCTCATGCTGCTCAGTTAGCAAAGCAGAGGCTTTGACGACGGAGAGGAGGCACTGTAGGGTCTGCATGAACGTCAAGGCGTGCGCGTTGCTACTGTCATGCAGGCATCTCTATTGCTGTGCGGCGTTCGTCTGAGTTATACCCTCCGTGCGCTTCCCGAAATGTACCAGTGTTGAAGTATTCTTGGAATAATGGAATTCATGGAAATGACACGCCAAAATGCTTGAAAATATAGTAGAAAAATGAAGGGATGAGATTACTTTGTGTTTTTTTTTTCAGTGGAAAATTTTGACTTGTAAACCATTCATGTTTCCTTATTTTTAGTCTATACTTTTTATTAGTTGAAAAATAAGATAACAATGTTATCAAATATCAGTATTTGATGTAAAAATAGTTCTTTTATTCAAACCCACAATTATTTTGTACCTTTCTCTAGAATTGCATCAAGCATCCTCAAAGTACAGTGTTTCGGTAGTTGGAAAAGAAATCAACAAAAGAATTTTCTTGATTAGCTGTCCATATGTTAAGTTTATGAATTATATTTTTCTTAATTTAAACACATATAGCTACTACTAGGTGAGCAGGAGATCTCCGTGGGATCAGACAATAGGATTAATTATATATATTAGTAATATCTGGATAAAAAGAAAATAATTAATAAATATAGTAAAATATTTTCTCTCTCCTATTTTTCTCTTATCCGTATAGTCGTAATCCCATACTTATCATTATTATTATTAATGTATAACATTTTTGTCCCTACATTCCTCTATTCCATTACGCCCGTAAAAATCCTAAACTCTTCTTTTTTTTTTCTTTACAATTTTCTCCTTTCTCTCTCTCCACTTACTCTCGGCCGTAATATGCATATGTTCTCTTTTTTTCACTCTATTCCTATCCTCTCTCTACCCCTTTTCTTGGTCGTAAAATCCCCCTTCTTTTTTTTCTATCTACTTAGCGGCAGTAAAAACTCTCTCTATTGTTTTTTTTCTTGCAATGCAGATGTTACACAGCAAAAAGATTGGTGGCCGTAAAATTATCTCTATTATATCTTTTTTTTTCCTCTTGCGGCCGTAATATATCTACGACTCGATTTCACATTAAATTGCACCGTTAAATACCATGTCACAATATCAGAAATTACGGCCGTAATAATTCTAGTGTCATTCTAGATTGCGTCGTAAAATATTACGGCACAATAGGAAAACAGAATTCCCCTACGTACTTTCGCCCCACTCTAAATTCTACATCCTAGCAATCAATGATATAGAAATAGAACAAACAGAAATATTATGCATTGCAAACAATCAACCAATCAAAGAATTCAAGGAATCAAACAATTTAAAAAAAACGATAACTTGAACCATATTCATATTCTTTTCTTTTCATAACGATTAGAGCATGAATTGGGATAATTCAGAGGTCATGCAAGGTGATTTCGATTCACCCACCTATTAAGCGTGATTAATTTATTTTCTCATCGATTCATTGCTGTTCCACGACATCTATGCTTCAGCATGCTTCTTCCTCGTGGTGGCCACTAGCTTTGTTGTTCCTTGAAGGAGGCGTGTGCATGGGGCATTGGGGTATGGAAGGATGTGTGCTGTACGTGACGGGAGAGAGAGAGGAAGAGAGAGGGATTGAGGTGTTTTTGTGTGGGGGAAGGGATATGTCGTGGGGCGCTAGGGAGAAGGAGGGTTTAGGGGTGAGTTAATTAAGTTTAATGTTAATGGGCTGTTAAACGAGCTCATTACTTTGTGTTCTTTTTTTTCTTTTGTTGTTACAAATAATACTTTAAGAAACACAAAATTATATTAAAATGTTTTTACGCATATGCTAATGGTTAAAGACAAATAAAAAGATTGTTAGAATAAATAAACCTGTTATGGCAGCGTTCTATGTGAGGAATTAATTCATAGAAAAAATCTATGGATATGATAGTGCTGAAAGGCAAACTAAAATAATTCTCTTAAAAATAACTAATAAAAAGTGTGTCGCATCCATCAGATCAATGAGTGAGAGCACATAAAAAATACTTAAATGCAAGAACCATAACATGGTGTCGATGTGATAAAGGCATGTGTTTAAGAGTATTTATAGGCTGTCATTCATGAACCATTATCTTCAGTTACATATTGCTTTTATGATTATTATTACCCACCACTCCAATAATTGATAGCATGTTTATGATTAATTATTTTGCACCCTTGATAGTATATTTAAAATTATTGTTAACCTTGATTTTTTATTACATATTATTATTATTATTATTATTATTTTAAATTGGGTATTTTAAGAATTTTTGGTGAAATATATGATTATTCTTCTATTCATATATAAGATTAAGATTCTATCAAAATATTATTTATAGCTCTTTCCTAAAATTCTTGAATAAAATAATAAAATATATTAATAGGTAGAAATTGTCTCATTTTTAAGAATACATAAAAACTTATTATAATTTTAAATTAATTGAAAAGCTACATATATTACTATTTTTTTAAAAAAAATTATTAAATAAGTCCCCAAGTAACATATGAAGTAATATCGTAATTATTTATAACACGCGGTGGGCTTATGTTTTTTGTCCATCATCATAAATTTTTAGTTAGTGATTAGTTGTACATTCAGCAAGTAAATTAATTAGTTGTAAACACACACGCGCACACATCTTAATATAGTCTCATGCCAAATTAGTAATGAATGTTAAATTACTTGCACGGTTATGAAACAAACATATTCTACCACATTATAAATAATATATCAATTCATATATGATTTCAAATATATTATCTTTTTTTCAAAAATAGAAAGACACATGACAACATATTATGATGTCAAATGTCATCCTCTTCTTCAAAATTATCTTCTTTTTAATAATACTAGTGTATGAAGCCCACACGACGGATAGTGTAAAAGTAAAATGTGTCTCATCATTAATTATATTTTATATTTTATTTAAATAAATTCGTATCTATGTCAATTTTAACTTCAATTATCTCTCTATGTGATTATTTGTTCCTTCAAACATAACACATAGAATAAAGTCTTCAATGTAAGTAACCACATAGGAAATAAGAAAAAAAATCACTTTATATTTAGAAAAATAACAAATATCTATATCATGAAATTATAATCTTTATCTCATCTTACCAATTTTGTAGTTAAATTCCTTCTTAAAATGTTTATCATTAAAAGCCAATTATTATTATTATTATTATTATTATTATTATTATTAAGATAATTCATATAGGTTCAAAAGGAGAACAATTTAACAAAAACACATAACCAAGTGCATAACCTTAATTTTCAAAATAAATAAAATATATAATTAAAGTTTATTAACTCAATTTTAACATGCCCATTATTAATTTAAGAAAATAGACAATAACAATGAAACATTCAAATTTGGAACAAATAAATTTGTAGCTTGACTTACTGACACCCTAGGACCTTTTAATATTAAGTGGTAGATTTTTATAAATTAAATTAGTTTTTTGTACTTGGTTAACTGAAATATACTAATCACGAATATAGTTTATCTTATTTATTATTATAAAAATTTAAAATTATTATTCATTTAATTTATATTTCTAAATTATTTTTCTTGTAAAAAACATCATATATTAAATATTGGTAGATACTTTTGTAGTTATTTTTATAAACAAACTAAATATATTATTCCAAATTGTATCTATTGAATGAATAATACGAAAAGCATGCATATGGACTTATTGTAGGAGTAATATTAAAGGATTTTTTAAATCCTTCAACAATATAAAATGCAGGATGTCAATAGACCACATGAAATGTTGGTGCTTTGTCTTCATATTTTTGTGCCACAAAAAAACAAATTTGAGATGGATGGTTTATTCTTTAAACTGTTCTTAAATGGTAACCACTATACTAATATAGTATGCCATTTTAGTTTGTTCTTTTTGTTTCAAAATACAATATAATGTAGCATAAATTATTAATTCTTTTAACAAATATGCTTCTATCTTATTATCCTATATATAATAATTGAAGAAAATATTTTAACTTAAAAATTGAGAACATCCCATGTAAGATAAATATTTTTGGTGATTTTAACACATTTAATAGATACAATTGTAAAAAATAGTTATAATAGCAATGTTAAATTGAGATTGGTTATTACTATCGGTCAATATATATATATATATATATATATATATATATATATATATATAGAGAGAGAGAGAGAGAGAGAGAGAGAGAGAGAGAGAGAGAGAGAACATGAATGTGAGGCCGGTGTTACTCCCACGTAGAGAATGAGATTATATTCTGGACGGTTACTAAATGAAATAATTATCCCACTAAAAAACTATGATATATTAATGGTTTAATTAGATATACAATAATAATTAATTTTAATTATTTAGAAGCATGATAAATTTCAAGTAAAAATACTAAATTTGTGGACTAAACTAATTTTAAACATATAATCATTAACATCTCCGTGCCCCCAATATATAATTATATAACTTATTGTGATTGCTATTTTCTAAAATGATACTTCAGTACAAAAAAAAGAACAACTATAATAAATTAATAAATCTACATTTCTATGGTATAGGTTTTTAGTTTTTTTATGAGTGATAAGCCGTTATAACTCACTTCCACTAAACTTTATTATTCAAGAAATATTTTATATTTTAATTAATATTAAAAAATTTACACTCTATTCATTGCCCGGTGATGCAATTTTTACAAAAAAGAATCCACCTAGATTTCTTAGTGAATATATAGAAAAGATATATAAAAACTTTAAAACTGAAAATTAACATATTCTCATGAAAAAAGAGAGAAATATAATAATTATGTGTAAAAATAGCAATATTTTTAATAAGATTAATAAATGTAAAATATAAAATTTTATTTTCAGGATCAATCCAAATAAGACATTGTTATTAGGATACTCATATGTTCAAGGGTGCCTGGAATCACACTATACAAAATGTAAAATGTCATATGTTCAAGAGTGTCTTGAATCACAATATACAAAATGTAAAATGTCAATGCACCTCAAATTCATTGGCATCATTAATGAAATTCATCTTCAAAGCCATAATAAACTGCATGAATAATAATCATATAAACATTATCAAATAAAACTAAGCACTCAAAACATTTAAGCATTTGTCATAAAGATATATTAAAATGAAAATACATTTTAGCACTATCAAAATCTTTGAAGTACACTCATAGAGCAAATGAAGGACACACACACACACACACACATATATATATATATATATATATATATATATATATGTCAGTGTATTTACATGTCAAACATGAAATTCTTTATAATAAGGGGAGAAAAATATAATAATACTTGAAAAATAAATTTTGAAATGTATTTCAAAATTTAATGAACTTCGACTTTTGGAAAGATTTAAACATAAACGGAATGTAAACTAATGCTTCATTATGTGAACACAAAATAACCCTGTCAATACATTACATTATACTAAAAAAAGTAGGTGCATATGTTTATATGATAATAATAAGAAGAAGAACGAAACCCACACAGGATAGGATAGGACAGGATAGGATGTGAATGAGATCTCTTTCCTGAATAGTATTTATAAGAATGTTGGAAAACGGTTGTTAAATAATGGTATATAAATTTTTTTAGTTCTATTAACCATTCATGTGATAGATTATATTTTAATTGGTTAGTAAGTAACTAACTCTTTTATTTCACTTAGTTCTATTAATTCATTATGAAATTATATGTTAATTAAATATTCAAATTAATAACTAACCGTGAAGTCAAAATATTAAAATAAACTTATATAATATTTTAACTAGTTGTAAATGCTATAATACATAACAAAATGAATGGTTACAATGAACAGTTTAAATTACTAACTAATCATGAATTCAAAAAAATTATTAGATTACATAATATTTTAATTTAGTTATGAGTGACACATGCCAGACACATGTCATCATATCAAAGTGCCAAGTGTCATCTTCTCATTGTAAACTTCTTTGCTTTTAATATAGTATAGATATAGATAATAATGGATATATTATAGAGGGGCTTTAAGATGTCTTCTTGCAGGAGTTATCTAGTGGAGACTCTATGCTCGTCCCTCTCTGAATTATGCCTTCTTCCTTGCTGCTACTTCTAATCTCTATCCTGTAAGATTTCTTCCGATGGATCCAAATGAAGAGTAGATGTGAAGAAATAATTTTCGTGGATCTAAATTTTTATTGTTAAGGATCTAGATATATATGCTACGTACTAAATGAGTACTCATCAACAAATGTTAAGACTAATTGTTTAAACATTATTATGCCTTGACAAATCAAAAGATTAATATTGACAAATCTGCTTTGTATTTTCCTCCTAAGCTTAATTTTATAAGGAAAGCTAAGATCAGACATGTCGGATCACCTCAGGCATTTATCCTTTCACATATTTGGGAACTCCTATCTCCTATAAGCGATTCACAAATGTTTCTTTGGGTCATATCACCTCTAAGTTACAGGACAGGCTTGCTAGTTGAAAACTAAAAACTTTAAACCATGCTGGAAAATCAATCTTGATAAAGTCTACACTAAGCTCTATTCCAAATTATAATTTAGGCTCCATTCAAGCCTCTTCTGATTTTATCTTATCCTTGAAAAATTTGTCAAGATCCTTTCTGTGGTCCTCCTCGAATGAAAGAAAAGACTTACATTTAATCAACTAGGGGAGTACCATTCAACAAAGGAAATGTTGGGGGGACTGGGTATTAAGAATTTACACCATTTATTATATGCTTTAGTAGGTAAAAAGGCTTTTTTCCATTCTAAATTAATTTGACTCTCTCCCTGCTAAATTTGCCATAAGTATGGAGTTCCTCATCCCTAGTTTTGTACATCATCTTTGTATTCTAAACCGACTGGTTTTCGCATCTCATCCTTCAAGCTTTAAGTGTGATTAAACTTAATATTAGGAAACATATTGGGAATGGAGTAAACACCCATGCCTACAATGATCCATAGATTTTTAATGTTGCACTATGCTTTATGCCAAGTTTTGTGAATGTTTTCTCTCCTATTTCATCTTTATCTATGGCTGATCTTATGATGAAATCTGCTTGGAACTCTACGTTGATTAACTACTGTTTTGCTCCGTTTTTTTCGAGTAAGATTTTATCCATGCATTTGCCTGCTACTCCCAATGAGAATAAATGGATTTGGGCACCAGACAAGTTTGGCATTTTCACTTGCAAATCGGTTTATAACTTCATTAGCATGCCTCTGAAGCCGCCACCATATGCTGGATGGTCTGGTAGGAAGGTAATATGGAAAATTTGAATCCCCCTAAAGTTCATATTTTCTTAAGGAAATTTGTCCATAATCGCCTTCCCACAAATCTCATGCTCTCAACTTTAACCATGCTATTTCTTCACTGTCCCCTTTGCCACTCTACTGCTGAATTTACTGCTCACTTATTCTTTGATTGTTCTTTTGCTCAGCATCTGTGGCAGCTTTTTAAATATGAAACGAATGTATCTTTCACCCATTTCAGTTCTTGGATTAGGGGGATTGGATTTATAAGACAAATCTCTCTCCTGCACTCTGTTCATTTCATTTTGCAAACAGATGCCTTCTTTGTGGGGCGCTTGGGTGGGTGGGGGCGTGCTATATCACTAGGTCCGCACGGATCCGGCTCTCTCTCACCCCCTCCTCTCTCTCTCTCTTCCTCTCTTCTTCGTCCGTGCAGTCGCCCCCTCCTCTCTCTCTCTCTTCTTCGGATCCGGCCAGATCCGGCCAAATTCGCACGGATCCGGCTAGATCCGCACGGATCCGGCCAGATCCGCACGGATCCGGCTCTCTCTCACCCCCTCCGCTGGTCTCTTGACCCACCGCCGCTCTCGACCGCCGCCGCTCTCGCCCCCACCGCCGTGCTCTCGCCCGCCGCCGTCATGCCCTCGCCCGCCGCGGCCGCCCTCTCGCCCCGCCTCCACCGCGCTCTTGCCCGCCGCCGTGCTCTCTCGCCCCTTTTCGCCGGCCATCAAAGAAGAGATCAGTCGCATTCGAGATCAGCCGCATCCGAGATCCTCCTCCTCTCTCTTCTTCTTCGTCCGCCTCCGAGATCGGCTGCATCCGACGCGGATACGGCCAGATCGGCACGGATCTGCCGCTCTCTCGCACCCATCGGCTCTCTCTCACCCCCTCCGCCGGTCTCTTGACCCGCCGCTGCTCTCGACCACCGCCGCTCTCGCCCCCACCGCCGTGCTCTCGCCTACCGCCGCCGTGCCCTCGCCCGTCGCCGCCGTGCCCTCGCCCGCCGCGGCCGTGCTCTCGCCCGCCGTGGCGCTCTCTCGCCCCGCCTCCACCGCGCTCTTGCCCGCCGCCGTGCTCTCTCGCCCCTTTTCGCTGCCGTTCTCTCACCCCCGCCGCCGCTCTCGCCCCCCTCCGCGGGGATTCGGATTCCCCGCGGGGATTCGGGGCCCCGCGGGGATCGGGGCGGGGGTTAAAATTTCCGCCGAACCGGGGATTCGGGGCGGGATCGGGGGCGGAGGCGGGTTGTCGGGGGTCGGGGCGGGGGTGGTGTCCCCCGCCCCAAACAGCGGCGGTTGCCATCCCTAATTAAGAATAGCGGTTTCACATTTTACAAATGATTTTTAGAAAATTGACTGATTTGTGCTTATTCTGTGTGATGTATGGCTCTATTTCTAGAATATTATGGTATTATGTTATTTATTCTCAAAACAAACACCCCCTAAATTAGTTGTCAAATTTTCCTCTAGTTCTCCTCTCCACCAAAAAGTTAGGATTTCTCTTCATGGTGGAAGATTTTAAGATAGACTTGAAAGAGGGGATCAATACTACTAGGGCAAAGACAAGAAAGTTTATATGAAGAAGTGGAAGAACAAGAGATGATTAGAAAAGAATGAATTTATATTACTATTTAATTTTTTTACGATTAGGAATGTCGATATTTCCGACGAATATCCATCCGTCGCATTTTTCGACGGTCACGACCGTCGGAAATGAAAAAATAAATTATGTAATTTATTATATTATTATTTAATTTTTCCGACAGATTTTTTGACGGTTACAACCGACGAATTTTCTGACAGTTACGACCGTCGGAAATGAAGAAATTAAATTATGTATTTTTTATATTATTATTTAATTTTTTGACGATTAGGAACGTCGATATTTCCGACGGATATCCATCCATCGCAAAATCCGTCGCAATTTCCGACGATCGTAACCGTCAGTAAATATATAATAATATCATATAAGGGATATTTTATTAATATAATTAGCGACGGTCTTAACCGTCGCTATTTCTGACGGTTACGATCGTCGATAATATTTAGCGACGGTTCAAAACGTCGGTAAAATAAAAAATAAATATTATATATAATTAAATATATAATTTTATTTTTACAATTAAATATTTGTGACAGTCACAACCATCGATAACTTTAAAAATAATTAATATATGAATTTCCGACGGTCAGAACCGTCGGTAATTAAAATTTCGTTATTCCGCTTTTTTTTTTCATTTTCTCGCTTTCTCGTCGTTCGAAATCCAATATATACACTCTCCTCTCCTCTCCTCTCACCCTCCTCTCCTCTCTCTCTCTCCCCCTCCTCTTCTCTCTCCCTCTGCCGGCCACTCTCCCTCCTCTCCTTTCTCTCTCCCTCTCTCTCACCCACTCCCGGCCGGCGAGCCTATGACCGGACGTCATCGACCGCCGGCTCTCTCTCTCTCCGGCACGGACCACCGGGCGGTTGCTTCGGGCCGGATGCGGCCCCCAGCGGTCGGATCCGTCGCCTGGCGGCCGGATCGGCCGTGGGCGGCAGGATTTGGCCGCGGCCGGAGCTGGCCGCGGCCGGATTTGGCCACGACCGGAGCTGGCCGCAGCCCAATCTGGCCGCTAATTTTTTTATATTTAAAAAATGATTTGTGACGGTTACGACCGCCGAAAGATCGACAGTCGAAAGCTTCCATAGTTACGACCGTCGAAAACTTTCGACGGTTCGAACCGTCGGCCTTTTCCGACGGTTGCAATCGTCAGAAACTTTCGACGGTTCGAACCGCCGGGACTTTTCCGACGGTTCTGACCGTCGATATTTCCGACGAGTTTTTTTACCGTCGTAAATCAATTTGCGACGAGCGTTTTTCCGACGGATCAATTCCGACTGAAAAACCATCGGTAATTATGTTACCGACGGTTTTCGGACTAATTACCGACGATAATCAACATTTTTCTAGTAGTGTAGTGTATTAATGGTTTGGCAAAATAATCCATAATCAATGTTATCCTTGATCAAGAAATATTATCCTTACGGCCCATAGTATTATAATTGTTAATAAAAGATTGGATAATGATTTGCTTCAAAAATTGATGTTTCTCTTCGATATAATACCTCAAAATAACATACAAATTGCCAAAAATGAACATATACGCTATCATATCATGAACATGACTATTGTGTCACAATAATGAGCGATTTAGAGATGATTCCATCTCATTTACGATCGTGAAACAATAATAGGTGAAATTAATTGTAAACGAGATAAGACAATTGGATGTAAAAGAAGTTGGATGCGCCCTCCGTGGATAGAGCCCAATCATTGGTCCATATGAGTTCATGAAACACTCGTATGCAATGTTCTCATAACCCAATTAAAGTTTGGATCGGACTACAAAGTAAATCACAATTGAATCCGATCATATTAAACAAAAAATTTAAATTAATTTTAGTTTAAACGGCTTTAAAAATATAACTTAAATTAATATTGTATAATATTTAAAAAATTAGTCATACCCTAAAATTCAGGATAAAATGTGATATAAAGATATAAGTTAAATGCTAATATTCATAAGGACTTTAAATTATTAATATTGATATATTAATATAATTATTTAATGCTATTGAATAATGGAAATATATTAAATTGTTTTGTGACAAATCACTCTTTTTTTAACTTTTTCTTTGCTTTCATTCTAACATTTTCATTTTCTATTCACATTAATTATTCTATCTGTATTAACTCATGTCTATTTTCTTTTTTTCACCTTATTAGTTCAAATACTTTTCCACTCTTTTACATTGTTTTCTAATATTTTCCTTCCTATTTTTACTTTTAGTTTTACTTTTATTTCATTTTAACATCTATTTTTTGTGGCCAAAAAGTTATTTTTGATATTGCGCTTAAATTTGATTGGAGCAGCCGTTGGCCAGACAATCAGATTTGGTTTTAATAACGTGTGTGCATACACATGCACATATGTGCAGTTATTATTAACTGTTGGCCCTGGTATAGATAAGAATTTATTCTCCTATAGGAAATGCTTTTGTAAACACCCCTAATTTTTCAAAAAGAGTATTTAAGTCGTAAGACAAAAGTTCTCTCATGACCTAATCTATCTATATATATATATATATATATATATATATATATATGATAGAATGCGTATACTACGCACGGATGTGGTAGCATGATGCTACGCATGAAGAACGTCCGTTCGATCGACAACGGACGATGGATTGAAAAAGCGCGCTGAACCGGACGTAGAACCGGCGTTTTAGGATGTTGAACTGGCCGAAGTGCTCAGGGTTGAGTGAAGAAAAAAGAAAATGTGGGCGTGCTGATGAAAACTTCCCGACTCTTCTTCTCCGACCACGAAGACGCTTCTCCGATCGCGAAGGGGTGGACGCTAAGAAAACTACCTACGTCGGCGGACGCCGGTCCTAAACGCCGGGAAGACCAGTAAAGGTGAGCCGTCCTCCGTCATTGTCCCTTTGATCCACTATTTTCTCGATGCCCTAGATTTTTTTCCAGCTTTGACACTGTTCTTTCCTGCTGCTATCGTCGCCGCTCTTGTGCCCAATAAAGGTGAGCCGTCCTCCGTCATTGTCCCTTCGATCCACTATTTTCTCGATGCCCTAGATTTTTTTCCAGCTTTGACATTGTTCTTTCATGGCTGCTATCGTCGCCACTCTTGTGCCCAGTAAAGGTGAGCCGTCCTCCGCCATTGTCCCTTTGATCTACTATTTTCTCGATGCCCTAGATTTTTTCCAGCTTTGACATTGTTCTTTCTTGGCTGCTATCGTCGCCGCTCTTGTGCTGCCGCCGTCGTCGTGTTTAGGGAATTTCTCTCTCCTCCTCGCGACCGCAGCAAACGTAGAGTCGTCGTCGACACGCGAGCCAGGATTACCTTGACCAAGCGGCTCGGCAAGGCAATAGCAGATCCAAAACGCTGGGGGATTCCTCTTCCGGTAAGCTCGTATGCTTTTTCGCCTCTTTTAGTAAGATTTTCACCTATTTTTTGTGGATTCGTATGGCTGGGTTCAAATTTTCTGCATGAAATTTGACCTTACAATTCAAGAGACAACAAGCATATAGTTCTAGAGACTTCATTTATGAACCAGGTTAAATTCAGAAATAAGAAATCTTCAATACGTCTTTATCTACATATAAGAAGTTAAATCACAAACTTATGATGATTTCCTTATATGATTTCATGTGTATACATCCACTTGATAAGTGGCACAACTTAAGGAATGAAATCTTTACAGATTTGATGCTACATTTAATAATATCATGTCATTTTTTCTAAAATGATCACATTGGTTGTTGCAATTGACTTAGGTTAATTTTATCTAATTCATATTTTACAGAGCATTTTTTTTTTCAAAATGACACTTCCAAAGTTCTATTGCAAAGCAGAGGTTGTGATTAGAACTTCTTGGACAAAACCAATCCTGGTCGAAGGTTCTACGATTGTCGGTTCTATGGAGTGAGTTTTGATTCTATCTAATTCAACATTTAATTTGTATCTTGTAGGTTCTCAATTTCATTTATAATTCATATTTTGTAGCAACATACTTCCCTGACATCTATTATCTCCACTTCATCACCAACCTACAAATGTAACAAATCATATTTCTTATCATTCAAGATATAACAAAGGTAACAAAAGTAGCAAAAGTAGCAAATCTAACAACCTCAAAATATGTAACAAATCATATTTCTTACCATTCATGATATGCAAAGTAGCAATTGTTAGCAATGCGATGATGGATTTTCTTGACTCGTATGTGATTGAACATCCTGTTGAAAAAAAAAATCATGTAACATGTAAAACAGTTGAACATACAATAGAAGTGATGTTAGAGTCTATATACCTTTGTCATTGGACATCTTCTCTTATCATGTCCCTTCTTCCCACACCTTCCGCAACATCTTTTCTTCGACTCATTCTGTGACATGGATATTTCTACACTAGATTTTATCCTGCTAACATTTTTTGGCCTACCTTTAGCCTTTACACGAGCTGGGTCACGTATAACAAATTGTGTCTCTTGTAAGTTAGCAACATTTGAATGGACGGTAGACACTTGAGTAGTGCTTGATTGACCGATATCAACGGTAGACATTTGAAAAGCACTAAATTTTTTTACAACTTCATCTATAACAGGAGCCCCAAACTGTAAGTGCCTAGCTGACATCAATCTGAAATATTCTATTTTCCAACAATTACTCTGCCATGCTAACTTTTGGAAGGGAGTTATAACTTGTGCAGAAGGGCATGAGTAATCATAAATCACATTAGCATTTGTATGCCTTGATTTTATTGTCCACCGATGAAGGATATAATTCTTAGGTAAATGTCCAATTCCTTTTTTACTAAGAATGCATAAAATATGGCAACAAAAAATTTCTTCTTGTTCAAATTTTTTGCAAGAACATTTTATGAAGATGTCTCCATACTGGCTGAATTCCACAATATTTTTGCCCTCATCTTGTTTTTCTATTGGACATACCGAGTAAATAGACTTTTCTTCATCTTTCAAAACCTTATTCCCAAACAAGTCGAAGGATTGTGCATATTGTTCTTGAAATTTGCAAAATATATTGTGTGTAAATGTTGCCAGCGTGAACCTCTAATTGATTTCTTACTACATAAGCAGGCGTAGAGTTCATAGTGAAAAAATCTTCCCTTTCTTCAAGACCACGATGACTTTTGATAACTAAATCATATTGTTCTATAAAATCCGAGATCGATGTATTTGCATTAACAAATCCATCAAAAAATGCATTGATGCTTTCTGCCCTCTGTGTGGTGCGCATACCTGTAGTAAATAAGTCTTCAAAGTATAAAGGAGTCCATTGTCTACGCTTGTTGTACATGCTCTCTAACCAATGGCCACATGGAATATCATATTTTTGCTTCAAAGCAACCCAACCCTCTTCAAATTCATCTACACTGGATGATTCATATAGCCATCTACTGTAGTCCTCTTTGAAAGTGCCTCGTGCATATAAATCTTGTAGATGAATCATTGCATTTTTCCTAATGTGCCAAGTGCAATATATATGCTTTGTAGGTGGGAAGACTTTACGTATCGCATTTCCCATTGCAATATCTTGATCAGTAATAATGCAAGTAGGATGCTTTCCGCTCATGCACTCTGACCATTTCTCAAACAGCCATACGAATGTTTCTTCGGTTTCGTCTGCAAGTAATGCACAACTGAATAAACAAGATCTTCTATGATGGTTAATTCCAATGAAAGGAGCAAATGGCATTCATAAGTTGTTTGTTCGATATGTTGTATCAAATACAACAACATCGCCAAAAGTAAGATAACTATTCCTTGATCTCCCATCGGCCCAAAAAAAATTCATAACATTGACATTTGCATCAAACTCCCACCTGTGAAAGAAGCTTGGATCGACACTCATCCTACTCTAAAAAGAAGTTATGATGTTTAAGCATTCAAATCCAAGATTACTTTTTCGCCTTGATCTCAGATGATCGATGTAATTTTGCGCTGTTAAAAGTGGCTCACCAGACATATTAAGAGCTCTCGCAATCCTTGATGGACCCATGCCATATCCATACAAGTTCACGATAGCATCTTTTGAAGTTTCTGAAATTCCTTTCTGTGAACGCAAGAACTTGACTTTTGATGGAGTTGTTAGCGGATGACTATGTTCTTCTTTAAATTTTCTGACCTCCCACTACCCATCCTTCCTTAACCCAATGTATAAATGAGCAAGACCACCTTCCCTAACTTCCCTTCTTTGTTTAATTACCTTTCCGTAATCTTCCTTTAGATTTTTATGCCCTTCTTTGGAACAAACAAAATGTTTACTTACGACATTTCCTGTACTTTTCGACTTGTGAGAAGCATGTCTTCTCACTGAGAATCCCACTAATCTAGCATACATATTATAATATTTGTACGCTTCATCATCGGAGTCAAATGTCATGCCAATCTCGGGCTTTGATAGTTCAAATGATTTCACCGAGTTAGTGCATCGAAATTGTTCAACATCCATTTCCTCATTTCTTCCTTCTTTCATATCTTCATTATTCAACTCTTCATTATTAACATTATGAGTTGCATCTTGAATAGACTCAGCTTCAGACTCGTTCATGTCCATAAACACTCAACAATCTAAAGATATAACAATAATGTTCTAAATTAAGAAACATTCAGCAATCTAAGCATTCAAAAGCATTCGGCAATAGCAATGTACTACTCAGACTCCTACACATCCTAAGCATTTAGAAGACTCGTGCATGCTTAAACCAAAATACTATATTCAGCGCACATGATGTATTGTAAACAAGCGGCGAGGTAGCATTCAGGAGGTAACATTGCATAGGCAACATTCAGGAGGTAACATTGTGAACGAGAACCTTAATAAAAAAATTGCATAGGTGACATTCAGGAACACGAGGTATAAATCGAACAGGCGAAAATCTTACTGAAAGAGGCGAAAATCCCCCAGGGTCTTCGATCTGCTCTTGCCTTGCTGTCGAACGTCGGGAATTGAGGAACGTTCGCAGCGATCGGCCGAAGATTGTGCGCGCCTAACAGTGGGAGGTCACATTTAGGGCATGAGGTAAGAATCGAAAAAGCATACGAGCTTACCGGAAGAGGAATCCCCCCAGCGTTTTGGATCTGCTATTGCCTTGCTGAGCCACTTGGTCAAGGTAATCCTGACTCTCACATCGACGACGACTCTACGTTTGCTACGGTCGCGAGGAGGAGAGAGAAATTACCTAAACACGATGGCGGCGGCACAAGAGCGGCGACGATAGCAGCCAGGAAAGAACAGTGTCAAAGCTGGAAAAAAATATAGGGCATCGAGAAAATAGTGGATCAAAGGGACAATGACGGAGGACGGCTCACCTTTACTGGTCTTCCCGGCGTTTAGGACCGGCGTCCGCCGACGTAGGTAGTTTTCTTAGCGTCCACCTCTTCACGATCGGAGAAGCGTCTTCGCGGTCGGAGAAGAAGAGTCGGGAATTCATCATCCGTTGTCAGTCATCATCGTCCGGTTCAGCGCGTTTTTTCAATCCATCATCCATTGTCAATCGAACGGGCGTTCCTCATGCATAGCATCATGCTACCACATCCGTGCATAGTATACGCATTATATCCATATATATATATATATATATATATATATATATATATATATATATATATATAACTGGTGCATTGGGATCTTCCTCAAGCCTCCACTATCATTTATCTTTTTTTTTTCATTTTTTGAATTTTTATTCATTTTAGACTTCATACTAGAAGTTAACCTATTAAACTTATGTTGTTATTGGCCTAATTACTATCTTGGCATTTATGGCCCTCATATTTTGACATTTTTATAATTTTCACCGCTTGCCTCTTCTAATCACTATCATTAAGATTTAATTATCTTTTTTCAGTTAACCAAACTATAAAATTACCGTTAAAACTATAAACTATTAATTTTTCAGTTTCATTTTTAATGACAGTTTCAAACTCTCCATAATTCAGCATGTTATTTATATTTTTTCCATTTTATATTTTTTTTCTAAATCCACTATTTAACTTCTTTTTAACGGTCAACTTACCCATTTGCATTCCAATTTAATGCTTAAAATAAAAATAATTAAGCTCAAATCTCTTGCAATTCTTACGTTTGCCAATTCTTCAGATTTAAAAATGAACCCTGCATCCCTGCTTATGCTACTTACCTTTTATTTTCAATTTTTTGGCCGAGACGGATCCTCGGTTCGTGTTTGAGTTCGACGGCGAGCTAGAGCTCAGCCTGCAGGTGTTCTAGGTGCAGAGCAACATGCGACAACCCGTCCTAACCTGCAACTTCAGCGGCCGCAGTACTTCGGCGACTGGCATTTGAGATCCAGATTCACAGCAACTTTTTTGTCTCTTCAGAACTCCTTGTGCATTTCCAGGTTGATGTCTTCTATCGACTAGGCAACATGTAATCCTTTTGTTCTCATCAAATATTTTTTATTTATTTTCTCATATCAGTGCAGTCAGATCCCGGTAGCTCAAGAAGTTGGTTGTCTTTGTTCGGGTCAGATAGAGAGCATCCGATAAAGGAAGTGAAAGGTTTGGTCCGACACCGTTCACGATCTCTTTGGCTCACGGTGGCCCTCGCGTCCATGGTCCATCTGTGGCATCGCGGGGCAGGCACAGATCATGTTAGCCGTTCCAACTCAAGCACATTCTAATTAAATTGTTATTCCAGTGAGTAATCAATTGTCATGAGAATAATTTTGATGTGATCCCTGGTAAATGGCAGCTCAAAATCTCCATTCGCCGATGGCAGAGTCCTGGGCTATGCTCCGAACCAGTGTGGAAACCTCTTCCCCCTGGGAGCAACGAGGGAGGGCGCCGAGTAGGTGAAGGTGTCCAATGATGGGGAGACGCGATGGATCCGGAGGGAGGTGGCTTCTGGACTTCCTGGCCAGGTGACAAAGTACGAGGAAGGAGAAGAATAAGAGGAGGCAAATGCAAGTTTGTGCATGGCGTTGCAGGTTTTGTCGAGCAAGAGGGCATAAAGAGCCATCTTTAATTTCTTGCCTCACCTCAGCTCTCTTCTGTTGTGCTGCTGGTTTCGATTAATATTTGGTGGGCACTATTATAAATTTTAATTCATTATTATATTTCTTTAACTTAAAGTTATGTATCTAAACTTCTAACATAACATTGAAATCTAAAAGAAAACAATTCAATCAATATTTTATATTATTTGTATAGTCATAGTATTTTGATTTATCAATTTTTGTGTTGATGTTCTTTTTGTTTAATAAATAATAGGCCTAAAAGAAATTCTGAACTTTTAGATCTCTTGCACCCCCATTTTTTTTAGAAATGAAATTATCATTATTCTTGATTGATTCGATTTAACTGTGTACAAAAAGAATCAATAATGCAACAATGTTTGGGGGTGTCAATTGCGTCGTTGGTTAAAGCGGTTAATTAGTACGTCATCTGTTGGCCTGGCCTAAGAATGCAAAGCGGTTAATTAGTACGTCATTAGGATCAAATTCGGCAAACTTTTTTTGAGACTTTATCTATAGAAAGCTTCTAAATAGAAAATTACACGCTTACTTAATTTCCACCTAGATTTCATTTGTTCATAATAAAATAAAATAAAATAGTAAAAAAATTAATATTATTATATAAATATGATAACTATCAATTAAATTATATAAATGATAATATAATATAATGTATATTTAAGATATATATCAAATAAAATATTTATTTTTATTTAAAATAAACATAAATATAATATTTAAAAATAATTTAATTTATTTAACGAGGTCGGGATCGGGTCCGGGTTAAAAAAAATCCGAAGATCTGAGTAGGTGCGGGTCCGACGACCAGGTCATCTTGGCTGCCTAAGCATCATCAAGTTTGTCTTCACCTATTATGATAAATTTATTAATTAGTTGAAGGTGAAGAGTTCTTAGAAATTTTCATGTGTTGAAGTCTGAACTATTTTCATTGAATCATCCAAGCTCGACATAGTTTTATGCTTTGGGAATGGATAAATGCTGGTCCATCTAATATTGATCATCTGCTATGCATTAAGTCCTCTTCTTTTACTTTTTCTTTCCATTTTTTATAAACTCTAAATTTTATAATTAGTATCTCAGTACTACATTAATTTATTACATTATTTAATTCTTTGATATTCTCATTATTAAATATCATATTAATTAATTTTATAATTTAATATTTTATTAATTTATTACATCATTTTATTTTTTTGATTTGTCACTTGGTATTCTCATTATTAAATGTCATATTAATTAATTATATAATTCAATAGTTACATATTAACTCTATAAATTCCATTATTTGTATTATTTATAATAATAAATAATCATATCTAAATGCATTATTAATTAATATGATTTAAATTTAAGATCGAGATTAATATTTCATAAATTATAAGTTGGCCTTTATATTTTTATGTTTTTTAATCTTAAAATATAATAATATATAAATGCATCTTTATGTTTACTAAAAATTTAACATCATGACTAAATTTTCTCGAATTACGTATTGAATCTTATATTCCATTATATTTTTCGTAATAATGGAGCACAATATTAAAATAATACTGAACTTTTCAATTGAAATAATAGTTATTCTAATATTATGAAAGACATAATATTTTTACAGCCATATTAAATATTTTAAAATATATAACTAACATTTATCAAACTCATATTGTAAGATATTTATAGATATATTGTATGTTACAAAAATATTGGTATATATCATAAATCTCAATAAAAATATACAAGTATATTTTTTATATATCTAATTAATATTTTGAAAATATATTTAAATTGCGCAAAGCAGAAATTCTGGCGGAGCGACATAATGTTTAGTGATGCTAATTAAAATAACTAAGATATCACGAGTCAATAATTTGATCACTCAGTATGATATTTTTCTCCATTTAATATTCAGCTATTTAATAACTTATTTTGAATAATTCCCTTTTAAGATTGAATTTTTTTATGATTTAAAAAATATTATAAAATGAATAATTAATTTTTTATGCATAGAAAAATATTTCAAAAATATATTTGTATAAAAATTTAAATTAAATTATTTGTTATCGCGCAAAGCACGATTTATTGCCTAGTGAATTATAAAGTTCTAACACATCCTCAAGTCACATCTTCCTCTCTTTCTGCTCCCCGTCAAACGTTAAGGTTTCTCTTCATGGTGAAATATATGTAGTGTCGAAAAACATCAAGGGAGGTTGATAAAATTCGATCATTTTTTTAATTATGCCCCTTCTCCTATCCTTGATCTTGACATCATTGGAGTTTTACTATTTTTTATTTTTCAAATAGTGTGAAAAAGTTATTTTTACACAGCATCATTTTTTTCCTCAAGATGCAAGGCAACCGTGAGCACAAGCAAATAGAGTGGAGCGTCGGCATGACAACTTAGTCATGTTCGTAAGAGCAAAGAAATAAAGAGGTCATTACTACTTCTCTGTCGCGACCATGAAAGGATGTTTGAAGGCATGTCATGGATTGTGACTATAATTTAAATTTTTTTTCAAACATGAATAAGCAAGTCTTGTCATAGAAGGCTTAAAGACATAGTTGGATGCAAGTAATTTTTAACAATTTTTAGGAGGTGTACGAGTTAGGTAAAATGTAGATACAAAATCAAAAAATATGTAAAATCACGATTTTTATTTTTTTAAATTTTGATTCCTTAGTTATTTATTTTTTAAAATATTTTATTTGAATCCAAATAAGGACTAGTTTCTTATTTACATATAATGTCTTAAGTAAATGGTTCTTGCATATCATTTACTTAAATGGCATTACATGTGAATAAGTGATACTTCAAGGACATTTTGAGAAGAATCACATACACCAGCTGAAGTCCGTATCTCCCTCCCTTCAAATACTTATCCTTTTACATTTTACTACCTTTATCTACCCTTTTCACCACCCTTGGCCGAATTGCAAAGGTAGAAGAAAACATACTACATGTTGAACGAAATTAGACAAAGAGAAAGGGAAATTAGGGTTTTGGCATGTGGTGAGTTGACACTTCACTTTATTTTGATCTTAACTACATAGCTTTCTAACTAGGGTTTCTCTTAATCTCTTCCATCTCATTCACTTTCGATTTTTAGCTAATCATGGGGCAAAACTCATGTTCTTCATGAGCAAAATTAATCCTATCCATGTTCAATTAATTCTTGAATCTTTATCTACATATTTCCATACCTTCGGGTGGTCCAACAATTATGAGATTTATTCTGATTGATTCTCTATAAGTCTAATTTCATAGAACTTTGGAATTAAGTTAATATGATTTCTGTAGAGAAAGTTATGCTCTTATCTGTAAGGTACTATCACTCTATCCGTCGAAATTGCTACCTGAATTTGTAAATTATGAATTAAGTCTAATATATTGTGGAATTATTTGATAATTTAGAGTATTATAGACATTGATGTTAAGTTTCATTGGCAATTGGAATAATTAGAAAATGATATGTGTAGCAAAAGTTATAAATAGTTTGCCGAACCTTACTCAATCTATTGGGATGGAGCTTAGGGCAGATTATGCTAGTATTGGTTAAATTTATTGTGCTCAGTACAAATAGATATAAATTCAAGTAATTTTACGAGCTTCATCTTAGGATGTCTACTATTTGAAAAATTAAAAGTACCAGAACAAAGAATGTTATTATTTTATATAAATTATAAAAGTAAGGTCACTCAGTCTGTTAGAATATAGAAATAACATAAATGTTAGGTTGAATGTTGATTTTCATGAGAACAAACCATAATGAAATAAGCTATGAAACTTTTACAGATTAATGTCTCTGTAAAGAAAATTGGAATGATATCATTTAGTTACGTATATCAAAAGATATGAATTTCTCTTTACTATCTGTGCAATCTGTCATAATATTAGGTCAATCCTTATGTTAAATAATTACTTAAGTTATATTGCAATTAATTATGTTTCATGTGTGATAGGCTTGTGCTCATATCATATCATAGTAGTAATGTATTTCTTACTATTATTATTATAGGAGTAGAAGAGAAAAGTAGTGAAAAGGGAAAGAAAAATAATTTGTTAGCCCTTATAGGTAAGTTGGTTTCTCCTAATCTATGTATTTACTTCTTTTGAATTCGGTATGACATTGATTGTTATATGTATTAAATGCACATTCGATAAGTTTATATTAAAATTATGTATTGAATGCATGATCAATTGATGGTTCATTGGAAGAGCTTATGTGAAATGTTATGGATCGAGTTTATAAGATGCAATCTTATTATGTTGGAATGAATATTGATATGATTCGTCTTTTGATATTAATCATATTCGAGATATGTTTATTATGTGATGAATCATGCGATATCTGCTTGCATTTACATGTATGATGATTGAAAGTAAGTGTTACATCACTGATCACGATGGGTGTCACTTCTAAAGTCCAATTCATCATTCTGCTCCCTAATAATGGGATAGGGGTTTTCACGGGTCGAGTTTGACCCGACCCGTGAACGGATCCGTTGGGTCGAGTCGGATTACTCCTTTTCTTGGGTCATGACCTGACCCAACATGACCCGGGGCCGGGTCGGGTTGGGTCGGGTCGGGTCGGGTGGTCGGGTTAAAAAAAGAAAAACGGGTGGTCAAGTAACCCGACCACCATTTTTCTTTTTTTATTTTTCTTTTACTTTTTAATATAAAAATAATTTATTATTATATTTTTAATACAAAATAAAATATTTTAAATATTAAAATATTATTTTAAATATCTATATACTTTTTTTCATTTAAAATAATTTATTTTATATTTTTAAATTTTTAAATGATATAAAAATATTAAATTAATTTAAAATTTATTTAATTTTTTCTTTAAAAAAAGAAAAAATTGGGTCTATCGAGTCAGATCGAGTCAACTCGGATTGGAAAATCCCAACCCGAACCTGACCCGACTACCCTAGATCGGGTCATGGTCGGGTCGGGTCGGGTCGGATTGTCGGGTTCACCGGGTCGACCTAACCCGATGAATACCCCTATAATGGGATGAGATAGGCTGGAGCTAAGTGCCATACTGAGCTAAGTGCTACATCTTGAGGAGTAGCGATGGGAGCCACCTCTAGAATCCGTAGGAGCAACCTCTAAAATTCACTTATCGCTATATGATATGTTCCCCGAAAGGGATGAGGTAGAATGGAGCTAAGTGCTATATCGTTGATCACGATGGGAGTCGCCTCTATAATTCACCTATCAGTTACTGGCCAGTGATCCGTGCATACATATGAGAGTGTTGCATTGCATACATATGTTTAATATGTTTAAGTGACAATGAATGTAAATTGAGTGTAATGATTTTGATTGGGATATTATATATGTATTTAGTAAATGTACGAAGATATTGATTTTGATATTATTATTAATGCATGTATGTTTATGTCTCCTTGAATTTATTAGATGGTAACACATAACTTATGAGTTATCAACTTATTGAGCTATTATTTACTCACAGTATTGTTGTACACTTTTTCATATCAGTAGAACCTTTGAGATCGCGAGAGACATTTTTAGTAGGGTGTGGATTTTTTTTGCTGTTAAGATATTGAGAAGTCACGTGCTCCATCGCGCGACTAGATAAAAGACTTGTAGTTCTCATATTCTTCTGTTGGGATATTGAGAGAGTTGGATATGTGATATCCACAAAAATATAATTTTGTACCTTGTAAAATATAAATCTTTCATGACTATGCGGTGGTGTAAGCTCTAAGGTTATTACATGCTTTGAATGATCAATATAAAATGTGTGGTTTGATTATGTATGTTATTACTTTCCTGTAATATCTAGAAGAGTTATGCATAGTTTTCGTTAAAATCAATTATTTGATCGTTTCTAAGTAGTCGCGAGCTCTAGTTTAAATCATCGTTTAAATCAGGGTCATGACATTGCTCCTACGATTCGCATAAGCAGGTCTGACGGGAGCTCTCATCCATCTCACCCATCTTCGCATAACGGATTGGGAAGATCAGCAACTTAGTTTTGATAGATAAATAATCTACAAAAACTTTAATCCATCTTAAGAAGTCTGAATGAATTCTTTTGTTGGCATGTTTATCTCTAATATGTTACCATCCTAAGGCCAACTACATCAGCATATTTTATATACATTATCTTATTTCATATTTACAAAATATATTTTTTTAAACTATAATTTTATCTCTTACTGCCTTATGAGATTGAATATATAATTAATATTTATTCCTCATGTATTCAACACTCATACGCTTTCATTATATTACTTGATCTAATGATGCACCTTCTAGTAGACTTATTTTGTTATATCATTAAAAGCATCAAGGACCTGAAAAATTATACTAAATGCCCTCCAACTTAGTAATACCCTCCAACTTCATTTTGTAACATGAATGCTCTCCATTTTTTAACTCACTTCATCTGGTGCCCTCTTTACTTGCTATCACTCGTCTCTCGATCGTGGAGCAGACGTGGCGCTAATGTAGCACTGACAAGGCATATTCTCTCCTCTCTCAACGTAAACATTCACTGACGTGGAACATTAAAAAATTTTAAAAATAATTAAAAAATGGGAAAAAAGTCATGTAGAGAGGGTTCGTCGCCCCCATTGCCGACGATGGGAAAGAGGGGGCGATGACCCCCTCTCTGCGACCTCTGGCACGAGGTCGCAGAGAGCGGGGCCGTCGCTCTCCTTTTTCCATCGACGGCATCGGCGAGAGGAAAGAGGTGGGGGGCGTCGTCCCCCCTCCAGCATCGGCGAGAAAAGAGAGGGACAGGGTTGAGCACCAGAGAAGAGAGGGAGAGGCCGCGCCAACGATGGGAGATGGTGGTACGACGACGTGGCGAAAGGAGATGGACGCACGGCGGGAGTGGGCAGTGGACTTGGCCTCCTCGCCGC
This sequence comes from Pontederia crassipes, assembly GCA_030549335.1. NCBI lineage: Eukaryota > Viridiplantae > Streptophyta > Magnoliopsida > Commelinales > Pontederiaceae > Pontederia > Pontederia crassipes. The sequence continues at coordinate 56,949,617 of CM060194.1, read as the reverse complement.
CGACTCCCCTTCCCATCGCCGGCGATCGCCATACATCATAATGCGGAGCACTTGCACCGACTTCCTCCTACTCAGGAAAATCCTCCCCGCACGTGACCGTTGTCGTCCACTGCTGCCGGCCACCTGCTCGACACGTTGACAGCCCGCCGAGCCTCGGGTCGACCACCACCCAGCGCTGAGGGGGGGGTCGCCTCCCCCTCTCTTCTCATCATCGCCAGAGAAGAGAGGGGGATGCGACCCTATCCCTCTGTGCGCGTGATCTACGCAGAAGGGGAGGGTCGCCTCCCCCTCTCTTCTCCGGCCGCTAGTTCGTCCTCCCGCCAATGCCCCTCCCCACCGATGATGCCCCCCATGTGCCCCCCGGCCTTCGCCTGCGCTGCCTTCTCTCGGCAAGGCGAGCTGTACGTCCTCGGCGGGATGCGCGCCAATACTCAGTCCCTGCTCCCCACCACGCTCGCCTACCGCGCGGCCACCAACTCGTGGTCTGCTGCTGGCTGGTGCCCACCTCGCGGTGCTTCTTCGTCGCGGGAGCCATCGCGGACCGGATCTTCGCAGCCAGAGGCGATGGAGGAGGGGTGTCGGCCGTAGAGTGCTATGATCTGGGGGCGGACAGGTGGCTAGGATGCGGCGTGGGATGGTGCAGTACAACGCTGCGGTGGTGGGGTGGCAGTGTATGTGACAGAGGGATTGACGTGGCCATTCGACGCGTCGCCGCACAGGAGCATGTACGATGCCGAACGGGACGCCGGTGAGGAGATGGGTGGGGGCGGCCGCCCCCTCCTCTTCTCCCTCCGGCTCAGACGACCTCACCTTTTCCAGCGAGGACGTCGGAGAGAGAGGAGGGAACATGCTTTTTTATTTTATATTTTTATTAATTTATTGATGTAAAATCTACGTGGCAGTGCCACATCGGATGCTCTCCTGTATGGGAGAGAGAGAGCATCGCCACATCAACGCATTGACTAGAAAATTGGGTATTCCCAGTTGGAAGGTCATTCCATGAAAACAAATCATAAGACACTTTGTATTCGTGTTACAAAATGAAGTTGGAGGATACACTAAATAAACGCCAAAGTTGAAAGGCATTTGGTGTAATTTTTCCTCAATCATTAGGTTCTTTGAGGAGAAGGAGTCATTCTTTACTGGTCCTCTTCTTCTTTATTTGGAAATATTGTTTTTGTTTTGGTCTTCATTCTTATTATCCTCATCACTTGAACTATCATCAAGTTTGGTGGCCTTTAATGCCTTCTTGTCAAAGTGGCCTTTTGATCTTCTTTCATGTCAAGCTCCTATGTGAGGAGTGAACCAATGAAAAACTCCAACTTGTTCAAGTATATTTTTTTTATTACGATCCTCTTTGTATATAACCTATAAGAAATAATGACCTAAAAAAGTTTTTCAACTTTTTGGATATTTGTACTTGGCTCGCGAAAATATGCTAAGTCATTCACAATAATGTGAAAATTTAACATCTATGTTCCTGGTGGGCTCATTATCAAGCATACAAAATAATTATATTGGTGATTTAAAATGTTAAATTTAGATTCTTTATCTTTATTGGCTCTTTTCATAAGTAATCAAAATCTTACTCCAAATTTCATGAGATTTTGGAAGTACAAATATGATTAAATTCGATAGTACGATGTACAATAGAAAAATTCTTTGCCTTTCAATTCAATTTGATTATTTCTTCCATTTTTAGAAGAGTCGAAGTAAGAACACAAAATCATTTTCAATAATATCCAATAAGTCACAATCAATAGAACAAATATAAGTTTGTATATGAATCTTTTAATAGAAAAAATCACTTTCTAAACTTTTGAGCTATGCTTGTATTGCACTTTTGAACTATCTTCACTATTGGTGTTGTGGGTTACTTATACTTCTATACTTTTGTAAACAAATAACTTTTGATTTTGTCATTTGAACTTATAACTATGTGGTGTGAACTCTTTGACTATGTGGTGTGCCTTCAAACTATGTGATTAATTTTGTATATAATTCGTATTTTGTTAGGTGCTAAAGATACATTTATTTTAGCGTGACAGTTATTAAGTCGTATTTTGACAGTTTTGTAAGATATGTAGCAACACAAAAGAAATTTTGCATTTTATAATACAAAAAATAAGCATTAACGCTGCAAAGACCAATGTGCCAAAATGATAAAACATGATTGTACCATGGTGAGGTGTTAGATCACATCTCGTTAGCGGAGCCTGTGTAATATGCCAACATCTCCTTCCTCTTGAGAATCGCCCTTCGTTTATACAATATCAATGAGCCACCCAAGCATTGCTGCAGTCTCTTGCATACCGGCATCAAGGTAACCTTCTAGTTTCACGCATATAACAACACACTACTATGTGTCGCCAACACCATGCACGTTGTGATGGTATTCAAGCGGCACAAAATTGAATCTTGGTGACTCTTGGTATTGACCACTTGGCTAGGGAAGTACTGTTCATCTTAACAGATTACTCATGTGCCAATACTTCTGCATGCTAGGGACCCGAATAGGTATCCAACAAAAAAAATTATTAAATATTTTTTTTGTTTACTCGGTTGCATTTATGCTTCTTGATGCATGTATTTTTATACATGTTTCATATACATCATTTAAGCTATTTTTTATATTTTTTATCATTGCATGCATCTATTTTATTATTTATTTTCTTAATTTCTTTTGAGTTAACTAAAATTTGTACAGAACTCAGCACAAATTGGAAAAAATTCCGCCCGGGTTAGTACAATAAGCTAGATTAACATATCGCGTAATTTTTCGGCCGACTTTAACTTAGATTTGAATTGTGATTTCAACTAGAACCCTAGAAGGCCACTACCCCTATAAATATGGATGTATCCGAACCTAAGGAGCATGCAATCTTAGAGTTTAAAGCTCTAGCCACATCAAAAATGAGAGACGAAGTTCTACTGTGCGCCACTACAAATCAATCGAATAACTAGAGATTTCGAAATTTTGGACGATCGTTCGGAGCATAATTTCGACCAAGGATTGTTCCAAAGAAGTCCACCACCATCTTAGAGTTTTATTTATAATTTATAATTTATAATTTATAATATTTATTTTATATTTTTTCTCTTGAATTTGATATTATTTTTTCCATTATGGATTAGTTTAGTTGTTAAAGGAAGACTATGTTGAACCTTAGTTTTCTCTTAATATATTTTATTATTTAGACTTATGAGAAAATGATTATGATGTGTGTTTCATGCTTTATCTAAGTTCATTAGTTTCTTGGATTATTTTCATATATCTTTTCATAATTTATGCAAGAGAAAATCATTTAGAATCGTTTCTCGGACCGAGTTGGTACAATTCGGGCCAGGTTCCTCTTTTATTTTCACTGAACTAAATTTTTATATATGAACCAGGCCGAGTTCCATCTGACTCGGACGAGTTCTGTTATTTTGATATTTTTGTTAGTAAATAATTAGTTTTAATTGCTAATAATTGTATCATTAAACGGAGATTGCATGTAACACCCGAGAGATTTTAAAAGAAAAAAAAAAGATAAAGAGGAAAGGATAAATCTGAATAGGAGGAGATAAGAAAGGAGAAATATAAAACCAAATAAAAAATAAGATGAAAACAAATCAGGGGAAATCTATTCCAATGACAACTCAGATGTTCCTCTCCTATAAATATGAGGCTAAGCCAACGAACCAGCCCCCTATTTTTCCTACAAGCCGGCCCTAGTTGCTCTCCCGCTCGTGCGTCTTTTTCGTTCCTTCTCGTCCATGATCCGCCGCCACCAACAGGAGACTTGCCGGATTTAAGTCATGATTATGCTTATGCTATTATGTCTTTACTATAATGATGTCCAACATGACCATGATCTTATGAATCTTATTATAATGAATTGATTTAGATCTAATCATATCGTTGACGACACCTATTCATATCCATTAATATTGATCTATTTATAATGATGATTAAGATGTTTATGTGCATCTGATTTCTCTCCATGATCTTATCTTGTAGTTCTGATTATGTCTTAAATGATGATGATTAGGACCCTTGATCATTATAATTTATTAATCCTTTCCTATGATGACTAAATCTTGATCATGATCCTTATGTCCTAATAAAGATAAATTAAAAGCTGCAAGATAAAAGATGAAAAATATTAAATGTAGAGCTATTTTATGATGGACTGATGACGACCAGTTATGGGATGACTTCGGTCAATTATGGGCTGGCTCTGTCAGTTATGATGATGATGATGAACGAGTTGAGACAGACCTTCCCGTGGGTTGAAACATACCCCACTATAAGTCAAAGATGAATAATAAAATGATGAAGAAGATAAAGCATATTAATAATGAAATGCCTTCATGATGACTAGTGGCTCTTGTCACTTCTATGATGATCTTTCCATGATTTCATGATCTATTATTAATATGATATAAAGAAAATGATACAATGCATGATTTTCTATCTTCATACAATTATCTCTCATGAATCTTTGTATGATGATGACCTCATAATCATGATGATCAACTCTTGTCATTCTATGATGACTTATTATGATCTATCTCGATCTTTTGATCCCATGATCCTAAGAAGATGACATCTTGATCTATTGATTTCTTATGATCTTAGTTATCTTCTATCCATATGGCATGTTATAAGAATCCTTTACTTATATCATGATGATGTCTATTTTCCTTTTATATGATGATGATGTCTTTATGATTCTTGTCTAGTATTATGATCTTATGATTATTTCTATCTTACTTCCATACTGAGTTGTAAAACTCATAGGGAGGTTTCTTCCCTGCATGTTCTTAAATGCAGGATCAGATCTTAAAGATGAAGGTGGCCAACGGTGACAGATCGAGCTCGTAGGTAGCTGCACATGGGTATCTTGAGTCTTTTAATTTAATGTACTAGCTTCCCTTTGGACTCATATGAAGTTCTTTATCAGTTTTCCACATACTAAGATGTCATACTCTATTCTTTTAATGATAATTAAGTCTTTCGTGTTTATATGATGTTTGAGTTGACCAGTCAAAGTCATATTTTTTGTCAATAAAATGTACACGTAAGGATGACTCGTAGCGTCTTGGAAGCGTATTCTGCCACGTGACGGAGTACGATTTGGGGGCGTTACAATTAGGTATCAGAGCCTAAAGTTAGAGCATTATCATGTCATAATATAAGATGTCATGGGGTCCATGTGCAAATGCCACGAGCAGTCACCGCGCCACCTGAAGTCATGTCAAGTAAGTTTGTCTTCCACTCATAAGCTAAATGATTAAGATGACAACTCTTGACTCATGATAGTTGGTTATGCTAATATGGGTCTTATTGATCTTTAAGATTCTTCTCTACTAATGATGTTTGATGATGAAGTACTCTATGAATATAAAACATCTCAGGATGTGACAATTGACATGCCTCATACAGCTTTTTCATGTCTTTTTGACTTCACTCTTACATTGTCCATCCTCCCAAGATGATGAAGTACTAATCCAATTATTTGATCAAATACCTATTTTTGATCTCATGTGTGATCCCTTTTTATATCATTGATCTGATTATCAATCAAAGAAGTATTCTTTTTATGATGATGTTTAGAGAAGGATCACATCAAACATAGGTTATAGTAAAAATTATTAATTTATATTGATCTTATAAAGATGATGATTGATATGAATCAATTATCAATCTTACCAAATCATATGATGATGTCACTACCCACAATAATGGACGATGCTCTTAGTGAGCCTATTGATCCTTGTATGGCATAAACTAAAGGATGATGACCCTATGAAAATAATTTCATACCATAAAGTATGTCCTAGTGGTACAAATGACGATGGAAGATAATATCTCTTCTTCACATCGATTAGGAATTCTTAAGAGGATTATGATAAGATTCTTAGTGTCAATTGATTTACCTCCTAAGATGTATAAGTATTATGCAAGAAGAAGAAGATAGATATCAGTACCTAAATGAACTAAAAGCTTTAGTTAGAAGTTGAGTGTCATGTCGACCTCCTTTCAAGCATGACTCTAATTTCAAAGGCCCTATGACACATGAACTAAAGAGACAAATTTAGTAACTTTAAGATAAGGGATTTATGAGACCGAGGGTCTCACTTTTAGAATGTTCCATTTTCTTTTATAAAGTAGAATGATGACTCTACGAAGTTAGAGATTGATTATAAGATGTTAATCAAAACAACCATCAAGACACAAGCGTCTATTACCATGTATAGATTACCTATTTAAGATCAGGATGTTCTCCAAAGTTGATCTATGGAGTACTAGCAGCTTCGAGTTGCTGAAGAAGATGTAATGAAGATACTTTTCCTGGCAATGAATGGTCACTATAAATTGGGTGATGCCATTGGACTAAAGAACACTCCTCAAACGTTTAGGCCCTCATGAACATTGTGTTCAAACTATGCTTAAATTTATGTAGAAAAAGATTGAAGTGTTCATCGATCTTAAGTATGCTTCCTTTTAGTAGTGATGATGTCACTACCCACAATAATGGACGATGCTCTTAGTGAGCCTATTGATCCTTGTATGGCATAAACTAAAGGATGATGACCCTATGAAAATAATTTCATACCATAAAGTATGTCCTAGTGGTACAAATGACGATGGAAGATAATATCTCTTCTTCACATCGATTAGGAATTCTTAAGAGGATTATGATAAGATTCTTAGTGTCAATTGATTTACCTCCTAAGATGTATAAGTATTATACAAAAAGAAGAAGATAGATATCAGTACCTAAATGAACTAAAAGCTTTAGTTAGAAGTTGAGTGTCATGTCGACCTCCTTTCAAGCATGACTCTAATTTCAAAGGCCCCATGACACATGAACTGAAGAGACAAATTTAGTAACTTTAAGATAAGGGATTTATGAGACCGAGTGTCTCACTTTTAGAATGTTCCATTTTCTTTTATAAAGTAGAATGACGACTCTACGAAGTTAGAGATTGATTATAAGATGTTAATCAAAACAACCATCAAGACACAAGCGTCTATTATCATGTATAGATTACCTATTTAAGATCAGGATGTTCTCCAAAGTTGATCTATGGAGTACTAGCAGCTTCGAGTTGCTGAAGAAGATGTAATGAAGATACTTTTCCTGGCAATGAATGATCACTGTAAATTGGGTGATTCCATTGGACTAAAGAACACTCCTCAAACTTTTAGGCCCTCATGAACATTGTGTTCAAACTATGCTTAAATTTATGTAGAAAAAGATTGAAGTGTTCATCGATCTTAAGTATGCTTCCTTTTAGTAGTACCCTAATATGTGACAATGAATATGATATGGAATTTTTGAAAGATTCTGAGTTCTCCATGAAGTACTATTTTGGTAAAATGAACTCGGTTACACATGCACTCAGACACAAATGATATTCGTTAGGCTTCATGAGGCTGCATATGAAATGATGAAAGAACTAAGCTTGTGAAATCCAAAATGATGAAGTCCCCAAAAAAACAATATTGGATAAATAACATAAGTTTGGGTTGAGATTCATTTGGGAATAAGTCTTATAAGAAGAAGTATTAGATGAATGTTATAAGTCTGGGTGGCGATCCATTCGGAATTATATTTTATAAGAAAAAAGTATTAAAGGAATATTATAAGCCTAGGTTACGATCCAATTGAAAAGTACAAAGAGGTATGATAATGTAACCATAAGCCTAGGTTGCGATTCATTTAGGAAGTACACAGATGTATAAGGATGAACAAATAGCAATGACATGAAATGTGAAGATACAAAAGTATGTTCTAAGTATTCAGCGTGTCAATGTGGGAAAAAATAGAGCATCGAAAATCTTATGAAAAGATGACATTAAAAAAATTATATAAAGATGACCTTACCTAGGAAGACAGTCTTATCTAATGATGTCAATGCTAATCCAAATGATCTTTATGATTATGTACAATGATTATATGATTTATAATCAATTGTGTCCATAAGATGATGGCTGTTAATGATGATGGACTATGTTCAATGACACTTCGTGATGATAATCGATTTTGTAAATCGATGTACTAGATTTTTTTACTGACCCTTATGATAATTTTCTTCCATCATGCTAGGCTATGTCATTGTTGATTTTAATGATCCACATGATGACCATCATATAATAAAGGAATGATCCTATGATGATGATGTATTTTTTATGCCAAATAATCAGTCTTCTTAATTTTCTCATGATGTCCCATGGTTGCATAATTAATCATACTATATGCTATCTTGATGACCCTTAATCTTAGGATCGACGATGATCATGCCATATGCTCATGATTATGATGATCACTGTTATGGAATTAGGCATGAGATAAGGTTTTATTTCCCATCAATCGATGCTTATCGATTATATGTCAATGTTCATGATGACTTTTTAATATTAAGGATGATTATGTCATTTGCAAGATTTTTCCTTCGAGATCTTGTATAGGATACGATATTGCTCACCTACATGTAGGAATGAGAAAGGTGAAAAGAAATTTCTAAATGCCAAAGAACTGAGATAGACAAAATGAGCAAGCCAAGAAAATTGAATTGATATAAAGAGGATGAAGACAGCTCAGGCATGATAAAATTTTATGCCAAGAAAGACTGATGTAGATGATTTTAAACCTAATGATAAAGTTGTACGAAAGGCATCTCCAACCAAGTTCCTCCTACTAAGAAGATGTTTGACACATATCACCCATTTGATCGGAAATTGAAATATGTCCAAATGATGTCATGTCATGACATCCTCAAGTTTCTTATGATGATTGAAGTTGATTTTGCTTCTAAAAGTCTTAATTGATCCCTTGTAATTAAAAGTTAGAATGTTGGTAAGGAAGATGCAAGACGAAAAAAGGATGGTCATGGCCTATTTAAAGAGGAGTTTACAATCTCATATGAGCTAATTCTTTAATTAACATATGGATGATTTAGATGACAACACATTATTGTGTTGACTGAAGTAGATTTTATTTCTCAATTATAGCAAAGGCAAAATAAAAAGAAGAACCATAATGATGAAAAGAAAATGTCGACCTTTGCCCTAAGGCACATTATGATAAAAGGACCAATTGTCCCAATGCATATGATGATGGAAGGACTATGTCCTTAAGATGATGAAGATGGAATGATGATGAACAAATGCCTTTCTAAGTGTGAGATGTACCATCGCACAAATGACCAAGAAGTTTTCTTCTTGTTAGTAAGCTCCAACCCGATGACTAAATTCGATGACGAATTTTATTTTAAGGGGTTTATAATGTAACGTCCGAGGAATTTTAAAAGAAAAAAAAAAGATAAAAGAGGAAAGGATAAAATTTGAATAGGAGGAGATAAAGAAAGGAGAAATATAAAACCAAATCAAAAGATAAGATGGAAACAAATCAGGAGAAATCTATTCCAATAACAACTCATATTTTCCTCTCCTATAAATATGATGCCAAGCCAACAAACCAACCCCCTATTTTTCCTACAAGTCGGCTCTGGTTCCTCTCCCGCTCGTGCATCTTTTCCGTTCCTTCTCGTCCATGATCCGCTGTCGCCAACAGGAGACTTGCCGGAGGGATTTGGACCACGATGCACGTGGATGACGAGCCTGGACAGAGGGGAACGGTCGAAATAAAGAAGAGGAAGAGGAAGAACACGAAAAAGAAGAGAAATGACGTGGGATTTCAATGGAAACTTCACAAGGTATAGAACTAGGGTAGATTCTTCCTAGAATCATGATTTTAGACTTGAAGCATGTTCTAGTTAATGCCTAGTTATAGTATGATATCGTATGATGATATTTGATGCCGACCATCGTCGAAAAAGATTATCAGAACACGCACTGCGCGTCCACGCAGATTCTACGTAAGAGGACCCGGTCCGGGTTGACCTTAACCCGGCCCGAGCAGGTCCAAACTCGGACCTAGTTCTGTGAACTCAGCCCGGATCCGCCATTACCGCGCTGGTTGATGATGACCTTCGAGCTCTGCAACAGGACGAACCTGGCCTAGGTTAATGATGACCCGGCCTGAGTTCCACCCACGATGAAGAAGAAGGGCGTGATGGCTGCCCCGACTTGACGATGACCCGGCCCGGCCCGGGTTTAACCTTATTTTTCTGAGAATGATGTCCGATGAACTCGGCCCGGGTTCTACCTATCTCGGTCCGGGTTTCGATATCAATTATGATGATTCTATGATGTTTAGGCCCCTGATTCATGTGGTTAATCCTGATTTAAGTCATGATTATGCTTATGCTATTATGCCTTTACTATAATGATGTCCAACATGACCATGATCTTATGACTCTTATTATAATGAATTGATTTAGATCTAATCATATCGTTGACGATACCTATTCATATCCATTAATGTTGATCTATTTATAATGATGATTAAGATGTTTATGTGCATCTGATTTCTCTCCATGATCCTATCTTGTAGCTCTGATTATGTCTTATATAATGATGATGATGATTAGGACCCTTAATCATTATGACCATGATCTTATGACTCTTATTATAATGAATTGATTTAGATCTAATCATATCGTTGACGATACCTATTCATATCCATTAATGTTGATCTATTTATAATGATGATTAAGATGTTTATGTGCATCTGATTTCTCTCCATGATCCTATCTTGTAGCTCTGATTATGTCTTATATAATGATGATGATGATTAGGACCCTTAATCATTATGATTTATTAATCCTTTCCTATGATGACTAAATCTTGATCATGATCCTTATGTCCTAATAAAGATAAATTAAAAGCTGCAAGATAAAAGATGAAAAATATTAAATGGAGAGCTCTTTTATGATGGACTGATGACGACCAGTTATGGGATGACTTCGGTCAGTTATGGGCTGGCTCTGCTAGTTATGATGATGATGATGATGAACGGGTTGAGGCAGACCTTCCCGTGGGTTGAAATATACCCCACTATAAGTCAAAGATGAATAATAAAATGATGAAGAAGATAAAGCATATTAATAATGAAATGCCTTCATGATGATTATGACTCTTGTCACTTCTATGATGATCTTTCCATGATTTCATGATCTATTATTAATATGATATAAAGAAAATGATACAATGCATGATTTTTTATCTTCATACAATTATCTCTCATGAATCTTTGTATGATGATGACCTCAGAATCATGATGATCAACTCTTGTCATTCTATGATGACTTATTATGATCTATCTCGATCTTTTGATCCTATGATCCCAAGAAGATGACATCTTGATCTATTGATTTCTTATGGTCTTAGTTATCTTCTATCCATATGGCATGTTATAAGAATCCTTTACTTATATCATGATGATGTCTATTTTCCTTTTATATGATGATGATGATGTCTTTATGATTCTTGTCTAGTATTATGATCTTATGATTATTTCTATCTTACTTCCATACTGAGTTGTAAAACTCATAGGGAGGTTTCTTCCCTGCATGTTCTTAAATGCAGGATCAGATCTTAAAGATGAAGGTGACCAACGGTGACAGATCGAACTCGTAGGTAGCTGCACATGGGTATCTTGAGTCTTTTAATTTAATGTACTAGCTTCCCTTTGGACTCATATGAAGTTCTTTATTAGTTTTCCGCATACTAAGATGTCATATTCTATTCTTTTAATGATAATTAAGTCTTTCGTGTTTATATGATATTTGAGTTGACCAGTCAAAGTCATATTTTTTATCAATAAGATATACACGAAGGATGAGCCGTAGCATCTTGAAGCGTATTCTGTCACGTGGCGGGGTGCGATTTGAGGGCGCTACATTGCAGCTTAAAGCATCTTAAATAAAGTAGATTGGGTTGATTGAGTTTTCGGCGTCTTTAATTTTACTTCTATTTAAGATAGTTAGGTTCGCAAACTTTTGAATCATTTAATTTAAGCAACATTTCATATTCATGCATCTTAGTTCAGAATATATTAAAGTGGATTGAGTTTTCAACTTATTATATTCTTTGCTAGAGTAGTTAGGTTCTCAAGTTTTAAGTTCTATACCTTTTATCCGTTTATTTTTTACAAGAAGTCTATATTTGATTATTGATAATTAAGAGAATCCGGATACATAATCTGAGTTCTAACTTTCTCTCACATTAATTAAAGACATCATTATTCTAGATTATCACCAATTTGAATCATTTTTATCTGAAATTAATTCTTGTTATTCTCTCAATTAATAAACTTAAGTTAGAAAGATAAGAATCTAGATTAGTTCTCATGGACACTCTTATTCATTCTTTATTACTTGATAAGATCTAATATACTTGCTAGTATATTTGCATTTCATTATGTGTGTGTATAAACTTAATAATTTAGAAAGCAAATGAAAATACATTATAATGGGTGAATCCCTATCTTTTGTAAAATGATTCCACATTCTTATTGAAAAAAAATATTACTTCATAAAAAATGAAAAAAAATAGATCTTAAATATCACTAAGGGATTAATGGCAATTTAATAAATTGTAAAATGATAAACAGAAAAGTTGATGATCCTCGACATAATGATATTGTCACTTGGAAAAAAGGCCAGGATCCAAAACGATAGTTCAAGTTAGATGTGCAAAAAGAGATATATAGTACAAAAGATGTGGGAGGAAATAAGAAAAGGTCTACATTCCCTCTATGTTTTAAACTATAAGTGCACTCACCAACAAGAACTAGATAACGGAACAAATAGATGATAATATAAAAACAAAGTCCAATAGATGTGATAACAAGGCTTCTAAGTTGCACGAAGATGTTATCTTCCTTGTATCATTGTTATCGTTACTTCGTTGGAGGCAAAAGCATATGATGATACCGTAGGTGCTCTATTGTCGTTGCAAAATCCAGGTTGCTTTGGCAACGGCACCATGATGGATTCATCAGATAACATAAGAACAACATCATGCATTGTGGGCCTGTCTTCTCTCTTCTCTTCCACACATAATAAGCCAATTTGGATGCATTTTAGCAACTTAGGAAGATGGTTAACACTACAAGAAAATCGCGATTTTTCGATGGATAATTTCCGACGGTTCTAAATCCGTCGCAATTTGCGACGGATTTTTCGACGGATTTTTCGACGGTTATGACCGTCGGAAATAATTTATATTATTATTTAATTTTTCGACGATTAGGAACGTCGATATTTTTGATGGATATCCATCCGTCGCAATTTCCGACGACTTTTCCGACGGTTATGACCATCGGAAATAAAAAAATTAAATTATGTATTTTTTATATTATTATTAAATGTTTTCGACGGATTTTCCGACGGTCAAGACCGTCGGAAATAAAAAAATTAATTATATAATTTATTATATTATTATTTAATTTTTCGACGATTAGGACCGTCGATATTTCCGACGGATATCCAACCGTCGCAATTACCGATGGTCAAAACCGTCGGTAAAATAAAAAATAAATATTATATATAACTAAATATATTTACGACGGTCACAACCGTCGATAATTATAAAAATATTTAATATTTACGTTTTCGACGGCCGCAACCGTCGATAATTAAAATTTCGTTATCCCATTTTTTTTCCCTTTTCCCGCTTTCTTTCCACTTTTTCCCTTTATATATATTCCTCATCCATTTTCTCTCTCCCTCTTCCCTCTTCTCTCTCTCCCTCCTCTCCTCTCTCTCTCTCCCGACCGCGAGCACCCCTCCCGCCCGTCGGACGCCGGCGACCATCCCACGTCGAACGCCGGCGACCCTCCCACGCCGGACGCCGGCGACCCTCTCCCGCGCCGGCATCTCTCTCTCTCTCTGCTGTCGATCGTGGCCGGAGGCCGGATCCGATCCGGCCGCTAATTTTTTTATATTTAAAAAATTATTTGCGACGATTGCGACCGTCTAAAGATCGACGGTTGCGACGTCCGTCCAAAGTTTCGACAGTTGCGACCGTCGAAAAGTTGCGACGGCTCGAACCGTCGGCCTTTTCCGGCGGTTGCAACCGTCGAAAATATCGACGGTTCGAACCGTCGGGGACTTTTCTGACGGCCAGAACCGTCGATATTTGTGACGGATTTTTTTGAGCCGTCGCAAATCCATTTGCGACGAGCGTTTTTCCGACGGATCGATTCCGACTAAAAAACCGTCGGTAATTGCGTTACCGACGGTTTTCGGGCTGATTACCGACGGTCCGGACCGTCGGTAATCCGCATTTTTTCTAGTAGTGTAAGAGATAATCCAATTGATCCTTCTATTAACTCCAAGCCTCTATCATTTTTCCATAGTTTCCAGACCTAAAAAGAGCAATTCATTAAAAATATTTGATGTTACGTTCGCTAAAAATTGGAACTGTAGCATTATGTAACACATACATGTTCTACGAAGTTCACGTATTCGTCTTTTTGAGTGAGATATTTGTTACTTTTCACAACTAAGATCTTTAGTACTATCACGCCAAAGCTGAAAACATCAGATTTCTATGAGAAAAGTCCATCCATTGCATACTCTGGCGCCATATATCCACTGCAACAAGTAGCCAACCATATTAGCATTGACAATAGTGTACAAGCATGACACTTTCATATGATTCATGTATAGTCGAAAAGCTCTAAACAATCGTCTCATGATATTACAACTTGACAAACTTCATTTGTAGATGATACTTACTATGTCCCAACAACCCTTCTTGTTTGCTCATCAAGTTGCCCTGCTTTCAAGATCCTTGCCATTCCAAAATCTGATATTTTCGGATTCAAATCCTTGTCAAGAAGAATATTGCTCATCTTGAGATCTCGATGAATAATTGTCAACCTGGAATCTTGGTGAAGATATAAAAGCCCCCTCCCAATTCCTATTATGATATCAATGCACTTTTGCCAAGTAAAACGCGCATTATTTCTTCCATCTAACAACAACAACAAAGCCTTATCCCACTAGGTGGGGTCGGCTACATGGATCATACGACTATATTCGTTGATCCATGTTCATGAGATTCGACAGGGTTTTACGTTGGTTGTCAGGATCTAACACAATCCTCCTTTATCTGAACTTGGGACCGGCTATAAAACATAAGCGAAGTTTTCTTCCATCTAACAATTTCATTAAATTAGTCAGTCTATGATAAATGCAACATAGTTGTCTTTAAAATATTATAATGAAATCTAAATTGTGGAAACTAATACCTTAGTTCTTAAAATATAAAGAACTACAATGATAGAGAAAATTGAGCTAACCAAGTATGAAAGCATCCAAGCTGCCATTATGCATGTACTCGTATATTAACATCCTTTCCTCATCCTCAATGCAATATCCAAGCAATTGGACGAGATTTCTGTGCTGAAGCTTTGCAATTAGATTGACCTCAGTTTTGAACTCATTTAATCCTTGCATAGACCTTTTGGACAACCTCTTGACAGCAATTTCCCGACCATCTCCTAGTTTTCCCTGCAGATTGTTTAACAATGAAACTTCATCAATCATGACTTCTTTGTTTGTCAAGACAAAAACAAGATTTAGCGTCAGAGAAAGGCACTGCTCACCTTGAACACAGTGCCAAACCCGCCTTTTCCGAGTATCTTATGGCTGGAGAAGTCATCAGTCGCTTCTTGTATTGTAAACATATCATATGAAGGCAACGCCGTATCATCTTCTCCTTCTCTGCGTCTTATGGCATTAGTTATTATGGCTTGCATTGAAGAATCAAGGCATGTATCAGTACTTTGGTACTAGAGAGTGAATATGAATTTGGTTGAGTACTTGAGGAAATATTAATAATGAATGCACCTTGATAATTTCGTCCCGTCCTCTTCTTGAAGCATAAAAGCAAACCAACAAAAACCAGAAGAAAACTAAACGTAAAGGCGAGGAAGATCACCAACAGTCCTTTCTTCTTGCTGGAGTCGGTGGAGTCTGAAAAGACAATCAAAGCATTGAGCGAGAAGATAGAATTCATCTCCATATGTAAAGACTATGGAACAATATCAGTAATTCAATACTTTATGGCTGGGTTGTTGACCATTCAATATGTTGATGTGCCTTAAATTATGTACCCTGTATTCAAAATTATGAAAGAAAAAAAAATAAAAAAGAAGGAAAAATGAGAATCTGTGGCGGAAGTGGAGGGTTTGGGCTCGTGGAGGGTGCGGGGGGCGAAGCCCCCCGCAGTATGGACTTTTATATATAAGGGTTAGGGTTTTATATGATGTACATTCTCTTTTAACTCATAGTGAAAATTTCTGACGGCGGCCTTCTTTGCCCGTGAATGTTTTTCTCTGTTCACATTGATCAAGAGAGTTTTACCACGTTAAATCTCTGTGTTCATCTTCTCTTTCTTTCGTTGTTTTGATTATTTATCGATTCTCGGTGTTCTATTCGTAACACAATACTATATTGAACATTGTGCAAAACAAAATCTTGTTTTAGTTCGACACAATTGGAACAGAAAAAACCAAATTAGCTAAGTTAATCTCCTACTGTGATTACTATACGCTTAAAATTGTGTTCCTATTGAAGGTATGCTTACTTGACCCGGAAGAATGAAGCCGGACATGTAGTTCTTTGCCGAGTGCGGATTTCCCACTGATGTCAAACATATCGTTGTGCCAGATTACGCAACCTGTTACACCCAGCACAGCATACACCGTGCAGCTGCAATTCCTTAAGCACCACTCTCTGCATTCATCAAGATTCATGTGCCTGTCACTTGTAGCGTTCTCCGTATCAGGCATCTTCACGTTGCTCACTAACGTGAAATTATCTGATGATGAGCATTTTGCAGCTGCCTCCCTCACGCATCCATCCGAGTACTTCCCCTTATTCCAATTCTCCGAAGACCTGGGGACGAAACCATTCAGACACCTGCAGATTGAGCTGTAAGATGTGTCGCAGATGCCATTGGCTCCACAGATGGCGTACTTATCACATATCTCCCATGGGATCTCGATGTTGAAGTACGTCGCCCATTCGTTGCTCGATGGAGTCCAAACGAGGAACCGAAGCGATCCTGTGCATTCAGCAGCACACGAAATCTCCAAGAAGTAGCCACCACGTTCCCGGAGTAATAGCCACCGTAGGCGTTTTTGAAGAACTCTAAAGTAAAAAAGCCATTTGAGGAAACAAATTTAGGCCAGTCCCACGGTCCGTAGAAGCGAGCTATTTTCTGAGGCCCTCTCCATGTGTAGGATTCCGGCACGTCGTAATTCGAGAACCTGTAGCAGTAGTCGCCTGGTGAAGGGTCGCTGGGACTCCTCCACGACGTGTACTGCCAGGAGATGTTGTGTTGGTAGTCCACGCCGACCTTCATGTTTGCAAGATACGTGTCGCCTGGATGATCAAAGCTTTGCCAAACTACTGATCCGCCGGATCCTCCTGCAGTACTCATCAAGACGAGGTTTCCTGAATCCAGAAGCCGTATGGCCGGAGTTTTCCCGTTCGTCGACGTGTTCGTCGACCAAAATGCTCCGCCGGGTCTGTTGGACAGGACTAGATCCATCTGTGGTGAGGTGCAGAGTTGCATTGTCGGAGCTGCTGAGAGGGTTGGCTCTGTTGGCGACCCATACGACTGTCTGAACTGAGATGTTGTAGAACCAGATCCCCAGGTACCTGTTGGTCGTTTTGACGGGGCTGAAGAATCCCATCTCAAACATCCCTCCTCTAGAGATCAAGGTCTGGCCGTCTGTCAGCGTGTTGTTTGCCATCATTGTGTCTCCTGCATTATTATTGCGGACAAATCACTAATAGCTGATGTCAAATATCGTCGGATAGTTATCAAATAACGTGTTCGAAGGCCAAAAATGCATGGTAAGCACTTCCAAACCATAAAAAAGAAACATGGTGTTCTTTCACAAGGATAAAAGTGGATGAAATTATGCATCTGCAGTTTACAACATCACGTACCAGAATGGTGATTGGGGAAAGAAGAGACTGTTGCTGCCGCGATTGGCAACAAAGCTAATAGCTTTATGATGAGCATAGGGACTACTCTAGTAGCCCTCCGCATTCTTATGCACAACGCTGATACCCTGATTCTCTGCTGTCTGATGGCGTTAACTCTGTGGTGTGTTTGAAACTAGCGACTCTAATATATCAATAAGCTCGTTGTCTTTCAGATACATTATTAAGAATATAAAATTATTAATATGACTCTATTTTTAAAAAGATTGGTCAGCACAATCAGAACCAAAAGTTTAAATTTTTTATTTAAAAGATTATATTTTCATCTATTTGTTTACGTAATAGATTGAGCTAAAATAAAGTTGTGAGCAGTGTCAGTGTTGCCATTTTCAACGACTTAAAATTTAAAATAAAAAATTGATCAATGCATCAATTTCAAGAAAGATGCTTTTGTTTTTCTTATCCAAAGTGGTTGACTTGCGGGAGGAATCTACTTTCCTCGAGTCAATAAATTGTCTCGACGTTAGTAAAAGTTTGGAACCTTAACTTCTAGTTCTCGTTGTGAAGAATCTGTAACCACAATGGACCTATCACCTAGTCGAACGAACATGATCATGCATTGCCGATAAGGTGACGGGGATTCTTCTGGCTGTGAGTCTTCTTTTAAGTCGTCTTTTGGGATGGTTCCAAGTAATTGCATGTTGAGTCTTGGGTAAATTAGTTCTCCAAATTCTAAGGGACATTTGTTTGCGAAATCGTGACCTTATTTTGCTCGATTCCATCGAACATCGTCTTAGAAGTAAGTTTTCAAGCGGGAACAAGATTGATAAAATCGGGGTCACGTGACCACGGTCTCGCACTCCCGATTTCACTATTTTTGGTAGAATCGGGAGCCACATCTTTTTTTGTCTTTTGATTTTACATGACGTTTTCTTTTTTTTTTAAAAAAATCATTTTCTTCTTTTTTTTCTTTTCTCTCACATAATATCTTTTCTAAAATAAATTTTCTCTCACAAAATATCTTTTCTCTCAACTTTAATTTTATTGCACGATTCATTTATCTGATCAGTGATATGCAATCTTTTAATTACCTTGCTGACGTAATAAAATATAATAAAAAACTAATTTATTGACATGGACAAGTATTCTGATATATGCTGTCATTTCTTTCGAAAGGATTACATGTATAAAAAAAATTGTTTTACTCTTCGTCATTATTCATCATGTTGTACCTAGTAATTTTGTGTTTGATTTTACACGTATCTACAATGAGATGTTCTACTAATTTGAGAATTGAAGCCTTGAAAGTTTTTCATCGTGCAAACAATAATGATATATTTTTTGAAATTTGATTATGGGTTTCTTCCTTTCTCCGGCTCAGTTTTCTTATTCGGATCCCAAGTAAAATATATTGTGAAAGATATTTATAGGCTTAAAATTTATGAAGAAAAAAAAAAGAACAATATATTAATGTTTTATCAGAATATGCTCTCGAGGTTGATTCAACTTTCGATAAGTTTCTGAAAATGTGTTTAATAAACACTCAACAAATATCGGTAGGTGACTAAGAAATTTTCCCAAAATTAAATATTGGGTTATTTCCTCTGACCACCCCTCAATTATCGCGAATTACCACATCTAACATCAAACTACGAACTTCATTTTTTGGATATCTAAACTATCGCGATTTTTTCAGTTTGATTTTTTCGTCCAATTCCATCGACTTCTCCATTATTTTTTATTTTTTGAATTTATAAAATATTCATTATACTCTTGCCTTAATTCACTTTTATATAAAAAATTATAATAATGAATATAAAAATATTTTTTAAAAAAAAAGAGAGCGACGAGGAAAGGGGATGGCGACCCCCCCCCCCTCCTCCCCTCTCGGGAAAGAGTGAGGGGGAGGGTCGCCTCCCCTCTCTTTCTCGCGCCATCGTCGGAGGGGGGTCGCCGCCCCCCTCTGCATCATTGTCGACGACGACACAAAGGGGGGGCAGCGACCCCCGCCCCCTCTCTACGGTGGAGGGGGGTCGCCGCCTTCCCTCTGCGTCGTCGGCGGCGGCGCTGGAGAGAGGGAGCGGGGGGTCGCCGGCCCTCTCTGCATCGTCATCGACGATGATGACACAGAGGGGGGTGGCGACCCCCCCCCCCCTCCCCTCTCTCTTTTCCCGGCGCCGAGAAAGAGAGAGCGGGGGGTGCCGCCCCCCTCTGCGTCGTCGTCGATGACGATGCAGAGAGGGCCGATGACCCTCCCCCCCCTCTTTCCCGGCGCCGGGAAAGAGAGAGGAGGGGGGGTCGCCGCCCCCCTTCCTCGTCACTCTCTTTTTAAAAAAATATTTTTATATTCATTATTATAATTTTTTATATAAAAGTGAACTAAGGCAGTGGTATAATGGATATTTCACAAATTTAAAAAATAACGGAGAAGTCGACGGAATTGAACGGAAGGATCAAACTGAAAAAATCGCGATAGTTTATGTACCCAAAAAATGAAGTTTGTAATTTGAGATTAAACATGGTAATTCGCAATAGATCAGGGATGGTCAGAGGAAATAATCCTTAAATATTATTATGGAACTTTGGGGCCTTACGTGCGTCCATTCGTCTTATATCAATATGATAACTAAACAGCAGCAAAAGACTTCAAAATATAACGACCTTAATAACTTGTAACATATAGCCTTCTTGGACTCAATGCGTTCAATACTAATAATATGTACCACACATTCATAATTCATTCTGAGCTGAATGGTCATCGTCATCTTTTCTTGTCTGCACGATTCCAGAATATAATCTTTTTTCTTAAAACATGTAAATGTGATATTACCTATCAAATGTTATCTACTGAAGCGCATATATCATCATTAGAATAAGAATGTGGGACATACGATCGGACTATTTCATAACTCTTAAAATGATCATATACTAACACCTCACAACTTATTGAAGGATAATATAGTAATTTTATAATTTAATAAACATATTTGATGAACTGATAAGTGGTAAGGGAGACTTAAAAAAAGGAATACGAGAAAGAAAGGCTAATCCTATTTGAAGAAGCAATTAGAATTAGAATATGATTAAAAGTACGATTAGAAATGATAAAAAATAAAAAATAAATCCTATTAAGAGGAGAAATTGTAATTAGATTAATATTAGAGATTTTAATTTAATTTGATATTCAAAAAGAATATTTAACGGACATAGAACTCTCACATAAGATAAAATTATAAGTATTAGGACTTGAACACATTTCGAATATTATTATAATATGAATTATTATTTTAATTAAAAATTAGATGATAAAATATTATTATATTGAATAATTCTAAAAATTGAAGAAAATAAAGTAATAAAGGATAAAATAAAAATATAGTTTGAGTGAGATAAGTTAATAAGGGATAGAGATAAAATTTGATTGAGAGAAGTTATTAAAGAGATATGAAATATTTTGAGTAGAGGTAAATTTGAGATAAATATGGTTAGAAAATAATTAATTAAGTTCATATTTAATTAACAGAAAATAATTAATAATTAATGAACATAATTAGTTGAGAATCAGTCCAAGTCTCAATAGGTCAAAAACTCTAATTAAAATTATGAATAGGATCTAAAAGGTAGTTAGAAATTATTATTACTCTTCACAAAATTTCTGTACAATAGTCCTCTCTTTCTCCTTCATTTTCTTATAAACCGAGGCAGAGCGTGATCGGCATACGGTTTCAAAGCCTCGACATGGGAAAAAATCACTCAAATGAAAGGCATGGGTTTTGAGGCAAATTCAATAAGAAATCGCTGGCCAAAATTTCACCATTTGTGCAACTAGTAAACAACAGGAAACCAAGTTTGTTTTTCATCTGCCAACTTAAGGTACACAGGAGATCCCTATATCAACGATTTTGTTAATATAGTCTCTCAAGACCCTTGTCTTATAATTGAAATTAATTTGATATGGTTTAATTGTTAATGGGATTGCATAGATTATGACATCAAAAATCGGGCTAGAAGTTATGCTAAAAACATGATTTCTTGAAGCGGCAAAACCCAACCCGAGTTCCATGAAATCTAGTGCGAGTCGAAGTCAACTGGGCCGAGTTCACATAAACTCAAACCAATTTATAGTCAAGTGCGGCCTGGGTTATGCAACATGAGCATGACTCGGAATTGGACGAGCCAACTTAGCCACGGTTCACTTCATACTCGACCCAATCTTTGGTGATTAGGAGTTGAATCGAGCCAACTGATCCGGATTCACATCACACTCGACCCGAGTTTTACCTTGGCTGAAGTTGGATGTTGATTGAAGTAGAAATTGACCGGTTCCATCCCACCCTACTCGAATTCCAACACAAAAATAGGAAGAATGAGATACATGAACTGACCCGAGTTTGTACCGGCGTAGGCCCTATTCTAGGGGGTTTAAATGTATTTCTAAGTATTGATTTATGATAAATGATATCGTTTAAGAGTATTAATCATTCATGATTATGGAATTGAGATCTTGATATTAATTATTATTGTTATATTGATAGTATCATGTCATAATAAATATTATTATGATATTAATCTCATTGTGATCACTATTGATTGATGTCTTGTGCATTTAAAATTGAAAAGAAAGTTTAAAGTGGAGTAAACATAAACGTCATAAGTTAAATAAGATAAAAGATATAAGTAGCCTATATGATTGAAGCAATCATTTTGATTGAAGTGCCATTGTGATTAAAGCAGTCTTCGGTTGACCAAATAAACCAATACTTTTTTCCTAGCATATTAGATAAGTTGAGCTCCGAGAGCAAGTTGAGAAAGAGTTTAAAATAGATTTCACCAAAGAAGTTGAAGTTTTAATATCAATTCTCTCACTTACATATGTGATATATGATTGAATTCTTTGTTCAAAACTTTGTTGAATTCTTGAGTTTAAAAGAGGTAATTTTCTTGTTTCATATTAAGATTTTTTTTATATGTGCCATTTTCCTACATTTTAATTTGGAAGGGAAGTAGACCTCAAACTCTTGTACAATTTCTTGGGCCTATTAACATGTTTTTCCACATAGTTACAGTGAACAAGGTCAATTAGAAAATCTAGCATAAGCTTTAGTATGTTACCACTAATATTTTAGATTTTCGTAACTTCAAAATTTGAACCTGAGGTTACTAACATTTGTTCGAGCGCATGAGATTCAGTCTTACCACCCGTTAAGCCAATCAACTTTAGTTAAAGTTAGGATAGTTGTTTATTAATAATGTCCCGATAATTGAATAGAAGAGAATGACCAAGTCTCTCAAACTTTCCTAAAAGTGGAAAACGAAGAAGCATGTGATTTTCTCTGTTTTCTTGTGAAACTACACCCATGATTTCTTGTGATCTTGGATAGAGTCTTTATGATTTTTTCTATTTTTTTATTAGTATACTTGAAAGGTAAAATCTATATTTCATCTCTATCATTTATTGAATTTGTTATCAATAAATTCAAAAAAATTGGGTCAACTTTAATTCCTTAATATTAAGTCGGTACTCAACAACATATTGATGGCCCTGATGGAACCTCCCCTCCCTATTTTTGTTCCTTCTCTAATTTGAAAGACTTAATTTTCAATCTACAAATTATTAACATCTAAGTCGGCAGGGATCTTATTTTTTTCCTTTTAGCAAGAGTATTATTTTTCTGTTTTGTGAGGGCATCCACTTTATTGATTTTCTAATTAGGACTTGTCATATCTTCTAATTATTTAACTTATTTTATGATTATAGCTAATCTTTTTTTATGGATTAATGAAAAATACAATGGTTGAGGCTTTGAAAAGGCGCTCCCTCCTATAAAACATCAATACATGATGTGCGAGCCAAAATCCGGAAGATATGGCTTGGCAAATTCCTCAAATTTTCATAGCTGATCATAATAATTAAGCATGATCATTTGATATGAGGTGATGCAAATAAATTATCGATTATTTTGTTTAAAATTTTTAGAAACCATTATATTATTTTGTTTTTATTATTGACAATTTTAATTATCGCTAATCCAGAAAGATATGTCTTTTCATATTATAAGTTGGTTGGAATGTATTTTGTCAAAATTTATTCGATTAATTTTTTAAAATTTTAAACATTTTATTAATCGATAAATACCATTCATCTTATATCTTTTTCATTATTTAAAATATTTTATAAATAACTCTTACTCGTCTTCTTATATATATATATATATATATATATATATACTTTTTTCAATTTTTTACTTTGTTTATTTATAATAATATGTGATCAAAATTTAAAAGAATTTTTTGACATTTTGATTATTATTTATATTACCAATATTTACCTAAAATTATAATGTGATAATTTATTTAAGTGATGATTTAAATTGTTAGTTAATTAAAATGTAAAATGCTACAAATTTACAATCTTTTCATCATTTCAAAATTAGTATATTAAAACGCATATATATTATTACTTTTTTTTAAAGCTGAAAAAGATAAGTATGGTTTCTCCGCGTAGCACTCGTCTTAAGACCCATACCCAATATAAGAGAGTGCAATTATTAATTGTAGGTCAATAATAAATAAAGTATTTTTGCTTTCTATCAAAATAGAAAGAAAAAAAACATCAAAATTGTGCAACAAATGATTAATTCAACTTGTCAACAAGATGGCCACAATTAAGATGATTCGTAGGACCTGGCTATACGTGAATGGGCAAACTTTATGGGAAGAGGTTGCAGTGCCATGGTTGCACCAACCATAAGGCGTGTTAGATTCTTCAATTCCATTCTTATCAATTAAGATCGTGTTCATTTTTATGAAAATATTTTTTTAATAATATGTGATATGTAAAAGAAATTGATCTCGAAAATATAAGCCTACAATTATTACGTCGAGGCCAATTATTGTTTCTTTTATACCAACAAAAACATTAAAATAATAAATTGATTGGTTCAACTTGGCAACAATGTCGACGTAATTAAAATGGAAATTTGCCGTTTAGTTCGAGAATAAATGTTAAAATATCATCATATTTTGATAATATAGACAAACACGAATTAAAATAGAAATATTTTGATCAAACGTCAGAAAATGTGAAACCATATTGATAATGATGAAATCGTTGTTTTTATTCATAGTTATATTCTTTCATTTTAAACTTTTTTATTTTTTTTTTCTTTTATTTTTTATTTTTAAATCTTTTATTATTATATTAATATTTTTTATCATTATTATACTATTAAACATAAACTATTTATAATAAAATATTTTACTTAAAAATATTATAGTTAAAAAATTTATTCCCTACCATTCAAACACAAATTAAAATAAGAATATCTATACTTTTTCAACAATACAATATTCTACTACTTTATTCTTTTAAAAAATATTCTTTAACCAAACGGTTCGAATCTAGATATGAGTGAATGGATGGAATTATGAGAAGAGGTTGCGGTGCCATGGTCGCACCAATTATAAGTTGTGGTATATTCTTCAAATCTCTTCTTGTAAATTACGATCATGTTCGATTTGTTGGAAATATTTTTTAAAAAATAATAGGTGACATATAAAAGAAAATTGTCTTGAGGTAAAAAATAAATAGAGTACTTTTGTTTTGTACTAATACAAGAAAACATCAAAATTTTACAACATGTGATCAGTTCAACTTGGCAACATTGTCACCCAAAGGTGCCACAATTCAGATGGGAAATTAGGGCCTAGCTCTAAGGTGCCATGGCAATGGACAGAACTACAAGAAGACGTTGTTGCAGTGCCATGGTCGCACAAATTCCAAGGTGCGTCAGATTCTTCAAATTACTCTCATCAATCAAATATTATTGGCACAACTGATTAATCATATTACAAATTGACTAAAGCTATTCCTCTGGTATTTGATTCGAAGTTATTTAGTTAAAATCTATCATTTTTTTTCAAAGAATTCGATCAACCTGACAAGCCTACTCGAGCTAAAAAAATTAAAACGAAAAAATTAAAAATTAGAAGGCCGAAATTTAAGGTGATTTTTAATAAATTAAAATTCATCCTCTAAAATTAGAGCTCCATTTTTTATTTTTTATTTTTTATTTTTTATTTTTTATTTTTTATTTTTTTATTTTTTATTTATATAACTAATTCATATGTTATCAATTCTTTTATTACATATATAATATTTTTTGTATAAAATTTCATACTTTTATATCGCATTAACGAACTCTAATTTAATAACTGTAAAATTCTAGTAATATATTTTATATTTAATATAAAATTAAATACTTTTATATCAATTTTAATTTATTAATATATTTTTAAAATATAATTACATAAAAGTATGGTTCTGTAAAAATCAATCTGATAGAGTGTGATTTTTATTTTTTTTAAAAAAAATAGTTTCAGGCATCTTTTTTAATTTTAATTGATTTTTTGAATAAAAATCCAACCCGACTCAAAGTACTTTCACCCCTACTACACCAATCATTAACTACCCATGGGTATATTCCCAAGAAAAAATTTATTTCATTCATAAAGATAAAATGACTTTAGAATTTAATGGGCATCCACTACATTTTCATGACCCTTCGCCCTTTCGTCACCCTCGTCCTATTTTTTTTCTTTTTGGTTGCCATTGGCATCTTCTCGTTGTGCAGGGACGAAGCGTCGTCTTGGTGACCATCCGACTTGGGGGATTCCAACGAGTGGAGAAACCATGCACCCTCGTCTCTGCCATTGCCGAATGATCAGATCTCACCAATCCAACTCCACCAGTGCTGATCCACCTCCGCAGGCGATCGTCATCAGATTTTTCCCTTGATGCTTCTTACCGATGCATCCACTGATCCGTCCTAGATGTTCCTCACCGTTGCAACAGGGTTGCCATCCTCATGGCGCTCATCGCTTGCCGGAGTAGAAGCTCAGCATCGCAAACATGCACCGTGGTTTTTTTTCTCTCGTGCCATAATTTTTTTCTTTTCGTCCCACTCGAGCCGTTCATGAATCAACTTCATATCTCAATAATCAAATCTAAGTAAAACAAGATCCAATCAGAAGGCTATGGATAATTACTATAATTTGATCAAGTATGGTGACAATATGATCAGGTATGATGATAATTTGATCACAAATTCAATAGAAATAAAAATTCAATTAACTATAATTTAATATTAAAAAATAAGTTTTTTGCTCCCGAACTCAGACCGTGTCATATGGAATTCGGGCCATGTTCCCCAATATATTTTTCACCTCAGCTGGACAAAACTCAAGCTGAGTGTGTTGTGAATCCTGATCTAATCGACCCGATTCATGTCTATTAGTGCACGCACTGAAACATACGGCGTTCGAATCGAAAAGGAGTCGTGTTGTTAGGAATCCGATCCACATTGTTGTGAATCTTGTCTATGTCAGAATATGATTCAGTATGGATTCCATGGAACCCGGACAATGTTGATTAGAACTTGAGCTGTGTCAAGCGAAACTCGGACCATGTTGAATAAAACCCGGAATTAGTTCTCTAAAAATCATGTTCCGACATGATTTTTCGACTGTCACAAATATGCCATTCAATATCCAATTGATGTAAAACTATATCAATGCAATTTCTATATAAATAGCATGAGTCAAGGTTCCATACCGATCAAAATCGTTCATATGAGAATCCTCATACGTAAAGTTAGCTGAAAAAATCAATTGAGTTCTTGTTGTTTGTAGATTGCACAAACATTGAACTTTGGCTCGTGATTTCTCTGCAATGACTTTGAAACTTGTGTCGATCATTTGAATCTTGTTCTCCTATGTCAGGACTTTGAATTTTGAAATCAATTGTTCGTTACTATCTAAAATTTCTCAATTCGCGTATAAACGAGAAGAGAAGTGGAGGCTCTATTTTACTGATAAGGATTTTTCAGCCACCCTTTTAAACCATATTTATAGTATATGATTAGGATTTTAATTTCTATTAGGCTTTGTACTCATCCTAAGTTAATATAGATCATCCATCATTAATTAACATTTTGATAATTATTTAGAATTAATTTAATTCAAATTTAATTAACAAATCCATAATCATGCTCATAATAACTCGGCCTTCACTTAAATTCTATTTTATCTTTTCCAACTTTTCTCTAATTTCTTTTTAGTTTTAGAATTAAATAATTCAATAAACACAATACTGATTTTCATATTATTTTTGGAATAAGATATTATTAATTTTAAGAAAATCTAGGTCGTTACAAGTTTACCCTAATGGCAATTCAACAATCATGATTTAGCCTACGGCTTTCTTTTTATTGTGGTGTAGCAAGACCACCGATTAAATTAAAAACAATAATTGTAACAATATCTATAATAATCACAATTCAATATATGAAAAATATAATCAATACATATCGTAGGATGTACGAATTGAGTTGCACCTTGGGACGTAGCACCTTATCTCACTTTGTCTCGGATAGTCGGATGGTGGTTGCAAGAGAGAGAAAGAGACCGGTTGGTGAGATGTCTTCTTATTAAATCCTGGAGGTCTTTGTTTATAGGATTTTAAGCATATTTTAAGATCAATCATTACTCAATTCAAATTTGATTAAATCTGTTAATTTAATTTTAACTTAAACCTAACCAACTTAAATTTTATATCATTATCTTAATCCAATTCAAATTCCTTTTTGCAACTATTATCATAAAATCTATATCTTACCTCCAATTAAACCATATTTTGAAAATTAATTAAATAACTATTATTTATACCCATTAATTTTTAATTAAAATAATAATATATTAATATTTTATTGTTAGAATACATTTAAACTTAAAACTCATACTTTAATCCTAATTAAGAATTCTTTACAAGTTAAACTTGTAATTGAATCTTAATTCAATTCTGAACTCCTAAATTTAATATAATAATAGTTTCCTTTTTCAACTTATATTTATGTTTTCATCTTTTCCTATCTCATATCTAACAATACTTTTATTTTCTTTTAAATTCCTCTTTCTATCTTATCTAATCCTTTAATTTCATATTATATTAATAATTATTATTTCATTGAAATATGAATTCTTAGGATATCAACTGACAACCTACTCTAATATCATTTATATTCTGCCTAATGAAATAACTAAATAAGTGAAATTAATATTATAGTAATATCTATGCGTATAATTCATATTACAAGAAATGTTGGCGCACCCAAAAAGAAGAAAATACCATCCATTAAGTGATAGAGTACACTATCCATTAAGTGATAAGAGTTGACATTGTCTTAGTATCAAAATATGGGGATGCCCAAAGTGGGAGAATCCTTCCAAAAGTGATCATTGGTGAGCGCCTTTCAAAAAAAAAGCTAAGTTATCAGCCTCATAATTAACATGATGTCTAATATAGTTACATTGAAAATTTGCGAGACGGCGTAATCAATCTAATGTTGTAAATAAGACTATGTAGGCACCATTGTGAGGGGGATTGATCATTGATGAGATATGTTGCTGTATGAGAGTCAATTTCTAGAATAATATTTGAGATGCCCAAACACTGATAGTAAGTCTTAGATAGATGGCCCAAGTATCGAGTCGAAATAATGTTGCTTCAGTTGAACTAGAGCGAAGGTGGGGCTCCCAACTCCCCACAAGGTGGATGGTTAGGGAGTTCCCCTCAGATGTACTAGGATCTAACTCATGATAGCTCGTCACAATTCGAGACCAAGCCACCGTGTGATTGTCGTGATGGAATTAAAATGAGCATCATTTCGACAATGCCAGATTCCCATAAAGTCAAGGCAAATAGTTTGTGAAAAGCAAAACAAAAATTAGGATAAGGAGAGAAGGGCCCCTCATAGATCCATCCACCGTCAGGTCAAGAATTAAAATGAGTAAAAGAGCATATAGTTTTGATTTTAAATAAATGCCATAGCTGCAATGAGAAGGAGCATTGAAAAAATAAATGAGCACAAGACTCATCTACAACCTGATAGAGGGAGTAAAGTGGAGGAACATCAGTATTAAAATCCAATAGTATGAAATTTATGTGAAGGCAATTGTGAGCAAGTTTTGATAAAAAGATATGGAGTTTAGGGGGAATCTTAGCCTTCCAAATTATATTTCAACTAGACCATTCAGCACATGGAGGTAGCTCATGGGCAAACTAATAAAATTATAAATTGACTTGGCCATGGGATTATCAAAAGCTTCTAGAGCCCAAATTCATTGTTCCTCATAGGGGGTAGCATGCAGATTAATAGTAAGAATCTTATGCCATATACAGGGAGCACAACACTGATCAATCAAAATAGAATTCCAGGTGAATGCCCAACATGAGATCCACAATCGTTAAAGAGAAAACAAGGGAAAACACATTCACATATGTGGACATAAAACATAACGGAACATTAAAAAATCAGGAATCAAAATAAACATGTGTTAGACTCATTGCCAATTTGCTTTCTGAGGTCATAATTTTTTATCGACCTTCCAGCACTGACATTGTTAATCTGTTAGAGGTCGAATTGCCGGGCTCCTTGGAGGTCATAGAAATGAAGACACCAGGTTGCTCAGGCTGAATTAGCACTGCAGATTCACTGGCCAGCATCAAAATAACTTCACCCATTGTTGGCCTCTCTTCACTCTTCTCTTGCACACAGAGCAAGCCAACATGGAGACATCTTAAAACTTCAGACTTGTTGTGAGGCACTCCAATTGCTTTCTCCAGAAGTTACAGGGATCTACTGTTCTTCCATAGTGTCCAAGCCTACAAAATACGTTCATAAAGAACACAGTGTGAAGATTCATTTTGATAGAGAGGAAAATGAAGATTTCTGCATCTGATTGAACTCGATGCTTGCATGTCCTAGAAGGTTTAAAGGATGGTGTGCTTGCGTTACAGTTCGGTTCCTTTTACCGCTCAAAACTTCTAACACTATCACGCCAAAACTGAAGACATCAGATTTTTCTGAGAACTTGCCATACATTGCGTATTCTGGGGCCATGTATCCACTGTGTTTCGTAAGGAAAGTTGTCAAAATAGTGTCTGTTTCATAATCTATTTACAATGAAGGAAACGTTTGTTTAGTTCGGTAACACTTACTATGTCCCCACAACTCTTCTGGTAATCTCTTCAATTTGATCTTCTTTCAGAATTCTTGCCATGCCAAAATCTGAAATCTTGGGATTCATGTTTTGATCGAGGAGAATGTTGCTGGTCTTCAAATCTCTGTGGATAATTTTCAGCCTAGATTCTTGATGCAGATAAAGAAGTCCCCGTGCAATGCCTACTATGATATCAAAGCGTTTACGCCAGTCCAACAAGGGAAGCTTCGTTTTATCTGGTATGACATTTCAACTTTCAGTTAGTAAAGGAAATTAAATCACATCTAATTAAGCTGGCCATTAGGGGCTTTTCAGGAGTAACCAGGATGTTCCTAGATCCTATTGTTGCATGGAGTATAAGGAGAATCTTAGTCTGACCAATGACTATATACATATATTGTTAAAAATATGGGTTAAAATGAGTATATATATGCTGCAGTATACTGCATTCAATGGTAGATCGATCGACTTTTATCTATCATATAAAAGTCGATCAACTTATTATAGTTCATGCAGTATATTCATTTAACTGCGTGACAGTGCGCCAGGTGAAAGCAATCATAAAAGCCACACTAACATAATAAGATTACTGCTATCATGTAGACCAAAACACTGCAGAAACATGTTTCTAAAACAAATTTCTATGTACGCAAGTATCAGATAAATTATATTCAGATCACAATATGCGCATACAGCTGTGTGTATTGAAGTGATCCAGGACGAACCAAATATGTAACAATCCAAGCTGGTATTCTGCATGAACTCATAAATCAGCATTCTTTCATCATCCTCGATGCAACAGCCGAGTAAGCGAACAAGATTCCTGTGCTGAAGTTTGGAAATTAATAAAATCTCTGTCTTGAACTCGTCTAGGCCTTGAACAGAATACTTCGACAACCTCTTCACAGCAATCTCTTGTCCATCTTCCAATTGACCCTGTTAAATGATGCTTCATGTTTTTCTGAGAGCTTTCTTGAAATTTTTCAGAAATGAGAAACAACAAGTTACAATGCGCATAGTGCATTGCTATTTGGCTGGAACCATTACCTTGTATACAGGGCCAAACCCACCTTTTCCAATTAGGTTATTGGAAGAAAAATCATCAGAGGCTGCTTTCAGAGTAAGTTTACTGAATAGAGGCAACTCAACCTCATGCTCTTTGCCTTCAGCAGCAGAACTTACTGTTACCTGGCAAATTGAGTCAAAACATTTGCCAAGTAACCAAATAAAACAAATAGTCTATTATCTAAGGGAATAGAGTTATTTACCCATTAAATTGTTCAAAAGATGATCATACGGACCTTGAGAATATGTTGAAGTTAAACCTGGATGCCATCCTCTTCTCCTCAGGTATAGAAACGAAGTACTGACGAGAAACACAAAGCCAACTACCGGAAGTATGATTTTGGGCAGTGAAATATTCTTCTTTCCGGGCGTAGCACTTGTTGAAGCATTATCTTGGATTGTATCTTTCATGACAGAATTATGCCAAGGGTACAATGCGAGTCACATTATATACAGCATTGATAACGGGAAAATGAGTTGGATAAATGAATCCGTACCTAACTCAGAAGCCGCAAGGCGAACGAAGAGATCATTCCCCCCATGCAGATTCCTAATATCCCTGAGATCACCATACCATGCCAGACATCCATTACCTCCATCCGTAGCATACGCCATGCAAGAACAATTCTTCAAGCACCAATCATTGCAATTGCCATGCGTCTTTGTGCTGTCTACTGTAACATTTGCGGTATCAAGAAGCTTCACGCTCGGCAATTCAAAAAATTCATCTGGTGAGCAACTCAGAGGCACTTTCCTCACGCAACCATCTGAGTATTTTCCGCTGTTCCAGTTGTCGGGTGATCTAATGGTGAATCCACGCACGCATTGGCATACAGGGGAGTAAGTTGCGGCGCATAAGGTGTTGGGACCGCAGTTGACGTAGTGATCACATGGATCAGGAGGCAACGTCGCGAGGACGGTCCATTGGTTCCGTTCCTCGGACCAGACAACTCCATGGAGCACTCCTGTTGCATCCAGAACAACTCTGGCTCTTCTCGACATGTCCATGGATCTGAACAAGTGGTAAACTTCATGCTCGCCGTAGACGAATTCCAGGCTAAGCTCGCTATTAGTACTGACGTATGGCTTACCATATGATGGTCCAGACCTGTAGATTTTGGTAGAATCTTTCCATATGAGAACCTCGGGCACCTGACCAACTTCTGTCCTGTAGTAGAAGTGACCTGGTGAAGGGTCTGTGGAACTCCTCCATGACGTGAGGTGCCTACTGCGATTGTTCCGGAAGTCCATTCCAATCTTCATGCCAGGTAAATAAGTGTCGCCAGGATGATCAAAACTCTGCCACACTACAAGCTTGGAGCTCTCACTGGACACCACAAGGTTTCCGGATTCCATAAGCCGCAAGATCGGATCGGCCACATTGGACGTTCCTGACGACCACACGATGCCGCTGTTGTTGCAGTAAAGAACAATGTTTCCATCTGCTGCAAGCTTCAGCACACCGGAGGTGCTGTTCGGAGGGGAGGCAAGGTTGGCCACCCACACTACTGTTTGAACTGGTAGGTCATAGTACCAAATTCCAAGATATCTGCTGGAATTGCTCCCAGGGCTGAAGAAGCCAAGCGCAAACATTCTTCCAGCTGAGACTAAGATCTGGCCATCTGCAAGTGTCCCATCGGAGGTCATCGTGTCTCCTGAAAAACCACCTGAAGTGTAGTCAACATGTAGGACTAATCAGTTGAAAAAACTCTCCGACGGAAAAATTGGAACTAATACAGAGAAAGTGCCTACAACCTTCAAGAATATGAAATGTTTCTGAAGAATAATTCACCTTGGGTAACATCGGACTGACCGATGACAAACTCAGCTGCCATGATTCCAAGCAAAAGCAGCAGTATCTGTGTTGCCATTTGTTGCATCAATTTTCGGATTCTTCAATCTGCTAATTTCGCGAGCTACATGACGTTACTGTGATTTGAGCTGAAGACATCATCTTTAAGCAGTGAGGATTACAGATCCCTAATTTTCCTGCTAATCCATGTTTCCTTCTATGCAATTGTCAACTGACTTTTAAGTCAAATGTCCATTCGTTCTTCAGGGAGCCAATTCATTATTATATGATACCGAAAGAACTTGAGAATGCATCCAGATTCCTGGTACATAATCAAATCGCAACATTTTGACTTCTGAAGGAAACTGCCAAGTGTCAATGTTTTAGGAAAATCACATTGAAGCTGTCAAAGGCTTGACAATTCTCTTGTGTTGAAATTTACTGAGTAAAACATCAGCAA
Source organism: Pontederia crassipes (assembly GCA_030549335.1). Lineage (NCBI taxonomy): Eukaryota > Viridiplantae > Streptophyta > Magnoliopsida > Commelinales > Pontederiaceae > Pontederia > Pontederia crassipes. Next base: position 56,915,373 of record CM060194.1, on the reverse strand, counting down.
ACTAGTGACTAAATTTTCCAACAAGCAATCTCTTTCTGATCATGCATAGAGCATTCAGTGTCTTGTACTAAATAGACGAGCATGGCATGTCTGTCTTCCAGCTGCACACAATTATCAGACTTCGTCATCTAACTAGGAGTTGTTCCCTTTTGGGAACAATATTGAACCTTTCTTACTAACAAATAACATGGTCACGGTAATGATCTTTTTTGCATTATTGTTGTTTTGAAGAATTTATTTTATAAAATTCAGATCATAGTGTTTATTACAAAAGTCACCTCTGCACTTTGTTTTTTCTACAGATGTAATATGTTTCAAATATCCTCCGCACTTTGTTTCTTTACAGGTTATATTTTTTTTCAAACATCCTAGAATCAAGGTGGAATGGTACTTAATCTCAATTATTTCAAATGTTGGGTCTTAATTAATCATTCTTTCAGTTGCTGATTGCAAAAAAGTGGAAGCCATCATCCATTTTTTATAACAAATCATGATCTCATACACAATGATCTGGTGTTCATTTTTCTTTTCTATCTGACATAATTAGGCTCATAGAATTTCTGTGCAACAGAGTTTCTATAAACTCATGAGTCCAGAGACAGAAAAAGATAGACCAATGCTTCATCTTCCCAAAAGCATGGCGACAGAATTATTGGATGACATGACATTCAAATCGATTGATGTTGAATCTGGGTCTGTGAGGGTTGTGTCTGTGGTGAAAATGGGCTGCTTAGGAAGGGCGTAACTGAACGAATCAGTCTCCAACATTGCAATTGCTGAGGACATGTTTGGCCGATCGTTTGGATGATCCTGCACACAAAGCAGTGCCAAATTGATGCATCTAGACACTTGGGTTTTAGAACAAGATGTTACAAGAACCGGATCAACGAACTCCAGGAGTCGGTCCTCTTTCCACAGCTTCCAAGCCTACAATCGAAAACGAGCTTCAGATTTTGATAAGATTCCATTAATTGAAAGAGAAGGAAAGAGTCACTTCTAACTTACAAATGATATAAGATTCATTGCTGATTCGGGGTGACTAAATGTAATGTTTCTATTTCCATTGACTATTTCAAGAATCAGTACTCCAAAGCTATACACATCTGACTTCATTGAGAATAAACCTTGCATTGCATACTCAGGTGACATGTAACCACTGCATTTCATTACATGAGACGAGATTGTAAATTTCTTCAGTCATATGATTCAAATTTTAGCATAGCTGAAAAGAAAAATGAAGCCACAAATTACATACTATGTGCCGACGACTCGCTGTGTATTCGCCTCGTTGTCTTCATTTCTAAAAATCCTCGCCATTCCAAAATCTGAAATTTTAGGACACATGAATTCATCTAGCAAAATGTTGCTTACTTTCAAGTCGCGATGAATTATCCGGAGTCTTGAATCTCTGTGAAGATATAATAAACCACGTGCAATCCCTTCGATGACGGTGTGCCGTGCAGTCCAGTCAAGTAAGTCCTTTTTTGCAGGATCTGTTTGATCTTTAAATGAGAACAGTACATGGTGCAAATATTTGGATGGAGAAAAAACGGACCCAGATGTTACAGAGCACTCACCGAAGATAAATGCATCCAAGCTCCCGTTAGGCATGTATTCATATATCAGAATCCTCTCCTCCTCATGAATGCAGCAACCTAATAACCTAACAAGATTTCTATGTTGTAACTTTGAGATTAAGATGACCTCGTTCTTGAACTCCTCAACACCTTGCACTGAATTCCTTGATAGTCTTTTCACTGCTATTTCCTGCCCTTCGGTGGACACTCCCTGTGGTTAAAATGCAGTCATTATTAATTTATTACGCAAGGCTGCAAATACAAGTTGAACGTTTCCCCTGTAGTTTTTACGTTCCATCTTAGGCAGCGAGAACAATAAGAAATTATTTATTTAGGGTTCTGTATATGGACTACTTACCTTATAAACAGGTCCAAATCCACCACTACCAATCAAATTAGAGTCCGAGAACTCATTTGTAGCAGCCAGCACAGAATCAAAACTCCATAGTTGGGACTCTGATAACTTATCCTCATTACTTTGGTCTACGGTTGAGAGCAAGCCACTAGCCACTGCTTCTGTAACTCTTCCCGAATGTCCTGATATTTCTTCCTTAACTGGCTTCCTAAAGATACCTGACAGTACAATTTGATGTGAATAATTATGAATGCACATGTCCAATTTATTGTTCACCCAGTTTTATGGACGCCTGACAGATCAGTTCTTAAGAGTACATAAAAAAAGTTCAAACAAGTTGGGAATTAGGTACCTTTGATTCTCTTTCTGCACTTCCAGAACAGAAATGTGCATCCTAAAATAAAGACCACCGACACTACCACAATAATTGCTATGATGAAAGGCTTCACCTTGTTGTCATCTGCAACAGAATTCGGTCAATTTGTACGTGCAATAAATGAAGTCTTTCAAATACACCTCGACAGGTGAACTGATGAATCAAGCTAGAGGTGAAAAAGACAAATAATAGAGAAGAGGTGCTAGTCCTAGATGACAGGTATAGTTTACTTCTACCTAAGCTCGTCTGTTCATTTCTCAATGCCAACGAAGTTAAGACGTAAGAAATCAGTTAACTATTTATCCCCACAGATGTATGAGCCAATGAACTTGAATAGGAAAAAATCAGATTTAACTGCATGACAAGACTCTTTCAGCGTATTTTAGTGCCTCGAAAAGAACTTTGAACTCCCTTCATTTTGCCTGCCTAAAGCTTATACCACGTTAGATCCGATTCAGGTAATGACTTTCTCTGTCATCTCATTTCCACCTACATAATTGATCACTGTCTCTAACAGTGCTGCTAAGCTCGATAGTTAGTTACTAAGAAAATCAATTCAAATTCGTGGAAAGTTACCAAAAAGGATATCATGCAAGCTTCTGATTGGAACCGGATATGTATCCTGAACCAAATGATGACTTCGTTTAGAAGAATCCTAAAAAATTCCAACATTTATGTGTTTGTTTGTATAATGGCCTTTGTGAGACTTGTCTAATCTGATCAACCATGTCGAACTACAACTCATGTTAATAGCTGCATTATGCAAGGACTTCACTTGTGCGGAACTTGAGCAATAAACAGAAACAACATTTCTGAGGGAAGGATCACTAACCAAGTTCAGAGTTGGCAAGCCGGAGATACAAATCTGTGGAATCCTCTCCATCGGAGGAGAACACCTGAACGTCCACCAAATCGACACCCCACAACAGGCACCGGATCCCGCTGACATACGCGTAAGCTGTGCACGAGCAGTTCTTCAAACACGTATCTCTGCAGCCATTGGCGTCCACTTTGTCGCTGTTCAACCAATCCGACAAGTCCGGCAGCTTCACCCCTTTTATCCTCAGGAACCCATCTCCTCCCCCCGCTCCGGTACCTTTAGGACTCCCGCACCCCAAAGAACTCCTCCTCGTGCACCCGCTCGACCAATTTCCGTTGCTCCACTCCTCGCTCGAAGCCGGCACGAACCCGCGCATGCAGCTGCACGTCGGAGCGGCGCCGTCCGTGCACGTCGCGTACTTCCCGCATCTGTTGTAGAAGTCGCAAGGGCTGACAGGTTGAGCCCAGTACTTAACCCACGCGCTCGTATCGTTCTTCCAGATCATATGCTTGATGATTCCATCCCACGTTAACACGTAGCGGTGAGAGCTGTTGACGTTGTTGTAGAAGAAGTACATCTTGTGGTCCTGATCGAAATTGTTGAGCCTGAACCCGTAGACGTACTCCGGCACCATGCCCTGAATTCCAATGAACACCTGGCTGTTCCACCGCCCGGACCGCCACCTCGGCTTGCTGCCGTCCCACATAAAGATCTGGGTGGAGGCGCTCGGATCCATGCCGAGCGAGAAGCGCCCCGCCGCGGGGTCGGACTCGCTCGTCCACGACGTCAGCTTTTGGTTCGCTCCCGTCCTGAGGTCAAGCCCAGCCGTCATGCCCGGCATGTAGGTATCAGTCGGGTTGTCGAAGCTCTGCCAAGCAATGCTGCCGGAATTGTTGACGACCAGATTGCCTTTATCCGTGAGCTGGGCAGAGGAACCGGGGGACGCCATGGTGACGTTCGACGACCACTGGGCGTCACCGTTGGCGTCGAGTACGACGAGGTTGCCGTCGCCTCCAATGGCGAGGGAGCCGCCGCCCGCGACCGGGCTTCCTCTGTTGGCGACCCAGAGGACGGTGTCAGTGGAGAAGTTGTAGTACCAGATGCCGACGTACCTGCCGGACGTGCTGTTCCGAGGGCTGAAGAATCCGAGCTCGAAGACGTTGCCGGCGGAAACCAAGGTGTCACCGTCCTTCAAGGGTTGGTCCCCTGTGATGGTATCCCTTGCACGGGCAAGCTGACACAGAGCCACGAGCAAGGCGGCCAGCAGCTGGCGCATGAGGGCACTGTTGGCGGCCATCTGAGCAGAACTACGTAACGTAGTACAGAACTGGCACAAAACAAAAAAAGCAGGTACGTTTGTTGCAGTCTCCCTCTCCTTTTGATCAACCCTTCTTTGTATTATATTTAATTGGAGTACAATTAACAGTGATCACTGCCTGATGACATATGGAATAGCTGATGAAGATTGAGATTGGTGACCGCATTGAATCCAGCCAATTTTTTTTTCTCTTCTTTGTTGTTCTTTTCTTCCTGTTTTCTACTTTTTTTTCTTTTTCAGTAGGTAAACTTCATTTCAGACATGAGGCAAAAAATAATGACTTTATAATGGCCTTGTGTCCTTCGAGGGCATAGTCATCTTCTGCACTTAAACTTTGTTTTTTGTAATAAGTACAACATATATATATATATACATATTCTTTTTAATATTTTGTGTGTGCATACACATGTGTTTATCTAAAATTAGGGGTATTTAGAGGTCTAAAGTAGGAACTCTACGTATTTTCTTTTCACTGTAAAAATCTGAATCTTCTCAATAGACTAGTAGTTTTTGACTAATCCAATTTGGAATGAAGAATGTAGAAGATTAAAACTCACTTTACAGTATGATCTTCTAGAGTCATTTAAGCATTCAACAATGAATGGACCACTCCATGTTTCGTTTGTATGGAACCATGCATTTCGGCTTTGTCTTTTGAAGAGAAAAAGGTCGAAAACACATTCGATAACGAAAACCACAATGAAGTCCAGATGTTCCATCATGGATTCGTTCATGTTTTCATTATAAAAATTATTTTTTTAAAAAAAATGGTATACAAAAATAGTTGAGAGAATAGGAGTAAAGAAAGACAACAAGAAATAAAGAATGTAAACAGTGACCGAGAGTTCAATTAACTTATAATCTCTTATTTCAGGAAATCTCGTGTGCAAGAAAAATCACTTTTAATATTTAGTAAAGTAGCATATTTCGTTTATTCCTACGAAGATTTATGATTTGATGCTTTGTAGTTGTAGGTGACAATTCTTCGATATATTTATTGTTAACTGGTTTAGCAAGGACAGACCTAGAAATTTTCTTAAGAAGACCAAAATATATTATAAGAATAATAAATAATATACTTTTTAGTGAATTTCAAGTTATCTTAGTTAACCTTAAAACTTATATGCCCCTCCCAAGTACACGTAGTTCCATCCTGTATATATATATATATATATATATATATATATATATATATATATTATTTTATTTTTTTTGGAAAAGAAAAGCAAAAGGAATTTTTTTTCTCTCTCTCATTGGAAAACTCTTTTAAATAAAGATGATATTGACCTCCATTTGGAACCTTTTTATAAGATGATTGGATGCAGATGGTAATCAAATAATGGATCTTTTAAAGAAGGACCGAGATAACGATAGACCATTAGATACAAATTCACAAAGTAAATGCAATTCAACATAAAAGTAAAATAAAATAGGTAAAGTTAGGTGAAAAAGATGAAGGGATGTGCTGGGGTAAATTACACCAATTATCTCCCAATTTTGAATGTCGTAACTACTCGATTTTTAATCTTCAATTTGTGATTAGATTGTGTTTCAATTTTGATTTTCTTACGTACTTCGTCCACTTGACTGGTAATAATCGATTTCTGGATAAATTATTGATGTGGCACAATAAAAAATATTATAAAAATTAATTAAAAATAAAAAATGGTGTGAGCTTGTCAACACCTCCATGCGAGCTCGCAAGGGGGACCGATGCAAGTTCGCCGGCCCCCTCACGGTGCCGGCCCCCTTTGTGAGCTCGCACAGCCGGGCGCCAGCCCCTTCTCTTCTTCCTCGCCGCGCGCGCGAGGAAGAAGAGGCGGGGCCAGCGGCACGCGCGAGAAAGAAAAAGGGGGGCCAGCGACCCCCTTCTTCTTCCTCGTCGCGCGCGAGAAAGAAGAGGGGGGCCGGCACACACACACCCCTCTTTAGCAAGGAAAAAGAAGGGGGCGCCAGCGGGGGGCCGGCCCATCGGGAATGCACATTGGCAACAATTTTTTTTATAATATTTTCTATTAATTTTATAACTTTTTTATTATTTTGTATGGGTCATGTCAATAATATAATTGAGAAATCGATTATTACCCGTCGGGGGGACGATGCGTGTAAAAAAAATAAATTCGGAGATAAACTAATTATAAATTGAAATTGATGGACCGTTGAAATATTGAATTAAATTTAGGGGACGATCCATGTAATTTATCTGATGTGCTGAGATCACGGAGATTCCCAATCTTAAATAAGTGCACAGCATAAAAGATATGCATTTAATTATCTTGATACATAGGGAGATATATAATATATATGCGGGTAGCATTAATGGGGCTAGCTGAGAATAGATGGTGTTGCTATATATCCAAGATAAGTGTTTTAGTTGGCCGCTATATTTGATAAACAAAGCAAGGCATAGTAATTGCCAGCTCTTCATCACATTAAAAACTATAATGTCCACTTGCTTCTTTTCTTTAGTCCGTAAGGCTCCAATCACCATCTCCCTTTAGCTGACTGAAGTTATTCATTTTCCTAAAATTGGATTTGCCTTCCTGGTCTTGAAATTTCTAATAATATTATTGTAACTTATGCATGGTAGGTATAGAAGGTGAGCTATGGACTCCTGGCAAATTGTGAGAGAAACTACAGGACAATTTTGATTATGCATGAATGAGATTTGGCAATTCTGTGAACATGCTTGGTACTTCAGAGTTGTATCATGAGATTTCTGTCTTCGAGAAATTCATGCACTTATAATTGTGTGTGTGGGAGGGTGGGTGGGCTTTCTTACTGGGCAAACCACATGCACTCACTTCTATATCGATAGTTAACAAAAGAAAAACACAATTAAAGTTGTTTGGCAAAATCCATCTTATAAATTGAGTCGCTCAGCATCTTCTTCTTTCTTAATTCTTAATCTGATTTCTCAACTTGGATTCAACCCTTTTAAAGTTATTCAACTTCATTTTTAAATCCTTTCCTGAAACGTATATTTATGTCATCTTTGATGTTAATGTGTCAGTGTTAGTCATTGTCGTGCACTTATAATTGACACCTCAAGAATATAAATACTGATTGTCATAAGGAGTTGTTCCAAGGACAAAGTAAAATTCGAGGGCCACTAACAAAATTTGAGGATTTATCATAAGGGTGCAATTAGGAGTGGTGATCAGAATGGCAGGGTGGGGGGATTCACTTTCGGTATTTCTTTTTTTTAATAAAAAATTTTACAAGGAAGTCCCAAAAGAATAAGAACTCATTGACCCCCCAACCCAATTCCTCTGAAAGCTTGAATAGTTTGAGAGTTTTTGGCTGTCATTGTGATAATCAGGCTTCGGGGGGACATAAAAAAAATTTAGTATTAACTACAATATTTTCATTATAGACAGCGTTTTTTTCATTATAAAAAATAATAAATTTGACTGTATGAGTTTGATATCTCCGTTAGACATGCAAAAAGCACAATTTTTTCTGTTACTAAGAATTTAGGTACCTATATGAATAATTTAGTGAAGCATAATGTATATTGGACCACATATACATGACATGATAATGGAACAATCAAAGAAACATCTCTTTACCTTTCTCTCATGCAACTTGTTTCCCCTCCTTTTATTTTCCTTTTTGGATCGATGTTCTCATGCAACTTTAGACGACCATGCATGCGATGGTCAAGCTGATCATACATAAAGGATCTCTTCACTTTCCTGGTATGTCAAATAAAATCCCTCCATGTCCACACAGAAAGACAACAATATTCTACAACATGTTGGATTTACAGTTTCGAGTAGGTGGCATGGAATATGGGTGATAATTCTGATTGCATATGGGTGTTAATTCTGATTGTAGATTATAATAGTGAGAAGGAATGAGGTGGAGTAGTTAAGTCCTCCTAATATCATATTTATTATTAAAAATTACTAATTATAAACTAAATTAATCTTTTCTTTTCCCCCCTCTCTCTCTCTCACCTGTCGATCGGACTAGTCCAGCCATCGATCGGCCATCAAGATGGTCTATATATTATAAGTCCCAAACTCGAACTCCTAGTTTAACCGGATTGAACCGATTAAGATCGGTAAAAAATAGGTCAAAATTGAAAAAAATGAGTTGAACCACGATTTTTGGGCCAGCTAATTTTTTATTATGAGATAATTTTATAAATTTTATTATTATAAATTTAAAAGTATTCAAAGATAAATTTTCTCCATAATTAATCATATTAGCCCACTAATCTTTACTCTCATGTTACTACTATTATTATGTTTGTACACTTTACTTGTTCTTTTTCCTTTATTTAGTCTAGAATTTATTAAACTTTAACTTACGGATTATAATTTTATTCAAATTTTTTTAATACCATAATTGTATATTGTTATATAAGTTAATTATATATTTATTATATTATATATAATATTTATTATATTTGATAAATTAGTTCGGAATGAATGGTGCAAACTTTTTTATTATATGTATAATATACAATAAAATTATAACATACTTAGTATAGTATAGTATTATATATATGAGTTTATAATAATATATATACACAAATTTAAAATTTCTTTAATTTAATATGTAATAATTTCATATTTAATATATAAACCGCTAATTACACTATATATTTATTTATATAATATATAATATTTTCATAATATTATGAAAACAAATTATTTATTTGTTGCTTCTAACATAAAAAAATAAAGATATGAAATACAAAAAAATAAATAATAGAAAATTTGTATATAATAATCAAATTAGATAATATTTCCATTTATTATGCGTGCGCAATAATTTTAACATCAAATTTTAATTTTAAATTTTATTATTTATGATTGTTATTTTTTAATAATTGCATTTTGATATAGTTATATAATCAAAATATAATAGCTTAATTTAATATATCATATTAAATATAATATTTTATTACTATCAATCGATTCGACTTGAAATAAATACATGTTCAAGTCGTTGTCCAATCTAGTCATAATAAAATTGTTCATTAGTCTCTTTTTCTCACTCATATTCATAAACAAATATTATGATAAAATAAATTTATATTTATATTTATTTTATATTTATATTTGTCTTTCATTTTTTAACTTTTTAAAATAGATTAATAAAATAATTATAGAAAAATAAATAATATAATAAAAAAAGGTCAAACAAGAAATAAAAATAAAATAAAATAAAATAAATGATAAAGAACTATATGATAAATACATGTTATGCATTAAATATTATAAATAATTTAATGTATAATGAAGGGTAAAATGATTTTTTACTTTATCATCTCACCCCAAGTTCTTATAATTTGTTATTTGAATATAAATTTTCTAATGACACACCATACTTCACCAATCCATCCCTCAACATATCACTTCATCCCACTCCTCTATTAAGTAATAGAAAAAAAAAAAGTAGAAAATAGAAAAGCTCAAATTCCAAATGATAAATTCAACTCGAAAAGGATCCTTCCGGTTCTCAAAAAATGAGAGGCATCGGGATTGATGGAGAAAAGACTCTTAATTTTTCTCCGTAAACTATCTTCTTGCTTCATTACACTTTCTAGTTAATACATACAATTATTTACTTCTATCAAAGAAGGGTCTATAACTATGATCCAAATAATTTATGTACCTAATGACAATTTGTTCGACCCTAAATGCTACCACTATGCTATCAAGAGGATGAGCTATCAAAAGCATTTATCGAGCAGTGGATTTTTTGGATTCAACATCAACTATGTTGCAAACTCATTGGGAGGAACATTATAAAACTACGCAGAGAATTCAAGAAGATCAAGAAGTCCACAATTTATTATTACCTTATATAACCATCTTTTCCATGTTTGCCATCCAAGCTGCACAATGACGAATTGATGAATGCTTAAGGATCAGTAGTTGTTCCTTATATTTATAAAAGGAAAAAAAAGAAGAAAATGTTTATGCAATTAGAGGTTCCGTGCCTTTTCTTTCAACTTAGAATTCAATAATTCATACTCTGTGTTAATCATGATATATGAAACCTTAACGAATGAAACTCAAAATGTAAAAACCAACGATAATCATTTCAAAATTTTAATACAAGTAATTGAGATTCTTTTTTGGCCACCCTAATGTGAGTTTGCTTCCGACTGATTTAGATAATGTCAATCAATTTTCTTATATGCACAAAAAAATAAAATGAACATCTTTATTAGATTTTTAAAATCGGCACTCGAATAGTCGAATGTACCAATCCAAACGTTGGCCAGACTAATGAAAATAGAGTTTGATTTTTTTTTTAACTATTGCCATCTCTGAGTAGCGATACTGATTGTTCAATCCACACGACGCTAAGAAGCGCATTCGTCATAAGTTGAAGTCTCGAAGTAAAATTTTCATTGAAAATTTTTTTGCATCTACAAAAATTTAAATTCGAAACATTTGTTTAAGCGGAAAGAATCTACTATCTATTCCACCCTAATTTTCGTTAATAAAAATGTGGAAGGAGCCGCTTGTCTTGATAGCGACTTTGATTATTCATTAGGAACTATGCACAAGTAGAGGCATTAGGCTCGTCTGTTTCTGTTCTTTTATTGCTGGCCAGGTACGTTCCTAAATAAACATAAAGATGAAGACATTATTGTTCTTATATTTGGAAACATTTTCTTGTTTGGTAATTGTCCCGTCAATACTTTTCAAGAAAGGAGAGAGAGAGAAGTCCAAACCATGGTTCTCACTTGGAGAGAGAGATATAGAGATATCCACATCTTGTGGGCATTGATATTTATGATTCCCCATATTAAATGCCATAGGTTTCATAGTTGTTCCTGCATTCATAATTTCCCTAAAAACGGAAAACTTATATCTTTATTGTCTTCCAAGATAAATTAAATTCAGATTTATAATTTGTTGTAGCCTCACCCATTGCATTTAACTTCGTTTCTATTGTATATTCACGAAAACTAAAAGGTGGTTTGGCGCATTACTAATTTAAGTAATTAATAATTTAGATCACCACTTATATAAATTATCGATAAATTATCACCACTTATAGCCTTACAGTAGTGTTTGGTAAGTACAAATAATATAAATAATAATCAAAATGGATAATGATAAAATTATCAAAATATCGTTAAAAATTATTTCATATTATAATAACATATTATTATAAATAAAGAAATAAAAAATGGAACAATGAATATATATAAAAAAGATGAGACAAAATTAAAAGTTATTTGTAAAATATTTCAAATAATAAAAAAAGATGAAGTTAAATGATATTTATTTATTAATAAAATATTTGAAATAATAAAAATAATTGAAGGAATATTTTTGTTAAAATATATTTTCACCAGTTAATAATTTGGAAAGAAACCTTTCCTGCCTGCTATCTAGATTATCAGTGAGGTGATAATCAAGATTATTAGAGTAATTAAAATTACCGACAATCAATCGCATCCAAACGAGATAATCTGATGGGTCCTAAAAATTTTAAATAAAATAATCGATAATCTATTTAGATTATCTCTTATCAAACAGCCCCTAAATAACGAGCATTTGGCATACAAATTCCTGAAATCTATCTGTATTTATTATGCCAATTTATTTTTACTTTTATCTTGTGTGTGCTAAGAAAATAATCCAAAAATAAATTAAAAATGAAATGAAATAGGCGAATCAAGCTTATATATTATGCGAAGCAAATGCCGTGGACCTGGTGGCGGCCCATTTATTATTAAACTGAGCTTGATCCCAGCCCTCTTATTAATGGGCCCAAACTTCATACACCATGAAGAGAACAAGGAACTGTTCAAATGATTATGCATGAGGATTTCAAAATTTTAATTAGTTGTTGATTTAGTTTTGTGACTTCAAAATTCGGCTTAGAGTAATAGAATATTTTACACTTCATTAATAAATGAATGTAATAATAATAAAATAATATTAACTACTACCATATATCATTCATGTAGTTTATGATCAGTTAATTAATGAGATTTCTTTGCCAGCTCAATTAGCTGTCAGAAAACAAAACGTTACTTCTTGATTTATTTACAGCCACCACCTCATCCACACCAGTGGATTGGGTGCAGTATGACCTCATTGCATTCGCTAACAAGTGCCAAGGATTCACGTTTGTAGATGTTACTAGTTGATTAGTTGCGCGTTGAATTTCTATAATTCAACATTACAGAACAAGAAAAGTAAAAGAAGGTAAAAATGTTTAGAAAAGGTCGATATATTAGGGGTTATCATGTGTACGAATAAATTAACAACCATCACCTCATTCATACCTCGCCGTTGATTCGTTGAGGTGGAGTGGTAAGTGATACTTTCGTGCTTAAGCAAAGTTTTAAATTCGAATTTATATAAATGTAAAATATTTTTATTGAGAGTGTACACGATGCGAAGCCACTTTATCGGATCAATCGAACTGTCAGCTAATCTATAAATAATGCACGTCGTACAAATTGAGTCATCGGCGTCACTTTTCAAAAATAAAAAATCATATTATATTATTCCAATGCGTTCAAAAATACAATATATCGGTTAGTCATTTTAATCGGTTCATATGTATTGTTGGGTTATAACCTAATTACAATGAACTATACATTATAATAAACTAGTAGTGCGGTGAACTACAGCATCCTTCTTTGAAGAAGAGTACTAAAATGCAAATAATGATATAACATGATACAGACGTCACAAAATAAGTTTCTTAATTGAGATTCTAGGATAAGTGCAAATCATTTTTAGTATTTTTTTATTTTTTTCACAATAATATCAAATAGAAAATTAAAAAAAATAAATTATGAAAATATTAAAGTAGTTTTTTTCTACATCTTATAATTGTCAAGGAATTTTCATATGATCGACTAAGGTAATCAAACTCGACATAATAGTAAATAACAAACAAAAATACACAATGGTTGGTTATTGAGATCAAATTAACTTGAAGCCAATATAATATTACTTACAATATCTAGAATTATTTAATTAAATGAAAGATGCATTTCCTAAAAAATTTAAATGAAAATGTGAATTTTTCTTTTAAAAAAATATTTCTATGCTGTGAATGAAAAGGTATGACCTAATATAGTGTGCAACCTTTGGATTAAGGTTGTAACATTTGAAGAAAGGTTGCAACTTTTAAATTAAGGTTGTAGCGTTTGTATTGAACTTGCACTTTTGGTTTGCTATTAAAGGAAGACTAATTTCTTCTTCTACACTCATTAATTCAAGCATCTTTCATTTAATTTTGAAAGAAGTATGTGATTTTACTTTTGCTTTCTTTTCTTTCACAATGTCTTGATTCTTAATGTGCAACAAATTGGGGCATATTGATTTCTTTTATCTCGTTATTATTGTCAATTGACAAAGACTATTAGTGCAAGATAATCTTAGTGTGTCCTAATTATCTTAAAAGAAATTTATTGGATGCCTTTTTCATATAATTAATTTGGAGAGGGTTAATTAAGCCTCAAAGAAAATGAAGTTGAAGTAGCCACTACATCGACGTCTTAAGGCTCAATTACGACTTGCAACAATGGCAATATTAACAAATGTGTTTGGATTCCATAACTCGTAGAATTTAATTTCTATCTACTTATCAAGAACTTAATGGTGTGTCGTAGAAGTTTCGAGTTCACATTTGGATATAAGTTCTCGATGAAGGCAAGAACTTGACATCGTAATTAAGTGATGTGATGTAAAACAAGATAGAAAAAAATGACCACCAATGAATGATGATGAATTCTTGCCTTAATCGAGAACTCAAATCCTTGTATTCAAAAGAATTTTTCGTGTTGGCCAGAACTCGAGTTTTGCGGGACCTATATCAAAAAGTAATAATGGTTGGCATAATTTACCAAAACAAGGGATCTAATTCGATCGAGTTATGCCATCCAAATGCAGCCATAGAATTGGTAACCAGATTCACCAATGGAAGCTTTCTGCATTGGCAGAAGAAGATGAAGATCCTCTTTGCAAAAGAAGATGAGGATCCTTCTTATCGCTCTTCATATTGTCTATGTTCTCAACACCAAAAGTGAAAAAAATTGAAAGAGAACCCCTTGAGCAAGTTCTATAAGGAAAAAGTGGGATAAGGATTATTTTACAAGCATGGGACATATTCTCAATGGAATAGCCCGCCCATTTTTTTATACCTACCAAGATGCAATTGTACTTAAAAAAATTGGACAATTTCGAGACAAGATAGTTACAAAAAAGATATCAAAGTAAAAAATTTATTGATTTCTCATTCTCTTAGTTTCAAAATGATTGATGATATTATGGAGAAATTTTATGAGATTAATTTTTTTGGGCAATCCCATTAATCAATATAAGATAAAAATGGATGACATATTTTTTATCTCCTCCATTATTGCTAAGTTACATCCTTTGTGGAAAGGCATTCAAAGAAGTATTAAAAAAACAAAGGAGGAAAAAACTCTTAAGAGGTTTGGGAATATATACAAAATGAATATCTTGATTGTGCCAAAAGTATTACAAAATGTTATCAAAGGCAACCTCACATGCAAACTTGAACATGTGGATCACATGGACCATGGGCCTACACAGATTATTCAATAAGGACACTGAGCTCTCTTAGGGGAATGTGATGACCTAAGGTCCAATAATCAGGAGTACCAATGAATAAGTTCTACATGGTCAGGACTACCAACCTCCATCTATCAAGAAACATTTTAAAATTGACTAAACTAAAGGCTCAAAATAAATAATATCTTAATTGAGTTGGGGTGTTAGAACTAGCCTCCATATATAATCCTTGTTCATCAAATGGATGTCAATGGTGAATAGATAAGGATGTGCATGAAACAACAAGAAAGTAATAAAATGTATACAAAGGTGTGTATAGAAAATTTCACAATGGGAAGGTATCATGGCTTATTTATATTTGGGTGATATGTTTATATTTAATACAAGCATGAAACAACTAGAAAGTACTAAAAGGTTTATACCAAATAACTTAAATATGAAGACTTTAAGAGAAGTTGATGTAGTCCTTGGCAAGGTTATAAAAATCTTTACTAAGATCTTATGTTTTTACGATCTTACTTCCTCTTACCGATTTTAATCTTATCTCGAGGATCTTATGTGTCAATATGATCTTAATTTTAGTCATACGATTTTACGATCTTACAAGATCCTATACAAATTCATATGATTAATATAAACATTTGAATATTAATTAAAATATATTTATGATAATAAAAATTAATTTAGATGAAGTTTAATATATTTTTTTCATTTTTAATATGTGCTTAAAGATAAAAATGACTTAGTGAGATATAATTTAACGTTTAAATGCAAAATATTTATTAAAAACTCATTTATTATTTTTAAAATATATTTTTTATTAATAGGTAGGATCTTACGATCCTCAATTTGATATTTAATCTTATGACACCCGTCTGATCTTATGTAAGATCTCGATATTGACTACATTGGTCCTTGGTATAAGGATAGTAAGAGATAATGATAACATTAACTTATCACTTTACACTGTAAAGATATTGAAGAAATTTGAACATTTCAATAGTAATCTAGTAGAAAATGCATATAATAAAAATATTTAGTTGGTACAAAATACGAGATCCCCGATAGTGCAACATGAATAGATAAAATATGTTAGAAGCTTAAAATATGTCCAGCACAAGGCTTAGTATTGCATATACAACAGGAAAGTTAAATTGGTATAGTTAGTAATCCAAGTAGATAACAGTAGAGAGGAATCATAGCATGTTCAAGTACCTAAAGGGTGCAATATTATTGTTTAAATAGAATGAAACTTGAATATTAAAAGGATATTCAAATATCTATTGGATAAATTATACCAAAAATCATGCTTCAATAAGTCGATGGGCCTTCATGATTGGTGGGATTACAATTTCTTATGACTCAAAGAAATAGAAATGTGTAGTTGAGTCTACCATGTCATCCGAGTTTGTGACACTAGAAGAGACATGGAAGGAAGCTGAACATCTAAGGGATTTAATAAAGAGATTCCAATTCTACTAAAACATATAACATAATAACATTAAGATGCAATAGTCAATCAACTATATGCATGTTAATTACCAAAATATATCATGGAAAGTCCATACACAAACAAATAAGACGTTGTCATGGAAGGGAGTCGATGGAAAGATGTGTGATCATAATTATATATGTTCCTTCGGAACTGAATCGCGTAAATCCTTTGACGAAAGAATTAACAATGATTGTTGCATACAAAACATATAAATATGGAGGAAACTAAGTCCAACCTAATAATCTCTAATTATGAATCTCCAATCCACATTTGAGTAACATCAAGTCTTGGATTCAATTAGTAAAGAAATACAAAATCTATATTATTGCATATTATCATGAAAAATATAACCATCTTATGTTTGATAACACTTGGTACCATAAAGCATAAGGTGAAGAATGAACATAGCTCACAATTATATATCCATAACATATATTTATTCTAAAATTTTATTTTATTGTGTCGCATTTTTTTATAGTATCTATGTGAGTATAAAATGTGACTACTTCAAAGTCTATTCCTAATTGTGAAATACTCGTAAAACGGATACATTGCACAAGGTCATAAAAGTGTAAAAATTAAAATGGCATATGATGGCATCAAGATCTCATTCGTATGTTTTGTGCACACGCTCGTTGTGCGTAACTTATTCAAAGCTTTCTATTAATTTGTTCTAGATGAGTGAAACATGATATACTAAGTTATAGTTTATTCTATGTATGAGATAACCATGAGATTTTTAATGATTCAAAGAATGAGAAAGTATAATTTAAAATTGGTGGGGATTGTTGGATTTGTTTGAAAATATTCAGGATATTTTAATTAAATTAATATTTGTACTTTTTAAAAAGGTTTCCACAATTAAATGAAAAGGTACATTTTTGTTTTGAAAAGATTTGTATGTTTATTGCACCCTAATCTAGAGATGCAACTTTTAAATTAATATTGTAACCTTTGGAAAAAGGTTGCAACTTTTGGGTAAATGTGTAACCATTGACTTGAACTTGCACCCTTTGATTTCATATATAAGGCAATGCTGATTTTATTTTTTTATTTTTGGCATTCATTCATTCATTCAACCATATTTTATTTTGGAACAAGAAAGTGTTTTTTTCCTCTTGCCTTTTTTCTCTCTGAGGTTCTAGTGTCTTTGTTCTTGATGTGCATAAAAAATCAAACTTATTAATTCTCTATCTTGCGATCATTACCACCACCACGGCGACTATCAAATGTGTTCTAAGTATTCCAAAGAAATTTTTTGGATCTATTATGCATCCAATAAATTAGGAAGGATGGATTAAGATAACGGAAAGTTAAGTTCTTCGTTCTTAAAATAAATTTGCATTCAAATTGAAGTTGCTACTCTCTGGTCCCTCGGCAAAAATATAATATCATCATTTCATTATTTAATCATGTTTTTTGAACTAAAAATGATCAATGTCCATTAACCAATCTTTTTTAACTTAGAATTATAAATTATTCATTGGAGCCATGCGTTTGCTTGTAAATAATCGTTGAAAAATGAAGCCCCCGACTATGCTCTGCCTCCTCCTCTTCTCTCCTCAAAACCCCTTCCTCGAAATCCCACTTCTCAACCCTCAATAGATACAAATGGCCCTCTCTAGTCATATGTGGTGAAGAATCGACGATCTATTGCTCCTGTTTGCCTACTCCCCACGCACCTTCAAGTCACTCAATCGACGATCTATCGACGATCTATTGCTCCTGAGATCCACATCATTGCGACCGAGATCATGCAGCAGGAAGGTGATCTACAGCGCGAACTCCTAGGCCACTTCCTGGGAGGAGACTTTTCGTTGGACAAGCTTCGAACGGATCTAGCTGAATGGAAACTTCTTATATAAAAAAGGATTTAAGGTAGAGGTACTCCATTTAAGGTAGGGGATAGCTCAAGGGGTCGTATCCCTACCTTGTAACTTAATTTTAATTAGAAACTTAGGTATCTAACTCGTGAAGTGGTTTTCTATGAAGTACCACTTCACTCAAACAACTACTTCTTTCTTATATCTTTTCCCTCCGAGGGTCCCATAGCTGACATCTCTGAAGCGGTGAGGCTTCTTCCCACCACTCGCCTATTTAATTGGAACGTTTCCCCCAAGACCCTTGGGGGATGTTAGGAATTGAACGAGTAATAATTTCAACCAAACAACTCCCTTTACTATGTCGATTGATAATTTCTACTACTTATTTCTTTCTAAAAACAAAGACGATCGACTTAGGGTCCTTGCTCAAAGCCCTTGGATACTAGATGGTAACATTGTTACTCTCTGTAAGTCAAAGCCATTTTCTCATCCTTTCGATGATGTGTTTCATCGTCGTCTGGATTCAAATACCTAGTATGCCTACGAACTCTGTAATAAGGAAACTATTTTATGCATTGCTTCTATCTTTGGAAACCCCCCTTAAACTAGATGAGCATATGGCCAAGGGAGAAAAGATGAGGTATCCTAGAGTTTGTGCATAGTTGGATCTGTCCTTGCTAGTAAAAAGGGGTACTTGGATTTGCCTCCCGAATGGCTCCCATTATTTTCAAAGAGTTTCATATGAAAACATTCCCCTCTTTGTCTTGGATGTGGTCTTATTGGTCACAAGTTAAACGAGTGCTCGGAGTGGGGCCTGATGATATCTTGAAGAGGGATAGCTATTGTATGGCACCTGAATGCATTCATACCTTGGCCATCGACAATCATTGTTACAGAAGTCTGATACGGTTCAATATCATTAGCTGAATTGAATCGCTATCTTGGCTGCTAAACTGATTTGAACAACAAGCATGAAGACCTAATATTGGACAATCCTCTTGTTTGTTGGATGGCCCTCATCTTGATTGATCCCTACAATGAATAATTCTGTATCACTAAATGTGCATGTGGCGGAAAGCTCGAGAATCCTCATGCGACCGATGCAATTGTAGTGCAGGCATCTTCACCACGTGTTCCTGCATCCCCTCACATGTCTGATGTGGTTGCACATGCTCCTACTTCGAGTTCCTCCCATGATCATGGCCCCAAACTCACACTACCTCGCAAAGCTCCTATGATCTCTACTCTTACCCCCTTTCTAGATCTAGCTTCTTTTCCTCCCATCTCCTCTTCTTCTCCTATAGGGCTATGGAGGTCTTGCCTTTGCCGGAGCACCTTTTGGGCCTTCGTCCTTATCACGAGGATTTGGTGGAGTTTACATGAGGAGCCTTTCGGCAACCTAGCATCTTAGACAATTGAAACTCCTCGAAGGATGAAGAGCCTGATCCGAATGATGACCTCATCCCTAATGTACAGGTGGAACCAAAGTGCTCGAGGAAGGCAGCCACTTGTTTCACCCCCTACGGCTCCCAACCTTGGTTTTCCGCAAGAAACATGGAAAATGGAAAATAAGTAAGAAGGTTTCCAATGTGGCAAACTCTACTAGTAACACCTTGTCTCCTTTACAGATCTAGGAGGCTACGATGGATCTCGGGTCAGTGCTCTCTCGCTTAAATGATTATGATCCTAACTTGGGATTGTAGGGGTGCACTTAGAAGTAAAGTATGTGATTATTTATACAATAACATGCAATCTCATCACCTGGACTTTCTTATTCTCCTTAAATCTCTGGTGTAGACTCAAATAAGATTATTAAAAAGTCAGATAGAAACTGGATAGGATTTTGGCACTGGTGCCTCGGGCAATATCATCATTGGTTGGAATATATGGGTTGTTAAGGTAACCCCTATTACTTATAATGCTCAATTTCTACATGTTTTAGTCATAACTAAAAAAATTTCCTTTTTGTTATATGCAATCTATGCCAATATCATACCTAATTTGAGAAATCAATTATGAAAACACTCTTAAATGTTAACTTAGATGATACCCCATGAATAGTAACTGAAGATATGAACTACATCCTTGCCCAGAGGAGAGGTTCCGCTTTTAAACCAAGGAAATCAATTATGCTCTTTCATAATGTTGTTCAAAAGCATGACTTACTTGACTTAACTATGTCTGGAAATAGACTCAATAGAGTAACAATCGCACATATCTCACTTGTGTTCTTTGTAGATTGGATAAAACTTTAATCAATTATCATTGGATGCTTAAATTCTCTAATATCAACCTCAACTCTCGTTAGGGGATCTTTTGATCATGTCCTTCTTCTCATGTGTACTAATATAAACAACCATAAACTCGAATCTTTCAAATATGAGCATGCATACCTGGATCCTAGCTATGCAATTCAAGACTCCCTTAGGGACATAAAAAATCAAACCCTAGAGCAGACTTGCTCTAGGCAGATTGGAAAATAGGGCCAACCAAGTAAAGAAAAGTATGCAAGTCCTAGAATGGAAGGATGAACACTAACATTTATCCCAATCTAAACTTAACCAGCTAAAAATTACATATAATCAACAATCAACCTATCTTAGACAAATAAGTGTTAAACGGTGAAGTAAGTCAAATATCAATTGGTTAAAAGATAATGACCAAAACACATTTTTTTCACTTAAGCACCATTATAAGGCAGAAAAGAAATCACATCACCTCACTGGAAAATCAGAATGGAGATGTCATATCTAATGAAAATGATATCAAGGCTCTTTTTATCTCCCACTATAAAGTTCTTTGAGATCATGAGCCTCAGACCTCCATTTTTCCACACACACACACACACCCCCCCCCCCCCCCCACCTCCTCCTCTCCTTACCCTCCAAGACCATTGGAAAACCACCATAATTGCTCCTATGACAGCTGCTGAGATCAAGGAAAGTTTAGGTCTATGCTCAAGTCATGATGGGTTTACTTATGAATTCTATCAAAATTACTGGATAACATCGACCTAGATATCATTAGTAAATTCAATCCTTTTACCAATATAGTGTCCTCCCATTTAATTATTCTAATACATCCTTAACCTTTATCCCTATAAAACCTTATCCCCTGAGAGTAATTGATATAAAGTCAATATCTCTTTGCATTAACACATTTGGTGTTCTTGCAAAAATCTTAGCTAGTAGACTTAATCCCACACTTCTTGGACTCATCGACCATTCACAATCCACATTTGTAGCCAATAGATTCATATAGGACAATATTTTTTTGGCCCAAGATATTGCTCACTCGATGACCGCAAAAAATATTTGACTCTAAAAGTTAATATGAAGAATGATACAGTTTCTTAGGATGTTGTTATTACTACACTAACCTTTATGAAATTCTCAAAAAGATTTATCCTATGAATTAAAAATTGTATTCAATCTCCCATGTTCACTTGCTACATAAACAGTTCTTTAAACCCTTATTTACAAAAACATATGGGTCTTAAAAAAGGGGACCCTATCTTCCCTTATCTATTCATATTAGTCTCTCAAAATTTTCTCCTCCCTTCTCACTAGGGAAGTCAACATTGGTAGAATTCAATCTTTTAAAATGTGGAGATTTATCCATCAGTTGACCTTGTGTATGAAAGCCACTACATAAAATTGCAAATGATTAATGGTTATTTTCAACCAATATAAAATGTTAACAAATCAAAAGATGAATCTCAATAAATCTGCTTTCTACCTCCCTCCAAAATTCAATAGTAGGCGTAAGGCTAATCTTAAAAGGATCCTGCACATACAAGGAGCTTTTCCCTTTGAATACTTTGGAGTTCTCGTATCCTATAAAGCTTTAAATTATCTTGCATCAAATAATGTCTCAAGCAAGCTAGCAAGATGAAAAATGAAGACATTATCTCAGGTAGGCAAAAATATTCTCATAAACTCTATATAAACACTATCCTAAATTATTCTATGTTATGTTTACATTTCATCCAAATTCCTTGAATCACTTGAGAAATTTTTTGGAGACTTTCTTTGGTCTACTAATGGAGATAGAAAAGAACTACACTTAATAAGTTGGCAAATTATTCAGCTATCAAAACTCCTTGGGGATTAGGAATAAAAAATCTTCATCATATATTTTGGCCAAGAGATATCTATCTATCCTAAATTGTCAGGATCATCATTTTGTGAAATTGCTTTCTAACAAATATGAGACCTCCCATCCTTGGTTACCAACCTGCTCCTTATAAGAATATTGTTGGGTGTTGGAAACTATTGTTACATGGTATAATTGAGATTAGGTTAGGTCTCAGAAAACTCATTGGAAATGGTTGTGGTACCAAAGTGTTTAATGACTTGTCGATATTTTCAATATCCCTTTGTGCTACAAACCCACATATATTAACATGGAAAATTTTGATCAATCCCTTACTGTGGCTGAATTAATCTACAATGTAGGTTGGGACTTCCACAAATTATTTCTATATTTTGACTCTAATTTGATTACCAAAATTACCGATATTAACTTACATTCTCTTCCCTTTGATGATTCGTGGATTTGGGCCCTAGATTCTCCTAGAATTCCTACGACTAAATCAATTATAACTTTATTAATATGCCCCATTGCCAAGGGCAGTCCGTTGGATGGTCTGACTGGAAGGATTTGTGGCACATCAAGGCTCCTCCTAATATATTGAACCTTCTTTGAAAGCTCTCCCACCACATTCTACCCACTTGTGAAATGCTAGCTCATTTTAACTCCTCTATTAACCCTTCATGTACTCTTTGCAATGCTCCATCCAAGTCAACTTCTGACCTATTTTTTTAATGTACTTTTGCTACTCAAGTTTGGAACCTTTGCCAACTCAAAGCTCATTTTATCTTTACACACATGCCCTCTGGCCTCAAGGGAATTGGATCCACGAAGGAGAAAGCTTGAATGCCACTTGGGAATTGCATCCAAGCTATCTATTCATGTTAAACTCTGATGGCTCCTTTGTTAGTCAAGGCAGCTGCCCTTGGGGTGCAAACTATATCTTTCGATCCACTAATGAATCAATCTTTTGTTTTTGCTGGTTCCAGGCTTTTCTCTTCTGCTCTAGAGGCTGAGGCTCGTGACTTGCAAAAGGAACTCCGATGATGTGCTGCCATGGGCTATTGCAATGTTCAAGTTGAATCGGACTCTTAGATCCTAGTTGCAATGATTAACAGAAAGCAAAGTATGCACTGGAGGATTCGAGTTATCATTCGGGATATCTGGACAATGACACCATTTTTTTGTAGACTTCTCATGTAAACATATTAACCATAGGACTGCTTCTGCGACTCATTTTTCGGCTGGTTATGTTCGGCAGTTGCAATGCGACAATTTTTAGAAGAAAGTCCCATGATGGTCTTCTTCAGATTTTGTATGAAGACTCTTCTAATTCTCATTTGTAGCGTAATCCTTTTCCTTAAAGAAAATAAAGATAAATAAGATTAGAAATTGTTGCCAAAATAGGTATGAAAGTTTATTATAAACAAAATGTGCATAAAGAATCAATAACATGTTTGAAAAAGAGATGTTCGATAAATATGAAAGTTTAGTTAAAAGATTGTACATCAGATTTTAATTGGCATTTATCTCTTATTGTTTGTAAAAGATTGAATCTAATACATTGAGAACAACCTAATGTAAATCACATAACTCTATAAAATTAGGAGAGTGAAGTGTGAACAATTTGTAGTTAGGCAAGTAGTTCATGCATCTCGTAGAGGCCAAAATTGGCGTTAACTAGTGTCTGAACTTTTGGGCTTGGTTGTTCGATTAACATGCTCTAAGTATATGTAATTGATGAGCGATAACTCACATATTTCCCACACAGTACAATTGGATTACATATACTTCATGTTACATAGGTGTAGTCTAAATTCTAGGAATGGCTGATGCAGTTATAGGTTGGCAGTTGAGTAGTGGACCTAGTGTTAAGGATGACTTATTCCAACAATGAGAAGTTTCCCTATACTTGGTCACCAATTAACTGAAACACAGTTTCTCATAGTAAGGAATCAAGAGGAAACATTTTCTGTTATCCAATTATCCTATCTCTAATTAGTTAGGCCACACGTTTTGGAAGCCTCAACTTTTGATAGGGACGTACCATTTTTCACACTGTCATTGATTCAATTCCTTCGTCATTAATTAAACAATTAATATGCGTACGAACTTGATCGAGGTCAATCTGTAATTTAGAGTTAACTAATAATTCAACGTAAACAAACAAAATGCATATCTTGAGAAGAACTGTTTGTGTGAAGTTTCGAACTCGAACTGCCAATTAATGCGGTTGTCTCCCAATTTTGAGCTCGAATTTTCCTACCATGGGTCAGCAATGAGTTGGTAATGAGTTAATAATCCACTTGGTATATGCTGAGTTTGATCCAGCCAAGTAGGCGATTCCTAGCAAACTTACATTACAGCTCATATCGTGTCAGCTTTGGGTATATATAGCAGGTCTTATTGTGAAGAAAGAAAAAATTGTTGGGTCTTTAACTCGTCGAATTGAGATATATAAGATATGGACTATGTCATTAATATATGGGTCCTTAGTTTCCTGTTAAAACACATTTATGGAGCGAGTTTTCGAGGGTTCTTAATTAATTATTTCCTCATCGAATATTTATTTCTGTTAAGTTTATAGAATGACCAATTCAAAGGAAACAAAAGAAGGGCTTCTCTTTTGAAGCTTTCGACAGATAAGGAGGAAGATTCACAGTTAAAATACTGAATTGGTACAAGCATACTGCTAAGTTTACAAACTAAATTAAAGAAAACAGTGAAATAGTTTTTGGAGTCTTAATACTTTCTTTATGTTTTCTTTTATTATTTACTTTAATTGAAGGTAGAAAAAAAGTTGTCTGCAATTCGCACAATCCTCAAACTTTTAAATTACAAAAATTATCTTCACTTCAATTTGTTTCGATATCGTTGTGGTTTTTTTATCTCTGTATCAAATAAGATCATTTTACCAAGAAAACATAAAATGGAAAAACGGGAATATATACAATTTCTCCCTATATATTTACATTGCACTGTGCAGAAAAATACTTTTATCTTTTAAATGAATTGTCAATTGGACATTTAGACTTGGTCGAACTATTCCATAGTCACAATCTAACAGATATGATCGTGTTGATCAAATACTTTAATTGCATATTTTATAATTAGCCGGTCATGATTTCTTTGCTAGCTCTTATAATATTAGTTTGAATTGTCACATAGGTATGTATTAGTCATCTTTATTATGAGTTAGAAGATGACTGATATAATATTGATATATATATATATATATATATATATATATGCTCATAACATTAACTAAACAATAAACACTGGCCACCAATTTGGTTGCTTCAACAGTCTCAATTAAAAGAAAAATTATGAGATCTTACTCTAAGTTATTTTTAAAATATATGACTTACTAATCCATTAACTTATCCGACTGGAATGGATAACGAATCTGAGACGTAATTATAGGGTTATCCATGTTATTCATATGCTTAAGTATTAAGGTACTAATTATCATTAATTATACCCCTAATCTTGGCTATTTTCTTTTTACTGCTCAACCAATCCATGCAGAGAGGATCGGAAATTTCCATGCAGCTTCCGGGAAACTAATATGATATATAAAAATAGCACACCCGGCCATTGGGATGTGGGCAACCTAACTTATGAACTTTCTTATATATATAATTAAACCTCTAATCAATCTGGCACCTTATGAGCGTACATACACTACAAATTTGGTTGTCATGCATCATCTTCTCCAGGCCGATGCCATCAGACTCCTTCCAAGAATTAACTTCCATGATCTAATCGTCTTCTCCACTATTTAAGTGGCCTCCAACCGCAGTCAGCCCTCTCCACGTCCACTCACGTACGTCGATCCCTAGCCAGCTACCGGCCGGCATTGCTGATCGATGACCTTCTGACATATATGGACAGTAGACTACCAGTTGATCACCGCGCCGCGCCGGCGGCGGAGGATTCCGGCATGCAGCAGGCGCAGGCGGCTGTGGAGTTCGAGGACTTCCTGCCATCGATGGCGCAGAAGCTGGGGGCGGAGGGGCTCATAGAGGAGCTGTGCAAGGGGTTTCAGCTGCTGATGGACCCGGAGACGGGGGCGATCACGTTGGAGAGCCTGCGGAGGAACGCCGCCGTGTTGGGGCTGGAAGGACTGGGGGACGACGAGCTGCTGGCCATGGTGCAGGAGGGGGACCTGAACGGCGACGGGACGCTGGACCAGATGGAGTTCTGCGTCCTCATGTTCCGCCTGAGCCCGGAGTTGATGGAAGGCTCCCAGGAGGTCTTGGAGTACGCACTTGGAATTAATTGACCGAAAGATATGCATGCATGCATTATTGTGTGTAACATAATACTGCTGCCGTGCCGATGGCGGTCCCTTATAAGTTCATAGCTGCTGCGTGCGGCTAAAGATGTACGCAATTGAACGTCTTAAATAATTATATTTTTAGTCTGAAGGCACGTTCAATTTGCTCGTAGTGTAATTATTTCTCGTATGGACATGTATTGATACAGGGTAAATGAATCTGTATGTGTGTGTGTGGACTACTGACTAACGTGATGAACTAAAATTATTGTTAATTCTGATTGTACCATCAGATGGAACTGTAGCAATTAAGATTAGATTATTTGAGAAAAATTATTAATAATTCTGTGACTTACACGTACGAATCAATTAATATATGTATATATATAAGGTTAAGAAATACGCGATGAAAAGCTATACAACCACTCAAAGGAAATTGGCTGTTGAACATCCATTAAAGTTCACTAATGATCAACCAACGAAATGTTGGCGCGGACTGATTGACGGATTAGTAGTCCGGGATAGATGTAGCCATCACGTTGGCCAAAGGTGTTACCATAACTGCTCGTCTCGAACACCAAATTAATCATATACTAATAATTTTGGATATCGATGGATTATGACCAAAAAAAATTCACTAATGATCGAATTTTCTGATTGAAAAGCCGGCCGGTTGTACGAAAAAAATAAAAAAAGAGACATTGTCCAACGAAAATTTAATAAAAAAAATGAAAGCTAGGCCCATCCGGCAAAGTTGTAAGGGCTCTATCTTTGTTACTATGCGAATTATCGTTTTTCTTATTATTGATTTATATTGTTCAATAATACAATTTAGATCGGCTAGGGTAAAAAGTAAAAGCTGAGAGGAATATATATTAGATATGATATTATGTATATTTTAATAAAACATTTTCTTATTATTTAACATTATAAACTATTAATAATCTAAAGTACGAGTTCGAAAACAATCATCTCACAAAATTTGCTTGTCAAAGAGTGTTTTTCTTCTCTCCGTGCTCAAGTTGGTGAGCTTTTTCTCGATATCATTCATCACCAATGGGATACCATTAATTTTAAGGAGATTTTTTAATTTTAAAAAACATTAAACAATATGGGATAGAGAACCCAACCACTTTCACCACCAGGGTTAATTGTTTCCTTGTGGGGTGATTTGTTCATATTACTAGTAGTGTGCACTTTAATCATTTTTAAACGATTAGTTTCGTTATTAATGTGATGTAAAAACGTAAAAAAAAAGTAAAACATCAGATAAAGTAATAAAATTAAAAAATGGTGTGAAGATAAAAAAAATACAAATAAAGAAAAAAGCTTAATGGTGTATCTTTGTTTGTATAAAAATTTGACAATACCGATGAAGGATATTCTCCATAGAAAAAAATGAATCAATAGGTAATCTCTTTAATTTGATAATATAACACAATAATATTCTGTTTTGTAACTTATGTGACCCTTGCAGAGTAGGAGAGTATAGAGACATCGTAATATCTAAATGCGCAACTAAAGCCATAATGGTGGTTGAAGTTTTGCCACGGATTCAAATATTTTACAAAAACGAATTTTGCATTGTTGGTCGGATTCTTGCGGTGGGCAATTTGCCAGAAATTAAAAAAAGTTTTAATAATTTAAAAAACTTTAAAGTGGAAAGAAAAACTATTTGCATGCTTTTTAAAAAAAATTAATTAATTTAAGGTAATCCAAAACTTACGTAAGTCTGATAACGAAAGCGCTCGGCCACGCTTACGTGGACATCAAAGTGACGGTCGTGTTCTTAGAGCGGTGGAGACAGGTCCACGTAGGCACGACCGGATCTAAATATGCCACGTGAAGCCGAGCAGCCCCAAGAAATATCTTATTTTTCGGGGGGGTGTTGGACATGTCGAAGTGCAGCCACGACGCCCTCGCAGCTCACCCTTCGCGAACAGGCCACGCGTTCGATCGCATCGCTTGAGTCGATAAAACATACTGATGAGCGTCATTTATTGTCGGGATCCGTAGCAAAACGCTCGCGCGTCGTCTTTGGCATCAATCTCGTCCTCCTCGGTTTTTTGTTCTGAGATTTGTTGCAGATCAAGGAACTGAGATCGAAGGCCACCAAGAGGTACGTGAACATAGTAGTAGTGTAGTAGTTTATAGACAAAAGATCGTAGGGAATAATTAAGAACAAAAAAGAGAGAAGGGATCGATGGCCATGTCGGCGGAGAAAGAGCAGGTGACGAGGGGGCGGTGCGACCTCTGCGAGGTCGCGGTGGCGGCCGTGCACTGTGATCCGGACCAGGCGCTGCTGTGCTGGGGATGCGACGCCCGGGTGCACGGGGCGAATTTCCTCGTGGCCCGCCACGCCCGCGCGCTCCTCTGCCGTCGCTGCCTTCGGTCCACTCCGTGGCGCGCCGACGGCCCGCGCCTCACGCCCACGGTCTCCCTCTGCCATCGCTGCCATTGCTGCCCGCGCCGCCGCGAGAGGGAAGGTGAAGGGCACGGCGAGGTGTCTTTCGGTGACGCGGAAGCGGAAGAGGAAGGCGGACGAGAACACGAAGAAGATCCTGACAAGGACATCCACAAGAAGGAAGGCGAAGGCGAAAACCAAGTGGTTCCATGGTGGACGTGCAACAGCGCTCAGTCCGGCGACCGGGGCTCCTTCAAGCGGATGCGACGGGTTGAAGATTCGGCAGCTCAAGTAATTAATTAATCACTACTGACGTTGTTTCTTGCCGATTAATTACTTCGTCATCTTTATTTAACTGAATTGTAATGCGTCGGACTTCACCACAGGAACTGTCGGGCGTGTCGGCTCCAGCCTCCGGCGTAAAGAAGACGACCACATTGTTCTCCGGCGACTTCCGGCCGTTAAAGAGAACTATTCAGTTATTTGGGGCCCCCCTTGACCGTTAATAACTAAGACGAAGTAGCATATCGTGCTGCCTGTTCTAAGTTGTATTCTCTCTCTTTCTGATGTTTGATACCTCATCGGCATACTCATTTACGCCCCTTCAAAGGATTCAATTTCTTTCACTTTACATCGATGTTTATATCGTCGCCGCCGTCAATTGTTTGGTTGATTACTTTTTGTTTCCATTAACATCTAAAAACAATTCAAATATGTACATTTTGTTGTAAGTTGAGTTTTTGTTAATCAAATATGCATTTATATACAGTTTCCAAATATTAATAAAAGTTAAATATAATTAGGTAATTGGCAGAAACTAAAAGTTAAATAAAAATGGATAAATTAGTAATATATCTTTCTATATTAAGGGACAAGTGTAGGAATTGCTCACTATTTCAAAGTTGATATTTCAGACCATCAGTTTAGTATTGGGAATATACCAGGAACATATGCTTTGTATAAGTCTAGTAGGTAGGAGAATTTTGTTTCCCTGCTTTGCATGATGCGAGAAGGCGTTGCTTTTTGTACACGAATAATGAAAATTGGTGGCGGCGATTGTTTGGAAGAATATGATAATTAGTGCCCTGTTTGTGGATGGCAATAATAAGGAATTCCTTGTTAATTCCATAGCGTATACTTGCATTGGTTATATGTCCGATCCTGCATGGAAGGAACATGTTGATGCTATGCGATGATGGTACGTAATGCTTGTGTGGGTTTTGTTCATTTGGGTATATATGTATGTGGTTCTTTCATGGCTTCTAGAATACTAGAAAAACGTTGATTACCAACGGTCCGGACCGTCGGTAATCAGCCCGAAAATCGTCAGTAACGCAATTACCGACGATTTTTCAGTCGGAATCGATCCGTCGGAAAAACGCTCGTCGCAAACGGATTTGCGACGGTTGAAAAAAATTCGTCGAAAATATCGACGGTTCTGACTGTCGGAAAAAGCCGGAGGTTCGAGCCGTCGCAACTTTTCGACAGTCGCAACTGTCGAAACTTTGGACGGGCGTCGCAACCGTCGATCTTTTGACGGTCGCAACCGTCGCAAATAATTTTTTAAATATAAAAAAATAGCGGTCGGATCGGGCCGCGGCCAGCTCTGGCCGCCGATCCGGCCACAAGCCGGTCGATCCGGCCGCTGGGGCCGGATCCGCCGCCAGGCGGCCGGATCCAAATGCCTGGCGGCGGATCCGACCGCTGGAGGCCGGATCCGGCAGCTGGAGGCCGGATCCGGCAGCCTGGAGGCTGGATCCGCCGCCAGGCGGCCGATCCGGCCGCTGGAGGTCGGATCCGACAGTCTGGAGGCCGGATCCGGCAGCCTGGCAGCCGATCCGGTCGCTGAAGGCCGGATCCGGCCGCCAGTCGGCCGATCGGCCGCTGGGGGCCGGATCCAAACGGCCACGGTCGGATCCGGCCGACAGCGGCCTTTGGCCGGAGAGAGAGAGACGCCGGCGCGGAGCGGGAGAGAGAGAGACGTCGGCGCGGGAGAGGGTCGCCGGTGCGGGAGAGGGTCGCCGGCGCAGGAGGGTCGCCGGCGTCCGGCGCGGGAGAGAGAGAGAGGAGTGGAGGGAGGAGGGAGAGAGAGAGGAGTGAGGAATATATATAAAGGGAAAAAGTGGAAAGAAAGCGGGAAAAGGGAAAAAAAAGCAAGATAACGAAATTTTAATTACCGACGATTTCGGTCGTCGAAAACGTAAATATTGAATATTTTTATAATTACCGACAGTTGTGACCGTCGAAAATATATTTAGTTATATATAATGTTTATTTTTATTTTACCGACGATTTGAACCGTCGATAATCGTTACCGATGGTCAAAATCGTCGGTAATTGCGACGGTTTGGACCGTCTCTAGTTATATTAATAAAATACTCTTTATATGATATTATTATATATTTACCGACGGTTACGACCTTCGGAAATTGCGGCGGATTTTGCGACGGATGGATATCCGTCGGAAATATCGACGTTCCTAATCGTCGAAAAATTAAATAATAATATAATTAATTATATAATTAATTTTTTTATTTCCGACGGTCGTGACCGTCGGAAAATCCGTCGGAAAAATTTAATAATAATATAAAAAATACATAATTTAATTTTTTATTTCCGACGGTCGTAACCGTCGGAAAAGTCGTCGAAAATTGCGACGGATGAATATCCGTCGAAAATTATCCGTCGAAAAATCGTGATTTTCTTGTAGTGAGGTTTAGAACCGTCGAAGATCTTAACTGCATGGTGCGGTTTTATCCCTTGCTAGTGGTGGACAATACTAGTGGTTGGTGGTTGGAGGAGGGAGATGATTATGTGAGAATGTGATTAGGGTTTGGTTGCTTAAACGAGGAGACAACGTTAGCTGAAGAGCGGCCAAGAATAAGGTAGATGTAATGGTGACTGGTTCTGGCAGACAGAATGTTTATTTGTCATGGTCTATGGTTAGATAAGAATGGGATTAAGTGATAAGTAATTTGTCTTCTCTTAAAAAAGTCTCGAATTGGTATGTGGTACGTAGAATATTTTCGCTGAACATATTGTAACACTCTCAAAAGTCACATGGCAGAATATTGACTTGGAGAACGCCACGGGCATACATAAGTGGGCATCATATATATGATCAAAAAGAAGATTTTGACTACTTAATTAATAATAGCATCATATGCAGAAGAGTAACATCATAAAAGAATAATAAATAGGAATAACATTATCATGAAGTATGCAAAAGATTTATAAAAGAATATCATATGAATCCTGAAAAAACTCATCTAATACATCATTCTGATAATAAGAAAGAGAAATTAAGACATAATTAAATGGAAAGACTGACACTCATGTGCTACTGTCACGAACTCAATCTATTATCATTGGTCATCTTTATCATTAAGATCTCACCCTACATGTATGAAAATGCAGGAGAGATAAAACATCTCTATAAGTTTTGCAACTCAGTGTGTAAATAAAGTAAAGACATTATAAAATCATAATATTATATAAGGTAAACCATATGAACATCATCGTCGTCATATAAAAAATAAAAATATAATCATAAGAGATTCATAAATCAAAGTGTCATCTTCTTAAGATCATATATCAAGATAGATCATAATAAATTATCATAAAATGGGGAATGTCGATCATCATTATTCTGAGTTCATCATGTAAAGGATCGTAAAAATCATTATAAGAGTAAAAGTATATAATCATGGTGTAAATATTAATATCATAATAATCATTTTATTAAAACATATTAATATCATATCATAATATCATAAAAAAATCTTCATAAGAGTGGCAAAAATCAATCATCATCATGAGGATGATATCATTATTAATGTGTTTTCATCTTCTTCATCATCTTGTTATTCATCTTTTTATCATAGAATATGTTTCAACCCGAGGGGAGAAAAGTCTCAACCCAAACATCATCATCATTGATAGAGTCGGTCCATAACTGATCGTAATCAACCCATAATTTACCATCACCAGTCCATCATCATAAGAGTTCTTCATTTAATATTTTTCGTATTTTATTTTACATATTTTAATTAATCTTTATTAGGACATAAAGAATCCAAGTTAAGTCATCACATGAAAAGGATATGAGATCATAATAATCAAGGATCCTACAGTATAAAATCAATTTAGGACTACAAGATATGATCATGAAGAGTAATGATAGATGAATAATCATAACAATTATCATAAAATATGGATTCATAGGACATGATTGATTGGATATAAATTAATTCATCATAAGGAAAGTCATAAAATCATGGGATCATGTTAAACATTATCATTATAATCATAGGGTGTATAATCATTGTAAAATCATCATGGAATATATCAAGCTTAAGAACATAAATCATGAGCCACTAGACATAAAAATCATCATAGTGGAGTCAGAACGCGTGACGGATATAGGCAGAACCCATGCCGAGTTAATATGGCATCTTTTCGAAAAAATGATGCAGAAACTTGGGTCGAATTCGGGTTATCACAAGGACCGAGTTGATGTGGCATCTTTAGAAAATAATCAAGACCAAACTCTGGTCGGGTTGGACATTCTCAAGTCGGGCGGAGGTCATGCCGACGCGGCTTCAGGTGGCTGGCACTCGAGTCGGGTTCATCCTGGACCAGAGCTTTCGAGCTTTGATTATGACGGATTCAGGCCGAGTTCTCTGAAACTCGGTCCGAGCAAGATCTTACCCTGTCGGGTTGCAGTGAACCTGGGCAGGTTCCGTTATGTGCGAACGACACTACTTCTCTAATCATCTTTCTGACGATTATCGGCATTGTCCATAATCATAATTCATATGTCTATGTCTAAGGATTATTCAAAACTATTAATATCATACTTCAAGATTAAAATCAAGATTTTATGATGAATTTATCATAATCACATACCTTGTGAAATTTCCATCCGTTATGTGCGAACGACACTACTTCTCTAATCATCTTTCTGACGATTATCGGCATTGTCCATAATCATAATTCATATGTCTATGTCTAAGGATTATTCAAAACTATTAATATCATACTTCAAGATTAAAATTAAGATTTTATGATGAATTTATCATAATCACATACCTTGTGAAATTTCCATCGAAAACTCACTTTCCTCTTCTTCTGCTACTTCCTCTTCTTCTTCTTCTTCTTCCTCTTACACGGTTCCTCTTCTTCTTCTTGGTACATGGTCATCATCTTCCCTGCCATCTATTTCATCTCTTACAAATGACGTTGTGGTCGTTAAGTTCGTGGGGATAAAAAGAGAGACGTGGGCGAGAGAGAAATTTCGTGCATGAAAACAAAAACCCTTTATTTATAGGAGAGAGGATAAAAGATAAAAATATTTCTTTAACTCCTTATTGGTTTCAACTAAATTCCTTTTTTTCTAATCGTTTTCATCTTATTCCCCTCTCTCGGTTCCGATCTTTTATTTTATCTCTTTTTTGTTTGGCTGTCGGACGTTACAAGTATTATCTATCATATACAGCTAGGCACCTGACTGATGACTCCGGATACTGTGGTGACAATAAAAAAATCTTCTCTGGTTAGATATTGGACTTATGCCTTGCTATTATTTATGAATGAAATCTATAATAATGAGTAAAATAAGTTTATACGTAAACGTAATCATAGTAGATCGAACAATATCTAAGAGATGCGTTGATATTTATACGTGTAGATCCACTTTGGTGTTAATTTCCACAGCCATTTTATTTCACGATAAAAAAAAATTTGTATTGATTCTGTATTAATTGATAACTTAATAACCCGGCTTTGAGGTTGACTTTCTCTGTCTAAATTTTTGTGTGAAATAAGGTATATTTGGGTAACAGAAGAGAATGAAGGTGAAGGAAAGAGAAAATAAGGGTAACCTGAGAGTGTGTAAATCAGAATTCAATTTTTTAGTCTAGAGAGTAGAGGTTATCTTTTTTTTTTTT
The DNA here is from genome assembly GCA_030549335.1 of Pontederia crassipes. NCBI lineage: Eukaryota > Viridiplantae > Streptophyta > Magnoliopsida > Commelinales > Pontederiaceae > Pontederia > Pontederia crassipes. Next base: position 56,880,348 of record CM060194.1, on the reverse strand, counting down.
CTTCGAATGTATTAAAACTTTTATCGGAGTTTTCTTTACATTACCCTTATTTTTCCGAATCCAAGAACAGCCTAGAAGTTCATATAATGTTGAATTTTTTTTCCCTTGCCCTAATTTACTTTTTTCTTCAAGATTATTGCACTCACACGATCTACTGGTTGACTCACCGATTTTTTGCATCATGAGTGAAAGAGATTGGCATGGTTCCCTCCGGAAACTGAAGCACTAGCTGGCCATCAAGTGCCACCGCCTGGATAGATAAACAATTAATATCGATAGTGCAAAGTTGCTGGATACTTTCACAGCTTACCATTCATTAATGAAATGTTTGTTTTTCTCTTATGAGCAGTGTCACAACCAAGGATAGCAGTAATTGATCTGAGAGTATTTGAGTCCAAATTTCCTCAAAAATTTCAGCAACTAGGAGTTTGATGACCATACTACATTGAGATTGATGTCCTAGCACTCTGATCAAACAGAAAGCTCATACGTTGCTTTTGATACCAATATTATGCCATCATGGAAAGGTCTGCACGTTCCATGACACCGCCACAATTGATTCAGTGATTTATTCATAATGCATAATGTTTAATATATACCAAAATCGTTGCTATCTCAAGTGCATGTCAGCACAACTCACTTCATGTGCATTTTCTTCTTCCCAAATCTCGCAGATGTAACAGAAGTCATTTGAGACTGATGGGTTCAGTGCAAAGGTTTTTTATTTCTTCTTCTAGAAGTTGCAGTAAATGCGCTTTAGTCCGTCTGTATAGCCAAGATCTTGAAGTTGAATCCCAATCAAAACGGGCAGGTCCACTGCAAGGAAAACGAAAACAACAAGAGATTACTTTGAGAAATTATGAACAGAGGTTAGAGTAGAAACTCATATATCGTATCTCAAGAAATTATGAACAAATGGATGTAGTGGCATAGACATTAGACAAAATCAGTTGTATGTGCCCATATTCATGGTCAGAGAATAAAAGAAAGTTCAGCTGGGGCATCATGTCATATCAGAACTGGTACACTCCCGAAGGTAACCAATCAGATGCCTTTATCAGTTTATCTAGGCAGAAGAATGTAAGTAGCACTGCGAGAAACAGCCAAATGTTGATAGGCATCCATTTTCCTTTGTTATATATATATATATATTATTTCAGTATTACAGAAGGAACAAAGAGAACAGGAAAAAGTAACTTTGTTTCTTGATAATACCTTTATAGTCATCGCGCACTTCTGAAGTCTGATATTAAAGCATGTTACAATTTATGATCCTCTCAAAAAAAAGTTACAATTTAAGATACACAATTGATATCCGAGATGGAGGTATCTGAGAAAGGATGCAAGGTAAAGCAGCATGGACAACTGATATTACACAATATTGTACTTTGCCAACCATAGGACACAGTGATTGTATATAATATGATACAAAGTACCTATATGATTACAAGACCTGAGACGGATTTCCTGAAACTCTAGGATTGTACCACAACAGGACATCCAGACATGGACCTGGAGGTCAGAAGTTTTTTTTCCTTGTTGAAAGGAGAGACGGAGAGTTGTGACAATAACATTCTTATGGGTGAATTCAACATTATGGTGGTATTTTTGGGGTTGAGAGGATTATGAAGAAAACATTGTTTCTTTTAATGAAAAAGGACAGTTAACCATAATAGTTAACCGTATGGATCTGGAGGTCATAGAATTCTTTTTCCTTTATTAGAGGGAGAGACCGGATAGTTATGTCAATAGCAGTCTTATGGATGACTTCAACATTATGGTGGTAATTTTGGGTTTGAGAGAGTTTTTTTTTTTTTTTTTTTGAAAGGGAGGGTTGAGAGAGTTATGTAGAATTTCTTTTTAAAATAAAAGGAAGGTTAACCAGAATTGTTAACCATCCAGGGATGTAGAGAATATTGCATCTAAAATTCTAAATCATACTTCCTTTTGAGTTTGGGTGGGAAACATTCTGACTCCAGCATTCTTTAGTTTGTATGTAATGATTGGTTAGATGTAGAATGACCGTACAATCAGACAGCCATTCTTTCTCTAAAAATATTTAATAAGTATCAAAAATAAAATGCACAAATTCATCAAAAGTTACAAAATTTTATTTCTTAGATATTTCACAATCTTTTAGTTTTCACCAAGACCAATAACTTTCATTTTTATTTCAAAAGTAGAATAAATAGTCTCTCTCTCATATTGATTTTTTTTTAAAATTTCATATTGAAAAATGTATCTATTGGTGTGGCACGACCACTTGAGAAAATAAGTGCCCAAATGACACAATAACATAAGCAATTAAATAATAAAAAAATAAAGGATTAGGGTTCACATGAACCCCTAAGAAATAGACAGAAACTGAAAAAAATTAAATAATACCATATTCTCTTTTTTTCATAATTATATTTTTTTGAAGGAAAAAAGGATGACAATCAAGATTCCTGGTTGTCATTCATGTATATATATATAAATATATCTGTGGACAGAAAGTCATGTACAAAATGTGCTCTCCAGTGGAGAGTGGCCAAAGAAGGGAGATGTATAACGACTATCCAAAACTCCACTCCCAAAGAAGAAAAGAAATGTGGTGTACAATACTCTCCACCTGACATCGCTCCCCACAAAAAAATGACTCGGTTGTGCTGAAGGGCCCAGGAACCGGCTAAAAAGGTTGCCACCAAAGCACGCCAGTCGTCATCTGACAAGGATGCGGAGCAGCTGCCAGAAGGCTTCCAAGGCTGCAGGGAAAGTATCCACGACACTCGTGTACCTCCAAACTAGTCACTCAAAGAACAGGCGGGTGATATCATAGAGCGCATGAGGTGTTGGGCCGCCCATCTCGCCCTATATACCCTGGTGAGAAGCTGGCCTAATTATGCTGATGTGACAATGTCACTTGGGCATTATTACCCATTTGGGATAGTGTGTCCTCAAAAATGAGGAATTATGGGACGAGGAGAACTCCAAGTTAAGAACCTGATTTCACATTTTCATCAATGTACACAGATTTTAACAGTTCGGATCTCTAAATGGGCAACATAAGCCTTTGTTCTATGGGGATGGAGATCAATCTTCCTCCACCATAGATATCACTGACAATGTTGGACAAGTGGATCCAAAGTTGAGCCAAGCACACCAAAAAGGCCAACCTCAGTGTTTTTGTCCGCACACAGGATCTCAATTTAAACTTTTTTGAGAGGGACAATTGGCAAGGACTTTTTAAAGGAAAAAAACTGGCAGAACTTTAATAATATGTGTGATTGATTGGTACTCAAAATGAGGGAACTCTACTCTGTTCAACACATTTCACCAGAAAAAAAGGTACAAGACCTACTGAGGATTCAACACCAATGACCATATTGGATATACAAAGGAGAACCAAAAATTAGAAACCTGATTTCATATTTTTGTCAAGCTACACAGATTTTAAGAGCTTGATTCTCTAAATGGGCAATATAAGTCTTTGTTCTTATGGGGATGGAGGTCAAACTTCCTCCATCATAGATATCACTGACAATGTTGGACAAGTGGATTCAAAGTCGAGCCAAACACACCAGAATGGTCAACCTCAATTTTTTTTCTTTGCCACACAGAAGGACCTCAATTTCAGAAACTTGAAGTTGGCAAGGTCCATTTTATAAAGGAAAATAAACTGGCAAGACGATAATATGTGCAATTGATTGGTACTCAAAATAGGGAAGTCTACTCTGTTCAATACATTTCATCAGAGAACAGGTATACAATACCTACTGATGATTCAATGTAGTGAATTACATGAATTGTCCCCCAACTTAGGGTCACTGTCCCAACTTCAATTTATAACTAGATTGTCTCCGAACTTTATTTTTCTTGCACACTTAGTCCTCCTGACCGTCAATATTCAATTCCCCGGTTACATTACTAACGTTGCATAAGAAAATAATAAAATAATATCAAATTTAATTAAAAAAAACCGACAATTGGCCGCCCCTGGCCAGAGGGCGCTGGCCCCCTCTGGTAGCATGCCCGCAAGGGCCGATGCCCCCTTTCTCTCTCGCACGCGTCGGCAACCGGCGAGCAAGAAAAGGGAGCCGATGCCCCCGTTTCTCCTTCACCAGCCGCAAGGGAAAAAAGGGGGGTGCCGGCCCCCAGTGAGAGGGGGACCGGCGCCCCTTTTCTCCCTCATCAGTGCAGTGCGCGAGGAAAGGGGAAAAGGGGCCCCCCTTCCCCTCTCCTTTCCGGCTCTGGAGGAGAGAGGGGGAGTTGCCCCGATCCAGCGAGGGGCGGTAGGCCTTTTTATTTTTATTTTTTATTATATTATTTTATTACTTTTTTTATCACGTCAGAAGCATAACTAGGGAACTGGCTATTGCCGGTCAGAAGGATGGCACGTGCAAGAAAATGAAAGATCGAGGACATTCCAGTTACAAATTAAAGTCGGGGGATGGAGTAATTACCGCACTCAAAGTTGTGGGACGATCGGTGTAATTTACCCCCAGTGACCATATTGGATATACAAAGGATTTTGAGCATCTTGCTGATGTGTCTAACTTGGTTAAAGACAAATTTGTAATTTCATAATTATAGTAAAAAGAGTATTACAGAAATAGGGGTAATGAAAATTATGAAATTTGCAGTGATAGAGCCAAAATGATCAAGCCTGCAAACAGAAATGAATAAATCAATAGCCAAAAGAAGTTAAAAAGCACATCCTCTCACTTTCTAACAAAAAATGTTTGTAAGATATTCTCAGTGACAACTGTTGTGACTCAAATAGCATGAAATAGTTGGTTACGTTGCAGCTCAATAACTCATAGAACCACGAGTGGAGAGAATGGAGGGCCTGGTATGAGAAGGGTTACCATGTTAACAGTTGTAGATCCAAAATGATCAAGACAAAAAAACTAATATGCAGAATAGCCAAAAGATGTAACAGATGCATTTCCCACTCTAACAAAAAAGTGTGATGAATATTCTCATTGTAGTATTTCGTCCCTAAAAAATAATGTGATTGCATTGGGACGTTATGCAACAGAATGGTGATCTGCTATGAGACAGCTTGCCGCCACCCCACCCCCTAGCTGTAGGAACTCCAAATGGTCACTATGATGGAAGGGCCAATATCTAGGTAATTAACCTGGTGCCAAACAGCAGCAATAGAGCAAGCATAGATTGGGTGAGCAATGTGCTTAACTGTTGCCCACATAAAGTACAAATGACATAGGATCTAGGTGTCCATCTGTATGCCATGGTGAGAATCATCCACTACCTCAAAAACTAGACAAATATTCTGACTTTGAGACTCATTTTCACAAATATTATAAGACCCGGCCCGGTCATCGACCCGGATTGATCAACGAGTCAGGTCGGATATGTTGGATTGGGTTAAACCTCGGACCAGATAATATAAATTAATAAAAAAATAAGTTAAAGAGATTATTATAATATTGTTAATATATAATATCTTGTTTAACAAAAATATAAAATATAATATAATAAAGTAAAATAAAATAATTTCAATTAAATGATATAATAAAGTAACATAAATTAAGTCATCAATCAAATATTTGTTAAATAAAAAAATCTTGTGAGGTAGTTATAAATAAAAAATATGGAAAAAATTTATATAATGACAAGGACACTGAAATATAAGTTTCAAGCAAATATATATATATATAATATGTATAAATATTTTAATATTTTTTTATGTTTCAATTCTTTTTATTTTAGAACTTGACCCGGCCGGGTTGGTAAATTCATCGGGTCGACCGGTTGAACCTGGGTTTTGACCGGGTAAAAGCGGGCCAAACCCTTCCCCGGGTTTCAACCAACCCGCAGACCGTTTTAAGCCCCCGACACCGATTCGACCGGCCGGGCCAAGTCTGACAACATTGATTTTCACTCGGCAAACCAACGGTCAGGGCTCAATCATATGGAGTCAATAGTTGGAAGGGGTAAAATAACAATAACCATTTTTCTAAATAAGAAATAATATGTAATATATCTGAGCCAAATGCAAAAATTAATGACCTTTTGATGATTATTTTTAGAAGAAAAGGATACCTATCTAGGGCTTCAAGATTTGTCTTTTTTATTCTCTAAGAAGGAACATGGTAACTAAGGTAAATTCCATAGTTGAAGTTTTATATTTGATTATAATTAATGGATCATCTAAGGTATCTGTTGAATAAATAGCATATTTTGTTTATTACATTGAACACAACTTGAAATATCTCAAGTTAGTGATTTCAAGTTGAAGACATGATTATGCATAATAATCAGAAAGCCAAGACTAGAACCCAAGTTTTGAAAATTTCTTTATAGGCTATGTAATAAAGGTATTTGTCATCCAAGTTTGAATTTATATTTGATGAGAAATTATGAATGTTCTAAGGTACCTATTGAATACAACAACAACAAAGCCTTATCCCACTAGGTGGGATCAGCTACATGGATCATACGACGCCATTCCGCTCATATTCGTTGATCCATGTTCATAAGATTCGACAGGATTTTATGCTGGCTGTCGAGGCCTAACACAACCCTCCTCCTTTATCCGGGCTTGGACCGGCTATAAAATATAGGCGGAGTTTTATAAGGTACCTATTGAATAAATTGGACATTTTCTTTAATACGTTGAACATACAGTGAAATTATAAAGTTAATAATTTCATTGTGAAGTCGTGATAATGTAATTTTAGGTAAGTCATTATTATGTTTTAAAACCGGAAAGCCATGACTCGTGCCTAAGTTCTGAAACTTTCATGCTGTATTAAATAACAAAGGATACGAATTGTGCTTCTATAAGAGATAAATCATAACAAAAAGACAATATTTGAATATCAAAAAACTATCTTTCTACCCTTTTACATATAGTCATTCCAAAGCAAAAAAGAAATTCAAGAATAACCACTATATCACAGCACTAATTGAAGTTGAACTTATAAATTATGTAACTAAAACCTCACGAATGCAATGACAACTGATGTCAGCATTATCTATAACTTCTACTATATATAGATGAAAGACATATCATCAATAGCACCATTAAATCTAATCCTTCATTTAAATAGCATCACAACACTTTAGCAACTATAACTGTTGTACAACTAAAAGTTATGATAGACATGCCAGTAAGGTGCTTTGCACAAGTGAGAAAAATAAAATCAAAAGATCACAAACGTTTGTATTGGCATTTACCTTACTGGTGAAGACAACCAGATTTGTCTATTAGGTGTTTGCTTGTTTATCACATATGTTCCCAAATCACCAAGCTTCACAGTGAGAACTTGATTCTACCCATACAAAATATAGCACCAATTTTCATCAACATAAATACAATAAACAAAATGAAGTAGCAACAGGAGAGACCTATTTCATCTCACCCCACAATCCACGTCATAACCATCAATTTGAACACGGTCGCCATACTCCTTAAAAAAATAAGAGAGATTAGGATGTGCAGAGCAATGAGGATGAAATACATCCTCAAAAATATTATCAAAGATGCAATAATTGTCACAAGAACAAATGTTTGCATAGGCATCCACCAATTAAGCATGATGTTACCTCAAGTTTTTCTTGCAAGTAATGTATTGTCTCATCTGCCTCCTTGTGAAACTCTTCCTCTGGTAGTAGAGATCTGAGCAAGGAAAGAAAATATTCAACAATATTATGCAAAATAAATACATTCAATGTACATAGAACTCTTTCACATCTCACAAGAAAAGGTGCATTTCATGATGCAAGTTAAAATTTCTTGTTGCCAAAAAATAACTACACATGCATCATCAATCAAGAAACACAAAAAGTCCCCAATTTTCATAAGCAGAGAAGTGAGCATTCGGTGCACAACGTTTAACTTGGTCCTTTTTAGTGCTTAAAAAGTCACGATTCAAGCCTGGGGCAAATACCTCCTGCAGCCCTTAGCTGAATCCCACTGCACGTAATTTGGCAAAGAACAACACAAGTACATGCCTCGTATTGATTATGTCGAAAAAAATCTCAACTTTCGATCACTCGTCTCAAAATATGGGAAATATAACCCAGAAAGCTATGTAAGTCAATTCAATCGATACGTTGTAGACATTTTGCATCGACATCTCAACTCGAGGTCCCCAAACCAAATTTTATTCACTAAAACAGATTAAACCAAACCAAATTAAAGGGAACATAGAGGCGATATGGAGACGATAGTATGGCGTAATACCGGTAATCAATGGAGGTCGGACCTTGCGCCTCGTCGTTCTCCGACGAAGCCCCAGTGGATAGAGAACGACAACATCTATGAACCAATTGGAACTCCAGAAAAGCGGAGGAAGCCGAGATGATATGGCCACGGCAAGCAGACTCCGGAATGACGAAAACCCCAAGATTAGACTCAGGAGAAAAAAGATGGGAATAGAAAAGAGAACGCTGAAGGGAAGGAAGGCATCTTGTTCTTGATGTCGTCCACCGCCGTAGTAGACACTTCAGAGCGGTGCGACAGGCCATGACCGCCGCCGCCGAAAGTACCGAGGCCGAGTTGAGAGAGGTCAGAAGTGGAACTATAAAAAGCGCTATGACTATGAGCCGTTATAATTGTACGTTATTAACGTGTCTCCTGGAACACCGATCACATAAACAGCCCAGCTTCTCTTTTGGAATTTCTCGAAAAAAATAAATCCATGAAAAGCCATTTTTTTATTTATTCCCCTCTAATATTTTTTTATTTTTTTATTTTAAATGTGGCAGAAAAATATAATTTATATATATATATATATATATTCATTTCTGATCTTATGATCATCTAAATAAAATTATTATTTAATTTTTTTCCTATCTTCTTTATTTATATTATCTAAATGAAATTAATTATTCATTTTTATTTTCTTCCGTTTCTTCTTATCTTTTCTTTACCCTCTTTTTAGTTTTAAGTTAGAATTGCTATCATTCGGTAAAAATAATAGTTTTCTGAATTTTTAACGAAGAATTAATTCTGAACATACTTGAATGAAATTAAAATTAATAAAAAAATTAAAAAGAAAATTTGATAGGTTAATTGTACTGATTTCACCTGTTTAGTTATATCACATCATTTCAGAGAATCAATTAAAATTAGGAATTAATTTTAAAGCTAAGCTTTGTTTGGAAAGAAAACTATCGAAGGCAAGGAGAAGAATGAGGAAAAGGAAAATAGAACAGAAAAAAAATTATCCCTCGTTGGATAAATTTTAAAACAAATATAGCCCTTTAACTTATAATACAATATCATATAATAGATGATAATTAAGTCATTTTAAAGTTAAAAATATTTCATGTCCTTTCCCCTCCTTTACTTCTATATTCCCCTCCATTTTTCTTTATCTACATCCATCCAAAGTATTTCTTCCTCTTTCCTTCTTCTATTTACCTGTAACATCCCAATTTAAATATCGAATTCTAGGTGGTGCTATTTTGCCTCTCTTTTCATAACATAATTACATATATCATTGCAGTAAAAATATAATACACTAAACAAATTTAATATGGAAAAATAACAAAAGACTTCATAAGCTAATAAATCTCAAAAAACATAACTAACCCATGGGCTACATAAGCTCTAACGAACCCAACATAGCGTTCGAAATACATAAATGAGTTTACATAAGAGTGCATGACCCAAGGCTCATATATCGTACATACTAAACTCCTTTAAAGAGTTCGTCATCATAATAAAATATACTCATAGATAACTTAGGTTATGGCCCGACCAACTAGTGTTCGTCATCATGAGATATTCATCGTCAAGCCTAAGTCTTGTCCATATCTACATAAGATTTATTAGATGCAGGAGATTTCTCTCGTTAGAGTATGTTGAAGTTCATGCATGCTATGATCCTAGAACATGATTTCTACATTGACATATGTATTGCATCATAATCAAAACGTAAAAACACATGCATGTTATGAACTACATGTGCACTCTATATGATATATGACTAATTATCATGATAATATAAGATAAAGCATATAACATCTTTATCATTATGCTAAGGCATATCATAATTTACTCAACTTTAGCATCTTCATTCATAACATGATATGATAATATGGCATACATTAGCATTTCTTTAGGTGCTTACATTATCATCTCCATTTTAATCATTCATTTTAGTCACCTTTTGTGACTTACATTTTTTCATCTTCTATCTTTATTTAGATAACTTCTTCTCTTGGCTATTTAAAAGACCATGTTGATTCGCGGAGCTTGACTAGCTAGGTTGGATCCTTTCATCTCAAGTGGAAACTCCCACCCTATGGGTGTAAGTCGCTTCTCTAGGAACTAGTCACTTAAGCTAGCGAGTGATGGCATAGTTTCCTCCACTATTACAAATAAGACACATTTATACAAATCCATCTTTTAATTGCATTCACCAATACATACAATAACTCAATACATATTGTATATTTTAATCCTACCTAAGATCATTTAGGCGTCAAAATTTTCTAAGTGTAGAACAATCAACATAACTTGGCTCTAGGCACTGGTCACCCCGTACCGAAAGATGTCGCAGTCGTGTTGGCCCCTTGGGAACACACGTGAAGTTCCCCTTCATGGTTGTCGCATTGCTCACAATCGTGTCACTACCATGGAATGATCATGCCCTTAGTTCGGCCGACCGACTCGACCGCCCGAATTGAAGAGTGGCATTTTGCCTTTGGAGCGATCGAACCCCGATCCATCATCCGATTTAAACAAAATGTCATGGACGTATTTTTCCCTGATCACAGTCGTGCCATGCTGGAGAACGATCGTGCCAAACCTTGAAGTCGTGGCATGACCCAACCACGTGGCTTCACTAAGGGTTATGGTCGTGCTCCTATCATGAGATCTTTTCGGGTCCAAAGGAATGGGCAACCACATGCGCATGTTATTCTTCATTAGAGGAAAGAATGGTAATTATGGGTCACGGCTATGCTCCTTTTGTATCCCTCTCATCTTGCAATCGTTTCACGTGGCTTCCTTATATACTTGCACTGTTGGTCGCCACTATAATTCTTGGAGAGAAATAAGTATATAAGTAGCGACCAATAGTGCAAGTGATTGCAAGAACAGGGGGATAGAAAATTAATAATAATGAATTCAAATTTTTATTTAATCATTGGAATATTATTATATCAATAAACAAAGTATAATAATACTATTTTATATAAAAAAATCATTACATAAAGACAAAAAAATTTCATTTATTTGTTTTTAAATATATAAGCCACAATTTATACCTTGTTGGTTGATAAATTCAAGGATTAATATTCAAGGCAAAGTTTAAAATTAGAAAAAAAATTGGATAAATTATTTAGTAACCCTTGTCATTTAATTTTTCTGGACAAAAGATTAATATTTAGTAATTGTTGTCAAAAGACGAATATATTTGGTAATTGTTGTAATTTTTTATTGATAAAATAATATTCAAATGATTAAATAAAAATTTGAACAAGTATTTTTCTTATTGAAAATTACAAAATTAAATTTAAAGAATGCAAAAATTCAAATAATGATCATTTTTCTTATTGTAGATACCATAACCACTAAATTAATGGCCATTAAATGTAAATATTGAATGTCAAATATTTTTATATGTTTTATTGATTTGTCGCGTAATAATTTTTCATATTTTTACTGAAAAAATCTAATGACAAAAATTACAAAATAATCTATCCATAAATTTTATAAATTTCAAACTTTATCTCAAATATTAATACTTGACTTTATAAACTAACTGACCTATATATTATACCTTATACATTTAAAAACGAATAAATCAAGTTTGTTTTTATCTAATGATTTTTATATTGGTAATTATATTATTATAGTTTTTTATTGATAAATCAATATTCAAACGATTAAATAAAAAATGGATATGCTGGTTTTCTTATTGCAAAATATAAATTTAATTTTAAACAATAGAGAGATGCAAATGTTGATCATCTATATTGATTGTAGGCACCATTACCAATAAATCAATGGTGGCTATAACTGAACATTGGATTTCAACTTCCTTTTATGCATTATTTTTAATTCAAATGACAACAATTACTAAATAATTTATCCACAATTTATCTAAATTTTAAACGTTTCTTAAATATTAATACTTGAATTTATCAACCAGCGGCTTACAAATTATGGCTTATATATTTGAAAACAAATAAATGGAGTTTTTTTGTGTTTTCTCTAATTATTTTTATTTTTAGAATAATATTAAAATGATTAAATAAAAATGTTAACATTTTCTTGTTGAAAATTACAAAATCAAATTCAAGGAATGTACAGATTCAAATGATGATCATTATTTCATATTGTAAATACCATAGCCACTAAATTAATGATCGTTACATGAAAATATTGAATATCAAATTTTTTTTATGTGTTTTCTTGATTTCTCACGTAATATTTCTTTATATTTTGACTAAAAAATCTAATGACAACTATTACAAAAATAATCTATCCAAAAAGTTTATAAATTTTAAACTTTATCTCAAATATTAGTACTTGACTTTATAGACTGACAGGCCTATAAATTATTATTTATACATTTAAAAACAAATAAATCAAGTTTGTTTCTCTAATGATTTTTATATTGATAATAATATTATTATACTTTTTTATTGATATAGTAATATTCAAATGATTAAATAAAAATGGATATGGTAGTTTTCTTCTTGCAAAATACAAATTTAAATTTAAACAATAGCGAGATTCAAACGTTGATCATCTTTATTTATTCTAAAAAGTAAAATCCATTACCAATAATCAATGGTGGTTATATGTGAACATTAGATATCAACTTCCTTTAATCCATTTCTTTTATTTCTCACCTAATACTTATTCATCTTTTGACTAAAAAAAATCAAACGACAACAATTACTAAATAATTTATCCAATTTTTTCTATAATTTAAACTTTTTATCAAATATTAATACCTGAATTTATCAACCAATGTGCATATAAATTATGGCTTATATATTTAAAAATAGATAAATGAAGTTTTTTGTTTTTTTTCTAATGAAATTCATTTTGAAAATAATATTATTATACTTTTTTGATGTACAGTAATATTGAAATGATCAATATGCTAGTTTTCTTATTGCAAAATACAAATTTAAATTTAAACAATAGCGGGATTCAAATGGTGACTGATCATCTTTATTTATTCCAAAAACCATTACCGCTAAATCAATGGTGGTTATCTGTGAACATTGGATAGCAACTTCCTTTTATGCATTTTTTATTTATCACCTAATATTTATTCCCTTTTTGACTAAAAAAATAAAATGACAACAATTACTAAGTAATTTATCCACAATTCTTTCTAAATTTTAATTTTTTTCTTGAATATTAATACTTGAATTTATCAACCAATGGACTTATAAATTATGGCTTACAAATAAATAAATGAAGTTTGTCTATAATGATTTTTATTTTAAAAATAATATTATTATATTTTTCAGTGTTAACATAGTAATATTCAAATAATTAAATAAAAAATGGATATGATAGTTTTCTTATTACAAAATGCTAAATTTAATGTTCTAACTACTTTTTTTAAAAGCCTAAGTAGTTAAAAAGAGTAATATTATTTATTTTATATTCTTAATACTCTCCGGCTCCCCCTCACGATAACTTTAATATAGCTTAACTCATCACGTGGACAACAAAAAGAGAAAACTTTTTTTTAATAAGAGTTTAATGAGGTTTGTTTGAACTTTTAATCTCATGTTAAATTTGACTAATCAATTTTTTTAAAAAAACTTAAATCTTTTGAAAGAACATCATCATTTTAAATTATATGTGGAATTCAAATGTTGATCATCCTTATTTATTGTAGGCACCAATCACTAAATCAATGGTGGTTATATGTGAACATTGGATATCAACTTTCTTTTATGCATTTTTTATTTCTCAGCTAATAATTATTCATCTTTTGACTACAAAATCAAGTGACAACAATTACTAAATAATTTATCCACTATTTGTGAGAGATATGGTACAAAATTAAAATACTTATGTGAAATTGAAAGAAAAGTAAAATATAATAAATTTTTTAAGATTGTACATGAAATTTGCTCAAATTAATAAAAAATAAATAGAAATAGAAATTACAAAAGGTGCACGATGACCAGTAATCAATCATGTGAGTGTAACGCCTTTTGGCATGACAAGACAAAAAAGAAAACGGGCCGGAGGACAACATCAAGCAATCGAGTGATCAATACCTCACAAGTCACAAGCCTCAAAGTCTAAAAGAATATTATATCATGTGAACCTAAAATTGATGCTATGTATCCTTTTTTTTTTTTTTTGGTTTCAAGAGAAGTGATATGAAATATGAGGCTCTTTTGCGATCCACCGCATAAATTGAACGAGCATTCGTACAAAACGAGAATTTCCATTATATTAAACATTAATCTAATATATAGATGTATTAAAACTACGTTATAATAATAATAATAATGATAATAATAATAATAATAGAAAGTAACAATGTGGTGGAAATGTAGGTGTTTATTCCAAATTATGATAAGAAAATAAATCTGATTTAAAATTTAATAGTTGCGTCAATTTGTGATTAAAAAAATAAACAATTTGAGTTCCACAATGAATCGCCATAATAATGACGAAGATATATATATTATTTCTAGTTCCTTTCCGGATCACGGCTTTACTTTTAATTTCTTTGTTGTGTATTCATCATTGACGGAATTTTCTATTCTGGAGAGATCTGATTTTTCCCACCGAGTTCATCTGAAAGTTGGACCTTTCGTCGGAGAGATCGCTGCTTCGGGAATCGGATCCGACTTCCTTTCACAAAATTGTTGTTTAGTTGAAAAAAAATATACGATTTTAGGCTAAAATTGTAAGAGTAGTTATCTACCTCGCAATCCGAAATATGATATTGGAATAATGCTCATAAATGATAATATACAATAACTGCTTTAAACAAAAGGGACTAAACTAGGTCAAAAAAAAATTTTTTTAGAGTGGTTTGGATACCAAAATTAGGAAAAATCATGATGGCCTTTTCGACCAAATAATGATAACTTACCGAAATGGCATGAAGTATGTGGGGAGAGAGAGAGAGAGAGAGAGAGAGAGAGAGTAAAAGAAAAAAAAGGAAAAAAATTCCATCCAGTGAAAGAGAGGAAAATTTGCAGAAGCATCTGATCATAGCGAAGATAAAGAAGAAAAATAAAAAAAGGTTAACAAGGGAATAAACGAGTCTCTCTCTCTCTCGTGCTAGCTTTTATATTTTTTTGGGATCCCGATCACTATATATATAACTATTTAATTTTAACCATTAGATTTTCTCCATGTTATTTTCTGACTGTTGGATCGCGTTCAATCTTAACTATAAACGAAATCCTAAGAGGAATCTTTCTCCTCCACTCCTCACGCCTGCGCACCGCCATCTCCATCTCTTCCCTCCACGTCCAGCGGCGACCTCTCCTCCAGCCGTCCAGCCGTCGTTTGCTGTCGCCCGTCACGGGATCTTCTTTCCGAATGCTCGATCCACGAGGTGTTCCTTTTCTCTATATTTTTTATATCTCCTTTTTGTTCTTCTAGCCGTCCGGCCGCCGCCGAACTCATCGAGACGAGGTCTTGCCTGCCTTTCGGAGCCGCTCACGTAAGCAGGGTCATCAACCTGTCTACTTTCCGAGTGCTCGATCCATAAGAAGCATCTCGTTTTCGCTATCTTTTTCTCTTCTTTTTTCACTTCAGCGCCGCGCATGTAGGCGGGATCGACGGTCGCAGTAACCCCAAACCTTCCTTCCCCGTCCCACCCTTTCCCACCCCTTCTTTCTTCTTAGCCCAAACAAAAGCTAATAGATTTGGCCTTGTTTATAACAATGGATGCAAAGATTGTTGATAAATTTGCTGACTGAACTTTTTATTTGATGTAATATTCGAAAAGAAAATGTAAGAACCAAGCATGATCTGCTTTTTTCTTCCTCCTTTTTGTCTGTATATATTTTGGTATTGACCGTACTTTATTTTGTGTATTTTGTCTTAAGACATGTTATGTGGACACTTCTTACGTATATCAACTTTTGCTTTTAAGTCAGTGAATGATGTGTTGTCCTGTTCTCGTTAATAACCTTTGTTCATTGTAATTCAATTTCATTTCTACATTTTTGCAGGTTTTCACATCGTCTATGTCTAGGGGGGTTTGTTATATTTACTTGACAAAGCTTGGTTTTCACTCTGGCCGCTATTAAAAAAATATACTCCTCTCGCACCTTTAAGTGGGTGTGGGTTTACAACAAGTTTATTGTCTTGTGCTTGTTGTGGGGCTCAAAGTTTTCCTATATATGGAGATTGTGCCGTGTAATGGAAGGACTTTCTCTTGATTATGGCTAATGTCACCATGTGCTAAGATCAACATGGTAGATTAGTTCTTAGTCATCTAAGTTCTGCTATGTGATCATGTTTACCTATGATAACCTTCTCGTCATTGTGCTAATTTGAATGCCCATGCTTTCCTGCGTCCTGACTCCATCACAATAACCCAAAGGTGTGCTTTTAATTTTGGCTGCTTCTGCTTTCCATGTTTTG
The DNA here is from genome assembly GCA_030549335.1 of Pontederia crassipes. Classification (NCBI taxonomy): domain Eukaryota; kingdom Viridiplantae; phylum Streptophyta; class Magnoliopsida; order Commelinales; family Pontederiaceae; genus Pontederia; species Pontederia crassipes. The sequence goes on along the minus strand of CM060194.1, from coordinate 56,863,790 downwards.
CTTGGAATATTATAGCTAATGACATAAACACTCTTATAGAAACTGTTCTACACACTGGTGAAACAATGTATTCCAGTTCCCAGGAACAGGATCCCACAATTAAGGTTCTGTTGGCACCTGCAAGTGCTTATCCAAGTAGAAAAAAGGATAAGATTTCAGAAAGTTCTGTTCAAAATACAAGCCCATCATCAAACGAGGATTGCTTCAAGTTCAATGAGCTAGATAATTACTCTTGTTCGGAAGGTAGCCAAGATTATTTCCTGGCAATGAAGCTTAGAAAAAGTCAATCTCTTGTAGATGTAATGGAGAAAGATAGGCATTCCTCCTGCCAGGATATTGTTGAGGATGATGCTTTCAACAAGGGTTACACCTCTGAATACGACCATGAAAGGAGCCTGAAAAGTTTTCAGGCCATCAATGATACTGAAAGTTGTAAAGAATCAATAGTCGAATCCTGTAATGACTGCAACAAAAATGTGGATGAAGCATCTGATTCATTTTCTGGAGCAGTGCATCATGAATCCCTCTTTTCTATTGCCATCTTGGAGCAGTTTGATGGGGGGAAACATGAGAATGTGGATAACTTATATGTTGATCATGATTGCCTGGGAGGTCTCTCTTTAGAGACCAAAACTATTCTTGAAAGATCACACTCTCTTGGTAACCTTAGGGTGAAGAATACAAGCCCTGATGCAGTTTTAGTGTCCCGGACAAGATCTTCTGAAAATATATTCTTTCTAGATTATGAAAGAACTGAGGTACTGGATGGTGATGAGAACACAAGTTATTCTAAATTCTCTGTCAAAAAAGATGCATTTAGTTTGCTTAATATAGCAAATGGATCACTTTTAGATGGGAAAAAACCACTCTTCCATGATGGTTGTAATGAGCTATCATATAAAAAGGACAATGGCGAATACTTGATGAACATTGAGTGCGATAATCCGTCAATAGATGGGAATGATTCATTTCCATATGCAAATTCAGCAGAGACATGTTTTGCCCCAGACAGCAATGATAGATTTAGTGGTATGGGCAATGAAGTTAGAGATGATAAGTATTGGTATGAAGAAACCCAATGTGTCAATCCATCAGCGGGTGGAGATGAGTATTTATATTCTAGTGATAAAGAAATCAATCAGATACAATCTGAAATCAGTAGTATGTGTACTGAGCAATATCTTCAACATACCTCTTCTGTTTCGAGTTGGAATGAACTGGACCCAGAAGAATTTCACATCAGGAGAATTGAGGATTGGATCAGCCAAATCAACATTCAAGATAAAACCATCGTGGAAGAACAAATAGAAAGTCCTAAATCTCTTGCCGATGCAGATCCTCATCATGGAGATGATTCGGCAACAAAAAAACATGAAACTAGAAATGGTCAGGGGATGGAAGTAGCTTACAACTACATTTCAACTTTGAATCCTGCATCTCCGTTGGCTCAGATGGCAAATTTAGGCTTGGTTACAATTCCAGTTCTTAGTGCCTTTGTTGGTCTGAGGGTGCTGAATTTGTCTGGAAATGCTCTTGGTATGCATTGGTTTGAACACAAAACTTACATGAGTATTTTTTCTTATTACCCGGGGAATATTTTTTGCCTTTATGCTAATTCATTGTTGCATTTGCTATCCCAGTTCGAATAACTGTAGGAGTTCTTCCAAGAGGTCTTCACATGTTAAAACTCTCTAAAAATAATATATCAACCATTGAAGGTCTCAGAGAACTTACGCGGCTACGTGTATTGGATCTCTGTCACAATCGAATTAGCAGAATTGGACATGGTAATCAACCTTTCTTTTTCTTCTTTAATTTAACCCATTATCTATGTGGTCTTTCATCCTGTTTTCTTCTTGATAAAATTAATGAGTATGATGTCACATTCTTTCCTTTTTTTCATTTATTTTTTCCAATACTTATTCACTTCCACAGCACCTGTAACTACACTTGGTAGGTTCCACAAGTATCTAAGGCCTGGTCCCATAAGCTTTCTATGGTTATTTTCTCCTAGCAAGAAATTCAAGCCATCTTCTCTTGCTCACAAGTAGTAATCAAGAACATGCAATCGAACAGTTCCTACATATAAAAATGGTGTGGGTTGAGCTGAATAGTTGATGAAGTTACTTCAGGTCAAATCCAGCATGCATGAATGACATCTAATATTCTGATTACTTATTATATTAGCCTTACAATGTTTGGGAGGTGACTATGGAGTTAGAACACGAGATAGGGAAACACTAGAGTTTATTCTCCCTCGTCCTTTTCTCTGAGAATTCCTTCCATGAGACTATGTATGATTATTCTATCCTCTTTGCTATATTCTCTATGTTATTAAATTAGTAGTGCTACTGGTGTACTTACACAATATCAATACTTCAAAGGTAAAAATGGATTTGAAAGCAGACCAGAAATATTAACTACAACCCCTTTCCTCGCTGCTAAACTTTCAGGTTTAGCCTCTTGTTCCTCTCTGAAAGAGCTGTATCTGGCTGGAAATAAAATCAGTGAGGTGGAAGGCCTCCACCGCCTCCTTAAATTGAATATTCTGGACCTACGTAACAATAAAATTTCAACTACAAAAGGACTTCGTCAATTGGCAGCGAACTATTCTTCATTGCAAGCCATAAGTCTGGATGGCAATCCTGCACAGTTGAATGTTGGAGATGTGCAGCTTAAGAAGCATTTACTCACTCTCCTGCCCCATCTTGTCTACTACAATAAGCAGCCTATTCGAAACAGTCGCTCGAAAGAGGTCTCAGAGCGCAGCACCCGATCCTTCTCATCTCATAAGTTTGAATCTGGCCTCAAATCAGATCATAGACTCTCTCGCAAGGGCACTCATGGTACAGGCCTCCACAGGGCCTCATCATCCAGTCAGATTCGTTCTACCAGTGCTGCCAGCTCGTTTGCAAAGCCATCCAAGAGCAAGCACGCACATTCATCACTGGTAGGGTTTAAGCATGCTGACCCTATTTCTGGAATTGGCAAGCTGCTAAGGTTGCAGCCAAGCAACCCAGTAAGAAGGATTCAAAGCGAGGGAACACTCTGAGTTCTGCTTTTAAAGATTTGGAATTGGATGACGGTTCATTTCTATGTTTAAAGAGTTTGTAGTGTGAGAAGACAGTAGTGTCAATGCTTGATTCATGTTTGTCATTTAATTGTTGAGACTTTGTTTTGAACAATTTGTTGAACCATACTGTCTCTACTATTCATGTTTTATCAAATGTTTGCGTAGAGTAATCGCATGCATGTGTTTGTTCACGTGAATTAACACCTTCCTTCGTTTTTGAGCTCTCCAACGTCCAGGAAGGTAGTATTTTTTTTTTTGATGTTAAACATGAAACTCCGCCTATGCTTTATAATCGGTCCCAAGTCCGGATAAAGGAGGAGAGTTGTGTTAGGCCCCGACAGCCAGCGTAAAACCCTGTCGAATCTTATGAACATGGATCAACGAATATATTGTGTTAATGCTAGGTCGTTACCCGTAAGTAACGCGCTGTACATCTCGGGTACAGTGATAAGAGAGCAAGAGTCGTTGCATCCTCGCCTGAATCCAGTGTTAAATGAGCAAGGACTACTGCACTCTAATGGACAGAGGCGGTTAAAGAAGTTAGTTCATAAGACTAAGGTCAGATTATGTTCTTGGAACATTGGGACGTTGAATGGGAAGCGCCTCGAGATGGCACAAGTAATGGACCAGCGTAAGATTAGTATCTTATGCTTGCAAGAAACAAGATGAGTAGGAGAGGGAAGTAAAGAGATTAGGTTAAATGGTTCCAAACTTTAGTACACATGTAAGGTAAAGGGAAGGAATGGTGTTGGTATTATCGCGGATGCAGAATGGAGGAAGAATGTTGTGGAAGTTAAAAGGATTGATGATCGAATCATATCCGTAAAAGTAATTGTTGGAAAGGAGACTATAAACATTATTAGTGCATATGCACCCCAAGTAAGAGTAGAATCACATCTCAAGGAGAAGTTTTGGACAGATATGAAGGGTTTGATTGAAAGTATACCAACAACCGAAAAAATTTATATTGGGGGAGACCTTAATGGACATGTTGATAAAGAGGCAGGACCACATGCAATGGTTCATGGTGGTTTTAGTTTTGGGGAGTTGAATGAATAAGGACAAACTATTATTGATTTTTCTTTAGCATACGACCTTAAGATTATCAACACTTGTTTTAGGAAGAGAGATGAACATTTAATCACATGCAAAAGTGGAACTCATAGGTCTCAAATTGATTTTTTTTTTGACAAGAAATACTGATAAAAGATGTACTAATTGCAAAGTAATTCCTGGGCATGGGGTGACTACACAACATAGATTGTTAGTTCTTGATATGCAAATGAAATGTATAAAACCAAAATATCGAACAGTTTTTTTATTGAAAGATCAAGTGGTGACAGTTAAAGGGGGAGAAGCGAGAGACTTTTAGAAATAAGTTATTAGAGGAAAGGGTGTGAAAATTAGAAGGAGATGCTAGTATCATGTGGGAGAATGTGGCAAAAAAGATTGAAATAGTTACTAAAGTCATTTTTAGAGAATCAAAAGGTTTTGAACCACGAGATAAGAAGACTTGGTGGTGGAATGAGAATGTCCAAGAAAAGGTGTGTAATAAGAAGAATTGTTTCAAGGCGATACACTTGGACAATAGTTCTAACAATTGGGAAAAATATCGTTTGGCGAAAATGGAGGCTAAGAAGGCAGTTAGTGATGCTCGTGCTAAAGCATACGAAGAATTTTATAAGGAGTTAGGGACAAAGGCTGGTGAACAAAGGATTTACAAGATTGCAAGGAATAAAAAGAAGGAGTCGAGAGATTTGAATCAAATAAGATATATAAAAAATGAAGTTGGCAAGGTTTTAGTTACTGAAGGAGATACTAAGAACAGATGGGAAGAGTATTTCTATAAGCTATTTAATGATGGATGTGAAGGTTCCCATTGTGATTTGGAGGACTTGACAGTTAGCGAATGTGAGCTTAATATGTCATTTTATCGTAGAATTAGAGTCTCGGAGGTTAGCGAAGCTCTTAAGAAAATGGAGAATGATAAAATCGTTGGACCGGATGGTATACCGATTGAAGTTTGGAAATGTTTAGGAGAAAAAATGTGTGTTGTGGTTATGTAAACTATTTAATGAGATTTTACGGTCGAAAAAGATGCTTGATGATTGGAGATTAAGTACATTAGTTCCTATTTACAAAAATAAATGGGATATTCAGAATTGTGCAAATTATAAAGGGATTAAACTTATGAGTCACACAATAAAATTATGGGAAAAAGTGATTGAGCATAGATTGAGATTGAAGTCTAGTATTTCTGAGAGACAATTTGGGTTCATGCCAGGAAGATCCACTACAAAGGCGATTTATTTACTAAGGGGGATGATGGAAAAGTATTGAAGTAGGAGAAGAGACTTACATATGGCTTTTATTGACTTAGAGAAGGCGTATGATCGGGTACCAAGGGATGTACTTTGGAAAGCCTTACAAAAGAAGAAGGTGAGTGTTGCATACATTACAAGATATGTACGATGAGGCATTGATTAGGGCTAGGACACCCGGAGGTGAGACAAATAAATTTCCTATAGAAATTGATCTACATCAAGGATCAGCTTTAAGCTCATATCTATTTAACTTAGTTATCGATGCTATAACCGAGAGTATCACAGAGGAGGTACTTAAGTGCATGCTATTTGCGGATGATATAGTACTTTTAGCGGATTCAAGAGAAGAGATTAATATAAAATTGGAAATATGAAGAAATACGTTGGAGTCAAAGGATTTTCGTTTAAGTAGGAATAAAATAGAATATATACATAACAATTTCACAAATAAACAACTTAGAGACGATTTGGAAGTTAGGCTAGGGGAGGATATAATTCCTCAAGTGACAAAGTTTAAATATTTAGGATCAATTGTAAGACAAGATGGTGAGATTAATGACGATGTTAATCATAGAATTCAAGTTGGTTGGTGCAAGTGAAGGAAAATCACTAGAGTTCTTTGTGATAGAAAAGTACCCAATAAAGTTAAAGAAAAATTCTATCGTACTACTATAAGACCGCAGTGTTATATGGTAGTGAATGTTGGGCTATGAAGGGACAACATGAACGTAAAATGGGGGTAGTCGAAATGATGATGTTGAGATGGATGTGTGGTCATACAAGATTAGATAAGATTATGAATGATTATATACGTGAACGAGTCGGAGTGGCTCCTATTAGTGAGAAAATGATAGAGAATCGTTTGAGATGATTTGGTCATGTTCAGCGAAGACCATTAGATACGTCAGTAAGAGGAGTATATCAAATAATCTGAAGTCCGATTAAAAGATGGAGAGGGAGGCCAAGGCGGACACTTGACGAACTAATAGAGCAAGATCGTGAATAATATACCGAAAGGTTTGATTACTAATAGAGCGGAATGACGTCGTATGATCTATGTAGCTGACCTCATCTAGTGGAATAAGGCTTTATTGTTGTTGTTGTTGATGATGTTAAACATGAACTTAATTAGAGTATTAAAAATTACTTTGACATTTTGATCAATGACTTGTTCTTTCGGAAGAAACTGTTGAATTGTTGCTATATATATATTTCATTACTCCCGAACTCATATTTGTAGATAAGTTCTAGGATGTGCTGTCTGTTTTTTTTCCTTCTCAGATGAGATTTTGCTTTGACGAGGACTGCTGCATCATTTGTTCCACACATCTAATGCATGCATGTGGACAAGTGGATATGGACTGGCGTGTTTTGACCAGTGATCCGTAAGATATACATCTAGCTTTTCTATATGTTAATCCAGGAGCAGCATCACCATGGAATCCAATGGGAAGCCGATGCCACATGAGACACGGTTGTATGCTTTGCCTCTACAATATTATGGAATGAATGCTGCTGCTGCTGCTGCTGCTGCTTCTTCTTGCTGAGGGACGTCTACCTCGTGAGATTGTTCTTATCCCTTGTTGGAGTGGGGTGGGCATCTGGACCAGGGCAGACACGCACAAAATATAAAGCCATTTGGCAACATCTTCCTGCTTCAGTCCTTATCTCCAACTTCTTCTTGCTACATGTAATTGTTCTTTTACTATTATGCCCTTGAAAAAATTTGACATCGTCTATTCATTAATGAGAGCATACCAAAACTGGAATAATTACAGGAAAACAGAAATAGTGACAGTAAGGTTGCAGGACTTCTTCTGCATCATATTCAAATAAAGCTCGATCTCATTGACAACTAATGAATCGAGAGCTTTCTATAACCAATTTAGGAAAACAATATGACGCTGATGTTTGCAATTTCCAGCTCTTGCCATGATGCTGTTTAAAAAGGATAAAAAAATAAAAAGAAATAAAGATTTTCAACTGGAACAAAATGATTGAATAGGTCTATTGAGTCATGACTGTTTTCCTTGAAACTTAACATTAACATTCCCATGATTTGTTTCTTATTTATTGTTGAATAATCAGCAATAATGGCTTTGTCGTTTTCGATAATAATAATGGCTTTGTGGTTGAGACCGAGCAAGGTTGCCTATTATTAATCTTATCCTCCTATTGCCATCTAAAAATAGATGCACTGATCTTTTCATTGGTTATATACAATTGAAATTTGGGTCCCATATGGGATGGTGGGATTCGCCAGCTTCATTATGGAGCTCATGTATCAACAACACTCGTCTCATGGGTATGGACATAAAATTTATTTCTAAATCTTGGATTTATGCTGAGTAAGGGAGGACAAATAAAATGAAAAACTAATTAGTAAGATTCCACTCGCAAAGTACAAATTATTTATGAATAAATTATATAATCAAAATTTTTAAAACACGTGTATTGAAGAGAGCTATGTCTTCATGTTAATTTTTTATAAATCATTTACTAATATTTCATTAAAATTTTTGTATAATTGAAACTTTGGAACCTTAATTCAGGAATATTATTTTTATTTTGTGAAAGATAAATTATTACTAAATAAATGAATGAGATAATTCCATTAATTTGCATTAGAGGAAATAAAAACTCAATTGATCTTCTTGAAACAGAATAAGAAAATAAATTAATAGATATAATAATAAGAGGTAGTAGCTGTTGATTTTATTTCTGAAGTAGACTGATTAATTAAATAGTAGTAGCTTTTACGCGAATTTAGATGGAAAAGAATGAAAAGAAAAACCTATCAAACAATTAGAATAGAAAAACTATAAATTAAACAACACAATAAAAAGAATAAAATGAAAGCGTTTTCTCTATCTTTTTAATTATTAGATTAAAATTTATAAATGATATTATCTTATTCTTAATCAAAATTATATACCTTTAATAAGTCCCATAAAAAATATGGAGGAAAACGGCAACTCGGTCATTAACTCATTATTATACTATAAGAAGGGCAGTTGCGTCTTAGTGCCAGATTTGTACATCTTTCCTTGCTTCTTCTGCTTCTATCGCTTGAGCTCAAACCCCGCAAAACCCTCGAAGAAAAGGTCCATTCTTTTTGCTCAATCTCTCATCAAATGGTTCCCCAGCAAACCTCCCCGGAATCCGATCGGAAGACGACACCTGCCGGGCCGATTGCCGCCTTGGCGCAGGCCGCCGCGATCCAGCCGTCTTCCCCTCGCTTCCTCTTCCCCTCTTCCCCAGCTGCATCCTCCGGCGGCGGTTCCCACCGCCGCATCGCCATCGCCGTCGATCTCAGCGACGAGAGTGCCTACGCCGTGAAGTGGGCCGTCCATAACTACCTCCGCCCGGGCGACGCCGTCATCCTCCTCCACGTCCGCCCCACCTCCGTCCTCTACGGCGCCGATTGGGGCTCCGTCGACCCCGCCGCCGCGGAGGCCTCGTCCGAGGAATCCAAGCGGAAGCTGGAGGATGACTTTGACGCGTTCACCACCACCAAGGCGCAGGACCTCGCGCAGCCCCTCGTGGACGCTCAGATCCCCTTCAAGATCCACATCGTTAAGGACCACGACATGAAGGAGCGCCTCTGCCTAGAGATCGAGCGCCTCTCCCTCAGCGCCGTCATCATGGGCAGCCGTGGCTTCGGCGCCGCTAGGCGTGCAGCCAAGGGCCGCCTTGGCAGCGTCAGCGACTACTGCGTCCACCACTGCATCTGCCCGGTCGTTGTCGTCCGTTACCCCGATGATGGTGCTGCTGCCTTCGGCGGCGGTGATGATGATGAGGTTGGGTCGGCAGTAGTGGAGTCCAAGATGCCCCTGGTGCGGGAAGACGATGAGTACCATGACGCCTCCAATGAGCATCAAGGTCAGAGATCTTTTACTCCATAATTTTTCCGTGTTATTGCAGTACCTGTGATCATTCGATTTATAAAAGCTATTTCATATGTGTCCTTGGATAGAAAACGCATGTTTACATGGATTTAGAATGGAAAATGAGAAATTTCCTTTCTAGGTATTCTGATGCGTTAAAGTAGTCTATAACATGACTTATAACTGATTCCTACTTGAATTTTCCTGTAAGCGTGAAACAAAGTGTCACATATGAAGATTTAAGCATTTGGATATCAGATGCGCTCAATTATACTTCAATCCACCAGTAGCATTTAGTGCTCAAGGTTTAATTACTCAAAATCTCAGTAATGGCTATTGTCCTACTCATGTTGTCACTTTTGAACCCTTTCTGTGGTAGTTGCATCTAGCTTCAGGAATATACATTGCAGTTTGACCCGAAACATCATCCCAGTTTTAACTCTCTCTGGAAGGGCGTGTATAAATTATTTTTTTTCAATTCTGCTTCTGGTAAATGCACTGACTGAAAACTCTGCGGACTGTTATCTCAAGCTGATGGGTACCATTGAATGATCTCTTATATGAATATGTATGCATAGTTGCATACATTACAGATCGTCATGACCTACATATTGTTCTTTCCACTTATTATGCAGCCTGCCTCAAATAAAAAAAAATAAGTATGAATTGATGTGCCTTGATGCCACATGGAAAATATTAAAAACTTGAAGGCCATTGGCAACATTTCAAAATTGATCACCTTATGCTATTAATGCATTTCTGTTTGGAAACAAAGTCATCAACTCAAATACTGAAAATATTGAATCCTTTGCAGATACTTGACAAGCATTTTGGTTAGGCATGGTGCTCTTGACCCAGGTAAATGAATTATAACTCTTAACCATATGCAGTTATTCGTCCTAATAGAATGAGAAATTGATCGATATAGTCATCTTGTCAGCCTTTTGGATGTCTCATATTTTGGTTTCAATTCCATGTTTTCAAGACTTTAATTGCTTGAATTTTTCTGAGATACATATTTTATTGTCCTTTGTTCTCTGATGTATTTTCTGAAAGGTGTTCATGTCACTATTCTTTTCCCAGATTGCAAATTGCTAATGAGGACTACTTTAGATGTTTTTATACATTAGAAAAATATGGATAATCACGAAAGGCAATAGGGGAGTGTCCCATACATATATGTATATTAAGATGCTAAGGTGCATCCGAAAAAGTTGGATGCACTGTTCATCTAGACACATCAAGTGTGGTCCCCTTGTATATTTTTTTAAATGCATGCATTCCAAAGGTGTACATGGCTAAATATATTTGAATTGTTTTTGAAAGAAAATATATTTAAACTATGTGTAATGCAACCCTGATTATATGTAGTGTACGCTTACTCTGCTCTTGACTGCACCGTAATTGGACTCTGTGATTCCCCTAAAAAAATTGGACTCTATGATTAATTGTTCATATTACTATTATATATATATTAATATACCCGTATTTGTTACCAACTATTCGTATCTCTGAAACATAGACTGAAAATCGACACCAGAGTATGTCTCTTTTACATTGAATTCTTATTTACGTAATCTTTTGTACCCAGTAACTTTATGAAATGATCTGTCCTTATGTGTTTCATTGTTTGAAGACCAGGGAAGAAAACATCGTAGTCCTGTCCTATAGTTGCTCAAGAATATCTGAATACCTTTTTAATTGAATTAAAAAAAATAGTTAATTTTCTCTTTGTAAGTCTTTCCCACAGGCTGGAACCTCTGTTGTTGGGCTCTGGTTTCCACCGGTTGCTACCCTTGAATGAGCAAGATAGAGAGAAAGAAGAGAAAAGAAGCATCCGCCATTGAGGTTTTTCAACCTCTGGAGGAATAAGAACATAGAGAGATGAAAGAGTGTGTGAGTGAGACTGTGAAGAGAGAATTATGGACCTATGTCAGAGGTACACAAGGTGAAATGGAAGAAGATATGGTGTTGGTTTGTAGGACGAAAGAAGATATGGCTGTGACACACAAGGTCAAGGGTCAGAGGCTGAAACCTCGGGGAGAGAGATGAATGAGGAAGGGTAAAAAGATTGAAAGAACATACCTTTAAGGCCTTGAGAGCCTGATGGACATTAGTACCCAGCAGACCCCCTTTTATCTTTACTAGAAATAAAATGTCAGGAAGATTGTAGAATCATATGAACCTCAACATGTTATGTTAGGGGAGATTAGAGGTGGGTAGGGACAACTGCTGTTTGGATACAAACATGTGAGAAAATATTCATCCCCTTCTTTGGATACAAACTTAAATTGTGTGGTGGGAAAAAATAATTAAATAAAAAACTTTTAGATAGATAGAATTAAAGACGTGAGGGCAAATTTCAGAAAACAAATAACAAAACCCTTCTAATTCAACCAATTTATTAGTTAGTTTGGATGTGTTCCAACTGCCTTCCACTTTCTCTAATTCCCTTTTACATTTTTACTCCAACTATCCAAACCCTTTATAAAACCACACCATCATCTCAAACAACTTCCCAGGACCCAAATCTTACAGTTACCAACCAATTCTCTTTTGTTCAAAGCATCAAATTTGTTCCAAGTAGCAAGGAAGATTCAAAAACTCCTTTTACTTTTATTTCTAACTCCGCCTATGTTTTATAGCCGGTCCCAAGCCCGGATAAAGGAGGAGGGTTGTGTTAGGCCCCGACAGCCAGCGTAAAATCCTGTCGAATCTCATGAACATGGATCAATGAATGAGCGGAATGGCGTCGTATGATTCATGTAGCCGATCCCACCTAGTGGGATAAGGCTTTGTTGTTGTTGTTCTTGGGAAATCACCTAATATGCACAGAGGTCGCATATGAATTTTGAATTTTGTAATTTATGGTGCATAGTTCACCACCTCTGTGCATCTCTCCAGAAACCATCTTGTTTGCTTAGTTGACATATTGTTGTTGTTTTTTCTGTTTTCATGCATGATGCTGCCGCTTTAAGTATAATTATGTTGCATTATGTTGTATAATTTAAGATTCAATTTAGTTCTCTTCGTGAGTTGTGACATTTGTCATTGAGTTCTGGCAACCCTTGCACTGTGAGGTTGTTGGATGCAGAAGAAAATTTCCTTTAATCTTAGCCTTGTTATTTGCGAACATATCATAATTGATATTACTTATAATTTCAACTAAATTCATGTTCTTCCCACGCAACAATTAATAATTGTCTTCTTCTGTGTTTCATCGTGCTTATGTTCATTATATTCTTTTTGGACTGTGCTCTTATTTCTTCTCCCGTGATATGAGATGCTTCAAGTCAGATGTTTAAGCTAATATTTGATTCATTTATTTAGGGGCATTTAACGTGTTGGAGCAAACTTAGTTGCATGAATGGTTTGTGGAAGGAGCTTCTGAAGTTTAGAAAGAATGTTCGCTTCTTTTTTTTTTCTGACATTTCTGTGGCATAAATTTCTGAGTGACGGAAACCATGTAAACATTTGTGGCATAAATTTCATACGATGGAAAACCATGTACTCGCCTCCATGGTATTAGTTTGTGGCATCTACTTTTATTTGGTTTATTTCCTGGGAATTGGAGAATAATTTTCACGAAATCGGCAACTTTTAACTGGAAGTAAGTTGAACATCCTCTAAACGTGTAATTATGAAGTGTTTTTCAGCGTGCTTTCAGAAAGACCATTGAGATCGTATCAGACAGAGCTGAGTTTGTGCTGAAAATGCCCTCAAAAAAACCATCACAAGCACGAGATCTGTTGCTAATCTCACCCTGTTCATGCTGAACATTCAACAACATTGAGGTAATAATTGTTTAAAACGTTCAATCTATGACAATGTCAAGTTTGAAGCAAGACATTTTTTGCCATTGAGGCAAGCCTTGTCAACTCCGGCAATTTGAACATTAAAGCTACAACTTCAGCATATGCTATTTTTCTTTGAGTAACACCACCTTTGACATCATGCATGGCAATGAACTTTTATGGGTAATCATCCAACAAAATCCACTGAAGATAAAGAACATGATAATGAACTGAGAACGTGCTAGATTAACTATTATATGGAGAAACTCCAATCCTACGAAATTTGATATGATCCCGAAATGTAAACGCATTGTGGTCACCTTCCATGGATCAAGGAACTGGTGAAACTGGCGTCCTCCTGAGACCTGAACTCACCCTGCTCCTCGCCGGTGGATTGCAGCTCATACATGATTCGACCGCCTTCCTCTGTCGTGAGTTGCTTGAGGGTCGCAGGAAACGGCGGGTTTTTCACCTCCGCGGCTCCTTCCAGCATCTGCACAACCTGCCCCATGGTTGGCCTGTTGTTTTCATGGTCCTGGATGCACCAGCAAGCGATCCTGCACACCCTCGTCACCTCATCAGCATGAGCATCATTATTCAACCTGCCGTCCAGCAATCCAAGTGTGTTCCCCTGGATCAGATTCGTCGCCGCCCAAGAAGGGAAGAAGCTCTTGCTGCCGGAGTGCTTGGAGTTGCGCTTCCCGGACACCACCTCAAAGAGCATCATGCCGAAGCTGTAAACATCGACCTTGGTCGAAATCGGCAGGCCCGAGATCCACTCGGGGGCGAGGTAGCCGATGGTTCCCCTCATGGTGGTCAGCACTTTGCTGAAGTCATGGCCTATGAGCTTGGCCATGCCGAAGTCCGCCACCTTGGCGCAGAACCCCGCGTCGAGGAGTATGTTGTCCGGTTTTATATCGCAATGGATGATGCACTCCCTGCATTGCTCGTGCAGGTAAGCCAAGCCCCTCGCCACGCCCAGAATTATGGAGTACCTCGTCTTCCAGTCCAGAACGGCGGCCGTGTTCCGGAAAAGATGGTAGTCCAGAGAGCCTCCTGGCATGTACTCGTAGACGAGAAGCCTACTGCTGCCGTCGCAGCAGAAGCCTCGGAGGCGCACCAAGTTGACGTGCCGAATGGCCCCGAGCGTGCTCACTTCGGCCCTGAACTGCTTCTCCCCCTGCCTCAGCCCTTCGAACTTCTTCACGGCCACTTCAGACTTGTCCGGCAACGTTCCTTTGTAGACCGAGCCGAAGCCCCCGCCGCCCAGTTTATCTGAGAAGTTCTTCGTGGCGCGCTTCATGTCGCCGTACGTGAATTGGATCACAGAGTTCTGGCTCTGCTTTGTCATGCGGGCCTTTTGCCGCCTCCGACGTGTCCATGCGACGCAGAAAAAAGCGGCCACGACGAGCAGAACTCCGGCGGCAGCGCCCAGTGCTATTGCGATAATTAGCGCTTTGTGCGAGGAACTCCTGCTGGGGAGATCGGGCGGCGCAAGGCGGAGGAAAAGCGTGGACCCACCGGAGTCGCCAGAGTCAAGCTGCTGAAGGTTTCTAAGGTCACCTGACCAGATGGAGCAGCTTGTGTCATAAGAATAAGCATGGCAGGAGCAGTTGTTCAAGCAAGCGGCTCTGCATTCCTTGGCACTACCAGCCATCAGCGACTGTGGATTGGCAGGCAGCCTCACTCCCTTCATCGTTAGGAAACCATCTCCCTTTCCTTCGGAGGAGAGGCTCTTGTTGTGGCACTGCAAGCTGGTCTTCCTGGTGCACCCCGAGTTCCAATCATTCAACTTCCATTCTTGTGGTGAGGTTGGCAGGAAACCAACTGGGCACTGGCAGAGTTCAGAGCTCTTCTGATTGCAAACACCGAAAGAACCACAGAGAGAGTACACATCGCAGTGAGCTAATGGTTGAATGAACACTGGCTGCCACTCTTGCGTCTTATTGAGCCAGAACCATTGCTTCCCTTGCCCAGAGGAATCCATTACGAACCGTGTGATCAGCGCGCTGTCCGGTATGGTGTACATGGCGAACTTCCTGTCTGGGCTGTCGCTGAAGGTGAAGTTGAACATGGTCTTCTCTCTTGTTCCCGGAACTCCCGTGAAGAACTCCCCGTTCCAAAGCCCGCTGCTCCAGTATATTTTGGAAGCGTTGTACAGCATGACGTACTGGTTGGATTCGTCGGGATCCATGCTTTGAGCGAAAGGCCCCGGCGCAGGATTCTCCGGGTTCTCCCATGCGGTGATGCTCTGGTACTCCCCTGTGATCTTATTGACTCCCAGCCATCCACCAGGCATCCAAGTGTCCGTCGGGTGATCAAAGCTCTGCCAAATCGTGGCCGACGCGTTCCGCAGCACGAGGTTTCCGGTATCGAGGAGCACCGCGGAGGTAGCTCTGGATGACGTCGAACGGGTCGAGTTGGATGACCAGACAGAGGCCTTGGAGCTGTTGAGGAGGACCAAGTTGCCATCCTCCGCGATTCTCAGCTCCGATCCGGTAGCGCTCGAGACCGGCGCGGCCCTGTTCGCCACCCAGACCACGGTTTGCCCCGGAAGCTTTTTGTACCAGATGCCTATGTAGTAGTTCTTGGAACTCCCCGGCGTGAAGAAGCCGAGCACGAAGTTGCCGTCTTTGGAGACGATGGTTTGGTTTCCAGAGATAGACTGTCCAAGAGAGATTGAATCAGAGGCCATGGAGGTTCTGATGCTCCATGTCAAGAAGAGAAGGAAATGAAGAAAGGACACTGAAGAGCATGAGCTCCCTCTTTTCTTCTTGGCATCCATAAGAACAGAGATGCGAAGAAAAAAAAAAGCAGAAACCAACACAGTTATATCATGCCAACGAGGGGAGAGTTATTTATATAAGACCATACAGTATTACATAATACATAGAGTTCCTTATTCACATTGTAAACCATACTTCTCTCCACTGCAGTTTATAGTGGCCATTGACCCGTTCCACTTTGGTTTTTGAAACATCTAGAATTCATGAATATATATAAGATAGAATTCAGAATGTTCGTGTTAATATTTTGAAGTTTTACCAGGTGATAGTTGTTACATCAAGAGGAAAGGACAAGGATTCAAGAAGAATTGACTGAGGTAGTAGTCTTAATTTCGAGATGATCGAGTAGGTGTGCCGACAATGTAGTCATCAAGGATTTGAAGCAGTGATTTTAAATGACAGGAACTGAGTGGTTTCTGTGCCGTGTATGTCAAGTTGCTAAGGTAAAAAAGAAGTTAGAAAAAGCTAATCATGTAAAGAAAGTACAAGTGTATACTGTATAACATTAACTTCTCACGCTTCATTGTCCCCAGAAGAAGATGGTCATGGCAAGTGCCCTCAGACTCAGGTAGTTGGCAGTTGATCCTTCCTCCTGGTCATGGGGAGCCATGAAGCGAGTGGTCACAATTGTTTACTCTGCTCCTTTTCTTTGCATCCGAACCCAAAAACAAAAAAAAACTAAAAGGAAAAAAAAGTCCTAGAAGTTGATTGCCAGAATACCAACACAATAACTTTCAGATGAGACATCAAGCTAATAGAATGACTTGGTACGTGGCTCGACATTGTCCTCAGATACAAATTGCAGAGTGATCAAGCCCGTTTGATTTACTCTCTAGCACTGTTGTCTGGTAGATTAGTCCGAAACAGTACAATACAAGAGCCCCCTAGCTAGGCTCCTAATTAAGGTGGCACTGTGATTCTGGGGAAAAAAATTCTGTCTTTACTTCATTCATTAATGACCTGACGGCAATATCCGTCGACAGCAGAGGTTGACACATCGCAAAGAAGAAAACAAAATGGAACGTCCAAAAGCTGCAAGATTTCAATCATGGAAGCTTGATGCAGAAACTGAGATATACAAGACATTGCTCCTGAACTTTCCTGGATGTGATTAAGCCATGAAAGACAAGAAGTAACAGAACGCGGCTGCCCGGCACTTCGAGGAAAGTACAAAAGAAGAGACCTGTGATGAGCTCGAAGACTTCAATACGAAGAGGGGGAGTAATAATATGGACATTACGGTGCATTAATGGCGGGGGTGAGCCCTTATTCCCACTTCTGAATGGAGCATAAGATTGATGGCCATGATGATTCATGAAATTAAAGATGTTGGTGTAGTAGCGTCTTTTTTTTTTTGTTATTAAAGTTGCTCCAACTTGTTATGCGATTTGGAGGATTATAATAAATGAGATCGGCATTTATCAAGATTTAGTGGTCATGCAATCTTTCTCCTTGCTCCCTGCTGCGTACAAACAATTAATTGGAACAGATTTATGATACGAGATCAAATCTCGTCAACGATTCTCAGGGACCGGAAAAAATTTAGTTTTAAGCTTCTTGTTTCTCCCGATGAATTTTCAGAACCGTCAAGATTATCTCGTATGATTTCATGTAAGTATTGGGATTTTATCGCAGGAGTTTGCTCGGTATCTTATGGTTGAGTAGTTTATTTATGCGTTAGAATATGACAGGTGCCAGCTTTTGTAGCACATAAAATGATGGTGGCAATCTCTCCTTTTTTTGTATTTTGTTGTTTTCATTTAACACAATATTTATTCCCTTCACACGTCAATTTCAATGGGTTCTAATTACTATGGACGTTATTATAATTATCCATACAGTATGTAACATCAATATATCATCTACATAGAAACTACACTTGTATAAGAGCACAATACATTAAGTTCCATAGAGTTAGATCGATAGAGGAATTGTAAATTAAATCGCGAAAGTACAAAATTGATTTGTGAAACTTAATCAAAATGTAACACAATAATGCTAAAATCATAAGCACAAAAGAGTAAGAAGGAGAGGAGGAGAGAAGATAGCAAATATAAAAGCAAACATTGTTTTTAATAAGGTTCGACCTCGAGATTATTAGATATTTTATGAACATCCTTTTTTAGTTTCAAATAGGTTAAGGATGTAATTTTTTTTTGCCGTATTCTTCTCTACTTCGATAGGTAAGATAATATTTCCTTTTCCAAATAAAAGTCGAGAGTAAGACACAATCTTTTATTACTCAAGATCTCATTACTATTACAATAACATTATAATGCTCTTACAATATGTAACGACCCCAATTTTTGAGAGTTAAAAAAATAATATTTTATTATTTATTTTAAAAAAAATGACCATTAATATTATTATAATAAATAATTCCGAAAATAAAGGAAAATAAGGGAGGAGTTTAATTAAGGATAAAAATGTATTATGGGATATTTATTTAAATTCAGAATTATTTAATTATTAAAACAAATTAAAATTGTTAAAAGGGATTAATTAAAAGATTAAATTTGATTAGGATTATAAGTTATATATGAATTGGAGATAAAGATTTAAGAGTCCTATAAATAAACCTTGAGGGTCAGCCGTCAAAGGAATTTTATTTTCTTAGGTTCTTGGTGTCCGACGGCAGAGGCATGGCAAGGCATGATTCAACGTCGAATAGTTACGAGGTACGTAAGGGGGATCCGTAGGTTTATTTGCAGAATCACTTTATAGAATTGGTTAGTTGCGCGAATTTATTGGACAAAAAAAAGGGGTAAGGTTTATGCGAATCTTACTGGAGAGAAATTAAAGCACGTCGTTAACGCTAAGCGAAGAAAAAAAAAGAAGAAAAATAAACAATGTGCGTGCAGGTGATGTGGAGAGAGAGAAACGAAAACAAAAAGGGATTACTTGGCATGCGGGAAAGAAGAAACCACTTTGAATTCATTTAGGATTTTTCTAATAAGGAAAAATCATTTGTTGACTTTCTCAGCCAGTCAGAAAAAAAAGAGTAGAGAGAGAATGCCAGAAAAAAAAGGATTTTGTCGAAGGCATGGAGAGAGAAAAGAGATAGGCAGAAGGAAAAAAAAAGAAGAAGAAGGCGTCGGATGTACAAGAGAGAAAACAAAAATAAAATGAGATGAAGACCTCTCTCAGCCGAGAAAGGAAGTAGAAAAAAAATATGGAAAATAAAAGGTTAGGTGCCATGGAGTTCTTTTCATTTTTTTTGGGTTTCGAATTTAGAAAAAAAGGGAAAATCGTTTTATTTCTTTTCCCAGGAAATTGAATAGAAAAGAAAAAAAATAGAGATGGGAACCAGGAGGTATTCATTTATTTTAATATGATTAGTGATTTTAATTGTCAATTTTATAACGATTATTTTGCTATGATTATTATTTAAGTATGATATATTGTCTGATCCGATCAAATTGTTATTATGTTATTATCATACTTGATCATAGTATCATCATACCGGATCATATCGTCATTATATTTTATCATCATATCCAATCTTATAATTGATTATGATATTGATCAAGTAATCTTTCTGATTGGGTCTTGTTTTACCTAAATTAAATTATTAAAAGATAGACATCTTAGGTAAATAAGATAAAAGTCGAAAGCTACTGGGCTCATGTCTACTGATTGCCACTAAGCCGGGACCAATTGAATTGAATTAAATTGAATGGGGCAGATAGTGTAAAAGCTATGGCTGTCCTGTGTATGGCCACTCGTCTCCCACCATACACGAACTCATTGAATTGTATCGGGCTTTCCGTGGCACTGATCCCCCACTGACCTGCATGAAAGTGGCATGGTGTCCCTTAATTGACTGAGCGCTCCTCATTGAATTGGATAACTCCGAACATTATAAATTGAATTGAATTGAAATAGAATCGAATTAAATTGAATAGGATTGAAACCAAATTGAATTGAATAGATCATGGTCATTTGGAATACCGGCGTTGATTGGCATTGCCTCCGCCCATTGAATCGAATTGAATTGTAATTGACCAATGAACATTGATATTGAATTGAAAATTGTTAAATTGAATAGTGTCATAGTGATGAGACATTTAATTGCTAAATCAATATTGATCGATCATCTGATCTTTTTCTGATCCTTCCTATTGATTTATGACTTTATTGTCATATTGTTATATTGAATCATCGATCCAATTGATTAAGCAATTATTAATTGCTATCTCTATTGATTGGTCTTTTGACCATAACTTGATATAGTTGCTCATATCGATAAATCGTTATATTGTAAATTGATTATTGTATTGATTGCTCAGTTGACTCATCGTTGATTATATCTTATTTTCGATTGAGCATATTGATTATTTAGTAGACCCTACGTACTGAGTATTTTTATACTCATGGATATTTCCCTGTACCTGGATCCGTGCAGGTGAGAGTACTTTGATAGAGGATGATCCTGCAGGTGACTATGCTCAGTGATAGACAGATGTTGCACATGTTCTAGATTGAGTTGTCTAATTTTTATTATTTTCGCATTTATTAGAATTGTGAACTTATTAATATTTTAATTATTTTGAATATAATGGTTTATTAGATGTTATTATTGAAATGTCTTCCGCGTGTATTGTTTATATTCCGCAAAAAAATATTTTATAGAAAATTGAGTAGCGCCTCTGGGACGACTCTGAGCACGTGAAAGTCACGTGGGTCTCGGGGCGTTACAGAAGGTATCAGAGCCTAAGGAGAGACACTTCTTAGCTGTCTCTAATAGATAGAATTGAGTCCATGTGCAACTGTCACGAGCAACCACTGCAGTCATCCAGTAGGGTCAAGTAAGTTTTTCATTATGACATTGTCGTTGACTACTTACTTATGGAATTGTATTGTATTGTTTATTATTGAGTGAGCACAGATGTCTTTCAAGTTGATGACCTCTCATCAATTTTATCATGAACCGAGAAATAGATATCGATGATCGAATACTCAAAGTGCAGAGGAGGATGGCCAAGCGGCCCAAGGCCCACAAGTAAATAATGAATGGGTCAATGAGCGTCAAGAGGAACGATCGAGGCATGGATCATCACTGTATGAATATCATTCAATGTATAAATAATATAGCAACACTCAGAGTCATGATGTTCCTCCTCACGATAATCGAAAAGAGATTTTTAAGAGTTTCTTAGCTTACAGTCTCCATAATTTGATGGGAAGGGTGACTTCGAGAAAACCTATAGGTGGCTGGAAGAAATTGACCAAACCCTAGTGAAGATAGACTGCGGTGAGAACTGCAAGACTATATGTGCTACGAGGTGTTTAACAGGTGACGCTAGGCATTGGTGGAACACAACAAAGGCTGGCACATTCTCCGGAAAAGGACCTAATTCCTTGGAGAAAGTTCAAAAAGATATTCAAGGATTGCTATTACCTGTTTCCCGAAGAGCGAGAAAACGAAAGGAATATCGAGATCTACAACAGGATACCATGACAGTCGAGGACTACATGATCGAATTCTTAAAGTTGGAGAAGTATGTTACTCGACGTCAATCAGAGAGAAATCGCGTTAAGCAATGGGTGGAAGGTCTCAAGTCAAGCCTCCGAAGACGGGTAAAATGCTGTAACTATCATACCCTTCAAGTTGCGAAAGAGATTGCTATCATGCGTGAAAATGACGACATAACAAACGCAACTTAACCGAATCAAGAGGATATAGATAATGATCATAATCATATTTGGAGTAAAGATAGAAGACATCAAAGAAGAGAGAAGCGGCATCACGAAAACTACAACCGAGGAAGGTCATATCCAACACGGAATGATCCTCCACCACATAGAGAATCATGTAACTACTGCCACAAAATGCATTTCGGTGAATGTTATTGGGCGACGGGTGCATGCCTAAATTGTGGCAAGATGAGTCACTTCGCAAGAGATTGCGATGAATCAAAATGGGTCGAACCTCTACGACAAGAATAGGCCTCCAAGAATGGTGTTGAAATCACCCAAATAGATTGATATGTTATGACATATGACTTGAAGCTTAATCAAGTCGAAATTGTAATCTCCACTCCAACTAGTCTTTAGATATTTTGTATATCCAAATAGCATGTGTTATATGGAATGAATATAGTTTATAGTTTACTTTTCATAAAAAAAATTGACCATTGAAAAGTAGAAGTGTTTAATGGAAGCACTCATATGACAATATTTCTAAGGAGGTTATCAATTAGTTGGTGCTCATAATTTATCGTAAAAAGTTGAGCACTCAAACTCAATAGAAAAAGTGATGAAGTGCACACATAATGGTATGGAAGAAGGACAACATCCAAATATGTTGAAAAATTATAGTATAGTTATTACTACATTGGTTAACCCAAGATCGATGATATTTCAATATATTCGTCAAGCCTAGAGGAACATGCAGAACATTTGCAGATTGCACTGCAAACATTAAGAGAAATAAGTATGCGCCAAAGTATCGAAATACAAATTTTGACAGAATGAGATAATGTTCTCCAGAAATATCACATAGATGGAATATCAAAAGATGAATGCTATAATCAAATGGATTCAACCAAAGGACGTGTTAAAAAGAGAAAAAAAAACTTCCTTAGACTTGCAAAATATTTTTGAACAGTCACATTAGATTGCCATACGATAGTGTCACCATGGACGAATCTCACTAAAAAGGATATAAAAAAAAGTTGAATGGCTTAGGAAAGGCTAAAAATAGGTTTTAAGAATTGGAGAAGAAATTGACAACGATGTCCTTTTGAAAAGACCTTCAGGCCGAGGTTATATCGCCCACAGCGATGCATACAACTCCCACATGGCATGCGTCTTGATACTACATAGGAAGAAGATAGTTGCCAACACATCAAGACAATTAGATATCGAATTAGCAATTGCGGTCTTCACCCCAAGAGTCGGTGACACAACGTGTAGGGTGAAGAGATTGAATTCTCCACGGACCACCAAGGTTGAGGTACACTTTCGAATATGTGTCGAAAAGAAAGAGATGGATCAAATTGCTCAAAGGTTACGAGTTTGCCATCAACTACAAAGCAAACTCAGTTGAGAATGTCTTAAGCAGAAAGGTCACTTGCTCATTGGGGGGTGAGCCGATAGAATATGAACAATGAGCAATTGTATCATCCAAGTCAGTCTAGTAATCAGTAATGATGGTGTAGGGATAGCAACACATCTTACATGCAATCAAAATTACTATGAAAGGTCGAAAAATGAAAGTGGAGCATTAGAGGTCACATGGTGTACTACAAGAGCTTGAAAATCCTCAATAGCATTAAAAAAAAAGATAACGATGGATATTATTAGAGGGCTTGACATGGACACAATGTGATATGAGTAATAGAGGATCGATATATTAAAATAGCCAATGTCATACCCATTAGAGAAAGGTTAGTCCATCGAAAGCCTCATGGTCATTTTTTTAAGGAGGTTATCCAACTACATGGAGTGTTGATATCCATCGCGTCGGATAAGAATCTAAAATGCATAGACCAATTCTGATGGAGCATCTATAGAGCAATTGGGATGTGGTTGAACTTCTAGATCACCTTCCATTCACAGATGAATGAGTAGTTTGAATGGACAATTCAGACCTTAATATATATATATATATATATATATATGTTCTGGACTTGCATTAGACCGGAGTGATAGTTGGAACAATCAGCTCCCACTAGCGAAGTTAGTATGTAGCAACAGTCGCCACTCTGACATAGACATGCCACTTCATAGTCATGTATGGAAGGCATTATTGCTCACCTATCAACTGGAGCGAGGTTGATGGACAGTTCGTTGATGACAATTCTCGTCATGAGAATAACTGACGCACATTCAAAAGGATGTTGACAAAATTTGCTTCATCAAGAAATGTTGAAGGTAGTCCACATGAGACAAAAATAGTAGGCTGACATAGTGAGATTACAAGAATTGAATCAAAACGGAGATCTAACATACGTAGGACACATCACGAAGATGAAGATGACATTTTAAAACGGAAAGTTTAAGTCAGAAAATATTTTTTTTCAAATTTGTTAGGTAGATGATGTAGTTTCGTTTACGCAAATTCGAGGACAAATTTATTTTTAAGGAGGTTATGATGTAACGACCCCAATTTTTGAGAGTTAGAAAAATAATATTTTATTATTTATTTTGAGAAAAATGACCATTAATATTATTATAATAAATAATTCCGAAAATAAAGGAAAATAAGGGAGGAGTTTAATTAAGGATAAAAATGTATTATGGGATATTTATTTAAATTCAGAATTATTTAATTATTAAAACAAATCAAAATTGTTAAAAGGGATTAATTAAAAGATTAAATTTGATTAGGATTGTAAGTTATAGATGAATTGGAGATAAAGATTTAAGAGTCCTATAAATAAACCTTGAGGGTCAGCCGTCAAAGGAATTTTATTTTCTTTGGTTCTTGGTGTCCGACGGCAGAGGCATGGCAAGGCATGATTCAACGTCGAATGGCTACGAGGTACGTAGGGGGGATTCGTAGGTTTATTTGCAGAATCACTTTATAGAATTGGTTCGTTGCGCGAATTTATTGGACAAAAAAAAGGGGTAAGGTTTATGCGAATCTTACTGGAGAGAAATTAAAGCACGTCGTTAACGCTAAGCGAAGAAAAAAAAAGAAGAAAAATAAACAATGTGCGTGCAGGTGATGTGGAGAGAGAAACGAAAACAAAAAGGGATTACTTGGCATGCGGGAAAGAAGAAACCACTTTGAATTCATTTAGGATTTTTCTAATAAGGAAAAATCATTTGTTGACTTTCTCAGCCAGTCAGAAAAAAAGAGTAGAGAGAGAATGCCAGAAAAAAAAAGGATTTTGTCGAAGGCATGGAGAGAGAAAAGAGATAGGCAGAAGGAAAAAAAAAAGAAGAAGAAGGCGTCGGATGTACAAGAGAGAAAATAAAAATAAAATGAGATGAAGACCTCTCTCAGCCGAGAAAGGAAGTAGAAAAAAAATATGGAAAATAAAAGGTTAGGTGCCATGGAGTTCTTTTCATTTTTTTTTGGGTTTCGAATTTAGAAAAAAAGGGAAAATCGTTTTATTTCTTTTCCCAGGAAATTGAATAGAAAAGAAAAAAAATAGAGATGGGAACCAGGAGGTATTCATTTATTTTAATATGATTAGTGATTTTAATTATCAATTTTATAACGATTATTTTGCTATAATTATTATTTAAGTATGATATATTGTCTGATCCGATCAAATTGTTATTATGTTATTATCATACTTGATCATAGTATCATCATACCGGATCATATCGTCATTATATTTTATCATCATATCCAATCTTATAATTGATTATGATATTGATCCAGTAATCTTTCTGATTGGGTCTTGTTTTACCTAAATTAAATTATTAAAAGATAGACATCTTAGGTAAATAAGATAAAAGTCGAAAGCTACTGGGCCCATGTCTACTGATTGCCACTAAGCCGGGACCAATTGAATTGAATTGAATGGGGCAGATAGTGTAAAAGCTATGGCTGTCCTGTGTATGGCCACTCGTCCCCCACCATACACGAACCCATTGAATTGTATCGGGCTTGCCGTGGCACTGATCCCCCACTGGTCTGCATGAAAGTGGCATGATGTCCCTTAATTGACTGAGCGCTCCTCATTGAATTGGATAACTCCGAACATTATAAATTGAATTGAATTGAAATAGAATCGAATTAAATTGAATCGGATTGAAACCAAATTGAATTAAATAGATCATGGTCATTTGGAATACCGGCGTTGATTGGCATTGCCTCCACCCATTGAATCGAATTGAATTGTAATTGACCAATGAACATTGATATTGAATTGAAAATTGTTAAATTGAATAGTGTCATAGTGATCAGACATTTAATTGTTAAATCAATATTGATCGATCATCTGATTTTTTTCTGATCCTTCCTATTGATTTATGACTTTATTGTCATATTATTATATTGAATCATCGATCCAATTGATTAAGCAATTATTAATTGCTATCTCTATTGATTGGTCTTTTGACCATAACTTGATATAGTTGCTCATATCGATAAATCGTTATATTGTAAATTGATTATTGTATTGATTGCTCAGTTGACTCATCATTGATTATATCTTATTTTCGATTGAGCATATTGATTATTTAGTAGACCCTACGTACTGAGTATTTTTATACTCATAGATATTTCCCTGTACCTGGATCCGTGCAGGTGAGAGTACTTTGATAGAGGATGATCCTGCAGGTGACTATGCTCAATGATAGACAGATGTTGCACATGTTCTAGATTGAGTTGTCTAATTTTTATTATTTCCGCATTTATTAGAATTGTGAACTTATTAATATTTTAATTATTTTGAATATAATGGTTTATTAGATGTTATTATTGAAATGTCTTCCGCGTGTATTGTTTATATTCCGCAAAAAAATATTTTATAGAAAATTGAGTAGCGCCTCTGGGACGACTCTGAGCACGTGAAAGTCACGTGGGTCTCGGGGCGTTACACAATATCTTTTTTATAATTAAAATTTCACACAGGAAAATTGGGAAGAAAGAATACAAGATTTATGACTTTAAGACAACGTTATTAAAACCGGACTAAACCGATTGGTTCAACAGTAAACCGATGCTAGGTCCAGTCTGGTTCGACGTCAAAACCATTTTAGTCATTGAACTGGTCAAAACTCGATTGAACCAAAAAAATCAATGAACCGAGCGAACCGGCCAAGAACCGATTCAAAATTTTTTAAAAATTTTAAATGGAAAGAAGTTAAAAAAATGGAAGGGATTATATATATATATATATATATATATATATATATATATAAAAGAGGAAAAACGTGATCAAATGTTAAAAACAAAACTAGGAAGGGAAAAGTAAATATAGAAAGATAATTAATAGGGATAGAAAATGATAAGTGAGCAAAATTAGGAAGGAAAAAATAAATATAGAAAGATAACTAATAGGGAGAGAAAATGATAATTGGAGAAAATGAATGATTAGAGGAGATGATTAGGAGAGAAGAATTTGAAATTAAAGGAAAATGAATAATTTAGTGGAGAAGAAATAAAGAATGAAGAAAAGAGATTAAATAAACTAATAAAATAAAAAATTAATAATATTATTAGATAAAAATATTAATATCTTATCAGTATAACGATATTATAATAATATTGGAATAAGTATTAAGTTCTTTAAATATAATATATAATCAGAAAAAAGAATAAATTTGAAAAAAAGGAGCAACACAAAATGAAAATAAAAGGATGAATAAATGAAAATAAATGTGAACCAACAATTTTAAAAGTGAATTAAATATAAATAAATTACTATAGCATCACAAATATTATAGAAATAATAAAAAAATCTAATAATGTATCAATTATGATAACTTAAGATAGCTTAAATTTATAGAATATAATAATTAATAATTTTATACTAATTTATTATTATTAGTATTATATAACATATTAATTGTGATATATATTCAAAATTAATATACATAATATTATTTTAATAAAAAATGGTCCAATCTGATCGAACTCGATCGGACCGGCCTAGCCATAACTCGATAAGAAGTTTGATCCAATTGTCGGTCCGGTTATGAAAACATTGCTTCAAGCTCAAATGAACATTCAATTTGGTGTTTTGTCCACCTTTCCTTAAACGTGAGATGCTGATTTATGTGTTTTGGACTTTTGTAACCTCAAATATTTTATAGATGTTCTTTAAAATTAGTTGTTATGAATAAAACTTTCAAACCTCCGAATCTTTTCAACAACAAGTCATTGAGAGTTTTTAGAAATTTTTTCAGATGACCAAAGGTTAAGATGCTTGAACCTCATTTCTTGCTAAAATGTTTATGTCTAAAACTTTTGGATATTTGAACTTTAGGTTTAGTCATATGAACTTTTGCCTCTAGTCATCAATAATCTGATAGGTCTCACTATAACGCCCCTAAATCGCACCCCGTCACGTGGCAGAATACGCTTCGAGAATGTTACGGGTCATCCTTACGTGTACATCATGTTGACCGAAAAGAAGACTTTGATTGGTCAACAGATTATCAATAAATGCGGAATAACTAAATTATCACTAAGAATAAAATAGAGTAACATCATGAAATGCGGAAGACTGATAACTAACTTCATAAGAGTCCAAAGGAAAACTAATACATCAGATGCTAAAAAGAAAGGAAAAGCTATCCATCATCTAAAGAACTCGATAACCATGTGCAGTCACCTACGAGCTCGATCTGTCACCGTTGGTCACCATCATCATTGAGACATTGGCCTACATTTAAGAACATGCAGGGGAGAAACCTCCCTATGAGTTTTTATAACTCAGTATAGAAGTAAGATAGACATCATAGTAAAATCATGATACTAAGCATGAATCATAAAAGGTAACATCATCATCAGATAGAAAAGTGAATCATGATCATAGTATGGAATGATAAGAGCATGCATAGGAACATATGAATAAGAGATCATAAATAATCATCATAAGATAAGGCAAAAGCCAACATCATGGGAAAATTCTTTATTCATATGTGTTCATCTTAATTTCATCTTTGACTTATTTGAGGTATATTTCAACCCACGGGGAGGCCTGGCTCAACCCGTCCATCATCATCATCATAACTGGTAGAGCCAGTCCGTAACTGACAGAAGTCAGCCCATAACTGTCCGAGGATAGCCCATAACTGGTCGTCATCAGTCCATCATAAAAAAAGAGCTCTTTATTTAACATTTTATGTCTTTTATCTTGAATCTTTTAATTAATCAAAACATATTTTAATAAGAACTTTAAATCAGGATAACAAACATAATCATGGAGAGTAAATCAGGGATAAAATCGACATCATCATCATCATACATAGATCAGGATTAATCACATGAAATAAGAATTAAGAAATCATAATCATATGCTTAATCAGGTCGGAATCCGGGCCGAGTAGATCGGTCATCATCTTCGAAAAAATCTGGATAGAGCCCGGGTCGGGTTCAGGTTACACCCGGGCCGGGTCGGATCATGTTTGAGTCGGAGCGGCCGTCTCGCCTGACTATTTTTTGTACGCAGAACTCGATTCGGGTCATCCTCAACCCGGGCCGGGTTCGTCCGGTTTCAGAGCTCGGAGAGCGTCGGCAATGACGGATCCGGGCCGAGTTCCTCCGAACTCAGTTCGGCGAAGGACCTACCCGGGCTGGGTATGGGTGAACCCGGACCGGGTTCATCTTTCGCAGAAACTTCATCTTTTTCGACGATGGCCGACACCAATTAACATCATAACTCATCATGCTATAACTAGGAACGACCTAGAACATGCTTCAAGTCTAAAATCAAGATTCTATTACGAATCTATCCTAGTTCAATACCTCGAAGTTTCTGTCCGAGAAACTTTACTGATGTCTTCTTCTTCCTCTTCTTCTTCTTCCTTTGCAGGTCCCTTTCGGTTCAGGTGCGCGTTCATCGGGGTTCACGTCCTCCTGCACGTCCCCTATCGGCGACGATGGATCAAGACGAAAATAACGAAAAGGGCGCATGAAAATAGGGTGGAGATTTTAGGGCCGGCTTGCACAGGAAAAATGGGCTGATTCATTGGATTTAATCCCATCTATATAGGGGTGAAATATGAGTTCGTGTGGTAACTAAAGGATCAATTTAAATCTAACTTAGATTTTATTTTTTCTTCTTTTTCCCTTTTTATCTTTTCCCTTTATTTTTCTTTCCCTCTTTTCCTGTTAAAATCTCGGGCGTTACATCATAAACCTCTTAAAATAAAATTCGTTCTCGAATTCAGTTATAAGTCAGGACTTACCAAAAAGTGCAAAAAATTCCCTTCTACTCGAGCTCCCAAACCACCTTGAACAGTGGTACATCTTTGTTGTTGTGACGTTGAACCTTTGTCTCTAGAATTTGGATGGGTTGCTCCTCATAAGTCAGGTCATCTTTGAGGTTGGGTTCTTCATATTGTATTACATTTGCATCATCATGTTTATACTTCCGGAGCATAGAGACGTGAAACACGTTATGAACTCGCCCATAGGATGGAGGTAAGGCTAGTCTGCAAGCACCCTCTCCAACTAGCTCAAGTATCTCAAATGGACCAATATATCTTGGGATGAGCTTTCCCTTTTTACTGAACCTCATCACTCCCTTGGTTGGGAAAACCTTCAGGAGTACTTGATCACCCGTCTGAAAACTTTGTTTACGTCATTCTCTGTCAGCATAGAACTTTTGTCGAGCTTGAGCTGCCTTCATCCTTTTTGTATCAACTCGACTCTCGCTGAATACTCCTCCATCTTTTTCAGCTCTTTTCATTCAAAATCTTCCTCTCACCTATCTCATTCTAGCATGCAGGTGAACGAGATGGTCTCCCATACAAGGTTGTAAAGGGAGCCATACGAATGCTGAAATGGTAGCTATTATTGTAAGCAAATTCTATGAGTGGTAGGTGATCATCCCACTTACCCTTCCAGTCAAGGGCACAAGCTCTTAACACGTCTTCAACTGTTTGGATAATCCTTTCAGTCTGACCATCCGTTTGTGGATAGAATGTCGTAATGTAATTCAGCCTCATTCCGAAAGAGTCTTATAGGCCTCTCTAGAATCTGGCCGTAAACTTTGGATCCCTGTCTGATACAATAGATGTGGGGATCCCATGAAGTCTGATGATATCTTGTACATATAGATCCATAAGGCTCTGCTTGCTTTAACTTTATGAGTAGAAAGTGTGCAGACTTCGTTAACCGATTCACTACTACCCATATAACATCGTGTTCCTTCTGAGTACGGGGTAGACAAGTTATAAAATTCATAGAAATATTTTTCCACTTCCACTGTGAAATGGCGAGAGATGTGATCTTTCCATAGGGCTTCTGATGTTTTATTTTTACCTGTTGGCAGACCAGGCACTTGGAAACGTATTCAGCAATCTCTCGCTTCATGTCATTCCACCAGAAGGTTCTTTGCACATCATTGTACATTTTGTTGCTGCCCGGATGGATCGCAAATTCAGACTTGTGGCATTCATCCATCACTTCCCTTTTAAGTGTTTCATCACTTGGAACCCATAGACGATCTCTATATCGGATTCCACCATCTGCTGAAAGCTTGAAATCCTCTTCTTCCTTCTGACATCTTTCTAACATCTTCGTGTACCCAGGATCTTGGTCCTGAGCCTTAATGAGCCTATCCACCAAATTTAACTATATATGATGCATTATCAGTACTGCTCCATTCCTTTTAGGTCTTGGCTTCCATAGGCTTAGCTCCTTCGTCATCTTATATATACCCATCATCATGTGAGCTAGTGAGCCTTCCCACTTGCGGCTGAGTGCGTCTGCAACTGAGTTCGTCTTATCGGGGTGGTAATTAATGGAGAACTCATAATCCTTCAAATATTCCACCCATTTTCGTTGTTGCATATTAAGGTCTCGCTGAGAGAAGACGTACTTGAGGCTCTTATGGTCGGTGAACACCTCAAATTGTACTCCATATAGGTAGTGTCGCTAAATCTTCAACGCGAAGACTATCGCTGTCAATTCCAGATCATGAGTTGGATAGTTCACCTCATGCTTCTTCAGCTGCCTAGATGCATATGCGATCACTTTTCCATATTGCATGAGTACGCATCCTAATCCTGTGCCGCAAGCATCACTGTATACTACATACCCATCTGTACTTTTCGGAATGGTGAGTATGGGTGCTGTGGTCGGTCTAGCCTTTAGTTCCTGAAAACTATCTTCACATTTTTGTGTCTAGATGTACTTCACTCCTTTCTTCGTTAGGTTCATCAAGGAGGATGCAATCTTTGAAAAATCCTTGATGAACCTACGGTAGTAACTTGCCAATCCGAGGAAGCTACGGATTTCAATGGCATGTTTTGACTTGGCTAGTGGGATACCGTTTCTACCTTGGAAGGATCCACAGAAATGCTCTTCTTCGAAATTATGTGTCCAAGAAACATAATCCGATCCAGCCACAACTCGCACTTGGATAGTTTTCCACACAACTTGTGTTGCCTTAACTTTTCCAAAACTATCTTCAAGTGTTCCTTGTGTTGTTCTTTATTTTTCGAATAGATCAGGATGTCGTCTACGAAGACGATGACAAACTGATCTAGGTATGGTTTGAACACCCGGTTCATAAAATCCATGAAAGCTGCAGGGACGTTCGTCAGTCCAAAAGGCATCACTAAAAATTCATAGTGATCATACCTTGATCGAAAAGTCGCCTTCTGTACATCTTCATCGGCTACTCTAAGCTGGTGGTACTCACTTCGTAAGTCAATCTTGGAAAGCATCGTGGCATTGGAAAGTTGGTCGAAGAGATCATCCGCGGTATAGAGTACTTATTATTGACTGTGACTTTGTTTAGCATCCGATAATCGATGCACAGTCTTAGAGAGTCATCATACTTCTTAACAAAAAGCACTGGAGCACCCCAAGGAGACACACTCGGCTTGATAAACTCCTTGTCTAAAAATTCCTGAATTTGCTTCTTCATTTCATGCATCTCGGCCGATGCCATCCTGTAGGGGGCCTTCGAGATCGGGGCAGTGCCTGGAAGGAGATCGATCCGAAAATCAATCTCTCGTGGAGGTGGTAATTCAGAAATATCGTCAGGAAAGACATCCGGAAACTTCCAAACTACGTCCAGTTGTTGTAGTTGGGTCCATCGGTTGTCCGTCGTCATCACATTTGCAAGAAAACCTCTGCATCCCTTCTGTATCATCATCTGTGCTTTCTGGACAGATATGATAACCTTCTCATCCTTTCCTATGATGCCTCTAACGGTGGCCTTGCGTTCACCTTGGTTACCAATGATTACCTTTTTTTGTTTGCATAGTACGTCTATGTCATGGTAGGATAGACAATCTATACCAAAAATAATATCGTAGTCCGTCATGGGGATGACTATCAGATCTGCAGAAAAGTTCTTGCCCTGTATCTCTACTGGTACCTCAGGAAGATACTTGGTGGCGTAGAGCATTCCCATAGGAGTAATTATCTCCATAGGGTGACTTATATCATGTAGATGCAAACTCAAAGCGGTAGCACAATCTTTAGATATAAAAGAGTGCGATGCACCCGAATCAAATAGCACCGTAGTAGGAAAATTGGCTATGGATAGTGTATCTCTAATGACTTCGGCGTCCGCCGGTACTGCATCTTCCTCCAAGTGGAAGACTCTTTCACGCACTATGTTGTTTCCACCTCTTGCGTCACGCTGAGCTGGTGCGGGTTCATCCTTCTTGGTAGGACAATCACGAATGAAGTGTCCTTGTTGACCACAGTGCAAGCATACCCCAGCCTTTATCTTACATTCTCCAATGTGGAACTCCTACAGTGGGGACATGCACCAGTACCCTGTGCTTGCTGCTGGGGTTGCTGCCGTTGAGGCTGCAAAAAAGGTCATAACTTAATTCTTCTTCATCATAAACATCTTTTAACTTCATGTTCATCATCTTTACTTGATATTGGGGCTGTCATTGGCGGTTAGCCTCACGAGGCTCATATGGCCTTGCTTGGTTATCCCGACATTGGTTTCTACGGTCGGATCCTCCTCGATTTCGATGACGATCATTTCATCGTGGTTGGTTCTGAGCAGGGGGTTGCATGGGAGCCTTTCCTTTCACATCTTTCACATCCTTCATGTTCATCATCTTTCCTTTCCATCATGATTGTCAACTTCACTGTCAGGCTCACATTTGCACATTGGCCAGCTAAGGTGCTGGTCCTGATGGTTGAGTTCAAGCCTTGGCAAAAGTGGTCTGTCTTATGTCTATCACTCATTTTGAGAGTGTTGTACCTCTCCAGACGAATGAATTTGACATGGTACTGAGCCACTGTCATCTGATCCTGACTCAGCTGTAGGAACTCCCTTTGCTTGAGTGCACGCTGGTATGGTGGAAAGTAGCGTGCCTCAAATGCCTCACATAAGCATTCCCAATGAACGTCGTTCTGTCCTTCGTACTGTGTATCAATCACAGTTCTCCTCCATACCAAAGCATCCTCTGTTAACACGCTGATGGCGAACAGGACCTTCTTATCTTCGCCACAGTTCATTTGTTGCAGCTTTTCTTTAATTGTCCTCAGCCTTGTCGAACTCGTTCAAACCATCGTACTCCGGAGGACGTAACTTCATAAATGCCTGAATAGTGTCCTTAAAGGGCACAGGTGGCGTAGGCTGTACAGGAGGAAGCTGCACCGATGGCGTCATGACTAGTACGGACTGAACAGATAGTGTCGATACGAGCGGAACCGTTGGTGCCCGTGATAATGGGGGCTGTACCAGTGGGGACTGCACAGTCGGCTCCATAGCTCGAGCCTGACTCATCAGAACGTCATTCTGGTCTGTCCCCTCTTGTAGTGGATTTCCAATCCCGTCTCTATTTTGAGGTCACCTCCGACCCCAAGCTCTAGTAACAGGTGTACGGCGTGGGGGCATCTACATCATCATCTTAGAAAAACATTCTACATCATGAGAGACAAGATAAACTTACTTGACTTCAGGTGGCGCGATGACTGCTCGTGACGCTTGCACATGGACTTGACATCATACTTTAGGACATGAGAATGGCCTAACCTTAGGCTCTGATACCTAACTGTAATGCCCCCAAATCGCACCCCGCTACATGGCAGAATACGCTTCGAGAACGTTACGGATCATCCTTACATGTACATCATGTTTTATTGAAAATGAGACTTTGATTGGTCAACAGATTATCAATAAATGCGGAATAACTAAATCATTATTAAGAATAAAATAGAGTAACATCATGAAATGCGAAAGACTGATAACTAATTTCATAGGAGTTCAAAGGAAAGCTAATACATCAGATGCTAAAAAGAAAGAAAAAGCTATCCATCATCTTTCGATAACCATATGCAGTCACCTACGAGCTCGATCTGTCACCGTTAGCCACCATCATAATTGAGACATTGGCCTGCATTTAAGGACATGCAGGGGAGAAACCTTCCTATGAGTTTTTACAACTCAGTATGAAAGTAAGATAAACATCATAATAGGATCATGATACTAGACATGAATCATAAAAGGTAACATCATAAGGTAACATCATCATTAGATAGGAAAGTGAATCATGATCATAGTATGGAATGATAAAAGCATGCATAGGAATATATGAATAAGAGATCATAAATAATCATCATAAGATAAGACAAAAGCCAACATCATGGGAAAGCTCTTTATTCATATGTGTTCATCTTTTTCATCATCTTAATTTCATCTTTGACTTATTTGGGGTATATTTCAACCCCCGGGGAGGCCTGCCTTAATCCGTCCATCATCATCATAACTAACAGAGCTAGCCCACAACTGACAGAAGTCAGCCGAGGACAGCCCATAACTGGTCGTCACCAGTCCATCATAAAAAAAGAGCTCTTCATTTAACGTTTTATGTCTTTTACCTTGCATCTTTTAATTAAACAAAACATATTTTGATAAAAACTTTAAATCATGATAAAGGACATAATCATGGAGAGTAAATCAGGAATAAAATCGACATCATCATCATCATACATAGATCAGGATTAATCACATGGAATAAGAATTAAAAAATCATAATTATATGCTTAATCAGGTCGGAACCCGGGCCGAGTAGATGGTCATCATCTTCGAAAAAATTTGGGTAGAGCCCGGGCCGAGTTCGGATTACACCCGGGCCGGGTCGGATTATCTTCGAGTCGGAGCAGCCGTCTCGCCCGACTATTTTTAGTACGCAGAACTCGGTCCGGGTCATCCTCAACCCAAGTCGGGTTCGTCCGGTTGTATAGCTCGGAGAGCGTCGGCAATAGCGGATCCGGGCCGAGTTCCTCCGAACTCGGTCCGGCGAAGGACCTACTCGGGCCGGGTATGGGTGAACCCGGGCCGGTTCATCTTTCGCAAAAATTGCGCGTCGCGCAGTTCGCGTTCATATTTTCCGACGATGGTCGGCACCATTAACATCATAACTCATCATGTTATAATCATGAACGACCTAAAACATGCTTCAAGTCTAAAATCAAGATTCTATTACGAATCTATCCTAGTTTCATACCTCGAAGTTTCTGTCCGAAAAACTTTACTGATGTCTTCTTCTTCCTCTTCCTCTGCCGGTCCCTCTCGATTCAAGTGCGCGTTCATCGGGGTTCACGTCCTCCTGCACGTCTCCTGTCAGCGGATCATGGACGAAAATAACGAAAAGGGCGCACGAAAACAGGGTGGAGAATTTAGGGCCGGCTTGCACAGGAAAAAGGGGCTGATTCGTTGAATTTAATCCCATATATATAAGGGAGAAATCTGAGTTCATGTGGTAACTAGTGGATCAATTTAAATCTAACTCAGATTTTAGCTTTTCTTCTTTTCCCCTTTTTATCTTTTCCCTTTATTTTTCTTTTCCTCTTTTTCTATTAAAATCTGGGGAGTTACACTCACTCTTTTATATACAACTTTGTTTCATGGTGATTTTTTATTATGTAGAAAGGTAATAGCATCCTCTGAAACTTTCATATTCATCTCCCTATCAAAATCTAATAGGAACATGTTTCAATATTAAGTAGAAGTTTAGTGCAAAAAACTATTCATTTCAAATTATCTTTCTATTGGATGCACTCTTTTGGACATAACTTTTTGTTTATTTGTTCAAATGAGATCATTCTTAATTATACAAAAAGTTAAGAGAATGTGTATGCATTTTATATCTTATCTCTCAATCCAAAGTTAATGGGAATCATAGATAAATATTGATTGGACATTAATTTATAAAACCATTCATTCAAAATTAAATTTGTTTGGCACGTTACCCATTTAGTTGGAGAATATTTTTAATTGGAATAAACTAACAAAATATGATATTCTTGAAAAAGTAAACATATTCCTATTCTTAGTAGTGTTTGGTTCGAGAACATCATAATTTAAAAATATAATATTTTCTTATTAAAATATTTTGTTATAAATACTTTACATTTATTAATATTGCTAATAATAAAATAATAATATAAGGTAAAATTATAAAAAATGAAATAAATAATTTAAAAGTGGAAACGATGAGAATAAGGCTATTCTTTTATTTTGAAAGAAAATAAATTTTCTCGTTGTGTGGATAAAATAGTGGTATCAAATTTTCCAACGTGGTTTCATAAAAAAATAAAATTTGACCGATATTTTCGTATTCTTGATGACGTTCGACAGTATTTTCGAAATAACAAGATATTTTATGGTTTAACCAAACAACCTCTAAAATATTCAAAATTTATATTATAAAAATATAATTAATGAAGGCATGGAGTTTAAATTCTAAGAATCTCCTCCATTTTATGGTGACAAATTGAAAAAAAGTGATAAATATAAAAAGTGAGAGGGAAAAAATATTGTATTAAAAAATGTTTCACTCCCCCTTAGAACATAAATATATGCACAAATATATGATTGCATGATAATTTTCATATAAATATATTTTTACAAGGTCCATCATATTGCTATTAGGTATCATACAAAATTTTGGGGAACATATTTCTTCTATACTTCTCTTCTTTTTTTTTGCCTCATAAAAAAATTGCAATTTAGACTTGTAAGAGACAGAGATTTACTTCCCATTAATCATGAATTTAATTATTCACCTTAATCTTTTATAACTTTATACGATACACATGGACATAAATGGATTGAGCATACTTTTAATTATTTTTCATTTCATCTCTAACCATATGTGAACATTTTATTCATATTTTCCACTTATGTTTCTTCCTTTGTTATATCAAGAAAAAACTTAAAATGAAACATCTGTCAAATTTATATCAAGAAAAAACTTAAAGTGACACAACGTGTAATAATGTAAAATCAAAATATGATTTAAAGCCTTGAGACAATAATTATATGTCAAATTTTAATTTATACTTTATTAAAATTTCAAGATTCCACAATCATGAACAAAATGTTTGATATTGTATGTACTTTATCAAAACTCAAAATAAATGAGAAATAATGATATTTCAAAATTTTTAGTACATTTCCCATATTATTATGGTATTTTTCATTTTTCATCTTCAAGATAATGACAAGGCAATGACATATAAGAAATGAAATGAGGCTGGAAATATATTGAAATTCAAATTTATTATACTTTTTCCATCTCATATCATAGAAAATGATAATCATTCAAGTTCATAAGGAAGGGGCAAAAACTTTTTTTTCGTGTCATAAAAATAATAAGTTTTCTAAAATAATGATCATGTCACTAGAAACTTAAAATATGATTTTCTTAAATGATAATGCTTCCCCCTTAAACATAAGTATATTTCATAAAGGATCATATTCAAACGACTTATCTTGTAAAAAATAGGGACAATGTGAATTTATGTATATAAGTATCAAAAGAGGGTACATTTAGAAATGTCAAATATAAATCCGTTCATACATAACTTAATAGCAAACAAAAAAAAACTATCAAACTAATTCAACATATTTTTTAAGTTTTAAGTCACAATATTCAAATTGAAAATGAAAGATGTAACTATTAAATATAAGGAATTGCTACCCAGAATAAATAAACATCATATGTCAAGGTAGTAAAATTAATAAAACTAAGCCAACAAACAACTTAATAGCATACAAAAAATTATTAAATTAATACAACAAAATTACAAGTTTTAACGCACAATATTTGGATTGAAGTTGGGCAAAAACATACAACATTTCTCTATCCAGTATGACTAAAATAAAAGTAATTTTTTTTATTTTCAGTTTGATGGCGTAAGACTATTTTGATATTTTCTACTAAGTTCAATGGAGGATATATTAACTAAAGAGCACATAAAAAAGAAATCAAAACCAATCTCTTGAATAGCAGTAAGAGAGTTGTACGAGGATAACATTTTTCTTATTTTCAAGTTCAAGAATACTTTGTTGGTAATTACTAATTCATCAACAAAACATTGTCATTTAATCTGTTTATGACTTTATACAAATGTCTACAAATAATGTACAATTTTTAGAGTCCAAGATATTTATAAACATCATTTTTTAATTTACATGTTTACTAAACAACTTTTATTAAATTTAAGAATAAATCACTCTCGGTATTCGTTAATACCTCTAATCAAATTACTAATTTTGTCGACAAAGCCTATATCATAATTAAGATTAGAAAAATACTCCATCAAGATCTTTATTTTTCGACCACGCAAGTAGTTATAGAAGGTGTATGATTACCATTATTAAAAAAATACCTACATTTTTCAGATAGCCATTAAGAAAAATAAAATTCAATTCTACATAGACTCACAAAATTTTGAAAAATTTTAATTTTAAAAAAAGTACTTAATTCTTAGGAATCAGAAGCTCTTCACAAACCAGTTGGGATTATTATTTAACGTTGGGATACGGAATTGATTCTTAAAAACCACTGCAAGCCAAAAAAAAATCACAAAAGAAATTATATGACAATGCAGAATTATAAGTAATTTTAATATAACGGAATTGATTCTTAAAAACCACTGCAAGCAAAAAAAAAATCACAAAAGAAATTATATGACAATGCAGAATTATAAGTAATTTTAATATAATCAAATAAAAGTTAAACTACTATTAACGAAAATAATTTTGCACCGAAGGATGTTAATTGAAAAATTGAGAGGCGATTGCTAAGAATTGAATGCTTGAGTGACGATTGGAATTTGAGAATGTAAAATTCAAAGAATCACGAAATGAGAAATTGGGCAGAGAAAAAAAAATAGAATTTGGGCGGATCTTTTAAATTACATTTGGGAGGTATTTTATAAGCAGAATTTTTTTACAATACCGGCCTACTAATGAGCCCGAGATCATGCAGACTACATGGATCATCATTATGATGGACCCAAACCAATTTTTCCCCATTCGTTTCTATATATAAATGGCAAAAAATCTGGAACAAAAAATTTTAAAAAATCCTAATTTAGTAATAATAAATAAAATAGTTTAAAATATGATAAGAAAATTTAGGTAATTTTGTGGAGTATCAAGTTATGTGATACAATCTTGTAGAGGTCAAGTTATTCATAAAATATTAGTTTTTTATATTTCTCACTTTTGTATTTAAATTTAATAAAGTTGGACGATGATAATCTCATAATAGACGAGTTCTAAAACGAGCATCGAATTATCATTTAGGGAAAATTTCCATTCAATAAATTTTTTTACATTTTTTGTGCTTTATAATAGAAAAAACTTTCGATCAAAACAAAATATTTTCCGGTAATGTTTATACACAAATGCGAATAAATATTTTCTCATTCGTGAGAGAACATTTTACACCTTTGATAAATGAAATGAAATTATAATTATTTTTTGTTTAGGGATTGAGAATTGTGCAGATTGTGGGTCCCGTTTATGAATCTGAATCAAGGACGGGGTTATGTACCCTCGCGTTCCTTAAAACTCCCTCCCCCAATTAGTCTTCCTCTGGCTCCCCAAATCAGAAATTCTAGACATTAGGGTTTCGAACGATCGATCGATCGGTCGGAGGTCGTGGGGTTTCTGTGTTACAGCTATATCTCGTCGTTGCTCGTCTTCTAAGGTTTACAGGAGGAAGGGGAGGAAGGGAAGATGCCGCAGCGGCACTCGAAGAACAATAATGATCTCGCCTTCTTCACCTACGAGGAGAAGAGGAAGCTCGGATACGGGACGCAGCGCGAGCGGCTGGGCAAGGATTCCATCAAGCCCTTCGATGCCTGCTGCCTCTGCCTCAAGCCCCTCATCGATCCCCATTGCTGCCAGAAGGGCCACCTCTTCTGCAAGGAGTGCATCCTCGAGTGCCTGCTCGCCCAGAAGAAGGACATCAAGAGGTGTGTTCGCTCGCATCGTTTCTCTGCAAAAAATTTGTATTTTTTTGTTCTTTAATCACATGTAGATTTGCCCAACTTAGTTGAATGCCTAATTGGAAAGATGACTTTCTTTTGCGTTTATTGGTTCATCTAGATGTTCTGCAAATGTGATTTATGATTAGTTTTTGATAACTACATATGACTTCAGATTGATCGAAGATTTCTTGTTGAGTTTTCTTACTTGTGGGGTGCATCAACGGTGTTAGAGCTCCTTCTCTACTTTCAGTCGAGATTAATGACGTTGTCCTTCTCATGATCAACTGTATTATTAATAACAAAAGATCATGAATGCCATTAGATAGTCTTGTTTTATTTAAAGAGGTTGACTGCATTAGTGAGAAAAAAAAATCTATCTGTAACAAGGTCGTACAGCCAGCATAAAATCATGTCGAATCTTATGAACATGGATCAACTTGGCATCGTATGATCCATGTAGCCGACCCCACCTAGTGGGATAAGGCTTTGTTGTTGTTGTTGTTGTAACAAGGTTATACTGGGATTGGCATCCTTATTGAGGAAGTTGATGCAGTTTTCAATTCCCATAATTTGCAAACGATTCAGAGAACCTGGGTTCTGCAAACCAAGGACTAAAGTGGTTTGGAATGCTGGTTGATTAGACTAATTATGGTTCTATTATCAATCACACTTCCTTTCTGAAAAATAAATAACAATCACGTTGCAGTGTACTCATTTTACTATCTTATTGCAAGTGAGAATGCTGCAATTCTAATTCGAGAATATGGATTCTGCAAACCGAGGACTAAAATGGTTTCAAATGCTGGTTGGTAGACTAATTATGGTGTTATTATCAATCACACTTCCTTTCCAGAAAATGACATATCAATACGACTTGCAGTGTACTCATTTTACCGTCTCATTGCTTGTGAGAATGCTGCAATTCTACTTCTGGTTCTTTGTCTATAATCTGATAGTTTGGGGATGAGATTTTTCTTTCTCAAGTCCTCCATTAGAGGCATAAAAGTTAAAATGAATAAACAAAAGATGGTGATGCAGACAGTGCCTACTTTCCTATTTTGACCATTTTTTCTGTGACAATTAATACTGTTGGCCTATAATTATGGTAGCACAAGTAATCCAGTTTCTTTGAAAGGAGAAAGGTTGTCAGACCTTGTCTCAGACATCCATTTTATTGAGATGGTAGAAAGTTACAATGAGATATGTACAAGTATGAGTGTACTAACAATCAGATATCAGGTGCCCAATCCTTCACCATACGTTTAACCCTCTTCACTACATTTTCAATATGGAATCATGCTTTCCAGAAGATACATTCATTACTCTGGCTCCATAGTCGACTTCCTAATGCGTGGTCCACCAGCCTATCCCCCCCACCCTTGGAAGTCCAGAAACGCACCTCCATTCATATATCCAAAACTGCCCTGTGCATCGTTGACCACACAATATTAGTTTCTGCACATTCAGGAAATAGATGATTTGAGACCTCAAGGGCATCCTCACAGAGAGGACAGCAAGTTTCTCCTGGTGCCCATCTCACAGAGAGGACTGTCCTCAATTCAGTGAACTCACCTGATAATTAATATGTCTAATCCTTTAAAATGTATTGATGTTGATCACGTGAGAATTGTGTATTCACTGGAGAGATTTTATAGTGAGAAACCCCGTCATGATTTATCTATATTTCTTTTTCCATTTAATTGAGGGCCTTTAGGGAATGTTACTTTCTATTTCTTAATACCCTTTTTGTTAATGCTAATGAGAGATGCTGTAGTGTAAATTTGTTGCATTCCATCCACAAAATTTATCTATAAGAAACTATTTGATGGATTCTTATCTAGGAAATTAATGACAATAACATGGGGGTTTCAGTTCTCATAATTTTTTTGTGGGGTTTCGATGTGCATAATTTTAGTGACCTAGGGGTAAACTGACCAATCTTGAGGGACATCATTATTGTGCATCAAGGGTTTTCTCCTATCGCTGGACATCTGAGCACACTGCATCATTCGTTTCAATTTTGAAACAGTTTCTTCTTATTTTGGAAATGGCGTTAGCCACTGCTTTCCTGCATGGTTTTAAGGCAATTTGTGTACACTTTTTATAATGATTCCCTTATGTATTCTACCTGGAACATACATAAATCTGATGGAAGACGTGTGCAGGTATTCTTTGTTCATCTCTTGTGTTTTTTTTATAAAGATTATTCTTCCCGGGTTGAAGTTATCATAAATGAAATGCATTACTATAGAACTCCATACATTCATTATTTGACATTGAGCACATAAGGTAGGAGGACTAATGTGACAACTAAATTCAATGGGCATCTATGAAAGGACCTCATTTTTGCTATATTCTTTTTTTTTCTCATCCATGGGATAGTTATTCGTTGCAAGACACTTAATCATGGATTTTTTATTTGAAAATATAGTTAGCAACCTGATAATCTTTAGTAAGAGTTGATACTTAAGGGGTTAAAACCAACGCAGTGGCAACAGTTTATGCAATGGCTTTTTGCAAAATGCATAAGTTTATGAAAAACTAACAACTGAGTTTTTTTGGCTGCTTTTCATTTGCTTTCGCTGTCTTACTCTGTAGACAAAATATATACTATGATTAGTGCATAAATACTTCATTGATTGGTGGTAGAAGTTTAAGCCTTTATACTCCCCGTCTCAAACTTGATCTATCGGAACTTAGTAACCTTGTGGATACAAGGGATAAGCCAAAGAAAATGTACCACAGCCCGTTCTTAATTTTTCCTTTTCTATGTTAACTCTTTTCCATAATCCA
Source organism: Pontederia crassipes (assembly GCA_030549335.1). NCBI lineage: Eukaryota > Viridiplantae > Streptophyta > Magnoliopsida > Commelinales > Pontederiaceae > Pontederia > Pontederia crassipes. Next base: position 56,820,286 of record CM060194.1, on the reverse strand, counting down.
TTTGACCATAATCAGGTGACTCTACACCTTTTTTTTTTTTTGGAGATCAAGGTGACTCTACACCTAACATCTTAGATTCATTAAAATGTATTGTTCCTCGTCACTTTAGCTGTTTCAAGAATTTGTTAAATGATCCCTCTAAATATTCAGATTAACCACACCTGCTTTAAAGCCGCTAATGCCAAGTTATGTCATGCTTTCAGGTTTTACATTTCATTGCTTCTAGTTAATGCTTTAATACTTTGGTTTTCATTCCTAAAAATCAGGAAATTGGCTGCGCATGCTGCACAACAGAAACAAGAAAAAGACGACGAAGAAGAAAAGCTAATGTTGCAGAAGGCTCGTGAAATTGAGGCTTTCGACCAGCAAAACCATGGTGCTGTACCCCAGTACAATGACAAGGGTCAAACGTCCAACAAGAATGAGTTCCATGGTGCAAACAGCGTGAAAGTAACTTCCTATGAAGAAGAGGCTCTTCGTACCATGAAGGCCTTCTGGCTTCCTTCTGCTACTCCGGAAGCCTCAGCAAAGGTTGAGGCTCCGTCGACGGACACTGTTTGCCCAGAAGGTAAAGAAAAACTCAAGCTGAAGATGCTGTTTCCCATCCGTTTCACCGAAGATGGCAGTGAGAAGAAAAACAAATCAAAGTCTCTTGAGAGCAGTTACATGTGCCCGAGCTGCAAGGTTACACTCACCAACACACTCTCACTTGTGGCCATCAGCACATGTGGACACGTCTTTTGCAAGAAGTGCGCAGACAAGTTTCTAGCTTCGGATAAAGTTTGTTTGGCGTGCAACAAAGAGTGCAAGATCAAGAGCTTGATCTCTTTAGAGAAAGGAGGGACCGGTTTTGCCGGCCATGGAGATCATCTGGAGGCTACCGACTTCAAACATTTAGGAAGTGGAACTGGGTTGGGATTGGTTAGGCCAGCTACGAAAACTTAACGTGAAGGGCTCTAAAGAGTTTCCATCGTCGTCTGCCTAAAAAAACATAACATATAGGCAAATGTATTCCGTTTACTTGGATGTTCAATGATGTTATTTCCTCGGACATGTAAGAGAACAGGATCATGAGCTTCTTGTTCTCTAATTATTTTAAGTTCTGCGGATATATTTTTATTTGGAGTTAGCGAATGTGAGCTTAATAGGTCATTTTATCGTAGAATTAGAGTCTCGGAGGTTAGCGAAGCTCTTAAGAAAATGGAGAATGGTAAAGCCGTTGGATCGGATGGTATACCGATTGAAGTTTGGAAATGTTTAGGAGAAAAAGGTGTGTTGTGGTTATGTAAACTATTTAATGAGATTTTACGGTCGAAAAAGATGCTTGATGATTGGAGATTAAGTACATTAGTTCCTATTTACAAAAATAAAGGGGATATTCAGAATTGTGCAAATTATAGAGGGATTAAACTTATGAGTCACACTATGAAATTATGGGAAAAAGTGATTGAGCATAGATTGAGAATGGAGACTAGTATTTCTAAGAGACAATTTAAGTTCATGCTAGGAAGATCCACTACAGAGGCGATTTATTTACTAAGGGGATGATGGAGAAGTATCGAAGTAGGAGAAGAGACTTACATATGGCTTTCATTGACTTAGAGAAGGCGTATGATCGGGTACCAAGGGATGTACTTTGGAAAGCCTTGCAAAAGAAGAGGGTGAATGTTGCTTACATTAAGGTAATACAAGATATGTACGATGGGGCATTGACTAGGGTTAGGACACCCGGAGGTGAGACAAATGAATTTCCTATAGGAATTGGCCTACATCAAGGATCAGCTTTAAGCCCGTATCTATTTAACTTAGTTATCGATGCTATAACCGAGAGTATCACAGAGGAGGTACCTAAGTGCATGCTATTTGCGGATGATATAGTACTTTTAGCGGATTCAAGAGAAGAGATTAATACAAAATTGGAAATATGGAGAAATACGTTGGAGTCAAAGGGTTTTCGTTTAAGTAGGAATAAAACAGAATATATGCATAGCAATTTCACAAATAAACAACTTAGAGACGATTTGAAAGTTAGGTTAGGGGAGGATATAATTCCTCAAGTGACAAAGTTTAAATATTTAGGATCAATTGTAAGACAAGATGGTGAGATTGATGACGATGTTAATCATAGAATTCAAGCTGGTTGGTGTAAGTGGAGGAAAGCCACTGGAGTTCTTTGTGATACAAAGGTACCCAATAAAGTTAAAGGAAAATTCTATCGTACTGCTATAAGGCCAGCAGTGTTATATGGTAGTGAATGTTGGGCTATGAAGGGACAACATGAACGTAAAGTGGGGGTAGCCGAAATGAGGATGTTGAGATGGATGTGTGGTCATACAAGATTAGATAAGATTAGGAATGACCATATACGTGAACGAGTCGGAGTGGCTCCTATTAGTGAGAAAATGGTAGAGAATCGTTTGAGATGGTTTGGTCATGTTCAGAGAAGACCATTAGATGCGCCAGTAAGAAGAGTAGATCAAATAATCTGGAGTCCGATTAAAAGAGGGAGAGGGAGGCCAAGGCGGACACTTGGCGAACTAATAGAGCAAGATCTATTGGTGAATAATATATCGAAAGGTTTGGTTACTAATAGAGCGGAATGACGTCGTATGATCCATGTAGCCGACCCCACCTAGTGGGATAAGGCTTTGTTGTTGTTGTTGTTGTTGGATATATTTTTATTTGGATGTTTTTTCCCCTGAAAATGATAAGGAAAACACTGCAGCATACATTAGTGTTTGAATTGTGTATTTCCTTTTACTCATTAATATCATCGTCAACCCGAGGGTCATCAATGCTTAAAGGCTTATAAAGTTTCACAACTAAACCAAGAACGAGATGATTGGCTATAATAAAGAGCAAGATTTACGATTATGTTTTAAAGGCAAAAAATCCAAATCCCCTTTTAAAGAGCATTTTTTCCCTCTATACCCTGCATTTATTTTATTTTATAAATAGGGTTCCGTGCGGACAGTGGAGAGACATTTTCCTATCTAATTACGTTGATATATCATTTTCATCGGCCGGTAGGTACGTTGTTATTTAGAGCACGCAATTAATCGCTGCCTCGCTGCCAGATGGACGCTGCTGTGATTGTAAGTTTGAACAATCCCATGAAAGTTTTTTTCGAATACCAACTTAAACATCACAAGAATTAAATGATATCAATTTTGATTACTGTTTTTTTTTTTTTTAGGAACGGCGCAAATTAAAGCCATCCATCCAAAAGAAAGATGCACCGTCACTGGACCATATCCTTTTTAATCCTTATCCCCTTCCCACCATCGCCCAACAGGCCAACACAAAGCACCCCCCTTTTTGTTTCTTCGGTCACCCAACTTGCCAATATCAATGTACAGCAAACGCCAGCAAACGTGAGGTGTAGAACTTATTATTATTATTATTATTATTAGAATTAAGCCGCCACGCCAATCATACGATTATATATATATATATATATATATATATATATATACACGTAAAGGAATGATTATGAACCAAATTTTATGGAATGATAGAAGATTCCTTTGGTAGAGATTTAATTTTTGAACGTAGGACAAAACGAAATTAATTACAAATTCTTATGTTAGGGCTGTCACCGGAAAATTTTGTGAGAAGAAAAAAAATGCATAAATCATAAAGTTATACAAGCAAAAAGCGATCGAAAACTAAATTTATCAAATACTTAAATTAAATGAATTAATCAGATATCTTCCATCCAAGAATTTAGTATGGTCTAAGTTTCTGTATTTTTTTTTACCCAAAGAACGAAATCTCAAGTTGATTGGCAACCCGTGTGAGAAATCTCTACGAAATCTTGCAATTGCACGGCTTAAAAAACGTTTGTAACGCCTCAATAATAAAAAGTGTAACGGCAATGATCGGATCATGCTAAGTTTGCTGACGAAGCAAACCGAACAGACAGACACAGCCTTATCCATCACTCAATCAATTAATGAGTCGCACCTCGCACGCTCCCAAACAAAAAAACATAAAAAAAAGGTAGGAAAAATGCATTGAATCAAGTGATGTTTCACAATTATTTCCTTTTTTTTCTTTCCGACATAACGTTAAAAGATTTTTGTGTAGAAAATAAAATATTACAAGTTGATGACGCAGCTCCGTAACCAATTTATTACTGAAAATTACGTAATCACAATCGAACTTGACATTTTCAAAAGGCTGATCTTTTTGGTTTCAATTCAAACATTTGTTGTTATAAAGAAAAGGTAGAAATGTTTTCACCAAATCCAAAGCATTTTATTTTGCATTTTGTTCTCTTTTTAGTGGGAAATAAAAAAAATTTTGGGCGGGCGACAGGAGCTCGTGAGTCAAATGTTTTCCTTCCTTTTGTATTTATGTTTTGACCGCGGCGGCGGGATCCGCCAACAAAGGCAGTGCGCCAGCCGGATAAAACTTTTTATTATTAGTGGGTTTCATAATAAATTTAGTAAAGAATCCCCAGCCTTTGTTTACATTTATATTCCCTCCTTATTATATTTCAAGGACCCTATTTTTATTTTTTTATTTTAATAGTTTTTTGTTGCAAGAAGGAAAATAAATAAATATGATTGAAGGAAGTGGATTGGAAAAGATAGAATAGTATATAATATATATAATATAAAAATAATTAATAAAAGGTTTGGGAAGAAGAGGGAGGAAGGGGTTTCTTTTTTGCAAACAAGCAGCAGCCGAAAGGGGGAAGCGAGGAGGAGGAGGAGAAGGCGAAGCGGAGGGCAGGCGACAACCGAAGGAGGCGTTAATGGCGGGGCAGGAACAAGAGGAAGACGAGGAAGGGGGGCAGCAGGCGCAGCAAGGGAAGAAGAAGGAGGTTCCGGCGCCGGGGAAGGCGCAGGATGAGTTTGAGGAGGGAGGTATGACGGTGGTGGACTTCGACATGCTTTGCGCCACCGTGGCGATGCAGACGCACGGTTTCTCCTCCCGGCGGAAGGAAGTGGAGGAGGCGGAGGAGGAGGAGGAAAGGGGCGGAGGCGTGCAAAGGATGTGGGAGGGGGATATCGTCGTGGACTGCCTCGACGACCGCCGGATCGCCATTGAAACCGTTTGGTGAGCATAACCTTTCTTTTTCCTTTTTGTTTCTCTCTTCTTCTATAAAATTAACTTATTTCCCTTCTCTTTCTCTTCTCCCGCTCCATTATCGTGGTCCGCTTTCAAAAAGTTAATTCCTTTTATTTTTTTTTCCATTTCGGTTTTGGCCTTCACAATTTTTTCATTGATTTGTTTTCCGTTTGATTTTTACATGTAGAGTATTTGAAGTTGCCTCTGTTTTAATTTTATTTAAATTTTCTGCACATGATTTTACAAGAAGTCAATCGAGAGCTTTTCTGCTGTCCTAATAATAGATACCTCTTTTTGTATGCGTTCGCAGTTGCCCATGTTATAGATTCGGGAAGAACATGCGAAGAGCCAGCATTGGATCCTGCTTTCTTCATGTACTCTATCTTTTCTCTATCTTTTATATCATCCTAATGGCAGACTTGTGGCAAAAATAGTATCTATGCAAAAAATCAGCATGAACCAGTAGATATCAGTAGTATGTGTTAATCCTTTTTTTTGTCTATTTATTTGTTTATAACAAAATATGCAATATTCCACATACTTGATCCCGTTCTAAATATAGGTGGACGTCTGTATGAAAATAGGAACATGTTTTATATTTGCAATTCATGCTTCGAGCAGAGCCTGCAAGATCATGTTTTGAGATCAAACGGCTATAGCTCACCTTTATGTAGTCGATCTTTTAGTTCTTGGTTGAAAAGCATCCTATGAAGGAAGCAGAAGTTCCTCAGCTATATTGGTGCATGTTGCTGATGCTATTTTTAACGGTTTGACTTTTTGAGATGTTAGACTATTGTCTGCCTTCAATAAAATCCTCGCCAGACTTAATTGACTTTCATGTGCCTATTCCGCCATTGTGTCTGCTTTAATCACAATTGGTCACGTCTCCTGATAAAATGATATTGTAATAATCTGGTTCTGAGATAGTTGATCGTTGCGCTTTGTCCTTGTCCTCTCATGTGTGGGCAGCGTGGGATGGGAGTTGCTGGTGCGTGGAGTTGTGAAGCCATTTTTGGTTTGGTGTAGTGTGATGTTGTCATTTTGATTTCTTGTCCATATGCTACAGTGGTTTTCTGTCGGTCTCTCTATCAAACTTATTGTAATCCCTAATATTATTAATGGAACTCTTGGATGACTACCTTCTTGCTAGTCGTCCTTTCTCGTTTAAAAAGGAAATGAGATTGTAATGTAGTGCCTGTTGCTGGCACAACTTTTTAATGCTGTTTTAGAAGTAAGATATTGTTATTGTTTATTGTTGTTTAGATATCTTGCTTATTGCTGAAATGCTGTTTTTTTTGCAACTCAATTTCTCCTTTTTATGTCTCAAAGTTGATATCTACAGCCATTTCTGTTTACCAGGCAGCAGTCTATTCAATCCTTGTAGCCTCCGTTCTGTTCAATATTGTTGCATTTGGTATCACCAAGCAGCATAGGTATTTATACGTTGGAGTTGCTTCTGCTATCTCAATTGGAATATACTTGGGCCACTTCCGGACTAGGATCAGAAACCAGTTTAACATAAGGGCAAGTTTCTTTTCCCCCTCTTTTGCTCGTCTCCTGACATTTTTGTTTTGTTACTTATCATGAAACTATGTTTTTGCTCAATTTCCATTTTGATATTTATGTCTTAAATTTTTATCTTATTCATTTTCACTTCTGACACCACGCTTACCATTGTCACCTGCCGTTACATGTATGTTTTCTTGATGAGATGCATTGAGTATCTCTTCTTGTAAACAGTTTTAGGTGATGGTGATAAAGTTGACATATGTCATGGTAGGTTGTCAGTTTGATAAAACAAATATTTTTGCACAGGAAAAAAAAAAGCAAACTTTAACTTTAAACAGCAAAAATTAGTGTATATCATGCTTATTTTCTCAACTTATGATATTACTTAGAAGGAGAGTTAGGTTTATGTTCTTGCAAACTAATTTGCTTTTGGCCTACTCCTAAAAATCACCAATAATCTATTGGGCCAATGAACCATTGAAATGAAAACTTCAAAGAAGGGTCTTTTTTATAGTGCTCGATTTGGTGTGATTTGTGATTTGAGTATGAAATTGTGTACAGTAACAGATATCAGGTAAATAAATCTTGGTTATTAATTGAATATAATAACTAATCATTTATTTCAATTCCTTGTGTTAAATTCATGCATAAGGAATCCAACCCATACGTTGGCCAATGTTTGTGTTGATTTAATGATTATATGCTTTAAATTCTCGATTATGACACATCCAGTGCACCTTCTCATCCTCAATTTAAATTTCTCTTTGTGCAGGGTAGTGATAGTTCTTTAGATGATTGTGTCTATCATCTAATTTGTCCCTGCTGCACGCTATGCCAGGTTAATTTCAAATTCTTCATAAATATTACTCATTTGATTCTGCACTTTTGATATATATCTATGTTTTTCTATTCTACACTAACCAATTGGATTAACCAGGAATCTAGAACATTAGAGATGAACAACGTTCACGATGGCTTTTGGCATGGCCGGGGTGATGCTATATGCTTAGGAAGTTCTGGTGAAGGAAGCAAGGCGTTCATCGCACTCCACAAGCCTCCTCTGATGTCAACCAAATCTCCAGATCTTTGTAACATGGAAAGAGCATCGAATGGTAGCGAGCACTCGTGGAACGCAGATTCGATGCAGTTGCAGCCCTTGGTTCCGTGAGCTTATGCTGGCATAAATGTGAGTCCTAACCTGATCTAGACATTTCCAGTGATTGAAGGCCTCTCTTAAAATGCTGCTGCTAGCGAAGTTGTGTTTTGTGTGGAGACTTTGGAGACGCGTCAATTGCCACTTTCCAAAAGCCACCCAAAACAAGCAGCAAATTGAGCGGTGGGGTGCCAGGTGAAAAATAGAACACCTTCGGAACAACTTCTATTCATGTTGTCTCTTATTGGACCTTTTTCCACGGGATTCTTCCAAATTGTAAAGCTATATATATATAATTTAAAGCCCACTTGTAACTTTTAGCACGCTCTGAAATATTGATCATCGTTCACTTTACATCGTTTCCAAGTGGAAAAAGAAAATTCAATCTTGTGGTGCCATAAGAAAAGTTGTACTCCTATTTTTCTGTTTTCATTTCACAATTTGATTGCTTTTTAATTCCTTTTTGTTGTTTCTAAAGACTATAAATAGAACAAGTAGAAATGGAATGATTGAACACTCCTTGCACAATCAAACTCTCAAGCATATGTAGAGATCTTATTGTAAGTAAAAGTTTCTTCGTTCCTGGTTACTGATGGTTTTTTTTTATAGTGAAAGGAGATCTAGTTAGGCATTGGACTCTAGCATTAAAGTTTTTATAATCACGATTATCTTCCTAAAAGAGTCTAAATATATGCGAACAAGAACATAGTACAAATAGGATAAACATGCTCTATGCAGCATCTTTTTACAAGATCTCTTAAGGCCGTCCTATGTCAACTATCCAAAGTTGGTTCCCATCTTTGGCTATAACTTCCAAAGTCCATTTAAACGTCCTTTCCACTTTCGCCATTTTTTTCATTGTTAGTGGCTAGACTTCATGCTTATCTCATCCATAATTCATCTTAATGTCTTAAACAATCTTTTCAATATTTGTTTTCCTTCATAATACTTTTTTATCATTTTCAAATGCTATCATTTCGGCATCGAAGTGTTTCCTACATAGTATAGTTAGACAATTCTTTCTAGAAAAAAGTGTCATGGTAACTTCTTATCATTAAAATCTAAGGAACCAACAAAAAAAGTTAAATTTCCTACATATAACGCAATGAATAAAAAAATTGGTCAGAGTTCAAGATAATAAAATGTTAGCATAATGAATAAATAACAAGATACCATGGCTTTTTTTTGTGTGATGATTTTTTTTTTTTGCGCTGATGGCTAACAACTAAAAGACAAATAATAAAGGAAGAAGCACATTCACTACAAAAAGAAGTAACACTATAGTAATGGAGAAACAATAAATGTGCGTAGGCAAATGATTTGCAATGCTTTTTAAGAAAAAGAAAGGGACTTAAATGATTTACAACTGGAAGAGAATATCACAACCCAAATTGTTGGTACGTTTAAATGATGAAAATATTATCTTATTGGATCAACAATTTGAGAAATCTCTTCGGATGCCTAAAATAATGAAAAGTGGTCTGCATTAACTACTCAACACATTAGCAAAAAGTTGCTCGAACATGGACATTAGCAAAGAAGAGTGTGATTTAATCATTTAGATGGGCAAGGCTAACGAGGAATTGTGGGAGAAAAAGGATTCATGAGGGAGAAACCCCAATGGAAGAGGTAAATCCAAACAATGATTTACTATTAAAATAATAAGAGGTAAATATTATCTCATCATTTGACATAAACTCCAATGGAAACTTTTCTTTGGACATAGTGCATATGAAGTAATTTTTTCTTCTTCACTTTCATCTAAATAGTCCTCATTTTTACTTCTCTCATACTTATCTGCTAATTTTTTAAAATCCTATTAGGAGTAGATCATTTAGAAATAACATTCATTTCATAAGTTTTTTGTTCAACATTTTTCTCAGAAGTCTCGACTTTCTCAATATGTGTTGGATCTCTTTTATAGGTTTCCTTCATTGCAATTGTCAGTCGAAACTAGATGTTTCTCACTTTTTTAAAAAAATTTCGAATGACTAAATATTTTTCCACCAGTAATTTACGCACTAGAAAAGGTTCGAACATATTCAAATGGACATTTGAGCCTTATTCTTTTTTTTTTTATCAAAATACTCTCTATCAATTAGTTCTAGATGTCCAAACTTTAGGTTTAGGTTTGGACATCTAAACTCTATCGATAGCCTAATAGACATGTATTATTTTGAACATAATTTTTCATGTAATTAATTGTTGAAATGAGATGATTTTTTTTTTGGAAAAGTTTACAAAATTCTCTACAACTTTCATATTTATCTTTCATTCAAAATCCAATATTGATAACGCATTGTCACCCCATAGTTCACTCATCTTGACATTTTTCCTATCTTCCCATAGAATCATATTGATACAAAACAGCTAGTATACTAATTAACTACGAAAAAATTAGGAGGGAGATTGTGGCAATAATGATATAAGATGACAATAATAAGGAAAAGTGTGGAGTTGGACATTAGTGGCAACCAACGAATTTGGATAGTTATTTTATAATATATATACAATATATATTTTGATTTTCAATCATCCAAAAAGAGTCAAACACCTTCCATGCAATAGAAAATAAGAAGTCTCATTTAATACTATGACATTTTGATATCTTTTTAAATTGTCATTAGAAACTGTATATACTAAATATTAGTAGGATAAAAATGCTAAATTAAAGTTGTATATATATTTTTCCTGATAGAGATTAAACTTGAACAAAGTGCATGGGTGTTCCTTGGTTTACTAATTAATGTTTTTTATTGCCAATGGATAATTGTCCATTAGCATAGCCCAACTGCCCAAGAGCTATGTTAGTAAAGAATCATAGTTGGCATAAACCTACCAAATGATTATAGCTAAAGGAAATATTTTCTATGTGAGATGGCGTAGGCATAGGTCTATATCAACGAATGTTTAGGGTTGTGATTTTTTTTTGTCTATTGGTACGTTAATTTTTTTTATAATGTGTTGGGCATGATTATTGTATACATATATATAATCAATTAATTAGTTATACGAAAATCTATTCAAGTTTCAGTTTGTGTTTAAAAATATAATTATATTATTTATATGTCACTTGTTTTTAATAGTAAGGAGTTATGCTTGACTTATTATATATATGTCATCAACTAATTAAGAATACAAAAATCTATCCAATTTTGGAGATTAATTATATTATTTTGTATGTCACATGATTAACTATCATACATATACCCCCAACTTAAGGTACAATACAAGACAAATAACCACATCTTCTTTCTCTCAATTGCTCACCAGCTTTGGCAAACCTTGCAACAGTACTTGAACTTCACCTTCCGCTATATCACCTCTTGGGATATTAGCAATTGGGTGCAGATGATGCAGGCCTAGATCAGATGAGACGAGCCTCTCTTCTTATTCGCCTATGTCTTTTTGGCCCCGTTTGGATGGGGAGTAAGACATAGATTAAGGCCATACTCCCCATGTTTTTGCCAAACACCCATTTTCCTCATCATATGGGGCTTGCCTGCATTAAATGGGGGAAGAGAAAAAATGTGAGAGCAACGTGTTCTTGTTCTCACCAGGAATTCGTTGATCATAACGGGGGTGTTTGGTGTAGGAATAAAATAAGAACTGCGCCTTTGTTTTGGAGTTTGCACCCAAACAGCAATTAAAAGGAGATGTGGGGTCCACGCTCAATCATGACACGAACAGAAAAAAGTAAGAGTTTTTATGTTCTAACTATCACCGAGAACACATCTGTCCTTGCTGGGTCAAGGAACGGGAGCGCCAATGGGGTCAACAGATTATTGTTCGGGAGCAAATAAATTATATCCAAACAGCCCCGTTAACAAGATTAAGAAGATTGGAACATTCCTGGGTTGCCAGACCTTAATCCAAGAGTAAGGAAAATGTAACCAAATGAGGACAAATGGGATTTGGATTTTGCATAATGATGCACACTTTCAAACGCGCAATTGCCGATGCAATACTGGTGAGTCATGATGCATAATGAAGCACTAACCCCAAGACATGATTCGTATCTGGTGAGAGCCGCCCCCTCAACTTTGGCTCCAAGAGACTTTTGATGAGTCTTTTTGTAACGCCCCCAAAATCAATCCTTCTGTCGCGTCGGCAGTAACCAAGGGAGCGCTACGCTGCCTACTGCTTCTTTGACTTTGCCCAGTCAACAATGATACACGTGACAATATAAATAATAGAGAAACAAATGAAAGAAAAGATTTTGCGGAAGAAATATCATTGGAAAATCGGATGTCACATTTAATGAAATCGTACAAAAGCAAAAGGAAATCACAGATTTCAAATAGATCAAGCAAATGATCACATGTGCAAGGTTAAAAGAGGAAATTCTAATATTTGTTGAATACAAGATCTAATAATTCAAATGAAGAAATTAAAAGAGCAGAAAGCTGTAGCATTGGACAAGTCATGTGTGACGATCCTTGAGCTCTGTGTTATCCATCTCCTCCCTAAGCAAGGTTCTCACTTGAGAAATTCCATTAAGAGGCATGAAATACCCGTAAGCTAAATGCCCAGTACACATAGAAACATAGGTGATAAGATGATAATCTGATTAAGGTCAATATTGATAAAAGAGAATCAATAGACACTTGCTCTTTAACAATGATATCAATACCTTGATCACTGTGAGCCATGGACAATATTTATCCATGTCTATAATTTGTTCATTACTATATCAAGACATTGCTCTATTATACATTATCATGCTTTGCTTTATTCTGTGTAATGCTACGTCTTTTATATTACTATGAAGTCCTTGAAGTTCGTTATCATATGCGAGCTCAATTTAATTAAATGGAAAACTAGAGGTGTCTCTATACATTGTGTAGCCAGGATGTCCATAACAGGGAAGGTGTATGCTAAGGCATACTCTTTTCGGAATATAGGTGAGAAATGACCTGCACTCCAGGAATAGTGGTCGTTACGGATCCATAAGTTCACTGTATCCTCAGCTGAGCTATATGTTCCTCTAGCACTATACTTTGTAATTCATGTAATGCCTTCGTGGGGGAAGAGTGCGTCAATACGTCACCCTTATTCGGAGCATAGGTGGGAGAGGGCCTGTGATCTATGAGCAGTGGTTGTCCAGATCGTGCATTGTCTCCTCAGTGCAGCTATGCCCTTCTCTTTACCATACCTTGATCTCTACTCTGTACTCTGAGCGACATATAGTTATTCCGTTATTTTATCTTTACTTTACTTATCTTCTTTATCATCTGTGGGGCTTTGAAATCATGGATCAGGAAAAGGGTAAGGTCATATTCTTTTTTCTTGAGGGAGAAAGGCCCAATACGTTCTCTACTATGTTGGACATGACCTCAAGTGGGCCTGTCGGAAGGGGCTCAATTACGAAAGATCAGAGCCCAATTAAAAGGCAGATCCTTCTGTTTGACAAAACTCGGGCCGAGTAGGGAACGACCAGGATCGGGTTTCTATCGCGATATTTCAGTCTATGGCCCGGCCCGAGTCAATCTGACTCGGACCGGATTGTGGGGGAACCTCCGACCGCCCTTCCGGCCGAGCTGGTGCTCGGTTCGGTCGATCGATGGACGCAGCCCGGGCTGAGTCGAGGTTCGACACGGTCGGGTTATTTACACGATGATCTCGTGACGTCATTGACGAGATGACTCAGGCCGGGTATAATGATACCCAGGCCGTGCGCTGTAGGGACTCGGGCTGGGTCGTTCGTGACTCGGGCCGAGTTACTGGTATGCTAGATCGCGTCCATCTTCTTCCTCCTCTCCGGCCGACCTCCGGTCGTCCATTCATAATAGTCATAATATGAAAAAGACACTAGTACGTTCTAGATCAATACGGAGTCTTAGTCCGCACTCTATGATTAACAAAACATCGTCTAAGGGGACTGGAACTTCTAAGGTACCTTTATCGGTCGCTGGATTCGATTTGCCAACGATTCATCGGTGTGCTCGATCTCAGTCGTTCCCAGCCGACGATGTGGTACGGCTGGCCTTGCGTGTGCATTGCAGGGTCAACTGTTCGTGCGTCAAAGAATCTTGATCGCCGAGTCGTCCTTGCCCCGCACCGCCTGCTCGTGTCCGCTCGTCGTTTGCCGGAGCCGGAGAAAGAGGAGAAGGGGATGCAGAGGAGGAGAGACGGCCGAGTGAGGAGTCCAAAAGGTGTGTGTCCCCCCTCCTCCTTCCCTCTTATGGGGCTCCCTCGCCCCCATTCATGGGACTGAGTCATGGGGGGGAGGCGGACGGTGCAAGTTTTCTTATTCACAATAGCAGTCAATTTGTCCTGGCAAGTGTGGTGCGAAGGAATGCGAATTGGATCTTTGAGTTTCAATCTGAGTCTATGGCATGCGAGCAAAAGAAGCTAACACATGCTTACATTCACACATACTCGAAAAATAGTGTCAAGGATAATCATGAATCTCCGCAATTGTCCATGGGCTATAGCAAACATTATTCATGATATTCAATCTCTGCTTCAGAAGATAGCTCCTTATTTTGTACAGCACAACCACCATGAGACTAATCTAACAGCGAAGACCTATTTTGAGAGATGCATCCTCCTCTTGGATATTCATCTTTTGAATGATGACTCATGTGACTTTTTTTATTAATAGAGAAACTTCTAATTTCAAAGAAAAGGTACAAAAAGTCTCATAGTAAAAGAACATAAGATTTGAAAAATATATGACAATCAAGGGGTTGAGCAAATCTGGATATTTGGGAATGAGTCCTGGCCGATCTGCTTTGGAATTTGGGCCGCTCAAATCGAAAATAAAAAAATTCTCTATTGTCCTGATTTAATTTTAAAAATTAATATAATAATAATAAATGATATTATTATATAAATATGATAATTATCAATTAAATTATACGTAATAATATAATATAATATATATTTAAGATATAATGTAATAAAATATAAAATTTTAAGTAAAATAAATATAATATTTAATAATAATTTAATAATAATAATATAATTATGGGTCACGATGCAATATGAGTTTTTATAATTCGAGCTCGATCCCGATCTAGTCCCAACCGAATATCAAGACATGAGACCTGGTCCTTACTCGACTGCCTACTGGGTCGAGGAAAAAAAACCGAAAAACTTCGAATCATCAGTCGATGCGAGCCAGAACGACAGGATCACTCTGAGCCCGTGTTCACCACATGGCAATCTAAATATGAATGTTATACTGATTTATTTCCAAATTTAGAAACTGTCATGCATCCAACGTTGTTCTTAACTCAAATCTGACAACTCAACATCCGTAAGACGTATACAGTTAACTTACGTCGTCCAAATGGCCAATCACAAAGAATATCATAATTTTCCGAGTTTAGTTATATGATATGTTGTAGCGTTAGTGTATAAGAGTGATGAGTGCTTATATAATTATATTACTAGTGCTGCATCCATGATCGATCCATCTTTATAGCTGGCGTGGCCACCGTCCATCAGTGGTAGCGAGAGTATATATAGCCATAGCCCAGGCACTCTATTACTACGTAGTTAACGTTTTTATTGCAAATGCAAGCTAAGTATCATCTCTAAGATCCACATCGGCTACCAGTCAGCCTATGCATCCATACTTGGTGCCCTGCGCCACTCTCCACAACTGAAAGATGTGGCTGATCCAATCAAAAAGTTTGGAGAGCTACAATTCATAAAACTCTCTCTCTCTCTCTCTCTCTCTCTCTCTCTCTCTCTCTCTCTCTCTCTCTCTCTCTCTCTCTCTCTCTCTCTCTCTCTCTCTCTCTCTGTGCTTTATGTCCATCTATAAGGGATGCGGAGTCAGGGCCAGGGGGAGAGGAAAGTTTTGCTGTACTGCTTGTCCAGACAAGCACCCTCTTGCTCTGATACAAGAGAAATTATCTCAGCTTTTATCGCAGAAGCTCCTGATACCCCATGCAACACCCACACACACACACAGAGACCTACTGTCTTTTTGTTCAGAATCTGTGTGTATGTATGTGAACCTAGGCTTGTTCTTTTGTCCAAATGTGCAATTCGTACGCAAAGATGCATCAACTAATTTGTTTGCGAGTACCATCACTCTTCATATAAGAGGCAAGGCCAGGAAGTACCCACCACCCCTCACAGAAAAAGTCTAAGAATGCATACATTATAACGTGAATTAATACTTGTGTATGTATGTACCTCTGTTATTAATTCAATGCCAGTTTACTCCCTAAGCTCTACTTATATTTTCCCTAGTTTACTTTACTCTATTGAGAAGGCATCGCGCACTTTTTTCTGGCAATCTGGTGAGAATGGAAAAGGTATTCACTTTATTAACTGGAACACTGTCCAATTACTAAAAAAGTTTGGTGGATTGGAATTTAGAAAGCTCTCTCTAATTGGACCTGCGCTTAACACCAAACGTATTATCAATTTGCTCAACAATGTCTCCTCCCCATGGGCTTCACTTGTCAAAAATAAATATGGTTTGTTACACTGGCAGGACTCCCAACCTCTGGTCACGCCGGCTTGGAGTTGGAAGATCATGTTAAATACTTTGAAGGAGTCTAGATGTGGTATGTTGAAGTTAATTGGGAAGAGTTCATCTACCAACGTTCTATTTGATCCTTGGGTCTCTTGTACTTCTATTGCTTGGTCACCTACCTTCATTAATATGCATTACATCCATGTCATACACAGATTGAGAGTTAAAGATCTAATTGCTAATCACTCTTGGAGCGTGGACTTGCTAAAAACCTATTTTGGTGAACATTTTACTGCTCGTATTTTGTGCATACCTTTATCCGCCAATGCCAATGATGATTTGTGGATTTGGGAAAGTGATCCCCATGGTATTGCTAATGCTGCCTCGGTTTATAATTTTCTTTGCAGACGTGCCTTACCACCGTCGGAACCTGGACGAATTGCTTGTCATTTTGTGTGGAGGATTCCTGTACCCCCTAAGATCCATCTATTTCTTTGGAAGCTCGCTCATGGCATATTGCCAACCATGGACATTATTGCCCGTTTTAATCCTAATATCAATCTCTCTTGTCCCCTCTGCGGTTCTGATATGGAAAGTTCAACTCATTTGTTTTTTCAATGTTCAGTGGCTTGTCAGCTTTGGTCTATTTTTCAGTCTGAATTTCACTTTACTTTTGAGTTTATGGCCACCTGGTGCTCTGGCTCTTGGCTGCATGAGGGTTCTAATTTAGACAATAAGTCTCGTATGCAAATGCTATCTCTTTTCTCTTACTGCCTTTGGCATCTTTGGGGGCTTAGAAATGATATCCATTTTCGCTGCAAGCAGTCAACCGTTCCTGCGATTTGGGTGAAGGTCGTCGCGGATTACAATGATAACATCAACATCCACACTCCTGAGGCAACTTCCCCCAGTGACCCGTCTCGGGTCCAGTGGGTGCCCCCGACTCCAGGATGGGTCAAATTGAACTCTGACGGGTCTCTCTTGGCGGGAGAGACGTCGGGGGGGAGGGGGACAGGATATATTTTTACGATCCACTGATAGCTCTTTTCTTTTTGCAGGCGCGCCCAGGAGGCAGGTTCATTCAATCTTGGAGCTCGAAACATGGGGGCTCTTAATGGGGATCAAGGCTGCTTCTGCTAAGGGATATAGAAAGATCAATATCGAGACGGACTCGGCTACCTTGGTTCAGCTTATCAACACTGTCACTAATCTGCCTTGGCGCATCAGGAACCTTATTATTGATATCAAGGCTCTTCTAACTTTTTTTTATTCTTGGACTATTTCACATATCTATAAAGAGGCTAACCAGTCTGTAAATTTTTTGGCTAATATGGGCCGTTCTGCTACGACAGATGTATTTTGGGAGGACGCCCCTCCTTTGGGGCTAACTCAGTTGATGTACCAGGACGTTTATCGTACTTTTAATGGATAACTGCATTTTCATTAAAAATGTATGTATATTATATATATATATATATATATATATATATATATATATATATATAACACATACATATTATGCATATTATTTTGTACATTTGCAAACCTCCTGTGTTCATTCTTTCGCAATTATCAGATGGCCAGTCAGCATCCTATATCACTAGAACTACCAATTCTTTTGCAGTGGTAGTTAAGAGTTGCACACACCTAAAAGTCTATATGTATATATAGCCCCCGGTCCCTATGGACTTAGGCTCACAGCAAGTGCTCCCTTCACATATATACTCCAAGACTGCAACATCTAACATTGAAGAGAACAGAAAAAGACTACCAGGTAACTATTTTAAGCTTAACAATGCACAATAGAAGGCTATAGCAATGATCGACGAGAACCATCTACCACCTTTGATCTCTCTCTCTCTGCGTTTTAATTCAATGTGGTTTGTGAATTGTGATAGTTGTTGTATTTGCGTCAGAACGAAAGCTAATCAGTGCAATTATTTTGCATATGCCGACATAGTAGTGCAAACACCAACAGATCAGAAAAAAGACTGAAAGCTTAAATCGCGCATATAGCAAAGGTTTGAGAAAACAATCGAGGTCTGTAAATTAAGATAGATGTTTCAGTTCGTTGCTACCAGACTTCTGTTCAGACTCTTGTTCTTTGATAAATCATAGCTTAAGTGACAAATCGAGAGAGGTAGGCGCAGACGCGTCGTCTGCAGAATGTGCATGGGAAGATGTGGAAGAAGTAGTGTTGGATCTCACTGGGAAGAACTCAAACTCCTTCATCGGCTTGCCCTTGCTCTCATGCGATCCATAAACCTCCGATGCCTCCTGCATTAATTGTTATACACAAAAGAGATCGAGGACGATGCGAGTGAGAGAAGAGTTAATTATTAATCAAATGACGAAAGGTAAAAGCGAAAACAGCGATTCATGTTGAGACTGCGTCTGGAGGATCACCTGATGGACAGTACCGGTGGCGGCAGCAGCGGCGTTGACGTCGAAGTAATCAACAAGATGCATAGTCTTCTGCGTCTGCGCATCGTAAAAGCACCAAAAGCCAATTCATTAGAGAAGAAGCGATGAAATGCAATGTATGTCAACCCTAGTTGAGACCCTTGACGGGAACAATGAGTTGGACGACTACTCACCCTCTTGAATAAATCGTTGTTAGGGGAGTGGAACTGTCCTATTTGGGTTGAAGGGGGCTCTTGGAAAGCCACACCGAACGACCGGAGGGGCCTCGTGTCGCCGGAAGAGACTCCGGCGGTCGTTCCGAAGAAGTCGAGCATCCTATGCCGCTCGGATATCACATTGTAACGCGCGTCCTCTGGCGGCGGTGCCCCTCCGTACGCAGCCGCCATCTTCGCCGGAGACGTGAACAGATGGATGTACCGGCTCGACTCCATCGCGGGGACTGGCACCACTGGGCTTGGAGCAGGATTTAAGTAGCTCCCGCTTCCAGGTACGCCGTATCGGGGAACCGCAAAGCCTAAGGTGGAGGGGTCTCGCGGATGTTGTTGGTTGCCGTAGAGTGCAGCAGGCGCCGGCGCCGGAGTGGGGACGGGTCGGATCTGGCACGGGCGCTGCTGCAGATCGAGTTGGTGGCCGACACCTTCGATGCCGGCGGAAAGCTTCTGAAAGTGCTCCTGGAGGCGAATGTGCTCGAGTTTGGCGACCCCGAGGCCGCGCTGAGGAATCCGCTTCGGCGCCGAAGCAGCACCGCCGCCTTGCTTCCTGGCCTTGGGCTTCGCCAGCAGCACCGGCGAGGAACCCGTCGGCGACGAGAGTGTCTCTCCGGAGTCCTTGTCGGATCCATCGTGGACGGAGGCATTGGGAAAAGACGAGAGGACGAGGGCCGTCTCCATTGGAGTTCACTGGAAATAGCTGGAGAGAAAAGAAAAGGCAAAAGTGGAGACGTACAGCGAAGACGTCGGACGTTTTTATAGGCGGTGGAGGAGGTGGTCCCGACAAGGGCTACCGTAACACGTGGCAAACGGAAGAGAGGCGCATGGGGTATGCGGCGCAATCGAACGCGCGCCTCGGCCGAATCGCTAAGTCGAATCGCAACCGTGGAATGGGAGATGGACGGACGGGGAGCGCGACGTCGTAAAAAGCGTTTCCAACAAGATTTGCTTACGGATTTAGATCATTGGACAATTTAATGTGGAAATATATTTTTGGTCGCATTTAGGATTTGTGCGTGTCCAGTTTAGGTAGTCATTGTTACCACAAAACCATAAATTAAGAACTAAATATAGATTCGAATCCATAATTAAAATTAAATGCTTCTTCCTCAACCACGTTTAGATTTTATTCTAATGATAATAATATCTATTTATGACAATAAATATATATAAAAGATTAAGAAGCCAATAAATGAAGAGGATAATGACGTGGCATTGTGGGGCCCATGCGCGTGGGCGGGACCACCAGTATACTGTATATTAATAAGGGTACGAAGGACGGCGGCTTGCAACTGCGACTTGTAAAAAACGACCTGAGGTTATAGTGAAGATATTAAAGAAAATTCAAAGAATTCATCAATTTTCAAATATAATTTGTAACAAAATATAGAAAGTAGAAATAGAAATATCCGACGAAATTGGAGGTTTAACCACTTGACTACGTGTAAAAGATGAGGGATACAAAAGAACGAATACGAAGGTTTACAGTTTTCTCATGCTGTCCTTGTTGTCTCAGAAAAGTAAATATGATAAATTTACGAGTGGCAAATCATAACAAATTGATCCTAATATGAGAACAGAGAGCTATATCTAAAAGTAAATGAGATCAGAACAAAATACAAATGGTTGCTCTATTGATATCATGAGTGATGGCCATTGGCTTCTTGGGCTTATTACACTTGTGAACAGACGAGTTGAAGGTTAATGCATCTTATGTGGATCTGATCTTATTAGATTACGCAATAAATTGCAGGGTCGTGTAGGGATCTTCGCCCGCATGAGGACAGACAAGGAGGACGCTGGGGAAGTCTGAGGAGTAGATACTACTCCTGCAGGTTATGATTGGCTGTATACATGCATAAACACATACAGGTGTGTGTGAGAGAGAGATAGAGGCAGTTGCTTTCTGTTGTGCATCAGACAGGCAGCCTCTGTTGTTGCTGCAGCCACTAGTGTTCCCTTACCAACAGCTCTGTCCTCTGTTATACATGTCTCTGCCACGGATTTAATAAAATAAATGGAAATGAAAATTAAATACAGAGAATAATATAGTGCTCTTTTTTTCTTCCGAGGGATGATGCATGGGACGTTAGGTGGTGAGCGAGAGTATTGTGAGAACTGGGAGTGAGACTTTTACGTTCTGATGCCATTATAATGCTAGCTAGAGATGTATTATAATAGAAGCAGGGGTACTGTTCACAAGGTATTTTTTTCTCTTTCCTTTGTGATGTTTATGATGTGTTACTCTTTAGGGCATTATTGGGGGGACCGGCGAGCGGAACAAATCTACTAACAGAAGATATACATACGTCGTTCATGGGAGGAGAAATATGATTTGAGAACACAGAGGAGTTCGAGGAAGAGGGTGGCTTTTCAGGGATAAGCAAAATAGGAACGCAAGCGGGATAAGAGAGAACACTGGGCGTATCCTAACTGAGATCCTAAAAGCATAAAAGAGTGAGGAGAGAAATAGTAGGTGGGACCCTCTTCTGGAGAGAGAGACAGACCCTCCAACAACCGAAACATGATACAAGGCCTAGGGACCTCAATGCCCCCTGTAGGCCAAGTGCTGCTCACACTGCCCTCGGAGGGGGATCCTGCACCTGCTTTACCAGAACATGTTTAATGGAATGGGGCAGTGCTAGCTGTACATCTGGTAGCAAACTAAATGTTTTAAGGGGAAGCATGCATGCCAGGAGCAAGACCGAAGTTCCCCTTAAAAGTTAAAACAAGCACTTTTATACACCCTCCTATCGAAGAAACATTTTATGCGCCCCTATCAATAGAAAATGCAAGTTGAAGACAGACGAAGATGTATCATTTCTGTCTTCAACTTTTGAGGTCATCCAACTTTGGTGCCAATAAAAGCTCAAAGCATTGAATCAATTGAGGCCAAGAGACTAAATCAATAAAATATCATCTTATAAATCCTTCTTTTTACATAACTAGTTTGAAGTGGCAAATCCCCTTGGGTACATGAATATCATCCATTATGTACAGAACACCCTAGTCATTTTATTAGATTGCTCGATCCTCGATGCATAAAAAACCTTCACTATGCATTTGCAGCCTCCTCGTGTCACTGACACATCAACTAGGGTCTCCCACGAAATTACTGTTACAAAGGTGAAACCAAATGGGAATGTCCTCAACTACCATGTAAACAAAATAAAGGTGTGATATACTGATGTACAAATGACAAAATGAAGAAAAAGATAAAGTAGAACTAATACTGCAAATCAGTTTAGTTTCCAAATGCGACAGTTTGTGGCAAGACGAATGATGCGCAAAGCATCCATTTTCCTGGTGCAACAAGCCGGACCCTATGCATTTCTCTGTCTTCTATGGATGCACATAACACCATATTAATTCTCTGCAGATTGAAAACAAATGTGATGTATCAAAACCAGAGTAAATTTAAATTTTCTCCATATGAAACAAACTGATCTTGCTAACAACAGTCCAACCTCCTGAAAGTCATACTCTGGATTATCAGCCTTTGAGAACCCATAGACATGTATTTTGGGAAAAGTACAACTTTCTGTCATTCTGTTTCTGAAGATTCCTTTAAATGCATCTGTAAACATAGGATAAATAATAAGGATAATGATAGATCCAAGCAACATGTATGGCACAGATACTTTACTCCAAAATGAGTTTCTGCATTTCAGAAATCTTCTCTAGTTTCTTTTTGAAATTTAAATAATCAGCAACCTTGTAATGTCCAATAATCTCAATAAAAGTATACTAACTGAAGGTTTATCATAGATACACCAGATCAAGATCATTAAACTACATGCAAGAAATTCATATATTCTCAGCCACGAAAATACAACTTCCAAAAATATACCTAGTATAAAAAAGAACAATAAAATGGTGTGTGGCTCTGTGTGATTATATTTTATGCACAAACCTAAAAATTCTGCAGCATCATTAGGCAAATTCAGAATCACTTGTGTAATAGAATAACGTTGTGGTTTAGCAAATAAAGTTGTGATGAATCTCCTTCCATCCATGTTGGAAACCTGAAAAACATTAGAATTAGCAATACATCTTAGTAAATCCATATAGATTTCTTTCAACATGATAGTAGTTACACAAACACTAGATTTTCATATCATTCGATCCACTATGACAAAGATGAACATTTTGAGAATAGTAGATATACCTCTACTTTTCTGTCAAGCCTGTTCAAGACAATGTTTCTCTCAAGATACTCGACAGCATTGGGGTTTAAGTCATTGGCATAGACATGCTTCACTTTTTTTGCTGCAGAAATAGCTATGGGACCAACACCACAGAATACATCACCTATTCATTATTAACCAAATATCTGAAACAATGATTGCGCTGAAGAGATCACAAATATTCTTTACAGAAAGAGCAAGCAGTTCACCATATAACGCTATATTAATATGGATCTAGCATCCCAAGTATCCAACAACAACAACAACAACAACAACAACAACAACAAAGCCTTATCCCACTAGGTGGGGTCGGCTACATGAATCATACGACTTCGTTGATCCATGTTCATGAGATTCAACAGGGTTTTACGCTGGTTGTCGGGGCCTAACACAACCCTCCTCCTTTATCCGGGCTTGGGACCGGCTATAAAACATAGGCGGAGTTAGCATCCCAAGTATCCAAGAGAGGTTAATCTATCGAAAGAATATGCTTTAGAAAAGCCATGAAAATAGACAATTGGTTCAATGTTTGTGTGAACCACTACAATATAATAAGATATGACAACATAAAAATACTTCATATTATTACTACTTACAAGCGAACTAAGGATTTGATTTTTATTCAATACCAAACAAACTAAAGTGAAATTGATTTTTCTTGCTTAATTGAGAAATATGCTCAAGGATAAATTTCACTAAATATCCTCCAACTTTGGCAACTTTCCCAACGCTACCCTCCAACTTAACTTTGTAACCAGATTGCCCTCTATCTTTTAACTTTTTTCTTGAAACGAATTGCCCTTTTGACCTATGATCGGTCGTTTCCTGATTGAGCTATCGATGTGGCATCCACGAACCTTATTCCTCTCTCCTCCACGCGACGTGGCATTATTAAAAAATAATAATTAAAAAAATGGGGGCGC
Source organism: Pontederia crassipes (assembly GCA_030549335.1). Classification (NCBI taxonomy): domain Eukaryota; kingdom Viridiplantae; phylum Streptophyta; class Magnoliopsida; order Commelinales; family Pontederiaceae; genus Pontederia; species Pontederia crassipes. Next base: position 56,796,362 of record CM060194.1, on the reverse strand, counting down.
CGCCCCCTTCAGCAGCTAGCTCGCCGGAGCAAGAGGGAGGGAGGGAGGGTGGGTGACACCCCCTTTTCCCTGCTATCGCTATCAGCACCGAGCGATGGACGTGGAAGAAGATGAGGCAGAGGCGGTCGGAGGATTGCCGGAGGAATGGCTGGGTAGAGCGCAGCAGCTGGTTCCAGCAGCGCTCGCCAAGGTCGTGACCTCCAGGAGCTTTGCCGGTCGCTGGAAGTCCATCGCCACCAAGCTGGAGCACCTCGCACGGTGCCTCTCCGACTTCTCCTCCCACCCCTGCTTCGCACTCCATGCCCTCCGCCAGGACCTCCTCTACTCTGTCATCGCCACTCTCTCCAAGGCCGTGTCCCTTGGAGTAAATTTCAGTGATGGTCGCCCAACTTATAGGGTGTTCCAAGTAAGATCACTCAACTTTGATTTGTAACTCGAGGGTCATCCAACTTTAAAAAATTTTCAGTTGCGATCATCGCGACCGCTTTTAGCCCATTTAGTCGATCGTGACTCGTCAGACGCCACTTTGGTACCCACCAAAAGTAAATAAATTTCTCTCTCCTACGTGTCATTTCGCTCACCGCCTCCTCCGTCATCCGATGTCTTTGTCACGGTCATCACGACCGCATGTAGCCCGTTAGCTGATCGTTCACATAAGTGGATGCTGTGTTGATCGACTCATCAGACGCCACGTTGGTACCCACCAAAATTAAATAAATTTCTCTCCTACGTGTCATTTCAAGACCTTTCTTCCACACCGTCTCCTCCGTCATCCGATGTCTGTTCGTTGCAGTCATCCATGGACCAGCGGCTCGAATCGATTCATTTCAAGGAAGTCATGGGCCTCTGGGAGCTTTCTTGCGGAGCACCACTCGTCGAAGAGGTGGAAAAGGTCCGACGATGGGGGACAGGAAGCATTGGGCGGAGAGCATGGCAGAGCTGCAAAGCACACAGAGGATGAGGTCGGGGTTTGGCGGAGATGGCCAAGGGTGCGCTCAAGATAGGAGTCGCGGCGGACGATTACAACGATGTTGTTGATGGCGGCGAAGTAGGAGTCCTTTGTGGGTGGATGGTGGCTGCGGATGAGAGGGGCGGCAGACGACAAAGGAGGAGGTAGTGTGGAAGAAAGGGCGAAATTACCCTATAAGTTGGGGGCAATCGAACTTGGGAAGATGGTTGAAGGCGTTGACGGCGAGATCCTGGAGCTGCGCCTCGCCGTAGGCCTCAATGACAGTCACCAAGGATGAAGGGTTGAGGGGGAGGTTAAAGCGCCCATGTTGGAGACGATCGACCAGATCTGAGAGAAGAGGCGGTGGCGGGCGAGGGGTAGGAAGGCGGCGTCAAACTCTACGGAGGAGGGGTGGTAGGAGGCGAAGCAAAGGCGAGCCTAGGAGAGGAAGCAGAGGGGGAGAGAGGAATGCGGGGCAGAGGGGGTGGCAGTGCGAAGGACGCGGAGGATGAGGTCGATGGTTGGCCGAGACGGCCGAGGATGCGCTCAAGATAGGAGTCACGGCGGACGATTACAGTGGTGTGGTTAACGGCGCTAAGTAGGCGTCCTTCGCTGGCGGATGGTGGCTAATGACGGAGTAGGAGGCGGTGAGGAAGAAAGGGTCTCGAAATGACATGTAGGAAAGAGAAATTTATTTAATTTTGGTGGGTACCAATGTGGCGTCTGACGAGTCAAACAACATGGCATCCAAGCATGTGAACGACCAATGACCGTGACTGAAAGGTTTAAAGTGAGATGACCTTCGAGTTACAAATCAAAGTTGAGTGACCTTAGTGGGAACATCCTATAAGTTGGGTGACCATCATTGAAATTTACTCGTGTCCCTTGCCGATCGCTGCGACAGCGGCGGCGGAGACGTCGACAAGCTCCAAATGCAGTGCGATCTCAACGTGCTCTCCGGCAAGCTCAACCTTGTGCTCTTGACTACGATCTCCTCGTCAAGATCGGCATCCTCAGCGAGACTGCTCACCGGCAGCGCATGGAAAGATGGGGGCCGTTGCCCCCCCTCTGCAACCTCCGACGAGGTCGCAGGCCCGCTTTCACCGGCAGAGGGGTGTCACCCCCTCCCTCTCGCGCGAGCTGGCTGCCGAAGGGAGCGCCGCCCCAATTTTCTAAATTATTTTTTTAATATTATTTTTTAAAATAATGCCACGTCTGTCAGCTGCTCGCACGGAGGAGACAGGAATAAATCGCATGGATGCCACGTCGACAGCTCAACTGAAAAACGGGCCGATCATAGGTCAAAGGGCAGTTCATGAAACAAGTTAAAAAATGAAGGGCAGTGTAATTACAAGAATATAGTTGGGAAAGTGTGAAAGTTGGAGGGCATTTAGTGAAATTTATCCATATGCTCAAAGTAGCACTTGATAATAGGCAGCTTCCACCACACAGAGATAGGCCACATCTGCTCCATTTTGTTTGTAAATTCATAAGCATGATTGAGTTTTTTTGGGGAGAGAAAGAGAGGGATGATTGAGAATTTTGACAGTGTTATAAGGGCTAATGTTTAAACACATTCAAAGTATAGCAATGTCTCGTTTCTCCAACTAACGACATTCCAAAAGATGCAATATGTTGCAAATGCCAACTTAAGCATAGTAGAAAAGCTTTAACGATGTTGTCTCATGGTAGGAATTTTATCAATGTCAACATGTTAGCATTATCAGGTTCCGAAGTAAGCCTAAAGAACTTTACGAAGATACATAATAGGCACTTTCAAAAAAAAAACATAATAGGCATACTTCCTTTTTATAAAAAAAAATGGCACAATTGGCAACAAACAACTATGTCAAAGCAATTTAAGATACAATTTCAACAAAAAAAATGGCCTTAAAGAGCACTTTAAGACAACAATATAGAACCATTCTATGCCAAACAAGTTCTAGAGAATTCCCTCATGAAAAAGCAAGCTCTTCAGAACAATAAAATTGCTGTCATGGTATATTACTATACTACAACAACAACAACAAAGCCTTATCCCACTAGGTGGGGTCGGCTACATGGATCATACGACGGGTATATTACTATACAACCAAGAAATTTTTTTTGAGAGCGTATCCAACCAAGAAATTAATTGCAGATTTTTTGTGCTTTTTGATTCATTGGCAGATTGCTGAACTGATATCTTCTACATACATCTTGTTTTACGATAGTAATTTGTGACGACATTGATATGTACACAAGAATACCAGGTTTACTATAAATTCAATCCTATTTACAAAATGAAAAAATTCATATTGGGTTGTGATGCTTCACTTAGTTATGTTGAAACCTATACTCTTGAAATCTAAACATAAAAGGTGAATGCCATATCAACAGTTTACTGAATGCTACTGGCCCATGGTGTAGACAAAGAAACTTACAAATTACATCTGCACTTGTGAAAATGCTGATAAGCCTTTGTCTTTCAGTTGCCAATTTTGAGTTCCAATAACTGCAGAAAGAAACCAGATGAATCTAAGATACACACTGCTGAATGTGTGTCTGACACAAAGAACAAAAAAAGAAAGAACATTTACCACTTTCGGTATAGGTAAAAGACCGCACTTTTAGTGAAAGAAGAAGAAAACTCAGTCAAATGCACACTGACAATACAGCAAGCGGAATCAATATGTATATCTACCATCTTCCAAAGTCCTCACATTCTCATTTAGACTGACCAACTTTCTTTACACTACATCTATACAAATACAATCTCTGTCCCAAAGTTTGTAAGCTTTGCTGTGGAACCAAAAAGGATGTTGTTTTAGCCACTAATTTCTTTGTTATTTTGGGGATATGACATCCACATTAGTTACATGACATGTCAAGAACTCAATTCTTAATCCAAGAACATGAAATCCAAATTAGTACATGGCATGCACTTTTTTTTTTCCAAGAACTTAATTCTTAATCCAGCCTTCTCTGTTTCAGGCAGTTACTCTAAGAAATAAAGACCATGCTAGAGCACCAACAAAGCAGTCGACAGACTACTCTATTAGACAGCGACAAAAGCCTAAATACTGAAGATGCAGTTGCCAGTAAAACATTGACTATGTATTGCTGACATTTACCCATCAATCTAACATGAAATTTTTTGAGAAAGAAAAAGATGAGTGCCTAGTGCAACTAGAAATTAAATTCATACACTGTTGCCAGATCAACTTGGAAACGAATCCCATTCTCAATGACAGTTGTAACAAGTGAGTGGTTGCCAGCCAACACTTCAAGCTGCATTGTTCTGTAGTCATTTTGTATAGCATCAGTCTTGTTAACCACTGTTTGTATTTTTGGTCTGTTCTTGTCCAGAACTACCTGTGATACAACTTGATTAAGTACAAATAACCTAAATCACAGAATTGGTTATACATGGAATTAAAGTCTTTTACCTCAGACCTGAGCAATAAGTTTCTTGTAAGGAAGGTGCTCATCTCTAAGGTTCAAGTGTGCAATATGCCCAACTGTTTCAAAACCTGTAGGAATAATCATACCCTCTGGAAGCAAGGCTTGTAGTATCTAAAGGAAACACGTTACAGATCAAAATGCTAGCACATGTAACAAGAACTCAAAAGCAGTAAACAACAGATGTAGTTCAAATGCTGCTTCACACCTCATTCATGTGCCAATAGTTGTAAAACAAGGTCAGTTGGCAGCAAACAAGCTCAAATGTTGAAGGCATTGGCTGATGCATATTATCACGTAACACAACCTGAAAAAGGACATTAATTAAAAGAAACTTATTATTCTGCACCAGTCCATTCAGAGTACATGGGTATTTGATGTTGCCTTTCACATCTCCTTTGGCACAAATCAGTTACACAAGTGATCACAAGATAAATGATGGCCTAAAGAAACCATATGCACATTAAATTTGGCTTTGAATCAGACTACGACCCAAAAATGGCAATTTAGCCAGATATATTATATAAAATAGTTCATAGCTTTTATATAGTTGGTTTTCACTATCAGCAGTGGTAGTTTTTTCTGTTTTATGTGCATTGGGAGGAATGGAGGGAGGCAAGGGGGCGAGCATTAAATTGTGTTTTAATGACCTAGAGGTTATGGGTTTGGGGCATCTGGGCATGGAAACAAAGTCTCTTCCAGAGAAAGGAAGAAGGGTGTGTAAATATTTGCTACCCTTGATAGCTCAGGGATCAGGCTTATTCTTTTTCTATGTATAGACAATCAGTCAGAAACTTTTCTTTATGGCTATGTTTTCGTATTCGTGATATAGTATTCAGAAGCAATGGCATCAGGAGTCCGCACATATGTCTTATTCAAAAGGCAGAAAGCATCTATTGTTTACTTTGGATCATTTGGATGCGACAGTATATTGAGGAATTTGAGAGTTCATTTGGAAATTATTGTTAGTGTGAGGCGAAACTTTATGTTGGAGAGGGGAAGAGTATGATTATATATAAAAACTTGTACATGACAGTTTCTTAAATCTATAATGAACTAACAAAGTGGCATTACTTTTTGCTCAAAAGAATTTGAGAGCAATGATTTCTTTTCGTGGTATAAGTGTAGTGAATTACAAATTTACAAGCAAAAATGCAAATAACAATTAACCCAGGACCATTAAATATCTTTTACATGGCAAGATAGTCTTCTATTCTTTATATACTTTTTGTGATATACTTGATGTTTCTTTTACTTCTTTCTGACAGGGACCATGTCTAGACAATTGAATTCTAATGGATCATTAGGAGGTTCAAGTATTGACAAATAAATAGACGCATTGCACTCGTCATTCAAATGAATCAAGAGATTGCCTAATCGAAATAACTTCTAAGGTCAATGCGTGCAAGATGAAGTGCGTACACAGGGGGCATCTAGACATTTGCAACTTGAATAAGTTAGAATTGAAAGTCTCACAAAGGAGTAACTGCAACCTTGACGGCCTCCGGGAGTTCGTCCACTCTTTTTCCTGCATACTGCTCATCCAACAATAGCAATCTAGTTGGACCTCTCCACCTCCCCCCTTTAAATTCTTCGCCTAGCAAACCACTCAAATCTTCTTCGAGCTCTTCTTCATCGCCAACTACTTCAACGACAGCGAAATCGTTCTTCCCCACTCCCCTCCTCTTTCCATCCCCGATTCTCCTATCTCCCCATTTAGAATTCACCTTGTTGTTCTTCTTGGGCCGTGAGATTTTCGCGAGATTGCGGAACTTGAGGAACCCACGGAAATTGAACTCCTTCACAAGCTTCTCTCGGTACAACACCGGGCTCAGCGGCGCCACCGACCCCTCCTCGTCATCCTCAGACGACAACGACGGCCCTCCGTGGCCGACCTTGCGCTTTGCTAGCGCCGCCAACCTTTGCCCGCCGTCCCCGTCGGCGACCCTCATCATCCGTCGGACCTCGGGGTCAAGGTCGTCTCCAGGCACCCGTGCCACATTGCGGACGCGGGGCCAGTTGAGGAGGTGGCCACGGAGGCGGCCCTCGAGGACGGAGCACTCCGCGGCGGGGACGCGGAGGGCGGCGAGGTCGAAGACGCGCGCAAAGCTCTCTTCGTCGACGGATTGGTCTGGGGGCTTGGCGTCGGGGGTGGTAGAGTCCTTCGGAGGGATGAGGCGACGACCGCGACGGAGGGAGGGACCGTAGGGGAGAGGTTGGTCCGGATGCACGGTGGCCAGGGGCATGGAAGCGGCGACGGCGGCGGCGGCATTGGAGAAGAGGAGGTATCGATAGAGGTGGCGAGGAGGAGGACGAGGAGGAGAAAAGAAGAAGGAGAAGGGGGAGGAGTTATGGTGAAGGCGGCGGCAAGTGGAGGGGAGCGAGAGTGAAGAATAGCAAGAAGCCATCGTTCGTTCGTTCGTTCGTCTGCGAGGAGAAGAAAAGGGACGAATTTTTCCAAATACCAGATATGTAGCAATTACAGGCACGGCGTCACTTCAGATAATAAAAATAAATAAATAAAATAGTTTACTCTCATAAACTGTTTTCCCCACCAAAAATTACTCTTATCTTCCAATATTAAAGTTTAATTAATGTTTGTGTCATCGAACTAGGCAAACTCTGTCACCAAATAGTGCACTAAGTTTGGAACTCTAAACCATTCAAATAAAAAAAATTATCCAAATCACTATGTCACAGTTAATTATTTGAATAATTAAGATGCTTAAATTATAGTACATAATTATTACTATAACTCCTTTTTAAAATTAATTTTTTAGGAGAAATTTTTGTATATTTTGATATTTCTTAAATGTCAAAAGTTAGTTATAAAAAAATTAATTCACTAACTGAATTTAAAAAAAAGTAGAAAGTATACTCATATATTGAAAGTTAAATTTGAGAAGCATAAATTTATAATTTATAAGTTAATATATTAAAATTAAATAAAACATGTTCACATTAAATTTATTGCTTTATATTAAATTTTTTAATCATATTATCATGCTTTGACATATAATTTTTAAATTATTCTTACATTTTTCTCGTATTACAAGACTTAACATTCTTATTGATTCACCCCACCAAGCAAAGATATTCACATATTATTCTTACATTCTTCTATGAATCTTGGCCTACACAATTTTGTCATGTGTGTCACTCAATGTCAAAGTAGTACAATGGCTCATTGCCCCCTTAGAGCATTATACTCGACATGTCACTATCCAATTTGCCTTTGGACTCATAATTTTCTAACATATCATTTCTAATAAAAAATCATATTCACATATATACTTAACAACATATGCATGTAGACTAATTCAATACATGTGTTCTAGTTGAAAATAGTATAAACTTAGATAATCATCTTTTCAAATTTGTACAAAACATGCAAATTTGATAATACAATCAACAATTATCTAAATAACATCATGATTCCCTTTGGTTCTTGGTAGATAAGCCACAAAATCCATAATGACATCTTCTTATTGTCATTTTGGTATAGGAATTAATTGAAGAGTTCTGATGAGATTTTATGTTTTGCTTTCATTTGTCAACATACTAAGCATCGAAAGATATTTTTTGATATATCTTTCTTCATGAATCACAAAAAAATTCTACCTCAAAGCTCTATACATCTTAGTACCTCTTGAAGCATAGTGAACTATTAGTTTCCATAATTTCTTGTCTGATTTTTTAAATATTAGGAACACATAATTTATTATTAAATACTGAAGTCATATCATCCTTTAACAAGAGTTATTTGCGCTCTCCATTCTTGACTTGGGTGATGATTTTCTTAATTTTCTATTTTGATCTTGAACTTCATGTATTCTTCTAGCTAAAATAGATCTAACTTTAAAATGTGTCAAGAGTGTTGCTTCATCACTTGCCTTTAAGTCAACTTTTGAGGATTTTAGTTCAAATAGTAATGGTAATTGATGCATCTTTATATGGTTACAAAACTTGAAGTTGTTCATCTATATGCATCTACAACCACATTGGCTTTATCCGGGTGATAATTAATTACACAGTTATAATCCTTTAATAATTCATCAATCTCCTTTGACGCATATTTAATTTCTTTTGTGTGAGAAGATGTTTCAAACTTTTATGATCTGTAAACTTGTATTGTATCTTAATAAAGATAATGTTTAGTCATGAATTGAGTAAACTCGGAGTGGAATCGAATTTGGTGCTAAGCTCTGGTTGTAACGACCTGAGGTCTAAGGATCAAGATGGTCTCATTAAATAGTCTCACATGGACAAAAACGGAGGTGGTCATGAGCTTATATGTAGTTATTATCTTTACCTATCAAGACGCATTTTAAATTCGTACGGACCGAGAGCCTAAAGCAAATAATATCTTGATTAAGCTTGGGGATGTTACAAAATGGTATCGCCCACCTCGCGTGCTCACTTGAGCCATGTGAAAAATACGGGCAATGGGCCAACACGTATCTCGCTCAACCAGAATGTTGAGCCCTTTATGAGGAAAGATTGTAATGACCTAAGGTCTAAGGACCAAGATTATCTCATTAAATAGTCTCTCATGTATATATAGCTATCCCCTTCACCTATCAAGACGCGTTTAAATTTGTGCAGGCCGAAATCCCAAAGTGAATAATATCTTGATTGGTACCCTAGTGGACTCGGATAAACTCAAGTAAACTCATCCAAGTCTATTGGTAGAATTTTCAGATGCTAAAGTTAGGCATTTAACTAAAATTTGATGTTAAAATTGAAATGAAAATAATATTGAAGCTTCATGATTTAACAAATAATAATACTTTATGTTTTGATTTGCGTGATTCATTGACTACTTCGATAATTTGATGTATAATATAATGTGTGTTCCATCGACTTATATAGTGTACTTGTAGAGTGTGATGAATTGTTAAAAATAATTAATGGTTATGCAATTCAATATAAGTGAGTTGAAATATGACTAATGAACTCATTTGAAATTAACATATAAAATTATTTTTCACAAATATTTTATGGCATATAATATTAAATATATATAGTTATGCATATAAACTCTACGAGTTTATGTTTCAAGTTTACATCTCGGGTTTATCGGACATAAAATAAGTCAACATAAATTCTCAAAGATTGAAAATCTTGATGGTGCACCCTATGGAGAGACATTTGGTCTAATAAAATTCTTAGTGCAAGAGCCATATCTTGAATTAGTTTCATATGCATAAGTCTCGGAAGAATTGTTGGGTATATATGATTATATGGTTTTGAGCAGGCGTGACACATTTTGGCAAAATCATATAGGTCAAGACAAAATTAAAGAATATCATATGTTGGTAAAAAATATTACATATGATAACAGAGTCACTCCATCTGGGCTTCTGTGCATGATGAGTGTGATCATTCAATGATAATGATGACTCCTCTAAAAGAGTTGAGGGAGAGTGGGGATGCAAGAGGTATACCCTAAAATTAGTCACACATGTATAAGTTTCGAGAGAAATATGTGGTATACATGAGAATTATATGACTTTGATTAGGCATGTTGAATTTTTGACAAAATCATGTAGTCCAAAATTGGAAGAGAACAATACCATTTGTTGATCAAGAATGTTACATGTGGTAAGTATATAAAGCGTTTGTCCGAATATAACTCTTTTCTAATCCTTGAATATGAAACACAAATAGTTGTCATTACCCACAAAATTTTGTAGTGACCAAGTAACGACTAGTTATATGTTTATCTTCATTCTTAAAGTATCATCAATTACAACTCGTAAAGTGTCAATATTATGGGTTGTTACTTGACATTCAATGTAATATCCCTACCTTAATCACATATGATTAAATGGATTAATATTATATTATGTGATAATTTTATGCCATGATATATATGTTAAAACGAAAGGTCCAATCCACAGCGCAGAAAGTGATGAAATTCGTCTAAATCATGAAAAGATGATTTCAAAAAATGTTAGAATTAAGAAAAATAAAGCCTGGTAATTGTTACCCTATGTTAATGTATGATAGATATGTTTTCTAATAATTTTTAGGTAAAGTCTTGATTATGTTAATGATAGCATAAAATCGAAAAATTAGAAAAACAATCGATTTGTTCTTCAAACAAAAAATTCAAATTTTGATTCCTTTGAAATTTTATTTTATTAATATTTTATTTGAATCCAAATAGGGGATAGTCTGTTATTTACATGCAATGACTTAAGTAAATGAATAAATAAAATAAATAATAGAAAAAGTGACAAGCCATTAATGTAAATAAGGGAACTTCCAAGGGCACTTTGGGAAATCCATTTATAACCGACTTAAGTTCGGTATCCTTAGTATATAAGACATCAACCCTCATCTCCTTATCACCTGGACACCTACTCTAAACACACGAAACTCAGCTGAAGAGGGTAGCAAGCGAAGGAAATAAAGATCAAAGGAAAAAGGAGGAATTTCAACAATAAATCAAGGGTTTCTTTCTAGGATTTCATCAAGTTAAAAGCTCCTTTCCTATGAAATTATACATATAAAATTGGATTGAGAAAGAGTGATTTCTAAGATGAACAAACCCCAACTTGGTTGAATTTTGAAGTCGTCACTTCTAAATTATGTTATCATATTTTTTATACCTCCAAAATTATGAAACTAAATGTGTAAATACTTGTTTATGTCTACTGTTCATGGCCTTTGGAATTGTTGATTGGATTCCTATAGAGAAATTAATGTATGAAATCCTACAAGGTACTTATGCTGTTCTAGAAAATGGCTAGGCTGAAATAATAATTTGACCATAAATTACACACTTAAGATTTCATGTCGTAATTTAAGGAATAAAATTATATGTCTTTAATATTTATGGAGCAATTAGAATTTTATGAAAATAATATGTGAGCTGAGAATTATAAATTTTCTAATGCATAGCATATAACTTGCTTATTTAGAATTATGACAGAAAACTTCTAAATTTAGGAATTTTGTTGTATCAATATAGATGGATAAACACGATAAAATTGATATGACTTCAAGCTCTGAAAGTATAGTTTTAATAGAAATTTAATTCCATATGATAGGATGTCTAATTAAAAAGTTGTGAATTTTATACTATGCTATGTACAATTTGTTAGGTTTTCAAAGTGAATCATAGCATAGTTTAATTCTATAATTTTTTGAGTTCATTTTATAATGAGTTAAATTCTGAGTTTTGTGTAGATCATATTTGATGAAGTCTTCTGTCACTGAAAATTAGTTTCATGTCGATATGAGTTATACACTAATTATTATATATTTTATATTGTACATTGTACAATCTACTATATGCAAATATGAACAAAGTGTTTATATTTATACGACCATATCATGTGTGAATTTAGAAATTGATTAATGATTTTATTTGATTACATGATATATGATATGATATAAAATTATATGTGATATGAATAGATGTTATGTGCACGCATAACGTGTGTTAATTGTTACATGTACAATTATTTTATTACAAGAGATGATATGATATGACATGATACGAAATGACATGATTTCATATGACATGATATAATATGATAAAAAATGACATAATATGATTGGGTCATGCATTTTCATCTCATTATCATGCATTTGCATCTCATTATTATGCATTTACATTACCCCTGTCGAGTGACAGTTTACCCTTGTATAGTTGAAAGACTTGCAAGGTCGACAGTTTATCCTTATATAGTTGAAAGACTTACAAGGTCGACAATTTATCCTTAGATGATTGAAAAATCATGTAAGGTTAACAACTTACTCCTATTTGATTGAAAGATTTTATAGGGCTGACAAATATCCCAAAAAGGATTTTAGGTTGTTTGGAGCTAAGTGCTATGTGAACCGAATTGTGAAATCACATTCATCATTTGTATTCGCAGGGGCCACCTCTAGATTCCATCAACCTCCTCGGCAGGGTCGACAGATATCCCAAAAGGGATGCCTCTGGTTAGATGACAATATGACATGTACAAACATATAGGATTCATGCATCCATGCATTCATGGTTTGTACATCGTTGTATCATTCTTATATATAATATGATGTTGATACTTTTGACATGACCTATAGATGTATAGATGTTTTTCATATCTCATGATATAATAAAAGTTTGAATTGCTTATAACTTATTATTATATGATATGTGCTAGAATAAAATAGTAATACTTTTTTAGTATGAAAAAATAATGTTAATCTTGTTTTACTCAAATGAAATATGTGATAATACATAGGTTATGAGTTTTTGTCATATTGTTATTCTCAACATTTTTCAGATATAGACCAGTCTGTAATTGTGTTTGATGATGCTTTATTAGGATTGGAAGCACTTTCGGTAAAAGTCATATATAGGCCTTAGGTGTTTTAAGTCCTTTTGAAAGAACTAAAGAAAAGTGTTTTGGATGTATATTATTAGACAAAATAAAAAGGTTTGATTGTAACATGTGATACTACTTTTGTATAAGTACATTGTGTCTAATGTTTACTTACTCTGAATGATATAATATCATATGGTGTGATTTAGATATTTTAATTATTGTATTTTCTAAATGAATTATAGCACGCTTTCGTAAATTATATAAGATTACATGTATTATTATGTCGCGACCTATAAGTTTAAACCAAAGTTTAAATTGGAGTTGTGATTTTCAAGGCTTGTTATATCTTCATAATAAATTCTTAAGTTTATTATGCCTAGGCTTTGGTCAATTAATAATAACCATTGAGTAGATTTTTAAAAGAATAAAAAATGCTAAAAATGATATATAGTATGGCAAATCTAATTAATATAAACTAAATGCAATCCTAGCTAAATGAATTGGAACCAATACACTATGAAACTAATTGTTATTGTGCTGTTATTCTAATGGTCAAACTCATTATATCTAATGATCATTGTTGGGTTGGTTGGTCGATCATGACTATTGGAATTTTCTTACTATTGGTGCTCAAAGTCAATCGCTCTTTAAGCTGATGATTCTTTTAGTTACTGCATAGAACCTAGAACTCAATTGACTCTTCTGTCCATTTAGAAATCAAATTCTTCAACTCTTAGTTATTTGCATTATTCTTAAGCTCGGCCTAGTTGATCAAAATAACGAATCAACATTAAAACCTTAACCAACATGCCTAGTCGATGTACCGACTGATCTATGCTGAAATCAATGATTTTTATTCATGCTTCAAACTTTCATTGTCCACATTAATTATTTTAATATAATCATATATTAAGATAATTAATCATAACTATATCATGCATATAATTATTTTTTATCGTATTTAAAGTTTATACAATACTTCTTTTCTTCGTGATTTTTTTATCATCAAAACATAGGACATGAAGTTTGTGATCCAATATAATCTAGAAACCAATTCCTCTTAAGAAAAGATTAACAAATAATATACATCTTTTGTTCAAATATATAAAGTCACTAGTCAACGTATTAGATAAATATGTTTATAACTAATTAATATAGTTTTAGTGAAAGTGATATTTATATTTCGAGATTGTCTTTTAGAATAAAAGGGAACTAATAATTCTGAGTTTGATCCTTAAAATCATCGATTTGACTAAGAGATTGTTCTACTTTTTATTTCCACTGTAAATTAATAAAGTGTTAATAAATTTGAATTCCAGGCGTCCCAATAAGTAACCCAAAATATAAATAAGATTTTACCAACAATTATAAATGGCACAATAATGATATGAATTTAGAACAAAATGATTCACTTGCAATTGAACTTTTTATGATGTCGACACATAGTGCACGAGCATGAATTAAGGCTGCGTTTGAGGCAATTTTTTCAATTTGCTTTTTTTGATATACTTGTTTTTTTTCACTTCAATGCGTGATGATAATTCACAAATTGCCTTTTCGCATTATTAGCTCTAGTTCTTTTGTAGTTTTGCAGAAAGTTAAGGTCCATTGGTAAAAAAACAACATAAGTTGTCATCCAGCTTATTATTCAAACGACCCCCTCTGTACCCCTATTGTTGGGAACGTTAGTAGTATTACTAACTTGGTTTGCAGTAGAATTTCAATGGAGACCTTCCCCACTCTCCCACTCCCCCCTTCCCGCCGGCCGCCCTAACTTTCGGCTACCCTAGCTCCTTCTCCTTCCTGCCCGTCCCCCCCCCCCCTCCCTTCCTTTCTGTGATCGTCTCTAACCCAGATCCCCATCACCTAAACGCTACATCCTTCCATCCTTTCATGGGTGTGTCTTCCGTGAATAATACCTCCCCATCACTGAATCCACTAACTACCAACCCTAATAGGCAACAGATGAACTGATCGACTGTTCTTCTTGGCGGCAGAAGACGCGGAGGAGGACCCCGGCAGATCCAGATCTCACCGCGGCAACTACGCGGCCTAGAAAGCACCACCACAAAGGAGGTAACCATCCCGGTCGAGGAGGTAGCTGAGCGACAAAGTGATCTGCAATGTTGTTTAATGGGTCGAGTCGTCGAGGATTCGAGCACTATCGATCTACTTCGAAGGGATCTACTCGTAGATTTGGGGGACCAACGAGCCCTGTGACATCACTAATCTTGGTAACTCCTACTTTCTATTCAAATTTCCCAACAAAGAGTTACAGACACGTACTCGTGGGAAGCCATTGGGAGGTGCACGGCCATCTCCTCAACCTTGCTCTTCCAAAGCCGTTCTTCAGGACGCAACAAGACTCTCTCCAGCACCGATCGATCTGGATCAGATTGCTCAACTTGGCTTACGAGCTCAGGAATCGAGCATCGGCGAAAAGAATCGTAGAATGTTTTGGCACACCACTTCGTGTAGACGCGGATTCCTTGACACTGCCAGGGCACAATGAAGTTCGAGTTTGAATTGAGATCAATCACGGCCGATCATCCAGGCTGCCTAGGTTAACCTTACGAACGGTGAAAGGTACCTCCAACGTGTGGTTTATGAGAAACTACCAGTGTTTTGTTTTCGTTGTGGCAGGATAGGTCAGCGCTTGGAAGAATGCTCGGCCAGCGGTACTGCGGCACCCGCTGGTTCTATGTGGAGGAGTTCTGCTATTTGGTCCTTGTCTACAGGCCCCCTCAATCCGTCGCCCACCCGTGCCTCGCCGCCCCATGGATGAAAGAAGGCAGGATTCCGGTCGGCAGCCATTGTCGGAGGATCGCAGTCAGCTGGATCTCAATCTTCCATCAGATTCGAACGAAGGACTGGATAACTGTCATGTGGAAACTATGGATGGACAAGATGGCAATGTCGTTGGGGGCTCTGCTGTGTATCTTGAGATAGGAAATCTGGACGGCCAAGATTGCAGATCCATTGATGCTGAGATTAGAGTCTCCACCCTTCAACTCCACTGACGTGGTGAATCGCGGCTCGTGGTGCTCTCCGCACACGGATCGCAGCGCTCAACCGTTGGATCATCAACATGTGGACGGCTATAATATATCTGCCTCTCAGGAAAACACACCTGACGTGGAAGATCGTGGTTCGTGGAGATCTCCACACTCGGATCGTCGTGCTCAGACATTGGATCATCAACACGTGGACGGCCATAGCATATCTGCCTCTCAGGGAAGAAACAAAAATCTCGCCTCTCTTTCCCCCAATGCTCACTCATATACCATTTCCAATACTGTCATCCAGGCATCTCCTCCTCCTCCGGGTTCCGACCTCGCTCTGCAGACAGATCTTGCAAATACGATCAAGACAACATCTCATTCCGACCTCGTTCAAATGGGTAAAAATGAGCTTCCAAACGGGGGGTCATTCTCAGAAATTTGGTGATGGTGCCGCAATAGATAGTGGGGGCCGCTCGGAAGAGGAAGCATGGGATCCGGACCTCATCCAACCCCCGCCGAAGTCCCATCTTGAAAAGAAGAAGAACAAGGTCATTTTGAAGAAGACAAGTCAGATGGCTAGTGAACAATAGAACCTTAGCAATAAAAAAATAAGGTAAGTCATCTAGTAAAAGTCAGACATCCTTCTCATGGGGCTCCATTGTGCAGGATCATGGTGCAGAGGAGCTGGAGGTTTCCAGTGTTAAATGAAGATCATCTAGTGGACTTGCCGGGGGGCTGCCTGGACTAAAGTGCGAGACCGCTTGTCTAATTTAATAAAATGTTGTAACCCTAATATAATTGTACTAGTAGAAACACAAAACACTAGAGATATCTCACTACATGTCACCCGTCGTCTGGGACGGCATTGGCAATCTATTTTCAAAGAGGGATGTTGCATTTTGCTAGCCTAGAAAAGCGACGAAACTCAGGTTACGCCTATTCTCATTTCTCCCCAGGTGATACACGCAACTATCTCATGTGATTATTCTACCTTCCTACTCTCTTGTGCCCATGCTAGTGTATTGCTTGTGAATCATGATGCTTTGTGGAATGATTTAAATGTTTTTAATGCGACAAATATTTCATGGATCTTAGTTGGAGATTTCAATTGCCCCCTCTTACCTGAGGATAAAAATGGTGGTCGACCTTTTCGTCTGACCAAATCTGTCCGGACATTAAGGCATTTTATTGATAGTCAGTGTAACATTTCAAGATTTTGATAATTATCTTCAAGTAATTATGATAATTATAAACAGTTAGTGGACTTAGTTAAGGATTTAATAAGTAACTCGTAGATCCAAGTTTCATCGTTCGAGAGCTTGAGTGGAACCATAGAATTCGCTATCATAAAATGTGGTTTGAGAGTTTAGCAAAAGAATGGTTGGAAGGGGACGCCTTTCCGATCCTCGATCGCGAAATCAAACCAATGAGAGGGAAAAAAATGCATATCCACAAATCATATGAACGTTTACATCCTTATCTTTTCTACTATAAATGATACAAGTTATAGTTTATAAATAATGACTATCTAATAAACAATGATTGTGTTCTTTGTAATATTCTAACCTCTTTGAAAGATCTCAATTTAGGGATATGTTGGAGTTCTGGATCCGATTCAAGTACATGTTAGTGTTTTATCTATTATCAATAATATACATAGGTTTCATTGAAATTTTGAAAAACTTCATTACGAAGTATATTTCTTACACAACATCTATACCTAGTTTATCCTTTGCATTATGAGAATAGTTATAATAAGTTGAGGGTGGTAAACACAATGAAGCAATGCGATGACACCATATACGAAAGAAAATATTATAGCCCTAACCAAATATAATTGATATAGAATAAATTTATTAGTGCAAATTTTCTGGTAGCATAAGGATGTTGAATAACTTAGGAGACCAAACAAAGTATGTGTCATCATTATCCATAATTATTCGAACATTGAAATATATCAAATTTCGAGGATGAAATTTTTTTTAAGGGTGGAAGAATGTAACATTCCAAGATTTTACCTTATGAACGATTAATTTGATCAAGTATTTAAGTTAGTAATTTAGTAATTTAATGTTAATATTCAAATTATCTTCAAGTAATTATGATAATTATAAACAGTTAGTGGACTTAGTTAAGGATTTAATAAGTAATCCGTAGATCCAAGTTTCATCTAATTTAGTATAAGCGGATTAATTATTATAATTAATTAACTCTCATGAGGAATCCTTGAGATTATTAGTTATTTATTAAATGTTTTTTTACTTAATAAATATCCGTAAAAGTATCGGTTAAGTAATTAGCTTGTACAAGTATTTTGGTACTCTTGGCAGCTATTTTCTTAATTATTTGCCATAAGTGAATTATTATTCTACGGTAAAAGATTTAGTTTATTGTTATGATAATAGCTTTTATTCTCTTCCTATTAAACAAATTATGGATTTAACAAATTTCTTTATACTTTACGTAGCCTCATACATGTAAAGCAAATTCATCCACCTATATGAACCTCATCTTATATGATGCCACCTCACCAAATATTAGATAAGCACAATACCACTAACAACCGACCTACGTAAAATGCATGAACCACTCACACATAATTATATATATATATATTGGGGAATAGCAATATATTAATGTAAATATATATATAGTGAGTTAGCAAAAAAAATGGGGATATATGAAACAATTGCCCAGTCGAACCCAGAGAAAAGAAAAAAAATAGGAAACAAAAGGGAAAGTGAATGAATGGGAAGGAAGGAAATATATGGCGTAAAGAAAATATGTTCTTCTTATAATGCTAGCCGAAGAGAAATCAAAAAAAAAAAAAGAAAAGAAAAGTCAGGTATGTAAGCTAGACTTTTCATAATTTTATTGTTTTAGATCGTCGAACCTCTACTTCTTCTACAATCGAATATTGGATGAAAGAAAATTGTAATAGTCTCATTTTTATAAGCTTTGGAACCACCTTAAAATCATAGGTATATTAGGAATTACATGGAAACCGTGGAGTGGCTACCATGTTCGTATCCTATATATTATGTCATAATTTGTACCAATTAAGTAAAATATAAGTATTTTAAATAGGTAGATACTTCAGTGTTAATCACCCGAAAACTAGTAGCATGTAAAAGAATATAAATGTTACGTACAGTTGGCATACCTTTGTCTCTCAGATTTTTAAATAGAATTAATATGTATGTTTATGAGAATGAACAATAAACTAAAACTATGTAACTAGTGAAATAGTCATACGCTACATCTCAAAGAGTGTAATTTGTAAAGACTTTAGAATCCGTAAGTTTGGGCATTTATAAAGAATGATGTGCACAAAACTAGGGAAGTTACTCAAATTGTTTTGTGTCACATGTAGGTTGAAATGATGGTTCTAGGATAATTATAAATCTAATAATTAAAATATGAAATAAGATATTATGTTATGATTAGTTATGAAATTTCTTAGCTCTGTCCTAATAGCAATAAGAACCTTTGATATTTCTATAGGTTTAGAAGAATAATAAGAAAAGAAAGGGAGAAATATTTTTGTTATCGCTCGTATAAGATAAGTTAATTTTTCCTACTCTATGTATTTACCTCTTTTGAATCTGGTGTGACATCGATTGTTATATGTATTGAATATATTTTGGATATGTTATGAATTGATTTCGATAAATGCAATTATGAAAAGTATATATGGATGATTGTATGATTGCACATTTGAAAATCATATGTGATATGAATGGATTACGAGAAGTGCAATCTTGTTCCGTTTGAAATGTTATATGATATGATTATCTAATATTGAGACACAATTGTTATATGATGAATTATACATCTGCATTTGCCTGCATTGCATGTATGATGGTTGGAGCTAAGTGCTACATCGCTGATCACGATGGGAGCCACCTCTAGAGTCCAATCCATCATTTTATTCCCAAATAATAGGATAAGATAGGCTGGAGCTAAGTACCATGCGGAGCTAAGTGCCACATCATGAGTAGTCGCGATGGGGGCCACCTCTAGAATTCGTAGGGGCCATCTCTAGAGTCCACCTATCGTTATGTGATATGTTCCCCGAAAGGGATGAGGTAGAATGGAGCTAAGTACTAGATCGCTGATCACGATGGGAGCCACCTCTAGAGTCCACCTATCGACCACTAGCCAATTGGTGATCCGTGCATTCATATGAGAGTGTTGCATTTGCATACATATGTTTGATATGATTTATATGATATTGATTGTAAGTTGAGTTTGATATTTTTCATATGTTATATATGTAATTATCAAATATATGAAAATACATATTTTGCTATTGTGATTATTGCATGCTTTTTTATGTCACTTCGAATTGATTAGATGGTAATACATAGGTTATGAGTTATCAAGTTACTGAGCTATTTTTGCTCATAATATTGTTTCTAATATTTTTCAGATCAGTATAGTTTCTTGGATCATGGGAGCTCATAATCGTAGCAGGGTTTAACTCTTTTGATGTAAAGGTAATGAGGGGAATTGTTAGTCTCGTATCCTTTTGTTAGGACGTAAAGAGAGCGATTTTGTATATTATAGAAGTGTCTTTTTGTATTTTGTAAGAAGGCAATGTCCATTTGATAAAATGTAAAATTTAAGGAAGTTGGTTTGCTCTGAAATGATCATCACATAAGTTGTATAATTTGTTTAAGTGATATTTTTATTCTTACATTATATATATAAAAAATTACATCATGTTTCTGCATTCCTTCGTAATCTTTATTTGATCATCCGTAATGAGTCGCGAACTCCGATTTAAATTACGGTTTAAATCGGGGTCGTGACAATCAGGGGCTTATTGACATTCCTATGAGTAATGCAAAGTTTACTTGGTGCAACAATAGACATGGCCTAAGTCGTATTCATTGTATACTAGATAGATTGTTGCTCACTCATCATTGGATCTCTCAATTCCCATCTCTAAAACTCTCTGCTCTTCTTAGGTGTGCCTCTGATCATAATCCACTCTTATTTGCCACTGACACCCAATCGCGTAAACCTAGGGCATTCAAGTACGAACACTTTTGGTTGCAATACCCTGAACTAACAGAAATTGCATAGATGGGTCTTTACTACCCCTCATCAGAACATCTCTGAGGCCCCTAATAACATTAGGCGTGACACTTTAAAATGGAATAAAGAGGTATTAGGAAAATTAGAGAATAAAGCTAACGAGATAGTGGACAAAATTGCTAAGCTAGAGACATTAGATGAAACCATTGGACTATTTGTAACTCAACTAGGAACCCTTAGAGCTGTGTATCATCAACACTAGGCTTACTCAAGACAAATCAACATTAAGTGGTGGAGCAAATTTATGATCAATTGGATTAAGGATGAGGACAAAAACACTAGTTTCTTTCACCTCAGCGCCCTAATGAGGCAGAAGGAATATGATCGTGAACATAAAAAATTCTGATGGAAACTTATTAAGTAAGGACGAGGATATCATCAATCTTTTTGTAGAGCATTATAAAACCCTTTGGCAGCCCAACCCTTCCCCCCGTCTTCCCAATGATTCATGACCTGCTCTTCCCCAACTTGGGGATGGGAATCGTAGTAGGCTCTCTATAACAATTATGGCAATCGAGATTAGGAATTATTTATGGGGGATGCCTCTAGGAAAGCGCTTGGCCCGGACAGCTACACCGTCGTGTTCTATAGGCATAACTGGGATACTGTAGGGCCAAAAATCACTCATGAAATCTTGCAAGTATTCGAGCTTAATCATATTTCCTATGACTGGAGACACACATCCATGGTCTTCATTCCCAAGATCAAGCAGCCATCCATGATTAGAGACTATATGCCTATCTCCTTGTGTAATGTGTTATATAAACTAATTGCAAAAATTCTAGCCAATCACCTTAAAGAAACTCTTACTGAAATAATTGATGAATCACAAAATGCCTTTGTCTCTGGTAGGTCAATACAAACAAATGTAATGTTAGTTCAGGAGCTTGCACACTCACTTAGGGATGGGAGGAAAAAACATATAATTATAAAGGCAAACATGGAGAAGACCTTTGACAGGGTATCCTGGGAAGCGATTATGACTTCATTACACTTATTGAACTTTCCTTCTTGTTGGGTCAAAGTTTTAATGACATATAAAATTATATTTTGATGAAACAAACCTCGAATGATTAAAGTTGAAATGTTGAAAAAGTATAAAGAAAAATGGATAACTTTATGCACGACGCTTTGATCAAATAATTGTCACTAATTTCATTAGTTTTGGATGAATGTGGATATCAAAGTTGTAAAGAATTCTGTTAGCTTTTCATAGACTCCAAGATCATCTAATTTGGATAACCGTGCAGAAAATTATGATCAAAAGAGTGCAGGTCGGTCAACCTGCCGATCGACGCAAAGAAGGCCGGTCGAGAAGATACCGATCGACCGAATAGAAAATGCCGGTCGACCGATAAACTCTGCTCCGGACGACGTCAAGCCGATACTGGTCGATGTATCAATCGACAGACCGGTCGACCGATCAAGCGCAGAAATTGAAGAAAACGCGCAACGGTCACATAGACCGGTTGACCGGTCCAGAAGTGCATTCGACCGGCCTCCGAGTCAAATGAATTGTAACGGTCAAATTTGAAGGAGAAATTTATGAAATAATTTCTGGACGAATTTTCCACACATTGAAGGCTATAAAAGGAGGGTCAAAGCCAGAGGCAAAGCCACACATTCACTCATTGAAGAAAAACTTCAAGTTGTCAAAGAGAGATCATTTCTTGAAGTTTCATTTTATAGTTTTCACATTCTTTCTCTCTTATCTTCTTGTGAGCATAGAATTGTAAAAGAGATAAACACTTTTGTTCAGAAAAAATAGAGAGAGCTTCTGTGTAAAAGAGGTTCTAAATTTTATCTCTTGAGCGAGAGAAGTAGATTAGCTTCCTAGGAGGAGATGTTGCCTTGCCTCTCGAAGCGGAGAAAAGGTGGTGGTGTAAATGGCTTTCTTCTTTTTCCCATTTGGAACAAAGGAAGGGATTAGTGGAATCTCCGACGGTCTCGAGGTCGAGAAGTCGGAGCGGGGACGTAGGTCAAGGTGCGGTCGAATCTCGTCAATAATCACCATGTGCTTGCATTTGATTTTTTTCTCTCTCTCCCCGTTCATATTGTGTCTACAATATGAATTACAAAGGTTTTAAGAATCGATTTTGTGCTTCCGCTATGAATTTCATGAAATTGATATTTCTGGTTAAACACCAATTCACCCCTCCTCTTGGTGCCCTTCGGGATCATACAATTGGTATCAGAATGGGTTGCTCTTGTTTCGATCTTTTGAATCATCTTGGTTTTTAAGATCTAATTATTTTAGATATAATCATTTTTAAGATTCAATAGTTTCTTTTAAGATTTAACAATCTTAAGAGCTATGGCATCAAGTGCATTTGTTTTTGCCGAAGGACAATCCATTAGTCGTCCTCCACTATTAAATGCATCAAATTTTTAATCTTGGAAAATTCGTATTCAAGCCTACATATGTTCTATTGATATAAACACGTGGGATATTGTTGAAAAAGACTATTATTTACATGAAAAATTACCTTTCGAACATGATGAAAGACAAAAAGTTTTTTTGAAATTGGATTAGAAAGCAAAGAATATTTTTTATTGTGGTTTGGATTCAATGGATTTTAATCAGATTTTAAATTGTGAAAGTGCAACTAAGATTTGGAATAAACTCATCACTACTTACGAATGAAACGATAAAGTTAAAGAATCTATATTGAATATTTTAAATCATCAATATGATTCTTTCAAAATGCATGAAAATGAATCTATAAATGATATGGTTGCTCGATTTAATAATATTTTGAATGGCTTAGCACCCTCCGGTATATGCCATCCATCGGCCGCCGCCTTCTCGGTAGATTACCTTTCCTCTCCGGCCGCTCTCTCCCTCTCTTTCTATCTTTGGCCAACTCCGCTCTCCGGCGAACCCGGCAGTCGCCTCCTAGGTCAACCACATCCGCCGGCTGCCCCTCCTCGGTCGCCTCTCTTTGATCGGCTGCGTCCGCCGCTCTCTTCGGCCGCATCAACTCTATCTCCGGCCGCTCTCTCTCTGTCTCTCCCTCTCCAGCCGCTCTCTCCCTTTCTCTCTCTCCGGCCAACTCTCCCTCTCCAGCCGCTCTCTCGCTTTCTCTCTCTCCGGCCAACTCTCCCTTTCTGGCCGCACTCTCCCTCTCTCTCTATTTCCAGCCGCTCACTCTCTCCGGCCAACTCTCCGATTGATCGTCCCGCCGGTCACCTCCCCTCTCTCACTGTTCGTCGGAAACACAAAATTTCGGCGACCCGTCATTCGCCGCCGCTGACCTTCTGTTCCAACCTTCCGTTCACTTCATACCACCATTGTTGAATCCATGGCCAACGACGATGGGCATTCACATGTTCGGATGGTCTTTCAACGTCGTCGTCGCTTCCCCGATTCCGGTGGTACCATTCATATCCTCCCACCAAAACCCGAACCCGAGCCTGTCCAACGTGAACGAGGCCGTGGACGAGGATGATCCCATGGATGTACTCGTCAACCATCCTCTTCCGAGTCCCCTGAGTTTGATAGTCATCTGTTTGTCACTCAGGATGTCTCTGTTAGGTTTGAAATCTTATACGTCTCTCACGAAGTCCGGTGTGCCAATATCATTGATTGGGACACTCTGAACATTCCAGATGTTCAAGAGATGTTCGCAACCATCGGTTGGCTGCCACTTCTCTCCCTCATGGAGCGTGTGTACCCTCGTCTTGTTCGTCATTTTTATGCGAACATGACAATCACTCGAGAGGCTATTATTACCTATGTCATTGGCATGCCCATTCATTTTGATCCAAACCATCTTTGTCGCATTTTTGGGGTTGCGTGCCCATTACTTGGTCTTTATTCATTTGTCACTCATGGTTGACCTTCCGACTATCTTCCCATCTCAGATGGAATTCATATCATTTTTGCTGGACAAGACGTCTAATATACTGTCGAAACGGCCTATCGACATCTTCATCCACTGATGAAAATGGCCCATCATCTCGTTAGCTGAATGATCACTCCTCGAGCCGGGGACTATACAGAGGTCACTCACTTTGATCTCTTCTTTCTTCACTGTCTCTATATCAGTGATGCCTCATTTCTTCATTTCGGTCGTTATGTCTTCTATCACATGGACTACACCTTTCAGAAGATCTCTTCTGCTGCTCGTGGATGGCACCATTTATATTTTGGTGCTTGGATCACGAAGATTTTACTCCACTTTGGTGTCAACATCGATGCTGATAAGGAGTACATTCGACATCGTCCCACTGACATCATTGGTTCCGGGACTTTACACCGGATGGGACTTAGGTTTAGTGAGCAGGCAGCGCCAGATTCTGACGATAGAGATGATGCCACAGATGGCGAGCCAGCACCGATGGACACTCAGGAGGCTGGTCCTAGCTTCCCTCCACCATCGGCGCCCAATGAGCATATTGGGCCTTCTCAGCACAGTGCTTTAGACTTCCATGGTACCTACGACTTCACGTCTCTTTCACAGCATGTGGCTGTCATAGACCATCGTATGACACAGATGGACCATCGTGTGACTCAGATAGATCGACGTGTTCCACGGATGGAGCGTGACTCCCGCTACCTTGTTGGATCGCTACAGGCCTATTATGCATCGCAAGGATTTGTTCCGTCCGTAGCTCGTGAGGATGATAGTCCCGATGAGGAGTAGTTGGATTGTCTCTCTCTTTGATAATGTCAAAAGGGAGAGAAGTCTAGGACGATATCATATGTTATGTGTCTTAATATGTTATGTGCTTATGCACCATTTTGTAGTGACTTCAGTCACATTTGTTAGTGCATGATGTATTATTAACTATGTAATGGAATGATTTCTATTATGTGATGATTTTTGACTTTTTCTTATGTGATGACTTTTTTATTTCACCTTTGATATCATATTTATTTTCGCCATATGTTCATATCAATTATGAGAATATAAATGCCACTTATTTAGGGGGAGAAAAAGTAAAATATGCATAAATACCGAGGGATCTTGTTTATTACTTTCTATATAAAACTTACATTTCATTCCTTTCTTTCTTCTCCTTATCGTCCAATTAATTTGTCATCATCTAAAAGGGGGAGATTGTTGAATCTCATGTTTTGATGATAACAAATTAAATGGACCTAAAAGTTACTAATCTACTCTCAAGTGATGATAATACAGGTGTAGGATTGATATGAACAGATTCGAAGAAGAATTCGGCAAATTAAAAGTTGGAAGAAAAAGTGTAAGACACGACCGATCGACCGACCATGAGCACCGGTCGATTGATATTCCTTGGAAGGAAAGACGATAAGATGTCGGTCGACGTCGAGACTATACCGATCGATAGACCGGTCGACAATAATTTAGATCGGTCGACGTCGAGACATTGCCGGTCGTTGTATCGGTCGAAGGATCGATCGATCAGACAGCGTCAAAGCGCATAAATGAGACAACGATCACATAAACCGGTCGACCGGCCCATCAATCAAATGAATAGTAATGGCTAGAATTTTGAGAAAAAATTTGGGGGAGACTTTTTAAAGAATTCTCACCCCTGTGAGTCTATAAAAGAAGTGTCAAAACCTAAAGAAAATTCATCCAAGCAAGAAAGAACATCCTAGAGCTCCTCTCAAATTTTTGAGCATAGAGTGGCAAATTTCTTTTCTTTTCTTAGTCTTGAGTGTGAGAAAAAATTTTGTAAAAGAAAAGAGTTAGAGGGAACATTTCCTTTCTGAATCTAGTGAGATTGAGAGCTCCTTGTATAGAGGTGTGACTAGCCTCTTGAGCAAAAAAGAAGGCATGATTGTTTAAAGAAGGTTATTCTCTCCCTACAAGAAAAGAGAAAGATAGTGAATCTCCGACTGTCTCGAGGTCGAGAAGTCGAAGCGGGGACGTAGTCCAAAGTATTGGAGCTGAACCTCGTCAATATATCGTGGCTTTTTGTGTTTGTTCTTTATTCTTCATCTAGGCATTATCCTTATTTTCTTTTGATCGTTTTCATCGGTTTTCTCCGAAGGTGAATTTTGAAAATTTTAATTTCACCAATTCACCCCCTCCCCTCTTGGTGCTTTCGATCCTACAGATCTAACTCCCAAAAAGTGAAAAAGATTCTCATGTCTCTCTCCTCCAAATGGCATACGAAGAGGATCGTGATCGAAGAAAATGGCTGAACCTCGTCAATATATCGTGGCTTCTTGTGTTTGTTCTTTATTCTTCATCTAGGCATTATCCTTATTTTCTTGTGATCGTTTTCATCAGTTTTCTCCGAAGGTGAATTTTGAAAATTTTAATTTCACCAATTCATCCCCCCTCTCTTGGTGCTTTCGATCCTACAGATCTAACCTCCAAAAAGTAAAAAAAATTCTCATGTCTCTCTCCTCCAAATGGCATACGAAGAGGATCGTGATCGAAGAAAATGATTTGAACAAATTAGATTTTGATGATCTTATTGACTCACTTTTAACCTATGAGATATCAATCCAAGAAGATCAAGAAGAAAAAGCTTCTAAGAAGAAAACATTGGCATTGAAGGCAAATACAATAAAAGAAGATTCAAGTGATGAAGAAGTGGATGAAAAGAAACTTGAACTCTACTCAAGAAAATTAGATAAGTATCTCAAGTTGGTTAAAAAGAAAGACAAAAACGAGAAGCCAATTAGAAAATCATACAAACACCACAAAGAAGAAAAATCTCAGAAAGGTAAAAAGAAAAAAATGTGAAGAGTCTGTTGAAACAAGTAGTTCATCAAGCTCTTCGAGTGATGAAGCATACCTATGCTTGATGGCACACGACGATGAGGTAATATCTAACCCTTCAAACTCAAATTATGACTCATCAAACTCTTCCGAAGAAATTCTTTTAGATGTGAATAAAGAAATCTCCACAATTATAAAAAGATATTTTTCAATTAAAGAGGAAAATAAAATATTAATACATGAAATTGAAAAATTAAAAGAGAAAAATAATGCATATTGTTTTTAAAAATGAAAAACTAAAAAAAGAAATTGATATTTTGGAAATCACTCAATCATGTGAGGTGGTAAAACTAGTATGTTCTTTGGAAAAAGTAAAGAAAGAAAATGTTTCTTTGAAAGATGAACAAAATAAAATTATTTCTTATGCAAGGAAAAATAATCTTAGGAATCATTCCTATAATAGAAAATCACATTTTAAATGCTTTACATGTGGATTTTGTGGGCATTATGCATATCAATGCAAAATGAGAAAATAAATACAACATGGCATGATTTGGATTCCGAAAGGAACATTGTCTAACAAATTAGGACCCAAAGAAATTTGGGTACCAAAGATTACATAATTACTTTTCAGGTGCCTCACATGCAAAGCAAAGGACAAGTGGTGAAGGCACAAATGTTATGGTAAAAGTATCACTTACTTTTTTATTTCATCCAAAAATTTCAAAACTACTACTTCTTTAAACATAAAAGAGGAATATATAAAAGATTGATCATAATGATAGGGAGAGCATGAGTAAACATTATTTTCACATGTCATGGATATCACATTGTTTTATCAAAATTTTTATATCATATTTTTGTTTTAGCTTTCATAAATTAGTTTTTATTATAAAATCACCATAAATTTAGGTGAGTTATGTTTCAATACTCTACATATCTGTTATATGACAAAAAGGGGCAAAATATTTTATTTGAAAATTTGATTAAGGGGGAGTTACATATGGGTTCTTATATATTTCAATTACAAATGACTTTTTGATGAAACAAAAGGGAGAGAAATATAGGAGAAATATGAGTTGAATATATTTTATAAGAAAAGTTAAGTGTTAGGGGGAGTAAAATTGTTTTAACAAGATTTTACAACTTTTTCGCCAACATATATCTTTTTCATATTTCTCGATTTATCTTCATAAAAAAGGAAGAGATTGTTGGGTCAAAGTTTTAATGACATATAAAATTATATTTTGATGAAACAAACTTCAAATGATTAAAGCTGAAATGTTGAAAAAGTTTAAAGAAAAATTGATAACTTTATGCACTATGCTTTGATCAAATAATTGTCACTTATTTCATTAGTTTTGGATGAATGTGGATTGTCAGAGTTATAGAGAATTCTATTAGCTTTTTATAAACTTCAAGATTATCTAATTTGAATAACCGTGAAGAAACTTATGATAAAAAAAGTGCAGGTCGGTCAATCTACTGGTCGACGCAAAGAAAACCGATCGAGAAGATACTAGTCGACCGAATAGAAGATGTCGGTCGACCGATAACTACTGACCCTGCTCCGAACGAGGTCGAGCCGATATCGGTCGATGTATCGGTTGACCGATCAAGTGTAGAAATTAAAGAAAACGCGCAACGATCACATAGACCGGTCGACCGATCCAGAAGTGCGGTCGACCGGCCTTCGAGACAAATTAATAATAACGGTCAAATTTGAAGGAGGAATTTGTGGAACGATTTCTGGACGAATTTTCCAAACATTAAAGTATATAAAAGGAGGGCTAAAGCCAGAGGCAAAGGTACTCATTCACTCATTGAAGAAAAACTTCAAGTTGTTAAAGAGGTATCATTTCTTGAAGTTTTCATTTTATAGCTTTCTCATTCTTTCTCTCTTCTCTTCTTGTGAGCATAGAACTGTAAAAGAGAGAAACACTTTTATTCAGAAAAAATAGAAAGAGCTCTTGTGTAAAAGAGGTTCTAAATCTTACCTCTTGAACGAGAGAAGTAAATTAGCTTCCTAGGAGAAGAGGTTGCCTTGCCTTTCGAAGCGGAAAAAGGTGGTGGTGTAAATGGTTTTCTTCCCTGCACCATTTGGAACAAAGGAATGAATTAGTGGAATCTCCAACGGTCTCGAGGTCGTGAAGGCGAAGCGGGGACGTAGGCCAAGGTGTGGCCGAACCTCGTCAACAACCACCGTGTGTTTATATTTTATTTTCTCTCTCTCCCGTTCATATTGTGTCTATAATCTAAATTACAAAGGATTTAAGAATCGATTTTGTGCTTCCGCTACGAATTTCGTGAAATTGATATTTTTGGTTAAACACCGATTCACCCCTCCTCTTGGTGCCCTTCTAGAACGTACAATTGTTATCAGAGCGGGTTGCTCTTGTTTCGATCTTTTGAATCATCTTGATTTTTAAGATCTAATCATTTTTAAGATTCAATAGTTTTTTTTAAGATTTAATAATATTAAGAGCTATGTCATCAAGTGCATTTGTTTTTGCCGAAGAACAATCATTTAGTCGTCCTCCACTCTTAAATGCATCAAATTTTCAATCTTAGAAAATTCAGATTCAAGCCTACATATATTCTATTGATATAAACACGTGGGATATTGTTGAAAAAGGCTATTATTTACATGAAAAATTATCTTTCGAACATGATGAAAGACAGAAAGTTTTTTTGAAATTAGATTGGAAAGCAATGAATAGTTTTTATTGTGCTTCGGATTCAACGAATTTTAACCGGATTTCAAATTGTGAAAGTGCAACTGAGATTTGGAATAAACTCATCACTACTTACGAATGCAACGATAAAGTTAAAGAATCTATATTGAATATTTTAAATAATCAATATGATTCTTTCAAAATGCATGAAAATGAATTTATAAATGATATGGTTGCTCGATTTAATAATATTTTGAATGGCTTAACCTACTTGAGCGAGCCAAGATCTAACCCCCAAAAAGTGAAAAAGAATCTCAGGACTCTCTCCTCCAAATGGCATACGAAGAGGACCGTGATCGAAGAAAATGATTTGAACAAATTGAATTTTGATGATCTTATTGACTCACTTTTAACCTATGAGATATCAATCCAAGAAGATCAAGAAGAAAAAACCACCAAAAAGAAAACATTGGCATCGAAGGCAAATACAAAAAAAGAAGATTCAAGTGACGAGGAAGTGGATGAAAAGAAACTTGAACTCTACTCAAGAAAATTAGATAAGTATCTCAAGTTGGTTAAAAAGAAAGACAAAGACGAAAAGCCAATTAGAAAATCATACAAACACCACAAGGAAGAAAAATCTCAGAAAGGTAAAAAGAAAAAAATGTGAAGAGTCTAGTGAAACAAGTAATTCATCAAGCTCTTCGAGTGATGAAGCATCCATATGCTTGATGGCACACGACGATGAGGTAATATCTAACCATTCAAACTCAAATTATGACTCATCAAACTCTTCCGAAGAAATTCTTTTAGATGTGAATAAAGAAATCTCCTCAATTATAAAAAGATATTTTTCAATTAAAGAGGAAAATGAAACATTAATACATGAAATTGAAAAATTAAAAGAGGAAAATAATGCATATTGTTTTTAAAAATGAAAAACTAAAAAAAGAAATTGATAGTTTGGAAATCACTCAATCATGTGATGTGGTAAAACTAGCATGTTCTTTGGAAAAGTAAAGAAAGAAAATGTTTCTTTGAAAGATGAACAAAATAAAATTATTTCTTATGCAAGGAAAAATAATCTTAGGAATCATCCCTATAATAGAAAATCACATTTTAAATGCTTTACATGTGGATTTTGTGGGCATTATGCATATCAATGCAAAATGAGAAAATAAATACAACATGGCATGATTTGGATTCTGAAAGGAACATTGTCTAACAAATTAGGACCCAAAGAAATTTGGGTACCAAAGATTACATAATTACTTTTCAGGTGTGCCTCACATGCAAAGCAAAGGACAAGTGGTGAAGGCACAAATGTTATGGTAAAAATATCACTTACTTTTTTATTTCATCCAAAAATTTCAAAACTACTACTTCTTTAAACATAAAAGAGGAATATATAAAAGATTGGTCATAGTGATAGGGAGAGCATGATTAAACATTATTTTCACATGTCATGGACATCACATTGTTTTATCAAAGTTTTTATGTCATATTTTTGTTTTAGCTTTCATAAATTAGTTTTTATTATAAAATCACCATAAATTTAGGTGGGTTATCTTTTAATACTCTACATATCTGTTATATGACAAAATGGGGGAAAAATATTTTATTTGAAAATTTGATTAACGGGGAGTTACATACGGGTTCTTATATATTTTAATTACAAATGACTTTTTGATAAAACAAAAGGGGGAGAAATATAGGAGAAATATGACTTGAATATATTTTATAAGAAAAGTTAAGTGTTAGGGGGAGTAAAATTGTTTTAACAAGATTTTACAACTTTTTCGCCAACATATATCTTTTTCATATTTCTCGATTTGTCTTCATAAAAAGGAGGAGATTGTTGGGTCAAAATTTTAATGACATATAAAATTATATTTTGATGAAACAAACCTCGAATGATTAAAGCTGAAATGTTGAAAACGTTTAAAAAAATTGATAACTTTATGCACTATGCTTTGATCAAATAATTGTCACTGATTTCATTAGTTTTGGATGAATGCGGATTGTCAAAGTTGTAGAGAATTTTGTTACCTTTCCATAGACTCCAAGATCATCTAATTTGAATAACCGTGAAGAAACTTATGATCAAAAGAGTGCAGATCGATCGGCCTAGCGGTCGACGCAAAGAAAGCTGGTCGAGAAGATACTAGTCGACTGATAACTACTGACCCTGCACCGGACGACGTCGAGCCGATACCTCACATAGACCGATCGACCGGTCCAGAGTCAAATGAACAGTAACGGTCAAATTTGAAGGAGGAATTTCTGGAACAATTTCTGGACGAATTTTCCACACATTGAAGGCTATAAAAGGAGGGCCAAAGTCAGAAGCAAAGGCGCTCATTCACTTATTGAAGAAAAACTTCAAATTGTCAAAGAGCTATCATTTCTTGAAGTTTTCATTTTATAGCTTTCTCATTCTTTCTCTCTTCTCTTCTTGTGAGCATAGAACTGTAAAAGAGAGAAACACTTTTGTTCAGAAAAAACAAAGAGAGCTCCTGTGTAAAAGAAGTTCTAAATCTTATTTCTTGAGCGAGAGAAGTAGATTAGCTTTATAGGAGGAGAGGTTTCCTTGCCTCTCGAAGCGAAGAAAAGGTGGTGGTGTAAATGGCTTTCTTCCCTGCACCATTTGGAACAAAGGAAGGGATTAGAGGAATCTTCGACGGTCTCGAGGTCAAAAAGACGGAGCGGGGACGTAGGTTAAGGTGTGGCCGAACCTCGTCAACAACCACCGTGTGTTTGCATTTGATTTTCTCTCTCTCCATGTTCATATTGTGTCTATAATCTGAATTACAAAGATTTAAAAATCAATTTTGTGCTTCCGCTACGAATTTCGTGAAATCGATATTTTTGATTAAATATTGATTCACCCCTCCTCTTGGTCCCCTTCGGAAACGTACAATTAGTATCAGAGCGGGTTGCTCTTGTTTCGATCTTTTGAATCATCTTGGTTTTTAAGATCTAATCAATTTAGATCTAATCATTTTTAAGAACAATCAATTAGTCGTCCTCCACTCTTAAATGCATCAAATTTTCAATCTTAGAAAATTCGGATTCAAGCCTCCATATGTTCTATTGATATAAACACGTGAGATATTGTTGAAAAATGCTATTATTTACATGAAAAATTACCTTTCGAACATGATGAAAGATAGAAAGTTTTTTCGAAATTGGATTGGAAAGTAAAGAATAGTTTTTATTGTGCTTTAGATTCAACGGATTTTAACCGGATTTCAAATTGTGATAGTGCAACTGAGATTTGGAATAAACTCATTACTACTTACGAAGGAGCCGATAAAGTTAAAGAATCTATATTGAATATTTTAAATCATCAATATGATTCTTTCAAGATGCATGAAAATGAATCTATAAATGATATGATTGCTCGATTTAATAATATTTTAAATGGATTAGCCTCCTTGGGCGAGCCAAGATCTAACCCCCAAAAAGTGAAAAAGATTCTCAAGTCTCTCTCCTCCAAATGGCATACGAAGAGGACCGTGATCGAAGAAAATGATTTGAACTAATTGGATTTTCATGGTCTTATTGGCCCACTTTTAACCTATGAGATCTCAATCCAAGAGGATCAAGAAGAAAAAGCTCCCAAAAAAACATTGGCATTAAAGGAAAATACAATAGAAAAAGATTAAGTGATAATGAATTGGACGAAAAGAAACTTGCACTCTACTCAAGAAAATTAGATAAGTATCTCATGTTGGTTAAAAAAAAGACAAAAATGAGAAGCCAACTAGAAAATCGTACAAACACCACCAAGAAGAAAAATCTCGGAAAGGTAAAAAGAAAAAATATGAAGAGTCTAGTGAAACAAGTAGTTCATCAAGCTCTTCGAGTGATAAAGCATACGTATGCTTGATGGCACACGATGATGAGATAATATCTAACCCTTCAATCTCAAATTATGACTCATTTGTTTTTAAAAAGAAAAAATAATGCATATTGTTTTTAAAAATGAAAAACTAAAAAAAGAAATTGATATTTTGGAAATCACTCAATCATGTGATGTGGTAAAACTAGCAT
Organism: Pontederia crassipes; assembly: GCA_030549335.1. Lineage (NCBI taxonomy): Eukaryota > Viridiplantae > Streptophyta > Magnoliopsida > Commelinales > Pontederiaceae > Pontederia > Pontederia crassipes. The sequence continues at coordinate 56,762,147 of CM060194.1, read as the reverse complement.
GTTCTTTGGAAAAAGTAAAGAAAGAAAATGTTTCTTTGAAAGATGTACAAAATAAAATTATTTCTTGTGCAAGGAAAAATAATCTTAGGAATCATCCCTATAATAGAAAATCACATTTTAAATGCTTTACATGTGGATTTTGTGGGCATTATGCATATCAATGCAAAATGAGAAAATCAACACAACATGGCAGGATTTGGGTTCTGAAAGAAACATTGTCTAACAAATTAGGACCCAACAAAATTTGGGTACCAAAGATTACATAATTACTTTTCATGTGTGCCTCACATGCAAAGCAAAGGACAAGTGATGAAGGCACAAATCTTATAATAAAAGTATCACTTACTTTTTTATTTCATCCAAAAATTTCAAAACTACTACTTCTTTAAACATAAAAGAGGAATATATAAAAGATTGATTATAGTGATAGGGAGAGCATGATTAAACATTGTTTTCACATGTCATGGATATCACATTGTTTTATCAAAGTTTTTGTGTCATATTTTTTAATATATCTTTGTTTTGACTTTCATAAATTGGTTTTCATTATAAAATCACCATAAATTTAGGGAGAGTTATCTTTCAAAATGTGCAATGCTCTACATATATATTATATGACAAAAAGGGGGAAGAATATTTTATTTGAAAAATTGATTAAGGGGAGTTACATATGGGTTCTTATATACTTCAATTACAAACGACTTTTTGATAAAACAAAAGGGGGAGAAATATGACCTGAATATATTTTATAAGAAAAGTTAAGTGTTAGGGGGAGTAAAATCATTTTAACAAGATTTTACAACTTTTTCGCCAACATATATCTTTTTCATATTTATCGATTTGTCTTCATAAAAAAGGAGGAGATTGTTGGGTGAAAGTTTTAATGACATATAAAATTATATTTTGATGAAACAAACCTCGAATTATTAAAGTTGAAATGTTGAAAAAGTTTAAAGAAAAATTGATAACTTTATGCACTACGCTTTGATCAAATAATTGTCACTAGTTTCATTAATTTTGGATGAATGTGGACTGTCAGAGTTGTAGAGAATTCTATTAGCTTTTCATAGACTTCAAGATCATCTAATTTGAATAATCGTGCAGAAACTTATGATTAAAAGAGTGCAGGTCGGTCAACCTGCCGGTCAACACAAAGAAGGCCGGTCGAGAAGATATCGGTCGACTGAATAAAAGATGTCAGTCGACCGATAACTATTGACCCTGCTCCTGACGACGTCGAGCCAATACCGGTCGATGTATCGGTCGACAGATCGATCGATCGATCAAGCGCAGAAATTGAGAAAACGCGCAACGGTCGCATAGACCGGTCGACCGGTCCAGAAGTGCGATCGACCGGCCTCCGAGTGAAATGAACAGTAACGGTCAAATTTGAAGGAGGAATTTATGAAATAATTTCTGAACGAATTTTTCACACATTGAAGACTATAAAAGGAGGGCCAAAGCCGAAGGCAAAGGCACCCATTCACTCATTGAAAAAAAACTTCAAGTTGTCAAAGAGATATCATTTCTTGAAGTTTTCATTTTATAGCTTTCTCATTCTTTCTCTCTTCTCTTCTTGTGAACATAGAACTGTAAAAGAGAGAAACACTTTTGTTCAGAAAAAACAAAGAGAGCTCATGTGTAAAAGAGGTTCTAAATCTTACCTCTTGAGCGAGAGAAGTAGATTAGCTTCCTAGGAGGAGAGGTTGTCTTGCCTCTCGAAACGGAGAAAATGTAGTGTGTAAATGGCTTTCTTCTTGCACCATTTGGAATAAAGGAAGGGATTAGTGGAATCTCCGACGGCCTCGAGATCGAGAAGTCGGAGCGGGGACGTAGGCCATGGTGTGGCCGAACCTCGTCAACAACCATCGTGTGTTTGCGTTTGATTTTCTCTCTCTCCCCATGTTTATATTGTGTCTATAATCTGAATTATAAAAGTTTTAAGAATCGATTTTGTGCTTCTACTACGAATTTCGTGAAATCGATATTTTTGATTAAACACCAATTCACTCTCTCTTTTAGTGCTCTTTGGGATCCTACAATCAGAGCGGGATGCTCTTATTTAGATCTTTTGAATCATCTTGGTTTTTAAGATCAAATCATTTTAGATCTAATCATTTTTAAGATTCAATAGTTTGTTTTAAGATTTAATAATCTTAAGAGCTATGGCATCAAGTGCATTTGTTTTTGCCGAAGGACAATCAATTAATCATCCTCCACTCTTAAATGCTTCAAATTTTCAATATTGGAAAATTTGAACTCAAGCCTACATATGTTTTATTGATATAAACACGTGGGATATTATTGAAAAAGACTATTATTTACATGAAAAATTACCTTTCGAACATGATGAAAGACAGAAAGTTTTTTTGAAATTGAATTGGAAAGCAAAGAACATTGTCTAACAAATTAGGACCCAAAGAAATTTGGGTACCAAAAATTACATAATTACTTTTCAGGTGTGTCTCACATGCAAAGCAAAGAACAAGTGGTGAAGGCACAAAGGTTATGGTAAAAACATCACTTACTTTTTTATTTCACCCAAAAAATTTCAAAACTACTACTTCTTTAAAAATAAAAAAAGAATATATAAAATATTGATCATAGTGATAGAGCATGATTAAACATTGTTTTCACATATCATGGATATCACATTATTTTATCAAAGTTTTTATTTCATATTTTTTAATATATTTTTATTTTGACTTTCATAAATTGATTTTCATTATAAAATCGTCATAAATTTAGATGGAGTTATCTTTCAAAACTTGCAACACTCTACATATCTATTATATGACAAAAAGGGGAAGAATATTTTATTTGAAAATTTGATTAAGGGGGAGTTACATATGGGTTCTTATATACTTCAATTACAAATGACTTTTTGTTGAAACAATAGGGGGAGAAATATAGAAGAAATATGACATGAATATATTTTATAAGAAAAGTTAAGTGTTAGGTGGAGTAAAATTGTTTTAACAAAATTTTATCACTTTTTCGCCAACATATATCTTTTTCATATTTCTCGATTTGTCTTCATAAAAAAGGGGAAGATTGTTGGGTCAAAGTTTTAATGACATATAAAATTTTATTTTGATGAAACAAACCTCCAATGATTAAAGTTGAAATGTTGAAAAAGTTTAAAGAAAAATGGATAACTTTATACACTACGCTTTGATCAAATAATTGTCACTGATTTCATTAGTTTTGGATGAATATGAACGTCAGAATTGTAGAGAATTCTATTAGCTTTTCATAAACTCCAAGATCATCTAATTTGAATAACCGTGCAGAAAGTTATGATCAAAAGAGTGCAGGTCGGTCAACCTGCTGGTCGACGCTGACCCTGCTCCGGACAAAATCGAGTCGATGTATGGATCGACAGACTGGTCGACCGATCAAGCGCAAAAATTGAAGAAAACGTGCAACGGTTACATACACCGGTCGACCGGTCCAGAAGTGCGGTCGACCGACCTCTGAGTCAAATAAAGAGTAACGGTTAAATTTGAAAGAGAAATTTGTGAAATAATTTCTGGACGAATTTTTCACACATTGAAGGCTATAAAAAGAGGGTCAAATCCAAAGACAAAGACACCCATTCACTCATTGAAGAAAAACTTCAAGTTGTCAAAGAGAAATCATTTCTTGAAGTTTTCATTTTATGGCTTTCTCATTCTCTCTCTTCTTTTCTTGTGAGCATAAAATTGTAAAAGAGAGAAACATTTTGTTCAGAAAAAATAGAGAGAGTTCCTGCGTAAAAGAGGTTCTAAATCATACCTATTGAGCGAGAGAAGTAGATTAGCTTCTTAGGAGGAGAGGTTGCCTTGCCTCTCGAAGCGAAGAAAATGCGGTGATGTAAATGGCTTTCTTCCTTGTCCCATTTGAAATAAAGGAAGGGATTAGTGAAATCTCCGACGATTTCGAGGTCGAGAAGTCGGAGCGGGGACGTAGGCCAAGGTGTGGCCGAACCTCATCAACAGCCACCGTGTGTTTGCGTTTGATTTTCTTTCTCTTTCCCTGTTCATATTGTGTTTATAATCTGAATTATAAAGGTTTGAAGAATTGGTTTTGTGCTTCCGCTACAAATTTCGTGAAATCGATATTTTTTGTTAAACACCAATTCAGCCCCCCTTCTTGGTACCTTTTGGGATCCTACACTTCTCACTTCATTATCTGGATCTATACATGCATCAGTTCGTCAATCTTCTCATGTGTTATAAATGGAACGAATTCTACTCCTTTCTTGAGTCATAGCGGGTTTCATCAGGGAGATCCTCTTTCTCTGTACCTCTTTATCATCACTTCACAAATTTTCTCATCCATGATGACTCAGGCCATCGCCTCAAATGCGCTTACTCCTTTTATTAACGGGGACTTCTCCCTTAATCATATCATGTATGCTGATGATTTTTTAATTTGTATTGTTGCAACAAAAAAGAATTACAGGGTACTAATGAAACTTCTCGATAAGTATAAGGGTCTTACGAATCAAAAAATTAACAATGACAAGTCGGCTATTTATCTCCCCAAAAATCTTAATAGGCATCGTAGCAACATTGCTAAGGATATATTGGAAATTAAAATTGGAATCTACCCTTTTTAGTATCTTGACTCTCAGATTTCCTTCAAGTGTATTCCTAAAACTGTCCATCAACCCTTGGAAGATAAGGTGACCACTAGACTATCTGGCTGGAAAAAGCAATTCCTTAATCAGGTCGGGAAGGCTGTTCTGATCAACTCAGTACTATCTGCCATCTCCTCTTACTCCTTTGCTACTATTAGCATGTTTGATGGTTTGCTCGACAATCCGAAAAAATTGCATAGGGGTTTCTTCTGGGGCTCGGGTGAGAATGGTAGGGCTACGCACTTAATAAATTGAAAGACAGTGCAGCGACCGAAAGAGGAAGGAGGTCTTGGGATTAGAAATGTATTATATATTCGTATTTCCTTACTTGCCAAACAAATCATGAATATTTTGAATGAGAAAAAATAGTGCTCTTGGGTTAGATTCGTCACTAGTAAATATATCCTAAGTTGCACCCTTGGAAATTCTAGAATTCTATTGCATGCTCATCCCCTACTTGGCGTATGATGACTAAAGCCTTGCCGGATATCCAAATGAGAATATGAAAATTAATTGGTAATGACAATGACACACACACTCTTGATGATCCATGAATCTTTGCAACTCCATTAGTATGGAAGCCTACATACATTAACATATTGTCCCCCCTACAGGACAAAAATGTTGACTACTTCATCCTCAATGGCAATTGGAATTTCCAACTTTTAAATGATCACTTTGGTCCGCAGCTTGTTATTGCTATTACTCACATTCATATTTTAGTTTTTGTTGATGATGATAGGTGGATCTAGGAACCTGATGTGCATGGAATTGCCCATGCTAAATCGGTATATCATTTTATGTAGCAGCGCCTTTTACTGTCAAACCCGATTGGAGGGCAACCTTGGACAAAAGTGTGGCAGATCAGTATTCCCCCAAAGATTCATATCTTTCTGTGGAAACTTCTTCGTAAACGTCTTCCCACCTTAGATATGATTATGAGATTTAACAATTCCATTGATCCGACTTGCAAACTATGTGGGCTTACCGCCGAATCAAACTCTCATCTCTTCTTTCATTGTTCCACTACTTGTCAGATTTGGACTATTTTGCAAAACTACTCTAACATTACCATGCATAATTCTCATTCTTGGGATTCTGGTACCTGGGTGCACGAGGGTGCAAGTCTGGATCATAGGAGTCATAAGAAATTCCTTTCCTTGATCATCTATTGTCTTTAGGGGATTTGGGGTATGCGAAATGATCTACACTTTCATTCTAGGCATGCAACCATTGGGATGGTATGGCAGAAGGCGCTCGCAAATTATGATTTCTCTGGATCTCACCTCCCTGAGGCACATAGCCCCAAAACCCAATCTGGGTCCGGTGGGAGCCACCTCCGCACTCTCGACTCAGATTGAATTCTGACGGATCATTTACTGGCTCAACTGCGGATGGTGGTATGTGATTTATTCTTCGAAACAGTGACTCCTTTATGATTTTTACAGGTACTTACCGACGGCAGGCAAATTCTATCCTGGAGCTCGAGGCTGGGGCTCTTTTGCATGGACTCAGGGTCTGTCACCAGAGGAACCTTACGCATATCCAAGTTCATACCGACTCTGAGGCTCTAACGAAGCTTATCAACAACTACATCCACCCCTCGAAAGATTGCTAATGTCATTCATGAAATTAAATGCCTGCTGCAAAGGGTTTCTCCCTCTTTTGTAAAGCACTGTTACTGCAAAGCTAATCGCAGTGCTGATTTTTGGACAAATATGGCTCGCTTTAATACTGACGACTTTTTTGGAAGTCTTCTCCTCCTCCGGGATTACTCTAATTGTTGTACGAGGACTCCTCTGGTACTTTTATTAATAGATAGTTAACTTTCTTTTAAAATAAAACTTATTATTCAAAAAGCTTGCTCTCTAGCTTCTCCAAACGAAGTCTAAAAATTAACAAGTGATCAATGTTACGGGAGCACAAACATATTTCATTTTCCTTAATTATTTAGGATTTAAAACTATATGCTTACATATATAAATACTTATTAAGATCTATGAAATACTACTATCTATCCTCGCACTGTAAAGTTGGAAACGTTGTACTTTGCGTGGCCTTGGGTTTGTAAATTGTCATGGTAGCAGCAATTAATATTGACGCCCCCGTCTCACAAAAGTTGAAAGGAGTCCACCCCGAAACAAAGGCAGAAAGCAAGCACCGTAATGAGGCCCGTCTAATCGCTGCTTCGCCGACCTCCAGTACACCATATATACGCGGCCGGCAGGCAAAATAGTGACACTTGCAGGAGTCCTCCATCCTTCATGATGGAAGCTAAACTCTAAAACCATATATATAAGCCTGCTGCCTGCCCTATATGTCCTTTATACATACATAATGCCCGAGAAAGAGAGAGAGATGTTGTTAATGTTGACACCTGTCAGATGGGACTGTGATCCTTGTCCAAGTGAAGCAGCAAAGGAGGTTGGGAGGATGAATCATTATGACAGAAGAACAAAGGTCGGCTTCCGTGCAGGTCATGTCCAAAGGTTTCTACTTTGTGGCAGTGGGCAAAACTACCTGCTGCATGCGTGCGCCCGCCCACACTTTTCGCTCTGTTGCATGCAGACGGCTGCAGGCTGGTCGTAAATGGATGTGCCTTTCATTCTTGCATGGTTTCTGGTTGAAGTTAGTGCCCTTGGTGGGTGGAAGCACTACGCCACTTTTTTTTTATTTTCAATTGCATTAAAAGTAGATCATTTCTTATGATCATGAACATAAGTGCGAAATGGACGTGATCGAATTTACGATTGAAAAGCTATCGTTACTGTCTATCTATAACTTAAAATGTAATTGAGTCTTATTAAGTCATCTTGCTGGATGACTCAACTAACTAAATGGATTGTGGTTATCTTCTTTCTTTCTTTCTTTTTTTTGGATACCCACCCGGGTACGTAAGTGAAAAAAAGGGCACTTCAAATTAAAACATGGTGCGATACTATGAATCAATCTACATAAATACCCTCTAATGAAAGTCTAATTATCACATGATAATTGATAAGCCGTTGTTCGTCATTAGATGTGTTTGGTTCTTATATGATTCATACAAATTCATCACCTGTTATCAATTCGTAGTGCTGCAGTGGCTGGTGATTGAGATAGCGCATATAACAGCACATAATTCATTGGATGAAATCGCAAGCAGTTTCCATGCACTGTTTTTGCCAATCCAGATGATGAATCTTTTTATTATATCTAATTGGAGAATCCATATACATATCAGTGCTTTCATCTTGCAGTAAAAGAGTTCGAGGGAAAACAAAATGAAGAGAAGTCCTCCAGAAAAAGGAAGCGATTCATGACACCAACTCACTAATCACAACTACATCAGGTGGAGCTTTGTGATGCAATAAAAAATAGTATTTGCTAGCTTTGTTATAAAGCAGACCAGTTGAAAAGGGGAATGGGATACTCCAATGGGTATGTAAATACTATATATAATTGTTCTTCTGCTCAGTGCTTAACGTCTTTGCGGCCCTGATTGCCTTCTTTTTACCTCTTCTTAAGAGCTAAGTAATCACTAATCAGCAAGGTAAATTACACCAAATATTTTTTAACTTTAAGATTTGCTCAGCGATATCCTTCAACTTTATTTTGTAACACAAATGCCCTTCATCTTTTAACGTGTTTCACCCGATGCCCTCTTTACTTGGGATAGCCGGTTTTCCGGTTTTTCGTCGACGTGGCGTCGACGTGACCATCTCCTCTCTCCTTCACGCAAATAGTCGTCCAACGTGGCACATAAAATTACACCAATGCCCTCCAACTTTAAGATTTGCTCAATGATACCCTTCAACTTCACTTTGTAAGACAAATGTCCTTCATCTTTTAACGTGTTTCATCCGATGCCCTCTTTACCTGAGATAACCGATTTCCCAATTTTTTATCGACGTGGTGTCCACGTGGTCATCTCCTCTCTCCTCCATGCAAATAGTTGTCTGACGTAGCATGATCCGACGTGGCATCACATATTAAACCATCCTACTTACCGTTGACCCACTCACTGTTAAATTATTTTCTTATTTCTCTTTTTGCTATCGTTCGCATGAAACCTCCTTCGTCGTTCGCACTCCTTCATCGTTCACTCTTCTTCGTCGTTCGCCTCCTTCATCGTTCACTTTTCACGTTCGTCGGCGCTGTCTTTGCTCAAATTGGTTAATTTTATGTGCATTTGATGAGCAAACTTTAAAGTTAGAGTACATTTCACCATATGCCCTCTTTACTTAGGATAGTCGATTTTTTTATTTTTCGTCGACGTGATGTCCACGTGGTCATCTCCTCTTTCCTCCACACAAATAGTCGTCCAACGTGGCATGCTCCGATGTGACACATAAAATTATACCAAATGTCCTTCAACTTTAAAGTTTGCTCACCAAATGCACATAAAATTATACCAATTTGGGCAAAGACAATGCCGACGAACGCGAAAAGTGAACGATGAAGAAGGCGAATGACGAAGAAGAGCGAACGACGAATGAGGTTTCATGCGAACGACGAAAAAGAAGAAAATAAGAAAATAATTTAACAGTGAGTGGATTAACTTACAGTAAGTAAGATGATTTAATATGTAGTACCACGTTGAAGCATGTTACGTCGGACGACTATTTGCATGAAGGAGAGATGAGATGACCACGTAGACGCTACGTCGATAAAAAATAAAAAAATCGACTGTCCTAGGTAAAGAGAGCATCGGGTGAAATGTATTAAAATATGAAGGGCATTTGTGTTATAAAGTGAAGTTGAAGGGTATCACTGAGTAAATCTTAAAGTTGGAGGGCATTGGTGTAATTTTATGTGACACGTCGGAACATGCCACATCGGATGATTATTTGCGTGGAAGAGAGAGAAGATGACTACGTAGACGCCACGTCGACGAAAAACTAGAAAACTGGCTATCCCAAGTAAAGAGGGCATCAGGTGAAATGGTTAAAAGATGAAGGGCATTTGTATTACAAAATAAAGTTAGAGGGTACCGTTGAGCAAACCTTAAAGTTAAAGGACATTTAGTATAATTTATCCTAATTAGCAGGGTCGATATCTCTCAGGCAAGATGCTTAGAAACATAATGAGAGCAATACCAACTAAACATGTCTCACAACACATGTAGTACTCATAGGATCATCTGAAATTTTTTCACGTATGTGTCTAATGGAGTGGCCTTTCAATTGTTCATGCTTTGGAGCTTAATTAATTAATCACAAACTCGAAAGTGTAAGGTGCAACCAACAATGACACCATGCAACAAAACCAGACAGCTCCAATCATTGTGCTCCCTTGATGTTATCTCTTCCACGTGTGCTTTAGGAGTAGTTAGTACAGTGCATACACACTACACAGTGGACCCTTGGCTGCCCCAAATTATCATGCTCATCTCAACATTTTTTTTTATTTTTTTCTCATTGAAGTCCTCGTGCTTACAATGAAATATATAATTTATATACAAAATATAATCTATACCGCTGAAGAATAAATTCTAACAGAAGAAAAAAAATGCACATTTGCAGAAATGCATTTTTCTTTCTTGCAGCTAATTCCTTCACATACATGTAATTACGTCTCCATTAGAGACCTTAAACAAGAACAAAAGGGAAAAGAAATGAAAAAAAGTTGTTTTCAGCAAGAAATTAGCTGCTTACAAATTCATCAAAAATATCTTTTTGATGGAAAAAAATTGGGAAAAAAATCTGTCTTTTTTTTCTTTGGGTAATATTTTCAAGCCCTTCGGTTCCTTTCCAAGAAACCCTCCATTACTACTCTCTTCTTCTCCCCTTCTTCCAACCCCCTACGGCTGGGCTCCACAGCCTCGGCCACCGCCGGCGCTGGCGCCGAGACAGCCCGGGGCGTCGGCCTCGCTGACGCTCGATTGATGAAATTCCAGCGAGCAACGAAGCAGAGGCACGACGACGTCCACAGGATCGCGCTAAGCCGCCCGCAGAAGACGATCACCGACAGGCTCACGAGCAGCAGCACCAGCCACTTCAACGAGCCGCACCTCCTCGCCGCCGCGGAAGCAACGGAAGATGGCGACGGGGGCCTCGCCGGCGTCGACGGCTTCGGAGGCAGCTTCCTTCGTCGGACCAGCTTCGGCTCGGGCGCATCTGGGGACGCCGCTGCGTATGCCGCGGCGGACGACAAGGACGAGGAAGAGGAGGACGAAGAGGACAGCGACGGCGAGGCCGAGGAGGTGAAGACCGGCGACGAGGACGTCCGGCTCTCGTCGTCCATCAACTTCCAACTGGTTCCACCCACCGATTTCTCCTCCGTCGACGAGGACCGGTTCGAATCCTCCTCTTTACCGCTTCCTCTCTGCAGTACGATTAGCCCGAGAACATATGAGAACAAAAAAGGTTGAATTGTGATTTGTGATTTTGACGCCACGAAAGAAACACATGGCCATCTCCAAATACATGAATTCGCAAGAAAAAAAATGAAAAATAATCGGTTTTCTTCTGCTCTGATACACGAACTGGCCAGAAACCATGAAAAAAAAAATCGAACTTTCGGAAGAAACGGTTCAACTTCAGGGACATAAATGCGTCGCTAATTCAATGAAAATGAGCAGGGAAAAGAAGAATCCCACACCTTGGACGGCGACTGGCTGAAAAGCTTGGAAATGGACCGCCAACGAGCCCACCAGCGCCGGCGACGTCGGGTCCCGTCGGACGAGTTGCCGTCCCCCCGCCGCTGCTCCTCCCCCTCGCCGTCGGAGTCGCTCGAGGGGCCGAAGCAGAGGTACCCTCGGCTCGGCTTCTTCTTCGTCTCCATGGCGCAAGACGCACCGCCCCCTGAGGCCGACGACGACAACGACAAAGAAATCGGTGGTGTCGGTGACGGTCCCGGCCGCCGACGGTCAGAGCAAGCAATTTTTAGTAGTCGGGTAGCAGTTTTGTTCGCATCGTCCTCCCTCCTAAAAATTGGAGAGAGATTTATATATACGAGCGAGCGGTTCGGGCAGACGCTGCCCGACGCGGGGGGGGGGGGGGGGGGGGGGGGTGGGGGGTGACCGTAACGGGGGGGTCTTAATTGAGGGGGTCCGTCCAAATCCCGCTACGCAGCTCCGTTCCGTTACAGATTCTTTCACGCAAAGGTGGGACGACAAGGCGAGTAGTTGGTCGAGGGCCGTTGACCACGAAGTCGCTCTTGTGGTCCAAATTAGATTACGAAAAAATATAAGAGGTTTGACTCGGTCCGCCCGTTTGGATAGGAAAAGGATTTAGCGAGGAGGGGTATTTTCGTCTTCCCAAGTCGGCACCATTTTATGACCGCGGGGTTGACCGCCATGTGCCGCACGGGTTCGGTTGGGGAGTTTTGCGTGCGAGGCCCAAGGCCTCCCCGTTCGAAATTGTGTGTTTTGATGGGTTCTTCATTAACACAATAAATTATGGATTACGTGAGTAATTACACGATTTAAAGAAAATGATGAAGGATTAAAGAGTTAGATTTGCTTCGTGGTTGTTTAGTCACATCATATCGTGATTCCAGAGATTTTATGACAAAACCTGCTATTAATTGTGCATTTATGATCATACTTTTGCACTAAACGCATTCATACGCTCCGGAGATAAAGAGGATGATGCTGATTGGGCTTTGTGCCGACCGAAGATGCAAGATATTATTTTTCTTCAAGTAAAACAAACAATTGGAAACACTGGCCATTATTTTTTTTTTCTTTTTTACTTATTTCTTTTTTATTTGCTTCTGAGAAATCATGTCCAAATATTTGGTTAGTCTAAATTATATACTTAGATGGACCTTCCGTGTGTTGCATTAGAACAATTTCAGGAACCTCCAAACAAACAAAGTGATATGGCGATGATTTGCGTGTATGCGCCAAGTGGTGTTATTGCAAAAGCTAAATAAACATCCCTTTCGTAAGCAAATTTAGTTGTCTACGATTAGAGAATCGGAGTGCCAATTGCTTGAAAAGTTAAAGTTACAAATTCGAGTTGAGTATATGTTTTTGCTCTGGATCACACAGCGAATGAGCTCTTGAATTTATACCGAAAAACAAAAATAATTTCGCGATTAGCAAAAGCACATTTTCTATTTTTCCTTGTATGTGGATAAAGAAATCTTATTGTTATAGTTTGACATCCATAATCCATCTAGAATTTAAGCTCACTTTTAGCGACATCTGACAAGTGACTCAGGTGACTTGTCGTACACCCACCCACCACTACCACCACAACAGAACGAGCAAGTTAAGAGTTTACAGAACGAACAAGTTAAGAGTTTGATCGTATAAGAGTCACAAATATCTATAATTATGTTAAGATTTAAAATATTATCGACAAATCTTCACCTTATTTTTACTTATATCCAACTTTTTAGAGCACACAATCATATATGACTTTTATTTCTCATAGTGATTTTAAAATTTTCATTCCTCTTTTATCCTCATAATTTTCTATTCTTTTCTCAAAGCATATATGCGTGTTTAGGTTCATATCCATTTCCACTGTAATGCCCGAGTCCTAACTAGAAAAGAAAATAAAAGAAAAAGAAAAGAAAGATAAAACTAAGAAGGAAAAAGATAAAATTTGGATCAGATTTTATGAGGAGTTAGTTTTTAAGCAAAACTCTAACTTTTTCCTTATAAATAAGAGGCCAAAACGAGCCAAGAAGTCCCTTTTGTTTCCTACGAATCCAACCTAGAAACTCTTCTATTTTCGTGCGCTTTTGCTCTCGTGCTTGAATCGCTGCCGCCCACGCAGAGGACGCACCGGAGGACTTGGACGCCGGTAGACGTTCGCCTGAATCGAGGGGAGCCGGTAGAGGAAGAGGAAGAAGATGAAGAGGAAGAAGAGAACTATAGTAACATTTCCTTTAACAGAAACTTCAAGGTACGGAATTAGGGTAGATTCTTCTTAGAATCATGATTTTAGACGTGAAGCATGCTATGATAGATCCCTAGCATTTGTCATTTGATTTATGATAACTCTGGATGCCGACCGTCATCGAAAAAGTCGAACGGAACGTGAACCACGCGCCTGCGCAATTTCTACGTAAGAGGAACCCAGCTCGGGTTCACCAAAACCCGACCCGGGCAGGTTCATACTCGGACCGAGTTCGATAGAACTCGGCCGGGTCTGTCGTGATAGCGAGCGCGAAGCTCTGCAATGAAGAAGAACCCGACCCGGGTTAATGATGACTCAGTCTGGGTATGACCTACACTCGGCCCGGGGCATGTCTTTATTTTCTTCCAATGATACCCTTATGAACTCGGCCCGAGTTCCATCCCACTCGGCCCGAGTTCTGATACCGATTAAATGATTTCTATGATCTTTTGGATCCAGATTCATGTGATTAATCATAATCTAGTATGTTGATGATTATGCCCTTGATGTTTCTGATTCACTCTCCATGATCCTATCTTATTATCTTAATTTAAAGTCCATACAAGATTAATTAAAATATGCAAAATAAAAGACAAAAATCGTTAAATGGAGAGCTTTTATTTTATGATGGACTGATGACGATCAGATTATGGGCTGACTTCGATTAGTTATGGGCTGACTACGGTCAGCTATGGGTTGGCTCTGCCAATTATGATGATGATGATGGAGGGATTGAGACAGGCATTCCCGTGAGTTGAAATATACCCTAAATAAGTCAAAGATGAATAATAAGATAATAAAGAATATGAACACGTATGAATACAGAATCACTTTTATGATAATCGACTTTTGCCACCTATTTATGATGATTTAATGATGATTTTCATATCTCTTATTCATATGTTTCTTTACATGCTTATATTATCTCTATCAGAATCATGATTTACTCTTCTCTCATATAATGACATTATCTTTATTATTCTTGTCTAGTATCATGATCTTATGTTGATATTTATCTTATTTTCATACTGAGTTGTAAAACTCATAGGGAGGTTATCCCCTGCATATTCTTAAATGTAGGATCAGGTCATAATGATAAAGGTGATAAACGGTAACAGATCGAGCTCGTAGGTAGCTGCACATGGGTGTCTTGAGTCCTTTAGATTATGGGATTGATTTCCTATCCGCATACTAGTTTGATGTCTTAATTTCGTTTGGACTCATATGAAGTTCCTTATCAGTCTTCTACGTATTATGATGTTACTTTCTTTTTAATATTCTTAAATGATGATTAGTCTTTCGCTTTACTTGCTATAGTTGACTAGTCAAAGTTTTCTATTTAGTCAATATGATATGTACACGTAAGGATGATCTGTAGCGTCCTCGAAGCGTATTCTTCCACATGACAGGTAAGGATGATCCGTAGCGTCCTCGAAGCGTATTCTGTCACGTGACGGGGTGCAATGTTAGAAATAGTGGGTAGATGGAAAAAGAATAAACGAAGATTAAGACTTCAAGGCATGACGAATCGCTATCATTAGAGAATTATTTGTCCCCACACGAAGTTTGCTATTGGGCTTATGACAATAATACTCCTAGGATACAACGAAGTCACGGAGTTCGCCAACTAGCAACTATTGAAGAACTCAGTCTCTGATTCTAGTAATTTGCAATGATTTAATTACATTTTCATGTATTGTACACATAGTACTCCTCACAAGTTCATTACTTCTTATCACTTTTAATTGCTTTCGAATGATCGAAAATGCAAGAAGGGAAAGCCTATTTATAGACTTGAAATGGTACTTCACGAAGGGATGCATCTAGTGTCTATTCGTCCAAAAGACACACCTATTAATGAAAGGGTTCATTTAATTTCTTTTCATATAATGACATATCTTCTGGAGAAAGGACATATCTATTGATATGTGAACATATATTAAGAGACATATATTATGATGAAATGATGCATCTATTCAAGTGTGAATATAACTCTTGAAATATAAACACACATATTCAAATGTGAACATATCTCTTCACTTATGAAGTGATGCGACTCTTCATCTAAGAATATCCTTTCATTAATAAGATGACTCATTCATGACATCATTTCACTTATAACACATGTGAATATGCTTTTTTATTCAATATTGTAACACATCATTGATGAAAAGATGTGATGTTAGACTTCATACTTAACTAATTAGTATGAACTCATTTTGAATGTTCACAAAGTAATATGTTTGAAAATTGAAACCTTCAAATTCCAACAATCCCCCACAAGCTTGCAAATTTAAAATATTAAATTGTACAATCATGCATAGTGAAAGATATCGTTAGATTTGAACCTTCCATTAGTGTAGACGTTTCAAAGTTCAAACAAGTAAATTGTATCTATTAGATTTAAACCATTACCCTTAATGTCTGAACCGAAAATATCACACACACAATTGTGCTCAATATTTCGAATAAGAGAGTATAATAACTAGCACTATTATGGACATGTGCTCATCCCGGTTTCATGAATATTTACAAGAGTAAACCTCTAAACTTCTTGATTGAAGCGGCACCATTTCTATATTCATATAGGTGGAATACATCGATAGCACATACCAATTTAGGATAACACATATCCATCCATTAAGAGCTTTCAACTCATCCTCAATTAATATTTGCACTAAATTCTCTTCTTAATGCACTTATTATTAAGTAACTTGTTGTTACCCTTTGAATCTTGAGACAAGAGTTTTACTAGAATAAGGAAGGGTTTCCATTATTAATAATCATAAGTTTAATTAGCATTTAAGTACTCAATATCGGACACTTTTGCAAATGTAAAATACTTAGAGGATAAAAATGGTTCACTAGTCGTAGCCACAATAATTATAATTCAAAATATTCTAACCATTTCGCTTCTTTCCATTTGTTGATATTACACAAATATAACAAGAAAATATATTTCATTGAAGTTCAACGCATGACTTCACTACTTTAGCACAAAATAATTTTACATACATCACATGTGTGCTTTCATTAACTTTTGAGGTGGTGCACCCCCACATTTTAAGATAATCGAGATTTTATTTCTCTTTACTCAAAAGAGAAATTTATGGTTTTAACGAGATAACAAAAACTCTTTTATCGATATTCGATGGAACTTATGATTTTAATGAGATTACCAAAATCTCTTATACCATTTAGTCTCTAGGAGTTATTGTCATTATATGAACTTCACTGATACAATTTTCACATTGTATCCTAAATATTCTTTTGTCTACATAGTTTCAATTTATGATAGACTTTTCCACTAAGGTTTATCAAGATTAGTTTACCTCATAAAACTAATCCGAATGTTTTTTTTTCAAACATTCCTTTGCCACATAGGCACAATTATAATTTCGCTTCATATTCAATAGATATAAAAGATCCACAAACAGACTTTCTCGTAGTCTTTTAGTTTGCTCTTTTCATCTATTCTCATATCAGTTTTTCACACTAATCAAGAAAGCAACCATTCAAGTTGTCATGCTTTGTAGATTGTATTTTCAGTCTATACATGTTCCAAGCATCATGTCACGAGTGATCAATTCGTTTATATGATCACATGTATAATCACTTCGAGATTAAATCATCAATCAAATCTTTCATATAGTTGATTACTTCAAAAATATAATCAACTTTTATTCTATAACCATCTAGCTAGTCAATTCCCTCAGATAACTCATATATTTATGTCATGTCGAATACTTTTCAAGTTCGATATTAGTTTGTATGCAAATGGCCAATCCGCATTACTAACTCTTCAAACAATAGGATCAAACTCAAGATCCTTAGGAATATGCTATCTCTAAGCATTCATATGACATGGACGATTTCTTATTTCGTCCTTCAATTTTTAATAATTCATTGGTCAATTCCTTCAGATGCTCACATTTGCAACAAAGTAAATGAGTGATTCACACTTTGCCACGTCTATATTTGCTTACTCTCGTAGAGTATAAAATGCAAATACATTTTAAAAATTCGATACCCATAATTTTGGCAACATTTATATTTGCTCATTCTTATAGAGTATATAATGCAAATATATTTTAATATCCAATCAGATAATATCCACAATTTTCTATATTTTCTAACTCAAATAGAGTTTAAAGTGCAAATATAATTTTCATATCCAAGAATCTAGTAATAAATTATAATTTTAAAATATCACAGATATTTCATCCATTACAATTTAATTACACCATGATAAATTCGAAATCCAGTAACAAATTATAATAGTGAAATTTTTAGATATTTCATCTATCATAATTTTATTACACCAACAATATATTATAATATCATTGTCTTTGATTGCAAAATCTCTTGGGGTCTTTTAGATGTTTTTCTCATAACATCTTATAGTTGAACGTCCTCCTCTTATTCGTTCACCCCAACATGCCTAACCTTCAGTATGCTTTCTTTAATCATTCGTGCAAGCATGCATTTGTATGATGTGCCTCTTTAGATGTTTATCAGTAACATCAATTTCTCAAAAACTTCTAAGACTTAAATGGATCCGACAACATCCCATTGCTTCCATCCCTCACTTGTGGGTCCATTTATATTTGTTTTTCATTTGAATACCAAATACTTGGTAATAGCATCTTGCAATGATATGTCCAGACGTTCATCTAAGCATTCATCTTATGCTTTCATTTTTTATAGCGTCTACCAAGATATTTTCTATGACAAATGTCTTTTTAGATAATTTGTCGAACATGTTGGGTGCATGTTCTATTTCTTGTGATATTTACCCGTAACATCACTATCTTTTTCGACAATTGATGAACATGTAGGAGCGCATGTTCTATTTTTTTTTTCTTGAGAAGTTTACCAGTAACATCACTAGCTTTCAAAACAATTGTCGAACATATATGGCACATGTTCTATTTTCCTGTGATGTTTACCAGTAACATCACTAGGCAAGATTACACTTGCTTTATTATCTTCACAAGGTGTTCACGAGCAACACCATTAATTATAGGGTCATGTACTTTTCTTGAACATGTTATCATCATGTTCTAATCCCATGTGATGTTTACCATCAATATCATTAGATAAAATTTTATCTTATCTTTCTATATCCGAAAAGTGTTTACCAGTAACACCATCAGTTTGCTCTCAAAGATATGTACTGTTAAGTGCATGTTAATTGATATAATCAATTAATTAACCACATAAAAAATTGAAGTAAACAAATTTCGAAAACTAAAGACACATTCAAAATATTCATAAAAAGATACAATCGAATAGAAATCATCATCGCATACAAAATGTGATTTATGTCGTCTAAACAAATATACCGACATATTATTTCTTTTCTCAACACATAACTCGAATGAGTTCAAAAACACAACATCAAATTTATGATTTTGAACAAGATCCGGAACATTTATCATAGTAATGTTCGAAATACTAGAAAAGAAAGAATGTCAAATCATACTTTAATAGTATAAATGAACATGAAAGCATACCTCAATTGATGAAATTCACATAATGAATTTTCACGTACTCTTGATCCACTCTTGCAGGTAGCATCAATCTCTTTAACCATCTCAACAGAATAATTCTCTAAAATTATTGAAAATAGTGGGTAGATGGAAAGAGAATGAATAAAGATCAAGACTTCGAAGCATGACAAATCGTTATATTTAGAGAATTATTTGTCTCCACACGAAATTTGCTATTGGGCTTGTGACAACAATACTCCCAAAATACAATGAAGTCACGTCAGTTCGCCAACTAGTAACTATTGAAGAACTCAGTCTCTGATTCTAGTAATTTGCAATGACTTGACTGCATTTTCATGTGTTGTACACATAGTTCTCATCGCAAGTTCATTACTTCTCATCACTTTCAATTACTTTCGAATGATCGAAAATGCAAGAAGGAGAAGCCTATTTATAGGCTTGAAAGGGTACTTCACGAAGGGATGCATCTAGTGTCTATTCGTCCAAAAGACACACCTATTAATGAAAGGGTTCACTTAATTCCTTTTCATATAAGGACACACCTTATGATGAAATGACACATCTATTGATATGTGAACATATATGAAGAGATATATCTTATGATGAAATGATGCATCTATTAAGTGTGAATATAACTCTTGAAATATGAACATCTATTCAAATGTGAACATATCTCTTCACTTATGAAGCGATGACTCTTCATCTAAGAATAACCTTTCATTAATGAGATAACTCATTCAAGACACTATTTCACTTATAACACATGTGAACATGTCTTTTTATTCAATATTGTAACACATCATTGACGAAAAGCTGTGATGTTACACTTCATATTTAACTAATTAGTATGAATTTCTTTTCAATGTTCACAAAGTAATATATTTGAAATTTGAAATCTTCAAATTCCAACATACGATTTGGGGGCATTACATCCACATTCTCCCTTTGTTTTCATATAAAAAGTAATATGCAATTTACTGTAAACAAGATAGACAAAAGGTCACTACAACGGATATAGATGTAACCACGGTTCGTAGTAATACACTAATACTTAATATATTTTATGATCACTATAATAATTTTTTAGAGTATCATAAGATTTGTAGTCATAAATAATTTATATCATAGTAATTTAATGGATATCATGAGGATTGATTTTGTAGTAATAAATGTATATAATTGATACAATGTTAATTTTCATAATCAACTATATTCTTTATTACCCCGGTTTGTTACTTCATGTATATTAAGGTATATATTACTCACAAAAAATTTGTTGAATCTAATATTATGTATTTGGTACATTTTCAATATTTGTGACAAATGATATGTGAAGTTTTTTTTTATAGAAAACTTAGTGTGTGGTTAATACCATATCAATATTTCATAAACATCGCTTTAGTATTATTACTTGTGCATAAAGAAATATATACTTTATTGATGCAATGACATTAATTATTGCTATTGTTTTACCTTGAATCTAAAAAATGTAGGGATGTGAAAAACTTAATTAATGACATAATGTTGTTTCCTAGTACTATTAATTATCATTTAAAGATTAAAAGTAAAAATAAAAAATATAACACTGTTAGTTATCTAACTATTATTTTGTTATTTCATTATCTTCTCAATTGTTTTTTTCATTTAAGTGCGACTTAATACATTATATTTTACCCTACTGTGATTGCAACACCGATATTATTTACCTCGCTTAATTATTGCATTATGTATTTATGTTAAATGTATCTTTAAAAATGATAATCAATCATCATAATTTTTAATTGAATGTTTTGTTTTCTATCTTCATTATATTTATTTTCCATCACTACATTTAACTTGGGAGGTTGCCGAATTATATGGTGGTGTAATTAAAACGAAACAAGGAAACAGTTAAGAACTGTTGTTAAATTTATAAACCGCTTTGTATTGTATGCGTCCCATCTTGCATGAATCCAATTGGGGGATATCAGACGCACATCCGAAACACTCAATTCCCAACACCCCAAATTTGTTGGTCCCTTCAAAAGTTATTGTATGTGCCAAAAGAAATAACACCGAAACCTAGGCGTACCATATCACCCACGCTTTTAGATCTCATTGAGCGATGAAAACCAGCCGAACCTTCATCTTCTCAAAACCTGCGTCCGACAGAATGAGAAAAGCATATACACTATAGAGGAATAATCAAAAGTCACTGCACATAAAAGAAATAGCAACGCTTTATTATTGTCCCATTTTTCCTAAGGATAAAGACACCAACTACACTTTTCTTTCTTCCGCAGGAATAAAGACACGAGCATTTGTCAAGCCGTGAACACCACCACTTGCTAAATCTAATGGTCCCGCAATGGCCAATCGATGAACAACCGAATTCAAGATAACAAGAACCAGGGTTCACCGCCACCATCAGCGACAAGTCCCACTAAATTAAAGAGTTCTATCGTCATGAAAAGGATACCAAAGATTCACATCTAAACAAATTAATGCAATCGCGTGCAAAACGAGGACCAATAGGCGCTGCTCAAGCGGCATAACAAATAACCTCAGGAGGTGGGATGGTAGGTGAATTTGCACCGAATTTATTTATTTCTGAAAGCATTGGCAAAAGAGAAGTAATTTTTTAATGCAGCCAGTATTTATTGTGCTTAGAAAAGAAAAGAGAAACACAACTTTGATGGCAAATACAAGTCACATCAACATCAATTGAGCATCCATATCGCTGCTTTCAACGAATTACTCGGTCATCATGCTTCAACTTGTGGCTCTTGTTTCTCAGAGAAGTAATCTTGCCTGAAACGGATCGTAGATCTTTGTGAGTATAGGAACACATTAATAGAGCTGGGAGGGTGATTTAAAATATTAGAATGGTCACCACACACTAACATACGGATGATCAACTGGTCATACAACAACCGATGTATATACACACGCACATACATGGGTCATACAACAACTGAACTGATATATATACACATGCACATACATGGCTTTCCTTGTCAGTTAAACAATGTACGGGCTGATTAAGATTGTAGATCTGTCAGAGCATACAACTCATGTAAGAGTATAAGCATAATCATTCTTCCAAGGAGACATCGTACTAGCCACTAGCCAGGATGGTGTGATATCTACAAGCTAAAACATAAACACGAGTAGCGAGCTTTTAAATCTTGTGTCAAGAATTATTTTTCATAGCTTTGAATTACTCGTTTCATTTTTTTCTTGAAGAGTGAATCACTCATTTCCTAAAAGGTTTGAAAGCGCTTGTAACATTTTCTTTATCAAACGAACCATGAATTCACAGGGAGATATCCAAACGTTGCTTAGAAAGATGAATTTGCAAAAGAGATGCATCATGTCATCAGACCATGTAAAAGTGAAAATTGGCATACCGCACTTTACGACTTAGCTGGTAAAGTCCTGTGCCAGCCATTGCCACATTCACGCTGAAAAGATTCCAATTCTTCTGCAAGTTCAGGAAAAAGAAAAACATGAACTCCTTCAACTTTCAAGGTATTGTTAACAAGACACAAAAGCAAACAGTTACTTAAGAAGTTGGATTTATTCTAGCCACAGGATGAAATGGCTTCAATAATGATTGCCGAAACACTTTGTTCTGCAATTAGCTCAGAGAATTTTTCGTTATCATGTGATAACACAGGGCTTATGTGAGATAAGAAAATAGAAATACACTAAAAGGTTACAGAAGATACATCAAAACAATTGATTATGTCGCTACTACAAATCACAAAAGGGAATGTTTTGAAAGCATATATATGTCAAGAATGATCCAAATAATTTAAAGTGACTCCTTACATCATGATGACTATCCCATAAACAGTCTGGTTGATCCAAATTAGTAGTGCCCAAAAAATAAGGGATTAAAGTAAAATTTGATCGCGAAGAAAGAATGAGATAGGCATATAGGATATAAGTTGCAGATAAACTAACAAGTATCAAATAACATACCGGAGTGATTACTGTACTGTACCGGGACCAGATGATTCCGGTGCAAGCAACAGCTGTGCAAGAACATAAACTGTGAGAGTTGTGTTTGAAAATATAAATATAAAAAAGGTGCTTCGATTTCTGAGCTCTAAGAAACATATTTCTTGAGAGGCGCCAGGAGTCATTCAATCCAAAATAAGATACCAACTTGTTTTTCTTTTTTTTTAGAAGAACATACCAACTTGTTGAGGATAAGAAATCTTTTCAGGTGGCTTGGCGAAGTCAGCAATATTTGCAATGCTAATGCCCCATTTGAAAGTTGGCGCCCAGAAATGAACTGTATTATAATCATCATTCTTATCAGGATAAAACATTATTTTTATAAGAAACAAACTATTATTTCTCAGGTGACATTTAAGAAACAAAATATAGAAACTTGTGCTAGATAAACGAATCATAAAATTGATGTAAATAACTTGCAAAAAAAAAAGTTGACGTAAGTAGTGGAAATATCATTTGACATGTCATTTGAATGATCTTCCAGCTTCTATGCATATAAAAGTAAGCATCTATAAGGAATATTCTTGAATTAATGAACTCGTATTCTTGTATTGAGATACATTATGATGCCACAGTAATTTGGAACTCAAAGTAGACAAGTCAATTCCCAATACTACTCTCAGAAAATATTCCAATTCTACTGTCCGTACTTCTCAAAGACCTAAGAACCTAATTCATGTGTCAAAAATGAAGTAATATCCATTTTACTTCAGCATGGATCCCATCCAAAAACAAAAGAATGGGGTTGTGGAGTTGGAAGGGCGAAGTGTACGAAGACAGACTAGTTTTTGGTCCAGCGGGATGATTCCACAAAGCTTGGATCTTTGATGTTGCCATGAGTGATTGTTGTTTTTTCTCTTACTCTTCTGCTTCACCGCTCCTACATATGAACATGCATGATTTTAGTAGCTCACTAAAACTAATGTATTAGATAAAGTCACACAGTTGTCCAAGAAACATAGAAAGTTTATGCCTATAATCGGTACGAAACCCAACATGAGTTGCATATATATCTTGTCTTTTCTGAAAGTAACACTTAGAAACACTCAGAAAATGTAATCAACACAACAACAATACAAATTATCATATTAAAGTGTCACTTTCTTAGAAACACTCAGAAAATGTAATCAACACAACAACAATTCAAGTGAGTGCTACGCTTTGGAGTTCAGCTCCAACAATCTTTGCCATCAAACAACTCTTACTGAGACACCATATACCCTCAACTTAGTAGAAGCAACTTGAATCAACCTTGAAAACTTATCAATAAACTCAACATAAAATCATAGTATATACTTTTTTAGACAATCAATGATTCAGTAGTGACAAAATTAATCAAAATATTAACTGATTACGAAGCAATGTTGGATTCTCTAAGCAGTGTTATGTAAAGATTTCGTATTTTGCAAGATTTTTATAATATGGTGTTTAGGGAATGATTCATGAGACTGTAATCTTTTCTTTCTCACCCTGCCACTTTGGTTTTTGTATTGTTGGTGTACATCAATAAATCTAGGATTCTTAAATAGCCTTCCATCTTTCAAAGACAAAAAAAACAAACAAAGTAAACATCATAAATGTATATCTACATAACAGAGTAATAGACAATGGAATACAAAAGATCTTCGTATTTATAAAAGACCAAACTCCATTCACAAGATATTATGTAATACGTTGGGGAAGAATTAGCGTAAGAACAGCAAAACAATATTCAATAGGTTGGATTTAGTACATATCCATAGTGAGATATTATAATACAGAAATATACATAACATAATGTACTTAACTTACATTGTTCAATTGTATAATGTACTTAAATTATGACAACCAAAATGACACATAATCCAAAAATATAAGTTTCACAATTTGGTCATTCACTTCTTTGATAAAATCACAATCAAATTCATGTCATACAACATAAAAATCCTAATATTCATCAGCATCCTATTTATTTATGGAAACTTTGAAAGGGAGTCGTTCATATCCTTTCTTCTTATATACAATCTTTTCAGTTTTTACACTCAATTGCATTGTGTTATCACATTGACCAGTGCACCACCGGTCTCCGTTTATGACTATAGCTGCCCCAAAGGGGAAATGAGCAATGTTGTTCTATAGCCGCACTCTTTGATTCCTTGATTGCAGAAATGCCAGTTGATGAACTCTAGAGTTGCCCCTTTAAACTTTTGAGGTTATCACTGCTCTATCTTTTTGGTCTAGCATGCATCTTCATGTGCCGGTCCCAAGCCCGGATAAAGGAGGAGGGTTGTGTTAGGCCCCGACAGCCAACATAAAATCATGTCGAATCTTATGAACATGGATCAACGAATATATTGAATGGCGTCGTATGATCCATGTAGCCGACCCCACCTAGTGGGATAAGGCTTTGTTGTTGTTGTTGTTGTATGCATCTTCATGTGCAACTTCTAATTCTACCCTTGACCTTCAACTTTTTCTTAAAATTCCATTTAATCATATAATCTATGAATGTCAGCAAAAGTTCATTTATGGACCAAGAATCTGATGAATCATTTCACATGATTGAAAACATCTTAACATCAAAAGTAGAAGTTGTTTACATTTTTAAAACAACACATCTCGGACATGAAAGAAAAGAGATCATGATGTCTAATTAACACTTTAAACTCATGCCCAACCTACATGCCAAAATGGATGTATATGACATCAAATCCATTCACATGGTAGCCAAAATTAATTAGCCGATCCAAGTTGAGTATTGCAAAAAGAATTGATCATCATGTTCGAGCCAAATATCAAAATCCAATTATTTATGCCTCTTTAATAAGTTCTATGATCATTGTTGTCAAAACAAAGAAAAAAGGGACGGAAAATTTTGTGATTAAAATACTTACATAGTTATCATGGGAAAAAAAATAAGACATTGCAATTTCTTTAACTTGTGCAAAATTAGGGAAAGTTTCTAAATTTCAAACTAGCAAATTAGAAAAAATATCTAAGTATCAAGATCCAAGTAACTCAAAGTAAGCCAACATCCAATCTATCGAACTAACAGAAATAAGAATTGTGATTTCTTCAAATAAAACATTAATAATCAACAGGACATCAAATATTAATAACAATTAGAAAACACATTGGAAATTATCCATCATAACGAAAGAACAGTGAGAACGAAAATAGCATAACAATTATGGATTTATAACGATCAATTAAAACAATCAAATATCAAATGCACCTATCAACCTAACACATAAATGGAAATATGGGGAGCCCCCCATCCGCAGGCAGGGGTGCCTTCCCTGGGCGTTTTTCGAGCAGTGCTCACGGATAGGGAGCTCCCTACTCGCGAGCAGTGGGGAGACCCAAGGCTCCCCAGTCCCCTGCTCCTGAGCAGGAAGCCCTACAGCTCCCTGCCCGCTCGCAGGGGTTGCGATCAGGGAGACGCGTAAGCGAGAGGGGGAGAGGGGAGGTCGGCACTCGATTCGTACCAGGGACCAAACCGGCGGTGGCCAAGGTAGCATCAAACAAAGGGGAAGGAGCTTTTAGGGCTCAACGCGACTGTAACGTGTGCCGTTGCCGGTGAAAGAAATAGTAGGGATGGAGTTGGCGGACACGACCCCTCACCCACCCCAAGAATGGACGATCGGGTCGGTTTTTGGACCTCATTCGGATGGGATCCGGATTGACCCTTTTATTATTAATTTTTAATTCCATCGATGCAGGG
This sequence comes from Pontederia crassipes, assembly GCA_030549335.1. Lineage (NCBI taxonomy): Eukaryota > Viridiplantae > Streptophyta > Magnoliopsida > Commelinales > Pontederiaceae > Pontederia > Pontederia crassipes. The sequence continues at coordinate 56,735,465 of CM060194.1, read as the reverse complement.
GTGTAAATGACTTGGGTTGGGTGATTTTTAGGTAAAATATTTTTAATTTTTGAGAGCGTAAAAATATCATCTTAATTTTTTTTCAAAAAAAATTGATACTTAAATTCATATTTTAAAAAATAATAGACATTAAATACATCACAAATTATGTTTAAAAAATTAATATTTAACTCTAAGAGCATGTTTGATTCAAAATTCGAGAATGTAAAGAATGAGAAGAAAAAATAACGAGAAGAGAATGTAGGAGAATGAAAGTGAATAATTAATTTTGTTTGGTTGATATCATCAAAAAGAATGAATGTTAAGTGATTATTTTATTTAGGCGCTTTTCTTTTATATATATAGTTATATATTTAATTTATTTGATAAAAAATAAAAACACATACTAAATATGTCTTTTTTCTTATTTTCATTCTGATTTAGAAGAGAAAAAATGAAACATAGAAGAAGAATAAAAGGAAAAAGAGGGGAATGGATTTTGCTCATTTTCCTTTCCCTTCTTTACCCATCTTTCACCCCAACCAAATAGACCCTAAGTTCATAAAGAGACAAAACTATCATATTATCACATTATAATTTAAAATATTATAGTCAATTTTATACAAATTTTATTAAAATATATTAATAACTTAATGATATTCAAGTTTAACTATAATATAATAAGTCAATAATGCACTTAATCTAATAAATACGAGTAAAAAAATGTAAAACTATGAAATATTATTTAAAATTTGAGATAATATTTTATAAAATATATTTGATTCGGGTTAGGTCCTTCTTTTTTTATATAAGGAGACTTAATTTAAACGAATGGTTTTAATTATTTTAAAAAACCAATCTAATTTTTAATCAAAGTCCAAAATTATAAAATTCATCAAAATTGGTAAAGATGGAATTAGGCTTTGAAATTTATATGGTGCCATAGTTGTTCTTTATGTAGCATTTGGAATCACATTTGTTTATAAGTTATTAATATCTTAATATCTACTATCAAAATATTGTATAGAAAATACATTGTATGAATTTCTGGAGTAAAAGTCAAAGAGATAAAATTCAATATGATTTTTTTTAAAAAAAATTTAATTTGCAGAAAATTAAAAATCAGACAAAATGGATATATATAAATTGAGTTATTAAATTTTAATTGATACTATGTCACAATTGTCCAATTATAAAATTGACATATTATATTATTTATATTGACTTTTGTTGTGTTAATATTCTTAATTGTTCTTCAAATATTTATATACATTTCAAACACATTGATGTGTCAATTTATGGAACTTTATGATATTTTGTATATTTTATATGGCATGTTATTTATAAAACCATGAATGATGTACTGTTTCCATATAGCAAAGTAATATATTTTTACCTTAGGGCGATTTAGACTTAGGAGAAAATAATATTGCCATCATAAGATGTTTAAGATTTTTCTGAGTATAGTGTCCTTATAGTCTAGCTACCCAATATAATGCGATATTGATATATAATGGCATTTCCCCAATTGTCAAATATTTTATGTTTGAGAAGATAATTATTCAGTGAATGATATTATAGAACAATTAAACCAATCATGCATCTAGAGGGGCCGTTTGGCAATGAGAACTAGAGTTCTACTAAGTTATCATAAATAGTTGAAGTGACATATTAGTTCGGATTATATTTAATTAGAGTGGAATTTGATGATGAGAAATAAGATAGTTGATGTGATAAGAAAAAATAAATGTGATGAATTAATTTTAGTGGGTGATTGAATTTAAAATATACATTATAAATATAGATTATAATATTGTTAAAAAATTAAAATACATAATATAAGTTTTAAAAAATATGTCAACAATTTTGTCAAAAAAATATATTATTTAAATATAAAAAATCAATTTTTAAAATTTATATTTAATGAAAATATTTAAAATTTATAATGAAATAATAAATAATATTATATTAATCTTTTAATATTTATATTTTATATATAATAAAATAAATTGTCTTATATAAGAAAAGTTATAAAAGAAAAAGTTAAAGAAAAAAAGTTTGAAAAAAAGTCAAAATGTCATTTGAAAAAAAGGTCAAAAAGTAAAAAAAAAAACAATTGAACCAGGTATTTGAGAGAACCGGGTGAAACCGGGGACCGGTTCCACCCGGTTCCACTTTCCAATCACCCCCAGAGAGTATAAAATAAGTTCACAATATTTCCTAACTGCATGCCATTTCACTCTCATTTTTTTTTCTTTGAGAAAGTGAGCCTTTAAAGTATTGCATATACAAATTTCATAACTCAACTCATTTCCTAAGAAACTTATTATTGAAATATAGACTTTATAAGTTAATCAATTTGAAAGAAATAATATTTGAATAATTATACTTATTAATTTAACATAATAAAAATAAAAAAAATATTTATTTAACCTTAAAATTTATTATAATATATTTCTTAAACAATATTCATTGATTCTAGGATTTTGAAAGAAAAAGGAGAAAGGAAAAAAATTTAGATTTTGTTTATTTTATACATTCAATTAAGAAAGACAAGATAACATATAACCATCTAAGATTTAACAACCAAATGTATCACCATATAATCTTACATGGACAAAACACGAAGGTAATAATAAATTTTAGGATGCTCACGGGTAAGTTGAACTCGTATTCGATCAAATTTGGTTAGTTTGAAAACTTTTTGAAAGAAAATCCAACTCAACCCAAACAGAGTAAGATTACACTGCGTGAGTTAGATGGTGTGATCACCTGACTACCATTTTTTAATTTTTTTTCTTACTTTTTTATATATTAAATGTAAAGGTATTTAATGTTATTTTTAATCACAAATAAGTTTTCCAAATATCCAAATCCACACTTAAAATATAATAGTAATGCTTTAAAAAAATTAAATCAAATATAGGCGCAAAGTTAAATAAAAAAGTAAAAAAAAAGATATACTCATCGGGTAATTCGGGTTGAGATTTTATAATCCCTATCTAATCCGATCCAAAACAACTTAGGTCTAGTCATATCAAGTTAGTGGATTCGTCGGGGTGATTCAACCTAGTGAAACACACCTCATAAACTTGTATATAACTATCTCCACATATCGAGATATGTTTTAAATTCGTCAAGGTCAAAAGCATAAAAAGCGAATAATATTTTTATTAGTCCCGAGCATGTTGTCCAGAAAGGTGTCATAGTATACATCGCATACAAAATTGAATCATGCGAGAAACATGAGTTATGAGATAGCATAAATTGCTTAACGAGCCTCATAGGAGGGGAAGGATGTAGCAAGCTAAAGTTTGACAACATACGTTAACATTATATATTTATATATTATTATCTCTTTTTTTAATTAAGAAGTTTTTTAAATTCGTGCAGGTCAAATGTTCAAAATGAATAATATATTAATTTGATAAGGTGTTACATATTTGGTTAACTTAGATTTATATTAGAATAGGATGAAATTCCACTCTAAACAGTTAAGAGCATGCACTAAATCCATGTGGTTTTTTATAGGACATTATATATAATGGCATTTCCCCAGTTACCAAATACTTTATGTTAGAGAAGATAATTCTTCAGTGAATGATATTATAGAACAATTAAACCAATCATGCACCTCGAGAGTATAAAACCAGGTCACAATATCTACCAACTGCATTTCAAGTTCACTCTCATTTTGTGAAAGTTAGCCTTTAAAGTATCGCATATACAATATCATATTTCAACTCATTTCCTAAGAAACTTATTATTGAAACATAGACTTTATAAGTTAATTAAATTTTAAATATATAATATTCAGATAATTAGACTTATTAATTTAACATAATAAGAAAATATATTTACTTAACCTTAAGAATTATTATAATATATTTCTTAAACAATATTCATTGATTCTAGGATTTTGAAAGAAAAAGGAGAAAGAAAAAAAACTGCATTCAATCAGTGAAACTTTTTTTCAGTTATAATTATCATATCATGGGTTTTTCTATCAGAGTTGAAGTTTAGAAAAAAAATGAACTTGACGATATTGAATGGATACATTTTATTATATAGGTTTTTAATTATATATATATAATATAATATAAACTTAATATCGAATAAAAAATTGCATGATACTAATGAAAAATATTACTTCAAAAATAAATTAAAAAGAAGATATTGATAGACGTTACAATTTTGGAAAAAAAAACTATAAAAAGGTTAATATTCAACTGATGAAAATAACAAAAATATTTTTGTGCTTAGCTTGGACCTGGTAAAAGATGGAACTTTTTTTTTAATGACAAAACAGAACATAATGCTCCAATGTTGGGCTGAAATTGGTGTGAACATGCTCAGCCCACAAGAATGCCCGTCTAATGAGCCCAACAACTACAATTTAAATATGACATTCCCTCAACTTTCGAAAATAGTTAAGGAGGGTTACTCACATTCACCTACCTCGAAATATAGTCTAATTTCCCCAAAAAAGTTAATTTTCTTTTCTAATCTTCCAAACCTTCGGATTTCCTAAGTTAGCAATATAAAAAATATAATGTGAAGTAGAAAAACATATAAAGACTTTATCCTGTTAGAGTTGGCTTAGAGTCTTAGACCGACTATGAAAAATCTATGTAAAAACTATTTTAATTAGAAAAAAAGGTTAAAAATTTGATCCGATGATCCACATTTTTTTGCTTGTTAGTTTATTTTATGCACTGCGATTTAATTTTGAACTCTATATTCTATTTAAATTTTAAAAAATTTATTAAAATAAAATATTTTAAGTATAACAATATTATTTAAATGTTCAGAAAACCTATTTATACTATAAGATGTTTGTTAAATAAATTTTAACATTGAATAACCAAAAAAAAGAAAGATAAAAAAGTAAAAAAATAAAAAATGTCATTAGACTTGATCCCAATTGGATCGGATCGAAAGGGTTCAATTGGGAAACAATTAAAAAACATCAAATATAACTTGGGCAAAATGGAAATTGACCCATTCATCATCTTTTTTTTTTAATGTTCGGAAAGTGACGCCGATCATCTAACTCATCTGACGTTAAGAGTTATGCGCATCGGTCATATATTAAAATCTTAACTTATTATCGAGTTCGATTATTCTGATGTCATCTTGAACAACGCAAACTCCTAATGAAATTTTTTTAAATTCAAAAAATTTGAAGTTAAAATATTTACTTAAACGATGAACAACCGCTCCACCCCAATTCCAGTTCACGACATCCATCATCTGCTCCGTGCACATTTCGTGTTAGTTGCCACGTAGACACGATGCCAGGGCTCCATCAGCATATTTTTCGCCCTCGTATTGCCCTATTTGTTTTATAAAAAGGAAATTAAAACAAAGACAAATCCAAAATTATAAATTTGATCTTTTCCCATTACATGGGCCAACCCCAAAATTACAAAGGCCCTTTTCGCTTCATTTTTCACTTATATAGTTGCAACTCCATATATGCCTCTAGATCAATCTATGATCTATCGTACATGTTCATAAAAAAAACATATTTACATATAAGTCAATGGACTTATTATTTTATGAGCATATAAGCATGAAATATACTTATTTTTCTCTTATTATTATTATTATTATTATCATCCTAATACTCGAGAGCTGACTTAGCGGAAAAAAAAGAACCCCTAAAAGAAAAATTGAACGCCATAGGAGGTCGATTAATGCTATTGGTTTGCGATGTCCAATGGACCAACTTTGTTGCATGCATCCAGGGAAAAAGATTCCAAGTGAAAGATACAAATGATTAGGTAAAATTACTTGGACCCTTCTCATTTATCTTCTTCTACTTCTTTCTATTCGTCTACTACTAGATTACTAGTGGTAGTGGTGACCTTGCAGTCTCATGACATATAGTAAATAAAAGTAGAACAAGAGAAGCAAACTTTTTATAATGAAAAAGCATCATATGACAAATTAGAACATCTTCTTGCATTGGAGCGGGGATGTCAACCTTTCCGTAGTTAGCTCTACCATCAGAATATCATGGCGACACTTTTTTGCTTGACAGTCTTCCTTCGGAACAGACTCATATTTTGTACGAGGACTCCCTTGGATACATAATGAATACATAACTCTTTTTTTGCTAAAAAAAGAATAATCATTTTCACCTTAACCCATCACGTCACATGCATATATAATTTTTTTTTAGCCAATTTTGATGTATGAAAAAAGATTCAACTTGTGCGACACTAAAGAACGTAGTGTACATAGATTGACAGGTTAAAGATCGATTCATCATTTAGTTCAATTAATTTGATTTGATTGTCTCACATCACATATATTTAATAGTGATATATGAGATTCTCAATATTTTTTTATATTTATAAAAATTTAAATTAGAAACTTTACTTTTGGACTCCACCCTCAAAATTTGGTAAATCAAATGCGAACAGATATTCTGCATTTAATGTCAAAGTTCCATTCACATGTTATCATATGATATTGGGATGGCGTTTTGTGTGTGTCGCCAGGAAAGTTTGAATCGCAGCACAGACAGATTGTCTGATTGGTTTCTACAAAAGCACCCCATTCTTTGACTTAATGTCAGAAAAAAATGAAAATATAACAATCTGTCTATCATAATGAATCAAATCACCTATGTATGTATGATGGCAAGGTTTAGGACAGATAAAAAATTTTGAAGGTGGTATTTGGTAGGAGAGAATTAATAAGAATATTTTTTTACGAAAATAATAAGAGTGGGATGTTCTATTAATATTTTTAAATTCGTGTTTGGTTAATTAGTTATGAAAGCAAAATAATACACGTTTAGTATCTTATGCTACATTATTTATATATTTACTCAAATTATTAATTGTGTTAAATTAATTATAAATCATCATCATCATCATAAATAATGCTAATTTGTAAGTTAAAAAATGAAGAATGTAATTGTAATTCTAAAACTAAACATATTTTCTTCATTAATGTACAATTAGTCAACGTTATTTTTGTATAAAATTTTAACAACTAAATAATTATGTAAATATTATAAATAGTTAATACTTAAAATTGTAAATACTTATAATATTTGTGTTACTGTTTTTTTAATAGAATTACACTTTTATCAAACACGTCAAACCTAATTATAAATAATTTCTGTATTTACACGACATATTCACATATGGTTTTGTGTTAAAGCAGAAAATTGATGGTAACTTTGATTAACATTAATTCTCCCACTTCTGTCCCACATATGAGCTAATAGTTTGAACCGGACCAAAAAAAATGTCACAAAATCCTATCTTGAAAATGCTTACCCTTTACTTTCCATTTCAGATTAAATAGGTCAAAATGGAGTTACAACAGGTTACCACCCAGAAGAAATAAAGAAAGATTGAGGACTCTGGTTCCCAAAGTCGTTGGAAGTAGGTAAAAAAACTACAAAGCTCATATAGATTTTTATTTTATATAGTAACTTTAGAAATGTTGGAAGCATATTTATGGAACGCTGCCAAAAAAAATATTAGCTAGAGGGGAACAACTACCTCAATCCTCCCGTACTTTTCTTGACTGCTGCTTTGCTACGCAAACAGGAAATTAAATGGCTCTCTCAGCCCATTCTGAAAAGCCAGGCACATATGGACACAGACGCAAGCAAGACTAGGGACATCTGCTAGCTGTGTGTGAGTGCCCTCCCCAATTCACTATTTCTATGCTTGTTATTGGCACAAATAGCAAGATGTGTATCACATATCTGTTTGATATTTCCCATATATGTGCATCACATATCTCATATCTGAATCCATCACCAGCTCTGCCTTCTCACTCTTGCTGCAAAATAAAAACAATAATGCTGCAACTCTTCACTTTTTTATGATATCTGAGGGACCTTAGGAATGGTGCCAAGCAATGGTAGAACTATTTTTTACCTGACTTGTAAACTGATACTGCTGGATGTATGGCCTTGGTTTTACAGCTGCACCCTGCATGTGTATGCATTCATTTCAGCATAAAAGCCACAACTTGCACAAGTTTGGAACTACTACTGCAAAAACTGGTCCTCATCAGAGACAAAGCTTTGTTCCATGCTGATATATTAAAAAGCAAAAGAAAAGTAATACCGATCGTCTACGAATTGAGAAAGAAATTAGGAATTTATTACTTAGCAGGAGACTTATCACCAATACTTATCATATGAACTAACTGCTCCAATGGACCAGCACAAAAGTGAGATCTCTGCAATCCAGCATGTTCAGAGGCTGCTGGATGTCAAACCCACAGCTCCCACCCCACATAAGTTTTGCACTGTCTTAAAACCCTCCCCTGTTTTCCATGTGACCTCCATTGGGTCCCGGTGTTTTGAGTTGCAGTCTTACTCTCAAATATTTTAAAAAATAGAAGCCTCCATGTGCAAGGTCTTTAAAATCACTAAGGAACATTTACTAAAAAGTTGCAGAAACACTGTTTTAATGTGGCTTCTTGCCCTGCCCATATACAATTTTCTGTGTGGGCCAGCATTGTTTTGTCAATGATTGCTACCAATCTTCAAAACCATGAGAGACACGAATAGGAGACAATTCAATTAATAAGACATTAAGGTATTTAAATTGTTGTGGCAGCACAAATGAGGTAAAAGCATGAATTAAGTGTTGGTTACTGTAAGATAAAAAAAATTTGGGCACAATTTTTTGTTGCCTGAAGTTGCAGGAAGCTGCCATGCCATATGAACATAGCAAGAGAATGTTTTCATCTGTCATGTCTGTTTTCCCTTTTCGTTTAGGCATGTAACATGAACTTAGAGTTAAGTTTCTTAGTTGGTCTGCCCTGCCATTGCTGTGTTTATGGTGCCTTAAATGGCACCAACTGTGCATTGATTGATTGGGAGATAAAATTTCTTGAATTGTGTTTGCTTATGGTGACTTTTATTGTAATATTGACAAAGCATAGTACATCATAACAATATCGGCAAACATTTCTTTCATTTCAACTTTGGCATTCCCAACTTCTTATGTCATATTTTTTTCTTAAGGAAAGAGTTAACTATTAATTTGCATGCCAAAATGCATCTTGATACAAGATACTAATGATGAGGTTATAAGGAAGATTCTCTCACAGATAATTTTGAAATCATGAGATCTATCAATATCAGCAAAAAATCTGCGTGCCTATTGCAAAATCTATAGCAATGTTGTCCAAGGACAGTTATGTTTTCAATTCGTGATGTTCACTAGTAGCTCCCAGTCCACTTTTGCAATGACCTTGCTGATCATGTCTTTTACATTCCCCAAGCCCTTGTAGCAGCCATATGCTAGGGCCACAGATAATGTAGCCCGCTCCCCAGCAATGATGGATCTATGAAGGATCCATGAGCTTGTCCCAAGGGTCTGCCGAAGGCTCCCATCGGACTCTCCTAGAGTCCTAGAGGTTAGTTGTCTCTGGTATATGAGTATTCACATATTCACTATGTGTAGCAATAGCTCGTTTCCAGACACTTAACATGATTGGTTGCTTGAAACTAAAGTGGCAATCATTTCTCGCTGTCCAAAGACCTCAAAGATAAAAAGCGAAAGAAGAATACATTTTGATCTCCGATCGAGATTTTGACCTTCCTTAATCCAATCCCCCAATATGCCAGGAATCCACACATATAAAGTTATAGTTAGCATTTTACTGAAAATTGACCATAGTTCAAGTGAAGCCGAGCACTGAAAGAATAAATGTGCATTTATTTCAAAATTTAAACCACAAAAAGAACCATCAGTATTGATCGAGCTATCAAAACGCAAAAAAGTCCTTTGTTTCAAAATTGATCGAGTTATACATTAATTTCCTTAAGAAGACTGAAATTTTGTGGAATTTCATGCAAGCCGTCTAGATGCTAAGGTCGAGCAATTGTCACTACAAAGGAATCCATACACAAATTTTGCATTTGCACAACCGTGTGTGTCAAAAACTGGCACCCATGAATCATCATTGTCATTTGAAGCAGACAAATGTATTGAAACAATTTTAGAGACCAAGTGAGGATCAAAACATGATTGAATCTATTGGAAATTCTATACATTGTTAGTAATAAGTTTAGTAACATCGTGATCCATAGATAGCATTTCCACATTAATGAAAGTAGGTTTAAATATAAGAAGGATATATGAGATCCATGAGTTATCATTGTACTTGTATGCTGCCCATTACATATGATTTTAGTGAAACCATCCCTCAATTTATATCCATTATGATTTTCCAAGACCAAGGAGGACAAACATACTGAGAGCATGGAAAATGGCATGCAGGACTAGACTAGGGATGAACCTTATCGTATTTTGTTGTTATCAAATTTGCCCATAAGCTATTTTCCCCTTTTAAGTGCATGTATTCTTTTAGCAAGCACGGCTATATGAATATGAGACAACTTCCTAATCTCCAAACCTCCTGCCCCCTTAGGCAATTGAATTGTGCTCCAATTTAGGAGGTGCAAACTTCTTCTACCTTCATTTGAGTCCCAAAGAAAATCACGAGTAATCTTTTCAAGAGTTTCCAACATACCAGTCGAGAAATGTGCCACTCCTAAGGAGTATACAGGTATAGAGTTTATAACCGAGTTAATTAAGGTGAGCCTACCAGTTTGACTTAGAGTGCACTTTTCAGTTGAAATTTTTTTCAATTATAACTTTGTGTTTACTAGTAGAGATCATCTTATATAATATGGGAACACCCAAGTACACAATAGGGAACTTTCCTATTTATATGCCAACGAATCCTTTGATGAGATATGCCTTATGTAGTGACAGTCTAAATGGGAGGTATAATTTAGACATATGTGGATTGAGCTTCCGATTTATAAGCATACCATATAATTTTAAAGCCTTAGTAAGGTTCACACCATTTTGTTTTTTGCAGCTATGCAGATAAGTAAGTCATTCTCATAAGCAAGATGGTTGAGACTGAAATCTCCAACTTTAAATGATTTGATGTTACCAATAAGCATCTCATGATTTAGCAGGGATGAAAGTACCTCTGATGTTAGTATAAAAAGATTTGGTAACTTTTAAAACTTTGAGATAAGATTTCGTTAACACATCTAAAATTTGGAGAGACCACACATACTAAGATTCAATTGATGAACTTTGAAGGAAAATTCATATACTACAAGATAGTCCCAATGTCATGTTAAGATATCGGGTAAATTACACGAATGATTCCTCAATTTTAAATTGATTTTTAACTGGTCCCTCAACTTTAATTTGTAATCAGAACGTCCTCCATCTTTCATTCTCTTGCACGCTTAGTCCTCTTGATCGGTGATAGTAGGTTTTCCGATTGTCTTACTTACGTGACGAACTTTCTCTTTCATTCACGTCAGTTTAAGTCTGTCATGTCATTATAAAAATTTTAAAAAAATAATAAAAAAGAATGAAGTTGTCCACGTCATAAAAATTTTAAAAATAAAAAAAGAGCTGCGAAAGAGAGAAGGAGAGGGGCGACCGCCCCCCTCCGATCGAGCTCGCCGGCGAGCTCGACCTCCCTCTCTCTCGCTGTGTTGGAGAGAGAAGGAGGGAGGCGACCGCCCCCTCTCTCTCTCATCGTGTTGGAGAGAGGAGGGGAGCTCGACCAGAGGGGGCGGTCGCCCCCCTCTTTCTCTCACTCTCGCCGTGCTGAAGAGAGGAGGGGGGCGGTCGCCCCCCTCCTTCTCTCTCCCGCGCATGCAGGGGAGAGGGGGGGGGGGGGATCGCCCCCCTCCTCTCTCCAGCACGGCGAAAGAGAGAGATCGGGAGGCGGTCGCCCCCCTCCTTCTCGCTCCAACACGGCGAGAGAGAGAGAGGGGGGGGGGGGGGGGGGCGACCGCCCCCCGCCGGAGCTCGACCAGCGGGGGGCGGTCGCCCCCCTCCTTTCTCCCGCACAGCGAGAGAGAGGGAGGTCGAGCTTTCTCTTTCCCGCAGCTCTTTTTTTATTTTTTAAATTTTTTTAATGACGTGGACAATTTCATTCTTTATTATTATTATTTAATTTTTATAATGACGTGACGAACTTAAATTGACGTGGATAAGAGAGAAAGTTCCCCACGTAAGAAAGGCAAGGGTAAACTCACTATCATCGGTTAGGAGGACTAAGTGTGCAAGAAAATGAAAGATGAAGGACGTTCTGATTATAAATTGAAATTCGAAGACCAATTAAAAATCGACTCAAAGTTGAGGGACCATTCATATAATTTACCCTAAGATATCGTCTGTCATATTTTAATCATTTCCTATTTTGAATTCATGTTCACACAATCTCCCAAATTTAGTTTTTCTTTCTTGACTACTTGTCAGCCTACTAAAGGTTATTCAAAGTTAAAACTATTTTTTCCCTTCTTTGAGCTTTAATTTCTTTTTTCAAGTATTGTCTTGAAAACAAGTGTGCTAACGAGCAATACCGTTTAGTACATTAGAAATTTATTAATGGAAGAAAAGTTGGCATAAAGAAAACTTAGATAACAATAAAAAGTCTGTGTGGTAGTGTGTGCCAACCTTTTTATGTTCGTTGGGAAATTAATGAGAACATCATATCTAGTTCGGCGAATCATGTAATAGATACGTCACAATGAAATAAAATATTGCCATTATTATCACAAAGAATTAAAATGTATTTATAGACATATTTTACAACTTATATGTTTCATTATTTCATCCAAAAAAAAAGAATACATCAGACTTTTATTGATTTATGAGAAAGTAATGCCCCCATTTACAAGGATGAAAAAAATAATGGGATGCATGGGAAAAGTATAGTTCTATACATGTCTACTATTTTTCATAATCCGATCAAGGAGGGCGTCAAATTCATTATTGTATCATGATTGAATCAGTCCAATCAAATTAAATTGAACTTTATTAAAATAATATTATTTATACTAAAATTGAAAATATATTATAATTAATGTATTATATAATATATGATACTACTATTACTAATAACAAAGTAATATAAAGCTATTATTTATTATATTCTATAAAATTTAAACTATAAAAAATATATGATCGGTACATTATTATATTCTGTTATTTATATAATATTTATTATTTATATTAATCTATTTAAATCTAATTCACTTTTAAATTTGGTTTCTTTTTTTTATTTTCCTTTATTCTTCCTATTGTTTATTACCCCATATGTATTTCCTTTTTTTATTTTCATTGTTTCCCATAATTGCTCCTTTCTTTTTTTTTCAAATTTTCTTTTTCTAATTAATTATTATATTTAAGAAACTTAATGCTTACTCAATTATTACTATTATATATCCTAATTACGCACATATTAATGTAATTTATCCCAAATCACTGTGAAATTTTTTTATTATGTTAGTTTATTCATTTACTTTCTTCATGTTTGACATTAATTTTTCACTGAATTATTTATTTTCTTTTAATTTCAATTTATCTCCCCTAATAATCTTCACTAATCATTCCTTTTCTTCATTACCATTTTTTTTCTTATTAATTATCTTATTATATTTCCCCTTTCTATTTTGTTCAATACTTATCTCCTTAATTTATACTTTTTTACTATGCCATTTTATCTTTTTAACATTTTTTTCATTTTAAATTGAATTTTTTAAGTTCATCGATTATTTTTTGTTCAACTGAATTTTTCTTGCTTCAAAAATGATTTTAAATCTGACTAGATTGGACTAAGCATCACTTGGGGATCGAACTAATTAATTGAATTAATTAATATGGTCTGATTTTAATAACAATAAACTAATTATTAGGATTTTTTGAGAGATATTACGCACTAAAAGAATGTAAAAAAGATTTAAGACGAAGTAAAATATTATTAGATGAAACATAAGAGGATTGAAATTTAGATTATTTTTTGTTTGGACTCTTAAAGAGTTTATAAAGATTTTTTTTATGGATGATAAAAATTTTATACCAATTGAAATTTTGAATTAATTTTTTAAAATTAAAATACATTGTGCCTCCCACCCATGTTTACTCAACTTTTACTCCAAAATGTCTTGAGAAAATTTTAATTAAAATATAATTCAAAGCATTATTACCACTACTTACGCATTAAGATTTAAATTATAAGAAAAAAAAATGTATCATTTCAATATTTGATCCTTGATCTGTTAAACTCCATGTAACTGCACACATTAATGCCTACTTTACTATCAAAAAGACAAAAACAATAAATGCTCCCGTTTTCCCATCTTTTAAACAGTGATCCCTTGGCTTTTAGTCAGTCTGATCAGATCAGAGGGTACAACTTTCTTGTCGAACTCCATATTATTCTATAAACTGATACAACTCACCTGCAATATATTATGAGACCCTGTATAAATCTCTCTCTCTCTCTCTCTCTCTCTCTCTCTCTCTTCTTTTATGATATCACGAGAAACAAGAATGCAATAGAACAGTGTCAAGTAAACATCCGTCTCTGGCCTCGCCTCCCTACACGCTGCTTCCTTCTAAGAAGGTACGTGCAGTGCATGTATCTCCAATATCTCATTTTTCCTCGGTAACCAACGATAAATCACTCATACGTACGCATATAATATATGTATTGTCTTTACTCAGCTTCCCCAGACCAGACGGATCCATCACCTTTGTGTCCTTAAGCATCTCTCTCTCTTTTTTCCTACATGTCTTTGATCGATTTGATGACATATATCCAATCGTCTTTGATTCTTTTAAAATCTTAATCATGTAACGAGAAAGGTTAAAGCATGGAAAAGTATAATTTAATGAATATATTATACACTAGATAAAAATGATAGAGTTGAACGGGAAGAAAAGGTTTCAAATTTAAAACTAAAAAGAAAACAAATGTGGAAATATACAGTTGGAGATGAAAATGGAATCAGATATATAAATGAATTACGTAGAGCAATTATCTCAAAAGAAATAAAATATAAAAGAAAACTGAATATGAAGATCACATGTAAATAAAGTTAAATATAAGTGCTTTAGCAACTTCCACTTTAAAATAAGGGGTCAATATTTTTTTAAGTAGAATTATGAATCATGATGAACTTTACATAATAACAGCTAGCGGTAGATGAAACACACACACATACAAAACACCCAAATTAATTGTATACTCAGACTTAGTATTTGATTCATCATCGAAATGCAGAAGAATTTAAACTTACAAGTGATCACGTATACGCCATATCCTGATAATGATATCCATCTGCAGCAGCCTCCTATCCAGTTAATGGTGAAGTCGTGATTTGACTTGTAATGAGGGGGAGCTGATGACAAATATTTTCTTTGGTAAATCTAGTACGGTGGATTGGCCAATTAGGTGTCTCTCTCTCTCTGGCCTTGGTTGTCTTTGCGTAAATGCACCAAAAACTTTTACCAGTCAACGACGGAGACATCACAGTAATATCCTGTATGCATTTACAGATCGCGTGGATGGGGGATGGTGGCAGCCAAAATCACTTCGAATCTTTTAACGACTGTTTCTGTTTCAACAGAATGTCGCAGACTGCTGCTCAGCTTTTAATTTTGGATGGAACGTGCATTAATCACATCAGCTTATTTACATATGATTACCATCCATGGCATTAGTTACGGTCACGATGGTTTGAGGGATTAGCTTTCGGGCTTAGTTTTCCGTTTGTTTTTTGGTGACATGAAAAATATTAAGCAGAGATTAAGGCATTGTTTGGTTTAAGAATAACTATTCAAGGATTAAATGTACTTATATTCTAATAGAATAGTTATTTTTTTTAAACTTGAACAAAGAATAAGTAATTCCAAAAAAAAATGGAATAATTTATCTCTTGAAAAACTACTATTCATTAAAATAATACTTTTATAAATGGCAACATTGCCCTTCCATCATTATGGCAAAATAGGCATATGTTTGACAGAATAAAATAAAATTATGTCTTATTTTTCTACTTATTCTCAAAATAAATAGCACCTAAAGGATCACCAACATCGCTAGTTAACATCATTTTCATTTCATCCATTGATTTCAATGATGTTTGGAGTGCAAATTTAGCGAATCAGTCTGCAACTGACTTTCAAAAACTTCTCAAATTGTTGATTCGAGGATTTTGGTTGTTTGGCTTCATTATGTTTTGGCCTATATGTCTTGATGTGGCATCCTATTGATTTTGTTGGCTTTGAATTTATCATCCTGACATCTTTCACTATTTTTCGGCTTCTTAGCATCACTGTTTTAGATCTCGATAAACACAGTTATTTCACTTCTCAAATCTTTAATAACAAAGATTTTATAGCAAATAAAAGAGGAGCAATGTTGATAGTACAGATATGTTCCTATGATACTACCTTATATATCACTATTAAATCCATTTCTAAGATTAACTTCCTCATGCCCAAGCGCACCAAGCATAATGAAGTCCTAGAAAAGTAGCCAACAACTTCGCACCAACAAAAGACAAACATCCAATATTATGGGCAAAACTTTCAATCCACTCTTTTTGACTCCGACCTATTACTCCCCTAGCTCCGATCAAGCTTGGATTCCTCTTTTAAGTTTAATTCAACCTTGTGATGACCCTTGCCACTAGATTCAATGGTTCTTCTTAGCCTTGACAATGGTATTATTGGCTTGCTAAATATTTGCAACACAGTTGTCAATTCAATAAAGTAGATGTGATGGTTCATTCCGCCCATTATTGAACACAAATTTGTTTTTATAATTTTAGATGAACCATATGGTAGTTGCAAAAGATTCTACTCCATTATCCATCACTATTGCCACCACACCTACGTAGAATTAAAGCTTTTTTTGACATTACTAGTGGTTTAATAAGCGGATAACGGTTCAACTAGCGGATATGAGATTAACTAGCGGATAACAGATAACGAATAATTAGCGATTAGAGGTTGTAACAAATAAGTGTTTGATAAATTTAGCAGTAGAATTAACTGATGAATATAAAATGACATAATTAGACATACGATAAATTATTTAATTTAATCACTATATAAATTTCATTATAATATAATAAATTAAATATTTATATCTTAATTAAATAAATAAAAGTTCACAATTATCTTTTTTTGTTAAAATATATAGAAATTTATATTGACAATAAATTTTATATAATGCATCGATGATAAGAAAATATTATTTGTGAAATTATTTTTTATGCATTGTTAACATATGAATAATTTATAATTAATTAATTATGAATATGAAAATAAATATAGTGAAATGATCATAAAATAAAAATGAGAAAATAATAAGATGAGTTAGAAAGAAATAATATATTTGAATAAGGGTAAAATTGAAAAAAAATTATAAAATGTTAACTTCTAATCTCTAAACGTTAGTAGAAGTAGCTTTTCAATATTTTCATATGAAACGTTAAACGCTATTTATTTTTATTATTTACTAAATAAAAAAATTAGCTTTTGAATCGCTAAACGCTACTTGAAATGTTAATTTTTGTGTTGCCAAATAAAACCTAAGTAAACTAAAATAATCTCAAATTTTATAGAACCGTACTCTTTCAAAACATGAAAATGATTTCTAAATAAATTCGTACTACAATCATTGGCAATTTCGAGGTAAAAATAATCATTGATTTTGTTGCAAGTTTTATTTTTAATAATAAACATTACCGTAATTATGTTGTCAGCTAAAGAGTGAAAGATTAATAACAAAACTTAGATGCCAGATTTTATTATTTTTACAAACCATTGACTTATTAGAGATAATCAAAGTTCCTTGAAATTAGCAAATTGTTTAACATGAACAAAAGGTTCATATTGCATCTTCAATTGCACCATTTTAAGTTAAAAAAGATCATGATGATAATATTTGCATAGTAATTAATAAATATTATCAATTTAATTTGAAAGATTTGTGCATATTCTTTGGATCCAAAATTGAACTAAGAACCTCGAACATCACAGTTCAATAATTGAAGTTAGTGCTCGATCCTTGTAATTTCGAATCTATTACAATAATAAAAATATTAACATTGTGATAATATTCAACTCTTACATTAATTAGCTATCCATGGGGAGGTATTCTTCTAATAGCATTTAAATTTGAAATTGTTCTCTAATCATCTCACAAAACTTTTTCACCGTGCTAATTAAACAATTCCATCCATCGCTCCTTAATCTTTGAAGAATCTTAGTAGTAGGGGGTGAGCACACGTCAAGATGTATCAATAATCCCGACCCCCATCAATTCGAAATTCTCAATTTTTATCCTAACTTCATACATAATTGGATTGGGACAAGGACACACATCTTGAGATCCAACCGAGACTCCTAAAAATTCAAATCGTATCTCCATGTTCTGAGAAATATTTACCATCCGGAAAGAGTGAAATATTATATTTATGTAGGGGTGAGAGTGGTTCAAGTTAGGTTGAGTTTTCGGTCCAAAAATATTACATGCTATTTTTTGGAACAATTTTTAAAATTTAAAACCACCCTAAACCATTAAAAAATAAAAATCACCCTCTAGCGGGTTGGATCTTTTGGATGGTTTTTTCAGGGTCCTACTTTTATATAATTATATTTTATTATATATAATAAATTATAATTAGAATATAAGTGTTTAATTCTATATTAAATATAAAAATACTACTAAAGTTTAGAGTTATGAAATTAAAGTTCAATAATGTGATAGAAAAGTATGAAAGTTTATACAAAAAATATTATATCTATGATAAAAATAGATAACTTATGAATTTCTTATATAAATAAAAAATTATAAAAAAAAGAGTTCGATAGGCCCTACGATTTTTTTGGATGGGGCCCTAATTTTAGCAGATGAGATTTAGTATATTAAAAACTATCCTAACTCATATCCAGACTCCTAGTTTTTTATTTTTTTCAATTCGATTTTTTTTAGTTCGGTAGGTTTTTAGGGTTGGTTGATTTTTCTTACACCCTTATATTTTTGTTTGTATTAATTAAAAAATTTATACCTTATCATATATTATAATAATTTAGTTGATTTATTTTTATCATTAAATATATTTTTTTATTTGTTATAGTTGAATTAGGACCATTTTGAATTTTTTTTCTTGGTAATTAATAACATTCGAGTTTCGACCGAGATGAAAATTGGGAACGCAATCGAGTGTGACAAACTTTTGAAAACTCAATACAAACCAAGATGGCCTCATGCCAGTCTCCAACTCGAATTTATTCAGCCTTACTTCGTAAATGAAATGAGATGTGTTGTTTCACAAACTTGAGATTGTGTTTACAAAGTTTGACATAATAAATTAGAAGTGCAAAAAACTTTTCTTATGAGATGTAGACTGAAAAAAGAAGTCAAATGAAATTAATGCTTCATAACCCAATCCTCTATATGTATGTAGTAGTGTTCGTCGGGTCACGTCGATCTAACGAACTTGATGACCTAGTCGGTCCATGAGTTGGACTTAATCTGACCATAGCTCGATGGGTGGTTGGGTCGATTATGGATATGACCCAATGACTTGATTTTTTATTTAATTTTAAGTCTATAGTTGATTTAAGATTTTAAATATTTAAATAATACATTAATTAATATTTAAATATTGAGAAAATTTATTTTATACTTAAAAATATTAAATAATCTAAAAAATAAGGAAAAAATAAAAATAATGAAAATTGAATGATTCGATCACCTGATCCGACTGATAGGATTGGATTGGATTTACCTTCTAAAAGAACTTTGAGCCAACCTGACTCAACTCAACCCAAACGATCCAATCGAATTTGTCCCACAAAAGGGCTTCAATCCACCTCGTCATGTGAACACCCTATATTTATAATTAATAATGTTCAATAAAATTTCACATAAGAACTAAACTAGAAACACTCTTAAATGTGAATGCTTAATCAGTATTTCTAGATCCTTTCATTGTATCAATTTAATTAAGTTCTTTTCTATTTTGAATTTCACCACCAACAAATAAACAAGCATTATTTATGGCATAAGCAATTTTCAATTGATCATTGCACTTACATAATACACCAATCATGTTAATAATGAATCTTAACTTGTAAAAGATAATGAATGGAGAGCACATCATTGAAGCAACAATTGATGCTAATTATAGGTGATGTGTCATACAATGAATATAGTATCATCTTTTTTTACTTATATCCGGTTTCAACTATAATGAAATAATTTAGTATCATCAACTTCTTGATAAATAGCTCTTTTCACATTAGTTGAAAAAAAAATTGTAAAATTTCTTTCTATATTTTCAATGAAGTGTAAGAAGCATTATGTAGAGTTTTGTCTGAAGTAACATTATAAAAGCTATTAAATCGATAGATGGCAAACTCATTTTGAATTTTGAAAATTTTGTAATTGTCACTACTTGTAAAAGCACATTCTTAACATGCATGTCATTTAGTTATATTGATAGAAGTTTGAAATATGATTTCATTCCTAACAATTTGTTGAGATGTATACACCTCAATTTGGTTTTAAAGATGTGAAGACTAATTAAAATAATATATCTAGTTATATTGATAGAAGTATTAAATATGATTTCATTCTTTGCAATTTGTTGGGATAATTACACCTCAATTTACTTTTGAGTATGAGAAGACTAATTAAAAGTATCTATACATGCTCTTTCAACATTTAAATAAGAAGAATTCAGATGTTTTCCAATATTTGACAACATTGTACAAATTTTGTCAACCTTCTTTTTTGTTTCAAAACCCATCTATATATATTATAAAAGCATTTGATCCAAAATGTGCATTTTTCTTATGAAATAGTGAACAAGAAAGACAAAACACTATATCTTTGATCACAGAATGTTTAAAATAATTTATATCATGTTGCTAACAAAGATCTTTGACATTTTTCTTCATGTTTTGGTTATTATTAAACAATGCATCAAAGTTAACAAACTTTAATATAAGCTTTTTCATATTTTAGTTTGCACTTTGGTAGGTATTCCATAGTTGTATATACCTAGATCAGGATGTATCAAGTGTTTCATCAATAGCAATTTTCTAAGTTTTCATAGGATTGCTAGTAAAAATTAAATGAAGATTAGAAGAAATAATTTATTGCTCAATTGAGTATGTTATAAACATTCTCTCTTTTGAAAAAACATCAAAATAATTGATCATTTTTCATCTATTATCAATAAAATTGAAAACATAAAAAAAGTACACGGAAGTTATAAAAATTTTCAACAAATTAAAATTAATATGAATACACCACCATTAAGCTTTCCTGAAATATTTGCAATAAATTATCTAATTGGATGCAATCCCCATATGGCCATATGATCGCATACACTATGATATGATTGTAATTAAGAATTATGCTGCAATATATAGGCCATATGATCGCATACACTATGATATGATTGTAATTAAGAATTTTGTTGCAATATATAAGTTTTCTCGTAAGTCTCCTAGCTATAATAATTATTAACAAATCTAGACTCGATGAATAAGTAAACCTCTGAACACAAAATTGATTCATGGTACATGTTAAATCGAACATCCTATTGAATCAAATTAAACTAGCCAAATTGAATGGATCCCTTGAATCAACGAGAGTTCAAAGTGTCTTCAACAAAAAAAGTTTTGGGATTGATCCATTTGTGACTTGCGCATCAAATTGGCCCATAAGACATGCTAAATTCGAAAACTCTATTGGACCGAGTTTGTCCGGCCAATAGGGTCTCTTGAAATTGATTCAAAGTGTTTGAAGAAAAATGGGGTAAATTACACGAATGATCCCCCAACTTTGAGTCGATTTTTAATTGGTCCTCCAACTTCAATTTATAATTAGAACGTCCATCATCTTTTATTTTCTTGCATGATTAGTCCTCTTGACGGGTGATAGTGGGTTTCCTGGTTGCCTTTCATACGTGGCCGACACATCAGTCATTTTTCTTTCATCTACATCATTTAAGTCATCCACGTCATTTAATGCTCCAAATCATGTAAATTACACAGATCGTCCCCAAACTTTAAATTGATTTCTAAATAGTCTCCCAACTTTGATATTATTACATGATTCATCCACTTGACCGATAAGAAATAGTCTCCTGATTATCTTGCGACGTGACATAATAAAATATAATAAAAAATTTAACTAGCTCTCATCACATAATAAAAAATATTATAAAATTTCAGGGCGCGGATGAGCTGGCAGATGAGGGGTGTCGGCCCCCCTCTCCAAGCTCGTCCTTTGGCGAGCTGGCATAGGGGGTGCCGGCCCCTCTCTCCAAGCTCGTCCACTGGCGAGCTTCGCACAAGGAGCGCTAACGCCCTCTCGCGAGTTCGTCGGCGCTCCTATCATTTTTATTTTTTATAGTCTCTCAACTTTGAGTCGTTTAGGATCATCGACGAGCTCGCGAGAGGGCGTTGATATCCCTTGTGCGAAGCTCACTAGTGGACGAGCTTGGAAAGGGGGGTCGGCGCCCCCTATGCCAACTCGCCAAAGGGCGAGCTTAGAGAGGGGGGCTGACACTCCCCCTCTGTCAGCTCGTCCATGTCCTTAAATTTTTATAATATTTTTTATTGTATGATGTCAGCTAGTTAAAATTTTTTATTATATTTTATTATGCCACATCGCAAGATAATCGGGAGACTGTTTCTTACCGGTTAAGTGGATGAATCATGTAATAATATCAAAGTTGGGAGATTATTTAGAAATTGATTTAATGTTGGGGGACGATCCGTGTAATTTACATGGTTTGGAGCGTTAAATGACATGGATGACTTAAATGACGTGGATGAGAGAGAACCGACTGATGTGTGCAAGGCAATCGGAAAATCCACTATCACCCGTCAAGAGGACTAATCGTGCAAGAAAATAAAAGATGAGGGACGTTCTGATTATAAATTAAAGTTGGAGGACCAATTGGAAATCGACTTAAAGTTGGGGGACCATTTGTTTAATTTACCCAAAAAAATGGCAACAAGAAGGTTTGAACCTTAGACAATCTTGGACAATAATAGTGTGAAAAACATCAAACCATGCTTAGCTATTTGATTGCCGATGGTGTTAAACTATGTTATACAATTATTATATACACATGTCTAAAAATGTGGTCCTTAGGAGATAAACTTTTTTTAAACTTTCTACCTTTCTTAAATGACAAAAAAGTAATTTATAAATTAAGTCATGACATTGATATTAACAAATAAGTTTGCAAAATGTGAATTTATTTTAAAAAAAATTAAAATATTAACATTGGGTTTGTTATTTATAGTGAGAACTTTTCAATAATATCATTATAGTTTCATACATAAAGATTTTGACTATTGATAAGCATAAGTTAATAATCAAAATCAAACTAATCAAAATTGACTTGGTGAACTATCTAGGTGGATGTTCCATTCAGATCTTACAACATTTCTAACTATACTCTGTCATTCAAATCCTTCAAAAGAAAGTATGATATGACTAATTATCCATTTGGAAATTTGTTAATGCACGTGTATAGAGATTTTGGAGGCACAAAAAGACAGTAATTATGCATAATTTTAGGTTAATATATTTTGTATATTACGATAAACAAATTTGGATATTATGACAAATAAATTTAAGTGAAGTTATAAATAACCATCATTTAGTTGAACCTTGATCAATACCTATATATCACTCTTTTGTATTATAATTTCTTATATTTATCTCTTTTTTGTGTGTAATTTACTATTACGAAATTCAATTTGTGATAATAAGATTAAAGAGTTAATTGTTTATACGGTGATGACAACCTCATTTCATATTCAATCTTGATTCTTATTGCTTAAAGTTTGTCACTAAATCTTGAAATCACTTTATCATTTGATATTGATATATTGAAATTTTTATTATTACAACAAAGGATAAAATTTTCACAAAATATAAAATATATTATGGATAGTATATAAGTAAATAATAAATATTTGTGCAATAGAAATACTTCGTATCAATGTGACAATTCCATCAAATATAAAACAATAAGCTATGTTGAAAAACTTAAAACATTAAGTTTTATGAGGGCTAAGAAACCTGTAGCATAGGTTTAGTATACATGAGATTTGAGCGCAGATTGAGTTGGAATAATATGTGTGCAAAATGATATTAGTTATGTATCCTTAATTTGTGTAAGAAAATATAATGATACATACATATTTTCACATACATTCAATTTCATATTTGGCTTAGTTGTTATTTAAATTTTCATAATATACATCATTTGAAGTTTTTCTCTATTTTTCTATAAATCATAAAGTTATTTAAGATTTTATAGTTCATTTTCAAAATATATATTCTACGTTGGAAACATTTTTGTTGAAATCACCATTGTTTATAGGGGTGTTCATGGGTCGGGTTGGACAAAGCCCATGAACAAATTCGACCAACCAAATTTAGTCGGATCGGGTCTAGTCGAGCCCCCCTTGGGGTTCAAATCCAACCTAGCCCGACCCGATTTTTTCTTTTTTTTTAAAGCACGAAAAGTGTTTGCATCACCACCATCTTCGAATAAAGTGTTTCTACGGTAGCACCATGAATAGCGCATGGTAGAGTAGCGCCTAATACTCCGACAACTCCTGTCATATGAAATGGGTAAACCCCACCATTAGCTACTTCATTTTCATTTATTAATTTAATAGTAATAAAAATACATGTCGTACCAAAACATAATTTGTAACTTGATATCCTTTTGCCTAGCAGCCAAAGATTTACTTATGTGGAAAGACTGATTCATTCGGATCGACATGAAGGTCCAACTCCATTGCGTTGCTAGAATCCATATTAACATCGATCGATGGAGAACGTTAGCACAATCATCACTGCCACCGCCAGCCCTCGCTCTGCAACTCATAGTTGCCATGAGTGACCCTCTTTCTTGATCCTTCTTCTAAAACCTTGGTGTAACCGGCGGTCATTCGAAATTGATGGGGGTGGGGTTGACGGCGGCCGTTCGAAGTTGATGGGGGTTGGAGGCGCCGATAGCTTGTGAGAGATGAAAGGTTGTGAGTGATCTTAGGGTTAGGGAGATGGAGAGAGACAATTTTATCAATATATATATGATGGAATAGAATAAATTATTAAGAAAAAATTAAGACACGAGAATTCGAGGAACCGACGAAGTGAGGGCAATCCACCCCATCTCGATCATTGAAAGAGGGTGTGGAGGCAAATTACCCCCATCCCCGCCCCCGCAAGGGCAAAAATTCTCGAATTCGGGGCCTTCATCGGGGATTCCCCGAGGAGTCACCCAGGGGACAGAGATATTGTCATCCCTAGTTCCACGTGTTTTACAAATTTAAAATCATTACGTTGGTAAGAAAATAAATAAATATTATTCTATCTTCCGGACTTCCTCCAAATTAACCTCGGACATCGAAGATCCAGACTGAAACAAAAAAATATAAAATTGAAGATATACAAATTACTATCAACATGTAATCTTTTACAATATATTTTAATTTTTAAAACATTTTCTAATAATATTCTTTTTTTATTTGGCACCACATTAGTCAAAGAAGAAAAGTAACATGTATTAACTTTTTCAATACCCACTCGAGCCGATATCTAAAATTATTAATACCTAACTAATGCTAAATCAAAGTAAAGAGTAAAATAGTATTGGCATCTAAAATTAACCAAACAGTGGCTCTAAACATGAAGCTATTAACTCCCAACAACTTTATCAGTTGTGCTTAATCCATATATATTATATTTCGTTAAACATTAAGGAGAGAAATTGATACTATTATTTTATACTCTCGTGACAAAAATATGTTCCTTTTTTTATGATTGTTTAGAGAAATAGTAAACTCATCACCAAACTAAAGCGCTCTTTTGTCCTGTGGCCATCGTCTCATTGACAGCTAAAGTTCTTGGCCCAAGCATTAAAAACACAAGAAAAATGAAGGGGGGAGAGAAATTTCTCAACAAGAAAGGAGAATTTTTTTTATTCGTTTTATGTGTCACAATCGCAGGCGTGGAAGGTGGAGATGCGTCTCTTCTTGAGATCTCGATCGTCCAGCTTCGATCCGACGGAGGTCCGCTCGCTCTCGGAGCTCGGCCAGTGCCTGTGGTGCGTGGCCAGCACTGTCACCGGCGTGTCGCAGCTGGACGCCTTCTCCGGCGACGTGTCCCAGCCTTCCATCAGACTGTAGCATTCCCATAACTCCTCCTGCGCGGACGAGCAAAGAGAAGAAACGCGAACGCTAAGTATATCAAAACAGCGCGACCCCAGAAAAGTCCAGGAAGGTGGGAAAGAATTAAGCAGAAATGTGGATGAATATGGTACTTCATTGAGAAATTTGCAGGAAGACACGGAGGAACGGAAGGCTGGAAATTGTACGGGAAACAGCTCGTACGCGGCGGAAAAGAGCGCGGCGGCAGCGACGATGGAAGGTTTGAACTCCATTATCTTCGCATCTGTGGGTGGTACAAATGCAAAAGAATCAGCTGAGTCCACCATTAGAATAATTCTGGAATATAACAAAAAAAGTAGAACTTTTTAGCACGATGATGGCGGTTTCGAATACCGTTTTGAGTCTTGAAGATGGTCTGGGTGGCGTGGGACTTGAGGGCGAAGAGCAGAGGAGGCTGGGCGGGGGAGAAGGAGGAGGCGAAGTACCGAAGGAACGAGAACGGCGTGATGGACCGCATCCGCCAGTCCAATGCGCCGAGGACGAGGAGCTCCATCCTTCGGATCGTCCTGGCATCGAAGACGAGACCTTCCGCTTGCTGCTGAGACGACGTCGAGATGGAACAGTAGAGACTTAATGATCGCAGTAAAGAAGAGAAAGGTTCGATCTTGGACGGGGAATGAAATCATAGGCTGATAGTAGCACCTGGAGGTCAGCAACGGAGAAGTCCGTGACCTTCTTCATCTTGGAGGCGAGGGAGAGGCAGGCGACGGCGAGGAGCCGAAGTATCCAAGGCTTCTCCATCTGCAGCACAAACACTGTTCTCAGTATACCGTTCGATGGAACGATCGCATTGTTAACTATCTGGTCTCGTCGTTTAGAACTTACGGAGACAGTGCTCTTGAAGAGGAAGCGATGCACGTAGTTGATGGCGAGGTAGACGACGAAGGGATCAAGATCACAGTCCGATTGCGCCTGTTGATAGTTCGGTTAAGCAGGAAACAGAGCAAGAAGAAAAAAAAGGTGATCTTTCGTGTCGTTCGCCGTTGTTCCAGTACTCTGTCGTTCTGAGAATGTTTACCTGGAGGAGAATGGAGACGGCTTCGCGGCGGACGGAGAGGTCGATGGCGCAGGCGGGGGAAACCATGTGATCGGACTCGGCGGCGAAGAGGGCGGCCATTGGGTCCCAGTGGTGCTGGTGCTGCTGCTCATCGTCGTTGACAGAGTTCGTCAGGGGGCTTTCGAGATCGAACTCCATGACTGCTGTTTTGTGCAATGTGTACCCCTCTTGTCGAATTTGGAAGAGACGAAGCCAACAGGGGAGGCAATGGTTAAACAAAAGAGAAGTTTTTTTCCTAGCAGGAGAAGTGGAGCAGACAAGATGCCATTGGAGTATTATCAAAGAGACCCTGTGCAGTAAGGAAGGAAAGGAGGAGAGACTTCTAACTCACTCTTCTACTTGTAAAGGGGGAGATGGAAGGTGGTCTACACTCATTTCCCCTCTCTCTCCCCCTCTCCTTAAAAGTGTGTGGAGTCATCAGCATCTCTTCCTTTCTTCTTATCTACAGGACTTCTTTGCTCTTATTTTTCTTTGTTGTTATTGTTTATTCCAGAGAGAGAGAGAGAGAGGGCAGGAGCAGCAACCAACAAAACAGAATACATTAGACATGTATATAATTTTGTCTTCTCCTTTGTAGTCTCCTCTTTGCTTCTTCTTCCTTGACGATTTTTCGGGGTAACACAAGTTTGTTTGGTTTACATTTGTTTGCTTTTGGGATGCTTGTGGTGCCGCTGCCCCTTTTCCATAGCTTATAATCTAGGGGTTCTAGTTGATTAGTTTTGTGGATGGATCAGATCATGTTGATTTATTTTATGGGAGTCCACTTCCGGCTTAAATTAAAGATTTGGATTAGTCTAAAAATATCAAAGACCTGAGCAAGTATAAAGAAAAGTGTTGTTATGATGATATGCTCCAACCTTAATTTCATTATGGGAAAATTCACCAGCAAATAGTTAATCTATGCAGCATGTAAGAATCCAGAGGCCATAAAGTTATAGAAGTAATGTCCAGCTATATAGATGAAAAAAAAAAGTTAATGTGTGCATTACTCATCCTCTCACATAGATCTCCTTCGCACGCAAATTTAGGAGTTATCTTAAAAATATATGTTCAAGGGAAAGAGTGCGATATGAAAAAAAAAATAAAAATAAAAAACCTGAGAAAAAAGAAATACGTAGGCGTGCTACATTTAAATATTTGTTTCTGGCTTAATCTTTCTTAATTTGGTTTGTAAATATTTGGGATATATATAATGAGATTAAATAAGACGCAATCAAATATTTTTTTCTCGTATACAATATATATTTAAAAGAGAGAGAATGTCGCTGCTTCTTTACTCCATACCTATCTAATGCTTCTTCTTCTCTATTTCTTAATAGCATTAAGGTAGACTGTTGTCGATGTGACAAAATTGTAATACTTGTTTTGGTTCGTTCTGGCTAATCCACTCTTGAGAGGAATCGTGTTCCTATTCATGATAGTTAAATAATAAATTGATGAGAGCAAGATCTTACCAATATATTAAATAATAAATTAATATATAAAATTAAATAAAACAATGATCGTTTGTTAATAAATTTATAATAATTTAGATTATAGATAATATTAAGTTAACTAGCTTTGTACAAACATATAAACGTACACTACTTATGTAATAGTAATTTAATATACAAAAATGACAATCATATTATTAATATGGAGTATCATTATATAAATTATTTTTAATATATATTAATATTAAATTTACTTTTTGAAGAAAAATATTAGAAAATTTTAAATATAACCATCCATCTTACTCCTAATTTTATTTCTCTAGAAAATATGTTAGGTTTGATGAAAAAAAATTGAAAAAAAAAAATCAAAACTTTATTAATATGATCGACAGAATCTTATTGATACTACAAAACTGATTTCAAATTTGTGATAAAGATTGCAAATTTTAGATGGGATCATACCGGTAGCATATACGGTAAAGTGGTTATGAATTTTACCTTATTTTTTTTGTCTTGTCACATTCATTTGATGAGCATATATTAGTTTATCTTATAAATTAAATAAATGATGAATATAAATCTGATGTCTAGTAAACAAGATAGCATAAGTATTACATATCACGTATAAAATGGGTCGTTCTACATCAATTTTATCATATAACTCATCAATTAATTAATTTATAATAGTTGGACAAAGGTGGAAACCAACCTATTTGAGGCCTGCCATTTGAAGTGGAGATGTTTATTTTTCATCTCCATTTTCAAGAAACCCTGAACCTTGGAAGGAAATTCAATTCACCGGCAAATTAGGGGAAGACCAACAATTGTGAAAGGGATGATCCCTCCTCCTTCCCATGAAAAATAATTAGGGGAGATGCATTATCCTCCCTTGAATAAACAAGGCGGAAGGTCCAAAGCTTAGAGTTTTGGTCTTCTCTCTTGACAATTTTATATATGTTATGATTTTGAAAACACGTATATGTATACTTGTACAAACAAAATAGGGGACGAGGTCCTTGTCCCGATCCTTGAAGTAGTGGTGGAGGAATTACGCTTAGATCCCCATCACGAGAATGAACTGTCACACTCAATTTTGTGACCAAATTCTAATTCTAATTATTACAACTCTTAATATTATTTGATTATTTTAGAATAAATTCGGCAAACCTCCTCTTATATTTAATTTGATGTTATATTGATACAAAAAAATAAATACAATTATATTCATCAAAATTTAATAAAAAATATAAAATATATCATTCACATGATGTTATCATTTTTATTACATACGCTATCCAACATATAGTACTTCAAATATTAAGTGTCATGTTACGCCACAAATTATTTTTATTATCACTTGTTTCAACACTTTTATATAATACATGCATGCTTTGAAAAATAAAAGTGAAGATAAAATGAAAGTGCTATAGGGTAATGCGATATATGTATCAAAAGCAAGCTTCGAGTCGACTCAATTCGAAAACTTAAAATTATCTAAAAAATTCAACACGGATAATACGAGCAACAATCATTTTCGTCAGTGAGTGAAATAAAACTACAACAAAGGGAACAATATGAGTGCATATAACATTTAAACAATCATATTTTTCATATGAGAAAAGCATAACCCATATGACATTAATTGTCAATCATATGAACTTTTATATAAATATAAATAACTCAAGATATCATCACATTTACAATTAAACTCCACACATATGTCATTGCACATACTCAATATGATTCAATACATATTATAATTGTTAATTAGCCTTAAATTATATACCATGTACATAAAATAATAAAAGAAAAAAATAAGAAAAAAGAAAAAATGAGGATATGGATGGCTTGGGCCATTAGGCCTAGCTCGTAACCCGCCATTCATTCTCGTTCTCCAACAGTTTATATATGAGGGTTAGGATTTTATCATTATGTATTCTTTTTTTTTCTCATAGTGAATTTTTCTAGCGACGACCTCTTTTGCCCGTAAATATTTCTCTCTTGTTCACATTGATCAAGAGGGTTTTACCACGTTAAATTATTATATTAATCTTCTCTTCTATTTCTCTACTTCTTCGTCTTGATTATTCATGGATCATCAGTGTTATATTCCTGACAATAATCATAATCATAAATCATGTGTCATACAATTAAACATAACTTCATAATCATGAATATTGTCATGTGTCAATATGTATCCTTTCATAATCATTTGTCATATAGTTAAGCAGAGCTTCATAATCACAAGACTCAAACATGCAGATCATATAATTAGTTAATACGTATTGTTCCACGATCCTATGTCATACAGTTAACCAGAGCTTTATAATTATGAGTCTCGAATACTCAATCCAAACATGGGTCAATATATTCACGTATAGCAATCTCTAAATGGAAAAGACACTTGATATACGTTTCAAACATATCATGCAAAACTTATTTAACTTCACAAGCATTTTTCCCTAAAAAAAATTTTATGTAAAAATTTACTTCTATCTCATATGAAGTTTTTGAAACATATCATAAATATATTTCATAACTCAAGATATATTCAACAACAACAACAACAACAACAACAACAACAACAACAACAACAACAACAACAACAACAATGATAATAATAATAATAATAATAATAATAATAATAATAATAATAATAATAATAATAATAATAATAATAATAATAATAATAATAATAATAATAATAATAATAATAATAATAATAATAATAATAATAATAATAATAATCCTTTCTTAAAATATTACTACAAATAAAAGAAGTAATATATATCATTTTGTTATACTATAAATTTACTCACTCACATTGTATTCTATTTTTTCAAGAAGGTTTATTAAATATTTAAAAATATAAAGGATAATATAATACATCCATTGATCAAATTGTTTAATTTTTTCCTATCATAAAATAGTTGGAGTTTCCCTTTTTTTTACTTATAATGTGTAAACTATGTTTATCAATCATCTTCTTTAGTTATCAATTAAGGGGAAAAAAATTAAAACTGTTAATAAGTAAGTTTCAACATTTTTATCTTACAATAAAATCTGGTTTCTTATAAGTGATAAAAATGTGCTCATCAATCGTCTTTGTTAGTTATTAAATAAGTAAAAAAAGTTTCTTATAAGTCAGTTTGACTGATTTATAAGCTTAGTCTAATATGCCCTATATTGTGTCTAAACTATATATATATATATATATATATATATATATATATATATATATTAACTATATATATATATATATATAATTCTTCGATATTGACGCAATTGTTATTTTAATATGAATTAGATAAAAAAACTCGTTCTTCTATATTTCCATTATTGTCAATGAATCCTAATATTAATTTTTTTATGAAACGATAAATATATCATATTTAATTAATAAGTTTACAATAAATATATCATATTTAATAAATAGATTATTTTGTGTGAGGAATTTTGGAGAGAGAAAATAAGAAAAGATAAAGAAGAAAAACAAATTTTTAAAAAATAATTATCACGTAAAAATTGATTTAGAAGTGCAGCTGCTAAAGTGGTATATCGAAACCAATGCGACGTGATACTCGATTTTCAGTTCAAATCCAACTTTGATTTCACTAAATATCATATCCTTTGACGTAATCCATCCAAATCGAGTTCTAGCTCGATTCCGATTGTCAAATACTTTCAACTATTTTGTTGACAAAAAATATTCTTATTATCAAGCACAAAAATATATAAATAAAATATTACGTCTAAAGCAAATACATCATATGTAATAAGGATAAACTAATTTTTATCATTCCACATTTATGTAATAAGAGTTTAAATTTGATAAGCACATTTATGTTTCGCGACAAAAATGGTTAAAGAATAAGTTTAGCTATCGGATTATGGATTCATAATATAAAAATATGTTTCATACCCACCTTATTCTCATATTTTACTAACTTCATATTTGACTAGGTACATTTCTCCTCGAAAAAAGAAGCGAAAGTAAAAAAAAAGAAAAGAAAAAGAAACACGCCGTTCGCGGCATAAACAATGGCAATCGAAGCAAGCACAGGGCTGCGTTCCCCCAAATTAACTCGCACGTATTAGCAAATAAACTAATTAATTTGTTAATTATCCAATTAAGAAATGGAAGCTATGCGTTATAGGGTTTATTTATTATATGTCGAATGTATAAACCAAGAGCCATATAACAATAATTAGTTAACCTAACTGTTCGTGCAAATTTATGTCTCGAGTGCTGCCGGAGTACGTAACCTGTTTTCTTATGGTCAGGTCGTGTCCCGAACCCGAATCCTACGCCAACTCCTATGTGCTTATCGAGCCCGGGGGTGCATCGATCGATGCATTACGCTTAATTAATAATTAATTTAAGATTTTAGTTTTGTGTAATTGCTTGAAATGTTAATAAAAATTGATTGACTAATGACTACGCTGTGTGATGCAATTTCGAGGCGGGAAAATTAATAATCTCAATCCAAAATAAAAAAAATTAATAGTAGAATGGAATAATATCCATGTTATTTTTAAGAATTTAAAATTATTTTCTTCGAGCCGCTAAATTGCAGGTCCACATAATTCTTTTTTTGTTTAAACGATTTATAAATAGTTGAACGAAGAAACCCATGAGAGCAAATAAGATTTAGGAATGTAATGTGCAACCTCTCTGCCACGTCAAATTCGAATTGCACACTAGTTTAAATTTGTTCGATTCAAGAGGGACTATAAATTTGAATAGTGAAATCTGTCAATTTAATTTGGTTATCGTAACTCAATCAAAATATTTTCAAATAAGTATTTTTTAATATTAATTAATTGTCAACGTTTTAAGAGCTACTATTTAGTGCAATTTATATACTAATATTCTGATCATTGTGTATCATCATCATATAATTATTATTTTTGAATAAGAAATGAGGATTAATCATACAATAATCTATATAATAATAGTTCAATTAATTAAAAGAAATAGAAAGTTAAATTATTATTATCAAATAAAAAGAGAATATTTTTTTTATTTTTCATAATGTAGAACTGTTGAAAGATTGTTTGGCATAGACGATTATTAAGCCCAACATAAAAAGACTTTAAACATATGGAGAACTTCCTTTCCTAATTAACCATTAAGCAATACATACATATATATATATATATATATATATATATATATATATATATATATATATAATTTTAAAAATTGTATTATAGCTTCAAGACTTATTCTGAGTTTAATAACATTCGCCCACTTGCAATGGATGCTCAATTTTGCCAGCTAAAATTTGGCCATGTCCACACAGATAGAGCTGAAGGAAAATAGAAAGTGGGGTTCGTCTTCATTAATATACTATAATCCTATAAGAATATAAAAATAAAATAAATAAAGGTTATTTCCATTTATCCAGCCAGCCTCAATAACTTTTTTTTTATTTCAGCCACAATAACTTTTCCTGCTAAATTTTATTTATGTAATCAAAATATTTCCAGGGATCAATTAAATTGATGTATTACCATTAGAATAAAAGGTGTTACGAAAAGAGGAAGAGAGGATCGCACGAACACGGAGATTTACGAGGTTCACCTTAAATCGGATTATAGTTCTTGGGAAGCGGTGACTTTCTTTGTTATGAAATAATTATGATTACAAGGATGGATCTATGGACCCTTAGGGAGTTTATATAGATACTCTCTTTAACAGATGATAGGAATTACAGACCGATTGGGTCTTTGAATTAATCCTCAAAATAAGACATCTATTTCGTGATAAGAAAATAAATTAAATCCGAATCACATACCCCCTAGGGGCATTCTGCTAAAGTGTCTGACTACGTAGGGGGACTAACTGATTTAGATTCAAGGCATTATCAACAAAAGAAATATAGCACTAGGTCAATCGATTAATCATAGAAAAAAATAAATTTACGTGAAATATATATTGCACAAATATATATACATGGGTAAATTATACAAATAATCCTCTAACTTTGAGTATGGTAATTAGATAATTTTTTAACTTCAATTTATAATTAGATTATTTTCTAATTTTATTTTTCTTATATGTATTGTCCTCTTGACTGTCGATAGGAGATTTTTCGATTGTGACGTTGATGTAACACAATAAAAACTAATAAAATAATATAAATATGTAATAATAATTAAAGAAGAGCTCGTCAGGGCCGCAAGGGCCCCCTTCTCCTTCGTGCCGAAGAGGTCCTCTCTTGTGTCGGAGCAGGGAGAAGAGTGGCTGCCCCCTTCCTCTCTCCCGACACGCATAGATGACAAAGGGAGGGAATGGCTGCCTCCTCCCGCTCGTTCAAAGGACATAGGAGGTTGGCAGCCGCCCCCTTCCCCTCTTGCGCGGGAGGGGAGAGGGGAAGGGTCTGATATCTCCCCTTTCTCTTTGTTCTCTACGTTCAGTGCATGTCTGTACGCATAGAGGCAGATAGGGGGTGGCTGCCCCTTCCCCTCTCTTATTTGACGTCGGAGGAGAGAGGGAAGGGGTGGCCGCCCCCTCCCCCTCCCCCTCTGTATTTTGTGCGCGCAGAGGCGAGGAGTGGGGCGGCCTCCCCCTTCCCCTTTCCTCTCAATTGCCAGAGGGGAAGGGTGTAGATGCCTCTCCCTCCCACTTTTATGTGCATTTGGAGGGGAGAGAGGAAGGGGACAGTTGCCCACCTCTCCCTCTGTGTGTCACGAGACGTTTTTCCGTGACACGAAGTGTGAAGTCTCGTGGCACTAGTGCCGCTCAACTTATAGCTCTCGGCCGCTCAGCGTCAAAATAATGGAACACATGCAGTCGTTTCGCACTGCTTAATATTGCGGAGTACCAAGTTATCCGCCCTTAGGGCATTTATCTTGTAAGGCCATCCTTATGAATGATCAAGTATGTGACGTTTCCGTAGGGTACACTGGGAGTCATAAGTATGTACGTCTTTTGCATCTTCAATATGTAATAAGACTCATATACCTACGGTACACTGGGAGGAGTTTAATAGTGCCTTCCGAGGCTTAATTGTATGTTATGTTTCATCATGTTTAATACAAGTAAGTTTTTCTTTAATTCTAGTGTCATGGCCTTGAGCGTGGGGTGGCAACCCACATCGGTGTCCCTTCGTGGCGTCCCGTGGTCCCTTAGTCGTCCCTTCGAACTTTAAGCGCCTGTATTAGTGCCGTAACGCGCTAATGCCACGGTCCCATGACGAGTAGTCCAACACTCTAGTCATGTCCGTGATTGAATGCCTATAAGAGCGACTCTCGACATAGTCATCTCGACCATAAAACTTCTGCTGCAAACTCAAAACAGGCTTCGCTAGGTGCCTATCCGCCTAGTCGCCGCACGTGGTCTAGTGTCCGAGAATGACCCCGTGACAAGTGGTATCAGAACAGTTCTTCTTGCTCGGATTACCCAGCGATGATGACTCACTTGTGTCGTCGCAACGTGTCCTGACGTCGGAAAAGTGCTTCTGCTCACATACTCCTTCACGTCCAGGTGCACTGGTACCATGGTCTTTGATCGTGGACGCCAATGAGGAATGCGTGGCAAGCTTCCTCGCCGCACGCCCAATCGTGCCCCGCAGCATGTTCCTCATACACCCGTGTCGTGTCAAGGAACATCCGTCATGCATCATGATGACGGACTGATCGCCCCGCCTAACCGGGATGGTCATGCGTTGCTCACTCGAGTAGATCAACCATCCCAGGTATACAGTCAAGAATCTTGAAGTGTCGCGCTACGTCAAGAGTGGCCATATGCTCCGCATGTTGGTCTTGTGCTGCTCATACCATGAGAACGCTTACACAAACATGGTGTAACTCAAAGGACCCGTGTCACATTCAGGGACTGTCGGTCATGCACTATCGTGATGACCTGGTGCTGCTCGGTATCTCGTGATATCGCATCGCATGCCCAGTCATGCAACGTGAAGTGCACAACCGCTTCACGGGAGAAGTTGGCTCAAATTTAAGCATCAAGGTTCATGGTCCCTTTTCGGCTAAAGAATATCATCTTATCGGCCAAGGAACATCAAGCACAAGCATCTTG
This sequence comes from Pontederia crassipes, assembly GCA_030549335.1. NCBI lineage: Eukaryota > Viridiplantae > Streptophyta > Magnoliopsida > Commelinales > Pontederiaceae > Pontederia > Pontederia crassipes. The sequence continues at coordinate 56,698,844 of CM060194.1, read as the reverse complement.
CCGTGCTGCAGCATCGCCTGCCACACCACGATGACTTTCAAAAATGAAGCAAAGCATTGATTACTTGCAAACACTCACGGACGAGCTGTCAGTCTTGCCTGCCTCGTCAAGTGTCGTCCCGCAAGCGGCGTGATGTCATCCATCGAGGAGTGGGACGAATCTGATACATGCCAACGCAAATCGACGCCTCAACTCAGCGACCAATTTGGCAAATGATCTGAACGTCGAGCATTGGCGAATCTTAGCATGCTGCTGTCAAGCGTTCCGCTGTCAACCGAAGGAAGGAGTGTCCTTTCCTCTCGGACAACGTCTCGAGTAATCGAAGCGGCCTCCAAGAATCGCAATCCAAATGTTTCGAAGGACACACTGACGATGTCGTCCCTTCGAATGGAGATGGAGGTGATGTTGAGAGCTCATGCCATGAGTTCACCAACCGCAATCCGCTTATCCAAGTGAAACATCTTCACGAACATCCTCATGGTTCGTTGAAAACTCAGAACGGCTATTCTTCCACAAGGGTCAGCCGTCCGATGGACAAGTATGTCAAAGGCGCATGATCCCTGCCGACAAGCGTAATGACATTACTTTGTCCAAATTACGGACGGACGAGCATCTAAGGTGCATCCTTTTCGTGAACGAGCACAACGATCTCGCCCCGTCCATACCCCAAAGGTGTTGCCTAAGCTTCAAAGGAGGTCCCAAGATCAGAAGAAGGCATATCCCAAGAACCCTGCAAGATGTGGCAAACTCAGGATGACGTTGCCATCGCGACAATGTGGAATGTGGCAAACATGCATCCCATTGAGACATGGAACAGAAGAAGTGGTAGCTCATCAATTATGCAAGCCTTGACAAGTTGGGACTGGAGGTCAAGGTCGCTTTGTTCAGCATCGGCCAGATGGGCATGTTGAAGAAGGTCGTGAAAGGTATTAACGAGCTCCGCCTACAGTGTTCCTAGGAGGATGAAGACCCAATATTGGTGCTCTTCAAGCAGAGGGGTTAGAAGTTTTGAACTAGGAAGGAGTTGGAATGACAGGATCGTCCAACCTCCGTTCACTAGTTGTTGCTGCCAAGTAAATCGTGACAAGTGCCATACCACCAAAACGCTTGGGCAAGGGCAATGGTGGAGAAGAGAAGCTCAAGTCACAAGGAGGAAGCTACTTATGCCAAAGACAAAGATCGTCCATCGAAGCTGGAGAATCGAGTCGAACCACAGGCACATGTGGGGAGACTCCCGACGTCGCTCACTATAGCGATTGGGAGTGGACAAGGTGCGGAATGTTATATCAAAGAATCTTGTTCCACCACAAGCCATCGAGCATGTCCACCAAGGGGAAGGTGAAACCGCTCTCAATACTCGACGGACGAAGGACTTAACATTGCAGCCATCGGCAACTTGAGGACAGCGAGTTGAACCACAAGGGAACGTGGGGAGACTCTTGTCGCCCACTATGGCGACTCAGAATGGACAAAGCGTGGATTGCTATATCAAAGAACCTTGTCCCGCCTCAAGACTGCCGAAACATCAGGTGATCGCCAAGGAGGAGGTGATCTTGTGCTCTTCGTTCGACAAAGGTATGGAAGACTTACGTTGCAACCATTTGCAACATGGAGATATTGAGTCAAGCCCACAAAGAGACTGAAATGTCCCAAAGCATCCGTGGGAAGACTCTTGTCGCTCTTCATAGGGACCCAAAGCATCCGAAGCAGACAAGTTACAAATGTCATCATCAAAGAGCTTGTGCTGTTTCAAGCAGTCGAAATCCAAGAACGATCATCGAGGGTGAGATGATCCCGTATTTCGCATTCGACGGAAGGGAGACTTTGTATTGTGGTCACCTGCAACATAAAGGCATCGAGTCAAGTCATGCAGGTCGAATGGCGAGACTCTTCATCGTGTTCTACACGACCCTGAGACAATTTTTCTCCGTGCTATTCCTGAAGGCATATAAGAGTTGTTTCACCTCCAAAGAAGTCAAACCACACAAGTTGACGCTGCACAAGTCGAAGAGAAGTGAAGCAAATAGAGACTTGATGGACGGATAGTTGCTTGATGAAGTCAGACCGCACATGGCGTACTCCACTAGCGCTGAACAAGTGATGACTCCGGATTGGACGAAGCATCAGCAAGCGAAGCATGCCTGAGGGAGGAGTCCTCAGCGAGACCCCAAGGAGCGGGCATTCCTGGCATTGCGTGATGCTGGTGAAGTAGAAGTCAAGGCAAAAGAAGACAGAATTGAACGAGACAAGCGAAGTCAAAACTCAAGACGAAGACCCCGAGGAAGTCCGGACAATGGCGTCGGGGGCGTCGCCGACTTTGGTGGGGGAGAATGTCATGGGGCATTTTTTCGTGACACGAAGCGTGAAGCCTCGCGACACTAATGCCGCTCAACTTATAGCTCTCGGCTTTTCAGTGCCGAAACAATGGAACACATGCAGCCGTCCCGCACTGCATAATATTGCGGAGTACCAAGTTATCCGCCCTTAGGGCATTTATTTTGTAAGGCCGTCCTTATGAATGGCCAAGTAGATGACGTTCCCATAGGGACCGTTTGGCAACGGGAACCAGACGTTCCATCAAGTTTTCGTAGTTCTAGTTGCGTTTGAATGGAGTGGAATTTGATGGTGAGAAATAAGGTAGTTGATGTGATAGGAAAAATAGATGTGATGGATTAATTTTAGATTCTGAAATCATAATTGATATTATAAATATAATATTATTAGTAAATAAAAATAGAAGTAAAAATTTAAAAAATTATTTTAAAAAATTCGTTAAAAAATAATTTATTTAAATTAAAAAAAATCTTATTTTAATAATTATATGTAGTAAAATATAAATTTTTTAATGAAATAATAAGTAAGAAATAATATTATATTAATATGTTATAATAAATAATTTTTAGTTAATAAATAAATTATTTTATAACATATACGTGTGAGAGAGAGAATAAAGAAAGAAAAAAAGAATAATGAAATTAAAAAAAACCAACACGTGAATTCAAAAAAAAAAACAATGGCGGCTGGTATGGTGCCTGTTTCCACCATTTTGGTGGAACCACGGCAAGGAAAAAGGGGTCATGTGACCCCTTTTTTTGTAATCGAGTTCTGTCTCGGGTTTCGCCAAATGTCACATCGTTTGACGGAATCGGCTGGAACCAGGCGGAACCAGACGTCTAGTTCCAGTTGCCAAACAGCCCCGTAGGGTACGTTTTTTGCATCTTCAATATGTAATAAGACTCCTATACCTACGGTACACTGGGAGGAATTCAATAGTGCCTTCCGATGCCCAATTGTATGTTATGTTTCATTATATTTAATACAAGTAAGCTTTCCTTTAATTCTAGTGTCATGGACATAAGCGTGGGGTGGCAACCCACATCGGTGTCCCTTCGTGGCGTCCCGTGATCCCTTAGTCACCCCTTCGAACTTTAAGCGCCCAAGCGCCTGCATTAGTGCCGCAACGCGCTAATGCCACGGTCCCATGACGAGTAGTCCAACACTCTAGTCATGTTCGTGATTGAATGTCTATAAGAGCGACTCTCGGCATAGTCGTCTCGACCATAAAACTTCAGCTGCAAACTCAAAACAGACTTGGCTAAGTGCCTATCTGCCTAGTCGTCGCACGTGGTCTAGTGTCCGAGAATGACCCCATGACATGCGCGCATAGAGGCGGGACCTTTCCTCTTCAACGTTGAAGGGGCAGAGGGGGTGCCCCCTCCCCCTCTTCCCCTTTAGCATTGGAGAGGAGAGGATGAGGGGGCGCCTCCCTTTCTTCGACTTCGACGAGAGACAACAGTCATGTGGTTACCGTCTTTCTTATTTTTACTAATTCTTTATATTATTTTTATTATATATTTTATTATCTTTATGCCACATTGGAAAATTTGTTATCGACAATTAGAAGGATAACATGTGTAACAAAAATAATGTTCGAATAAATTAAAATTGGATGACCATATATTTACCACACCTAACTTGAAGGAGTATACTTTTTTATTCTGGTTAAACGAGGGACATATTATTTACTCATATATATATATATATATACTTTTTTATTCTAGTTAAACGAAGGACATATTATTTACACACACACATATATATATATACACTTTTTTATTCTAGTTAAACGAAAGACATATTATTTACTCATATATATATATATATATATATATATATATATATATATATATATATATATATATGGGTAAAATGCACCTCCAGAGCACCCTATTCTCAGTATCCCTCTAGAGCGCATGTGAGTCGTCCATTGATAAATCAATGATTGATCAAGCACTCAACCTATGTTCTCTTCTCGTGTGGCAGCAACCACTCGCAGTCGTCTGCGGAGGCGGCCAATTCCCCCACGGCAGCGTCTGCTAGGAGGGAGCTCGGCCAAGATGACACATTCATGGGTGCTGACGCCAGACAAATCTCAATCATCGCCAGATCCAAACCCTCCTCCACTGGCGGCAAGGCGAAGTGAAGGTCGGCGATTCCTCCTCTGCTCATTCAGCCTACAGGAGTGAGTGAAGGCGACATCGTCCATGAGCGGCTACTGGGAGCTACTTCGACTTTCAGATCTCCATCCGTGACAACCGGCGAGTTCGACGAGGGTCGCGATCTCTAAAGCGAAGAGTTTGCCGAAGGGCGGCCATCGCTCATGATCTCCGGTCTGCGACAAGTGGAGAGTTCGGCAACGGTCACGATCTCAAAGGTATTGCTCGCTCGCAATCTCTTGCAGATTTGTTTTATTCGATGAAGAGGGAAGGATCAAATGGTCTGATCCGTGGCGATGAACAATGGCTCGCTTGCAGTTTTGCTCTCCGACAAAGAAGAGAGAAGTGAAGGAAGATGAACGAAGAAGAGAAGAGACTTTGTGCATCAACCGTTGATTTCACAATGAACAGCTCAAATGTGCTATGAGGAATGCCGAGAATAGGGTGTTTTGGAGGTGCATTTTATTATGGGAGATGCTATATTCTCCTAATTAGGAGGATATATCCTCCTAATTCTCTCACTGTGACATTAGATATAATTTTATCAACTTTTTAGGATAAATTAAAAATGTGAGTATTAGGAGAATTTTTAGGCTAAACTTTTAGGAGGATTTAGCATTTTTCTTTTATTATATATATATAATGATGTAATATTGAATAAGACCGTGACTAATGTGATTGGGGGTGAGGGTGCGAAGGGAGTACCAAATCCTGGCCGTCCTGTATTTTGATGGATGGATGGGGCATGCAGATAGCAATCAGCCATATATATGATATGACCGCAACCTTGACCCCTCGCTGAATGATGACAACGTAATTGCATGCGGGTGGCTGTATTCGTTTTTTTTCTGTTATTCCACGCCGTGTCTGATTAGCTCGAACTTAAACAGTGTTAACTTTTGTGTTAATTTTTTTCTATTTAATAAATTAGTTTTTAGTCGTAAAGAGTAAAATATCAAACAGGGCCACTTGAACATTTCCTCTCTTTTTTTTTCAAAAATATTTTTATAAATTTCTCATGTCTTATTATTTAGTAGTAAAGAAGTAATATAATAAAAATAAAAATATTAATAATTGAAAACGTAATATTTTTAAGGAATTGGAGTTAACTGGAAATATTTTGGAAGTAGAGATGACGCAATGAAAAAAAAACCATTATAATTACTATGACTAACCATACGCCATATTGTTCTTCTTACGCATAAGTTCGTACCACCGAAACTTGTAGGCTTTGGGTACCTATATATCACCACTCCATCGCTTAATTAGCTTTGCTAATATCATCCGAAGCAAAGAATACGATTCATCAAGTTTAACACCACATTTCCAAGCTGGCAGAGTGAGTATTATTTATTTATTTATTTATTTCTTCTTTTTTTTAAGGAAAGGTAAAAGTATCCATGCATGAGCGGGGATAATAATATTCGCGATCACATGTGTCTGCATTCTTTAGGGACCTTCTGCATATTTATATCGTTGTGAGGAAATAAAATCCTTGACCCAAAAGGGTGCCAAAGGTGAGTATAGACCGTGATATGTTATTCTCTTTGTCTCATAGGCGCAGAGAGAGAGAGAGAGAGAGAGAGAGAGAGAGAGAGAGAGAGAGAGAGAGAGAGAGAGAGAGAGAGAGAGAGAGAGAGAGATGATACCAGATAATTAAGTCCCTACCTTGCTTATGTGGTGCCAGTGGTGCCCAGCTCAGGAATCCGATTTATTACTGTTGTGTCAAGGGTGGACAATGGAGGACCCTAGCGAACCTTCTGATAGCTTTCTCCTTTTCTTTGCATGCATGCTCAGTCAATCAATCCCCAAACCCCATCGCCCCCATCTTTGCTTTTCATGACATTTCAAGGTAAAAAAAAAGAGATCAAGAAATGGCAGATAATTAAAAAGCCTCTGTTATATGACTTAGCAGCAATGTTTTGTGTTTGTGCTATTTTGAGTCGATGCATGATAGCATGCATAGACATAAATATATGGGTAGTGGTTTACTTTGCTTTATGAAATGTTAATATATGGTAAAGAGCCAAAACAAAAGAGTGCCAAATATCTCCTCTCTTTAAGCATGTCACAACTCAAGCCACATATATGTGCATATAAGTAACAAAACCTTGCATGCTTTAGGGATTCTCCTGGTGCATTGGAGCAAGAGAAAGGGAGAGCCAAAGCAAGTGCGTCCTCAAGGGGGAAAGGGCAAAGGAGAGCTAGGAAGAAGAGAGAACTGATATGTACCTCCATGATCCACTCATTGGGGAGAAAAGGTCGAGGGGCGAGGGGGCAGCGAGAGCTTTTGCTTTTGTGTGGCTTTGGCTTAATCAAATTTGTGTCCATGGTGCGCATGAGCTTTCTAATTAGGTAATGTGCATGCCGTGCTATTTGGTTCAATGGCCTGGTGAACTGAGAGCATGCAGCTTTGAGTGCTAGTACTGCAGTGCACTGCTGGGCAAGATCTGGCAGTCAAAAGGGAGTTGAAGCTTTTGCACGCTGGGCATGATACGGTGGGAGGAGATGGAGGTTGTATCATTGTTGTTGATGTTGTTGCAGTATGTATATATTGTAGGTGCAATTAAACGTATAATTTGTAGGTTCTCAATTGTGGGTGGGTTTTAAGTGTAGTGGAAACCATTTGGGTGCATGCATGCATGCTCCACGCTTTCCCCCTCTGCAGAGAGCAGCATCATGATACTGCTCTTGTGAGGTGATAACATCGATCATCACATTGTCCCTCAAATGGTGAGACCTTCCTTTTTTTTTTCTCTTTTATTTTGATACTGATGATTTGATATATGTTGTTGGTACATTTTTAGTAGTAGCATTGTAGTTTGATACTGATTTGAAATATACGTTTAAATTGCATAATTTGTAAACGCTTTATGTTGTAATTTAATTGCTAGCCAATTTTTTTAAAGTTTAAATTGATAAGAATAACAAGATTTATGTTATATTCTTAACACTTTTACGCATAGGACGGTTGATAATTTTGATATAGTCCAATCCAATAGGTGGACAATAAATGAAAAAAATATTTTTTTATAAGAATTTAAGGAAGTTTAAACTACTGACATCCGATCCGATATTATATTAAAATTTAATGTGTTAATTAATTTTTTTAAAAGTTTAAGTCGTTAAAAAATAACATGAACGCTTTACATGAGATCGATCGTATGCGACAGCGACTCAGTTCATACGTCATTGACGCGCGTCAATTTATTGGAACCAATTGATCCCAATCCAAATCGCAATTTCTTAGTTCTTGAAAGCTCCCCTAAAAAAAAAGTTCTTGAAAGCTCAACGGTCCTACTAACGTATGTATTTCGGCATTTAATGTGCAAAATTAATGACATTTTGCGCATTCTTATCTTTAAAAAACTACAACTTTGGACATCCTACATGATTGACGTTTTTTTTTATTTTTTTAAGGGAAAGATGACATGCCAAAAAATAGCATTAAACTAGTCATTAAAATTTTGAATTAATGATTTGAAATATTTTGATAGACCGTTGTGATTATATGTGCCACTCTATTATGTTTAACAGTTTCATGCAACTTGTTCCAATAAAAAAGTATTTTCAGCATAATCGTGAAAATAAAAAGGTAAAATAGCAGGTGAGAGAGGGCCGACAGTTGTGGGCCGTATGGCCTTCAATAAGAGGAGTGTGCAAATGGGCTACTCAGTTGTGGTCTTTAGTTATGGTATCAAGACATTATTTTGGGCCTCATTGCCATATGTACTCTAGAACCCCTAGTTATTTCTCTCATCATTTCTTCTCTCTAAATCATGTCTTTCTGATATATATAGTTATTATTAATTTATTTAAAAATTTCTTTTAAAAAAAAGTGGTAAAAGATCAAAATAAACGAATTATAAAATACGTATTACTTTTGCACATGGCAGAACCCCAGAAGGATAATCTTATACATGAAGAGAATAAAATTTAACGCATTAATTCTTTAATGTAATCTCAACCCAAATTCCTTCCATATTTTATATTTTAAAATAAAGAGGGAGGCCATTTGTCGAAAGAGTAATTCATTGTTATTTTCTCAATTTTGATTCAACATGCACGGGTAAATTACACGAATGGTCCCCCAACTTTGAGTCGATTTTCAACTGGTCTCCCAACTTCAATTTATAACTAGAACGTCCCTCATCTTTTATTTTCTTGCACGATTAGTACTCTTTATCGGTAATAGTGGATTTTCCGATTGCTTTGCATATGTGGCCGACACGTCGGCCGTTTCTCTCTCATCCACGTCATTTAAGTCATTTACGTCATTTAACGCTCCAAATCAGATAAATTACACGGATCGTCCCCCAACTTTGAATCGATTTTTAAATAGTCCTTCAACTTTAATATTATTACACGATTCATTCACTTGACCGGTAAGAAATAGTCTCCCGATTTATCTTGCGATGTGGCATAATAAAATATAATAAAAAAGTTTAACTAACTAACATCACACAATAAAAAATATTATAAAAATTTAAGGACGCGGACGAGCTAACAGAGGGGGAGTGTCGGCGCCCCTCTCTAAGCTCGCCTTTTGGTGAGTTGGCATAAGGGGCGCCGACCCCCCTCTTCAAGCTCGTCCACTAGCGAGCTTCCACAAGGGGCATCAACGCCCCATCGCGAGTTCGTCAACGATCCTAAACGGTTCAAAGTTGAAAAACTATAAAAAATAAAAATGATAGGAGCGTCGACGAACTCGCGAGGGGGCATTAGCGCTCCTTGTGCGAAGCTCGCCAGTGGGCGTGCTTGGAGACGGGGGCCGGCGCCCCCTATGCCAGCTCGCCAAAGGGCGAGCTTGGAGAGGGGGGCCGACACTCCTCCTCTGTAGTTCGTCCGCGTCCTAAAATTTTTATAATAATTTTTATTGTATGATGTCAGATAGTTAAAGTTTTTTATTATATTTTATTATGCCACGTTGCAAGATAATCGGGAGATTATTTTTTACCGGTTAAGTGGATGAATCGTTAATAATATCAAAGTTGGGGGACTATTTAAAAATCGATTCAAAGTTGGAGGACGATCCGTATAATTTATTTGGTTTGGAGCGTTAAATGACGTGGATAACTTAAATGACGTGGATGAGAGAGAAACGACTGACGTGTCGGCCACGTATGCAAGGCAATCGGGAAATCCACTATCACCGGTCAAGATAACTAATCGTGCAAAAAAATAAAAGATGATGAACGTTCTGGTTATAAATTGAAATTGTGAGACCATTTAAAAATCGACTCAAAGTTGGGGACCATTCGTGTAATTTATGTCAATATGCACTAACATGATTGCAAGTCAATTTGTGATTGACGTGAATCCCAAGTAACATCTTCATAAGTTGAACTCAATTAAAGTATAATATGTTGACTAAATTTATAAATAAATATTACTTAAAATAAAATAAAAAGACATGACTGCCCATATCTTTTTTTATATTTTTACAATTTTAGATATAGATAAAGATTTTATATTATTTTTAATTAATATATTATATTTACGCTACATCAGCATCTTAATAATATTGCTATTTCATATTAAGGGATCAATTATTATAAAACATAGTTAAGGGGCAATAATATGGAGTCAAAGTTAAAAGATTAAAGATGAAAATTGCTCTAACATTTTATGAATGATTATTTAGAGAACCAACTATTTGATATTCATTTTTTAGATGAGGAACTTTCTCATAGAACGTTTTTTCATTGCAGTTCATAATAACTGCAATACGATATTATGAGCTAATCATCCCACAGAAAAAAAAGCTTGCAATTGGTTGAGAAAATACCAGAGGAAAGCAGTTGCAGCTGTCCACTCACATGGTTAAATTTATTGAAGAGCTTTCTAATTGTTAAGATAATAAAAAAAAGCTTAAGCTATTAAAAGAAAAGACACAAATTTCTAATTGATTTATCATGTAATTAAGCATTAAAGTCTCGTCTCAAAAGATTAATTTTATTCTTGAATAAAATTTTGATAACTTGGAATATCTTGGATTTTGTGGAGTAAATTCTGCTTCTCATTTGGTTGAAGTCGCCGCCTATTCATCACTATATTCTTACCACCGTTTGGAGAGAGCGACGAGACGTTGGACAAAATGATCCACATACCCTCGCGTACGCAAAAGATAGTCTTTCCCTTCCCCTTCTTCTGCCCCTAGCAAACGATAGAAGGAGTCTGCGATTTTGGTCGCTGTTACATCCTTCATCCATGCTGAAATTTTAAGGCTGGCATTCATCAAACCAGTCCTTCCCTAAGTTCCCTTTATCCAGCAATCTCCCCTATTTGCACGAATCCTGGTATCGTGCAGGAAAAAAAATCAGGACGGTGTTTGTGCATTCTTTCATTGGTGTGACTCCCTCCATGGAATCTCACTACGCAATTGTTATCGGCGGACTTCTTCGAAAATTAGACAGAGCGGAAGGACGGATTAAATAGCTGCAGTGATATGTTGTCATAAGCTTTCTTGTAGGAATGTTAATGTAACATCCGGTAAAAGGAAAACGAAAAAAAAAAAGAAAAGAACTCATGCAGCCCACTCCCGCACCTGACCCAAAAAGCCCACCACCTAAAGCACTAAGCTAATAACCTAATCCCACCTACCCCATTTGCTACGAGCCGAAAGTAACTTCAACCCTCACTGTAGCAGCTACAGTAATCCGCCCTCAAGCCATTCTCTCTCCCTCTAAACTCCATTCGGCCAACAGCAAGAAGAAAGCCATTTCTCTGCTACAGTAAGCATTCCTCAACTCTTTCAATACACACTAATGTTCTCTCTCACACTAGTCACCATTTCACTGTAGCAGACCCTTGTTAGCTCGTGATTAGTAACTAGGAGAGAGAAAGAAGGGATTGAAGTTAGAGGAAGAAGATTAGAGTTAAACTTAGCTAATGAAGATATGTTTGAGGGGATTCAAAATCCAAATCTCCCCCTAATGATGTTTGCATGTATGGATTAAGGCATAAAGAACATACCCTTTGTTCTTAGAGAGAAGATTTGAAAAAAATGTGCATTTTATATGTAATGCTCCTTAGTTACTATTTCATTGCTAATTATATTTAGAACCTCATGTGCTTTATGTATTGTCAATCTTAATGTTCTATTATTAATCATGTTTAGATGTATAATGTTTATTGTGATTTATTAGCTCATTATGAAATTTTGTAAAGCTTATGCACGTTTATAAGTGTGATTAGCATGTTGAAAATATTTATGTGAAAACCTTATTAAGAATGTCAAGAAATGCTTCATATGTTGCTTGGAATCAAGTATGTGTTCAATATGTCAATGTATGCATGATTAGGAAAAAAAAGATGCAGAAATCGTGTTCTGTCGGAATCGTGTTCTGTCGGCCCAGAACGGGCGATCGATATATTACCGATCGGCTGTTCTGGAGATCATTTGTAGTCTCGCACTCTGTCCGACGATCGATCGATTCTATAATGGTCGTCCGTTTTGGAAAGGTCGAAATATTCTATAATTAGCGGGCGACCAGACACCCTGTTTCGGTCGTCCGATAGCAATGTAAAGGTCGATCGATATACTAACGATCGTCCGATATGTGTAGTCGAAATGTTCGACACATTATGTGATTATCGGTCGTCCGAAAGCCAAGTACCGGTCGATCGATATCTCATGGATTGTCCGATTTGAGTAGTAGTTACATTCTGTGATTAACGGACGATCCGAAACTCATTTCGGACGTTCGAAAAACCTATAGCGGTCGACCGATATTCCAGCAGTCGTCCGATTTAGAAGAATGTCACATTTTGTGATTAGCGGACGAATCGAAGTCTAATTTCGGTTGCCCGAAAGGACCATATCGGTCGACTGATAACTCAATCGGTCGTCCGATAACCTTCCAATGGTCGATCGTTACCCAAAACGATCGTCCGTTCTGGAAGCTGATTGGCTATGATTGAATGTCCACACATAGTATCATTTGAAGTATGTATGACCTTAAATATGATTAAAATATGCAATATGTATGAATGATTATATGTATTGATGAAAGCAAGTAAAAGACGGATTGACGTGAAGATGAATTGTTGTAATCGAGGAGGGGAAATGAGTTCCACCCTTGAGTGTGGCATTTTTCGGAAAAATGAGTTCCACCCTTGAGTGTGGCGTTTTCATAAGTCGAGGTGAGTTCCACCCTTAAGCGTGACGTCTCTATTGGGCCTACGTGGAACCAGGAGGCGAGTTCCACCCTTGAATGTGGCGTCTCTATTGGCCTCTCACGAACCTAATTATGGCATAGCTAGTCATTTTCCCACGAACTCAACATAGTCTTCCCAATCAATAAGATAAGAAAGTATCTATGTAAAGATGAAAGATGAAAAGATGAATGATGAATGACTTGGTACATAAAGTAAAGATGTTAAAGAAGTATGATGAAGTATGCACCTATGAGGATGCAATGTAAATGTCCACTTGTCACATCATATCATGATATGATGAAAGATGATAAAGTAAAGTAAGATAAGATCATGATATGCATTAGCCTAATGATAAGTTATGATACGTCTGACTTAAAGATTATGATGTTACATATTATCTTATCTTGCCATGAAGATATGCTCACATGTCATGTAGTATGCATAAGTAGCTCATAACATCATATGACTTATGTTCCATGATGATGATATGCATATGCCATAACATGTAGAGATTATGTTATAAGATCATACCATGCATGAGCCTCAACATACTCTAACGGAAAAAATCCCTGCACCCCATGGATTCGTGCACGTATGGATGAGGCATAGGTTCGGCGGTGATGGCCTCTTGACGAAGTCATTGCACATGGACGGGTCGAGCTACGGTCCAAGTTATCTTACTTATATCATGTCATATTGATGAACTCTTGTAGGAGTTATTTATGTATGACTTATGGGCCTTATGGAGTCATGTATTTACTTAAACTCAATATGTTGTAAGAACCCTTTGTTGGGTATACGACAGAGCCTATTAGGCCCATGGGCCAGTATGTTATCTTGGGTTTGTTATATCTATCTATGAAGTCTTTCGCTATTTACGATGTTATTGTTTTAAGTTTATTATACTATGTTTCCGCTGCAAAGTTTTATGAAATTAGGTCAAATCAAAGTGACGCCGTCCAGGATTCGACAACTAAATTGGGGCCGGATTTTGAGAGCGTTACAGATGATATCAGAGCCATAATTTGGCTCGTATGTATATGTTTTAGGATGTGTAAGACATATGTTGACTAAAATGTCTAAGTGTAATGTCTAAGTATGAAGTCTATATGCAATCGTCACGATGTGCCACCAAACCTAAAGGTAAATGTTATCATATGATTAGCTCATTGCTAATAATGTTCTATATTTATTGAAATGTAGATGCCAATACGAGCAATCGGTGATGAGGATTATGAGAGGAACGCATTCCTCGATAGATTAATCTGGGCGGTACAAAATGCCCAAAGAGCCAATGAACCAGATTATTCCATTGAAAAGTTTTTAAGGCTGCAACCTCCGAAGTTTGATGAAGTAGGAGATCTCGAGCTAGCTAAATCGTGGATCGAAGAAGTAGGAGATATCCTCAAGGTCATGGGATGCCCTACAGATCGCAAGGTGATGTATGCAACACATCGCCTTTGTGGCAAAGTTAAGGCTTGGTGGAAGGCCCGTTTGAAGACTACTCTCGAGAGTGAAGAAGATGTCGAATGGGAAGGCTTTATAGAGGCGTTCGAGGCTCGTTTCTTTCCTGACCATGTGAAGGAAAAAAAGAGGGACGAGTTCCTCAATCTCGTCCAAGGAAGTATGACTGTGGGTGAATATGTGAACACCTTTTTGAGGCTGGAAAAGTATGGGGAGCTCAATGAGAATGAGCTCCGAAGGACAAAGAGGTTCATCAATGGACTGAATCCCCGGCTGCAACCATGGGTTAGGAGTGGTCGCTGCACCACTATGAAGGATGCAGTGGAGCTCGCCACTGAACATAAAAGGAAGTACCAAGAAAGAAAGGATGCCAAGGAAAAGGTCATTAAGAAGCATGAGAGGAAGGCCTAAGGGAATAATCCAAGGAAGGCACCGTACTACTCTCCAAAGAAAGTGGACAACCAGGCCCATATGTTCACATTATGGAAGGACCCATTTTGGTGAATGTCGCATGAAGGCCGAGACATGTTTCTAATGTGACAAGGAGGGCCACTACATAAAGGACTGCCCGGAAAAGAAAGGGGGCAACTAGGACAAAGGAAAAATGGTGGCAAACCCACCAAGAGCTCCAGCAAGAGTTTTCGCCATGGAAATGGATGAAGTCACTTAAGAAAACGATGTGATCCAAGGTAATATTTTAATTATTGGTCACTATGCCAATGTTCTATTCGATTGGGTGCAACCCGTTCTTTTATCTCTCATGTATTTGTAAGCATGCTAAAGGTAAGGTCTCTAGTTACTAATTGTCAACTAGAAGTAGTGACCCCTACCGGAATGGTAGGCACTAGGAAATATATCCCCAATGTATCCATAGAAATAGATGGAAAGAATTTCCCATATGACCTCATATTGCTTCCTATGATAGACTATGATATAATTCTAGGAATGGATTTGTTATTCTGTAATGATGCTCACATGTATTGTAAGAAAAAGAAAGTTTTTATAGGTGACCATCATGGAAAGCCTATAATGATTAGGAAAATTCCCTCCAAGAAAGCCAATGTGCTAATTTCATTTACTAAGGCAAGCAAGATGATTAAGAAATGAGCAAGAGAATTTTTGGCAAGCGTCGTCAAGATGGATTCATAACTCAAGGCACTTGAATCATTGGATGTGATAAGAGAATATCCTGATGTCTTTCCGGAAGACATTGCGGGATTACCACCAAGAAGGGAAGTTGAGTTCAATATTGAACTACTTCCGAGGACCACTCTCATCTCGAAGCCGTCCTACCGAATGGCTCCGGCGGAGATGCATGAACTGAAGACACAATTGCAAGAACTTTTGGATAAGGAGTTCATTAGGCCAAGCGTCTCACCATGGGGAGCACCGGTACTATTTGTCAAGAAGAAGGATGGCTCATTAAGGTTGTGCATTGACTACCGAATGCTCAACAAGGTGACAGTGAAGAACAAGTACCCCTTACCAAGGATAGATGATCTTTTTGATCAATTATCATCGGCACCAATTTTCTTCAAGATCGACCTAAGGAGTGGCTACCACCAATTAAGGGTAGCTGAGCAAGATGTTCCCAAAACGGCATTTCGTTCAAGGTACGAACATTATGAATTTTTTGTTATGGTTTTTGGACTAACGAATGCGTCCGCCGCATTCATGGATTTGATGAATAGGGTCTTCCGTCCACACTTGGATAAATTTGTGATCATATTTGTGGATGACATCCTCATCTACTCATTAAGCCCGGAAGAGCATAGAGAACATCTCCGCATTGTGTTGAAAACCTTGAGGAGGAACAAGCTTTACGCCAAGTTTTTCAAATATGAATTTTGGCTTGAAGGAGTGATGTTTCTTGGACATATTGTGTCAAGACATGGAGTGGCCGTGGACCCGGCAAAGGTTGAAGCGGTGATGAATTGGAATAGACCCAAGAATGTGATCGAGATTCGAAGTTTCTTGGGACTTGCTGGATATTATAAAAGGTTTATTCAAGACTTTTCCAAAATTGCCGCTCCTATACAAGTTGACAAGGAAGGACGAGAAGTTCGTATGGACACAAGCATGTGAAGCAAGCTTTCAAGTGTTAAAAAGAAGACTTACAACGGCACCCATCTTAGTCATTCCCACGGAAAGTGAATGCTATGTTATTTATAGTGATGCATGTGGTACCAGGTTAGGATGTGTACTTATGCAACATGGCAAAGTGGTTGCATACGCTTCATGACAATTGAAAAAGCATGAAGTCAACTATCCAACTCATGATCCAGAGTTGGTGGCGGTTGTATTTGCATTGAAGATATGACGCCACTACTTGTATGGTGAACTTCGAAGTGTATATGGATCATAAGAGTCTAAAGTATGTGTTTTCTCAAAAAGACTTGAACATGAGATAAAGAAGATGGCTCGAGTTCCTTAAGGACTATGAGTTCGCAATATTGTACCATCTGAGAAAGGCAAATGTAGTCACCGATGCACTAAGTCGCAAGTGGGAAGGATCACTTGGATTTGAGAGTACACAAGTGGAATCTTGTGAAAAGCATAGTGCAATGGGCCCCATGTATTTGTGGACGAAGGATCATGTGTATGACTCATCACGTAATCGAATAAAGCTTAGTGAGAAGAATTATTGAAGCTCAAAGAAGGGACCCAAAATATGCTAAAATGATCAACGTATGTAAAAGGGAAATAAATCACTTTGAGTATGGCGAAGATGGAACAATTAAGTACAAGAACCGGCTAAAGGTTCCGAAGGACAAGGCACTGAGAAAAAAAATTTTGGATGAATATCACAAGTCCGAGTTCTCCATTCATCCCGGAAGCACTTAAATGTGCAAGAACTTGCAAAGAAATTTTTGGTGGGAAGACATGAAGAAGAAAGTGGCCAAGTATGTAACAAAGTGCATAATGTGTCAACAAATCAATATTGAGCATCGAAGGCCTTGTAGCAAATTACAACCTTTACCTATTCCGGAATGAATGACAAAGTATCTCCATGCACTTTATAGTAGGATTACCTCGAACCCGAAAAGGTCATGATGCAATATGGGTTGTAGTGGACCGTTTGACAAAATCGACTCACTTTATTCCTATGAAAGAAAGTCAATCCATGGAAAGTATGGTAGAATTGTATGTGAATGAGATTATCCGTTTGCACGGAATTCCAGCATCTATTATTTCGGATAGAGATCCGATGTTCACTTCAAGATTTTGGAAAGATCTCCAAAATGCATTTGGAACAAGGCTAAATTTTAGCACAACGTTTCATCCTCAAATCGACGATCAAAGTGAAAGAACAATCCAAACACTTGAGGATATGCTTAGAGCTTGTGCCTTAGATTGGCATGGAAATTGGAATGATCACCTTCCTTTGATGGAATTTGCCTATAATAATAGTTATCGCTCAAGTATCAAGATGACTCCATTCGAAGCTTTGTATGGAAGGCCTTGTTATTCTCCGGCAGGTTGGAGTGAAACCAGAGAGGAAAAATATCTTGGACCGGATTTGATCCACATGTATGTCGATAAAGTGGAGATCATCAAGCAAAGGATGTTAGCGGCGCAAAGTAGGCAAAAGAGTTATGCAGATATGAGAAGAAGAGAACAACTCTACGAAATTGGTGATCATGTGATGCTCAAAGTCTCACCAACCAAGGGTGTTATGAGATTTAGCAAGAAAGGAAAGTTAACACTAAGATATATTGGACCATTTGAGGTCTTAGAGAAAGTTGGTGAAGCGGCATATAAGTTAGCATTATCACCATCATATCCTAGACTTCATAATGTTTTCCATGTATCTATGCTCCGGAAGTATGTCCATGATGAAGCAAATGTGATTCGGATTGATGAGCCGAATATCAAAGAGGACTTGACATATGTGGAGCAACCTATAAAGATCATAGATTATCAAGTGAAGCATATCAAGAATAAGACCATTCCTATGGTTAAAGTGACATGGAAGCACCACCGTGGACAAGAAGCAATGTGGGAACTAGAAGAGGAAATGCGAGAAAAGTTTCTGAAACTTTTTGATAAGTGAATTATGATTTACTAAAATTCAAGGACGAATTTTTATTTAAGGGGAGTAGATTGTAACATCCGGTAAAAGGAAAATGGAAAAAAAGAAAAGAACTAATGCAGCCCACTCCCGCACCTGGCCCAAAAAGCCCACCACCTAAAGCACTAAACTAATAACCTAATCCCACCTACCCCATTTGCTACTAGTCGAAAGTAACTTCAACCCCCACTGTAGCAGCTATAGTAATCCGTCCTCAAGCCATTCTCTCTCCCTCTGAACTCCATTCGGCCAACAGCAAGAAGAAAGCCATTTTTCTGCTACAGTAAGCATCCCTCAACCCTCTCAATACATACTAATGTTCTCTCTCACACTAGTCACCATTTCACTGTAGCAGCCCCTTGTTAGCTCGTGATTAGTAACTAGGAGGGAGAAAGAGGGGATTGAAGCTAGAGGAAGAAGATTAGAGTTAAACTTAGCTAATCAAAGTATGTTTGAGGGGATCCAAAATCTAAATCTCCCCCTAATGATGTTTGCATGTATGGATTAGAACATAAAGAACATATCCTTTGTTCTTAGAGAGAAGATTTGGAAAAAATGTGTATTTTATATGTAATGCTCTTTAGTTACTATTTCATTGCTAATCATGTTTAGAATTTCGTGTGCTTTATTAATCATGTTTAGATGTATAATGTTTATTATGGTTTATTAGCTCATTATGAAATCTTGTAAAGCTTATGCACGTTTATAAGTGTGATTAGCATGTTGAAAGTCTTTATGTGAAAATCTCATGTGGTCTATGATTAAAGTATTAAGAATGTCAAGAAATTCTTCATATGTTGCTTGGAATCAAGTATGTGTTCAATATGTCAATGTATGCATGATTAGGAAGAAAAAGATATAGAAATCGTGTTCTATCGGCCCAGAACGGGGGACCGATATATTATCGGCCGACAGTTCTGGAGACCATTTGTAGTCTTGCACTTTGTCCGACGGTTGACCGATTCTATAATGGTAGTCCATTTTGGAAGGGTCGAAACATTATGTAATTAGCGAGCGACCAGACACCCTGTTTCGGTCGTCCGATAGCAATATAAAGGTCGATCGATATACCAACGATCGTCCGATATGTGTAGTCGAAATGTTCGACACATTATGTGATTAGCGAACGTCCGAGCACCTTGTATCGATCATCCGAAAGCCAAGTACCGGTCGACCGATATCTCATCGGTCGTCCGATTTGAGTAGCAGTTATATTATGTGAGTAGCGGACGATCCGAAAGACCTATAGCGGTCGACCGATATTCCAGCAGTCGTCCGATTTAGAAGAATGTCACATTCTGTGATTAGCGGACGAACCGAAGTCTGATTTCGGTCGTCCGAAAGGACCATATTGGTCGACCGATAACCCGATCGATCGTCCGATAACCTTCCAATGGTCGATCATTATCCAAAATGATCGTCCGTTTTGGAAACTGATTGGTTATGATTGAATATTCACACATAGGATGATTTGAAGTATGTATGACCTTAAATAAGATTAAAACATGCAACATGTATGAATGATTGTATGTAGTGATGAAAGTAAGTAAAAGACGGATTGACGTGAATGTGACTTGTTGTAATCGAGGAGGGGAAATGAGTTCCACCCTTGAGTGTGGCATTTCTCGGGAAAACGAGTTCCACCCTTGAGTGTGGCATTTCCATAAGTCGAGGCGAGTTCCACCCTTAAGCGTGGCGTCTCTATTGGGCCTACGTGGAATCAGGAGGCGAGTTTCACCCTTGAGTGTGGCGTTTTTATTGGCCTCTCACGAACCCAATTATGGCCTAGCTAGCCATTTTTCCACGAACACAATATGGTCTTCCCAATCAACAAGATAAGAAAGTATCTAAGTAAAGATGAAAGATGAAAAGATGAATGATAAATGATGAATGAGTTGAGACATAAAGTAAAGATGTTAAAAAAGTATGATGAAGTATGCACCTATGAGGTGCAATGTAAATGTTCACTTGTCACATCATATCATGACATGATGAAAGATGATAAAGTAAAGTAAGATAAGATCATGATATGCATTAGCCTAATGATAAGTTATGATATGCCTGACTTAAAGATTATGATGTTACATATTATCTTATCTTGCCAGGATGATATGTTCACATGTCATGTAGTATGCATAAGTAGCTCATAGCATGCATATGACTTATGTTTCATGATGATGATATGCATATGCCATGACATGTAGAGATTATGTTATAAGGTAATACTATGCATGTGCCTCAACATACTATAACGGAAAAAATCCTCTGCACACCATGAATCCGTGCAGGTATGGATGAAGCATAAGTTCAGCGGTGAGAGCCTCTTGACGAAGACATTGCACATGGACGGGTCGAGCTACGGTCTAAGTTATCTTACTTTTATCATGTCATGTTGATGAACTCTTGTAGGAGTTATTTATGTATGGCTTATGGGCCTTATGGAGTCATGTATTTTACTTAAACTCAATATTTTATAAGAACCTTTTGTTGGGTATACGATAGAGCCTATAAGGCCCATGGGCCAGTATGTTATCTTGGGTTTGTTATATCTATCTATGAAGTCTTCCACTGTTTACGATGTTATTATTTTAAGTTTATTATACTATGTTTCCGCTGCAAAGTTTTATGAAATTAGGTCAAGTCAAAGTGACGCAGTCCAGAGTTTGGCAACTAAATTAGGGCCGAATTTTGGAGGCGTTACAGTTAATCAGATACATGTCAGTGGGCTTTATATAATAAGCACTTGTCATGGGATTTAATTAAGATTGTTAACATTCTGCATGTTTAAGGTGTCCTCCATGTATCGCGCTGTAATTCTTATCACTCTTTTGTTAATAGATGTTTCCGACTACAACATTTGAACATGTAAAGTAGTTTGTTGCACTTTGTTGACATGTTTCATTCTGTGTAATATCCGCTTCGTGCAATATCATTGTATTATGCAAAGATTAAATATGCCTAGTCCATCTTATGATAGAACTGTAATATGTTATTTACCTTATCTTGCAATAATTTTTATCTCATGACTTTATAATTATTTGAAATAAAAAAGTAGGTCGACCTATCACTCCAAGAAAACTATCTATTAGTGATATTAGCGTTTCTCGAAATAGACGCTAAAGCCAGTGCCATAGAGATGTCAATTAGATGCTATTATTGCGCGTGATGGAGCAAAAACTGCGTGGTAGACCTTAGCGCTGTTGTAGCATCGACACTGTTCGACGCGCAAAGAGCTGTCTCAAGCATTGCGATGCACTGTCGACGCTAGCTTGGAATCGATATGACGCCGGACATTTGCACATTTTGGCACCGCGCTATGTGACGCTACATGGCGTCACAGATGCGAAGCTGTGTAGATGCCAATATAAAAATATATTCGATCACCTGACATAATAATATATAATATCAAAGATATGTATGTATGTGCAATTAGTGATCTTACCTGGGAAGCTTGTCAATCGACGACGATAGATGCTACCTACAACGCCCATGCTTAGTACTCTTTTAACACTACTTTAAGTAAGAAAAAGATTAACTATACGTTATATATCTATATATGTTATATCTATTTTGACGCAATTCCATATACTTTAATATTTATTATATGTGTACCTTCGACATACATATGTATCCCTATATAATTACTTATATATGCCTATCATGTGTTTGTTCCTAAATAAATATATGTTACGTACCTATATTATATATATTACTTATATATACATACAATATATATCATATCTAGTTGCCTACACATGTAACACATACAACGCTTAATTAGCACTGTATATATTCTTATATTATTTTTATATTATACATATGTTAATTAAGAAATAGGTTAACTATACGCTATCTATATTTATATAACTATATGTTATCTATTTTGACGCAACCCATAAATGTTAATATATATTATCTATACTATACTTTAATGAATAAATAAAATAAATATTATGTGCGTCTGCATAATTACTTAAGTAACATTATATATGTTGCTTATGCATACAATATCTTAATTATACATATATTATTTTTATATTCTCAATCATGAATTATGATGGTTGAATTAAGTGACGATTTATTACAAAATAGTCCATTTTAACGCCACCATAGAGACTTAATAGTGTCTATGTAGCGCCGCAATAGAGCCGCAATGATAGTCGACGCTAGCACTATTGGCGTCGCAACATTGAGATGCTAATGCGATGCTAGTGTGTCGCTAAATAATTTTAGCGATTTATTAGCGTCTCTATAGCGTAGCATTAGTCGACTTTTTATTACCCTTACTTAATCGGACACATATTGACATATAAAGCTATTTCAATATAATCTTAATATAATATAAAGTCATAATGTGTAAACTTATAATATATAAACTTATAATGCATAAACTTGTATGTAATATAAATAATGTAATCTAAAGTTAAATTAGGAAAAGAATTAAATTAGGAAAAAATATTCGAATTAGCATCACTATAGCCTCGAAATAGCATATCATTGTGACTTAATCTCGCACATATATAGACATATACATACATACATACATATATATATATATATATATAGACGTAACACATGTATTTATAAAATACATATAAACTACATATGAATATATACATATGTATGTATGAACTACATATGAATATACACTTATAGTTTATATATATAGACCTAACATACATGCATGCATATATTATATATTTATATAGATATAATATAAACTTAAAAAATCAATATCGCGTCGACATTTCCACGATGCCAACATCGAGTCACATCAGCGTCTAACTAGCACTGCGATACTTGGTGACGCTAAAAATGACCTTAAATCCCTAGGTTCTACCCTGTTTTGTACTTTTTACTGTTCTTCGATTGTGCCGACTGATGATTGCGACCGTCGGCCTCGTCCTCTGTTGCCCTTCTCCAGTGCGTTGCTCCCACATCACCGCGGGATGCCGACCTCCTCCGTTGCAATGACTGTGACCCCGCCAACCTCCGCCTCCTCCGCTGCTCTCCTTCGATCAATGACGTCGACGACTCTGATGATGTCAGCAACTTCTCCGACACTTCCTCTGACCCCGATCGATGACCCCGACAACTTCTCCGCTGCCCTGCTCCATCCACCACCTGCCGCCTTCCTCCACCGCCCTTCGCTGGCCTCTTATGCCCGGTGACGCCCTCCTCCGTCTCCCGCCGCCTTCCTCCACCCTCCGCTGCCCTCCTCCGCCCGGTGCCGCCATTCTCCGCCCTCTTCCACCTCCTCCGCCCTCCACCGCTCTTTGTCGCTGCCCTCCACCGCTCTTTGTCGCTGCCCTCCACCGCTGCCCTCTACCGGCGACTTCCTCTGCCCTCCTCCGTCCGGTGCTGTCCTCTTCTGCCACATGCCGCCTTCCTCCTCCGCCTCCACCGCTCTCCACCGGCCTCCTCTGCCCAACCGCCGCCCGACTTGCTTCGTCGCCGCCTGAATTGCTCCGCGACAATGCGTCTTGCTCCGCGACAATGCGTCTTTCTCCGCCGCTGCCCGAATTGCTACGCAGCCGGACACCGCCCATGTTTGCTGCCCTCCTCGGCCACTCCACTAGTAGAGGCTGCCCTCTTCGGTCGTTCCTCCACTGTCACAATCGGATGTCGCTCCACTGCCTGGTTAGTAAGTCCTTTTTGTTAATTGATTTCTGTTAACTTGAAATTGAAGATGATCATGTTCTTAATTGTCTTAATTTAGATGAATATATGAACAAACTAAATTATTTTTTAAATATGCCTTAATTTAAATAAATATATGAATATATGTTCTTAGTTATGTTAACTTGAAACTATGCTTTCAACTATATGAATATCGTGACTTGAAAAATAGATGAACAACCTAAATTATTTTTTTAATAATGTCAGTTGCTATGCTGCTAATAGTACAAGTACCC
Organism: Pontederia crassipes; assembly: GCA_030549335.1. Taxonomy (NCBI): domain Eukaryota; kingdom Viridiplantae; phylum Streptophyta; class Magnoliopsida; order Commelinales; family Pontederiaceae; genus Pontederia; species Pontederia crassipes. Next base: position 56,674,737 of record CM060194.1, on the reverse strand, counting down.
GACTTGTCACATTCTGATGAGTGGACTGCCACGGATCATGCAGTTATAGACATCACTCGAGGTGAGAACTTTGCTGGACATATATCAATTATCACTAGTTTAATTTCGTATGACATTAATAATTTATTTTGTAATAGGGCTCGTTGATGATGTCGGACTTTCTCAGCCTACTCCAGCTGTACCGGGTGATGATTCATCTTCAACAGATGAAGAGGGATTACACGATAATGGGTGATCATCGTGAATAATAGTGCTAAAAAATTAAATATGTTGTAAAAATTTTATTATAGTTTTGCTTATCATTAAAAATTAATTATTCTTTCTAATTTGTAGAACCACTTTCATACCCGCTAGTACCATGTGGGATGTTAATGCTCTTGTTCTTTCTCACTTGTCGAAAGGGGCAGGATCGTGAAAAGATGTCCCAATTGAAGTGCGGGATGACATCTTTCAGGCCTTTACGGTACGATCTTCTTTTTGGATTACATAATTTGTTTTATATTATTTTTAAATTATTAAGTTTTATAGTATTGTTTAGGAGGTAAATCAATTTTATTCAGATCTTAGTTTGAAGACGATTCAGAGAGCTTTTGAGGAGGTGGCTATTGAAACGCCTTCGAAATTGATTATATAATTTTCGCAAGGTCATCACATCCGCTGGCCTCACTTTGGAGCAGGGCATACAAAGATGACTAAGGCATATTAGGCACACGGTTTAGGAGTCCTTATGTAAGAAGTGATAAGTATGTTTACTTATAAATTATTTTTATTAAATTTATAATTTTTCAATGTCTAAGTATTTGATGTTCATACAGGACGGATGAACAATGGAAAAGAAAGTTGAAAAAGGCAAGAGTTAATCGATTTTTGAAGCCCGAGGCTCATATCCACACAGGCGGATCGATGCGATTTGACGAGCATCGATGACGCACGATAATTTACATACAAAATTGAATAATCAAACTTTTATCTTATACTTATTTTATAAAATATGAAACTTTATTGCATGAAGAAAAACAAAGTGGTATTATAGACTTTCGCACGATCTATGAAGTCACACATAAGAGTCGAAAGACCAATGACTTGATTACGCCCACTACTATAGGCATCTGGTAAGTCTCATCACATGTTCACTTGGTTGATGACGTTAGTGCAAATAATTTTTTAAATGCACAATGTTTAAATTTTTTAGGATGAGTATAATGTGAAAATAACTGAAAAGTATGAAGATGATCTGAGTACTCAAGTAACATTTTTCGAAAGCGATTCACATTTTTAATTTGTATTTTTTATGTTATATAATTTATATAATCTATAATATTTATATGATTGTATAATTTTTTTATTTCATAGAGGATCCTGTTGTTTGGGAGGAGGTGGCTGGCACGACACGAGGAGGATACCTGCGTGTCCTAGGCACAACCGTTCAGGCACCTAGGAGGAGCGGAGGATATGCAGACTAATGTGGAGAAATTATGTATATTTTTCATCTATGTTCAATATGCATTTATTCCATGTTTTACCTTGAACACATGCTTTATTATTATTGAAATGCAACTTTTATTATTTCTCCACATCCATTTTCTAAATATTATTTTTATGGGATATTATTATTTGTGTTGTTTACTTTCCATGCAGAAATCCAATCATTAATTCATAGGGGTATTCAAGTGTATGCCCCCACACGCACACATAAGCGGTAATAGGAGTGTATTCCTCCAACCTAGACACTTAGATAAATTTTAGGACAGACGATGCAGATTCACTATCACAGCTGTCCAAAGCAGCAAACAGTAAACTAAATGTGCCTTTCTACATAAGTATGGTAGATTCCATTGTACGAAAGGGAGGAAGCTTCATCCACACCTTCATGGGTAGATGTGGAAAAAGAAAGTTGCTGGGACTGTGGACATGTGACAAGCAAAGGAAAATGCATCAAATAAGGACCATCAAAAGATTCCTTTTTGCTAAGACAAATGAACAAGTGGCGATATTGAAGGGTGGCAGCCATGCAGGACCACAAGAGCACCTTTTATTGGCTGGAAAGGTTGAAAAACAATATGAAAAACAATTGGCTGATTCTGGACAAGTGGCATAATCCCTTGGGCTATAAAAGAGCGAAAAGGCTAGTTTTAGGGGGTTCGAATTTTGGCTGAGTTCTGAATGCCGAAGGAGGTTGGAGATGCAGCCTCCCTTCTCCCTTCTCTCTTGTATTTTCGTTTCTTTTTTTTCTTCTTTTTTAGTTTTTGTAATGTGTAACTAACCAGCCAACTAGTGATTAGGAGATGTTGATCATGACTTTTGTACTATGTTCTTATCTTCTTTGATGCTTTGATGACTAATTGAATGTTAAGCTTTCCTCTATTTTTGACGATATCAATCCGGTCCCTGTTTTCTTGTTCGACTCTCTATCTTTTGGATTTGTATGTATATTTGAATTCATGAACTATCTTCACCTTGTACCCTCGACCATAGGGACACTGCAGGCTCCATCGCGATCGAACGTGGAGTTCAAGCCTAGATGAAGATAGTTTTATGCGTGGTTCTTGTGTTTTTCACGTAGTTAAATTGGGAGAAGTTTTCTGAGCCATTTGTCGCCTTGCACCTTGATCGTAGGAATGATATAGGCTCCATCGTGACCGAACATGGAAAAATCAAGCCTAAGACAAGCAGTGGTTTATAGTATGGGTTTTCATAGAATCAACAATGAATCTCTTCATGGTTTGGTTTAGACATCGTTCCCCCTTTATCCGCGATTTGAAAAGGTTGTGCGCACTTCGAATTTCTAGCAATAAACAATCGCATCGAGTCAAAGATTTGAGATTACCTTAAATGGTTTCAAAGGATGATCACACACTTTTATTTTTACCATTGCTGTGTTCGATTATTTTCGATATTCTGGAAAGTTCAACCCAAGGCGAGATATTCTTCGATTCTCATTCAATATTAGTGACCCGAGTAGGGCAGATAGGAGATGAGTTATTTTCAAAAGACTTCCAGAATATTCTAGTTCATATTGTCTAAATCAAACTTTTCTCCTCCCTCAAAGCGTCTAAAGAGTCTCGGAGACATCAGTATCTTGCATTCAGCCCGGGAGGGTTGTCCACATTTCACTAAGGTAAGCATTAGTCGACCGTAGCCATCTTGACTTAAGTGTATTTCTCTTGAATGCTCGGTAGTTGATGGACACGAGACCTTGATTCAAGTATAAAAGAAAGGGACATTTAGTCATTTTTATCTTAAATGAAATTCAGAGGATGTAAGTTCCAAGTGAAAACATTCCCCCAGCTCTAGTGTTTTGCTACACTCTTCTTTATCTACTTTGGCATTAAAAATTTATAAAAATTAGTGTAATCTTATTTGCTATGATTTTTATTTTATAGCATTTCACTTTCTCATTTTGAACAACACATATATACTTACGATTTTCCTTCAAACAATTTAATTAAGTGTGAACATTTCAACTTTGTCTCTATGGATCGAACTTCAAGCACTACAATGATGCATCGTACGCTTGCGAATCGCATTTTGATAGTGTAGAGAGATTATAAATTTTAAAACTTCATTCGTTATATACTTCTGTATCAAAGGGTAATACGCTTGATTATTGGGTAAACCTGTATCATAGAGGCCTTTGTCTCATCTTTAGTGCGATATTCTCTATACACACTTTATGCGAGTCACAGGTGGCCCATCTGCTCCGAGCCCATTCGCTGCACCTGATATGATACAGTTATCGCAACAGATATCACAGTAGGTATCGCAGTAGTTGGTTCCTTTATTGTAGGCAATTCAGGGATTGATCCCGCCGCAAAATCAATTCTTGCGAGGTCAAGGACCGAGCACATCAGGATTGAACGTCCGGAATGACAACAACAACTCCCAAACTTAGGATAGAAAACTTTTGCATTATATTAGATATGATTTTGTTATTTATAAGTTTGTTATTAGATATACGTGTTAGTTCTACTTATATGTTTGCATTATATTAGTTATACTTTTGTTAGTTCAGTTTATTACTTTTTATAATGTTATATTTGATATGATGCCTGTGATGCTTGTGATCAATGATGAATGCATTTATATGCATTATATATTTGTATGGTGTGGAAAGGGAAGAAAATATGTTTGTAATGGGGTAAAAGTATTTAAAATTAGCGCTTTCGTAGCATCTCAATAGCATCGCAAGCATATTCCACGCTATTTTAAATATATCATCTTTAGTATCACCATAGCATCACATTAGCGTCGACGCAAGTATAACATTAGCGTCACAGTAGCGTCGCACTAGCGTCGACATAAGTATAAAATTAGTGTCGGAATCACGTCGCAGTGTTCTATGCCATGTCCGCGTCTCAGCTCTATTGCTCGCAACAACAACTTTCGCATCAACGTAATGTCGAGTTAGCATCGACAGTTGATGCTACTTGCGTCGCTTTATGCTTTGGCACTATAGAGATGCTATTAGCTATCGATTCCAGGCGTCTCATATTGTCGACGCTAGAACGACGTTAAAGAGATGCTATTTTTTCTAGCCACGCAGTAGCGCCACATTAGCATCGCGAGTCCTGTGTCACTATTTGTCAATTTTCTTATAGTGTATTATGAATCCAGTAAACAATAATATCACCTCTCATTGTTTCATTCACTATTTTAGCTTATTTTCAGTTTTAATATGCTCTTCTTAATTTTCAACTTCTAACCTTCACAAATTTAATATACCGTTCAAAACTTTGGTTATATATATATATATATATATATATATATATATAATGTTCAATTAATTTTTTCACTTATCACACTACAAGAAAAGAGATCTTTAACGATCGACTATTAACGTCGAGACAAAAAATGATCATTAAAAATAGCCAATAGTGACAAGAAAAAAATATGGACATTATTAACGAAAGAGAAAATTGCTCATCTAAAAAAAGTAAAATTTGGCCATTAAAAGTGATTATTAATGATCATTTAATTTTGTCATCGTTAATTATTTATAAATTAAAATCACGTAAGTGTACAATTAGTATTATATTTGGTGGGAATTACACATTTCCCTACATTAATTTTTTAAGTAACATCAATTTTAAAACACAAAAAATAGTTTATGTATTTAATTATAAAATTGAATAGAAAAACCCTAGGTTACTTCCTCCACATCCTCACAATCCGTCTTGGCTGCTAGCGAGTTCATCCGTAAGCATCATCCCCTGCTTCCTCCTCAGCCGACTGACAACGCCCCCCACATCCCAAACTCGCCGCGCAAGAGGCCCACCACAACCCCCCGACCTACAACACCACACGAGAACCCCACCACAACCCCCCACTAGCCGCACCTGCCCGTCCTCCTTGTGCACCTGCCGTCCGCCCGACAACACCCCCCACAACCCCCACTAGCTGCGCCCACCGCCGTCGCAAGGATCATGCTTCTCGCTGCCGCCGGACAGTGCCCTCTCCTTGCCGCCGTCTAATAGCCGCGCACCTGCCGTCCGCCCGACAATGCCCCCCACAACACCCCGCTAGCCGCGCCCGCCGCCGTCACGAGGATCATGCCTCCTGCTGCCACCGGACATGAATAGGCCATTCCGGATTGTGGCAAATGAAGTAATTGTTGCAAAAAAAATGTTTAATTCACAAAAATCCGCGTATCATTCTACCCAAATATCTATTGGTAAAAATGTAAATCTTAATGAAGTAAAAAATAAAGACCCAACGTAATATTAAAAAAAATATAAGAAAAATGTGAACGCTATTCTTTCATTCGCCGAACGAGAATTCCAGGCCTTGTGGTATGAAATGAGAGAGCGCCTCTCAACATCATGATAAGATACCATGCACCTATCCATCTACATTTTGATCTCGTGGGCTTTTATCTCCTCCGTCGACGATGACGATGCATTGTCGTATCGGATCGGCCGGCCGCCTGAGAGCGACCACTGCCTGATAGCCCTCCAACAACCCCCTGCGGCCCGCCGCCGCCACGAGGATCATCCCTCCCGCTGCCACTGGACACGCCTCCCTCCCCGCTGCCGCCAGACAGCGCCCTCTCCCTGCCACTGCTTGACAGGGCCCCCAACAACCCGTCGCCACCGCGAGGATCATGCCTCCCGCTCGCCACGGGAGCCACCACACACCCCCCTGCCGCCGCCCTGAGGATCCTACCTCCCGTTGCTGCCGGACAGTACCTCCCTCCCACTCCCCGCCGCCGCCTAATAGCACCCCTAGCATCCTGGTCGACCCCCAGCATCCACCTTCTCCTCTGATGACGGATGCACCAGCGTCATTCTCCCGCCCCAGCGTGCGAGTGCCTGCCGTCCTCCCCCGGCCCGGCGCGCTAGCATCTTCTAGTCCCCGCTCCGCGCCCCTGCTCGACAGTGCCCCCCACAACCCCCCATTGGCCGGACAACCGTGCAAGCCCCTCCTCCTGCCGCTCGCGCCCGCCAGGCGCTACAGCCGGACAGCGCCCCCTCCCCTCACGTGCGAGCGTCTGCCGTCCTCCCCCTCCCCCGGTCCCCCTTCTCCTTCCCTGCCCGCCAACATTCTGGTCCCCCTCCCCGCTGCCACTGGACAGTGCCCCCCACAACCCCCGGCCTGTCACGCTCCCCCCACCCCCCCTCTCACGCTCGCGCCCGCTTGGTCTCCCGCTGCCGTCGGGCAGTGCCCCCCACAACCCCCCAACCGCCGCATGCCTCCATCCCCCTTCTGCTCCACTGGCAATGACAAAAGCATCCTCCCCCTTCCTGTGCCAGGGCACCATATTTTTAGCATTCAGTGCATTTTTGCAATTTAATGTGAAATTTGTGTTTTTGTTGTGGCAGCAAAAAATCTGTTTAGTAGATCAATTGCTATTATGTTGATATTTTCTTATATTTAGTTACTCTGTTTTGTTAGATGACCAACCTCTTCTGGAATATGGAGATTCATCTAGCGTAATAAGCTTATGCAATCTGGAAAAGAGAAAGCTTCGATAAGTTATTAGAGATAATTCAATAAAGGTAAACTTACATTGCATATATTCCTAAGATTTAATGTTTTCTAAATTGTAGCAAAAGCATTCTTTTATGGACTGCCAAGTTGATTCTCCTTCTCAGTTGGAAGATTTGAAATAATTGAGATAACTTTTATTATGATTTTGATAACAAAATATAATCTCTTTTGTCATTATTAAATTTGGATGTCTACGAAAATGATAGTCATCCTTTCTGCTTTGAAAAAAAAAGAATAAGATTTTTGATACTAAGACAAAGAGGCCATTTTTCCTGGTAGGTTGTTAACTGAAGTTGCCTTCAATCTTGCGTGCCACTTGACCTTTTGTCCTTTGTTATTCGTAAGTCTTTTATCCTTCTATTTTTTGTTACAATACTGATCTCTTGTTGATCGTTATTTCATACCTTTCACCTATCAGTAACATATATAAAAAATTACATATGGATCTCTTGTTGGTCTCTTTTATTAATTTATATATATATTTCAAATATTGTAAGGTTATGGCACCTAACAATCAATGGATGCAACTTGTTAATGATAGATTGAATGAAGCTTATATAATAGGTGTAAATTTTTTTTTGGATTATGCTTTTACTAGAAGGGGAGAAATTAAAAAAAATACGATGCCTTGTGTCAAGTGTTGTATATTTAGCGACTCGTGAAATAGTTGAGTCACATCTAAAAGCATACGGAATCATTCAAAATTATACCTTTTGGTATCATCATGGAGAAGTTTCCGGTGAGCAACAATCAGATTATGAAGATGAAGAATCTGAAGAAGGAGAAGTTGAGGATGAACTACAAGGGATCATTCAATACTTATATCTTGAATTTGATAAAGACACCATGAATATCGAGAGTGATGACTTACCTAGTGAGGAGTCAAATATTGAAGCACAAAAATTTTATAGACTTCTAAGAGATTTCGAAGAACCATTATATAAGGATTGAAAATGTTCAAAATTTTCTACTTTGGATCCTTGTCATCTTAATCCAAACATGGATCCCTGTCTAATATAAGTTAAACATCTTGTGAACAATACCAGGTTAACCTTTATTCCTGCTCTTCCTGTACAATGGGCAAGTGCCATGTTTCAGTTTCTCCAGAATATCAAAACCAGAATATCTCCAAATGAAAGCATGATGTTCAATGATTGATATGTTTAAGCTTGTTGATAAAACGTAATCCAAGATTGTCTATACATGATTTAGCAGCTTCTTTTTATTTTCATATATTAGTCTTGCATATGACTTTTTCTAGTTTGTCCTTCAATACAATTGCGTGTGGTTATCTACCTTTCATGAACATGCCTCTCAAAATGGACAATGTGATTTTTCCTCTCTAATTCTGTTCCTATCATCTAAGCATGTGCAGGTTCAAGTGCTAAACAAAAAAAGAGAAAAGTGAGAGGCAAAAATAAATGCAAAGATGTAGCAAGCCTTTCTAGCGGTAAAAAATTGATAGTGACATTTTATAATAACCGCACAGTTGGAGAAAATCATAAGTCATTTTCAAGACATTTGGGAAAAATTATTCGTGACTAAAATATATGCCCATTGCGCGTACGTGCATGGAAAGAAATTGGAGAAATTGATAAAAAACACATGTGGGAAGCTATTGTGGTAATGTATCTAACATATTTAATTTATGTTATTCCATTTGTTACGCAACTTTATATAAGATTATTATACGTGCAAATCAACTAATTAATTAAATAATGTATTTGATGTTTCACTTTTTAGGATAAACTCGAGAGTGATGAAATGGATATGCATAAAGAAAATACTTTTGACCATATGAAAGAATTATGGAACAAGTGGAGAGGTAGTATGCATATCAAGTATGTAAAAGGTAAGACAATTGCAGATGCAGTAAAAAATATTCCATTAAGGTTTGTATTTATGTGTATATTTTCTTTTAAAACTATTATAAATTTAAATGGCATCTTTTCTGATTTGTTAATTTAGGAATCAAGTGAGAGGAATGCTAGAAATAGAGCTAAGATGAGCATGCCTCATCGATCTGGGAGTATGCTGATTCGAGAAATTATATATCACCAGGTGAACTACTAATAGTTAATTAACAATGTGTGCTTATATTTTATTTGATATTGTTTGATTTTTTAAACATGTAGGGAGGCAAAGATGGTAATCCGCCAGATGTAGGATCAATTTTCTTTAAAACACGAAAAAAGGATAATAGGCTCATTGGTCCCGCAGCAATTGAAAGACATGTACATTTAATTATTCATTTATGTTAACTTTAATTTTTGACAAAAAGTAGCATTTATTTTTTCTTGTTCATTTGTAGGCTGAAATTCAAGAACTTGTTTGATTGGAACCGACACTTACACCTATAGAAGTAGTAGAGAGATGTTTTGGATTTTAAAATCGTAGTCATGTCATTAGCTTTGGAGGTGGAATAAAGGCAAAGGATTTGAGAGGAACAAATTCAAAAAGTGCACTACTAAATGAGTTGCGGGCCACTCGACAAGAGAATAAGTCTTTTCGAGAGGAGAATGAATATTTGAATAATCGCTTGAACTCTATGGAAATTCAAATGCAACAAGTACTGCAACATTGCTTTGGACAATCTAATGTGCAAAGTCCAGCAACACAAGGATTAGACAATGAAAACTAGTGGTTTGTTTCATTGTATGTTCACTCTTAAATTGCCTTATTTATTTATAAGTTATTATTTTTCATTTTGTTGTTAATTCAATAGTCATTGCACATTTATTAAAAAATCTTATGTATTTTGTGAACTTTACAGATTTTGAAGATATGGAAACAAAGAGATGCAATTCAAAGCTCAAACAAGTTATTTTGCTTTTACAACAGTTTAAGCATTTTTTGGAGGGAAGGAAGAAGATTGATGGGTTAAAAATTTGAATGCTAAATGTTATTGATCTTGACTACTATGTTTGCATGGATGATTATTCTTTTTTGAAGTTATATGAACAATCCATTGTTGTAAATTAATTTAATTTTTATATATAGTTTGTGAGTTTGTTTTTAGTTGAATGATTGCCGAGAAAGTGCGTTGTAGATCATGTATCATTTAAATCATTGTTTGATAAAGTTCATGATCATTATATAGCTTTAAAGATCATTTAATTAATGGTCGTTATTGAGTTTTAACGATCGGATTAATGCTCACGGACGATTATCAACGACAAAGATTATGATGGTCATTAATGGGTTTAACGATGATTTAAATGGTCATTATATGGATTTAATGATTGGATTATTTTTTGTCGTTGATATCTTTAATGACAGGATTACTAGCCGCTGAAGATTATCAATGACAAAGATATTTCTCGTCATTAATATTCGACGACTAATTAAATGGTCCTTATATGAATTTAACGGTCGGAATTTTTTTGGTCATTGATGACGTTTAACGACGAAATTACTAGTCGCTGAAGATTATCAACGACAAAGATATTTCTCATCATTAATGTATTCGATGACCAACTAAATGGTCCTTATATGGATTTAACGGTCGGATTTTTTCTGGTCATTGATAACTTTTAATGACGGGATTACTAGCCGCTGACGATTTTCAATGACAAAGATATTTCTCGCCATTAATGTATTCAACGACCAACTAAATGGTCCTTATATGAATTTAACGGTCGAATTTTTTCTGGTCATAACTTTTAACGACGCGTTTAGTAGCCCTTGAAGAATATCAACGACAAAGATATTTCTCGCCATTAACATATTCAACGACCAACTAAATGGTCTTTATATGGATTTAACGATTGGATTTTGTCCGGTCGTTGATGACTTTTAACGGCCGACACCTTTACGCCATCGTTATTGACTTTTAACGGCGGCATCTATAACGACCGGTGACGATGAGAAATGTTGACCGCTAATGACCAATAACGACCAGATTTTGAATATTAACGATCGGATTTCCCTTCACTAATGATGTCTTTTCTTGTAGTGCCATGAAACAATTGGTAGTTAGAAATCGTAATCAAAAGGAATGAAATATTTTATCGTAATCATATTGAATGAAATATTTTATCGTAAGCATCCTACAAAATATTTGAAAAAGGTTGATTACAGAATTAGTAGTTAGAAATGTTGATATCATAAGTCTTTTGTACTCAAAGTTTTTTTCTTTCTTCGCCTAGGGCAAACATTTTGTAATCTGGAGTTACATTTTTTCTTTCTTCGACTACAACGACAAACCTTCTTTTCAAAACCTGATACTACAATTACAAAATAGCGATGGGATATCCAAATCATTTAAACTTGTGTGCACTTACATTTCTTCCAAAAATATGTTACATATGATGGAAGACACATCCGAAGGTGTAAACATAAGTTATAAATATATGTGAAATAATGGTACAAATGCGGATATCATTACGTAGAACTACCACATATCATTACATAGAACTACCAGGGATCATGCAATAGATTAACCCGTGTGCACATACAGTTTTCCAAAATTACATTACATATGATGCAACACGTATCAGAAGGTGTAAACAGATGTTGTAAACATACTGCAAATGAAGGTACATATGCGGATATCATTACAGAGAACTACTTGAACATAAATATGATATTGCAAAAGCATCTGCACACAAATATCGCAAACATAAGTACACATAGAGCTATCATGTCCAACTATCGCATAATAAGGTGTAAACACGATATGAGACCATGTGCATCCAAGATAACTACATGAGAAGATAATTACACAACATCAAATGGGCATATCACCTCAATGAAGCAGAATTGTTGTTAAACACAATGAAGTATGCATCTTATAGAAAAAGTCCAGCAACTTTTCCATGTTATAGAATGAGAAAACAAGGAACGAAGAGGAACAATCCATCCAAGGATTTTGTTGTCACAAAGGTGCAATTACAAATCACATGCATTGTCTGGGCAAGTGAAGGTCTGCTGAGCATAATTCCATTGGTATCCCGATAACATCATTTGAACTTCCTCTACTTGTTCATCATACTTGCCCTTCGTTAATCTCCATATTTCCTATATAAGACACACAATGCTCAGTAAGATGTTAAACTAAAAAAGGCATACAAAGAATAATGACATTATGAAGAAGACTACCTCGACTGCCCCAATGAGCATTCCAAAGTTGCACCATAATGCTGCTACGAAGGATATCACCCCTTCGACTTCCCTCGATCCCAATATTAATTGATATTTGCATTTGTCTCGTTGATGTTGAGGTTCTCGTCAGGTTGGAGCCTTGGCATATTGAAGTAAACATCGGAACCTTGGTAACGTTTTATGAAATTATGCAACATGCTAACACACTGTGTTCTTGCGTTCCTATGAGAAAATGCATTGTCGAACAAAGAATATTGAACCGCGACTTAAGAATGCCAAAGGACTTCTCGACATGATTTCGAAGTTGTGCATGCCTATGATTGTACAGTTCTTTTGGATTTTCATATCTCCTTTGCCATCGTGGAACTTGGACATATGATACCTAATACCACAATAGGGGCAAGAAACTTATCGAAATTAGCATAACCGAAATGAACGAGGTAAAATTTACCTGTGGCTAAACAAAGAAGAAGATATGTCACTACAAGAAAAATGCAAATTATAGACGGTCAAAATCGTCTATAATTTGCCGAAAACAATCGGAAATTATGATTTTAAGCGATCCAACAAAAAAATGATCGTCGCAAATCATTTTACGATGGTCATCGAAAGTTCCGATAGTCACAACCGTCGCAAATATCTGGCGGACGCAACCGTTAAAACTTTTGGCATTGCGAAGCGACTAGATTCCACCGCCTGCGGCTAGATCTGCCAGCTGGCCGTCGATCCAGAGAGAGAGAGAGAGAGAGAGAGAGAGGAGGGAGGGAGGGTCGCCGAAGAAAGAGAGAGAGAGAGAGGGAGGGTCGCCGGCGAGTCATCGTCGGGAAGTCGTCGTGCCGACAAGATAGGAGAGGGAGAGATAGTCATGGAGAAGAGAGAGATGAGAGATGAGACATATATATATCTGCGAAAATGAAAGATGAAAGCGGAAGAATGAAAAAAAAGTGCGGGAGAGTTTTTTTTATAATTACCGACTGTCGGGACTGTCAGAAACATTTACAGTCCGGACCGTAAAAATTTCTGACGGTCCCGACCGTCAGTAAATTTTTGACGGTCCTAAGGCTGTCGATAAATATAATGTAAGTATACATACATCATATAATATTTAATTTTATGTCACCGATGGTTTGGACCGTCCGAAATTTTGACGGTCTGAATGGTCGATAATTATATTAATAAAATACCACTTGTATTATATTATTTTCCACTTATCGACGGTTTGGACCATCGAAACTTTCGATGGATAAGTATCCGTCGAAAGTTTCGACATTTATAAATGTCAGAAAATAAAATAATAATATTATAGATTTCTTAATCTATTATTTTAGTTTTCGATGGTTGTAACTGTCAAAAATTCTGACGGAATCGTATCCGTCGCAAATTACGAAGGATTTTCATCTATCGCAAATTGCTCGTCGAAAAATCTCAATTTTTTTGTAGTGTGTGAGAAGTATTTGTTCCTACACATAATAATTGAAGAGCAATAAGAAGCCTCAGCTATTAGGAACCATGCCTTTTAGGATTACAAAACCAGCGTTCTCAACGCACCAACATAGAATTTGCATGTAAGAACCCTCCCATCCATCGCATATATATAGGAAAGAGTGGTCGAATGATGTCATGGCCATGACATTTTGCGAGATCCCTTCCTTGCGATTCCTATAGCGAGATTGATCAACCTTGCGCACCAAGGCGGGAACATGGGTTCCATCAGCACCAAGTGCATTCTAATAAAAATCCACAAATGGACATTGTCATTAAACCAACATATATGAATAAGTTCAACAACTATACTTACCGCAAAATAAGGGAAGAATTTATCATTGTTTCGAATTTGGGGGTGGGCGTCTTCTTGTCCGGTGGGCAAGATAATAAACTCTTGTGTAACAGAACAAATAGCTCAAAGCACGTTATTAAAATGGCGAGAAATGGTCTCATTGGAATGCTGCAATTTTCCCACCAAGGTTCTATTGAAAACATGGTGACCTAGACAATGCAAGAAACATGCTAACTACTCGCATGTATTCACATGTCGTGTACTATGTATGAAGCTCCTGGATGCAAGTAATTCCTCTAAATTTATGAACATCTTCGGTGACATCCTAAATAGATTATAAGACCTTTAAGGGTGACCTTTTAGTATGTCTAGGATGAGCTAACGTCCAATGAAAGGATGGGTTATGCATGGGACCCTCAGAATGACTTCCCTGACCCTTACTAAAATGAACCACCATCCATTATAACTTTGATCACATCCTCATGCACTCTCTCCTCTTAAAGAAACCCTTGTATAAGAACACAGTCTCCTCATCTACGCAAAAAAACACATTAGACTGCCAAAATATGAACTGAATCCATAATAAATGCATAAGGGCAATCGACATTTTCACACCATTGATAAGTGGATAACGACAACATGAACCAAACATTAGGAAATTTGCATAATGACAATATGAACATTTAACACAAGGGAGTTTCCATAGCATATATATGACAGCAAAACAAGTTATCACAGAATTCGAGAATACACAAAAGCGAATAGTAGTAGATGCAGTACAGATACCATAATAGGTTAGAAGTTTTGCCACAAAACGTTAAGACAACACAAACACAAAAGAAGTGTCACAAGTGACAACCAACATGCATCTAATCTACTTATACTAGGATGTAGGTTCCATTGTTCTTCAAAAGGAAGTGTCCTCAAGGTACCAAAAGTTATGCCAAAATGTGTGTCACCAGCTAAATCATATGGAAGCACTATTCAGAAGATGACGCTCCTGCAGAAGTTGAGCCTCCTGAAGGTGATGAGTGAATTGAGAAAGTCTTTGTAGGATCCCAAAAGGCACCAAGAGGGGGGAGAGGTGAATTGGTGTTTAACCGAAAATATCGATTTCATAAAATTCATCGTGGAAGCACAAAACCGATTATTAAAACCTTTGCAATTCAGATTATAAACAATATTAGAGGGAGAGAGAGTGAGAGAAATCAAACACAAATAGACGCAGTGATTGTTGATGAGGTTCGGCCACACCTTGACCTACGTCCCCGTTCCGACTTCTCGATCTCGAGACCGCCGAAGATTTCACTAATCCCTTCCTTTGTTCCAAATGGGGCAAGGAAGAAAGCCCTTTATACAACTACCTTTTTCTCCGCTTCGAGAGGCAAGACAACCTCTCCTCCTAGGAAGCTAATCTATTTCTCTCGCTCAAGAGGTAAGATTTAGAATATCTTTTACATAGGAGCTCTCTCTATTTTTCTGAACAAGAATGCTTCTCTCTTTTACAATTCTATGCTCACAAGAGTGGAAGAGAGAAACAAGAGCACAATTAAAATGATAACTTCAAGGAAAAAGATCTTCTTTTGATTTATTGAAGTATTGCTTCAATGCTTGGATTGATTTTCTTTTGCTTCTGGCCTTCGCACTCCTTTTATAGGCTTTGGTATGTGAAAAATTCGTCCAGAATTAATTTCACATTTTTCTCCTCGAAATATAGCCATTACTGTTCATTTCAGTAATGGACCGGTCGACCGCATTTATGGGCCGGTCGATCGATCTATATGACCATTGGCTCATTTTCTTTATTGCCACAGCTGATCGGTCGACCGCATTAATGAATCGGTCGATCAGTCTGTATGACCGTTGCGCTGATTTCTCCAATTACCGCAGCTGATCGGTCGACTGAATCATCGACCGGTGTCTCGATCGGTACAGTCTCACAATTTTAATTTGTAGCCGTTGAGCTGATCGGTCGATCGGTGCTTCGATCGGACTATCGACCGATATAATCTTGACGTGGATTTGGCAGCTCATGCATTGATTGGTTAACTGGTATCTCAGATCGATCGACCAGACTATCTCGATCGGCCTTCATAGCTTCAATCGACAGGTTGACCACCCTGCACTATTTTGAGCATAACTTTTTGCACAGTTATTCAAATTAGATGATCTTAGAGTCTATGGAAAGCTAACTGAATCCTCTACAATTGACGTTCAACATTCATCAAATTGATAAGATCAGTGCCAATTATTTAATCAAAATGTAGTGCATAAAGTTATCTCTTTTTCTTTAATCTTTTTCAGCATTTTATCTTTAATCATTCGAGGTTTGTATCATCAAAATATAATTTTATATGTCATTAAAACTTAGATCCAACAATTTTGTCGGTAGACGTACGAGACCTTGTTCAAACATTAGACATTGAGGCCAAATTGAGAACCAAGTACTCGATGCAAAAGAAACCCACACAGACAAGTTGGTAACTGCACTCGTACATGGAAAGGTAGACGAAGGCAGTAGTCTAGCGCTGAAATTGGTAGAATGAGTAAACAATGCACCAAATGTAGTAGATAGAATAGATGATGATGATGCCCTGAACATGCCACTTGGTTGGGATTGTGAGGAAGCAAGGGTGAACTTAAAAGTTGTGCACCCAAAGTAGGAAGAATATTGCCAACTGCTATGTGTACACTTTCTTCGGTATTCCACTAATTGTTTCAACAACTATGGTTCTAACATGTCATCTTCACATGTCATGAAAGTCAAGCAGTTTCTCTCATCTTTAAACGATTTCACCATGGACAACTTGAATCCTGAAGTGCAATTGGTTACCTTTGATCGCAATCTAGCCCAACACTGATACCTAGAGAATGCGTTATCTTCCTTCTCACATTGGACAATCTCATCAAGTAGTACAAGACATTTTTTACCATGCTTTGTAATCTCAATCATGAGTTGTAATGATTCAAATTATTTCTCTTACCCTTTCGTGGCTTAACAAGATCTAGCTCTCTTCCTGGTGGAAGGTGAAGGGGACACACCACCAAAGGATCTTCGGATGCCGCGACATAGATGATAATTGGATCTTGAC
This sequence comes from Pontederia crassipes, assembly GCA_030549335.1. NCBI lineage: Eukaryota > Viridiplantae > Streptophyta > Magnoliopsida > Commelinales > Pontederiaceae > Pontederia > Pontederia crassipes. Next base: position 56,657,778 of record CM060194.1, on the reverse strand, counting down.
CGACACCGGTGTTAGTGAAATTTAAATCTTCCAATGTAATAGCCACGTCGTCGGCATCGTCATCAACATCCTCTAAAGATAAGTCCGACATGTTCGTAGCAAATGCTCGACTGCTAGTAGCGGCATTGTTGGCAAAGATAAAAGCATATCATCGTAGCAAATGCTCGACTGCTAATAGCGGAATGTCTTGTCTTTAATTCGGGAGTACTCCTTATTTGCCTAATCGTAAAGTAAGAGTAGTCCAAACAACTATGAAATGAAGCACATATTGATAACATATAAGATTGTAATTATGCTTACCACTGTAACCTCTTCCCACATATTAGGTTCGTTAGGGGGTAGGTATTTTTTTTTCAACATCCCAACCTTAGCCACCGTGATTAAGTAACTACAATATAAATTCCATGATTTCTTCAAGTTTGTCATGTCATAATTCTTCTTCGTTGTTTCATAAAACCTAACCACTATGTGCTTCCCGGTATGAGTAGAGAAGGCACCATTGTTCAAATTCCCCTCCATAATTCAAGTTTCATAAGCCCCAAAAAAACCTCATCGATCTCATTATTACAATTGGTTAGACATTTTTTCGGAGTGAACCAAGGCCAACTCCAGAACCATTAGATAATTTCTTTGAACATTACATAGTTATGATCGTATGATAAAAAAAAATTAAATCATAGCACAGGAGATGAGCATCAAATAAGTGTGAGGCAAGCAAACAATGAGCGCATGCACGATATGAGGAGTTGAAGGAGCATGGGTGCAAAGCAAAATTCTAACTACTTCGGCCAAATAATATGGACACTTATAAGTGGCATAATTCACAATAGTTGTCATATAAATTATGGTTATTTCCTTTAACACCCCCTCAACTATAACTTTTTTTCACATCTAACCCTAAACTATAAACTTACAAATGTTAGTCCCCAAACTTACCCAAATTTAATACTTAGATCCTTCTATTAAATTTTAACTATATTTTGATAAATTTAATTGTGAAATGCCATTTTTACCTTACGTTCATATTACAATAAAAATATTCTAAAAATAAAAAGATCAATACAAGTAAAAGTACTAATTGATAATAATATTTTTATACAATATTATATTTATGTCGATGTTTAGATCTAAAGCTTCTAAGTTTCTTTTTTAATAACTGTGAAATATTATTTTTACCTCTTATTTTTAACATGAAAAAAAATTTAAAAATAAAAAACATCGACATAAATATAATATTGTATAAAAAATATTATTATCAATTAGTACTTTTATTTGTATTTATTTTTTATTTTTAAAATATTTTTATTGTAATAAGAACGTAAGGGTAAAAATGACGCATTATAATTAAAATTCACAATATTTATTTAAAATTTAATAGAAGAACTTAAGTGTTAAATTTGGATAAGTTTGAGGACTAAAATTTATAAGTTTATAGTTTTGAATTAGATGTGGAAAAAATTTATAGTTGAGGGAGTGATAAAGGAAATAACCCTATAAATTATTTTGATACCTGTGTCGGTCAAACTAGGTAACAAGTGGCATAATTGACAACTATGTACATAAGGAAGATAATTTTTACTTATCTAAAGATCAAACTGAAAGTAGATTGACTTCGAAAATCTAAATATATATATGCGCATACACATCTTATAAGTAAGTAGTACATATAAAAGATTAGAAATAGGGGTCCGACCAATGGCAAGCATTCATGTTCGGACATAGACATTTTCTACTAACATGGGAGTATCCATACCGTGCATGAAAGTCGGTTAATTCATATAAACATACTTGTATTCCAAATGAAAAGCATAATGTATTCCAACATCAAACATTCATCACCTATGTACAACAAATTAAGCAGGGTTGTTGTCCTATGTAAACACTAGGATTAACAAGTAAGGAGGGGAACATAAATCACACATAAGGATTCTTGAAAGTACTTCCTCTTTTGTAGATGAAACAAAGTAAGAAAGAGAGAACTCGGAGAACAAGAGCAAGGATTCCAAAATACCTTGGCGTGATGAAGGACCTCTAACAGCGAGGAGAATATCGATGAAACTCGCAGATTTGTAAAACGACGCAAGACTAAGGAAGGAAGTTTTAAAAAAAAATCATTGAAGAATGTTGCAGGATGGCATATTCAATAACCATGTGTAAGTACCTCGATGATGAAAGCAGACCCTCGCCGAATGCTGTAACACTACGACAAACATCACAACGAGCTGCAAGAGGACCATAGAATGGTGAGAAATTTCAACCGACGTCACCAATGAAGTCACAAAAGTGAAGTACCTTCGGGCGAAGGAGAAGGTCTGCCGCCGGTTAGGGAAACTATAATCAGCCAGATTTCTCAGCATTCCGTGGTCTTAGAGAAGAGATTTAACATGGAGAACAAGAAAGAATCATATTGAAATTGCTAAGCAAAAAAGAATGTAGGCGACCGACTTGTGTTCAAAGGATAAATCTGGGTTGCCGGAGCTGTTTGCATCGTGAGAAAGAGAAGGGTTTTTCTTCCAACATCAATGAACAGTAAAAAGATGAAGCTACCCTCGATTTGAAACAGGCAACTAACTTGTATTTTGATGAAAATGTAGAATATTGTAATCCAAAAAATATACTGGTGATAAGATTAAACATGCTTGGTGTGGATGATGTCGGGGCGAATTCCTATTCCACTACATGTTTGGACGTATTCAACTTATTCGGCTTAATAATCCGCAACCAAATGGGGCCTTAGGTTCCATTTGATTGGGGGTTAGGTTTCATGAGGTTACGACATATAATTCAGTTGATTAGTCCAATATTTTAAGTCTGCGCCGAATTACTTCTATTATACGTATTATAAAAGATATATTAACTTTCATTTTTTTACTATTCATGAGATTAATTTTTTTTAAAATGATAACTTTGTCCTTTATATTTTTTACAAAATAAATGATGTATTTGATTATAATCCACAAAATATCTATATAATTTATCAATTAACCTGCAACCAAACATCACATTAAAGTTTGCTCTTACTCTCGCAAGACGTTGGGACCCGCTGAGGGAACGTAAGGCTGGTTTCCATTGCCATATATTTTTTCTTGATTTTTTTATTTGACAACTATTTTTTCGGTTCTTTTTTTCTTTTTTTTCTTTTGCATTTATCTCATAAATTAATTAATTTATTAAATTTAATATATTTATTATAAAAATATAATTTAATATTAATTATTACTTGTTATTTTATATAAAATAATATTATTCTAAATCTAAATGATTGAAAATATAACTTGTTATATTTAAATAATATATTTCTCAACAATTTTTTAATAAAAATTGAATTTATACTATTTGTTAATTATTAAATTATATTTTATATTTATATTACCTATATTATATTTAAATACTTACTAAAATTAATTTATCAAATCATTTATTTTTAATTTTTTCATTATATTTCACTCTATTCTTATATAAAAATCGAAAGAACTATGATTCTACACGTTAGAAAAAAAATAATGAACACGTTTTCTTCCTGCATTAAGTACACGTGAATCCCGTAAATTAACAAAAAAAAAAACATTAAAATGAAAAGTTGAAAACAACACTGTGTCCACAGTGCCCATCATTTCATTTGTGACGACAAACATATGCTTATTAAATTTCCTGTGTGCACGGCCACTAATTTCTTATCTCTTCTCTCTGAAATCGACATAATGCCAAATTGCTAGCAAATATGTCTTGGTCCAAATTATTCACTAAATAAAAAGATCGCGCGTATCGCGGCTGTTTGGATGAAAAAAATTTATTCGAGAACAATTTTTTTATCTGTCGTGACCTTATTTTTTTATTTTCACAGGAGCAAAGTCGTTCGTATCATGATAAAGAACTTATTTGCTTTTATATTTTTTTTATTCTTACAATTATTGGAGGTGGGCCCCTTGAAGAAATTACCATTTGGGTAATTATTTCAAAACAACCTTGCTATTCTTATTTTATCCTTACGCCAAATAGGTAGATCGCATATTCAATTCCAAGAGTTCGAGATAAAAATATACAAAAGTAAAAAAAATGGCATAATATTTGGATACACATTCAAATATTTATATATTATTAAAAAATATTTTATATTGTTTAATTATTTTATCAAATACCATGAATTTATCTATAAATATTTTATTACTTGGCCAATAAGGGTTGAAGTAAAGCAGTAAGTATTTTTTTTCGCTTAGAGTATGTTTGATTGAGGGCAAAAATGGGTAAAGAGAACCAAGGAAAATGAGAACATATTCTCTTTGCTTGATTGAATTTAAATTATAGGAAAAAGAAGAGATTTTCTTCACCGTTCCTCCAATATTTCATTTTTTTCATTCAAATTAAGATCGAATGAAAGAAAAATATATAGTTAAAATATATTTCCATATTTAATCTTATAAATTTAAGATATAAATATACATATAGGACATAAAAAAATAGTCTAAATAAATTGATTATTAAATATTTATTTTCTTCCCTTTCCATTACTCATGTCAAACAAGGGTAATTATTATTCTTCATTTTTTTTTCTTTCCATTCTCATTTTTTCCATTTCTCATTTTTCCTTCCATTCTTCTTAATGATTTTTGAATCATAGAGGCCTTTAAGTAAGATAAGAAGAACAATATTAATTTTATATTCTTAACACTCTCCTTCATATGTAGGTTGTTGATAATTTTTTTGTTTAGACAATAATTAAAGGAGAAAAATATTTTTTTATAAAAGCTTAATAAGATTTTAACTCTTAATCTCTAACTTTGATATCATATTGAAATTGATGTGCCGATCAATTTTTAAAAAATTTAAATCGTTAAAAAAGATAGCACCAATAATTTTATATTCTTAACCAGACAATCAAGATTACTTATTAGATACGGACAGCTGGTTAAAAAAATATTCTATTACTTGAAAATCAGACTCGCTCAAAGTTTCCCACATGGAGGCCGCTTTCATAGTTGGATCTTTTTTTTCTCTATGTTACTGTATTAGCATTTGTGAAGGAAAGGCTAGATCCATTTTGTCTTATTTCCTTTATATTTTTTCTTATATTTTTCCTATTAATTGCCAAAACTAAATATACTGACAAACTTGACATCTTTTATTAGAACATATATTTTAGGGCCTGCATTTCATATTAATTTTTTAACAAAAAAAAAAGAATCTGAACAAACTTTCCCAGCTGTCAGCCAGGGATGTGCATTTTTCATATGAGGAAATTGATAACCAACTTATCTCAACCAAAACCGACCAGATATGGATTGAAAATGGAAAATTAAAACAACCACACAAATGACACATGTCGACGAAATTATTATCTATATATTAATTTATATTAAATATATTTATATTTATATTATTATTATTATCATCTCGTTATTTTGGATCGTTTCATCATCATCCATTAATTATTATTAATTATTATGTAATATCGCTAACTAATCCATATATATATTTTCATATATTTATGTTATCTTATGTAATTGATATGAATGATTATATATGTTTTAACGTTATTGTTGGAAGGTAAAAAGTGGCAAAATGTAGGTTTCACTATGAGAAATATGGGAATCACAGACGGTCAGAACCGTCTGTAATTTTCTAAAAATCGTTGAAAATGACGATTTTTGACGGTTCTTTCGATGGAATCGATTCGACCGAAAAATGATCGTCGTAAATTAATTTTTGACGGTTGGAAAAAAATGTCAAAAATTTCGACGAAAATTCGACGGTCACGACCACTGATATTTGCGGAGGTCGACGATTCGGCGGTCGACGAAATCATCGAAACTTCGGCTGTCGCGATCGTCGAAACTTTCGACGGTCCCGACGATCGCCAAAAATTTCGATGGTCAAAACCGTCTCAAAAAATTTTTATAATATAAAAAAAAATAGTTGACCGTTGGTGGCTGACAACCAGCGACCAGATTTGACCGCCAAACGGCCAATCCGAAGGCCAACAGCCAAAACAGCCGCCAGGCGGCCAGCGGCCGAGATCCAGCTGCCAGCGGCTGGGTCCGAGGTTGGATCCGGCCGACCGGATCCAGCCACCAGCAGTTGGACCCGGCCGCCAGAGGCTGGTCGGCCGCTCGCGGCTGGATCTGATTGCCAGCGGTCGAATCCTATGCCCGCGGCCGAATCCGACAGCTGGATCGACCGCCGGACGGTCCGGGCCGGAGAGAGAGGAAAGAAATGAAGGGTGGGATTAATATATATAAATATATATATTATATACAGGTGGAAAGCGAGAAAATAAAAAAGTGGGATAGTGAAATTTTAATTATCGACGGCTCTGACCGTTAGAAAAGCAAATATTAATTATTTTTAAAATTATCGACGGTTGTAATCATAAAAAATTATTTAATTATAAAAATAAAATACTATATTTAGTTATATATAATATTTATAGTTTCAATTGTCGCTAATTATTATCGACGGTCGCAACCGTCGAAAATTACGACGGTTCGGACTATCGCTAATTATATTAATAAAATACTTCTTATATTATATTAGTTTTTATTTATCCATGGTCGTAACCGTCGGAAATTGCGACGGTTTAAACTATCGCTAATTATATTAATAAAATACTCCTTATATTATATTATTTTATATTTACTGACGGTCACGACGGTCAAAAATTGCTGCGGATAGATATCCGTCGGAAATATCGACGTTCCTAATCGTTGAAAAATAAAATAATAATATAATAAATTACATAATTTATTATTTTTATTTTTGATGATTATAACAATTGGAAATTCTGACGGAAATATTTCCACAAAAATCCGTCGTAAATTGCGACGGATTTTTATCCGTCGAAAATTGCCCGTCGGAAAATGATAATTTTCTTGTAGTGTTTAGGCACGTAAAAGCAAACTAAAAAAATATATATTTTTTTAAATAGAGTCTCAATAATCATTCTCTTAGAAGAAAGTATGCTAAATATAATTTTTAATGAATTTTAAATGAGATATCATTTAGGCAAAATGATTATATAAAAATAGAAACAGCAGAGTTGTCATTTTTGTTGTCTTGACATAAATTTGAATTTGGATTAACTAAAACTTATTTTTAGAAATATTTCATTTGAATCTAAAATAGAAATAATTTCTTATGTACTGTTTTAAATAAATAAATAAATAAATAAATGGAAAAAGTCTAAATTACATGTGAATAATGTCAAAATCAACATTAAACCATTTATTATTTACTTGTTTGTCCGGTTACCACCACGGAGTGGTCGAATAGAAATTCGATTCCACTAATGTGTGCCACCCTCGAATTTGACTATTACAGATGAAACTTGCGGCCAAAATACTCCTTTACGACCAACTATTGTTGTATATATATACCACACCCATCCGAAATCAAAGAGGAAATTAAGAGAAGACTGCTTTCACTTTGTGGCAATATCCGATTGGCCAACAGCACCGGCTTGCAAGATCCTCTCAAAATCCGAGCCATATAGATCAGCCAAAATCAAACCAGAAAACAAAACTACTGGCCTGATCGAGTCGGTCGATTCAAGAAGAAAACAAACAAAGACCAATACCAAAGTCAAAATATGTGATTAATCTCTTTCGTCAAACATAATTAACGCACACGTTGCTCTTTGTTTTCCCTTTCTTATACCTGTTCATCTCTCTTCCACTAAAAGTCCTCATCTTTCGCCTTCTTATTCTCTCCTCCACCCGGTGTTCGTCGCCGTCTGTGGCCGGGAAGCAGTCGTACGGGGGGCTGTGCCACCATTGTTGCTGGCGCCATAGCCTCATATGGCATGCATGGCCACCACCCAGCCGCGATGCATGGGATCGTTGGTACGTCACAGTCTGCAGCATCGATCAGCTACAGCCATGGCGCAGCCATGGCTATGCCGCCACGCCACCGCGTAGCGTGTACGGGGAAGGAAGGAAGCAAGCATAAGTGTATGAGGTGTGAGCAGATAATAATGGCTTAACGTTCACAAATCACGATTTTCCGACGGATAATTTTCGACGGTTCTAAATCCGTCGCAATTTGCGACGGATTTTTCGACGGTTCCGTTTCCGACGAATTTTTCGACGGTTATGACCGTCGGAAATAATTTATATTATTATTTAATTTTTTGACGATTAGGAACGTCGATATTTTCGACGGATATCCATCCGTCGTAATTTCTGACGACTTTTCCGACGATTACGACCGTCGGAAATAAAAAATAATAAATTATATCTTTTTAATATTATTATTAAATTTTTTCGACGGATTTTCCGACGGTCACGACCGTCAAAAATAAAAAAAATTAATTATATAATTTATTATATTATTATTTAATTTTTCGACGATAATGAACGTCGATATTTTCGATGGATATCCATCCGTCACAATTTCCAACGACTTTTCCGACGGTTAGGACCGGCGGAAATAAAAAAAATTAAATTATATATTTTTAATATTATTATTAAATTTTTTCGACGGATTTTTCGACGGTTGTGACCGTCGAAAATAAAAAAATTAATTATATAATTTATTATATTATTATTTAATTTTTTTGACGATTAGGAACGTCGATATTTCCGACGGATATCCATCCGTCGCAAAATCCGCCGCAATTTTCGAAGGTCGTAACCGTCGGTAACGGGCCGGATCGGCCGCTAGACGAGCCGGTTCCGGCCTCCAGCGCCCGGATCCGGCCGCCTGGCGCCGGATCGGCTGCCAGGCGGGCCGGATCCGGCATCCTGGAGGCGGATCCACCGCCAGGCTGGATCCGAACCCCAGGCGGCCGGATCCGGCCGCTAATTTTTTATATATTTAAAAAATTATTTGCGACGGTTGCGACCGTCTAAAGATTGACGGTTGCGACCGTCTAAAGATCACGGTTGCGACGTCCGAAGGTCGTAACCGTCGGTAACGGGCCGGATCTGCCGCCAGACGGGCCGGTTCCGGCCTCCAGCGCCCGGATCCGGCCGCCTGGCGCCGGATCGGCTGCCAGGCGGGCCGGATCCGAACCTCAGACGGCCGGATCCGGCCGCTAATTTTTTTTATATTTAAAAAATTATTTGCGACGATTGCGATCGTCTAAAGATCGACGGCTGGACGGCCAGAACCGTCGATATTTTCGACGAATTTTTTTCAACCGTCGCAAATCCGTTTGCGACGAGCGTTTTTCCGACGGATCGATTCCGACTGAAAAACCGTCGGTAATTGCGTTACCGACGGTTTTCGGGCTGATTACCGACGGTTCGGATCGTCGGTAATCCGCGTTTTTCTAGTAGTGGTTATTTTGTTCCTTTCGCTACTAGATTGTTAAACTATGGCTTGCAGGCCAATTTCTTAGGTCATGCTCTTTAATCTTTGAGAAATTAGGGTTCTGACAACTTGAGAAATGTCATGGTAGTAGGCTAGTAGCGTAAAAAGGCAACTGCATTATGACTAATGCGTGTTTTATATTAAACAGTATATTAGGTCGTAACTAGATTTGATATGTTAAATTTAATGATAATATTTTACTTAGTTCAATCTGATTTTTTTAAATAAAAGCATGTATATATATATATATATATATATATATATATATATATACATATTATAAGTATTCACAAACCGGGGATGTGTTATTCACTTATTTGGCAACAGTGATCGGTTGGTGGGAGACAACGGCGTATACTACTTGATGCATGAAAATTACTAACTTGTAGGGCGCGTGTTCATGCATGCATGGTTCCGTTGTGCAGCAGATGCCACTTAACTCATTAAGACCCGAGCAAAAGCCATTTAAAACTCGGCATGCAGTAAGGGGAGGAACTAAATTAACAACTAAATTGATCTCATGGGTACTAAAATAACAAACTTAAAGAGAGAGAGAGAGAAAAAAGAACAGACGCCGAGCATTTGTAGGTCTTCTTTTCTGAAAAAGAAATGCTAAATGGGTACATATATAGTTTCAATTTCTATTTATGCATTAAATTTGTAATTCAGAATAATTAACTTGAAAGAAGACCTCAAATTTTAAAATCACGAATAAAACATAATATAAATATGGAATAAACAAAAAACATAATTACATGTATAGTTTTACATATTGCATAATTACACGAATAAAACAACAAAGCTTTACATTAGAGTAAGGAACAAAATAAATTAAACGGCACAAAAAATGCAACAAACATAAAAAATAGAACTTCTAGTTCTCCGTGTACTCTACCACTCGAATCAACCTGAATCCAAACCAGCGATCAAGACCACGTGTACTCATCTGGCTCCCCACGCGTTACTTTAATTTAAAAGGTTAATATATTTGTGAGATATATTAATTTTCCATTATTATTTTATAATTTAATAATATAGGCGCGGGTCCCAAAATTAAGTTAGAAATTAGTAAAGTAGATTATATTTAATTGTAGAAAGAATTGAGCAAGATAAAAAAAAGAAACACAAACGAATCACTATATAAGTAATGCCACTTGAGATGCCATCACAACAGCACGAGCTTGCTTGCCATGGGAAGTATTCCACTGGACGCATTCCGGCCCTTAGACCCTGACGACTTCGCCGGCGAGTCCCATGCGGTGGTGGACTTCATCGCCGACTACTACCGTCGCATCGAGCAGTACCCAGTCCGTAGTCAGGTCGAGCCGGGGTACCTGCGCAAGCTTCTACCGGACCACCCTCCCATGTTTCCCCAGCCGCTGGACGCCATCCTCCAAGACATCAGCAAGGACGTCCTCCCGGGGCTCACCCATTGGCAGAGCCCAAACTTTTTCGCCTACTTCCAAGCGAACGCCAGCACCGCCGGCTTCCTCGGCGAGATGCTCTGCTCCGGCTTGAACGTCGTTGGCTTCAGCTGGATATCGTCCCCCGCCGCCACCGAGCTCGAGAGCTTGGTCATGGATTGGATGGCCAAGATGCTTAAGCTCCCGCCGGCCTTCCTCTTCTCCGCCGACCAAGGCGGCGGCGGAGTGTTGCATGGGACCACGTGCGAGGCCGTCGTGTGCACCCTGGCTGCTGCTCGTGACAGGGCGCTGAGTAAGATTGGCCATGAAGGCATCACTAGGTTGGTGGTGTATGCATCCGATCAGACGCATTCCACAGTTCAGAAAGCGTCCAAGATTATCGGCATCCCGCCGTCCAACTTCCGCGTGATCCCCACGACCGCTGCGTCCGGCTACGCTCTCACTCGTGAAAGCGTCCGGGAGGCCATGACTGCCGACGTCGCTAGCGCACTGGTGCCACTGTATCTGTGCGCCACAGTTGGCACCACTGCGGTGGGTGCCGTGGACCCGTTACTGGAACTCGGCCAAGTCGCCCAGGAGTTCGGGGCTTGGCTGCATGTAGACTCCGCTTACGCCGGAAGCGCCGTCGTGTGCCCCGAGTTCAGGTACTACCTCGACGGCGTCGAACTCGCGGACTCCATCAGCATGAACCCGCATAAATGGCTCCTCACCAACATGGACTGCTGCTGTCTCTGGGTCAAGAACTCCAATGCGCTGGTGGACTCCCTGTCCACGGACCCTGAGTACCTCAGGAACAGCGCCACTGACGCGAAACTGGTGGTGGACTACAAGGATTGGCAGATTGCGCTGAGCCGTCGCTTCCGAGCTCTAAAGCTCTGGTTGGTCATCCGGAGGTACGGTATCGTTAACATAGTGGAGCACATCAGGAGCGACGTCGCCATGGCCAAACAGTTCGAGAGACTGGTGAAGAGGGACGAGAGGTTCGAGGTGCCCGTGACGCGGAGGTTCGCGTTGGTGTGCTTCCGGCTCCGGCCGAAATCGAACGGCGACGACGCCTTGGATGCCAACCGCAAGCTGCTGGACGCCGTGAACGCGAGCGGGCGCGCGTTCATGACGCACGCTGTGGTGGACGGCATGCTCTTGCTCAGGCTTGCGATCGGCACCACCCTGACGGAGATGAGGCACGTCCAGGACACCTGGAAGCTGATTCAAGCAAAAGCCGACGAGATTGCTGGCCAGCTGTGTTGATTCAAGTTCAATTTGTCGTTAAATTCATGTCCACAAAGTTTGATGTTAAATTGTGTGGGTTCATGTATCTAAATTCAGTTGTTTATATTTTATATTTTTCACGTTGTAGTTTTTTTTTCTTAAATTGGAGTTTGATCTTTTGAATCGTAATTGACGTGTCCTGCAATTGTAAGATTTGATACTTTGAAGCTATTGGTAGCTTGATTTTGTATGTGGATCAAGTTACTTTTGAATTTTATATGTTTTCCAAGGTTTACTTTTGGCTCTTGAAATTGAGTTCAATGAAAGTGATGAAATAAACTTTTATCATATCACACGGTCGACAGTGACAACCAAATAGTGAATTTTGTATTTATACCGTTCGCTCGTTAAACTGAAATGGTTCCGGAACGTTCTTTTTATTGTTTCACGATATTTAATTTGCACCCTTACTGAAGAAAAAAATATATAAAAAGAGATTGCATGATTTAATATTCTTTCTTTTCCAACTTCGTTTCACAATTTCCACCTAACATAATAATATAAAATAGATTACACAAAAAACTAACTGATTGCTTATATAAATAACCATTTCGACTGTTAAAGGATATCGAATAATTTAATAAATTATTTGCAATAAATTGATATTAAAAAAAATTTTAACTGCATCAGAAAAAAGAATAAACATTTACAAATTTCAAGATAAAGAAACAAATAACTTACATTTGAAATAGGATAATAAAACATATGGAATAGAAAAAGAAAATATAATTACCCAATTGATATTTTTAGATTTTAAAAGCTAAATGCAATTTATTATCTATAGTTAAAACTAATATATCTGAACAAAAAAAAAACTTGAGCCAAAATTTTGAAAACATAGGTAAAGTAAATTCTCACATCATTATAAAATCACAATATTGAAATATTTCCTAAATGAAAAGGGTAGAATAATATATGTATATATGTATGTAGATGTATATTCAAATGTGTGGAGTTACGCATAAGTAAGAATTCGACTTGCATATGTATGTTCAAATGTGTGGACTTATATATCAATCACAATTCGATTTTCTTAACTTTATCAGTTCAATTGGAAACACTACAAGAAAAAATCGTATTTACGACGGTTCATTTTCGACGGTCCGACATCCGTCTAAAATATCGACGGTTTTTTCGACGGATCTTTCAAACCGTCGACATTTTCGTCGGATAATTTTCGACGGTTTTACCCGTCTAAACTTTCGACGGTTCTTAATTCGTCGAAAGGTTCCGTAAAAAATATTGACACTTCGACGGTTATGACCGTCGATAATTTTGGCGGTTTACCTAACCGTCAAAACTTCCAGCGATCTGAACCATCGCAATATTTCAACGTTGGTTCCGTACAATTATTGAACTTATCGACGGTTTTGATCGTCGAAATTTGCGACGTTCGAAGCAACCGTCGATCTTTCGACGGTCATACCCGTCGAAATGTTATTAAATAAAATATTCTAGCTTAATTGTTTTCGACGGTCTCAACCGTTGAAAATGGAAATTTATAATTTACACAAACTATAGATCTATTGATGTCTTGAAAATTTATTATTATGGGAATCGACGGCTAAAACCATCGATATTTCGACGGTTTGAAGAACTGTCGAAACTATCGACGATTTTGCCAGCGAATTTGAGCCGTCGAAACGCGAATTAATATAATATTATATTTACCTATGTTACGACGGTTTCGACCATCGAAAAGTGGTTATATAAATACCCGACCCCACTCTTACTTTTAACGTTTTGAACGTTCGTTCGCCGATACGTTCGGCCCCCGTTTCGTCCGCTGTTCGTCCGGCCGTCGACCACCTCCCACGTTCGCTGCCGCCCGAAGCTTCCGCCGCCGACTGGAATCTCCGACGCAGGTAGGTCCTATCCCCGCCCTCCTTGGATATATATTGGTCTCTCCGGCGGCCAGATCCGGCCGCCCTCCGTGCGGCAGCCAGATCCGGCCGCCATTCGCGCGCGACGGCTAGATTCGGCCGCCCTCCGCGAGCGGCGGCCAGATCCGGCCGCCCTTGCGCGGCGGCGGCCAGATCTGGCCGCCCTGCGCGCGGCGGCGGCCAGATCCGGACCACGTCGCAGGAGGGGACCACACTGTTGACTCCAAGACAATTTTGGACGGACCACGTCGGCGTGAAGAAGGGTCGCATTTACGGACTTGGATCTTCTGTGAGTGACACAGATATTGGATATGGTCGACGAAGTACTTCAGGTTTATTTCCTTCTGGTATGCAAGAAATTGTGGATCAGGTGACCATCAAGATTAGGGAAGAGGTAGAAAGGAATTCGAAGAACGTGAACGTCGTAACAGGCTTGAAATTAAGAAAATGATGCATGCCTTCATGCGTGGCGAATTGAATGACGATGACGCCGAGGTAGATTCATATATAATACATAATTATTTTTGAAATTTGCTTTAATATGTAGGTTCATTGTACTCATTAGATTCATATGCACTTTGACATCAACATGGGTACTAACTTAGATTTTACTCTTCATCCCTTTCAATTAGATCTGTAGACTTTCAAAGTTTTCACCGAAAATGGAGTGCAGACAGCTATATCATGTAAATGTCAGTACTTAGTATAAATAAATATACTTGTAGTTTATGTTTCCTATTTTTTCCTGATTGGCCATAAACTTCAACATACTTCCTGATCACCGCATGAAATCATAGGAAAAAAATTTAGCAACCTTATTTTAATGATAATTAAAAGTCATATGCCTTTTTCTATTATTTTGGATGATTATGCTCGATTTTGGTTCAATTTTGAGATTCGGCGTTAGCTTGTTAGTTTATGCATATTCTATTGAATTTATCAAATTATGTTGATGTTAAATTCAAATTATGTTTTTATATTTTAGATTTTAGATTCAATTTAGTGCGCACTTTAGATTTTGCTCTTCAACACTTAACAAATCTGAATTCATGTTTTTTTTGCATTTTCATATGTTATAACTTTTACTCTATTTCAATTTTGTGCAGTGATGTTTTGCGACCAAGACGTTATGCGAATTAAACTTCAACTCTTCGTCGTGACGAAGGCGTTATGCCGTTCCATTATGTGATGTTCAATTTGTGATGTTTGGATTATGTGAATTAATTGTAGTAATTGAATTATCTGTGATGTGATGTAATTGAATCATCTGTGATGTGAATCTGTGAATCAAATGTGTTGTATTATATCTGTTCGGACATTTAAAATTCACCATTTTTTTTAAAAAAATTTTATGTTTCCGACGGTCCTGACCGTCGGAAACAATTGAAATATTGCAATCTTCAACGGATTTTTTCGATACTTACCGACTGTTATATCCGTCGATGCACAATTATCGACGGTCGTAGCCCACGAGTAAAACCGTCGATACAAGATTATCGACGGTTTGAACCATTGATACTATCGACGATTCAAGTCGCCGATATATATCGACGGTTAAAACCGTAGATAGTATCCACGGTTCAAGCCGTCGATAGATATCGACGGCACGAACCGTTGATACTATCGACGACACGAACCGTCAATACTATTGTCGATTCAAATCGTCGATATATATCGGCGGTCCTAACCGTCGATAATATTGACGGTTCGTCCCGTCGATACTCAACGTTCGACTGCCGCGCCCGTCAGCTAGACCTTCTGTAATACCGACGGTTCAGAAGAAACCGTCGCAAAATGTTTGCAACGCCCCTTTTTCGCACGGACACTGTCCGTCGAAAGAACCGTCGGAAATTGTGATTTCCGACGGATCTGACCATTTTACCGACGGTTAGGACCGTCGGTAAAAGACAGTTTTCTTATAGTGAAAACTCTTGTAGTTTCCAATAAAGATTGGCGTACCATTTTTCTAATTATACTACTTGTCTCATTCAATTAGATAAGAACCGTTAACAATTAACCATAGTGACAATATTAATATATCTTATTACTTAAGTCATCTATCTTTGTCTTTTTTTTGTCTTTAGTGTAACAAGACTCAATCCGAGAGTATAAAAATTAATTAATAGTGACAAATACCATAGTTAACAAAATTAGTAAAATAAATATATATTTTTCATTGTCACAATCCGATTTGTGTGTTTATGGAACTTGAGTCAAGCGAGTCCAACACTTGGGCCAAGCTCTATGAACTCGGTCTAGATTTTTTTAAACCCTATTTGGACTCATAGAATTTGGCCATGTGCTGCAAAATATGGGCCGAGTTTCATTGATCTGCATGTAGTTGTGTTACACGACTTCGATCCCATTTTTTATGCAATAATCTATACAATTTTATCTACAATCGTGCGAAACTATGCTCCATTTATACAAGAGTCTAGATGTTTATATTGATGAAAATTGTTAATATAATACTCTATGTAGCTCAAATTGATAGACAAATCAATTACAAATTTGTTTTATGCAAACTTTTTTCGATCACTATTTCGTTGTTTCTATGATGCCATGGCTTAATTTGAATAGGTTTTTTGCTACTATCAGTTTCTCTACCTCAATTTGCACATATACAAAAGGAGAAGAGGATGACTTTGTATAGAAACAAAGGCTCTCGGGTGTGAAAAAACTCAAGTACACCTTTAAGGGTCTATTATATGTTTTTGGTGAAGTTTAATCTCAATTGGGATTTTCGAGTATTTTTTGAACTAATCTATTTTTTAATTTAAAAGTTTTATAAGAACCCAAAAAGGATTAATTCGGATTAAACTTTAATCCCTATCTTAATTCCAACTCCACTCAAATAGCTTCTTTATCTAGTAATTCCCAATTAATCTTTATCAAAGTTAACTAATTACATATTATTATTACCTCATAATGTCCAAAATAGACTAATTAAAAATTATTTGTTTAAATCTTAGAATAATTGGGGATCACAAAAATGAATTGTGTTTGATGGATACGTCAAATATCAGACTGAATAAGAAGTTGCATCGCCATGCAAAATAGGTCATATCCTTCACAAAATGGTATGTGTGTCTCACAAAAATCAAGATTCACTCTCAATGAATGATATTTAATTAGTGGCATATCGAAATGCATTGCCTGTGTAATAAAACATTCATGGATCTGGGTTCTCTTTTAAATAGGGCCATAATTCACTTTCCAATCATCCAAGCAATGAGTTCAGAGCTTCATTGCAAAAACTACAAGAGAATCTATGGCTATCTACTCGATGGATATTTGTCCAGAAGTGTTTAGAAGTCCAGGAGTTATTTTTTTTGTTTCTCTTATTTTCCCACGTCTCAGAATTAACTTTGTTGAACCCTGCTAGATCTTTAATATACTATTATTTTGAATTTATTAGAATTTAAATGATTTTATGTGATCTTTCGAGCTGTGTTCTCGATTTTATCTTAATTTTAATAAATTGATACTATCGAATTGGATTCGTTGGACTCCTAGATAACTTTTTGTTTATGAAATAAAGTTTTGATATCCTATCTCTACATACTTGATTGAGATTTTGATATGTGTGGGATTATTAACTCAATTGATTGAGATGTTTTTGAGATAGAATTGCATCATTAATAAATCTTAGGTAATATTAGTTAGAAATTGATTCGGTTGAACAAATGCTCTCTAATACTTAGATCAAATAGTTAAGCCCTAAGTTGAGTCATTTATCTTCAATCATCCTTTCCCTTGTAATTTGGATTTGTTTTATATATTCCAATTGATGGGGGTGCTAAGTTACACCCTATCCTTATCTTATGTGGAGAAACTTTTATTGATTTACTTTGACTTTTGATTGGATTAAACCTTCATTTTTAAATCCTTTTTTCTTCTTTAAAACATATCTTATTCATTTCTAGGTAATTTAAGATAAAATATAAGATAAAACTACTTCTCGTGAGTTTAACACTATCACTTTTGATTATTTAATTCGACCTTGTACTTTTGCTAGTATTTTGTGCATTACTTTATGTCTCAATGGATTCAAGCAATTGTCCTAATAGAAATAAATTCATATATGCGTATATAATTATTCAATTATGCAAGCTTAATCTCACTTTTAAAAATATTGACATATATTATTTTTCATGTATTTCCATATAACATATGTTTCAAGATTTTCATATAAAGCATGAACTAAAGAAGGTTAAAATTTTAACTTGACATGAGTTAACATGTTCAACTTGTGTTTCAATATTTTTATTCAAAGGTATAAATAATCACACAATAATGATGATTGTGATCAAATTAATATGTGAATGTTGCCAATTAAGGATTGACATAATATGTAATATCGATTTTATAATCCTTGTGGGTGATCAAAGATACATTGTATAATGTCACTTATGCCTTCACTTTTCATTTTGCTACTTGAAAGTATCGAGATTTTATTAAATCCTGACGGAGATGAAGCACGTCGAGGCCACTTGGAAGCTCTTTCTCTCCGGCCGCCTGGCGGCCAATCAGCCGTCGGATCCGGATCCGAACGCCAGTCCTGCCACGGATGGCCGGATTTGGCCGCGGCCGGAGCTGGCCGTGGCCCGATCCGGCCGCTAATTTTTTTATATTTAAAAAATTCTTTGTGACGGTTGCGACCGCCGAAAGATCGACGGCCATGACGACCGTCGAAAGTTTCGACAGTTGCGACCGTCGAAAATTTTTGACGGTTCGAACCGTCGGAAACTGTCGAAACTGTCGGAAACTGTCGACGGTTGCAACCGGCGGAAACTTTTGTTCTGACCGTCGATATTTTTGACGAATTTTTTTTCGACCGTCGCAAATCGATTTGCGACGAGCGTTTTTCCGACGGATCGATTCCGACTGAAAAACCGTCGGTAATTGCGTTACCGACGGTTTTCGGGCTGACGGTCGGTAATCAGTATTTTTTTAGTAGTGATTCGTTTGTCTCGTTGAACCGGCTTATTTTAGTTAACCAGTCTTGTCATATTTTAATAACAATCTTGTGTCTTTTTCCATATTTTTACATTATTTTTTACTACTTTGTCTCGATTTGTTCAATTTATTTTCGAATCTGGAAAGTTTCTTTTTCAACTTTTCTTCCGGCCACTTCCATTACAACATTTTTAATTGTTTTTACATACAAATCCGTCATAAATCTTATAAAATCCATAAAAAATTAAGTTTCCGATTAACTTTTTGGACAAAAAGACAATCGTCAGAAAAATCATCATCGGTAATAATTTTTTGACGGATGTACAAATCCGTCGATATTTTGACGGAAACACCCGTCAGAAGTTCCAAAAGCAATCATCCGAAGTTTCGAAAGAGACCTCCTTCAAAACTTCCAACAATCGCTTCCCATCGACGATTTTGATGGGACTCAAACGGAGGTGGTGGTCCAATGGATGTCTCCCATCCGAGGTAGGATCAGCCGCTGACGATAGATTCGGTTTGCATGCGGCCGATTTAGCTTGCGGGCAGCCGAATTTGCTGCAGGTGGCCTGATCGGCCATAGTTCGTTCGGTTCGGCCTGCACATCAAATGTATATATTATTTTAAAATTTTATAGATCTTTATTATTATTATTATTATTATTATTATTATTATTATTATAGGAGAGACATAATAGGTAATTATCTAGAAAGCAAAAAGAATGTTTTTGAGGTTATATACTCCTATTTAACTTATATGTAATGGAAATATAATCAAATATTTAATTGAAGTATGAGGATAGCATTTTCTAAATTGTTTCTATTAAAAAATAAATTATGTTTCTATCAAATAAATAATTGTTCCTATCAGAACCGTCAGAAATTAAAAAATAAATTATGTAATTTATTATATTATTATTTAATTTTTTTCGACGGCTTTTTCGACGGTTACAACCGTCGGAAATAAAAAAATAAATTATGTGATTTGTTATATTATTATTTAATTTTTTCGACGGATTTTTCGACGGTTACGATAGAAAATATTAAATTATGTAATTTTTTATATTATTATTTATTTTTTTTTTGACGATCAGGGACGTCGATATTTTCGACGGATATCCATCCGTCGCAAAATTTGCCGTAGTTTTCGATGGTCGTAACCGTCGGTAAATATATAATAATATTATATGAGGAATATTTTATTAATATAATTAGCGACGGTCCAAATCGTCACAATTACCGACGGTCCAAACCGTCGGTAAAAAAATATTATATATAACTAAATATATTTTCGACGGTCACAACCGTCGGTAACTTTAAAAATAATTAATATTTACTTTTCCGATGGCCAGAGACGTCGGTAATTAAAATTTCGTTATTCCGCGCTCTTTTTGTTTTCTCGCTTTCTCCCATTTTCCACATATATATATATATATATATATATATATATATATATATCACCCTCCCTCCTCTCCTCTCTCCCTCCCTCTCCCGGCCGTCTCCCTCTCCCGACCGTCTCCCTCTCCCTCTCCTGGCCGGTGAGCCTCTGGCCGGACGTGAAGCATCGACCGCCGACGACCCTCTCCTGCCGGCGTCTCTCTCTTCGCCGACATCTCTCTCTTTCTCTTTCTCTCTCTTTCTCTCCGACCGTTGGCGACCGGATCCAACCGCTGGCGGCCAGATCCGGCCCCCAGCGGCCTGATCCGGCCTCCAGCGGCCGGATCCAGCCGCGCGGCCGATCAACAGCCGGATCCAGTCGCTGGCGGCCGGATCCGGATCCGAACGCTAGTCTTGCCGTGGGCGGCCGGATTTGGCCGCGGCCGGAGCTGGCCGCGGCCCAATCCGGCCGCTAATTTTTTTATATTTAAAAAATTCTTTGCGACGGTTGCGACCATCGAAAGATTGACGGTTACGACGACCATTGAAAGTTTCGACAGTTGTGACCGTCGAAAACTTTCGACGGTTCGAACTGCTGGCCTTTTTCGGCGACTGCAACCGTCGGAAACTTTCTACGGTTCAAACCGCCGACCTTTTCCGGCAGTTGCAACCGTCGGAAACTGTCGACGGTTCGAACCGTCGGGACTTTTCTGACGGTTCTAACCGTCGATATTTCCGACGGTTCTGACCGTAGATATTTCCGACGAATTTTTTTCGATCGTCGCAAATCGATTTGCGACGAGCGTTTTTCTAACGGATCGATTCCGATTGAAAAACCGTCGGTAATTGCGTTACCGACGATTTTCGGGCTGATTCAGCATTTTTCTAGTAGTGATTCGTTTGTCTCATTGAACCGGCTTATTTTAGTTAACCAGTCTTGTCATATTTTAATAACAAGCTTGTGTCCTTTTTTCCATATTTTTGCATTATTTTCGACTACTTTGTCTCGATTTGTTCAATTTATTTTCGAATCTGGAAAGTTTCTTTTTCAACTTTTCTTCCAGCCACTTCCATTGGACCATTATAACATTTTTAATTGTTTTTACATACAAATCCATCATAAATCTTATAAAAACCATAAAAAATTAAGTTTCCGATTAACTTTTTGGATAAAAAGACAATCATCAGAAAAATCATCATCGGTAATAATTTTTTGACGGATGTACAAATCCGTCGATATTTCGACGGAAACACCCATCAGAAGTTCGAAAAGCAATCATCCGAAGTTTCGAAGGAGACCTCCTTCAAAACTTCCGACAACCAAATCCCATCGAAGGTTTTGATGGGACTCAAACGGAGGTGGTGGTCCAATGGATGTCTCCCATCGGAGGTAGGATCAGCCGCTGAATGATAGATTCGGTTTGTAGGCGGCTGATTTAGCTTGCGGGCAGCCAAATTTGCTGCAGGTGGCCTGATCGGCCATAGTCCGTTGGGTTCGGCCTGCACATCAAATGTATATATCATTTTAAAAATTTATAGATTATTATTATTATTATTATTATTATTATTATTATTATTATTATAGGAGAGACATAATGCGTAATTATCTAGAAAGCAAAAAGAATGTTTTTTAGCTTATATACTCCTATTTAACTTATATGTAATGGAAATATAATCAAATATTTAATTGAAGTATGAGGATAGCATTTTCTAAATTGTTTCTATTGTAAGATGTGCACACATTTATTTATATGCAAATCATATTGCGATCAAATCTATTTTTACGAAAAAAAAGACAACATGACATTGTATAATTTTTAATTTTTTTATTCATTTTTAAATTCAAATTATGATGTGGTGTAATTAAAAAATATATGAATTTTAACATATAAACATATATTTTTTTCAACTTATTTTTTTCACGCTAAAAAGAAATAACTTTAAACATTCGGACTCGGGTCTCTATTATGAAAAGCATATAATTGATAATTGGAGCTAAAAATATAAAATAAATAATGTTTCTCTTCTTAATAATTTAAACTTTTAGAAAAATCAGTTAGCACATCAAGTTTAACGTAATATCATAGTGTCCGAGAGTTCAAACTTCGTTAAGTTTTTATTAAAAAAATATTTTTTTTCATTTATTATTCACGTGATGAACTGGGTTAGATCAAAATTGTCAACAATCTACGTGTAAAAAGAAGTATTAAGAATATAAAATAATATTACTCTTTCTAATAATTTAACTTTTTTAAAAAATTAATTAGAACATCAAATTTGAGACACTCAACATGCACTAGCAGTTCCTTATCTCGATGTTTTGCTCTATTATAAGTTTTTTCGGTGATTGAGAGAGGCAAAAGCCTTAGGACTAAGTGGACTTCTAGAAATTAAAAATGGGGTACGTGGAGTCCCATGATGTCGCCGAACAGGAGTATGCTTGGAGGTGGCTGTGTAAAGCTGGGTTGTGGCTTCGACTTAGAGCACTAAGTTCGCTAACCAGTCGCCACAACGATTGGCTTCTCTTAGAATGTGGGTGAGCAGGGTATTGGGCCCCTTTGCGAGCTCCTTCTCTTAAATGGCGATTGAGCAAGGCATGCCGTGTTGTGAGCTTGGTGTAATTCCATATTTTATCACTTGAACCTCTGGCTCCAAAGAGGATACTGAATGGATGCGGGTTGCCAGACCTACGATCCACGAGCTTGTGTCTATCTCTAATTAGGTGCTGTTATCGGAGTCCCTCCAAGGAAGCATGCATCCTCATTGCATTTCTGCCAGCCTGCCGTCCGTGCCTTCCAGAGCATCGTATAGCTTCGTTCAAATCCTCGGCTAATCTGATTGTGTAGTAATTTGTTGGGTGGCAGTGTGAAGGAGTTGTCAAAGATGGAAGCACATTTGCATTTCCGTAGCCACCAACATGCAGTGACAAAGATGGTGCATCAATTAATCTCACCTCTAGCATTGTTTGCACGAAGATTCATGGCAGCGGCAGTGCGTGAGATCGGCAGTGGCGGGGCGAGACACGGAGATCGGCGGCAGCGGGGAAGGGCGGGGCGGGGAGATCGGTAGCGGCAGGTGAGCGAGCTCGGTGGCAGCCGTGCGCGAGATCGGTGGTGGCAGGGCGACACACGAAGATCGGCGATGGCGGGGCAACACACGGTGATCGGCGAGGGATGTGGCGTGCTCGAGGTTGGCGGCGAAGCTCGGAGGTGGGCGAGCTCGGCGGCGGCGGTGCACGAGTTCAGCGGCAGCGCGGCGAGCAAACTCGACGGCAGCGGTGCGTGAGCTCCGCAGAGAATGTGCACGAGTCGGCAGTGGTGGGGTGGGCGAGCTCGATGGTGCGCGAGATCGTGGTGGCGAGGCGGCACATGGAGATCGGCGGGGGGAGGGGGGGTCGCGGCATGCTGGCCAAAGGTCGCACGAATATGGTCCATCGTCGGCGTTGATAGGAGAGGAGATAGATTTGAGGGACGAGATCCAGTGTCGGCGTCAGGGAGGCAGGCTCGTTGGTGACAGGAGGTCGCGGGCGTCGGTGGCGAGCAGATATGTGAAGGATGGGCATGGAGGAGGTCGCCGCAGGTCGGCAAGGTCGGCGGGGTCGCAGATCTGACCGGGGGTCGTGGGGGTCGGCGACGGGCAGATCTGTGGCGGATGGGCTTGTAGGAGGTCTCCGCGGGTCGGCGAGGTCGGCGGGGTCATAGATCTGGCCAGGGGGTCGGCGGTGGCTAGATCTGTGGGGGACGGTCTTGAAGGAAGTCGCCGCAGGTCGACGAGGTCGGTGCGAAGTCGACGGATTCTCATCGCCATTGATCAGCGGAGAGGAGAAACGAATGGACAGGAGAGAGAGAGAGAAAAACAAAGTGGAAAAGAGAGAGAAACAAAGAGGAAAAGAGAGAGGAGTTACGAAGAAAAGAGATGAGAAACTAAGAGGAAAAGAAAGAGGAGCACCGTCGGATAGCGGAGAGGAAAAACGAAGAGGAAAGAGATAGGAGAGGAAAAATGAGTTCCGGTCCGAGGGTTTCAGTTTTATTCCGCTAAGTCTATAATTAATGACTATAAATTTAAATGGTCATTAATAATTAATTTTAACGATCGGAATATTTTTTTAAGATGAGTATTTTTATCTTTTGCTAATGATGTATTTAATAATGTTCATATTTATTTTTGAACATTATTGACTATTTATAATGATCATTTTTTTGCCTCGGTTAGTCGTTAAAGATCATTTTTCTTGTAGTAATTCCCAATTAATCTTTATCAAAGTTAACTAATTACATATTATTATTACCTCATAATGTCCAAAATAGACTAATTAAAAATTATTTGTTTAAATCTTAGAATAATTGGGGATCACAAAAATGAATTGTGTTTGATGGATACGTCAAATATCAGACTGAATAAGAAGTTGCATCGCCATGCAAAATAGGTCATATCCTTCACAAAATGGTATGTGTGTCTCACAAAAATCAAGATTCACTCTCAATGAATGATATTTAATTAGTGGCATATCGAAATGCATTGCCTGTGTAATAAAACATTCATGGATCTGGGTTCTCTTTTAAATAGGGCCATAATTCACTTTCCAATCATCCAAGCAATGAGTTCAGAGCTTCATTGCAAAAACTACAAGAGAATCTATGGCTATCTACTCGATGGATATTTGTCCAGAAGTGTTTAGAAGTCCAGGAGTTATTTTTTTTGTTTCTCTTATTTTCCCACGTCTCAGAATTAACTTTGTTGAACCCTGCTAGATCTTTAATATACTATTATTTTGAATTTATTAGAATTTAAATGATTTTATGTGATCTTTCGAGCTGTGTTCTCGATTTTATCTTAATTTTAATAAATTGATACTATCGAATTGGATTCGTTGGACTCCTAGATAACTTTTTGTTTATGAAATAAAGTTTTGATATCCTATCTCTACATACTTGATTGAGATTTTGATATGTGTGGGATTATTAACTCAATTGATTGAGATGTTTTTGAGATAGAATTGCATCATTAATAAATCTTAGGTAATATTAGTTAGAAATTGATTCGGTTGAACAAATGCTCTCTAATACTTAGATCAAATAGTTAAGCCCTAAGTTGAGTCATTTATCTTCAATCATCCTTTCCCTTGTAATTTGGATTTGTTTTATATATTCCAATTGATGGGGGTGCTAAGTTACACCCTATCCTTATCTTATGTGGAGAAACTTTTATTGATTTACTTTGACTTTTGATTGGATTAAACCTTCATTTTTAAATCCTTTTTTCTTCTTTAAAACATATCTTATTCATTTCTAGGTAATTTAAGATAAAATATAAGATAAAACTACTTCTCGTGAGTTTAACACTATCACTTTTGATTATTTAATTCGACCTTGTACTTTTGCTAGTATTTTGTGCATTACTTTATGTCTCAATGGATTCAAGCAATTGTCCTAATAGAAATAAATTCATATATGCGTATATAATTATTCAATTATGCAAGCTTAATCTCACTTTTAAAAATATTGACATATATTATTTTTCATGTATTTCCATATAACATATGTTTCAAGATTTTCATATAAAGCATGAACTAAAGAAGGTTAAAATTTTAACTTGACATGAGTTAACATGTTCAACTTGTGTTTCAATATTTTTATTCAAAGGTATAAATAATCACACAATAATGATGATTGTGATCAAATTAATATGTGAATGTTGCCAATTAAGGATTGACATAATATGTAATATCGATTTTATAATCCTTGTGGGTGATCAAAGATACATTGTATAATGTCACTTATGCCTTCACTTTTCATTTTGCTACTTGAAAGTATCGAGATTTTATTAAATCCTGACGGAGATGAAGCACGTCGAGGCCACTTGGAAGCTCTTTCTCTCCGGCCGCCTGGCGGCCAATCAGCCGTCGGATCCGGATCCGAACGCCAGTCCTGCCACGGATGGCCGGATTTGGCCGCGGCCGGAGCTGGCCGTGGCCCGATCCGGCCGCTAATTTTTTTATATTTAAAAAATTCTTTGTGACGGTTGCGACCGCCGAAAGATCGACGGCCATGACGACCGTCGAAAGTTTCGACAGTTGCGACCGTCGAAAATTTTTGACGGTTCGAACCGTCGGAAACTGTCGAAACTGTCGGAAACTGTCGACGGTTGCAACCGGCGGAAACTTTTGTTCTGACCGTCGATATTTTTGACGAATTTTTTTTCGACCGTCGCAAATCGATTTGCGACGAGCGTTTTTCCGACGGATCGATTCCGACTGAAAAACCGTCGGTAATTGCGTTACCGACGGTTTTCGGGCTGACGGTCGGTAATCAGTATTTTTTTAGTAGTGATTCGTTTGTCTCGTTGAACCGGCTTATTTTAGTTAACCAGTCTTGTCATATTTTAATAACAATCTTGTGTCTTTTTCCATATTTTTACATTATTTTTTACTACTTTGTCTCGATTTGTTCAATTTATTTTCGAATCTGGAAAGTTTCTTTTTCAACTTTTCTTCCGGCCACTTCCATTACAACATTTTTAATTGTTTTTACATACAAATCCGTCATAAATCTTATAAAATCCATAAAAAATTAAGTTTCCGATTAACTTTTTGGACAAAAAGACAATCGTCAGAAAAATCATCATCGGTAATAATTTTTTGACGGATGTACAAATCCGTCGATATTTTGACGGAAACACCCGTCAGAAGTTCCAAAAGCAATCATCCGAAGTTTCGAAAGAGACCTCCTTCAAAACTTCCAACAATCGCTTCCCATCGACGATTTTGATGGGACTCAAACGGAGGTGGTGGTCCAATGGATGTCTCCCATCCGAGGTAGGATCAGCCGCTGACGATAGATTCGGTTTGCATGCGGCCGATTTAGCTTGCGGGCAGCCGAATTTGCTGCAGGTGGCCTGATCGGCCATAGTTCGTTCGGTTCGGCCTGCACATCAAATGTATATATTATTTTAAAATTTTATAGATCTTTATTATTATTATTATTATTATTATTATTATTATTATTATTATAGGAGAGACATAATAGGTAATTATCTAGAAAGCAAAAAGAATGTTTTTGAGGTTATATACTCCTATTTAACTTATATGTAATGGAAATATAATCAAATATTTAATTGAAGTACGAGGATAGCATTTTCTAAATTGTTTCTATTAAAAAATAAATTATGTTTCTATCAAATAAATAATTGTTCCTATCAGAACCGTCAGAAATTAAAAAATAAATTATGTAATTTATTATATTATTATTTAATTTTTTTCGACGGCTTTTTCGACGGTTACAACCGTCGGAAATAAAAAAATAAATTATGTGATTTGTTATATTATTATTTAATTTTTTCGACGGATTTTTCGACGGTTACGATAGAAAATATTAAATTATGTAATTTTTTATATTATTATTTATTTTTTTTTTGACGATCAGGGACGTCGATATTTTCGACGGATATCCATCCGTCGCAAAATTTGCCGTAGTTTCCGATGGTCGTAACCGTCGGTAAATATATAATAATATTATATGAGGAATATTTTATTAATATAATTAGCGACGGTCCAAATCGTCACAATTACCGACGGTCCAAACCGTCGGTAAAAAAATATTATATATAACTAAATATATTTTCGACGGTCACAACCGTCGGTAACTTTAAAAATAATTAATATTTACTTTTCCGATGGCCAGAGACGTCGGTAATTAAAATTTCGTTATTCCGCGCTCTTTTTGTTTTCTCGCTTTCTCCCATTTTCCACATATATATATATATATATATATCACCCTCCCTCCTCTCCTCTCTCCCTCCCTCTCCCGGCCGTCTCCCTCTCCCGACCGTCTCCCTCTCCCTCTCCTGGCCGGTGAGCCTCTGGCCGGACGTGAAGCATCGACCGCCGACGACCCTCTCCTGCCGGCGTCTCTCTCTTCGCCGACATCTCTCTCTTTCTCTTTCTCTCTCTTTCTCTCCGACCGTTGGCGACCGGATCCAACCGCTGGCGGCCAGATCCGGCCCCCAGCGGCCTGATCCGGCCCCCAGCGGCCGGATCCAGCCGCGCGGCCGATCAACAGCCGGATCCAGTCGCTGGCGGCCGGATCCGGATCCGAACGCTAGTCCTGCCGTGGGCGGCCGGATTTGGCCGCGGCCGGAGCTGGCCGCGGCCCAATCCGGCCGCTAATTTTTTTATATTTAAAAAATTCTTTGCGACGGTTGCGACCATCGAAAGATTGACGGTTGCGACGACCATTGAAAGTTTCGACAGTTGTGACCGTCGAAAACTTTCGACGGTTCGAACTGCTGGCCTTTTTCGGCGACTGCAACCGTCGGAAACTTTCTACGGTTCAAACCGCCGACCTTTTCCGGCAGTTGCAACCGTCGGAAACTGTCGACGGTTCGAACCGTCGGGACTTTTCTGACGGTTCTAACCGTCGATATTTCCGACGGTTCTGACCGTAGATATTTCCGACGAATTTTTTTCGATCGTCGCAAATCGATTTGCGACGAGCGTTTTTCTGACGGATCGATTCCGATTGAAAAACCGTCGGTAATTGCGTTACCGACGATTTTCGGGCTGATTCAGCATTTTTCTAGTAGTGATTCGTTTGTCTCATTGAACCGGCTTATTTTAGTTAACCAGTCTTGTCATATTTTAATAACAAGCTTGTGTCCTTTTTTCCATATTTTTGCATTATTTTCGACTACTTTGTCTCGATTTGTTCAATTTATTTTCGAATCTGGAAAGTTTCTTTTTCAACTTTTCTTCCAGCCACTTCCATTGGACCATTATAACATTTTTAATTGTTTTTACATACAAATCCATCATAAATCTTATAAAAACCATAAAAAATTAAGTTTCCGATTAACTTTTTGGATAAAAAGACAATCATCAGAAAAATCATCATCGGTAATAATTTTTTGACGGATGTACAAATCCGTCGATATTTCGACGGAAACACCCATCAGAAGTTCGAAAAGCAATCATCCGAAGTTTCGAAGGAGACCTCCTTCAAAACTTCCGACAACCAAATCCCATCGAAGGTTTTGATGGGACTCAAACGGAGGTGGTGGTCCAATGGATGTCTCCCATCGGAGGTAGGATCAGCCGCTGAATGATAGATTCGGTTTGTAGGCGGCTGATTTAGCTTGCGGGCAGCCAAATTTGCTGCAGGTGGCCTGATCGGCCATAGTCCGTTGGGTTCGGCCTGCACATCAAATGTATATATCATTTTAAAAATTTATAGATTATTATTATTATTATTATTATTATTATTATTATTATTATTATAGGAGAGACATAATGCGTAATTATCTAGAAAGCAAAAAGAATGTTTTTTAGCTTATATACTCCTATTTAACTTATATGTAATGGAAATATAATCAAATATTTAATTGAAGTATGAGGATAGCATTTTCTAAATTGTTTCTATTGTAAGATGTGCACACATTTATTTATATGCAAATCATATTGCGATCAAATCTATTTTTACGAAAAAAAAGACAACATGACATTGTATAATTTTTAATTTTTTTATTCATTTTTAAATTCAAATTATGATGTGGTGTAATTAAAAAATATATGAATTTTAACATATAAACATATATTTTTTTCAACTTATTTTTTTCACGCTAAAAAGAAATAACTTTAAACATTCGGACTCGGGTCTCTATTATGAAAAGCATATAATTGATAATTGGAGCTAAAAATATAAAATAAATAATGTTTCTCTTCTTAATAATTTAAACTTTTAGAAAAATCAGTTAGTACATCAAGTTTAACGTAATATCATAGTGTCCGAGAGTTCAAACTTCGTTAAGTTTTTATTAAAAAAATATTTTTTTTCATTTATTATTCACGTGATGAACTGGGTTAGATCAAAATTGTCAACAATCTACGTGTAAAAAGAAGTATTAAGAATATAAAATAATATTACTCTTTCTAATAATTTAACTTTTTTAAAAAATTAATTAGAACATCAAATTTGAGACACTCAACATGCACTAGCAGTTCCTTATCTCGATGTTTTGCTCTATTATAAGTTTTTTCGGTGATTGAGAGAGGCAAAAGCCTTAGGACTAAGTGGACTTCTAGAAATTAAAAATGGGGTACGTGGAGTCCCATGATGTCGCCGAACAGGAGTATGCTTGGAGGTGGCTGTGTAAAGCTGGGTTGTGGCTTCGACTTAGAGCACTAAGTTCGCTAACCAGTCGCCACAACGATTGGCTTCTCTTAGAATGTGGGTGAGCAGGGTATTGGGCCCCTTTGCGAGCTCCTTCTCTTAAATGGCGATTGAGCAAGGCATGCCGTGTTGTGAGCTTGGTGTAATTCCATATTTTATCACTTGAACCTCTGGCTCCAAAGAGGATACTGAATGGATGCGGGTTGCCAGACCTACGATCCACGAGCTTGTGTCTATCTCTAATTAGGTGCTGTTATCGGAGTCCCTCCAAGGAAGCATGCATCCTCATTGCATTTCTGCCAGCCTGCCGTCCGTGCCTTCCAGAGCATCGTATAGCTTCGTTCAAATCCTCGGCTAATCTGATTGTGTAGTAATTTGTTGGGTGGCAGTGTGAAGGAGTTGTCAAAGATGGAAGCACATTTGCATTTCCGTAGCCACCAACATGCAGTGACAAAGATGGTGCATCAATTAATCTCACCTCTAGCATTGTTTGCACGAAGATTCATGGCAGCGGCAGTGCGTGAGATCGGCAGTGGCGGGGCGAGACACGGAGATCGGCGGCAGCGGGGAAGGGCGGGGCGGGGAGATCGGTAGCGGCAGGTGAGCGAGCTCGGTGGCAGCCGTGCGCGAGATCGGTGGTGGCAGGGCGACACACGAAGATCGGCGATGGCGGGGCAACACACGGTGATCGGCGAGGGATGTGGCGTGCTCGAGGTTGGCGGCGAAGCTCGGAGGTGGGCGAGCTCGGCGGCGGCGGTGCACGAGTTCAGCGGCAGCGCGGCGAGCAAACTCGACGGCAGCGGTGCGTGAGCTCCGCAGAGAATGTGCACGAGTCGGCAGTGGTGGGGTGGGCGAGCTCGATGGTGCGCGAGATCGTGGTGGCGAGGCGGCACATGGAGATCGGCGGGGGGAGGGGGGGTCGCGGCATGCTGGCCAAAGGTCGCA
This sequence comes from Pontederia crassipes, assembly GCA_030549335.1. Lineage (NCBI taxonomy): Eukaryota > Viridiplantae > Streptophyta > Magnoliopsida > Commelinales > Pontederiaceae > Pontederia > Pontederia crassipes. The sequence continues at coordinate 56,626,453 of CM060194.1, read as the reverse complement.
CGAATATGGTCCATCGTCGGCGTTGATAGGAGAGGAGATAGATTTGAGGGACGAGATCCAGTGTCGGCGTCAGGGAGGCAGGCTCGTTGGTGACAGGAGGTCGCGGGCGTCGGTGGCGAGCAGATATGTGAAGGATGGGCATGGAGGAGGTCGCCGCAGGTCGGCAAGGTCGGCGGGGTCGCAGATCTGACCGGGGGTCGTGGGGGTCGGCGACGGGCAGATCTGTGGCGGATGGGCTTGTAGGAGGTCTCCGCGGGTCGGCGAGGTCGGCGGGGTCATAGATCTGGCCAGGGGGTCGGCGGTGGCTAGATCTGTGGGGGACGGTCTTGAAGGAAGTCGCCGCAGGTCGACGAGGTCGGTGCGAAGTCGACGGATTCTCATCGCCATTGATCAGCGGAGAGGAGAAACGAATGGACAGGAGAGAGAGAGAGAAAAACAAAGTGGAAAAGAGAGAGAAACAAAGAGGAAAAGAGAGAGGAGTTACGAAGAAAAGAGATGAGAAACTAAGAGGAAAAGAAAGAGGAGCACCGTCGGATAGCGGAGAGGAAAAACGAAGAGGAAAGAGATAGGAGAGGAAAAATGAGTTCCGGTCCGAGGGTTTCAGTTTTATTCCGCTAAGTCTATAATTAATGACTATAAATTTAAATGGTCATTAATAATTAATTTTAACGATCGGAATATTTTTTTAAGATGAGTATTTTTATCTTTTGCTAATGATGTATTTAATAATGTTCATATTTATTTTTGAACATTATTGACTATTTATAATGATCATTTTTTTGCCTCGGTTAGTCGTTAAAGATCATTTTTCTTGTAGTAATTCCCAATTAATCTTTATCAAAGTTAACTAATTACATATTATTATTACCTCATAATGTCCAAAATAGACTAATTAAAAATTATTTGTTTAAATCTTAGAATAATTGGGGATCACAAAAATGAATTGTGTTTGATGGATACGTCAAATATCAGACTGAATAAGAAGTTGCATCGCCATGCAAAATAGGTCATATCCTTCACAAAATGGTATGTGTGTCTCACAAAAATCAAGATTCACTCTCAATGAATGATATTTAATTAGTGGCATATCGAAATGCATTGCCTGTGTAATAAAACATTCATGGATCTGGGTTCTCTTTTAAATAGGGCCATAATTCACTTTCCAATCATCCAAGCAATGAGTTCAGAGCTTCATTGCAAAAACTACAAGAGAATCTATGGCTATCTACTCGATGGATATTTGTCCAGAAGTGTTTAGAAGTCCAGGAGTTATTTTTTTTGTTTCTCTTATTTTCCCACGTCTCAGAATTAACTTTGTTGAACCCTGCTAGATCTTTAATATACTATTATTTTGAATTTATTAGAATTTAAATGATTTTATGTGATCTTTCGAGCTGTGTTCTCGATTTTATCTTAATTTTAATAAATTGATACTATCGAATTGGATTCGTTGGACTCCTAGATAACTTTTTGTTTATGAAATAAAGTTTTGATATCCTATCTCTACATACTTGATTGAGATTTTGATATGTGTGGGATTATTAACTCAATTGATTGAGATGTTTTTGAGATAGAATTGCATCATTAATAAATCTTAGGTAATATTAGTTAGAAATTGATTCGGTTGAACAAATGCTCTCTAATACTTAGATCAAATAGTTAAGCCCTAAGTTGAGTCATTTATCTTCAATCATCCTTTCCCTTGTAATTTGGATTTGTTTTATATATTCCAATTGATGGGGGTGCTAAGTTACACCCTATCCTTATCTTATGTGGAGAAACTTTTATTGATTTACTTTGACTTTTGATTGGATTAAACCTTCATTTTTAAATCCTTTTTTCTTCTTTAAAACATATCTTATTCATTTCTAGGTAATTTAAGATAAAATATAAGATAAAACTACTTCTCGTGAGTTTAACACTATCACTTTTGATTATTTAATTCGACCTTGTACTTTTGCTAGTATTTTGTGCATTACTTTATGTCTCAATGGATTCAAGCAATTGTCCTAATAGAAATAAATTCATATATGCGTATATAATTATTCAATTATGCAAGCTTAATCTCACTTTTAAAAATATTGACATATATTATTTTTCATGTATTTCCATATAACATATGTTTCAAGATTTTCATATAAAGCATGAACTAAAGAAGGTTAAAATTTTAACTTGACATGAGTTAACATGTTCAACTTGTGTTTCAATATTTTTATTCAAAGGTATAAATAATCACACAATAATGATGATTGTGATCAAATTAATATGTGAATGTTGCCAATTAAGGATTGACATAATATGTAATATCGATTTTATAATCCTTGTGGGTGATCAAAGATACATTGTATAATGTCACTTATGCCTTCACTTTTCATTTTGCTACTTGAAAGTATCGAGATTTTATTAAATCCTGACGGAGATGAAGCACGTCGAGGCCACTTGGAAGCTCTTTCTCTCCGGCCGCCTGGCGGCCAATCAGCCGTCGGATCCGGATCCGAACGCCAGTCCTGCCACGGATGGCCGGATTTGGCCGCGGCCGGAGCTGGCCGTGGCCCGATCCGGCCGCTAATTTTTTTATATTTAAAAAATTCTTTGTGACGGTTGCGACCGCCGAAAGATCGACGGCCATGACGACCGTCGAAAGTTTCGACAGTTGCGACCGTCGAAAATTTTTGACGGTTCGAACCGTCGGAAACTGTCGAAACTGTCGGAAACTGTCGACGGTTGCAACCGGCGGAAACTTTTGTTCTGACCGTCGATATTTTTGACGAATTTTTTTTCGACCGTCGCAAATCGATTTGCGACGAGCGTTTTTCCGACGGATCGATTCCGACTGAAAAACCGTCGGTAATTGCGTTACCGACGGTTTTCGGGCTGACGGTCGGTAATCAGTATTTTTTTAGTAGTGATTCGTTTGTCTCGTTGAACCGGCTTATTTTAGTTAACCAGTCTTGTCATATTTTAATAACAATCTTGTGTCTTTTTCCATATTTTTACATTATTTTTTACTACTTTGTCTCGATTTGTTCAATTTATTTTCGAATCTGGAAAGTTTCTTTTTCAACTTTTCTTCCGGCCACTTCCATTACAACATTTTTAATTGTTTTTACATACAAATCCGTCATAAATCTTATAAAATCCATAAAAAAATAAGTTTCCGATTAACTTTTTGGACAAAAAGACAATCGTCAGAAAAATCATCATCGGTAATAATTTTTTGACGGATGTACAAATCCGTCGATATTTTGACGGAAACACCCGTCAGAAGTTCCAAAAGCAATCATCCGAAGTTTCGAAAGAGACCTCCTTCAAAACTTCCAACAATCGCTTCCCATCGACGATTTTGATGGGACTCAAACGGAGGTGGTGGTCCAATGGATGTCTCCCATCCGAGGTAGGATCAGCCGCTGACGATAGATTCGGTTTGCATGCGGCCGATTTAGCTTGCGGGCAGCCGAATTTGCTGCAGGTGGCCTGATCGGCCATAGTTCGTTCGGTTCGGCCTGCACATCAAATGTATATATTATTTTAAAATTTTATAGATCTTTATTATTATTATTATTATTATTATTATTATTATAGGAGAGACATAATAGGTAATTATCTAGAAAGCAAAAAGAATGTTTTTGAGGTTATATACTCCTATTTAACTTATATGTAATGGAAATATAATCAAATATTTAATTGAAGTATGAGGATAGCATTTTCTAAATTGTTTCTATTAAAAAATAAATTATGTTTCTATCAAATAAATAATTGTTCCTATCAGAACCGTCAGAAATTAAAAAATAAATTATGTAATTTATTATATTATTATTTAATTTTTTTCGACGGCTTTTTCGACGGTTACAACCGTCGGAAATAAAAAAATAAATTATGTGATTTGTTATATTATTATTTAATTTTTTCGACGGATTTTTCGACGGTTACGATAGAAAATATTAAATTATGTAATTTTTTATATTATTATTTATTTTTTTTTGACGATCAGGGACGTCGATATTTTCGACGGATATCCATCCGTCGCAAAATTTGCCGTAGTTTTCGATGGTCGTAACCGTCGGTAAATATATAATAATATTATATGAGGAATATTTTATTAATATAATTAGCGACGGTCCAAATCGTCACAATTACCGACGGTCCAAACCGTCGGTAAAAAAATATTATATATAACTAAATATATTTTCGACGGTCACAACCGTCGGTAACTTTAAAAATAATTAATATTTACTTTTCCGATGGCCAGAGACGTCGGTAATTAAAATTTCATTATTCCGCGCTCTTTTTGTTTTCTCGCTTTCTCCCATTTTCCACATATATATATATATATATATATATATCACCCTCCCTCCTCTCCTCTCTCCCTCCCTCTCCCGGCCGTCTCCCTCTCCCGACCGTCTCCCTCTCCCTCTCCTGGCCGGTGAGCCTCTGGCCGGACGTGAAGCATCGACCGCCGACGACCCTCTCCTGCCGGCGTCTCTCTCTTCGCCGACATCTCTCTTTCTCTTTCTCTCTCTTTCTCTCCGACCGTTGGCGACCGGATCCAACCGCTGGCGGCCAGATCCGCCCCCAGCGGCCTGATCCGGCCTCCAGCGGCCGGATCCAGCCGCGCGGCCGATCAACAGCCGGATCCAGTCGCTGGCGGCCGGATCCGGATCCGAACGCTAGTCCTGCCGTGGGCGGCCGGATTTGGCCGCGGCCGGAGCTGGCCGCGGCCCAATCCGGCCGCTAATTTTTTTATATTTAAAAAATTCTTTGCGACGGTTGCGACCATCGAAAGATTGACGGTTGCGACGACCATTGAAAGTTTCGACAGTTGTGACCGTCGAAAACTTTCGACGGTTCGAACTGCTGGCCTTTTTCGGCGACTGCAACCGTCGGAAACTTTCTACGGTTCAAACCGCCGACCTTTTCCGGCAGTTGCAACCGTCGGAAACTGTCGACGGTTCGAACCGTCGGGACTTTTCTGACGGTTCTAACCGTCGATATTTCCGACGGTTCTGACCGTAGATATTTCCGACGAATTTTTTTCGATCGTCGCAAATCGATTTGCGACGAGCGTTTTTCTGACGGATCGATTCCGATTGAAAAACCGTCGGTAATTGCGTTACCGACGATTTTCGGGCTGATTCAGCATTTTTCTAGTAGTGATTCGTTTGTCTCATTGAACCGGCTTATTTTAGTTAACCAGTCTTGTCATATTTTAATAACAAGCTTGTGTCCTTTTTTCCATATTTTTGCATTATTTTCGACTACTTTGTCTCGATTTGTTCAATTTATTTTCGAATCTGGAAAGTTTCTTTTTCAACTTTTCTTCCAGCCACTTCCATTGGACCATTATAACATTTTTAATTGTTTTTACATACAAATCCATCATAAATCTTATAAAAACCATAAAAAATTAAGTTTCCGATTAACTTTTTGGATAAAAAGACAATCATCAGAAAAATCATCATCGGTAATAATTTTTTGACGGATGTACAAATCCGTCGATATTTCGACGGAAACACCCATCAGAAGTTCGAAAAGCAATCATCCGAAGTTTCGAAGGAGACCTCCTTCAAAACTTCCGACAACCAAATCCCATCGAAGGTTTTGATGGGACTCAAACGGAGGTGGTGGTCCAATGGATGTCTCCCATCGGAGGTAGGATCAGCCGCTGAATGATAGATTCGGTTTGTAGGCGGCTGATTTAGCTTGCGGGCAGCCAAATTTGCTGCAGGTGGCCTGATCGGCCATAGTCCGTTGGGTTCGGCCTGCACATCAAATGTATATATCATTTTAAAAATTTATAGATTATTATTATTATTATTATTATTATTATTATTATTATTATTATTATAGGAGAGACATAATGCGTAATTATCTAGAAAGCAAAAAGAATGTTTTTTAGCTTATATACTCCTATTTAACTTATATGTAATGGAAATATAATCAAATATTTAATTGAAGTATGAGGATAGCATTTTCTAAATTGTTTCTATTGTAAGATGTGCACACATTTATTTATATGCAAATCATATTGCGATCAAATCTATTTTTACGAAAAAAAAGACAACATGACATTGTATAATTTTTAATTTTTTTATTCATTTTTAAATTCAAATTATGATGTGGTGTAATTAAAAAATATATGAATTTTAACATATAAACATATATTTTTTTCAACTTATTTTTTTCACGCTAAAAAGAAATAACTTTAAACATTCGGACTCGGGTCTCTATTATGAAAAGCATATAATTGATAATTGGAGCTAAAAATATAAAATAAATAATGTTTCTCTTCTTAATAATTTAAACTTTTAGAAAAATCAGTTAGCACATCAAATTTAACGTAATATCATAGTGTCCGAGAGTTCAAACTTCGTTAAGTTTTTATTAAAAAAATATTTTTTTTCATTTATTATTCACGTGATGAACTGGGTTAGATCAAAATTGTCAACAATCTACGTGTAAAAAGAAGTATTAAGAATATAAAATAATATTACTCTTTCTAATAATTTAACTTTTTTAAAAAATTAATTAGAACATCAAATTTGAGACACTCAACATGCACTAGCAGTTCCTTATCTCGATGTTTTGCTCTATTATAAGTTTTTTCGGTGATTGAGAGAGGCAAAAGCCTTAGGACTAAGTGGACTTCTAGAAATTAAAAATGGGGTACGTGGAGTCCCATGATGTCGCCGAACAGGAGTATGCTTGGAGGTGGCTGTGTAAAGCTGGGTTGTGGCTTCGACTTAGAGCACTAAGTTCGCTAACCAGTCGCCACAACGATTGGCTTCTCTTAGAATGTGGGTGAGCAGGGTATTGGGCCCCTTTGCGAGCTCCTTCTCTTAAATGGCGATTGAGCAAGGCATGCCGTGTTGTGAGCTTGGTGTAATTCCATATTTTATCACTTGAACCTCTGGCTCCAAAGAGGATACTGAATGGATGCGGGTTGCCAGACCTACGATCCACGAGCTTGTGTCTATCTCTAATTAGGTGCTGTTATCGGAGTCCCTCCAAGGAAGCATGCATCCTCATTGCATTTCTGCCAGCCTGCCGTCCGTGCCTTCCAGAGCATCGTATAGCTTCGTTCAAATCCTCGGCTAATCTGATTGTGTAGTAATTTGTTGGGTGGCAGTGTGAAGGAGTTGTCAAAGATGGAAGCACATTTGCATTTCCGTAGCCACCAACATGCAGTGACAAAGATGGTGCATCAATTAATCTCACCTCTAGCATTGTTTGCACGAAGATTCATGGCAGCGGCAGTGCGTGAGATCGGCAGTGGCGGGGCGAGACACGGAGATCGGCGGCAGCGGGGAAGGGCGGGGCGGGGAGATCGGTAGCGGCAGGTGAGCGAGCTCGGTGGCAGCCGTGCGCGAGATCGGTGGTGGCAGGGCGACACACGAAGATCGGCGATGGCGGGGCAACACACGGTGATCGGCGAGGGATGTGGCGTGCTCGAGGTTGGCGGCGAAGCTCGGAGGTGGGCGAGCTCGGCGGCGGCGGTGCACGAGTTCAGCGGCAGCGCGGCGAGCAAACTCGACGGCAGCGGTGCGTGAGCTCCGCAGAGAATGTGCACGAGTCGGCAGTGGTGGGGTGGGCGAGCTCGATGGTGCGCGAGATCGTGGTGGCGAGGCGGCACATGGAGATCGGCGGGGGGAGGGGGGGTCGCGGCATGCTGGCCAAAGGTCGCACGAATATGGTCCATCGTCGGCGTTGATAGGAGAGGAGATAGATTTGAGGGACGAGATCCAGTGTCGGCGTCAGGGAGGCAGGCTCGTTGGTGACAGGAGGTCGCGGGCGTCGGTGGCGAGCAGATATGTGAAGGATGGGCATGGAGGAGGTCGCCGCAGGTCGGCAAGGTCGGCGGGGTCGCAGATCTGACCGGGGGTCGTGGGGGTCGGCGACGGGCAGATCTGTGGCGGATGGGCTTGTAGGAGGTCTCCGCGGGTCGGCGAGGTCGGCGGGGTCATAGATCTGGCCAGGGGGTCGGCGGTGGCTAGATCTGTGGGGGACGGTCTTGAAGGAAGTCGCCGCAGGTCGACGAGGTCGGTGCGAAGTCGACGGATTCTCATCGCCATTGATCAGCGGAGAGGAGAAACGAATGGACAGGAGAGAGAGAGAGAAAAACAAAGTGGAAAAGAGAGAGAAACAAAGAGGAAAAGAGAGAGGAGTTACGAAGAAAAGAGATGAGAAACTAAGAGGAAAAGAAAGAGGAGCACCGTCGGATAGCGGAGAGGAAAAACGAAGAGGAAAGAGATAGGAGAGGAAAAATGAGTTCCGGTCCGAGGGTTTCAGTTTTATTCCGCTAAGTCTATAATTAATGACGATAAATTTAAATGGTCATTAATAATTAATTTTAACGATCGGAATATTTTTTTTAAGATGAGTATTTTTATCTTTTGCTAATGATGTATTTAATAATGTTCATATTTATTTTTGAACATTATTGACTATTTATAATGATCATTTTTTTGCCTCGGTTAGTCGTTAAAGATCATTTTTCTTGTAGTGACACGTACCTAAGGCACACTATCTCCCCTCCTCCCCCACGGCTCCATTAGAGCATCTTGGGAGCCTCGCACCCCAATGCTAGTTTGCCTCAATGTCGATGCTTCCTTTGTGAGCCTAGACGAGGTGGGAGGTGCAACATATCTCTTAAGATTTGATGCGGGTCAATTTATTTTTGCAAGTGTTGCTGCTCTTTGCAAGATCTGTCCTCGAGCTAGAGGCATGTGCACTTTTAGTAGGCATTCACAGTTGTGCTGATAGTGGAATCACTGACATGGCCGACCATTGTGACTTGGCCATTCTTGTAAAAGCAATTTTATCTCCTGGTCTTGCCCTTGGACCATAAAAGGAATCCTACATGATATTCAAATGAAGCTTATTAGAATTTCAATTTTTTTTAAAGAAACCTCCTCTGGTTGGTAGTCTTCCAATGAATTGTAGACGTGGTTCTTTCAGGGCACAACCTGAAGAATCTCCAAATCAAGCTCATAAACTTGAACAACACCTTTGGTCAGATTCCAACAAGGAAAAAGAAACTCCTAGCAAGCTTGAAAGGTACAATCCTACAGGGAAGATTCAATCCTTTCATATACAAATTGGAGCACTCATTATGTGCAGATCTGGAAATGACACTCACCCAAGAAGAGATGTATTGGTATCATGCCTATAGGTAAAGTTTGGAGATTGGAATACCAAATACTCTTACACTTGTGCAATGACAAAAAAAAAGAGAGAATTTAGGTGTCCTGTCTAAAAACACAGTTTGGAGATTGGATAAGCGACCAAACTCAGCTAGAAGCTATGGCACTTGACCACTTCGAAATGCAGCAGGTGTTAAATAGGGAATAATGGATATCCCCCCAACTTAAAAGAGAGGGGTGGTGGGTGGGTGGGTGGGTGGGGGGGGGGGGGGGGGGGGGGAGTTGTCCCCCTTATATGCGCCAGCCGTCGGATTCGGGGGGATTGTCCCCCTATAATGCACCAGCCATCGGATTCGCATCCGACGGCTGGCGCATATCAGTGAGATCTGGCGCGGTCCGATCCGGACAAACTTTCGATTTGGGTTTCGGTCCGCGGTTCGCACGGACCGATTTCAAGAGGTATAAAAAGACGAAAATCCTTCATTTTCTTCTTTCCTCTCTCTCTCCTCTTCGTTTCTCCTCTGCGCTGCCTCCTCTCTCTCTCCTCTACGAGTGCGGCTGCCTGACACCGACGAGCCTCCGCCTCGGCGCTTCACCTCCACGGCAACCTCGTTCGACGCCCCTCACGACAGATCTCTCCGCCGCTGAGCCTCCGCCATGGCGCTTCACCTCCGTGGCGACCTCGTTCGACGCCCCTCATGACAGATCAACCTATCGCCGACCCTCGTGTTTCACCTCCGCATGGCGACCTCCTTCGACGCCCGTCACCGCAAATCTGCCCGCAGCCGACCCACGCTCTCCTCTCCTCTCCCTCGCTCTCCTCTCCTCTACTCTCTCTCCGCGCACGGCGGATGGATGCAGAGATGGCTGTTCTCTCCTCACGCGGTGTGGCGCGGCGAACGGTTGCCCCTTGCGCAGCGGCGACCTCCGCGATGACCTCGAGCATCGGATCTCGCCCTTCACCGACCGCCTACTAGATCTACACGGGAAGGGGCCCGATCCAACCGTCGGCGGTCAGATCCACGCGGTCCTAACATCGAGCACCCCAGCTCGATCCCGCCGAGCGCCGTCGACCTCCTATCACCTCCACCGTGATGCTGTCGATCCCCGCACACCGAGCGCCGCCACCCCTCACGCCGTGAGCACGCCAGCACCGCCCGGTCGCCGCCGAGTTCGACCGCCCCGCCGCTAACCCCACACGCTGCAACTCCACCTCCATCGAGCTCGCCCGCTCCGCACCGCCGTGCTCATGTACCGCCACTGCCGCCATCGAGCTCGCCCACCCCGCCACCGCTAAGCTCACCTTCCCCGCCGTCGCCAAGCTGCTGTTAATCCATGTGTTGTTAATCTATGTTGGAAATTCGTTAATTCTTCGTGCCGTAAATTAATCCATTCTGCAATAGTGCAATTAGTAACACTTTTTAATTTTTTATTGATAATTTATGTTGTAAATTAGTTGTGATTTATCAAAATGTTCTTATTAGGCTGTTTTTTCAGAACGATGAGCATGAGATTTTTCATTGACCTTTTATGTTAGAATTAAATAAGTGTGGAAGAGCTTGCGGAGCTCGGCGGAAGGCCAGATAGATAATGTCCGAAAGTGAAGAATGTGGAGAGAATATGTGAGGAAGCTCTATTTGACGTTGGCGACGAGAAAACAAATGACGACGAAAAAATACACTACTGCGATGTTGTCAATCGCATGCAAGCAAGAACCACTGCGATGTCGTCTATAGCATACAAGCAAGAGAATTTTACAGTATGGATTAAAATTGTAAGAAATCCAAGCATGAATTATCGATAAGAACAACCTCAGAAAATAGACTCATTTTGATTCTTTGAAATTCTAAAGGTGCTTTACACGATAAGAACATAAATTATCGATAAAAAATTTACAAAAATTTACAAAAGTGTAACTAATCACACTATCACATAATGGTGTTGGCGGTGCAGTGCGCGAACTCTGCGGCAGCGGTGCGGCGAGGTCATGGCGTGCAGTAGGGTCGCGGCGGGGCGGTCGAACTCGGCGGCACTCGTCGTGCATCGTGTTCGCGGCATGAGGGGGTGGCGGCGTGCGGCGGCACTCAATGTGCGGGTCGGCGGTGGTGCGGGGTCGTAGGAGGTTGTCGCGGTGGTAATGCGTGAGCTCGGTAATGGGCGGGCGAGCTCGACAGCTGCAGGCGGTCGTGGATGCGGAGATGTCGCCGGCGGCCATCAGATCTGGTTGGACGCAGTCATGGATGTCGACATCTCGCCGGCGGTCGCTCTCGCGCAGCTCTGGGCTCGACGGACGTGGTCACATTCACGGAGATCTCGTCGGCGGCGGGGATCTCGACAGACACGGTCTCACTTGTGGAGCTCTCGACGGATGCGGCGGATGCAGGGCTCACAACGGATCGGGAGGGCTCGCGACGGATCGAGAGAGCGAGAGAGACGACGCGAGTAAAAGGGGTAAAAACATTTTTATCCTGCCCTTTTGTACTCCGCCACCTGCCGCTGAACCGCTCACACGACATCGATCAGATTTTTCCATGGTGAACCGCTTGCCGATGCCCGGTTCACCATGGAAAAATGCCTTTTCCATCGGCGCCCATCCGATACGTATGGGACGGGCGCCTTAATATGGGTGGAGTGTCCCCCATTTCAGTTAGAGGGACACCCATTATTTCCATTAAAATAAGGGTGGGTGTACGGGTGTCACCCGCCACCCCACTATTGCCTTTGTCCCTGACCTTGATTTTTGGGGTGGGATTAGTTTTATCCTCACCCCAAAATTTCCACTATTTTATTTATAAGATAATTAATAAGTATAAAAATAATAAGATAAGTATAAAAAATAATAAAAATATACCAAATCATTGAAATATAACTAGTTAAAAATAATACAATAATTTATTATACATGTATTAAAAATCACATATGATATTTTTTAAAAAAATAAAATTATTAAACTAGTATTAAAATTTAAAAATAATAAAAATTTCAAGGATCAAGGTATCTCAGAGTGAAGATATGTATTTCCATTCTAATCTCCGAAGTCACTCAGTGACCATTTTTGGCCCCTGCGGAGAGAAAAATTCTCGCAAGCGAAGCCCCAATTGAGGATTACACACAAGGCTTCATGACTTTCGAAAATTTTTGTCATCCCCAGGTGGGTGTACACCTGCATAGTACAAAATTTTTACTTTTAACAAATCGATACATCTGCATAGTACAAAATTTATTCCAAGTCAAATTCACAATTGACAAAAAATTCAAATGTCACAACGTCTCGACCTGACTATGTTCGACTACGTCTTGTGTTGCATCTTGAGGAACGGAATTGTACGTATAACTCGAGAACCAATTCCTAATATCCAGAGACGCTTATAAAAAATAAACAAATTAATTCGAATAAGCTTTTGCGAAAAATTCTTCTGACCATTATTTCAAACACTCACGAGATGGTAGCGAATATAAGAATGCATCGTCCACGTCAAGCATCCGTCGATCTGATTGTTTGTTCACATGCATCGCTGACGCCTCAAACAAACTATTGCCTCAAACAAAATGAATATGAGTCGTAAATGAACAATCCATAAGATGACAATAGTCGTAATAAAATATCCTAGTCGTAAGGTAAAAAAAATTGATAATTCGTGACGACAAGTAAAGACACCTTTACTCATCATCTGAATTTCCACATGACTGGTACCCGTCATCATCATCATCATCAGAAGTCATCGTAGTTTCAAATTCATCTTCGTCCGAATCCTTTTCATCATTTTGTCTTTCGACGTTATCGAAGTCTTCAAATACGTGTTCCGAATCCTGTAGATCGTCGACTAATTCGGTGTCGACAATAGGGGCCACAGACGTCTGCGAGTCATCTTGAAAGGCACATTGCAATGCACCATAAACTTCTATCTTGCTTCTTGCCTTCGTCTTTATTACAACCCACCATTGTGATTTGTCCATGATCTTCTCCGGATATGGCACATAATATACTTGTCTTGTAGAAGACGGAATAATGAAAGGATCAAAACGATCATAACAACTATTGTGACGTATTTCAACTATTTTGAAATCTTTGTGAACTTGCATTCCTCTCCTTTCCTTTGGATCAAACCAATTATACTCAAATAATGTGACTTTATTACCTCCAGTATATTGCAGCTGAATAATGTCTTTGAGAACACCGTAGTAGTCATGCTCATTTTCTCCGTCCGTGGATCCCACGACACATACTCCACTGTTCACGGTTTTCTTCCCGATCGACCAAGTTTCAGTGTGAAACTTATAACCATTCACAAAATACACCGGCCAACTTTTCACCTCTCGAGCCGGTCCCCATGCCAAATTATGGAGACCAGACGCCGTGCCGGTACTAAGAACCTAATATGAAAATAAATGAGTATAGTAGACGCTGAAGACATCAAATTGTTTAGAATATTTTGAGAATTACCTGTTCCTTAAACCACGGTGCGAAGTCATTCTCGATTCTATCTTGTACATGTTCTTTAGGGACAATGTGGTATTGCAAGAAAGCACTACATACGAAGTGATGGCTAAATCAAAATGGTGTTTGGGAAGACATTAAAGAAAAGAACGCATGGATATTAAACTTACTTAATGTAGCCTTGCACCTCCGGCGTGTTTAGAAGGACATGATTCGTGGCAGACTTGAATTCTGCATCACTGAGCCATCTACTCCTTGGCTTCCCAAAATATCGTCCTAACTGATTGAAGAGCGACAAAGATGCCACATCAGACTGTTCTTCTGGAACTTCATCATTTCGATGGACTCTGGTCTTCGCACACTTAACATGTGACTCGAAGTAGTAAGAACAGAAGTACGAAATCTCCTGAATCATATACGCTTCACATATGGATCCTTCAACACGTGCTTTGTTCTTAATCATCCTTTTTATTCGATTGAGATATCTTTCAAAAGGATACATCCACCTATATTGTACTGGTCCACCTACCCTTGCCTCATTTGGCAGATGAATAAGTAAGTGCTCCATGGAATCAAAGAATCTTAGTGGAAATATTCATTCCAACTTACATAATATTATCGGAATATTACGTTCCAATTGGATCATATTTTCCACCGTTAATGTTGTAGAACACAATTCTTTGAAGAATTGACTCAACTCCGTTATCGGCTTCCAAATCTTATCCGGGAGTGAAGAAAAAGCAGTATGAAGCAAAGTTTTCATAAATATGTGGCAGTGGTGACTTTTCATGCCAAACAAACGCAAGTTATTCATGTCCACACATCGAGTCAGATTTGATGCATAACCATCCGGCATTCTCAGCTCTTGGATCCAGCGACACACTTGGGTCTTCTGCTCCTTAGTGAGAACATAACTTGCTTTTGGTTTAGATAATCTTCCGTTAGGTAAAGTCACTAAGTGCAACTCTGGCCTTCGACAGTACTCCTTCAAATCCAGTCTCGCCTTGAGGTTGTCCTTTGTTTTACCCTTAATGTCCATTACGGTGTTGAATACATTTTCAAACACATTTCTCTCAATGTGCATGACGTCCAAGTTATGACGTATCAAACAATCAGACCAATAAGGTAAATCTCAGGATATACTTCGTTTGGTCCAATTATGACAAACACCATACTCATCGTATGTGACATTTGGGTCGTCGACAATTCTGCATAAAGCATTGACAATGCGACGTAATTGAGCTCCTCAGCGTCTGACCGGAGGCATGTTTTCTACAACCCTATTCCGTCGAAATGCATTTCGGTTATTTCTGTACGAATGATCAGCTGTAAGAAATCGTCTATGGCAATCAAACCAATTATTTTTACCCTCATTTCTCATAGTGAACGCATCTGAGTGTTTCATGCAAGATGGACAAGCTAATTTCCCTGCAGTCATCCAACCAGACAACATCATGTAGGCTGGAAAGTCATTAACAGTCCACAATAAGGCAGCTCTCAATGTGAAATTTTGTTTGGTCGACACACTATAAATGATGACACCATCCCACAGTTCTTTTAGCTCGTCTATTAAAGGCTGTAAATACACGTCTATCCTCTGTTTAGGACTCTGAGGACCAAAAATAATGCATGTCAAAAATATATAAGACGCGGACATACAAATTCCAGGTGGCAAATTATAAGGTGTTATTGAGACCGGCCAACATGAATAAGGAACTGAAGTCTGATCATATGGTGTAAAACCATCTGCACATAATCCGAGCCTTATGTTCCTTTGGTCCCTAGCAAAATCAGGATGCTTACGATCAAAATGTTTCTACGCTTCACCATCCGATGGGTGAAGCATGACACCTTCAGAAGTATTATGCTGTGCATGCCACTTCATTTGCGACGCTGACCCTATAGACGAGTATAGTCTTTTAAGGCTTGGAATAAGAGGCAAATAATGCATTCTTTTCACAGCGACTTGAGACTTGTTAGTCACTCTATATCGTTCGGCCCCACAAAACTTGCATTCATTTAGATTGATATCATCGCCGTAATATAACATACAACCATCACGACAACAATCTATTTTAATTGAGCCAAGACCAAGTTTACTGACCAATCTTTTTGTCCTATAAAAATTTTCAGGAATACGAGCCCTAGTTGGTGTGACCTCTTTTAAAATATCTAGAAATATATCAAAATATGCTTGTGAAATATTGTGGTCGGCTTTCAGATTCAACAATCTAACAGCAAGTGATAGTTCCGAATGAATTTCACACCCAGGCCATAAAGGTTGGCTCGATGCATTTAGTAAGTCATAAAAATCTCTTGCTTCTGGATTTGGTCCCTCTTCATTCTGCTCAAATCTAATATGTCATACTCAGTTGCAGCTGCGTCATAAACTAACTGTTCATATTGCGAAGCAAATGTTGGTTCAGGATCCACAAAATGAAGACTTGGATTTGGGACGCTTGTCGAAGGCTCTCCTTCGCCTAAATCATCCCATTGACAATAATTGGGTTTGAAACCTTTTCTATATAAATGAACTTTGACAGTCTCTATCGTCTGTAACTTTGTGCTAGCATATTTCAAACAAGGACACCTAATTGTTCCCTCCCGCTGATATTGTAAAGATTGACAAGCCACAGTAACATAATAGTCAACGCCATTTATAAATTCTTGTGTCAAGCCTCTACGACCAGGATTATTTCTTTTGTACATCCATCGACGATCGTTCAAGTATGACATAATGACTACATTATTTGCAAATCATCAAAAATTTCAGTGATACAAAATTGTATAAGGAAAGAAAAAAAGTCTATGAAACAACTGAAGAAGAACAAATTGTTTAGCTAATGTTTACTAATCATACTGCTAGGTATAGAGATAGCATACACATATACACATGTACATTTACTCTATGTAATCAATGGACTCTTTGCTGTTTCAGTTGTCATCTGAATTTTATCTTTTTGGAACACAATTCAACTTCTGTTTCTGAAAGATGTGGAGGCAAGGAAGGATGCTGTAATTGCAGTTTCACACAGTAGTGAAACACGTCACGCGACCACCGTGGAAGCAAGCAACAGAAATAGTTCACTCAGAACCAACAGTAGAAATAGCACCACAATAGCAGCTAGAGCTTCACATAATTTGGGGAGAGACCAAACATTTAGGAGAAGAATTGGACCTAGTCAATCAGCGGATGCTGCACTGTCTTTTAGATTGCAAATGGAAGAATCCTTGGTCCTCATTTCACGGCATGAGTAGTGAGCAGCAGAGGAATACTCTTCATGCTGCGTGAGTTAATCTGAGGGTTATAAGATCCAGAGGAACCGAGCAAGTTAGATTCACCAATTTCTTTGTTATTGCATGAATTTAGTTTGAACTACTTTGTTGGAATTCTTTTACATCTATCATTGTATAATAAACAATCAGTTGTTTTCTTACAACACATAGCGGACATATAATCCACGAAACCGTGCTTATGATTTCACGGAACGATGTCGTACCTTGGCATTTATGTTTTCTTATTCATAACAATATATTCATTCTTTTCGTTTTCAATTTGTGTCTGAATGTAGTACTGAGTTGTGATATGGAACCTCTTGGGTTGGAGGTTTGAAACGAGATAGATCCGTCGAATTTCATTCTTTTATGATGAGCTTTGTGTCATAGTTTCGTCAATTGATCATCATTGTACAAATGAACAGACTTGAAATAGCTGACGCTTCTTAATTGTTTTGTAGTACGTTAAATGTTCAAAGAATCATATGTCAATGGATGATGCTGGATCGTTTCTTCGCAAAAAACTGTGTGCCGTGATATGGTTTCTTCTGGCCGCCGCCGCGCGGAGGGCGGCCAGATCTGACCGCCGCCGCGCGCGGAGGGCGGCCGGATCTGGCCGCCGCGCGCGAATGGCGGCCGGATGTATCGGCGGACGAACGTTCAAAACGTTAAAAGTAAGAGCGGGGTCGGGTATTTATATAACCACTTTTCGACGGTCAAAACCGCCGCAACATAGGTAAATATAATATTATATTAATTCGCATTTCGACGGCTCAAATCCGCTGGCAAAACTGTCGATAGTTTAGACGGTTCTTCAAACCGTCGAAATATCGACGATTTTAGCCGTCGATTCCCATAATAATAAATTTTCAAGACATCAACATATCTATAGTTTGTGTAAATTATAAATTTCCATTTTCGACGGTTGAGACCGTCGAAAATAATTAAGCTAGAATATTTTATTTAATAACATTTCGACGGGTATGACCGCCGAAATATCGACGATTGCTTCGAACGTCGCAAATTTCGACGGTCAAAATCGTCGATAAGTTCAATAATTGTACGGAACCAACGTTGAAATATTGCGACGGTTCAGACCGCTGGAAGTTTCGACGGTTAGGTAAACTGTCGAAATTATCGACGGTCATAACCGTCGAAGTGTCAATATTTTCGACGGAACCTTTCGACGAATTAAGAATCGTCGAAAGTTTAGATGGGTAAAACTGTCGAAAATTATCCGACGAAAATGTCGACGGTTTGGAAGATCCGCCGAAAAAACTGTCGATATTTTAGACGGATGTCGGACCATCGAAAATGAACCGTCGGAAATACGACTTTTCTTGTAGTGTGTGTTAAGCAGCCATGAACCTAAAAGATATCTTGATTCTCATGTGGAAGTCTCTTGATTCTCATGTTGGAACCTATGAATGTGTCCAACAGGATTAGATTGTGATATGACTTCATTAGCATAAGAAACTCAGCATTAAGGATTCTTAAAATTTTATTTACCATCCTGGGTCGTAGAGAGTTGGGCTCGGACGTTCGTAGAGTTCGTGTCATTTATGGTATGTCCCTCAATGTGAATCGAGGATCGAATGGCTACAAGCATCCACTATTTCTCTAAAAAAGATGGCGGGTGTTGATAGGATTGCCACCTTTTTTTAACGATAGCGAGGACCTTGTTGAAGTATTCGATTAGGAGCTGTCATGCATAGATATGCCAAAATGAAGTAGGTACTTGTACCAGGTACGTACATGATAAGTGTAAGTTATGGGTGCGCCTTAGTATGTACCTAGTAATAAAAAATTATTTTTAAAACTTGGGCTGTGATGAAGAAAACAACAGGCATAAAGAAGGGAAATGTTACTAAGTGGTGGATGATACAGGAGAAAACACTCAAACAAAGATGATACCTCCATACTTTGACTTCAAGCATATTGCAGGGCTGCCAGGAAAACAGAGAGAACTTATTTTTTATATCCGAAGTTTTTTCCCTACCAGCAGCAATATATTGGGCTGCTTTTGCATGACAAAATGCAAACGGGCAGGTTAGACAAGACAACTCTACAATTTTTGAGAGCACAATACAACTTTATAACAAAAAAAAGAAAAGAAGAGAACATTTTTATTACCGGAGTGCAGAGCTGAAAATTGGACTGGACGGCTGTGACGATCGTCAGTCTAGTTCGATTTTTTTTTTCAAAATAAAAAATAGCTAAAAATCGAACTCAACCATTTGAACTGGTTGGATGGAGTTTTAAATTTTTGAATAAAAGATACAAATTTGGAAGGATAAAATCATATAAAAAGGAACGGAAACAAATAATTCGGAAAGGAAAATAAGGAAGGGATGCATAAATTAGATGAGAAATTTATGGAGAGAAACGAGGGAAAAATATTAGGAGGAAAAAGAGAAAGTGAAAGAAAAAATAAAAATGAAAATAATTAAATGGAAAAGGAAGAAAATTTATTTAATATAAAGATATGAAAGGAAAGTTATTAATAGAAGAATAACTAAACTAAAAATAAAAATAATAAAAAACTAAAAGAATACAAATATTTTTAACTAAAAGAATAAAGGTAAATTTTGAAATTAAATGTTCTCGAGATTTATTTCGTTAAGTAATTTATTTATTTTATAATAATAATAATAATAATAATAATAATAATAATAATAATAATAATAATAATAATAATAATAATAATAATATAGTTCAGCTTTAAACTCTTTGAAATATAATATATATGGAGCCCCAAATTGACATATTTTTTTAATAATGTATATTCTCATATTATTTTAATAAAATGAGTCTATCCAAACACATTGAACTTATATAAAATTGGAATAGATTTTGGATAAGTCAAAAAATCTAATGTAAATATTATTTAGGAAATATTAAATATTTAAATTAATGTTGAATATTAAGAAAAACTATTTTATAAGGCGTGTTTCATACTTTTTATAGTATCTCGTATTCATAATATGTAATTGAAATCATAAAAAAATAATATTTTAATAAAAATATGATTCAATCCGATTAAACTCAGTTAAACTAATTAAACTATGACTCAATTGTCACGTTAGTTGAACGTCCGGTTTAGTTTTAGAAACATTGACTTGAACCCCCTCTTGTTTGCTGTCTTAAATATTTTTTTCTTTATTGTTTTTTTTTTGTTTTTGCACACCTTCACAATTAGTTATGTTATTTTACTTTATTTATGTTATATATTTAATATTAGTTAATATATATTAAGGTATCTGTACGCCATACTTGTAAAAGTTAACGTACCCATCCGTGTACGGTGTACCGGTACCAGCATACCGACACCGAAAATATATATTAAGGTCCCCCGCCATGATAGAGCTGGTGATATGGCTTGCATTATTAGAAGAAGGTTCCACTGCTCCGGGGACTCTGGAGTGGCACAGACTGCCGTGGTGACAGCTCCTGGAGGTGACAGTGCAACGCTTTGACGGTGTTGCTGCAGGGAGTGAACGCGAAAGAAGAAAGGCCAAGTCAGATAGAAGATTCGGTAATCGAAGAAGACTCTCTAGTGTCAAGAAGATCAAGCAGACAACGAATGCCTAATCCAAAATATGCAAATATAGCATTAATCGAAGATGTCAGAGAAAAGGAGCCTAACACATTCGAAGAAGCATCCAAGTGTCAAAAATGGATGTCAGCAATGAAAGAAGAGATTTAAGCTCTACATCAGAATGAGACATGAGATCTAGTTCCAAAGCCAAGCAATGTGCAACTTATATCCTGCACATGGGTTTACAAACTAAAGAGAAGGCCCGATGGATCTGTCGAAAGGTACAAAGCTCGTTTACTAGTTCGAGGATTCTCTCAAAAGTATGACTTCGACTATAAAGAGACATTTAATCCAGTAGCAAATATCACCACGGTACGTGTCTTATTGGCTTTAGCTGCAAGCAAATTATGAAAGTTATGGCAAATGGATATGAAGAATGCATTTTTGCATGGAGAGTTAGATCATGATATCTATATGGAGCAACCTCAAGGATTTAAATCCATTAGTCATCCAAGTTATGTATGTAAGCTGAAGAAGATATTATATGGACTCAAGCAAGCACCAAGGGCATGGTTTGGAAAGATCGCGGAATTCTTGAAGCAATGTGGCTACTCAATGGCGCCAGCTGATTCTAGTCTATTTGTGAAAGCGCAAGAAGGCAAGTTAGCAATCGTGCTAGTCTATGTTGATGACTTAATTATTACAGGAGATGATGACAAGGAGATCCATCAAATTCGAGAGAATCTCTCTACACGCTTCCAAATGAAGGATTTTGGTGAGTTGAAACATTTATTGAGTCTTGAAGTAGAAGCAACAAAAGAAGGATTATTCTTTGTCAACAGAAGTATGTTCAAGATCTACTCGAGAAATTCGAAATGCTTGATTGCAAGCCTATCTCAACACGACGGAGGTAAACGCAAAGTTATGTTCTATTAAAGGAAACGAATTAAGTGATGCAACCATCTATAGGCAATTGATGGGAAGCCTAATATATCTCACACTCACACGTCCGGATATCACACATGCTGTTGGAGTTGTTAGCAGATTCATGCAGGAGCCAAGGAAACCTCATCTTGAAGCAGCTCAACGAATATTAAGATATATCAAAGGCACAATCGACTATGAAATATTTTACAAGAAGAACATAGCATGTACCCTAAGTGGCTTCTATGATGCAGATTATGTTGGAGATATTGATATACGACGATCTACTACTGATTATATATTTAGCCTCGGATCGGGAGCTATTTCATGGTGCAGTAAGAGGCAACCTACTACCGTATCCTTATCAAGTACGGAAGCAGAATATAGAACATGAGCAATGGCAACTCAAGAGTGCAAATTGTTACTACAACTACTAAAGGATTTACATCAACCAATTGATTCAGTAGTAGAGTTATATTATGATAATCAGTCAGCAATTCGCTTAGCTGAAAATCTAATATTCCATGCACAGACAAAGCATATCGAAGTCCACTATTATTTTCTTTGAGAGAAGGTGTTACAAGGAGATATCAAATTAACATACATACGTACACAAGAGTAAATTGCAAATGCACTTACTAAAGGTCTAAGTAACATCAAGTCTGAAGACTTTCGACAACAATTCGGCATGATATCAAGAGTACCTATAAAATAAAATTAAATCGGTGCTAAAGGGGAGTGTTAAAAAGATAGGCAACACCAACTTAATTATCTCTAGAAGTCTCTAGGTGTAAAATTCTGCCCACCATTTTTATCTTCATGAACTTTTCAGGTGGTCCAAAATGATTTAGCTTAAAAATCATGTACCTTAATGCCTATAAATAGCCATGAGATATATGTTGTTGCATCCATAAGAAGTGAAGTAGCTAGCTGTGAGGTAGAGTGCAAGGTGTTGTAAGTGAGTGTAGTGAGGTGTAGCAGTAAGTGTTGTGAATAAAAGTAGTGAGTACGTGAGGTGTAACAGGTGAGTGCAGTGAGGTGTAGCAGTAAGTGTTTCTTTCCTTGAGGGTGTACGTGAGGTGTGAGGTGTGAGGTGTGAGTTGTGAATGTAGTATAGGTGAGATAGTAGTCTTCTTAATTAATTAGTGTGTTCACCGATTGTTATACTTCAAATTATATTAATATAAGTTTCACATGCTCCAAGAATTATTAACTGTTTGGTATCTTTTGCCTTTGTTTCTCTGAAGTCTGAAGGAAAAAAGTAATTAAGAAAGGAGTCTCTTACCTTTCTTCCGCCTAAACCCTGGTTTCTGACATGTTTTTGTACTCCTGCCTCTACGCTAGTTCAAAATAGACTCCAAGATTGTTAACTGTTTGGTATCTTTTGCGTTTTGTTTCTCTGAAGGAAAAAAGAAAGGAGTCTCCCACCTTTCTTCCGCCTAAACTCTGGTTTCTAACATTTTTCTGTTTTGTACTCCTGCCCCTACGCTAGTTCAAAATAGACTCCAAGAACTATTAACTGTTTGGTATAGTGTCAAAACAAGAATTAGTTCTTCATTCAAACATTATTTTAAATAATGTGTGGGACATGTGTAATCATTACAAGAACAATATTCAAGCAATAAAAGAAATAGAAAGAAAAATATTCTTGCTCCGCCTTAAAGTAGTTCCTACCCTCACAGTAGAAACGTTTTGAGGACAACATGCTTTACTTCAGGAGTCAAATTATTACAGTCAAACTGCTCTTATAAATCAACAACAGCGGTGCAATACTTGATTAAACATCTCTTTATTACTTTCTCTTGTATATCTCCTTGTGCTTGCTTGCCTGCCAATCTGCCATGGGGAGCACTCTTCCACTCGACACTTTCGAGCCCCTGAACCTTGACAACTTTGCCGCGGAGTCTCATGTGGTCGTGGACTTCATCGCCGACTACTACCGCCACGTCGAGCAGTACCCGGTCCGAAGCCAGGTCGAGCCTGGATACCTGCGCAAGCTTCTCCCCGACCAGCCTCCACTATTTCCCCAGCCGCTGGACGCAGTCCTCGAAGACATCCGCAGGGACGTTCTCCCAGGGCTCACCCATTGGCAGAGCCCAATCTTTTTTGCCTACTTCCAAACTAACGCGAGCACTGCAGGGTTCCTCGGCGAGATGCTCTGTTCGGGCTTCTGCGTTGTCGGCTTCAGCTGGATATCGTCCCCCGCCGCCACCGAGCTCGAGAACTTGGTCATGGATTGGATGGCCCAGATGCTTAAGCTCCCGCCCTCCTTTCTCTTCTCCTCCGGACAAGGTGGCGGCGGGGTCTTGCATGGGTCCACGTGTGAGGCCGTAGTGTGCACCCTGGCTGCGGCTCGTGACAGGGTGCTCTGCAAGATCGGCCATGAAGGCATTACTAAGTTGGTGGTCTATGTATCCGATCACACACATTCAACCGTTCAGAAGGCGTCTAAGATCACCGGCATCCCGCCGTCCAACTTCCGCGTGATCCCTACGACCGCTGCGTCGGGCTACGCTCTCACTCGCGATAGCGTTCGCGAGGCCATGGCAGCCGACGTCGATAGAGAACTGGTACCGCTCTATCTGTGTGCAACCGTCGGTACCACAACAGTGGGCGCCGTGGACCCGATACTGGAACTCGGCCAAGTCGCTCAGGAGTACGGGGCTTGGTTGCATGTTGATTCTGCTTACGCCGGAAGCGCGGTCATATGCCCCGAGTTCCGGCACTACTTTGACGGCGTCGAACTAGCGGACTCCATCAGCGTGAACACGCATAAATGGTTCCTCACCAACACGGACTGCTGTTGTCTATGGGTCAAGGACTCAAATGCACTGGTGGACTCCCTGTCAACTGACCCCGAGTACCTCAGGAACAGCGCCTCTGACGCGAAACTAGTGGTGGACTACAAGGATTGGCAGATCGCGCTCAGCCGTCGCTTCCGAGCTCTAAAGCTCTGGTTAGTCATCCGGAAGTACGGCGTCGTCAACCTAGTGGAGCACATCAGGAGTGACGTCGCCATGGCGAAGCAGTTCGAGAGACTGGTGAAAAGCGACAAGAGGTTCGAGGTGGTCGCGACGCAGAGGTTTGCTCTGGTGTGCTTCCGTCTCCGTCCGAGTTGGGACGGAGACGTCGCCATTGACGTCAACCGCAAGCTGCTGGACGCCGTGAACTCGAGCGGGCGCGCTTTCATGACACACGGGGTGGTGGGCGGCATGTTCGTGCTCAGGTTTGCCGTTGGTGCAACCCTGACGGAGATGAAGCACGTCGAGGCCACTTGGAAGCTCATTCAAGAAAAGGCCGACGAGATTACTAATTAATTAAGCACTTGCACCAATTCTTTCTCATGATCTGGACGTCGACGTGAAATTGTGCACCCCAAAACTTTGGTGCTTTTATATTCCTGCAAATAAGGGGGCAATAGCAGGCATTATTGAAATAAATAAAACAAGACACGATGTGTTGGTTTTAGTACCGGTAAAAAGTGATGTATGTAATAGTTATTGTTAAAATCAAAACGTTTTTATTTAATAAATATTTTTCAATGGTGTTTAGAGGTATGAACACAAAATTCTTTTTTTTTGAAAAATATTAGCATTAATTTAAGTAAGGCACATAGAGTCCTGATACAAAAAACTATGGAGGACAAGAGGAGGACTATCCATCCAAAAATGCTCGTCATTTTGGCGCCTAAAATACGCTAAATGATGAGCTGTAGAGTTATACATTCGGGGACGAAAAGTAACTTATAAGGCTTAATCTGCTCGAGGTAGTCCATGATGTCAGAAAGCAAAGACCGCAGACGCCACGGCTAGGGGCGGCTCCGCAAAATTATATGCAACAACTCCTCATAATCCAGCCGAACGTAAACATGGGAGAAGTCATGCGAACACCACATAGGAGCGCCCAGGCCTCCGAGTGAAGGGCATAATTAACATGAGCAACACCTGAACCTGCAAAAATAAAAGACTAAGAATAAGAGCTGAGCAAAAAGTCGTATCCCCCCGCGCGACTGGCCCGAATGTACGAGCCATCCGAATTGAGAGAGACCCAATTCGTGCTGGGGAGCTCCCAGTGGATCCGTGGAGGATCCCGGGGAAGAGTTGCCTCAGGGGCGTGGGTGGTGCTGGTCGAAAATTCATGAAACGCAGCAAGAGCTTTTCCTAGAGCACCGTGGCAGTTGCATATTTGGAGCGAAAATGGTTGTCGTTTTTAAGATTCCAAATAGACCAAAAGTAGAAGGC
Organism: Pontederia crassipes; assembly: GCA_030549335.1. Classification (NCBI taxonomy): domain Eukaryota; kingdom Viridiplantae; phylum Streptophyta; class Magnoliopsida; order Commelinales; family Pontederiaceae; genus Pontederia; species Pontederia crassipes. The sequence continues at coordinate 56,600,896 of CM060194.1, read as the reverse complement.
AAGGATGGAAAGAAGCCGCTTCCAGGATTAAGAGTCAAGACTTTTACCCTCGAGGAGCCAGGAGCCTGAACCCCAAGAAGGAAAGTAACGAAAGGAATAGTGGAGATTGAGTTGGAAGAGGTCCCAAAGCTAAAGAGCAAGAGAGCAAGAGAAGAAGAGGTGGGAAATAGTTTCAGGTGCCAAGCCACAAATGGGGCAGATAGGGTTTAAAGTGGGGGTTGAAAGTGAGGATATAGCCCAAAGTAGACAGTCGCCGATGGAGTTGCTTCCAAAGAAAGAAGTGAATCTTAGGAGGAACACTGACATTCCAAGACGCAGACCAAGGATGCCGTTCAGCCACGGATGTCGGCCAAGCCTGCTGAGTCAAGAATTTATAGACTGAACTAGCATTTGGCTGTCCATGCAAGTCAGTCGCCCAAACCCACGCATCATCACAGGCAGAACGAGGAATAAAAATACCACAAATTGTAGGGCAAATCGATTCGCCAAAAATCTGAAACAAAAGGAGGGTATTCTAGGAGTGCCCCTGGATAAGATTAGAGACCTTTAAGGTACTAATGTCTATATCCATGTTAAGGTAGGTGGGTAGGTGGCTAAGAGGGATAAGAGAAATCCATGGGTCGAAGAGGACCGAAGTATGCTGACCTGTGCCGATGGATTTGAGGAATCCTAAACGAAGCTGAGGAAGGGACTCTAGAACAAGCCGCCAGGCACAGGCAGCGCCACCAGTAGGCGAGGGTTCCAGAGAGAGAAGGGACCATACTTCTCACAGACCAAGCACGCCCAAGGGGATTGAGAACCAGAGAGAAGACCGAAAACGCGACGCGCAAGAAGAGACGTCCGAATAAACTGGAAGTTCCTAACGCCAAGACCTCCCTGAGACTGAGGAAGCTGCACCGTGAACCAATTGAGTAAGTGGAGGCTACGACGATCGGTTCCAGAGTCCCAAAGAAAGGATATGGAAACGCTCTAGAGAGGCAATAGTGCCCACCGAGAGGTAGATGGAGCTCAGGAAGTAAGTAGGAAGAGAGGAGAGGCAGGATTTTATTAAAGTTGTACGACCAACCTGACTAAGAATTTTACGACGCCAACCAGATAATCTGATGGAGAAGTGCTTGACGAGAGAGCCTTGATCACAGGCAGAGATGTGCTTATCAGAAATGGGAACCCCCAAATATGTGAGAGGGAAAGTACTAGTTGGGATACCCAGGAAATGAACAAGGGCTTGACGCCGACGGGGGTGGAAACGACGGGGGAAATAAATAGTAGACTTAGAGGGATTAACCCGTTGCCCGGTGAGCAATTCATAGACAGAGAGGATCTCCTTAATCCGTCGAGCACTAGGCTGGTTAGCCCGGATGCAAACCAGCAGATCGTCAGCGAACAAAAGATGACTAAGAGTGAAAGTTCCAAAATTAAAAGGACGGATGCAACCAAGGTCAATATGGTGGTGAAGCAGAGAGGTAAACACCTGCGAGACAATGATAAAGAGATATGGGGAAAGAGAATTCCCCTGAAGGATGCCACGATATGGTGTGAAATAAGGTGAGGGCCGTTTATTGATGACATAGGAGAAGATAAGAGACCTAACACAGAGATTGATCCAATTAATAAACTGAGAAGGGAAGTTCATCAGGGTGAGGATGTGGCTAACTGCATCCCAAGAAACTCGATCAAAGGCTTTTTTTCATATCAAGCTTTATTAGCATATGTTTAACCCGACCAACCGAGAGGGAATGGACAAGTTCCTGGGCGAGAAAGATGTTATCCTGAATATTACGACCAAGGATAAATGCAGATTGAGCTTTACAGATAAGGCTATCCAGAGTGGGTTTAAGGCGGTTGGCAAGAATCTTAGCAAAGACACAATACAAGGTGTGACAGAGGGAAATAGGACGATAATCCCTAATGGCGAGAGGCGAATCCTTTTTAGGGATAAAGATCAAGGAGGTCTTACGCCACTCCATAGGGAGCTGAAGGTTAGCGAAAGCCTGCTGGATAAATAAGGTGACGCGGGGACCGACAATGTCCCAGTAGTTACGATAAAAATCAATAGTGAAGCCATCCGGGCCAGGCGCACGGCCAGACGGTATTGACCAGATAACATTTCGGATTTCATGACTAGAAATAGGACTCGTGAGGGATGGAAAAAAGCAAGGGTCACAAGTGGGAACTACAGGCCAGAAGCCTGGGAGAATGGACAGATCTGGAGAGGGACTCTAGATATTGACATAATGATCTACAAATTATTTTTCGATAAGAAGAGGGGAGGAGATGACTTCGCCAGAATCCGAGTGGATCTGACAAATAAGGTTCTATTTTTGTCGGATAATGGTTTGGAGGTGGAAGAACTTCGTGTTACTGTCGCCATGACGAAGCCACGCAGTGCGAGACTTACTCCACCACTTAATGGAGATTTGATGAAGGAGAGCTGCATGGAGATGGTAAGTAGCTTTAAGGGAGAGGAGCTCGGAGGGTGACAGACCCCTAGACACGTCCAAATTCTCGAGTTACGAGATGCGGTCCAGAGCATCCTAAGCATGCATCTCAAGCTTCCCAAGAACCTCATGGTTCCAACGGATAGTGTCCTTACGGATGTGTAACATAGTTTTATGAATCGATTGGGAGTTCGAGGGAGAAGACCAGTGACGTCTAACAATGTCCTTAGCATCCGGATAAAGAAATCAAAATTGTTCATATTTGAATAATTTAGAACGAGGGAGCCTAAGGTCAGACTCAAAGAGGATTGGTGTGTGGTCAGACGCACAACGGGGGAGGGTCGACAAATCGAGTCCAGGAAAAGCATGAAGCCAAAAGTGGTTAATAAACATCCTGTCGAGTCTACAAAGAATGCGAGCAGAGCCCACACGATTATTACACCAGGTAAAGGGAATGTCAGAGGACCTAAGGTCAAAAAGACCTTGGGAGTCAATAAGATTTTGCAAAAGAACTGAAGACCTAGTACTTCTTAACAGAATACCCCCTCGTTTGTCCTCAACAGAAATAATACAATTAAAATCTTTGATGAGAGCCCACGGAAAATCAAATGAATTAATTAAACTAAGCGTATTAAATAGTTGATTCCTATCCGCAGGCAGAACACTAGCATAAACACAAGAAAGCAGAAAATGAAAGCCATTATGAGAGATAACCACATGCAAGAGATAATCGGAGGTGAGGAGAGGAGTAACCTATGTATCCTGCCCACGCCAAGCAAGGATAATACCTTTTGAGGAGCCAGAGCCCTCACAGAAGGAGCCGAACCAGGAGGACCGAGGCGACGGATAACCTGTTTAGCTTTTACAGACCCAACATGACTTTGAAGAAGAATTACAAAATCGAGCGCAAAAATAGAAATTAAATTCCTAAGTCTATCTCGAACTTTAGCCCGGAAAGCACCGCGGCAGTTTCACGCAAGGATCTTCATATGTAACCATGGTTAAGCATCCCTCCCTGCACAAGAGAACCGGAAGAGATATTAGTACTAGGAACTGAAGGCTTTTTCTTACCTTTACCCTTAGCCGGGGCCGAAGGCGGAGAGCCAAGGAGGGGTGGGGGGAAGATTTGAGAACTCTGGACTTCTTTCGCTCCGATCTGGGGGGAGGGGCAAGATCAGGATCCTACAGGTCATCAAGAGAAAAGTCCTCATCCAGCTGAGACGGTGGGGGAGCCGACAGACAGGATCTAGGGGGAGAGAAGCAGAGGGGAGGTGAGGCATAGCAGTGTTATCCGAGAGAGAAGGGGGAGATGAGACAGCGGTGGAGAGAAACCGGAGGGGCGGAGAGGGCACGCGAAGGAAGATAGGTAAGGTTAGGGCATACAAGGGGAGATGGAGTAACCAGGGGGAGGGGTAGGAGAGGGGAGTCCTAGGACACGCGTACAGCTAGGATCGTCCGGGGGAGAACGAGCATGCACATCGTGGTTAGTGGAAATGTTAAGCCGAGGCGGGCCATATGGAGAGCGGCTTAGGAAACGTGTAAGGCCGATCCACGGAAGGATGGCAATCACCGATGGAAAGGCCTGACACATCTTGAGAAAACACAACTAGGTTAGCGGAAAACGTAAGCGGATCCGGGCCATCCACAGGGGTGGAGACAGCATGGATCGCTGAGGTGGCAAGATCCTGCGGAGGCAGACCATCTGATCCGACCATCGAGGGTTGAGCAGAGGACACCCCACGGATTGCTGATGTGGCATATGGCGTGGGCACTGGACTCCGTGTAACGGATGGAACGGCGCTACTAGCCGTTAGGCGAGCCCCGTCCGACCGTCAGACGCTGCAAGCCAAGTGGCGAGCACCCGGCGAAAGAGGAGGAACATCCGGGAGAAAGAGGTCCATGGAAAGGCTGGCCGGGGCAGGCAGCACTGGACGCGTAGGCTGGCGACGGAAAGGTTCCGCTGCCCGAAGCCACAGTCCGAAAAGCAATGTCGCCACCGAATCCCGCCCCGACGCCTTGGGACAGACCTCCAGGCGGTGCCAATAATACCGCACCGGTAGCAAAATGTGGGGAGATGCTCGTAAACACTGGAGAAACTTGTCGCCATTAGGCAGAGAGATCCAAGTAGCTTGACGGAGGGGAGAGGAGACATTTACCTCAATGCATGCCCGAACACAAGGTGAATCAACAAAGCTGAGTGCCTGAACACAGAGAACATTACCGAAGGCCGCCGCAATCCGCTTCAGCGAGGCAGGTTTCGGAGCTCCAGAGGAAGTCCCGGATGTTGTATCCAAAGAGGTGAGTCGAGGGAGGATGCTGCATCAAGACGGAAGAAAGGAGAGATGGAAGCCAGCCGGAGCATGTGGCCAGGGACCACCGGTGAGGACCTGCAAGCGAGAGGAGTCAGATTCAAATGCGAAAAGAAAGAAAGAATTACCAAGGGGGGAAATAACACAGGAGTTCTCTGGGCCCTAGAGAGGCCGGACGCCCTCCCAGAGGGCGGCCACAGAGCCAATGAAACGGCCGATGAGTGAAGACTTAAGCTGCGAGGAGAGCTGTGAGACATCCTCGGCCGGGATGACCACCTCCGCAGAGGTCGCCGCACTGAGTTCCCGAAGCTGTCGAGGAGAAATACGTGCCGGTAGAGAAGGGCGAGATCCTTTGGCAACAGAGTTCCAAGGACGGAGAAGCCGCTGAGAGGTTGGAGGAAGAGGAAGGATGCCGGAGCTGGAGAGGGACTGAGGAGGAGCCGCGACGGAGGGGAGAGGAGGAAAAGGATCAGAGACACCTCCAACGGAGGGAGGGGGCTCCATTGAGAGTTGGCCGCTGAACAAGGCCACCAGATTAGACCATGATGGCTAGCAAAGTGGAAGAGAGAGAGGGGGAAGGCGGCGGGAGAGTAAAAGAAGACTGTGGAGAACAGAGGGAGCCGGAGGAGAGCGCCGCCGACACACACGAAGAAACCCTAGCGGAGCTTCTCACTCAAAAAAGTTTAGAGAGAGAACCCACTATTATATAGAATATAGAGTTAGTCATTCCATATTATATTCTTATTATATCCTAATTTTTTAAAATAAAAAAATATTTAATTATTAAACATCATATAATATTTTTATTTTAATATATCAAATCTTTAACTTTACTTACAACCCAATAAGAGTTTTATTTTCAAATAATCAATATTTTTATATTAAAATAATATTTTTAAGAATATTACTATTCAAAATAAAATATCATAAATTAATTATTATGGATATGATATGTATAAAATAATCAAAATTATATCTTATGTATATTTTTTTTCATTTTCATACAAAACACTGCTTTAAACGCTATGTCTACCAATTGTTTAGCAAATATTTTTTATTAACTTTATAAATAAATCACTATTCGCTAATAGCTAACCACTATATTCTAATCAAATAACTATCATCTAATCAAAACTCTAACTCTAATCCAACTGCTAACTTTGTCAAATAGAATCGTATTCACCGCCATTTTTCATATTCCGAGGACGTATTTTAGACCCCAATAAATCAGATTTGGCCAGGTTTAGTTTACTTTGACGTTAGTTGACCCGTCTTATTTTAATTAACAAGCCATGTCATATTGTAATAAGAAGCTTGATTATATTATAAGGGGTGCAGTCCGGGACTCGACTCTATTATCGTTCCGGGAGCCTTGTCCAATGTATTTTTGCGTCGGCGCAGGGGAGGGTCTCCTCTGCGACCTCGCAAGGGAAGAAGGGGTCCCTCCTCTTCTCTGACCTTTTGGCGAGATTGTCGGCGTAGAGAAAGCGGGGGTCGCCCTCTCCTCCCCCACCTATGATTGCGCTCACCGGCGCAGGCGACCTCCTTTTCCTGCATTGCTTCATTTTTATTTTTATAATACTATTTTTTAATATTGTCATGTCGGACGATTGCGTGAAGGAGAGAAAAAATCATCACGCAATCGTGACATCAACAACACGACCAAAAAATCATCGATCAAAGGTCAAAAAGAAAATTATGAAATAAGTTAAAAGATGAAAGATAATTTTGTTATAAAGTGAAATTTGAGAATAGCATTAGAAAATACTCAAAGTTGAACAATATTTGATAAAATTTATCGTCAACCCGTTCATCTGGCCAGAGTCCGAGAAATGAAATCTAATGCGTCATCCTGAGACCCCGCTACCTCCTGGTGCTAATTTACCAGGATTAGTTAATCAATCAATATATATATATATATATGAGTTTAATGGGCGTGTAACACCCATTTGGTGAAACTCCGTGTAATACTTCTATTTCAGCCGTTCGATTCAATGGACCGATTCTCGAATGTTTGCCACCTTGAGCGTCCGTGTCCTCCTTGACCTCAAGCGTCGACATCCCCCTGACCCTGCGAGCACCGATCGGAACCCTGCGATTGCCAGCACCCTGCGATCGTCGACTCCCCGACCCTTGTGATCGTCAGCGCCCTACAATCGTCGTCGGCGCCCTCGACCCCTGCTAGGGCGCCGAGCGCCGACCCCTCTACGAGCACTCCAATGATCGACGCCCTTGCGAGTGCTCGGACGATCTGATGAACCCCCTCCGACGATCCTTTCCCTTGACCTCTGTGATCACTGCCCCGATCGTTGCCCCCGAACTCTGCGATCACTACCCTCAACGAATCAAATCCCATCGCCGATTGTCGATCGGTCGAGAGATGATTGCCACCCACCAGATGACGTCGTCGACGTTCATCGTCCTACTGTCAATAGTCGATCATTGAGAGAGAGAAATTTTCAGATCGTCCCAGCCTACGAGCAACATCTTGCAATCACCGGCCTACGAACGTCGGCAACCTAATGGGAGGTTACAATGTCACCGATGGTCGACGGATGGGGAAGATCACAAGGGATCGGCAGCCACCGATGGGGAGGTCAACGATTGGTGGGCGGCGCACATGTGATCAGAAGAAGAGGAGGAGTGGGGAAGAGGGTGTTCCCAAAGGTTGGATCGGATCAGGCGATTTCATCTAAACCATTAGATCAGGCATTACACAATGTTTTTAGGTGTTACACCTCTATTAATCTCTCTCTCTCTCTCTATATATATATATATATATATATGCATGTAAATAAATATATTTTATATATTTATTAATCCATACATATCGTGTATGCTATATTATGATTAATAAATATACTATGTCACGAACGGACCATTTCTCTCTGCCATACGTAATATTTTAATATTGTTGTTTCTTCTTCGTTTTCCCTCGTTCAATTTCTTTACGAATACGGAATTTTTCTGAATTTTTTTCTTACTACTTCCCGTGATCCACTTGCTTTCTCCAGTTTTTTTTTACACATAACCAATTAAGTTGCATCTTTTTATACAAATATGTCAAGAAATCAATGATTGATTTTAAGTAGTTTTGGACCCGGCAAATTCAGATCGTATAATCGAACTCCGAAAGAGACATTGGCTCCCACCTCAAATTGAATTAATCAAAACTAATTAGATTTCTGAATATCTAAATGAAAAAGAAAAATCCACGTAGGATTTGACATCAGGTGAACATTGCTTCCATAAAGCCAGTGAAGTTTAGATCAAAACGTGTATTATTATTATTATTATTTTTTTTTTTTTTAGAGATCAGCAGCCTTGTGGTCATGCTTCTCTTCACATGACTTGTTTCAGCAATCCTTAAGCATTCATTGAAATTTGGCAAGATGCTAAATCCATGTCCATGGCTGGATTTTTTAGCTGGTTCATATGGTGCTATGCATACCTGACTCTGGCGAGCTGGAAGAACAGATTAACGTTTGAGTTAGGTAGGGTTATCTTCGGTATTAGTTGACATTGTGACTACAAGCTGCTGGTCTCCTTCACCAGACTCTGGTCTCTTAACGTCCATCCAATATTTAATATATTTATTCAATATAAACATTAATAGGGTACGTGGTGCGGAACGATCTTACTAAATTAGTTGGACAAATGAACCGACCTTCAATTTATGAACAGTGGACATAATTGTAATGGTGTTTAATGGATCAATTTCTATCAATTAGGTTTTGATGTCGGCCGGATAAGGCCATTAATTTAACATATTATTATCGAACTACCTAATAGCAGATTATTATCGAATCACCTAATAAACTTTATCTGACCCGTTAAGGTCTAATAGGCTTTAACGTTAATAGGCCTTAACAAACAGATCGACTAGTGGATGAACCTGACAAGTTCATTATTTTTTTAAATAATTTATTATTTTCATTTATTTTAAAATTGACATTTATTTTTTTAATACTTTTTATATTCTTTTCTTGATACATTAATAAAATAAAATAAAAACAAATTATCATTATTTTTTCCTTCAATTTTCTCATAATTTTCTTTATTTTCTTCTCTTTTTACTCATTTGTTTATTTTATTTTTCATTAATAATAGAACAAATCAAATTAATAATGGATAAATAACTTATATTATATTATTAGGTAAATATTATTAAACAAGTTTATTAGCTAATATTATTAATAATTAATGGTCGGCCTATCGGACGATTTATTACTTAATCGACGAATATTGGACAGATGTGGACTATTGGATATTGAGCAAACGGCTGAAATATAGTGTTTGACCTATTATCCGTCCGAGCCCGATAACTTATTGGACGGATTTGGACCATCGCAAACGAACTTACCCGGTATCATATGGGGTCGGCCAACGGAAAAAAATGGGTCGGGTTTTCTGGTATAATAAACACCACTACGTTAGAGTCGCGCAAATTAGACCGACAACATCACTTTCCAGACATCGAGATCAAAATAATATAAACCTTAATATTTGGTATACATATTCTTATGATTAACAAAATTAACCTAAATTCAAATAATTGAACCTAGCGAATTAAAACGTTAAATTAGGTCTTAAGTACAATCTACATACACAAATGTTTGACGTTGCGTGGACTTATTTTTCCATTTCAAGAAGTTGCTTATAACATAACTATATTTATGAATTATTTTACCATTTACTATAATAATTTACATTCTTAATTAATGTATCAAACAAGTGTAAAATGCTGGACTGCACATTTTAGCCACAGTAATGAAGGAAATTACTCCTAGCATGAAAAAAAATGTTTCTAATTTCTGGGCATTATTTGTCAATTCTCATCCGCTCACTTGAACAAAAAGGCCTTTGAATTAATGCTACAAAACTCGAATCGGACATCAACCCAGTTTGATGGACGGGTCCAATCGGACGGGTAGAACTAAATGGTCGAATCGAAATATAATATATAAATAAAATTAGCATACATATATTTTTATATTATTAATGATAATGCACTTTTAATCACATGACACAATCAAAGAAGTTATGATATATGACCGATCATATTAATTCGACTTTCGATTTAGGAGGCAAGCTGAAATGTTGAAAGCTTATGACCTCGATCATCATCAAAATGTTGTCATTTCGTCAAATCCTTCACCCACCGTCAAAATCCGTTGAAGCCATCGGATTGTAGTTGATATATCGAAGTCAAAACGACACGAGCAGAGAGGATCAGATGTTAGGATTCATCTATTTTAAGTTTTGACCATTTAAAAAAATTTTAAAAAAACATTTGACCTACTTTGAATTCTAATTTTAAGTTTTTACAGCACTGTTTTGAATTCTAATTTTGATTAACCTCTTCTTAAAATTACCTAACTTTCTTTTTTAATATGCCCCCTGATGAATTGGACAAGAGATCAATGATGTCGATCCGTAACGACAAAAAGATATCGAGGTCAGTTGCGCGCCTTCAATAGCATAATTGTAACACACTTCATAATTTTTTAAAAAATGATGAGTCGTGTTGGAACATTGAGATAGACGGCCGTTGGGTTGGATAGAGTGGCATTCAAACAGTTTCACAAATTTTCTTTAAAGAGTGTGAATTCAAATATTTTCTCTCCCAAATTTAAATGAATGGACATAGAATATGAAAATAGATGCCTAGGGATGTTCTAGTAGTGAAAGCGCACTATTTCCATCATTTTGGCCTTATAAAATTATATCCTCTATTTTTTTCTTCTATCTTTGCACTACAAGAAATAATCAATTTTTTTATGGTTGAATCCGTCGCAAACTCCAAAAAAATTCATCGAAAAAACCACTAAAAATTTTCTCATCCTAGATATTTTTTGACAAAAAATATTGATTTGTCGGAACTTTCGACGGTGATAATCGTCGGTAGTTCCGACTGATATTTCCGATGGGAAATGGCCATGGGAGGTTTCGCCAGGAGCTACCCATCAGAATCTCCGACAGGAAGACTCCCGTCGAAACCCCTAACTTTTTCGATGGGTTCATCCATCGAAAAATTTATTTAAAATATAAAAAAATTAGGCCCACCTATTGTCGGATTAGCCACGGGCAAACGCATCCGCGGTACGGCTCCTTGTCCAAGGTCTCTCTCCTTCTCCAGACTTGTCTCATGAACTTGGCTCGAATATCATGATTTAAGTTTCGAGAACTTAGCTCTGATACCACAATAAGAGCTTCAAGAACTTGGCTCTGATATCACAACTATCACGGACTAAAGCTCTTCTCTAGAACTTAGTCGTGCCGGCCTTGGAACCTTCCTACTTGAGGGTGCCAAACAGCCTGATCGGACACTTGCACAGTGGAAATTTTAAAGGAAACAATGCACAAGGGAAGTACTCGGATGTGGGCGGAGGGGGGAAGCTTGTATATTAGACGTTTTTTTACTTCTCTCGAATGCTTTACATGGCTGGTCTATTTATACGAGAATGTGATGGTTACAATCTTGATTCCCTCCTTGATTTGGCCGATCTCCTTGGGATCCTCTTGATTCTCCAATTGATATCGTGGAATCCTCCTTCTCGATTCTCCTGGCTAATATCGTGGGATCTTCATCCTTGATTCCAATATCATAGGATCCTTCTCGACTCCATAATTGTAGCAAAACCCCCCTCTTTGGCGTTAAGATCTCCTCCTCATGATCCTCTCCTGATTTCCTCAATATCTTCCTTGATCTTCTCTTCAGGATCCGCCTAGAATGATCCTCCTGATCATCCATGATCTTCTTAAGATTTCCCATGATCTTCAAGATCTTGGATGGGATGATCCTCTTGATCATCCATGATTTTCTCAAGATCTCCCCTGACCTTCTCTTTAGGATCTTGGCTGGAATGATTCTCCTGATCACTTCTAATTTCATGGAGCTAAGTGACTGGCTAGATCTTCCAAGGATCCTCCATAATCTTTGGCTAATATGATGCACCTACATCATATCCTTCTAGCCGCCATCTTCGTCCAGTGAGTAACCACCAACAATCACTCATGACCAGTTGTCCTTCTTGACACTTGCCATCCTTGTAAGCACTTTGGGACAGGCCGATTTCTCTTGGGACGGAATCACCCTTCTGCTGTCAAAGTGTGCATCGCGCCTGCTATTGCTGCCAACCTGGGCGTTCTGTGAAAGTGGGCAGAGAATGTGCCGCATGCACATTCCTGCGCTGCCAAAGTGGGCATTCTACCCAAGTGGGCATTCTATCAAAGTGGGCGCCGCCTGCAAGCCGCTATGTCCCAATCCCGTCGTGGGACGTGGCAGGAAAATGGGGTGTGACACCCTCCCCACCCAAGCCATTGCCATCCTGGTCTTCTGGTGTGGTCGTCTTTTGACCACTCTTGTCCCTACTCGAATATCTCCTCTTCGTGTCATATTGCTATCCCAAGGTGTCATGCTAGTCATTGTCACCATCGGTCATCATTCTGTGAACCATGTGGGGCATCGCCTCCTTGCTCACGCCCTAGGACAGATCTGTGTATCATGTCCCGGAGCCTTCCTGCTCGAATTTTGGCGGACATCTCGGCCTCCTCCAGGCTGCGCCAAGTAGTGAACTGCATCCACCTCACTACTCGACTAGGCTTGATCACGTTCCAACTTGAACGAGTCCTTCGGCTCATAAACTTTTCTTCCGCCACATGCCTTGGGGTGTGGTCTCTCGCCATTGTCCCAAAACTTTCTACGCAGTCCGCTCATTGCGAGAATAGGGCCTGCTCGTCCTCGTCCGGGCTGAGCCAATGTGGCCAAGCTCCTTGTGTTGAGACAGTCCTTCTCGACCGCTAGGAAGTTCCTTCATGCTTCCTGCTGCCAACTTCAGTTGAAGACCATCCGCTGATGTCTCCAATCTCGGGGCAACCGCTTCTGGCCTCGTCCACCTTGCCTATGGTCGGGGCCTCAAGGGAAAGGATTCGTTGCTGGATCCTCCCAAGCCGGGTCCGACCAGAGGAGTCCCTTCAACTTGGCCACTTCGTCACTGGGCCAACGTCTTGAGTCTCCAAAGTCGGGTCTCTCACTTGGGTCATTCAGGCAGTCGCATTTGAGATGGGAACCTCCACACGCCCAACACTTGAGACCTTGTCGCAAGCGCTTCCATCCTCTTCCATCCCAAGCACTGACTTTCACGTCATGCAAGGTCGTCAAGCTTGCATCAGGCTCGTCCCATGTCAACTTACTCTTCTAGATGTTCTCCTCGATGTAGGAGCACTGCTGCACCATCTCTTCCTCCATGAACACTAGCCAACCATGGATTCTCTTCTGCGACCGTGCCACTTCTATGGCAAACGCTCCTTCGCTTCACAAGAGCGAATGGTTGGAACCCATCCTTCGAGTCTCAACACTCGAATGAGTAATTTCATGTTTTCGATACTCTTGGGAAACCTTCTCTTCGGTCGACTCGGCTGCTGAGTCTTGCACAAGACTCTCCTCCACTGAGATTGTCGCCAATGTACATGACTTGGGTATGGCCTTAGTCGTCGGTACTTCATGTCTTTCTCCCTGAAACACTAACCAAATATCTTCTCGGGTCAGCGGTACCTTCTCAAAGGTGTCGATGAAGTCCATGCCTAGGACGAGACGGTGGTCACCCAACTTGACGATCGTAAGGTTAAGGGTGCCTTCCCAAGTTCTGATGCGTACTGAAACATACTTGGCCATGTCGAGGATGGGTTGGGATGCAGTGTTAACTGCCTTCATGAGTCCGGCTCCTTGACATATGAGACGTCTAGGCATGCCGCCTCTTGAGCCGCCAAGAAGTTGTGTATCGCCCATGTGTCAATCAGGGCTGTCACAATGTAGCCGCTCACTATGACCTTAGTGAACACCAGGCCCTTTGTAGCCTTCCTCGTGTCCCTGGTGGGGAGTGTCGCCGCCATGGCCGATAAGACCATAATGGAACCCATGTGTGCGGTCCCTCCGCCGGGCTCATCTTCTTGTCGCACTCTCTCGCGTAGTGCAGCCCTCCGCAGACATAGCATCGTACGATCTTCTTCACGTCTCCTTTAGTCGAAGCCGCCACCTTCTTATCACCTCTTTTCTTGTCAGTCTTCTTTACGGTGGGGTGTCCTTTCTCGTCCGCCTTACTTTTGTCCTTGGCCGCCACGTCGAGATCACGGTTGGCTGAGAACTCCACCAGTGCTTCAGCCGCGACTAGAGCTTCATTCATGGTCGTAACTTTTTCCCTCTTCACCTCTTGAGCCACCCTAGGCTTGAGGCCTCTCAGAAAAAAGAATAGCCAGGTGGACTCCTCCATGGTCCCTGGCATTTCCAACATGATCGGCTGGAATCGCTCGATGTAGTCCTTCATCGAGTCCGTTTGACATAGCGACGTCAACTTCATCATGGAAACCTCCTAGGTGTTGTCAGGGTAGAACTGCTTCTGCTTCTTCAATTTTTTCTTGAAGTCGGCCCATGTGCCCATGACGATTGTGACCGTTACTATCTCCTCCTCCATGCACCACCATCAGAGGAGTGCGTCGTCTGCCAAGTATCGAACGGCCATATCGATATAGTCCTTCTCGACCACGATCTTGTTGGTCTTGAAGTCTTTCTCCAAGCACCAGAGGAAGTTGTCGATGGCCATCGTCTCATGGATGCCATCATATTTACGGGGTTCTGGACTCGTAAACTTGGGGATCGACGAGCGCGTCGGCAGTCCGCCCGCATCTAGGAACCGCCGCTTCATCAATAGGAGTTTGGCCTCCATCACCTTCACCTTCGTCTCCATGGCTCGAAGTCATACCTCCATCTCTTGCAACACGGTCACGCCCTCCTCCAGCGCAAGACCATGCTGGCCTACCATTGCCTCTAGGCCAAGGATTGTCGCGTCCATGTCGTGGGGCTTTTGCCCCAATGTCTCGACTTGCCTCTCCATGGGAGCCCGCCGGCTCAATGGACCTCCTGCAAGACGTTCGCCTTCCTCCCTCGCTGTGTCTGCCTACAATTTGTCATCACTTCCTGTGGCCACCATACTCGCGCCCGGACTGCTTTCACCGGTGGCCGCTCCGGCCTCCGTAGTATGGCTCCTTGTCAAAAGTCCCTCTTCTCCTAAAATTGTCTCACGAACTTGACTCGAATATCACGATCTAAGTTTCAAGAACTTAGCTCTGCAGTCATAGCACTTAGCTCTGATACCACAACTGTCCCGGACTAAAGCTCTTCTCTAGAACTTAGTCGTGCTGGCCTTGGAACCTTCCTACTTGAGGGCGCCAAGCAGCCTGATCGGATGTCCTTTCGACGACCGCACACTTGCACAGCGGAAATTTTAAAGGAGACAATGCACAAGGGAAGTACTCAGATGTGTGTGGGGGGCGAAGATTGTATATTAGACGTTCTTCGACTTAACTCGAATGCTTTACATGGCCGACCCATAGGGTCTATTTATACAAGAATGGGATGGTTACAATCTTAACTTCCTTCTTGATTTGGCCGATCTCCTTGGGATCCTCTTGATTCTCCAATTGATATCGTGGGATTCTCCTTGATTCTCCTAGCTGATATCATGGGATCTTCATCCTTGATTCCCTGGCTGATATCGTGGGATCTTCATCCTTGATTCCCCGGCTAATATCGTGGGATCCTCCTCAATTCCATGATTGTAGCAAAACTCCCTCTTTGGCGTTAAGATATCCTCCTCAAGATCCTCTCTTGATTTCCTCAAAATCTTCCTTGATCTCTTCAGGATCCACCTAGAATGATCCTCTTGATAATCCATGATCTTCTCAAGATCTCCCCTGATCTTCTCTTTAGAATCTTGGATGGAATAATCCTCCTGGTCATCCATAATCTTCTCAAGATCTCCCCTGACCTTCTCTTCAGGATCTTGGCTGGAATGATCCACTGATCACTCTTGATTTCCTGGAGTTAAGTGGCTGGCGAGATCTTCCAAGGATCCTCATGATTTTTGACTGATATGATGCGCCCACATCATATCCTTCTAGTTGCCATCTTCGTCCAGTAACCACCAATGATCACTCATGGTCAGTTGTCCTGCTTAAACTTGCCATCCTTGTAAGCACTTTGGGATGGACCGATTTGTCTTGGGATGGAATCGCCCTTCTGCTGCCAAAGTGTACATCGTGCCTACTGCTACTGCCAACCTGGGCGTTCTACCAAAGTTGGCAGAGAATGTGTCGCCTGCACATTCCTGCGCTGCCAAAGTGGGTGCCGCCTGCATCCCAGAATGCACGCTGCTGTGTCCCAACCCAATCCTGAGACGTGGCAGGAAAACGGGGTGTGGCACGTGGGAGGTCATCGGAGTCGAGAGAAGGAGAAAGACGACCCTCATCGGAGCCATGGGAGTGAGAGAAAGAGGGGAGCGAGAAAGATAGTGTGAGATCGAGAGGGGAGAGTGAGAGATATAGGGAGAGAGGGTGGGAAAGTGAGGCGGGAATGAGATTAGAATTATTGATGGCTGCGTCCATCGGAATTACCAACTGATGGAAAATCCAGGGACGGAACTACGCCCCCCCCCCCCCCCCCCCCCCAACATTTTGAGATTAGACTACTATATGTATGTTTTAATATTATATGGTTATATTATATATATGTTGGCCCCCCTAAACATATCAAATAAGCAATGTTAGTCTAGTGGAAGTGGCATTATGCAATTGTTATAGGTCCTGGGAAAATCCATCGATATTTTGACGAATGAGACCATAAAAATATTAACAATAAAATATTAAATGTATGTTTATATTATATTATATATAATTTCATTATTAATTTAATTACCGATGGTTCCGTCCGTCAAAATTATCGATGGATTTTAAATCTATGGGTAGTTCTGACGGGTCAGAAATATTAATAATAAAATATCAAGTATATGTTTATATTATATATAATTTTATTATTAATCTAATTATTGACGGTCTGGTCCATCGGAATTGCCGACAGATTGAAAATCTTTCATTAATTCTCGCGGACGAGGCCATCCCGGCGGATGAGACCATCCATAATTTACCATCGTTATTTCGAAAGAATTTTTTTTCTATCGCAAATGCTATCAAAAATTACGAAGGATGCTTATTCGTAAAAAAAAATCGCAATTTCCTTGTAGAGTTGACAACTTGCACTCATTTGCTCTCTTCTCCTTTGGTGTTGGTGCTCTCTCTTGCGGTGGGACATTCCACAGGACAAAATGGAGGATTTTGGATGTGTACAAAGTAAAGGAGAAGAAGGAAAAAGAAGGAATAATGAAAAGAAAGAACAATAGAAAGAAATAATTTTTTCGAAAAAAAATATGTGTATAATATATCGTGGAATGTGTTTTCTGAAAGCGTAGGCATGTCTAGAACTGTTTATGATCGTTTAAAAGATGGCCTTTGACTGATGATGAATTGCTTTTATGATGAAAGAGAAAGATGAGTGAAACTAGGCTAAAGATTAGATTTAACTTAGTTTCATGCATAGAAGTCTCATATATTATGCTCAATTACTATAGATGCCTCTCGATATGGTTTTATGATCCTGAAGTATGTTTTGGACTTTCCAAAGTTGCTGCAATTAGTTCTTAAATTATTATGTTTTGGACTTTCCAAAGTTTCTGCAATTAGTTCTTAAATTATTTATGATTTTGTAGTGAATGGTTTGACCTCATATAAATAAGAATGCCTATAAATGATATATCGGAAGCTTTGATTTTATGCCTTAAGTCCTTTATGAGATCATGATGAATATGCTGCAATTAGGATGGAATGATGGATTATTATATTGATCAAATTGATGATCATAAATAAGAAATGTGGAATGAATTTATTTATGAAATTGTGGATGAATGAGGTGATATGATCATTTGGATTGTGTTGTTTATCATGCGCAATATGTTAATATGAATTGTTAATTTTGTTTGAAAGTGATTGCATATAGAAAACTTAAGAACCACAATGACCTGCTCATCTGTCAGTCAAGATTTTCGGGCGATCGATTATTCGAGTGGACGTTGGAAAGTTTTCGGACAAGAGTAGATGACATTCAGACCGAACTTCTAAAACTCCGAGCGAACATCCTCTCTGCTATGAATTGGTCGACCTCTCAACAAAACGTTGCAATCGTCATATTGAACATTCTGGTCCCTTTTCGAATTGGACATCTGCTACTTATATCGGTTGACTTCAAGGATATTATAATCCAAATGAATCTTAAACCCTTTTCAAATCAGACGACCAACAATTAGACCGACTTCGGAAATATGATTGTTAAAAACTAATTTAATACTTAAAAATTTATGAATTTACGTTTCTAATGGTCAAATAATTATTAAAGTCATGTTAAAATCTCCAAATGGGATAAAATCAGGCTTAAATGTGTTTTAATTCGCTGAAAACTGATGAATATGTTGACTCAACTGATTAAGTATTGAATTCGCCAACTCTAGTCACATGCAGAATCCATGTTGATTTGGTTGGTGCTGTTACTTCATACCATATGGTTACCAAGTTGCGAATCGACCAACAATAAATTTTTTTCATTTGTTATTTTTCATATATCGTAATCATACTAAATTTATATAAAATATTATAATCAATCAAAATTAAGATCCAAAAGAATGGATAAAATATTATAAGTGATTTCAATTAATGTTCTTTATTATCTTATTTCATGGGCAATAATATTTAAATAAAAGTTAAATCATAGGAAGAAAATTTCCAACAACAAGTTTTTTCCATTTGTTATTTTTTCACTATTATTTTGTAGTCACACTAAATTTATTTAAATATTGTAATAAAATAAAATTAAGATAGAGAAAATTGATAAAATATACAAGATATTATAATTTATTAAAATAAATTTATTTTAAATTTTATTCCTTGTACCATAATATTTAATTAAAAATAAATAATATTATTAAACTAGCCAACAACAAGGTTTTTCCATTTTTTATCTTTCACATTATTGTAATCATACTAGATTTATTTAAAATATTATAATAAATGAAAACATATATATGAAAAATGGAAAATTTATATGATTTATTATAAGTGATTTAAATAAATTTTATGTATTATTTTATTTCTTGATTCATAATATTTTAATTAAAAATTAAATCAAATGATTAAAATAGCCAACAACAAGTTTTTTCCATTTGTTATTTTTGACTATTAGGTTGTAATCATACTAAATTTATTTAAAATATCATCATAAATGAAAATAATTAAGATGGACAAAAGTGGATAAAATATATAATTTATTATAAGTTATTTCAATTAATTTTGTTTGTTATTTTATTCCTTGGACCATAATATTTAAATAAAAATAAATTATGATGAAAATAGTCAACAACAAGTTTTTTCCATTTATTATTTTTCACTATATTGTAATCATACAAAATTTACTTAAAATATTGTACTAAGTAAAATTAAGACAGGGTGAAAAGGATAAAATATATAATTTATTATAGGTGATTCCAATGAATTTCTTTTATTATTCTATTCTTTGGACCATAATATTTAAATGAAAATTAAATCATATAGTAGTTATGGTAATATGAAAATAAAATAATATTAGTTTTGACCAAAAAATTAAACTATACTAATTTACTTTTACATTTTTTTTATTTTAAAGTAAATTTATTACTTTCATTATATGAATTTATGAGACTTCAACTAAATCTAAATATTTTTGGATCTTGACAATCCGAAAATAGATTGCATTTGAAATTGTTGCAAGTTTATATCACAAATTTTTACTCGCCAATTATTCATGCTATTTTATTTTATATATTAGTTAATAATTATCAAATTAATATTATATTTAAATTCTATGTGTTTATGTATCGAGTTTACAATACGAGTTCACCACCTAAAATGAACTTAGACAAAATCTCGAACTCAACATTCGAAATTCCCATGTGGTCAAGGCATACTTTCGGAATTCTGATTGCTCTCTATAACAGATGACTAAAGGTCAGACTGTTGATGCATGTAAAATATAACATATATTTTGATATGCATTTAATCATATTTTGAATTTTTTTTCTAATAGCATGTGTCATTTTATGAGTTTATTTACATTAGTTTTATAAAACCTAAAATATATCTAAATTGTATAGGAAGCAAGAAAATTAAATTATGAAGCCAACGAATAAAATCGCGCTCAAATTAGAGTTAAAACGGGAACAAAAAGTGAGAAACAGTGGAGTGGCTAAAATTGCACTGTAACGACTCGTGAAAGCCTCTTCACGGGCCATAAAACAGGGCCGTTAAATCATTGAACAGATTGCTAAAATATATTTTTCTGTGCTAGAAACTTGCTCGAGGCACGATCGTGAGAAGCCCATCATGGGGCGTGAAAGTCATGTTTTACACACTGTAAGGGCCGTCAAAAGGTAGTCACGGGCCGTGAGAATCCATTCCTGTGCCGATTCAGACACTATTTAAACCGTTAATTCGTCATAACAACTCGTGACGAAGACTAAATTTGAGTTTTGGAAAAAAAAATTTAAGGGATTTCAAGTGCATAAGGATTCCTATTCATACTATATGATTCTATGATGATTTGAAAAGATATTATGAACCAAATTTCGGAGTTTAGCAAGGCCAAAATTTCATAACTAAATCAAATCCAAATTTTCCTTATTTTGACGTAGAAAAGGTTTCCGTTTATTCTCAAACCTCATGGAAACTTGAGCCTCTATAAAAAGAGACGGCAGCTAGAAATAATCATGCGAGGGCATGTAACCCAAGGTTTTAAGCCAAAAACGAAGGAAAACTTCCAAAGGACAAAGAAGAAGACTTCTGCGTGACTCGGGCCAGGATTGCACAATGGTTCATCGTTATTTCTAAAGAGTACTCTTTGTTCTACATATTGTTGGGATAATATTTTATATTTTCATCTTTTATGTCTATATCTTAGCACTCTGGATTATTAGTTTTCGTTTTATCATTTAATTTTAGTCGCAAGGGTTTGCGTATGAATATTTTTTTATTTTTCTATTAATCAAATAATAATTAATTTAATTTTTATGAACATAGTTGTTATGCTTAATGTTGTTCTTCATATTTTACTTATTTCTATGTTGATTATTAACTGTGTAGTGTAATCAATTCATAATTTATAATTTTCTGTTCGAATTGATTCTTAACTTTTATGTTGAAGCAATACATGTCATAATCTAATAGAGTCGTGTGGAATATTAGATTGTGTGGTCCGCATAATTGACCCATGCAGATGACTATGTAGTTTAAGGATTACAACATATTGCATCTTGATCTCAATATAACTGAGGGTATATCCGTGTGAAATACTTTCATATTATTATTATCTTAAGATAGTTGATTTATCCGTTTAGGGAGATCATTTTTTCAGTGTCCCAATCCGTCAAAAAACTAATCTTACATATCATTTGTTGCAAATTTTAAAAATGTAACAAATACATAATATTGCATTCAACAATTTGTTATGAATTTTTTGTGGCTAATATTGATGATAAAGAATACAGTTTATTATGAAAGTAAAAATTGTGACAATCACTTATATTATTTCTCACAAAATAAATCTTTATAACAATCGCTAAATCATTATTGAAACGATATGAATTATTTGTGGCTACAAACTCATCAATACTTACAAAAATAATAATCGTGACTATAAGATATGATTATTACCATGAACTAACATATTGTCATTATTAATTGGTGGCTATAAATCATATATGTTGTAGTGTTTAAAGATAGAAACGTGGGAGCATCTTGAAGAACAACCGAGAAGATTTCTTCGCAGTGATCTCAAGCGAGGATCGGGCAGGGATTGATCGTTCGTTCTAGATAGTACTTCCAATTTTATTTCATGTTGGGATGTATCATATTATGCTTTAAATTTCAATTTTTTTAATATATGTAATTCGGATGATTTAGTTTAGTTTTCAGTTTAATTTTATTTCTGCAAGAGAATTATTATTAAGGAAAACTTGTGAATATTTATTTAGTATTGATTATAATTTATTTAGCTTTTAAGAACATGATTGTTCTGTTTACTCATTATTTTTAATTGAAATTTTTAATTGAATTGATAGTTGATTATTAACTGGGTAGTGTGATCAATCTTTTAATTCACAATTGTTATTATGCAATTCATGTTGTTATCTAATAGGCCACGTGGAGTATTAGATTGCGTGGTCTGCTAAGTTGACTCAGGTGAACAGTTTGGTAGCGTAGGAATCACAACAAATAGCATTCGAATCTGAGTATGATTGAGAGTAAAACCAGGAGGAATATTCTCATCTTACTAGGATTAAGAATAGTTAGTTTACCCGATTGGGGAGATCATTCTTTAGGTGTTTCTAATCCATCTAAAAGTTGAACATAACTTTCTTTCGATTAAATCAATCACTATAAAAGTTAAATTGGTTTGTTCTTAATTATTTTAACCCATATAAGACCTAGACATCAGTAGTTTACTTTAGTTTTTTTTTTTTTGCACACTTATGCTCAAACTTTATGTCGTCGCTTATTAGTACGTGAAATTAGTTTAGTTAAGTAAGTTAATTCCTCGTCGGTTTGACACTCTACTCTTACACTTTATTACTTGAGTGACTAGTGCACTTGCTAGCATATATTGCTATCAATATTCGCATCAAGTTTTTGACGACGTTATCGGAGAATTATTCTTTACTTACTACTGTTATTTTATGCTACTTTGAGACTTTACTTTTTTGCTGCTTTCACTTGTTCTTTTAGTTGTGTAAAGTTTTCAAGTTACATTTATTGTGCACAACTTGATTATCACACGCATATCATCACATTCTCGATGGCAAAGATGAAAATGACTATCAATTAGCACATTGAGAAAAACCAAGTTGTTGTCCAATATGATAAAGTTCACGCCGAAGCTTCATCAAGTAACAACAACACAAAGATTGATCAAGAAACTCCATATGAAGACTTCTTCATGGACCTAGAAATCATTGTCACAAGCAAATTGAGTCATTTACTGAAGCAACTCTCCACACAAAACTATCAAATCGACAATATGGAGAGACAACTTTCAAATTTGTGACATTGAATTGAGGAGACGCAGAAGCATGTTACAACTCTTCTCAAATTGAAATTTTCTGTTGAGCCAAAAGTTGACCTTGAAGGGATGATGGGTCAACTTATTACAACAATTGAAAGAAAGTTACAACTCAATTAACTCAAATTCAGAAGCAAATCGAAGTGGGGGATACAATTCAAATTTTCGACATCGAGCTCAAGTTTGAAGCAATGGAAGCAAAACTGCGAGCATTAGAGAGTCAAGTTACGCAATTGACTTTTCTAAGTGTTGAATCTATAAAACAACTCGACAAGAGCCCGACCATCATCATATTCCCTTGCCACTATCAAAGAAAAGAGCACCCAAGAACAAAGTCTTCAGCAATGACAACAACTACACAATGACGTATCAAGGAGACAAATGCATATGTCATAGAAGAGGGACAAGTTCAAAGGAGGAACTCGCCTTCGGATGTCCTCACTACTCAAACTTTGTCTCCAACACTGAATTCATCACCATCAACATCGGCGGCTAAAACTTTACAAAATCAAGCATCACCAAGGGGAGAAATAATATCTCTGACATCAACAGAGACCTCTTCGACTACTACTCAACAGTGGCAAATCAAGGGTAAATAAAAAAGCGCATCACCGATGCCAAAAACACCAACCGCATTAGTCAAGTGGCAACCCAAGAATCAATCATTTATTCATGATAATCAAACAACACAAATCACAACTTCTATATAAGAATGTTATTGCACTTGAAGAACCACCATCACTGGATGATGGCAAAAAGGTGAAAATTTTGGGCATCATCCACTACCATACGTGATGAGCCTCATCATGACAAGCATTCACGATCACATCAAATAATCCATGATCACATCAAATAATCCTGGTGAGATTGTTCCTTAATTCCTTAATTATTTATTTGAGTGATTGATCATCTTATTTTAGTCTCAGCATAGGCCATATCAAAATCAAGCTAAAGAGTTTAAATTAGAACTATTTTCCTACTTTTATCTCTTAGTTTGGATTTTATTTTTCATTTGATTAGATTATTTTTTTCTCTTTCTAAATTTAATGTCTTAGTTGTTTTATTTTTATTTTGATTATTTTTATCGAACATCCTTTGCAAGTCCAAAAAAGTCATGGGTCGTTATTTACATCTCACGGGCATTACTTTAAATCTCAAGCTCACGGACCGTGATCCTTATTTCACAGCCCCATCATTAGATTTCACGAGTCGTTAGAGATTTCTCACAGTTCTTACAATAGGTTTAGACATCTATCACGGGTCATTACATGACATTCAAGGGTCTTATAGAGTGTTCACGTGTCATAATTCCAGTTTCCCAGGTCATTATCACTTCATCACGGGTCTTCCAGTCAATTCTCAAATACATAATCTTTATTTATGAGTCGTTAGGTGTCAGTCACAGCTCTTACAATGAGTAGTTTATTAGTTTCACGGGTCGTTACCATTTTGTCACGGCTTGTAAGTCAGTTGATCCTCACATATGTGCCTAGTTATGCCTGATTCACGACTCTTTCAAAACTTACATGGGAAATCATGTCCATCACGGGGCGTTACATTATCCTCATGGGTCGTTACGAGTTCACGCCTGTAACATATCCTCACCTCTTTTATTTATGCAGGCTCGTGAACTATGATTCACGACATCACCACGCTCCTTCACACCCCATCATTTAGTAGTTCTTCCTCTCCGATCGTTAGGCACCGACGCCCACTAGCAGCAAGGAACCCGACAACCTCCACACATCAAACTCTTCGATGCCGACAGCCGCCATTGGTGGGCCGCCTCGATCTTCTTCTCCATCGCCCGCAATCTATTCACAAAGGTATCACCCTGACACTCCATCTATCGACCCCGTTGACATCCTCCAAGCCAGTAGGAACCTCCACAATCGGTGACGAACTCTAGTCGGTGACTTCCATAGCGCTCTTTCTTATCTCTGATCATCCTTGCGGGCAGCTCTCTCGACATCACTCTCCTTCTCTCTGCAACAATTCGTCGATCTATCGACTCGAGGAAGGAGACGAAGTTTCATGGGCCATTACTGCATTTTCACGACCAAGGCAACAATTGGCCAAATTTCCATACACACTACAAGAGACGTGAAGAACACATCACGAGGGTCGTTACATTTCTATCACGCCCCATGATGAGATTCTCACGGGTCGTTATCCATTTTTCACGATTGTGACCTACAACCTTGCACCATGTTGTCCCGCATTAAGGCCTCTATGCATCATCGCCGAAGTACTAAAGAGTCATAAGCTGTTGAAAAAGGCTTCCCATCTCAAATTAGTCATCCCGCGGAGTAGCAGTGATGGCCCTCCCATGAGCCAGTCACCATGGAGTTATTATGTCACTGAAATTTCCAAATGAAGGCCATTTACGAAGCCCGAAGGATTTCAACGCCCTGACCTTTTGGAATTTAGCAACAGATACAGTCTATTATTAAGGCTATTCGAAGTCGGCAACTTCACTATATATTTAACATCCGAACTACACATTAGCTTCTCTCTACGACTTCCACATTCATCACATTGGAATATAATTCTTTATGATTTCTTTATTTTTTTTTGTACTCCCTTTTCCGGATTTGATTTTCAACTCTGAGGACAGTGTTGAGTTCAAGCTTGGGGGAGTTTTCATTTTCATGCATGATGCCTATCTTTTTATAGTGAAAATACATGCATACTTATCATATGTTATCTATTATTTGCATATTTGATTTGCATCATCTTAAAAATCTATAGAAATTAAAAATTACATATCATCCTTTCTCATGTCTTAATATTTTCAAATACTATTCGAGAACATCTTACTAATTAACAAAATTTGAAGCACTATTATTTATCTTTTATCGCTTTATTGTTGAGTATTTGGAATGTGAATATGACTAAGTAGAATTATGACTATTTAGACGACAGATTTTTGTTCATGCTTGTTTTTCCTTTAGTCTTGATAATAATTGGCTTCTTGTTGAACGTTTAAGTATTTATTGAGCTTATAGTAAAAAGTAAAAACATGCAAAAAGATAAAGTAGGGTTAGTTGAACCCCAACAAAACAAAATAAATAAGTACAAAAGTGATACCTGAAACCTTGATGTGTCCGGGTGATTAGATATGTAGGAGATTTTTGCCTAACGACCTATGGGCAACCACTCTGGATCCGTCAATCAAAAGCCTGTTACATGGACCACCTTGTGCAATATGAAGAATCACATAAGTGCCAAATCAACAAAAGAAAAAAAAAGTGAATGAAAATATTAAAAGTTTTAAAGTGAAAATACATAACTCTGTATGCACTTATGTTTTCAACATTGAAACTCTTATTCGATAGACTATATGTTTTCTTGTATGAGCTGAACTTGAATGAGTTTAAATATGTCTAATATTCGGAATTCTACAAGGTTGGGTCATTGGAATGATGGAGAGATACTTTGGTGATCAATGTATAAAATCTAGTGCTAAGAAAAATCGTTGACTAACAGGGTGGAAGCAATGATTAACCTTAATGGTTGGAGCTTTGCCTTGAACATTGCTTGAGAACAAGCAAATATCTAAGCCTGGAGGAGTTTAATGCATGCAAAATCCAACATATATTTAGCATTACATTTAATCCTATTTCAAATCATTTTCTAATAGCATGCATCATTTTATGAACTTATTTACATAAACTTTATAAAAATAAAATTCTTCCAAAATGTTGTATTTTATTATCTAGGAAACAAGAAAATTAATTTACGAAGTCACTAAAGAAAATCACGCTCAAATCGGAATTAAAACGAAGTCAAAAAGTGAAAATAATAAAGTTGCATAGAATTAAAATTGTGCTATCACGGACCGTGAAAGACTCTTCACGGGCCGTGAAACAAAGTCGTGAAACACTTGAACAGGACGTTAAAATGAACTTTTCCATACCAAAAACCAGCCCGAGGCACGGTCATGATCAGCCCATCACGGGGTGTGAAATCCACATTTTTTTATGCAAATTGGACTCCGTAAGGGCTATGAAAATCCTTTCATGGGCCATGAAAATTAATTTTCAATGTGATTCAGACATTGTTTATGCCGTTAAACATCTATTACCTCCCGTGATAGATTGCAGACTCGAGATTTGGACGAATTTTTGGAAGAATTTCAAGTCCTACTCATACTATCTTATTCTAGGATGATTTGGAAATATATTATGGATCAAATTTCAAAGTTTGACAAAGTCAAAATTTTAGAATTAAATCAACTTTGATATTTTCTTGTTTTGACATAGAAAAGCTTCTTGTTTCTTCTCCAATCACATGGAAACTAGACCCCTATAAACATAGTTTTTCTATCACCTGAAGAGAGCATGCTAGGACTTGTAACTTGTGCTTTGAAGATAGAAATTTGGGAGCATCTTAAAGAACAACCGAGAAGTTTTTTGCGTGATGATCTAGGGCGAGGATCGTGCAGCGATTGATCGTTCGTTCCAGATAGTACTTCTAGTTTTATTTCATGTTGGGATGCATCATATTATGTTTTAAAATTCAATCTTTTTAATCTTTATAATTCAGATAATTTACTTTAGTTTTCAATTTAAATTTTATTTCTGGAAGAGAATTATTGTTAAGGAAAACTTGTGGACCTTTCTTTAGTATTGATTATAATTTGTTTACTTTTAAGAACATGATTGTTTTGTTTACTCATTATTTTTAATTGAATTATTAGTTGATATTAACTGGACAGTGTGATCAATCTCTTAATTCATAATTTTTATTATGCAATTCATGTCATAATCTAATAGAGCCGGATGGATTATTAGATTGTGTGGTCTGTCAAGTTGACAGGGTGAGCGATTTGGAATCACAACACATAGCATTCTAATCTGAGTAGGATTGAGAGTAGAGCCGGATGGAGTATTCTCATCTTATTAGAATTAAGAATAGTTGGCTTATCCGATTAGAAAGATTATACTTTAAGTGTTCCTAATATATCTAAAAGTTGAATCTAATTTTCTTTCAATTAAATCAATCACTACAGAAGTTAAACAAGTTTGTTCTTAATCATTTTCACCCATCTTAAAGACCCTGGACATCAGTAGTTTACTTTAATTTTAGTTTTATTTTTATGTTATTTTATTTTCTGCACACTTTTATCTAAATTTTATGTCATCCCTTATTAGTCTCTAAAATTAGTTTAATTAAGTAAGTTAATTTATCGTGGGTTCGACACTTTACTCTTATACTTTATTACTTGAGCAACTTGTGCACTTGTTAGCATATATTGTTATCAATTTTTGCATCAACTGCTAAACGATGTTCACTTCACAACAAATAGATTCGGCATCCAAACCTTGGACCAGATGTCTGAAACTCATATAGAGATGATACTTATGTTCTTCTTATGAATGAAAATCGAATTGATCTTTTCCTATCTGATCTCATACTCCTTCCTATGGACTATGTTACTAATTGGAGGTGTTCTTCTTAATCTTATAACATTTATTATGTTACTATGGATTATAGATCATCTCTTGTGTAGCATATGAAATCATAAAGCCTCCAAATTGACTCATTAATTTTTACCACTGATTGGATGATAGATAATGGACTTTTGAACTATATCAAGTCAGTTGACATTCATGAATATCATTGATTTATGTTATTGATTGGTGCCACACTTGCTATCTTATAATCTGATTTGAACTTCATAACTTATTGACATACTGTATTTACTGGAACCACTCGTGTTCTCTTATAATCTGGTTTGATCTTCTTGACTTGTCGACATGTCATATTGTTTGGAGCCATTCTTGATCTCTTATAATATCATTTGATCTTTATGATGTAAAGATAGTGATAAGATTAAGGACTGATAAAATATGTAAGGTGTGGATTGTCTTTGCCTATACCTATGGATTGGAGAGAACCAAGTAAAAATGTTTAATGAATGGATAGACAGGTAAATGACCATATGCTCCTGTTCTTGTTGTGCGGGATTGCTATACCCTAAACAATGAGCAGGATTTTACAACATTGTATGATGCAAATACTCCCCTTATTGTAAAAGCATTATCATGGCTCTTATCTCCCATAATCTATTAGGGTAAATTTCACTAAATGCGCTCTAACCTTGCCCGCTTTCCCAAATATATCATCCGACTTTACTTTATAACCATATTGCCCTCCAACTATTAACTTATTCGTCAACTATCCTTTTCATCATCTATGGGCAGTTTAATGGTCATTTCTCTTACGTGACAAGTCATGGGCCTAGATTGTTTAATGATGCTTGTACATCAACTAGCTAACATATATTGTAGATGTATGTTTAAATGATCATTTTCAAAATTTGAGGGCGGCTTCTTGACCTTCTTTAGAAATTAGTGAAAACCAAAAAATATATCATATATCTTTTGGTGTATCAACTTTACTTTTGAAGTTGACATAAATTATACATGTAGTAAATGCATGTGAAGAGAGTTTTTTTTTTTTTTTTTGCAATCTATATTATAAAGACCAATTTGCAGAACGTGAGATCAATGAACAAATGATCATTTGGTAACATATAAATGGTTAACATATAAGAAAAAAATATTGTTTCATCATGAGTGTTGTGTCATGCTGTTTGTAGGGAAAAAGAAGAGAGAGAAAGTGAGAAGAAAAAAAAAGGAGGCTCTGATTTTTTTTTTGGAGTTATTCTCTAGTGCTATCATTCTTCTCTTGCATTTTTTTTTACTATCTTCCTATTGTTCTAAATTAATAATATAAGCATGTGGAGCACTTGATGTAGGCCAAAGTATGGAACCGCTTAAATATTTTCTGTGTTATTAATTTGTCCTTGCAAACCCTTGCTGTGTGTTATTTATTTTTTATTACGCAATTTTCTTTCCAACTTTAGTAATATTCTACAAGCTATTGCACAATCAAGAATAATTATTATTCATTTGATATCAAATCTTCTATTTGGTACCATTGTTTTATTAATTGGTATCAGAGATGAGGCTCTTGCTAAATTAATTCTTCGATGGATTTAATGAGCATTCACCCCATTTTAGTGGGGTGGACGCTACACCCTAGTATGTTCTTTGTTGGATGGTAGATCGACGATTCGCGTGCCCCCTCTTCTTATGCATGGTTCAACGCCCGGTCCAGCATGCAAGTGCGGTTCAACAAATGACCTCCCGTTCTACCCGTCGACCTCGTCACTTTGAATCGAGACACCCACCAACACCTCCCTCCTCGAACTCGCCCACTCGACCTTGTGTGCTCCCGACTTTGCGCCTTGAACCTTGCTCACTGCCATCATCATTGCCCCCATCGTCCTCATCCTCGCTCGCAGTCATCCCCTTTCTTGCTCACTGCCGGCTCTCCCGCCCTTCCCCCTCTGATTCCTTTGCATTTTGTGCCCTATGAGCTCGCCTGCTGTCACTGCCCTCGACCTCACTTGCTGTCATCATCGTCACCCCTGCCATCCCCGCCCATCACTCACCATCGATGCTTCCCCCTTCGTGATTCCTTTGCATTTTATTCCCTATGAATTCACTCATTATCGACGCTCGTCGTCGTTGTCACCTCTATCGTCCAGCCCTCGCTCACGACCAGCTTCGTCGCTCCTGTCGACTACAAGAAAACTGTTGATTAGAGATGACTATTAGCGTATCCATAACTGCAACGCTACCTCGATGCCATTAGCGAGGAAATAAGGTCACAATAGCATCACAAAAGAAGAGACATCGGTAGCCTCTCCTTTGCGTCGCTTTCGCATCTCCATAGTGTTAAAAAATGACGATGCCTTTTTGATGTCGTATCGACGCTATCTCGATACTAATACTATGCATGTGAACAGGCAAATGCACGGTAAAACTCAGCGCTATGTTAGCGTCTAATTGAGACAGCGCTGAGTTGTCCAATTTAGCGCTGCAGATTTTGTCGACGCTGAATCGACATTCAGTTTCGAGGTTGTGGTTTATCATCATTTTTGCGACGGACATCACTAGCACTAAAGCATTTGCATTATGTATGTCTCATCGATGTCAATGCAACGTTGATTATCTAGCGCCGTGATGGTGTGGGCCATCGTGACGCTAAGGTTTTGCATCATAATGGTTGTGATGCCAATGTGGCGCTAACGTGGTGTTGATCTCATTTCATCGCTAATGTGACGCAATCGGGACGCTAATGAAACGCTAGTGATTACATTAATTAATAAAATAATGATATGTTAGTTATGAATGTATGTATACATGTATGTATGTAGAAGAATACAAGAAATGCTATCTTCAATGCATAGCTATTTGCAATGCTAATGTGGCACAAACCTATTAATAAATTCATTGAATGTACATAAATAGAAGCACACACATATATAATATATAAATAAATAAATATATATATATATATTTATATGTATTTAAGTAATGTTAATTTGTATAACTATATATGTTACCTATATATATTATAGTTTAACATATATATATATATATATATATATATCGATAGACATATATGTGTGTATATATATGAATTTGTTGATATATTTAGGTAATATAAACTTATAATTAATTTTTTGTTGATATAAACTTATAATTAGGTAATATAAACATATCTTGATACAATTATGACTATATATCCATATGTTGATATAATTAGGTAAATATATATATGTCTCTCTCTCTCTCTCTCTCTCTATATATATATATATATATACACGAGGTTAGGTAGCATGCAATCATTTTTTAAACAATCAATATGCAACCAACAAATCATGATCGTTAAATCATGATTGTATGGTTGAAATTCAACCTCTATTGTAGTATCAAGGAGTTGATTTCGGAGCAGCTTCCTCATCATCAGGGAACTGATTTCGGAGCAACTTCCTCAGCATCTTGATTTTGGAGCCTTGGGCTAAATTGCTTCCCACAACCGGATAACAACGACACTATAGCATCTCTTTGGCGTTAACTGTTGACACAGTGCTGAGAGCTATTAGGCACTATGGCGACGCTATTAGTGTCAGAACTCTTGTGCCGCAGTAGCTGTGGTGCTACATCAACGCTAATGTGTCGCTACTGTATTTAGCGCCGACTTAGAGCCGTGTTAGAGACGGTTTGCTTGCGTCACTAATGAACTTCTTGTAGTGATCCTAGGACACAAAACGATGCTCTTGCACAACCTCGCCGCACTCTCGACCTCACTCACCAACGATCTTGTCACCATCATTGATCCTCGTCGATCTCATCGCCCCATCATTGTTGCTTATCAAGATGGAACCAATGTCTTGGATAAAGGCGTCAGAGAAATTGGGGGAGGCACTAGAGAGGGGAGAATTTATTTTTTGGTCGATTGTTATGTGAATGGACTGATTTTTCAGTCTAAACCGTGCCCCACTCATTGGACCATTGCTCAATGGGGTGGCCATCGATCGTGCATCCACAGGGCGTGATCGTAAGTAGTAGCGTTCAAGCCATTATAATGGGGTGAATGCCCATTAAATCATTCTTCAATAGTATAATTCAAGATGGAATTAATGTATCTCTAGAGCACCTTCCGTTCTGCGCGTTGATTAGCTAATCAATAGATCTGATCATAAGTAATTAAATCTCATTATTTAAAAATATTATTTATCTGAACTATTGATCAATGGATCAAGATGTGTTCAACATCTCTCTAGAGCAAAAAGTGCTATGGAGGTAAAGATTCCTTTGAAGAACAACACAAAGTTTGTGGTCCCTAAATTTTGATAGGATAAATTGTGTACTATAACAGTTAGATTAAAAATGAATGCAATGTTGGTTAAGGATGGTTATGTTGTTGGTCTTAGGCAAGGAAAGTAAACTAGAGGGGATGATAGATCATTTGCTGAAAAGGATGAATTAACATTGTGAGCTATTCTTATAGATTTGGAAGATTCAATTTTTTTTCAATGTTGAGTCCAAAACCACTATGAAGATTTGTGCGATAAACTTCAGAACATGTATGGAGAAAATCTATTGTCAGTAGTATTTTTTCACAGTGATGATTCTAATACCTATAGTTGGAAAAAGACACATCAATTCAAGAACACCTAAATGTTTTTAGTTCTTTCATCACTAGATTAGTGGTCATTAGCATCATAGTTGATGACAAAAAGATCAACATGCTACTTTATTCTATGCTAGAATCAGAGGACAATCTGATTATAAGTCTTAGTCATGTTGCTGCTCCTGACAAAAAAAATTTAAGAACTTATAAAAAATTGATCATAGCTCATCAAGTAATCCGACGACAAAAAAAAAATCAATCATAGTTCATCAAGTAATGAGATGACAGTGCATGGTAGGTTCACGAATAAATATAATGGTGACAGACCCAAATCTAAATTTAAGTCAAACTGAACGAGAAAAGTTAAATGTTGAACTCAGAAGAATGTTGTGAGGATTATGAATAAGGCTTTGATGGAACATGTTAGAATAATTTCAACACTAACATTAGAGAAGAATTTTCGAACTGAAGTCATTAAAAGTATATGTTATTTAGTTAGCATATCACCAATAGTTCATTTCTATTTGAGAACTCCGGAAGAGGCTTGTAATGATAAACTTGCTTAATATACTTTTCTTCGTGTGTTTGCTTGTGAAATAATACAATTATGGGATCCTACTTTACAAAGTTACCGTTAAATGAAATAAGAATTAAAAGCTATCATGAGCACGCTAGTAAGAAGAAATAATTGAGAAGGAGCATTCACCTATTATTAGTGTTTCACCAATTGAAGATGTTTCGATTGTTGACCTTGTCATCCCATAACATTCAACAATTGATTAAGTATAGTAATTAATTATGATACTTCTTTCATACTGCAATCTAAACATGTGAATGCATTGCATATATTGCTTTAACGAAGGATCATGAACCTACTGCTTTTGAGAGACTTGTGAATTAGTTTCTGTAGAAAAGTATTGCATCATAAAGAGGAAATTAAATCATCGTGCAAAAATAAGATTTGGGATCGTGTCGAATTATCAAGGAGGAGAAAAGCAATCAACTTGGGTTTACAAAAAAAAAAGGACTCGAAGAAAATTAGTAATACAAGTATAATGCATGGCAACTATCTGGAATAAATTACACGGATCATCTTTCAACTTTGAGTGTGCAAAATACTCGGTCCAACTTCAATTTGTAATTGAAATGTGACCTTTGTTTTTTTGCATGCGTCGTCGTCCTGACTGACAATAGCCAATTTTCCGATCACCATGTGGCAAAATAAAAATAATATAAATATATAAAAAATAATAATAATAAGTGTAAAAAATAGGCGGCAGCCATGAGACTGCGCTTCTCGCCATTGTTGGAGCTTGCAGAGGGGGGCGCTGGCCCCCTCTTCGCCGGTGTAGGGGACCCACGCCCCCCTTCGTCGGCGCGCAAGAGAGAGGGGCGTCGGCCCCCTTTGCTGGCGGACGAGCTCGCGCAAGAGAGAGGGGGGGCCAATGCAAGCTCGTGCGAGAGAGAAGGTCGGCGTCAGCCCCCCTCTCTCGCGCACCAGTGAAGGGGGGCATCGGCCCCCTCTGTCGCGTCGTCAGCCTTGTGCACCGGCAAGCTTGCTTCGGCGACAATGAGGGGTGGCAGCCTTTTTATTTTTATTAATTTTTATATATTATATTATTTTATTATTATTTTTCTTGCGTAAGGCTTGAAAAACTAATTATTGTTAGTCAGGAGAATGATGTGTTCAAGAAAATTAAAGGTCAAGAACATTTCATTACAAATTAAAATTGGGGTACTGAGTAGTTATCATACCTAAAGTTGAAAATGATCCGTGTAATTTGCCCCAGTCATTCGTGCTTGCAAAGAAGTTTCTAGTTGTACAAATTGAGTAGAAAATTAAAGTTAAAATAGAACAAGGTATGCATCTGTTATGATAGAATGCTTTGCAAAAAGAATCCTACTTGGCATGCTCAAACTAAACACGCTAGTGTGTTCTATTTGTTCATAATGTGGTGGGTAAGGATGAGATTCAATTATAAAATATCTATACAAATTCAAATTATGCATATATGTTAATAGCCCATGACTCCACAGATGACAGAATATTGTTTGCTCGAAAACTTATCTCCAATAGATGACTTAATTATTGAAAACTTATTTCAAGTGAGAGAATTGTTGGTGAAATAAAGTTCTAATTCAAATCCAAACTCTCTTTTGCCCTCTCTCCCTCTCTCTCTCTGGTGCCCTCTCGACCCAAGCAGCAGCCGGCAATCCAGGCGGTCAGCTGTTCAGGCGAGTGTGGTCTGGCGATCCGCCTCTCTTTCTCTATCTCCCTCCCTCCCTCCTCCTCCTCCTCCTCCTTCGGCAACGACGCCTCCGTCCAGAAGAAATTGTGACCGAACTCCTCAATCCCTATCGACGGGACTCCATACATCCAATGTTGGGCAACTTCCTATCATGGACACATGGCATCCCCAACTTCGGATCGTCCCAAATGCGAGAGAGAGACACGATCCGGGAAAAGAGAGAGAAGCGGCCGACGATCGAGGGTGAGAGCACACGTCGGCGATCGATCGGGGGCGACCGATGTTGAGGGCGAGGGCACTCATCGGTGATCGATTGGGAGCAGCCGGCGATCTAGAGGAGGGCGCTCGTCGGGGGATGAAAAAGAAAAAACGGCACAGGTGCGCTCCATGAGCTGCTTAGTGCAGCGCCTCTTTTCTCATCCTGTGTTGCTATATTCTTTGTCCTTAAAAATATTTGGAGATCTTGCCCCTGATCATCGATCGAAGTGACAGGTTATTGTTGTTTAGCCATTGCACTTTTGCCTAATATTAGTTAATATCCATTGTTCTAATTTGATATACATACTCTATCAAACAAATCATACAATAATTTGAAGTCACTATTCATTCAATTTCAAATTTTCATATTTAGAGTTCGAATTTATTATGAAATTAATTAACCACATAATTTCCTAAAAAATAAACTTATTCTATTTACTTACACAAAAAATATTAAAACATTATCACATATTATTTTCCCATTTTTATACTAAGTAGCATATTTTTCTTCTTTTATTGAAAATCAACATGACTGAAACATCTCAACAACACATGGGCACTACTGAATTTAACTTAAATTTATATCATCTTGAACTTTGAGTAAAATTTGTGGAAAGTCTATTAATATTCCTTAAATTGTATACGTCTAAAATCCCTTTCGCATGTAATGTTGTCTTTGTTTTACTTGTCATATAATTTGTAAATGATTGCACAAGCACATATCTCACGAATGAGACCAAGAATGTCAAGTAAAGTAACTTAGTGCTTCAATTACTATAAGAAAATAAAATTCATTGAAATTGTAACTCATGAATCGAAATAAATATATCTTTAAAACATTAATTTCTAATTAATTCGAAAAATTATGGCCACAAGAAAAACTTTATAAACCTAAAAACCTCACCAAAGATAAAATATATATATTTTTTTTGGAAAAAAAACTTAGATGATCTAAAAAAACACCCATGAAGTTGAAAATTTTAACTAGTTATAACCATGTTATATAGGGTTTAATATTTTTTTCTAGCCATCTCATTAGATTTATGATAAATGATAGATTTATTAATTAATTTTTTTAATCGATCGTTCAAATCATGAATCTTGATGAATGAACGTCTAATAATATTATCTATTAAAAGAAACAGCATAATCATTTTTTCTATTTTATATATATATATATATATATATATATATATATATATATTATTTTATACTTTTGGCATAGATAATAAAATCACTCAATTAGTAATATTAAAACATACAGCGATTATTGATATCAATAAAATAGCTTTTAATATTTTAAAAATATTATATATATATATATATATATATATCCCAAAACTCATACGAAAAAACTGATAAAATCTTTAGAATTAAAAACTTTCACCCGTACACATAATGACATTGGGGAGAATATGTTTATAATCATGTGCAGTAAATTTCACATTCACATCCTATATAATATAAACATGAAGATAAACAAATGTAACAAATATATCGTCGTCCAGTTTCTCGAATGGCAAATGAATGAGAATCAATCAACACCATAACCATAAACACAAACAACAACAGAGAGGAACTTACTGTAATTGTCTCTCGGCACCACACAATCCAAATCTTCTTTCTAATTAGTCGTCAGAACGACGTCCATTAAGGAGCTCAGTGTCGTGGCACTCCTGCATTCGTCTCCGTGGCCGTTACGTCTCCTCCGGCGCCGACGGCCACCGGAACACCATCCACCGGATACATTGGGAACACCATCGGACTTCTCATGGAACCCACTCCTGCTACGGGCGCCTCATAAGCCTCCGACCTCGCAACTTGGTACTCGTACGGCCCACCGCCTGCTAAATACACCGGACCCGGGTGAACCGACGGACCAACCAAACCAGGATATGGGTGTTGGATGCCGACCGGGATCTGCCCCCCTGGCATTGGACCGAGAGGATGCACGTACTGAAGTGGGACAGGAACCGGGTGGACTGGAAGACTCCCACCGTGGACCGGAGTAGGGATATAATAAACCGGAAGGTGCTCAGGCACATACGACCAGACCGGATTGGGGACGAACCCGGTTTGCGGTCCCACCGCGGATTCCGTGAGTGGACGATCAGATGCTTCATCCTCGCCGTCCGGCTTCGTTTTCAACGACGGTAGATCGGGGATCGCCGGAATGGATGGCTGAGACGATGAAACAGATAAAGGAGAACCGGGTTCTGTGGGGGTCTTCACTTTGGCCGAGCGCGCCGGTTCGTCCGTGTGGCCATCCAGGCCGAAGAGGTAGTCGGGGACTTCGGACACGATGGATGATGCCTCGGAGCGGCCGCGCTCGAGGGCGGCGCCTCCAGACGCGTTCAAGGCATCGACGAACCACTGGTGGCGATCGGAGGCGGTGCTGGTTGTGGAGAGAACGGAGCCGAAGGCGGAGGTGGAAGGCGGCGGGAAGAGGAAGAGGCGGAGTCGTGGGACGCGACCACCAACGGAGAGGCGGTCGAGCTCGTCGAACATGTTCTCCACGTCTTCGTCGGAGGTGAGGGATATGAGGGCGTCCAGGTCCTCGGAGGGCAGTTGGTACTTCACGGACGGCCCCTGCTGCTGCTGGTCGTTGCCGTGGCCGAGGAGGGATGAGAAGGAGCACGAGCGGGGGACGGAGACGATGCGGGTCTCCCCGCCAACGTAGCGGAGCTGGTGATCCTGAGGACGGGGAAGTATTCGGCCGCCGAAGCTACACATGAGGCGGACGCAGGGGGCGGAGGGGTCGTCCGGGTGCCACCGCGCCGGCGGAGGAGGCGGAGGAGGAGGGAATGCTGAGTGGTGATGGTGGTGCCCATCCCCGGGTGCTGCGGCGAGGTCGCGAGGCGTGGAGGCGGTCGAGCTTGGGGCCGAGGCGGAGGTCTCGTGGTGGTCGTGGGGATGTTGCTGGTGGGAGCTCATGGCACGGCCGACGAACGCGATTGGTCTTCTTCTCCTTTTAACTTCTCCAAACTGCCCTCACGCTTATCTGATTATTACGCCAATGTCCTGCGATAAAACAATGAAAGATTAGCGCTGCTAAATTGCTAATCTGCAACTTGAAACACCACAAACCTTTTTTCTTGTTTAACTCTACTACTCAAAGTCCAAGGAATGCACGTCTAACTAATTTAAGGAGGAAAAGAATACGACCGATAAATTAACTCCTATGTTGGAGTTAACTATCAGGAACAAGTTTGCTTATTTGTAACGTGGTTGTTCTCCCGATTGCTACATAAAGCCAGGAGGTGATAATAAACAAATCTATTATGTCAGGACTGATCTCTTCGGTTGTTGACTCCAGCGGCCCGGAAGCGCCGCCAGTTCCAGGGAGACGATTCCGATGGTCCAAAGCTCCACTAGAACACTAAGACGGTCTGGAATCCTAGACAATAGTCATTCAGGACAAGAAGACTATATGCCTGAAAGCAATTCAGGAGGATTATTTTTGGAATCCCAGATATGGAAGCATCTGCAGCTGCTGTAGTTAGCACACCTCTGCTCCCATCCACAAGGACACAATTTCTGCAGAAACTCTGTACAAGATCATCAGCTCAGTGCCATGTGGTCCGAGGACAACTCAAGGTCTTACCTGTGGACTTCTTGCATAAAATCTCTACTATCTAGGCTTTATCTTCTGTAGACAACTTGAAATGAGAGATCCTTCGAATGTGGATCAATAATTTGAGGTGTGCAATTGACCTACATGTTATCTACAATGATGCAAGTGTGTAGTGTTGCTTGTTGGTATTATTGTCAAAACAAGGAATTGGATTGTTGCCTTGAGGATGATACCTATAGAGGAAGAGAATTTGCTTGGCGTCCTCTGTCAAGCTAGGAGTTATCTTTGTTGTCCATTCCCATATATTCAGGAAATAACATTCTGAAATTTTTTTTATAGCTCATTCGTTACTGTCTACACATCGGACCTTATTAGCAGAAACTCAAACAATGATTAAAAGAAAGTATGAGAAAGTTGCATCAAATGACATGGAGAATGATGCATATGGTCATATCAATCATAAATCATTTTGAGGTGATTATTAAAGTTCGATTTATCATAAGGTACGGATAAGCCACATAGAGTCTTATGAAAGTTGAAAAAAAGAATACT
Organism: Pontederia crassipes; assembly: GCA_030549335.1. Lineage (NCBI taxonomy): Eukaryota > Viridiplantae > Streptophyta > Magnoliopsida > Commelinales > Pontederiaceae > Pontederia > Pontederia crassipes. The sequence goes on along the minus strand of CM060194.1, from coordinate 56,561,492 downwards.
ACCTTAGGAGATGCATAGTTTATCACCAGTCATATGATGTCATAAGATCATGCCTTTCGAATGGATTCATGACTTTTTTTAGTAGCAAGAAACAGTTATTTCTGTGAATGCACGAGATCCATATTAATTCACTGGCTAGTGTATTTGATCATTTTGTGTGATGTGGCAAACGCAATTCAAAACAATCTAATCTGAAAATAAAAAATGTAATTAATGTGATATCCTTGAAGATGGAAAAGAGCACGAGTATGTTCCTAGAATAAGATAATCATCAATATCTGCTGGCTTCTGCAACTATTCCGCTATCTGCAAAAGTTAACAGTGGAAGTTCATCCTAAGTCCTTACTGGAACTAAGATAAGTTCATCCTACACTTCTGCCGATTCATTAGTGTCCTTTGATATGTAACTAAGCTAACTCCCTTTGCACAATGCCACGACCATCCATAATTTTGCATAAATTGAGAGCATATACAAAGGGAACCAAAATGAAAGCTCAAATTTTTTTCTCAACCGTTTCTGTAGTCTACAAATTCAATCAAAGTGTATCAGAAGGTACCAAATAGGAAATCTACTCTAGGGACGAAGGATTTATGACCATAGTTTCCAGGGCCGTGTTCAGAAAAAAATGCGATCAGCACGGGTTTGCTTCTGAATGCGTTTACAAACGTTGTCATTTTTTTTCCCATTTTCTTGATAATTTACAAAGTTTTGATTGTTTGCATCAGAGTTTTGGCATCATCCAGTTTGCAATTTAACGTAAGTTTTTCAAGAACCCCAAGTGTATCATTCAGAATTCCCCAAGGCAAACGGCACCGCGCTCGTTTGAAGGATCAGTTTCATTCGAGAAGGAATATGAACTGAAATAGCAAAGAAGCTTTAAGCTTTAGTTTTACCATTCTCAGTGGTTCTGATAAGATAAAAGTAAAACAAAAAATACCAGAATGTTGTAATGAATTGGACACTAGATCTTATTATTCTCCGATTGGATCTTAGATATCTATTAACTATCCAGGAGACGATCAGATATGAATCCTGATAAGAGGACAGCAAAATTGCTCCAGAGTCTAGAGGAATTCAGAAGGAAAAGTATTTGAAGGAACACAAGTACATGAACACAGAAAAAGCATACCTGACAGCAGACAGATGAAATGAAACGAACTGCAAGGGAAACAAAACGCCAATAGAGAGAATGTTTAAGCTACAAAGATCGCGATCACGCGGGGTTCAGAGTGCTTACTTGTAGAAAGATTGAAAGGGTTCGATCCTCTGATGCTTACGTTTTGCTTCCTGCGAGAGAGAGAGAGAGAGAGGGAGAGAGAAACAGAGGGGGAAAGATGGGAGGGAAGGAAAGCAAAGAATGACGGGAGGGGAGGCAGGAGTTTATTTTTCTTCTGTTCTTTTTTTTCTATTTTTTGAGTTTTTTTGTTACCTTGTTCTGTTCCTATTTGTTTTATCATTTTATGGTAGAAGAGAGCAAGTGGGGGGAATAAGTTAACCGATGGCCGGCTGGCTGGGCCCCCACAAAGAGGGCCCACGTACGAACAGACCTATGTGCCTTCTGACGTGGCCGTGGCACCTCTCTATCATTTCGCCCCACTCGTTTGCGCGGGGGGCCCAGTCTCCGGTGTGGTTCATACGTGTGCATTATTGTACAGTTTTCACTTTTTTTAAGAAAACATTTAAACAATTTGAGCGAAACAATTAAATAAGTTTGAAAGGGTTTCATCATTATTTATTGGAAATGTGTCCGAAAAATACTCCCTCAAACACAAAGATTATTTATGATTTGCATGAAGCTTAACTGAATATATATATTGAGACAAATATAAATATGAATAGTTTATTAGCAATGCGTGTTCAATTTAAGAAAGACTGTCCTACAACGAAATTAAAATGAATGAATGATTTTTTTCTGGTGAATGAAAATAAAACAAACGCATCCTTTTTTAAAACAATCGCGACATGAACTAAATGTTATGTTCAAGTCAAGGAACTTACTCCGAAAAGTCCTGATAAATGATGATTGAGACGAGATTCGGGCGCAAAAAGGAAAGAGGGGTGAGTTTTTCTCGCTTTTGACATAGCAGACCTCCCACGATCATAGATTTATGATTTGTGAACATGGTCGCTCACGGCTGACATGAAAACCACATAGTAAATGGGTTCTGAGATTGAAGGGTTTTAAAATGTGAGGTGGCGTTCTGTCTGGATACAAGTTGACAACGAGGGCAAGCGAATCATCTTGTCCTTTTATGGGCGTCCTCGGAACAACATGAATGCCATGCAATCAATGTTAAACACAGACCCTTACCGAAAAAAAATGTTAAACACAGACTGCTCTGGATCAACGCGGTTTGAACTCCGGGCCATTTGTTACAAAGTAAGATGTGAGTGAGGTAGTCACTAACTGAATAAGCCATACGAGTAACTAAGGTATTCAAAATATATTCGTGCATAGGCATGTGAACTAATGTTTTTTAAAATCGAACCGGACATCGAATTGACGTGTCAATTGGGTCATAGTTCGATCGATTTAATCGAATTCAACCGGATTAAACCGGATTTTTATTAAAATATTATTTATCTATTATTTCAAATATATATTATGAATAAAACTTTGAAAAGAATATAAAAAATACTCACAATTTTTTTATTAATAATGAACATTAATTTAAATACTTTCTAAATGATTTAATTAATAAACTCATCCAAAATGTATTGTAATTTTATATGATTAGTATACTTGAATGCAAATAGAAACAAAAAAAAATAGACTCATTATATTAAAATAATATGAAATATTTATACTATTAAAAATATTTCAATTCTTGATTCATATCTATTATAATTAAAAGGTAGTAACTTGAATGATTTAATTTTAATTAGATTTATTATTCTAATGTATATGTTATAAAAAATTGAATAAATTAGTTAACATCAAGAAAATGAAATTGATCAATATTCTTTATATTTATAAATATTTTTATTCTTTCATTACTGTTGTTAATATATATTTTAATTTAATTATTACTTATGTAATAACTTTCCTTTTGTATATCTTTTTATTAAATTATTTCTCCTTTTTTTCATTCAATTGTTTCCATTTTATTATTTCTCTCACTTTCTTTTTTTCCTCCTTAAATTTCTCCCTTCATTCTTCTCCTTAATTTTCTCACTTTATTTATACTATACACCAGTACCTACCTTTTTCTCCTTTTAAAGTTACTTATTTTCTTTCCTTTTGTATTTGATTCTATCATTCAAAATTCAAAATTTACATGTTTTAATACAAAAATAAAACAAACCGAATTTTATCTTTCATAATGATTGATTGCTTTCCTTTTCCATTTCATTCTATCATTAAAAATTTCCAAATTTGTATTTTTTTAATACAATAATTAAAAAACCAGATTGAACCGGTTCAATTGGTTTTGCTCGGTTCAACCCGGTTCTAATCGGTTTTTTATCATTTCTAATTTTGAAGAAAAACCGAACCGGACTGGCGGCTGGTTCGTAGTTGAACCGGTCGAACCGATTGGTCCGGTCCGATTTTAAAAACACTGATGTGAACATTGCATCACAGCCATTGGATCGGTTCCTTTTTGCTTCCATGACTAGTATATTTTTTTAAAAGGAAAGTCTTTTAAACATTGATATAGTAGCATGAATTGTCAAAATACAAAAATTGAAGGACCTTCGAAGGGGGATGGTCCTCTCAAAAGACGTCGTACGAAAGATGACAAACATGATAAGCAAAATAATGTGCTACTGAGTTTGTTTTCCTAATACAGTGCAATAAAAATCATCCGTTGTCATTTTCCAATTCTTCTTTAAGTAATTCAAAATCACTAGAATTACTTTGTACTAATGTTTGGGGTCCCTCTCCTGTTACTTCCTTAGAAGGATTTTGCTTTTTATGTTATTTTTGTTGATCATTACACTAAATATATTTGGTTGTTTCCATTAAAAAGAAAATTTGATGTGACCAATATCTTTGTTGCCTTTAAAAATCTTGTTGAAAAATATTTTTCCATGCCGATAATTACTCTTTATTCATATGGTGGTGGAGAATATGAGGGTTTACATAAACATCTACTTGCTATGGGCATTCAACATTTATATTCCCCACTTATACCCCACAACGTGTAGGTTGCACTGAACGACGGCATAGGCACATTATGAAAACTATACTCACTCTACTTCATCAAGCTTTTGTCTCTCTACAATTTTGGCGTCGTACATGTCAAACAATAGTTCATTTGATAAATCGAATGACTGCAGTCAATCTTAAAGGGCGTTCACCATATCAAAAGTTATTCAACGCTGCTCCAAACTACAAAATGCTTCGTGTTTTTGGATGTCTCTAGTATCCATGGTTAAAACCATATGTCGTTCATAAATTTGTATCAAAATCTCAACCGTGTGTCTTCCTTGGCTATTCTACTTCACATCATTGTTATAAATGTTATGACCCAACGACCAACGGACTTTATCTTTCCAGACATTTTATTTTTTAGGAACATAGTTTTCCATTTACCACCACCTATCATCCTTCCCCTAAGCTTCACTCAACCAATTACTCCCTTTGGTTTGATTTGTACCCACCGGCAATCCTATACCCAAATCGCCCTCCAAATCACCCACTCTACCAACCTACACAAACATTCCATAATTGCCCATGAATAATTCTCAACTACTTCACTCTTCCTCTATTACTGAAAATCCATCTCTCCCTCCTCAGATTAATTCCCCTCCTGCTTCATCTAGCTTTGCATCTAGTTCACAAGCTGTTTTGTCCTCAATGGTCTTCAGTGAGAGAGCTTTTGGTGTGTCCTCTAAATAGGTAAGACAATACATGCCTTCTTCTCGTGTCATTACTCATTCTCAAAATAATATCTTCAAGCCAAAAAGATCGATTGACTACACTGCTCTTCTAGCTTCTGTCAACACTCCTATTGTTCCTTATCCTTATAAGCCGGCTTTGAAGCAAAAAATGTTGGAGTGATGCTATGAATGATGAAATAAATGCCATGTCAAGAAATAATACATGATCTCTAGTTCCCACCGATCCATCTCATAATGTAATTGGTTGCAAGTAGGTGTTTCGCATTAAACACAAAGCTAATGGCACGCTTGATCGCTACAAAGCGTGATTAGTTGCTAAGGGGTTTCACCAACACCTTGGTATTGATTTTTCATTATACATTTAGTCCAGTTGTTAAGCCTACAATCATTCGGCTTCTCTTAACAGTTGTGATTCATCACAACTAGCCCTTGTATCAGTTGGACGTCAATAATGCCTTTCTTCAAGGCACCTTAGATGAAGTAGTCTATATGCAACAACTTCCTGGCTATGTTGATGGGCAATTTCCTTCATATGTGTGCAAACTTAACAAAGCAATTTATGGTCTTCGACAAGCACCACGTGCTTGGTACAATGAGTTGAAGAAGTTTCTTCTTTCCTTTGGTTTTTCGAAACTCCAAGTCTGACACATCTCTCTTCATGCTACAAGGTGTTGGGTTTATGGTGTATCTTCTCGTCTACGTTGACGATATTATTTTGACAAGCTCTTACAATTCCATGATATTTCAAGTATATAAAGCTTTATCTTGTCAGTTTTCTCTAAAAGATCTTTCTTCCCTCACATATTTCCTAGGAATTGAGGTCTGTATAAAAGGTTATAGTCTTCTACTATCTCAATGCAACTATATTATAGATTTATTGTCCAAATTTGATATGTTGGATGCAAAAGGAGTAAAATTACCATTATCACATACTACTGTTCTTAAGCTTGATGGTGGATATTCTCCGATTGATCCGCATAAGTTTAGACAACTTATTGGTGCCTTATAATATCTTATTTTCACCCGACCAGATTTCACTTTTATAGTTAACCGATTGTCACAATTCATGCACAGACCAACAACTCTTCACCGGCAAGCAGCAAAGCATGTTCTTCGTTGCTCAAAAGCCATTGTGCATCTTGCACTTCATGTACATCAATGCACTCCCCTTTGTCTTGCTGCATTCTCAGACTCTGATTGGGGTGGTAATCCAGATGATCGATCTTCGATAGGGGCTTATATTCTCTTTCTTGGTGATTCTCCTATAAGTTGGTCTTCTAAGAAACTTCACACTCGTTCATCAACAAAAGCTGAGTATAAAGCTATTGCAAACGTTGCTGCCGAAGTAAATTGGATTGTTCAACTTGTTCATGAGTTGAGTCTCCCTCTCAATCAAGTGCCAATAATCTATTGTGATAATCTTGGCGCTACATTTCTCTGTCGGAATCTAGTGTTTCATAATAGGACGAAGCGTATTTCAATTGATTATCATTTTGTTAGAGAACAAGTTCATGACAAGACACTTGATGTTCGTCATATTTCCTCTGCTAATCAACTTGCTGACTCACTAAGTGTGTCTCAACTGGCATTTTCATAATCATCGTCTCAAGATAGGTCTTGTTGACACTACACCTATCTTTCGTTATCTGTTAGTAGATATATTTGTTTCGATATATCCACTCGGTTATAATCTTTTTTGTTGTAGTTAGGTAGGATCCACAAGATTGTCATATTATTTTTTTAGTTTCTCTCTGTATATATTCAGTGAATGAATACAATAGTAAAAAAATATTCCTTCCAATTCTACGACCTTCTTACATTCGTCCTTCACAAGTGAGTGCAGTTGACTCCTTCACGAATGAGCATTGTTCACATCTACCGAAGGTGATTTGAAAGGGGAAGTTGATCGCTCTCTGCGCCTATGAGCATTCACAATCTCTCCTCTCCATCTCACCTTCACCAGATGTGAAGGACGCTCTCGCTCTCAAGTTCGTCGGACACCCTTTCTGAATTCTTCTCTGCTAGGATGCAAACTAAATGGTGAACAAAAGAGAAGAGTTGGCGATGTTGTCGACGGTGAAGGAGAGGTGCCAATTGTGTCTACCGACGAATGAAGAAAAAGAGGACTGATGGCTACAAAGGAGAGAGAATCGATGGCGAAAGAGAGGAGGGTGCACCGGCGGTGTCTTGCGCAACGAAGGAGGGGGCTGACTCCCCCACCACCCCCCCCCCCCCCCCCCCCCCCCCCCGGAGAGGTGAGCTGAAAGAAAGGACACGACACAGGGACGAAACTTTTTTATGGGGACCAACATATATTATAAAAAGATCACTAAAAAAGTGGAAAGATCAACTTAAAAAGTGAAAAGATCACTAAAAATGACTAAAGAAAACTAAACATATGAGAAGTGAGACTTAACGGTAGGCCAAACATAATTATCTAAACATTTTGGGGGGGGGGGGGGGGGGGGGGGTTCAATTTATCTATAGAATGTTAGTTTTATGGGGGGGGTTCAATTTATCTATAGAATGTTAGTTTTATAAATTTAATACATATATCGTAGTATAAACCTAAAAAATTGGGGAGAGAGGCAAGACCCGTAGTTCCGTCCCTGGACCAACATCTATAAAGAGAGGATCAACGCTGCGAAAGAGAGGAAGTGTTCTAATTATTGACCAATAACTAAATTGCTTCCTTGTAGATGGTTACATCTCAGTCGTCTTAATCAAATAGATATGGAATTATTTGTTTGCATCCTAACATTCATAATATATATATATATATATATATATATATATTAGTATATTGTACATCACTGAAATCACTTTTTTGCGATAATATCTTTTCATCTACGATCGTTAAAGTGCAAAAGGTAAAAGTAAAATAAATGAAATCACTGATTTAAACAATCTACTCATTGCTTTTTTACTTGAACAAGATAACAATAATTAAATTGGAGAGCTATAGTTAGAATACAAAAATATATATTAGCATGCGGTTTGTAATTTTAAATAAAAGTTCTTAATATATAAATATATTAAATTTTGATGAATATACGTCAAAAAATTATTAATATATTTTTTAAAATTATTTTATTATCATTCAGTCTAACAGTATTAATTAATTATTTTGGTTTAGTCAAGTATCAAAATATCTATTCGAATCCGCCGATATAAATTTTATAACATTGCATATAGTTGTGTAGAATAAAACTTGTAACGTCGAAACTGAGGAGGAAGAAAACGAGGGGAAAGAGAAAGGAAGTGGAAGGGAATTGTTCCCCTTAATTTGAGGTTGAAATAAAATAGCATAAATGAAAGGAAATGAAGGAAAAAAATAAAGATTCCTCTTTATTCCTCTTCATTAAAATTTTATTTAAATAAGAGAAAATTTTTTTTACCTTCATCTCCCTCTCTTTACACTCCTTTTACCTCAATCCAAACATAATGTAAAAGAAAAAATAATGGCTAGCTAGAGGAGGAAGGGTATATAATTGTGTAGAATAAAGTTTCACCATAACCCCACCAGGATTTTATTTTAAATCTTAATTTAATTCGTAATTTGTGACTTGTCACGATCGACCAATTTCATATATACAATATTATCATCTTATTAGCCACACCACACGTGCAGGACCGGCCCAAGGATTCCAAACGCTGTATTATGAGGCTTTTTTTTAATATAAATAAAACCTACTTTCTTATTTTATGAGATGAAAATAATTAATCAAATTTTAACATTTATTTTTTTTGTGACATGTTGCTGTTAAATGTTTCATGACTTTTTTTTAAGAAGATGTGTCCACCGTAACTTCTCAAAGGAAAATTATGAAATTAAATGTAAATGGAAGGAACCATAAGAATAAAAGAAAATTGGTAATTCGATGGGGGACGACGATTAGAATAGTAGATATAATTAATAAGAAATGTAGAGTAGTCAATTTCTAATGATAAAAATATCAAGGGGATTGCATTTATGGAATGTCGAGAATATAAATAACGAATCAGTGATGATTTGAATTAATAATAAAGAATAGAATCAGCATCAATGAGATATTTTTGTCCTTTGAAAATTAATTATGGAGAGTGAATTTTTTATTAATTTTTTTGCGAAAGTGTGCATATTGATATTGTGTATATATATAGTAATAACTTATTAATGGGGCCTCCTTTGTATTGGAGCTTCAAGCAAAGCCTTGGCTTGCTGATGCCTTGGGCCAGCCCGCACACATGTAGTTTGTATATTTGATCTCTAAACAAATGCACATTAGGTATTTTGTTCTTTATATTATACAAGATTTTTTTAACAACTATATGATAAAGAAGATTCACATGTCCTCATATAATGATTATTAAAAAATATATAAGTTTATACTTCCTATCTTAAAAATGCCTAAAAGAAATTTCAAATGCAGTCACACACTCACACAATTGCTCGACTAATTGGAAAATATTGAAATAAAAATATGAGTAAAGCATAGGGCAGGCCAATAAGGTGAAAACTCATAATGTATTACCACATTTTTTATTTAGATAAAATAGTTTTATATGTGAAAAAGCTTACAAGAAGAAGGTAACATTTATTCCTCATAAATACACGCACACGTCATATTATGCATGATAATATATATATATATATATATATATATATATATATATATATATTGACATTAATAGAACATTATCTCTTCGACACATAGGAGAACAATTATCATGACTTTATTTTAAAATTTTAATATTTTTAAAGAATCATATTTTCGTATCATTCATTAACTTCATGTTTTCCAACATATGAAGTTGAAGCATGTGCTAACACACTTATCATAAATATATAATGAAACCTTATAGCGTATTTGGATGAAATCATCATTATTACAATTACGCTATATACCCCTCATATATATCCCTCTTTCTTTATTTTTCATGTCATTTACCCTTCCTACAAACCAGGAGATAAGACGAGGACAAGAGTTGACGGAGAATAAAAAAATGGCTAAAGGAACTTAGAGGATAGAGGAAGAAAGAGAAGGATTTTTAGATATTCAAAAGAGGTATGTAAATACTTAAATATTTTCAAGGATGATATGGTTATTTTACAAGGATAGCAATGCTGCAATTCCTAAATGGTTTAAAATTCATTAATCCAATTTTCATCTCTGAATTGATTTACTCTCAAAACCATTCATGTGTCTATGGTGAATTTGATTAAGGCATTATTAGTCTTCTTGTGCTTCGTCGATTTTTACAAAATGTCCTTGACATGTTTGTTGCCAAAGAATTCATTCATGCATGTAATTCAACGACGAAGATAAAACCATTTTGTTCAGCGTATGATTCAAAATTTCTTTTTAATTCCTGAGATTTCCAGTACATATTTTTGTAAATTATTCCTAGCTCAGAATTTGGCGAAATGGATATTGTTCAAACGATAATTTTAATAAACTATGATGAAATTAACATTCTAAAAATTAAATTCGGAGTGAGCTTCAATCATTTCTAAGACATAAGCTAATTAAATTTGGTTTAAACTTGTCCTTTTTTAATCAATTTTTTATGTCTAAAAAGTGACATCGATGATAACTCTGATGCTAAAAGATGTATTATTCATATATTAAATATTAATTCATTATCAAACTTAATTAATTTAATTAGATCGCCTGATGAAGTTTCTAATAAAATTCTTTTTTATTTATAAAAATCTAAATTCAAATTTGTTTAGGCGAGAATAAATAGCTTACCATTCGACCTAAACCGATATTTATCTCTTTTTCAATGTTATCGTAACTGAATCGACAATCGAATCAGATGACCAATTAGGTCGTGGTTAAATCAGTCCGATCGGATTCGATCGGATTGAATCGAATTTTCATACAATAATATTATATATAATAATTCTAACCATATGTGCATAACAAATATTATATTATGTATAAAACATTAGTAATTTATAAAGTTAGAAATACTAACATAATTTTTTAATATTGATTGATTATTATTAAATTTTTATTTACAAAGTAAGTGCTATTAATAATATGTTAATTTTTTCTACCATAAATCACTCCTATGTTTTATTTTGATTTTACTTTTTTTTTCCATTTCCTCCTTTTTCTCTTCATTAATATTACTTTCCTTTTTTATCATTTTCCCTCTCTTTTCATTAATTCTCTGTATTTTTATCATTTAATGCTCTTAACAACATATTAATTTATTATTACCATAAATCAATCTTATATCTTCTTATTTTTATTTTTATTTTCCCAATCCTTTATCTCTTTCTGCATTTATTTGCTTTCTTTTTTATTACCTTTCATACTCTCTCTCTCTCCATTAATTATCATAATTTTACTATTTTCTATTATTCAAATAAGTTACTTTCCTTATATATATTTTTTGGAGGAAAATGTACGTGTAGAGCATTTATTGTAGAACGGGTGTAGAGTATAGTTTTTCTTATTAAATTAATAACATAACTATATATTAATTTAAAGTATATATTAAATAATAAATGTGGTTAAAATTAAGATCATCGAATTATTCGATCATCGTGATCAAGTCATGTAAATAAATATAACAAATTCAACGGTTATAATTTATTGAGCTTTAGATGATACATTTTTATTATCAAATTATTCAAATAAATATGTATTATTTCATTCAAAAAGTATATACTCAATTTGATGATAGATTATAATAATTAAATTAATTAAATGATAAGAAATAAACGTTCTATACAGAGGTGTAGAACGGGATGCTCTACATATTAACCTCTTTTTCTTTCTATATTTTTCTTTTACTGATTTTTGAGTTTTGTTTCCCATTTTTTAAATTGAACTGGATTCTTCTTGGTTCCCGGTTCTCTGATTTATACTAGTTCAAACAATTTTTTTGATCAAATTTTCATTGCAGTTTTGACTTCAAATCGAATCGGATCAGACGTCAGTTTGTGATTGAATCGATATTCAAATTCGGTCCACTCCAATTTTAATAACATTGTTCTTCTTTTTTTTAATATAGAATGCATGCCGTTAATAATGTCTTGAATCTGAACCTAGTTGGTCCCCTACATAGTCTGACGCTTCAGTAGAATTCCCCTACGGGGGTCTCGCTTCCCGGTCAGCGAGCCTGTGGGAGGTCAAGGGGGGATCCCCCTGCGGGGGTTGCAAGGGGGCGGAGCCCCGTGAGAGAAATTTTTTTAGGGGTATTCTGTATGTGATTCGGATTTGATTTATTTCCTTATCACGAGATAGGTGTCCTATTTTCAGGGGATTTATTTAGAGTCTCAGTCCGTATGTAATTCTTATCATCTGTCAAATGGAGTGCCTATATAAACTCCCTAGGGGTCTAGTCTGAGACCCATCCTTGTAATCATCATTATTCCATAACAAAGAGCCGCCGTCGTTTTTTCTCTTCGCGTTCTTCTGTATTTCGTGCGATCACTCTCTCCCCCTTTTCATAACAAACTGGTATCAGAGCCTTAGGGTTTGTCAGCGATTCTCGATTAGTAGGGAGATGGCGTCGCACAACGTGAGCGTGGAGAAGTTCAACGGCAGGAACAGTTTCGGGTTATGGCAGATCAAAATGCGGGCGCTTCTGAAGCAACAAGGAGTCTGGGCGCCGTTCTCAAACGTGTCGAAGAACAAACCAAAGGAGGAAGACTCGAAGGGCAAAGAAAAGGAGATTGACCTCGCAACTTTGGCGGCACAGGAGGAGAAGGCGCACTCGATGATTCTGTTGTGTCTGATGGATGAGGTGATAATCGAGGTCGCAGATGAAGAAAAGGTGACCGGTCTATGGTTGAGACTCGAGAGTCTATATATGACGAAGTCTCTCACCAACAAGTTATTGTTGAAGCAATGTTTGTTCTCTCTCTGAATGCAGGAAGGTACTCCTCTGAAGGAACATCTTGATCAGTTAAATTCTTTGTTGATGGAACTCAAAAATATCGATGTTAAGATCGAGGATGAAGATGTTGTCCTAATTCTGTTAGTTTCGCTTCCTCCATCATATGAAAACTTCGTTCAGTCTAATTTCTGGAAGAAGTAAGATCGAGTCTCCATATTCGTGAACTTCGGCATAGGGCATCTGAAAATTCTGTAGAGACTCAGGCCGCGGGTTTGATATCGACCGCAGAGAAGGGACAGTCCTCGAATTCGAATAAATCCAAATCCAAGAAGAAGAAAATCACTGCGAAGGACATCTGTAATTACTGCAAGGAACTAGGTCATTGGAAGAAAGACTGTCCGAAGAAGAAGAAGGCCTCCGCCGCTGCGGTGGCACATGAAACATGGAATTTCGAAGATGATTTGATTCTGGCTGCTTCTGATCAAGGATGTCTGGAGGATAGTTGGTTCTAGATTCAGAGTGTTCCTATCACATGACTCCGAATAAAGATTGATTCTCATCTTATCAGAAGACTGACGGTGGAAATGTCATCATGGGTAATAACGCTTCATGTCAGATAGTTGGGATCGGTTCTGTGCAGATCAGGACTCATGACAATCTTGTGAGGATACTGACAGATGTCCGTCATGTTCCGCAACTGAAGAAGAATTTGATATCACTTGGAGTCCTCGACTCTAAAGGGTGTCAGATCAATGCTGCTAGAGGCATCCTCACGGTCATGAAGGGTGATGCTACGGTTCTAAAGGGAGTCAGACAGAAGTCCTTATATGTATTATAAGGCAAGACAGTCTCTGGCGTTACTGCAGTGGCTAGTTCATCCGAATCAGATAGGTCCAGTCTGTGGCACATGCGGCTTGGACATATGAGTCAGAACGGGATGAATATCCTCAGCAAACGAGATCTTCTAGGAGAGAAGAAGATATCTGAAATCAACTTCTGCAAGCACTGCGTATTCGGCAAACAACAAAGGTCTCAGTTTGGCAAGGCAGTGCACAGGACGAAGGCGACACTTGACTACATCCACGCCGATTGTTGGGGTCTCTCTCGTGTTCCATCATTAGGAGGTGCGAGGTACTTCATATCTGTGATTGATGACTACTCGAGGATGACTTGGGTATTCATGATGAAACACAAGAGTGAGTCCTTCAAAGCCTTCAAACAGTGGAAGGTTCTGGTGGAAAATCAGACGTCGAAGAAAGTGAAGCGTCTTCGTACTGACAATGGTTTGGAATTCTGTTCTGCTGAATTCGACCAGTTCTGCGAAGATGAAGGCATTGCAAGGCATCGCACAGTCAGAGATACTCCACAGCAGAATGGAGTTACAGAACGAATGAACAAGACACCTCTGAAAAGGGCAAGGTGCATGCTCTCTAACTCTGGTCTGAATAGGACATTCTGGGCTGAAGCTGTTAACACAGCTTGCTACTTGGTTAATCGAAGTCCGACGACTGCGATTGATCTCAAGACTCCAACTGAGGTATGGTCAGGAAATCCTACTGATTATACTTGTCTGAAAGTTTTTTATTGTCCAGCATACTATCACGTCAGTGAAGGGAAGTTGGAGCCAAGGGCCAAAGAAGTGATGTTCATGGGATATGGTGCAGGAGTGAAGGGCTATAGAATTTGGTCTCCTTGAGAACACAAAATCATCCACAGCATAAGCGTGACCTTTGATGAAGCATCAATGCATCAATTGAAGGTGGAGGCTGAAGAGAGTGTCGGTAAACATGTGGAGGTTGAAATCACTCCAACTGAAATCACATCAAGAAGCAGAACCAGAAGGTGAAGAATCTGATGAGCAACCTGAAGAAGAGTCAATTGCTGTTAGACGTTCTCGCAGAGAAGTGGGTCCTCCTAAGCGATATAGTTTCAAGGACATGGTTGCTTATGCACTACAGGTAGCTGAAGAGGTGGAGTCCCTAGAGTCATCCTCTTATAGAGATGCCATCACATGTGCCGAATCTGGACAGTGGATCACTGCTATACGTGAGGAGATGGAATCTCTTCACAAGAATTAGACGTGGGAGCTTGTCAAGTTGCCTAAAGGCATGAAGGTTGTTGGCTGTAAATGGATTTTCAAGAAGAAAGCAAGAATTCCAGGAGTTGAAGGCACGAGATACAAAGCATGACTGGTTGCTAAAGGTTATAGTCAGAAAGAAGGTGTGGACTACAATGAGATATTCTCACCTGTTGTTAGACATACTTCTATCAGGGTGCTACTTGCTCTTGTAGCACATCAGAATTTAGAGCTCGAGCAACTAGATGTGAAGACTATTTTTCTCCATGGAGAACTTGAAGAAGACATTCTTATGAGCCAACCAGAGGGATTCTCCATTCCAAAAAAGGAGAATCAAGTTTGCAGTATGAAGAAATCTCTGTATGACTTGAAGCAATCTCCCAGACAATGGTACAAGAGGTTCGACAGCTTCATGATCAGCAAGGGATTCAGTCGAAGTCCCTATGATTGTTGTGTATATCACAAGAAGGTGAAGGACGGCTCCACCATCTATCTGCTATTGTATGTTGATGATATGCTTATTGCTGTCAGAGACATGATAGACATTCAGAATCTGAAGAATTTCCTCAGTGCAAAATTTGACATGAAGGATCTTGGTGCAGCACAGAAGATTCTAGGGATGAAAATTCTAAGGGATCGCGCACATGGTAAACTCTTCTTATCTCAGAAAAGTTATATTGAGAAGATTTTATCCAGGTTTAGAATGTCTGGAGCGAAGCCTTTGAATACTCCATCAGCTGCAAATGTTCATCTTTCTGTTGCCTTCGCACCAAAGTCAGAAGCAGAAAAGGAGTACATGTCTCGGGTTCCATATGCTAGTGCAGTTGGAAGTCTGATGTATGTCATGATTTGCACAAGACTGGACATTGCTCATGCAGTCAGTGTTTTTAGCAAATTCATGAGCGATCCAGGAAAGGAGCACTGGCAAGCAGTGAAGCGAATTTTTCGATATCTAAGAGGAACATCTGATATTGGCCTCATCTACAGAAGTGATAAAGAGTGTTTGGTTGCAGGGTACTCAGATTCAGATTATACTAGAGATGTTAATGAAAGACGATCTATGACAGACTATGTCTTCACTTTGGGCAGTTCAGTTATTAGTTGAAAGGCTACACTTCAGCCATCAGTTACATTATCCACCATGAATACATGGTACTGACAGAAGCTGCCAAGGAAGGTATCTGGTTAAAAGGTTTAGTTGGAAATCTTGGATTACATCAAGAGCAGGCTATAGTGCACTGTGATAGTCTGAGTGCAATATGTTTAGCCAAAGACCAAGTACATCATGAAAGAACCAAACACATTGATGTCAGATATCACTTCATCCGCACTGGGAAGAGGATCAAGGTGAAGAAGATTGGCACTGAAGACAATCCAGTTGATATGTTCACCAAATCTGTTTCTTATGACAAGTTCCAACATTGTTTGGACTTACTTAACATAAATACTTGGTAATAGTTTCAAGATTGGACTTGCGACGGCGTGGCGTGCTTTTGTGCTCTGAAGATGATTCAAGTCAAGGTGGAGATTTGTTAATAATGCCTTGAATCTGAACCCAGTTGGTCTTCTTACATAGTCAGACGTTTCAGCCGAATTTTCCTACGAGGGTCTCGCTTCCCGGTCAGTGAGCTTGTGGGGGGGTCAAGGGCGATCCAGGGAGATCCCCCTGCGAGGGTTGCAAGGGGGCGGAGCTCCCTGAGCGAAATTTTTTTAGGAATATTCTGTATGTGATTCGTATTTGATTTATTTCTTTATCACGAGATATGTGTCCTATTTTCAAATAATTTATTTAAAGTCTCAGTCCGTATATAATTTCTATCATCTGTCAAAGGGAGTGCTTATATAAACTCCCTAAGAATCTAGACCGAGATCTATCCTTGTAATCATCATTATTCCATAATAAAGAGCCGTCACTATTTTTTCTCTTAGCTTTCATTTTATATTTCGCTCTCTCTCTCCCCCTTTTCCTAACACATGCAGAGGCGAGAAAGCGGCACTTCTCACTTATTACCCTGGATACGTGTTCTGTCTCAGAGTACTCCATCATACTGGTGAAGTGACACAGCAACTCCATATGGACGTAGAGATTGTTACTCTCTCTCTCTCTCACACGCACACACGGCAATGGTATTCGGCACGTTTTTGTATCCCGCCGCTCTCGTCTCATCCTACAAAAGGTGCACAGCTCCTCCTGTGAGTGTTTCATCCACGCTCTTGAACAAGACTTCCTACACGCCGGATGAGGGATGTTATCTGCAGAGGCAAGAAAATATTGCAGAGATTTGCAGTTGCAGGTAATATAAGTCATCAGATTTCCTACTCACAGCGATTTAATATTGTATGTAACACTTCGCATGCTGTTGTTGTTGTTGGCTTCTCATTCCTTCTTGGCCATTGATGAATGATCGACTTTCTCATGCATTCTGCGTGTAGATATAACAGTTAATTTGCCCCCAAATTTAATGCCTTCTCGTTGTTGTTCTTGTTGTCAACTTCCAAAAGCTTATTAAGCATGGGTTATATTAACGTCGCAAAAACACAATTATGCTATCATTAACTTCCAAACATAATAATCGTGTGAGATATTTATGATGAATTATTGAGCCTTGTGGCTTTGCGTTGCCTGGTGCGTGTGTCGTGATCAAGCTATTGGATATAATTAAGAGGAAAATTAACTCCCCAATTAGTGGACCATAATGTCATGATCAAGCTGAAAGAAAATATACCAGAACCTCACGCAACAACAATGTCCCAAAGGAGTTAGGATCATTACCAAGTTCTGCGTGGACATTTTTTTTCTGCGTTTTGTTCTTCTTCTTTGGAAAGAATGAGCTGTGTGGACCTATTGCCACTAGCCAACATATATAGAGACCACAACAGAGACAAATATCAATTGTTTGGCAGGCATCTTTTGGCCACTTTGTGATCAATATATATGAGAGCAAAGCATACATTTATGCATAGCATCTTGGATCTTGCATTTGATTAACCGAAGGGGTCTATCCATCAGCATCAAGGGAATCCCAAATTTTAGTATCTTGATGTTTTCAAGGACAATAGAGGTTAAGAATCTCTATATATGTTCATTATGCAAATTCTCCTCTTGCAAACAACAATATCCCTGCTACTACGTGTACCAGTTGTAGGTTCTTTCTCTTGGCTTTTATTATTATTTTTGAAAAAAAAAAGATGTGTGTTTCACATATATCCATTTATAGGCTTGTGTACATATCTTCATATATATACTTAAATATTATTTATTTTATTGCACAATGGTGCAGAGCTTCTCGATCTTTTGCTAAAATTCTCGTTTCCCCTTGTTTTCTGTGATGTAAACAACAATGCAAAAAGGAAAATAAAACAGCTGACTTAATATGTTGTTTATAAATTCCTTACGTTTTAATACTTTATTTTGATCGTTAATTCATACGCGTGGATTATTGAAGAGTTCATCACAGATTATGTATCTCACGCAAAACACAAAACACATACATATATAAATAGTTATAAGATGAGTAAATATACACAAAAGCACATTAATAAATGCTGCATTTGAATATCATGTTGTGCATCCAACCACACGTTTAAAAATGGGAAATATTATTTTTTAACACTGGAGTTTCAGGTAATTAAAGAATTTTTAGAATGTGCACCTTATACGCTGCATATTGATCGCATTCTTACATATGAGGCATCCATGAAATAGGAAACTGTTGCGATCTCTGGCTGGAATCCGATGGCAATTAAACATGGATTTGGCTGGATTGCCGGCCAATGTTATTAAAATTGAATCTAACCAATCGGTTCAATCAGTTTAACTATGAATCGACGTTTGATTCGATCCGATTTGAAGTCAAAATCGTAATGATACTGAAAAAAATCGATTGAACCGGTAGACTTGTGAATCAAGAAGGGCTCGATTCAACTTAAAAAGAAAAAAACTCAAAAACTTATAATGAAAAGAAAGAAAAAGATAGGAAGAAAACAATATAAGGAAGGTAACCTATTTGAATCATAGAAAAAATAGTAAAGTCAGCATAATTAATGGAGAGAAAAAAAATGCAAGGTAAGAAAAAGGAAAGCAAAATTAATGAAGAAAGAGATCAAGGAGTGGAAAAATAAGAATAAGAAGATATAAGAGTGATTTATGATAATAATAATTAAAATATTATTAAGAGCATTAAATGATAAAAATGCAGAGATTAATGAAGAGAGAGGGAAAATGAGAAAAAGGAAAGTAAGATTAACGAAGAGAAAAGGAAGAAGTGAAAAAAGAAAGTAAAATAAAATAAACAAAAAGAAAAGTAAAATAAAAATAAAACATAAGAGTAATTTATGATAGAAAAACTTTAACATAATATTAATAGCACTTACTATGTAAATAAAAATTTAATAATAATAAATCAATACTAAAAATTTATGTTAGTATTTCTAACTTTATATATTACTAATTTTTTATACATAATATAATATTTGTTATACACGTATCGTATAAATTATTATATATAATATTCTTTTATGAAAATCCCGGTCAATCCTCAAACCATGATTAACATTGCTGCCAACTTATTCCACGAGTAAAATGAGAGGCGTCCTTCGCGTGTTTCTGATTGGTATCATACACTAACTTCACTTCCGTTTCTTTGGAATCTCTGACTACTCATGTACATACAGAGAGGCAGACGCACAGAGAGAGAGAGAGACAGAAAATACGGAAACAGAAGGAATCTTGAATCTGCTGTCAGTCAGTTGTTCATGTTGACATCCTCTCTGTAGTGAGGTGGAATCTTCTCTCCCTTCCCCTCGCCCCCCTCTTCTCCTCCACCGCCCCTTTCCTTAAACGGACGTCCAGCGCCGCTTGCCTTTTCTGCTCGTCTGTGTTCACATATATGATATTTCGTGCTGCATTCTGCAATCTCCACTTGATTTTCTTGGAAAAAAAAAAGAACTCCTGCGTTTCTGGATTCTTAACAGGTCAAGGTATATAACACTAGTCTCTGTTTCTTGGCTCTAGTGAACCTTCTTCTTCTCTCAGTTTTGTTCTTTGCTAGGTGAAATTTCGTTTCCCTGCTTGCCCCTGTGCTCGTCTGTGTGGCTTTCTTTGTCAAAAGCGTCTGTGTTTGTGTGCGCTCATGTGCATGTGGGTGTATTCTGTGTTCTTCTTATGGAATCCTTTGGGCTTTGAATTCATCATCCGTCTGTTGATGATTTCTCGTGTGATGGCTTTGGATCGGCCTATACCAAGCTTGTTGTTTCATTGGTTGTTCAACAAATAAAGTATTCTTCCCGTACTTTTTCCCTTGTGAAGAATTGGTTGATTATATTTCATTTTTTATTTCTCTTTTTTGACTGCTCAATCAATGTTATGTCATATGTGGAGATCATGCATATAGATCTTTGTTTCCTCGGTACGACTTAAGATATGAGTTGCATGTCAACGTTTGATGTGTGTTCAGAGGGAAACAAATATGCCTGATACCTTTCTCTGTTGTCCTACGTGTTGTAGAGCGGTCTGAAGAAAGGAAGACGCCATGACTTACGAAACGGAAAACAGTGAAGTGACAAAGCAACAGGTTTTCCTATTTTCCTTGGTGTTTTCTGATGAATCACTCCTGTTATAAGATCCAATTACTCACTCGTTTACATGAACAGGGGAAGTTTCTGGCGATTGTTATCTGCTGGCTCCTGGGAAATGGAGCGCTTTTTGCCTGGAACAGTATGCTAACAGTTTCAGACTATTATGTTGCACTGTTTCCTGTAAGTAGTTTTTTCCCGTCTTCCGAAAATTATTCTTAATTCATAACCAGTATATGTTACTCGACTCCTTGCCAAATTTCTAAAAACTTAATGCTCTCTGTACTGTTTCGCACTTGGTTGTCAGATTTGTTGGCTATATTGTGCATGCCTATTTCTTTCAGAATTAGAAATGAGCATTTCAGACTCCTGTAGTGGAGAATGTGGACTGGACGAGTTGTCCCCATAAAGTGGTTCTTCTAAGGCAGTTGATACTTCTAAGCTGAAGTCATAAAAGAGTAGATTTTGAATTCACTGACTAGACTTAAATAAACTGTGATATTACGAAATTAATTGATATTCCTGGCCATGATCCTTGAATAGTGTCCACTTATTGTTTATTTCATCAATTCTTCATCCTCTTGTTTCAGAATTACCACCCTACAAGAGTTCTTACTCTTGTTTACCAACCATTTGCATTTGGGACAACGGCTATATTTGCATATTATGAAGCGAGGATTAACACCCGGCAACGGAACATTTCTGGCTATGTGTTGTTCTTTCTGAGCACTCTAGGCCTAGTTGTGGTAGGTAGAATCTATCTGTTTTATCATCGAAGTGCTGCAATAATTCCTGCATTGTTACATTTTAAGTGAACGATACTGTATGTTACCAAATAGCTGGATCTTGCAACATCTGGAAGAGGTGGTATCGGACCCTTCATAGGTGTATGTATCCTGAGCGGAACATTTGGATTCTCTGATGGCCTTCTTCAAGGGGGAATAGTTGGTGATTTATCCTTGATGTGTCCTGAGTTCATTCAGGTAAGATACTTGTCCCATTTTAACTTAATTTCAGCACAAGAAGAACAGTGTGATATGAATTTTGCTTTTCCTTCAACGTGCAGTCATTTTTTGCTGGGCTTGCAGCCTCCGGTGCCATAACCTCAGCACTGAGGCTGATAACGAAGGCAGCATTTGAGAACTCGCAGGGTGGTCTTCGCAAGGGAGCTGGTAAATTACAAAGTTCACATATTATTTATCCCTTTGAGAAGCATTGTTTTGGTTATATTCTGACCAATTCGATTGTCTTCCCTGCAGTGATGTTCTTTGCAATTTCAACATTCTTTGAACTAGTATGTGTGATCATCTACGCATTCATCTTTCCGAAACTCCCAATTGTGAGGTATTACCGTGCCAAGGCGGCTGCTGAGGGATCCTTGACAGTTTCTGCTGACCTTGCTGCAGCAGGCGTCCAAATTTCCTCCAAAACACAAGTAAATCTTTTGAAGAATTTTAAAGTGCAGTCTTCCCCTTCTTGCTATAGTTTTGTGCATTTATCTGAGTGATGAGCTTTGCTGCAGGCTGAAGAAGATCCAAAGACGACAGAACGCTTAAGCAACACACAACTGATAGCTCAAAACATAGATTACGCATTTGATTTGTTTCTGATATATCTCTTGACATTATCAATCTTTCCTGGATTCTTGTCTGAAGACACCGGATCACACAGCTTGGGTGGATGGTAAGCGTGTCTGTTTGGTCTGTCATATTGTCATATATTGTTCCAGAGATTTAATGCCCTGTTAAGAAAGATGATAACTGTAGCACTTCAAAGGCCATTATCACGTGACATCTTAGGACGTTGCTATCAGTTTTATTCACTTTATTGTAAATTACTACATGACCCCGACTTGCATTATTCACCAGTACTTCAACCTTTATGATTGACGTTGTTGCATGTGTTATATCTGTCCTTGGGAAAACTCTTGAAGCAGCAGAATAATAATAATTGTTATTACCAAAACACATTCATATTTTCTCCTGTTCTAACCTCTCAAGAGTGGTTAACAAGCTTTTTATCTCAATGCGATCCAGGTATGCTCTTGTCCTGATTGCAATGTATAATGTCTGGGATCTCGTTGGAAGATATCTGCCTCTCATCGAATGCATCAAAATAACGTCAAGGAAGGGCCTCATGGCTGCAATCGCTTCGCGATTCTTGCTCATACCGGCATTCTACTTCACTGCAAAGTATGGCGATCAAGGTTGGATGATCATGTTAACATCTTTCCTGGGCCTGAGCAATGGATATCTGACTGTTTGTGTTCTAACTGAGGCTCCCAAAGGATACAAGGTCACTATTTTTTTCCTCTGTATTGTTATTTTTTTGGAATGATCAGTAGCATTCAGTCTTTGCTCATAGCTGATTTATGAGTTTGTCAAATTCTGATGCAGGGACCTGAGCAAAATGCCTTGGGAAACTTTCTTGTGCTGTTCCTTCTGGGAGGTATATTCGCAGGTGTAGTGTCCGATTGGCTGTGGCTCATTGGCAAAGGCTGGTGATGCGGCATCCATCACTGATTCAAGTACCTTTCAGGATTGCAGATTAAGGCAGTTGACTTGATTGTATATAGATGCATGCCATTAAGTTTCCTGTGTTCTTTTCGTTAAGAATTAATTCTATGGAAATGTAAGCCTAACAATTATGTTTGACTAGCCACTAGTGAAATGTGGCACTGTTAGTTTTAAATCAACTTTAGTAAGGAGATTTATTCTTTTTTTCTTTTTTAACTGATTTATATTAAGATAAGCCATAAATGTCCTGGTAACAAAATTAGCGAGATCAGGAGCTTTGATCTCCAACCTACAAAATATCTGAAGCCAAGAAACATCCTTGCTTCGTCAGAAAAATCAGCCCCAATGTTTAGATTCCTACTTATATGGGTGGGTACAAAGGTTACAAAAGATTGCTGCTTCTTACATGATGTTTCGAATGCATCATATTCATGGACAATTCGAGGATCGCTCGAGTATTGTAATGAGAGTGAAAAAGTTTGACAGATAGCAGACGATAAGGCAAAAATATCTTGCGGCACCGTAAGAGCGCGGCGCACAATGCAAAGCCCAGGCATCTGCTATCAATGCCGAGAAGAGCGTCCTATGAGTAGCACTTGCAAACAAAAGAAAATGCTTATTTGGGTTGAGAAGAATGTATCATGCACCCTCCACCTGACTCGGCCGAGCTTCACAACTCCCACCGAGCCCAATTGGGTCCATTGAAGCCAAGCCTATCGAGACTCTCAACAAAACAAATAGTACTGACAAATAATAGTTAGAAGTGCACACCATTGACCATTCATTTATTTCCATAGACGCTAGAGACATAAGACAATAAGAATTAGAAATCAATATCTTCAATTCCAATCTGACCTGGCTCGCTCTAGCCAGCACTGGTGTTCAGACAGTAAAACAGTCCATCCTTTTCGAATTTCAATTTGTTTTCGAATTTAGGTCGGTCATGAAGTCGATTCGGTCAAAACTCAAATCCAATTGATTGATTTGACGAGTTTGAGTGGCCTAACTAATAAGGTCAGTATCATATATATTGTTGAAATTTATGCTTCAGTGTCATATATATACATAAGATTTTTTTCAATATTATTTTATTTATAACTATTTTGTAAGATTTTTTTGTTTAACTAATATTCAATTGATGACTTAAATTATACTTACTTTATTATGTTATTTGATTTAAATTATTTTATTCTATTTTTTATTATATTAAGTATTTGGTATATAAGCCATTATATATGAATAATATTATAACAATATCTTTAAACTTATTTAATTTTTTATTAATTTATATTATCAAGTTCGACCATTTGATTCATCAGTCCGCACGGATTCGTTGATCAATTTAGGTTGATGGTTGAATCGAGTTTACATTGATTAGAATATTAGTTTCTTTTTTAATGCTAAGTAAGCTGGTCACATTCAATGATCCCTATGGCCATCACTGAAAAAAAAATGAAAGTAGGAATTGGTTTGTGTTGGAAAAGAAACCATAACTATACATGAAGTAAATCTGTGCGGACTATCATAATACAAAACTAGTAAATTTGTATTAGATTCTGTGTGAACTATCAATTTTTACTTAGTATCGGATGACTGTCAGTATAGGATGTACAACTTAATGCATCTTAATAACTTACTTGAATGAAAATTAACTCGATGTTTGTAGTCTTAAGTTCTACAAGAGTTAATATAATTTGACTTACTCAACGCATAGGTCATTAATTTAGGATATTATAATCCTTCTCTGAATCTATTTATTGTTATTATAATTCAATCATCATCGTTATTCATGTTAATTTATTCTTATCATTAATCATTTATAATTTTAAGAATCAACGCAAAATTAATTTAATTTCTTTCATTTAATCTTTGCATTTTTAATTTTTTGTTTCAATAATTGGAAAATCCTTTTCTTCTCCTCGTATATTATTAGGATAGATTAGATTTAATTAATTTCTCGTGAGCTCGACACTTTACTATAGATTAGATTTAATTAGTTTCTCGCGAGCTCGATACTTTACTCTTTACTTTATTATTTGATATGACTAATGCATTTGCTAGTAAATTTATTTGTTACAAATTTAACGTATCAAGTTTTTAACGTTGTTGCCAGAGAACTATATTCTAGAATTCTTATTCTATCTTGTATAATCTATTTTGAGAATTTTATTTCACTTTTCTTTTAGAATTGTGTAAGCTTTTCAGGAAATAAATTTTGTACACAACTTGGTCATCACAATGCGCATCTTTACACCCTCAATGGAAATAAGAAAATGATAACAAATTAACAAGTTTAGAAAAACACCACTAGTATAATAAAGTTCACTCATAGAAGACAACAAGTATAAATGACACAAAGAAACCTCAACCAAATCAACTTGAAGATCTATCGTTAGACTCACAAAAGCATATTACAAATAAGCTAAATCTTTTGATAAAGCAACTCTCCACGTAATCTCATCAAATTGAAAATATGGAGAGTTGTAAATTTATGACGTCAAAGCAATGAGACAAAAGATGAAGTAACATCTCTATTCAATTCAAAGACATCAACTAAACATAAAGCTAATTTTGAAAGGATGATTAGTCAATTCATCACAATCATTGAACATTCATTGATAATGCAAGACTAAAAATCCAAAATTTGAAGTTCAGTTGAACAAAATTTAGAAGCAAATTTAAGTAGATGATTCATTTCGACTATTCGACATCGAACTCAAGTTAGAGTCTTTGAAAGCAAAATTGAGAATGAAGTTGCAAAACTAAATTCTCTAAATTTGAATCAACGAGGCACATCGAAGAGAATATGAATATTATCTATGTTCATGTCACTATCAATATTCATCAAGAAAGATGGCACACAGAAAGAAATTTCTTAGCAAGGACAAAAATGACTCATTGGCATGTCGAGAAGACAAGTAAATATACTATTAAAGATGGGAAGGTCCAAACTTAGCATGCCTTTAAAAGCTTTTGTCATTCCTACATAGTCATCTCCAATTCAGCCACCCCAAAAGAGAAGATCAAATCACCCACATTTAGATGCACATCAACATGCATCCCCTCAAATACATCAACACAGTCTATAAAATCTTTGAAGGGGAAAAGGTATCCACGGATGTCAGTGTGATCTTCCCAGTAACATCTTTACAATGGTGACCGAAGCACCACTCAACAATCTAAGCTCATTAGCATCACACCTCTCAACTTCCACCTCAAAAGGCTATTGTACATGAAGAATCATCAGACGACGATATTAGACTGGAAATATATGCATCATTCATTGTGTTTTGAGCCTCACTATGAGAGGTATTCATGGTCACATCAAACCTCTGTGAGATCTTTCCTTAATTGCATATCTATTTATGTTATTTAAATTGATCTTCTCCATATCAAAGTCGAGCTAGCGAATTTCAACTTACAATTATTCTTTCTCAGTCCTTAATATCATAACATGGTTTAAATCTTGTTCATAATTTAGTTGTGTAAGATCCGTAACTTTGATGTCACAACCTGTAATGTCCCACATAACACTATGCATTCTCATTTCATGAATTGTAATTTTTTTGTGACAGATCTCACAATGGACTATATTTTGAACTTTGATTTTCACGGGTCGTAACCTTGACAGCACGACACATAATGGTGCACATAACACCTTGCATGCTTATTTGACATGCCATAATTTCTTTGTAACGAATATCATAGTGCATTATAACCTGCGCATCTCAGCATAATGGGTCATGACAACATTAACTACTCATGACAATTAAGGTTAGCATACACAGTACTTAGGGGTTATTTCACGGGGCATAATCATTAGGTCACGGGTTTCACAAAGACTCTCATGTTTATCTTCTACACAATACGAGTCATTACTTATGAATAACGACTCGTTACTAATGTTTTATTACATCTCAGCGACCATAACTCTTTCACGTTACGCCCCTAACACCAAAGCCATATGACATGTTATGGTCCTAACATTAAAGTATCAGACTTCATGCCTCGTAACCACTGGGGGTGACAGTAGTTCGGGTCGAGTCGAGTTTTCGATCTAAAAAAAAGCAACCGTTACTTTTTGGGTTAGTTTTTAAAATTAAAAAATTGCCCTAAAATCATTTTGAAAAAATAAAAATTACCCTCTAGTGGGTCAATTTTTTCAGGCATTTTTTCGAGTCCTACTTTTATATAATTATATTTTAAAAAATATATAACAAATTAAAATTAATATAAAAATATTTAATTTTATATTAAATATAAAGTATACTACTAAAATTTTAAAGTTATTAAATTAGAGTTTGATGATGTGATAGAAAAACAAGAAATTTTATACAAAAAATATTATATCTATAATAAAAGAACTAAAACATATGTATTAATTAAGGATTTAATGGCGGTGCGACGCCTTTCGCAGGTCTGACGGTGCGACGCTTTCACGTGCGCCATTGGATGGTGCATCTACGCTCGCGGAGAAAAGCGACACTTGTTGCGTTGTACACAGGCGCCGTTCAATGCGCAGAAAAACTTCTACTTGGTGACGAGGGAGGAGGGATCATTCGAGTGGTTTCAGGGGCTATTGAATGAGGCGGCGAAGAGGAACACAAACAAGGTGATCGAGTTGTACAACCAATGCACCAGCGTGTACGAGGAACGCGAAGCCTGCTCGGTCCTCATCATCATCATGCAGAAGCTCCACCACACGAAGAACAACGTTGACATCATCTTCAGCAGGTGCATCAAGACCCACTTTGCCCCGCCCCAATGGCGTCGACATCATCTCCGGCAGGTGTGTCAAGACCCACTTCGCCCGTCCCAATTGTCATCAAGAAGAGTGGGCCTTACCAAAAGAGGAATCGCCGCTTCATGGGGCGGGGGAGGAAATTGGTCTGCGCTTCGTCGGGGTTTGATTTGTGCTTCGAAAATGGATGAACGAAAGAGGAGACTGGTTTGTGCTTCGTCGGGGGTTTGGTCGTCGGGGTTGGTCACATTCATTGGGGCGCTGCGTAAGGGGGAGGAGGGCTCGACGATTTTGCTCGATCACTCGGTCTTCTCCGCAGCCGTAGATGCGCCATCCAACGGTGCAAGTGAAGGCGTCGCACCGTCAGACGAATGAAAACGTCGCACGACCATTAAATCCATTAATTAATGGGGCTCCTATTTTTTTTGTTTTTTTGGCTTGGTTTTTTTGGGTCAGGTAGATTTTTCAAGTTGGTCGGATTTTTCTTACACCCCTAGTAACCACCATGTAACGACATGTTACTTTTGACAAACCTCACATCTCATATCATAGACCTACATTGTTTCACAAGTCATAATATCAAACTATCATGAGTTTTTATCAAGTTTCATAAGCCATTATTTCATGATTTCATGACATTAACAATAGATTGCAGTTTGGTTACTCATAATTCATGACATCATTGAGAAATCCTCTTCACCATCCTCATCTTCGACGAAGCCCTATGGCCAGCTTCCTCATACTCAAGCTTCATCGCCATCCACCGGTGAGCTAGTCATCAGCAAGGACATAGGCTTTCGTTAGCATCAGTGAACCTCTACAACAAAGAACTCCGGCGACTATTATTTGCAGCGATGCTCATCTTCATCACGAATGAGCCATTATATGCACTTCAAACCGAGCTTTAGTTGTTTCCTCCAACATCTTGATGAAGCTCGCCGATGCACATGACAGCCCCTATTCTAGTGGTTCTCGTCTATTTTAATGGCGACAACTTCATAGAAGCAGAGGTCCAAGGATTCCCCGATGATCCATATTCATCTCCTACATGCTCTCCTCGTCTCGATCCCCATGCACCATTCTTCTTCACCTCCGATGAGAGCATATTGTCACAAGTAGCTAGCATCGTCACTGGTGACCTCCAAATAGACCTTTTGCAATTTTGTCGAACGATAGCTAAAAATAGGATTTTCATTTAAAAATAGATCTTCTGCTAAAGTTGTCAATCTGCCATCTAACAAATCTAAAAATAGCCTGGAGTGTCCACGCCGTTAAATCCTAATGTTTTATTTATCATTCTCGTGTTCATGATGACATGGGCATGACAACATGTTTACCATATGCATGACGTATTAAGGAAAGGGTAAATTTCATTAAACGCCCTTCAATTTTACTCATTTTTCCATCTCTATCCTTCAACTTAACTTTGTAACTAGATTATTCTCTAACTTTTAACTTATTTTATTAGCTACCCTTTTTACCTGCAATTGTCCATTTTCCGATTGCACGAACTACGTGACAGACACACGATGTTTTCTCTCCTCCACCTATGCCCTATTTGATGTGGCAAGAGATTCCTCTTTAATATTATAACATAATAATACAATAAATATAAAATTTTAATTTTTAAAAAGTTGGGGGGAGGGAGGGGTCGGAGGGGGAGGGAGAGGAGGCAGTGCCCCCTCTCCCGTCAACGGTCAGCGGGAGCCCCCCCCCCCCCCCCCCCCCCTCAATGGTGGTGGTGTCTGTAGCTATCAACGACAGCTGAGCAGTTACACGAACCCCAGCAGTCGTAATGGCAGCTATAGATGTTGACCAGGACGAGGAGTCTCTTAAGTTCGATTTGCTGTTCTCTTACTAGTTCAATACGTGTTAAGGGTTTTTTTTCTGGAACTGTAGATGCCTAGCTGATGCATTTCTCTGCAATTTTTCCATCCTTATTAATCTGTAGTTTATTTTTAGTTTAGTCAGATTGTGGTTTTTTTATACATCAGTGAATCAAATGCAAGAAATATGTTTCAATGGATAGAGTTACATGTCCAGCACCATATGTCAGGTGGAATTGTTTGCTTTACGACTGTTTTTCTAGTACTATGTTAAACAGGTTCTGAAAATGTCTGCTGATCACCCTAGGTCTGTCATGCTGCTAAGGATCAAGCGCATCAATTTTGAGTGGAATTGCACGTTGGACATCGATGCCCGCCACTTCACATAGCTGCTCATGTTGTCAGGGCTCATTTGTCACTCGAAACTTGAAGGAGAAACAAACCTACTCGGTGGACTGCCGAGCTACAAGTCCTACGACACAGGAGCGGGATTCTATAAAAAGCCAAGGTCGTGGGTGGCCAAGAGGGCCCACTTGGAGACTTGGGATGCAGCGCCAGGGTCATCCCACTAGGTGCAGGTCGATTCCTTGAGGTGGCTAATGTTTTCAATCCACTATTTTCATCTTGTCAATCGAGGGGAAGTTGTCTGATTCGGTACGCCAAGTCGAGTCGACTCATCCATCGTGTGACCTTCCACGGCGTCTATGACTTCTAGTATGGACAGAGTGGCGAGCACTCTATGCGTGGATTGCGCCATGGGGTGCGGCTGACATGCTTACCTAGGAGACCTCGACGACAAGGGCGAGAAGCATGCTGGAGTTTTCTATGGACTCCAAGTTTGTTGAGAGTGAATTATCAACAAATTATTTTGTTCTCCAAAGAAATGGTAAAAATTGGATTAAGACTCTATTGCCTGAAACGATTGGAGAATTCATTGTAGTCATGAAATTTTGGTGCTAAAATTGATCATGCTGCTTCAGAAAGGACAATGGAGTATACAATGCAACGGAGATCATTGCTCTGGTGACCTTCTCTTCCTCCTTAAACATCAACGTCGATGATCCGATGGCACCTTTCTCTTTCCCCTCCTGGGTCTGATCCGTCGACCACACCATAGCGCGACCACCAACATCATCCCCCAATTCGTGGTTCAATTGTTTCCTTCTCCATTCACCACATCACCGGTGCAAACGCCACTGCGCTCCATTTTTGCCGCAGCAACACAAACTAATGTGGCTGATAGACTCACGGCTCTATGCCCTTTTAGTTTGGACTTTTTGTCGATGATGCAAGAAGAGGTGCCGATGACGATGACAACGAGTTCAACTGCTCCTTGGAGGCAATGCAACAAATGGCGAGGGAGTCCACGTCGAACATATGCACACGTGGAGAAGAGAGAAATAACACATGTTGATGCAATCACAAGTAAAAAATGACAGTTAGTGAAATAAGTTAATAATTAGAGGATAAAATGAAGTTGCATAATAGAATTGAGAAAGAGTAAAAAAGAGTCCGAGTTGGATGTCATTTAGTAAAAATCCACCAAAAGATACCTTCAAGATTGATTTTTTGAAGAGTGACATTTTCAAGACGATAATTGAGATTTTATGATTTTTTACTCCATTATTAAGAAATTTGATAGACAATGGCTAGCTGATTATTCGTATTAGTGATTAATAAAAAAAGAAGTCCTTCACATCATTCTTGTAATTTTATTCGTCTTAAAAAGACGCAAATCAACGGGCACAAATACATGCATGATCTCGACACATTTCATCTTAACATCTATAATTGAAGGACAAATTATATCAAATGCCCTCCAACTTTGACATTTGCTCAGCAATGCACTCTAACGTCACTTTGTAACACGAATGTCCTTCATTTTTTAACTTATTTCACCTGATGTCCTTCTTACCTATAATCGGCAATTTTCTAGCCACAGCGCTGACGTGACGCTGACATCGCGTCTCTCTCCTCTCCACGTTCAAGTTACAATATCGTGGTAATATTAACAAATAAAAATGTCACGTGGAGCCTATCACTGACGCAGCGAGCGAGGGGGGTCGCCATGACCTTCGGCGAGGCCTCAGCCAGCGAGCACAATAGGGTCGCCCCCTCCCTGCGACTTTCGACGATGTCGTAGGGAGGGGGGCGGCGGCGAGCACAGGGAAGGTGGGGGGTTGCCCCCCTCGGAGGTCGCAGGGAGGGGACGACCCACCCCCCTACCCACCTTCCTTCCCCTGCGTTCGTCGACGTGGCGCGGGGGGAGGGGGGTCACCCCCTCCCTGCGACCTCGCCGTCCCTACGACCTCCGACGAGGTCGCAAGGAGGGGGTGACCCCCACCCCCTGCGCTCGCCGGTTGAGGCCTCGTCGGAGGTCGGGGCGACCCCCCCTCGCGCGCTGCGCTAGTGACAAGCTCCATGTGGCATTTTTTTATTTATTTATTATTTATTAATATTGTCACGACATTGTAAAGTGAACGTGGAGAGGAGAGAGACGCAACATCATCGTCACGTCAGCACTGTGAGCGGAAAATCGTCAATTATAGGTAAGGAGGGCATCACATAAAATAAGTTAAAATATGAAGGACATTCATGTTATAAAGTAAAGTTAGAGGGCATCGCTAAGTAAATGTCAAAGTTGAATGACATTTGGTGTAATTTATTCTATAATTGAATATCTAGTTTGAAAAAAATAAAAAATTATCAGTATAGTTTTCTTATTTTTGTTAATAAGAAAAGGTCAAATGAATAATTTTCCCTACATAAAAACTTGTCTGTATCAATATTAGAAAAATATCTTATGAAGGAAAACCTTTCAAAAAAAACGCCGTAGATACGTTTGTAAGTGAAATAGAGTAAAAATGTGACACGCCTTTTTATACAAAATTCACGATATTTTTTCTTCCATCTTTTTGTTTTAAGAAAATATTTTATCTCAAAACTGTTTACCTTGTTTTATTGTCAATACGAAAAACGGCACCAAAAAATTATACGCATTCGCCACATCTTAAAATTCGCTTGATATATACAAAAAAATTATAGTAAACCTTTTTAGTTATTTTTAAAAATTTCTCCTAAATTATCTTAATTTTTCGAGATTTAAAAAAATAATCCAAACTTTTTTCTCAATGAAAACAAATTCCATTGGGGCAGTCGCATAGTAGAAAGGCCAAAATCGTCAGTTTAAGAACATTTCGCACTCAATTACGATGTGCCCACTGTAGAACTCAAAAAGGGTCGCTTGGCCGCTTGGGGCCTAAGTTTTTGGCACTCGCCCTTCCCTCAAGAACACGAACTCTTTCGAAAATGCCGAGGCGGCGGGCCTCCGGCGAGGCCGCCGGCGCTGTCGACGTCGTCCCTGATCACCTCCGCTGCCGGCGGACAGATGGCCGTAGATGGCGGTGCCCCATGCGCGCCATGACCGAGTTCAACTTCTGCGAGCACCACTACCTGCTCGTTCGCCGCAACATGGTTAGGCACAAGGCCGCCGCAGAAATCTCAGAGCCTCGAGGGGACCCGGGATCGGTTTCGTGCGACGCTGAGGAACCCTCCGACCATCCGGAAGCGAGCCACCGTTCGAATGGCGAGGCGGCGTTGGAGGACGAGCTGATCGCGGCGGCGGTGAGAAGACAGAGAGAGAAGGAGGAGAAGGAGAAGAAGAAAAAGAACGGCGCGACGGCATCGATGGAAGGCAGGGAAGCGGCAGAGGTGACAAGGGATCTTCCCAACGGGGTGATGACCATTTCGCCGGCGACGAAGAGGGCTCGCCGCAATGCTGACTCGCCTGTGGATCGTAAGCTAGGGCTCGAGGAAGCTCCTTTTTTTCGGCGGAGAATACGATCCAAGAACGCCGAGCTTGTGCCCGTGGCGACGCTAAAGGTGACATTTTTTTTTTTTTCTGGCTTATTGGTTGTTTCACGTTCGTATGTATATGTTGGTGAAACTGATGCAATTTTTTTGCTGTTGTTCAGAGATTTCCTTGTAATAAAGGTCTGGGAACAAGAACGAAGAGGGTTTGCCATCAATGCGGAGATAGGAAGGGCGCTAAGATGGTTCGTTGTTCAAGTTGTAGGAAGAGGTTCTTCTGCTTAAACTGCATTAGGTATTGGTTATTTTTTACCATTGCAAACTGCATTAGGTATTAGGTTCTTCTGCTTCTTTTGAACCTAGTCTTTACCATTTCAAATCCTATAGAACGTTTATTGTGTTTGACTAATCAGAATCACCAAATTAAGGGAAGGTAACCGAAGGTAATGAAAAGGGAAAGTAAGGAAAAGAAATGGAAGAGAACGGAGGTGAAGAATTGACTTTGTTTGGATGGCACAACTAAGAGGGAGAGAAGGGAAGGAAGGGGAAGTTAAATGATAATTGTAAGACGAGTATATCAGTTATGTGTGTGATTATATATTTAGTCCCATAAGGCTCAACAAGAAATTTTGTTTTAACTAAAGCTTTCCCCTTCGTTGCACTTACTTAAATTATGAGAAAAATGAGATGTTGAAAAGGAATGAAAAGAACCTTATCTTCATTTTCCCTGCATTGTAATCTCAACTAAACGAAGTTAAATCATACCCTTCTTTGTCTTTACCTTCTTATTAACCTTCCTTTATTCCTAATCAAACAGACCTTAGAAGCAAACATAATTGTCTAAATCAGTACAATTCTACTTCAGAGATAGTGTTCGTAAAAATATTTATGTGATCATCTATTAACATCACTGTAAAGCGGATATTCTGAAGTTATGCCTATCTTTTTCTCCTTCAGTATTCTGACTATGTTGTCCTTAAGCTACTTCCAGTCCTGTTCATGATCAAGTGCTTAGAAGCAAATACATTTAGGAACAGAACCCTTGTTTGTGGTTGCAAATAATAGCAAGATGTGATGCCCACCCTTATGTGAACGGAAAAGGGAATCAATATCGTATCGTGTAATACCTCCTTGCTAGTCGTCCTTTCTCTTCTCAAAAAAAAAAATATCATATCGTGTAAGGAAAAGATAATGGTGAACTTTCATCATGCTGGAAGTTATTAATAGCAAAATGCTTACAATTTACAAATCAAAACGTTTACTATCTTGGGCTATTCTTAAACTGGTTGACCATGATAGCTGATTCACATTTAAAACCCAATTCATAATGTTCCTTCATGTTTGGCCCATTTGTTGCTAGCAGCCTGTGCTTATTCAGATCATGTTGCAGACAGAGAGCTTGTGATTCCCCATGTCTTTGTGTTCATTCTCTTCCTTACTATTGTTATGGTATATAAGGATATGCAACTCTATTCCAAAATGTGTTTCCAAGGGTTAGCATCTTATTTTTCCTCTCTTGTGACTCTAAACCTTATCTTCATCTGCAATAAATTGTGTCGTGTAATACTGAATAATCGATAATATATTGTTAATATTTCTTCATGACTAGTTCATAAAAAAAAACAATATGTTTTTAAGACTAATTGATAAAATGATGCAAGGGGGATCGCAAGTGGAGGAGAGGTTGAAGATCCAAAGCATCACAAAGGATGGTTGACGGCACCATCCAGAATCCTTTCTCTCAAAGATTAACTCAGAATCTGCCAAAAAAAATGCATAGGTTTTTTTATAATTGAATATCAATTGAACTGAATAATAATAAAAGGATTTAGACCTATTTATAAGCTTTTACAATCAAATATAAAACAACCTAAAAATCTAGAAAGATACCATATTAAGATAAGTGTCCTGACTAACTGAAACTCTATCGTCTGTCCTATCCATCCTACATCAGTCTCGTTGTCTTCAAAAGAGGTCAACCTAAAACTCGAAAGATCAAATCTGAAGGATCATACTTTACATCTCGTAATGATCTTATCTTCTTGCTCATTTTATCAGAAGCAAATAAACTGCCGAATATCATAAACACAAATTTGAGTTGAGTGTCACACTTGAAATTTTGAGCTGAAGAAAAATGTAACTTTTGACTTCAGTGAGGTGCGCAAAGTAACTTGAAGCATATGACTTTTGACTTTGCATGCTATAAGTTTGGCAAAATTGTGGGCAGGTAGAGTACAAAGTGAGGATCTGATTGTAAATACATTCATTTCCCGGCACACATAAAAAAAGGATATACAAAATGGTAGACATGCACTTATCGAGAACTATATTTCCTCATTAACCAAGTTGATTGCAACTTTTCACCCATCCTTTCAACATACTTATCATCTTTTTTCAATAATAGACAGTCCATAGGTACCAATACTATTTCAACCCATTTGGCTGCTTCCACTACTTGTTCGTCGAATAGATAAGGAGCTTCAATGGATAATACTTCACCATCCATGTTTGGATGAACCACAACCTTCTCAATGTTACTCTGCAAATCTTCAACTTGAGTAGGCTCAATTTCTAGACATTGTTGTTCAAACTCTGGATGGGGCATTTGATTGATATACTCCCCAATTGATGTTGAACCTTCTCAATTGAATTCTAGATATCCTACAAGTATACTTTCATCTCATGGGTTATATTTTGCCTTTCTTGTCGATGTTTCTCAGTTTCTGTGATTACTAAAAAATGATATGCTGATACGATTGAGGCAGAAAGTCTCTTGCAGCAAATTCTTTAGCTTCTTCCAAGTCCGCACAGGTTTTTTTAGTAACAGGCTTGAAGTCATTTGGTCTCTTTCCACCATGATAATCCTTTGATTGTAAATTTATTGGCAACCAGTTTGGCTTGTTGGGACTCTAGAATATCCCAATAGTCAAAGAAACTATCTCAGAGATCTGATGTAAAAATTTGTCAAAAAAGATCCCACTGAGATTCAGAGTATTTGATTGGCACCCCAGAAGACAATGCCTACTTGGTTAAGTGGGCCCCGAAAGCCGACGCCAGCTATGCAATGTGTGGGACAGAAAGGGAAGACACAAATCATCTATTTTTTGAATGTAATATCGCCAGAGGAGTGTGGACTGACATACTTAATGATAATCTGATTAACAGATTAGATGTAATCAGGATCTTGCATTTCAGAGGCTTATCTTCCTGACTATGCTTGCATGGGAGCAACCATATGCCAGAGATGGCAGTTCACAATTCACGCCCGATAATGTTTCTTTGCAGGTTTCTTTTTCAAACATATTAAACAACACAAATGCATTATGAAGGATATCTATAGTTGGCCTTGCACGAAAGCCTGTTCTTGGAGCAATGAAAGCAATCACTTTTATCTGTATTATTCTGAAGCAATAAATAAGTCATGATATATTACTAAAAAAAAGGTCATGATGCTAAAAGTGTAACCTTTAAAATAACTTTTTGCTGGAACACTTTTAGTCATTGTACATGTTTTTTTTTGGTTAAAAAAATGCTTGAATTTCTTTGAGCATGACATGTTTTATGATTTAGC
Organism: Pontederia crassipes; assembly: GCA_030549335.1. Taxonomy (NCBI): domain Eukaryota; kingdom Viridiplantae; phylum Streptophyta; class Magnoliopsida; order Commelinales; family Pontederiaceae; genus Pontederia; species Pontederia crassipes. The sequence continues at coordinate 56,524,692 of CM060194.1, read as the reverse complement.
TGCCTAATGTCTTTATTGGAATAGACTAACGATGTCACTATTTCATGACTAATTGATTGGATCATTTTATGGTTGGTTAATTTTTTTTATTATAGTATTACGTTGCATGCACTTTATATACTAAGGGAATTGTTATTGATTCATCTAAAAGTCATTTAATGCTGACAAGTATGAATTGGAGAATCAACGATAATGTGCTAGAGGAGATTTAGTATGTTATAAGTGAAAGATCAGTACTATCATAGGGTACAAGGCTATGTGGATTTCTTCACTTTAATTTTCTCAATTTATGGTAATTTTTTATCTTTTTTTTATTTACGTTTGTCTATTTCTTTTCTTCTTTGGTCCATTTGTTGTTCTGTATTGAGATTGCTGTTTCTGTTTTCTCTGTTCTTTTTAATAAAAATGTTGGCAGGTTCCATCTTTACTATGTGTTCTTTCCTGTTGTCTTCTTGTGTTTCTTTTTTCTTTCTTTTATTTCTTCTGGGAAAATAAAAAGCTCTCCACATCCTTGTTGGTTCTTTTTTTTTTTCATTTGTATTTTGTGTTGTTTTCTCAACGTTATTTCTGCAATGATTTATGCATTTAGCTTGCATATGGATTATAGCCGGTCCCAAGTCCGGATAAAGGAGGAGGGTTGTGTTAGGCCCCGACAGCCAGCGTAAAACCCTGTCGAATCTCATGAACATGGATCAACGAAGTCGTATGATCCATGTAGCCGACCCCATCTAGTGGGATAAGGCCTTGTTGTTGTTGTTGTTGTTCCGGGAAGCCTATAGAGGAGTTGGACAAGATGCAGTGACTTGTGTGTATGTATCTTCTAGATGAAGGTAGCAGCCTATTAGTGTATACAGGCCATATTGAGACAAAGGAATTCATGCATCTTTTGAAATGAGAGAATTTGTATAGAAAATATAGTGGGAATGGTGAGTGATTTGATTAAAGCATGATCTACCTTGTAGTGATATATATGCATGTATATTCTTGCTATGTAAAGTTCTTATCAATAAAATGGATGGCTGACAAAATGTCTGCCATCCTCTTTACCCTCAAAACAATTGGGATAAGTTTGGATATTAAAATTTGTAAGTTTATAATTTAGAGTTAGATGCAGAAGAAAATTATAATCGAGGGGGTATTAGAAAAAGTAACCCAAATTAATTTAAAAGTCAATACAATCATAAGTCACATCCAGACCTATTCATATATGAAACTAAAGTAACCAAATAAAAGCAGAATCATAATAAAGGTTTTGGCTTTCTTCTCCTGTAACATAACAATCAAATGAATTATACAAATAAGTTCGAGAAAACCCATAAAAATATGAAAGATTAAAGAACATAACTATGGAGATGATGAACGTTTTGAAGAAAAATCCTCTATCCTTCTCTCAAATGAACCAAAGGCAAAATCCTTTACTTGACATGAAGTCATTGTCTTCAGATTTTGTTCTTCTCCAAGGATGATTTTTTTTCAAAGATAACCAAAAATGTGTTATACAGTGCCCTTGATGTCTTAGTTATAGATTTGGACAATCTCCTAGGAAATCCAAGCTGAATAGAACTCTTTTCTCAATGAAATTGACTGTAAAAATAAGACTTTTTTCTCCCAAAAAAAAAAAGACTTTTGATCCATTATGGATATGTTAATTTTTAAAAATCTGAAGTATAATATATAAATATGAATTAAACATATTAGATATAAAATATAGAGACTAAAAAATTATAAAAAGATATCATAATTAATAACAATAATAGAAAACCCAATAAGTTAGACATAAATAGATGTTGCTATTTTGACAAGTGTTCGCGTGTATTTTACAACTTAAATGGGTGTACTGAAGTAAAACCCACTCGTCAAAAAAAGTAAAGCAGGTATGTTGCTGATCCTTTAACTCTGTATTACAAGATGCAAGGCCCCACTTACTTGTCCACTTGGTTGAAGCCCTTGCCATGTTTTATATTCATTATAGGAGAGAAAGTGGTGCCTAGAGTTCTTGAGTGGTGACAGCGGAAAAAAAGGCAACGACTTATTCCTCCTCATAGGAGCCAAAGAGAAACATCAAGCCTCTGTATGGTCTCTTTGATCATGATGGGTTTCTTGATGCATGGCGGAAATTAATATCTCAAACATTTTTTTTTTAGGAGAATATCTCAAACATTTTATGAAGATCTAAGAGTGAAAGTTGTCTAAATCCTTATTTCCTTGTAAATGTATCCAAGATGCATTGGTGCCATACCCTCTCCGTACCCAATTTTGTAAAAGAATGTTTGGCATGTATGGATTTACGTACCCGTTATGTGTACCTCGGTCAAACTAGCATACCCATGCTTCATAGATGACTCATGAATCAAGCTAAATTAGAATTCTATTGCATTTGATGGCTTGTAAAATCTTAACAGGCTTGAAATGCATTTCTACAAGTCTTGATATAGGTGTTAAATCGTTCATGGATCCTGAAATATAGTTTTACAACGAGAGAGGAGGACGTCACCATCTCTTCTTCGATTGCCCAGTTGCAAGAGCGGTATGGCAGGGGCAGGGTGCCTTTGGATTGATACTCTCTCATTACAGATTTCTGGAGGTCTCTCCAGTGTGGTGGCCAAAACCATAACACCTAAGCATATTCATCCTGTACAAAGCGTGCAGTTCCCTTTGTTTTTTAATGGTGTCTTTGGCTTCAACTAAATGCCGTGTTTTTAGAGGGGAAGATATTACATTGCAAATATTGTTTCTTTAGCAAACAATATAGTGAGAGATTGGATGGCGTTTGATCTGACTATAACTATATAATTGCCCGTTAAACATGTTCAACATGATAGATTTTCCCATGACAACCTTCAAATGAGAGTAACATTCACATTCTTTTGTTTTTCTGCCTTGTTCTTTCTTGGTTTTCATTTTTTTTAGTTCCTATAAATACTTGTAAATTGCATCATCCTTTGGTTTTAGTACTCATGTAAACAACCTAAACTCATTGTCATCCTTTCTCTCTAAAAAAACTTTCACATTCTTCCACCTGTTCCCTTCTTACCTGTAATGAAACCAATTGGAAACAAATACACTAATATCGAATAATATCTAAAGCAAACTATAATAAATTAAAAAAGAACTACAAAAGTAAACAAAAATGTTAAAAGTAATTATAGATGAAATATGATAGTAACAATGTCCAATCTTCTTTCAAAGCAAACCACTATAATGAATTGTGACATTGAGCAGATTTTCTTCACCACGATAATGAGAGGTTTCATTAAGCACGAGGAACAAATAAATTGAACATCATAGGATTCTTCTATTTCTATATTACAATTTTATTATTTTCTAACTTAACGGACATGTTCTACTTGATACCAGATCTCAAACTAAAGATTAGTGTCTACTTAACCCTAAGAACATAAAAAGAATTACTGACACTTGATAAAGTACATAAATCCTTTGAGATTAGGTTGCATTAATTGATCACAAGCTTCATCTAAAACTTATGAACAAATTATTTTACTCATATGAAAGAAAAGATAGAATTGAAGTAAAATAATATCCAAGTTCTCCCCTCAGAAAAATTAATATCAAAGTTTTACGAGATACATGATATAAAAGTTGAGAAATGAAACCCTAAGCCTGCTACATTGCACCAACTGGCCAAGATGCCGGGGTGGGGTGGGTGAGTGAGATCCTCATTTGAAGCCCTATTTAGTAGTACTAGAGCTTAGTTATATTTAAGTTGAAATTGCTCTTCAGAAAACCAAAACAATTCCTCGATCCCAAGGTCTTAATGTGCACTATGGTATGGTTGGGACTGAAAACCATTGCAGCACATTTCTCATTAACTTTCGAACTGCACTACGTAGCAGCTATGGCTATGGCTCAATTGTTGCATAATGTTGACCTCTTGCATTTTATCTGCTACTCTTGTGTTGCTCGTACGCTAGACTTTGCTCAATTGTCCTTTGCTCCAATTAATCTTGTGCACTAGATTTAAGATCATATTGTAGCCCTCGTTTGATTTTCAGTTTCGTCACACTATGGTCATAGTGTGGATTACGTGCCGACCATAGTGGAGCTTAGTCATCACCATTTCCTCCATCCATTAAATCATCCATGTTTTTTTTAGGGGAAAAAGGATGACCACCAGGATTTGTGGTTTGTCATCCATGTATATATATAACTATGAAGTGGAAATCATGTACAAGTGTGGGCTCTCGAAAAGAGATCAACAAAAGATGGAAAAGTGTAGCAGCTAACCCAAACTCCACTTCCGAAGAAGAAATGAGGTGTGATATACAATGCGCTCAGTCTAACATCTCTCGCCACAAAAAATAATCCGTTTATGCAGGAGCCAAACGGCCCAAGAACCAGCCAAAAAAGAGGCGAAAGGTGCTCTCCACCTCTGTCTCTGTCGGACCAAAACTCGGAAAGACTGCCACAGGGTCTCGGAATCGGAGGGTAAAAGGCCCCCGAATGTCGTGCACTGCTAAATGCCTTGTGACGTCGAGCACGCAAAAAATAAGTGGGTGATGTCCTCTGCGTCACCACAAAATACACATAGGAGTCTGCTTGAGGCGCCCATCTCATCCTATACCTCCTCATGAGCAACCGGTCGTGCCACATAAACAACAACAACAAAGCCTTATCCCACTAGGTGGGGTCGGCTACATGGATCATACGACACCATTCCACTCTATTAGTATATTCGTTGATCCATGTTCATGAGATTCGACATGGTTTTACGCTGGCTGTCGGGGCCTAACACAACCCTCCTCCTTTATCCGGGCTTGGGACCGGCTATAAAACATAGGCGGAGTTTGTCCGGTCAAGCCTTTATCCGGTCGTGCCACATAAGCCAAGCAAAAATCTTGACTTTCAACGGCACTCGAGATTGAAATCGTCTGTCATCGTCATCACCAAACCATCCATGTTTGTGGCACCTATATTTCAATTTGAGCACAAAATGCCTCAACCAAGAAAAACAAGGTGTAGTTATCCATATTTCACAACCAAGAAAATGTGTTTTAAAGATAATGATCAGAAGTTACCTATGCAGTGAACTTTATTTTTTCTTCTGTATTTTATATGTAGGTACTGCGACATGACTGAAATGGAAGCAAAGGATGCTTGTCCTGTTTGCCGTGGGTATTGCACTTGCATTACGTGTAGGCAAGCTGAAGCTAGTGAGGATGGATATAAGGTTAGCAGACATTTCTTATCTTTTACATTATCATTAGAGTCCCATCTTAGAAGTTGCATCTTTTCATGTGCTTCTTTCTTGTTATCCAAATTTTCAACTCACCTTAGATGTATCACATCAGGACTTTCCAGATAATCAAAATAAGTGTGGAAGAATGAAACAGATGCATTGCTTGATTTCTCAGCTTTTTCCAATGCTGAAGCAAATCAATCAGAAACAGTTAAACGAGCTGGAAATTGAGGCGGATTGCCAAGGTTAGTGTTGGATAAGTTATGTGGTTGTTGCTGATGTTTTTACTATAGTCATTGATATTGTTGTATTGGTTGGAGCAACCTTCTTTACATTTGACAATTCTTTCTTAGGCCAAAGATTTTCACACATTCAGCTTCAAGTTGTGGACCGAAGTGAAAATGCTCTTGCCAACTGGTATCCACTTCATTCCCAAGCTCATATTGCCGGATATGTTCATTCCTCATTTTATATTGCCAATTGAATAAGATTCTTTTATAGATAGACTTCTGCCAAAAGTTTTCAATCCAAACTTTTTGTTCTTTCCTTTCTCATTCACTGGTCTTTTTTTTCCTTTTGGATTAAATCTCATTCACTGCCGTTGACCGAGTCTGTCTATATCTTTCCCAAGAATTATTGAACAACAGCAATGTTAGTATGTTTTAAAATTCTTCATTGATGGTAGGCTCCTTTTCCTTTTTGCCAGCAGATTCTTTTTCATGTCAACCAGTACCTTCCTTTCCTCTAAAAACCAGATGTTTGTTAGTAGATTTTTCTCTCTTTTAATGGCTGATATATCGCTGTCTGTATTTTTAATTAGAAATTGCTTTATTTTAAATTTCTCCTTTGGGACAGCTGATTCCCTTGTTGAATTATTCTTGATATATTACTGCAGGATGATATCATTTACATTTTTTCACAGGAACATTTCTAATGGAATTATCAATTTTTTTCTAACATCCTCTTCCTCTTCCTGAATCAGCAATTTTTGCGAGATTCCACTTAATTTTCACCGATGCTGCTTAAAATGTTCACTTCGGCTTTGTTTAAGCTGTTGTGGTGATATGCGAAAGAGCAAACCATCTGACATGGCTTCAGCACTTACTCCGAGACCCTGTAAGAAGCGAAAAACATGTAAGCTACCAATGAAGGAACTAAATGGAGCGAAGCAGATGCTCCCCAGACGATTGTGGCCTGATGACTACCCTTTATCCATGGTCCTGCGCAATGAGATGAAAAGTGAGTGCAGCTTTTGTTGCCCGCCAGAAGAGCTTGGTGGCTGTGGTGATGGATTCCTGAAGTTGATGTTCTTCTTGCCCTTTAGCCGTCCCAAGGAATTGGGTATGATCGCCATTCAAGCTGCCAACAATGTATGAATACACACTTGAAGGTGACAAGATTCTCATGTTTCCATGCCATCAGCAAAGCTGGACTCTTCGATATTCATCTATAAGGAACCTTTGCTGGATAAAGGTATTTTAGGATGAATGAATGAATATGCACTCCTTTGTTGGCAATGTTGGAAGGAATCAAAACGATTTCATTCCCAAGGATAAGCACCTCAATTCAATGTCTCCTTGTGCGAATATTCTTGAACGAGGAATCGATGTCAAAGAGAATGGGTCCGCAAATTGACTTATTTCTTTGAGATGAAAAAGTAAGCTGTCAACATTGAATCGCTCAAAAAGATTTAAAATTCAGTGCAATACAAGTAAATGCTCTTTTTTGGTCCGCCCTCTGTACCCTTAATTTATATAATTTGACTTGGTTCCAAGTTAATCTTTGAATGTACAAATACGCCTTTTTTTATGAATTGTCCAACATCTTTGCTCATGTCCGTTCTAATATTGCAGCATAAAACAGTTCATAATTCCATTAGTATCACAAATTAATGGCACATGTATCAAAGGTTTAGTTTCGAGATGAATCATCTTGGATTTGTTCGGGCAAAAAATCTGCCTGATGCCAACAATTCGTACTTGCTATTTGTCAAGTCTTTTTTATCTGATGTTAAAGCTACTAGAGAAGCATCGATCATCATCATATATAGAGTCAGTCCTATGAGTAAGAGAACTTAAAGTCCAGATGCGGAGGAACCAGAGTGGAACGATTTTTTTAACTTGGAAAGAGGTTAATGCTCGGTTCTAAACTCTCAATCGGATTTAATTGATTATTGCCAAGTAACAGGTTTCTTTTCTCCCATCTACTTCCACTTGCTCGTGCACGCAAATATCTTTTAGAAGCACAAAAAGATCTCTCTTTTTCCAGTGTGCGTGGGGGGTAAAGAGCATCACTAGGCACTTTGATAAGGGAAAAAACACACTATACAATACGTGCTCCACACTCGGGAACTATCATGGCAGCAGCAAAATCTGGTGAGTTGGGAGTGACAAATGCCCACCACAGCGATCTCCTTGCAGCACGCGATGGTCCACCAACTGGCCTCGATAATATTATAAGCAATTTGCTTTTACACAATGCTCATGAGGAACGGACATTAGTATTAATTTAACACCTTTGGCTCACGGCATTCTACAGGACACAAGTCGTATAATATAGAGGTCAGGGAGAGATAAAAGACATGCTATCCAAAAGGAATCCAACACCCAACTCCTCCATCCTAACGAAAAAAAAAAACAATTGTCTATGGTTGGAGGTGGAAAAACACCAGAGGCAGATTCTTAATGTGAGAAGTGAGGAGCCCTGAAAACATGATATATCCAGCTTTGAGTCGCGAGTTCCAAAACTGAGGGCCTATAATAACATTACTCTACTGCATCATCGTACATAGATATAAAAAAAGAATTAACCCTCGTAAAATTTACATGTGAGATCACAGAGAGCGGGGCTAAGTTATTTATCATTTTTCTTTTCACTACTAGCTAGTTGCTAACACATCCATCCAGGAAACAAAATGGACCAGCGAGAGCAGGAGGATACAGGAAAGAACCAGCCTGAACCCCAAGGCAGGGCGACTCGAAGAGGAATCCTCAGGGTGCTGAAATTGAAGCGAGTCGACGGCGAGGGGCATGTTCTCTTGATCAGGGCTGCATTTGTAGTTCGAAGCATTGTCGGCCGGCGGGTGGGCGCTGTAGAGTACAGCTCGCAACACGGCGGACACAGTAGGAATGTAGGCCGTCTTGTTCTTCGCCAGCAGCCAAGTCAGCCCCATCAGCTGGCAGTCCCTTCCGAACATCCTGGCCATTCTATCTCCTCCGTTGACCTTGCCGCCGACACCACCATTGTGGAGCTTCAGCTGCAGGAACACAGTGTCAAAAGATCACACAGTTTTCGTTCCAACATATTACATGCATCAGCACCGACTAATTTTCATCAGAGTTCTACTTATATAGCATTTTGCAAGCAAGAAAACTACATGAATAGGATTTATTGCCAGAGGTGGGTGGAGGAGGTATAGGGCATTTAATACACAGGCGGTCCAGACAGCATCAGAACCGTTATCTCGAGGTTGCGTTGCATGCACAAATGATTGCGACCAATTGTTCATTTATTTCGTCCTTAGGATATACCACAATTTGCCTCCCATGTACGTTATTCTCTATATCATATACACGCCTTCACATCAGATTTAGCTGTTGCAAGGCTGAGGCATCTTATATACCCTGTCCCTCCTTGTGAAAAGTGAACTCCGATCTCAGTGTTTCTGTTCAAAGATCACTTAACAATAACATTCCTCATCTCCTCAAAGAATAATCTGCTGCGATCACAGAATTCTATATACGTCTCTACCGATATGCTTAAAGGGCTGTCAAAAATGTATCTTTGGGCCACATTAGACATCTCAAAGGAAATATTGCAACAAATTCGCGACATATATTATGATAGGAATGAACAGCTAATGCATACAGAAGAAGAAGAAAAATAATCAGCTCATGGAACGAGGAATTATTAGTCACTGTGATGGTAGTTAAAAATTAATTAAGATAGCAGCAATTGAGAGTACAGGTAAAAAATGTAACGTAACAAACCTTATCGAGTGAGTGGAGGCATCGTGTGCACCCGGCGTAGGAAGCATTCTTGCAATCGTGCTCCAGCTGCCGGACAGCCGCCGTCGGCGTCGCATTGCGAGCGGCGCCACCACCGGCTGCGACGGCGCTTACGTTGAAGGCCGCCGGGCACTGGAGCGAGCCGATCTGGTGGAGCCGAATGCCGCAGAAGCAGAGCACCGTGTCGCAGGTGGCATTCGGGCGCGGCAGCCGGATGTCCCGCCGCTCCAGCGCGCTCTGTAGTGAGTCCACGCACCGCTGGTTGTCGTCCGGCATCATGGGCCTCGCCTCGTCTCCGGGTCCCATCCCCGCCACGGCTGACTCCGTCGCCTGCGGGTGGAGCTCGAGCGCCGAGCGGGCGTGGGCTGCGAAGAGCCACGCGGCGAGCACCGGGCAGCAGCGGCTGCGGTCGAGACCGCCGCGGGCGCAGGCGTCGCTCACGCCGCCGAAGAGCTCGTCGGAGAGGTCCAACCGGCAGGTCGCGCTCTGGTTGGAGGACTGGGCCACGGGGAAGGCTGGGACGGTATTGGGGGTCGTCGCCGCCGCTGCAGTCGAAGGGGAGGTGAAGTCGCCGGGGTTTAACGGCTGCTGTTCTTCCGAGTAAAGATCCGGTGCGGCTCCGTCGGCCAACATGGTCATGGAAGCGACAACGAAGAGAAGTAAGATTGCAAGCAGCAATGTACCAGCAGCAGTAGGACGTAGTGGTCGCATTCTCCTTCTTCCGCTGCCACTGCTGCTACTGCTGTTGCTGAAACAGAAGAGAAGAAAAGGCTAAAAAGGAGAGAAAGGTGGTATCTTGATACAATAGATGCAATGCAAGTGTGTGAGGAATGAATGAGGAGGAGATGATGAGTAGAAGGAAAGATGGATCTTTTATTTTGTGGGGGTTCTTGAGGTCTCACTTTTTCTCCTCCTTTCTGAGAGGAGTGTGAGAAATGAGAGAGAAAGATAGACTGGCGAGGTTACATGAAGAGCAAAAGTAGAGAAAAAGAAAAGATGTGGGCAGAACTGAACAAACACTATCTTAAGTTCTTAACATAGAATAGAGGAGAGAGGATAAGAGAGAGAGAAGGAAAATAATTTTCTTCATTTTTCTTTGCGAAATTTTCTTTTGATGTTAATTTAAATTATATAGATAATTAATTAAGACTTTATTTCCTTGACGGAGAGGAGAAGAGCAGGTAAGGAAGGCATTGGCGGATAGGGGAGGGAAATTGGAAGAGAGAGAAAGGGCTGTCTCTTTGTCGAGTAGGTCGTGTCATTTTCTCCCTCATTCCTAGGTGCCCTAAAGAACAAGGTATTTGATATTTCACACTGTTGTTTGCCTCGTCCTTTCTCTCACATCTCTCACACCTTGGCTTATTGCAGGCTTGCAGCAGCAGGTAAAGCAATTTATGTAGAAAATGCCTTACCTTTTGTCCTCTTATTTTGTACCCTCCGGCCATCCAAATTCTTCAAATTTAATATTTAGCAATTCAAATTATAGCGGTCCGACGAGTAAACGAGATTCAAACTATGTATTACTCATATATTTATTTAATTCATATTGTTAAAATTATGACAGCTATAAGTATCAAGTGCTAAAACTTAAAAGAGCTAAGGATAATGTTTTTAGAACTAGAAAAACAATGGTTTCAGGAATAATAGAATAAATTTTGAATTAGAAATAATCATATTAATATCTTTAAATTGTAAGGTCTATATTGTCGGAATACTTGTTTTTAATATTTGTAATATTTGCAATAAATACTATACATCTTTTTGTATGAAAAAGTTATAAATTCTCTTAATCTTATAAGGACCATTTGATTGGAAATTCAATGGTAAAATATCAATTTATTCCAAAAATATATAATATAATATAAAATTGTTTTGATCAAACGTTAAAAATATGAAACACCTAAAAATATTAGACAATCTTTTTTACCATCATCAAAAGAATATAATATTCTTTAACATCAAAGAATATTTATAGTCCCGTTGTTTTCAACTTTTTAACCACATCTCCTTTTTATTTTTTTATCATATGCCATTATATTAATATATTTATTTTTATTAAAATATTAAATATAGAATATCTATAATAAAATATTTCAATTAAAAATATTTTATTTTAAAATTTTTTTCTTTACAATCTAAATATGAATGAGTATAAAAATATACTTATTTTTAAAGAATAAGATGCTTTATTAATTTATGTTATTCAAAAATATTCTCGGATCAAAAGGCTCGTAAGAGTGAACGACAGAACTATTTCAATATTATAGTTAAACTCTGCTTAAAATAAAATTATATTTTTTGGAAATTTTAGAAAAATGTGAAATCATTTTTTCACCCAAACAAAGAATATAAATTTCAAGAGGCAAAATATTTATTTCCATTTGTTAAATTTGTTTTTAATAATGTATTATTACTTTTATTCCTAATATAATAACATGCAACAAAATATCTTATTTATTAAACATTTTCTTTTCAATTTTTTTTAAAATCAAATACATGGTAGAATAAAGTATATCTCTTTTTTTTAGAATAGGATATTTGTGCTATTGAGATCCTTAAAATGCCTTCGAAATAAAATTCTTTGAAAGTTGAAAAAATGATCATGCATTGTGAAGAAATAGGGGTGAAAATTATTCCGGTCCGTTTTTTTGTCCAATAAAATCATTCGTTATTTTTGGATAGATTTTTTAAATTATAAAAATTACTTTAAAATCATTTAGAAAAAAATTATTTTCTAATGGGTTAATTTTTTTGAGTGATTGTTCGAGCCTCTATTTGATTAAATAATATTTTTTTTTAAAAAATATAATAACTTAAAATTAATATCATTTTATTTCATTTTATAACTAAATATAGGATATAGTGCAAGAACTATTAAATTAAAATTTCATAATGTGATAAGAATATATCAAGCTATATAAAAAAATTCCACCAATAATAATATTATTGATTACATATAAATTAATTATATAAATAAAAAAAAGGCTCCATGGCCCATTCAATTTTTTTGAGTGGGTCCTAATTTAAAAATCATTTTAATCCTAATTTTTAATTTTAATTGGGTCAAATAGATTTTTCGGTTCAATGGAATTTTTTTTAAACTCCTAGGAAGAATTAAGAGAAAAAAAATAGAAGATGCAGCAATGCTGATTTTTCAGATATAAAAAAGTGGTGCTGCAAAACAGCAAAAGGATCATGCAATGTCCATTGCATGGCATGGACATCATGGGGCTTGGGATTTGGAAGGTCTTTATAGCCCTCGGAGTCAGGGGGAGATAGCCACAGAAAAGGTTGCCGGTCCGTCTCTGATTCCTCTGTTCTGTTGTGTGTGCTGCACTTGAAAATATTGTTTTCTTTCAGAAAGTTTTATTTTTCCTAAAGAAAAAGTGCAGTCTTTTATCTTTTGAAAAATGAATTAGGTAAAAGTTAACATAAGAGAGCTTGGTGATGGTCAGTTGAATAGTAAAAGTGAGATCCCTATGAACTGATTAGAGCTGTAGAGCCCCTCCATAAACTTCTTGCTCCTTTTCTTTTTCCATTTATCTTCATCATAACTTTCTGATGAACAGTTCAGCCCCATTGCCGGGTAAGTGGTCACATAAAACCAACTTTGGCTTGCAGACTTGCAGTGCATAACATGTGTATATAATATCTGCAATTTGCTGTTTTTAGTTGAATAGATATTTCACATTCTTCATTAGTCTTGTATATGCGTGTAATAATGTGTATTAAATTCAATATGTTTTGTTTATATTGCTTCCTTTAGATAATTATCTCTGGTATCCTGTGAAAGAAACTACAGTCCAAATGATTTGACAAATTAGTACTCGGGGCTCGCTGTAGGTCATCATGGACAAGGTCTTTCAACTCTGCATTCAGACAGCACGAGTCAGGACTTGGCATAGCACCCTCAAATCAAAGATTGATGATGGAGACCCTTGAAATGACCAAAGCAACCCTATCAACCTCCCCCCTCTCTCTCTCTCTCTCTCTCTCTCTCTCTCTCTCTCTCTCTCTCTCTCTCTCTCTCTCTCTCTCTCTCTCTCTCTCTCTCTCTCTCATCTCTCTCTCTCTCTCTCTCTCTCTCTCTCTCTCTCTCTCTCTCTCTAGAGGGGGAAAACTGCCAACCTACCAGGTCCCTCCCTCCAATTAGGTCCAACAGCAAGAACCACTCAGAAAATTTCATACCCTCGAAGAAAAATTGGAAAGGAGAGATTTAGTTCATCTCAAACAATATGCATGGCTTGGCATGACATATTGAACTCTCATCTCCTCTGTGGCCACAAAAACTTCGATATCTTTATTTCTTTTCCTGATAAAAAGAAACTTAATTATGTAAGAATAACAACAGACAGCTCCACATGAGCCCTAGAGATTGAAAAGCACTTTATAAAAGAACAACCCTATTAAGGAGCCTCTTTATAAGAGCAAACCACCACCCTTAGGCCTTAACTAAGGAAGAAAAGCACAAAACCAAGATAGCTTTTAAGAAAGTTCAGAAGAAAAGAAAAGAGAAAAAAATATATAAAAAAAAAGTTTAATACATTTTATGTGTGCATGCATATGTTGGAGTGAAAGAAAGAAGGAAGAAAATATTTTCCTCAGATGATTTTAGTCACGTGGAATGCCGCCTTTGGCCTAAAACACACTAATACAAGTTGTTAGTTATATATTCGTCTTATTCGATGAATTATGGGGAAGTTTAATCAGCAGATTCGATTCCCTTAATTAAAATAATAATAATAATAGTTCTTACCATTTTCAAAATTAATTGTTTAAGCTCACAGCAGTCGCTTGTTGGTAGTCACAGGACTGAGGGGTATCTTTCTTTCTTTCTTCGTTATTCTCAAAACCAAGTAGACACAAACAAGAGATTACAGACGAGTTGGCAGGGAACTTAACCCCAATAAGCAGTAGAGGACAAATGAAAACTGAAAGCAAA